>JANXHW010000006.1:63034973-67834973 GCA_026170595.1 Plestiodon gilberti rubricaudatus
CTAGTCCCCATGGGACTTAATTTCTCCCGCACACGTGAATGGTCGTTATTCAACTGCAATGGGAAAAATTAAAATACGGCAACTAGGTAAAATGTTCCACAGGGGACAGAAACTTTCTACCTCTATTGACACATTATAGGAAGGCCACCGAGTATGTTATTTCATAAGTTTAGAAACAATTCTCAGGAAACAGCCATGATAAGCTGTCTCATTTTAATTATGGTAATCAAGAGTTAAGCAGGAAACAGAAACTACACTGCAAAGTAGGGTAAGATTTCAAGGAACAGCATATCACACGACCCACTTCTGACAGGGACTCCATGGTTAGGCAACATGCTTGAACATGGACACAAGTATCTGCAGTAAACATTTGAGGGTCTGTGGCTCTGCAAAGAGAATCCAATGACAGGGTTGCTCTCCTTCTCTCTCCTTCCTGACCATCTGTTCCTTCTTTCCTTCCCTTCTCCCAGAGTTTCCAAAGGAGACCAGAGAGGGTGGTTAGGCAGGCACAGTTCTCCTGCAGTGTCTCTTGGTTGTCCCTCCCAGCTCAGTTGCATGCAGCTCCTGAAGGAAGAATGAAACTCTCTCTCTCCTCCTCTGGGTGTGAAGCAGCCATGAGCAGCTGGGAGATTGTCTGCTTGTGCTGGCTCCAAAAGTCAGAGAAGAAATGCTCAGGGCTTTGCCAGGCTCTGCAGGTTCTTCTGCTTGCAGGGATGTTCCTCTCCATTTCCAGCTCTTGGTTTCTCCTACCAGTTTCTCTTCCTCATTCCTTTGTCTCTCCCATTTTTTCCTGTGTTGCCTCTCCTTGTTTCTCTTCCCACTACTTTGCCTTCTTCTCTCACCCTTTCAATCCTTTTAGCCTCCCACCCAAGCTGGATCTGGGTGGAGATTCTCCTTGTTAGCAGGACTGCCACCGCCGCCACTGTCCATTTACCGAAAGGTGTTTGAGAGAAGTCACAGAATCCACTGTCAGTCTCTAAACAGCTTTTCAAAATTGCCAGCTATGTCATTCTCACTTTCTTTGCAGAGAGCCCTGAGCAGTTAATTGGGGGGGGGGGGGCGCACAGGGAGAAGCAGGCAAAGCTTTCCATTAGACTCTCCCAGGAGGCACTGTGTATTTTAAAAGAAAAAATAGAAACATGTCCCATAGTCAAGCAAGAAGGAACTGGATGTTTCAATTCAGAGGACATGAAATATTTTTGCAATGGTAGATTTAAAAAAAACACTGATGGAAGATCATGTTGGAATCTGGTAATTTTTGTTTTTAGAACTTCCAGTTGCTAAACTGTACACAGTGTTTGTCTCCTCTGATTTCCTCCATAATGAAGAGAAAGCATGAGTGTCTCTCTCTCTCTCTCTCTCTCACACACACACACACACACACACACACACACACACACACACACACACACAGGTCACCTTGTAGGTCACTTTGGACAAACACAAACAACTATTTTTAAAGAAACAGGAAATATGGGTTTGACAGCCTTGTATATTTTGAGAAGAAATAAAGATCCTTTAAAATTATACACGTTGTCTGGCGAATTTCTTTAAAAGCACATACCATCAAGACATATACAGTAAAGGTTTCCAGGTACAGGCAAATAAAAATAAGTCTTTAAATCTTTAAATCCTTTTGCCAACGTTTCTTCCCTCCATCGGGATTTTGTCAAGGCGACACAGCTGACAGGCTGTTAGATGACACTCTCCTTGAAGAAATACACGGATCTTTTATGCAGTTGTGGCCGCTGGAAAGCGTGGGAAAGGCTAACTGAAAGCGGAAGCACTAGTTTCCGCACTGACCGAGAGTAACCTCTCAGTCGTCTGCCGCTTTAATGAATGCAGCCACGGTCTGTTTAAAATCGGGAATCATATTTTGTTAGCAAAGGAAAATTTGAAATTTGGCCAGGGGCCCAGGGGTCATGTGTTTCACTTAGACGAAAAAAATCCCGCATGAGGAAACACTTCCTATTGGTGGGTGCGGTCGGCTAGCTCCCTGAGCAGCACAGAGGAGCTCAGTGTCTGGTAGCCTGCCTGCCCACCCGCTATGGCTCGTTTTCGCATCCTGGAACCAATCCCCTGCCGATACCAAGGGCCGACTGTATTTATATATCACTTTAAAAAAAAGTTAAAGCCATTTATAGAGAAAATCAAATAATTAAACGGTTCCCTCTGTCCCAAAAGGGCTCACAATCTAAAAAGATGCAGAAGAACCCCAGCAATGAGCCACTAGAAAAGACACTGTGCTGGGATGATGAGATACAGTTACTCTCCCTCTGTTAAATATAAGAGGAGCATCACTTGTTAAACTGCCTCTTTTACAATTAGATTTACATTAGAATACATGATGACTTAATTTTCTGTACGTTGTCAGAGGGAGCTCAAAGATAAGTCCTCCAAGTATGTTTATTCTTTTACTCATGCAACTATCTGTCTTTAATTAGTTCCTCTGCCGAGTACTTCAAGCTGTGTTTGCAATGTTTCTCATGTTATTAATAAATGAATTCCAGGAAGCTCCTTGATGTTCGCTCATTTAGTATGAGTTATGGGCATTTCATGTGTAAATAAAGCAGAGGTGGCATGGTGGGCCCATAGCTTGCTCTCAGTGATAAGCGACGATATTTACTTTCCTAACACTTTTCATGACCATAAGTAACACTTGGAGGGGAAGGTGAGGAAGAGGCAACACAGCTAAGCTAACGTACCAGTGAACTCCAAATCTCAAGGGAAAAACATTCCAGTGTATTCTTTTCTACACATCAGAATATCAACAGTCAAGGTACTTCTACTACTGTACTGACAAAATGCGAGCATTTGGACATACAGTATAGTCCAAGATGGGACATTTTAATTTATTTCACTGAACACCCAAGACATGGTCTACCTGATTAGCCTTGGGACTCAGACCTAAATTGTGAACAAAGAAAAAAAATGCTTTTGTTTTCAAGAGGGAAAAATGTATCTTATTTGGCTTTGTTAACTTTTGCCCTTCAAGACAGCAGGAAGTAATAATAGCGGTCAGTACTTTAGCACAGGAAATATACTTTTCTCTTTTTTAGGAAACATAGATTTTGTATGTGTATTCATCATGCTATAGTACAGGGGTGGCCAACATGCTATAATATTACACATATTTACATTCAAAATTAAAATTAAAAGTTGCATTAAAAATTACATTAAAAAGTTACATTAAAAATTACGTTCTCAAAGTAATTTGAGAATATCAAAGTTACAAATCCAAATTACAAGTCTCCAATTACAACTTACACTTTACCTTGATAAGGATACATGAAGACTAGTCTAGTAGTTTTGTAGTTCAGAAAGTTTTGAGTAACATGAGGTTTTTTGAACAACATACAACATCATGCATGATGCCACATAAACCTACACTGTCCTAACAATCCCTTTGACTTTCAGCTTATTGGTGGGGCCGGGGGTTGTATCTTTCCCCCATCTTTAGCACAGGGCAGGCCAAGCCATACTGTATATGCAATGTACTGGACTGGAGAGGTGTGAGCATTCCTCCTTCCAACATTTTAACAATTCTTATACTGGAGGAAAAGTTGGAGGAGGAGGGTGGGTTCTAGTGACAACTAGAAATGAATTTATGTTTGCAGAATACAAGGTGTAATTATACAATGAATAACATGGTACCTGAAATAAAAGTATTTTCTGTCACTGGTCATATTGGGGGTGGGATCAGGGTTCCTTAGGCACAGCTCCCCAGAATTATTATTCCACTCCAGCACAGGGTGTCTGGAACCAGACACAATAAAGCCAGCAGGCAAATACTGAGAAGAACCGTGAGGACAAAAAGGTTATAATTATCTTCACATGTAATATATCTAATAAGACAATAACTTAAATTCAAAAGCTGAGAAGCTATATGTACAGTTCTTATTATGGATGTGCATTTAGTTTTAGGTAACAAAAACTAAAACTAAATTAGCCAATTTTTGTTTTAATTATTACATTAAATAAATAAAAATCAAGCAAAATATAGTTTGTTATGCTGTTTATTATGAGGTGGGGAATGCAAAACTATGTCGCCATTGAAGCCATAGAGGAAGAAGAGATGGGGAAAGCAGTGGCGTTGCTGGAGGGGGGCTGTGGGTGGGGCGATGATGCGTTTCATGTCATCGCCCCACCCCCCGCATCATGTTGCTCCTGGAAAGGCTCCACTTGTGTGGGGGGATTCTCTCGCCCTGAAATCAACCCAAACAACCTCCGCCGCTACCACGGCTGCGCAAGAAGCTGCCATGGCTGCGAAAGCTACCGCTGTGCCTGCTCCTCCCAAGAAGACTGCAGTCGGCACCTGGGGCACAGCACCCCCCTGGCCCAGTGACGCTACTGGGGAAAGGCAACAATCCTGAGGAAATGCATTCCTACCGATCAAGTAGCATTGCTAATGCTTTAGGCAGCACTGTGGCACACAAAGAGAGACCTTGACTGAGGGCTTTGACTGAAAGTGTCACAACTTGACAATACTCCATCAGGGACCCTGGGGTGAGTGCACTGTGAACGCAATTTCTACAGGGGACTGTAGCTTTGAACGCGTGCCAATTCTGCATGCAGAGCAACTAGCAAATATATCCTCCCAGTATATGCTTCCCAATTCAGATCCCCATTCCAAACCCATTTGTTTTTCATTGTGTCTGTTTCACTTCTTCCTTAGCTTCTCATACAGAACTAAGCAAACAAATAAATAAGTAAATAAAACCCATGCACTTTGTGATAAGAACACGAAACTTGCTATACATAAGGGTATCCTACAGAACTCAAATTAAGAAAGGGAAGGGAAGTATTCCTAATATTCTCAGAAGTCTCATTGAGTTTAATGGGGCTTACTCCCAGGTTAACCTGGGAGTAAGCCCCATTCTGAAAATTCCTTCTGAAAATATTAGGAATGCCTCCCTAACATAATTTCAGCATCATAGAATACCTTTGGTATATAACAAGTTTGGGGCTGTTATCACAGAGTGCACTATTCTAACTCTTAACCTGGCTTAGGTACTGCTTCTGTCTCCTCCTGCCCATGTACTGGTTTGTCCCCTGCCAGTCTCCTACTCTTCTTCTTCTCTCATTCTGCTGCTGCAGTGCCCACCAGCCACTATTTGATCACTCCCCCTTCTGAGCAGCCCCCCCACAAAGGTACGTTACAAATTGAAGCCCCAATTTTTGGGGGTACTAGACAATGCCTACTTCTGCCCACAGATGCTGTTGCACCCTCTATCTGCTCTTGCACCCTCCATCTGCCACCATCTGGCCTCAACCTCTCTTCCCTAATCTGTCTCCAGTGGGCACATGCTAAAACTTGAAGTTTCCCCCCATATCTGGGGCGCTGTGCCAAGCTTTGACAGTCTCTGCAAACCTTCACCATATTATACCTAAATTTGCTGCCAACATTCCTGCATCTGCCGCTATTATCTCTACTTCTTTTGGTGCCAGACCACTGTGGAAGCCTTGCTGCAAGTAGAAGCCCTGCAACTGTTGGGGTGCTTACCTGCCGACTCTCTCTTTTCCTTGCCTGCTGCTTCTCTGCTTACACACTGCTTCTCATTTCAGTGAGACAGTCAGTTGTGGGCATTGGGCCCACACACAACTGCTTGTGCCTGCCTCGGTGAGAGAGGGATGTCCCACATACTGCCGCTTCTGCCTGCTTCCGTGAGAAGCTGACCAGTATGTCCCCATACTGATGCTGCCTGCCTGAAGATGAAAGAGCGACCATTGTGATCTCATGCTGACTCTGTTTGCCTGCAGATGAGACAGTAGCTATGGTAAACTCATGTTGATGCTGCCTGCCTGAAGAAGAGAGAAACTGGCCAATGTGCCCACATGTTGTCAGCCACTTTCATGAGAAAGGTGGTCTTTGCACAGGGGACCAAACTTAACTAACTTTATTTCTTACTTTCCCATCTTGACATATTAATGTTTCAACCTTTCCTCCAAGTAACAATGAACGAAATAAAGAATCAGGAGTAATAGAAGAATTGTGGCAAGGTCTGAATTTCCCATATTGATTTGAATGAAAAAAAATTGGCTGCAAGAATCACATGTATAAACAGCAAACATTGCTTTTGTCAAAATGCTCTAAATGTTTAACTGCTCTGCACCTACAAGGTATCATTCAAAAGCCTGTAGACCGCAAAAAATGACAATTAAATTTAATGAAAGGTGCTGGTGGCCTTGAAAATCAAATTCTAATGTCTCTCAAGGCTCTTTTACTATTCAGGCTGCTAAAGTTCTCTATGACATCAGAGCAACTAGGCCAATTACATTCAGGGGGGCTGTGACATCCCCAGATAGTGCTCTACAAAATCCATTGTCAGTTGCTAACACCAAGTTCAGAATTCTCCATGAATTTTACAGATCATGTGGGAGGTTTGTCCCTTCACTCTGGTTATTCCAGAAGGCAGAAAGTGCAGCTTCTATAAAAGTTCTCTTAGGTTATCTGAGGGGGCTCTCCTGCAAGTACCTCCTCTGACTCTGGTTAGGGGAATGGCGGTGTGAGGGTGGGCATTCCCTGTAGTGGCACCACAGTTACTTGACTTCCTTCCCAGGGGAGTTCGGAACTGCCCCTTGTGGCTTTTCAGCAAGGGCTCAAAACATTTTTGTTTTGTCAAGTGTTTGGGTGATGGCGGTTGTCTCCTGTGCCTCTATATGTGATGTACTGCTTGCTGCTTTTCCCTTATAGATGCTGCTCCCCACTTTTATAGTTGGTGATCTGAACTGCCAACCCCCAACTATTTTTTAATTGGGGTGGGTGGGTTTATTGTACACTTATTGTTATTTTTATGGAAACTTGTAAGCTGCCTTAGGCATTTGCCTTGGCAAGGGAAAAGGCAGGATATACATTTTTAAATAAATAGATAAATAAATAAATAGGGAGATGTGTGCTAAGGAGCAGACACTAGTGTTCCCAGTAAGCTGTGAGGCTGGTGGTGCCTGTTGCTGTGTTGCTCACTCTTAGTAGCTGGCGGGGGGGGGGGGGTTGTCCCTCCAGCACTGGCTGCTCATTGGCCCTGCCCTTGCTCCCTGCTCAATTCACCCTGGTGGTGTTTCTTGGTCCACCAATGACTGGTGGTGCATTTGGTCCTTGTTGGATGCAAATGCTGACTGGATGCACTTGGCTCTTGTTGCGCTGATGCTCGTGCGCTGTCACTGCAGTGTTGTCAGGACAGGCCATGGTGCTGGTATCTGTGCGCTGTTGGTGTGGCATCCAAATTGGATTGTGCTATAGTACACAGAATTGATGATCTAAGAAGGGGCTTTTTATGGAGTCTGGGGAGTCTTTTTGCCCTATAGCAAAAGAGTTGGGCAATGAACTCTCCCTAACTTCTTCAACAGAAGAACAAAAAAAAAAAAACTGTCTCGATAGGAAATTCATCATTTGTTTGATTATATGCTGTTAATCCAGTGGGGGGAAAAACGCGTGTTATGACCTTCTAATTTCTGCCCCTGATTCAGAAGGTGTTATATATTTAAGAAATAATATGCTAGCAGGTGAATTCAAGAGCACACTTTTGGGAAGTACACTGTATTTTACGATCTCTATGAATTTGGCAGTAAAAGAAATGTCCATGGGGTGCACTAGAGAAGCAATTTAGTACCCTGTTCAGGGGAAGGGGGCAAAAAGAACGTTATGAAGGAGGCATCAACTGCAGAGTTAAAAATTGCTTTTTCGTCATGTGCTATCTTATACTGTAGATCTTCCTAGCATATAGTGACAAGCAAGGCCCACTTTAGGTAATGCAGGGGGGGGGGGGGGTTAAAACACTGTGCAGATAGCCAACCATAAGTATAGTAAATGTGTGAGGGCCCAAGATCACAGAAGCAAGCCCTGCTCTGCCATACATGTGTTTGTTTGCACATGTGCAATGCACCGAAATACATGCAAAATGTATACATGTAGGTTCATGGTAAGCATGATCATGGAATCTGCATAAAGCACCATATGGGGCTTGTCACTGCCATCCCAGCTTATCCCCACAACACGTGTGTCACTGTGCACTTGTGGTTGGTCATCTGAACAGTGCTTAAGAACAATGAATGATGAACAAATTGCAAGGCGCCATTCAAGCTTAGGGTCTGAGGAGGGTTCATTGCTTATTTCCCACTAAGGTCAGCTCTTGCAACAAAAAACTTTGTCTCTGGACTATGGTAGCTATAGACAAGTAGAACTATAGCTAGTTCTATTTGGAAACTAGCTATTACCTTTGGCTTGGATCATTTCCCTGCCCAAACCCCTTTGAAGACCTCTCTCTGTTTTGTTCTTTTTAAAAATCCGTTTCTGTTAACACAGTAAATGCAGTATTATTGTGCGTTAAAGTTTGGGGGAAGGCTTTGGTCTTGTAGAAAAATGTAAAATTATTAAATAATAGATGGATATGTATGTGCTGGCCTTTTCAAAAGCTCAAATATGTCTTGGGAACAGCCATGGCAACATAATACTGGTTGGTCCACAGCACTTCCCTGCACCATCTGCATTGATCCTGACTGTCTTCCCTTCCTTCCCCATCTGATTGGCCAAGAGGGGTAGTATGGAGCAGAGTAACAGTCACATGGATTCAGAGCACCTAGGATGCTCACTTGATGTGCCTGAGCCCCAACAAATACCCCTAGAGCATTAGTCTGCACAGGATAACAAGGGGAGCCACTTTAGTGGACAGAGTGTTGGACTGGAATAGAGAAATGTGAGTTCAATCTATGCTTAGCCATAAAACTCACTGCATGTCTTTAGGTAAGTCATTACTTCTCAGCCTAAGCTACCTGAAGGGATAAAATGAGACAATGCTATGTACGCTAACCTGAGATCTCTAAAGGAAGCGTGGAATACTCATGTTATAAAAAGGTAATAATTCTTTAGGGTTTTGCAGGTAGCCCTGAACATGCCTCTGTATGTAGAGTGCACAGAGATGACCTAAGGCAGCGCTTCCCAAACTGGGTTGCGGCCAGATGAGTGGTGGGTGTTGGAGTTGGGCCTGCCCACCGGCCTGGTTGGCTCCAAATTGGAGCCCTCCAGACACAACTGAATGCCGCAATTGGAGGACACACTCCCTGGGCCTCCGCAGGCCTCAGAAGGCTTCCGGAAGCTATCAGAAGTCACTTCGGGTTTATTTCTGGTTTAGCAGAAGTGATTTCTGGTCGCTTCCAGAGGTGTTCCGAGGCCCAGGGAGTGCGTCCTGGGCCCAGTGTGAGAGAACCAGGTGACATGCGGTGGGGGAGAGATTGGGGACCAATGACCTAAGGCATCCCATTGCCATATCCCTGGCCATCCAGTCAAATTCGTCAGTCATAATAATGGAAGGCTGATAAATATGTAATGTTAATACAATTTTTTTCTGAATGACTGGGGAGGAGCGCAGTGATGCTGAGAGTCTATGTGACCCAACTTCCACTACAGGCCCAAACTCACACACTTCGTTTGAAAGAGCCATGCTAGGTCATTTTTGGTCAGCATGGTCAGCAGGGCTGCTGTCCCAAGATTTCTCAAAGAGAGAGGACGAATGTTGTGGTAGACACAGAAATGGCTGAGACAAACCAAGAAGGAGCAAATGGAATATGAAACAAGAGGCAGCCCAATTGTACTCAGTGAGTGTTACTTCCAAGGAAATTTGCACAAGATTGGGCTACATAACTAATAGAAATCAAAGAGATAGTGAAAGATGTGCTAGCTTAACTTACAGCACAATTCTGTCTAGAATGCAGCGGTGGTGCACCGCTGCATCCTAGACAGGATTGGGCCAGTGTCAGCGGAGCTGGAGTGCTCCTTTGGAGAAAGGGACATTTGTCCCTTTCCCCCAGGTAGAGTCCCAGCAGGCCCAATGGGCTTCCTCAGATGTGCACCGGGAAAATGGCAAATCCAAGGAGTCAATGTAAGGATGGCCAGGTCCGGGACGAGGGATACAATTCGGTGAAGTGCACTGCCAATGATCCCTCCCCCATTCCTGGCCAGCCAATCACCCCCTCCTTTCCCACCCCAGTCCTCCCTACCCATGCCCATGCCCCTGCCCCAACCAGCGCAGGACTTATCTACGTCCGCTGGTGCTGGCTGCGGACCGGGTGAAGTGCACAGTGCTGGTCTCTCCGCTGGCGCTGCTTACTCACCATGGGTCGAAAACGTGTCTTATGTTTACGACACCAGGTCCCAGCGGAGCTGTTGCTCCACAGGCAGATAGTTGCTCAGGATTGCACTGCCCACCACTGAATTCAATAAGGTACAAAAAATATAGGGCTGGTTCATACCTCCTCTTTCTCCACAATTTAGGAAAGCATACTCATATCTAGAAAGACATATTTTTGATACAACACAGCTGAAATTTTGATACAACACAGCTGAAATACTGACATTTTAAAAGTCTTCCAATGCAGCTCACACTAAATTGTGGGATCCAATCCCTGGACAGACAGGCAAATTTGGTTTAAACAGGTACAGATGATAGAGCATCATTGTTTTGCAGTTTGTCTGGAACTGCACAAAGTGGAGAGGGGGGTTGATATGGACCACAATACATGGCTGGTGGGTTGCATTGAGCTGGGTGAATAATGAGTTGTACAGGTCTGATCTAAGAACCTGAATAGAGGTTTAACAAGGCCTGGACCAAACAGAACGCACTATTATACATTCTTCACTAGATCAAAGCAATTTATATAAATTCCTTAGAAATTCAGAAGTAGCATTTCACATGAATATCTATTTTCTGTGTTTGAAAAATGGTGAAATAAGTGAGTAAGATAATTGCGGGAAGATTTCAAAATAAAAATGAGCTTTTACCGGTAATTGTTTTTGAATGAAGTTCATCCCCACAACACGTATTCAGATGTAAATAACATAAATAATCTGAAATTAAAAATATTCACGGAAATAATGTGTACAGGCTCTTCAAAGCTTATGTCCTATCTCTCAATCTTGAACCTTTCCTGTGAAACAGCACATAGATAACAATGCCAGCTTAGATATATTTGCATTTTGAGAGATATGGGTTCCTGTTTTGAGAGCTGGCTAAAGACTTATTAGACAGAGTAAAGCCAATCTGCATTTATGGCTTGATTATAAAAACCAGCAAAAGTCAGGTTTTACAGCTCTTGTGCAGACAAGTCTGGAGGCAAAAAAAATCCCAAAGCACCAGACCCACCAGCAGCTTGGCCATTAAAAGGAAAGCAGGGCAAAGCATTTCACTACTCCCGTTTTTATCTCAGGAATTTCACTTTTCACCTCACAAGTTCAAAATAGCATGTGAGAATCACAAATAATGTTTATCTCAAGTTCGCCACAGCTGAATCACGTCAAACAGACATTGATTGCTGAGCTTTGCTGCGCACCCCTGTAATAATTCTGCATACTGCATTGGGGCTCATTCAGAAAATACAAGGGCATTGGGGCTCTCTGTTCTGTTTATGGTGGTGGCACCTATATAATTTATTATCAAAATAAGATGGAACTTGTTAAGATCTTTTATAAGGTGCAGTTCCACCTTGAACTCTAATTCTACAACATTTACAACATCCGAGATCTCCTTTTGATGAAACTGCAACTTTGAAAATACTCTGCAGCAATTTCCTCTTCTTTTCCTATTATTAACTTCCGACAGTGAACATGAATAGAAGCCCCCAGAAGGATAGGAAATGTGAAGGAAAAACATAACAAAACTTTTGGTCACCAAAAGCGCAACTGATGCTATGTGGCTCAGTTGCTCCTTAATGTAGCTTCCAAAGATATACTGTTGAGAACAATTAAAAGTCACACTCTCAATTTTCCTTTGCAGGACCACAAGTACTGAGTTGGTAAGTGGAAATTATGGTTGGGTTTGGTCATCACTTAGGAGCATTTTTATTTTATAAGATGGGTACTTCCTGTTTCGGGGAGATATGAAATAAACAAGGGATTAAAAGTTTTAAGAGCCCAATTCTATCCTCCTCCTGCTGGTGCAGTCTCTACTGAATGGGAGCCATTGAAGAGTTAGTAATCACTCGTTATTGATGAGAAAGCATCACAGAGTCAACTTGAGAAGGTTAATTATTCCCATAGAGAACAATGGAGGACTAAATTAATAAAACCCTCAAACTATTTTTTTTAATTGAAACCAAAACCAAACTCAAGAAGAAATGTTACCTCCTGCAAAAAAAAAGGGGGGGGGATAAGTATATTATAGAACAAATTTTGGCTAACGATAGCACTAAAGAGATTGAGGAGACTGACTTTAACAAAAGCATTTATTGTCCATGTTCATTATAGTGCCATACTAGGCAAGAGCCCTGTGCTTCAAATCTCTGTCCTGTACTTTGTAGATTTAATTTACAATATTTATACTCTTCAACTTATACATTTCAAAGTGGTAACGTGCTTATTTTAAGCCACAAGAAAAGCTGTTTCACTGGCAGCCACACAATCAAAAGCAATTCTGAAATTGTCTGGGTTAGAAATTGTCTAAGTAACAAATGAAAAAAAAATGACTGCCAGATCTCATTTACATATGTATCAATGATGACCCAGTTTTTGGATCTGTTACTGAAGGGATATAGGAATGATATGAATTGACTCTAATGTTGCAATAACTGTGAGACTTCAAATTAGGTCACTGGGGCGTGTGTGTGTCAAGCTACATGTTCATGGAAATGTCTGGTCATCAAGAAGTATGCTTCTAACCAGAGGCACCTCTTTTTCTTAAAAGTACAGCCACAGGGGTGAGCTGAGCATTTATCCTGGTTGGGACCACAGTCCACAGGGAGGTTAACTCTTTCTCCTTGCACCATTTTTCTTTCCTGCTGAAAATAGCTGTATTCCCTTAAGTGATATTCTGTTCCAGAAACAGTTATCCGTCGTATAGCCACTACATTACCCCAGCCCTTGTGTGGCTTTGGGTTGGTGGCCACAGCTCTTTCCCATGGAAATCAACAGGACTTTAATGTGATTGGCTGCATGCACTATGGGTTCCATGACATACCAATCTTGCATAGCGGATTAAAAAAAAAGACAAAAAAACCTGTAAAAATAACTTCAGAAGAATTGAAACTAACAGTCTTCATAATCACTGGGTCGAGAAAGTGAAATTCCATAAGCATACAGTGGGTAACCAAAATCAGCCCCCTACTGAAATCTGATTGACGGCAATGCACAATCAATGCTTCTGAAAACCTACTATGAATTTCTAACCAACGGAATGCCTGATGTGCCTCTTATAATAAGGGTTTGCTTGTAGGCTAATAATTAGTTCTGACTTAACAAATGTATCATTTTGGTCATCAATGCATTATCTCTTAAAATGCACATTAAAATCCTGGTTCACTGCCTGTGCCTTTTCCTCCTGTGTAACACGATACCCATGTGATGGAATATTATTTTAAACAAACATTCACAGATGACAAGGTATTATTAAATTTGCAAGGCAATATAGAAGCACATCAATCAAAGCTTCACCTGCTGTTTTTGCCTGTTAGGGAGTTGTTAACAGTACAAGGGCCATACTATACAAAATCCAGAGAAAGGGAGTCATTTTGTATAGCCATAGAGCTTGCTTACAACAATACAAAACACGATAGGCTTCTATCTGTTGCGGAAGCTCTCATGGCCAGCGATCAGCATACAGTGTTTTGCAGTTACGGGTTCAGACGCCATGTAAAAGTTTTTCATACTCTTGAAGTCTTTAATTCCTTCAATTACCGCCCGCGGGTTTCCTTGTAGTAGGCAGCCACGGACGGACTAAAATCATTAAAAATTCCAAGGAAGCAAATACCTTACGTTTCGTTCCGTATACAACTCGGAACCTAGTCATAGGAAGAATCACACGGATTATGGTGGAATAGTCCGAGGTCAGCCTTTACGGAGTTTAAAATAGCGAAAAGCGCGGGAAAACCGCTCTCCATTGAGAACGGAAATGACCTGACCTGACCGCAACCTATCAATTGCCGGTCGGGCTGCCGCTGCTTTCTAGGTTTTCTTTCTCACGTTGTTGTTGTTTTCGGATTATTGGAAGCCAAATCTTGTTCGTAAATACCAAATCTTGCTGCCTGTTAAGAAGACCATCTGTAATGTGTTTAGAATCGTTGGAGATCAGTTCCTACTACAAGGAAACCCGCGGGCGGTAATTGAAGGAATTAAAGACTTCAAGAGTATGAAAAACTTTTACATGGCGTCTGAACCCGTAACTGCAAAACATTGTATGACGATAGGCTTCTTTTTTTTTTTTTTTTTACTTTATGAGATAGAGATAAATGCTGAGATGCATCAACCGTACGGCAATTCAAGACCACACATATATCTGGCAAAGGAAGTGGTCTTGCTAGCAGTACTGTTCTTCAAATGTTATGTGTCAAATGAGGGATTCCTGTTTGCTTCTGACACTGGTTGCAAGACATTTCAGCTACCCACCAAAACCAAGAACCAGTTCATAGCCCCATACTAGCTTATCATTCCTGTAAAATTGTGTAATATCTTTCAAAAAAGGAAAGGGAAACTTATAACTAGAGGAAAATACAGAATGACAAGGAATAAAATCTAAAACAACATAAAATGCAATGAAAATCAATGAATAAGAACCCATGGTATATTTCCTGGGAGAACATGAGATCAATGAACAACAGTAAGAACAGAGTTTTGATTACCGGTAGTTCCTGAATTCCCAACATCACGAGACCATTTTTTCCCTCTCTGACACTGATGGTTCTACATTAAACCCAAGATAGGATTAGACTTCATGAAACCCTAAGTAGTTGTGCCATAACAAAAAGTGCAGCAGTTCTTTCTTTCCCAACTCAGAAATGAAAGATAATGGAAGTTAAAAAATACTACTAGTGAGCTGGGACTGAGAGATGAAAAAGATTCACTGGGTGAATAAAACCCACAGAACTGGCTGAAATGGAAAACATAAATTTGGAATGTAAAAAAAAAAAAAATCACCCACCCTTTCGATTTTTCTCCTTTCTTCTAGCAGAAACAGTACTCAGAAAGGACAAACCGAGTCTTAGAATAGTGTCCTTCTTCTATGCTGAAATGTTCGAAAGGCTCCTCACCCCCTGCGCCACCATCAAAACCTTTCCCATCTGTCTTACTTATGTGAACACAGAGAAAAAGATCTACAAGCCTTTATACATCAAAGGATTTCAATGGGAGCTGACAGGGATGCTGAACTGTCTGACATGAAATTTGTAATGGTTATATTCAGGGTTTCAAACATCTTTGCAGATGATCCTTCTGACAGAACTGTTTTCATGGTTTTGTTAACTGGCATTCTGCATGCACAAAGAAGTCACATGATTCCTCAGACTGCAAACGGTTTTCCAACATGGATAAGATCCTGTGCCTTCTCCCTATGTTAACCCTGCAAATGTCCACCCAGTGGATAGCCTATAACGTTTTTGCTAGGCTAGTTCACCTTTTCACGCATACTATCTATCTTCCAGTTTAGAAGGGGGAAAAAACCACTTTCCTGTCTGTTCACTTGCAGGCAGTTCTGACTTGCCACACGCGATCAGGCAAGCATGAATTTACAAGTCTGACCTAGGTTATCTTTAACAATTAGAGTTAATTTTTCAAATTAAACAGCAGATTTCTCCTTTCCTTGCAAAGACAAGTACAGGCGGGCCCCCATATCCACTGATTCGCTATCCACGGTTTCAGTTATCCACGGATCGTGGGGACCCCCCCCCCAGGCTTTTACTTTTTTCCCAGTAAGCTTCGTTTCTTCCTTAAAGAAACAGGAGAAGCAGCCTCTGGCTGCTTATTACAGGCAAGTAGAACGAGACTAAGTACTAGATAGGCTCTGCAAGGTTAACAGAAACCTTGCAGAGCCTCTCTAGGACTTAGTCTCGTTCTACTTGCCTGCAATGGAGGCTGCTTCTCTGTTTGTTTTAAAGAAGAAACAAAGCTTGCTGAAAGAAAAATAAGAGCTGGGGGGGCAAGCATGCCTGCCTGCAGGGGAGGCAGGGTGGGGGGGGCTCAGGAAACCATGGAGGGGGTGTTTGCTCTTATCCACGGTTTCAAGTATCCACGGAGGGGCCTGGAACATATCCCCAGCGGATATGGGGGCCCACCTGTACTTCACAACTGAAAACAGGTATCCTGCTATATGTCAAAATGGATTGGAGACCGGTACAACTTATATCAGGCCTGCACAACATATGTATGGTTTGATGGTTCACATCTACAAGACATCTATAGGTGATTGAATATATCCTTGGTTTTATAGATGCAAGCAAACACTGGAGATTGATCAAGCTACGGACAAAGTAGATGCAACTTTAATCACATTGAGTCTACATTAAAAAAAATGTAAACAAAAGTTGTGCGGGGCCTGATCTGGAGCAGGATTATGAAAGGAAGGGGACTTTAATCTTCTGTGACCCTAATACAGATTGGAGGTCATCAGTTTGTCCAGGGATGGAAGATCTAATCGACTCCCATCATTCCTCCTGGATGGGTTGCATAAACATGCAAAGTCTCAAAGGGAGGAGGCATGTCCCTAACACTTGGAGATATAATCCAGGGAATCATAACTGGCGATTCTCCAAAAACAGAAGACACAAGATCTTTGAAAGACATGAACATTATACTAAAATAAAGTTCCAATGTGCCATATCTGTAGAATAGGTAACAGCCCATCTGATTCCCTCTAGCATCAGTGTTGGGATTATGATGCTGGGGAATAATCTTTGTTTTAACGCCTGTCACCAAAGGCAACTAAGCACTACCATAATTTTGCTGATAATTAACATTAACAATGGAGGGTCTGTAAAGAACTGTTAGGAAACAATGTGCTTTGCCCCTAGCACAAGCTATATTCCTTCATGTGTGAAATGGATATTCGTTTTGACAACTTTTGTGGTCATACACGACAGCCCAATCCTAACTATATCCCTGTGCAGTGATGCAGCAGTGTCAGCGCGGACTATGCTGCATCCTGCAGGGAATTTTTGGCTGCTGGAGGTCACCTTGTGGTAAGGGGACATTTCCTCCCTTGTCCTGGGGTATGTAAGCCCCAGCAGCTGCAATGAATCAACTTGGACCTGCGCCAGTGATATCGCTGGCGCATATCCAAGTTGATCCATGCAGGTGGATCAGGCCTGAGAAGGGGGTCTGGATTCGGTGCGCACTGCCGCCAAACCCACCCCCTCCCGGGTCCAATCCGTCCACCCCGCCCCATCTCCTCCCCATTCTGCAATGCAAGGACCACCATGCCAAGCTGGCACTCAGGATCAGTAATCTTCCGTGTCCCTCCCCTCATGCCTGTACCATTACATGCATCCTCTCTCTTTTAAGGACTTCCTTTCCTCTCTTCTCTGCTTTATAGCAACCACTTACATTTAGGACCTAGTTGTGAGTGAACGGCTAGGAAATATTGCATTGCTTTATTTTGATTCCCCTTCCCTATTATTGTTAATTTACCCCCACAATTAAGTATATTTTGTTGCACCTTTCACCCTTGCTTCCGTCTTCCTTCCCTGCCAAACCACTTAGATGTGCCATTGGTCACTCACTATACAGGATCCTTCAACATGAAAAAGTGCTCCCACGTGTGTGTATGTTACACATGTTTAAATGCTCACCTGGTAAGAGGGCAGCTCGCCCCACAGCAAAGGAAAAACTTCTCTAACGGCAGCTGTCCCCTCCTGCACTCTGCTCCATTTTTTCCCCAACCTGTACTTCTTTTGAAGGATCAGGCTGCCGCACAGCCACACCTTACTGCCAGTGTCTCAGCCATCTCCACCTCTGGTAGGGTCAGGCTAGGCAGAGCGGTGTTATGGAGTCTCCATAGCAGCAGGGTCAAGTACCACTAGCCGTAAGTTGACATACCGCTTGTAGTACAGGTACTCATACCACTGGTTGAAAAGCACCATACTAGATGAATTGGACAACGTAACACTGCATTTGTTATTGCTGTAAAATTGGAAGAAGATGCCCTAAGTGCCTTGAGTTACCTCCTGAGATACTTACATAATGAGTCAGCAATATACAAAGACTAGATAACTAAAATTTGGCTGAATGTGCACCAATGAATGGTCAACAATTGGAAGACCCAGTGCAATATGTGAAAAATATTTTCTCAAAATCAGGGAAGAGGAGAAATTGGAAGAGGAACAGTTAATATCTTTTTCAAGGTACAAGATAAACCCCAGGCAAAATGCAGGGAATGTTTGCCACGTAAAACAGATGGATGCACAAAGAACCGAAGCATCAACCAACTGAATGTTGTCCAGGTTTAAGATACTAAGAAAATCCTCAGGGAAGCAAAAGGGTTTATGTTAATTGAAAGCTTATTGCTGATGATTTTAAAGTCATCAAAAGAAGAAGATACTAATTCGCAACTCAAAGCTGAAGAACCAAAGTATTTGATATTGATATCAAATGTTGTGAGTATTTAATATTCATGATCACTACTGGCATTAATCATTTGCAAATTTTTCCCTATAAGAGCCCGTTTGATAAATAATATTTGGGTGAAAAACACACTTCGTAGAAAAGAATGACAAAGCAAGGTGATTGTTTTTTTCTAGCAAAGAACAGATGGATGAGGTGAAACAGTAGTTTTCTAAAGACGCACGTTTCAGGTTTGGCTATGGACAGCGGAGGCCTGAGGCAAACATACACAGAGTAGTCACACTCAATTGCTGGCTTGCAGCAGTGCCTAATGAATGTTGTGTCAACAATTGTAAGTGATATTTCCAATCAAAGCTTCATTAGAGTAGTTTCAGCAGAGCCATCCATCAACAGAACTGCAACATAACTACTATCAGTACTATTGCAACTACTACTGCAACTAAAAAACATAAGCTTTTTAAGGACTCATTATACTAGAAGCTTCAACATGTTTGTACCCACAGCAAGGGGCAAGCTGTGTACCATTAGAACTTTGCACAAAGAACTTGTGTACAGGTGGGGGGCCCATAGCTCAGTAGCACAGCACCTGCTTTGTGTGCACAAGGTCCCAAGTTCAAACTCTGACATCTCCAGGCAGGGCTAGGAAACATCCCCATCTGAATCCCTGGAAAGCTGCTGCCAGTCACTGGACAATACTGAGCTAGATGAACCCATTGGTCTCAATTCCATATAAGACAGCTTCACATGTTCAGAGCCAGCACCAGCTTGCTGCATAGCCTGGAGCAAAACCCTGCACTGGGTCTCCCACAGAGCCCCCTGCCTGTCCCTCACCCCCCTAAAAATACCCAACTAACACAAAAAGAGAAAAATAATGCAGTTACCTCCCCACTGCACAGGAGCAGATAAAACATAGTCTAATTAGTCTTTATCAAAAGCCTGCCTGAAAAGCCAGGTCTTCAGATGGTAGAAGGAACATAAAAAAATAAACCAGATGGGTTTCCCTGGGAAGGACATTCTATAATGCCAGCATCACAACTGGGGAAAAGAAACCCACCTACCCATCATACTCAAAGGAATCTGGAGCAGGACCTCTGACATTAATCAGAGGGCACAGAACATATAAGAGGAGATGGTTCTTAAGTTTTCCAGATCTCAAACAGCTTAGGGCTTTAAAGGTAAGAACCACCATCCTGAATTGAGTCCAGAATCCAACAGGCAACCAATAACATTCTCAAAGCAACAGAGTAATATGATCCTTCTGGTCAGTCCCAGTCTGGTTGTTTGAAATTTCCAGATTGCTTTACAAAGGAACTTACAAGTACAGCATGTTACAGCGTTGAAAAACATGAGCAGACAGAATGTTAACTTCTACGAATATGGATCTCCCTCTCCTGGAGGTCTTCAGGGCCTGCTGGTACTGACCCCAGGAGGCTAACAGGAGGTTGGCCTTTCAGAGTGAGATACAGCAGCTAACATCTCCTGCTGGCTTGCAGAAAGTGAGAGCCTCGAGCAGCCTGAGAGCCCTCCTTTTATACTCTGCCAGCCGGAACCTATGTCCATATTTGGCACCAGGTAGCAGTTGGGCCAAGGGATCCATGGCAGTTGGGCTGAGTGTTCCATCAGTGTTGTGTGATTTAACTCTTACAAGTCTGCTCACCCCCTTGACACAGGTTTCTCTCCCCTCCTGACCTACATACAGGCTCTTGATCCTAAGAAGCCGTAGGGACCGGTAGTCTCTGGCTCACAGTCATGAGAGTCTCCAGGCTGTTAGCCCCTTAGCTTTATTGCCATTCTTTGGTCATTTCTCTTTCTCTGTCCTATTAGCAGCAGCAGCAGCAGCAGCAGCAGCAGCAGCAGCAGCAGCAGCAACAAATTCCTTGTTTAGTTTGAGAGAACTGTCAGTCTAAGTTTCTTCCAGAGCTTGCAATCAAGTCACATACATCCATACAAAGGGTCCAGCACATGAACCATCCACTCTGGGCTTCTCAGCCCTGATTTGACTAACAATAGTAATCCAGTATTAAGCACTATGTAGACTCTCAGGGCAGGGACTTATGCACGACAGTGCCATCACTGGTACATGCCAGGACCTAGCAATCACACTGCAAACAGGGCCCGACCCATCACCCTGCTTAATTTGTGCTACCTACTAGCCAGAGGGTGGACGGATGGATGTGTATGTGTCTCAATTCATGGAAACAAAAGCCACAATTTAATAACGGTTTCCATTTAATAACGGTCTGGAGTTTGATTTGAAATGGATCCCTGGACAGTGAACTCCCCAAATCCGAACTGAAAAATCTGAGGCTGGAACTTCTTCAAGCTCTCTAACATAGTGGGAAAGACAGTTTTGGTTTGCAAATCAGCATCCACCTTTGTGAACATGGATGAGCCTCAGTGGCAATAATGTCAAACTTTATACAACCATTAGCTGAGTTTCCAATGACGCATTTAGCCATAATGCTGCTATTTATATCTCTATAAACTTCACTTATTGCAATATAAATAGTAATGCTAATGGCATTAACAGCAGCGTTCAGCAGCATCACAGATGCCAAGTGTTGCTCTGCTGCTGTTTGTATTACCATTTATATCATCATAAACTTAGTGAGATAGTCAAAGTTGCCTCATTTACCCTGCAAGAAAGATGAATGCCCACACTTATACAAAATAAATATAAACATATAAAAATATATAATAGGTATAAAACCAAGCCCTTATATTGGGTGTTATATGGTAATTTCTCTAAACACATTTTTGAAATAGTCTACGGGTGGCTTTGGATGCGCATCATGCACAACTGCATGTTCAAGGCACCTATTTCTGGTTACATACTGATGGCTGATTTTCCAAGAGGCAGCTATAATTGGAAGGAAAACTTTCAAAAACCAATTTGAGAATACAGTTTGCCTTAGTGCAACTGTGATAAAAACAAAATGATGTTTAATATAAAGCAAGTAATAGCAAACTTACAGTCTCCATAGCATCTCAGAGGGCCCACAGTTAACTTGGCTTCTGAGCCAGGACGATCAATGTCTCCAATAATAACTTGACTGACAGGTAGATGATCTTTGTACGACAGGAAGCCAGCATCTTTTTTCCTGAGTTGCCACAAAGAGGAGATGACATAACATAAGCAATTTAACACGTGATTCTCCTGGTACAACAAAGATAACTGTCCAGTTAAAACTGACATTGTAAGAAATTCTTAGTATTTCTAAAAACTAATTTCTTAGTTTTCCCCATCAATTCCAATAAGAAACAATTGATCCACTGAAGTGAGTACTAATATGAATTGCAAACCTACATTCACTATCTTGCTCAAGGCATTTTTACCCAAGGGTGTACATACGCAACAGGAGTTAAATGCATACACCTGTGGGCTGGGAGAAATCTGAATAGTTCCAAACTACAGAAAATAATGTTTTTTGGGGGAGGTAGGTATAAGAGGGGTGAAGAGAGCATCACAAGTACATGGGTTTGCACACCTCTGCTAAATTTGTCAAAGTGTGTCCATCCCCTTTCAATAGCTCTGTGTGTGTACGTATGAACACACACACACACACACGCACAGACACACTCTTCTCATAGTTGCTATAATGTTGCCAGATCCACATTGTCAGCCAGCTTCAGTCTCCTCAGCTCAGCTATTTCTTCTACTGAACAGTCACATTCTGTCTCAGATTTCCTCTGTCTGGAACTCTTCAAGTTTGCTTCATGGAGGTGTGCTTTAGTGCACACAAGGTCATTGCAATAAACTAAAGACAAAACATTGGTAGCCCTGATCTCCAGGCCTCCGTGTCTTATAGGTCACAATCTATCTATGTACTGTATATGTCAGGGTTTGTCCTTTAACTGAGTTCCCGTGTCTCCTTTAGCAAAACAGCAACACTATTATTTTGCCCTAGCAATTCTAGTGCCCATACCAGGATGCGGCCACAAGATCATTATTCGTATATAAGATTGCATGGACATTTGACAATTGCACTAGCAAAACTGAAGCCAAACTTACAGCAAACGGTATTTCAAACTAAATTACCAATTAGTAATTCCTCAAGAGAGACTCTTCATTTTCTTCTTGACCTTTCTTCATATAACTAAGACTGTCAAGTCATTGCCTGATGCCTCCCCCAACTTCTACCTTTATCTCATAACTATTATGAGCCAATTGCTGCAAGGAGGGAGGTACTGTAGCCTGAACTGCAGCAGTCACCAATTTAGCCAGACACAGACTACGAGAGTGAGAATTTTTGACTGGGTGGAGTGTGTGTGAATGAGAGAAGGAGAGGGTGTGGTGAATGTGGAATGTGTAAATGTTTTCTCAATACAAAGCATTGACCCTACAAAGCATTGCGACTTAATCTGTGGTATGGGTCCACGTTGGCTCACTTCCTTGAGTGATCTGCTTTGCTTTCTGAACTGTTTATTGTGGACACTCAGAGCCTTCTACCTGCATTTTATGGCCTACAAAAACCTGAAAACCCGGAAGCAACTGGCAATGATGTCATCACCAGTCACTTCTGGTGGTACACAGTAGGAGAGTGGCGCTGTAGGTGGTACTCGGCCGGGAAGGGGTTGAGAACCCCTGGATTAAGATTTTTCTAAATAAAAAGCCAGGATGCCAGGAGCCAGGATGGTGTAGTGGTTTGGGAGTCGGACTTAGACCTGGAAGATCCAGGTTCAAATCCCCGCTCAGCCACGAAGCTTCCTAGGTGACCTTGGGCCAGTCACTATCTCTCAGCCCCACCTACCTCACAGGGTTGTTGTGAGGACAAAAAAAGGAAGGGAGGAAATATGTACACCACTCTGAGCTCCTTGGAGGAAGAGCGGTATAAAAATATGAAAAATAAAAAAATAAAAAATAAATGTTGTTTGTAAATAAATATATTATCTCTTTCTAGATCACCTTTTTTAAAGTCTCGTAAAGCTAGGTGGGTGTCATGTTAAAAAGTGGGTCATAGAGTGTCATTTTAAAAAGTGGGTCCTGGTGCTAAAAAGTTTGGGAACCACTGGCTTATAGGATTGCATTTTAACAGCACAATCCTAGGCATGTCAACTCAGAAGTAAGTTCCATCGTATTCAATGGGGCTTATTCCCAGGAATGTCTGTACACAATTGCAGGAATACTGCCCAATCCTATTCCCCACCATTGGTGCCAATGTAGCAGTGCTGGCAGAGCACGATCTGCATCCAATGGTGAGAGGTCGCAATTGGACAGCCAGCAGGAGGTAAGTAAAAATATTTATTAAGTAAATTTTTTTTTTACTTATTTTACTTGCTTCATCACCATTGATCACTGAGTCCTTTTGAAGTGGCACAAGAAAAAAAGTATATTTTTAAAAAGGAAGTGCAATTAACGCAATTAAGAAAATAACTATCACGTTTTAGGATGATATCTCATTGGAATGGCTGCGTCACATCTGTGATTAAGAGGGTAATTAGAAGCTTAATAACTATGCTTTTAAAAGATAGTTAAAGTGTTGTCTGAAAACAGTGGATATCAATACTGGGCTGTTGCTTCATTTTCAGTTGCTACAAAATTCTCTCTCTCTCACACACACACAAATACACACAAATGAGATCATGATGTCTATACAGCTATTTGAAAACACAGAAATTATTACTATCAGTTCCACATATTTTCCACTGCACTACATGTGGACCATTAGTTTGGAAGGGGCATTGCACAGAAAAGGTCTCTTTTCTTCTGCATGCTACACATATTCAAAGTCAAATCAGCTAATTCCTCATTGCTTTTTAAATTGTGACCTCTGTGCTTTAAGTGGAATCCTTTCACTTCCTCAATTGTTTAATAATTTATTTTAACATGTAACCTTCCCATCTATGGGTTGTATCGGGATTCCTAAGGCCCATTGAAATGAATATCACAACAAACTCATTTAATTAAATGACATGTAGGGCCAAAGCACAAATCAGGTTAAATGCATTTTTGTTTTTATTAAACAAATCATGCTGGGGATGGCATCTGAAATGGGGAAAATGGTGGTGGTAGGGCATTAACACTTTGCGGTTCAGCTCTCAGTGGTGACCCCCACTCATGCTATTTTACAAACGTGCCAGCACGTGCATTTAACAGAATGTGTGCTTCGACCCTCATGACTAACTTTCTTAACTCCCGCCCATTTTAATTTAGTACCTAGGTATATTTAATTACAGTGGACCCTCCGAATCCGCAGGCCCCATATCCGTGAATGTTACCATCCCCGAATCGAGTGAGAGGTGCCTCCAGAGGCCGCTTCTGGATTTTGCTGGGCCCGCAACACACTCCATTGGCCCCCGTGGGCCCTAGGATGCCTTGGGGAAGTGACCGGAAGCGACTTCTGGTTTTGTGTCTGCAACTTTTCTGGTCACTTCCCCAAGGCATCCTGGGGCCCACGAAGGCCAATAGAGTGTGCTGCAGGCTTGGTGCAACCTGGAAGTGGCATCTGGACGCTCCGGAGGCAACTCTCGCTTGATCCGGTAAGGCACTGCAGCGTGACTTCAGCATATGTGAATTTGGGTATCCACGGGGTGTGTGTGTGTGTGTCCTGGAACCAACCAACCCCCCCCCCCCCCGCAGATACAAAGGGCCCACTGTATTTATAACAATGGCTACTCCATGTGGAGAACCACTGAGTTGTAGAAATATTGGTGATCCAGAGGAATAATATCATATAATCTGAAACACAAAGGGAGGGGAGACCATCCCTAAACTTACCATCCCTAAATGGTACCCCTCCTGCAAATACCACACAGCAGCCCCCAGTATACTGCAGACTGGTAGCCTGGCAGTTCTCTTCCTCACCAAATCCAACAAACACATGGAACTGGACTGGGAAGGATCAGATGTGCTCTTGTCTCCCCTAAGACCTTTCCATGTCTGCTTGTGAAGACTGGCTTGTCACCTAAAGAACAATGGGCTCTGGTCAATCCGGTTTAGTTGAAAAAACCTCTGCTGATGTTAGTGATTAATTTTTCAATCATCCCAGAGCTCATCAGAATTCTGTGGTGCTTACAGGCATTAATGGTCCACAAAGGAAAGTGAGTTAATTACAGAACAAGTCCAGCATGCTGACTTCATTGTAGATATTTAGAAATAATCACCATTAGAATATTCAGTACTTGGATAATAATGCATCTGCTATTTAAATATTTTGTAAATTTTGATTGCAAAAGTGGTCTCCGTCATCTTTTCCCCCAAAGGAAATCAATCCAGTAGAAAAAGGATTACATTCGCAGTGTGTTATATTCCAGTTAATAACCAAATGGGAGATGAATAATCCTGTAATTGTAATGAGATAGATAACATCTCTGAATAATTTTCAGATTTCTACTTTCTCTGCAATATATAAGAGCAGTAAGATCCCTCTGAAAGAAAATGTTGACATGCCATGACAAAAAATGTGTCCAAGTGAGCCTTATACAGATATGCCACTGACAAATTAAAAAAGAATTTTAATTATTTTGTATTATTCTTATCTTCACTATGGCAACTGTACGGAAGGTACAAGATACATTTTCTCCTTCTTCAGATAACGGTACACACTCCTATTTTTAACCTTTTCCAGGATGCTATTATCCACAATAGGAATTCCTATACAGCGTTCCTCTCTATGAAGCGACTATCTAACAGCCCGATCCTGCCTAAGATACGGTGGCTGGCTGAAACGGCAAGCATCCTAGCAGGATGAGACCGGCGCCGGTGCTTCCTAGCAGAATGAGGCCTGCACTGGTGCCACACCAGTACTTCCCCCGGTGTAAGCCTTGGAGGCCCAAACAGGTCTCCTTGGATGTGAGTCAGCTCTTTAGCTGACGCACGTCCGGGAAGGCCATGTAAGGCCGGCTCGGGAAGGGGACGATGATATGGTGAAGCGTGCTACCGATATTCCTGCCCCCCTCCTGGGTCTGGCAGGCCAATAGCCCCCTGCCCTACCACCCTGGCCCGCCCTCCCCATATCCTCCTGCCGACCAGCACAGGCCTTACCTGTGTCCAGCGGCACAGTGGCTGGAGGTTAGCGGCATAAGCAGTGCAGGCCTCCGCGTCAGCGCCGCTTACTCTAGAAGTGCCGTGAAAGTGCTTTCCAGCAGTTTCACAACACCTAAGGTCGGTGGAGCACGCGCTTTGCCAGTCTACGTTTACATAGCAATGCGTCATTAGTCAGTAGCTACCACTCACTGGACAGGCTTCACATGACAGGACAGAGTGGTTCATGAGGATATAAAATGGATTATGGGAAAACACAGCAACCTCCTGCTCCACCTCTTTCCTTCCTGTTTTTACCACAGTGAATACAGGGCCCCCCCTATCCACTGATCCAGTTATCCACAGATAGCGGATGGCTCCCCGTTAAACCCCCCCAACACTTACTTTTAGCGTCGGAAGCTTCGTTTCTTTTTCAAAGGAATGCAGGCTGCTCATCGCGTTCCTTTTGAAGAAGCAATGAAGCTTCCAACGCTAAAAGTAAGTGCCTGGGGAGTCGTGGGGGAGGGGGCACGTGCGACTCCTCCCTGCAGGTGTGTGACCCCCGCAACCTCCCCAGGCACTTACTTTTAGCGTTGGAAGCTTCCTTTTCCTTCCAAAGGAACGCAATGACCAGGCCTCATGCAACTTCCTTGCAGGCCTGTTCACGGAGACTAGGTGCCTAGAGAGCTGCAGGGACTCTGCAGGGAGAGGGGGGTTCTCAACCTTTGGAGGACTGGGTACCCCCTATCACGGTCCAATTTTCTGAAGTACCCCCTGCTAATGAACTGCTAATTAATTGGATTAATCAATTAATTAGGTAATTAATCATTAAATAAAAAGTACTAAAACAATTTTAAATGTAAAAAAATGTCTTATTTAACTCTGTGTGTGTGTGTGTATATATGTGTGTGTGTGTGTGTGTGTATGACAGACAGAGACAGACATGCAAGTCACACTTCCCAAAATCAGCTCTTCTCTCCCCCACCCACCCACCCCAAAGTACATTTTCCAAAGTACAAAAACAAGCCCAAAATTATTATTAACAGTATTTATATACCGCTTTTCAACAAAAAGTTCACAAAGCGGTTTACAGACAAAACCAACATCAGAGAGATAGAAGGGCTCTGAAAATAATTACAATTTAAAATCCATGTTAATTAACACTTAATTAGCTGCTGATGGGGCAGATAAGGGGCAGGGCTTGGCGTACCCCCAGCAAGAGGTCCGCGTACCCCTAGGGGTACCCGTACCACAGGCTGAGAACCCCTGCTCTAGGCACCTAGGCTCTGTGGACGGGCCTGCAAGGAAGCTGCATGAGGCCTGGTCATCGTGTTCCTTTGGAAGGAAAAGGAAGCTTCCAACGCTAAAAGTAAGTGCCTGGGGGTCACAGGGGGGTGCGCACGCCTGCAGGGGGCCCTCAGAAAACCGCAGAGGGGGCATTCTCCCCTTTCCGTGGTTTTAAGTATCCACGGGGGGCCTGGAACGTATCCCCCATGTATATGGTGGCCCCCTGTAATTTATTCTGACAACTTACGAGAAACTGACATGCAGCTTACTGGCTCATAATTTTCTGGCTTCTTCTGTCATCCAAATTTAAAATACAAGTTTGTTCTTCTCTATGCATTCAAGACCTCACTGTAAAGGGCAGCTGTGAATAATTACTTTGACATTACTGTTGCCTGAATATGTTCAAATTAAACAAAGGATATGCATTTTCTTTTCTAGGTCTGTTTCTAAACAAGGCCAATCTCAGTATGTTGAGGGCAGGGGTGGGGGTCACTGGCTTGCAACTCTTTAATTCTCTTGTCAGAACTGAACTCTGGCCAAATTACTTGATGTTCAGAGCATTAGAAGTTGCCCGCTGGGAAGTGGTGGGCTAGAATGCCTAGCCTCGCCCCCTTACCCAAAGGTGTGTGACAGTGAGATAATGCACTCTGATCCAGCAGGCATGAAAAACCACCCCTCTTTCAGTGTTGTATTTGAAAAGGAGGAAGAAGTGAAGCAGAAGAGGATGTAGACAAGAAGAGCGGTGGGGATCAGCCCTCACAGCTACCTACCTGTATGGTGGTGGTCCGAAATCATGGTTGCCCTGCCTGCTCCCACAAGTGGAGCACCTGCTTATAGAGGGCAGGGGGTGGCGTTGGGCTGCCTGAGGGCAGTGCAGTGGGCCTGCTTTTTTGGAAGGCTGCCTTGATGGCCTTCAAGTGGCTCAAAGCTGGCAAAATGTGTGGTCAGCCCCACAGGCACCCAAAGTCTACCCCTTGATACCCATGCAGCTTGGTTGGGGGCCATCGTGCTCTCCATCAGCGTTTGCTTTTCTCCTCCTCCCTTCCTTCCAAACTTCCTTCACTATCCTTCCCCCCCCCAGCTTCTCCCCACCCCAGCTTCCCTCCCTTCCTTCCATCCTACCAACCTTCCTTCCCCTGTCTCTCTCTCCCTCCAGCTTTTCTCTTCCCTTTCTCAATCTGGCTCCCCCCCCCTAGCCTTTTTCCTCCTTTCCCCCCACCCTAGGTCTGCTGTGTCCTCCTTCCCTCAGGCAACTTGCTGTGAGAGATGGATAACTCTTCCTCTTTCCCCCTCCCGTTCAGGGCTGGCACCTTCTTTGGACAACGTCTGAAACTGCTGCTCTTTTTGTCTGGCTCCTTCTTCTCCCCCTGCTTTGAAAAAGCAAGTCAGGCATGGGAAATGAGGAAACTGGCAAGAACAGTAGATATTAGAGTGGTGGGTTAGAGCACTCTGCTGTCCTCGGTTTCCTTCTTCTGTCCTGGGACCAGCCTCTGCATTTTCAAAAGTCAGGGTGGTGAGATGGAGTGGGAGGAGGCTGGGAAAGAAGGGTAACTGGCGCCATGGAGTTTTTACCATGGACAGCGGTGTCCTGGGACAGACACAATACCAACCCCTGCTTGTGAACAGAAGTCTCTGAGTGGCTGTAGCAGTTCTGAATTCAGAGAGTTCATACAGCCTGCTACAGGTTGATTAATGATTACCCCTTATCTGGACATCCGAAATCCAGACTGTTCCAAAATCCAGACATTTTTGGAACTAAGACTTTAAAAAACAAACAAACTTCTTCCAGCACCTGGCTGGCATAGCATAAGGCATGCTGAGGTACAACATTATTAAAAATATTGTATAAAGTTACATTCAGGCTATGTGTATAAGGTGTATATGAAACAAATGAATTTCATGTTTAGACTTGGGTCCTATCCCTAAGATACCTCATTATATTTATGCAAATATTCCAAAGTTCAGAAACTTCCCATTCCAATAAGTTTGGATAAGGGATACTCAACCTGTATAAAATCCCTTTCCAAGCCTTTCAAAAGTGCTACCACTGTTACCGCCATCATTCACCTTCATCAGCATCACCTGGCTTCTTCAGGCCCCAGAGAGGAGCAAGAAGGAAGTTGCTGTGAAGCGATGGAAATGGAGCTCTCCGGCTGCTGGCAGCAATTATTAGAGCCTATTGTTGCTATAACAACGCATGGGGCTGATTCACAGGCTTCTGGACACACAATGTGTGTCCAGAAACCCTGTGATGTGATGAAACCCTGTGACGTGATGTCACCACACTGTGCAGGTAGTTTCCTGTCTGCACCAGCTGCAGCTCACAATGTGGAGTAGAGCTGAAATGATATCATATGATGATATCACAGTACAGGATGAAAGAGCCTTTGTTATGTTAGAGGGGTCAAAGTTAGAGGAGACAGAAGGAGAACTCAACACAGCTGCTGCCCCATTTATGGCGGCTGCCTCATATCCACATAATGTTTATTTCCACCCCATGGGACACTACTTAACCTAGACTCCTAGAAACTGTTATTTTGTAATTGGTAGGAAGAAAAGAGCCATTTGAAGATCCATGCTATGGAAAAGTTTTGGAAGATGTTATTAATAATGGCAGTGGCTTTTAAGAGGGTGATTCGAGGTTCTAACTACAAATTGAGCTATAAACATAACGGCTCATTTGCTGGGAAAGAAAGGAGGCTTCTGTGATTGGCGTTAAGTGGAATGTTTGAGATAGACAAAGATGATGCCATTATTAGGAGGGGGAAAAGGAGAACTAAATAACTATCCTTAGAAATGTTATCCTTCATTCATCACAAATAATTATTGGCAATTGAATTCTCCAAGTTTCGTAAACACATTTAACGCAATGGCATACCGGAAAGGTAATTAACAGATGTTGGTTGTGAGCTTTTTTTTTTCATTATGTAAATCAGTCTGCTATAAAGCACAGGGAGAAACAGATACATGTCACTTTTGGTATTTTTGTAAACATGGACATATGTCTTATTCGAATTATTTTCATTTAAATTAGGCTGCTGTTTTAGTATCTTCTCCAGTAGGCAGATTACCTTGTTAGAAAATGAAATGCTGCTCCATTCATTTGTTAACAACTTTATGGTCCATTTATGAGACTTTTATGATTAAAAAAACTGGTATTTTATGTATAGCATCACTAATATCCTGTGAAATCAGAACATCGCCATAGGCCACTCACCAGGGATTTGGAATCTTGCATGTTTACTTAATGTTTGAGTGTGGTGACTGTTTGAAAGCAGATGGGTTTCATCTTGATACAATAGAGTATTTCTTCTTAAACATCCCACAGAGTGCAGGATGTTAAATGAACCACTGAACAGGATATGGTTGAATGAATGAATCTAAGGCAGTTGAATGGAATGGAATTATTATTATTACTATCTACCTTATCAACCATTCTCAGTTTGTCATTCAGTGCATACTTAGGACGAATGTATATAAACTTTGTAGCACAATAGTAGGATTGATTTCAGGCCACATTACAATTCAGTCTGTGATGAAGCAGTCCTGTGATTTGCTCCATCAAGAGATGGAGATCCTCTTGCGTCTGACTCAGAATGTTGTTGTTGTTCAGTCGTTAAGTCGTGTCCGACCCTTCGTGATCCCATGAACCATATCCCGCCAGGCCTTCCTGTCCTCCACTATCTTCCTGAGTTCGCTCATTTTCATGTTTGTTGCATCGGTGATGCTGTCTAACCATCTCATCCTTGGCCTTCCCCTTCTCCTTTTGCCTTCAATCTTTCCCAGCATCAGAGTCTTCTCCAGAGAGTCCTCTCTTCGCATTAGGTGGCCAAAATATTTGAGTTTCAGCCTTAGTACCTGTCCTTCCAGGGAACAGTCAGGCTTCATTTCATTTAGAATTGACTGATTTGATCTCCTAGCAGTCCAAGGGACTCTCAGGAGTCTTCTCCAGCACCACAGTTCAAAAGCATCTATTCTTCGGCGCTCAGCCTTCCTTATGGTCCAACTCTCGCAACCATACATTGCTACTGGGAACACCATTGCCCTGACTATACGAACTTTTGTTGGCATGGTGATATCTCTGCTTTTTATTATGCTGTCTAAGTTTGCCATAGCTTTCCTTCCAAGGAGTAAGCGTCTTTTAATTTCATGGCTGCTGTCTCCGTCTGCAGTGATCTTGGAGCCCAGAAAAGTAAAATCTGTTACTGCTTCCATTTCTGCCCCTTCTATTTGCCAGGAATTGATGGGACCCGATGCCATGATCTTAGTTTTATTAATGTTGAGTTTCAAGCCAACTTTTGCACTCTCCTCTTTCACTCTCATCAAGAGGCTCTTTAGTTCTTCTTCACTTTCTGCCATGAGGGTGGTATCGTCTGCGTATCTGAGGTTGTTGATATTTCTCCCGGCAATCTTGATTCCGGCTTGTGATTCATTCAGCCCTGCATTTCTCATAATGTACTCTGCATATAAGTTAAATAAGCAGGGTGACAATATACAGCCTTGCCGTACTCCCTTCCCAATGTTGAACCAATCAGTTGTTCCATGGCCGGTTCGAACTGTTGCTTCTTGACCCGCATACAGGTTTCTCAGGAGACAGGTAAGGTGGTCTGGTACCCCCATCTCTTTAAGAATTTGCCACAGTTTGTTGTGATCCACACAATCAAAGGCTTTTGCGTAGTCAATGAAGCAGAAGTAGGTGTTTTTTTGGAACTCTCGTGCTTTCTCCATGATCCAGCGCATGTTGGCAATTTGATCTCTAGTTCCTCTGCCTCTTCGAAACCCAGCTTGTACGTCCGGTAGTTCTCGGTCCACGTACTGCTGAAGCCTAGCTTGTAGGATTTTGAGCATAACCTTGCTAGCATGTGAAATGAGTGCAATTGTACGGTAGTTTGAACACTCTTTGGCACTGCCCTTCTTTGGAATTGGAACGTAAACTGACCTTTTCCAATCCTTTGGCCACTGCTGAGTTTTCCAAATTTGTTGGCATATTGAGTGCAGCACTTTCACAGCATCATCATTTAGGATTTTAAGTAGCTCAGCTGGGATATTATCATCTCCACTAGCTTTGTTGTTAGTAATGCTACCTAAGGCCCACTTGACTTCACTCTCTAGGATGTCCGGCTCTGGGTCAGTGACCACACCAGCGTGGTCATCAGGAACATTCAGATCTTTCTTGTATAGTTCTTCTGTGTATTCTTGCCATCTCTTCTTAATCTCTTCTGCTTCTGTTAGGTCCTTGCCTTTTTTGTCCTTTATCATGCCCATCTTTGCACAAAACGTTCCCTTGATATCTCCAATTTTCTTGAACAGATCTCTAGTCCTCCCCATTCTGTTGTTTTCCTCAATTTCCTTGCATTGTTCATTTAAGAAGGCCTTCCTATCTCTCCTTGCTATTCTCTGGAACTCTACATTCAGTTGTTTATATATTTCCTTTTCACCTTTGCTTTTTGCATTCCTTCTTTCCACAGCTATTTGTAAAGCCTCATCTGACAGCCACTTTGCTTTCTTGCATTTCTTTTTCTTTGGGATGGTTTTAGTTGCTGCCTCCTGTACAATGTTACGAACTTCCGTCCATAGTTCTTCAGGCACTCTGTCTATCAGGTCTAATGCCCTAAATCTATTCTTCACCTCCACTGTATACTCATAAGGGATATGGTTTAGGTCATATCTGACTGGTCTAGTGGTGTTCCCTACATTCTTCAGTTTAAGTCTGAATTTTGCAATAAGAAGCTCATGATCTGAGCCACAGTCAGCTCCAGGTCTTGTTTTTACTGATTGTATAGAGCTTCTCCATCTTTGGCTGCAAAGCACATAATCTATCTGGTTTCGGTATTGACCATCTGGTGATGTCCATGTGTAGAGTCGCCTCTTGTGTTGTTGGAAAAGAGTGTTTGCTATGACCAGCGTGTTCTCTTGACAGAACTCTGTTAGCCTTTGCCCTGCTTCATTTTGCGCTCCAAGGCCAAACTTGCCTGTTGTTCCGTTTATTTCTTGATTTCCTACTTTAGCATTCCAGTCTCCTATGATGTAAAGGACATCTTTTTTGGGTGCTAGTTCTAGAAGGTGTTGTAGGTCTTCATAGAACCGGTCAACTTCATCTTCTTCGGCATCAGTGGTTGGGGCATACACTTGGATTACTGTAATGTTGAATGGTTTGCCTTGGATTCGAACTGAAATCATTCTGTCGTTTTTGAGGTTGCACCCCAGTACTGCCTTTCCCACTCTTTTATTGACTATGAGGGCTACTCCATTTCTTCTAAGGGATTCATGCCCACAGTAGTAGATATGATGGTCACCTGACTTAAATTCGCCCATGCCCGTCCATTTTAGTTCGCTGATTCCCAAGATGTCAATGTTCAATCTTATTATCTCATTTTTGACCACATCCAGCTTGCCTTGATTCATAGACCTCACATTCCATGTTCCTAAGCAGTATTGCTCCTTGCAGCATTGGATTTTCCTTTCAACCTCAGACACATCCACAGCTGGACGTCCTATTGGCTTTGGCCCAGCCGCTTCACTCTTTCTGGGTCTACTTGGAATAGTCCTCCGCTCTTCCTCAGTAGCATATTGGACACCTTCCGACCTGAGGGGCTCATCTTCCGGCGTCATATCTTTTAGCCTTTTGGAACTGTTCATGGGATTTTCTTGGCAAGGTTACTGGAGTGGGTTGCCATTTCCTTCTCCAGTGGATCACTTTTAGTCAGAACTCTCTGCTACGACCTGTCCGTCTTGGGTGTCCCTGCACGGCATAGCTCATGGCTTCATTGAGTTACGCAAGCCCCTTCGCCACGACAAGGCAATGATCCATGAAGGAGGACTCAGAATGAGTCTAATAAAAATAATTAACTAATTAAGATGCCATCTACAGACCATTTAAAATGAATCAGACTTTAAGACTGGATCAATTCTGAACCAGCAAAGCCTCTAGGTCCCAACTGATCAGGTCTAGTAGTCGCCTGGTAATCTGTACCCACCAAAATACTTACAATTTGTTACCTAATTGAATGGGAGCAGCAGGGAACGTTCCTGAAAATAGCCTTAATAGTAGAGACTCACAGCCCAATTCTATTAAAAGCCCCGTCCTCAGATGCAGCAGCGCCAGGGCAGGCTCCACTGCATCGTCTCCTCGAGGGAAAGGTAAGATCATCCTCTTCCCCTGTGTCGAGCGAGCCCCAGCAGCTCAAATGGCGCTATTCGGAGGTGCGCCAGCAAAGTGGCTGGCGCAGCTCCGAGAAGTCCCGTGTTGGGCTTTGAAGCCTGGGACGGGGGTTAGGATTCAGTGGAGGCCTCCTTCACTGAGCCCGCCCCCTTCCGGGCGTGATCCACCCTCCCTCTGCCCTCTCCCCGCCCTGGAATGCCTCTTGCACACCTCCTGGCGTGAAGCTCACCTGCCTCCGGCGGGTGCAGCTCCGTCCCTGGCAGAGGCCTGCTGGTGCTGGCCTCCATGTTGGCGAGACAGGCCTCCGTGCTGATGAAACGTGCTTTACGGCACGTTTGTGATGGCGCGGAGCCCAGTCCCACAAGCGAAGGCCGGCATAGGATTGGGCTCTCAGTCTCTGGATGCTGCTGTGAGGATACACAGCAGAGTTCAGGAATGTCAGGAACTATAGGGATTAAATTTCCCATGTTTTCTCAGTGTCACTATTCATGCTTGCCACAGAATACAAGTTCTGAAGCCTAAAGCTCAAATACAGCAGTGGCTTTCTGGAGGTCTTACCACCACTCCCTCACCTGAGTAAGTTTGGGTAAGAGGGTGCAGGAGGGCTAAAGGTTACAACCCTAATGCCCACCCATTTTATTTAAAAAAAAAAAACAGCAAAGGGAAAGCCTGGATTGCAAATAAATAAATCAGATTTTCAGTGAACTTTCTATTTCTCTAGAGGTTAAATTTTCTCTATGGAATTTCCATTTAAATACAAGCCAATGTGTGACCTAGTGATTCTTCATTCATTATTTATCTCTCCCTGCTCCTCCTGCCCCCCAGGTTGAAAACCCTAAAGATATTGCATGTCACCTTATTTGAACAGAAAGTCTGAGTGGCAGCAGAGAAGGCTTCAAATCGTGCTGCATTCAAGAAACCTTACAAATATGCAATAAATATAGAATAAGGTATGGTTTCTGGCTGAATGGATATAGAAGGATAATCCCTAGTTAAACACTATTTCAGACCTTCAGATACGATTTCATGGGTTATTGAGGTGGCAGTGCCTTAATATCAAATTATAGCTTTGAAGTCGTATTGAGAGCAGAAAAGGGAGAAACTTCTGTGCATAAATGAAAAGGAGAAGAGTGGTTTTTTAAAGAGAAAGTACTCACACAAATCCAATCACATTGTGTGATTGAAAGAGTACCAGGATATGCATCTTTTCCAGTGCAATCCTGTACATGGTTTAAGTCCTATTGTCTTCAACGGGGTTTGCTAAGTGTGTGTAGGATTGCAGCCTTAGTGCAACAGAAAAGAAAAAGATGGCATTTGTAAGAGGCGAACCAAACGTGTGGCAATATTTAGGGCTGACATCTTGCAATCCACTACTACCAGGGGCCCCCCAACTGAAACAGATGAGAAGGCAGATGTGGCTCCTCCTTACTGCTGGCCAACCATGAGGCGAGGTGATTCGAGGTGCACTTCATCCCAAGTCTGCTGCCACCTCCCTCCAACCTGCCACTGATGCAAGCCGCAACGATCTGCTTCCCGCTCACCTGGGTGAGCAGTGGATCATCTGCTACCTTATCTTGCTCTCTGCACAGCTGCCTTAAAGCCGGAAGTGCAGGATTTCTGGCTTTATTTACAGGGACCATGTGCTCTGTCCCTTTAAGTAAAACCGTAAGTCTTGCGCTTCCAGGTTTGACAAAACCACGCAAGAAGCATGGTAAGGAGCTTTCTGTTATTCTTTTCTACAGTGTCCTGGCAGAGGCAGCACTCCAGGCACACCACCCATAAGAACACAAGAACATAAGAAGAGCCCTGCTGGATCAGGCCAAAGGCCCATCCAGTCCAGCTTCCTGTATCACACAGTGGCCCCACCAGATGCCTCAGGGAGCACAAGACAACAAGATACTTGTATCCTGTCTCCACTCCCTTGCACCTGGCACAAAGAAAACCTACTCCTACAACCAGGAGGTTGCTTATCCCCTGCCTGTTTCCTCTCAAGTCCCACTGTCTCCCCTCATCATGTCTCCTCCTCCCTCAACAAAATGTTGTTTTGCTCTGCGGAACAAGAGATGGAGATAGAGTCCAACTCCAACTTGTGATTTAAAGGGCCATGCCTGATACCAAGATTGCAAGGAGGCAACTCTTAAGCCGGTGACAGACCAGGTCCGTGCTCCGTGCGCGTCCGTGCGTCCGTGCTGCTGCGGGCGCGTTTTCTCTGTCTGACATGGCTCCGTTGCTGGTCCCGGCTGTCGTCGTCAGACGTTGGCAGCCCCCGGCGCGTAAACGCTTCAGCTGCCCCAAGCCCAGCGCTGGCAGCTTTCGTCCCGTTCCGTCCGTGTCCCAGCCCCCTGGAGGCGGGACACAGAGCGGCCAGAGCCACTCAAAGGGAGGGAAGCCAACGTCAATCAAAGGAAAAGAGGGGCAGAATGTTTTGGGAAAGCAGCCATTTTTTCTCCTCGCAACTACGAGTGAACGCGGTTTTGTTTATTCAAATCTTCATCACTTGGAAGGGTTTTAACTTTTAAGCACAGTGTGGAAACATGTGCCTGGGGCAGCCAGCAAGCTCCATCCTTTTGTCCAATGCGTCTAGGTGTTTCCGGTCAGACATTTGCTGATCCCCCCCCCCACACACACTTTTATTTTGTAGTTAGTAAACACTCACACACAAAAACAAAAACAAAAAAAACATGCGTTTCTCTTCTGTGCAGTCCCCACTAGTCCTGACCTCTTCCCTGAGGGAAGATCCGCAGCGAGGATCGAGCAGCGAGTGCGCGAAGGAGGGGGGAGAGAAGTTCCCTCTTCTCTCCCCACCCTCTCCCTCGCTTGCTCGCTGCGGCTGCGATCTGGTGTGACATGCACACGTCGCATCCAGCCCCCTAGTGTGCGTCCGGTGCGGCAACGCACGCTCGCTCCCGCACGCTCCGCCCGGACCACGGGCTTGGTCTGTCTCGGCCTTTAGGCTGCAATCCTATACACACTTTCCTGGGAGTAAGCTCCATTACACATAACAAGACTTACTTCTGAGTAGACATGCACAGGATTGCTGTCAGTCAGTCATATTACCATTTCTCTCTACCTGCTGAAGACAGTTATTAGGGGATAGCCTGACCATTTGAAGATTTCATGTTATTGCCTTGTGTTAATTAAACTGAAATGATTTGAATTAGATTTTCTGTTGGGTAACATGCTCTAATGACTCAAATAGTGTGTGAAACTGTCTCCAGTGAAATGTAGTGTGTCTGATGTGATATACAGCCTCTATCTATGGAATCTGATCTGGGATGGCTCTTTCAAGTATAGAAGTCATCATGTGATGTTGCAGTCTCCAATTGATGAATATACATGTACAGAGCTTCTTCCTTCACTGTGCATTACAGCGTCTGATTCAGACGGTAAAGATTTTTTTTGGAACAAACTGTGTTTTCATAGCTCAAGTATTTGCAGTTGGCTTGAGCACAATAGAAACTGATCAAACTCTTCATTTAGTACCTTACAACAAAATCAAGGGCATTTATAATCAGCACTTTCTCATTTGCAGAGCAAGCACTGCAAATGGTTAGCACAGCAGATTTGTAATAAAAAACAGTACTGAGGTGCTACCTTTCTGAACTCACATTCAGTAAATGAAGGTCCAGATTAGACATGGTGGTAACATCAGCCATGTTGGTTTAATCATGTCTGCTTGTTCATGTATAAAGCACAACTGGGGAGGGGGGTATCTAATGCAATAGGTAGGATATGCGGGGCCAGCCCAAGATCTCCTAGCATCTCAAGGGGTGTGTCAAATGCAGTCCCTCCTTTAGTTGGTAATGTGCCAACCTCTGCCTTTCCATTACGTGAATTGGAAAAGAAAGAGGTGGTGGAGTGAAAGAGGAAGTATGGAGGCATGTCTCTGAGGCTCTAACCCACCATTTTCCTCTCCTCCACACTTCCTCTTCTGCTCCATCCTCCTCTTCCTTTTCCCAGTCAGGGATTGGAAGGAAGAGAAGGAGCAATGGAGGCAAGTTGGTGAATGAAGATGAAGATCCCTCCCCCCCATCTGCTTCCTGAGGTGACTGCTTCAGTCAGCCTCAAGAATGGGCTGGGCCTGTGCAGGTGGAGGAAGCCGAACTTTCCCCTGCCCTGCCTTACCTTTCTATTAACTCAATTATCCCAAGCACTTTTCTCCCTACGTAGCTTACTGTTGGTATCAGAGCCAAACTGGGGGGGGGGGGGGAAGAGAGGAATTTGAGCAGCTGAGCCTATGGAGGAGAATGAAAGAAGTAGAATGGAATTCCACTTCCTGGTCCAATCATATCTCTCTCTGAGTGAGTGAGTGAGTGAGCGAGTCTGGAAGAGTTCATGCCTCTCTTCATCAATTATTGCATCTCTTAGGACAGTGGTGGCCAACCTTTCAACTGGAACGCTGGCCCTTTAAATGGTTGCATAGGTGAGAGCATTTCAGCAGGTGCCACTGCTTTAGCAGCACCATCAGCACTTGCAGCTGCCAAGATTCCGTCTTCTACACAACTCTTAAGAACACAGTAGCCCTAATGGTGGAAGGTTGGCCACCCCTGTCTTAGGAAGACCCACCACTCTTTCCTTTGAGAACTATGGGTCTAGAACAGTTCAAGTCCCTTCTACTATCACAATCATCACCACCTATAACATTTGAATCATCTGATATGTATTAGGTACTGTATGTGATTAATTAACAAAACCCTGAAAGTGCTTATGATTTTATTAAGGACAACAAGCACATGGAAGGGAGAATGGGAAGGAAGAGGCAAAGTTGTAACACACTGGGTATGATAGAGAAATCCAAACCAAAGAAAAAGGGGGAGAGAGAGCAGGCAGAAAACAACACTAAAATGCTAGAAAATACATATTTCTAGCAGAAGAGAAAGAAGCAAGATTCAGAGGGAAAGAATCCCATGGGCTGGGTGAAGCAGAAGACAAACAACATGCCAAGGGAGCAACAGCACCAGAAACAGGTTATGTTAAGTTGGTATTTGATTTAAGTTGGTGTTCAACTCCTGTAACTTTGTCAGTCTCTTGTGTGTTTAATTCTCTACTTCACTGAATAACTATGACACACACTTCAAACAACGCTTTGCAGGCTTGTTGTCCAGTTAACATTTGACAATAACAGCAAAATAAAGCAAGATTGAAATTGCACCAAACCAACCATCTGTGACTAAAAAGGAACTCCTGAAATTTGCAAGATGGGAAGAATAGTTCTGACCTAAATGATACATTTCAAAGTAAATATGAAAAAGCATAATTTTATGTTCCGCTGCTTCAATGCAAAGGTTTACGCTGTGTAATGATGCATCAAATTGTTTCATAACAAAAATAACTTTCCAGTTTAAGATTCAATAGGTCATATAGTCATCTTGGCAATGAAATGCTCAAGATGGAAGAAATATATGAGATAGACAGCAAATGAACTAGGTTTCATTTCCAAAGCCTGTAAAAATACCTAAGTCACTATGGTAGATTCAACAGAGCATTGAGGATCACTTTACTTATTAATCGTGACTGCTCTAGTGTGGTATGCGCAGAATGAAAGAGACTCAAAAGGAAGAGAGATGAGACAGAGAAAATGAGAAGATTTTATGGGCAAAATCTGTTACATGTCACACGGTGAAGGCAACAGCAGTGCAGCCAGCTCAACTGTGCGCTGAATTGTTTGTGCCGCCCCACCATGCGTATAACCTGGAATGAGAGCCAGTGCCTGGGCATGAAGGGCCCATTCACACTGCTAGATGTAGAAAGATCCTGGTTCTCATTGCAAGTTATTAATTTTTTCAGAATACATTATATAAGTCACCCTTTAGTATTTCGACTCCAAGGGCAACTGACAAATAATAAATAATTAGAAACAATAAAACAGCATATCAACGATGGTGGCAGAATGTATCCAAGACTCTAGACCAGGGGTGGCCAACCTTCCACCATTAGGGCCTCTGTGTTCTTAAGAGTTGTGCAGAAGGCAGAATCTTGGCAGCTGTAAGTGCTGATGGTGCTGCTAAAGCAGCTGCACCTGCTGAAATGTCCTCACCTATACAACTATTTAAAGGGCCAGCATTCATGTTGAAAGGTTGGCCACCACTGCTCTAGACTCTACTTTAGGAGCTACTCTGTAATGGTGATGGCAGCGGAGAAGTCTTACTTCTCTGCCATCATCGTATCTGCAGAGTTGTCTGGCAGAGTTGTTCCAGGTCGGAGGCCTATTACATCTGGATGCTTACAGGGATGAGTTGCACCCCTGTGTCCAGCGAGACCCTCTGCAGACATTACTCACACTTGTTATGATTTAGATACCCATTTGATTAGTCCTATTGCTGATATCACCGTGACTGCTTGTCTTGCTGCTTTATTTTATTTATTTCAAAGACTTGTATTGCGCCGTTCCCCCAACAATGTGGGTACAATTTGGATTGCCTTTAACCAGCTTCTGCTGTTTCATCGACCTCATCCATTTCTGGATTAGACAGACCTGGCTTCAGTTGCCTATGCATTGCTAACTTCTAGATTGGACTACTGCAACAAGCTCTATTTGGGGCTGCCTTTGAAGACTGCTCAGAAACATCAACTAGTATGGGAATGCAGCCACTAGATTCCTTATAGGAGCTAGGGGCTGTAACCATGTAAACCCACTATTAATCCATCTGTGTTAAGTTGAATGTATATTTCTGAGAACAATTCAAAGTGTTGGTGATGATCTATAAAGTCTAGAGGTAAAGGGTTCTGCTGGCCGTGTGGCTGGGCTGCGCCTCTCACAGCAGAATCCTATACATGCTTATTTGGAAGTAAGTCCCACTGTGCTGAATGGAGCTGGCTCACAGGTGTACAGGGTCGCAGCCTCAGAGACATAATAAATATCTCCTGCATAACTTGCTACTTTGCTTCATTTAAAAGAGTTTTGTCTGTTGAGGTCTGCATCATGCAAAGCTGACCTTTCAAACACTGATTCACTTTTTGGTGTCTCACCACAGCCTACTGGCTAGCATTGCTTCAGCTTCATTAATCCAGCAGTTTGTAGGCTTGCTACACCTTAGTATTCTTGTTTAATTCCTTTCCCATTGTCCAAAAGCCATTTTAAAGAAAGTCTCTCTCATTCTTCCTCAGCTTCTATTAATCCATATACTTAATTACTTTCATCCCACATGCATTGTGCATTTTCCTCAGTTCAGCAATCACTAATAATGCAATGAATTAATGTTTTAATTCCAACAGTCAGCATGCCACTATTGATCGAAATATCAACAGGCTGATTACAGCAAAGAAAAGTGCTAATAAAAATGAGGACTATGTCTCTTTACTAAACCTTTCAGAGCTATCATTGTACATTTATATAATCATTAGGGATCAAAGCAGAGGCACTGCATTAATGATGGATCCAGATCTCTCCATTTACAAAAAATGTCTTCCTTTGAGAGCAATTGTATTAGATGTTCAATATAAAAAAAAAGAACTTATTTGTTTTTAAAAAAGTGGAGTCAAAAAGGAATGTTTGGGAAATTCAGGTGGTTGAAGACATATGTGGAAGCCAAATCAACTAACATGCTATCTCAGCTAGGATAATATAGAAACAGATTAAAAGGCTAGAAACTGGCTGCTTATTGTTTGCTCCTAAGATCCAGTATTTTGAGATATACTGTCTCTAAACATGGAGGTTCCATTTCCTGTATAGTTCCAGTGTACAGTACTTCCTTTTGCTTGTTCTGAACCTACTATCTGTTCCAAACCAATCCATTTCATTGGGTGACTCTAAGTTTTGGTGTTATGAGGCTGATTAACTGTTAATATACACTAGACAACATGCTTACCATTGTTTATAATCAGCATCACAGTTGCAGTAGTATTTGGAATCTGAGCAATTGCGTTCGATGCCACAGGCACATTTCTGAATGCCTGGTCCAGAGCCTCCCCAGTAGTAGTGCTTCTCGTTGCCTTTTCCAATCCACCAGCTATACGGATTACCCTCTGTAAGGACAAGGAATGCCAAATTAGTTATGTTAAATGCAGCAGAACTCCTCATGCTAAAGTTGATTGTGTGAACACAAATCTACAAGAAGTTCTTGCGGAGGCCCATTTCCAGGTTCCTATGCTTATGGAAGTGGGTGTTGCTGGCAGTACAGCCCAACTCCCATGGAGGTTTCTTCACATGATCTCATCATACACAGGTGAGATTGAGCATAGCAAATAAATAGCTGGTTCCAGTGTGCGAACCAACCCTTTTAAATGTATTTAAAAATACCTTTGGGGTAAATTTCAAGCTAGCATTTTGAAACGTAGAATGATGCTTGCAATATATGTGCTATGTCAACACAGGGCATTAACTAGCCTGCCTGTATTAAATTTGCACACTTAGTTTAACTTGAATTAGTTTAACACCATTTCCTTTGTAGACTTTGTAAATGCCTGATCCCAGAAAGCGTTTAAGCATTAAGTATTATGGAGTGTTTTAAAAGCACACCATTAGTGTTAAATAAATGTTTAATAAAAGGTAGTAAAATATCCCCAAGTGCTGAGCTAGATGACCATCAGAATCACTGGTGCAACTCTTGCTGGACTATGCCATTTCAGAGGCAAGTAGGGAAATGCATATTTAGTGTCCCCCATTGTGTTAACCAAAAAGCCCAACTTCCTACACATAGAAAGTCAGCATGTCAGGAGGAAGCATTCTGAATTAGCCTTCTCTCAATATGCATGTTTTCTACATGCAGGGAGTTATTTTGAATATTGAGAGCATTCAAATATGTGACCCCACCCACAGCCTGAAGCGGTACAGCCTGGCAAGGATTCTGTGGATCAGTGTGGAATGTCACCAGCTGTGGACATGTTCTGGTGCTGTTTCTGTTTGTTGTTGCGCTTATCCTGCCACAGCTTAAGACTGCCTGGAGATTGATAAGATCATACAAATCATATTGTAAATTGGAAGAAAAGTCAAACAAACTTGGCTACTTGTCACTTTCTAGCTCTTGTTCTTCTGCAACAGATTTGAATGGTCATAATCATTGCAACATTTGTGGTCATGAAAACATATGAGCCTAGTTATGGAGATTAAACGGTCAACAGTGCCTAGTCAGGTGCCTCCAGGAATCCCCCCAGCAAGGTGAAAATGCAGCCCTTTGCTATTGGCATACAGAGGTATACTGCTTCTAAACATGGAGGCTCTCTGTAGCTGTCATAGCTTATTCTTGGAATAAAATAAGTGATTTACTCCCTACAAGCTTGTCCAATCTGTTAAAAAAAAACCCTCCTAAGCTAGTGGTGAATGCCATACCTTGTGGCAATAAATTGCATAGTTAAATAATGAGGCACTGTGGGAAGATGTAGGATGAATCTATTCCAGAACCCAATTAGGTCATTTCTTCATGTGAATAAAAGAGAGAACTACAGCACAACCCTATGCATGTCTACTCAGAAGTCCCACTGAGTTCAATGGGACTTACTCTCAAGGAACTGTGTATAGTATTGCAGCCTTATTCCCTGGTCACTGCTCTCAGGACCTTACCATTCATCTAAAATTTGACAATGGAGAGAGAAGGAGAGACAAGGTGCAAATGCAGCTATATACTGTATTCAGACTTTGTTATGGTTGGAAATGAAGATTGGGGAGTGGGGTTAAACAAGAGCTTCTTAGGAAAGTGGGTTTTGACAAGGGATTTGAATGATGAGAAATGCAGCATTGTGTAAGTGTGTTCAGAATGCTTTTGCTATAGCTTGAACAGTTCAGTTTAATGCAGAAGCCATGCAGTGCAACCCTAGGCATCTTTACTGAGAAGTAAGCCCCACTATGGTCAGTGGTACTTACTCCCATGTAAGTGTGCATGATTGAATTGAAACCCAAGCATCAATTTTTCTAGCAGTATCAAGTAGGAGGTTTGGAGCCTCTAACAATCCTGTACAGTATTTGTCTTTGAGGAAAGCGTGCAGTGTACCATATTGCTTCTAACTGTTCAGTTAATGAACCAGGGTCCAGCTTGTTCACACCTCCAACTACTGGCAGAGCCTAATGCTCCTCACTGTCAATGCTTCCCTTGCAAACTTTGCTAATTACAGCACCAGAAGGGAAGAAAATTACTTACATTTATCAAAAGAAAGATTATAAGTAGAAATGATTAATGAAGATGAAAGTACATGATTAAGTGTATGAAAGTAAAATTAGCAGTTGGATATAATGATGATGGGCGGTATGGGAACTTACAACTACAAACAGACCAAACTGCAAACTCTGTGCCTGTTTTCAACATGTAATCAGTCTAAGGATTTAAATGAAGAAGATAATATCATGGACTGAACAGTTTTTAGACTTACTTTGGTGGGGTGAAGTTTGCCTGCCTCAAGAATCATGCTCTCTGTCCTTTTGCCGTCTGCTCTTATAAGCAGCACACACACAACCCCCCCCCCAACACAACGCTGCAAATGGAAATCTCCTTTGCTGCAGAAAACAAGCCACCTCATCCAAAGTGAGACGGCAACCGAGGTGCATCCTCTGCTTATGATACAGACCCTGATAATATGTCCCATACAAATTTTGAGGTGGGAGAGTTCTCTCTTCAGATCCTCTTAGGGCAGGGGTGGCCGACTTTCCACCAGAGTTGTGCAGAAGACAGAATCTTGGCAGCTGTAATTGCTGATGGTGCTGCTAAAGCAGATGCACCTGCTGAAATGCCCTCACCTATACAACCATTAAAGGTCCAGGAGCATTAATGTTGAAAGGTTGGCCACCCCTGTGTTAGGACATGCCTAAAGGAAGGGTAAAGATATCTGGCAACCTGGACACAAGATTTATAGGATGCCATTTAGTTTTTGTACTTGGAAAAGCTGTCATACAAGATGATGCTGATGCTGCAAAAACTTTGTTTCTGTACCTGAAACAAAGCTTTTGCGGCATCAGCATCATCTTGTACGAAAACTAAATGGCGTCCTATAAAACTTTTGTCCAGGTTGCCAGATGCCTACCCAAGATTTTACCCTTCCTTTAAGCACACCTAACAAGATCTGAAGAGAGAACTCATCCATCTCAAAATTCCTACGGGACTTATGGTCAGGAACTAGACTATTATGCAAGACGGGATAAAATTCTGACTTGGTTTTGAAGTGATATGGAGCCTGCATACTTTGTGAGCCACCAAGATGAACACAAGCCCTGTTGTGGCCTGCTAGGAGCTTGGCAACCCTGCTGTTTTTTTTTTCTTCATCCGAAGCAAGAAGCAAAGACAGGAGGTTTAATGAGCCTGCTGTGTCACTAGGAAAAGCTGGTGGGCTGCATTCAGCTTGTGGAGGCCTCCATGCATTTCAATGACCCTGGGAACTGGTGCAGCAACTCCTAAATCCAAATCCAATCATCAAAAGATCTCATTCTGCCTCAGGACCTGCATGTGCCTGGGACCTCCCCCAACAGTGTATATCTGGGATAGTTTTCCAAAGAGGTGGAAAAGTGCATTGAAACCTGCAGATATTATCAGCACCCTAACCCTTTGCTAACTGTAGATTTAAGAAAATTGTTTGTATGGTTTTTTTTCCTATTATGGATATTGTTCTTTCTCTGCTGAGAGGAATAGGCAGAGAAAATGGACAAAGGCTGTTAGTATTCCCATAGATCACCAGTGTCATAAAAAATTTTTCTTGCTCATATGATAAAATATGTCTCCTTGAGAACCATTTCATTTAATATGAAAACATTCCTATCAGAGTTAATGTAGTATGAACTAAACTCAGAACAGTCAATAACATATTTATTTCTGACATAATAGAAGAATGTATGGCTTTCAGGGGACCATTTTGCATTCTAGTGAGCATTTAATAAAACCTATTATTTCAAAATACAGTTGCTTGAGAGGAGAAAAGATTAATTTTATCACTTTGTGAAGATGTTTTTTCAAAAGATTTTCAGTGTGCCTGAGAGAGGCACCATCAAAGAAATCAAAAGCTCATTTAGGCACTTGAAGTGATGGTATTTTCGAAAGATCTCAATGACCTTTAGGAGAGGGCTAAACCCATCTTCAGCACTGAAAGGGCTGCAATGCTGCACATGGTTAGGCTGCCTAAATCCCACTGAAGTCAATGACATTTAAGCAGCCTAATTGTGGTCAGGATTGCAACCTTGGTCCTTAGTATTTCATAAACTGTGATCCTCACCACACGTATGTAGAAATAAGACTGATCTTCTCAGGGCAGCCCTGAGTGGCAGCTCACTCACCCATCTATTGGACACCAAGTAGGAATTTTCTGGTTTTCATTTTCTGATTGGCCTGAGGAGGGAAACTGGTTTTTACTACTCTGCACTGGTGAGTATCCCAAGTGGTGAAGGGTGGCTTACCTAAATCAACCTGTCACAGTTCAGTGGGATAGGAAGCATTCATTGGCCAATGCTGGTCAATGACCCACCCACAAGCTTACTGGCAAGGGGAGGGCTGACAATGCTGAATCTCTTCAACACACCTTTAAGGTGTGCAGGCACTGAAATGAAGGGTTACTTTAACTGATCCAAGTCTTAGAGCCGTGGTGCGTTTGCCTGATCAAGACAGGCAGCAGGAGACGCTAGGCTATTGATCCTATAAATCTCAATCCCCAATGCATTTCAAGCAATAATCTCTTCATCAAAGGACCACAAATCTGACATCTCTGGTAATTTCTTTAGAAGACTAGGTCAAAGTTTTGTTTAAAAATATATATTTTCTCTTCCTTATTGGAACATGCCTTAGGCAGTAATATAAACCTGTACACACAGCCTTGCATTGCTGTGGCATGCATGTACCAACAGGAAGGGCATGAGTCTTCTAAAGAAATTATCAGAGATGTCAGCTTTTTTTTGTCCCCTGATGAAGGGTCTATTCCTTGAAATGTGTTGGGATTTAGATTTATGCTTCTTGGATCAGTAAACTAGTCTCTTGCACCTGCTGAATCTTTTGTTTCTTTCCACTTCATGGTGCTGCTCTTCTGAAGTTTTTTTTTTGATGTATGAAATAAACAAGTGTGCCTAGAAGTGTTGTGGAGGATGTTGATACTAGCACATAACAGTCCTAGGAGATGCCCCATCCCAGAATTAAAGCCAGAATGGGAGCAGAGAGATGAGTGGTGGTCTGGCCACAGACAAGCAGAGGCAGCTACACATACTTGAAGGGGGGGCATACCTGATATGCTAGAGGGCACACCTATTTGAGAGCTCCATGGCCAATCTTCCCCTGGAGCTGGTTTATTAGTAGTCGTAACCAGTGGACAGACATAACACCACCTTTGTGTGTCATCTCTAATCCTACGCACATTTCACTGTGAGTAAGCCTTATTGATTGCTGTAAAGACTTATTTGTGAGTTGGGGCCAGCCCATCCATGTCGCGTCAGGCAGCAGTTGAGTGGTGGGCACCCATCTTAGTTTACCTGCTTGCTTTTACTGCTCTTCCTTCTTCCACTCCTTGGATTGGAAATGGAAGAGGGGAAGAGCAAGGAACAGGAAATGTGGAGAGGAGGAGAGTGCTGAGCTAGAACATTGGACAGTGGGATAAGCAGAGGTGTACGAAAGTCCATCAGGTGGTGGTACGCAGGAAGCCCCCCGCCCCCCGCCCCAGGTAGCAAATGGGTGGTGAAAACGGCGGCCGCAGCGGCTTTTTTCCCAGCGCTGCAGTCACGTTAGTGTGGCCCGCCTGGTCTGTTAGAGGTCTTTTCCAGTCAAAAAATGCCAGGGAGAGGGCACGATCGCAACTTGGCGGCCCGAGGGTGCAGGGCAAGTGACGTCGTCGGGGGGTGCATCACGGACTCCCGCCTCCGGCAGCACGTGATGCCGCCCCCCAGCCCCCTAGTGGCTAGCTATGCCACTGGGGATGAGCAAAGGCTGGCTCTCAGGAGGTCTTGGGCCAGCCCTGTTCTGAGTAAACATGCACAGCATTGCACTGTTAGTAAACATAACCATTTTCAGCAGATACAGTTTTTCATACTGATCCAGCACTATGATATGACAAACAGTGTCTTCTGTGCAGCTATTAAAATAGCATGAATAGTTTGATCCTCCAGAAGTTCAAATCATTCAAGACCCACCAAAGTGAACAGAACTGATACTTTAAAGGTCAAATCCTAGTTTGCAATAAAGACCTTTAAGTCCTTGCAATTTTAATGGAGCTTGGTGTCACAGCTCTGATGAACAAAGCTATTGGAGGAGGGCTCTTTCAAATGAAACTCCCTGCTAATTATAATCTCACTTGATTCGCCATCAACAATTGCAAAATTAAATTAATTGGTTGGGCAGGCTTGCCCTAAACATAACAAAAACAGCTGTTTGCTCTGTGCAAGCAGTTGGAACAGTTCCATAATGCAGTCAGCTCACATGTCTGGGAGTTGGGGAGAGGAATCTCCTTATTAAGTACCAAAGAACACATACAATTGTTATACTAACAGACACCTAATCCATTCCTCTTAACTTCTTGTAAAAAAAAACACCACTCTTGTTCCATGTCTTGCAAATAGTGTATATCAACAAAAGATATAACAATGTTCTCATCCTTGTCACCAGAGTAGGATCAAAGAAGGTCATTCAAAACCTTGTTTAACCACTCATAGAAATTAGCTTACCTTTTACTAGTAAATCCACAAGCAAGATGTATGCCCAAGCTAGTTACCAATGGTAAGGCTGATTTCGGTATGTGAAGGAGCAATATTGTTTTCGAGATTCCTCCCCATGTATAATTTGGGATGCTCCGTCCAGGTAGGCTGGCCTCTCCAAAGAGGTAATCTAGACTATTTGTGACTTGTCCACTTACTTCAAAGTTGCTTGACAGGTGTTAAGAGGTACCTTTGGCCTTGCTAGTTCTCCCTCCCCATCTTGAGCCCTTTCAGTTATTCAGTTTCAAGCAGCTGGAGCGCTAAACTATTATTAAGAGGTTCTAGCTAACTAATATGAAAAATACATCTATTGACATTACAGGATCAATGTTGTGAACATTGAAATCTTTGAATATCTAGAACCACATGAGTTCAAGTTAGAAGTGTACAGAAAAGTATCACAACAATTTGGATCCCGCCTATGCGTGAAGTGAGGAAAATTCTGCTTATTTTAGTGTAGAATTGTATACATAGCCATAGATGGAAGTTCTTGTTATTTCTGGGGGGGGGGGGACATGCCAATGTATGACACTTATAGATCAAAGCACTATTTATTGGTTTTACTCCCATTGACCACGCAAACCACATGCACAGGCCCACATTCTAAGGAGCTTGTTTATGTCAGAGGACAGGTCCTTAGTAGCAGACCTGCAGGATGGCTTCAGTTAAAATGACTGTGCATCATGCAATCAAGTTGTATAATTAGGCTTACCATATCGCCGACCGGGACGTTCCTTTTTGCCCTTAAGGGAGGCGGGGGGAGGGGCGATAGAAGCCGGAGCGACGCTCCGGCTTCTATCGCCCCTCCCCCCGCCTCCCTTAAGGGCAAAAAGGAACGTCCCGGTCGGCGATATGGTAAGCCTATGTATAATATACCCTCTGCAAACATGGAAAAATCTGTGTGCTGGTGGCTGCATGAGGCTTAGAGAACTGACAGCACCAAACATGAAGGAACTACAGGGAGAGCAGCCACATCAGCAAGGCCAAAGTGGATCAGGCCTTTACATCAAAAGGCCAAAGTGGATCAGGCAATAGTCCTTGACCCCAACAAAAGTCTGCAGATCAGGTTTCTTTGCTGCTCCAAGCCACTAAGATACTTCATTTTTGCTGGCTAGTGATTGCCTTTACTTTGTTCCCATTGGTTTTCTCTGTATGCCAGGTGCAAGGGAGTGACAGCAGGAAACAGGTTATCTTGTGGTCTGTGTGTTCCCTGAGGCACCTGGTGGGGCCACTGTGAGATATAGGAACCTGGACTAGATGGGCCTTTGGCCTGATCCAGCAGGGCTCGTCTTATGTTCTTATGGATGAGGGGCTATCTCAGGGGTGGCCAACTTTTCAACACAAATGCTCCTGGCCCTTTAATGATTGTATAGGTTAGTGGCATGCGGTGAGGTCCAGGCCTGGGGAGATAGATAGATAGATATACTCTCTCTCTCTCTCTCCCTCCCCCCCCCCGGAATAAAAAAAAATCACCTCTTCGTCCCCGACTCAGAGCTAGGGAGAGCTCAGAGACACACACCCTAAGGCAGCTCAATAGCGCACAGGCTTCCTCCTCTTGTGTGTGTGTCTGTGTGTGTGTTTAAACAGACCTGAGGCAATTCTGCCTGCTGCCACCCCAGAGCTTTATGATGCAGGCGTCCTACCTTTTTTTTCATTGGATACCATCTGCCCTGCCTGTTTTTCATTGGAAGGCAGCCATGATTGCAGCCTAAAACAATTGAGGCAACTCTGCCTGCTACCTCCCCAGAGTTTGCTGATGCAGGCGTCCAGCTTTTTTTTTCATTGGATGCCAGCTACCTTGCCTGATTTTCATTGGAAGGCAGCCATGAACTGTCTAAGGCAGCTCTCATGTATTGTAATGGTGTGTGTGTGCTGATTCTCATTGACTGTGCTGGAGAGGAAAGAAGCGACCCAGAAAGGCAAGGTACCTTTTTTTTTTAACTTGTTGGGTTTGGTGAGGCTCTACCTCCCCTGCCTGCGTGTCCCTGGTATAGGTGAGGGTATTTCAGCAGGTGCAGGTGCTTTAGCAGCACCATCAGCAATTGCAGCTGCCAAGATTCTGTCTTCTACACACCTCTTAAGAATGCAGAGGCCCTAATGGTGGAAGGTTGGCCTCCTCTGGGCTATCTTAACTGTTTGCAATGGGAAGTTTTGCTTCATTTTTTTTTTATTAAAGAGGCTATCTTCCCACCTCTATATGCCACTCTCTGGCATGTGTATACATAAATCGCTATCACTTTGTGCACAATTACAGGAAAAATCAGCGATATAATAGGTGCCTTGGATTAATAATTCTGGTGGCCTCCTGTTTTTGCCCTATTATCACTCTGAAACCTTTCCCCTCTGATATTACTGATAATGTACATTTTATGTCAGTGCTCAAATGGAGCAAGTCACACTGGCAGCTAATTCAGTAATGATATGATTTATGGAGCCTGCCTCAATTGTGGCTAAGAGGTGTTCTGAAAAAAGGCAAAGCCAGTCCAGAATACAACCTGGAGCAGCAGCTTTCCTCCCCCCCTCTAAAAGAAGGAGAAGTGAGTGTAATCATTGTAAGATTGTCACCTTTTAGTGGCCTTGTTGCTCCTGTGCCTACAACAGCCCTGACACACAAAAAATGACCCTCTGAATGGCATGGAAAAGATGGGGACAGCTTTCTGTTAAATTTGTAAATCAGGCTGTTGTTCTAAGAAAAGAGTGGTGGCAGGTGGCAACCCTGCCTCATCCAAAAAGGAAGTCCGAAGTATCACAAGTCAGAGTCAAGAAATGAAAAGAGAAGCATAATTAGGCCAGGTTTTCCGCCCCATGGCTCAGAACAAACAAAATGGCTTCTTGGGGATGTGTTGATAAGAATTAACCAAAATGGGGAACCAATGGGGGACAGACAGTTACTACCGTAGCTTTCCTTTGTGTGCAGTAAGGGGGTGGTAACATTGACTACCAGAGCTGGCAATATAGAGGAAAGCAGGTACACCAGGCAACCTGACAACCACTCAAACTAATGACATAGGCCAGAGTTAGAAACATAATAATAACAATAATAATAATAATAATATGTAAATACCTCTAAATATCCTAGGTCCTTGGGAAGGACTTGATATTTAGAAAACGGCAGCCACCATCCGATAGGCTGTGACTAACCAAAATAATAATATAAAAGACTAAGGAAGAAGAAGCAACAGCATTGCTACAGAACTTTTTGAATCTAACATATTTCACATATATTATTCTGATGGCAGGCAACAGAAAGGGTTAATAGTGTACCTGGTCCTATACTTTAGAAGGGTGTTACAAGGATCGCAACCATGTAAGTACAGGACCAGGTACACTTTTAGATAGGCGAGATCGAAAATGTCTTAAAATTAAAAAAAAATCTTCTCTGGTCATGTGCAGCGCTGACAGAAAGCCACAACAGGGAGCAAGCCAACGGCTGCAGCTCTCCTGGCATGGTGGCACAAGTTGCTAGGTGGCTCGGTTTTGCTACTGAATCTCCTGGTTCAAGCTCCACAATGTCTTACATAGGCTGAGAGAGCTGCAGTACAGAAATGTGCCCATGGAACACTAGGGGAGCCATTTTAGGTCCGACTCTTATATTTGCCTTTCTGTAAATTGCAGGTAGCTGTTGTAATTTCAGCTGACTTCCTGGAGTTAATGAGGTATTGAGCATTATTTCCATGCACCAGAGCAAGATTTAGCTCAGATGTTTATTTTTATGTGCTGAGGTAGCAGGGAAGTGCAAAGTTGCTATCACTTTACATTTGCTGGCGTTCGCTCTCAAAAAGCACATTTAAGGAATAACATTTATCATCTTTGTAATAGATGGCTTCAAAAAAAGGAACTTCACACTGATCTAGAAGACATAAAACAGCAGATGCAAAATATCATCCTGGCTATCAGACGTCTGATTAAAATGCCCTTTTCACTGAGGTAAACAACATTTCTCATAGTTCCCTGAACCACCTTACTGCATGGATGGATTGCTGCATTTTCATTACAGGGACCATGTCTACCCATGTTCAATATTCCCCAGCCTCTCTCTGACAAGCGGTGCAATGAAAGAGACCCTTCTTCTAGAATTAGCATGCCGTAAAAAAGCAGCAGGAACGGTATCTGTCACATCAGGTGTCCAGCTGCATCTCAGAGGGGAAAAAAAGGATTCTTGACAGCTTCATTAGGCTGTCGGGAAGATTCACTTTTGGATCTTGAAACCAAAAAGCCACTGCGGTGCCGATGATTCCTACCTTATTGAGACAGATGCCTATTGTAACACTACTCAGCAAGACTGACTTGTTATGTTTTACTTGCTATCACGGACCCAGGGGTGAGATTAGATGTTCTTGTATGCTGTACACCAGTGGATGGGATGTTGGACTGGGAGACAGCTGACCAAGATCAGCCGAACACTCACTGAATAATATTGGGCAAGCCACTACATCTTAGCTCCATTGCCAGCAAGGTGCTCTCTGTGTGCCCACATAGCACTGAACTGCAAAAAAGACTGGAAATACACTGTGTTGTTGTCCATGGAATGGGCACAATACAAGGAAGGTTAGGTGTCCGTATCAGTGTGACTTACAGCACAATCCTATGCATTTCTACTCAGTAATATGTCCCACTGAGTTCACAGAGGCTTACTCTCAGGTAAGTGTGTATAAGATTACATCCTAACAGCACATAGTATTAAGAATGTGGAACAGTGCTTCACAGAAGCTTGTCTGGTGTAGAGCAAAACATCATGTTACTAGGTAAATATTTGTTGAATGCAGTAGCAGTGGGGAACATCTGTAGGGAAGAATTGGCAGGCAAGAGGAGGAATGATTAACCCTTTGTATGCCCAGCAAATGCCTCCATCTTAGGCTATCCTCCTACACATTGGATTTATTTCTTGTACAGCCTGACTGGGGGGGCAGAACAGTTTACCACTGGCTGGGGTGGGGGTGCATTTGCAAAGAAGAATCAGCAGGTGCTAGAAGAATTAAGCACCCGTCTCCCACTCATAATTTCTCCACTGCAACTTTCTCTTCCCCTGGTCCCTGCATTTGTGCTTGCCTCATATTGTGAGATTCCTCCCTTAGAAGAATAGCAATGGCAGATAAGCTCCCACCATTATTAGTTTTCCTGGGCTTATTTTGGGATGCCACTTTAACTTATGTGGCGCCCCAGCCAGGCCAGGTGGGTTATGTGAGCTGAGAGTGGCCCCTAGAGGTTTCCTGGAATCCTCTGCAGTGCACAGAACTTCCAAGGTGGATGGTTGGATTATGATATATGAAGGGTTCCTCCAGGGTATGAAGCTTTAAAACTGGCTGCTTTAGTCAAAACATGAGACATAAAACCGAACCCTAAAGGCCCTGTGTGTTGGCTCATCTTGCATGGCATCTGGAAGCAGTCAGAATGTGCTACTACCACTTTTCTTTTTACAGTATCTTAAATGCCACAGGTAATGTTTCTACTGAATGCTGAACTCCTAGGTTCTCTACAGAATGAAGTATTACATTGTCGGCATCAGTAACAATATTTTGTTTTATTGATATTTTGCTGGGTCTATTAGATGTCCTCCCAAATCTCTAGCTAGCAAACCTCAAGCGATGATTCACACCACACTCCATTTCAAAAGCCGTTGTTATATTATACAGTACTAATGCTGCATTAAAAAAGCAATTGGGAAGATTTAGATCTTTCAAAGCCTGATGACAATGTTTGGCAAAGTACCCCAAAAGTAAGTTAGGTTTTTTTTTAAAAAAAGCCTACCCAAAATCAAGCAAGAGTAAAAAAAGCTTTTAAACGTTATGTCCATACCAGTCAATTTTCATTCAGCGTTTATTTCTAGTTATATTTGTATGTCATGTTTTAGTCACACAACTCCCAGCCAGTTAAGCAATTTAAAAACAAAACATTTGTAAAATACAATAAAACTGGTTTTTTTTTTTTAAACCATATCACTATCAATTTAAAAGGAGACTTTAGCCCAATGGAACAATCATGACTTCAGTAACTATCAGAAGGCCAGGACTGAAGAGTGGAGAGAATTCCATTCTTTATAGAAAAGTTTCTGCTCTGTGTGATTGCTCGTGAAACCTCAGCTGGTGTCTGCACATGAAATAGAGCGGGGGTTCTCAACCCCTTCCCGGTCGAGTACCAACTCCAGCGCCAACTCCAGCAGTAATCTCCTGCTGCGTACCACCAGAAGTGACTGGCGATGACATAATCGCCAGTTACTTCTGGGTTTTCAGATTTTTGGAGGCCAGAAAATGCAGGTAGGAGGCTCTGGGCAGGTGGGAGGGCCCTTCTCAGCATTCCCGAGAGGCTGAAGCCTCTTGGGAGTGAAAACGTGCCAACGAAAGTGCCGCACCAGAGCAGGGTTCCAGTGGTCTGGTGGTCTGAGCCTGCACCTTATTGGCTGCCCTGTTTCCATTGCTGCTCCCCACTCATTTGTGCAACGAGCTGTACAAATCTGTACCAAGCACTTTTTCCATCTCAAACCTTTGTTTCTAGACATACTGTATATGTGAAGGCAGTCCCATGGAGCAGGGTGGTACTTCAAGTGGTACATTCTGGGGAGGTGGCTCATGCCACTTCTCTGCCATAGCAGCCTTCATAGTGCTTCACTGTTTTTGCCTGGTCAGGGAAGGTCAACTCCATGGTAACAAAATGCTATCACCATAGTTGGGCTTACCATCTGTACCGGAAATTCCGGGACAGTCCCGGGACCTGAGCTCAGGACCCAGATTTGTCCCGGACCGTTTCTGGGCCAGTGCAAGCCTCCACTGCCACCGCCGCTGCTTTTAAACTGAGTTAAAACTTACCTTTTTTTCCCCTTTCTGCTATCTTGGATCTCGTGAAATCTCGTGAGATCCAAGATGGTGGCGCCCAAATCCCATGAGCGCATGAGGCAGTACCCAAATCCCAATGAGGGCATGAGGCATGATTTGGGCGCCGCCATCTTGGATCTCCTGAGATCCAAGATAGCCGAAAGGAAAAAAAAAAGTAAGTTTTATCTCAGTTTTAAAAGCGGCAGCGGAGGCTGCAGGGCTACACGGGTGGCAGCACATGCACAAGGAGGCTCAAGGCATGGCCACGATGGGCGGTGACGCAGACAACTGAGGCAATGGCACAATGGGCGGCGACAGCACAACGGAGGCAAAATGGTAACAGTGGTACGACGGACGGCACGGCGACGGGCACGATGGGAGACAGCAGTGGCGGTCGCAGAACAGGCAAGTAGATTTAATTAATTAATTCTTAGCTTAAATAAATAAAATTGGATGCCCCAAAAAGAAAAAAAATATTTTGATTGTTTATTTATTTATTTATTATTTAGTTTTTTTTTGGGGGGGGGGTGCCTCGGTTTAGGACCGGGAAAATCTGGTAAGCCTAACCATAGTGCTATTAAATGATGCTGGCAACAGGGAGGCCCTGATCCACACTGGGCAGCCTCCACAAACACATCATCAGTCCACACCAACACCCAGAGACCTCTTGAGGCACCTATAGAGGCCCATGACTGGGCTTTCACCCTGAACAGCAATTTCACCTAAACATCTGGAGTTTCTGCATGGCTAGCCAGGCACAGGCTCCTTTATGTCCGGTGAGATTTTGCCCATTTCTACAGATATTGGAGCAAAGAATGTAGCAGCTGCTGTGAAGCTCACATGAGAATATCATGATGTTTTTTAAACTATTTACACAGTGATGGAAAGGAAATGAAGATCTAAGAGAGGTACCAATTGTGTCCCCACCCCCAGTTTATTTTGTTTCCTAAAAAAAAAAAGTAGTCAGTTGGCTTTTGGTATATGTGTATGCATATAACATTTAGTTCTGCCCTAAGCATAATATGCTTAATATTTACAGTAGCAAATAAAGGAAATACGCACACACACACACACACACACACACTCCTCCCTCCATTTGCTCTAACAATGGAGTGTCAAAGATTTTGCACTTGAAATAGATTCTGGCCAAAGTTGTTGTTGTTTTTTTTATTGCAAGCAGGAGAGTATGGGAAGGGTAAACATTGCTCTTTGCAATGTACATGGTTTCACATTGAAATGAAGGGCACAAAACTAAATAGATTTCAAAAGGGGAAAGAGATGGCTGGATAAACTTCAGTGCTTGAGCTGAAATCAGAATGAGCGGAGAGCCAATTCAGCAGGAAGTAATGGAATCCACAGCACATACAAAAGGCAACATCGGGACCAATAAAGATTAAAGTCAGAGAACCAAGACCACGCCATCTGTTAAGAAGTGACGATTTGATTCTCAAAGAAAACGTTTGGAACAATAACATCCACAAGCGCACTCTCTTATCATGATGCACTTTAATCCTTAAGGTTTTGTAATTTAATTATGCCTTTTTTTCCCAGTAAGCTTTAAAAAGATCACTTGGGCAGTTATGAACTCTTACTTAACACTCAATACAATAGTTAACTAATGAATAGCTGTTCTAAAACCACCATCTGAGAACCATTTTTAGGAAAAGTGAAAGCAGAGCTCGGATGATGAGCAGTGGTGTGGCAGTAAATTTGGAAGTGCAGGAGCCCTACAGTCATGCTTCTGTAGTAATGCCACACCACACCTCTGCAGCCACACCCCACAGCCATGCCCCACAGCAAGAAATAATACAACAAAGATAATACAAACAACAAATCAACGTTAAGAATAAAGATTCCATCTCCAGGTCCCTCTCCTAGTTAGCAATCCACCCAGGTTTGGTTTGTTTTTTTCTCCAGCCAGTTATTATGCCCCCCATATTGCATAAAATGTTTAAGTTTTAAAAACATAGAATCCATCTGCCCCAAGACAACCCTCCCATCTGTTTCCCCCAGCAAAACTTCATCAACTTCTCCTACAAGGCAATCCCCCCATTAATTCCCCTCATAAATTTTTCCCAGTAATAAAAAATTCCCCTCATCACATCTGACTGCCTTCTATTTCCTCTGGTGACAGAGGATGCCTACCACCATCCTGTGGTGGGGGTACCTGACTAGCCCACTGCTGTATGTCTCTTCCAGTGGTGAGCACTTGCTGCTGTTGCTGCCATTGGGATCATGACCACTGAGGGGAGAGGGAGCCAATGGGAGGCATTTTTGCTATTCCTGCTTCCTCTCCTCCGTGTGCCTCATGCTGTGGTACCATGCAAGCACATAGCATGAGGTGCACAGAGAGGCTGTCACTCCCACCTCCTCTTCTCTGTGCTGTGCACCTGCATGATTTGTTCATACTATTCATCACTCACTGACTAAAACATAAAGTGATGACTGGTGCATACAAATGAGTTACCACAGATCTAAAGCTATAGACAGAATTTTTGGATCGGCCGATGTCAACTCAAATGCAAAGCTTAAAATTGAGTCTATTGCCACATTTGGTGGCCAGTTATCAATGGTAAGGTAATCAAGTGACAAAAATACATAAATCTAAGTTTAACTGATGATGCCTAATTTATTTATTTATATTTTAAAACTTTAATGGACACTAACTATTTTCTTACTTTAGGCAGCCTTCCTACGGCACAGCTTGAGGCTGAAACTGAAACATACACAAAGCAAATCACGATACTATTACTATATTCTACAAAAATGCTCATCATTATGACAGGAAGGCTTGTATATTGCAAAGATTCCTCTGTGTTTGTGTGACATGTGCAAGGACACACTGCACATGCACGCATGGGTGCACATGCACACCCTTACAGAATCCCTGTCAGTGAAGACTGAGCTACCAATGTGAAGAGCAAGTTTTGCCATAAACATGATGCTTTGCTTTTCTCAACAAAAATGAATGGAAGCCATGTGCTTATATGGGATGTGCTTGAGATCACCACTGGGGAAAGGTTGACATCTGTTCCCTACCCCAGGGATCTTGTGGTGACGCCAGCTTCACCCATGCGCCCTCATTCTGGGTTCTATTCCTTTATCACACGATTGTGTGTGATGAAATGTTGACTTTCATATATACAGATAATTAGACCTTTTTATTTTATGTTGATTTGTCAGTAATCCAATTATTTACCAGTACTTTTGAACAGTGAAATATTTTTGATCTTTGCACATTTCCATCAAGGTTACTATTCTATACTATACATACTATACTATGTATATGTCAAATCTGCCTCCTAATTACCTTCATGGTGAGGTTGCAAGTATTTTTTTAATTACATTTTTCTTCATGAACACAAACATAAAATAATTTTACTGAATACTTATTTCCTCTTCTCATGATTACTTGAATCACATGCATGACAGCATAGAAAGAGGGCTTTATTTCAAGACTATATTTATCCACTGTTTCAAGAAGCTGCCCCAAAGGCTCAGAAAATCAATACTTGACAGGACTGCAAGAACTATTATAACTCAAGATTCCAATTACTTTTAATAATTTAAGCAAAATAAAAAAAAAAACCTAAAACTTGAAAATCCATTCCTTTTCAATCATATCCAGGTCTTTCTACATGAATGGTTTTCCAAGAGAGGAGAACAAATCCGTACCTCCAGCAAAGTACAGATTTCTGATTCACAGGTTTCCTATGCTCTGGTGATTTTTTGAGTGGCTTGTTAAAATATGTACTAGATGGATTAGTCACAGGCACCCTAACATCTACACTGTGGTGAAAAAAGTCCTCCAAATATACTATACTTGGTCTAAGGTTTGCTCTGGTTGTCTGTTCATTATGACCTTTGTATCCTGTCCTTCCCCCCCCCCAAGCTCAAGGCAATGAATGTGGGGTTACCCCATTCTATCCCCACAACAAACCTGTGAGGTGTGTTTGGCTGAGAGGTAGTGGTTTGCCCCAGGGTTACCCAGTGAGCTTCATGACTAAACAGGACTTGAAACAAAACCCATTTCTCCTTAGTTCTAGTCAGGGGCGTTGACAAGGAGAAGCGCGCGGGGCGGGCCACCCGGGGGTGACGCACGCACAAGGGTGACGCGCGTTCCCCTGGTACTTACAGTTTGTTCCTGAAGCTGGGCCCGCCTGCCTGCCCGCCCTCGCGTCCGTTTGGCTCCAAAATGAGCCGAAAACGGTGCAGGGGTGTGTGCTCTGCGCCCGCGCGTGACATCACGCGCGGGGGCAGAGCCGCGTTCTTAAAGGTGACGCGCGCCCCCGCTCTGGGGTGACGCGCGTCCTTGTGACGCGACTGGTTCTAGTTCAACACCCAGTCTAAACTGTAAAGTATCTTATAACATTCTCTTTCAAGACTTTCATCCAATTCTGCATTTCCAAATTCCCTGACTGGGACACCGACCCCATGCTTTGTTACCAGGGGAGTCTAAGGGTTAAGGGAGAGAGGAGAAGAAAGATTCCTAGAGGGACATCACTTTTCCTGCTATCATTAGGAACATGACTGACAGCACAATCCTGTGTAACCTTGTAAGCTGTTACACTGGTGCATCTACTGTTACACCGGTGCAAGGTTGCACAGGATTGCGCTGTCATTCAGTAATGGGAGACCCACTTCGGGTGCAGAAACTAGAACGAGTTGGAGTAAGGGAGACTCAGGTTCAATTCCTACTCTGCTGCGAAACTCACAGAAAGCCCTTGAGCACTTCATGACCTCAACCTAATCTACCTCATGTTGCAAACACAAAATGCCACTAGAGTTCCTTGGAGGAAAGACAATATACAAATGTAAAATAAATCATGCATGTTGGCTCCCTAGTATATAATCTGCCATTGAAATTAGCCCGCACTAGTGTATGATCTTTAGCAAGTGTGAAGTTTAGTGCTCTACTGTTATTGGCTAATAGTCACTCTTACAGCTTTTAGATACCAACATTTCAGGGCAGACTAGCATTACAGAACGTTGGAAACTGTTTGCTTTACTTCAGTATTGAAAAAAATATGCTGTGGAGGCCAAAAGAATGCTTGACTAGAAGAAGAAAACAGATTAACAGCCCAATCCTATCCATAGCTCCACACTTGGATGCAGTGGCACCAAGGCAGGCTACGCTGTATCCAGAGCTGGGCTGGAGGTCTCCTCAAGGGAATGGGACAATAGTCCCCTTCCCCTGTGTCGAGCCCCAGCAGCCCCTATGGGGCTACTAGAGATACACCAGCTAAATGGCCGTCGCAGCTTCAAGTAGCCCTGTGTTGGGCTTTCAAGCCTGGGATGGAGGATGGAATTCGGCAGAGGCCTCCTCCACTGGGCCCGCCCCCTCCCGGTCCTGATCCGCCCTCCTCCCCGCCCCAAATCACCTCTCCCCCACCCTCCCCCCACCTGTGGAGCTCATCTGCCACTGGCAAGCGCAGCTCCCTCACCTACAGAGGCCTGCCGACGCTGGCCTCCACGCTGTTCAAACATTCTTTATGGCACATTTGCGACAGCATGGAGCCCAGTACCATGTCAGCGCAATCCTGTGTAACCTTGCACCGGTGTAACAGTAGATGCACCGGTGTAACAGCAGATGCACCGCTAAGTGCAATTACACTGGCATAAGTGCACTTACACCAGTGCATCTATTGTTACACTGGTGCAAGGTTACACAGGATTGCGCTGTCAATCACTAAGGCATTCTAATTGGGAAAACTATGAATTTTTGGGAATTCTTGGTAGATCATAAGAATTCTTGTGAGTTATTTCCCTGTCCCATATGTATGACCCCTTTTATTTTGCAGAAACTCTTCAATATAGCAATGCTATGGGATTAGTATGGCTATTCTAATGCCAAATATTTTAGCAGAAAGCACAGCAGACTTCTCTTTTCACTCAGTTGCCTTCATTGCACTGAGGGGAGGAATGCATTCCAGTTTTATGCCACCCAAAACATTTCCATAAGTCTAACAAGAAAGCAAGTACTAAGCTATGGAAGATGCCAAATGCATTGTTTGATTTGTATTTTGCAAAAATGCAAAATGTTCCACCTCATGAATTATTTGTGCTTTTGTTATTATATACCAGGCATAATTTGAAAAAGGAAGACAGAAGTCTCCAGAAGAGCAATGCTTCAGAATGAGTGATGAAAAGAACGTTTGACCTATAAAGACTGAAGCAACAATAACACAAGGAGTCGGAGGGTCTCAGGCACCAGATCCGGGTGGTAACTGCAGGCTGAGGAAGAGTAGAGAGCAAGGACCAGCACAAATCCAATATATTAACCAATGCGTACGTTTTAAGCTTCCAACTCAATTGTACAGAGTAATGATACTGTTGATATTTGTAATTACTTGGTTCAGAAATTTTTATTAATCACATTCTTATCCTACTCTTCCAAACTTTTGAGCTTACAAACAGTTACACTGATTCCAATTTGAGCTGAAGGGGTTTGATTGGATGTGTGTGGATGTGTGTATGTTGGAGAACAGCTCTAGCTTGGTATGTAACATATATTTGGTCAATGAGTAACAAGTGTGACAGCTTCAGAGTCCTAGTGGGAGCTTAATTATAAGGGGATGGAGATATGTGACATGAAAATTATGGCATTTAAAATGCAAAAATAGCATGCGTGCGTGCGTATATATATACCGTATTGACCTGAGTATGAGACTCACTTTTGTCCCCTAAGGCAAGTCTTTAAAGTAGGGGTGCGGCCTACAATCATAGTCTAGCATCTTCTGCCTAGAGTTTTCTGCAAAGCGTCTGTTTTTCAAGCCTCTCCAAGTCTCTTTCAAAGGTAAAACGCTTTTTCTTTTTTTTAACTGCAAAGCTCTGTGTTTTCAGCTCCTAATTGCTAAATGGCCATGATCTCTCTAGCAACCTCTAGTCTTAGAGGCAGTAGCGTCACTAGGACGCGCGTCACCCTGGGGTAGGGGACGCGCGTCACCCTAGTGACGCTATGATATCGCGGCGCGGGGGGGACCCGGCTCCCCCCCTGCGTCACCCTCCGGACGCTCCGAGGCCGGCCTGGGAGCTGGCCTCGGAGCGTCCGACCCCGTCGGCGCTCCAGGGCCTTCTTTCAGAAGGCCCAGGCAGCGCGTCCATCCGGGTTTTTTCGGATTTTCACGCATGCGCAAAGTCTGTTTTGAGGGCTTTTTGCCCTCAAAACGATCTGCGCATGCGCAAAAATCCGAAAAATACCCGGTTGGACGCGCTGCCTGGGCCTTCTGAAAGAAGGCCCTGGAGCGCCGACGGCTCTGGGCCGGCCTCGGAGCGTCCGAAGGGTGTCACGCGTCACCCCGTGGCATGCGTCACCTGGGGGCGCCCCGCCCCCCGCCACGCTCCAGCGACGCCCCTGCTTAGAGGCATTTGAAAAAATTAACCCTTAAGTTCCATCCCCAGGACTCTGTGGAAACTAAGATATTTATTGATCCTGCAGTTTGAAAGTTGAGAGCAAGAGCTCCTGCATAGGCTTACCGTATCCAAAGGGGGACAGAGTGCCAATCTTTAGGCTGCAACCCTATGCACACTTTCCTGGGAGTAAGCCCCATTGAATGCAATGGGACTTACTTCTGAGTAGACATGCATAGGATTGTGCTGTTAACCATTGAAATTTGGGCAGGTGCAGCTCATCATCATGGAAGGGTGCAACAAGCTGCACCTGCCCAAATTCCAAAGGTTAAATGTAGGCACTCTAAGCCCCTTTGGATCTGGGAAGGCTACTTATACTAGGGTGCTCAGATTCAATAAGGAACAGGGTACCTATGCCTTTAACTGTACTAAAGCTGTACTGTTTTACTGTTCTACTAATGTGTATATTTTCTTTAAGTTAAAAAAGTTAAAAATGTATTTTTTAAAAAATAGCACCAAACCTTAAGGGTGCGGTTATAATCAGGAGCGTCCTATACTTGGGGCAATACGGTGTGTGTGTGCGTGTGTGTGTATACCCGTATTGTCCCGAGTATAAGACGCACCTGATTATAAGACGCACCCTTAAAGTTTGGTGCTATTAAAAAAAATTAATTAAATCACTGGCATTAAATTACAACAGCCTGATTATAAGACGCACCCCTAGTTTAAAAACTTAAATTAGGAGAAAAAAGTGAGTCTTAGACCAATACAGTGTATATATCACATATGTATCACTTAAAACATGGTATATCTACCATGGCATTTTAATCTGGGAGGGGGTAGGGATATCGGCGGCGAGCTATGCCGATATTCTGTGCCTGTTCCCAGGCCGGTTCGGCATTACACGGCCTCCCTGAATGTATGCCAGGTCCAGACCTGGCATACATCCAAAGAGGCCCATAGGACCCCAGCCGACTTACACCTGAAGAAGGGGACTTCTTCTGCCGAGGTGTTCCCAGGCTGCCCCGAGGCAGCACGGGAATGACATAAGAACATAAGAACAGCCCTGCTGGATTAGGCCAAAAGCCCATCTAGTCCAGCTTCCTGTATCACACAGTGGCCCCACCAGATGCCTCCGGGAGCACAAGACAACAAGATAACCTATTTCCCGTTGTCACTCCCTTGCACCTGGCACAGAGAAAACCCACTTCTAAAACCAGGAGGTTGCTTATGGCTTGTAACCTGTGATGGTCTTTTCCTCCATGAATCTGTCCAAACCCCTTTTAAAGGCATCTAGGCCAGGTGCCATCACCACATCCTGTGGCAAGGAGTTCCACAGATGAATCACACGCTGGGTAAAGAAATATTTTCTTTTGTCTGTTCTAACTCTCCCTCCACTCAATTTTAGTGCATGTCCCCTGGTTTTGGTGTTATGTGAGAGGGAGAAGAATTTCATAACATAGGATATAGGATACAGCAGCTGGCTCTTTAGGCCGGCTGTGTATCTTTAGGCAGGATTGCACTGTTAGAAGTCTTACAGCGCAATCCAAACCAACTTTCCAGTGCTGGTGTAGCCGTGCCAACAGGGTGCACACTGCATTTTGCAGTGCAGGGGTAGTCACGGAGGCCTCTTCAAGGTGAGGGAACATTTGTTCCCTTACCTCCGGACTGCATTGTGGCTGCACTAGCACTGGAAAGTTGGTTAGGATTGCACTGTTAGAAATTTGGAGAACTTTTAAAATTCTACCAGTTTTGTAATTTAGTTGATGCCATCTCTGCCCTTTTAAGTGAAGATGTTTGCATGCTGCTCTTGGAAGTGCATTTCACAAACACTGTCACTTCCCATATTCTGAATGTCCTTGAAATCAGTAGAAAAGTTTCAGAAATTTGATTTATTTATTAAGAGAATGCTCTGTGTCTGAATGTGGTGGGTGGTGGCGGTGGAGATTTTTTTTAAAAAAAATAGTGATTATTGCTGTACACCAAACAGCATGTATAAGAAGATAGGGAGAAGACAAGCAAAGATAAAATTCTGACAGGTAAATGCCAAAGCTAATTGCTAAAATGAAACCTTAGGTGCACTCAGAATTAAGTCCTAAGAATTAAGAATGTAAGTCCAGCTACAGTTGGCTTTTTTCCCACGGGTTCGGAACCTGTGGAAGGAGGACCTCTGAAAGGCACATCCGGTTTCTCAGAATTACCTCTTCGCGGGTTTCATTACCCGCAGATTTCTTATTCGCAGGGGATAACAATGGGGCTTACTCCCAGGTATCTGTGCACAGGATTGCAGCTTGAGTGACTTAACTTCTCCACCGTGATATGTAAGTTTATCTGGAAACAAATGGATCTTAAAGGTAAAGGTGACCCCTGACAATTAAGTCCAGTCATGTCCGACTCTAGGGTGTGGTGCTCATCCCCATTTCAAAGCTGAAGAGCCAGCGTTGTCAGAAGACGCCTCCGTGGTCATGTGGCTGGCATGACTCTCCTTGCCGCAGCGCGTAGCATGCGGCTGGAACATGGAGCGCTGTTTACCTTCCCGCAAGCGGTACCTATTTATCTACTCACATTAACATGCTTTGGAACTGCTAGGTTGGCAGGAGCTGGCCAAGCAACGAGAGCTCACCCCGTCGCAGATTCGAACTGCCGACCTTTCGATCGACAGCTCATGGTTCAGCGGTTTAACCCACTGCGCCACCCGCTGGCCCTTAAATGGATCTTACTGATTCACATTTTCTATTTCATATTTCACTGTTACTTGGACGTCTGGCTCAGTTGGTTAGAGCATTCGTCTCACAAATGCCTGAAGATCTGCAGGATAGCAGTTCAAGACGGCCGGAAGTCTGTCGGAGCGCTGCTGACACGCCAAGGTGATAAGCTGCAGAGCCCTGTGGGGGAGTGGAGCAAGCTGAAGCGTGCTGAGGCGAACGCCAGAGAGAGAGAGCTGGAATGTGAAAGTAACATCTCGAATGAAGGATTCTATGAAAGATTAGAATGTTATTACCTGTATATTGTAAAAACCCTTTGGAGCAGGGGCGGGGAACCTTTTTCCTGCCGAGGGCCGTTTTAAATATTTGAAATTTGCTTGCGAGCCGGCCGTAAGGCTGTCCGCCATTTTTATTTAATTAATTATTTGGGGGGCGCCCCCCCATCGGCCTCTGGAGGCTCCGTGCTCACCGTTCGAAGCCTCCGGAGGCCGGGAGAGGGCCTCTGCACGTCTTCCCTGGCCGCCGCCTCAACCCCTTCTGACCAGGCCTTCGTCGGCGATTTCGCACATGCGTACAACACCGATGAGGGCAAGTTGCCCTCATTGGCATTGTACGCATGTGCGAAATCGCCAACAAGGGCCTGGTCAGAAGGGGCCGTGCCGGCGGCCCGGGAGGACGTGCAGAGGCCCTCTCCCGGCCTCCGGAGGTGACGCACGGACCCAGCGGAGCCTCCGGGGGCCGGTTGGGCGGACTCCCGGCAATCTCTCTGGGGGCCGGACCGGATGGCCTTGGGGACCGGATCCGGCCCGTGGGCCGGAGGTTCCCCACCCATGTTTTGGGGTTTAGAACAGCCTGCCCATGTACACCGCCTTGAATAAAGTTGGAGGAGAAATCCAATGACCAGAAAGGCAGTATATAAATACTGTATATTATATTATATTAATTATATTTATTATATTATATTATAGGTCAATATTTTATTTCTGTTAATTTCCTTTGATTCAAGGTGTGCACAAGTCACACATCTAAACATGTGTCCCTGGTGATAGGTGCCTGACTGGAGAGCAACAGGTTAAACCAGTAATGTGGCTATTTACAGGACTGATGGCAAGAAGCCAAAGACCCACCAGCCAGGAAGGCCACACTTTTCATTTGAACCATGTAATCACCCCCCTTTCTCAACTGATCCATATAGTTCTACTTTCCAGATTTAAATGGAGTCTTGTTTACTCCTTACAGTAAATGTAAATGGAGTTTTCATGCTTCCAAAATGAAGATGAAGCTTTCCAGCTCCAAATGCAGCTGGAACAGCATATCTGACGTCTTGTGACCAGAGCCAATTCCCTAGACTCCTGCGTTTGGGGAAAAACAAGTTTTGTAAAACAAAGGAAAAGCTTCAAAACTAATGGTCCCCAACCCTGCGCTTGAGCTGCAATATAGGAATAATCCTATGGACCATCCAACTACAGTAGTTACTGCATCATCAACTGGGTGGGAAAACAAAAGCAGAACTCAGCAGGGGTCCCTGACTGGTGGTAATAAAGTACCTTATGATTGATTCTCCCCTAAGAATCCCATAGGTATCTATGGGGTTAAAATATCTAAAAAACCAGCAACTTCAGAGCCTCGTGTTCTTTGTTCCACATCTATTATTTGCTCTTTTGCCCATTATCCTGCATTGCTGTTGGTCTGTGCAGTAATAACCCACTGGTGCTGGAGTGTCACCCCCATTCTAGCCTCTATCTGAGAACCACTGAGGCAGGTGGCACTCAGGATAACAACCCACAACCCCATTTCCTTTCCAGCCTTCTCTCCTATCTCCCTGAATGCTTCCAAAGTTTCAGAGCTAGCATGGGCTGATCTGCTAACCTTTGGGCTTCTCTCTATCTCCAAGTGCTCTATCTTCCTTCCTCTTAAGAAAGGCAGCTCAGCTCTCTTACCCTGCTCCTTTCAAGGCTACTGTCTCAAGTATGTGCTGTAAGAAAACCCTCTTTCTGTTTTTGAGACCCTTCTTTTCTTAGGGAGATCTGAGTGGCTGGCCCTTTGCCACCATGACCAATGCACCATGACCAATGCAACATAACACTCTCAAGCCTCACAGAAACAGGATTGGTTCACCAAAAATCCAGAACTCCCCACTATTTTAATTGTCTTTGTCTTGTGTGAAGTCAAATGGACTGCACACTTACGTTATTATCTCTGTCTCTTTTCTGTGAATGCTGTGTAGTGTATGTTTGTGAGCATGTGGAGGTTTTTCTGATTTTGTACATATTTGTTGGCTGGCTGCCCAAGATCAGCTTCAGGACTCCTTTACCAAGCAAAATCCCTTGGTAGAGCCAGCAAGTCTTCAGAATAAGGAAAATATTCCTTGTGAGTGGTGATCTCCTTCTCAGGCCTGTAGTATTAGTCAAGAGGGCTTGTTCAGTGGGAGACTAGCTGCCCCACTGCAATTGGGTGAAGTGGATTCATGGCCTATTTCTAGGCTCACCCCTTGCCTGCAGCCCTCGGTTTAGGCTACAGAGAACCATTTCCAGCCTCAGCCTGTTACGTGGCCTGAACTGCTAAACCTTTCTCCCCCCCCCCCACTAACTTGCCCCATTTTCCTTATCCCCTCTTTCTCCTTGACACCCCAAGACCTTCCATTTCTTCTCCTGGGTTCTTCTGGAAAGGCCAGCTAATCTATGTCCCTCCCCTCCCCTGCATTGTTCCCCTCTTTGTTCTGCCCCTTCTAAGGAGCTCTTTTCCCATACCCTCTTCTTGTTTCTTCTCCTTCTAACTGTTTTCCCCATGGCTCCATTGTTGTGTGAATGTTAGCCACAGATTTCCCCTGTGTAGATTAACTGTGTGACGAGCTAATTCAGTTAGACCGAATTTGACTCCCCCCCCTTTTTTTGTTTTTGAGCACTTTAGTAAACTTTTGTAAACCTTGTCTGAATTTTCCTATCAGTGTTGAAATATACTGTAGAGTCGTGCCATTGGCCATTACACTGGATTCCTACACACAATTGCTCCCCCCCCCCGTTCACATGTTGTTACATGTGTTTTAAAATAAAAAGCACTCCCGGTAACATCACTTAAGCCTATACAGAACACTGAAGAACTGCAAACATTTCATCATGCTGACATGACCATGTGAATTAGTCCTACGTGCCTAAAGACATAAGAATGACAGGTCTATGTTTTGCTAAATCAAGATAGTGATTAAACACACACACACACACACACACACACACACAGAGAGAGAGAGAGAGAGAGAGAGAGAGAGAGAGAGAGAGAGAGAGAGAGAGAGAGAGAGAGAGATGGTAGTTTTTAACAGAATGAAAAGTATCTTGGAAGAGGCTACACATTTCATAGTTGACATATGTAGAGCTGAGTACCAAGTAGCTTTTCTGAAAACAGAGTTACCTAATTGAAGGGGGGGAGTGATTTTCACTGATCTCCCTTCCCTCTGCTGCCCCCTAGCACCCTCCAAAATATTTTCAGAGGACACTGATTTGTAGAGGGAAGGAGGGGGGGATCTGAAACAGATTTCCTTATTGTGTGAACCAGAACTTCTTCAGGTTAGGATTCAACTCTATATGTGTCTACCTTGTAAAATAGAGCCACTCCTAATACACTTTGCATTCTGTTAGTAACTATTGTCCACCTCTAGCCACAGTTTGTTTTGACCACTACCTATGGAAGCTTATCTTGATTTAGCAAAGCATAGAGCTATCATTCTTCTGTCCATGGAAGAAGTACTAGTTGGGATCCAACCCATAATACTTTTGTCCCACTGTGGCCCACTGTCAAACAGATGTTTGAAGTCATACAAAAATCCATGTTCAACAGAGGAAAAATAGGGTTAGTTAGTAAAATCATGAGCTGCGATTCCTCTTTCAAAACACCTTCAGCTCTCTGGGAAAAAGCAAAGCAAAACAAAACCACAAACATCCTTGCATCTGACTTGAGCATCTTCAATTGACACTCATAGAGATGGTAAATTCCTACTAAATGGCCTTGAGGTGCTAAATACAACTGTTGCCAAGAAGAAGAACTAGGTAATGAGCAAAGGGATTTCGTGTTTTATATAGATAAGGAAACCTGTAAAGCAACAAAATTCCTATTTATTTAGGATGCTCTTCTGTTACCAAGGAGAAAAAAAAAACCCCTTTCAAGGAAACAGTCTCACTGGGAAGACTGAGCCTTGCATGATTTCTTTATTCAACCATTTCCTTTGATGTTTTATTATATCCATTGTTGCATTATGCGTTCATTCATGAGCAGTGAAATGCTTAAGGAGTGTAGCTTGGAAGAGGGTGCATTTGCTGAAAAAGCGAGAGGTTGTTTTTCTCATCTTCTTCAGTCATATTTGATGATGTGACCATTTAAAGAAATTATGAGCGCTATCCAGTCAAAGTGAAACACTTTTAAGTCCCACTGATCTCAACATAAGTGTTGTTGGGTAGCGTTATACCAAGACCATTGTAGTTTCAACAGTGGCCAGCCAGATGTCTCTGGAGGTTCACAAGCAGGATCTGAAGGTGGGAGGCATCTCCTGTTGTTTCTCCCAACCACCAGGTATTCAGAGATATATGGTACTTCTTCTGCACACAAAGGCTGATATCCGCTGACATCCTCCATGAATTTGTCTGACCCTTAAAAGTGATCTAAGCTAGTTTGCTTCTACATATTCTTGTGAGTTTGTGGGAAAGAAAGGGAAAAGACAGCAATTTTAAGAATTGGTCCTCAGGAGAAGCTGAGAGCAATCCTCACCCACTAAATCAGCACATCCAACCAGATCAGTAATTAACAATATTGGGTCTAATAGCCCTTGGCAAGAAAGCAGCTTGTTGATACCCACTGGGACTTCTACAATCATTACCACAAAAGGAAAGTCTGAAAATCTGCACAGATGGCAGAACTAAGAGTTTGAGAAAGGACAGGAGGGAGTTTTTTTTTTGGGGGGGGAGAGGAAATAAAGTTTACAGGCTAGAAGAAGGGACAACTTCATAAGTAGTGCTTCTCAAGCACAATTATTTTAAACGAAAAAATACAGGAGCTTAGAAATTAGCAATTATTTTAGAGCTAAACGAAATGTCTGATTGAAAAGAGCATCCTTAAATTTAAAAAAGAAGCAAAAGCGTCTACAACCACTTTTAGACTATTCAGAGTGTTCAAGTGCAATTAACCCAAATGACTATGTTGTGTATCAAGAGCAATAATCCTTCTGGCAGCTGATAAGAGGGAAAATGAATATGTATGAGCTGGTGGGTGGAGAGCCCTGTGTAAGACAGTTTCCAGTCCTCTCCCACAGAAAACGCTCAGTAGATTTGATGATTGGTGACACATGATCCTGGAACTTTTTTTTCTTTTTAAGTAGTTCCAATATTTTTAGTATTCAGGGCCTTGATCAAACTTCTTGTTTGTCAAAGAAACAAGTAAATTCATATGGGCAGAAAAACTTCAGTTTCCAAGAGTGCACTTGGTCTGGCCCTGCACTAAAGTGTGTATTCCTAACAAAAAAATTACAAACTTCGGGAACATCATTACATATTCTTACCTGAATTAGAGGGACACTTGACACCCTTACATTCTTGATACCCTTACACCTGAAAACTTTTGTTTTGGGAGCCAAACAACTAAAAGCTAAAAGAAGCAGCTTTTTATTTTCAAAAAGGGCCGTCAGGCTACAGTTACATATGTTTACATGCAACGTGTAGCTTGGCTCTTAACGGGTGTAACGACACGGCAAGGCTGTATATTGTCACCCTGCTTATTTAACTTATATGCAGAGTACATTATGAGAAATGCAGGGCTGAATGAATCACAAGCCGGAATCAAGATTGCCGGGAGAAATATCAACAACCTCAGATATGCAGACGATACCACCCTCATGGCAGAAAGTGAAGAAGAACTCAAGAGCCTCTTGATGAGAGTGAAAGAGGAGAGTGCAAAAGTTGGCTTGAAACTCAACACTAATAAAACTAAGATCATGGCATCTGGTCCCATCAATTCCTGGCAAATAGAAGGGGCAGAAATGGAAGCAGTAACAGATTTTACTTTTTTGGGTTCCAAGATCACTGCAGACGGAGACAGCAGCCATGAAATTAAAAGACGCTTACTCCTTGGAAGGAAAGCTATGGCAAACTTAGACAGCATAATAAAAAGCAGAGATATCACCATGCCAACAAAAGTTCGTATAGTCAGGGCAATGGTGTTCCCAGTAGCAATGTATGGTTGCGAGAGTTGGACCATAAGGAAGGCTGAGCGCCAAAGAATAGATGCTTTCGAACGGTGGTGCTGGAGAAGACTCCTGAGAGTCCCTTGGACTGCTAGGAGATCAAATCAGTCAATCCTAAACAGGTACTGAGGCTGAAACTCAAATATTTTGGCCACCTAATGCGAAGAGAGGTCTCTCTGGAGAAGACTCTGATGCTGGGAAAGATTGAAGGCAAAAGGAGAAGGGGAAGGCCAAGGATGAGATGGTTAGATAGCATCACCAATGCAATGAACATGAAAATGAGCGAACTCAGGAAGATAGTGAAGGACAGGAAGGCCTGGCGGGATATGGTTCATGGGATCACAAAGGGTCGGACACGACTTAACGACTGAACAACAACAAAGGTTTCCTTAGGCCAGTGCAGCAACCACTGCACTTGCCTAGGGTGTCGCAAACATGCCGTAAAGTACATTTGCGGCTCCTGGAGAGTTGGCAGCGCTGGCAGGAAGGCCGGTGCTGTCTCACCGGCTCCAGATTCAGGGCCCCTGCACACTGGAGCAGGTAAGCCTGCTCCAGGCGGCACAGGGGCTGGGAGAGGGTGAGGGAAGGGGACATAATGGGGCAGGGATAGGGCAGATCAAGCCTGGGAGGGATTGGTCACCTCGGGGCATGCCATATCCTATCCCTCTCCTGGGCTTGAAAGCCCGACACGGGGCTTCTTGGTTCTGCACCAGCAATTGAACTGGCGCAGATCTGAGTAGCCCCATTGCGCGGGCTGCGGGTTTACCATCCCCTTACCCTGAGACCACCTCCAGCCCGCTCCTATCCAGCACTGGATACAGCATGGGCCGTACAGCCACGCTGTACCGGCACTAAATAGGATTGGGCTATAAAAGAAAGAACTACTTACCCTCAGTGGAGCCCACACTTTGGCTTCTATGTGACAGCCCAATCCTATGCATGCCTACTCAGAAGTAAGTTCCATAGTCAATGGGGCTTACTCCCAGATAACTATCAATAAGATTGCAGCCTGAGTCACTGTTCTGGGTGCACCACCTTCAAGGGCTGGTCATTCAGCTGCATGTCTGCCTCAGAAGTGATTGACCACCTGTACCAATATAGATGTGCAGCAGCATTACACACCACTAGTGAAAAGTGACTGGAAGAAGGCATGTCCACAACAGTGAATTATGCAGAAATGCAATGGGCTTCTTCTTCCGGGGATAGGTACTTTAAGCTGACAGTAGTCTTGAATGAAATACTGTAATACTTTTCTTTCTGACATCAGTTTCGCAGTTTTCTCATGGCATACTAGTTGCCGTTGCACACAGTTTGGGCATTACTGCTTTAATGCAAATGACTTTCTTATTTGCTATCTGCAAAGAGAATACATAGGTCTCCGGTGGATATTAGGTTAGTCATGAATGGATCTGGTTTGTTGAAACTGATGCGTCCCAACAGAGAGAATCAGAACCAGTGCTCTCAATAATTACAAACATGAATGCAAAATGTTCCACAGGGTGAGACACGACAAACTACAGTATGACAAATGATGGTTTTCAGGACAGGATAAATTCTCCTCCCCTGCCTTTTCTCCAAATATAGAAAGTGTGGCTATGATGAGGCAAGTCCTCAGTGAATAATAAGATTTGCTTTCATTTAGACCTTAAGTCATTTTGTTAATTGCCCTTCCTCCTACACAGTCTCTGGAAAATGAAACTTAATACAATTTTTTTTTAAAGGCTTATAATTAAACATCCTAAAAAATGAACACAGATTTTGAATTAGCATTTCAGTGCTGCTGAGAGCACAGATATTTGAAGGTGGCACTAACATTAATCCACACTTGCGAAATGGAAGTCGCATCTGACGAAGACAGGTAATTGCCAATTAGCACAACCTCTCCCCTGCTTTCCACCACTTTCTCTTAATACAGGTGGCCTCTATATAGACTGAACATACTCTTTGGGGGGCAAAAGAAAACAAATTCATTGTAGTTTCAGGATGAGTGGTAGACCTCTATGTACTCCCTGCTCTTGGAAACACCACTAAGGGGACTAAACCTTTCCCCTGTCCCTGATATCTGGGACAAGGGGCATATTGAACACTTTGAGTTGTATCTCCAGATCACAGCCTATTTACTTTGTCCCATAGCAGTAAATGAGAGTAATTGAGAGATATGAGCAGAACACTATGAAATTTCAGGTGAGTTGAGACGTCGTCCCAGCAACACTCAAAGCTTTAGGGCGCAATCCGATCCTACTTATGCCACCGTTGTAACCAGCGGCGCAGCGAGAACAGGAGACCTCAGAACGGAAAGGGGATTCAAATTCCCTCCAAAAGGGGAATTCAAATGGGATTTGAATCCCCTTTCCGTTCTGGGGTCTCCTGTTCTCGCTGCGCCGCTGGTTATAACGGTGGCATAAGTAAGATTGGATTGCGCCCTTAATCTTTAAATGCTAGCAGACCTCATGAGGTTGCTTGAGCTCCACCCATACCTGTGAACTTGTGCAAAACGGAAAGCAGCAGAGTTCTTGCCGCAAGGAAGCACTTCTCCAGCACTGTGCTCTCCATTCCCTCAAATAGGTTGGCTGAGCTGGTACTAATAAGAGCAGAGTGAAGAACACAGAGAGCCAGCGTAGCCTAGTGGCTACAGTGTTAGACTTAGATCTGGGAAACCAGAATTCAAATCCCCACAATGCAGACTGGTTGACCTTGGGTTACTAGCTATCAGCTTCAACCACCTCACCTGGTTGGATAAAAGGGAGGGAACTGTGTTTGCCACCCTGCGTTCCTTCAAGGAATGGTGGGGTGATAGCAGTAACTGTCTTGGAACACACACACACACAGCTATGGTTCCCAGATAAGGTTTTACTCAGCACCAATTTGCACATGGTTCTCAATGGGGCACGCAAGCACCTTTTATGTTAGGGTTGGCAAATTTTGAAATACAAACAATTCTTACACGTGGGTGGAGCCTGGGGTGGGTTCAGGGGCAGAACCCACAAAAAATGTCCTGTTTATCTAAGGTATAGCTACTGCCTACAAGTTCCTGTCACCAAAGAATGTCATCCACATGTTTAGGCACAGCACAGATCACAACTGCAACTGGGCCACAATCAAAAAGCAGGGAGATAGCCTACATGCAGAGCAAAGAACAAAACAACATGAGCCAAATCACAGCTCTACAGCCCATTCCTGTGTATGATGCACCGGCCTGCCTAAATGGCTGGCTGCTGAATCCTATACAGGATGTGGCCTGCGCCGGCGGGGCCGGGGCTCACCTCAGGGGAAGTGGACACTTGTCCCCCTCCCCCGGTGTAAGCCCCTTGTTATTTAGCTGGTGCACAACAGAGGAAGCCGTGTAAGGCCAGCCAGGCCCAGGAAGGAGGTTAGGATATAGGTAGGCTTACCAGATTTTACCCACCCCCAACCAGGACACCCCCCCACAACAGCCCCCCCCCCGCAAATTAAATAATTAAATAATAAAAAATAACTGAAGGTGGCGTGAAGGGCCCCCTTTAGCCACGCAAAGCGCGCCCGGTTTTTAATTAATTAATTAAATTGACTAAAGGGGGCGCGAAGCGCCGTCGGAATTTTTAATTAATTAATTAAGTTGGCTAAAGGGGGTGCGAAGCGCCGTTGGAATTTTTAATTAATTAATTAATTAATTTTTAGGTAAAAAAAAAGATCTTTCCTGGTCTCTGGTCGCCCTCGCGCTGCTCCCGACGCTGCTCCTGGGCGGCTGGCCACTGGCAAGCAGGCTTTCTTTGTGGCCCGGTCTCCCAGCGGCTCCGTGCGGTTTGCATGAGCCTGCCGGAGGCTCGTGCCGCCCGGGCAAGCAGGCTGGTCCGGTCTCCCAGCGGCACCGCACGGAGCCGCTGGGAGACCGGGCGAACGATAGCCTGCTTGCCCGTGCCATACGCACCTGCCGGAGGCGCGCGCGGCACGGGCAGCAGGCTGTCGTTCGCCCGCTCCTTCACTGGCTCCGTGCCAGTGAGAGAGCGGGCGGACGACACCCACTCGCCGCCGCCATCTTCTTCTTGTTTAAACTTACCCGGGCGCCGGCAGCAACTATCTTGGATCCAAGATGATCCAAGATGTCGGCGCCCAAATCTCGTGAGGGCATCATGCCCTCACGAGATTTGGGTGCCGACATCTTGGATCGCGCGAGATTTCGTGATCCAAGATGCCGGCGCCCGGGTAAGTTTTTTTTAAAAAAAGATGGCGGTGCCCATTCGTTCCAAAAACCGGGCCGGGACCAGACCAGGAATCGAGGCTGATTTCCGGGACTGTCTTGGCCAAACCGGGACAAATGGTAAGCCTAGATATAGGTGGAGCACGCTGCCGATATCCTTGCTCTTCTCCCTGGCCAGGCCAGCGAATTGGCACCCTGGCACACCCTCCTGCCGCCTGGCGCAGGACTTACATGTGTTAAGCATCGCGGGTCCTGGAGGATGGCAGAGTGAGCTGTGCCGGCCTCTGCACCGGCGCCACTTACTCCTGAGGTGCCATGAAAGTGCTTTCTGGCACTTTCGCGACACCGTAGGCCGGCGGAGCACAAGCTCTGCTGGTCTAAATTAGGCAGGATTTCTCCCCTAATCATACACATTCATTACATGGCCAAGGAATTAAGAATTAGGTAGGAACCACACACTATATACAGCAGTGTAGCTAGCCCGCTGGGGGTGGGGGGCAGCACCCATGTGACACCCTGGATGATGTCACATGCCCCGCCCCACCAGCAGGTTTTCTAGTGAACCCCCCCAGCATTTTTCCCTAGAAAATGGCCACTAGGCTCCTAGGCAGGTGGGGGGGATGACTCATTTTCCCCTTGCTGTGCCGAAAAGCGCCAAAAACGCGCTTTATTCCGGTGCATGTGCACCCCTCTGGCAGCTTGTGCAACCCCCCTTGACAACCGAGGGCGGTACGCCCCACGCCCCCCATTCCTATGCTATAGTCTATATAGCACATCTCTAGTGTTAAATATTAATAACAGTTGTAGAAATAAATCAGAAATATGCACAAAAATGTATACATACCATTTTTGGAGTGTGTACACATATATACATTCCCAACCACTTCCGGGACATGCACTGTCTATCTGGGTTTCCAGTTTGCAGAAAGAAACACTGCATCCCAGTCTACTAACGAAAGCCTAAATGATGCACTTATGTGCTCTTCAGAAAAAAGCCTCACCTTCATCTCCATTATGACAAAAGACTCCTGAAACTTTCTCAAACACTTGACTTGCTGATGGGCACAGAGGTGTCACTAGGGTTTGTGTCACCTGGTGTGAGAACTCAGCGTGTCACCCCCATGATAGACCCCAGAGGAAAATAGGGAGAAACAAAGTTGGGCTGAGCTGGGTTCTACAAAAGATGCCCATCAGGTAGGACTATGTATTGCCACTAGGGTTGGTGTCACCTGGTCCAGTAACTCATGCTGTCACCCCCATTAACTTTATTTACTGAAGGTGTTTTTATATTATATTATATACTGAAGGTGTATTTTAATATATAATAGTACAGGTCACCCATCAAATCAGTAACCAACTTGGCTCTCAGAACAATTAGTCTCATTGGTCTGTTTTGAGTTAAGGAAATCCACTTTTTGTTACATAAATACTTAAGGCAGTTGCGTTTTATTTTTCTGGTTATTTGGCCACAACGTTTGATAGAATACAGATAATTGCATTCGCCATGAAATTATGCATCAAATGATATATAACATGATGGTATTATTCATAAATAGAAAGGTTTCACAATTTTGGTCACTAGTGGTGTGTGTGCCCCCCCCCCGAGGGTGTCACCCAGGGTGGTGGTAGATTCTAAGATGTAGATTCAAAGTTACATCTTATGGAGAAAGTGGGAGGCAGGAGGTCTCCTTGAGGTGAGAACACTTGTTCCCTTACCCTGGATAAAGTCCCAACCTCGACAACAAGTCTCCTCGGATCTGCACCAGTTACTTTGCTGACGCAGGTCTGATAGGCCCCATGTATGGAAAACAGACCCAGGAAGGGGAACAGGATTTGGCTCGTGCTGCTGCCACCAATCCTGCCCCTCCCAGGCTCAATCCGCCCACCCACACCCTGTTGCCTCCCCCACCCTGTTGAACCCCCTCCCCGACCTCCTTCCGCCCCATTATTTATTTTATTTATTTTTATTTTTCACATTTTTATACCACCCTTCCTCCAAGGAGCTCAGAGTGGTGTACATATTTCCTCCCCTCCTTTTTGTCCTCACAATAACCCTGTGAGGTAGGTGGGGCTGAGAGATAGTGACTGGCCCAAGGTCACCCAGGAAGCTTCGTGGCTGAGCGGGGATTTGAACCTGGATCTTCCAGGTCTAAGTGACTCCCAAACCACTACACCATCCTGGCCATTCCGACCTCCTGCGCTGGCCTACCCTCCTGCGCTGGCCTCCTGCGCTGGCCTTCTCCAGAGCGTGTCCCGCAGAGCACTGGCGCGCGTGGGCTGGTGCAGGCTGGTGCAGGCCTTACAGCACATTTGCAACAGCTAGCGACAGTGCACCATGCACTCTGCCAGTGCTAGCATTCAATAGGATTGTGCTGTTAAAGTCCTAGTGCCACTGAAAACCATTCAAAAGAGTAAATTAATTTTCACTCTGAAAACTTATTAAGATATAGATTCAAATTAGTTGTTAGACTTCACAACTGAAGAATCTAGGGTTCTTGGATCCATTACAGCGCTAACTACTTGGTAGGATATTGCACATACTTGCTAATGATGCCAAGATGTTTCTACATCTTGTGTCTACCCTCTTAAATATATTGGCTTTTACCTAGTAGCATGTTTATTAAAGATAACAATGAAGTGCAATGTGTCTTGCAGCTTGGGCTTGACGCTGTCAACTTTTGTTGAAAGTTCATTTACAAAATTCATTTAGGTTTCTATTTGGAGACAATGACAGTGTGGCAGTTGGGGTAAAACAGTATTTGACAGGCCACAATACATGTCTCGTATTCTGGCCAGTGGAGTGGGACACAAGTTCTGCCAGTCTGATATGGGAAGTGAATGTGGAAACACTTCCCCAGATGCTGGGGGCAGGAGATAGCCACCATATTTATCCATATCTGGCTGGCTGGTGTTGACAAAAGATTGTTGGAGTAGTAGATGGACCTTTATCTGATCCAGTGAGGCAATTCTCATGTCCTTAGTGCCTTGAGCATTGCCTGGAAATGGACCTGTAGGAATTTGTCTTTTTTTGCCATGCAGCTCATTATGGTGTCATATACAATGATGGTACTATGGAGTAAATAAAGATAATATTATAGTAAATTAAGATAATAATAAAGAACTGTCAAATACTGACCAGGCCTAGAAGCATTTCAAGAGACATGATATGAGCCACCAAAGTAATCTCCACAAACAAGTACTGTAGTTGAAATAGCGTCAATGGTGCTGAGGTCAGATGAATCTCCTCTGAAAGGAAATGCAACCATACTTTTGAACAGTTATTAAAATAGGGTATTTTTTAAGCTGAGCACTGCAAAAAATGCAAGCAAATGGTTAATTTGTGATACTCTGCCTTCGCAAAATGGATCACTACTGTGTTTCATGTTGCATAGGAAATTGAGTCCCCTAGCAATACAAGCTGGGATTACTGTAATAACTTGAGAGTATAAATAGTTTCCATCTTCTCCACAGCCACCAAGACACAGTCATTATCTCTGGTCTGCAGAACACAACTGTTTTTAGGCATAACGAACTTGGGACCTTCTACATATTCATTAAGTTCTTTGCATCAAATGCTGTTCCAAAATAAATCCTGTTTAATTTCACTGATAACATTGTGATCAATAATCCTCATTATGTCTAGTATGACTGACTAATTACTTATTATAAAAAGTGGGGGGGGGAATCGCACCTACTATTGCTATGCAGTTAATAGCACTCAATGATATCTGTTATAGCTACTCTATTCTTTGTCTTCATAGAAATATGTGTTCATTCAATATAAATATGCATCCTTCAGAATTTACAAATTAGTCACACTTCCACAAAACAAAGACATGACACTTTGTTTTTAGCCCAGAGGCAACACAAAGGTTCTCCACAATATTAATATGTGACAGGAAGACTGGGACAGAGTTTGTGCCAGTTCAAATAACAGCATTTTTATTTGCCCAAAATGTAGGAGAGGTGGGTGATTAATTCAAAACAATACAAACATTTAAGTGGCACAGTTCCCCAAACACCTACTTGTTTGTCCACTTGTCACAGGCAGTATCTCTGCCTTCAAAAGGCTATGCCCTAGTTCTGAAAACAGTGTTACTTTCAACAGCCCCAATAACTGCTTCACATGCTTCCAGACACTGGTTTTTTCAGAGGTCAGCCATGTTGGACACTGGCCAAGGGCCCACACAGCTGACCCCTGAAGCCCCATTTATGGTGGGCACCGGCAGAGCAATGCACTTGGCAGAGCTTGTTGTTCTGTCACTGACTATGATGATCGGCCAGGTGAGAAAGCTGGAAGAGCCCCCACCCCCTGGCTAATCAGGTTGTTGCCAGGGAGTTTCTGGACACAAGCTAGCAGGCATCACCCCCCTTGCTTGCTAGCTTGTCCAGGCAGGTAAAACCAGGCTGTTAAGCTGGTGGTTGTGGGGAGGGAATGTTTGGAGGGGGTGGAGAGCCTTGCCACGGAAAGTGCCCCTGCGTGCGCTTTGTGCATGCAGATGAGGCACTCCATCATGGTGTGCCCAAGGATGCAGTGCAACCTAGCACTGCCCCTGCTTCCAGGATAGTGCAAAATATTAAACTTAAAAAAATGGGTCTTGGGTCAACCTGTCTTGTCAGCCAAGTTGTCTTGGATGCTGAGTAAAGAAATCCTGAGGTCTGTGATTTGAAGTAAGTAGCAGATCTCCAGGTGAGCATTGCCACTCCCATCCACATACCTTCTCTCTCAGCTGCCAAATCCTCCTTCCTAAATGCTGGGTGCTTTCAGCCAGTCTCCTCTTTTCTTTTTTCTCACATTTTTTCTGCTCCTGAGCCCAACAGCTGCCACCTGATCTCTTTTCTAATCTCCCATTTGGGGGCACTTGCTGAAAGCTGAAGTTCCACTGTAACCGGGATGTCATGCCAGTGCTTGCCATTCTTCTGCTCTCCTGAAGCCTCATAGTTTGTCTTTCAAACTCTTGTCTTTGTATGTCCAGCTCTGGCAGATACTGCAAGTTATCTTTATAGAGTTGCACAGAGTTGGGAAAAAACACTAGTAGTCACAGCAACTCTAGATTTTCTTAAGGAAACTTTGAGGCTGCTGTGACTCCTGTGGCAACTAATGAGATTCTCCCAAAAGCCCTTTAAGCCCCCCTGGAAGAATTCCTATTCATCTCTTGGGGGGGGGGCAAGAGGAAGTGCCCAGACAGAAACTTCCTCCCCCCCCCCTCCAGGGGCCAATGTGACTAGGACACTCCCAGGGGCAGTAGGACCTCTGTTGCTGCTTGGAGCACACCAAGATGGGCTGGGAAGGATGGGAGGAATTACTTGCCCATTCATCCACGATCCCTTTTAGTTAGTGCTGGGGGGGGGGGGCTATGCACCTGGTCACTATGTTACGGGTCTCAGAATTCAAGGGCCCAGTGGATCCTGGTGCCAACACTGCTAGTCCACCTTGGATACTTGCTGCAAGTAGAAGCCCTGTACTTTTTTGGGTGTCTACCAGCTGCCAACTCCCCTCTCCTTACTTGTTGCTTTCTGTCCACACACTGGTGCACCTACTTCGACGAACAAGAGACTGTGCCCATGTGCTGCTGCGTCTTTCTGTTTCAGCTCATGTGTGAGACACTTAGATTGAGTGTGAGACACTTCAGCTCATGTGTGAGAGAGAGATTGAACAATGTGCCCTCATGTTGTTGGTGCTCGTTGTGGAACATAGACCAACTATTGTGATCTCATGCTGATTCTGCCTGTTTGAAAGAGAGACTGGTCATTATGACCTCATGCTCATTCTGCCTGTTAGAAGACTGACTGACCCACATGTCCTCATTCTGATGCTGCCCAAGGAGAGACAAACTGTTCAATATAGCCTCACACACCTGCTTTCCACATGAAGGGGGGAAGAGAGAGACATGTCCCATGCCCACATGTTGCCAATGGCTCACGTGAGGTAACCTTTGCAGTCCAGGTCAGGAAGGATTTCTGTAACTTTCTTATTTCTCATCCTTTCAAATGCAAGTTTCACCTCTCTTCCTACAGGTATACTTCATTGTCAACCAATCTTTTTAGGACTTCAGATGAGTGCCCTGTACTCCGTGCCAGCTATAGCCACCTGCTGAGGTAGAAACGGAGGCAGTGAGGGGGATGCTGAGACCAGGAAGGAGGTGCCGCCGATATCCTATGCCCCTTCCTGGCCTCAATCTGCCTTCCTGGGTCCACTTGGACTTGCTTCAGCAAAATTGCTGGCGCAGGCCTGAGCAGACTAATTCAGGCAGCGGAGGCTTACCCAAAGGAGACCTCTGGGACTCCCCCCCCCCCCAGGATGCAGTGTGCGCTCCAGGGAGGTAGATAGGATTGGGCTGTTAGACTCCTAAAATTAATCCACATTTGAAATGAATTAGAGCCACTGTCTTGTGTGGGTCCTTGCATCCATGAACACTGAAAATAAACGGCCAACTTTTGAAGAGAATCAATTCCAATTAATAATAAATATAAACTTTGTGTAGTGGACCAGCTGGTGTCAATTTCCTCAGTACAATTAGTTGCTCATCCCTTTCATTGCTTTTGGATAGCAACCACGGAAATCAAGCCGAGGGAGGCAATTTTCCAGAAATGACATTTTGCTACTTGGCAAATTTTGATGTTGCTGGAGGGTCTGTCATGTTTTCCTGTTTTTGATGGGCTGTCCATACAGCTTCGCCTTGCAGGACCTTCACTAAAAAAACTTTGATTATAAATAATTATTTGTTTCCAGCCATCTGTGAATAAAGTCCTTTGTGATTCATTCATGAGAGCAACAGTGGAAGACTTTGGTGTGTGTTTTGGGAAGTGAGGAAATTTTATTTCATCTATGAATTATGGTAATTTACTCTATGAAACAATGTCATGAGTGATGTTTCCTCATCAAAATGGGATTTTTAAAAATGATGTAGGCACTAAGAAGATTTATTTATTTTTACTATCAAATCTAATTGGTGTCTTTATTTAAAACTCACAGTAAATGTGTTGCAACAAAATTCATGGACTGAAGGTTAACAGAGCCTAAAGGATTTGTAATTCACAGGTGTGATGTCACTTGGCCCTTGAAATGCATCAAAATTGAGTCACACCTGTGAATTATGAGAATCTGTTAATTAGTTGAATGCTTATTTGATGAACACCTGTCATCCTCTGCTTCACCTCCCCCCTGCTGCTGAGGGCAGGCAATATTCTGCAACAATTTTCAATCTAGTTGGCAATAATATAAGGATGGTTAAAGAAAAAAAGTCAGATGAGTCTATTCTTGGCAGTCAAAATAAGTTATGGAAAGCTATCACATAAAATGAAAGGCATCTGTAAATGAAAGACATCTCTACATTAGCAATCCTAAAAGGTGCCTCTAAATCCTATTTCCTTTCACACACTCACATTCACTCCCTGGGGAGGTACTGGCAGCCATGTATTGTAGAGGGCACTCAAGGCCTCTGGCCAAGAAGAGGATGGGGGAGGGGTTGGCTTTCACCCAGGTCCTCCTCCCCCATATGGTCATGCCCTCATGAGATTTGGGTGCCGACATCTTGGATCGCGCGAGATTTCGTGATCCAAGATGCCGGCACCCGGTTAAGTTTTTTTTAAAAAAAGATATCGAGCCCGATTTCCGGGACTGTCCCGCCGAAACCGGGACGAATGTTAAGCCTACCAAGGAGGCCTAGAGCCAGCCCTAGCTCAATGCCCCCAACCGCCTCATCATCAGCCACAGCTGGGATTATAAAGATTATTGTAACGCGCTCTACGTGGGGCTGCCCTTGAAGACGGTTCAGAAACTGCAATTAGTGCAGAATGCGGCGGCCCGTGTGGTCACTGGAGGTAGGCGGTTCGACTCTGTCGGGCCGCTCCTCCAACAGCTGCACTGGCTGCCGATTCAACTCCGGGCCCATTTCAAAGTGCTGGTTTTGACCTTTAAAGCCCTATACGGCTTGGGGCCAGGATATTTGAGAGACCGCCTATTTCTATATAGCCCGGCTCGTCTCCTTAGATCATCAGAGAAGGCCCTTTTGTGGGTACCGTCGCCCAGGGAGGTGTGAAGGGTGGCGGCCAGAAATAGGGCCTTCTCAGTAGTGGCACCAGCCTTATGGAATTCCCTCCCCTTTGACTTACGAACTGCTCCTTCCTTGGACACTTTCCGGCGAGGCCTAAAAACCTTCTTGTTCAAAGAAGCCTTCTGAGTTCTTGCCTTTTTTAACATTCTGCTGGTACAGGTGGGGCGCTGCTGTTTTTATGATCTGTTTTAATTGTAATAATTTTTTTAATCAATTTTAGATGTTTTATTAGTTTTTGTTAACTGTTTTTTATTGTTTTTGAAATTAACTATTTATGTATGTATTTTTTTTTTTTTGGTATTGTATTTTTTTTCTGTTGTAAGCCGCCTTGGGTCCCTTCGGGGAGAAAGGCGGGATAGAAATATTGTAAATAAATAAATAAATTAAGCCCTGACTGCACTCTGTGCAGGTTCCCTCTCCTGCCCCAGTCCCCCTTCTTCACTGCAGGGTGACCACATCACTATTGCAATGGGGGCATCATTTTCCTGGTCATGGAGTCACCCTGGATGACCCTGTGCAGCTGCCATCATTCGCAAAGGGCCAGGGCCGCCAGGATGGGCAAGTCTGTGGTGTGGCGCTGGAGTAGCAGAACAAGCAACTCCATATAGTCTTACCAGATCCATACTGGGACAGAGTGCTAGACCTTTAGCAGAAGGAATGTGGGCAGGTGTATCAAAGCCCCATCAATGAGGTTTGCTTCTGAGCAGACATGCCTAGGATTACTGTACAATGTTTCCAAATTACGGGTTTAGATGCCATGAGAAAAAGATATATACTTGCACTTTAATAATTCTCCGAAACCGTGGACGGATCTCCGCCTAGGATTGTGCTCTAAGGCAGGGGTTCTCAACCTTTGGAAGCCCGGGTACCCCCTATCACAGTCCAATTTTCTGAAGTACCCCCTGGTAATTAATTGCTAATTTTAATTGGATTAATCAATCAATTAATTAGCTAATTAATCATTAAATAAACAAGTACTAAAACAATTTTAAATGTGAAAAATGTCTTACTTAACTCTGTGTGTGTGTGTGTGTGTGTGTGTGTGTGTGTATTTGTGTGTGTGTGTGTGTGTGTGTGTGTGTGTGTGTGAGAGAGAGAGAGAGAGAGACAGTCAGACAGACAGACAGACAGACAGGTGGGATTGCATTTACGTTTGTGAGCCAGGATGGTGTAGTGGTTTGGGAGTCGGACTCAGACCTGGAAGATCCAGGTTCAAATCCCCGCTCAGCCAAGAAGCTTCCTGGGTGACCTTGGGCCAGTCACTATCTCTCAGCCCCACCTACCTCACAGGGTTGTTGTGAGGACAAAAAGGAAGGGAGGAAATATGTACACCACTCTGAGCTCCTTGGAGGAAGGGTGGTATAAAAATGTGAAAAATAAATAAATAAATAAATAAATAAGTTCTAATTAACAAGTAATTAACTACTGATTGATGCTGATAAGGGACAGGCTCTGGCGTGCCCCCTGCCATTGGTCCGCATACCCTTAGGGGTACTTGTACCACAGGTTGAGAACCTCTGCTCTAAGGGTTTAACAAGCCACACCTGCCCACATTCCTTTTCCTAAATACTAAAGTTTTAGTATTCTGTCCCGGTATGGATCTGGTAAGCCTAACTCCAGACAATAAAGAAATTTACTTATCACTAAACTTCAAAACAGGTACCTTTTTGAAACACTCATGCAAGGGAAAGATAATTTATAATACAATAGAAAAAAGCTACCCAACTCACTGTTAAAAGGAAAGGCCAAATATAATATTTTCTGTTTCGATCTCTATTATTGAACAAAAATAACCTAAAAAGATAAACAAAGCTTCTTTTATATCTCAGTCCCAGACTAACATTTGAATAAAGATGGAAAACACAGTATTACAAAGATTTAGAAGATCATTCTGCAAATTAAGCCAATAAAAAATTATGGGTCGACTAGGATAATCTGATATAATTCATTATATAATATTGATATGATAGAGAATTGATAATTGCATTTAGTTTTAAAATAAAACACTATTTAAATGGCAATTGTCATCTCAATTATATATCTCACACAGTAAAACTAGCATCTGATTTCAGGTGATAGTTGTGAAACTGATTAACTCATTCTGCAGTTCTCAAATCACATGCTTGTTACACTACTGAAGTAACTGGTTCTAGACTTCTGGATTGCGACTGCAGTCCATTTACTGTGGAGTAAGTGGGTTTAGGACTGCAGCAGCTCATCAACTTTCTAACCAAAATGAGGTGCAAAGCTGCAAAATGTCTTGTTATCTGATCCTACCATTTCCCGCTTCATCACACAGAGGTTTGGGTACATGAGACTCATACAAATTGGAGGTGGTAAAGGCATATTAAGAGAATTTACTTGACTGCAGGACCAGCCTGAGCTTGCCAAATACATTACATTCTAAACTGATTTGTCCAGTCTAATTTTAAATGTATTAAGTGATTCCTTGAAAGGATATTCCAGCCTTATCAATCTAATTTATTTTAGATTCATTAGATTTATGGGAGAACAGCTAGCTGACTGCAGCTCAGACCAGATAAGACTGATGGTAAGTTGGACGATGTGTTCAGAAGATGTAGTGACAATTATATCTTTCCTTTTAATTGAGTCTATAAGCCTGCAATTTGAAGTTAGAATTTGCAATCTGAAGTATTGTTGGGCCTTAGCTGCTCCTAGCTCATCAAGATTTGGTATCAACACTGAAAAAAAAAATCATTCTCAATTCGTGATGCCTTAAAAAAGAAAGAACCCATAGTAATATTGTGTTAAAATGAGGTTAATTTAAAGTGACAGTATGTAGCTGAAGCTTGGTGCATAAGGGGAAAACACAAACACACAAAATACCTCAGTGTGTTCAGGCAATGACATAAGGTGCAGGTGAAGGGGCTCTGGTATCACTGAAGGTCACTTTCTCTTCTTCAATTTTTATTGTTATTATTGGTTCAGGAGAAATCCCCTGCATTACCCACCACTTGCAGTTGATGAAGGTTCACCCAGGGGGTAGCAGCTCACACAACCTCCTTTTTTTTCTTTTCTTTAAAGCCAGGATTAACTTATTGTCACAGAGCAGCTGAAGAGTCAACTTGACTTTGTATTCCTCTATCACACTGACTTTCCAAATGTACTGTATACGTTTTGACACCACAGGCACTTCAAGTCATGTTGTCTGAAGTTTAACATTTTTTACATCTAGGTGGTCTGCAAAATATGTTAATTTCATCTCTTTTAGGGAGTACAGTGAATCTTCTTAAACATGTGCACACATTTCTAACACATTTCTAATCCATGAGTGTGAAAATCAGTATGGTGCAGTACAGCCCAGGTGCTAGAGACATGGGGTTGGATGCTATGGGGCTGAACCTGGAAACCCCAGAGGATCAGGCACTCTGCGATAGGGCGTGCACGCGCGCGGACACGTACGCACGCATGCATGCGCGTGCGCACACACACAGAGTCCTAAACATAGGTGAATATGGGGTTGTATCCAAAGAAAGTGAAGCCAACTAAGCACGTTGAAATCAATGAGACAAATTAGTACCAACTACCTTAAATACCACTAATTTCAATAGTGATAAGTTAGGATTCTCTTTTATTGGATATAATTCATAAGGTTGCCACTTAGCAAATATTTGTTGCTTTTGGTTCTTTTTTTTAACACAAATAAACCAGGTATCTGTAACTATTTCTATTGTTTAATTATTTTCTATTGTAAGCTCCCTTAAGTAGGGGTATAAATTAAAGTGACAAATATCACAGTTACATGCTTGCAACACCAGGAGGAGAGATATGGCAAGTAGCCACATAATTCTTGTGATTAAAATAGGATTCTCCATTGTCCATACCACTGGTGTTCATATTATTGGCTTAATGTGGGACCAGGCCAGGCAGCCTGTAGCATTGATAGGCCGGGGGGATGCTGCGCCCCCGGGTGCCGCCAGTGGTCTCCTCATGACGAGGAGACCTCATGAGTGGTCTCCTCATGGCTGCAGCGGCAGCTCCCGCAGCCCCGGCAGCTTCTTTCGTAGCAGCCGTGGCTGTGGAGGCTGTTCAGGCAGTTTTCAGGCCAGACAAATGGCCCTCCCTCACTCCTGGAAGCCTCCAAATGGAGCCTTTCCGGGAGCGACATCATGACGCAGGGGTGGGACGATGACACAAAACACGTCATCGCCCCGCCCCCAACCCCCCTCCAGCAACGCCACTGCAGGCAGCTACCCTCCATTGGTAAAGTTGGTAATCAACCCAATAAGGGCAACTGGGTAATGTTCTTTCTTAAAGGAAGGTCTTATCTGAGACACCACAAGGAGGATCAGCCCTTGGTGAATCCAACCAGCATTCTTTTGGCAAACGCCCTCAAATGAGAGAGTTCTACCCATGACCCACTTCTGACGATGTGACACAGGGAGCAGCATGTTTCATAGGCCTGCCTGCTGTCATGATGGATTAATTATACAGCACAAAGCAAAGCTAGACCACTGAATCTTCTTAAATTAATGATTTGCTTTGTTATCGGCTTAGAGCACATGAATAATAGCACATTGAAACAGTGTCAGAATTATATAACATTATCAGTCTAATTTCAATAACCTCCATTCAAATAAGGTCTTTTTTGCAACTAGAGGTTAATACGGGTAATGCGGTCATAGTGAGGAGTGAAAAAAAAGGTAGCGAGCCAGCCGATTTGAAATAGTACCGATTTATCTGGGTAGAATGAAGCAAAATACACCACGGACAAAAGACATGAATCAAACCCAAAAAACTGAACCGCTGAGGACCCGACGTTTCGTGTTTTAATCCAAACACATCTTCTGGGGGCTTCCCAAGGCTTAGTAGATGTTAACTGTCAAACGCCTCCTGCTGTTCGTTGTTGTAACTGACGTAAACGCTGCGGAACTTTGAGCTCCCTTCTTGCAGGGTTGCTGATCCTGCAAAGAGCACCTGCAATAAACCTCATTCAGAGTCACTGTCAATCCGTATGTTTCTTGTCTTGTTTTCCAACGTGTGTTGATGTTCCGTTTTCTCCCTGTAATTTGTGAATTATGGGAAGCCAAATGCAATTGGCCATACTTAATTCCTGTTGCCTGTTCATCAGGGCATGGGGCATTCTTTGGCTGATAGCAAGAGCTTCCAGATTTTTTAAAATGTCTAATTTGCTTTCTGTTCCTAAGGAACGTGTGTCCTTGTAATGTATTGTGTGTCCTGTGGCCAGTGCGTGTTCCGCTGTCGCAGATAGTTGTGGCTGTTCTAGTTTTAACGCTCTTTCATGTTCCTTTAATCTTGTTGAAATTGACCGTTGAGTAAGGCCAATGTATTCTTTTTTGCAAGAACCACAAGGAATACAATAAATTCCAGGATTAGAGAGGGGCGGTCTTTTGTCCTTTGGGTTGTTAAGAAGTTGTCCAATTTTCTTCGTAGGTCTAAACACAGTTTTTATATTTCCTTGCTTAAGTACCCTAGCTATTTTATCTGTCACTCCCTTGATGAACGGCAAGAAGGTCCAAATTCTGTCTTTATTTTCATCTGTTGTTGTATTGTATTTTGCTTCATTCTACCCGGATAAATCGGTACTGTTTCAAATCGGCTGGCTCGCTACCTTTTTTTCACTCCTCACTATGACCGCATTACCTGTATTAACCTCTAGTTGCAAAATAGTTGCCGGTTATAACAGTCTCCGTTCTAAAAAAAAAAAAATAAGGTCTTTGTTTGGACTTATATATTGCTTCTAATTCTCATTCTCATTCTAATTCTCATTCTAATTGTTTGGACTCATATATTGCTTCTTTAGATTGTGAGCCCTTTTGGGACAGGGAGCCATTGATTTTGTCGGTAAACTGCTTTGTGAACTTGAAAAGCGGTATATAAATACTGTTAATAAATAATAATTCTTCATGTTCAAACACCAGGAATGAAACCTCTTAAGGTATTATACGGACCCAGTTTTGTTAGAGAAATAGAGCTCTACTCTGCAGATGGGATAATGTCCTCTTACTCTGAGGAGACATCTGGCCTGTTCTATCCCAGCACTGGATACAACGTGGGCCGTGCAGCCCCACTGCGCCAGTGCTAGATAGGATTGGGTTGTTGGTCAGTGTGCCCCCCCATGTTAGCTTTTATTAGCCAAGATGGGCAAGGGTCAAGTGCACAGAAGGATGACCTCACACTTACAAGAATGATGAATCCTGTCCACATTATCAAGCTGTACAAAGTGAAAAGAATCCATAGCAACAGGACAAGCAGTTGCAGTGGGTACACTTTTGATTTTATCTGCAAAGTGTTTAGCAAGTTGGTCACCATGGGCTATTGAGGTATCCTCCATTCTACACTGAGGGCCAAGTATTCCCAGTATATATTTCCAGTGCCCTGTAACTCAGTATATATTTCCAGAGCCTGGTACACATTCATCCTGATAATAGTACTAGGCATTAAAAATGAATTAAGAAAAAAAGAAGTAAAGATCCAAAGCTGTTCAAGTCAGTAGAAAGAGTATGGTAATTCTCACAATAGTTTTGTTAATAAGAATGATACATCTGCTGTAATAGAGTATGTCCGGTCTAGTGGCTAGTGGAAAATTGCTTGTTAATCACATATGAATTACTGGGTTTTGAGTCGGCTGCACCATGGATTCTATTCCATGGAGGAAATAAAATAAAAAATAAAAAAAGAATTCAGTTGCAAATCACTGAATATGGTTTATACCAGTAATAATCCCTTTAGACCTCTCCTGTGCAGCAGTTAATGCCTGGCTTGCTAAAGTATTAAGAGACTTTCAACATCACAATGCTCCATTAGCTGTCAAATCAGCCATCAGCTCTGGGCAATAGTCATGGTATCATAATTATTGGTTAACACTTAATGCTTTTCCTAGAGGGATCATCGTTACCACAAAGCATGACATCAAAAGTTGCAGAATAATATGGCTAAGGAAGGGTGGAGAAATGGCTATGTGAATGTCTTGGAATGTATTCTTCACTGTGATCATGCACAAGTTTATTTGTAAAGTCAAAACTAATACAGACTTACATCCCAATCTTATCTTGGGCTCAGGCAATTCATCACCATAAGTCCCGGTGCAGTGTCACAAAAGGTGTGCTGCTGTTGTACACTGTGGGACCGCCGACGTAAATGGCTAGAGGCCCCATGCACATGCCAATGGCTCACTCAAGCTGTGCTGGAGCAAGTAAGCTGGTGGTTTGGGAGGTTCATGGAAGGAGCGGGGTGGGCAGGGGTGGTTTAAGGGTGGGAGGGGTGAATCTCAGCGGCAGTCACAAACGCTGGGATCCTATTCCCCTTTTTCCAGTCCCGCATCCCCCCTAGGGTCCTTCAGAGTTATGCCAGCTAAATAGTTTGTGTAGGTCTGAGGAGACTCATTGGTGGCAGGCGGCTTACAGAGGGGTAAGTAAAAAATATTTTTATTTACCTCTCCTGGGCCATCTGGTCGTCCCCCCACACCATAGGATGCAGCACACGCTCCATTGGTGCCACTACATTGTGTAGGTTAGTGGGGGATATGAATGGGCCATTAATTTTAAGGCTGTGACAGACAGCAGTATGGTGCAGCGCAAAGCAAAGCGAAGCTGGCCTTTGCTTTGCGCCGCTTCCTGTCTATACAGGCTGAGCCACAGAGACAGAAGAGAAAGACATCATTCCCCACCCCCTCTCTGCTAGCCTATCAGAATTGAATCTTTTCAGACTCGATTCTGATTGGCTGTTCGCTTCCTTTGGTGTCTGCCCCACTGCACTGAACTCGCCTGCTGACTGGGCAAAGTTCAATTTTTTCATCTCCACCCACGCGTTGGCGTGCAAAGGAGGACAGTGTAGGTCACACCGCACTCTTTGCGCCACTTCCTGACGTTTCGCACCGCCCCACATGCAGTGTGTCACAGCCTTTTATTTCCTTACAAGATAGGTCCATTTGAATTAACAGTTGGTTATATTACCTATATTTAAATATGCCTGATCAGCTTTTGATCTTCTTGACTGTATTTTTTAAACTCAGGCTTCATGCTAAGTGAATGTTCAATCTGCAGAACTTTAGGGTGATTTGTGTCTGCATGTAAATATTGAATAAACTTTCTTTTTCTATGAGAAGAGGATACCCTAGATAGTATACATATAATCTAGAAAATGTGCAAAACTATGCTAGGACTTGTTCCTGAACCAGCAACCTTAGATTTGCTGAATCTCTCCCTTAGCATTGGAGCGCATCCTTAACTTGGAAAAACACCTGCTGAATACTATTGTTTTTTTTACTTTCATTTTACTTAATTCTTCCTCCTGCAGCATCTTGTCTTCTCTCTCTAGGCTAATGGTGAAACATATGAACAACAACAAAACCAAATTCAAATTAATAGCACATTCAAAATTCAAATTAATAGCTCCCACTATAAACTCAGGTTTTCTTTGTGAAATTTCAGTAAGGGATAGAAAGATTTGAGAGATGTTTGCCTCCTACAGCTGTCTGAAAACAAACATTTCTTGTCAAAAAGGTGCCTGTGCCAACATTGCTATAGTTACAAGGCATAAGGAAGTATGCACAACAAATGTTTCTTTTCCAATTTCATCTTGAATATATCTAAGGTTGGAGCTATATTTTAGTACAGTTCAGTAATGCTTTTTTGAAACTTTTTTTTAATACAGTGGAGCCAGTCAGTAGGTTTGCTAGCCTGTCCGGAGGGGGGGGGGATGACACGTTTTGCGTCATTGCCCCGCCCCCTGCACTCCCAGAAGTCTTCATTTCAAGCCTTCCAAGACCCAGGGTGGGTGAGAGGGCCAAAAGATTGCGTAGTTTTCAGTGCGATCCACAGCTCCACAGTGCGATCCACAATGCTCCACAGCTGCAAACGCAGCCCTCTGACTGCAAAAAAAAAAAAAAAAAAAGCAGCCACGGAGCACAAAACTCCCGCCGCGGCTCCTCCTTGCAAGGAGACCACGGCTGTAACCCAGGGCACTACATCCCCCTGGCCTTGACCCTGATACGCTACTGGAGCCAATTGATATTTTTTTAAAAAATTAAAAGCTGGCGTCGTTATGGAAGTTTACATCGTGTGTGTGTGTGTGTGTGTGTGTGTGTGTGTGTGCGTGCGCGCGCGTGCATGTGCACTCATGTGTCCCACCAATAGCAATATATGATAGCAATTGGATGATTTTGAGCTTTAGGGGGAAGTTAATACTGAGCTTTACAAAGTCCATCTCTCTCCCCCCCCAAAAAAAAGTCATGTTGAAAACACATAAACCTAGTTTTTTCAGGGAGGTCTAAAAAAACATATGTACAGTAAAAAAAAAAAAGCATACGTACGTGCCAGCACTTCCAAAATGGCCACTGACGGAGTGCTGTGTGCTCCGTTGGCAGCCATTTTGCAACAGCGGAACTCACTTCCTCAATAGGACTGGCCTGTAACATGCTCTTCTGCATTTTGTGCTTCTGCTCTGCTAGCAAGCAAACAGGAAGGGATAAGCACAACTTCATGGTACCATTATAGCTAGTGCATCTCTTCCATGCACATTCCTCTTGAGTGGCACAGAGGAAGCATCAGTGACTCAAGCTTGCCAGTGCTTGCTATAATATGCAAAATCACACTTATTCTTCTGCTAACAATGGACTTGATCCTAAGAAGCACATCAACGGTATCCCTCTCAACACTCCTAAAGATAAAGCTCAGCATGAAAAGCTCTTTGCTGCAGCCACTTGAAGCAACCTCAGAACGTTCCCCACTCTCTTTCAAGCAGGGAGGATAAATACAACTCTAGAGGGTTGTGGCTGCCATGAGATACCCCACAGAATTAGGGGCAAGAGGTGAAAAATGTGAACTAAAAGAGGCAGAGAGAGGTGATTGTCTTATTATACCCACAGCCTCATTTATTTAATTATTCTTATCACTTCACAGGCAGGACCTCAAGAAATCGCTATATACAATGTTAATTCCACAGTAATTATCTCAAAGTTGCCTCATTACCGTCAATGGCTCTGAATAATGTTGCTCTGAACAGTCAAGCCAGGATCGGCTTATCACTTAGGAAGTGCAGTCACAATACCAATTTATTTTAGACATGGTGTCATTAAGTTTGGGACAAACATAACAAGAAACAGTAATGTTGAATGAGAAATGTATTATTTCTGTCTACATTATCTGTTCTGTTGTGATGCTTTCAAGCTCAAGATCACAAATATCTTTTGCAGTCAATCATCTGTGAACTTAGCATGCATTATAAAATTGCAGTCTTACTTTCTTTAGTTTATAAATGGTAAATGAGTAGATTTAGCACCCACCAAGCTCTTCCGAAAAGCATATGAACAGTCTAATTTTAAAACACGCTTTTCTAACAAAAGCACTCAGCAATTCAAGAATACTGCATTATCACAAACTCACAAACTAATACATCATGCTGGCATTTCAAGAATGCCATGTGTCAGGCAAATACATATTTTCTTGGGATGTGCAAAACCTGTCATTCTCCCTTCCTCCATGCTAGTATTGCATGTTTGGAACACTTAGCAAAAGTAAACGTGGTTTTCATAATGCAGATCCAAATCATTGTTGTGCTCTGTGTTGTTTGCAGTTGGCTTAATTGTGCATCATGTGACATATTCAAAAGCACAGATATTTCTCTAAGCAGTAGAGCACCAACCTTAATCATAGTTGCACACTGCATGTGTATTATTATATGGGATGTGGATCAAGTCTCTGACTCCAAGCCTTGAGTCAAGTCCCAAGTCTCTGGGTCCAAGTCTCAAGAAAGTCCTAAGTCTTTGCCCCCAAGTTCCGAGTCTTTGGTTGCAAGTTGCGAGTCCCTATCTACCGGTATTTAATGGGGAAAACAGGTTTACATCTGAATAAAATTTGACTTGTAAAAGGCTCCAAGTCTTGAGTCGAGTCTTTCGAGTCTTTTACGATCGCTGAGCCAAGTCCGAGTCAAGTCATTGATGCGACTTGAGTCTGACTCAAGTCTGAGTCAATAGACTCAAGTCTACATCACTGATTATTATCCATAAAATTGCTTTAAATATGTGCCAGACTATTCAGGTGCCACTTTTTTCATGGGATAGGATATTGGAGGCGCTGCTGCCGCTGATACCACCCCCTTCCTAGCCTCAATCTAGGCCCAATCTCCTCCCTGCCCCGTCCTCCCCGTTTCTCCCACCCCTGTCCCTTTTTGCCCACCCCCTGACCTCCCTCTCATCCCCCATGATGACTTACCAGCATTGGGGACGTAGATGAACTGCTGTCTGTCGCACTGCCGCAGGTGCTGCAACTGCTTGCAATTTGTGGCAGCAGCCCAGCTGCGCAAAATGGCATGTTGCAGTTTGCGACAGCCGAAAAGGACCTTATGCTGTCTTCAAAATGCTGCCTAAAGTAACATTCAAAAAGTTTTGGGGTTCCTCCTCAGGCTCAGCCAAAACACTGGGGGTATCAGTGAGAGGGAGTTATGCATGTTCCTAGTTGTAAGCACATTTACAGTTACCCCTAGTTAGTTGTGTGCAGTATTGTATATACTTGAAGTTAGCTGCTTAAATATGGATTCAAGAGCATTCCACTTGGCATCTGAGATGGAATTTTTTTTTTATCTGAGGCCTCTTGAGTAAACTTGTAGACAATAAACCTTTCTTGTCACTTCAGCAGTCTCTGTGATATCCTTTTGACATCTTTCACTCCCTGCATCACTCCCCTTGATTAACAAAGCAATGGGCTGCACACTATCTTTGATCCACAGCTGTACATTCATCCAGATCAACAGAAGAGCTGTGCAGGTCTGAGGGGAGGTGACAATTCTTTATCACGGCGTGGCCTTCCCTGTCTGGCCATGGTATATTCTCTAACCACTTGACATTTGCTTAGCGTTGAGCAGGCTGGTACAGATTTATCACAACAGAGACATGCCTTAGCGACTTTTCCCAAGAGATCGGCACAAATTTCCAAGGACTTTTTTTAGTTTAGCAAATGTCAGAAAACAATGAACAGTCTCAAGTGAGCAGATGAACAAGTGGCCGAAAAGGTCAGCTTGGAACATTGCTGGACATACTGCTGACAACATTGACATAAAGAAAGTAAAGTTCACTGTCTCTACCAGGTATAGATGAGACTACAGAGTTGGTGTGTTTGGGGTTTTTTCCTTTGACATGTCAAGTTTTTTTTTACTTTTTTTTTAACTTTTGTTAATTATACAAGGAGTGTGCAACAGTTATTCTCATTTGATTATACAAAATGGCACATTCGACCCAGCAAAAGTCAGTTATGAACACAATGTACTGAAGGCAACGGAATGAGACTAACAGCCCAATCCTAACTAAATTCCCATCAATGCAGCCGTGCCAATGGAGGGTGAGCTGCATCCAGTGTGGGGGGGGGAAATCGGAGGTCTCCTCAAAGTAAGGGAGACCTTACCTTTCATTCCCTTACCTTGGAGTAAGTCTCTGCTACCCCAATGGGTCTCCTTGGATCTGCACCAGCTATTTTGCTGACACAGAACCAAGAAGAGTAAGAGAGAGGGAACAGGGGAAGGGATTAGGATCGTGGCGCATGTTGGTGCCACCAGGATCCACTCCTTCCTCCCTGTTCCGCCTCCCACCCGCCCCGTCCCCAGACACTCCCCCATTCGTCGTCCCCTGCCTCGTGTTCCTCCAACTGCCTGCCCCTGCCACTAACTTACTGGTGCTGGCAGTGGCCGCCGCGTTCTCCACCACGCCCGCTGCCATCTTCTTGCCCCTGCTGCTGGTAAGCTGCCCCCTCCTGCCTGCTGCCCGGGGGAGTACCACCATCCCCACGCCATCGCTCCCTATGCCTCTGCCCACCTTCCCCCTGATTTGGGGCCTGCCCACCTTCCCCTTCCTTTTACTTTCGAAAATTGCTGCATGCAGCATCACCGCTCCACCCCTCTTCCGTTTGTAATGAGCACAAGCCAGGGAAGCTGGATTCCCAGCATCCCCTGTGCCCATTCATTTCTAATTGAAAAGGCATGACCAAGGTTGCTGCATGCAGCGATCTTTGTAAGTAAAGGGAAGAGGGGATGGAAGTGAGCCCACACATTTGCTTACCCATCCTATGGTAAAGCAGCTTACATACTGCTACTACATCTCTCTCTCTCTCTCTCTCTCTCTCTCTCTCTCTCTCTCAGTGAGTGAGTGAGTGAGTGAGTGACAGCCCAGTCCAGCCTAAGGCCTCAGCGGCACAGTTCAGTCACAAAAGCAGCCTAAGTGCCTTAGGATGAAGTTAGGACTGAATTGTGCCGTTGAGGCCGAATTTGTGCTGCAATTGTGACAGACATAGGACGGGTTAAGGAAAGTTGACCAATTCCGTCCTAAGTTCGGCCTAAGAGCTATTCCGTCCTAAGTTTGGCCTAAAAGTGGACACGTCGGGGGCGTGTCGGGGGAGTAACGGGGGCGGTTACGAATTTGGGTCCAGGTCCAGACAATGGAGAGCTCCGACACGCCCCCTCAAGCACAGCTATGGAACAAAATTTAGGTCGACAAAAAAGGTGGACTCAAATTTAAGGAGACCCATAGGAGCCATTTTACCTTACACACTCCAGCCCTCACCTGAAAAGTTCAAACACCCTACTCCTGAGTTATGCCTGAGTTAGGACGTAATAGCTGTGGCATAACTCTGGACATGGACACAGATAGTTACCCTATCCGAAGCCAGCCGCACCCAGCCTCTTTCCCACAAAAGCCCAGCCCCAGGCCATTCTCTCTCTTTCTCTGAGCACGTAGCGTGGGGTCCTGTTCCCCAGCAGCCACAAAGTGGGACTTTGTTGGTGGAGGGCAAAATTCACAAACACCCCACTTCTCTCTTCTTCTCTCCTCTCTGCCCCCCTCTAGGGCAGAGAGGGCTGTTCAGGCTGTGGCCAAACTGTTTACAGCTGTTCCTGGGCAGCTGCCTCCTTGCAAGCATTTGCTAACCCATGTCTTTCTCCCAGCCTCTCTCTCTCCCCCCCCCCCCCCACAGGCAACAACACCAGCAGGTAAGAGCAGGGTCTGGGATGGCATGTGTTATGACTTCTGCCTGTTCATGCCAATATATGTTTGACTTTAGCCTGTTCATGCCTATATGTAGGACTTCTGCCTGTGTAAGCCATACCGTAGGACTTATGCCTGTGTTTGCCATAATGTTGGACTTCTGCCTTTTCATGCCAATATGTATGACTTCTGCCTGTGTTCGCCTTTATGTAGTACGTCTGCCTGTCAGCACACATATATATATGATAGCTGCCTCTTTACCAATGTGTCCTCTGATAGCTGCACGTTGCCATGTGAGCAGACAAATATGTGTTTGTGTAAATGTGACTTGCCTGTTAACAAAGGTGTGTTTACTAACCCGCAGCCTTGCCCCCATAGGGTCTACAACAGGTCAGTTATGATGTGCTAGCCATGTATGTAGTTGTGCTGTGTTTTCTCTCCTTCACTGTTGTCCTTTGCAGGATCATGCCCTTCTGACGTCCAGGTAAGCTCCTCACACTGTGACAAGCTCGTTATACCTAGCAGCTGTGTAATCTGATCTCTCCCTGCAGGCTTTTGCAACCGACACACTGGCTTGTCTTCAATGGCGACTGCTACCACACACCAGCTGACATGTAACTCCCCCTTGTTTTTTGTCTCCCCAGGAACGTCCACTACCACCTACCTTCCTGGGAGCACCCCTGGGGCTCCAGGCAGGGTGCCCCACTGTCGTCTGCCTCGATGCTGCCAGAGGTCAGGGTGCCAGCCCTGCAACCCTCAGCTGCTGCTGCTCCACCTCCCTGGCTGTCGTACTTGCTGTCCCTCCCCTTTCTATGGAGCAGGCTGTGGTTCCACAGGGGAAGAGCCTGCATCTCCAGGTCCATAGGGCACGTGTGCTGCTGCTGCTGCTTTCAGATTGGCTGCTGTGACTACCCCTGGCAGCCTCGCCTGGCCATCTCTGCTACCATTCCAGAACAATAAAGATGCCCCTCAGGCAGAGCCCCCTTGTGCCCAATGTTACACAAGCATTGCCCCACACACACAGAGACAGCGCCCAGCACACAAGCCCCTGCATGAATCCCATCCAGGGACTGCCACTTCCTTCCCAGGGAGACCACAGCAGGGGGGCTGCCAGACCCTCAGAGCTCAGAGGGGAGTGGGGAGTTGGGGGGCCTCTCAGGCAGGCAAACACTGACAGGCGACATGGCGCCCATACTGGATCCGCTCGCGTCCGCCACGTCCGTGAAGAGCCCTTTCGGCAACCGGGGCTCTCACCCGCCCACGGTCCGTCCGTCAACGGTGTCCGTTCCGCCCACGGTCCGCCCGTCAACGGCATCCGTTCCGCCCAAGGTCCGTCTGCATAACAGGCGCCCATTCCTGCATTGCCTTCATCTGCGAAGTGACCCCTGTGTCCCTATTGGTCTCTACAGACCCCTCTCCCTGTATCCCTCTCCCACCAGCCTTGTTGTCTGTCTGTTTCTGACCCACCCGTGTACCTCCCCAGCACCCCCTGTCCGCCTGCCTGTGTGTCTGACTCCCCTCCCACTCCCTCATGATGGAAGCTGGCCACCCCCCACCCCGCCGGAGCGCCTGCCGCAAGGCGCCGACGTCGCCCCATCTGGGGGTGTGATGAGCTGAGTGAGCCCTTCCCGCTCGCAGCAGACAGGCCCAAGGCATCTCTTGGTCTTGGCCGGGGCACAGAGCAGAAGGCACGCCGGGATGCCTTCTTTGTGGGCATAGCCACGGCCCTGGAGGCCCAGGGTTTCAGGCAGCGCACGGGCAAGTCATGTCAGAGGTGGTTCCAGCCATCATGAGACCCCCTTGTGTGTGACGTTCCCACCCCCCTACTTCCCTTCTCTCCCCCGCTCCCCCCCCATGAATCCCACGTGCAGCCTCAACGTGGCATGGGGGTGGCAACACCTGTTGCAGGTAGGAGGGCTGTGGCACTCCCCCCTGCAGCAGGTGGCTAATGCACAGGGTGCCCTGGGGCAGCTGGCACTGGCACAACCTCTGCCCTTCAGCTGACTGTCGCATGCCCAGTGCCTGCAGGCCCACCTGTGGCTGCCCATCTGCTGCGAACGCTGCAGCAGCTGTGGTAGGTGCACACAGACGAGCTCAGGAGGGGACTCTTCGCTTCCACAAGACTGACACCTCACCACAGGAGCCTGCCTGCCTCTGTGGTAAGTTTTGCCTCGATCCTGGGCTGGTGCTGGCCCACTGCTCTTGCCTCCTGCCTACCTCAGGCATAGTTGCAGCCTAACTCAGCCCTATCTTAGGCCACAGTTACGCCACACTTGGGCCTCAGTTGTGCCTGACTTGTGCTGAGTTGGGCTGGACTGAGCCCTGAGTGAGTGAGTGAGTGAGTGAGTGAGTGAGTGAGTGAGTGAGTGAGTGAGTGAGTGAGTGAGTGAGTGAGTGAGTGAGTAGGGGGCCTAACTCTATATCACCACAAAGAATCAGATTTCTGAACCTGTTTGGAAATCATAATTTCCTTACATACCATATTTTCTTTCTCTGACTCTTTAACAAGAAGAGCAACTTAAGGCAAGGCTATAACTATATCCAGCAGAGGCATTGCAGACTCTGAATTATGCTGTTAATATATTTTGTAAACTGCAGTAACCTGTAGATATATATCAGTTGAATTGTCTACTCTGTATATCACATTTAACTGGTCTTTTTACCGAGGCAATAGGACAGCCATGAGTAACTCCATATGAAAGAGGGACCCTGTCTGTCACCTTCCATGTGTAGTCAGCAGACCATTCCTATCCTTCCCCCCCCCCCCACACACACACACAAACTGGTGCAGCTGCGCAGGCTCTAACCTTCCTGCCAGTGTCCTCCCAGCATGCTACTTAGCATGCTGCCGGAGCGCATTTTACAGCAGTCAGCGCCAGCGGAACATGAGTTCTGCTGCTGCCAGGGGCCACTAGGATTGGGCCATAAGAGTAGCAAAAATAAAGCACCAAACCATGCAGAATTACAAATTACTGACTTTCATCTTTACTAATGCAGAAACAAACTCCATGTGTACAAACTGGTATAATCCTAACAAACAGGATCCCAAGGTTCCAGTGTGTATGACAAAGCACTTTAGTGCTTGCCCTGGAACTTTCTTGACATCCTGTTCCAGTCACAACTTGATCTTCGTTGCACCTGAATACATAGTGAAATAATCATTTTACAGGTTAGCTGCTTGTTGCCCATTAGTCCATGATTTATTAAGTTGATATCCTGCCCTTCCTTCCAACTGCCCAAAGAAGAATTTTAGGTCACAGCAACTCCGAGAGATTATGACTCGGTGTAAGGAAACCCACGGAGATTGACAGCTAACGAGGGATCTCAAAATGGGTTTTCTACCATCCAAATTTAGCACTCAAACCACTACGTCATATCCATTCTCGAGTGACATAAAATAAATAAATAAATCTTACTATGGCATGACTAACGACCACTTCACCATGTGCCCAGCTACCATGCAAATCCATTCAACCCACATTTGGCTTCCACTAATGTTCATGTGACTTGGCCTGCAAACTTTATTAAATCAGAAAATAAAATAGGCCCCTCTACGATCATTATTAATTAACTTTAACTTCAATAGAGTTCTTTCCTTGTTCCCCCTTCAGGATCTATACTAAAAGAAGTGATTATTCAATTAACTCCCCAGTTAAATTAGCTAAATGGTCATGGCAATAATTGCAGTAATTCCTTAATAAAACTGCATATACTGATTGTATATCATAAATATGACTGTGGAACTTTTCTGCTATTATTATTTAATGGACAATTAATTATTTAATTTCCATTACTTATTTAACTTCCATTAATGCACAATGGTGTGCAGCTAATTAGAGTTAACAAAATTATATTCATTACAAATTATGGAATTTTTTTTGACAGGCAAATCAAATATCATGAGATTCAATCACTGAAAAATATTCTCCAAGAATATCATCCATTGACTTTGCAGAGTTATTAGTGGTCTATTGAATTTCCATAACTATTTAAGAAAACTGAACGAAAAAGTTACTTCACTAGAAACAGGTAATATATTGAACAGTTGGGAATGGAATCTCTTTAAGAAACAACAACGTTAAACAAAACAGAAAATTACCAAAGGGAATTGAAGTTGTCTGCAGAGATCAGAAATCCATTACACAAACTGCACACCATATTGAACTATGTAATTTGATGTAGTTATTTACATTTGTAGCTTGCCCTTCTACAATAATAGTTTTATAATAAACCTGCATAAAACTTTCTGAAAACTTTGTGAATAGCCAATTATTCATGTGCCTGTACACCTGTAGTCTTTGTGGCTGTGAGGCCTACAGGCGGCAAGCCTCCTTCCAGGGATTCTCATCTGCAGATAGACCAGACAGGAGACCCTTTTGCAGTGGATCTGCACCCTTCCCTTGGCATGGTGTGGAGCTGCAGATGTTGTTTTTGCACCCCACCTCTACTGTGCATTCCTCTACCTTCCTTCCCCTTTTGTCTACATCTCCACCCCTCATAGAGAGGATGAGATGAACCCATGACTTCCTTTCCTAACATAATCATACCTTATTTATATTTCCCATCTTTCCAATGTGGATGCTCAAGGCACTTAGCGGCAATACAAATTAAAGCAATAATACAGTAAGCTAAAAACAACTAAATTGACCAATAACACTAAATACAATCCACACAAAATATTCAGTAATTTTGCAAAGCAGATTGTAAGAGCTAGACAGCCAGCATAAAAATATATTGATTGGTAGAGGAATATAGAAGACGTGAATGATCCTGTGGAAAAGATTGCAAAGTGGATACAATTTAAAAAACAAGGGACTTTTGGGAAAGATTCAAAGATGAAGAAGAGGAAGGAGAGGAAGAAGAAGAAGAGGAAGAGGAAGAAGAAGAGGAAGAAGAAGAGGAAGAAGAGGAAGGAGGAAGGGGAGGGATGGAAGGGGTAATGGCAAACTGTCAAAAATGTTTTATTATTAAGAAACAAATAGATATGACTTGTTTTTAAGAAACTTATATTAAGAGTGATGGAAATTTTTTGATGATGAATTAACAAATTTGAAGACAAAAATGGGGTGACTTAATAAATTTAAAAATTTGAAGTGGAAGTTAAGACTTTTAGATGATAAAGGAAAGGTTAGTTAACCCTTTTGTGAATAAAAGAAAAATAATGTTTTATTATTTGAAAAGACTTAAGTAAGATGTGATTTGTTTTTAAGAATTTTATATGAAAAGGGGATATAGATTTTTTTTTTAAAAAAAGAAACATTTGAAGGTTTTTATTTTAACACATTTGGAGAAAAATGGGGTGGCTTTATATATTAAAATATTTGAAGTGGGAATTAAGATTTTTGGATGATAAAAGAAAAGTTAGTTAATCTTTTTATGAATATTTGGATACCACTTATAGATTATTTAAGAGAGAGAGAGAGAGAGAGAGAGAAGGAGTGATGAAGTGTGAATTTAATGAATAGTATATTAGAGATATAGGCTTAGTTAGATATTAGAAGTAGAAAACAGATAATGGTATACAAGTAGGATTTACTGCTTCGCGCTTGCTGTAATCTTTCGTAGTATGTTGTATTGTTTTGTTTTGTTTTTGTTTTGTAGTTTATTAATAAAAATTAAATATATTTTTAAAAAAATATATTGATTGGTGTCTAAAGGCAAAGCCATGATCTAATCTTCTAGGCAGGGAACTTCTAAAGCTTGGTGTGGCGAACGGCTGCCTTGCCCCCGTAGCCCCAACCACGAGGGAAGGCAGTTACCTTCTGAGTTCTGCACCTACAGAACCCCCAAACACGTCCCCAACAAGGGAGGGTAGTCTCGCTGCCACCACCTGGGGAAGTTAACGGTAGGCCACGCCACCCCAGGACTAGCGTGCCTCCCAGAGAGTTGTTTTGGGGTCCCTGCAGCAACAGGTCCAGCAAAACCAACCTCGGTAAGTTGGCAACACTGCACCAACAGTGTGCCCAGTCAGCCTTAGCTCCGCAGCACCAACCCTGGGCTAGGCAATCTTAGTGAAACATCTCCAACTGTTTGGGTACGTCCAGATAACGAGCCAAGCATCCGGCAAGGGTAAGATCCGTCCAATCCAATAACCACACCAGGTGTAAAAATATATAGGTGTTTATTTAAGCTATGCCAGCATAGAATAGAAGGCAGAATTACTGCATATATATATCATATTGACAGACACAGACATTAAGGTGACTAAAATAATAAATCTCTAATCTCCTACCACTGAACTGTTTTCCCTCACTCACCCAAGAATATACTCTGAGGATGAACCGACCAGGTCCAAGCGCCACAAGCACGTAGGCGAGGACCATGATGTTAAGGCATGCTGTCTTCCATAGGGTTGCATGCAGCACGGAGCTCACACGCAGATGACACTCACAAAGAGATGGCTACCAAGAGAACTGCCCCCACTCCCTTGGGGTCACTTACTTATACCCTTTAGGGTCTCAGAAGATGGATGTACAGGATTATCCAATGGGGGGGGAGGCAGGACATCCGGGGAGCAATAACTTTGCATTTTACAAGTAATTTTCCATGGAGAGCAACCCAGCAGGTGGCAATTAGGATGTTGATTAGTCGGCTTGGTCTCAGGCTGATAATGGCCTTTGTTTTACATTCCACACCTGTTTATCTCCTGAGACCAAAGCACTGCTTCAACCCAAGGACAAACACTAAAACGAAACTGTCAGGTCCCAGATTCCAAAGTTGAGAGACACAAATTTGCTTTTTCGCTACACTTGGGCATCATGATGGACTCTGGAGGAAGAACTGTTCATCATTGCCAACTAAACCTCTGATGAAATGAAGCACAGCCCATTCTAAGTAGATGGGCAGGGTCATGCAGGGGTGTAGCTGAGGGAGGGGTCAGGATGGAGCGCTGGAACTGCTCCTATGGCAGGAGCAGTGACATCATCAAGAGTGCTCAGGTGCTTTGAAACGCTTTCCAAAGGATCACAGCCTGGTGCGTAACTAGGACGGGGCCTTAGGGGCAGCTGCCCCGGATACAGGGGAAGGTGCAACCCTCAGGCTCCACCACCTAATGACTGCCCTCATGTTCGGCTCGGAATGCACTGCCCCCTGCCCAACTCCACTTCTGTTGATGAGCCAACACAGTGAGAGTGCGGGGGAGTATGTGGGAAGGACGGCTGGGGTGCAGGGCACTCCCACCAATGAATCTACGTGGCATCTGAAGTAAATTTCAGTAAGTTCTGTGAAGCTCACACTTAAGTAAGTGTGTTTAGGATTGCAGTCTACAGTGTTCACAACCTACTGAAATTTATTCTCTATGGCTATGACAAACACAACACCAACACTTGTTCCTTTTTTTTTTTTTAAGTGAACAGCTATGAATGCTTGCTGAGATCTAACTTGGCATACTGTACTCACACTTGGAACTGGAAAGCCATGGAGGACTTACAGTGGTGACCAATTTAATTGTACAGCAGATTGCTGTAGCATGAAATGTCCACTTTCAAAGGCTCATGTGAGCATTTGAAGCCTTATTTCTTCCCCGAGATAACCCCTAGTGTTTACGGATGAATTGGCTGCCTGGTACAAATTATCTGAAGAACCTTCTTGTTCATCTCACACATAAGAGAGGATTCTGATTGAATTTGGTTTCCAGCTGATTGATTGCTTCATTTCTGCTGAGAAAATAGAAATGGGACTGGACATGCACTATCACAATTAAACAAGCTTCCTTGTCATAACAACTTCTACTGAGAATATTTTATATGCAGTCATCCTGGTGTCTCAAATATCCTGCAGAGACCTAGAAGTCATTGTCCTTCAGCCCCCTCAGTTATTTTAAAATAGAACGATCTGTTTAGAATACTGTAGTTTGTGAGTTTCTACAAGTACATGCATTGACTGAGAGTACATACCAATATGTTTCAATATTTTAGTAGTCATCTTAATTTCCAGCATCTTGCCCCTTTGTATCTCTTATGTTTAAATCATTATTTTGATTACAAACTATCTGGACGTGAGGTTCATTTTTATATCCTTTAATAGACATATTTCTAACTGATGCAGATCCAGATGTCAGTCTATGATCAGCTACTCATGACCCAATTCTATTGTCAATTTACAATAGCAGAACTCACATCGCGGTTATAAATGCAGCGGCCTCGCTATAATTGGCACACCACTGATGGGAACATTGGAACTGCCAATACAATCTGTTGGCAGCTCTGTGTGCCCGCCACCTACATATCCGGCCTGTGCCAAACCAGGTAAGGAGGGGGTGGGTTATGGGGGTGGGTTATGGGTGGGGAGGGAGAGAGCAGGGGATGTCCGGGGGCTAGAGGAGGTGGATTGCAGCGGCAGTGACTTGCACTGGGATTCTATTCCTGATTTTCCAGGCTGCCCCATACACTTTCTCTCCTCAAACTACACCAGCTACATAGCTGGCATGGGTCTGAGGAGATCCATAGGTGACCAGAAGGCCTATCATAGGGTAACAAAAAAAACACCTTTTTACTTTTACTCTGGTCCTGTGTCCCGTCCCCCCCATAGCACACAGCATGCACTCTCTTGGTACGGTTGCATGCTATGGAGTGGCGGGGATAGGATTGGGCTGTAAGATCATGAAGGAATGTGAGACATCAAGAACTACCACTGAGTGCCTTCCTAGTTCATGCAAGTTTTGATACATCTTGCTTCTGGTGTCCCATCCAGTTACTGTGGTATGACTGTGATGGTCACAGTACCAAAATTTACCAGCCTCCTTTCATTCCCATATGGGAATGATGCTTGGCCAAAGGAAAACCAACAGTGGAAAGGGCTACCACGAAGTAACGTGGCTGCAAGAATTCACTACTGGAAATAAAATGCACATGTCAAACCATATCTAGACCATAATAAATATGTAGGGGCTGAACAAAACTATCCGGATTGGTGGCTCAGCCACTTTCTGCAGTGGTGTAGGAATGGGGGGTGGTGGTCTGCTCCCGGGCAGCAGGCCTGGGGGGGGCAGCAGGGGGCATCACTCACCCCCAGTCGCGGCAGTTTCGGCAACGGCTCTATTCGCGCTGCTTCCCCTCTTTTGGGGGGCCTCGGCAGCGGCAGCGAGCCTCATAACGCTGCTGCCAAGGCTCCACAAGGCAAGGGGAGGTGTTTTCAGCCCTCCCTCCCCTCCCTGGGGCCATTTCCGGGCCTGACAGGCCGCATGACATCACCACATGACATCACGCATTACAGGCCGCATGACGGGGGGCATGGCTTCCGGGATACATCATGCAGTGGGGGCATGGCCTCCTGGGGGCATCATTTTGGCTGCTGGCGCCAAATCTCGTACGGGGACGCCAAATCTCCTCCTGATTTTGAGATGATTTTGGAAAACATCTTCCCTTTTGGCTCTGGCTGTCCCCTAGCGTCCAGTAATTTGGTCAGAGCCTTTTAGAAGACATCACTTGGAAGATTCATCTGAAAATTTAAATTCCAATTTGAATTTAAATTCAAAGCTGCTTTGGATGACACAAGGAAGCAGGAAGAGAACAAACATGAATAACTTGTATTTCCTCTCCACATTTCCAGGTGTCATGTCAAAGTTGTTGTTGTTCAGTCGTTAAGTCGTGTCCGACCCTTCGTGATCCCATGAACCATATGCCGCCAGGCCTTCCTGTCCTCCACTATCTTCCTGAGTTCGCTCATTTTCATGTTCGTTGCATCGGTGATGCTGTCTAACCATCTCATCCTTGGCCTTCCCCTTCTCCTTTTGCCTTCAATCTTTCCCAGCATCAGAGTCTTCTCCAGAGAGTCCTCTCTTCGCATTAGGTGGCCAAAATATTTCAGCTTCAGCCTCAGTACCTGTCCTTCCAGGGAACAGTCAGGGTTGATTTCATTTAGGATTGACTGATTTGATCTCCTAGCAGTCCAAGGGACTCTCAGGAGTCTTCTCCAGCACCACAGTTCGAAAGCATCTATTCTTCGGCACTCAGCCTTCCTTATGGTCCAACTCTCGCAACCATACATTTCTACTGGGAACACCATCGCCTTGACTATACGAACTTTTGTTGGCATGGTGATATCTCTACTTTTTATTATGCTGTTTATGTTTGCCATAGCTTTCCTTCCAAGGAGTAAGCGTCTTTTAATTTCATGGCTGCTGTCTGCAGTGATCTTGGAACCCCAAAAAGTAAAATCTGTTACTGCTTCCATTTCTGCCCCTTCTATTTGCCAGGAATTGATGGGACCAGATGCCATGATCTTAGTTTTATTAATGTTGAGTTTCAAGCCAACTTTTGCACTCTCCTCTTTCACTCTCATCAAGAGGCTCTTTAGTTCTTCTTCACTTTCTGCCATGAGGGTGGTATCGTCTGCATATCTGAGGTTGTTGATATTTCTCCCAGCAATCTTGATTCCGGCTTGCGATTCATTCAGCCCACCCATGTCAAAGGGGGTGGTACAAATTTTGTATCTTAAAAACAACAACCCGGATTGTAAAAGCAGCAGCAGCAGCAGCTTGCAACATTATCTTATGGGTTCAGTGATGATGTTTTCAGTGTGCATAAAGTACATCACATCACATCACACTGATACATGTAAAGTATTTTCTACTTCAGTCAACTAAACTTTCTATGCAGAAAGCTTCTTATTGCAACTCCAAAACCACAAAAGGAAGTCTATGTTTATATTTTAGCAATCACATTGTCTCCAGTCTATTTCAGTCACTCCTGCTTTAACTATACTAGATCTTTTGTTTTGGCACCCTGTGTACAGTTTATTAAAGTTTCAAAATATTTCCTGTTTGGAAGACAAGGTTGACCAGATTTCCATCTGATGCTTATTGGCAAATAACTTTGACGATGTATGAAGACCCTCTAGTGTGCTATAACCAACATAATATCGCTACACTTGATATACTGTTGACTTTATTTTTTTTATGAATGAGTGTGAATGAGCCATGCCGGGAAATGAATTATTTCTGTTCCACTCAGTGTTTTGGACAATGTAAAATCTATTCAGTCTTGGCAGGGCAAGAGTGACTGTTATTACTACCTGGTGCTTTGTTATTCTAACAAGGTTCATATTTGGGAAGAGATGATGAGCATGGTTTAGTGTTTGTGCTGAGCTATACGTGTAGATGCTTACATGCTATTGTCCAACATTCCGCCCAGTTTTGACAGCTGATGGTCCCTACTTGAACTGTGGCTGGACTTTATTCTACCATTGTATGTGGTTCTGTATGCATGTTAACATTTCCCACATAAATACTATATCTGCTACCCCTGTACTTGCACTTTCGTGTACCGTATTTTTCGCACTATAAGACGCACTTCCCCCCCCAAACATAGGGGGGAAAAGCGTGCGTCCTATGGTGCGAAGCCTGGGCTTGGGGGCGCTTCGGGGAGGCCTGTGGGGGCTTCGGGGAGGCTTGCACGAGCCTCTGCAGACCTCCCCGATCTTCAGTTCGGCCGAAAACAGCGATTTTCGACCATTTCCGGAAATGGCCGAAAATCGCTGTTTTCGGCCGAACTGAACATCGGGGAGGCCCGCAGAGGCTCGCGCAAGCCTCCCTGATGTTCAGTTCGGTCGAAAACGGCTATTTTCGGCCATATTCCAAAACGGAAATGGCCAAAAATAGCCGTTTTCGGCCGAACTGAAGATCAGGGAGGCCTGCAGAGGCTCGCGCAGGCCTCCCCGAAGCCCCCACAGGCCTCCCCGAAGCGCCCCCAAGCCCAGGTAAGTCAAAATCCCTTTTCTCTATTTTATGCTCCATAGGATGCATGCGTCCTATGGACCGATGCGTCCTATGGAGCGTAAAATACGGTAAGTGTCAGTGCCAGGTTGCTGTGGTCCAGGAACAAAGTCCTGCCCTGGGACCCCCATGGCATCCCCTTCTTGACCCATGATAGTGTATTGGACACTACCATTGCCATTCGTACTGAGGGCTAATGGGTCAGCCTGGCCAAGTGGACATTCTAATGGACTTGGCCCTTGGCCAGTGCCTGACCTGGTCGACCTGCAGGTACTTACAGGTCAGCCATTGATTTCAACTGAACATGTAGGTTTAGAATTATAGCCTTAAAAAATGTAAGCCATTTTGTCCGAAGAGTATGGGCGTGGCGCGCAACTGCGCAGCCGCCCCGTTTGCCCCCGCCCTGCCATGCGAGTGAGGCCACAGGCTGCCCCGCTCGCGATTGGCTGGGGTGTGGGGGGGCGGGGCGAGCGTCAACGGCTCGGTTGCGCTCGTCCCGCTCTCCTCAGTCTTCGGCTGGGCGGCGAGCACGAAGGAGCAGCCGGACGGTGGTGCGGCTTGCTCCGGAAGGCCTCGTTCCAGCGCGTCGCCTGGGAGACAGAAGCGGACGGTGCGGCTGCAGCGTTCTCCCCTCTCCCGACGACGTGAAGCGATTGGGGGTGATTGGACGCGGGGCTGTAATTGGCCTCGTGGCTGTAGCGTTGTTGCGGGCTCAGGCCCGAGTGCTTGGACCACTCTCCACCTCGTCTTTTCTCGGCCTTTTCTCGGGCGCAACGGTGATTGGCCTCGGGGCGGGGATCAGCCTCGTGGCTGCAGCGTCGTCGGCGGGCACAGAGGCCCGAGTGCTTGCACCACTCTCCACCTCGTCGCCTTGGGGACACGTCCTTGGGGCGCAACGCTCTCTAGCAGCGAGGGACTCATCCTGCACGTTCCCCTTCAGTCTTGGTTATAAAAGGGGTTGCAGGCGGCTGTAACCCTTGTTAAGCAAGAACACACGGGCACACGGATCGGGGGTTGCGGGTGGCTTAGTACGTGGTTTAAGTAGGAACACATACTTGAGTAAGCAGTAATACATCATGCCCAAGAGGCCCCAAAAGAAAGGGGGGAAGGCTCCTAAGCGCCTGGCCCCACCGGCAAGGGAGGTGGATGCGTCCTCTGATGAAGGGGATAGTGGTGTAGAGATTAGGGCATTGGTGGCCAGGATTGAGGCCCTTGAGAAAGAGAAGCAGCTGAGGGAGGCAGGCTTAGGCGACGGAGGTGAGGGCTCGGCCATGGCGTCAGCCCCCCTGCGTCGTTCGGATAGGAAAGGGCGGGGTAACCGACTTCAGCATATTCTCTCCCGGGTAGATGACCTTGAAGGCGAGCGTGACCGGATCGGCGCTAAGCGCAAGTCGGCCGTGGCCGGAGAGGTGGAGAACGGGGAGGGAGCCCAGGCCCCTCAGGCTGCTGTGGGACTTCCTCAACAGCCTATTGATATTACAGGTGAGCATGTGGGGGTTCAAGAGAGTTGTGCGAAGGTATGGGAGGAGAAGTTCGATGTGACGGTACATTCTTGGTATCCCCCGTCACCTGCTTGGCACGGGTGGGGGGGGCAAGCGTTTGGTCCCGGGGTGGCGGGCGGCGGCCCGGCCCCTGTACCCTGGCAGATGTTGCATGGGGGCGTGGGCTCGGCCCCCGCTGGTGGGCAGCACGCGGGAGGTGCTCCTTGGCAGTTCTCTGGGTTTTCCCCGGTGGATGGTTCGTCTTATGGAGTGCAGCCCACCGGGGCCTGGGGCTACCCTGTAGCCCCCCAGTCGGTTTCGCCATGGGGCGCGCAGGCTGAGAAGCCTCGCTCCTCATATGGTGATCTTGCGCTGCCTTTAGGTGGTCATCTCTCACTGTCAGTCAAAGAAAAAATTTGGAGGGGGGAGTTTGTTGATATTTTCAGCCTCCTTCACTCGGAGCTGGAGCCGGTGCCCCGTGTGGGGGAGCCTGTTCGCGACCAGGAGCTCGTCCGTAAGCGCAGAATTGATAAAAACTGGACGAACTGGCTGAATGGTTTCCTAGTATATATAGCGGTTACGCTCCAGGCTCACCCAGCTAAGGCCCCCTCCCTAGTAAAATATTTAGACATTATACACAAGGCGTACAAGGATTATAATGGCCCGGCCTGGTTAGCTTTTGATGAGCATTTTCGCCTTAGAGCCGCCCACGACCCCGCCCTTGATTGGCGGGTTCCCCAGTGGGAGCTCTGGGTGCAGATTGTTGTGCCGTCTAGACCCGTTCTGGGTGATAGGTCAGATAGTAGGCACTTAATTGCTAGGAATGTTGCTAGCCAGCCGAAAGCGCTCGGTGGCATTCAGGGGGTTCAATCCCCCAGAATGTGTTACGAGTTTAACTCCACCGGGAAATGCGGAAAATCCGCATGTGCCTTCACCCATGCTTGTAGCCTCTGCGGGGGGAAACACTCGGTATCGTCTTGCCAAAAACTCGGCTGGTTTAAGCAAGTCCAGCGGGCGCAAGGGGGACAAGGAAAGCGGGGTGGGGCCGCCCAGCACGCAGCGGCTAACAAAGGGCCCCTCCCCGATTAAGGTTGACAGTCTCAGGGCCCTGTTAGAATTCTATCCTGACAGGGCTGAGGCTAGGTTCCTAGTTGAAGGTTTTACTTATGGTTTTCGTATTCCGGCCTCCCGCCGTCCCCAGCCTTTTCCCACCAAGAACCTTCGTTCGGTGGTTGGTATGGAGGAGGTGGTGCGACGGAAAATTAGTAAGGAGGTTAGTTTAGGTCGGGTGGCTGGCCCGTTTGTTGAGCCCCCCATGGCCGGTCTGGTTGTCTCCCCCCTCGGTGTGGTTCCTAAAAAAGAACAGGGGCAATTTAGACTCATTCATCACCTCTCTTTCCCTGAAGGAGGGTCGGTGAACGATGCTATCCCTCACCATTTGTGTTTGGTTCGTTACTCGTCTCTGGATGATGCTATTGCCATCGTCAGGGCGGCCGGCCGGGGGGCTGATTTGGCAAAGGCGGATATTGAATCAGCCTTTAGGCTGCTTCCTGTCCACCCGGATGATTTCGGTTTGTTAGGTTTTCAATTTGAAGGGGCGTTCTATGTTGATCGGGCCCTTCCCATGGGCTGTGCGTTATCGTGTTCTCTTTTTGAGAAATTTAGTTCAATGCTTCATTGGGCCACTCAGCGTAGGGCAGGCCTTGACTCTGTGGCCCACTACCTTGACGATTTTCTTTTCGTCGGGGTGGGGGGTTCTGGTCAATGCGGGTTTTTATTGGAGTCCTTTGTGACGCTCTGCGAGGAGTTGGGGGTGCCGCTTGCCCACCACAAGACGGTTGGGCCTGCGACCACTCTCACCTTCTTAGGGGTTGAACTGGACTCTGTAGCTGCCTGCTCCCGTCTCCCCCCGGATAAACTGGCGCGGTTGAAGGACCTGTTGCTGGAGGCGGTGAGGGCCGTGAAGCTCACCCTTAAGCAACTACAACAGATCCTGGGGCACCTGAACTTTGCTTGTAGGGTTGTGGCCCCCGGCCGCGCCTTTGTGCGACGGCTGTGTGATGCCTTGAAGGGTCTGAGGAAGCCTCACCACCGGGTGCGAGTGTCTGCTGCCATGCGTAGTGACCTCATCATGTGGTTGACTTTTCTGGATCAATTTAATGGGACGTCATTTTGGCGGACCGAACGGTTATTGGAAGCGGAGCTGCAGGTCCATTCGGACGCTGCTGGGGGGTTTGGTTTTGGCATATATTTCCGGGGAAGGTGGTGCTCCGCCCCCTGGCCGGAAGGCTGGGTGGCGGAGGGCATAACGAGGGTCCTCACATTCTTAGAATTGTTTCCCCTCGTGGTGGCGGTTCACATCTGGGGGGACCAATTTGTCGATGCTTCTGTCCTCTTTTGGTGTGACAACAGAGCTGTTGTTTCTGTGGTCAACCGACAAACTTCCAAATCGCCTAGAGTGATGAGGTTAGTGCGGGCTTTCGTGCTTCAATCACTGAAGCTGAATGCATTGTTTGTTGCTCGCCACGTGCCCGAGGTCAGCAATAATATCGCGGACGCTCTTTCTCGGTTTCAGGAGGAGCGGTTCCGGCAGCTGGCTCCGCGTGCGAACAGGGACCCCGACCCCATGCCCACGCAGCTCTGGAACCTTGGTTCCATAGAGCACAAGGGGCCATTTGGTTTTCGTTAGCTGCGTCCACGAGGGTCAGCTATAAGGCCAAGGAGATGGAGTTCGCCCGGTTCAGGTCATGTGCGGGTTTACAGTCCATTTGGCCCATTCCCCCTGAACATATAATGCGGTTTATCCTGCATCTCAAGGATGCGGGATTGGCTGCGCGCTCGATCTCAGTTTATTTAGCGGCCTTGGCCTTTTTGGCGAAATCCATGGGCTTCGAGGACACCACTATGGACTTTCGGGTCCGTAAAATGGTTGAAGGCTTTAGGAGGGCCTATCCTCCCATCCCTGATCGTAGGAAGCCCATAACGCCCAACATGTTAAGTGGGTTTTGCCTGGCATTTCGGTGCCTTTGCTATTCGGAAGGCGAGGCTCAGCTGTTTAAGGCGGCTTGCCTTTTTATGTTCTTCGGGGCTTTTCGCCCGGGAGAAGTATTTCCGTCTTCCGCCCCTGGGGCTATTGAGCGAGTCATACAGAGGCAGGATGTGGCCGTGGGGGTAGCATATGTTTTTGTGATCTTGAGAAGGTCAAAGACTGACCAGCTGGGTAGGGGACAGAAAATCAAGTTAGCCAGGGCACCTAATCCCGCTATATGTCCAGTCGAGGCCATGGAGAGGTACGTTAGGGAAAGGGGGGAGGCTCGGGGCCCCCTTTTTTGTCACGAGGATGGCAGGCCCCTGACTCTCACGCAATTTAGATCGGTTTTCTACAGGGCCCTGGACTGGATGGGTGTGAGAAGGGATGCCTATTCGCTCCACTCCTTTAGGATTGGCGCGGCCACGGCTGCTGCCAGGCTAGGTCTGCCACCTGAGACAATACAGAGGATTGGGAGGTGGCGCTCGGGTGCCTTCAAATATTACATTCGTTAAGTTGGAGCTCCTCTTGCTGTGGGTTTGGAGCTGTTGTTTAATTCAAGGGGGTTGGTACCTTGAGGTTATTGTTCAGTACAGTTGAGTGGCTACCTCCGGGGCTCACCCCCAGGTGCAGGGGGTGACTACCGCGGAGGCCCACTGGCTTTGGGTTTATAGGACATACTGTCCCTGGGAGCAGTGTTTTAGGCTTCCAAGTCATATGTTGTTGTCTTTCTTTTTCGGCAGGTCATGATCGATTGCAGCCGGTCCAGATTTTGATATGCGGCCATTCCTTTGTTTTCTGGGCCCGGAAGGGGGGCCGCAGCAAGCGACTTCGGCACTCAACTGGGTTTGGGCGGTGTGGCCTGCATCACCTGGGCGGCTAGGAGGGGCATGAAATGGGCTCAATTCCTTCCCATCTTCTGTGATTACCTGGCCCATCACCGGCCCCCCCAGGTACTGCTTATTCACCTGGGAGAGAATGACTTGGGCCAGAGGCCTTCCTTGGCCTTGAGGCTCCAGGTTCGTAGGGATCTCGCCCAGGTTCAAGTTTGGTGCCCCGGCGTCGTTCTGGTGTGGTCCAATATGCTTCCACGCCGGGTATGGCGCTTTGCACGCAGGGCTCGCAGGGTAGATGTCGCAAGGAAAAAGATCAATGCCTACCTGGGTCGGGCTATTAAGGCCATGGGTGGGGTAATCATTAGGCACCCAGGAATCATGTTCCGGTTGCCTTGGCTTTTTCACGTGGATGGGATTCATTTATCAGTGGCCGGAAATGACATGTTTTTAACTGATTTGCAGCAGGGCTTGCGAGGCCTACTGGCTCGTTTTGGGGCAGGGGGTGACAAGCGCTAGGCTGTCCCCCCTGTGTGGCAGGTATCGTGCGGGTCTGGTGGGCAGGTAGGGCTCATGTTTGGTGTTCACTTGAGGCAGCGAAGCTGTGGGGGGGCAGCCCCCCTCAGAAGGGTGCTGCTCCGGCCCGCTGGGGCTGGCTGCCGGCCCCTGACGGCTGGACAGCTATGGCCCAGCACAGGGGACCCTGTGGGACCACCTGTCCGGCTGCCTCGGTCCTGCGTTGCGGGGCTGGCGATGAAAGTCCTGCTGAGTGACATCCAGTGGGTACTGGAGTCAGGTGTTACGCCTGGTGCAATCATCCTGATTGCTTGGGGGAGGTAGGCAGCTACTGCTGTTTCCCCCGCTTTAGTGCCCGCATGATTGAGGGTTGAGTTTAGGCCCTGCTGCATAGTATTTCGTTTATGTTTTATTGGTCAAAGTTAATAAATTGGCCCAGTTTGAATCCAGCCTGTGTCTCGCGTGCTTATTCGGTGGGTAAGGGGGTAATGCTACCACTCTGGAAAACCCTGAAATGCTCTACAAGTGTAACACACCTATTTTCCTTACAGGTCCTTCTTCTGAAAGCAGAAGTGAATGATTTTGTTTTAATTGTTTTGGTTAAAGGAGACAAACCCAACACAAGCTGTTGTGCTTTTTTTTTCTATTAGGAAAGGGGCGCGATTTGAAAGATGGAAGCAACTGGGGATTTGGTTTTTTTTTAAAAAAAATGAAAGGAGAGGAATGAGAGGGGCCTTCATTTGGCACTCTGCTTCAGGCAGCAAAATATTATGGGCCGGCACAGGGAAAATGCTATCACCTCCCCCTTCCAAAAATCACTGCTGTAAGAGAGCCTGATTTTCGCTAAATAGAAAAAAAAGTAAAATGGTAGATTAGGGCAAAAATGACATTCAAACATGCAGCTCTGTCCGCTCAAGCGCAGGAAAAGTCTTTAGGCTACAGGCTGTACAACATTTTTTTTTTGCATTTTCTCACTCCACAGGCATATCAATACTAGAAACTTAAATTGATCTAATAGGCATCCCCTTTCCACAGGAAACTATCCTTATGTCAGGTGGGGTGTCAGGGAACTCGAAAAGAGATTTCTCCACCCCTCAGTTTCTCAATGGAAAGCCGCACACATTACCAGTAGACGTTTGTAGTGAATATATGCCCGATGTCTGGTATGGCTTCAGTCTCATTCCAACTTTGATGATCTTGAGGCACTTAGATGGCTCCTTCCTTGCTGCCCCTTTAAATACAACAGAATGTGCAGGGCATGCCGGGAGTTCCCAGCATCACCTGCACTTCCTGTTTTGGGGGAGTCGGAATCTGGCGGCAGCTCCAGTTTGGCTGTCCCTGCTTCCTAGCACCCCAAAATGAGGCATTACTGTTGGCCAGTATATTAACTGGCACATTTCATGTGTTTCATTTTCGAGCACTGCATTGCCAACTGATAAGGTAATTCATCACACAGATAAGTTATCTGCTTGTAATACGTTTCCTTTAGAAAACTTTTCAAAGTTAAACTGGGTGGACTCTTTGACAGCAAGTGTGCCGATCTGTGCTAATGTGCATGCACGAAGGAGCAGTGGATTGTTGGCAACTGTCCTCCTGAGGCTAAAGTAAGACAAATAAGCTCATTTGCTCAGTGACAGCAGCCCCAAACCTATGAACTAGCACTTCAGCGAGGCAAAGTCAGCATATGTTAATCACACACAACATCTAGCTTCCCTTTCCTCTCCCGAACAATTAATACGTTTTCTAATGGTGTTTTCAGGAAGAGAGAGCAAGATAAAAAACAATTGTTTTTAATGAGACATTTAAAATTTAAGCAAACCACCCCTCACCTTGTCTCCCTGATCATCAACTACGGGAAGAAAAAGTTGATACTCCTGGTTTATTCATGCAACCTTATGGTATGACATCATGACATGTGGTAGCTGTCACTCTTGACACAACTGCAATCACTTTTAGTGTCCTACATGACACTCAGTGAATGAGAAAGTGTAGAAAGTCCTACAAGGCTACAACATCTACAGAAATACTTGCTAACATTGCCGAGGCTCACAAAGAAGAAAATGGAATGGCCCCATCCCTCTGAAACTGAGCTGAAAACAGCTCAGATGAGAGCTAAACCTGTAAAAGACAAGCAAGCATTTGGTCCTCCCAAGACCTTCACTATGAAGTTGAAAGGAGCAGCAAAAGTAGACAGCTTTAATTGGTGAGCAAGTTTTGATGCCCTACAGGGATTAGTGACTCCCCTGACCTGCTCTGGCCTGTTGATGCAAAGAGGGTCTTCATTGTTGTGGTTGGTCCCTCTGGAGCATGGGTGGCCAGACTTCTCCCATTAGGGCCTCTGCATCCTTAAGAGTTGTGTAAAAGACAGAATCTTGGCAGCTGTAAAAGCAGCTAAAGCAGCTGCACCTGCTGAAATGCCCTCACCTATACAATCATTTAAAGGTCCAGGAGCATTCATGTTGAAAGGTTGGCAGCGGCGTCACTAGGGCGCGCGCCGCCCTGTGCGAGCACGCGCCGCCCTAATGACCCCCGTGCCGCCCGACAGCCAGCCGGCGAGGATGTCTCCGGAGCCGGCAGCAGCGGAGCCTCCGCTGCTGCCGGCTCCGGAGACATCCTCTCCGGACTGGCTATCTTGGGCAGGAGGAGACCTTGGAGCATCTGCCATTGGCGGAGCTCCAAGGCCTTCTGAGGGAGGCCCGATACGTGAAATCATATTTATAAGGTTTTGCACATGCGCAGTACGTTTCTGAGGGCAAATTTGCCCTCAAACATTCTGCGCATGCGCTAAACTTTCTAAATATGACGTCGCACATTGGGCTTCCCTCAGAAGGCCTTGGAGCTCCGCCAAGGGCGGACGCTCCGAGGCCTCCTCCTAGGCGTCGCTGGAGCGTGGCGGGAAGGGCGGACCGCCTGAGCGCGACGCGCGGGTGCACGCGCGCGACCGCGCATCACCCATTGCACGCGTCGCCCCCAGGCAGTCCGCCCTTCCCGCCACGCTCCAGCGACGCCTCTGAAGGTTGGCCACCCCTGCTCTGGAGCTTTCTCCTTTGACCAAACTTGACATCAGGTCATGAGGTTAAACCCACTGCAGGGGCTTCAAATATTTGCATGAAATGGTCTTAAGAATGCATCAGGGGAGTGGTGATGGTGGGTATGATTAACAACTTGGGAACAGCATTCTGGTTGCAGTGCCAGCAACTTTTCCTTATGTTCTTCCCTTTTAAATATGCATAACACCCTTTAACTTCTTGTATGAAACAAAAATGCCTGTTGTAGTGTATGTTTAGATTTGAAGCAGCAATTCAAAGGGCAGGTTTGCAAGTTCACTTGCTGTGTCTTCTGCAGTCTATAAGCATATGAGGGCAGTTTCCAGCACAGATGTGTCAGGAATAAACCATAATTATTTTTGAATTTTCTTGTTTGTGTGAGTTTTGAAAGAAAAAAAAAAGCACTCTGCACAGAAATGTTAACTACTAACACAATTTTGTTTGTTGGTCAATTAGTTAAAATAGCACACAGCTTTCTCTAAAAGGTTGAAATTGCAGCCATACAATACTGAGTGTTAGTGTTTCTACAATTGTGAACTGTGCAGAACTGTAGAAGTTCGGCAAATGTGGGCCTGATCAAGCTAAAATCAAGCATATTTAACTCAGACATATTTCAATGGAAAAGAGTTAAGCACGTACTTAATTCTTCCACTAAAATCAATGGGATGTTAAAAATACGTCATTTTGGCTGTGTCAGGACCATGCTGGGAGTTTGGGCTAAATCTAGACCTGCTGTTCCTTTAAGAGCTTTTATGGAAATTGCCTGTGTGTAAATTTACTTGCACAGTGCTGATCAACATACAAAATAACAGTCTGCCTTTTCTTTCTAAATTCAGTTGCCTTCAGATTTTTACTTCCAAACTGCTTGAGCCAGTTGGGAAACAGAGGGAAATATGTTTAGAGAGCCAGAAGAAATAGGAAGACCCATGATCCGAGTTTTCTTCAACTTGCCATCCTTATTTAGATGGTGGAAATGTTTCACAGAATCAAGTGCGGGGATTCTAAACTGTTGTTTCAAAAGGCTCTTTGTTAAACCATATGGCAAACAGACCCAAGGGGAAACTTTCACGGCTGTGTTTGTTTTTACACAGTCTTAATACATAGCCATTTTGCACAGGAAGAAAATAAATACCAGAAATTACAACAGAAGAGGAAATAATAAACAAGAAATAATGCTTAACACCCTCAGTTATTGACAAGCATCATACACTTTATAGATACCAAACATCTTCCCCTTTCCCATTTTAACCACCACCTGGTTATGCAGAAGCAGTGAGGAATCCAGGAGGATCCCGTCTCCTGTAGAGGTAGTGCAGCCCTGTTCAGAACTGGTTAACAGTCAAACACCTGCATCATAGAGCTCTGGACCAAGAGGACCTGTATTTTGTCTAGATTTAATTTCAGCATGTTAGCCCTCATCTAGTCCCCTTCAGTCCCCAGACAATACTAGGACTTCCACAGCCTCCCTGGGAAGAAGGCAACAGGATAAAGTATAATGTACATTTCCCACTAACGGGAGACAACTTCAATCTAATGTTAGACAAAGATGGGCACCTTCCTCAGCTTTGAAGAAAATAGCTAATTTGTTGATACCGTATTTCTTCGAGTCTAAGGCGTCATCAATTCTAAGGCGCACCTTTACTTTCAGTACCACCAGCAGGGAAAAAAAAAATCCATCGATTGTAAGACTCACCTCCCTTCATTGAATCTACTCGCTTAGCACCAACTCTCCCCAGCATGTCCTGCGCTGCAGCTGACGATGACTAAGTGCCTTTGCTTAGCATTTCTGGCCCCGCCAGAAAGTGCCATTTCCTTCATTACCTGGGCTTGGGGGAGCTTCAGGGAGGCCTGCGCAACCCTTCGCGAAAACCGGAAATGGCCGAAAATAACATTTTTTTCGCCAAACTGAAGATCAAGGAGGCATGCAGAGGGTCGCGCAGGCCTCCCTGAAGCTCCCCCCAAGCCCCGGTAAGTAAGAAGATAGCATTTTGGGGTGCTTTTTGGAGACCTTCGATTCCAAGACGCACCCCATTTTTTGAAATGCTTAATTGGGAAAAAAACATGCGTCTTAGAATTGAAGAAATACAGTAAATGGCTTCCGTCGCATTTTTAATGAGGCTGCTGGTTTGAAAGAATAGAATGATCTTATGTGTCTATCCAATGGCTTCTTGTGTTGGGACCCAAACTGTGAGCAATTTTCAATCTTTCCAAAACAATATCCAGGGAATGCTATTTGTTTTAATCACATCAATGGATGACTGTTTTAGATTGATATCAAAATAAAAATAATGTACCCGGTCTAATGTCTTAATATTGTATACCAATCTCACAGTGCTAGAAAGTTGGATAGGATTGGGCCCTAAGTATTCCTTCTCCTCTTAAACTACTTTGTTGGAGTGAATATGGTCTCACTGGAAAAATGAGAGGGAGGGAAGATAATGGACTGTGAGCCCAATCCTATGCATGTCTACTAAGAAGTTAGTCACATTACAGTCAATAGGGCTTACTCCCAGGTATGTGTGGATAGGATTGCAGCCTATTTTTGGGAAACCTACTATAAATATAGGAGAGAGTCCTTCAAATGCTTCTAGGATCTGCATAGGGGTACGTACGTACGTACGTACGTACGTACGCACGCACACACACACACACACACACACACACACACACACACACACACACACAATTTATATATACACTCCCCTGAATTAGGGAGCTAGTTTACACCAGTCTCATCTCAGACTTACTGGCATGCCTAGTTGCAATCTCATGATAAGAAAAGAGACAAAGACTGCTACTTTTGAAAGAGCTGGGAACAAAAGGTCAAGTATGAATGTGGACACAGAGGTGAGCAACCATCAATACAGTATAGCTACTCCTTATGGCAATGTTTCCCAAACTTTTTCGACCTGCGTCTCCCTTGTCCATTGGCGACCATTGGCCGCAGCTCCCCATTACATTATGTAGATGCCTGCCAATTGGCATTGCACTGTTTTCCGAGAGGATTCCGTGGCACTCTGCGGCTCCCCTGGCTGGTTTCCGTGGCTCCCCTGGGAGCTACGCCTCCCAGTTTAAGAACCACTGCCTTATGGTGAGAACTTCAGTAGTCTACTCATACTGTGCTTTTAGAAAGTTATTTTTCTTTTTGAACATGCATGGTATTCATACTTCTTGCTCAGTCATGTAGCAGTCATTTTTAAAGACCAACTTCAATTTCCTTTCGAAGTAAAGCAAGTACATGTTATAATGAGTTTCCTCTTACTTGCATATTAGATTCATAATACTTTATTAACAAACTCCATACACATGTAAATTAGACCTAATTGGACTGGTTCATCAATCTGTTATTCCCCAATTACATAACAAAATACATTAACAGAGTGTGATTTATGGATAAGGAACCAACTGAATGTTTATGATGGAATTCAACTATTCCTCATTTGCATAGCCTAATTAGCAGTTTATTAATCTTAAGTGCATATGGAAATTAACAGCATTTTAATCTCCTAAAATTCAGCTTCTTATCCTTTCATTAACTTCTTCCACGCTGGATAGTGAGATAATTTTTAATAATGTAGATTATTAAAAATTAGGATTTTTTTTAAGATTAGGGATTTGTGGTTAGGAAGATTAGGAATACTATTAAGATAGTAGATAAGGAATTTGTGCATATTTGTGTTATGTACCGAATACCTCTAATTTGCAGGTGTTGGGAAGTAAACAGGTGATGGAGGGTAAAACAGATGGAGCACCTAGTGGTTACTGATTGCATCCTTCTCCCTTGCTTTTTGCTTCATTTTTTTAACCGAGTAAACTGGGAATGTACTGGGGAAAGGTAGTTCATTGCCACCACCCAAATCCAGAAAGCCCAGATAGGAGGAGACTGGAGAGTCCAAAAATGTGTGGGTCTTCTTAAAACTAAATAATAGTGAAATTTGGGAAATATGGAAGACAGGACAACCTGCTCCCGCTCAGGTGAACTGCCACCTGGTAGTAAACAGTAAAAGCAAAAGAAGTTTATTGTAGAGCTCACAATGGAGGGAAAGAGGTACAGGATAAAAGTGCAATCACATGCTCCTGCGCTGGCAGCCCATGCTCCTGCGCTGCCTCAATCTCCCCAGTTTTGTTGAAGAGGGGGCAGCCCCCAGGGGAGTGGCAGGCTGGAGAGGGCAGCAGACAGATGGGCTGGGGACTCATCCATTTGCCGCCCCTCCAAGGGTGCTGCTCCATGCTACCATTTCAGGTCACTTCATCATGGCAAGGCCAGCCTTCTGAACCAAACTTTGGTTTTTTGCAATGTTCCATGGTCTGTGTTACACATGCGTAACACATGGTCTGTGTTAGCAGGAACTCCTAGATTTCTCTGTATTTTGGAAGACAAGAGATTTAGGTGTCCATGTGAAAGCAAGCCCTGTGCACTCTGAGAGAGCACTCTCGTTGTTTGAAACTATAAGTCCTCCAGGCAAAAACAACCAGATATCAATTATAATGAGTGCTGCTTCACTTCAGCTTCTTTTGCAACTGGGCAATTGGGCATCTGGAGTGTTTCTGAGCAGTTACCCCCACCTGTTGTTCAACAAGAGCTAGAAATAATTGGGGTCCCTCAATCAAGTGGCAGTTCCCTTCCCCAAGCATGTTCTATGGCAGTGTTTCCCAAACTTTTTTGACCTGCGGCTCCCTTGACCATTGGCAACCATTGGCCGTGGCTCCCCATTGCATGATGCTGATGCCTTCCAATTGGCATTGCACTGTTTTCCAAGAGGATTCCATGGCACTACACGGCTCCCCTGGCTGGTTTCTGCAGCTCCCCTGGGGGCCGTGCCTCCCAGTTTGGGAACCACTGTTCTATGGTGCTTCCCTGATGTCCACTGGATTAGAGGGGGGTTAGGTCAAGCAAGAGTTGTTTTTCCTCAGATAAATTTTAATTGCAGGCCCTCACTTAGATCCACTGAGGATTAGGATTGGGCTGTGAGTTCAGAATCTAAGCTACAGAGGAATTATAAATCCTACCTAATTATCACGATAATACATGGGGCTATCATATCACTTCATAGAGGCTTTAGTTGCATTACCTTTTATCTGACCTTTTGAGGTTTTATTATTTTAAATACTGTAAGCACTCGTGGGTTTCTTCCAGTTGTTTGCTTTTATATTCTATGAAACAGTTACAAGCTGAACATCCTGCACAGAATAAGAAGTGTTAACAGTTAAAGCAAATCTGATAAAAGACACTATGCCCAAATACTAATAGTCTAAAATTACTCATTTCCTCTGTGTGCTTGGCTTTGTTCAGCTATCTAATAATAATTCGTTTGTCACCGTTTTCTAAATGAGAAACATGGAAGATGAAAACAGCTATAATGTAATCATGTCTAGCTTTATATAATAAATTAACCACAAAAAATCACCAAACATTTATTAAATTTTGTTTGAGGACTTCACAATAAGTATTCATAACACAGAAGATGTACAGACATCTTCCTGTTTAGTATCTCCAGGTAATTAATAAGAACAGTACTAAATGGATCTTACTTGATGTATGTGCGATTTCCATTATTTTTTTTTTTACTTGGAGGGGGAACATTTCCAGTTCCAAGGGTTTACTTTTATTATAGTTTAAAAAAGAAAGTATGGCTGAAAGTGAATGTTATATTGTTCAGGGACTGAATTTTGGCATTTCTGAGAAGCCCAAAATGAGCTTGCTCATCTTACCCATTCTTCAGAGGAGGTCCTATTCAGTATATTCTCACTATCGGAGGTGAGATGGGTGAGCATGTAGGATAGGGTCTTTCTGGTCATTGCTTGCACTCAAATTCTGTACCTCTTTTCTCCAGGAGGTCCCCTAACTCCTTGTCTTCTGCCAATTCATGAAGACTTTTCTGTATTGGAAGGTATTTGAGTTTGGCTTTTTATAATTAGTTTGAATTTGATGTTGCTATAGTTTTTCATCCTTTGGGGGTCTTTCTGCTAGTTTTAGACTTGACCCCTCCCTCTCTATTTTATTTATATTTTTACTGCTGTTAACTACCATGACTATTTTAAAGGAGGAAAGTGAACAGAGTAGTTAATAATTACTCTGATTAGAAAGTGACTAATCAGAGTAAACTTTATATTCAGGGGTGGCTAACTGGAGTAAAGGAAGCACATGAATCAACATGATCAGATAAACATTATTCGGAATATGCAGTTGAAATTTCCACCATGTTCACCTTGGCTTTCATGCATTGAGATGTTCTGGCTAACAGGTAAGGTCAATATCATGTATACTGTTGGACATCAGCTTATAGGAACATGAGAGCACAGTTCTGGTATTTCTGACTTGACTGTACTTGCTGTGTGCACTGGATAAGGATTTTTATTTTATGCATCATTCAGTGTTTGCCAAAGCGATTCTCTAAAGTGTTTGCTTTACCACGATAAAGGCAGAACAAAATAAAGATAACAATATCTTTGTTCTCCTGAATGAGTTCATTTATAACTGAATTACAAACGATGCTGAAAATCAAAATAGCTTGGCTTTAAGTGCATTTTTTTTCTTTTAAGATGCTTTTCACAATATGCAGAAATGTGGTAACAAGCCATAGTCCCTCATGAACCACCAGGCAGCAGGACAAACTACTACTTAATTCAACTGTTGATTTTTTTAAAAATTAAAATATAAGGGATGACTACAGCCAAGAAAACAAAGACTGTGTGCGTTTATAACCACCATTCCGGAAGACGAGACACAATATAGAAAACAGATCATCTGAAAACAGAAACATTCATATATTCCAAAATTATCTACTACTTGGGACCCTTCACATTTTGAGACAAAACCTGGATCAAAAGAGCTTGGTTTGTTAATCAATAAAAAGGCATCGAGGTGAGAGGAATGTAACCCTCCCCTGCTACATCTCCCTGCACTCTGTAAAATCAGGCATTTTTCTCCCAGCTCAGCTCCAGTACCAGAAGTGAGTTAGAGTGAGACACAACTGGCTGAAAAGAATGGAGCAAGGGGGCAGATAAGGTGGGGAGGATTCTGTTCCTCTCACAAGACACATTTTTAATCTTAAAAGCAGCTCCTAGCCCCCTGCTATATGAACAAGGCAGTAATGAATAAACTTGATTTGAACCTAAAGTTCTTTAGGTTCCTTTTTTGTAGTAAGAGATGCCCTTTCAGGGAGCATAAATTTTGCTCTGAGCAGCATTCTTTGAGGGAAAAATATATTTTACTATAAAAGCACTTGCCAAGAGAAGGGAAGGGATGCTGCTGGGCTCTGCATATGGTTGCGGCAAAACACATATCTGTGGAGCCTGATCCACACATTCTTTTGGCAAGAGTTGGGAGTGGATCTGATGGGGCTGTCCATAAGCAGATTGCTATTGTTTTGCTCTCTGAGAGCCATTCGAAGAGAGACAAGATCTGCTGAATCACATCCAGTCCTTTCCCACCCCAACAAAGAGAGGGACCATATCACACTCTCCATCCTTGATGGCTGCAGTGTTGGAAAGTAGGTACAACACTGCCTGCAGGGCACTATTGGGCAGTGTATTGTCCAGCAGGCAGATGGTTTCGAGGCTACATGCCCAATCCTATCCAGCTTTCCAGTGCCAATGCAGCTGTGCCAATGGGGCATGCGCTGCTGCACCCTGTGGTGGTGGGGGTCAGTCAAGGAGGCCTCCTCAAAGTAAGGGAACATTTGTTTTCTTACCTCGGTGCTGCATTGCAGCTGTATCTGCACTGGGAAGTTGGATAGGATTGGGCCCTCAGACCTTTACTTTTATCCTCTTTGACCTGTGAAGGTACAGTATGTACCTACCTGGGCTCCCCCCCCCCATGCTCTTTCAACATGCAAGCAGCTCTCTCCATGAGCTATGCCAGCCAGCATGAAGTCCACCATTCCATGAGGTCTCACATACCCATGCAAAGGGAATAGCTCTATGATTCTTTGTTCCAAAGTTTAGGACCCAGGACTATAAACAGAAGTGTATGTTTGTGAACTATACGGAAAGTACTTTTCTTTGCAACTTTTCCCCCCCTGCTTCTGCTTTATCGCTAGCAACAAACTTGTGGGGTTGGTGTGGAGGAATCGGAAAAAGGATCTTCCACTATGTGACTAGACTTGATTTAGACCCCTTTTCCCAAAATGCAGTAACTACTTTAAAGACAGTATCCCCTAGTGCAGTGTTTCTCAAACTGTGGGTCGTGACCTGATTTCTGGTGGGTCCCGCAGAGCCTCCAGTGAAAACATAGGTGATGGAAAGATCAGATAACCAATTGCCTCAAGCCCTGAGAGTATTCAAAAATCAGTATTCAAAAAACTAATTACCCTTCAAACAGCTGAGCTCCTGCAGTTTGCAAGCTTGTGTAAATACTGTATAGCATGTTTGAGCATCTTATTTCTGGTGCGTTTTTTTTCCAAGTCTGTCAATGACAGGTGGGGGCAGGTGAAGGATGGATCACATAACTAAGCCCAAGCCTTGTGGCTATTCATTAGGGCTGCCTCATTATGAGAAATGGATTGAGGTGTTTTTTGTGGGTTTTTTTTTTTGCAAACAATTATTACTTATAAATAAATAAACATATTTCTTTCAAAATCACCTTTTAAAAAGTCTCATAAAGATAGGTGGGTCCCGGTAGAGTGTCATTTTAAAAAGTAGGTCCTGGTGGTGCTAAAATTTTTGGGAACCACTGCCCTAGTGCTATGCAGAGTGTGAGACACTTCTTTTCTCAAGCAGGGGTGGTTCACACTCTGAATGCTTTTACCATGAATAGGTTATCTACTGGAAGATTGCTGAAATGGGGGTTCTCTCTTCTCAGGGGATGAACAGTTGCAAACAATGGGACCCCTCATTTTGACCCCACTTTATCCACCATCTCTAGTTTGGCTCTGACTTAGAGAGAGAGAGAGAGAATGAACGAACGAACGAACTGCCCCAATCCATGCACAGGAACATGCACTAGCAGCATGCATCTCCTCTTCCTGAGCAGATGGTCAGTGGGAGAGTTGTGACACCTAGACTGTGTTCAACATGCCCACACTCCCCTTCAGCTGGAGGCTTCACAAGCTCAGCAACCAGATAAGAGATTCCGCTTCACTAACTTGAGGTCAATTGATTGGATAATAGGTGAAACTAATATACATAATAGGTTGAGCTGTTTGCATTAGCATGACTTTCAGTTTTCATATTCAGTTCCAGAATCTGAGTGATTTAAAACACTACAAGAAGAAATACTGGTTTTGGACACAGCCTAACTTGCAGCTCCTGCAAGTTCTATAAGACATCTTACAGAGTGAAAGGATTTGGCAGGGCATACTATACTAAAACAACATTGGGCAGAACACACACCTTCAGTAGAATCCCAACTTAGCTTCAGAAACAGCACATTACTTTTGCAAATGGATGTTTATTCCTTTTTCTTCCAAGCAAACTAAAGCCTGAATTATTCTAATCACCCCTTAAATTTAATAAAAAAAATGACAGCATATGGCTGTTTACAAAGATCTAATTAGCACATTTACCTAAACAGGCTCTCATGCTCTAAAATATTAAAATGCAAATTGTAATGCCTGCATGCGAATTAAGAGGAAATAATTTCTACTTAACTGCCTCAGGCACTTGAATCCTCCTTCCAACTATCTTTCACCCTCCCCTTTGGCTTGGTTGAAAAGCATATTGAATAAAGATGACATTACTGTCGAACAAGCCCCCTGTTTACTGATGAGCCATGTGGTTTACTGATGACTCCACTCCTGTGTACATATTTCATCATCAAAGCATGAGCTAATTATGACATTTTAACAGGAGAAGAGCATCTGCTTATAAGTCTGCAGAGAAATCCCAGCTACAGATAGCAAAGTTCATCATTTTCTCCCTGCCCCCATATGATCTGCCAGGTTTTCAGCATTGACATGGTTCGGTTGCCTATAACCTGCTAGATTTAAGTGGAAATCCTATGGGACAATGAAGTAGGCTTGAATGCAAGTTTTTGGGTAGGGAAATCTTGGAACACAAACGTTTCACCAACTCACAACAGGCCTTGTTCTTCAGGAAACTCATTGGAAGTAGAGCAGAGAGCCCATCCTCTGTCACTGTCTCCTCCTCCAGGCCCAACTGCCCTAGCCCAGGGGTTCTCAACCCTCCCCCCTCCATGTACCACCTCCCATGCTGCTCTCCCTCAGTGTACCACTGTACGTAACTAGAGATGATGTCATCGCTGGTTACTTCTGGGTTTTCGCCATTTTTGGATCCCAAAAGGGCAGCTAGGAGGGTCAGGGTGGGCAGGAGAGCCCTTTTCAGTGATGATGATGATGGATGATGATGATGATGATGACAGTGCTCCTGAGAGGCTCAGCCAATGGCAGGAGCTTCTTGGGAGCGAAAATGCAGCCAAAAACACTGCATCGGAGTGGGGTTCCAGCAGACCAGCAGTTCACGTACCACCTCCAGTCAGCCAGAGTACCACTGTTGGTATGCATACCACCAGTTGAGAACCCTTGCCCTAGCCCAAATGGGACACAGGAATGAAAACTGAGATGAGAACAGCATTTCTGTTGCTATGTAACTGTCTGGTTCATCTGGCTAACTGTGAAGCAACCCAGAAGTGTGTGGACGGCTGCCTAGCAACCATGTGTACTATTTCCTCATTTCCCCTGCCCTGGAGGAGCATGTCACAGTGGTGAGAAGGCTTGGCCACAACTGAAAGGAAGCCCATTTTACTCATGATGACTTACTTTAAATTTCTTCTAAGGGGACACTTTATTTTTGGGTATATTCACGTTTGTAAATAAATATAATTTAACATTTCCCAAGTAAATTATAGCAAATATTAAGAAAAAAAACAACCATTGGCTGTTGTTGTTGTTGTTGTTGTTGAGTAAGTTCCCATGATACTAAACTACAAGGTGTACTTCCAAAGAAGAAAACAAAACATAAAAGGTTTTTGGTGTCAGTACGTAAATAATGTTTTTTTTTTTTTTAAATATTCAGATTATAACCTGCCACATTAGCATTTCAGGGTGGGAAGTAGTGACCATACAAAAACAAAACCACACTGTTAATTACTGTTAATTACCACACATATTTAAATATATTAAATATATACCGTAAAATGCCATATTAAAATAACCTCCAACATTCGCTCCTGGGCACAAATGATCCTTTAAAGACATGGGTCTGTGGAGCTGGCATAAAGGAATATCTTTGCTCCAAACACTCTTTTTTCCTTGTTCCGTGTGATCTGGATACCACCAATTGAGATGTTGCCTAATTGCCTTCCTTGTTTGGCCTTAGGCTGAGGTACACTAGGGCTCATTATTTTTAATTGGCCATGAAGAAAAAAAAAACCTCTCTACAGTTGCCAATAACAGTTTATTTGTTTATTAGTACCATACATTTTAAACATCTTCAAAGTGCAACATTATTCTGGAAATACGTAATAAAGTGTGACATTTTTAAAAAGTGTTTGCTGCTGTATCCAAGGTCAATTCTGGTTCCCTCACAGTGTGACACAGGTGATGCGGAAACATGCATTTGCAATGTGCACATCAATGTTACAATGCATGCAAATATTTGCATTTTCACCCATTAAAAACAAAAGTGTCAAGCAGCCTCCAATCAACACTGGTGCTGGATTGCCAGAGTCCTTTGCTGCCCCCATTCACTTACTGGGGAGGGAACAGTTCCTTCCCTCCTTCCTGTTGGAGAATGGGTGGGACTATGGGTGGCAGTGGTTCTTACCCTCTCAATCATGGGAGTGTAGGAGGAAGAGGAGCCACTACTGATTCAAGGGCCTCTGGAGGATACTTCAATTTGTAGATGGCGTACCACAGGGGTGTCAAACATATTTCATATAGTGGGCTGAACAGCATTCATTGCACCTGCTGGGGGTTGGAAGTGACATCAATAAGCAGGAAGTGATGTCATTAAGCAGATGATGGCCAGAAATGAGCACTTTGTTCTCGCATAGAAACTCATTCGCTGCAAATGACAAAATGTGCAAATCTTGATCATATTTTGATGATATGGGAGAGCCCAATTATCACGTGGGCCACCCTTTCAGCAGCACCACTTCTGCCGAAGTGTCACTTTGCAGATCAGCAGCAGAGAGGTGGCCTGCAAAGTGACACCACGGCAGAAGTGGAGCTGCTGAAAGGGCAGCCTGTGTGATAATTGGGCTGTCCCAGTACCTCAGCACCATCTTCCTCTCTCACCCCTCTTGGTCTGTCCCTTCCCCCCAGCATTCCTTGCCTTCTGAGGCCTCTTTCCATCTCTCCCTCCCAGATTTTCTGCAGAAGCAGTGCTGCTTCTGAGAGGCCCATTATCACGTGGGCCGAATGCAGCCGGAGGGCCTTGTGTTCGACACCCCTGATGTACCAGGTACAGAGGCAGCGTGAATCTCTTGGCTGACTCATGCCAGTGACTCACCCCAGCCAGGTGGGCCCTCTATGGGTGTGGGTCCTTGGTTGGTGCCAGAGTCGGACAACTCCTGATGCCAACCTTGCTTCCAATGAACACTCGAAACTACACACTGTCCCAGGGTAAAGACAATATTTTTATAACCGTGACAATTCTGCCTAGGTCACAATTAATCATATACAGTACTAAGTATGCCATAGAGTCAGTCTCTCTCTCTCTCTCTCTCTCTCACACACACACACACACACACACACACACACACACACACACACACACACACACACACACACAAATTGGAACTAATTCTATTGTGGTGACAGACAACCAAAAACTCATGACTGCTCTTGAAATGTCAGTCTGTAAATAAAGAACTGAACCTAACCTGTTGTGATTGAGGTGGTTTTCAAAACTGATTTTCGGAGAAAATATACATGTCAGCCCTTCTATGGGTTAGTTTGGATTATACAGTACCATCTGAACTGCCTCCCTTGAAATTAGGAATGTACATGCCCCCCCACCACCCCCAGGTATGCAGTTCTTGTTCCCTTAATTGCATGGGGGGGCGCTGTCTGACCACTTAGCGTAAATACTAGTAAAATGCTTACTATCATGCAGATAGAGAGTACTGATTTTTTAAGGGTTGCCATACAGAAAAAAAAAATCATCATACATCAAGATGGCCTCCATATGACGGCTTGCCTCCCCACTGTGAGAACCAGTCTCCCTATTTCCTTATGGCATGCCAATCAACTTTTTTGCTTACTGTGGAGATCATCTCCATGCAATGAGGAAATAGCTGGTGAACACTAGTACTACAGGCTGCAGAGAATGCTGCTTCCAGTGGTCCCTAAGCATAAATATAACATGAGAGTCAAAGAATGAATAGGGCATTTTGTGACTGAAAGGAAAATGAGACAGCCCCAAGTGCACATAGATTGTCATGCACATATTAACATGACACAGGCGTTGGGTTATGCTCATACAGCTTCACTGGAAATGGCTAGTTGGCCCCCAAAATGGTTTCAAATGGACCCTGAGCAGAGAAGTTTAAAAAATGATAAAAACTGTAACTGTAACAGAAACTGTAACTGACCAGTACCTGCAGTGCAATGTCACTGTTGTACAGTATGCACAATAATAATAATAATACTATCCAGTAATTGATTTCATTATTTTGCTTCTGTTCTTCCTGTATGGCCAAAGAGGGTTGATTTTTTAAATATTTTTTTGCAGCTGGTGTCATACTCAAGGCAACCCACCTGGGTTGTTTTTCTTATAACTTACTTTGTGGTACATTCAACCCCCACACTGGATTAGTAAAGTATCTTTTTAAAAAAAATTCAGGAGAGTGTTAAAGAAGGTAAGAGTGCAATCTACTGTAAAGAGAAAGAAGCGGAACTTCCAAAGTATTCTATCCTTTACTGCACAAGAAAAGAACAATTTCTTTTGGTATATAATCTGGTAAAAAGCTGACATTCCCCGATGTTAATCAATGAAGCAGAATCCATTGCTAACTAATATTCATAATGATGCTTTTAAAAGATAATTAACAAAAGATAATAGCTTGTCTGTCAATTGAATAGATCACAATTCATTAGTCTGATAAAAGACCAGAAATATACAGCTTAAAAGAAAAATCTACATTTTATTGGCTCTTTGTTTTCTGCAGACACATTTATAGCATCTGTATTGCCATTTGTTACTATTATACGATTTTAAGCTAAATATTTGTTTTCTAGGACATGAATGGATCTCAAATATATAATTAACAAATGGCTACTTTAGGCCAATTTATTCCTGTCCAAAAAACGATTCTTCTTATTCCAGAAAATAACAACTTTGACAACAGAAAATATACAAAAAATCCTCCACTTTGGGATAGATTGAGGGAAGTAATTAGGCCAATATTTCCAAGATATTTGAAAGTTTCTATCGTCTCCAAACACAGCACTTCTTTCTATCCTAATTTGTTTTACTGTTTATCCAAAACAAGCCTTAGCTTGAGGTCAATTCACTCATAGAATTCTATCAGATAGTTGACTGCGGACGCACAGGTATCCATTCACATCCCCTCAGACACAATGCTTTTTTTTAGTGGAGTCAGTTCATACAGTCGGTTGCCAGTTACCGAGCACTGATGAGAAAACAAATAATGAGAGTTCAAGTTCCTCTTCTCATGTTTCCCTGGTCATGAGAGCTGCTGCATTGTGGCTCTTTCCTGTGCCGACTGGGTAGTATGAGGAGCCTCATACTATGGGAGGATCTGGAAACACATCACAACAGCTCCTCTTGCTCCCCCCCCCCCTTCTTCTTCTTCTTCTTTTTTAAAGAAATTGGGGCAATGTTGGTGTGGAAAGGAGCCACAGCATTACCTCCTCCCATGTGACCAGTGTTACCCTGTTGTTACAGGAATGGCACAGTGGCTCCCACACTGCCAGGATAATGTAAGAAAGGAGCTATACAGAGAGCAGAGATTTGAGGAAGGCAAGCACAGTCAGGCAAAACCTCCCTTTCCCTTCCCATCCTATTATTTTAGCCAGTCTGCCACAAAAACCATTTATCCTCCTGTGTTTTGACTAGCTAAGTTCATTCGCACAGACCATCGGCAGCGCTCAGCAGAGCCAGTTTGCGCTCTGCCACTATTTAACCAGAGTTAATGCTGAAAGAAACACACAAATCATCCCGAGGATGCTGGCGCCTGCCCTGTGCGTTGCATTATCAATCATTTGCTGACAGCTTTGTGCTTACTTGTTTGATTAGAGGCAGTGTGTATTTTTTTTCTGCCAAAGGAAGAAACTTACAGTATGCTGCCCAACCCCAAAGGGATTCTTCAGCTGTGTAATTCAAACACAGGTGCACTGCTAAAACAGCATCCTCTTAGGGTGACCAGATACAAAGTAGGGTAGGTGTGCCTTTAATAGCTGTGTAGAAGAGGGCATTTCAGCAGGTGCAACTTCTCCCACCTTTGCAGGAAAAGTTTCAAATGCCAACAATTTGTGTCTGCACATCTATTGTAAGTACCAGAGCGCTGCACATCTGTACATCTGCATCTACATTTTTTTTACATCTCTTTCCACTGGCTTGTTTCCAGGCAGCGCTTAATTGAAAGGTCCAGGGCTCAAATCTTCCTGGCATTCAGAGACCCTCTGATTTCCTCCAGAATTGAACGACATAGGATTTCAAATGCATCATCATGTAGTTAAAGGATTATAGGTATGATAATGAACATAATCTGGCAAGAACAGCAAAGTTTTTTACTACAAAGCACAGGGCAGAAAACAAATTAAAAAAATCATTTTCATTGTACTGAATTGTTGTTTTTCCCCAGGATCACCCAATGAAGCTGATTGGCAGTAGGCTTTGAGATAAACCAAAAGAAGCACCTTTTCACATAATGCAAATTAACATACACATTAGTACAACAAAAGATGATCATGTAGTGATGACCACTGGTTTACAATGGCCTTTTGAAAAGACTAGACAAACTTTTAGAGAAACAGGAAATACGGGTAAAAGAGCCATGTAAAAAACAAAGTCTAGCCAGAATAAAAACAAAAATGGACCCTGCTTGCGCTCTTCGAATTCCTCCGACAATGCACAGCAGAAACTATTAAAATCCGACGTTTCGTTTCCTAAAATCTGGAAACATTTACTAGGAACAGTCAAAGGACTGGTAGATGGTCCATCAAAGGACTGGTAGATGGTCCATCAAAGGACTGGTAGATGGTCCATCAAAGGACTGGTAGATGTGACCATCTACCAGTCCTTTGACTGTTCCTAGTAAATGTTTCCAGATTTTAGGAAACGAAACGTCGGATTTTAATAGTTTCTGCTGTGCATTTTAATGAACTCTTGCCTGCTTGCATTGTCGGAGGAATTCGAAGAGCGCAAGCAGGGTCGATTTTTGTTTTTATTCTGGCTGGACTTTGTTTTTTACATGGCTCTTTTACCCGTATTTCCTGTTTCTCTAAAAATTGTAGCTGGCCATGAAAGTTTTCGTTCTCATTAGACAAACTGATGGATAGGCCTATCAACATCTTGAGTAGCCCAATTCTGCGTAGGGCTGGCGCAGTGTGCAAAAACACGCTGTGCCGGTTCCTAGGCAGGATCAGGCCAGCGTCGGCGAAGCTGGGGCACACCACAGGAGAAAGGGACATTTGTCCCCCACTTTCCCCCTCAGTGGGGAATGTTGCGCAGTTTTGTGCTGTTAGAACAGATAAACCTGTTTTACCTGTTTGGAGGAGTGTACCCCTGAGTACCTCCAGATTTGGAGAAGTGTACCTCTGAGTACCGGAAATCTGGGATAAGCAACAGGAGGAGGCTGTCAACTTCTTGTGAGCCCTCCAGAGGCATCTGGCTGACTGTTGCCAAAAAATAAAATGCTGAACTAAACAGATGTTTGGTGAGATTCAACTGGGCAGTTCTTATGAGTAAGAGAACACATTTAAAATCATATCAAAATTAAGCTCCAGATGGCAAAAAATAAACCCTACAAAGAGAATGATGGAAATGATTTTTCTCATGATGTAGATGGATTCTTAGCTGGAACAGTAACAAAAACATCATCTAACAGGATATTACCATGTGCTAGCATGAGGCAAGTGCATTGTACAATAATTTATTTTTGTTTTCCCTGGCCTTTTCAGAGTTTAAGATCCTCAAAGACATTACGAAAAATTGAGGAGAGTGCATTTAGATCATTGTAAGGGCAGGGTAAAAGCATTGTTTCCTCCATGATAGGAAATAACATTTAGTAAGCTGAAAAAGAATAAAAGCCTGCCACCAAATGGGTTAGAGCAGTGGTGGCCAACCTTTTTATGACATGTGCCACTTTTATTTTTTTTGTATCTTGGGCGTGCCACAAAAATAAATAAATAAAGTAAATAAATAAATAATAAATAACCATGTTTTTATTTTATTAAATAACCATGTTTAAATAAAAACAGAATCACCTTCAGTTACTTAAGGTTTATTATTATCATTCTTAGAGCACGTAACAATGAACCATAAATGAGCCAGGATGGTGTAGTAGTCTAATGCAAGTACAGTAACTGAACTCACGTCTTTTAATGTTTGGTGGTCTGTTATTGCAATCAAAACCAATTTCAATTCAGAAAAATCTTTCCTGGCAGATGTTTAGTTTCATCAGAAAATTAGTGCAGGTGGTAATCCACCTGTACAAATATGTTTTTAAAAAGTTTATTTTGCATTATACATATTAGGAAATATTCAAAAGCATTACCAACAACATCAATACATACCATAAATCACTTTTAATGTTGGTTGCTCTTAGTGTACTGTATTATCATCACAGTATAAAGAACATATACAAAAAAGGGAGAATATGTGCATTTTCCCCTAAAACTTGGCATTTACATACTGCATTGGAAAGTAACAAATCAAAAATAGTTTTGCTCAAAACTAAATTCCTGTGATGTGTAACAACCATCAAACTGTTTTTATGAGGTAGTAACTCTCTCTCCTCATGTGCTTCTGTAGTTTGCGCGCACACACACACACACACACACACACACACACACACACTCTCTCTCTCTCTCTCTCTCTCTCTCCTCATGTGCTTCTGTAGTTTGCCCTCTCTCTCTCTCATGTGCTTCTGTAGTTTGCGCGCACACACACACACACACACTCTCTCTCTCTCTCTCTCTCTCTCTCTCTCTCTCTCTCTCTCTCTCTCATGTGCTTCTGTAATTTGTACACACTCTCTCTCTCCCCCCGCCCCATGTGCTTCTGTAGTTTGCCCAATCTCCCTCTCTCTCTCTTCTGTGGCCGCCCCTGTATACATTCCTCCATCTTACCTCCTGGTTTATTCAGGGCCGCTTACTCTGTTCAGAAAGAGGGAAGAGGGTGGAGGGAAGAATGAAAACCGAGAGCCCCTCTGGCTCAACAGTGGAGATCGAGCAACAAGAGGACCATCACATGCAGGAGGAAGGACTAGGAAGCCCTGGCAAAGCCAGTGTCCATGAGCAGGAGGAGATGGGGGGGGGGGGCAGCCGGGAGCCAAGAAGACCAAAGGACAGGAGGACGGAGGCGTCGCTGAGCGGAGGAGGAAATCTCCGAAGACTGAGCAAGAGTTGGGTGGAGAGTGTGGGGTGGAGAGAGGGAGCTACAAGGAGGAAATGGCTGCAAGACCGTGCAAGGAGGAGGAGGAGATGGCCACAGGGGGCAGTGAAGTTGGGGAGCCCTTTGAAATCCAGCTGGGATGCGGCTCTGGAGAGCGAAAGCCTGCGAAAAGGAAGAAGCGCAAAGCCAGGGAGGCCCCAGAGGACCAAATAAGGGAAAGTCAACCAAATAACGCACCCAAATACCTTTTTATAACAGTAAATAAGGGGCTAGGGGCAGTAACTAATAAAAAGCTAGGAAGCCGTGGCTCCTATGCCCCCTATAATTCCAGGTTCCTTCCAACACTGTCTTCAGAGCAGCGCGTGCTGGCTCCACGCGAGCCTCGATCTACTCTAGGCTGATCTGCGAATCTCACGTTCCATGAAAGACACGCTTTTCAGTCACGCTAATTTACCACCGTCTTGTTGTCTCGTTGCGCTTCTGTTAGTTGCGGGACTAGATCTGAGCCAGGGATCAGCAGTCGTTGGCCTCGGAATCTACTTTCAGCCCCACAACCTAATGAAATGTGCGGATGAATAACAAAGGGTGCTTTTGAGTCTCCCCCACTGCGTCACTACAACAAGCAACCTCCTGCCTCTAGTCTAGAACTAGAGGGTTTAGGGTTAGTATTCTGGTGGGGGTTATTATGTGGGCCTAATTCAGACGTTGTAACCTCCAGGTCAGCTTCAGCCCCGCACCCCTCTAATTTGGAGCTGGCGGGTTGTGGAATTCTGGTCCAGTCCTCCTAGGCACGCGCACTGCCCCTCCGTAGCAGCTTCTCCCGCACTTTAGTAGTGGGCGATTTAGTCCAAGCAAAGCAGGACGAAAGGAGCGGCAAGGAAAGCAGAAGCCGGGGGAGCCTCCCGGAAGAGGAAAGCAAAAGAGGACGGTGTACACGAGGAGAAGAAGAAGCCAAAGAAAGAGGGAAGGGGGAAAGCGGAGGACGACAAGTGGAAGCGGTCAGTTGTGTGTGCGTGCTGGGCTGCGTGTGTGTGCGCGCGCATGTGCAGGGCGGGGCCACAGGGTTCGAGTCGACGCTACACTGCAGGTTTGTCCCTTTATACAGGCGGGCAGGCAGGCAAAAATACGCTAAGCTTTGTACAGCAGCACTGTTGTAGCTAAGGGGGTCACTCCGTCGCCGGAAAATCTAGCAGGGAAGAAGAGAGGCGTGTGCGACCGCGTGCCACCCGACGGACCTTCCCGTGCCACTCTGTGGCACGCGTGCCGCGGGTTGGCCACCTATGGGTTAGAGGGAAGGTAGCCCTGTGCCGATGGAAAAAAGTGCATACAGCTGTATGCATGGGGGGATGGAATCATTTCTATTGGCTCCACCCTTCCCCACACCCAACCTCTATGCGTGTACAGGGTAGCCACAGAGTCTATATGCATGAGATTCTGTGGATTTGGGATTGAAGCCATTTAAGACTGCATAGGGACTTTGTGGCCACTGTATATAATCCAGTCCACATATAGAGTCTATATATGGTTTATAGGGGAGATAGGACCTCCTATATGTGCAAGTTTGTGGTGAGGAGGCAGGGTCAGTGAGCAACCCCCCACCCCACTCATGCAGCTATATGAACATCTGCACAGGGCTAATGTAATAGATCTTGTTCAAAAAAAATCCAGCTATTGCTGTTTCTGAATTTCATTCTGATGAAAAATGCCAATTCACATCACAAGTGTTCAATATAAAGCATAGCTCTCGTAAGTTACAGATGTTGTTTTATTTACTCTTGCAAATGTTCAAAAATAAAAGCAGTCTAATTTACTATCTTGTAAATTAAAACAGCTTGTAAGTCATTCACTAAGACATTTACACCTATTAGCTTTAATGAGATAATATAGGGCAATGATAATCACGTTAAAAGGAGCATCTTTGCATATATGAAGTATCACAAACACTTTGCTGTACTTTGAATAGTTTCCTCCTTACAAATTTGTCTTCTTTTACTACTTAAGCATCTTAGGGCCCAATCCCATCCTCGGTTGGCCTGCACAATGCAGAGACGCTGACACAGCCTCCGCTGCATCCCACAGGCAGGGTGGGGACCAGGCTGGAAGGGATAGATAAGGGATAGATAAGTAAAGATTTTTTTTTTACTTACCTCCTCTACCTCCCCCTGGTCCCCTACTCAGTTCTACGCCAGTTATTTTGCTGGTGTAAATCTCTTAGGCTGAAAGGGGTGTGCCAGGCCTAGGCCAGTAGCTCTCTTGGCAGTGGGAAAGCCCCCCAGAGCCCTCAGGAAACCTTCTGGATCCATTAGCCTCCAGGGGCAGACCATAGAATGCGGTCCCCCGCCTTTGCGGAGGAAGGAAGCTGCAACAAGCCTAAACCTTACCAGAAAATTATCTGTCCATGACAACGGAATGATGTCAATCTCCTCCACTTCCAGATCACTGCCCCCTTGCTCAGCTGTAAACACCAGGTCCAGTACATGTCCCGCCTCATGTGTCGGGGCCAAGATCTTCTGCGACAGGCCCATGGTTGTCATAGCAGCCATGAAGTCCTGAGCCGCACCAACCTTGGGAGCCTCGGCATGAACACTGAAGTCCCCCAGCACTAATAGACTCCAGCACCAATGCCGAGATCACCCCTGTCAGCTCAGGCAGTGAGACTGTTGGGCAGCAAGGCGGGCGGTACACCAACAGAATCCCTGTCCTGTCCGGCCCTCTCAACACAACATGGAGACATTCAAACCCAGTGAACTGCTGAATGGGGCACCTGGTAAGGGAGATGGATTCACGATAGACCATCGCAATTTCTCCTCCCCGTCCCTGCAGTCGTGGCTGCTGCACCACCTGGAAACCTGGGGGACAAAGCTGGGAAAGGCCTACCCCTCCCGCCTCATCCAACCAGGTTTCCGTGATACATACCAGGTCATACTTGTTGAGATTGACTACCGTGCATTTGATGCATATTATTGGGTATTCTTGTTGAAATCAGCAGGTGCAGGAAAGCCATTTGCTTTTGGCCCAGCCCACAGAATTTGACTACATTTTAAGGCCCAGAACGATTTTATCAAGCGATGTGCCGAGGAACATCTATTAAGGAAATTGCCCATAGTTTGAAGTTTTCCATCAAATTACATCATTAGGGATCCAACTACCCTTTTACGTTTCTAGAATTTGGTTTTTACAAACCACTCTGCCATTTTCCACACTCAAGATATTTTGTGCTGAACTAGAAGCCAGCAAATGTTCCTTGATGATATTTGGTCTTTGAATATTTCACACCTCCTTTTCATAAGTGACTTGGGAACACACACCAAAAGTGAATATATTCCATCTGGAATTTGCATGACCCCTGGTAATGCAAACTGCACATTACTAATGTTTTTGAGAACAAGGATTATCATAAATTTAAACCTGTCAAATACGTAGATTCCGAAATGACAAGATAAAGAAAATTGGTCAGGTGTAGTCATTGTTAATATGAATCTCCATAATTAAAATTGTCTAAAACATCTTTTTTCCTGCCAAACTGTGCTGACCTGTGCCATAATCCCAACATCAAACTCAATGCACAAACAAGAGTATCATTACAAACAGGATGGGAAAGGAGCATTCTGAAGCTCAAATATTGGAACTGCCCGATCACATGCAGAAAGTGGCTTAACTGCCGTATAGTCAATATTACATTGATCAAAAAGAGGAACATTGATTAAACATACAGATTAGTGATGGGAACTGGGAAGATTAGGGAATGCAGTAGGACTCAAAGTTTTCACAGTACCAACATTTCATGTTCAAAATAGAGGCGTTAAAGGACATACAGTATTTATGTTTTGATTACTACTGCTACAGTGCAACTTTTGTGATACTGTGGCCATACTGTGGCTGCAATCCAGCATCTGTCATGAGCACAGATGGGCCTATTTTATTGGTAGGCTACTGACAGACAGACAGATCAGAGGTCCCTCAAATAAAGATCACAGGGTAGTTGTAGGCAGATTTGTATTCTTTGAGGGAGTTTGATACATATAATGGTGTCTCCTTTTGGAGGAGCAAAAAGATTGTGGAAGCTTCATACAGATAGCGCAGACAAATTTGGCTTGTCTGGTTTGTCACAGGTTTGTTTTAGACTGAGGAAAATGGTGCACTCAGGGGTAGTCTGAGAAGTGGTAACAGTCAAGGGTTACTAGGAGCCTTACATTTTTGATTTTTCCCCCTGATAGTTGTAGCAGTGCACCTGTGGCCATCAGATGAGCAATGCCAGGGCAACGTTTTGGTGCAACACCCAGGTCATGATTCAAGCCATCAGCTTGCAAATGTCTCAGTCTCTAAGGGTTATGAGCCTGATTCAGACTTTGTGTTTCACTGTCTAAGCCATTATATTCTGTTTGCTGTGTGCTGTTTGTTGCATTGGCTGATGCCTTATCTCATTCCCAGGGGGAGGACTTCCGACAGCTAGTGCCCAAAGCAAAGATAGAGCTGGACAGAATGCTTGGGCACTGTGGACTCTTGGCTCATAGCAGCAAACAGAGCCATTGAGGCAGCATTACTAGTTCCTAGTGCCAGAGCCTGCTACATCCAGACTATCAGGAAGTTTCAGAAAACAGGGCTCGAGGGACTTGTTGCCTGTCCCAGAAAGATATATACTACCTGTGCTGTGAATTTCAAAATTGAAGGGCCGACCATCAAAACAATTGCAGAGCAATTTGTAGCCATGACGTATCATGCTAAGACCACAAGGGATAAACACACTTCAAGGTCTGCAGATGGTGGAAGGTTGAGCTAGAAAAAAGACATCATAGCCTAAAAAAAGGTGCCCAGTGACACCTGAGATACTGATATTGCAGGGTATTTCCCCTGCTTATGTCACTTGGGGCCCAATCCTACCTAATTTTCCAGCGCCAATGCAGCCCCGAGGTAAGGGAACAAACATTCCCTTATCTTGAGGAGGCCTCCAAGACTTCTCCACCACAGGATGCAGTGCACACCCCATTGACATGGCTGCATCAGTGCGGGAAAGTTGGATAGGATTGGGTCCTTGGGCTATGAAGTGGTTTTGCAGGTTACATGTCTTGTCTTTATCAGGAGGGAGCAGTCAGGGAATCACCAAAAGAGTGCTGATTTGTGGCCAATTCAATTCCGGGCATGCAGGTAGACACACAGCTCCAGTGGTAGAATGTAATTGAATATCAGAGAGACAGCTAGCATGATGTGGTCTGAAAATGGGGATTGTTTGAGAACTATTTTCCTTCTTTCCTCTTTCAGCCCTTGGAGATCCCCCTGCATCTCCCAGTGCTGATGGCTGATCTGGGGCAGGGATCAGACCTGCCCTTGAGCCTGAATCCTTGGCAGGATGTATACAGTAATACCTCTCATGATGCTACTTGCTACTGATTCGTTACAGTACCCTTTGTCCCATCATGACTGATACCTATTCTAGCTAACAGGTGCAGTGCATTCTGGGCCAGTCAGCTCCCATTTCCCAACTATTTAACTAATTATATAATCTATAGAAGGGTTTCTCAATCTGTGGGTCGCAATCCACTTGGTGGGTCACGGCCCGAGGCAAAGGTGGGTTACCAGTGGGGTCTGCCCACCCGCCCATGCTTCTGTTTGGCGCCAAACTGTAGCCAAACGGAAGCAACCGGATGCTACTGTACTTCTGGGGCTCAACTTACCTTAGGTAATCACTTCCAGCCTGGGGATGGCCTCTGGAGGCTTCCATGAGCCTCGGAAGGCCTCCAGAAGTGACCCAGAGGTCACTTCCAGTTTTGCTGACATGACTTCTGGGCCACGTCGGGATGCCTTTCTGTGGCCTCCGGAGGCCATCCCAGGCTAGAGCAACATGGGAGCGGCTGTAGGCAGTGGGTTGCGACCCACTGCCAGAGGACAGAGGTGGGTTGCGGCCCCGTTGGGCTTGGGAACCACTGTTCTATAGTACTGTTTCATGAAGTGTTCAACTTTCTGAAATGGATCCCCTGTGTTATGAGAGGTATTACTGTATTTAATTATGAAAAAATGTAAGGGATCACAGTTAGATGGTCTGATATGCTACCATGCAGAGTTTAGAGAAGGGCTGAAAACTCCAAGCAGATCAATAGCACCAGGCGGCACAAAAGTTAGCCGGGACTTGAGAAGGGCATTTATGTTTATTGGGGGACCTTCATCCCATACCCTGTCATTAAGTACTCACTGCAACACTATATAAAGACGATGAGGCTCACCTTTCCAATGCAGTTGTAACTTTTATTTGACTGATCTGTAACCATGCCTAGTAGGCTAGCTTCAGGTTACTATGGGCTGCTTCAGCATGACCTTCTTTCTTCACAAGGATAATTTCTATGTAGGACAACTGTGTACACTATCACTTTTGGAATGTATTGTGTTTATTTTCTTCAAGTACTCGGACTGAGAAATGATGCATTTACTGGCTTCCTCCTCTGTGTATCAACAGAAAAATAAACACGGGCAACACCCATCCCCTATGTACACTTTCATCTCTCTACAAAGACGTTAATATTTCTGTTACCCTTTATTTAGGGCCCACCTATTACCTCACACATTCTCTCTAACCAAAAATGATACCGACTTTTTCCTTTTACACCATTGTCCTTAAAAACGGAGTGACTAATTTGGGAATTAATAGCTTAACTTACCTCAGTGAATGGACTAAATATAATTAAATGATCTCCCATACTTAATGAACCTGACTGTCATTCAGCCCATAGTTCTCCGAAAACAAGAGCAGAAATAGCAATATATATCCTACTTTCAGGGGAAATATATGCATAAGAACAAAGAGATTTTAAAGCCATTAAAATAAAATACTCTAATACAGCTATTACGTACATAAGGATATGAAAAATACTTATATGGAAGCTTAAAAATGAGCCATTAGCCTGAATCAATAGCCATATTGATAGAATTTTTAAATGTGCAATAGCTCGTCATAGGTGGCTCTTCACACTGATGGTAATATCAATACCACTCAATAATGAAAAAAACATTCTAATAGCAGATATTGGAAAATAAATGGAACTGTGCTTGCTGTAGGATGCCTATACACCAAGAAGAATCCATTTTAGTTTCATTTAAATGTATTTGTAATAGGAAACTTAGGCAATCTCTTCCTCCTCTCAATATCTAAAGAAGTCCCAAGAAGCTAAGACTGCAAAACTAACATAATTGGTGTGCTAATTGCGGTATGGATTGTTCCCCATTTCATTTTGGCATAAAATACCAATGGTTACAAACCCATGTGGTATGGTGTTCTTTGCTTCATGTGAACAATCTATTCCCACCTGTGTAACACTGCTACTTACAGGCATCTTTTAAACTAATCAGCATGAAGATGCCCACCAAATGATCGGAATGTATACAAAAATATGATACAGCAATACCTTGCACTTTTGTCTGGTTAGGGATCGGAGCATGGCTGACAGTCAAACATGGATGATTGTCAAAGCATAGCCTTATTTAGCTTGCAAATTTATTTTGGCCGCGAAAAATGTAGAGCTTGTGTGGAGAAAGGAGAGACGAGGTTTCAGGCATCAGGGGAGTTTGTCCCCAGTCTTCATCTTGAAGGGTTTCAGAGCAGCTCACAATAATTAAAAACACAACAAGACAGGCACAGAGATGTTGATGAACATCGTGAAATTGGACGAAAGAGGAAAGCAAGTGGCCAAAATTTGAAATGGAGATAATTGAAAATGGATGAAAGAGCAAAGCAATGAAAGTCAAGTGGATAAAAGTCAAGGTATTGCTGTACAGGGTCTGATGTCTTTGCATAATGAGCAGAATTCAACTCTCCCTCCCTCCCTCCCTCCAACCTGCACATACACACCCCACCAAGTCCATTCACCACAAGGCTCTCCATTTTAAGCTGCTCACTTTCTTTTCCTTTTTCAAATTTTTTCATCATCTGCACTGAGTCTAAGTGTCAGTAAGTTGTCAAAATCAATCCAGTGAGTCTATTGCTATGTTGGGATTTGGGTTTTTCACCACCTCTGTTTACTGTATCCATTTGTGTGAAAAGGACAAGATTTACTTTTGCATCATCACTGGCTACAACTAGGGCTGCAATCCTATACATACTTTCCTGAGAGTAAGACCCAATTAACACAAAGAGACTTACTTCTGAGTAGATATGCATAGGTTTGTGCTGTAAATTTCTTTATTTCCTGGACTTTTGTAGAATCTACTGTAGTACCTTCCTAACTATTCTGGAACTTTAAAACAGAAATAAAGAAGCAGTTAAATTCTGCTCTCAGATGCGTGCATGCAACTCTCCCTCGAGGCAGTGAAGAAATGCACAAACACATCTGAGGGCAGAGTTTAGTGCTCTGCAATTTATTATTGAGATGATTTCAAAGATTCCAGATTTGTGGCAGGAACTGTTCCAAAGATACTTCTTCCCTGCTGAGAAGCACACAGTTCATTCGTTCTGTTGCCTTTACTGCATGATTGCACCTAATTTATTCTTTGGCTCAGCATAGCATGAATTTTGTGCACTTGTTCTCATGAGGAATAATTTCAGCTGTTGTTTCAATAGTATGTGCCTTGGTTTTGGGCTACTGCCTTCTCAGTTACCTGTCCAAGTGGAATTATTTAACTGCACTTCCTTGGTTTGTCCTTTACACAGAGGTGAGGGTTGGGACAGCACTTCAGAACCCACACTAGTTCAAGGAAGGCTCCTGGGATTACAGTAGGGCCAAATTGAGACTGCCAGATCCAGATCTGTGTTGGATATCATGCAAAGTTATGGCACCACCATACAAGAGAGTTCCATCAGGCACTGAGCTTGCCATCTGTCTGTTTGTACTTCTTCCCAAATGACCCTTATTGTTACAATTCTCATGCCCCAAACAAAAGACTTATCATGTCATCTCACTACACCATCTTGGATCCCCTGCATGAACAATCTGGTTTATAATCATTCCCCTCAGCACTACAGGCATATTACTACATCCAAACTTTCTTACAAAGCTCTTCAAAAGCTGGATGATCTGGAGGGTGAGCGGCCATTTGAGTACACAACAGAATTCAATCTGACAGCCGCATATAAGCATGATTTTCAGTGTTTCAGGGGCTTATTACAGGCAGCCTTTCTTAGAATGATTTACAAAGGAATATATGCAAATTAGGCTATAGTTTCAAATTATTTATTTTTATTATTATTTTTCACATTTTTATACCGCCCTTCCTCCAAGGAGCTCAGAGTGGTGTACATATTTCCTCCCCTCCTTTTGTCCTCACAACAACCCTGTGAGGTAGGTGGGGCTGAGAGATATTGACTGGCCCAAGGTCACCCAGGAAGCTTCGTGGCTGAGCGGGGATTGGAACCTGGATCTGCCAGGTCTAAGTCCGACTCCCCAATCACTACACCATCCTGTACTACTTTAGAGTAGAGTACTACTTTAGAGTAGATTACACTGGAATAAGAGATGAAACATCACTGAAAGTCACTTAAATGACCTTGGAAAGGCTGGCTCCCTTGAGGCTTATAAAATCATGGCATTATACGATGCACAGTATATACCAGTTTATGTATAAAATCAGTACAGATTAGAGGCAAACATCTAATAGAAACATCTCTCTTCAACAGGGTATAAACCTTGACACAACACTGTCTAAGCAGACCATCACATTTTGTAGAGGTTAGTGGGTAACCAACATAGCTTCTCCATTAAGAGATGAAGGATGCTATTTCTGATGGTGGTTTGTGAGGTGTACATCTGTGTACTTGAATCAAATAGCATTCATCAACTCATAACACAGTGGCAACTGGGCAGACTTAGATGAGAAATCATGCCCAAACAGCTCTGAGTATCTAAGTTAGAGAAAGGTGAAAAGGCTTCATAGTCAGCCATATTCTTTAGTTCATACAGAATTTGGTATCACAGTTACAGTGCAATCCTTTGTAACTCTTGCACCAGTATAACACTGGTGTAAGTGCACTTATGACAGTGTAACTTTCTGTACGTTGATGAAAGCAGGATGGATACTGCCATAACTCCTCTCGGATGTCGCACATGCGCAGTTCGGACGCAGGACAGACGCCAGTGCAACTCCGACGGTGCAGGGGGCATTCCGGGGGAGTTTGGACACCCCCAGAATGCCCCCTGCACTGGCGGAGTTGCGCTGACATCTGTCCTGTATCAGCATGCGTGGCATCCAAGGGGGGGTACGCTGGTGTCCGTCCTGTATCCGTCGGCGTACGGCAAGTTACACTGGCATAAGTGCACTTACACTGGTGGATCTACGGTTACACCGATGCAAGAGTTACACAGGATTGCGTTGTATAGTAGTATGCACAGTTGTGAATGCAGAGCCAAACACTGGCTATGTATTTGTCTCTTCTAAAAGGCTTTTTAAATCTCTCTCTCTCTCTCTCTCTCTCCCGCCCCCTGTGTGTGTGTGTGTGTGTGTGTGTGTGTGTGTGCGCGCGCGCGCGCGTGTGTGTGTGTGTGTGTGTGTGACTGAGAGAGAGAGAGAGACCGAGACCTTGGGATAAAATTCATTATACAATAAATACTGTAACTTAAGAAGAAAATGTTTCCCATTCCTTCAACACCTCTTGTCTACACGCTCTCCAAACACACTTGGAACTCTCCAAGAGCAAATTTGTAAGTTGCATTGAAACACTTCTTGCTAGCTCAGCCAAACAACTTGATGGTAGAAGTTAAGACATGTAAAAAAAAAAAAAGTCACTAGTCTCATGGGAACTGTTGTTGTTGGTTTTTTTGCTTCTCTCAAAATTCCTCAGATGTTTTTCACCCAAGTAGGAGCCTCCGAATTTGTCAGAATTTTTCTTTCAGGAAAATCCAGCAGCAACTCTATTCTTGGTCAAGGACTTTTGAGTTTTGGAAAGCAAATTCATGTCAAAAGATACAACTAGGGAACAGGGAAGCAAAGCAGGTTCTTCAATTAACCTGTAACACTACTGCCAGGCAAAGCATCTGAGAAGTGTTTGGGGACAATAGCTGTACTAAGGACAATAGCTGCTGATTTCAAAGCAAGACAAGCAAGTTAGAACTATTTGTATTGGGAAAGTGTTGTTTTGGACCATTTCTGTGGGTTAGTGCCCCAGATGACTTACCAATGTTGAGCCTCCCACACTGCAATCAGGGCAGAGGGAAAATATATCCCTCCCTCCCCATTCCTGCCCCCAAACTCCCCATGCCCTCTCCCTCCCCACCCAAGACACACACACCCCACCGCCAGCTTACTGGCATTGAGAAAGCCCCTAGGAGCTGCTGCCCCACATGCTATGCCTCTCGCCGTTTACGGCAGTGCCCTAGAAATGAGAAGCCTGGCTTTTGCGCAGCCATAAAAGGCCATGCACTGCCGGAATGAGAGTTCCGGCAGCACAGGGCCCAGACAGGATTGGGCCCTAAGAAGAGGAAAAGGGTGCCTGACTAACCCATCCCCTTCTTTTCTGAAACCTTTGGAGGGAGGCAAGGGAGGACCACAGAGAAGCTCAGAGTGGGTGGCAGGCTAAAAGTGCCATAGCAGTGTTGGATCATAGCAATGTACTGTACATTTTAGTAAGTAGACTTTCAGATGAAAGACAGAGGATTACATTCATTTCAGCACAGAAATTTGGATTTTATTTAAACAAATGTTACAAGACAATCTCACATTGTCCTTAGGGTGAAACCATTTTGCATTGGATCCCTGGGAGTGAAAATTGCTGAGTTTCATGCCAAATTATTCCTTTTTTAAACAATCTCTCTCAGTGCAACTCATGTTAAAATAATGCCACTAAAGCAAATCTAATGAGCAGTCCTCTGCCAACAGACATTAGTCCCTTGGCTTTTGGAACCTTCAGCTTTGTGAAAGTGGTTGCTCACATTATATCCTGTAATTTGCTCCCTTGAAGGAGAAGCAACAGACGATATGGCTTGTTCTGTTTCAAAACCCTCGTGCATCACAGGAGCAGGCAATGGCAGAACTGAAATAATGTATATGGGGGGGGGGGGTAATAATGATATTAGCAATAAAAATGTGTACAAAGACATCATGGAAGTAAGAACAGATTTTTCCACTTCAGCGTCAAGTTGAATTAAATGCTGGAAACCATATAACCCATTATAATATACTAGTCCTGAAGCCTGAGGCATACATTAAAATGATCATACATTAAAATGATCACATTGCAGGCATACATTAAAATGATCATGTATTTGAGAACTTTTGGTATAGGAAATATGCAGGTCAGTATACTAGGGCAATGATCCAACAGAGGACACATGGAACAGCTGGGGCTGTATGTGCAGTGACCTTTAAAAAAAAAAAAGCTAAGATCCTTCTGTTTGAAAGGAAGGAGCAGGAAGGATGGGCTGGATCCAGCCCCCCCCCCCATTGCTGAACAGTAAGTTGCAGCTTCTAAAAAGGGCACCACATCTGCATGGCCATGGCTCTTGGTTCAGGGAGGGAAACTTGTGTACAGCACCCATTTGTGCACCCAGGTCCCCATCCAGTTAAAACTTCACACATGGACATCTGTTGCTGTGTGTGTCAGTCCCTCACTTGAATGGAGTATTAATACTGATAGGAGACTTAGGGCCCAATCCAATTCAATTTTCCAGTGCTGATGCAGCCATGCCAATGGGGCGTGTGCTGCATCCTGTGGCGGAGGGGCAGTCACGGAGGCCACCTAAAGCTAAAGGTAATAGCTGGAACTGAAATTGGGAGATTAGCATTCCAATGAATCATACCCCAACCACTGGATGGTCTTGAACAAGTCACTTCCACTTCCATAGAAAGCATTTGAGGGTGATCAGTGAGAACAATCATCTGCAATATACAGAGAGCCCCAGTCCAATCACTGGTAGCCTACAAAGGGAATCAAGCATGGGAGAAAGAACTATTATCGCACCAACACATCCACAGTAGCTCCAGTCTAGACCCTGACAATAGAAAAATACCTTTTTTAAATGAGATACTTCCTATGGTATTTCCCCCTTTCCCATGACTGCAGCTCATAAGGTTCACATGTGGAATACCTTAAGTCACTTTCACTCCTCATCTGTGAATGGGAGCCAGCCATCTTATAGAGTTGTGGGATGGAGTAAAGAAAGAAAATAAAGCACTTTACAGACTGACAGTGCAATCCTATGCATGTGTACTCAGAAGCAAGTCCCATTGTGTTCAAGGGAAAGTGTCCATAGGATTGCAGGCTAAAAGTACCGGGGGGGGGGGGAATAATAATTGACTAGCATCCAACATTGCATAGCTATGCATGTTACATTTGCCCCCTCCCACCCCTACTGTAAACTGGGACGTTTAATGTTCTCTACAGAGTTCAGATAATAGAGAGATATAAAAAAATATAAGAACATAAGAAGAGCTTTGATGGTTCAGGCCAAGGGCCCATCTAGTCTAGCTTCCTATATATTACAATGGCCCATGTTGTGTGTGTGCCTCTGGGAGCACACAGGACAAGAAGACACCTGTATCCTGTTACTACTCCCTTGCATCTGGCATTCAGAGATAGGATACCCCTAAAACCTGGAGCTTGCACAGTCATCATGGCTTGTAACCTCTGATGAACTTTTCCTCCATAAATCTATTCAATCCCCTTTCAAAGGCATCTAGGTGCCATCACAATGTCCTGAAGCAAGGGGTTCCTCAGATTAATGATGTGCTGCGTAGTGGATGTCCCCTGGCTCTAGTGTTGTACGAGAGGGAAAATAACTTCCCTATATCAATCCCATGCATAATTTTATATGTCTCAATCATGTTCCCTCTCAGGTGCCTATTTTCTAGACGTAAGCATCCCAAACACTGTAGCCTTTCCTTTGTAAGGGAGGTGCCCAGACCAGTAATAATTTTGGTTACTGTCTTCTGCACCTTTTCCAGTTCCACTATATCCTTTTTGAGATGTGGTGACCAGAAATGGACAAAATACTCCAGATGTGGCCTTACCATTGATTTGTACAATGCTATAATAATACTGGCCATCTTATTCTCAATCCCTCTTTTAATTATCTCAAGCAAGGAATTGGCCTTCTTCACAGCTACCACACACTGGCTCAACACTTTCACTGAACTGTCCACCAGCACCCAAAGGTCTCTCTCCTGATCCATCACAGACAGCTCAGAACCCATCAGTGTATAGGGTGAAATTACGATTTCTTGCCCCAACGTGCATCACTTTACACTTATTTCCACTGAAGTGCATCTGCCATTTTGCCACCCAACCCCCCAGTTTGGAGAGAAACTTCCTGATCTCTTCACAATCCATTCTAGATTTCACCACCCAAAAAAGTTTAGTATCATCAGCAAACTTGGCCACCTTGTTGATTATCCTCAACTCCAGGTCCAACTCCAGTATCATCTGTAATATATGCGATACTGCATTGGCAGAAAGGATATGGCTAGTAGTAGTGAACTTATGGAATTTCAGAGGCCTAATTTTCACAGACAAATAGCAAAGGGGGTTACTGCTTAAACTGCTACAGGATGAAAATTACTTCATTCGGCAGGTTGCTGGGGGCCCTGGGCCTAAGGCCTGAACTGGGTTCATCACCCAATGATGGTGCATTGGATGATACCACTGCCACTAGTTCCTGGGTCAGACTTGCCAGATAGACCTCCTGGTGGCCATGGGCCCACAACCAGTGTCTAAGCTAACCAATCCCTGATGCCACTTGTGCCTGTTCGTGGCTTGCCATATGGATCCCTCAATTTAGTCTATGGCGTCGTAACCCGTTAAGAAATTTCAAGACATGAAAAATAAAAATAGAAGCAGCAACAGCAGCAAGCTTAGAGTTATTGCTCAGAGTTCCTCCTCTGAAAAGCAAGCTCAAGTAAAGGATGACTTCAGATAGTTGTGCAAACTGTTTCTTATTGATAATACATGCAATGACCTTTGGATGCCAAATCGTGTCACTCTGTTGTTTTCAACAGACTATGTGGTAGCCTCACAATGCAAAACAATACTGTTGATCTGACTTACAGCTGAAACCTAACTTTCCAGCGCTGATGCAGCCAAGATGGAGTCCCAAGGTAAGGGAACAAGCATTCACTTCCCTAGAGGAGGCCTCCATGACTGCCCCCCCCCCAAATGCAGCACGCACCCCACTGGAATGTTGGTTAGGATTGGGCTGTTAATTTCATTCAGAGGATTCAGATACTGGAAGATGTCATTCAATCACCCTTTTTTATATAAATGGCATAGTCTAGAATAAAAAGTGTGATAGCAAGATGAACAACAATAACAGGGACTTCTGGAAGCATTGTTCTTTGATACACACCTGGAAACAATAGCTCTCACCATAGGCATCAGTCACTAAGGTCAACAGAAGGTTATTTTCTGTCATTGTGAAATATTTTCTTCATAAGACTGCCAGACTTCTGAAGTGAGTTCTTGTGCCTGTATTAGCTGTCAGTTTCTTGGCACTATAGTGATGGCATAGTTTTATAGATTCGCTACAGTTTTATCCCGCCTCTCTGCCAAGGAACTTAAGGCAGTGTACAGTACATAGTTCTCCACTCACATGTTGTCATCACAATGTTATCACATGTTAAAATCACAATAACCCTGTGGGGTAGCTTAGACAGGAAATCTGGTGCATGTTCCAAAGGCGTCGCTCCGGTAGGTGCGGGGCCGTAAGTTTCGCTCCGTCCTAGTCCCTTTACCGAGCGAGCAGGAGGCGGCCCCGCCCCCTCACTGTCGGAGCCATTCCCGTGCGGAGAAAGCAGCAGGCAAGATACCCTGCCTGCTGCTTTCTCCACACGGGAATGGCTCCGACAGTGAGGGGGCGGGGCCGCCTCCTGCTCGCTCGGTAAAGGGACTAGGACGGAGCGAAACCTACGGCCCCGCCCCTACCGGAGAGACGCCTCTGGCACGTTCAGTCATTAGGCTTCATAGCTGAGTGGAGATTTGAACCATTCTTAATGTAACATGCTTCCCACTACATCAGCTGTCTCTGAGTGTGAGAGATAAGTGTATTGACTTGCTGGATATCACCAAAGGAATGAATTCCTCATATGCCCAAACATGGCTATTGTCCTCTTTCCCAGAGAGCAATCCTACGTAAGGATCTGGCGGGCGGCCCTGGGCCACCCGCCGGATCCTGTGCACCGTCGGCCAGGCTGTCGCCAGGCCGGAGGTCTACTCAGGGAAGGGGACGCTCATCCCCTTCCCTGAGTGTAAAGCCTGGCCGGCCCGACCGGCCTCCTCGGATTTCCACCAGCAAAATTGCTGGCGGAAGTCAGAGGAGGCCGTGTAACGGCCCACCCAGCCAGCGGTGGCCGGGATATGGCCGTGGCCATCCCCCTCCCGGGCCGGCTGGGCCAACGGCCCCCCTCCCTCACCTGGCAAAATGCCCCCACGCCTGCCAGATCCCTGCTTACCTGGTCCAGCAGCCTCAGGGGAGCTCCGTTGCTGGAGCAAGGGAGGCCGGCCTCTGCGGCGGCCTCCCTTGCTCATGAATCATCACAAATGTGCTTTCCAGCCTGTTTGCGATGTCTCCCGGCACCGGAACGCTCGTTCCGGCACCGGGAGCAGCCTCGTGATTGCGCTGCCCATCACATAAATGTCACTAATGGCTGATTCTCATACCATGGCCATTGAAAATACTTTCTTTGTGGTGGAGCTGCTTAGCGCATGGATGCGCACAGGGTTTCTGCACCAGCACTGGCCACTGCCGAATATGAGTGGTAGTGAAGTTGGAACTCTCCACAAAATGAGCAGCTCCTGCACGTTATGACTAGGATGTGCGGAACTGCTGAGTGCCACTCCAGAAAGCCTGATTTTCTGTAATAAATTGATTTTAATCTACCATAAATCCAAAACAATCTGGGGAAAATGGATTATGTAATCTGGCCCAGGTTTGAAAATAGAACCAAGAATGGCCTTCAGGCATGCAACACGTTATATAACATGACCTCGATGCTGGATGTGATCCAGAAATCACTCCATTCCAAACAGCCCCCAGGACTTCACTCTGGTTTTGGACAAATTTGGGTACCTTCCTTAGCTACAGCCCTTGCATGGACTGCATTCTTAGCAGCTTTCACACAAGCCATTATTTGAAAATTGCTCAAATTTACAGCCAGCACATTGTAAGCAGCACTGCCAACAGTGCACATGCTGCATGCTATGGGGTGTGCGTGAGACCAGACGGCCCAGAAGGACAGCTCTTCACCTGGCCTTCAATGGGCCTCCTTGGACCTACGCCAGCTAACTCCAAGGGGACTTCTGGGGGTGGGAAGGGGTCCGGGAAGGGGACGTAGGATCTTGGTGTGTGTGACTGCTGCTGAGATCCTCCCCCTCCTGCCCCCCATACTGGCCTAATCCCCACCCCAACCATCCCTGCCGCCAACCTACATGCTCCAGGAGGGGGGAGATTCTGCTGGCCAGTGGCACCCATGCTCAGCCTCTGACCTTTCACACTGGCATACCTGGCCCGCAGAATGATGGAGCGACTTTCACGCTATCATTCTGAGCCTTACAGTGGCAGATCACAAGATCTGTCACCGTAAGGCACAGATAGGATTGGGCCGTTAGTCATGAGCCTTTCTCATCCCATTGTGCATTGTCTGATCTGATTTTGCAGTGTTAATCCTGCATGACTGTCATAGATAATTATAATTTTAAAATACAGGAGGTATTTTATTTTATTAAACAGAATGCAGTTTGAAAAATATGAAGAGATTTGGGGCCGGGGATAGAAAATCTTTACTGAGATAAAAAATGACAACTTTAATTTGCCACTACTTTCTTCACCAAGAGAGAAGGTGTTAAAGAACAATAATAAAAAAGCATGTACTGTACACCAATGAAGTGCCATTGACAATCAGACTGATTACATTACATAGGAGTCTTAGCTCATAATGCTCTCAGCAAGCCCCAGGTTACCACCACCTGTGTTGAGCTGACAGCAATCTAAGAGAAAAAGTCATTCCTTCAACAGAATAGGTTTAAAAAAAAAAAAAAAAAAAAGCTGGTGTTTTTTTCTGATTACATTCTGCACAATTATAAGTCAGAAAGCACAAGCTTTCCGAACCTCCGCGAAAGGGCACTTTTGTACGTAACAAAACAGAGGTACCTGATCTTGACACTGAGGAGAGGGGGAGGTCCAGGGATATTGTGTGATCAGAATACATACTTTGTATTTGCCTATTAGAAAGTATGGAAAGCTGTTGTCTCGTTCACCTGGAGCCTACTTTTCTGCCCTTCACCATCCCCCCTCCAATAATTGAGTACTAGTCATCCCTTATTAACCCATTTAAAATTTAACAGAAGCAGTGCAATAAGATGGTTCCACTTCGTGTGTGTCCTGTTTAGATCTTAACTTGGGTGATGGGTCCCTAGGAATGAATCCCACAACCTGTTTCGATAGACCCTAGCCTACGTGTAGCCATCATACTGAAGAGGGTACTGGGAGCAGGGTACTGGGAGCATGGCTTGAACATCTTTCTGTCACCAGTGAACATTCCAAAATAGCCCATATATGTATAGGATGAAGGTCAAAGAGCCTCAAGGAAAAAAAAGGTGTAGACTGTCCCCTTATATTTGTGATTTTAGAAATTAGACACTAGAATGAGAAGCATGATTGCATCCAAGTGACACTTTAGTGAAGACTTAGACCTAGAAACTCTGAAAGCAGAGTGGGGCTCTCTTAGGCAGCAATCCTATATGCACTTTCCTGGGAGTAAGTCTCACTGAATTCAATGATATTTACTCCCAAGCAGACATGCTTAGAATTGTGCTTAGATGTCTTGGTGCTAAAATCATAAACATCTCTTTCAGGCACTGAACCTTAGTCATGACATCTGGAACCACTGAATGTACAACTTAAGAAAAAATAGGGCTCCTGTAGGATTCGGAGGTTTGAAATGTTTGAAGTCTTTCGTATAGCAGCAAAAACAACACTGTCCTGTGGTCCATTCAAGACTACCACATTTATTGTCATATGTTTTTGTGGGGCAGACTCCATTCATCAAATGATGCTTTTGTTTAGAATGGATGGATCTGATTTAGATCAAGCAGACATCAAAGGAGTTTGCTCTGGGATCTTTTAATCTTGGTAGTGGTTTAATCTTAGAGTGTTGCATGATTTTTCAGATTTAATTTTTACATGCAGTTTTAACATTGTGACCAACCACATGCCCTCAGTATAGAGAGGACAGAAATTCGAACAAATAAATACATCATTGTTATCAGTAGCAGTTGGTAATTTCTCCTTGCTAGGTTCCTTTTCAATATTGATTTTTTTTGTTTCCTCTCTTAAGAACAGTTCTTGTTAGCCGTCATGGTTCCTTCACAACTTCTACATTATTCAACACCAATGTGAATGTAGCCATTGCTTGTCTGGGTTTACACTATCAGAATCCTAATTTTGGGAGAGGAGGCACTAGGCAGAGAGGAAAAAGACTGGAGATAAGAACTGTCAGGCAAAATGGAAAGAAGTGTTAACTTTATTGCACGAAACTGGATATATGGGTAAAATAGCCATGTAATTTAAAATGTAAAACAGTCAGAAATCACAGATTAAAACATGTAAAAACTTTCAAAAGCCACTGTAAAGGCGAGCACTCGCCATCTATGCAGCCCAGTTGTTTATTACTTTGACAAGGACCTTGGTCAGAGGTTGAAACGTCGGTCTTCTTAACCTCCAGACTTCTGTGATTTTAACCTGTTTTAAAATTCGAGTGCTCGCCTTTACAGTGGCTTTTGAAAGTTTTTACGTGTTTTAATCCGTGATTTCTGGCTGTTTTACATTTTAAATTACATGGCTATTTTACCCATATATCCAGTCTTGTGCAATATTGTAGCTGGCCATGAAAGCTTCCGTTCTAAAGTGTTAACTTTCTCCAGAATGGCTTATTTTAGCAAAATGCCCAAGTCCTGCATCTTGAGATGTGCTAATTTTGATGACACACCCTCCTTTTAATAACGATATAAGGTGCTTCCATATTTAAGCATTTCCCAAAGATGCTTATGAGACTGGTTATAGTAGCTAGTAATGATTCCTTTTAAATTACTGGAATCTCTTGCGTAAATAATCATGCTGGTGGATCTACAATTGCCTTTACTTTTTAAATTTGTTTGGGTCTAGCAGAACCAGCCCATCAATGAGGCTGGCTGAGGGGATGGTCACCTCAGGCAACAGACTGGCAGGTGGTGCCCACCTCCACCTGCCCACTCCCTGGACTGGAATAGTAAGTGAGAGATGGAGAAGAGGAGGAAGAGTAGGAGAGTGGTAGGTGAACGTGATAGAGACTGGGGGAGAAAAAGGAGCAGAGACTGGCCAAACACCAGGTAAGGGGGGGGCAGCATATGGCACATTGCTTCAGGCATCCAGAGGTCGTGGGCACTGGCATCGCTGCAGGGGGGGCGGAGCTCTAAGTTCCGCTGAGGCTCCGACCCTCTGTTACACCGGAGCACGAAGCGGCCCTGCCCCCTCGCCTTCAGAACCATTCAAGGCTGCTTTCACCGCCTTGAATGGTTCCGAAGGCGAGGGGGCGGGGCCACTTCGTGCTCCGGTGTAACGGAGGGTCGGAGCCTCGGCAGAACTTAGAGCTCCGCCCCCCCTGCAGCGACGCCAGTAGTCCTGGGCGAGCCTTGGGGTCTGCCATACAGATTTGTAAGTATACAGTGCATGCTCCTTATCCTTAAAAAATGACTCTTCGGAATAGTTATAGGCTGTAGAGAACACCTACTATCACAGAAAGTCTATGTAGATTTCTGCCCTTCCTCTCAAACTAAGAGTTTGTTGTAAGGCAGATGAAACATATGAACCAATGATATGCTGGGCGAAACATCACAGGTAAGCTGGAACTCCCTGCCAATCCTACCATGTCCCAGGTAGGACTAGTTCTGATGTTACACACACTGGAAATCTCTACCTAGTCATTCCCATATCTGCAAATAGTGAATTGTCCAAATGACAGGACATTGAACTACCTCAGATTAATGAACAGCAGAGGCACTTGCAGGATATATCCAGGGTTAGACCATTCATGCAGCGTACTTAAGTGGTCGCCTTAGGCAGCAGATTGGTGGTGGGCACCCATCTCTGTCTACCTTCTCACCTCCGTTGCTCCTCCTTCTCCCCCCACTACCTGGTTTGGAAGAGGGGGGCAGAGCAGAACAGGAAATCTGGAGGGGAGGAAGGTGCTGAGCTAGAACTTTGGAGAGTGGGAAGAGCAAAATCTGACACATCATCAGGTAAAGGGGGCAGCATTTGGCATGCCACCTCAGGTGTCAGGGGATCTTGGGCTGGCCCTGAATATGTCTAAGGCATATATCATACAAGAAGTTGTCTTACTGTCATCCCTGACTTGCAAAGAACATACAGGATCTCAGAGAGAGGTCTTTCTTCATTTTGTCGGCAGATAACATACACTACAGTGAAACATTCCATTTGCACCCTGTCATGTTTCAATCATGCACCACCAGCCCATACATGTTTTACATTCTCTCACTAATTGGCAGTCCCAACTGGCAGCCAATTAGTGCTAATTGCATGTGAATATTGCATTCTTAAGGGCTGGTAGATATGGCAAGAGCATTTAAACGTACCAGGATGCATGTAGAAAACTTACACGAGTAAGCACTTTACCAGTTTAAGTCTACAATCCTATAAAGTACACACTTTTCTGGGAGTGAGTCTCATTGAACACAATGGGATTTACTTCTGAGTAGACATGCCTAGGATCGTGCTGTTAGTCTCATGTATATATCAGTGAGAGACAGTCCAATTCTATTCATTTCATCCTCTTCCCAACTTAAGGTATCTGTACCGTGAGCCTGGTCATTGTAATGGCAAAGTAACTCTTATCCTGAGCAATATTCTTCCTGCTTAATGGATAATGATTTTTTCACACTTCTGCTTTGCATCTGATAATCTGAAGAAAGAAGGCGGCATGAGCTGCCTTAAGCATGCATTTCTAACTAGAATTTTCTCCTTTTACTTGCAGATGATCTCACTCTGGTTAATTGGTGGACTGGGTATCAGAATCTTTAAAGAATACCTGGTTTAATTCTGCTTTCTTGAGGTTTATAATTGTTTTTTGTCTTCACCATCCCTATGGTGACACTACTCATCAAAGGGCAAGAGATCTGTAAACAGTGGGTGCAGCTAAAACATTATGTTGGTTCCTGTGCAAATCAATTTTTGCAGCAAGCACGTTTATTGATTTTTCTGTTCCATTGGCCTAATCAATAAAGTTCCTGTTTTTCTGTTTTGTTTTGTTTAAATATAGCAGAAACAGTATGTTGCAATCTTGGTCTTTTGCTCCGCTTCAAGGATTCCTTGAAGAATCACTTGCTGCCCTCTATTTATGCTCTTCTAATCAGGGAATATCTGGGTTAAAGAAATAAACAACAGAGTCACACTCCCCATCTTTCCATATTCAGGGAGACGACATGACCGTATGCAGTGCAGAGGCTTTCTTATATGGGGGGAGCAGGTGTGCTCCCCCCCCAGGCGCTGAGTGGGCGAGGGGCGCGGCAGCCGGGCTCGGGGCTGCGCAGAGCGGCGTGGCACCAGAGCCCGGCTGGCGCGCCCCTCCGAAACAGCGTGCCCACTCCGCGTGTCCCCGGCCTCCGGAGGCTGCGCTCCGAAGGCTGGGGATAAGCCCTCCTTAAAGCGACCGCCCCGTTCGGCGGTTGAGAGCTTTATGAAGAAGCCGAATGTGTTGCTGGGGGTTTGCGCATGCGCAAACCCTATAAAAGCCAGCAACGCGTTCGGCTTCTTCATAAAGCTCTCAACCGCCGAACGGGGCGGTCGCTTTAAGGAGGGCTTATCCCCAGCCTTCGGAGCGCAGCCTCCGGACGCCGGGGACACGCAGAGTGGGCGCTCAGCCCCGAGCCCGGCTACTTGGGGGGGCGCTCCAATCCCGCCCCCCCCAGGCGCCGGGAGGGCTGGGAATGCCACTGATGCAGTGGCATATAGCACAAATCAGAATTTCTTGCAAGCAAGCAAGCAAGCAAACAAACACAGAGATATAAATACTACCATTTCTCTCAACGATGGTAAGTAAAGGTAAAGGTTCCAGTTGCTTGAAAGCCAGTCATTACTGACTCTAGGGGTGGTGTTAATCTCCGTTTCAAAGCTGAAGAGCCAGCGATGTCCGAAGATGCTTCCGTGGTCATGTGGCTGACATACCTTCCTGCAGAGGCGGTACCTAATAATCTACTTGCAATTTCTTGCTTTCGAACTGCTAGGTTCGCAGGAGCTGGGGCCGAAGACAGTAGCTCACACCGTCATGCGGCACTCAGGTCTTGAACTGCTGTCCTACCGACCTACCGGTCTGCAGTTCAGCATCTTAACCACTAAGCCACCACAGCCCCCTCAATGATGGTATATAGACTAAAATAACAATTCCCACCTGGAACCTCATGTCTGATCCCCAATGCCTAGAATTTCTTCCCAGAACCTCTACCTGGTGCCACCTCTCTCTTCCTTTAATTCAACTCAAACGTTGCCAACTCAAACCCACTATTTGATTCAACCCCTTAATCTGTATTCCCAGCTAAAATGAAACCTAAGTACTGTATATGCAAGGGCCTTTTCTTGACACCCTTGTTTCTCCCGCTTTCTCTCCATTTAAATTCAGATTGTAAACTCTTTGTGGCAAAGACCTGGCTTTGGCTCATGGTATGTACACCGATGGTGCTGTATAAATTAACAAGGAATAGTAGCAAGGCTCCCAGTATAGAAATTAGAATAAGAAAACAGTAGAAAATTAAATGGCATACTAGATCAAAAGCCAAAAAAGAAATCAGGAACCCTCCCCCCCCCACACTCACATAACTCAAAGGACCATCTCTACAAATAAAATAAATATATATCATTGGGATAGAAACTAACTAATCCAAAACTGATCTCAGGACCAGATGTTCTCGACAAACAGTGTGATGGCCTTTAACATCATGCTGTACTTGTGAACTTCCAAAAACATCTGCCAGCCAATGACTGCTAGTGTTGGGCTTTTGGTTTCACCTAGAAGTTCTTACATTCTTATGCCCTATTACAATAGTAATATTTATTATGTATGTATGAGAATTATTTTCCGCTCAATTCCATTCTCAGAGAAGCTTACAAAAGTTAGTTGAAGAGCTAACACTTTTGCCCCCGAGGGGTTCACCATAACATGCACATTTAAATTATTCCATTGACTAATGCTGAGGCTAGATTTAACACAAAGATCAGCCACAAGGCTATCAGCAAATTGATAGGAAAAGAAAATAGCCTGGCAGACTCCAATGAAAAAGCATAATAGTATTTTTTAAAAGTATGCAGCAATTCAGTTTGCCACAACTTCTTCTCATCTTATATCCATCACCCTCCTCTCTGGAAGCCAAATATTCTGCTTGCCTCTTTATAGCTTCTGTTACTAAGTTGTGAATTCTAATGCATCTCTATGATTCCAGCAGTAATTCAAAGAGAATAAAAAGCTATTCAGTTTAAGTGATCAGGGCAATGGGAGGTTTAAAATGTGTTTGCCTCTTTTCTTCCAGTAGGTGGTGTCATAACACTGTTTGTACACTGTTTAGCAAGAATATAACAGAAATGTGAGGAAGGATGAACATTTTGGTGAAGCCCAATTAAGCACTACGGAATTTGCATAGGTCTACTTCTTCTGCTTTTCACAGAATGAGAATTCTGGATGAGTGACTGCCTGGGAGCCTCATGTACTCCACCTTGAGATCTAGGATGCAGAAAAGGTGGGATATAAATATAATACACAAACTCATTCCTGAAAGATAACATTTTGTTATCTGAAGTGGTATACCAGGATGACCACAGAGATCAGAAGCTCAACACGGTTAGGGTGGATATTGGTGGAAAAGGGGCAGCACCCTGAAAATACACACTCTGATCATCAAAGATGTACAACTATTTCACATGCTTACAAGTCTCCTGTTGCCAAGCAATACGTGACACCAGATAAAGATTTACACATTTTACAGATGGGAAACACTGAGAGCTTTTTGAGACAATCGGGGTGACTCTGTAGCTGAGAATGCAAAACCCATGCAAAGCAGAGCAGTCTTAACTGCACTGTGAGCCCCCGGGCACCGACGCGATCGCAACCCACTTCCGGTTTTCTGACAAAACCAGAAGTGGGTTGCGATCGCGTTGGAGGACCTTTCTGAGGTGCAGGGAGGCCTGCAGAGGGGTCCACAAGGCTCTCCACACCCCCCAGGGGACCAGCACACCTCTCAGTGAGGTTAAAAAAGTGTGACGGTGGTGGTGGTGGCGCAAAACAAGCACCTTTTTAACACTTTTCCCGCAGCGTTGGCGCAATGCCCCCCCATGCTCGAGAGCCCCCGGGCAACTGCCCATTGCGTCTAATGGAAAAGACGGCCCTGATGCAAAGCATGAAGTTAACCAATTTAGCCCAAACTATCAGTCAAAACCCGTTCATATACACACAAACTCTCTCAGACAGCAATCCTATACACATTTCCTGGAAGTAAGTAACATTGAAATTAATGGGGCTTACTTCTGAGTAGACATGCACAGGATTGTACTGTCACTCACACAGGTTAATACATTATTTATTATTTATTCATTTATTCACATTTTTATACCACCCTTCCTCCAAGGAGCTCACAGTGGTGTACACATTTCCTCCCCTCCTTTTTGTCCTCACTACAACCCTGTAAGGTAGGTGGGGCTGAGAGATAGTGACTGGCCCAAGGTCACTCAGGAAGCTTCGTGGCTGATTTGAACCTGGATCTTCCAGGTCTAAGTCTGACTCCCAAACCACTACACCATCCTGGCTCATTACAATCACACATCCACTATCTGTTTCATACACACTCTCACTTTGTTTCTTATTTATACCAGCATACAGATAGCATATTTCTCTCATTCCCCGCCAACATAAATCCCCCCTCACTCCTATACACATACACATGAATTACACTGCCTGCCTGCTTGTCTGTCATACATATCCACATGGGTGCTGTTCCTTCGGTCTCAGGAGTGTGCATTCCCTCTCTGCCAGTCCTATTGCACTCCAACCTCTTCCTCTCAACCTGAGTCAGCCAGCCAATATGACTACATCTTCCTCCTTGCCCATGCAGCACCCATTTCAAGTTGTGCATGTGTAGATGCTCCAAAAATTTCAACTACCCACCCACTTCCTTCCAGGGCAGCCAGCCCAGGTCTAGTATGGATGTATGCACAAAGTACACATGTGCAAAGCAAACAAAAGGAATAAATAAATAAATTGATAGGCAAGTAGGGAAAAGGAACCAATGGGAGGCAGGCAAATCAGCCTCCCTTCACTTTCCTCGAAACAGGGGAAGACAACCTGAAAAGCTGGCCAAGTAGTAGTTTTCTGGGCACTTGGGAACCGTAACCCTCATTGCTTCTGCCATGCCATTGATCAGTGATCTCAGACATGCTTACACCATGATAATCCAACTCTTAATTTTTTTCCAGCCTTTGAGCAGGGTAAACATATACAGTACTGTGCTGGGTATATGTTGCGATAGTACAGGAAAGGGAAAAATCTCCCTACCAGCTGCTGCAGTCCCTACAATAAACTCTTTTATGGCGCAATCCTGCTCTATTATTGGGCGGTGGACCTAGCATTCCACCACCCGCAGAGTACGTTAGAGCCGGGAAGGCTAGTGCAAAGCTGGCCTTCCCAGCTCCACCGCCCGAAGACTCGGCCCGCCGCCGGACCCAAGCCCGGCAGGATCCTGCAGACGGGGGTGGGATGATCGGCAGAGCCTGGAGGGCACCCATAGGCCCCACCGGGGGCATGGCATCTGCCATATCCCGGTCCCTGCCGGGCGGCTGGGCCATTACACGGCCTTCTCTGACTTCCGCCAGCAAAATAGCTGGCGGAAATCTGAGGATTTCTATCGGCCCCAGCCGCCATTACACTCGGGGAAGGGGATGAGTGCCCCCTTCCCCGAGTAGACTTTCCGCCGTGTGCTGCCTGCTGCCTGCAGCGGAGATCTGGATCCGGCGGACGGCCTCCGCCGCCCACCCAATCTTTATGCTGGATTGGGCTGCCCAGCAGCTGCCAACAATCAACAGTAATAAAAAGCCCCCTCACCCCTTGAGTAAGGCATTACATTTTCAGTAGATCATACAGTATGAATGAAATTTTTCATTGTTTGGCAGGGACTATAGATCTCAATACTTGCACAGAAGGGAAATTTGGAATAACAGTTAAGCGAGGTGTTTGTGATACAACAGGTTGGGTTTCCAGGGAGAACATAATGGGATGAGAAGAAGGGATATTTGCAGTTGTACTTTGGGTGTCATTCTCAGAGTATCAGGCATCATCTCCCATTCTGCCACAGGTGCTGTATACAATGCTCAGTTTGCAAAAATGTTCCTTCTCTTACCCAATTGTCCAGCACTCCTGATTGTCCAGCACCAAAACTGCCCAGGAGCACTCCCGGTGCAGGAGCACATTCCCGACCTCGCTGGCCCTTGTGCAGGCAGAGACGTTCCTAGTTCAGGAATAGCGTTGTCAAGACAGGCTACAGAAGCCACTTGGGGACAACTGGAGTGGCTTAGCAGTAAAGTAAGTTCTGAAGCAATTCTATCACTAGAGCTGCCAGATCAGGGGATCAGTGAGGGCAGGATAGCACTGTCTGATAGTCTGGATCTAAGTCCTAAAGGTGCCAGATTATCAGAATTCTACAATACAGTATTTAAGAATTGGTTCGCATAAACTTAAAGTATATGGCACATTCTTGTTGTTCCCTTGCACCCAGTGCCTACACAAGGTTGCTGGAGACCCTGTGGTAAACGCCTGCCCTGGGCCTCCCATGGTGCCCCCTGTCCACTTCCTGATGGCTCATTGCATGCTAACACTTGCCACTGGTACTGAGAATTCAGGGGTTGGCTTGACCAGATGGCTCCTATGATGGGCCTCAGCCAGTGTCAAACCTGGTCAACCCCTGACACCACCCCTGCCCGAATCCCCCACCTTTCCTCCTCTGGTGGGTATATCTTCCAGTTTGCTTTATAGGGTAGGGAGGACAGAACTTTCATCAGCCTGCTTACCTCTTTGAGAGATCCTGCATGTAATGAACTCAGGCAGGGATGTCACTAGGGGGTGGGGCAAACTGCCCAGGTGGTAGAAAATGCGTTTTCCCCAATCCCTGCCATGACTTGCACATGGATCACATTTCCCAAGATGCCTCTGCATCGTGTGGACTGGTATGGGAGGAGGTCCATGGGGGTGACACCATGAGATCTCGCCCTGGGTGTCACCAACCCTAACGATGCCACTGATCTCAAGGCAGCAGTAAAGCTTGGATCTGTTGCCTCTTTGGTTGTGTGCCATGGGGCCTCTCAACCCTGTGAGGTCCAATTCTTGCAGTGACAAAAATGCCTGCAACTTCCTCTATGCCACCCTGGTTGAAACCATTGTTTCTCCCAGCAGTCATGTATTTGCACACAAAACTGGAAGAAGGGAAAAAAAAAAACCAACCCATTGATGCTCACATGTCTCAAGCACAGAAAAAGAGGCAAGGAGTTGATTTGGCTTAGCTGAATGCTAGTAATTGAGCAGGGACTTTTACTGTGATATACCATAAATAGTAGCACCCTACAAGAAGCACCCTTGTTTGCTTGGCCAGCTCCTGCCAACCTAAGCAGTTCCAAAGCATGTCAATGCGAGTAGATAAATAGGTACCGCTTGCGGGAAGGTAAACAGCGCTCCGTGTTCCAGCCGCATGCTACGCGCTGCGGCAAGGAGAGTCATGCCGGCCACATGACCACGGAGGCGTCTTCGGACAAAGCTGGCTCTTCGGCTTTGAAATGGAGATGAGCACCACACCCTAGAGTCGGACACGACTGGACTTAATTGTCAGGGGATACCTTTACCTTTACCTTACAACAAGCAAAAACACTGGTGTATATTGTTTACCCGTTTTTTAATTCGACAAACCCAATGTGATTTATTTTTAAAATCCCTAGTGAGAACGAGACACAAACATTCATGTATTCTGAGATAAGTAGAGTATTATGGTGAGAGAAAAATCCAAAAGAAAGAGGGGGATAGGAGAAAAATGAGCATCACGTCTGGAAACTTCCTGAACAGGGCTGAAGAATAGATTGGTTACAGAAGGGGAAAATATACCAGCACCTCCTTTTCTTTTGTACAGATGTGTAGAATGTGTTCTGACTATACACTGCTATTATACAAACAGTACAGTCGGATCCTTTGTCACAGTGTGCATCAAAATGATCTGATTTGGTATGTTTCTCCCTCTTTCTCGTTTGTAAACAAAATGTAGGGGAGGAAAAATACAGTAATACATCTAATTCCCTGAGAACATTCTGTGCTCCAGACATGAAACAGATATAACTCGCATAAGAAGAAATAAAATATGAGGACAACTACTTACATGCACCAACAGGTTCCCTGGAAAGTTACCCCCTCTGAAATTATGGGTAACACAGGTATTGAATGCTTTTAGTCAGATTTTTAATTCTTGAAAGGTATCAAAAATGCTTTTGATTATCCCTAAGCAAAGGCCTTGGCAAATAAAAATTTATTCCGATTTTGGTTTTAACTAAATTTGAATTAACTGACCAAGCAAAGCAAGGCATTATTTTAGCTTGCTTGTCTTAGCATTCTCTGTTTGCAAGATTATTAAGTAACATGTTATCTCCATCTGTCCCTATTCACATCGTTTCCAGTGGCTGCTTGTTGATGTAGCTTTGGCATATTTTCAGTTGCGCTGCTAGCTGGTCACGTGGGGGCCCCCGATGATGTGTTTTCTGTCATCGCTCTGCCCCCTGCACTCCCGGAAGGCTTCATTTGAAGCCTTCCAGGACTCAGGGAGGGTGAGAGGGCCCTACAAACATGCTGATTTTGGCATGTTTGTGCTACGCGGCTGCAAATGCAGCCTGCTGACTGCAAAAAAGCAGCCGCAGAGCTCAAAAATTCCACTGTGGCTCCTCTTCGTGAAGAGACCACGGTTGTCAGCTGAGGGCATTTGCTCCCCCTGACCCCGCTATAGCGACACCACTGCATATTTTAATATACAGAATCAATTTCTGAGGGAGGGGGTGTTGGTGGTGGTTTTGAAGCTGGCTGTGGTTCGTGCCCTTCTGAAGAAGCCCTTCCGTGTTAGATACTAATGTGTTGGATAATTATCGGCCAGTTTTAAATCTCTCATTTCTGGCCCAGATTGAGCAGGTAATGGCATCTCAAGGGTTCCTGGATGAAACTGATTTAGACCCCTTTTCAGCCAGCTTCAGGTCTGATTTTGGAACAGAACCAGCCTAGTTCGCCCTGGTTGGTGATCTACACTGAGGACTACACAGGGAGAGTGCGTCCCTGCTGGAACTTTCAATGGCTTTCACACCATTAACCATTTTAACATAAATATTTTTTAGACTGTAAGCTTTCTGGGTCAGGTGACCATGTTTGGTTTTATTTTTAATTCATTTATTTTGCTATTCAAACTTCTTTGTGAACTGTTTTGGCTGAAAAGCGGTACATACATATTTTCATTATCATCATCTCCCTTGAACGCTGAAGTACTGGATTGAAATTTGATATGCATTTTCAGGACAGATTTCTGTGTTTGAGGTTCAAACAACAGCTAGACACTCACACCCATTTTCAAGTGAGGAAAGATACAAAATAGATGGTGATGTCATATCTTCCTTGAAGACTGAACTTTTATAATAAAAGGGGGTGAGTATATTCAGAACACAATTCTATATATCAGGTTTGTAAGACAGCCATTGGCACTAGTCCTTCATGTTCCACAGGCAATCACACAAAGGTCACCAAAAGTCTGAACCAGGCCTAAGATGCAGAAGAACAGAGATCCAGAGGCATTTCCACTCCCAGTTCCCCCTACATTTGGATCATACTTGAAGCCACTCCAGCTGAGACATGAACTTTGTATTCTATAGCAGAATTAATTATTGGAACATGCGAAATGCTAATCAGCAATTGCATCTTCACATGGACTTTACTTTTCTTCAGAGTCACTACAATGAATCTCCTCTCACGTACATGAGAATAGGGAACAGATTTCCAAGACAAAGGGCATGACTTTCAAGGAAATGCTTGAGCCACATTATCTCTCTTACTAGAAAACAAACCACCACTGTACAGCAACAGTAAAGAGAAAATGCAGGTTTTGTTTGTTTGCAATAATTTATACAAGGATTGGAGAGGAGAAGAGAAATTTGTATAGATGGAAAAGATTGTTTTCCTATTCACTACATTAAAATTTAGAGCTTATGGAAATGATGGCATGGCAATACTCAGGGGCCACTAAAAATCCCTTATCAGCAACACAACCTAAAAGTATTTCAAAATGATTTCAGAGTGGATGAGAGAGAGTTTAAATAAAGGATCATGTTCAGATATTCCCCTCTTAGATAAGATGGACTGGCAGAGGCACATCAATCAGTAAGCCTGACCAACAGACAATGGCATTTCACTTGAGCTAACCTGGGCCCCACTGAAAAACCAGGTAAATTGTTAAGGGACAGAAATGGCATCCAACAATTAGCCTACCTGGGGTGTTCAGCAGTCTCGACAGTTTACAGGAGTAGGAGATGAACTGCTCACAATACTCGGAGCTACTGGTGATGGCCAAGATCTGGTCCATGGTGGCGCTGTAATTAAGTTGTAGCAAAGCATGCTTCTCTGGTCTGTTGCTCACCACTGGAAATCGCTCCTGCAAGTCATGATTCACAATAGTCCATACTTTGTCCTCTGGGAAAAAAAAATACAGAACAAATCAAGAGGGAGGCTGTTTGTAGCCATAAAGAACTCTGGGACCTTAAGCAAAAAGCAGAATTTTCAAAACTACGGATAGTATTAGAGGTGTGTCACACAAAGGGGATTGCATAAGATGAAAGCTAGATATATAAAAGCTAGTAATGCAGCTATTACATTTGACAAAGAAAGGCAACAGAATTATATTCTGAAATCATCTTCAATAGTTGCGTGAACATAGGCTTACCATATCGCCGACCGGGAGTTCCGTTTTGCCCTTAAGGGAGCTGGGGGGAGGGCTCCGGCTTCTATCGCCCCTCCCCCCAGCTCCCTTAAGGGCAAAACGGAACTCCCGGTCGGCGATATGGTAAGCCTACGTGAACATGTCTCCTTTTAATCTTACAAATTTGGGTAGATATTTTTGAATGAGTCTTTGTATTAGGAAATAACCATTCTAACCCCTCTAAGATTTTTATTACCAACAATGTGAAAGGTCGCAGATGGCTGAGTGGTCTAAACTGGCGTTATGAACTAAAACAATTTGCTCTTGGCTGGTTTGACAGATGCCGCTTGCATTTGCACACTCAGGAACTACCCAGTTACCACTTTTAGGCTGGAAGGAATTCTTCTCTACTTGGCTAGACAGGGATGGCTGAGGTTTTTGCCTTTCCTTATTCAGTGCCATATTTCTAAGTAGCTTACAAACCATACTTGATCTACTGTTGTAACCTCTGTAAAAGCACATTGGCCTCAGGCCCAAAGTGGACAAGACACAGGAGAGCCATGATCAGATCTTCCAGCTTTTTCATGTTTACCTCAAAGCGGCCATGGGGCCCTGAATTTGATAAGAGCAACAGTCCTTGGAAGGGGGTTAACCCTTTCCCTGTGCATCATTTTCCACACCCAAACTGCTATTTAGCCCTATAGCAGAAAATATACAGGTGCAATTTATAACACAAAAAGAGAGATAATTGATATTAATGCTATAATTATATTTGAACTACTTGCAAGGAAGAAAAGTTCCATTTTTTCCCAATCATTATTTTTGGGCTATACTGTCCTTTTCTTTTTGGAATATGACTACGACATGTATAAACATATGAAGTGATGTGGGATTAATTTGGATTAAAGCAATATAGGGCCTGGAATCCTAGAGTTTATTGCCCCTGCTTCTATGGTCTGCTACCTGCATGCACCAAGGGCCCAATCCTATCTACCTTTTCAGTGCTGATGCAGTCACAATTTAGCTCTGAGATAAGGGTACAAATGTTCCTTACCCTGAGGAGGCCTCCATGACTGCTGCCCCACCACAGGATGCAGTGCACACCCCACTGGCACGGCTGCATCAGCACTGTAAAGTTGGATAGGATTGGGCCACAAAGCTTTGTGACCTGTCAACAGTTATTATACCATAAAGCACTTACCAAAGTTCAGTGTTTGATGTGGTAATAATACGGCTTATTAGATCATTGCAGGAGATGATAGGTTTTAGCTTATTGGCCATGGGTAGAATGAACCCAAAGTGAGTTTGTCTTTGGTTCGGAGAGATGCTTTGCACTGACCGTGACCTTCCTGTGAGGTTGGCAAGTAATACACAGGTCTTAAGGGGAACACAACCGATGGGGAAATATCACATTTGTGGTGATGGCAGAGACCCATACTGGCAGAATGTTTCCTTCTTTGCAAACCTTAAGGGTAAAAGTGCCCTGTCAGACCCTTGTGCATCTATGCTTCAGGTCTGCAGTCCCAAAATGTTCAAAGCTCCCTTGTCCATCTACTAACTTTCTGACAGTAACACACAGACCTTCCTTTCTTCAACTCTGTGCTTCCATGGCCAATGACTTCATCAGGCCCTCTGTATTTCATCCCAGTCCCTACTTGCCCCACTTCTTTAGACACTTTACCTCTCAGCCAGCCTCCCCTATCATGCCATGTGAACCTACCACAGCTAATGGTTTCAGAAGAGCCTTGTGATTGTGCCTGAAAGAGGAAATAGCCATTCAAAGAATGGATTGGAGGAAAAGAGAAAAGAAGAAAAACTGGGAGGAGACAGTGCCACAAACCCAGTTCCTCTTCCTGCTTCCGTTGCCAGGATAGTACTCATCAGGGGACCTTTTCTTTCTGCCTTTACTCACACCTGAGACTCTGGAATTGTGCTGTGTTCTGGAGGGGAATGCTTGCTTTGCCAGCACAAAAAATAAAGAGCCGTGACACCTGGTGTTCTGGTCACATGCTGAAATCTTGCCATTCATAAATTGCAATTCCATGCTCAAAAGAAAAAAAAAAGACAAGACAGGATGTTCCCCACAGCTTCCAATTCAGGATGTTCCTTACAATTCTGGTTGTATGAATTGAACTAGCCTATACAGTTAAGAAGACTAACAGCCCAACCTTAACAGCTGATGTAGCCACGCCAACAGAGGGCACACAGCATCCGTGGGAGGGGGCAGACTTGGAAAGGTCTCTTCGGGGTAAATGAACTTTTGTTTACTTACCCTGGGGAAAGCCTCTACCACTGCCATGGGACTCATTGGATCTATGTCTGCTAAACAGCAGGTATAAGTCCGAAATGTGTAATGGCAGTAGCAAGGGAGACGAAGCAGGTTAGGATACCGGCTGCAATCTTATACACACATTTTCAGGAGTAAGTCCCATTGAACACAGTGGGATTTACTTCTGAGCAGACAAGCCGAGGATTACACTTTAAGTGTTTTTCAAAGACAATCACATTTTCAAAAGAGCTGACTGACCGGTAATTTGTCCTGCATCACTCTGAAAATGTTTTTAAAATTCAGTGTATAAGGAATTCAGATTCTCTTAGAAATGCGTCTTTGGTGCAGCATTGCCAGCTCTTCTGCAAATGCATTCCAACCAGGTCTTCTTCAGTGAATCTCCTACAGTTAATAATAAATGAAAGGCAAAAGTCTGTGTAAACCTGTACTGCTGTGGCTGCTCGTGCTGTGCTGAGTCTCTAGTGAGACCATATGGCATTTTGCATGAGCACTAAATTCACTTAGCAAAGCAGATGTGCGGTACAGTAGCTGAGAGTATTAAAAACACAGGAGCCCAGGCAAATACACTTCGGCCTATTCTCTGCTAATTTCCACCTCAATTAATGGGAATCATATAGTTATATCTGGTCTATGGAGCTGAAGATTTATGATAAATTATTGAAATATTATCTTGACATGATGAGGGTTTTTTTCCTCAAGCCTCTGTTAACTACTGCGTCCAAGGAGAAGGTTATGATCTAAGGTGAGAGACATATAAGTATCGTCGTTGGCTGTCCTTGAAACAACAGATAATTACATGAACTTACATTAAAGGCAATAGAAGCCTTGCATCCTGCTCATATCAAAGCATTTATATAGTGACTGAACTGAAGAAGGGTCCAGCGCTAAGTTATTTACAGCACAAGGAAATAAACAGGATAATACTTAAGCCAAGTATTGGCCTAAAATACACTTAGGCCAAACAGGCCACTGTATCCTACAGTGTAGAATAATTTTGGAACTATGGCCTTGTTCACACATATGTGCATATCACTAACAGCCCAATCCTATCCTCCCCCACCCCACTGGTGCAGCTGCACCGAAAAGGTGTGAGCAGTATCCAGCAAGGGGGAGGGTGCAGATCGGGAGGCTTTTTAAATCCACTTACCCCTCTGTAAGCCTCCCACTCCGCAATGGGTCTACTCGGAACTGCACCAGCACAGTCTGAGGAGAGAAAGGGGGCAGGGAGGCTGCACATAAGACCTGGCACGAGCCATAACTACTGGATCCCCCTCTCTAGCTTCCCACCCCCATTCCAACCCCGCCCCATGTTCTGGCCTCTCCCGCTGGCATACAGTATAATTACTACGGCGGGTGGCCAGTGATCCAGCAATACACACAGGAAGACCTTCCCACCAGCACTCCAGCAGAGCACTACTTTGCACATTGCCAGAAGTGATTTTATGACTGCTATTAGGCAGTCAGCACTGCTAGAACGCTAGTTCCACCAGCGAGGTTTGACTCAGTCGGGAGAGCTGCAGCCTTACATGCCTGAAGATTAAGGCCGGCAGTTCGAGACTCCGTAGCTGCTGACAAAGCTGCAAAAAACCCTGCAGCTGGCACTCTATGAGGGGGAGTTGCCTGTTAGTCAACGCATGTGAGGGGAATGACAGAGAGAGGCCAGACCGTGAAAGGAAACACCTGGAAAGAAGCGTCCTACGAAAGATTAGGACATTTATTGTATTGTAAAAACTGTTCGGTTTAGAATTGCCTGCCTATTGTAAACCGCCTTGAATTAAAGTCAAAGGAGAAATCGAAAGACAAGAAAGGCGGTATATAAATACTGGAATTATTTTTATTAGGATTGGGCTGTAAATGATCTCTGACTTCTTGATTACTCAACAGCTGATGACTCGCACCCACATACAAGAAGTGGCTCCGTTTTTGTTTCAAATACTTTCTTAAGCTTCCACTTCCAATAGTTAACAGTCCTGCTTTTGAGCAGGGATTGGTGATATGAAAATTCTTCTTGTGTGATTAATCTGTGATGGTTAATTCCCACATGTAAATCATCAATTTGATGCCACAATCAATGAGTGAGGAACATATATATGTGAATCTGCCCTATGGCTTTAAAGTCAGCATTGAACTGGTTAGTTATCTCTGAACCATAAATAGGGTCATGGCCTCAACTTCCTCATTTCCTTGGTCTTTCAGTGGTAGACTAGCTTAGGGAGCTCAGCCTTTTCTGTTCAGCTCTGAGCTTGGCTCTGCCCTTTTCTCCATGCCTGTCCTACCCAGCACAGTGACCCTACCACTAAAATCAGCCACCAAAAACCTGCCACTGTCCTGCCTATGTCAGTGTCTGATCAGCTGAAGCTCAGGTTGAAAATGGGGTGAAGTACCATAGCAGGCAATTATGAGATGTACAGGCAAGAGGAATCAAGTCTGGGTTTAGGGAAGCAGGGCCAGGGAGAGTGTCTGGAAGGAAGAGACAAGAGGGCAGTACCAAGAAAGTTCTATGATGACATGGGGACAATCAAGCTCAAAATTTTAACTAAGCCTGAGAATTTTGACTGATTAACCAGATCAATTGATTAATTAACACTGATGCCCTAGATATAATCAATTCTTCACTTTCAGCCAGAGTCTTTATGATTATGGTTAAGGTTTTTGATGTAGAAAAAAAATGAAACAAATAGTTGCAGTCATAAACATTCCACATGCAGACACGTTTTCTGGTAATGAAGAAAAAACAACCAAAACCATAAGCTACCTGTGCATAGAAATGAAAGAGTCACATAGAAACCCAAAGCATGGTTTTGCAACATTTACCCCCTTCCACATCCTAAGGAATTTTTTTACTTCTAATTGTTGGCACAATCATATAATAAAAATTCCTTGCAATATGTTAGGAGGCAACAGAAGTTATGTGTAGAAAAGAGCCAATATAGTATAATTGGCTCCAGTGATATGTTTAAAAATACGCAAAGCTAAGCAGATGGATGCTCCACAGGGGGCACAAGGTATCTCCTCTAATGAGATGAAATTCTGCAGGTATCTGGAGGCTGCTGATTAGCTTAATGCTCAGAAGACCTATTTCAAACACATGGTAAATTTCACAGAAGGAAACACATATTCTGCTATTCACCACTATAAGGTCATCATATTCAAAGTGAGAAGTGGATCTCCCTGAGGAACTGTAGAAAGAAATATTTTGCACTTCTGTGCCCCTCTCTAGTGGACCTTAAAGAAGACTGCAGCTTCACATGGTTCTTCCAGGAAAAATTAAAATGACCAATCTCAATTGACAAGGGCTGTGATTATGCACACAATTTGAAGTGGCAGAGGGCATGTGCCTGGGTACTGAAGCATACAAGAGGATGTGCAGATACGTTTACCTCCAAGACACCTCTCACATCAAGAAGCGGAAAGCTGGCTGTGCAGCTGATTGCAGAGCAGGCTTTGTGGACAGGCAGGGGTCTAGTATAGGCTAAAGACCCCAGTCTGTGTATGAAAGAAATCAGATATACTGTATAAACATACTCAGTCCTTCTCGAATTGGAACCACATGGAGCCTCATCACTGGCAGTAACATACATCCACTCCTTGACTGAGGGCTAGTTTGTGCAATCAGCAGAATGAGGCTGCAGGCTAGAATCCCATCATCTCCCACCAATAAAACGTCTCCCTTCTATGTGAAGAAAAATAGCAGGACAAGGAAAAAAACACTAGGTAGATCTCTTCTCCCTGATTTGTTTGAAAAGGGAGACTTTTCATAGTAGCTCATTCAGATCAAGAACCTCTACATACACCTCCATATGGTACCTTTGTGCAAATTAGAAAAAGGCGCCTTTGTGTGCATTAGAAAAAGGTGCCCCTTTCTTCCTGCCGTAGGTGATGTTCCACCAGCGTTCCCCCTCCTCCCAATGTGAATGGTGCACCCTTAGATGTGGTGCCCTTTTGCAGTGCACAACCGTATGCGGCGGCCCTGGTTATGAACTGACTTTGATATATGAATGGATGTGTGTTCTGGATGGCAACCTACAGTTTTTCATACAATAACATTACAAGAGACATGCTTTTGGCAAGGAATACTTGATAATCACAAAACAGAGGCTAAGTCTCCATGGCAGCACTTCTTCCCTAAGAATCTAATCTTGTTTGGATATACTTAGATGAAAATAATTACTGCAAATAACTCTACATAAACCACTTGACCTCTATCTCCCACGTTATAGAGGAGTAACATCCCAATTCTATAGATGCTTACTGGGAAGTAAATCAAAGTGAGCTCAATGGAACTTACCCTGAAATAAGAATGTGCCTGTAGCAGCAAGTTGCATTCCCAGGCATAAAAGGCAGCTGCCTCCTTGGAAGGAACAGGAATGAACAGACAATTCACACTACCATAAGTTTCATAGCAGCACACAGGTTTTAGGCCTTCCTTGAAGGCTTTAGTGAACTATGTGCAGATTGTCATCTCAGACTACCTTCACCAAATGACCAGTTTTTCCCCCTTTCAGCTTCTAATATCCCCCATTTGTTTCTCTCCCCCTTGTAATACAGTTTTGTTGCATGCAGAGGAAACTGATGACAAAGAGCTGAATCCCCCCCCCCCCCGTACCATTAAAGATGGCTCTTTTATGTCAGATTCAGAACTGGTATGATTATGTCTCTCTTTTAACAAATGGTTTTTAACATATGTAAATGCAGGTGACCCACGGGGGTTGTTTATTTTAACTTAAATTGTTTAATTAATTATTTTAATGTGTTTATTAATTATTTTAACGTGTTTATATGTATTTTAATATGTTGTAAGCCGCCTTGAGTGCCCTCGGGAGAAAGGCGGGCTACAAATTCTTTAAATAAATAAATAAATAAATAAATAAATAAATAAATAAATCAATCTCTGAATATTTCATTTGAGATATAGGCTAAGAGGGAAAGAAATCCGTGTAAATTCCATGAATGTGAGCAAAAAAAAAAATACTTAGATCCAAATTCCACATTTGCCAAGGATGATGTCTGACATGGATACTAACTTCTAGTGTAAAAATTAGTCATTCAACTGGTGACAAATCTTATTTGTTTCATCTTGGATTGGCATACTGATCTGTTAGGTCCCACCTTGAAAATGTTCCTGACTTAGGGCACAATCCTATCCGGCAGCTAGGCCAGCATAGGACCTCTGCGCCAGTCCAGGACTGTCACAAAAGCTGCCGTAAAGGCTTAGCAGTTGCACCAGCCCTAGGCCACTGCTAACCATGATTTTTCTCTTCTCCTACCAACTTTGTTCTGGCATGGATAATAGACAGACACCTATACAATTAACTTAATAGCTGTATCTGTAAATTTTCACCCCCTACTGGTTTGCTCAGTTAACTATATCTATTAGTCATTTAATGGCCCAGTTCAAATACAATGCTAAACTATGATTTAGCACTATATGAATGAGCCTTCGGAGCTGTGAGTTAGCGTGATTCCTCCTCATCTTTTCCATGCAAGAGGAGAGTGAACATTTTGTGTTCACTTTAGAACAAACCACAGTTCTACATTATATACAAACTCAAGGAACTGCAGTTTGTTAACTTACTAAAACTAAACATGGTTTCAGCCTGGCTTGATATCCTATCTTGCTCTAATTCTAGTGAAACTGCAGTACATAATGTGGAATTTGATTTGTTCTTAAAGTGAAAGCAGATGCTTTTATTCTGCTTCCTTTGCTTGCAAAGACGGACCGGTCTGGGAGGAGTCTTTTAGGATACAACCCCCTGGAAAAGGTCTTCTATGCAACCCCAGTAAAATGACTGAAAGGTGCACTAGAGTAGTGGTTCTCGGCCCACCACGAGAACCGGATGCGGTTGCTACCCCCTTAAGGGGCATGGCAATGTGTGGTGATGTCAGCAACATCCCGCCGCCGCTGTTGGGACAAAAAGGGTGTATTTTACTTACTGGGGATCATACTGGCTCCCACTGCGAGCCTCCCTGCACTTCAGATTGGCTCCCTGAAGCAATCGATACCCACTTCCGTTTTTTGTCTGAAACCAGAAGTGGGTCTCGATTGCGTCAGAGAGCTGATCTGAAGCGCGGGGAGGCCTGCATAGGGGGCAGCAGGCCCTCCGCACCATCTGGAGGGCCAGTGTGACCCCCAGTAAAAAAAAAACTTTCCCCCACCAGTGATGTGATCTTGGGAGCACTGCCGTCATCCCACCCCTGCATATACTTGCAACTTCCCCAACTCGTGGGGAGAACTTTGAAAAATGCTACACTAGAATATGATAGTGGTCTGGCACAGCTCCCATTCATTTCAGTGGGGCTTCTGTAGGAGAATTGCCCAGTGGATTATGCCTTTTAGATCCTGATCTTGCCTGAAATCAGTCTGCTAGGATTTATCTCTTTATAGTCAAATAATGGAAAATACAAATAAAACCAATTTAGGTTGAGCTTTACACTTGCAAAGCAACCAGAACACACAAATATAAAATTCCACAAAGTACTATAGGTTACTGAATTCCATATCAGGAGCTACAGTAGGCCAAGAAACAAAGAAAAAAAGAATAAAAAAAAACCCTCCTGCAATATATGTAGAATGCTGTCAAAAAAGGAGGCACCAATATCTTCTAGATCCAGGCTAATAAATTACCAGATGATAGAGATGGATGAGGGGAAAATATACTGTTGCACTCCATTCACTTAAGCAATGATTCCCCCCCCTCCAAGTTCTGTTGTAACACAATTTTCATTATTATTTCTGTTTTGCTCCAGGTCAAGGTCATTTTGTAAAGCTATGTAATAGAACACATTACACTCTACCCATTTCTGAAAGAAGAGAAAAATGCCTTTGTAATAACATTTGCTTTAACAAAAAAATGAAAATCATTTGTACAGTTTTAACCCTTTTATTACAAGAGAAAATTTTGAGTCACCTTTTTATGAGATTGTGAGAAAAGGCATTGCTTTTTATTATTTTTGTTATGCTTTAGTGGGATGATATAATGTACCAGCACTCACATGGATACATCCCTAGGGCTTTAGATCTATCGATGGAGGTCTCAACTCCACAGTCAAAGCAGTAAGCCTGGGTAGCTGTAGAAGGCCTTCCTGCCTATCAAGTAATCCCCATGTGCAAACCCACATTCGTTTCAGGGGGCCCAAGGCAAGTGTTCTCTGGTGGACCCTCTGAAGCAGGGGTGGTTCAAGCAGATCTGTTGCCACAAACTGTAAAGATCTGCTTCCCCTACCAATGCATATTCCCTGGTAATTCTCCCTTTTTCTTTCCATCACGTGCGCCCTGCTGCTGCTGCCCCCTCCTTGCCTGCCGAGCTGTTTAAGGAAGCAGCCCAGTGGGCAAGGATTGGGGATCACAGTGCAGCAGAGCAATCCCAGAGCACCGCATCCCATCCACCTACTCCTTATCTAAATTCCGTTGCCTTTCACTTGTTCCCACTCAGTCGCATTCAAACACACAGGCTTAGCAGATGAATAGCCTGTCAGTCATTTTAGGGCCTGCTAGCCCTGGGTGTCAGCCATCTTAGTCATGCCCTCTGTGTCTGTGAGAGCTGCCTGCTCTTTCCCATGAGAAGAGAGCTGCTCCCATGAGAAGATCTTAGGGTGACTGATGTTTATCCTTTATTGGCGCCAGCTTTGCCAATTAATTGGCTACACTTGCTCGTTAGGAGATGGGAACATAGAGGATTGTGACACGTGACCCGACTTTTGTTATGGGAGCACCATGTTGTTGCCAATTATCCATTGCTTTGTTCAGTTTTGCTGAAGTCTATATAACTCATATCACCGATGCAACGAACATGAAAATGAGCGAACTCAGGAAGATAGTGGAGGACAGGAAGGCCTGGTGGGATGTGGTTCATGGGATCACAAAGGGTCGGACATGACTTAATGACTGAACAACAACATATAACTCATGTGCTTGGCCCTGTAGCATTGCTAGGTGGGGGCTGGGGGTATGCTGTGCCCCGGGTGCCGACTGTGGTCTCCTCGAGAGGAGCAGCTGCAGTGGCAGCTTTCGCAGTCCTGGCAGCTTCTTTCCCAGCTGCAGTGGCTGTGGAGGCCATTTGGGCCGATTCCAGGGCTGGAGAATGGCTATCCCTCGCTCCTGTAAGGCTCCAAATGATGCAAAATGTGCTATCGCCCCACCTGCAGCCCCCCTCCAGCCATGCGCGTCACTGTAGCATGGCGCGCAAGGCGGGCCGCCCAGGGGTGACACGCGCAAACGGTGATGCGCGTGCACCCGCGCGCGTTGTCCACGTGGAGGCTCCAAGGCCAGAAGAAAATCTCGAAGCGTCCGACACGTCCAGCGGTCCGGGGCCTTCTGAGAAGGCCCGATGCGTCGACGCATTATTTGTTAGCTTTTTCGCACATGTGCAGACCGTTTCTGAAGGCAAAAGGGCAGCCCTTGCCTTCAGAAACGGTCTGCGCATGCGCGAAAAAGCTAATAAATGACGCGTTGATGCATTGGGCCTTCTCAGAAGGCCCCGGACCGCCGGATAGGGCGGTCGATCTTAGAGCCGGGGGTAAGCATCACCCTAGGGCAGGGGTGATGCGCACGCCCCTGCTCCAGGGTGACGCGCCCCCTAGTGAAGATGGTGCCTCCAGCAACGCCACTGGCTTGGCCTGACTTGGTGCTCTTGGACCTCTGGTGATATGAAAGCTGCATGTCCGTTTGCGCCGCCTGGAAATGCCTCTGTACGTGTTTTATGCTTTGAACTCTGAAAAAAAAGTTCTTCATATGCCTTCTTGGAGCCTACAGTATTCCTTCCTTGGGATTCCAAAAGAACTTCCTTGAGCCCATAGCTAGAGCTGATACAGTGAAACATGCCGGGGGCAGAGTCCTCTTCCGCTCCCAGCTTGCTCCACCCACCTGTCTGTCTATGGAAGCAGCTAGCAGCCAAGAAACAAGCGATGGGGGGGAGCAGTGGGCAGACACAGGGTGCAGGGCACTCCTCATTAGTTCACTGTCTCCTTCAGCCTGCAACTTGAAGAGATTGCTTCAGTCAACGCCACAGTCCTGAAGCATGGTCATAAGCGGACTTATCTTGCAGCCCTATACTATTCTATACTTTAGAACTTCATTCTGAGCACTATAGGATATGCCATATTTCCATAGAATCCAGCACAACTACAGCCCAGCTTGCAGAGCTGAAAACCTCAGTTCCATCAGTGGTAAAGGTGTAAAGGTTAAGGAGGAGAAAGGAGTACTCTGCCTCCTCTTTCTTCTTGCTGGGAAGCCAAGAAGGGAGCAAATCTTTTTTATCTTTCTTGCAAGCTATCTTTGGGCCCAGACCTAACTAGGGTTTGTGACGTCATAAAGGCATGTACAATAGTTTACATGCCTTTACAATGTCGCAAACAGTGCGACGCCGGCAGCTACTTCAGGGATGATGCCACAAATGGCAGTGGCAACCTTGGCATGCTGTCACAGAAGGTGAACTATGCTAAGGCATGTAAGCCATTGCGGGAAGTGAGAACAGGGCAGAGGAGGAACAGGGGAGTTTCTGGATGAACAGGAAGATGTGTAGGAGGCAGAACAGGGGAGGGAGGGGTGGATCCCGTTGGCACCAGCGTGTGCCAGGATCTTATCCCTGTTCCTTCCCCCATTAAGTATCTCTCCCTTACTCTCTTTGGTTCTCTCCCAGTTAAATTACTGGTGTGATCTGAAGAGACCCATTGGTACAGTAGAGGCTTACCCCAAGCTACAGGAATAAAAGTTCCCTTTTCTCAAGGAGGCCTCTCCAGGACAGCCTCCCCCCCCCCCAGCAGAATATAGCACATGCTCCGTTGGCATGGTTGCTTCGGCAGGAGGGTGTTTGTTTAGAATTGGGCTGTTTGTGTGCAAGAGAAAGTCTCCTGTAGGAAGGGCTGCCTAAGGGCTAAGATTTCACAGGGACAGCTCCTTAAGAGATCTGGGGTTGCAAGGATGTTCACATGACATGAGATGGATCTCAAGGGGATTATCAAACAAGGGCAGGTGGAATCGGTAAGAAGAAGGACCCTCTCCCTGCAATGGGATCAACTGTGAACCTGAAGGCCTGTTTAGCAGGGAGTGCCCAGATGGAAAATCCATGCCAACCCTTCAAAGAGAAAGGGCCACTATGGAGATAGCTGATAACGCTGCCCTCCGGACTGGTCACATTCAGCATAGTAATACCATGTTGTGACTTTTTATAATACCATTTCACATGCCTTGAGTCTTCTTTCCCACACTCTGTGGGATGTTTCTGTGCCCATGTTAGGAAAGCAGAGGGAAACCAGGAGGTGCTGCTGGAAATTCTCATTATCACAAACATTACAAAAAATCATAGATGGTGCCTCGCTAGTTTAATCCAGGGACCATGAAAGAGAAAACAGACATTTTTAGAATGGCTGGAAAGACATTCTTAGCTACGCCATAAGACCAACAGCAGCAGCAGCAGCTTTTGTGTGTGTGTGTGTGTGTGTGTGTGTGTGTGTGTGTGTGTGTGTGTGTGTGAGAGAGAGGATGGATGGCTGCTCCAACTCATTCAGTGCTGACTCATTCATTTCTAAAACAGCATCTGGCAGAGCAAACAGGAGGAGGCAAAAAGTCCTGAATTTTTCATGTGAACAGTAGCAGCACTGTTAACCTGCCCTTCTCTAGGTAAATTAATTTGGGGAATTAAACATCAGAGTGCAGAACCATACCCCTGGAGACTGATTAGCGATTCAAAGAAGAATGCATCTCTCCCACTTTTGTCTCTTTTAAAAACACACTCGCCTCTTTTCATTGCCCTTATTATGGATCTCACTAATAAATGAATCTAACACACCATTTGAATATGATTTTAAATGTTTCATTTCTTTTAAAATTAATCCACTCAGAGCTTTTATAGTTATACAGATACTAGGCTTATTTAAAAAAAAGAAAGAAAGGCAAGCCAGCAAAAATAATAACCCACCATCAGAGAGCAAAGCTCTTTGAAAAATGTCTCTCCTCATAGGGTTGAATGGTTTGATTCCCAGCTCTGCTGCCTGTCAACTTGACAAACAGCATCACTAGCAAGAAGCAACCAGGTCTTGATGTGACATGCCCAGGAGTCATTGTTTGAAATGTTTGTTTCCTAAGGGCAACAGAGCCTTGAGGAAATAGAGTGAATAAAGAGACTGTTCGTAAAACAGGTGGGCCAGTGTGAAAGTAATAGCTCACGCTAACCACACTGTGATAGATACATCTTTGCGCACAAAGATGATTTGCACGTAACAACCCGCAAAGCACTAAAGCACAGCTTTTGACAGAAAGGCAGAGATGGCCAAATATATATCTTGACGACAAAACGGAAAAGTAAACAGCTAATATGATCGCCACATGCATTCATTATCCAGTGAAACACTTTCCAGGCAAAATAATTGTTAAGTCCATAAAAGAGTCTTTCATTTTAACAAAATGACCGTAAAATGGAAGGGAAAACATTACAGTAAGTGGAGTCTTAATGCAGACTCTCAGTTTGACCTCCAACAAATGGATACCAACCCAGATGAATACAGAAATGCAAACACTAACAGCAACCTTAATTGGGAAATTCGACCCACTGTCTATTTGGTTAGTTTGCTGCATATGCCTGATAGGCCTAACCCCAAACACTACCTTTTTAGCAGATAATGTAAGCTTACAATAATAATTTCTAAGGCCAGTCAGTAACCTTTATCTTGCTTCTCCATAATCTTAAGAATTGTTCTTAGGGACTTGGGCTTCTGAGGATCTTCTGTTGCAGCATTTTCTCTAAAATGTTTAAGCCCCGTGACTGCAGGAAACCTAAGAAAAAGGGCCGTGTGGGAGAACAGCTGAAACCCTTTGGTCTAATGAGCAATAAATCTAGCACTAATTGTGTTGCCAGATTAGCAATCTGGAACCCTCATCTCAGAGAAAAGCAGCCTACACAATCTAAATAAACTGAGAAGAAAATGGAAGAAGGAAGTCCCCTTTCCCACACGCCACCTCTCCCATAGCTGTTCCTACTGTGGGTGGTAGATACACAACCAGAGCTCCACTTTGCATAGCAAACTACCTCTAATCAGGATGAAAATAGAGAAACCCTGCCCTCTCTCCAACTATTTAGCACATTCCCCCACCTGAACTATTGCTTGAGCCTTGCTTATCACCCTAGGAATGAATTGACTTTTTCTTGTCCATGCTAGTCCATTCGTCAGTGAGAGAAGAAGACTTTTTACTATGGCAGAAGGACCAGTGTGGGTGTGGGAAATGTCTCCAATAAGGTGAGACTGGTAGGTTCAATGTGACTGAAATGGGGGATAGCAGGACACTTACAAGGTTGGAGCAACTCAGTAGTGGGGCTGCAGTTTAGAGCTGTAAGGTAGGCTCCCATCTGCTGAGTTCATACAGGGAATCTACTTTACATCTGCCTCTCATACAAGAGGAATGAGTTCCCACCCATCAGGTATAGTATAGCTCAGGTTTGAGCTTAGTGATACATGGGTGAGACTGTGGCTGGCAATCTATCTCACAGAGAGGGATAAGATCACCCTGTCTGCACTGGTCCTAGGTAATGCTTGAGCCTTCCCATATTCCTTCAATAAAGCTGTGGCCTGTTTAATCCCATTTGTTGTCTCCACCTCTTTCTTCCTCTCTCAGCAATGGTGTTCATGCTTAGGCTTACCAGATCTCCAACCGGGACAGAGTGCTAGACCTTTAGGAGAAGGAATGTGGGCAGGTGTAGCTTGTTAAGTCCTAGAGCACAATCCTAGGCATGTCTACTCAGAAGCAAGCCCCATTGTGTTCAGTGGGACTTGCTTCTGAGTAGACATGCCTAGGGTTGTGCTGTAAGGTTTAACAAGGTGCACCTGACCACATTCCTTCTCCTAAAGGTCTAGCACTCTGTCCCGGTTGGAGATCTGGTAAGCCTAAGCATGCTGATCTTTTTAAAAACATATGGCACTCTGTCCCGGTTAGAGATCTGGTAAGCCTAAGCATGCTGATCTTTTTCAAAACATATGGCAATCTGGCCCACATCCTAGGCAAAAGGAAATAAAAGGGATTCCTATTGTTCTGATAGAAAATAAGCACACCAAGGGAGACAAAACTCTAATGTGGAAGACTTGCATGCATACTTGCAAACAGGCAAGTGATACAAGACTTCATTTGCACCAAAGTAGACAATTCTATGGCTTATAATAGCAGTTAAATTTTATGGTTCTGCAAGCCACTTTGGCTGCCCTCCAGGGAGAAAAACAGGGCACAAATTAAACAAATGACTGCATTCCCTTTCCTACTTCTAGCATTCTAAATTTTCTTTCATGTTTTTTTAAAGGAACTATGCAATCCTAGGCAATACTACTCAGGAGTAAGCCTCAATGAGGCTCTGCTCATACAAACTGGTAGCCCGATCCTGTGTAAAGATACGCGGCCGGCCCATAGGGCCGGCTGCAGTATCCTGTGGATCCCAGGCAACGTTGACAGGGCCCGGGAGCACCTCGGGAGAAGGGGACATTTGTCCCCTTCCCCGGGTGTAGGGCTGCCCAGCCCCAATGGGCCTCCTCAAATGTACGTCGGCTCTTGAGCCAACATACACCTGGGGCAGCAGGGTAAGGGCCGCTGAGGCCGGGAACAGGATATCGGCAGAGCTCGCCGCTGATATCCCGACCCAACTTGCCCAACAGCTGCCCCTTCCTTGCCGCCCGGCCTGCCCTCCCCCCCCTTGAACTGGCCAGTGCATTTTTTACCTGCACCAGTGGCTGCAGGGTTCGGAGGGAGGCGGAGCAAGGGCTGCCTGCATGCGCTCCAGCGGCCCTTACTCCCCAGGTGTCAAAAATGCGCTTTACGGTACATTTACGACATTCGTGCCTGCAGAGTGCGCACTCCGCAGGTGCTTTTTTACGCAGGATTGGGCAGTAAATTTTAGTTATTAAATGAAACGAAAGAATAATGACAGTTATACTTACTGTTTTATTTAATTTCCCTAATAATTCCTAATGCTGACCTTTTCTAAATTGTTGCACCACATTGACCTCTGAGTGGACACTTTAAGTGAGGTTTCTTTTATTGCCCCAAGATCCTCTTTGTAGCTCACTACAATCAATTTATAATCCCAAGAGTGTATTTGAACAATTATAGACATGTGTCTGAATGTTTGACAAAAAATAACATTTGATATGAAGTAATATTGAATATGAAATATTCATCTGCAATTTGAGAGAAGCAGTAATCAGATGTCTTGCAAGTTGAGAGAAACAGTAATCATATACTCCCTTACCTGACCCCTATGTATCTATTAGTTCATCTAAAGATAGTCTAGGGGCTGGTACTTTTTTTAATCAACTTCTGTTTCCATTATAATCTTATTTGTTTAAATGGGGCTCCAGAATTTGAAAAATCAGGGGAATTCACTTTTGTTGCCCACCAGGGAGCTAGCATCATAGATTATATTTTAATTCCGTTGGTGTTAAAAAGGTTTGTTAAGGAGTTCTATGTAGGAGACCTCCCATTAAGTGATCATCTGTCCTTAACCTGCCTGTTAGATCTGAATCACCCAACTAGGAAGGACATTAGTACGCCCAAGGAGAGGCTGGAGGTATTACCAAAAATAAGGCAAAATTTTACCACTAAAGTAAAGTTCCATCAGCTGGTAGATTCCCAGTCCTCTTGGCTAAATATGCATTCGTTACGGGATGACCCATTGGAATATATCAGATGCTTTGAGGGGATTACTGGACACTTAGTGTCCGAGTTAGGTAGTCTCCCTAGCCCTCCTGAGAGCAAGGTAATCTCAGGCAACTGTACTTGGTTCGATGGGGACTGTGTGAACATGAAGAAGAACATTAGAGAGACTTTTCGGCTGTTTAGGACTTCCAATTTGGATAAGGACCGGCTAGCTTACTCCTCTATGAAATGCCAACTAAAGATGCTTCTAAATTTGGAAGTGGGTTTTCTCTGTGCCAGGTGCAGGGGAGTGTCAACGGGAAACAGGTTATCTTGTTGTCTTGTGCTCCCTGAGGCATCTGGTGGGGCCACTGTGTGATACAGGAAGCTGGACTAGATGGGCTTTTGGCCTGATCCAGCAGGGCTCTTCTTATGTTCTTATGTTAAATGAGAAAAGGGATAGTTTTATTCAGGACCAATGGTCTAGGTTGTATCAATCTATCATTTTTAACAATAGCAAACAATTTTGGCATATTGTAACAGGTTCCTTACGTAATAGAGATGGAGATCCGTCTATTATCCCTCCTGATACCTAGGTATGGCATTTTTCCACTTTGCTTACTACACAAGTTAGAGTGGTATCTGCCCCTTTTGATTTACAATCTTTGGATGTACCAGAATGGCCTCCTGTATCTAGAGATGAAATAAAGCAGCTTATTAGCCATTTAAAGGATAACAAAGCCCCCGGACCTGATATAATCCCTCCCTATTTGTTAAAAGAGAATTTGAAATGGTGGGCTTTAATGTTGGCATATTTGTTCACAGCTGTGGACAAAACAGGGACCATGCCTAAAGATTGGACAAGGTCTATAATTGTTCCCATCTATAAAAAAGGTGATTGTAATATCCCTAACAACTACAGACCTATAAGTCTTATCTCGGTGATAGGAAAACTTTATGCAAAACATCTTTTAAATAAGCTTCTGGACTGGATCAACATCAAGGATATTCTGGGGAAGGAACAGATTGGTTTTAGAAAAGGGTTTTCCATCTTAGATCATTGTGCAATTCTATCCCACCTGGTAGATAAACAGGTTAGGATAGCTAATTCCAACTTGTATGCTGCCTTCCTTGATTTGAAGGCTGCGTTTGACTCCATAGACAGGACACTTTTGTGGCAGAAACTTGAACACCAGGGAATGGAAAGGAGACTTCTTCTTTTAATTAGGAATCTATATGAGAACTCATCTTGTCAGGTCAGGGTGTCCAAGTCTGGGGAATTGTCAAGAGCTTTCTCTGTTAATTCTGGAGTTAAACAGGGTTGCATTCTCTCACCTATTCTTTTCAATATGTTCCTAAATGATCTTGCCCCATACTTGGATGTTGTAGATGGTCATAGTCCTAAACTGGGAGATGCCCCTATATCCATTCTACTCTATGCCGATGACGCGGTTATCCTTTCAAAAACCCGCATTGGATTGAAACGGCTTCTAGTAAGATGTGTGGACTTTCTTGAGACCAACAAACTCTGTCTTAATTATGAGAAATCTAAGATTGTGTTTTTTGGTAAATCTAGGAAGGTCCACCCTTGGAACATCAAAGGCAATCTAATAGAACAAGTCAGACAATTCAAGTACCTTGGTGTTCTTTTTCATCACAAATTATCATGGATCCCCCAGCGTAGATTAATTAGAGACACTGCCTATAATACAGCTAAGTCCATTGTACGCTTTTTCTACTGTAAAGGGAATTCCTTTATACCAGGTGCTCTTAAGATCTTTAAGGCTAAGATTATCCCCTCAGTGTTATTTGGATTACCAATTTGGATGAGGGCATGGGATTATGCCCTGGAACAGATTCAGGGGATGTTCCTACGTAAAATCCTTGGCCTACCAGGATGTGTCCCTTATGCCGCCCTTTGTTTGGAAGCAGGGATGTGTCGGCTGGAGCTAGTGGCTTGGCTGCAATTCTTTAAATACTGGCTCACTGTCTATTATAGGACCAACACTGAGGGTTTGCTTCCATATCTTGTATCTGACTCAGTTTCATCTAAAGAACTTTGGCGCTTAGAAAAGAAAATTAAGAGTGTTGGGTTAGATCTGGAAAGCCTGGGAAATTGTACCTTCGAGCAGGCATTTCATCAGATTAAAGCTAGACTGCAAGACATAGATCAGCAAGAGTTGTGGGGAGATGCTGATAAAACCTGTTCCCCTCTCTCATTACATCTTGTGGTCAGCTATGGAGTCAGCGTAGGGCATTTTCCCTAGCCAGAAACAATGTTTTTCCTTCAGCTGTGACTTCTGGCAGATTTAGGGGTATTCCTCTTGAAAGTAGGACTTGTACTACTTGGGGGGGGGTGGAGTCAGTGCAACACATTATTTTGTACTGCCCTTTCTATTCAGACCTGCGCAGGGTTTACCTTGAGGACCTTTTGATTAAGAAAACAGGTTGTGCTGACCCTGATAAGGTTCGGTTTATCCTTGGGGGGACTGAAGTGGAGCTAACAGAAAAGGTGGCCTATTATCTGAGTGCTATACTTTAGAGTAGAGAAAAGCGTGTTTCTACAGTACAGATTTTTATTAATTTATGAGATGTTATAATATTGAATGAATGAATGAATGAAACCTTTATTGGCATAAAGACAAACATACATAAAATATAAATAGCAAACAGACAAACAATATCGTAAAACACAGACTAATCCAAACACATAAAACAATATCTAACACAGTCAGAATAAGTGGATACAACAACAGCAACTGTAAAGGACCATCTAGATATTAAGATATCCCAACTGCCATCTATAACCAAATGAATCTGCGTCATATGAAGGTGAGATCACTTCGACGTTTTATTAATAAATCCAGATAGTTTGCTATTTGATTGGTGCGTAATTCATCGTCACCAGCCAATAGGTAATATATGACTTCCAAATCAGAAAATCCTGTAAATTTAATCAAAATCGGACCTAAATGAGATGAACGTAAGTCTTGGTAAAGATCACAATATAATAACATATGGGGCAAGGTTTCAATAGCTGTGTTATTACAAGGGCATAGCCGTGCTTCATGTGGCACAGATTTATATCTGCCAGTTGTAACATTAGACGGGAGCACATTGCATCTCGCTAAAGTAAAGGCACGTTGTTCCTGTGGACTTTTCAATAATGCAAGATATTTGGCCATTTTACATACAGCTGATGTTAGTCGGAAATGCAGGGGGGAGCATATTTTCTGCGCTGCTGCAGAAAGAACTTGTTGCTCGATGTCTAATAGCCTGCCCTTAAGAAGCTTGAAGGCTTGGAGCGGTGGAAGGGCTCCCAATGAATCTAATGCAACACCCATTGTTTGGATCTTTTGCATGAAAAAATTGGATTCGGGGGAGAATGAAAAATCGGCTAACATACTTTTGAGTAGGACATCATTGTTAGCAGCGTAACATATCCGAATCCAGAACTTAAAAAAGTGCAGCCATACAGTTGTTTCTAATCTAATCATTCCCACCTCCAAACAAAGGGCAGCATAGGGGACACAATGTGGTACAGCCAGTATATTATAAAGAAAGGCTGCTTGCACCCTTTCCACCATAGGATTGAAAGCAGACATCCAGATGGGTGACCCAAACAGTAATTGGGATATAACTTTAGCTTTGAAGATTGTCACTGCAGCGGGGATAAAAGAGTTACCCCATGTATGAAAAAAACGGCTGATTGCCTGGGATGTTAATTTCGCTGAATTAATTGCAGCTTGGCGATGGCTTGCCCAGGATTGCCTATGATGAAAATAGATCCCCAAGTACTTAAATTGCTTGACCTGTTGGATAATCTTGTCTTTGAAAATCCAAGAGGCGGGCTTCCAATTCTTGCCAAATACTACAATTTTTGATTTATCATAATAGATGGATAATTTATTGCAAAAACAATAATGAATACAAGCGGCAATCAGGTGTCTTAAACCTGTCTTAGTAGTTATAATATTTTAATGTATAAAATATTGGCCAAGATTATTATTTAAGGTTCATGTTTGTATGTTTGTTTATGTTTACGTCTTTGTTAATGTATGTGTCTACATGTAAGATGCCAATAAAGGTTTTGGAATTGGAATTGGAATTGGATGTCTTGCAAAGCCAAGGTAAGTCTGTTGTTAGAAGTCTGGATGTCATAAACCCTTGACTTTTGTAAGATTATTTTACAGATTATTGAGTTTTCATGAGGGGGTTGCTGATTTGGATGTTGCTAGAACTTTAGGTTTTGTTTGGTTGTTGCTTTGAATAAAAATAACCGTTTCTGATATGTTCACTTGCAGAGTGAGTGCCTGAGGTAGAACACCCAAATGCCTCCCCTATGATGGCAAACATGTGCTAAAGTATGCAATTAACAACTTGTTGCTGCCCTTAATGGTACTCCTGAGGTAAGCCACTTTACTGCTGGCACTATATATATATATATATATAGTGTATATATATATACATACACACACACACACACACACACACACCCTTTCCACTAAAAAAATGCTCAAGACAGCTTACAAAGCACACGGTTAAACAAACACGACAGAAACATTATCAAAACGAAAGACAGGGAAAAGCAGATAAAGTATGATCTAAAATTCAGCCTAAAACTGTGAACAACCAGGAGAAACTAAGAGTCCTATAGAGCAAAAGGCTTTCTAAAAAGAAAGCTCTTCCCCTAATGGCAGGAGAAGAGGAATGGTTGACCTCCCTTAGTAGGGAAGTTCTGCAGCCTGTCATAACATTTTTTTTTTTTTACTTTTCAGATTTGTAACAGGGTCAGGTGTATACAAATAATGCTGTCAGTGGCTCTGTGCCCATGGGATAGAGCAGGATATGAAGTAAGTAAATAGATGCCCTCCGCCACTTCCAGTTGGGAAATTTCCCCTATCACTATTATCTTATCACAAGTGCTCAGTGGAGTTCAATAAACTTACTGCAAATTTTTGGCTGATAAGTCAAAAATTAAAAATGCAGGCCTTGAGAACTGATCCTCAGCCTTGGCAAACATTCATGGCATCCCTGTGTACTGGAATTGCTGAATGCTGTGCTTCTTTGCTGAGATACAAAAGGGATCATGATGAGAATGGAACAAAAATTCCCACTGCTACTGATTTGTTAACCTTCTGTCACAGTCGTTACTTCACTTGCAGGAAACCCTATCATCTGACCCTGATTTAATGTTTTTCCCTTGTGTCTGCTCCTGACAGCTTTAGCTCTAGCAGCTGAATTCTTTTAAAGAACTTAGCATTTATTCCAGAAGAGGGGTGGACTTCATTTCAGCTGTCTGAGAGCCCACACTGTGAGAGAAACACCCACTCACAGGCAGTGAGTGAGGAGTGAAGATGTGCTTTGCAGGTAAGTCAGGCAAATAAAATGGAAAGTCTAGTCCAAGATGCATCAGGGAATTACGTTCATCTTTGTTCTCATTTCCGCTAGTTACAAACCTTTCCCAAAACATATTGGTAGCTGGATCTCCATCTGCTGACCATTAGTGGTAATTTCACCTCATAGCATCTTATAGCATCCATTAACACTTTGCATCTCACATTTTCTCAACTTGCCTGTTTTCCCCCTATTTTGTCTAATCCTTTTTGTTTAATCTTTTAAAGAAAATTTATCTTTTCTGTTATTTTGTATTTTTATTTCTTCTTCTTTTTCTTTCTGTATTGTTTGTTTATGTATTATAATAAAATTTAAAAAATAATTAAAAAATATTTTATAGAAAACTGGTTATATTCTAATCCTTGATCTGCCTGGTCCCTGGTACAGTGGATTGTCTTGTCTCCTCGCTTTGCAGGTGTTACTGTGAGAGTGATTTTGATAGGAACCCCTGAGGTTTAGTATTTTCCTGAGAGGAGTTTTTACACTCTGCCTGGCCTTAGCATCTGGACTTGCGCCAGCAGATACATTCTACCTAGGTTATCCCCCATTCAGCTCCATGTCCAAACAGGGAGAGAGGGGAGCAGGAAGGGGGTGAGCATGCTAACCACTAGGCACTGCTTCCCTGGGTCAGTCTTCAGTCCCTGAGAGTCCCATCCTCTTCCTTGACAGGTGGGGAAATAAACTGGGTGGTATCCCCCAATATAGCATTAGTAAAATCCATGCTTTTTTTTGCTGCATCTGAAGTATCCACCACCATGATGAATTTCTTATATTTTGTTTTTCTTGTTAAGTTGTCCCACCATCCATAACTGGTTTTGAAAATGGGCTCCTATTCAGTTTTCTGATCTTTATACATTTATGGACACTAGTTGCGGAGCTTGCTTGCAGTTTCGATTCCCACTAAAATAATGTAGCTTAGGATTTCTGGGAAATATTTAATTTTGTTTTCTCCTCTATTTGTTGAAGTTTTTAATCAAGGAATTCTGTAGGACTGAGCAGAACGCCGGACCCACGCCAATAGCGCTGGGTGCGTATTTGCCACAGCCTCGCTGTAAGCACAGGAAGGAGGAAGGGGTGGGGACTCAGGGAGGACCCACCTGAGGGTTGGACCACAGGGAGGCGGGGCGACCCAGGCAGGTTAGTGCGGGTACGAAGGCTCGAGTGCGGCTGTTGGTGTGAACTCTGGGGCAGCAAGGGCAAGGGAGGCCCCGATCTCACACCTCACAGCTGCCCTCCGGCGCAGAGGCTAGTGAGGGGCTGGCCTTGACCAGAACCATGCAGCCTGCGCTAGATGCCCTCCAGCTCAGCGCGGGCGGCTCGAGTGATCCTGCTGCCCCGGCCCCTGCAAGGGGCTGACGGTGAAAAGCCTGCCTCCCTCGCTGGGGGGGACGGTCAGCAGCTTGGAGTCAGGGTGAAACACCTACCGGCCGGAAGGGTGGCCTCTGGCCCTTCCCCCCCCCCATTTTCACCGCAGCCAGCAGGCCCGCACACTGTTCTTTTAACTACCACCTTAAATCCTGCTGGTTTCCTGATCTTTCTCTTCCTGTTATTTACTTTAATAAAAGTGGACCTTTACACCCATATTACTGACTCGTGTGTTTACTGGGGAGTGCGTAGGCAAAGCTCTCACCAGATACGTTTTGGCTTAAGTTTGGGGATGTGGAAGTTAAATTTGTGGCCCCCAAAATATGGGGGGGAAGAGTGCACATAAGAGACATTTTTACTCAACCTAAACTATGTCAGCTGAAGTTTTTTTTTTTAAAAAAAGTGAACGTGCAAATATATTTATATACTTTCAAATGTAAATATTTATGCATGTTAATATTTATTTCTCTTTTGAAGGGCTCCTAAATGCACAAATGGTATGCGACAAAATTGGTCCCAAGCCAGCGGAAAGGATACCACTATCTCTCATTCCCCTTTTGCTACCTGCAGGGATAGTGGCCTCTATTCTCCCATAGGATAGAAACCAGGGAGTAGTTGGTCCCACTGGAAGGGGCTTCTGTTTCTTCCTCATTTTTATTACTTTACATATGAGAAACATATCCTGCCCTCCCCTCAAGGAGCTCAAAGGGGCACATATGAAGCCACTAGATTTTAACCTCACAACAACCTCGTTCAGAGACAGTGATTGGCCTAAGATCACAAAAAGAGTTTTGTGGCTTGAGCAGAGATTTGAACACCAACCTTCTTGCTCCCAGTCCAACACTCTGTCCACTATACATCACTGTCTCATTTGCTACATAAATACAGGATCAATGTTACACATGTACAGGAAAAATATGTTGTTGCAGTGAAGTTACCTGTCATATTGCAGTAAACTTTCAAAGGCCCCAGTGGACCACTGCCATCTGGATCTATCCAGTAGGAACCTGTTGCTTTGCCCAAGTGTTTATATGCTTCGCAGGAGAGTTCAAAAATAGCTGAAATAAACAAAACCAATAACTCAAGTAAATAAACTATACCTGAGATCAAGGAACACTATATTAATAGAAACTGTTATCATATTACCAAAAATGTGTGTGTGTGTGTGTGTGTGTGTGTGTGTGTGTGGGGTAAACAAAGGCATTTAAATATTGTACTGCATTTAGTAAGCAAAATAGAGGTATTTAGCATCGAACACTCTGTCTTAAAATTTAAAAAATGATAGCGATGAAACGGAGATAGGATTTGGCAGAGGAGGCCACCGACGATCCCTCCCCCTTCCCGGGCCTAGACGACCAATCCTACCCCCCCCAAAACGCCCCATTCTGCCCTCCCCCACTTGACGGGGACCTGCCCCTCTGTGGTGGTGATCCTCCTGCGGCGCCGGAGGAGCGGCACAAGTCTCTCCGCCGACGTAGCTTACTAGTTGAGTGACGCAAACGTGCCTTACAGTACATTTGCGACACCCTAGACCAGCGGAGCAGCTGCTCTGACGGTCTACTATATAGACAGGATTGGGCTGTAAGAGGCCAGACAAGAACTCAAAAACATTCTTTCATGAAGGTGAGGTGGGGAAAGCCACCATAGATTTTTTTTTTAATCCCACTCCAGTCTTTGTGCACACCTTTCATTCCCAATCTACGTATACAAAAAAAGCCCGGCTTGGTCTAGTAGGTTAGAGGGGGAAACTGGAGGGGTGAGAAGAAATGTGGCAGGAGAAACCATATTGTCACACGCTGTTATAGCTGCAGAGCTATTAAAGAGGCAGGATGGTGGACTGCAACCCAGCAACCCTTGATCAGACTATAAAGGGCCACACTTTTGTTTTAATAAACCAGGGGCCAAACTATAGGGAGACAGAAGGAATATGGAACCTGTTTACTTAGTAAACCAGATGTATTTGCAACTTTTTATTTCACCAACATCTCTTGAGCTGGAGGCAGGTAACAATTTTTAAGAGTTGAAGGGTGAGATGATAGGGGCAACTTTGCCTATGTTGTACACATATGTTTCTTTTCTCATACTGTTTTCTTTGGTCAAAGAGGTTTCCAAAACACTACAACAAACTGCACTGAAATGAGTGTACATAATATGCCTATGTACACTATGGAAGTAACGCTTATGTCATATCGCCCCCAGAACTCCAGCCTACAAGAGATATAAGGTAAATGTTATATGCTGAGTTACTGAAGGATCATGACAGAAGGTAAATCTGTTATTTTAAGAATCCAAATATGAACTCTAGAAATTGAGATGAGCTCTGAGAGTTACTACTCAACGTATTACCATTTTTCTTGTTACGCAAGATGGAAGCACAACTTCTACATCTGTGAAAATCTGCACCTGCATAGCAGATAATTGCGTGCTAAGAGATCAAGGATATAGGTGAATGAAAAAAGAAAAGGAAAAATAGGAATAGAAATCTCTCTTGGAGCTCTGTTAATTCTGTAAGATTGCTTTGAGTTGAAAAGTCTTCTGCTGTTTTTGAACATTTATTCTCCCCAGCACAACCCAATTTACACCATTTATGCAACTGACAGCACAATCTTGCGCAAGTGATCTGCCGGGTGGCCCAGTTCCACCGCGGGCAGGCACCCCACGGCAGAAAAATACTCGGGGAAGGGGGTGTAACCGGTGCTGGGGCCAATCGGCCTCCTCGGAATTCCGCCAGCGAAATCGCTGGCAGAAGTCAAAGGAGGCCGTATAACGGCTCAGTCAATCGGCGGGGGACAGGATATGGCCGAAGCCATCCCCTGCCCCCTCGGCCATCGGCTGGGCCTATGGCCAGCCTCCGTTTCTGGCCGAACCGCCCCCCCCCGCCCGCTGGATCCTTACCTGGGTCTGGCAGTGAGCTGGCGAGTCCTCCATCAGCAGACTTGTGCCGGCCTTCCTTGCTCGAAAGTAGACACAAACGTGCCTTATGGCATGTTTGAGACGTCTTTGGCCAGCGGAACGCTTGTTCCACCGCTTGAATTTACAATAGAATTGGGCTGTGAAGCATTTTGTGCAGGGATATTAATACATGTTAATGACAGCATTTTCAGTTACCAGTTAATGAATGATACCAAGAGGGGCACTGTCAAACATGATCGCCTTCTAGAGAATGGAACTCAAATATACAGTTTTGTCTCTCTCATTCAAAATGAGAGGTGTAGGATTTGGTTTGACATTTAGATCAATGGCACTGTAAATGCAAAGGTTACTCAAAGAGTTTGGGGGCTTTTCATTTCTTCTCTTTGATGGGAAAGGGATTCTCAGTGTCTCTGATTGTAGTGCTATACTGCTAAAATTCCACACAGGGAGTCTAGATGGAGAATTCCTGAAGATGAAGGAAGCTTTTCATCTAACAAGTAAATGCTTTCTACTCTCCAGGAATTCAGTAAAAGCAAGGGGGCATGAAGGGAGCAAAATAATGGCACTCTTTTTTTTGTATGAAACACCGGGTCAAACTACACATTATTTATTATGATATTTATATACCACCTTTCTCAACAGACTCAAGACTAATTCTTCAATTAGATTTTTACAATTATTATTCCATGAACCAATTTCATAGAACCTCAATTTCTGTTCATAGTGCAGTTGTCATCCTGGCTGCGGGCTCTTGCACTTTTCCAGCTCTCACAGGCAGCTGCACCAAGCTTCAAACCAGCTCCTCAAGGATGTTATCATTTTTTTTGCACCACAATCCACTCCTCCTCACAGACATATCAGCAGCCTCATGGTCTCCCATCCAACCAAGCACAGAGTAATCTTGCTTAGCTGTTTCAGGCAAGGTGACAGCTCAACCTCCAGATCACACCTCCATTATGTGATCCTGATGAAAATGCACTCCTCCCCCCCCAGCTGCTACTAGCCTTAGAAGAGAAGCTTCCACTGGTGCTAATGGAACCCTCTCATTTGGAGGCAATAGCAGCTTTCAGAAGGTGCCTCTGTTGAAGGGACCACATCATAGTAAGAACGGGTATACAGTACTGTACATATCCACTGGGGATATGTTCCAGGCCCCTCCGTGGATACTTGAAACCGTGGATAAGAGCGAACACCCCCTCCATGGTTTCCTGAGGCCCCCCCACCCTGCCTCCCCTGCAGGCAGGCATGCTTGCCCCCCCCAGCTCTTATTTTTCTTTCAGCAAGCTTTGTTTCTTTCTTAAAACAGAGAAGCAGCCTCCATTGCAGGCAAGTAGAACGAGACTAAGTCCTAGAGAGGCTCTGCAAGGTTTCTGTTAACCTTGCAGAGCCTCTCTAGTACTTAGTCTCGTTCTACTTGCCTGTAATAAGCAGCCAGAGGCTGCTTCTCCTGTTTCTTTAAGGAAGAAATGAAGCTTACTGGGAAAAACGTAAAAGCCTGGGGGGGTCCCCATGATCTGTGGATAACTGAAACCGTGGATAGCGAATCAGTGGATATGGGGGCCCACCTGTATTCCCCTTTCCTGCATGCTGCTGTCCAAATCCTGATCCCATGTCCCTACCCAGTTACTATTTGAGCAAGCAAAACAGGGCCAAATTGAATTTAACAATATGTAGTTTGGCCTTTTCCACATTTGAAAATCATTAGGTTTAGCTTTGGCAACAGTATAAGCTCTATTCAGGTAGTTTGTCTCCATAGTTCGATAGCTAGATTGTGAGCCCTTTTGAGACAGGGAGCCATTTAATCATTTGATTTTGTCTGTAAACCGCTTTGTGAACTTTTTGTTGAAAAGCGGTATATAAATACTGTTAATAATAATAGTAATAATAGTAATAATAATAATAGTTCAGGACCCCCAGAAACAAATAGGCAAGCCTTACACGCTCTATAGTTCCACCTCCCAGGTCTTCAAGTGAACATCATTTCTCTGCACAGACAAACGTCATCCATGGGGAGGGTTTCTCCTTGTGATTGTGAATGCTCAACCACCAGTGTTTGCAATCATGGGGAGAACCTATTCCCCGTGGATAGTGTTTGCCTGTGCAAACAAATGCTTTCCACAGAGAGAGTGGGGCGGGGCTATGGAGGGCGGCTGCAGGGATGGGGCTTTATAGTGTGCTCACACTGGCTCCAACCACATATTCCTGCTCCACAGGGACAGAACATAGGAAGAAGGCTATAGTCCCTCTTGATCTGTTTCACCTTGCTTTCTCTCTGTTTTCTGATAAATTATAGCAGGGCCCCTGACTACCTGATATTCTCATTCCAAAATTGAAATTTTCCAGAGCATTCGTTCAGTGGTGATTAAAACTGGTCAAACATTTGGTTTGATGCATGACACTGAGAACCTTTTCTCCTGACCCCAAAGAAAGAACTGGAGAGAGCCTTGAAACTTGATTCAGGCCAATCAAAACAACTATATTTTACACAAGCATTATAAGCAAATTTCTGCAAGTATTCTCAGCTCCAAAAGAAACCTGTACTCTTCGAAGTCAGAAAAGAGAGGATATACATTCATCCATGTATCCATTCATATGCCACCCTATCCATAAGGCTCAGAGCAGCTTACAATCACAATTTAACATTTTTAAAAAGGGGAATGAAACCAAACAGTTTTTTTTCTGATAGTATTATCATCAGATCCCAAATAGCATGAGCCTCTAATGCAGCAATCCTGCAAACAACTGGCAACATACAGAGCATTGCCCTACCTCCTGTTTCACTAGTTGTCTCATATTGGAGGACTCTCAAAGTTTGTTACAATGAATCTTATCAAAACTTATCCTGAAAGCTGGTTGCCACTCAATGCTCTCTACTACAGGACATTTGGCAACAGTGGGATGACTGTACCCCCCCCCCAAGCAACTATCCATCTCTGAAGCTTTCCAAACCCCCCCCCCCCCCGATAGTCTGTTGAGCCTGGGCCTCAGGAACCAGGAGAAGTACCAGGAGAAGAAGGACGTTCATGCCAGGGCATTTCTCCTGTGAGGTTTTGCTACCCACAACTGGCCGTTTGCAGTTTCCTGTGTCTTTTGACTTTCTTTTATGTTCCACAAAAAGTGCAAGAATGTTCCAGGCCTCTGAAGGGAGAAGAGACTAGGATGAGCAGGCTGCTCACAGGGCCTGAATCAGGAGGATTTAATTCAGGGTCATACCTTCTCCCTCAAAGTGCAGGTCAAATGGTCAACAGAGAAACGTAGGCAACAAGCCATAAGCAAGAAGGCTCTATATGCTTCCCTTACGATAATGGCTCCCTTTGAGTGCAGAAATGCATCTCGGATTTGAGTGTTTTATGTTCACATTATACAGGGATTGCAATATTCTGTCTCAAAAAGCTTTCACTCATTATTCTAGAAAAGAAAATAATTCATATGTTTTATTCCCATTTTTCTAAAACTTTTCAATTGTTGCACCAAAAAAAAAAAAAAAACCAAAAACAAAAACAAAGGAAAAAGGTTTAGAAAAGAACCAGGAAAAAAAACACAATCTTTCTCGGTTTTTATCTCTAAATCTGCCCAAGGTAAAGAACAAATGGCTCAGGTTCCCACAGTATAGCAAAGGAAACAAAGATGAGTATTTGGTAGAGCCCTGCTGTTGCTCACAGGTTTGACAGGTCAGTGAAGGAGGAGGAGATTCCCTTCTTCAGGGATCCCAAGGGACTCAACAAAAAGTTATGAACTGTGCCAATATCCTCTAAGATTATTTATCAACAGAACCAACTACAAAAAGAGAGAAGACAAAAGGCTCAAAAAATGATATACCCTAGACAACCTATTTCTTGTAGTATATAACCTAGTTATTGTTTCTGGATCAATGGGGCAACTTTCTGCACAGTATTAGCACAACGTAAAATTTATCTGAAGACTGAGAGCTTTCACCAGAAAGAACCTTCTTTGTGTAACTTCCACTGGTTTAACAGTCATTTTTCCTCCTCAGTACACTTACCATTCGACCCGGAAAAACTGGAACCGTCCCGGAAATGGCCCTCCATTCTCGGAATCATCCTGGAACGGTTTTTTGGGCCGGTTGGTAAGCTCCGCCGCCACCGCCTCCATTTTGAAAATGGAAGAACTTACCCGGGCGCCGGCATCTTGACTCACGAAATCTTGTGAGATCCAAGATTTCAGCGCCCAAATCTCATGAGGGCATGATGCCCTCATGAGATTTGGGCGCCGACATCTTGGATTTCGCGGGATTTCACGAGTCAAGATGCCGGCACCCGGGTAAGTTCTTCCATTTTCAAAATGGAGGCGGCAGCGGCGAGCGGGTGAGTAGGCCGGCAAGAGCCAGCCCGGGCTGCGCGTGCCTCGCTGAGGTTCACACGGCCCAGGCAGGCTGTCGCTAGCTCGCCCGGTCTCTCACCAGCTCCGAGCTGGCGAAAGAGTGGATGAGCGGGAGCCAGCAACAGCCAGCCTGGGCTGTGTGTGCCTTGCTGAGGCACGCTCAGCCCAGGTGGGCTCTTGCCGGCCTACTCACCCGCTCGTCGCTTGCCGCCACTGCCGCCGGCAAAAGAGCAGCGGCGATGGGCGACGATGGGGTAAGTTAATTTAATTAATTATTTTCTTGTAAAATTAAATAACTAATTAAAAATTTGTCTGCGCATAGGGGGCGCTTTGCGCCCCCTTTGGTTTTTAAAGTTAAATTGATTTCTTTATTTATTTAGTTTGTTGATTAAATAAATAAATAATTAGAAATTCCAGCCATGCATTCGCACCCCCTATTCACTTTTTTATATTAAATTGGTTTTTTTTTTAATTTTTAAAATTAATTAATTGTGGGGGGTTTACCCCGGTTTAAGAGGGTGAAAATATGGTAAGCCTACTCCTCAGGGATCAGGGAACTCTCATGAGAAGCAGAGGTGGTGGGGAGGATAGGCCCAGCACACACAGCAATGTGAAGGAAGCCATGGAGGTTGCCATGACACTGCTACAGTCCAATAAGCAGGGGAAGGAGCAGCAGTCAGAGGCAGCGCCGTATCTACGGCGGAGCGGATGGAGCTCTTGCTCCAGGCGCTCGTGTGGGGGAGGGCGGGGAACTTACAGAGCGACGGAGAGAAAAAAACGCGATCGTCGTTGGGCCCTCCCTTCCTCCCTGGAGCCGTTTGGCTCCGAAATAGGAGCAAAATGGGCGGGGGGGGGCGCATCTACGTGACGTGAGGGCACGTCGCGACACTGGCCCCGCCCCTTGCTCCGGGGGCCAGCGAGGTGCATTCCGCCTCTGGTCAGAGGGGAGGCCTAGGCATGCTAGAGCAACATGGCAACATATCCTACCAATCAGCAAGGCCCCAATGGCTCTTGAGGAGTGGGTGTTAGAAGGCACAGGCCTTGAACAAAATCTCCTCTGAAGATCAGGCCCAACAGAGTTTGCAGGCACTGGTGTGAATTCCTCAGAAGCCACAGATTGAGAAGAGACAGAGCCCCTTCTCTCATAGTCTAGAGATAACTGAGAAGCCAAGGGATTTGGTGATCCAGTACTCCCCTCCTCCCCTGCTGGACTCCTGTTTTACAACCAAGTTCCTATCCATCTTCCCTACAAAATTGGCAAAGGAGTTTTTGCATATCTATCCAGGGCTTACCATCTCATGGGGCACTCCAGAGAAGAGGGGAGCAAACATGGGCATGTGCATCAGATGATGATCAGGACCTGGCATGTTCCAGGAAGGGGTGAGGCTTCCTGCCTCCTATTTAAGCAGCTCAGTTTGAGACAAATCTTTGCTTGTGCAACTGCTTACATTGGGGAGCTCTCTTAAAAGCCTCCATCCAAACCCTGTGACCTAGCTCTACTTTGGTTCTATGTTCCTGCCTTGGTCTGGTTTTGTGCCTGCTGCTGCTTAATTTGCCCATTTTACTGCCTGCTCTGGGCTCTGCCTTGGCTGTTGAACCAGCTTTACTTCTCAGTTGTCCAGCCAATGGGCACTGACAGTTGGGGGAGAGAGAGTTTGTTGCCATATCAGATTAACAGCCTGATCTTGTGTAACTTTAAGCTGGTGGAGGTCTCGCTTCGCCGGCCTAAATTGTCGCAAATGTGCTGTAAAGCAAGTTTGCGACTATGGCAGAGTAAGCAGCGCTGGTGTAGAGGCCAGCACCGCTCACTCCACAGCCTACCTTGACCCGCACCGGCTGATGCCAGTCGGTGGAAGGGCGGGCCAGGGCAGCGAGCGAGGGGGCTGTTGGCCGGCCTGGGCTGGGAGGGGGCAGGGATATTGCAGCCTGCGCTGGCCTTACACGGCATCTCTGGATGTACACCAGCTCTGGAGCTGGTGTGCATCTGAGGAGGTCCACAGGCTCCGGGCTTGCCTACACCTGGGGAAGGGGACAAACGTCCACTTCTCCCGACGGTGCACTCTAGCAGCACCGGGGCACCTTGGAATGGGTTTAGGATGCAGCAGCTGTCCCTTTAGGACGGCTGCACATCTTTATAATAATATGCAGTATTTATATACCGCCTTTCTTGGTCATTGGATTTTTCCTCTGACTTTAATCCAAGGCGGTTTACATGGGCAGGCTTTCCTAACCCCCCCTAATGGATTTTTTTTACAATTATACATAAATGTTCAATCTTTCATGAACAACTGCATTCCAGATGGTATCCTTTGCAGTATGGCCTCTTCCTGGTCGTTGCCTCCCACACTCGGCCGACGCAGCTGGCAGCTCTTATCTCTCTTCACAGAGACTTTTTTCACAGCTTTTTTGTCAGCGGTATGTCTCGAACTGGCCGTTCACTGATCTTTGGGCTTACGAGGTGACAACTCTACCAACTGAGCCAGACCTCATGCCAATCTTTACACAGGATTGCACAGTAAGAGGCATTCAAAGGCCAGCAGGATTGGGCTGAAACACACTCCCTGATGATTTCACAGACTGCAGCAAGCACAGAAATTCCAGGTGGAACTGGGTGCAGCTGTAGCCTCCCTCCCTTCTTGACATGAGTTTACAAGCAGGCAGGAAAAGAGGGCTAAGATGAAGCAAGCACTCCATTTAAAGCAGCCGAGGATGGTTGGGTACAGGCCGACCACATATACCAGAAAATCCTGGGAACTGTAGTTCTTTGAGGAGGAGATATCCTCAGTACCCTCAACAGACAATAATTCCCAAGACTCTTTGTGGGAACTCATGAGTTAAGTTCTTATAAAACTCATATTTTTTCATCTGGGTGTACCCACATGTAAGATCCACACAGGTGAAGGGATCCTATTAACCTGCAATTGTAAAATAATAAAAATGTTTACAACAAAATTGAGTTAGGCTTGATTCTTCTTCCAGATATGCTCTTGTAGATTTGAAGTAATATTTGCAAATCTTTGGAGCCATTTCAATGTTTAATTGGTCCATCAAGTGCAAACAAGCCCTTCTTTATTAATGTTACTTCGTAGTAGACGTATTCAACGTTTAAGTAAAAGGTGGATTCATTGGATTTTGTTGATGACAGTACGTTGGCAGCTATGCTCTGCCAATACTTTAGATCAGGGGTTCTCAAACTGTGGTACGGGTACCCCTAGGGGTACGCGGACCTCTTGCTGGGGGGTACGCCAAGCCCTGCCCCTTATCTGCCCCATCAGCAGCTAATCAAGTGTTAATCAACATGGATTTTAAATTGTAATTATTTTCAGAGCCCTTCTGTCTCTCTGATTTTGGTTTTGGGCTTATTTTTGTACTTTGGAAAATGTAATTTGGTGGGGTGGGGGAGGGAGGAGCTGATTTTGGGAAGTGTGACTTGGAGAAAAAAGAGATCCTTGCATGTCTGTCTGTCTGTCTGACACACACACACACACACACACACACACACACAGAGTTAAATAAAACATTTTTCACATTTAAAATTGTTTTAGTACTTTTATTTAATGATTAATTACCTTATTAATTAATTGATTAATCCAATTAATTAGCAGTTAATTAGCAGGGGGTACTTCAGAAAATTGGACCGTGATAGGGGGTACCTGAGCCTCCAAAGGTTGAGAACCCCTGCTTTAGATCCTCACAGAGACACAAAGCATATTTTTGGTCATAAGCAGGAAAACAAGGATGCAGAACTGCATAGCAAATGGGCACATTTCAAGCTGCAGAGCAGTTAACTCTAGCTATGTCCTTTTGAACTCAGTATATTCTGCTTTAAATGGACAAAAATTGTCTGCTTCTGTTGTTAGTCAGATTATTTCTAAAAGTATGGAATGTCAAACTATAGTATTCTAAAAATAATGGGAGCAATTTTCTTAAAGCAAGCCTGAAATTCCAGTATATTCTATAACTTCCAATGAACATAATTTCTTTAACAAAATGCCAAGTGTTTCTTACTGCCCACAATGATTTTTACTGCAATATTTTTTACAATAATTATTACAATTTTAACGAGAATAATACTCCTGAATATTAACCGCCTAAGTTCTTTGTCACATTATACATTAGTTAAAAGCTGTAATTCTTGTCCTCATTAAATTGTATTTCTCCCTTGAATTGTCCATCTAATTGCTAACTAATTTAAGATCTTTTGCTCGTAAGGTGTAATGAGCTCAGCAATCAATCAAAGTATCATCAACAGTTGCTGAAAATAAAAACAGAGTACAGTCTTGCTAACTGTATGTCTCTCACATCACAAGATGAGTAGTCCCATAGCAAAAGACAAGAAGAAGTGTGTTCTAATATTGTTCTATGTAACTGTTGTGAGCTGCTTTGGTGGGATTGAAAAGCGTCCCTAGAAATATTTTAAATAAATAGCTATTCTAGGATCCATATACTGTATAAGCTAATATGGTATAGCTTAGTTCGACTGAACTTGAAATAGATTCCACCACTTAACCACCATGATTAACTCCACTTTTTGATACTGTAGTTAACTCTACATGTATTACATTTAAACCTTGGTTTTTTTGCGTTCAAGCCCCTCTACAACATTGTCCCTCCTTTTCTTTATAGTCTCATTTTTCTCTAAACCCCTTCTCATATTCTATATCCAACTTTTACTTGACAAACATTCTGTTTGTTGCTTGCTCTTTTCTCTTCTGCAGTACCCTATAAATGGATTTTTTTCCTCTGAACTTTTGACTTTCTCTATTTCTTTTAACAAGATCCTTAAAATGTGCCTTTTTTCTCTCGCATCCATAGCTTGACTTTTAATTCTTAATCTCTACCTCCTCCCTTTCAGTTTTTTTATTCTTTTACCATATTAATACTCTGATATAACTGAAGAGGCTTGACACAAGTAACTGTAAATATGCTTCGATGATTCAGTAAACCTAGCTGTTACAGAAAGATTGTTCTGCATATTTTTAGAGAAGAAACAGTTTGGTTAATATTGTGCCATAATGAACATGGACAAAACATCAGTTAAGTGTAATATCCTGTGTTACACTTACAACTTTGGATAACATGAGTCTTTTGGATGGCCAGTTACCTGTAATGAACACTGCTCTCTCAGGAGAAGGGTCATTTATTTAAGCAAATAACAACACTTATTAGGTCATATCTCTTTTTGACATGTACTAAATAGAGCAAAGCTGTAACTCCAATCAAATGAAAGCTCACTAGCAGGGTATAAATTAGATCAGTTTGGAAATATTTTACAACCTTCAGTTCCTCCATGGAGGGTATAACTTTTAAATAAACTTACCCTGTGGTTCTTTTGAACCATGAACATATCCTTATAGGCTTCTTGTCTGTTTGCTTGTCAATCTGCTCCCATGAAGGTTGAAAGCTTCACATGATTACTTTCAAAGGGAACATTGCACATCAGAAGTTGGCTATATATATTATAACTTCCTTCTACTTTAATATGCCTACATGCTTGTAATTCTAAAGAGCTACACATTCTCAATATTATTCACTATTATTATAACTATTTACATACCACTTTTCAAGAAAAAAAGTTCAGAAAGCAGTTTATATACCAAAATAAATGAGGAAAAAAATTCCCTGTCCTCAAAGAGCTCATAATCTAAAAAGAAAGGCACAAGAGAGACACCAACAATCAGGGATGTGGATCAAGTCTCTGACTCAAAGTCTCTGAGGCATCATTGGGGGGGGGGGGGCTGGGGTGGGTAGGCCCCAAGCGGCGGATCTGTCACCCCCCTCCGCCGCTTTTTCTTCTTCGTGCAGCCGTTCTCATCTGCAAGTTTGGCCCTCCCGCCCAGGCACTGTTTGGCTCCCAAAAAGGTCCGAAAAGCGCCAGGGGTGTTTCCGCGCTGCAGCGGCGCGTGAAAATGACACGCCGCCGCCTAGGGGCGGGCTGTGTGGCATCCCATGGGGGTCGTATGGCGTCCCGTGGGGGGTCTTTATGTCTCTTTCCTCAGTCGTGTCTCTCCAGCCAACGAAGTGATTTGTCAAAAGAGAAACTAAATCAACTACTAACGGTGAAAACCAATCTACAAAAACTTGCTATATGGCTACTGGCTCCAAATTGTAACCCAAAGTTTTTGGGGGGTTTTTACTCAGTAAACATGTTTGCTGTACAGGTAAGTTAAAAGAAACGCTAGTTTCTATTAATAAGGCAATTTTGGTGATACGTTTATAAGTTCTATCATTTTATTGTAAAGTACTATGCATACTTTTATATGGTTTTATATGGTTCTGGTGATATTTTATTGGTGTATAAGGTTTACAGAGCAAGCCTATGCATGGGACAATCGACTAAGCAGTAGCATTGCCAAAAATACTACTACCTAGATACTACCTCTGAGCTATTTGGAATTCTGAATTAAGGGAGTCTCTTCTAAAGGCTTCACTGTCATTCTTTCCTGCTCTGCATTACAAACTCAAAACATTCCTATTATTGGTGCAATATTCAATGTACCTTGTGAAAACAGACGGCAAATTAAAAGGCAGACGTGTAATATTAAAGCAAAACAAAAAAGATGGGCAGATGCCAATGTGCCATTGAATTGACTTTGGACTTAATCATGCTGTTGAGTAACAAGACCATTACTATTGTGGTGATGAAGAAAAGGAAAGGAGAGGCTGTCATTAGAATGATAGAGATGAATCTGTCTTTGACATGGCAGATGGTAAGGAGGATGATTGACATGTCGAGGTGAAATTATAATTGAGCTACCACAAACTATTTCAAACTGGCAGCTCAGCCTGAATTCAGAAGCAATGCAGTCTCGTGATTTAGAAAGTTAATATGCTTTACTTTCAAGGCAGTTTGTGGAGGGGTGTGGGGTTTTAACATTTGTATTTTTCTGCAAGAAAAAAAATATTAAAAGGCTATGGCTAGCAGATTTAAGTGGCATTTGATGTGTATTTTCCAATAACATCAGAGTCCTAAATTAATAGAAAGCATATTTTGGGGTAATTAATAGCTAGTAACAGGAGTTCTTCCGCAGACGTTTACATGTTCATGGATCTATGGAGATTCTAATCAGATATTTATTTTCAGTGCATTTAAAAAATGCAAACAGCTTGTTAAACCATTTATCTGCAAATGAACTAAGACCTAACCAGGAAGATCCTAGGAGGACATAGTGTTTTCTTAACACTCCATTTGTTCACATCTGCTCTTGGGAATCAAGCAGACTGAAATATAGCATATGTGATATCAGGCTGGTCGTAAATGAGTCATGCTTCAGAGTTTCTCATTTGCTAAAAGGAATGAAACATGCCTGAATTAAATGTGGAAGAGCCTGGGACCTGTAAGCTGAGTGGCTATTCTCCTGGAACAGCTCATATAGGGTCACCAGAAGTAGAATGGTGCCCTAGCACCAGATCAGGAATTTGCAACAGCCTCACCTAAATACAGGGGGAAGGAGAAGAGAGAGCACAGGTGAATGATGATTCACCTGTGGCCTGGGCTACAGGGGAGGCGGGGCGACCCAGGCTTACCTGGGTGTTACGGAGCCTCTGAACTCATTCCAACTTCCTGCGAGCAGCTGACACCCTCCCACTCACTCCTTAAGCAGTCCGGGCTCTGCCAGTCGCCTCCTTTGGGGGGGCCAGGTAGGAATTTTTCTGCTCACCTGATTGGCCATGGTTGGGCAGTTTTTTCGCCTACCTCGGACTGTGCGGGGGTTTGGGGCCCAATTTCTGTTTCTGTTTCTTTTTCAGTTAACCGGTCACTTTGTGTTGCAGGTTAGAATGGGCACGAAGGCTCAAGTAAGTATGTGGGGGTGCACCCCAGGGCAGCAAAGGCGGGCATGCCCCGAAGTAACACCCCACAGCTGCCATCCGGTGCTGTGAACGGTGCGGGACAGGCCTTGACCCAAACCTTGCAGCCAGCGCTAGATGCTATCCAGCTCTGCGTCGGCCTAAATATCTTGCTGTCCTGGCCCCTGCAAGGGGCCGACAGTAAAGGCCTGCTCCCCTGCGGCCTTGAGTCTGGGTGACACCTGCCAGCCTTCAAGCCCGCATGCTGTCAGATTTAACCTTGCCTTAACACCTGCTGGTCTCATAACCTTTCTCTTCCTGTTATTTACTTAATAAAAGTGGCCCTTTCACCCATATTACTGACTCGTGTGTTTAATGGGGAGTGCGTGGGCAAAGAAGACTCGACTCTCCCAAGCAATACCTAAGCTGGCCTCAGCTGAAGCATCCCTAGAGTTGACCTAGAATCAAGCTTTTGATTTGGTTGGGGGATGATCTGCTCAATCATAGTTTCTCCTATTGGCTCACCGAAAACAACGAACGGACCTGATCAAAAGCAATTTGGTGACAGCGAGAAACGATGGGTATCATTGCCTTTTCTACAAGGAACCAGGGACAAAATAGCGAGAGTGATGAGAAAATATGGGATCAGGACTTTATTTGCTCCTACAACTAAGATAGAGCAAATACTAAGAAATCCCAAAGATCAAAGACCTACGTTAATGAACCCAGGAGTCTATGAAATAAAATGCGGTTGTGGTCGTGCTTACATTGGAAATACAATGAGACCTATTAAAGTAAGAGTACAAGAACACCAGAGAGCGGTAAAATTGTTACAAGGAGAAAAATCTGCTGTGGCAGCACACGCCCTGGAATCTGGCCACCAAATTGCTTTTGATCAGGTCCGTTCATTGTTTTCGGAAGCCAGTCTAAAACAAAGACTGAATCTGGAGGCTATTTCAATCTCTCAAAGGAAACCTGCGAGTCTTCTGAATAGACAGCAAGAGCTGTCATTTGCCAATAAAATCTGGCTACCTATCCTGAAAAGAGCATACATGCAGCCTAGGAGGAATAGAGCGGAGGTTGATGTTGATGTTGATGTTGTCAGTTAACGGTTGCCATGGCTTTTACTGGTATATGCTAGCAAGAGCTCCATGTTCTCAGTGTCATCCAGCAGTGTTATGCTGAATTACCTTGACAAGGTCCCTCGTGTGGGATGAAACGTTGGTAGGAGAAATAAGGACTCTTCTTCGCCTGTAAATAAGGATTTTTATCTGCGCACATCTCCAGAGTGTGTGTTTGAAAGAAATCTCTTAAGAAGACAGTACGATTTTAGTTTTTATTTCTCAAATAATAAACATGGCTAGAAAACCCATAATGCCTACTTCGTTACAAATTGTACCAAGCCATGAAAGTTTCCATACTACATTGAAACAGACTAACATTAATGAAGACTTTCATGACATTAACATGAATAGAGGACATAATTATTTCAGAGTAAACCAATATAGCTGGTAGCTTTCAATAATTTGTGATAGATGGGGTGGGTTGGATTCAAACAGCTATCAGTTTGAGAAGGCCAGTCCATCTATAAAGAGGATGATGCAGCTCATGTTGAGTGGTAGGGAGGGTGACTCAGGGTACCCTGTACCCTAAGTCTGTTGCTGCCCCTCCTCCAGCCTGCTGTGGATTGAGCTGCATGGATCCATTTCCACTTGCTAAAAGTAAGAGGGAACTGGATCATCTGCTTCCCTTCCTACTAACCATGTTCCTTCAGTGTGGTCTCTTTAAATAAAACAGGAAGGGTGAGACATGCTGGGAGCTCCCACTATGACCAACACATCCTGTTTTGTCAAAAAGGATCATGTGAGAAGAAGCAAGGTCAGAGACTGCATTTTTCATTCCAGGTTTGGGGGGGGCACATGCGGCAGTGGCAGGTCAGGGGGTGTCAGGAAGTGGATCTGGTTGGGGATGCAGAGAATAGAGTCTCTGGGAATAGGGGTGCTGTAAGCATGTCCCTGTTTTCATCTGAGAAATGCTGGAAGATATGGGCATCTAAAATAAACAGTTTCATTTGAAGAAAAGAGTCTTAGAAGTGCCTAAGGCTCCCACAGAAGCCAAAGAAAGTAGGAAGCTGCTCTAGTGTTTTGGAATTTTTTACTGAAGGCAGAAAAGCAGCGTTTTAAGTACATTTTACTCTGAAGTTTAAAGTCAGCACTGTGGGGTTTCTTTTTATAGCTTTGCTCCACGATTTCCATTAAATTTTCTCAGTTTACAAATAAAAGGAGGATTTTTGTTTTCTAAATACCACCCCAGCAAGCTCAGTGCAGACCCTGAAGGCAAAAAAAAAAAAAAAAGAACACTTATGCATTTTGCTAACTACAATAACGATGGCATTGTGGTCACCAAAGCAAACTTACACAGGGTGGGAAAACTGCAAACAACCTGATGTTTCAAAATAAGACAAAAGTCCAGTTTTCAGGCAGCCCCAGCATACAACAAGAAAGAAAAAAAAATACTTTTGTTGATAAATATGTCCAGTTATACAGGCATTTTGAAGTGACGACTATCATTCTATAGTTTTTAGAGAACCAATGCAATGATCTGCTCCAGAGACGTTTTGTCATGGAGCAAGGCCTATTTCAGGCTGAACAGTGTGGATGTCATACAGGCTGAGCAGTGATCATATCACAGACATACTGACAGCCCAATCCTATTGCGGATTGGGCTGTCTCATGGAGGCACTTACGACAGTGGAACAGAGCTCCACTGTCATAAAATGGCTGATGGAGTGCACAGCAGTCCATCGGTGGCCATTTCCTGAGCACTAATGCACTTGGCTATTTTCCGAGCGCAGCAGCGCTTCACCACTGCTGATGAACCCCGCCACACCTGCCAGAGAAGGTAAGGCAGCAGAGGGGGCAGGTGGGGAGGGGGGGAACCAGCCATGGAGGGTGGAGGGATGGGGATCGGGGAGGCTGTGGGAGGGGGTGGATCCAGCGGTGACGGTGCAAGCCAGATACTACTTCCACTTTTGCAAGCCTCACTGCCCTTTCGTCTCCTGGGACTTGCACCAGCTACAGAGCTGGTACAGGCCCGAGGAGACTGATTGGAAAGTGGGAGGCTTCTGGAGGGGTAAGGAGAAATAATTCCCTTACTCTTCCGAAGCCTCCTTATTTGCTCCCCCTCCTGGATACAGCACACTCATTTTCAGTCTGGCTGCACTAGCGGGGGTGGGTGGGATAGAACTGGGCTCTGAGCGGCAGAGGAAGGTTTAAAGGCTATGCAATAAGTGGAAGGAATGGAGGGCTGTGGGGGCAAAGAGCAACGGGACTTTGGTGGGGAGAACTAAGGAAAGCTGGGTCAAGGAAGTAGAGGACCTCAGGAATAGAGGAGGCAATGGTCTAGATCAGTGATCTTCAAAAGGTCCGGAGGGAAACAATGTCTTTCCCCTTAAGGGGGGTGGCAACTCGGGCATGACGTCAAGACAGCGGCAGAGGCACTGCTGGGTTCCTGTCGCTGCCGCCTCTGACTAAGTAAAAAATGGGGGGGGGGTTGGACTTATCTGTTGGCAGTGGCTGGAGATGCCGCACAACCCAGGTTTTCGCTGCCACCACAGACGGGTAAGTCCAACCCCCTTTTTTTACTAAGTCAGAAGCAGCAGTGGCACGAACCCGGAAGTGTTATCAGTGCTGTTCCCGCCAAATCGCAGACTTACTTTCAGGTAAAGGTTGAAGATCACTTGTCTAGATCTAGGACTGGAGGAGAGAATGGAGAGAGGACAGGGGTGGCCCAAGATGATCAGGCAACCAAGACAGCACCAAATTCCATGGCCCCCCTGCGGGCTCCAGCACTCATACCTTCTGCCAGCACCTCAGTACAAGCACCAGCCAGTATGCACCCTACTCTGTCATCAGCCAGCACCCAGTGTCCATGCCTTCCTTCCTCCAGCACTGTTTCTTCTAAACTAGTGGTGGAGAGGATCCTTGGAGCAGACTCTTTCTACTCCCAGCCATTTAAAACAACTGGCTTTGGAGGAGACGGTAAGACCCTCCCCCATCCTCTTCTTGCTCACCCTCCAAGGCAGTGAGTAAGAAGTGGATGGGGCAGCATCCAGGCAAGTGATGGGCCAGGGCAAGCAGCTGATAGGCAAATGCCAGTTTGCTGCCTGTATCAGCCTGCCACCGGAAGTGAGTGCTTCAGCTGGCCTCATGGCTGGGCCACCCCTAAATGTGAAGAGTCTGTGGCTGAGCCAGCCGGTTTCATGAGACATGGAGGGATATGCTCTACTGAGTCTGTTCCTCCTGGTTCTGATAAGCTCTTGCAGTACTTTTTGATCATGCAAAGTATCCCAAATAGATTTGTTTGGGAAGAAATATTAGGCTTCTCCCACCTACCCCGGGGAGAGGGTGCCAGCCCTGTGGTCAACATAGCCGGCTGGAGCGCCTCATATGTGCGATAACTAGTTACATTTAATAGTCCATGAAATTCCACTGTAGAAGAAGGGACACATTGTCTCAAGGGCAAACTCTAAGCCTGTCCAGTACTGGGATGAAGTGAAGATTGTACCACCTAATCACAAAGCATATCCTGGAAAACAAACAGCTGGTGTGGATACACCCTTAGCAATGGTGCTTCAGTTGATCACCAGGGCATCTATGAAGATCAAGAATTACCCCAAGGCAACCAGGCAGGAAAGCTTCACAAAGGTTGATTATTTCCCCTAACTCCTCTTAGGCTTATTTGGGACAGTCAGGCTAGTGACATCTGAGTAGATTGATTTGCAAGGCTTATAAAGAGGCATACCTTTTCCCAAGAAATGTCAGAGGTGTTTCCCATCCCCCCACTTTCAAGAAACAGTAGCAGTCCAGCCACAATGGCGTTCAATTAACTTGCAAAGAAGAGTAAAAACTTTCATAACATATAAAATAATATGTTTTCCTGAACAATTTCAAGAGGTTGTTTCAATGGAATTACTGTATAATGTATACGGAGAAGAAATTTTCCATCAAAGGTTTCAGACAAAAAATGCTTGTTATTAGACCACAGTTTTTGTGCATACCTGTTTACATTAACGCCAACGCTGAACAGACAGAATTACAAATCTGCTTGAAAATATGGCATTTCTTCTAGCTGCATTGGAATTTAATATAAGTACCAAAATATGTTTTGCAGCTAAGCATGTTTTTTTAACAGTGGAGTAAGCAGTAAACTAAAACAAGCATTTTTAAATGGGAAAGATTAAACGAAAGCTAATTAATTTGCAAACTTCACGTGCAAAAGCAGTCTCAGGTGGTGATTAATCCTTATAAGGATTTTGCTCCCTACACGAAGAGTCTCAAAATTATCTCCTACTAATGATATGTTCTTTTAAAATTGTCCTCCGGAAATATTTATGCATTTATGTACTACATAGGCACTATTATAAATTCCACTGACAAATCTACTATGTACCTTTTATCAGATCCTGTAATCCTCCCTTTATCAGAAAACTAGTTAAAGAAGGCCTCTGATATTTCAGGTGCTGTGAGGGAGGACTCCAGCATTTCCCCTGCCAATTACCCTTCTTCTGTCCCTTCCTCCCATCTCAGCACTACCACACACACACCCAATTTTCCTTCCCAATCCCACCCTCACAGCTAGGATATTACCAAAACAGGGCAAGGGCAAACAGTACACTCTACTTGTTGTCCAGATAATTCAAGATGACAGTCTACACTGGGTCATGACAAGCTACTGTAGAAGAGTTGGGCTGTGTAAACTATAATGAAACCCAGCTGCAGGTGCTTAAAATAATAATTAAAACACACAATGGTGCAGAGCGGGTTTTTAATCTGATTTTCAGAGAAGGCTAAAATGTGGAGAAGCATTCAGCTGAGAATTCATTCCATTAAGGAAAGAGTGCCAGATGGCCAGAACATCTGCTTTGAGGTAGGCTTTGCTACCCATGCCTCCCCAAAGCCTCTCAGAGGGGCCAGCATTGCAAAGCATTTGGATGAGGACTATCTCTAGCCACTCTGTGGCAATCGACTGTTGCTGGAACACCTAGTCAGTTGCGGTCATTTCCTGTGGAGGTTATGTACCGGTATATATTGGAGGCCCACCACTGACAGTGGGCCACCATCAAAGGGAGGTGGCATCAATGGGCAAGTTGCCCATTTGGGTCCTACCTTTCAGTTGAAGTAAGGGCAGCAGTAGCCCCCTTAGCTCTGACAACCCTGCTGAGAGCAACGTTATGACTGGATGGCAGGAGGTGTGGCCTGGAGGTTGATCCAATGCCCTGCCTGAAGAAGCTAAGCAGGGTCGACCTTGGTTCTCACTTGGATGGGAGACGGCAGCTGCTGATGGACCTCGTGAAGATACTGAGAAGGCACCATGAGAGAGTGGAATGCAGAGGAGTCAGCTGGAGAGAGAACATCTTGACAACCATCTGAGGGTGAATTGTGGTGAACTGTGAAGCTTGGAAGTGCAGAGCACAAGCCAGAAGGAGGGGCTGCACTTGGAAGGAAAATATCTCGTGTATGGAAGGTTCTATATATGAATGGAACAATATTGTACAGACCCTTATCGGGTCTAGGATAGCCTGCCTGTGTAAACCGCCTTGAATAAATCTGATGATGAGAAAGGCAGTATATAAATACAGAAAATAAATAAAATAAATAAATAACAGGGTGTTGGGCGGAAGATTCCTATTTCCTAGCTGATTTAGTCTGGAGCCATAGGTAATAGAGAGTTATTTCCTAAAGATCAGAGCTGGATAAGTCTCATTGCCAAAATCTGGCCCATTTTGAGCCAGATGGCAGGCCCATTCCCCTGTCATAGCATGCAGCCATGACAAAACGGGCTAGGAACACAGGAGAGCTGGGTTCCCCCCCCCCCAATTCTGGTACGCTCAGGTCGCATATTTCTTTAAGCTTCTAGCACGCTCGCCACACTAGCAATTTGAACTGCAAGCTCCAAGCTAGAAAAGATGGTGGCCTCATGCACCAATAGGAAGACTGTTTGGCTGCAAAGGAGCTTGGGAGATGTAGTACGAGGGACAAGGAAATAAGAGCCATCTTTTCAATGGAGGCTTATGTCTATCAGGATTCATTCAAAATAGCTAAGGTGGCTTGCAGCAACACTTCCTCATCTTTAGATTCTCATCCAGGTCTTGTAAATAAATATTTAATGCCACAAAGCACCCTGAACTACAGTAATTTGCCATTTTGTCATTTTTAAAATGAGCTGCGCTATAACATGCTAGAAATGTCACTTCCTCCTATTTGCTCTGAGAAAAAACAAAAGCAGCCATATTCTCTGTATTCATCATCAGGGAATCTGCTCTGTGTCCAGTTGCCATCAGAAGTTTGTTCGGTGGGGACGCAGGACAGGGCCTTTTCATAAAGCGCCCTCAGGCTTTGGAACTCCCTCCCCTGTGAGGCCCAACTGTTTTACAGCGCAATCCTGCCTAAGGATCCGCTGGGCGGCCCAGGCTGCCAGCCGGATTCCGTGCTCTGCTGTGGGCAGGCTCCCGCCCGGTGAAATCGCTGACGGAGGAGGCCGTGTAACGGTCCAGCCACGTGGCGGGGGTCAGGATATGGCCGAGGCTGTCCCCTGCCCCTCCCGTCCCGGCTGGGCCTATTGGTCCCTGCCGTTTGCCGTCAAAACGCTCCCGTCCGTCGGATCCTTACCTGGGTCCTCCAGCAGTCGGGCGAGGGCTCGGTCGGCAGAACAGGGAAGGCCGACCTTGCGCCGGCCTTCCCTGCTCTCGAGTCATCGTAAAAAAAGTGCCTTATGGCACTTTTACGATGGCTTAGGGTGGCGGTACGCTCATTCCGCTGCCCTAGACTTGCGCGGGATTGCGCAGTTACTTAGCTTTCCTCTGAGTTTGTTTTGCTGGCCATTTATTTTATCTGCTGGTAGTTTTCTGCCTGTGTTATTGATTGATTATGTTTATATTGCTGAAAATGTATTCAATTGCCTATTGTAAATTTTAATGGGACCAAAAGACAGCACAGACAAGTTTTAAATAAATAAATTTGACTCTTACAAGTAGGGATAGCAGAGCAGCTAACAAGTATGCTGAAACTAAAATAACCTTACAGTCTCAAAAAAATAATTCACACACATACCGTATTGTCCTGAGTATAAAACGCACTCCCCCCCAATTTAACTTTTGAAACTAGGGGTGCATTGTATACTCACACCGTTGCAAAAATAAAAAAATAAAATAAAATGGTGAGAACAGCGTGAGATATTGCTGGAAGAAGCCGAGGCTAAGAGGAGACGCGTTGTCTTCAAAGCAGCTAATTGAAGTGATTATCGGGTAATTATCACTGCTGACTGAAACGCGCACCTGCTTTTCAGCTCCGTTTGCAAATCTCCGTTTGCAAATTGGGCTTTGCAGCTCTGAGATGCAGTGGGCTCCGAGGAGCCCACTGCATCTCGGAGCTGCAAAGCCCGATTTGCAAACGGAGATTTGCAAACAGAGCTGAAAAGCAAGCGCGTCTCAGTCAGCAGCGATAATCACCCGATAATCACGTTCTCTGCCCTTTTCTTTGTAAAAACAAGAGGACACACACACACCTCTCTCCCCTACAGGCTGTAACCCTTTCCAGGCTCCAATAAGTTGTTAATTTGTGTTCTCTGCTTTGCTGGGTTTTGTATCCTCTTGTAAAGCAAGATCACATACACTTTTATCCTCCCTCCCCAGGCAATGAATGGTTCAGGCTGCAATCCTGTGCACACTTTCCTGAGAGTAAGCTCCATTGAGAACAGTGGGACTTGCTTCTGAGTAAACATGCACAGGATTGCACTGTTCGTTTAAATCACTGGCATATATTTAATGCCAGTGATTTAATTAAAGTTTTTTAATAGCACCAAACTTTAAGGGTGCGACTTATAATCAGGTGTGTCTTATACTCAGGACAATACGGTACATTTAACAACAAACATATAGATGTTTATATGCAATAGCTGGAAGCCTCAAAACTTAAGAGATCTCAGGAGCAAAGCCTTTCTACTCCTCAAAGTAATATGTTGAGTGTCTATATCCTGTAGAGGAGGGACTCAAATGTGTCCGGAATTCCGGACTCTCCACAATGCCTCAGGGACTCTAGACACGCCATCAAACCCCTGGTGGGGGAACAGCAACTGGCACTGCACCACCAAAGCATGGATTTGAGTCTGGCCCACCCACTGTTCCCTGAGCTGCCAGGGCATAATGCTGGAGACAGCTCTCAATCTCTTGTGAATCTTGTGAGTACATGCCAAGTCTCAGAAAAGGGGCCACACTACCAGAAAGCGGGCTGGCAATAGAGGACCCCCAAGAACATGTTTGATGCACAAAAAGGAGGAGGTCAAAGCCTCCTTTGACTCTATGCTACCTCTCTATGCTACCTCCTTTGACTGTTCATCAACGGATGAGGTCCTCTCCATCCTGGAGCAGCACTGCCCCTTCAACCACAGGGCAAGGCCAGGTAAAGCAGGGGATGGGGATCGGTGAGAACCGACCCAGGAAGAGGAGGGACCAGAGCTACATAAGGCAGGGCCAATGGTGAAGCAGTCTCTGGACAGGCTACCTGAGGGCTGCTCAGTACTGGCTCCACTAAGGATGAGACTGGGCGAAGCTCAGGGAAGGAGCCAGAAGACTAGAGGAGGAGGGACTGTGAGGCAACCCCCTCCCCACCACTGAACTCTGAGGTTGAATAGCTATTAGCTATTAGCTATCAAACTGTGTTAAGAAACCCACGACATACAGTAATTCCCCTCAACAATGATTTGCCGCTCAATCTAATTTATACTTGTGGGCCAAACCCTCTTTGTCTGTGGGTTATGTATCCTGAACAGCTTATTCTTCTCTATTCTTCTATTCTTCTCTATTTGCCTAATTGTTGACCCATTGACTCCCTATCCTGTAGACCTCTGGTTGGCATCTAAATTGACAAGGGAGCCATTTTAGGACCAACGGCTAATCCAGAAGGCTGTACGCACTCATTCAAGACTACCCCATCACTTTCATCTTGGTGCCACTAACCAAATTAGTGGACATGATTGAGACGTATAAAGTTATGCATGGGATGGAGAGAGTGGATAGAGGGAAATTCTTCTCCCTCTCGCACAACACCAGAACCAGGGGACATGCACTAAAATTGAGTGGAGGGAGAGTTAGAACAGACAAAAGAAAATGTTTCTTTACCCAGCGTGTAATTCATCTGTGGAACTCCTTGCCACAGGATGTGGTGATGGCACCTGGCCTAGATGCCTTTAAAAGGGGTTTGGACAGATTCATGGAGGAAAAGACCATCACAGGTTACAAGCCATAAGCAACCTCCTGGTTTTAGAAGTGGGTTTTCTCTGTGCCAGGTGCAAGGGAGTGTCAACAGGAAACAGGTTATCTTGTTGTCTTGTGCTCCCTGAGGCATCTGGTGGGGCCACTGTGTGATACAGGAAGCTGGACTAGATGGGCTTTTGGCCTGATCCAGCAGGGCTCTTCTTATGTTCTTAAATTCCTTTTTCCCCTTATGAGAGTCTTTATATGGCTATAGCAAATGCAGAACTGTACATTGGGATGGCGGCATACTAACTGGTAGCCAAATTTGGCTAAAAGCCAAATGCTGGTCCCTGCTGCAGCCCATATCCTTTCTCCTTGTCCTGCTGCTGAGCTGGGGTCCAGAATGCTACACAGGGCTCTCAGAAAGGGTTACAGCTCTTGGCACCCAATGCAGCCTCTCCATCAATGCCTTCTGCGATCCCAGTCCTTGTCCTAACATCTAAGTATTTCCACATTAGATTAATTATAGGGACTCAGACTGCTGTGCTGCAATTCAAAACGCTTGCAGAGTGCACTCAGAGAAAGGGTTATCTTTAAATATTCATGGAAAAATGGTGTCTACTGTATTATCATTATACTGCTCCCACAGTCCTATGCAATAAAGTGGAAATTCACAGCTAAATCAGAACAGAATTTCACACTTACTGACTCTACCTTAATAGCACTGATTAGAGCAGATTCTCTTTTTGTCAACCAATTATTGCAAACTGTGCATTTACATTTCATTTTGCTCTTTAAAACATTCAGTAAAATAATCTTCAAGGAACAATAATAGTATTATCGCTCATCCCCAAAAGCATTGTGTCTTTTGACCTGAAAAGCTTTTTAATTCCCCCACAGCCAGCCTCTTAGATTGACTACCACCTGCAAACTTAGCAACATTCAAGGGCCAAAACGTTGCTCAGAAATAATTAAATTAATGTGGGATAAATGTGCAGCCATAAATGAAACTAATCTAGATTTTAGGAACGGAGTAAAAAGAGCCTTTGAATGTTTATGAATGTACAAAGCAGTAATTAAACAGCAATAGCTCTTTGCTGCCTGTTTTTTTTTTTTCAACTTTAGGTACACAATACAGGGGGGTGGGGCGGGGCGGGGCTGATCTACATTTATGTAACTTAACAGTAACAACACTCCCTGCTCAGAGGCTATGAATAAACAACAAGTAAGGTAATTAAACAGGGTTTACATCCTTATAAAAGCAGGAAGTACTGAATTAATATTAAAATCCTGGAAGCAACGGATTCTTCCAAAGTTGAAACTGCCAGCAGGTCTGCCTCAAAAAATTCACTCCCTAATGATTTAACAAATGACCAGCTGATGGCCTTGATGGGTGAACATTGCATTATTACTGGCAAGACCGTAATGGCAATTTTTCGTAACCTCGAACGGATTACAAATCAAATTGATAGCTTGCAGGACCAGCTCTTTAAAACCTCAGCTGGACATCCCAAACAACAACAGTCAAATATTTGCTCTACTCAGCTGGCAGGGACGGGGGTGTTTGGCAAATTAAGTCAGCCGAAAGCTGACTCGGATAAACACTAAGATATTAACGTAACAAACTTATCCACTTCTCGTTGTCTCCAACCTGACCAGCTAGCCCTTGAGATTGAAAATATTCCAGTAAATAGAGGACGTTGGATAAACAGAGAGTCCAGGATTCGATAAGCAAACTTTTACATATTCAACCCAAATATGTGGATATAAAAACCATACAAAAACTACCAAGCCCTCCTTATAATATCAGACTCCTAATTACCTTCAGAGCTCGAACAATTCCTTGTATGTTCCATCGGATGAATTATTTTCTAAGCCTCTTCAGAATAAGACAATAAGAGATATGATGCCAAAGTCACTTCTGCCGGAATGTACGAAACCAGCAGCCTTATCAAATTCTTCCCCAGCCCCAAGGACATCGTTGAATAAATGCTCTCTTGACGCTCAACCAATTGGCACACTTCCAGAATCTGGCAATCAAGGAGAACCTGAAGGCCTGGTGTGTAAGCCTTCAGGAATATCCCAGACTGACAATGTGTTGACCAATTTGGAAAACATTACTTTGCAATTAGAAAAATCCTTGGCTGCTTGGAACAGAAGCTCAGAAGCTCAAAACCTGAGTGTATCTAGGAGCCCTGATATGAACATTTCTGATGACTGTCTTCAATGTCAAACTATAAATGAACATCCAGAAGAGGCTGAACAGGAAGTGATACCCCCCAGCCCTTCAAAGCCAAATAACAGCAACACAGTCTGCAAGTCTAACGATGATCCAGTGAGGCCTACCACCACGGAATTAATAATGCAGTTGGAACTGGAGGGAGATGAGATTGTAAATGGAGCCATGAATGCCTTCAAGGAGCTACCAGTGGAAGACCAACGGAACGTCTTAAAGAGTTTGGACAAAGTCAGAACCGAATTGCTTCAGAACTTAGAGGCCTTGAATGAAATAAACTGCCCTCCTACTGAAGTGATACAGGCAATAGTACATCATTCAACATCTAGTGGAAGGCAGGGAGAAATACAGATCTCCCAAGAGCTTATCCCCTTATCTGATCCTGATGCAACTTTGATTCAGGCTGAAATAATAGATCAAAATAGGATATCCCTATCCAAACCTGAGTTGGAGATAGACTCGGATCCACCTACGGAGACCCAGCAGGGATTGTCAGCTCCTGTTCCTCCAATGACAGCGAATTGACATTCAAAGACTCCAACCGCCAGGAATGCTGGTGACCTCTCTAAACTCCCACCAACTACTTCCTTTCTAGGGGGTCCTGCTTCTTTAATTAAATTGATATCCTGGAATGTGGCTGGTTGGGCTAGGAAAAAGTGTGATCAGGATATTAGAATGCTTTTGCAGAGGTGCGACATCGTCTTATTACAGGAGACATGGGCGATAACGGATATTCAATTGGAGGGGTTTAATTCCACTTCACTTCCAGCGGTGAGGATAAAATCTAAGGGCCGCCCATCTGGGGGGCTTGCTATTTTGGTAGCGCCTCATATTCCATTTGAATTGGTGTTTATGGCAGATAGCCAATGCAAACTTCAAATTGTGAAGGTGAAGATAGGGATTAATGATATATTAATAGTTAATGTATATATCCCACCATCCCAAAACAAGATAGTTATTGATCATCAATGGAGATACCTCACGCAGGTTTTGGAGACACTTGATTCCAGGTTCCCCAATGCTATACATCTTTTAGGGGGAGACTGGAACGCAAGGGTAGGGTGTGGTCCTGATATCTTCAGGCGAGTGTGGGAGGTATTGGACGAAACTTCATTGCCACACTATTGCTCGTGGTCAAGATGCTCCAAAGATAATCAGATAAATTTTGCGGGACAATTGCTTGCTAAATTTTGTACAACTAGAGGTCTAACTTGGCTTAATGGACTGGAGGATTTTGGTTTCGAAGGGGAGTACACTTATGTAACCATTCAGGGGTCAAAGTGTTATTGACTACTTTTTATTCCCGGTGTCCAGTATATCGTATGTTACCCACTTTCAAGTGGGCACGATTATGTTGAGTGATCATTTACCTCTTCACTGTACAATATCATTGCCATCCACTAACGTATTAGAGGCCCCACCTGTTCCCACTCAGTGTGCCTTAATGGATATTCCATTGGAGCCGCTGGTAAGGATTAAGTGGGATTCCTCTTGTAAAAATCTTTTTGATGGAGCAGTGAGAGATGGCCATCTTACAAACTTCTCCACAGAAATGTCTGCAGATCCTGTCCATGTGCTAAAACATTATGAGGCCCTAATGGAAAATCTTATGACTCTTCTAGGGAGACCTATGGTTCCCACGACCTCTGGCCCAACCAGAATAGGGTGCGAGGGGCCTAGTAAAACCTGTATCGAAATCAAGCATAAACTTCGTAGTCTGTATAATGAATTTAGAACATCAAAAAGTTCCAGGCTGCCATCAAGTTATTCTATGTTAAAGAGTAAGCTTTCAGAGGTTATCAAACAGGACAGAGAACAACATAACAAGGCTCGCTGGGATAAGTTATTTGATGCGATAAAATCTAGAAACATGAGAATGTTTTGGAATATGATTTCAGGTTGTCTACAAGAACGAACCCAGTCTATCCCCCCAATACCTTCTTTGACATGGGAACTCCATTTTCTTGCCATTTTCCATGATGATAGCAAGCTCTCTTCGGAGAATACCTAAAGATCTACCAGATTAAGTATTCTTTAAGAATACTTAAAGATCTACCAGACTGGCCTCCAGTCACGATCTCAGAGATAAAACAACTATTATGCAAACTCAAAATGGGAAAGGCAGCTGGCCCAGATAATCTTCCTCCTGAACTATTTAAAGCCAATAACTATTTAAAGCCAATATAGACTGGTGGGTGCCTCTTCTAGCACAACTGTTTACAGTAGTTGATAGAACAGGTGTGATGCCACAGTCCTGGACCCAATCTATAATTGTTCCTGTCTACAGAAAAGAAAGCTCCCCAGTAGCTATAGACCGATTAGTTTGCTGTCAGTTATAGGTAAGATTTATGCTAACCACCTACTCGGCCGTCTCTCAACTTGGATAAACAACCAAAGTATTCTTGGCTTTGAACAAGCGGGTTTTGTAGCAGGTAAATCCACCTTGAACCATTGCTTAATACTATCTCATTTAATAACTAAGCAAATGAAACAAGCTAACTCCCACTTGTACGCTGCTTTCTTAGATCTGAAAGCGGCGTTTGACACAATAGATAGGGACTTATTATGGACAAAGCTGAAAGATGCAGGTCCTGACAATAGACTGCTTCTCCTGATACAGGGACTCTATTCTAGTACATCTTGCAAGATTAGATTATCATATCATGGTAATTTGTCAGATCGAATTGCCACAAATAAAGGAGTAAAACTGGGGTGTGTACTAGCCCCTACTTTGTTTAATTTGTTTATCAATGACCTGGCCCCTGTCCTGAGAAGTGTTGACGGCCATAGCCCCAAGTTGGGTGCTCTGTCTATACCAATCTTGTTGTTTGCAGATGATATGGTGTTACTCTCTCGTACTAAGATAGGTTTAAGACGCCTGATTGCCGCTTGTATTCATTATTGTTCTTGCAATAAATTATCCATCAATTATGATAAGTCAAAAATTGTAGTATTTGGCAAGAATTGGAAGCCCGCCTCTTGGATTTTCAAAGGCAAGATTATCCAACAGGTCAAGCAATTTAAGTACTTGGGGATCTATTTTCATCATAGACAATCCTGGGCAAGCCATCGCCAAGCTGCAATTAATTCAGCGAAATTAACATCCCAGGCAATCAGCCGTTTTTTTCATACATGGGGTAACTCTTTTATCCCCGCTGCAGTGACAATCTTCAAAGCTAAAGTTATACCCCAATTACTGTTTGGGTCACCCATCTGGATGTCTGCTTTTAATCCTATGGTGGAAAGGGTGCAAGCAGCCTTTCTTTATAATATACTGGCTGTACCACATTGTGTCCCCTATGCTGCCCTTTGTTTGGAGGTGGGAATGATTAGATTAGAAACAACTGTATGGCTACAGTTTTTTAAATTCTGGATTTGGATATGTTACGCTGCCAACAACAATGTCCTACTCAAAAGTATGTTAGCCGATTCTTCATTCCCCCCCGAATCCAATTTTTTCATGCAAAAGATCCAAACAATGGGTGTTGCATTAGATTCATTGGGAGCCCTTCCACCACTCCAAGCCTTCAAGCTTCTTAAGGGCAGGCTATTGGACATCGAGCAACAAGTTCTTTCTGTAGCAGCGCAGAAAATATGCTCCCCCCTGCATTTCCAACTAACTTCTCCTGTATGTAAAATGGCCAAATATCTTGCACTATTGAAAAGTCCTCAGGAACGACGGGCCTTTACTTTAGCAAGATGCAATGTGCTCCCATCCAATGTTACAACTGGCAGATATAAATCTGTGCCACATGAAGCACGGCTATGCCCTTGTAATAACACAGCTATTGAAACCTTGCCACATATGTTATTATATTATGATCTTTACCAAGACTTACGTTTATCCCATATAGGTCCAATTTTGATTAAACACAAAGGATTTTCTGACTCAGAAGTCATACATTACCTATTGGTTGGTGACGATGAATTACGCACCAATCAGATAGCTAACTATCTGGATTTATTAATAAAACGTCGAAGTGATCTCGCCTTCATATGACACATATTCATTTGGCTATAGATGGCAGTTGGGGTCCGTAATATATCTTAATATCTAGATGGTCCGTTACAGTTGCTGTTGTTGTATCCACTTATTCTGACTGTCTTAGATATTGTCTTAAGTGTTTGGATTAGTCTGTGTTTTATGATATTGTTTGTCTGTTTGCTATTTATATTTTATGTATGTTTGTCTTTATGCCAATAAAGGTTTCATTCATTCATTCATTCATTCATATTAAATGATGGAAAAATTAATTTTGCATTTCCTGTCAGGAACGTTGAAAACCACCCCTTGTAGTGTCATTGTGGGCCCACTCATGCCGAAATCACGTACATGTAGTCTAGTATAGTACCACAATGCTCTGATAACATCTGTGTACAGGAATTGCATGGTACAGGCAGATGACATGGTCGTTTCCCAGCTCCAAGTAAACGTGGTTAGTATCAGGCTGTATTCCCAAGGGAAGGTCTCAGACCCATCTATTGGATGCAACAGCCTTGTGGGAAGAATATCAGACTGTTGGAAACTGGCACTGTGATCAAAGCATTGAGAAGAATGATGGAATGGGAGAGTGACTTAGAGACAGGATTGCAAAGGTCGCTACTCAGTATCTACCTTTTCCCTTTAAATTCATATCTGGAGAGGAAGATGAAGCCACTGCATCTTCTCTTGCCCATTCACCCAAAGTCCTTTTGTCATACATTCCCCAATTACTATAGTGAGGAAGATTCCAGCCATGGCTCAGTGTGAAAATGTGCAGGACTAGCTTAGAATGAAGGAGACATAACATCAGTGAATTGAAAGGTAAAAGGTGAATACAACCTGGCAACCCTACTTCTAGGAGCATATTGTTGTTGTTGTTCAGTCATTAAGTCGTGTCCGACCCTTCGTGATCCCATGAACCATATCCCGCCAGGCCTTCCTGTCCTCCACTATCTTCCTGAGTTCGCTCATTTTCATGTCCGTTGCATCGGTGATGCTGTCTAACCATCTCATCCTTTGCCTTCCCCTTCTGCTTTCAATTTATACCATTATATGTGTTCTGATTTCCCATAGAATCCTGGACACTGTAGTTTGGTGAGGTGCTGATAGAGATCCCTACCTTCCTCTACAGAATTACCATTCCAGAGTCCCCTGAGAGGAAAGAACTACAGCTCAAACTATTTAACTCTATAGTGTAGATATGCCCTAGATCAGAGATGAGAGGGAGATAACAGGGATCTCTTGGATAAAGACAATATTCTGGGTGGGTATCCTTGGTGTGTTTTCTTCTAGAAACATTTTCAAGTTATTGCTCTGAAAGAACAGAGGGCCCAATCCTTTGCTTGGCTGGCCCGTGTGATGCAGCAGCTCCATCACAACCTTTGCTGCATCCATCGGACTGGCTGGGGACAAGGCAGCAGTGGAGAGATAAGTAAGGAAACCTTTTACTTACCTACTTCCCTGATCCCTGGACCCCAGTGGACCTAGTTGGAACTATACCAGCTCTTTTGCTAGCATAAATCCAGTAGATCAAAGGGGGCGTGTCAGGGCTGGGCTGGGGTCATGAGATCTTGGCAGCCCCTGCTGCCACTATGATCCTCCACCTCCCGCTCCCAGGCCTGTTCCACCCCAATTCCCCCTGGTGCCCACACATGTCCTCCAAGCATTTTCACTGGCACCAGCGGTCCATGAGATGTGATGACGGATTGCAGGATCCGTCGTCACATCAAGCCCATACGATTGGGCCAAAAATCAGTCTCGAGCAACAATCCTAAAAACACTTACTAGAGAGTAAGCCCAACTGAACAACATGGGACTTACTTCTGAGTAAACATATATAGGATTTTCTGACAATGTGTGTATTCTGATAGCCTGGTTATCAATGGCTTTGTTTCAGAGATCTTTTTGTATTCATACTCAAGGAAACTAGTACTTTATTTGCATGGCTATGAAATTAAAGTTTTTGTTCTCCTTATATTACATCTTTCACTTTACACACAGACAGCAGCCATGTTGGAATAAAAACAGTTGCAGCCTTTTCAGTTTCTAACGTATCACACACGAGCGTATTGTGTATTTTTTATGAAAAAAGTAAGTCAATGCATCACTTTGGAAGAGGCCGTAATTCTATTTTTTTTTATTTAGAACAAAAGTAAAATACAGAGTTCCTAAAAGCATTTTTGTGCTTTCTCAGAGAATTACTTCACTATATAAAGAGTGGAATCACAGTGGTTGAGAACTAATCAACAGGAAACCCGCTAGACTCTAAATAGCCCCAGCATGCAAATTATAGTCTGTGCTGCTTATGTGTTGCTTTTTTCTGATTACCAAATCTGGCAATGATTTTAACCAACTATCACAATTAGCCTATTGTCCACAGTAATGATAATGTGCAGTGAAGAGAAGATGCTATTCAAATTTTGTTTTCTTAAAAGCACTCCGAGATGCCATTAAGTCATTATTAAAATGATTCAGACTAATTCCTAATAGACAGAAGATTTACATTTCAGGAAAAAATAATCAAAGCTCATTAGGCTCCTAGGGCACTAAATGGAGCTGACATTTGGAAAGTAGATCAGTGCATTCCTTTCTCCATTAACCTTTAAATCACGTTCAAAAACGAAGGGTGAAATGTTTGGGCAAATCATATCTTAAATGAACAAAACCAGGAAATGCATTGTCTATTTGCATCTCATCCTGTGAACTGGCTTCTGGGAGAGAACCGTCCTCTATGAGTTGCAGTGCATGAGCTTGATAACATTACTGCCTGCAATATGAATCTATTTTCAAACATCGTTACCAGCCATGCAGATTTTCTCTGTTCAGAGCTGGCATCAGCCTTTTATGACTGTTGATGTTTAAATCATCAGTCGTACAAGATTGGTTGTGAGAGCCTAGCAGTATACAAGGATCTGTGAGAGCCCAGCTGGAGTATACAAGGATGGATCTTCCAAAGAGGAAAAGAGATAGAAAGAGAAGGAGACTGAGAAAAGAGTCCGGGAAAGGACAACACTAAAAATGGAGACAACGTTCCAGAAAGTTGGGGGGGGGGGGATTCCGCAAGAGAAAAAAAGAAAGAAATGAAGGTATAAAACAAAAAAAGGCACTCAAACAACACCAAAGCAGACAAAACAATCAGGTACCCACGTTGTTCATTTAGAACAACCCAAACAGTAGCAGCCTTTATTAGGACCACAACATAAGGAGCTAACTTTCAAGTTTCATGGAACGTTTATTTAAGCTAGATATTAAGTAAAAGACAAGAGGAGGAAGAAATAAACTACAGTGTTGATACTATGTATGGTGGAGGCTTGCCTGGAATATATGACAGGTGGTGATTCAAGAAACTATTTGCAAATTAATAAAACCCATTAGACAGGCACTTAAAACATAAGGTATTTCAAGATTGATTATTTTACTATGGGCAAGAGGCACTTTTTTAATTGGTGCTCCTCTTATATTTAGCAGGGGGAGAGTAACTGCTCCCCTTTCACCCCAGCACAGTGTCTTTTCTGGTGGCTGTTTGCTGGTGGTCTTCTGCATCTTTTTTAGATTGTGAGCCCTTTGGGGACAAGGAGCCATTTAATCATTTGATTTTTGTCTGTAAACTGCTTTGTGAACTTTTTGTTGAAAAGCGGTATATAAATAGTTATTAATAATATCAATAATATCGCTGGATCTGAAATTAGAGTAAACTGGAGTTTATGCTGATCTTTTTTAAATATAATTTAAGAAGAATAGTTTTATTTGTATAGGCCGGTTACAAATGTGTTAAGTTAACCCAAAGTCAAGTACCACAATACAATAAAGCAGGCTTCCATTTACTCACTCCTTGATGGATGAGGAACCATGCATATGGTTTCATTCACCAATCCAGCTATCTTTGCTGTATGCAAGCAGCCAATCAGAAAATCAATGACAGGTGTGGGAGGCTGCTCTTAGTTCTCCCTGCTCCCTTCTCCATCCCCCCCCCACTGATTGGTGTTTTCTCCGGTTATCTGACTGGGACTACACATGAGCTGCCTCAGGTCCTGTGCACATGTAGCTGAATCAGGGGGGTTGACTGCATCATGACCTTTTATAGGTTTCCTCTTTACCAGAGGCGTCTCTCCGGTAGGGGCGGGGCTGTAAGTATCGCTGCGGTCATAGTCTCTTTACCGAGCGAGGAGGGGGCAGCCCCGCCCCCTCACTGTCCGAGCCAGTCCCCTATGGAGAAACTGGCAGGGAAGAGACCCTGCCTGCTGCTTTCTCCGTAGGGGACTGGCTCGGACAGCGAGGGGGCGGGGCTGCCTCCTCCTCGCTCGGTAAAGAGACTATGACCGCAGCGATACTTACAGCCCCGCCCCTACCGGAGCGACGCTAGTGCTCTTTACCACAAATGAACCAGAGCTGCCTAGTTAATCACTGGTTAAATATGGTAGAGTACTGTCAAATTCAGATCCTGACATCAGTTTCTCTCGAGGAAGCATGATCTGTCTTAGAAAACAGCTCCTGGATTTTTGGCTTGTAATATAAAATGACCTGACAAGCTTCCTCTGGCTTAGAGGCTCAGAAGGAAAGGGGTGGGGGTGGGGGTAAAGGTGTAATAAGAAGATTCTATTTACCGGAGTGCTGCTATTAAGCTGAAACATTTCAGGTAAATCTCACTTTGGAAAGAGATTTTGTTTCCCAAGCAGCAGGAGACTATTTTCAGGCTCATTTTAAAAGTGAAATTAAATCCTTTAAAAAAGAAACAACTTTCCAAAGTAATACATGAAGAAATGCATTTGTTTGAAATTTTGGAAGAATTAGGAAAGTAAAGATTGTGGTGGCTCTGTATCCCTAGATGACCCATATTTCTGCCATCCCAAAAGCTTTAGCACAGCAGTAGCTGAGAAAATAGGACAACAGCCTTTTAAATCCCTGTGCGAACACTACAGCCTAGCAGCACCATTTTCTTATTGTATTATGTGTTATCCACAGAAGGCAGGTGAAAATGCTCTTAAGTGTAATGTGCAAAGCTACTGGGGGTGCTTTCCCCTTGGGTAATAAATGTAATTTCAGAGAAGTGATGCTCTTCCTGTGTTCTTTGATTCTTCTCACAGGAACGCTGATGAATAGTATTTAAACAGGGTCCCTATTTCCACAGAATTTCCGGAATGTAAACAATGCTTAATTCAAGTAATACCTGTCTATGACCACACCAGTTCTTGAGGACCAGTACAAAAAGATACGACAAACAGCAACGGAACTGATTTTTGAGCCAGCGGGTGGTGCAGTGGGTTAAACCACTGAACCATGAGCTGTTGATCGAAAGGTCGGCAGTTCGAATCCGTGTGACGGCTCCTGCCAACCTAGCAGTTCGAAAGCAAGAAACTGCAAGTAGATTAATAGGTACCGCGTCAGCGGGACGGTAACAGCGTTCCATGTGCCTCGGTGTTGAGTCATGCCGGCCACATGACCATGGAAACGTCTTCGGACAGCGCTGGCTCTTCGGCTTTGAAATGGAGATGAGCACCGCTCCCTAGAGTCGGACACGACTGGACTTAATTGTCAAGGGAGACCTTTAACTTTTCTTTGTGCCAGGAGCAAGGCAGTGGCGACGGGATACAAGTATCTTGTTGTCTTCTGCTCCCTGAGGCATCTGGTGGGGCCACTGTGTGATACAGGAAGCTGGACTAGATGGGCCTTTGGCCTGATCCAGCAGGGCTCTTCTTATGTTCTTATGCATTTAGGGGTAAAGCGTTTGGAAAGGATCTCCCCTGCACTTTTTTGGATTGTCATCTCTATGCAGATATAAGGTCTAAATTACTATGCCAGTGAATGGCTAAATCAAATTCTTTGTCTACTCCATAGAAAATAAATGTATACCAGTAGGCAAAGAAAAAGATATCACCCCAAACGTTCCTTTATTAGTAGCTACTAAACTGTGCCAGAAGTTTTAGTCAGTAACAATTAAAACACCTTCAGCTTCCAGCGTGTGCTATGCTGAAAAGACTGTTGTCTTGATCATATGCAAGATTATACAGAAGTTGTGCATTGCTGTTAAATGGAATTTTTGCAGAATAAAGATAAAAAACAATCCTGAAGGCTGCAATCTTATGCATATTTACTTGGCAAAAGATCTATTAAACTCAGTGGGACTTGCTTCTAAGTAAGAAGTGGAATTGGGTTTTAAGTCTCTAATGCTTTTGCTGTCTATGGTGCATTCAGCAACAGAACACAATTTTAAGGTCTCTGCTCTACACATCAAGGTTACATTTCACCAGTTTGTTGCTTGCCCCCCTCATTTAAAAAATAACATTCTTAGAAAACCTGAGAATTGAAAGGAGAATAAAATATCCCCAAGGACATTGTTTCCCCAATATAGTACATAGTTCAATTCACAATTTGGATGGGGGGAACAGAATGGGGCAGAGCCTCTAAAGATGCATTTTCTCCACTCATTTCAAATAAATCCAAAGTTAAAGAAATGGTTTGTGACCATCTTTGCTTAAACATTGATTTTTTTCAGCCATCTCCCTGTTGTTAACCATGCTTTATTCATGAATAACAGATCTTTCTAATTATATACCTTTTAAAAATAGTTCATTAGCACAGAATCTAGCATAAAATTTATATGATTTACAATGTGCTTGAATGCGTGGGGAATTGTGTACAAAACGTTGAAAGTGGAGTAGAAGTGAATTAAGCTACTGGAAGCTCAAGTGGCTGTGGGGGGAAGACACATTTTAGCAGAATCAATTTGCTCAATTAAGACAGATTAAAAAAACAATATAAAAAGAATCTGGTTGTAATACTATTCATACACAGAATTGAAACCATGCATCTTAATGAGGCTGGAAACAATGATAGGTTCTTTTTTTAGGGCATTTTAGAACCTAAGTGTGAATTCAGCCTGCAGGAAGTGAATCTATTTGCATATTTCCAATATTATTAAATATGGCTAAGTTAAAGTGTAATGTGGTTTCACCCCTGATAATTCTCAAGTATCACTTTAAGTGCAGAGTATTAAAATCAATGTATATATTGAGTCCCCTTGTATAAGCCATGACTGCTGTACGTTAACAGTGGTTTTATTTGTTTTGTTTCAAATATTTATAACCTGCCATTCCACTATAAAGTACCTAGATTTTATTCCAAACAATAAAAACATACAGGTTTTACAAAAAATAACCAACCATAAGATATTGGTTAAAGATACAAAACACAGAGTAGTAAACAACCTCCCTAAAAGCCATTTATCCCCCTCAATCCTTCAAAGATATGCTAAAGCAAAATTGTTTTCATTTGTCTAAGGAGAGTGCAGTAGTTAGGAGGGCTGGGATAGTTCCTTCCTTCCTATGCATTTAACTTTGATTCGGTTTCCATTCATGAAAATCTTCAGATTAATTAAAAAAGCTACAGTCACAGTCCAACACAGTGTGCTCATGGCCAATGAAATCAGTGGGTTTAGGTGTGCTTTGCTCTGTGTTGGACTGTGGCCTAAAGGCTAAAGCTGTAGCTGATTAATGAGCAAGGGTTGATTTTAAATGGCATGGCAGATGATGGAGCTGTAGGACTTTGAAGAGCGCAGAGGAAGCAACTTGATCCAGCAGAGTCCCAGCTCCACCTGAGCTCTTTTATGGCTCCTGGCCCTGACTCTCTCTCTCAGGGTCCACCCCACTGCTACAGAGTCAGAATTCTTAAAGGGGCAGGCCCTAGGCCTGGAGCCAAGCACTCTGCTGCCTCTCTTAGCAGCTTCTCGCTTGAGGCATTTCCTGCATCAGCAGACAGGCACTGAAAGGCAAAAGGTCCCAGTATGTCAGGACGGATTGTCTCTGGGAGACTGTGTTTATTTCCTGGGGCTCCTCACTACTTGGGTCCATCTTCACTGTTAGAGCCTGGCTCCTGCACCTCACCAGCAGGTACTGATGACAGAGATCTTACCAGCTCCTCCCCCTCAGAGTCTTAGTCTTGATTCTTGCTTGAGGCCAGGGACATGACAAGAGCACACCTTTTATTTTTTGAAGTATAAGATATCTTGCAGTGCAATAAAACTGATCCAACCATGTGGCTATGTTCCACTGATTTTAGTTGAGATTTAGTAGTGCTTTTATCTTTGGCTAAATCATACCCATTATTTTTACCATTTGTAGTTAGTCCAAGGGTCACTTACAGTTATGGCATGTGGCTCCACTGTAACCGGTTCCATCACAGGTGCAATCGAAACTGTCCCATGTTTGGGTGCATTTTCCCCCATGCTCACAGTGATTGGGCACGCACCTGTGGGGATGAGAGAGAAAGAGGGTGACAAACAAACAAGAATGAATGAGTGGCCACATTTTGGGACTATCCAAGCAGCATGCCCAACCTGTGCCAATTTGCCATACCATAGCAATTAATCCTTGTTAGCTTTAGGTGGATTAATATAATTCATGATGGAAGGTGGCAGGTGTGCAAGAAGATGATATATCACACAACGAATGCTACATTCACAAACAGCCAACAAAGGCTGGTGGGAAGAGGAAAAGTGAAAAACAATGAAGGGCTATATTTTCTTACCATCATTAAAGTTTCTAACATCACGTAAATACTATTAACTCAGAACATCACATGTAAATACTATTAACTGCGTTTGAGAATATTCTTTTTGTTTTTTAAAGATTATAAGACATGGCCTACAAGTAGTCTAAACTCTCAACAAAGATAGAAGAGCAGCAGTAAATTTCTTTTCCTGCAAAAAGTTTCTGTTTCGTCTAACGTTTGGGTGATGGGTTGATGTCTGACTTCTGGGTCTCGAGATGTTTTTGTTCCGTTGCTTCTCTGCTCTATATTGTCCCCCCCATTGGTTTACCTTTTACACTGTTTACCTTCCCGCAAGCAGTACCTATTTATCTACTCGCATTGACATGCTTTGGAACTGCTAGGTTGGCAGGAGCTGGCCAAGCAACGAGCGCTCACCCCGTCGCGGGAATCGAACTGCCGACCTTTCGATCGACAGCTTATGGTTCAGCAGTTTAACCCGCTGCGCCACCCGCTGGCCTAAACTAGGCTATATTAAAAACCCATTTTCTCCCAGCCCACATGTGTACACATTTAACTCCTGCTGTTTATACAACCTTGGATAAAAATGCCCTTTAATCTGGCTCAGTGGCATGGTATACCTACAGGTGCTGGTGGCAGAATGGTGCCAAAGTTCAGAATTAGGACTATATATTATTCAAAATCAGATGCTTCTTCTGTTTGGAAGCGAGTCTTCCACTGTCTATAACCTCATTCCCAAGGTAAGGGTTTTTTTAGGGGTGGAAAAGATGGCAGGGATTGGTATGGAATGGGGTAGTGGTAGAGGTAGAGGGCAAATGCCATTTTGAGATGGTCACACCTTGAAATGGGGTCAGATATGGAGTGGCGGAAGTGGGAGGTCACAGTGTTGCACAATCCCCGCATGTGCTTACATTACAAGATAGTGGATTACTCTCAACAACAGATAAACTTTTTTTCTGAATGCTCATCAAGAAAGTTCAGAAGTTTGCCTATCGCTTAAAAATATACCATTAAAGAATTATTATAGTTACTTGTGGCAATCATAATTTTGTATACCTAATCCCTCCTCCTCTCTACACATTCCAGCAAAATCTCTTGTCAGCAAGTTGAGGTAATGTACAAGAAAAGGCAGAATAGAGATGAATGGAAAACGGAGAAATTACATGAGGACATATATTTATTTCCTGAAAATCCACAAAATGCGATTTCAAAGATTTGAGTTTGACTGGCCCTCTTTCTATCAAAGATTCTTTTTAAAACAGGAATTACCATAATGCTTTTTGCTTTGGAAACTATTACTTTTCTCTTCTTGGAGTGTGCTTTGAAACCTCATTTCAAAGAACCAATTTTTGCCCCTTTATTAAATTTCACTGTATCCAGGCTTAGTACAGTTGCTGTATTTGCTGATCAATTTTCCTTTCATATTGAGTTTCCCTCTCACCCAATACAATTTAGGAACTGAACTTTTGTGTTATTGTATTAAGAAAATATTAGGAGACCTCCTATCAATCAAGGAGATGAAAGCAGTTCTGTAAAAGGGAAAGGCAATACAAATTAAAACTATAATCACCAAAATTATTTTGATGCTCATGGTGTCTCCTTAATTGACAATTGCCTGCTGAATCAAAGTGAAATAAACGGTATTCACTTCAACATACGTATAACTTGTATTCACCCAGCTCTCTTTTCCGTCAAAAGCTGAGGTGGTTTCCTGAGGTCGTGGAACATTGCCAGGAAGTGGTTGGGAACTGGATGTGGGCTAACAAGCTGAAATTAAATCCAGACAAAACAGAGGTCCATGATACAGGTACTGGATTATCAACCTGTTCTAAATGGGGTTGTGCTCCCTTTATAGGAGCAGGTTCGCAGCTTGGGGGTTCTTCTGGTTTCACTGCTGCTCCTGGATCACCAAGTGGCAGCGGTAGTCTGGGAAGCTTTTGCCTAGCCTTGGCTGGTATGCCAGCTGGGGCCATAGTGGAGTCAGTCAAACCTAACCACAGTGGTCCATGCCATGGCGACATCAAAACTTGATTACTGTAATGTGCTCTATGTGGGACTGCCCATGAAGACTTTCTGGACACTGCAATTATACCGCAGAATGTGGTGGCTCATGTGGTTGTGGGGGCTTGATGGTTTAACTCTGCTGGACCACTACTCCTGAAACTACAGTGGTTGCCAGTTTGTTTCCAGGAACAATTCTAAGTGCTGATTTTGACCTTTAAAACCCTTTACGGCTTCGAACCAGGATATCTGAGGAATTGTATTCTTCCATATGTACTGGCTCAACACCTGAGGTAATCTGAAGAGGCCCTCCTAGGTGTGCTGCCCACAACTGAGGCCAGGTTTGCGGCAACAAGTGGTACGGCCTTCTCCATGGCAGCACTGCAGTTATGGAATTCCATCCTTTTTGAGTTGAGATCTGCTTCTTCCCTGTTAGCCTTCTAGCAGGGGCTGAAAAATTTTGTTTAGCATTTTTTTCAGTATAATTTCTTGCCTGGATGCTGGTTTGCAATTTTATTACTATCTATGCTGCTGTTTTTATGAATATTATTTATTTTATTTATATTTTATATTTTTATTTATATTTTCTGCGCTGCCTGCACGCCTTATTGCAATTTTATTGTAGTTATATCAAGTCGTAAGCTGCCCTGGGCACCCTATTTTCAGAGGAAATGTGGGGTAGAAATTTCTTAAACACAGAAATAAAATTCTCTTACTGTGCTTTCTTCTATTCTACTTTGCCAACGCAAGTACATGTATTGTACTATATACGGTCTTTGCCTTTGACACTTTCCTCTCCTTTTGTAGATATGCTGTATGTGGTTGGCAATCAATTCCTTCAGTTAGTCTTCCGAACCCATGCCACTAGCACAGGGTTCGGGCTTTGGCTGGCCTCCCCGGTAGTAAGAACATAAGAAGAGCCCTGCTGGATCAGGCTAAAGGCCCATCTAGTCCAGCTTCCTGTATCACACAGTGGCCCCACCAGATGCCTCAGTACGAGGGGAGGGGGTGGCCATTCAAGCCCCCTCCTCCAGATAGGTGGCCGAGCGAGGGGGTGGGGTGTCCAGGGCCTGACCTGGTTGCCCTGCAGCCCTCATGGTCATTCCACATATTCCTGCTGGTGAGCAGCTGACACAGTGCTTACTGTTCCGGTGTGCTCTGGGCTTTGAATCCTTTGCAGGCTCCGGTAAGGTGCTGGGGCTAGCTCTAGAGAGGGATTCAATCCTGTCAGCTTTGCTGCGCTACGTTTTCTATATTGTTAGATATTGGAGGCAGAGGTAAGCGGGGGGGGGGATTGCGGCAGAAAAAAGGAGGGTGCTTTGACATGACTGGACCTGCTTTCATGAATGTTAAATGCCCTTGGCAGGGAGAGCGGTTTTGTGAAACATGTTTATGCTTTTGTAACTTTGTACCAATTTCTTCTATATAATTCTTTCTCTCGCTGAGTTTATTTGGTTAACTTTGGAAATTGCTTGTTGTCCATTTGTAGAATGTAGGCAACATTTTGGGAGTGTATGTATATTTCTTCATATACAATTCTTTACCAAGTATATGACGTTAACTTTGTAAGTGGCTAGATCCTTCCTTTTTTGGACACCTCACAGATTTATCTCCCTGTACTCACATCTTTGACTTCTACTTATTTAAGTTCCTAGAGCTTATTTTTTGACTGTGATTAATTGCTATTGACTCTTCTAATTCTAATATCTTCTCTGTGATCTGCCAGTGTCTTATTTTCTGCCCCCTTTCTCCCTTGGATGTGAAACACTTTGTCCTTTTATAACTTTGCACCTTTATCGTTCTCTGCTGGTATGATTCTTTCTTCTTCACTGTGCTCACTTGCCTATCATATAGCACTACTGTCAGTTTTTTTCCTGCTCAGACTCAAAGTCTGTATCTGTTCCAGTCTATAACACAAGATTTACAAATGGTTACCTCCATTTTTTTTTCAAATTTATACTTCTGACAAACCAACTATCACTTTCCCAACGTTCTAATCTTTGCCCAAACTTCTCCTTATGTTTCTTTCTGCACATGCCCTCTGTTTTCCTTTATCGGCTTCATTTACTTCTCTGAACATATTCAGAAATGCTGACATGCACATTCCACATTTTTCGATAATAGTGTCTCCTTTTCTCTGTTATAATCTTCAAAATATTTAGGCTATGTTATCAAATGCCAGTTTGACTCATCATACGGACTATAGTTGCTGGAGTTGACTGAACAGCATGCTGGCTTGCTCATTTACATTCTGCTCAAACTTTCTTCACCACCCCCACATGCACTGAAATTTCATTTGCATTCTGCTCAGTCTTAATCTCATGCAATGGTTAAGTTCCCTCTCCTTGTACCTGTGCACAGCCCTCAGCTGCCATGTACCTTCACAAAGACCTCCAACTGCACATATGCAGTCCAACATTTTTTTCCTGTTTTTCATTATTTAACCAGGTTTTCTTTTTTAATCAAGATTTTCCTGAAAACTGCCACCATGGCAGAGACCATTCCAGTATCCAGCATGTCAGCACACAGGACACCAACTTTAGGGGGAGTGATTTATATAATTCCATCAGCGTATATGACAGTTTCAGCACAATCTATGGTTTCCTTAGATCAGCGTAGCGACTGCTGCACCAGCCTAGGGTGTCTCAAATGTAAAGCACGAGGGGGAAGAGATCGGTGGCCTCGGCGAATGCTGTATCCTATCCCCTCTCTCAGACTTGAAAGCATGAGATGGGGCTTCTCGGATCTGCACCAGTGATTGAGCTGGCGGAGGTCCAAGTAGTCCCATTGTGCAGGCTTGGGCACTCGTCCCAGCGAGGGAAAACTCATCCACTTACCCCGAAGAGAGGTCCAGCTTGCTCCTAGCTGATACTTATCATTGTTAGGGGAAATAAACCTCACAAAACTCTTGAATATTCTTATCTTAGAATGACTCAAAGCAGACCCTTTCTTCATACGTTATTACTCTTTCATTAATCCTTCTAACACAGTTTATAGCATCACCTTATTGGCCTGGAAACACCACTCTTAATAACAGTTTCACAGCCTTCCCTGTGCCAGCATGTGTCCTAAAAAAACTTTGCTTAACAAAATGTCACTGCATATTTTAATGCTGATTGCTTGCACTAAATCACGCTCTTTAAAGCTACTAAACATTTTGTGGCGTTAACTTCAACGAGAAGAAAAAATAATGATGATCACCACCACCATTACACATGGGGGAAAAATACATGCTGGTAATAGAGCAGCTTATGAAGCTGATTTCTTTGTGGTCTGTTGGAAAAATTCTTCTTCTCTCAGCCAAAACAGCAACAGAAACAAAAACCCAACACCAACTGTGCCCTTGTGGTATTGGCCTGATTTTTTTTTTTGGGGGGGGGGGGGGGCTGGGTTTCCTATGTTCCTTTACCTTTCTTAATTATGTGAACCAGGATTGGCCTAGAGTTCTCCGAGTCTTCTTTGGTGCTCTCCAACATTAGCTTTTTGGGGATCCAATATCCACTGTGATTTTGGTATACAATGGGAGTTTATCAGTTTGTACTACCTTGTATGATAGACTGTTTAAGCCATCAGACTTCATTGTCTTCTTTGTGCGAGCAATTTTGTTAAACCTCTGTGGGTTGGGCTCATTTTTGTCGTCTCTTGAGTGGCGAATCATTCTACATTTTCCAATTGTAGCATCTGGGTGGGAGATCCTCATGCCTTTAAAAAATGCAACCTGTTATAAATGTCATCATCTTCACCTCCCCATCCCCAGTAATTACTGGGAAACCCATTGATCTTTTGAAACTGCTTCTTGTTTAAAGCGAACACACCTCCAAAATAATCATTGTAAGGTAAGTGAAATCCAAACTTATCCATAGACACAGAGAGGTGCCTGGGTTGGCTGTAACACTTGTAGGTAATTCCTGTCATCCATAGGGATCAGGTCGACATCGCTAAATACAAAGCTTCATATTCTTTCAAAGCTTCTGTGAAGCCAATGTTCAGAAGTTTTGCACGATTAAATGTTTCTTCTCCAGCCTGGTTAATTACATACACTCCATAATCAAGCTGTTGCCTTTGAAGAATTCGATGGAGGTAAGACAACCAGTATTTCAAGTGCAGCTCGATTTCTGAAAGGGATGATAATGGCTACTTTCTGAAGTGCTCTGCAGTCCTGTGGGGTGTAACGTCCTCCTTCCCTGACTTCTGGGTTTTCTGCCTCCACATTCTTCAAATTCACAGTTTGTGAGAACTCCACATGCAGTGGGCCAACCAGCAGCAGGGAGGGGTCGGGGCAATCCGTGTCCAACTTGGAGAGGTTGGTCTTCAGTGCCAGGGAGAGCACACTGCAAGTTCAGTGTGCTGCCGGCGAAATAGTACAAGAACACAACGGAGAGGTGGAGGAAGCAGAAGAGCACGATGAGGCGGCAAGCCTTCTGCAGCGAAGCGCCGGGCAGGTCCTTCATTCTGCACGGGATCTACTACACCGAGTTGGGCACCGAAAGGCGCATCATCGCAGAGCCACGTAACTGGTCTTTCGGAGGCAATAAAATCCAGCAGGTTAAGACTTTTAAATATCTGGGGGTCCACATGCACTATAAAAATCTTTGGACAACACATCGAGCCGCAATGGTTAGTGCTGCCAAGCTCTCGGCACAAGCTATTGTGCGGTTTGGCTATATGTGGGGGAACTCAGCTATTCCACCAGTGTTAAAGGTTTTTAATGCCAAGTCAGTGGCCCAACTGATGTTTGGGATACCTTTGTGGGTAACAGCTTATAATAATTCAGTGGAAAGTGTCCAATCAACATTTTTATATAAGGTTCTGGGGGTGCCGCGATGTGTTCCATACGCGGCTCTATGTCTCGAAACTGAGCAACATAGACTCGAGACAGTGGCATGGGTCAGGTTCATCAAATTCTGGACTAGGGTTTGCTTTAGTTCAGGTCAGGACCCTTTACTATACCCTTTACTATACCTCCATGATTCAGTTTGCCCCCTTGGACTATCCCTGTTCTTGGATAAAATCAAGAGGATGGGGCTTTCCTCTGATTTATTAGGATCTCTGGAACCAGCACGGGCTGTTGATATACTTAAAAAAAGGCTGCTAGATATGGAGCTTCAGCTCTTATATGATGAGGCCAATAAAACCTGTTCACCTCTGTTTTTTCAGCTGCCTTTACATTTTCCCAAATGCGCCAATTACTTTGATTTTCTGGAACAGCCACTGGAGCGCTGGGCTCTGATTTTGGCCAGGTGTAATGTGGCGCCTTCAAACCTCCTATCTGGCCGTTTTGGTGGGATAGCCTCCAATTTGAGAGTTTGTATGTGTGGCAGGGATGAACCAGAATCTTTACTTCACATGGTGCTTTATTGTAATAGATATAGTGAACTGTGTAGGCGGTACCTAGATGATTTTTTCTCCTCTCACTCTGGTTGGTCGGATGAGCAAAAAATCCGGTATATGTTAGGAGGTTCTGAAAGATTGTTTACTTGTCTGGTTGCCCAATTTATGAATCTAGTAATTCAAATCCAACGGAATCTTCCATTTTTGGGTTCTGAGATCTAATTTTGATATTATGGGGGTGAGTTGGTATGGTGGACTATGTGGGTGGGCAGGGAATGTGAACTGCTGTTAGGGGTCTTTGATGTCGACGTTTGTTCTGAAATGTTTTGTTGTGTATTGTATTCTTTGTGTGTTTGTTTATGCCAATAAAGGTTATGATATGGTATGATGGCCTAGAGTTTCCAGGAATAAGCATCAATCTCTAGAAAAGCAATCCTGGCAGTTTTAACAGGGTTCTAGGAATTTCAAACATTACATCATGTTGGGGGGAAAAATATCTCCATGAATAGTTTCAGGCAGAATTGGCAAACCTAGTGAGACTGCTGAAAAAGTGCTCTACAAATAGTACGTCCCTCTTTCTAACACTGTTATGTTCCGGAAATGAAATGAAAAGGAAAAAAAATGAATAGGATAGAATTAGCAGATGAAGAAATTGGCAGGGGGAGGCTATGGCTATATCCTGCAGCACTGATTTGCCCCACCTAAGAAGTTTTTTTTGGGAAAAATTAATTGTAGTGTGACTCTTTCTGTTTAATTTTCCTTGAGGGGTGTGTGTTATTGACATCAGGGCTGCCTCAGAAGCAAGCAGCCTCCAGAACACCTGAATTGGGGTGGGGACTGTTGCCGCTTCATCCCCTGGCTCTTGCTTCTGCTCAGAAGTAGGTTTACCAGATCTCCAACCGGGACAGAGTGCTAGACCTTTAGGAGAAGGAATGTGGGCAGGTGTAGCTTGTTAAGTTCTAGAGTTCAATCCTAGGCATGTCTACAATGGGGCTTGCTTCTGAGTAGACATGCCTAGGATTGTGCTCTAAGGGCTTAACAAGCTACATCTGCCCACATTCCTTCTCCTAAAGGTCTAGCACTCTGTTGGAGATCTGGTAAGCCTACTCAGAAGTGTTGTGTGAGGAAAACGAGGGGAAAGCAAGGGTGCACACTGTCAGCCCCAAAGCAGAGGAAAACAGATTATTTTGTCTATAATTGTACGTAAACTGTTTTGTGAGGCTCTGGCCTGAAATGCAGCATACCAATAAACCAAATAAATACACACATAACTAAAAGAACTTGCTTAAAAACACAAAAACAGTTGTTATATTTTTCTGCCCACCTTCAGCCTGCCTCTTTGTCTCTCAGACTGCTCCCAGTTCTAGCAAACTCTGGAAGTTGCCATGTTGGTGTATCCAAGGTGCTGCAAACATTCATGTGCCTGTCTTCATTATCTTTACCTCTTTTGGTGTCAGACCACACCCTGGGGCACCTGTCATAAGCAGAAGACCTGCAACAGCAGAGGGAATTGCCTGCCAGCTCTCCTCAACTTGACTGCTCCTTCTTTGGCAACACGCTGTCCATTTCAGCAAGAGACACCTATGGCAGCAGTCCCCACACCACTGTCTACCCCAATAAGAGAAAGAGAGACTGTTCCCCCACACACTTTCTGTCTGCCTCAGTGAAAGAGAGTAACTGGCCCCGGTTGCCTCTTGCTGGTGCTGGCTGCCGGAAAAAGAGATTGTCCATTGTGACCTCACTCTTGCTGATGATTGAGACTGGCCATTGTGACCTCACTCCTGCTGATGCTGTCAGAAGATCAACAACAGTGCAATCCTGTGCATGCCTACTCAGAAGTAAGTCTCACTAAGTGCAATATGGCTTACTCTCAGGACTACAGCCTGGGCCCAGGTGCTCTCATTGCTGATGCTACCTGCCTGGAGGGTGGGCACCTTTCCCTCTGTTGAATGCCAGTCACTTCACTAATGTATGTGAGCCACTGAAGACTTAGCAGCCCTCAACGTTTAGAGATGACAAAGCATCAGTTTGAGACGGGTTGGGGTTATTCCCATATTTTCAGATTTTGATTTGTTCTTCTGCCTCATAATCCAACCCTTTGGTAAACTGCCATACCACAAATACTCAGCTCTGCCTCTGAGGCATCAAATCAAAGCGGCTCCCATGACTTGGTTTTGGTGCTGCACTGCATCCCCAGCTCTGTGCTCAGAAGTACACATGCAACACTTTGCTCACCCCCAATTCTCAATTGGCACCTTTTGACTTCTGGGATCAGCACAGCAGGATTTAAAATATCTGCAGCCTATTTCTGCCCTGCTCACTACACCCTTCTTTAGGCAGCAAGCTCCATTATTTCCAATGCAACTTGTGCCAAGTAAGAGCTGTTTCACTCTTTACGTGGCAAACCACATACATAACATGGATTCCAGTCGTTGTTACAGTGAATGCAAAAGATGTGAAAGGGCCTCCAAACACACAGCGGGCACACATTACCAACTGTGGCTCAAGTCCCTGGTGTGTGACCATGAGCGTTGGGATACATGTATCTTCTCCTCACAGCATGTGTATTCACTATGGAAAACCCCAGTCAAATGTTGCTATACCGGAACTGCACACCTAAAGCAGGAAATGACTTTATGACTAGCACAACCCTTGGCATGTTTATGTGGAAGTAAACTCCACTGACTTCAGCAGGATTTACTCTAAATAGGTATGCATAAGATTAAAGTGTCAGACATGGTTTTCTAATGCAACTTATTCTGTGCTTATATAGCACAGAAGACTGAGGTCATTTTCACAATACTCCTGCAGATGAGAATGAATGCGGCTTGCTATTTTATTTTATGCTTGGTAAGCAAGGACCATTCTTTCTCCTTACATTTATTCCTTCCACAACTTCAGCAGCACAATGAAATCCATGAGAAATGTGCAGTGGAAACACACACACACACACACACACACACACACACACACACACACACACACACCCCTGCACTATAAACATTGCTTTTCCAGTCATTGAGCTACTAAAGCATGGTGCGGCAATCGCAGAATATTAATTTGTTTTCTTTATTTATGTACCCACTCAAACATATGTTAAACAGTGCGCGATGCATAACAAAGAGCACCTGTGGTTTCTTTCTTGAGTGGAAATATTTTTCAAACAAAAAGTCATACAGGAAACTTTCAGAGATATTCACTGAACTATCATATTTGCATGCTGCTCTTCCTCCAAGGCCTGATAAGTATCCCATTTTATCCTCACAATTAGTAATCTTGCCCAAAATTATAACTGAGAAAACATGCAAATTTTCATGGCTTGTTACTAGATGCAAAGTCACAATATTTACGGGGTTTCCAGCCATGTATTTTTAGTTGAAGAAATAAAGTTTTCTTGTTAGTTATAAAGTTAGTCATCACCGGCTAACTCGGAAACTGCGGTTTCCGCATCTAATTAATCAATTGAGCGGTTCCCGCGCTTTCCAACGCTCCGTTACTATTTCTACCTTGTGCCCATGGACAAAACTATGGACATCTATCAGCGTGCTAGCTGAATTTCTCTCATCTGCTTTTTGAAAAAATCCCTGGAGTGGGAAGAAACGTAAAAGCTACAAGTTCTAAGGCTTCTCATCGCTTGACTGATTCAGATAGTCCGTTCCTGCGCTCCTGCTTCCTCGAGTACACCAGGATCAAAGGAGAGGATTTTTTCTTCGGTCAAGTGTAAGAAAACTTTATTTCTTCAACTAAAAATACATGGCTGGAAACCCCATAAATATTGTGACTTTGCAAAATTATAACTACCTTTTTTTGAATGGGAACTTACCTACGGTAATTCATAATGATTAGGTGAAAAAAGTGAATGTTGTTTCCCTCAAACCTCTTCTACAGCTCAGGATGGAAAGTGAAATTCTGCACAAATGCACAGAAAGTACTTTTTAACAACTCTATTTTGAGCCTAAGTCCAGGGCAGCAATTAGTGCTCATACAGAGCTAAGGAAATACTCCCCTCTTCTACAGGGTGTGATGCTCCTGAGTCTCAGGGGAAAAAGAACTGCACCAGGACAGAGCTTTTCTGAGCAAATTCTGAGAAGCTTCTCAAAGTTTGGTCAGGCAAACTCAGCTCCTTTTTTTCCCCAGGGCTTGGAACATTATTAGATTTGCCCACTAGTTTTTTTTGAACTTTAGAAATCTCCAGGAAGGTATGTGCATAGCTCTGGTTGAACAGAGATTAGTGTCCATGGACAAAAAATAAGGTGACTTATTATAGTTAAACCAACATTATCAGCGAAGATAAAATGCTTAAGGAAAAAAAACTGACCCCCCTCCCCAAAAGAGTTCTCTAAAGAATTATTGTAATTGGCAGGGAAGCACAAAAAGAGAGGGGGGGGGCAAAGAGGTACAGAAGTGAGAAAGTGCACTTTGTGTGTCTGGGGTGTGTGTGTGTGTGAGCTTTCTGGAAGGGAGCCTAAATACCCTATGTCAAGGGTTCTCAACTGGTGGTATGTGTACCACCCCTGCACTATAAACATTGCTTTTCCAGTCATTGAGCTACTAAAGCATGGTGCGGCAATCGCAGAATATTAATTTGTTTTCTTTATTTATGTACCCACTCAAACATATGTTAAACAGTGTGCGATGCATAACAAAGAGCACCTGTGGTTTCTTTCCTGTGTACCACCAGTGGTACTTTTTGGTACTTATGGTGGTACTCAGACTGCTGGGAACACCCAAACCCTTCCAGGACCCCTAAAACACCGCAAAAACATGGTGCTTTCAGCACCGCATTTTCATTCCCGAAAGGCTCCTGAATTTGGCTGAGCCTCTCAGGAGCACAGAAAACAGCCCACCCCACCCACCTGAAGCCTCTTACTGGACCTCTAGCAGCCTCCTGCATCCTTCTCCACCGAAAACCGGGCTGAGAACCCGGAAGTAAGTGTCGATGATGTCATCACCGCTTGCTTCTGGTAGTATTTGGCATGGCAGCAGCCATGTAGGTGGTATGCTGCTCCGAGTACGTTGAGAACTACTACCCTTTCCTGTCTTTCCTTAAAGGACAGGACTCCAGCACTTGGATGGGTGAAGATTCATTTGCCCTCTCTCTAGGGGTTTCTGTGCTGATTGGAGAGCCATTTCCAAATTTAACTGAGGGGTGTTCGTCCATCATTACTCACAATTCACTTGTGGGATGGTATATTATTTTATTATTTTTATTTTCTTGACTTGCCACAGTTGTTGTCTGTGGCAATTCTGTTGTATGTTATTGTTTGTATACGTTTATATGAAATGAAACTTGTGGGATGGGTTAGGAACTTTTGCTCCTCTTTTCACTGGTTCATGGCCATCTCCAAGTACACATTTTAGCTCTCTAAACTTGTTCTTGAAGCTCTTTCTCTGAATAACATGAAGATATATGCTAGTATTGAGCATTAAGCTGTAGATTGTTAAAGGAAGGTCACAGCAGACCAGCATGACTGGCACATGCCTCAGACGTCCTCCTGGTCTGGAGGTTAGATCTGGGTATAGCAACCAGCTCCAAAATGTGCTGACATTCATTTGCATCCACATAAAAGAGATTCAGAGAGTCCAGTTTGCATATATAGTACTTATATCATATAATGCATTTTTTCAAAGGATCCTGAGAGTGGTGGCATTACAGATGTGTGGAATGCCCCAGAGAAATGTATTTAATCTAATCTAAAACTTTTTGCTTCTCTTGAAATTCCTCTGATGTTTTGCCTACGGAGGAACCTCCAATTTAACCTCAGAATTTCCATTTAGGCAAAGCTTGGTGACAACTCCAGCCTATGTAAAACTGCACTGGAATTCCTTACCCACATCTCATTTTGGGAGCCAAATCCACTAATAGGACCAAATGGGATTCTGGGGTCCTGCACATGGATTCATCACAGAAAATTAAAGTGATTCGGCAGGGTAGCTTTTTCTCTCCAGGTTGCGGCGCGGGCGGGAGGACCCACCCGCCTGCGCCACAGCCTGGGAAAAACACCTACTACAGCCCTCCCAATGTCCCTCGTAGCTGCCCCTACCTTGTCTCCCAGCCGCCGCCATCTTGAATCTCACGAAAATCTTGCAAGATTCAAGATGGCGGCGGCCAAATCTCCTGAAGGCACATGAGGCATGTGCCCTCACGAGATTTGGCCGCAGTCATCTTGAATCTCATGAGATTTTCATGAGATTCAAGATGGCGGCGGCTGGGAGACAAGGTAGGAGCAGCTACTGGGGACATCGGGAGGGCTGTAGCCGTTTTCCCCAGGTTGTGGCGCTCGCGCACAACCTGGAAAAAACAGCTACAGCTGCCCGTCATCAGCTGCTGATCGCAGCAGCTGATAATGGGCAGCGCTTCGCGTACCCCCAGCCTGTGAAACGCGTATCCCTGGGGGTATGTGTACCACAGGTTGAGAACCCCTGCTATACACACTTACCTGGAAGTAAGTCCTATCAAACTCAATGCAACTTGCTCCTGAGTAGACATGCCTAGGCTTGTACTCTTAATCTCATAACAATGAACCATGTTGTTATATCTCAATGTGTCCATTTAGTTCACAGGCTGACGTGAATACATTCGTAGAGATGGGAAGTCTGTTCAGCACTGAGGATCACACTAGAAACAATTGCCACTATCATATCTTCATGCTTATTTCTGCAACCTTGATGTTTAAAAATTTAAGAAAAAAAAGAAATGAAAACTGGAATCCTATCGTTATACATTCTGCCCATAGTTCATACTCATTCCTGGCCTTTAAAGCACTTCCATAGGCGTGGACTGTCCATTACTCTCCCAACAGTTTCAAGCTCAAACTTACACAACATTCATTCAGCAGATAATATTCTCCCTATCAAATGCAACTTGATGCTTAATAAACTGCTAAAAGCATACTTCCACTGAGGTTCCAGTCTCATAAAGATGGGTCACATTTACATTATTTGCTAATCCATTATTATAGTCTCAAGAATGTAACTCAGAAATTGTAGCTTCAAACCAGAGGGATGTCTAAGCAAGAGCTGTGAAATTATATTGCAATTTTCCCAGCTACAGTGGAAGATTATTCTGAGCAATATATATAATAAATAATGATGCTATGCAAATAAGCTTTCCCTGAATGATGGGGAACTTGGACAAAATGCTACGAATTTCAATGAAAAAACGAGGCTGGTTTACAAGATAATGACAGTTCTTACAGACAAGGGAATACATGGTTCTAAGTTGAATGAAAACTACAGTTAAAGTCAGGAGACTCTGCTTAAAAAACGGATTACTGAAATTCCAAAGTAAAGAAAAAACCGCTCCATAAATTGTGAAATAAAAATATCGGCTATTACTAGTTTTGAATTGAAAATCTACAGCATATATTTAAAAAGGAATTTAATCATGCATGACATGTGCAAAAATGCTACCATGTGTATGATGGCAGGAAAAATAATAAATTACTAGAATTTTAAAAGAGAAGTTCTGAGAAATATAATGCCCTTATTAGCACGGGAATTGTATGAAATGAATTGATTCAATTGTATTTTGTAGATGAGCCATTGTGTGTGGGTGTGTGGGACAGCCTATGGTCTTTTAGATATTAAAGCAGCTTCAAACAAACCCTGAAGAATGAGAAGGGAAATAGTGAATCCATCATTATATCTAATAGTGAAATTGACAAATGTTCTGTACATGGTTGATTCTACCTATCACAGTTGTTATCCAAGGCTTCCTAATCAGAGATGCTCAGAAGAGAACATGTTCTTCTGCAGTGCTAAAGAGACTGACAAATATGGTGGCTGTGAATTCAAGGGGGCATAATTTGGGGGGAGAAGCATCACCTATGAAAGTTTCTCCCCTAAGGGAAAAAGTCTATTTATTCAAGTCTGGTTTGATAAGCATAATTGCAGCTATCTGGCGGCAATTTATCATGTTGGCTGACAAACCTTACCATTTCTAAATACGTTCTTAGATTTTCACGACGTGTCCAGATTTTAGAATTAAAAACAAACATCCTGCCGGGAAAACTCCATTGTAGAATATACCGTAATTTTATTATTATAAATTAGAATGATGTTAAAAACTGTACATTTCGCCTCAGACACTTGAGACATCCTCAGAAGTGTCTGAGGTGATGAAACGTAAAGTTTTAACATCTAATTTATAATAATAAAATTATATTCTACGACGGAGTTTTCCTGGCAGGATGTTTGTTTTTAATTCTTACCATTTCTTCTTGCATAGCTAAACCTGTTGACCTTCATGCACTAATTTGTATACCTCCACAATGGCTTGCTGAGATGCCTTCAACCACAGACACTTCAAATTTCTTACCCATAAAAATGACATTAAGAATGACTTCTGTTAATGGAAATTGCTAATGGAGTGAACAATCCCCCAGTAGGAAACACAAATAGGTCACAACCTCTTGATCTTACAATTTACAGTGACAGACATATTAAACAGCAGATGAGGCGCTGAACCTGTCTGTGGACTGTAGCGTTTCAGACTGCAGGTTAAGGGCTACAATATAGAGGAAAAAACAACCCAGCACACAACCTAATCAGATATTATGGAGCTGTTTGACTGCTACTTGTCTGCATCACCCTATGTATCTCCCTGGTAACGTATAATAAAAGAAACAAAAGACATGATGTCATCATCATGCGCAACATTTTCCTGTCCCTTGCAAGTAGCAGTGAGTCTGGAGCAGGGGTGGGGAAGCATTGAATGTGATCATGTTATATTCTGCATTCATTTTACTAGACATTACTAAGAAGGCTCATGGATCTGTGGTAGCCATGTGTCCCCATTAGTAGCTATGCACCTTGCTCCTCCTGCATGCCCCAAATCAGCCCAATGCAAGTGGTCCAAGTGAACACTTGAGAAACCTCAACCTCAAGTGGTTTCTTGAGTGCTCAAAGGAGTACTAAAAACAGTCCAATCAGAACTCAGCCTCTCAACATTAGCAGGTGGGAATCATGGAGGAGCTTCAAAGCCCTTAAGTCCATGGCTGTAAATGCTGCTGCAATCAATGGTGCAGACCTCCTGGGCCTCCTGTGCTCAAGAGCCCCCACAATCGCTGGCTACAATGATGTAGACAGGGTGCAGATACCAATTCATATTGGGGAAAGAGGTTTTATCCAACTCTAATTGGGACTGCCTTATTTGACAGGTGCAAACTCACATCTCAGTCTTCCCTCTCTCAAACACTTACTCAGTCCTTAGTCCCCATAATGTCTACTTGACTCTGCCTTTTCTGGCCAGTTATCACATCATCGCTGCATCTTGTAAAGTGCAGATATTACCATGGGAATGTAGGGCAGCTGCAGTTCACAGTACAGATCCTATAGGTAAGATATGCCTGGGAATTAGCCCCAACTTGCGCAACTGCAGAACTGCCAACTCAACCTTACTTTTCAAAAAGAAACATCTTCAATACGAAGGCAAGAGGCTCTTGTCCTCTCAAGGGATCCTTTTAGAGAATTTAAAAGTTGACATTGCTATGAGGAATTCATTTTTCTTTCACTGAAACCACAGTTTGCTAATGCGTGCTTTCTTGTTGCCAAATCTGATCTATAAGAAAGGACTAGGGGGTAAGATCCCCAACTTTTTACATTTGGCTCTGCCACTGTAGTTTCCAGTACTTACTCAACCTTTCAATGCTTGTTTTCTTATCTTCAAAACGGAGAACATTTTACTTTTCTATCTCACTAGGCTGTTTGGAGGATGAATGTTCCTTCTACCCACTTTTAAGATGCTAAGGACTAAACATTATTGAAAAACAAACAAACAACCCAGATGCATGCCAAAACAAAAGTCAGCAATGAACACTAAATTCAGCCATTATATTGTCCTATCCTGGAAATTTTCCACACTGAAAAAAGAGCTCTTTAACTGAATGCCATTATGTCATGTGGCATTGACTTGATGCTGTGTCAGGGCACTGGAGGTGGCAGGGAGAGGGCCAGATGCTTGATGGACACGTCAAGCCTGGGTTGTCCTCCTTGGCATATTATTTTGGCCTACCCAGCCATTCACCACATCAATACATTGCCTGTAATTTGTGTGTCATGTGATCATCATGGTTTTTTTTTTTAATTTGGCTATTGGAATTGCATTTCTTATGAGAAATAACTCATATAAATATATATGTCAAATTCAGCCCAAAATATGAATAATCCATAAAATATATTAATATAGAGATAGTTCATCCCTTGCACAGATGTTGTGTTTGCGGCAGGTATACTGGTGTGTTATTGATGTTAGCGGCAACAAACATGTGAAACACGAAGAGTGAGAGTGTCTCTCCAAATGTTCCGGAGCATAGAGTAAATAGAGAAGTCAGATTGACCACAACTCCCTGGTGCATGTAGTAGAGTGGGACCTAGGTTCAATTTCCCATTCAGCCACGAAACTCCCTGAGTGACCTTGAGCCAGCTGCTATCTTTCAGCCAACCTACTTCACAGGATTGTCATGAGAATAAAAGAAGAAAAGGGAAGAAACTCATGTTCCTGTGCTCACTGAGGAAAGGGCAGGATATAAATGTGGTTGATTGATAGATAAATAGATCGATAAATAGAGCAAGTCTTGAGTGCATTATTATCTCTCAAGCTCAGCTCCAATTCAATGAAATCGGAATGACAGATACCTGCACCGATCAATTTTCATGGCATCTTTTCCAGTAAATACTGTGACTTTTTTATGCAATTTATACCAAATCAGTTTTCTTCATGTTTTAGTTAGGGCACTGGAGAACACACACTTCACTTTTTGTAGTCTATCAGTGCAATGAATAGCCATTGCACAACCTCCTTCCTGTATTTTTTTAAAACATTATTGAGGATATTGTTTTCCCCCCGCTGTACTGTATTAGACCTGTGCACACTTATTCATCTGTCTCCATCATCTTGTGTCGACTCCCCCCCCTTTTGTTCAACATAAAACAAACATATATAGCTCCAGATTACTTTGGAATTCCATTCCCAACATGTGCCCCAGCCTTGCTTTCTAACTTAGAAATTTAGTATATCTTTGGGGCTTGGGCACGCAGCAGTTTGTGTGCAGACCTATCCTTAACTTAAAATATGTCTATCCCACCCTCCACTACAAATCCCTAGCAAGATAAGTACAGCAAGATGTTACTGGTGAGAAAAAGAAGCATTAAACATTCTGTTCCAGTGATCATCAACATTTGAAAATGATTCTGGGATGAACTCTGAAACCACTGCCAAAACGTCTGCCGTCCCAAGTGCTTTTCCTTGTGTCATGAAATATTATGCATTCATGGTACTAGAGGACCAAACTGTACAGTCAAATATGATGGAGTATTTAAAATGATTTGATCCCATTTAAGTTAATGGGAGGAGACCAATTTAAAGGGACGGTTAGAATGGTTTGTGCACTGAAACCTTAATCTCAATTTTCACTAACCTGTGCTGTACATGCCCTGACATCCCCAATAAATTATATCCAGTAAATCAACTAAAGGAGAGGAAACCCATTGGCATCTGTGAGACAACCCTCGTGCAAGGCATGCACCTGAGGACTGTGGTCATGAATAATCTCACCAATTTCTAAATGTGTGATAGGCAAGATTGCAGAGGTCTGATAGAGCACATTTAATTTTAAACAACAACGGACAAAGCCTTTTTGCCAGCAGGATGGGAGATGATTAAATTCAGATACTTTATCAGGAACATTACAAATGTCATCCACTGGTTATCAACATGCATTTAAACATAAGGACAAGGATGAGGCTGGCCTCTCGCAGAACTGGGATCATTACAAAGACAGATGTTGGGCTGAGAACACATTTAATTAGGTTAGCAAGCTACATTACTGAGCAAGTTATTATTTCTCTTCCTTTTAATGAATGGCCCCAGAGTGTAGTTAACCACCCATTCTTCTGTAATGTCCTGATACATAGGCAGGCACCAACATTTAAAGCTGTAGGATTAGGCTTTGACGCTAGTCAAACAAGCCACAGTCCTATCTACCCACAGACAAGTCATGTACAGCCATTTCAAGGGGTAAAAATGAGGTGCACTCTTTTCATGCTAGATGTTCTCTAGCAAAACAGGTGATTAGTTATCACGAGTAGCCTAAGCGGGACTGCAAACTGGAAACAGTGTGCATAAATTCTCATTTAACTTGTTACCAGTGATGTAGACTTGAGTCTATTGACTCGGACTTGAGTCAGACTCAAGTCGTGTCAATGACTTGACTCGGCGATTGTAAAAGACTCGAAAGATTCGACTCGAGACTTGGAGCCTTTTACGATGAATTTTATTCAGGTTTAAACCTACTTTCCCCATTAAATAGATAGGGACTCGCGACTCGCAACCAAAGACTCGGGACTTGGGGGCAAAGACTTGGGACTTGACTCGAGACTTGGAGTCAGAGAGACTTGATCCACATCCCTGCTTGTTACAGGTTTCATTATGAAGTCCTGTCTCCTGTTGACTTGGATTCAATGAGCTGCACACATGCTGTGAGTAAACCTGGGCCCAATATTACAGCTTCAAATTTGCAATCGGTGATCTGCATCACTGGAAAAACCTAGCTAATAATGGCCTTCTTTTGATTAGCATGAGACAGAGAAGGTTTTACACCTGTACCCTACAATCAAAGTTTTCTGTGGAATTTCATACTTCATTAAAAATGCCCCCGTCATGCTTTTTATGTCATACTCATACTCAATAGCACTTCAAATGGAAGAGGATTTGGAAGAGAAATTGCATGTGCATTATAGCTGATGCATGTCTTATGGTCAAATTAGGGGCTCATTTAAGACCACAGTCAGATCATTTGCCATTTCTTATGGCAAAATGTGGCTGCTGTTGAAAACCATGGCTCAATTTCTCCTCTTCCTCCTCCTCTCTCCCCCCTATAACACCAGGTGATACAAAATGTATGATGCGACATTATTGTGTCATGAGCTTACCTCTTCCTGCTCTACTGGTTGCTGTTTATAGGACCAGGGCAATTTGCAGCACAATGGAAAATCACCAAGGGGGAGAACAAGACGTGAGGCTGCTGTTTTTGGTGGCAGCCCTGCAGCTGTCATAGCATCTGGTTCTGGCCTCAGACTAACAATCCAGAAATCAAAATAACCCCAAAAGGCACCAATTGCGGTGAGATGTTAAAACAAACACTGACTTGCACAGCACTGTACTTGGCCCCAATCGGTGCCCTGCTGTAGCTCTCAAGTAACAAAATATTCTTAAAATATGAACCAAGAGTTTGAGACAGGAGCAGCCTGGTCCTGAGAGGACCCACCATCAAAATAAAGCCACTATTGGCTCTCTTCCCCACTGTGGCCCTATCCTGGGAAACAACAGCCCACCATAATCCCCCATCCTTTTTATCTCACTGCAATGTGGGGTCCAAAGAGGGTCTCATGTGTAACAAGTCATCATATTGCAACCAAGCAGGTCCCACAAAAGAATCATACGCCCGTCCAATAAATGATATTCAGATTCTTCACCAAGGTAGAGGCATGCCATATCTACTGTATATTTGCAATACTACTTTCATAAACACGGTGTGAGAGTTGAGAGTTAACCACACTCTTCCTTGGGATGTCTATACTGTTCAATTTCAAATAGGCAAGGTGGTCAGCCTGTTTGGATCTTTTATCCAGACCTTTGGCTCTGGATCCCTAAATCCACGTACTCATGTTTCCCTTTCTTTAGTTGTCAGCAGCAGATTGCACCCCAACAGGGCAGATACTTCCACGTAGGGATTGCATTGTGAGGGCCACCACCTTGCTCCAAGCTGCCCCCCACAAAGCCCCTACAGTCAGCAATTCTATTCCCCTCAAACATATGGTGCTGACCTGCCTGTCTACTCCCAATGGCACCTGTGCCTAAAGGTTCTGATGCCTGGGAATCCAGCCCAGGTCCTATGCCCAGAGTCTGCCAACAAAGCCAGATGGCAGCCACCTATGTAGCCCCAGGTCTGCCCAAGCCATTCCTACCAAAAATAGCCCCAGATCTCAGATATCATACATGTTTGCAAGCCTGGTCATGAGAAACTTCAAAACAACCACCACCACCTATTCTCTTAAGAAATGCAGTTTGTAGTTGCAAACATGACTGTGGGCCTAGAGGCCCTTTCTCCTTCCCTGCGCCAAAACAGATACTGATTGATTGGAATGGTTGTATATCAGCACCAATACCTATCACCGAGCTGATACATCAGATAGTCCCTTGGTGCAAGCCAATGTTATTCCTTCATTACAGCAGTGCAACCTTATTTTGCTTCTGTGCCCAATCCTATACAACATTCCAGCGCTGATGCAGCCACAATGCAGTCCCAAAGTAAGTGAACAAATGTTCCCTTACCTGGAGGAGGCCTGTTTGACTGCCCTCCCCTTGCAGGAAGCAGCACATGCCCATCAACAAGGCTACATCAGCATTGGAAAGTTGTATATGATTGGGCTCTAAGAGTATTACCTAACTCTAGTATTAGGTTTGATTTCACCCGGGGCATTAGCAATGTGGCAACCACCATAACCCACTCTGATGCGGTCTGGGATCCATTTGTTACATCTGTAATCAGGGAAGCATCTGACTGATGACACCCACATGGAACGTGCAGCACTACTACGAACTATGTGGGAGCATGCCAAGCAATGACACCATTAGCAAACTTGCCAGCTGCCACACAGGGCCCTGCCCATGTGGAAGTGATCTTTAGTGGCAGGAGTAATGGCATATTTGCAGCAGGCCTAAATTGTACTGTATATATGTTGCTGCCTCTAGTGGAACACTGAATCAGGCAGTGACTTCTTTTTTTGTGTGCAAAGATTGATCATTGTTGTTTAAGCAATAGTAATAATCATGATGGAAAGCACAGTCCCAAGAATTGCATTTCACTGCCTTTTGTGTCCCAGAAATGTGTTTTCGTGCTGTCACCACACTGCCGATGCTGTCGTTTCCCCCCCCCCTCTCGTTGGGAAGGCAGGTAAGGTTAATGGTTGATGTATTTTCCTAAAGCGTGTTTCTCAGTCTGGCAATACTGCCCTTTAAAATATGGAACAACTTCACAACAGTCACATAAATAATAGTTTGCCAGAGACCTTCACAATGGTTGCTGTTGCCCTTGCCTCTAGGCATATTTTCTTCAAAGCGCTGGATAGAAGCGAATGACCACCAGCACCCCTCTAGCTTTTTACAATCCCACATAAACAAAAACTCCCCCCCACCCCGTGGTTATAATTGGGATAGACGGGTGAGGCAACAAAGGACATAAAGAACGGTGGTAACTCACAGAGAAATGTAATGCAATATACATTAATAAAACAATGCTGTGTTGTTAATGCCAGAGAATACTTCTTTCTCCAAACTATTTTATTTATTTTAAATTACGCATTTCATTTTTGAAGAACCGACAGCAAACAACACTGCCTTATGTGTATTTCTGACCACCGTCAGACTGCATGGAGATGGAGGAGAGAAACCCAACTGGGGTCAAGTCAGGGCAAGAAAGGAGTCTCCACCAGGCACTGACCAAAAAAGTGGTCCTGATGACCAGCATTACCTGGATTACAAGGGCCTTCACATGATCAATGATACACTGGGCTGACAGGTAGAACCTATAGTAAGTTAAAATTGTGACACTTTAGACTATGGAAAGAGACATACTGGATCAAATTAAAGCCATTACGTGAATGAGCAATGCCCATGTGTTTGCAATATAATGTTCTCTAGCAGAATGAGCTGTTGAAAGGATTGGGTTCAGTTTTTATTTGCTCACTTGTATTGAGTATTCCCACAATCATCATCTTGGGAATGGAACACCTCCTTTGCAAATCAAGCATTTAGTATTACGTTACATATATAAGACACTGCACTGATAATGTTTAGCATAAATCCATTAGGAATACTGGTAGTAGCTTTGTTAAGATAGAAGAGTCTTATTCTTATAAAACTACACACATCAAGAGGAAAACCAAGAAACGAAGCAGAGGCTTGCGATTAATCTCCTCAATGCCTTTGATCCCTAGTGGCTCCCACTTAAACATTCACAATTCTCATCACCTGGTAGTTTATCGCAACCACCTCACCTGTTGTGAAGATGCTTCCCCCAAAAAAAAACCCCGGACATTTTGCTGCCTCCCTCCTGAGCTTTCACCCCCTGCACCCGGGGGGCCAGGGCCCCCCCCACACCTCCCCTGACGACGACTGTGGTTTCAAATTATCTTCTAAAATATCCGAAACATCTATTTCTCAGTAGCAAAATTATAAAAAAGCTAATCCCAAGAAGCAATATAACAATACATACAAACAGAAAACACAACTGCCTTATGTATGTCCGCAGCTTGTGGGTTCTCCTGGATGTGCAGTTGCTCCTAGATTTCCAGGTGGTGGCTGTGGCCAGGGGGGCTTTTGCCCAGCTTCAGCTGGTGTGCCAGCTGCGACCGTACTTGGATCGTGCAGACCTGGCCACAGTGACCCAGTCACATCTAGATTAGATTACTGCAATGTGCTCTACACGGGGCTGCCTTTGAAGACTATTCAGAAACTGCAACTAGTGCAGAATGCGGCTGCACGTGTGGTTGCCGGGGCTTGTCGGTTTGACTCAGTTGGGCCGTTGCCTCGGCGGCTACACTAGCTGCCGGTTCGTTTCCAGGCACAATTCAAAGTGCTAGTTTTGACTTTTAAAGCCCTTTACAACTCGGGATCTGGGTTATTTGAGGGACCACCTCCTTCCTTATAATCCGACCCGTACTCTGAGGTCATCAGGGGGCCCCCTGTTAACTGTGCCGCCATTGACGGAGGTGAGGGGGATGGCAGCAAGGAAAAGAGGAATTCCTTACCGTGAATCTCCTATTCTGGGAGAGGAAGGGGGGGGCATTCAGTAATGAATGGGTTAACCCCTCCGTCTTCAGAGACAGGGCCGGCTCAACGAACGTTGACTCGCTCCGCTGGTAGCTCCACCTCCCCAGTCCGGTTCTGAAGTAGGAAGAGCAGTAGACAGGTCCCGTGGCACCGTTTCTCATGCAGAAGATGGCCATCGCCTGTGTAGCTCAGAAAACCACAAACTGGAAACTGGAGTCAACTAGAAAACGAGACCAGAGCTTGAAAAGAGAGAAGTCATTAGAAGGCAATTAACACCCCACGGATAAAGCTAACTAAGAAACATAACGAGCAAAACTAAGCGGCCAAGGAGGCAACAAGATAACAAACCAAGGGTGGGTCGAATGCCCCCCCTTCCTCTCCCAGAATAGGAGATTCACGGTAAGGAATTCCTCTTTTCTCTGGAGAAGGAAGGGGGGGCATTCAGTAATGAATGGGATATAACAAAGCTGTAGGACCCTAGGGTGGGCCCTTACGTGCCTCCGGCCTGAACCACTTGTTGCAACACCCGCCTGCCGAAAAGTGCATCCGCAGACGCGGCCTTGTCGATCTTATAATGAGCGATAAAGGTGTTCGGCGAGGCCCACGTGGCTGCCCTGCATATGTCAGGTAACGACGAGGCCCCCTCGAAGGCTGCCGATGCCGCGGCCCCCCTGACTGAATGCGCCATTATGCCCTGTGGCGGCTCCTTCCCAAGGGACCTAAAGGACAATTGGATGGCCAACTTGATCCACTTAGCAATGAGGGATGCTGAAGCCTTCTTGCCCTTGGACCGCCCTTGAAACACCACAAATAAGGATTCTGTGGACCGGAACGACTCTGACCGCTGCATGTAAAACCTCAAAGCCCGTCTAACATCAAGGGAATGCCACTCCCGTTCCTTCGGGTGCTTAGGGTTCGGACAGAAAGATGGAAGAACGATGTCTTGAAGCCGATGAAAGACTGAGTTGACCTTCGGGAGGAATGACGGATCAAGCTTCATAACCACCCTATCCTTGTGAAAAACCGTCAGCTGCTGATTAACGGAAAGAGCTCCCAATTCGGACACCCTTCTCGCCGATGTGAGAGCTACCAGAAGAACCGTCTTGAGTGTCAGATCCTGAAGCGATGCCGTGGCCAAAGGTTCAAAGGGCTGCTTCATTAATGCAGTCAGAACTAGATTAAGGTCCCAAGTAGGGAACCGATGAATCACCGGTGGGTTCAAGAGGGCCACCCCCCTGAGGAAACGTTGTACATGACAGTGGTCCAAAATTGAACCCTTTCCCTTGGCGCCAAGGACACATTTAAGGGCTGCCACTTGACGGCGGAGCGTGCTAGTACTCAGCCCCTTAGCGAGCCCGTCCTGGAGAAAGTCAAGTACGTGGTGGAGCCGCGGCTTCAGAGGGTGAACACCCTTGACATCGCACCAACCCACAAACCGCTTCCACGTAGTGCCATAGATGAACTTGGTGGACTGCCGCTTGGAGGCCAAGAGGGTGCCAACCACACGGTCTGAATAACCGCACTCAATCAGCCCCTGCCGCTCAACCTCCACGCAGTCAGTCGGAATGCGTGGGGGTGCGGGTGAAGGATGGGACCCTGACAGAGGAGGTCGACCCTGCGCGGCAGAGGCCATGGCGAGGCTACAGACATCTGCACAACTTCCGCGAACCAGGCTCTCCTGGGCCAGTGGGGCGCTATGAGAATGACCTGAGCTCCTAGGTCCCTGACTCTCCTTAAGACGAACGGAAGAAGGGCGATGGGGGGAAAGGCATAAAGTAGACCCGGAGGCCACGGACTGTGAAGGGCATCCACCCCTTCCTGCCCGGCTCCCTGGTGTCTGGCGAAGAATCTTGGCAGTTGTGCGTTTACGCTTGAAGCTAACAAGTCCACTATCGGGGCCCCGAACCTCTCCGAGACCAGCCGGAACACGCTGGGATGAAGTCGCCACTCCGTATCACTTACGCTGGTCCGACTCAGCCAGTCGGCCGTCACATTCTGCAGCCCTGCTAGGTGCTCGGCACGAAGAGCCAGCAGATTCTCTTCGGCCCAGGACAAGAGGATCCTCGCCTCCGCTGCCAGTCTGTCCGACCTGGTCCCTCCTTGGCGATTTATATACGCCTTTGCTGTGACGTTGTCTGTTCTTACGAGTACCACCTGACGATGAAACCTGTCTTGGAAATGAAGGAGCGCTAGGCGAATGGCCCGAAGCTCCATAAGATTGATAGGGAGCCTCGACTCCGCCGGAGACCATAGGCCCTGAGTGAATGCAGAGTCCGTGTGGGCCCCCCAGCCCGTCATCGATGGTGAGAATCAGAGGAGATGGTATTTCCAGAGAGGTCCCCAAGGCCAATTTATTGTGGGACAGCCACCAGTCCAGACTTCGCCGGAAAGGGGGGCTCAGCCTGACGAGTCTGCAAAGTTTCCTCTCGATGTGATTGGAATAAGGGCGTAGCAGCTTCTGAAGAGGGCATGTGTGGAACCTGGCCCAAGGAATGACGTCCTGGCAGGAGACCATGAGGCCTAACAGTCTGGCCAGAGACATCAGGGGAGCAGAGGAGATGGAAGCCGTCTCCTGCAGAAGTGATAGAAGAGTCTTCTGTCTCTCCAGAGAGAGCGATACCGTGAAGTCCTTGGTGTTCAGAACCAGGCCGAGATGTTCCATCACCTGCGTGGGAACCAGCGAGCTTTTGGACTTGTTGACCACGAAGCCGTGGTACTCCAAGCATCGCAGAGTTCTCTGGACATCTGTCGTCGCCGCGTCCCAGGACGGAGAACGAATCAACATGTCGTCCAAGTAGGGCGTGACCGACACCCCCTCGAGGCGCAACGAGGCCAGGGGCCCCGCCAGGATCTTTGTAAACACTCGAGGAGCTGACTTCAGCCCGAAGGGTAGAGCTCGGAACTGGTGGTGCATGTCCCCGTAAGCAAATCTGAGGAAGCGCCTGTGCGTGGCACTTATGGGCACGTGTAGATAGGCCTCCGAAAGGTCTATGGAGGTGAGGTAATCCCCCCTCCTCAGCATGGTCACGATGGTCCTCCAGGTTTCCATCTTGAACCGTTTGAGTGAGATGAATTGATTCAGCCACTTGAGGTCCAGGATGGGCCTGAAGTCGCCCGTCCTCTTTTCCACCAGGAAGAGATTGGAATAGACTCCCGCCCCCCGATGGGGGAGGGGAACCGTCTCTATCGCCTGAATGTCCGACAGGTGGCGAATCGCAGACAGCATGTTGGAGTGCTTCGCAGGGTCTTTGGAGGGAGGAATGCTCCAAAATCTGTCCCTTGGGAGTTGCGTGAACTCGAGAGAATAGCCCCTGGAGACTGTATCCAGCAGCCATCTGTCCGAGGTGGTCTCCCTCCAACGAAAGGCGAAGGCAAGGAGACGGCCTCCGATAGGCCCGGAGCAGCCGTCTGATGTGGCGTCAGGCGTTGCGTTGGGTACGGTAGGACTTGCGCGTCGCATCGGCCTGGGTCCCTGATGACTTGTTCTTGGGGAAAACCCTGGTTTTGTTCCACCTGTTCGGTCCGCGCGGGGGCTCCCGGGGTCTGTACGAGGTCCGAAAAGGACGAAAGGGAGTATTCTTGGTCTTTGGCGCCTCCTTAGAGGAGGAGGGAAGGACTCTCCTCTTTTCCTTAGTTTCGATCAAAAGCGGCTCAAGGGCATCGCCAAAAAGCTTGGACCCTTTGAAAGGGACCCCCACGAGTCTGTTCTGTGACCCCGAATCCACTTCCCAGCTGCGGAGCCAAATATTACGGCGCGCCACCACGTTTGTGGCGAGCGCTCTGGCACTAAGTTGCATGGAATCAAATGAGGAGTCAGCCGCGTATGCGGTGGCGAGCGAAATCTTCTTAAGAGTGTTCTTTCCTTTCTTAGAAAGCCCCGGTTCCGACTTGATAAGCTCGTCCACCCATAGGAATGCCGCCCGCGACATAACAGAATTCGATGCGGAAGCCCTGAGAGATTGGGAAACAGCCTCGAAATTCTTCTTAAGGGAGATTTCAACCTTTTTATCGCAAGCGTCTTTTGGCCCCCCCTCCCCTTCGGAGGGAATCACCGCCGCCGAGGCCAGCGCCGCGACCGGCGCGTCCACTGAGGGAACCTTCAACAGAGACATAGTGGCCTCAGGGAGAGAGTACAGCCTATTCACCAACCGGGAGCTGTATCTAGCATGAACGGGAGCCTTCCACTCCTGGTCAATTGCCGTTTGAAAAGAGACTGGGAAGGGGACCGTGATAGGCTGGGAAGGCCCTTGAGGGAAAATGCCCTTAGGGCCAGTAACCTCTGCCCGAGAACCCGAAGCATCCCCTGGGGGAGCCAGGTTCAGTGCTAGGGCGGCCTTAGAGATCATCCTTTGAAATAACTCTGGGGGAAAGAGTCTGTTGGGGTTGTTGTCCCTTTCCCCCCCATCTGCATCCTCCGATAACTCCCCCTCCTCTCTGTCAGAGCCACTGCCAGAGGAAGGCGTAGAACTCAAATAGGACTCTCCAGCATGCCTGTGATCTGCAGCACGCTTGTCACAAGTCACACTAGACGATCTATGAGAGCGACGCTTTTTGCTGCGTTTCGCGGGGGAAGGGGAACGACCCGAGTCCCTGCCCTGAGGAGAGTTCCTAGAATCTCTGGACTTGGAGTGTTTAGCCTTCCTATGCTTGCGGTGTGAGCGCCTGTCCTCAGAGCCCAAAGCGCCCTCCACCGCTGCTTTAACAAGGGCCTGAAGGTGAGCCTGCAAGGCCGGGTCAATTTGCGGCGCGGCGGGAGTGGCGTTCGCGCCCGGGCCGCCAAATGAGGAACGAGCCTCCTCCCCCTTGCGATCCCCCATAACGCTTACCGGCGCATGGCGTCAAAGAAGGGGGGTCCAAATGCGTGGAGGGAATCGTCCGCGATACCGGGGTGAGTTGGGTTCGTCGGACGGCACTCCCAAGTGCGGCTGTTGTTCCTCGCTCGGCCCCAACTGTGGTGGTGGCTATGAGCGTTAAGCGGCTGATCGGTCCAAAGGGCTTCAAGCGGCTGCTCCTTACCGCAGGGACCGGAGAAGTACACGGCGACGACGCCCAGCGGGTGCGCGCTCGTCCGTGTAGGCCGCTGCAAGAACGACGTCGCTGAGGTAAATCAAAAAAGGCGCGCTTTCAAGGTCGGCCGCTGAGGCGGTCCGTAGCGATAGCGCCGAAAAAAGCCTCTAAACGCCGCCCTCCTGACTCGGAAAGGGGATGGGTAGGGACGGGGCAGCGGGAACAGAAGGAAGGAAGAAGAAAAGGTAGAAAAGGTGCTCTGATCTTGAAAAATCTCGTAGAAAACACTAGCTGTAAAGCAACACCGACCCTGCTCTGTGAAAGACAGGACCGGACTGGGGAGGTGGAGCTACCAGCGGAGCGAGTCAACGTTCGTTGAGCCGGCCCTGTCTCTGAAGACGGAGGGGTTAACCCATTCATTACTGAATGCCCCCCCTTCCTTCTCCAGAGAATAGGGCCTTCTCAGCGGTGGCGCCCCAACTATGGAATTCCCTCCCCTGGAATTAAGAATGGCTCCCTCTTTAGAAACCTTTCGGAGGGGCCTCAAGATGGTTTTATTCAGGTTGACATTCGATGGCTGACATGGTGGGCTGGCTTTTTAATAAATATAATCACAAGGTGACCCACTGGGGTTTGTTTTAATTGTTTAATTACTTGTTTTAATTATTTTATTGTACTGTATTATGTATTTTAACATGTTTTATTGTAAGCCACCTTGATTGCCCTTATTGGGAGAAAGGTGGGGTAAAAATTATTTAAACAAACGAACAAAACAAACAAATGTAATAAATGTAATAAAAGGTGGATTTCCTTAACTCAAAACTGACCAAGTGAGACTGATTGTTCTGAGAGCCAATGATGAGGTGTTATTATGACACAGCATGGAACCAATAAGGTGTTAGTATGAGTCAGCTCTCATTTCTATGTACCAGAGCTAATACTAGAACTCTTGCACCGGGTGACACAAACCCTAGTGATGCAGCTGGGTAGTCATACATTCCTTTAATTTCATTCAGGTTGTCTCAGCAAAAGAAGGATTTTGTGGGGTGGGCTAATTCACAGGGATTTGCATCTTAATTTCATTGTTTCCTTTTCTCTTGAAGAGAGACCATTTGGGCTTAGTTTTTTTCCTTTTTTTTTTCCTTTTAAGAAACGATGTCCAGAAACACACACACACACACACACACACACACACACACACACACACGAGAGAGAGAGAGAGGGAGAGAGAGAGAGAGATTTAAAATTTGATTCTACAGTGACCTGATTTATTTTTATTTATTTATTTTAATAGCAAATGCATAGCTCTGTGCTTGAGCCGTCTTTATTTCTATTAACATGTTTCTTTACCCATATTTTGTTAAATGTCAGGGCAAAAAGCCTGACAAATGTGTATCAAATAAAGGCCCTGAAATATCACCATTCAGTTATTTTCATTGCTGCCAATCATTTTGGAGACAGGAACATGATAACCTTTTAAAAAGTTTTTTTCATACACACTGATTTGGGCCATTTTATCTGAAACCTTTGAACAAGTCTTTCCTTCTAAAATGTGACCTATAACTAGCAATTCTCTGAATCTGCACTGTACCACCAAGCAGAAAATGAAATATTCAGATTTCATTCGTAAAAGACACTGATGACTAACACTTTGTTCTCTAGAAACGCTAGAGGTGAACACTTGCATGCACACACGCCCCCACGCACAAATAATACCTCCTACAACACTGCTTCCTGTAACACAATTTTGTTACATGGATTTTATTTTTAATTTTCTGCATTCATACCTCACCTTTTTTCCCCCTGTGGGGACCCATATTTTGTTATGCCATATTTTGTTATAGCACTCTTTGTCCTGAGTGCAGTTTTTACAGTATTATTTTAAAAAAAAACATTGAAATCCTATAAAACGGTTCACATGTTCAGTGCAGAAATGTACAGCTGTACAGTGCTGTATCAATGAGAGCAGTGTATTTTGGCTAGCACGGGGCCAGTAGCTTACTACAGGAAATGCTTTGGGGGAGGAAACGTTCTTATGTTCTTATGTTATGACAGGCAAGACAATCTACCTCAGATGCTTTCTTCACCAAGAAGCCTGTAGTTGCCAAAGCTGAATCACAACTTGGCTCATCCTCCTGGAAGTAGCTCCTCCGCTCCCTTTGTCTTCCATTGCTGCCATGTAGGAGGAGTGACAGCAGCGATGGTCAATTACGCAGCAAGCCTTGATATAACGCACTGGTGAGTGCAGTACTGTGAACATGTCTGCATTAGAACAGTGTTATAACTACCCACTTACTCCCTGGGTGCCACAAACATGCCTTATGGCACGTTTGCAACACCCTGCACCGGCAGAGTGCTTCTACACAGGATTGCGTTGTTAACAAGGTTCTTTTAGTATCCTTACAGTCCACATTACTGCATACTACTAAATAAACATAGCAAACTTAGAGATGTTTCTGGCTACCACTAGAAGTGCCTTCTTTTCCCACCCTGAGAGAAGTAGAAAGCCCTACTCATCTGTAGCTTTCTCTATTTACATGCCTGTCTTCCACTGCAAATCCTTCCTCTCCCAATCAGAGACTTGATTGGCTCTTTTTGGGGGTCCAATTTTGCATTGCATTGCATTCCATCTCATCAGTGCCTTGCCTTGTTGCTGGTGATTTTATGAGACACATTTGTGTTGCACGTTTTGAGGGAGGGAAATAAAAATGTGCTATTCTGTTATCTGACGAACATTTCATTTATTTTTTAATTTGATGCAGGAAGCATGACATGCACGTATACACACATACAGTATGTGATGCTGAGTGCCTGCCGGAAGAGCATCAGTAAGGCCAGTAATGTGACTTTAAAGCAGGCCTGATGACAAGAGGCCTCAGATTCACAGGCCATGAGGAAGGCTACACTCTTAATTGTCAGCGCAATCACCCCCACCCCCTTATCAGGCTGGCCTGGAAAAAGCCTTGCCTGCTTCTTGAAATTTCCATGGGTGACAGCATCTTGTTTGCACAGCATATTTGATCCAATGAAGCCACTTCCTAGGAGCTTCCTGACTTGAAGCAGAGTTGTTAGCAACACAAAAGAAGGGCCCCCAACAGTAACTGTCCTCACCAACTCCATGGCCAAATTCAATCAACGAGTCATGCTAAATGAAGCAATTGGCTTCCTAAACTAACTACTGCACCCTCTGCAAGATGTTAAAACAACAGAGGGAGCTATTAAGGACCCAGAATAAGTCATCAAGGACCATAAAGCACAAAAGAAGGCCTCTTTATGAGCTCATCCCACAAGAAAATCCCAATAGAATGCTATGGGCGAAAACATATAAAAAGCAAGGTCCCTAGATCCTCATGTCTTTCATCTGTCTGCCTTGCTGCTGCTGCATCCATGTGTTTGATCTGCTGATGCTGCATTAAGCCACCCTCATACCACCCGCAATCCAAGGTCCACTCCTTTTTCTTTTCCAACCTCCCCCCCTTCTCTCCCTGAGCATGGGCTGGACAGTCATCCCTGTGGGCCACTTTGCAACATGCCCCTTTCCCTGGGAAAGCAGCTCCAGCTATCTTGCCCTGCTTCCCTCTCTTGAGCCCTACAGCCCAGCTCCTGGGCCACACTTTAGAGCCTTTTCTGCCTTTTAAACCCCACTTGGAAACAGGAAAATCACCTGGTCCTGTCACTCTCGACCCGCAACTCCTGCAACACATTGCACCGCATCCAGCGGAAATAAACTGGTAACCTTGGTCCTTGGAGCAGCCTTGCCATTGACCCACAAACCCCCCTATCTTTCCTTGTTCATCTCATGCAAGGCCAGCCCAAGACCTCCTGTGGTGGTATACCAAATGCTGCCCCCCCGACCCAAAGATGTGCCAGCTCCTGCTCCTCCCACTCTCCAGTGCTCCAGCTCAGCACTTTCCTCCCCTCCACATTTCCTCTTCCTCACCGTCCCCCTCTTCCTTTTCCAATCCAGGAAGGATAAGAAGGGGCAATGGAGGCAAGTAGACAGGCAGAGGTGGGCACCCCCACCCACCATTCTGGTGCCTGATGCGACTGCTTAAGTTTGCTTCATGGATCAGCCGGCCCTGGTCTTGTGTGCAGTCAAACCAAAAACACACTTAGTGCATTAATTTGTTTCCTCCTCGTGAGAGTGTGTGAAATTATTTTCAGTCTATTTTTAAGCTGTGCTAGTGGAAGCCTGAGTTCAGCCTCAGGCCCCCTTTTCAGAAAGACTCCCCCAGCTCCTCAGACAACTGAAAGGCCTGTGGCGGGCCCCTTTGAGTAGCTGCCATACTGGTTAAGATGGCTTATCTGCTGGGAGAGACTAGCTCTTCCACCACAAGTGAACGAAATGATTTCACAGCCAACAAAGGGCTCATTCCTTATGTACAGCCTGTGGTTCAGGCTACAGAGAACACCATCCAGTCATGGCCTTTTTGCCATGGCAGGAACCCATTTCTTTCACCTCCCTAGCTTTCCTTTCCCCCCCCTCCCAGATACCTCAAGACTCCTAATTTTCCCACCCCAGTTCCCCTTGAGTAACCCATCTAATTGCCCCATGTCCTTCTCTCCCCCTTCTTCTCCCTTCCATGCGTGCGTCATTGTGTGCCCCTTTCCCTTTTCAGGATTTCCTCTTCCCTCTCCTTCTCTTCTTTCTGTATATACCAACCACTCACATTTAGGACCTAGTTGTATGAATGGCTAGGAAACATTGAATCACTTTATTTTGATCCCCCTTCCCTATTATTGTTAAATCATCTCCACAATAAAAGTGTGCTTGTTGCTCCTTTTACCCTCACCTTCCTTTTCAACCCTCGCCAACTCCCTGAGCTGTGGCACTGGCCACGACACAGGCTCCCAGCACACGAGATAAATGTCCCGTTTATGTAAACGTGTGTTTAAAAATACACCCGATAACTGACAGAGTCTCTCAAGCATGTTCTGAGTGCATTCTGGATGTGCTTTTTCCCCAAATCAGAATATGATGCCTGCACTAAGTCTCTCTCCGGATGTCCAGAGCAGACTGAATGCTGCAATCCATTTTAGGAGTTTGGGCAGAGAAAAATGCAATCATTTTGTTCCCTGTCAAAACTTTTCTACCTTCTCCCAATGTGCAGCAAGAGATAAGCTTGCAAACCAGAGAAACTAGGAATAACCAGCAACAATTTTTAAATGGTTTATATGCATGTGTCGCTTTGGGGTGGCTGATCTGCACGTAGAGAGTAGTACTATACCCCTTTAACACTTACAGGGGAGTTAAAGCTATTCAACGCTGGGACTTGAGTAAAAACAAGAAGTTGAGGGAGGAAAAAAGCAATGCTTATAACTGTTCTTTGAGGTCTTGCCCAGACAATAAAAGGGTAATGAAAGATCAGACTGAGCAATTGGTATTTTCTTCAGCAGTGCTTTGGATGAACAAATTTAATACATAGCACAGAATTGGAGAATTGTCATTATAGTGTTTCTCTCTCTCTCTCTCTCTCTCTCTCTCTCTCTCTCTCTCACACACACACACACACACACACACACAGGGGGGGGAAAGAGGCCATCTAGACCAAATAGCACACAATAAAGTACGTCAATGCACTCAAGAGTGAATTTGTTCTGGTACAGAGTCTAAAAGAAAGAAGCAATTTTAGTTACTGATGTAATGATTTTGAGAAGGTCAGCTGGTGTAATGGCACTGAATTAATCAACTGCTGGCATTTTAGTGAAACACCCAAGAAGAAATAATCAAGCTGGGCTAAAGCTTACGTGGACCTTAATTGCAAAAAGTTCAGTGCTAAATCACTGGACAGTGGCTTTAGGCCTAGAAGGGCAGTAGCATTAGATCAACAGATGCCTTTGCATAGAAGAGAGATATAAAGAGTTAACATCATTGTTGAACATTTTCTAGAACCCCTTCCAGAATAAAGGGTTTCTGCTGTATGGATTTAAAGACAACAAGTTGTGAGGAAGGGAGACAAAAGCTGACAATTTCCAAGTTTGATTTCTGAAATGGGAGCCAGAGATGGAGCCTGTCTGAGGCTGTCATGAACCATACATTTTGGCTGCCACTATTGCCAAGAAAATGCCTAGACAATGCTTGGAAGCTTACTTTAAACTTCTGAGCGCTGCCACTTTGATGTATGAAATATACTCAGCATTTTATAATGAAGCCTGGACATTGAGATGGTAGGATTTCTGTGTAGTAAGCAAAGGATTTAAAACAGATTGTAGAAAACACTTAAAAAAAAGAAAATCAAGGAACTCAAAGCCATACAAGGCCCTTGCAAACACTGCACAAAGGCAAACCCAGGAATTCTATATTCAACAAGGATTTGTAGCCCAACACAGCTCCCTAATGAACATACTTGAAATGATAAGTGTATTTGCAAACATGTACAGTGGACCCTTTCCATCTGCGGATTCAGGACATTTGTCTCACCGCAGGTCCCGCATCCGCTGTGGTCTGCTGTTGTAAAGGGGAAAAAAGGAAAAAAAGGTAGGGATTTTTTTACCTCTCAGTAGCAAACCGTGCTATTTTCAAGCCTCTTCAGGGCTTCTGCAAGCTTAACAACCCACTTCCTGGTCGTATGAAGGCTCTTCCCTCCTCCCAGCCTTGTCTCAGAATGCATTCTGGGGCAAGGCTGAGAGGACAGAAGAGCCTTTGCATGACCCAGAACTGGGTCGTTAAGCTTCAAAAAGCCCTGCAGAGGCTTCAGAATGACGCGGTTTGTTGCTAAAGGGTAAAAAACCTATTGTCCCTCCTCTTTTTACAGCATTTTAAAGCAGACCCTCGCTATCCGCATGGGGTGTGTGTGTCCGGAACGGATCTCCCGCAGATAGGGAAGTCTGACTACATCGGTATATAAATAAACAAATTCCTGCTTTACATTTGTGGGTGTATATTATTCAGAGGCGTAACCGCCTCACTTGGCACCCGGAGCATGGGGGGATAGGCGCCCCTATAGATAAATAGCGTGCCGCGGCCAACAGGCCGCGGCACGCTCTGGAGGGGGGGCGTGTTCCGGGAGGGGGCGACCTGGCGGGACCCCCCCCCGATCGGGAGATCCGGCTGGGGACGTCTTCCCCGGCCGGCTGCCCGGGGCCTTCTAAGGAAGGCCTGCTGCGCAAGTTTTTGCGCATGCTCAGACTGTTACTGAGGGAAAAGGGCTGCCCTTTTCCCTCAGTAACAGTCTGAGCATGCGCAAAAAATTGCGCAGCGGGCCTTCCTTAGAAGGCCCCGGGCAGCCGGCCGGGGAAGACGTCCCCAGCCGGATCTCCCGATTGAGGGGGCCGGCCCGAGTTGGACTCGGACTCGAGTCTCCGAGTCCGACTCGGAGACTCGAGTCCGAGTCCGACTCGCGGGCGGAGCGGCAGGGCGCCCTTCGGGCGATGGCGCCCGGAGCCGGTGCTCTGCTTGCTCTGCCCTAGTTCCGCCTCTGATATTATTACATACACATGCAACCCCCTTTCTATACAGCCAATATACTGTAGATACAAATACAGTTAAAGATGTATAAGCCAGATGGCAATACTAACTGAGCCCCACTGAACTAGCTAAATAGAACATTTTGATGTGCATGGGGATGTGGATCTGAACTGGGAACCACCAGTTATAATGCTATGTGCAACTATTTATGCTTATTTGTAAGAAAAGTTGGATTGGGGCCTAGGTACTAAGGTGCCTGAATATGGGTTTAGGAGGATATGATCTTCAAGAATAAACCCAATGTATACAATAGTTCCAGAATAAACCCAATGTATACAATAGTAAAAACTAAAGTTGAAAATACTGTACTAGAATATAAAACAAATTGTTTGTAAATCATGTAATATTTCTAAGGGCCCAAGCCTATCCAACCTTCCAGCACCGATGCAGTCGTGCTAACGGGGTATGCACTGCATCCTGTGATGGGGAGGGCAGTCATGGAGGCCTCCTCAAGATAAGGGAACATTTGTTTCCTTACCTTGGGGCTTCATTGCGACTGCAACAGAGCTGGAAAGTTGGATGGGATTGGGCCCCTAGTTATATTTTGTGTTGTTTAAAACTGAAATTTGTTGGGAAACTTTACAAAGAATTTGTTTCCCCTGAAAAATTCTACTTAAACAATTTACCAAATAGGCTAGATCAGGGGGTTCTCAACCAGTGGTACTTGTACCACCAGTGGTACTTTGGCCGACTGCTGGTGGTATCTGGACCGCCAGACCAGCGTAACCCTACTCCGAAGTGGCGCTTTCGGTGGCATGTTTTCACTCCCAAGAGGTTCCTGCCTTTGGCCAAGCCTCTTGGGAACGCTGAGAAGCCCCCCCCCCCGCACCCACCTAGAGCCTTCTACCTGTGTTTTCTGGCCTCCGACAACCAGAAAACCCTGAAGTAACTGGTGATGATGTCAATTGGTGGTACTGGTGGTGGTACGCAGCAGGAGAGTGGCACTGGAAGTGGTACTCGGCCGGGAAGAGTTTGAGAATCTGTGGGCTAGATTCTTACATATAGAATCTGCAAAAACATTATATATATAACTGCAAAAACAAAAGCTATACCACAAGGAAGCTTTAGATGCATTTTCTATTTGCATATTGTTGCTATTTTTTTAATTTCTCCTATTTACATCTTTCTTTGTAAGAATTCACTCAACACTAGTTTCCTATTCAAGAGACCATGTTTCCAACACAAAGCTACAGTCTCTAACCTATTTGGAACACTATATAGAAAAATCTATGAAGAGTTGTTCATTTTAAGCTCCTGGACTATATCAGCTAATTCATTTAAGCTGCCCTTCAAGGAAGACATCAAGGATTAAACCAGAAACATCTGACATTCATTTCCCTGAAGGATTTTGCTCTATTATTTCCCAGAAGAAACCCGTTTAAGAAGGCTTAATACAATTTCTAACCTAAGAATTACGTTCATTTTTTATTCCAGATAAGTATCTGCATGCACACAGGCTTCCAAAGTATAATTCTTTTTGTATTGTGTATTTCTAAAACAAGCGCCTAGATCTGGAGTAGTGAAAACTGTCTCTGAACCCAGTACAGTAATTGTGCAAGCTGGTGGGTTATTAACATTCATTCATCCACTTAAAATCCAGTCCCCAAAGTTCTGTCCCACTTTCACAACATTTCATCACACTTTACTGTGACCAAGAAACAGAACCTAGAATAGGTCTATATGTAGACTTGCCAGACGTACCGATTCTTCCGGGACTGTCCCGGAAATCTACGTCGATTTTCAGGAATGTCCCGGAAGGATTTCGGGCCGCCACCATTTAAATTTTAATTAAACTTACCTTTTTCTGGGCGCCGCCATCTTGGATTTTGCGAAATCCCGCGAGATTCAAGAGCTTTTTTCCCAAATCAGAATATGATGCCTGCACCAAGTCTCTCTCCAGATGTCCAGAGCAGACTGAATGCTGCTCATCCATTTTAGGAGTTTGGGCAGCAGACATCTTGAATCTCGTGAGATTTCGTGAAATCCAAGTTGCTGGTGCCCGGAAAAAAAGTAAGTTAGATGGCGGCGGCAGAGAGGCGGCAACACAACAAGAGCGAGCCGGGTGAGCGTGGTCCCGCGCGCTTGCACGGCCCGCTCTTGCCCGACCATTCGGCCCGCTGTTGCCCGGACGAGAGCGGGCCGAGCGGCCGGGCAAGAGCGTGGCACAGGAGGCACCGGTCTGGCTGCGCTCGGCCGGATCCGTGCCTCCGGAGCCGTGCTCGGCCAGACATTCGGCCCGCTGTCGCCCGGGCAAGAGCGGGCCGAGCGGCCGGGCAAGAGCGCGGTGCCGGAGGAACCGGTCCGGCCGCGCTCGGCTGTATCCGTGCTTCCGGAGCCGTGCTCGGCCAGCCGTTCGGCCTGCTCTCATCCGGGCGACAGCGGGCCAAGCAGCCGGGCAAGACAGTGGGCCGAATGGCTGGCCGAGCGCCGAACGGCTGGGTGCCGCAAAAGGCAAGAGCACGGCGCTGGAGGCACCATCTGGAGTGCAGCACCCGCTCTTGTCGTGGAGAAGATGACGATTCAGAACGAACATAAGTCATTTAATTTTATTTTACTAGGAAAATAAATAATTAAAAATTCATGCCCCAAAAATAAAAAAGGTTTGTATTTGAATTCTTTGTTAATTAATTAATTAATTTGTGGGGGGGGGGTAGTGGAAGGTCCCGGGTGATATCTGGCGAAATCTGGCAAGCCTACATATAGATAGGCTTACCATATTTTGAGGTGCCCAAACCGGGGTACCCCCTACTTTTTCCCCCACCAGAATTTTTTAAAAAATATTTTTATTTCCAGGCCTTTTTGCTTCTTTTTTGTGTGTGCACAGAGCCCACAAAAATGTTTCCAATTAATTATTTTGCCCCCTTTTGGCCCCAACATTTTTGCCTGCTTTTTTGCTTGCCTCCAGTCCTCCGTGCTGCTGGTGCTGCTGCCACTGCCCGAGCCCGATTCCTGGATGGCCAGCTGCATTGAGCCAGCCAGGACACCCCCATGGGATCGACTACCCCCTCCCGTCCCCGCCGCCACTGCTGCTTCCAGGATTTTGAAAGTGTTAAACTTTTCCTGTGTGACGCCATCTTGGATCTCACGAAATGTCGTAAGATCCAAGAGGGTGGTGCCCTAATCTTATGAGAGCACATGAAGCAGTACTACTGCCTCATCAAGTAGCCCCCCAAATGGTATAAAAAAGGTCGCCCTAGAGCCCTTTAGTCAGATGGGGATGCAGACCGGGTCAGAAGACCGATCCTGAGATGCCATCTCTCTACTGGAGCACCCTCTGAAAGGCGGCAAGATGTAACATCTTAGCTGGAGGCTTTGTGCCTTGTACCATCTGTTCCTGGTGAGTTAGGAACCAGTCTTAGTTTGAGGAATGTTTAGCTCTTTATTATTTTGTATCTCATGTGTATTCTGTCTGTCAAAGAAATGTGTGCAGTTATTCTGTCTTTTAACCTATGCTTGCATAGCTTAAGTAATAAAGACACCTATTTTTACATCTGGTGTGGATTATTGAATTGAAGGGGTCCCCCCCACGCTAACCACTCTGCACGTTACCTGAAGTCTAAACAGTTGGAGCTGTTTTGTTTAATTGGTTGGGCCCTACGTTGGAGCAAGGGTGCCAAGTTGACGGTGCACACACGGTTGGAGCTGTGGTGCACACTTCTGAGTTGTGTTTGCGGGACCTGCCGGAGTCAGGGAACCCAAAGCAACTATTTATTAGTGGAGGTGCGCAGTCCCGAGGTGGCGTGACCTACCATTTAATTCCTCGGGTGGTCACAGCAAAAACGTTACTGGGGGAAAAAGGGAAATCTGCCTGCCTAGAGGTTAAGGCCAGAGGTTTTTTTTTTTTTCCTTTTTTCGTTACACCGGGGCAGTCCCGGTTTTTCTGGGACGGATGGTAAGCCTATGCTTGCAAAGACAGGATACTGTGAACAAAATACACAAATTGTGTACAGTATTTTGTTCAGTGTCCCCTGTTTTTGCAAGCATGCCTAAGTGTCATTCACGTATTATTGTGAGGCTTTACATCTAGAAAGAAACTCAGATAAAAGTAACATTGTTGTAGGCTTGTTCAAAGAAACAGCTCTGAGCCAATTACAGGAAATCAAACCATTTGTTCAGAAATGACAAATAACTGCCTTCTCTTGAATCATTCTTTGTTCTTGTTAAAGTATCAAGATAAGAACAGATATTAAATTTTATTAGAGAATGCTTTCTACACTTGATCTTAGCCAAAAGGCTGAGAAGCAATGCTCTCTTTAAGATATATCCTCAAACAATTTACATTATTTATCATCTTTATTTACTTAAAATCCTCTATGCCTCCTTTCCTGGCAGATCCAAAGCAACTAACAACATGTAACATAATATTAAAATACAAAAGTTAATAGCGACAACAAACCCCAAAGATAATACCACCCTTACCCACAACTCACAACACGGAAAGCCAGTAAACAGCAAATAAAATAATTTCAATCACAGAAGCATTAGCAGCAGCATTAGGAGGTGGATTTAGGGCCAAACGACTTTGTGTTAAACACAACATTGGGAATGGGATGCTTAATTCTTGTTTCTTAAATATCCATTAGGGTAAGGGGAGACTTGATCTGGATAGGCATCAACATGAGCTTCCTGAAGAAGATGTTAGTCTTTTGATTAATAGTTTGACTTTTAAAGAAGGGACATAGCTCAAATACCAACGAAAATCTCAATTATCTATAGCAGGACGGTCCAACTTTTCATACCAAGTTGCCCGCAAGAGTACTTCAACACAGAACCTGTGGGCCACACACCCATAGAAAAATAAAAGATGAAACGTAGTTGTCCGGTCCTGGGTGCAGGCCCCGGGATCACTCAGGCAACCGGAGGGCTCAGGCAGGACGGGACCCCCATGGGGTGCCCCACAACTGGCCTCAAATGTACAGGGTGAGGGAGTTGACATGTCACCAGTTCTCCTCCCTGCTCTTGGCTCCTTTCCTTGGGATTACAGCGGGCTCAGGCTTCTGCTCCACCTGGCCACCTCTCCAGGGCCCTAATGTTTGGAGTGGGTCCCCCTGGAGCCCACCCCTTCTTGTTCCCTGTCAATAGGTGGCATGGGGATGACTGCATCCTTCCTTTTCCGCCCCACCTGTCTTCCCTGTCCTGTGCCGGGAGTCCCTGTCTCACTAATGCTCTTGACACTTTCAGCCTACTGGATGGGGCCATTCCCTTGGCCGGGAATGGCCCCAGCTTCCATCCCCAGCTTCCCTGGCTCCAGCTGTTCCAGGTTGCCCCAGTCTGCCCTGTGGTCCTGAAGTCGGCATCAGCTGGCCCTCCTCGCGTTTCTGAATGTTGCAGAGGATCACCAAAAAAGGCCTTGTGGGCCGGAAGCTGCCCATGGGTTGTGGGTTGTGCCACCTTGATCAATAGTGTAATGCAGTGGTTCCCAAACTTACCTGGCTCATGACTTCCTGCAGCCTCTTCTTCCTGGCTCATGACTCCCCTGGTAGCTCCTCCTACCTGTTCTCTTGGGTGCTGCCATCTTGAATCTCACAAAATCTTGCAAGATCCAAGATGGTGGTGACCAAATCTCATGAGGAATGGGTGCCGCCATCTTGGATCTCAAGAGTTTTCATGAGATCCAATATGGTGGCACCCAGGAGAACAGGTAGGAGGAGCTACCGGGGGACATCTCACAGCCCCCCCCCCCCCGTGACTGTGCTGTGATGCCCTAGGCATCGTGATGCACCTTCTGGGAACCCCTGGTGTAATGGGACCAATTTGGGTGATACTGGCTTATCAAAGCAACTGGTGTAGGAAATAAGGATTTGGACAAGTCCACATTTATGATTTGAAAAAGGGATTCGAATACTTCCTAGAAATTCCCACAAATTCCCACAAAGCAATATTTTCACATATTCCATATACACATTAATGTTGACAGTGACCTTGCAAAAAAAGGGGGGAACATTAACGAAATACGATTTATATTGTGTGATGTTCTTTAAGGCTGCATGGATATACATGAGGCCTGAAAATAGAGATGTTCTTCACACTGTTCTATGAATGTGCTGTACAGGATGTCTCAAAAAAATGTACACACATTTTAATGAGCTCTAATTCATAAGTACTCCATTGTAGAAAACCTGCAACACTCAAATATCTAAGGGAAGCAATTGAAGAGATATGTGGAACCATCCCAGCACACACGATGTCTGACGATCCCTTAGGCTGCAATCCTATGCACACTTTCTTGGGTGTAATCTCTACTGAACACAACAGAACTTGCTTCTGAATAGATATGCCTAGAATTGTGCTGTTAGTAAATAATGTCAGCAGTGTACAGATGCCAATGGGGAACATTTCGAGCACTTGGTCTATTTCATTACCTAATTAATTAACTGGGTCAAGCATCTGTTTCTGTGTACATGAAAATGAAAGTGAAACTGCAGAGCAGTTTGAATTCAAAAATACTTGGCTCGCCAGTGCTCAGCTGATCCAGGGAGATAAGGAGCAGCCTCTCGCATACCCCTGCCAGTGGGAAGCCAAGCTGTGAGCTTGGGGGAGGGGCAAACTAATAACAAAACAAAACCTCTGGTCGCCAACAATCTGCTGATCTTAGCTGATAAGGGGAAGCCTCTCGCGTAACCCCACCTGAGAGGTTGAGAACCCCTGGTGTACACCATATGCAGTATATGACTATTAAGGAAGGCGGTATATAAATACCCCTGGTGTACACCATATGCAGTACGGGGGGGGCATATCCACAGATTCCTCTTCTGCGGTTTCAGTTATCCACGGTTGAGAATTCTCCCCGCCCGCCCGCCCCCGCATGACCCCCCCAGGCACTTACTTTTACAGAAGAAACCTCTGTTTTTTCTTCAAAAGGACTGGAGTGAGCAACCTCTTTGCAGACCTCCTCACCAACAATATTTTGGTGCTAGAGAGTCTCAGCAACCTCTCAGCAAGGTTGCTGAGACTCTCTGTTACCGAAGTCTTGTTGGTGACGAGGCCTGCAAGGAGGCTGCTCACTCCGGTCCTTTTGAAGAAAAAACAGAGGTTTATCCTGTAAAAGTAAGTGCCTGGGGGTGTTGTGGAGGGCGCGGGGGGGTCGTGCCTGCCCCCCACGACCCCCCAGGTCTGCTCCCTTGAATAATATGCCTCCTTAGTGGTGAGAGAAAGGTATTCAACTAAAAGGGCAGCCACAAGAGAAACCGCCATAAACAAGGCAGCAGCTGCGCGCAGGCAAAGGGTTGATGTTGCACTTCTTTTTCCTCCTCCTCCTGCCACCCACCACCCCTCACAACGGGGACATTTTCCTCTCGCTGCCGTCAGCTGGGAGTCTGCCACCCTGCCACCGCCCGGATCTCCAGCAGCACACAAGCGTGGCTTTTGCCATGTTTGTGTGCTGGAGGGCCAGAAAGGAAGGACGCTCGGCCTCACCTGCAGCAGATTTGCCACTGCATGACGATGCCGGGATGAAAAGAGAGCCGAGGAATCCTCAGTTTCTTCACAGGCCGCCAGAAATCCCTTGGTGGGTCGCAAGCAATCCACGGGCCATAAGTTGTACAGTATGTGTGTGAATTATAGCATAATAAATTTGACACTATAAAGTGTGCGTACATTTTCTTGAGATGCTAGATAGTAAAAATAACCCATCAAAGCATTTTTTCTTGTGGACATGACATTTCCTTTAGCACATTGCAGAGAAAAAAAAGGCTTGAACTTAGCTACAGGTAGAGATGTTTGTTTTTGTTGAGTACGAGAGTATTACAGCCTAAGTTTTACTGAACTCAATGGGCTTACTTCTGAGTAAAATAAATACAGGTTAGTTATCCTTATCTGGCCATCTGAAATCCAGACTATTCTGAAATCCAGACATTTTGGGGGCTGCGACTTAAAAACAACAACAACAAAAACTTTTTCCCAGCACCTGGCTGGCATAGCGCAAGGTATGCTGGGGCACAAAATTATTAAAAATATTGTATAAAATTACTTTCAGGCTAATGTGTATAAGGTGTATATGAGACAAATTAATTCCATGTTTAGACTTGGTCCCATCCCCAAGATCTCTCATTATATTTATGCAAATATTCTGAAATCCAGACAAATCCGAAATCCAGACAACTTTCCATCCCAAGCAGTCCGGATAAGGGATACATAACCTGTACCTTGCTTCTCAGTGATTTATCTCCCTGAGATAAAGGCCATCTCTTGTGTGTGAGATGACTTCCCATCCCAAGTAGTCCGGATAAGGAATACTCAACCTGTAACACCATTTTCAAACACCTCTAGCTATAGGTATTCTGTACCATTAATCCACCCAGAAACTGTACCATTAATCCACCCAGAAACTGGGCTGCAAACTCTTCTTGGTGGTTTATGCCTCAGTTCTTACACACAGATATTATGAATGACTGATTCTATACCCCACAGACTTTTATATAGAAAGCCTCATGAGTAAGCTGGAAGTGTGTCTGTACCATCTGTTCTGGTTTCCCATTAGCCCTGAGGCATTAAAATTCAGAACACAAGCTGCGGGTCTATACGACGGCTGCTTTCACACATGACAATTTTCCTACATATTGTTGCCAACTTGATTACCAGCCCCTGCTTATGGTATATCCCTTTACCAGTAGCTTGATTTGCAGACTTAGCAGATGATAATGCTCATCTCCATTCCATAAAAAGCCTCATCTGCTGATTTCCACACATCAAGGAGCAACCCAGCATGTTGTTGTTGTTTTCTGGTCAGTTGGCAACTCTATTGCATTGAGAGATCAGCTTCATGTGGAAAACTGCATGCATAACTAAATCACATGTGAAATTGGCATGACTGCTTATTTTGCTACAACAGCACTGGTTTGTTATTGATACAAGACATAAAAGAGAAGGAGTGACATCAGTTAAATGCCAGAATGAAGAGGTGAATTTTTGAAATCAAGTGTATTTAAAAACACCAACATACAGAGTCAGATGGATGTCAAGATAGTAGAGAGCTGCAAGTGGGAATGGGGGCAACTGGGAAATGGAAGATCAAATTCTAGTTTTAAAGAGAATGGACAGAAACAAAGAGAATGTGAAAGTGTATGGAGGCAGAGAACAGCAGACAGATCCGAGGGAGAAACTAAGTAAGACAATAAAGACATCTGAAAGTCAAAAGAAGTTTAAATAAAATGCTGGAAGAAAACATTTTCACATAGGCAGATGTAATACTAAGAGCAAATCTCGGTCTCTTGCAAACTCCATCTTGGACAGGATCTGCAGGATCTGCCTGTAGCATGGTGACTGGCCGACAGCCAAATTCTCAGAGGCCCGTTTGCACTCTCAGCACTGGCCATGCTGCAAATGCATTCTGGGAACTCATTATCTGGAGGGAATAAGATAATGGCGAGGCCATTGTCAGTAACTCACAACACCTGTGGATCTCTCCCAGTTGGGAGGGGGTGAGCAATCATTACGTAACCATTCTGGAAGGAACTGAGCGGATCTGTCTTCCATAGGGTGACAATCTGTCAATCATTGGGCATCTCTAAAATGTACTTAAGTGCCTCACTCTAAGGCGGGCGCACTCGCATCCTGGATTGTGAGTCTGCTCCACGCTTCTCTGCTATGGGACCTGATGGAATCCTGCCTACCCCAACACCGGGTTGGTAAGGCCCCAGACCTTTCGTGGGCTGGGGGAACTACTCTTGGTGATAGTTAGGAACAGTTTAGTCTTAGGAGTTTAGTTTTATTCCTGTAAGTCTGTAACGTACTGTATATGTCAAGCCTGAAATATTACACTAGTCTACACACAAAAAAAAAGGTTAAGAAAATTCTGGCCTGGACTTTTCCAGCTGTTTTAGACTAATTTCAGGGTGCTGATTCCAAATCTGGCATCAGGTTTTGTCTATCACATCATGTTTTTGAGATATCAAATATTGCATTTGATAAAATCAATGAAAAACAGCAAATTTACACTGGTCTACAATTTTTTTTCCTGGCCTGGACTTTTGCAGCTGTTTTAGACTAATTTCACGGTGCTGATTCCAAATCTGATCTCAGATTTGCTCTATCACATCTTATTTTTATGCTATCGGCATAAAGGACACAGAATAGATTAGATGAGCTGAAGAATTCATTTCATACATGCATATGTGCAAACATACATACATATACAGTATATGCAACCTCGCCACACTTGACCAGAGCAAAGGTTCATCCAGTCCACCAAGGTTCATCTAGTTTCGATGATAATGACAATAGCAGCAAGATTCCTCCAGGAATCTCATAAGCAAATCACCCCTTATTTGTTTCCAAAATCTAGTTGATCAGAAGAATATTGCTTCTGAACATCCTTAGATATCATTGCGAATTGCGGCTGGTAGATAGAGGTATCTTCCATGTATTTGCTTACTTCTTTCTCAGTGTCATCTCAGGTGGTGTTCATCACAAGGTTTAACACAGCTAAACTGATGCAAGCATCATTGGCACATATGTTTTCTTCACTTCTAGTCACTGTTCCCTCTGAGCTATGCGGGTACATGGGTGCGCACCTTTAATAGGAGTTGCACGCAGATGAAAGACGTTGCCGCGCACTTATCAGTTTTATTATTTCCCTCAGGCTTATATCTTATTGCTCTCCATCTGCGGAGCCTGTGAAGGTTGCTGAAAGAACGCTTGGGACAGCCAGACCTGAGTGCAGATCACTGATAAACTGATGCCTCTATTGGCTTTTATCTCCACCCTCCAAAGAAAGGCAACCTGGGGTGTGTGCTGTGCAGACAGAAGTGATAGAACAGGGCACAGGTGTGCCATCTCAAAAAGGATATAATGGCATGGGAAAAGGTATGAAGATGGGTTACCAAAATGATCAAGGGCTTTTTAGTTTGGGAAAGAAAAGGGTGGGTGTGGGACTAAGGGTAGAGAAGGGGAGGCTTATAGAAACATTTATATCTAGAAAAATGGCAATTACAAAGAATAACTACCAAAATAATCAGGGGCTTTTTAGTTTGGAAAAGAAGAAGTATTGAGGGGCTTGGGTTGGGAACTAAGGCTGGGGAGGAAGGGAGACATTTATGAAATTACACATGGTTTGGAAAGAACCTAAATATATAGTAATATCTCTATTAATACCACCCAGAAAGACACAACGTCTTAAGAAGGTTTAATGATAAGGTCTCTGTCCGCTCGCCCGCACCAAGGACCCCAGCAGGGTGGTGGTGAGGGCAGGCCCGATCGCAGGGGCTTGGTCAAGGGGGTCATCGACTTCCATGTCGGGGCCAACTTATCTCATGTTGGCCTCAGAATTACCTGGAGGAAGGGGGTTGCCTCACCCTGCAACCTTCTTTCCAGTCTGGACCTCGGTTCGTGGGCTTCCAAGCACCAGGGCTGTGGAGCTTAGCACCGGACCAGTCTCCTCATCGGCCTCCAGTGAGCTTTTATTACAGATTTCTGGCTGCCCCACCCTGCCCTGCTGAGGCCTCGCCCCCATGAGGGCTCCGCCTGTCCCGGCTGATTGGCTGACTGCTTGATGGGCCGGGTCCCAGCTGTCAGTGTTTAGCCTGACAGCTTGTTGACTGAGCCTTGCTAGTCACTGTGCTCTCCCCACCTGTGTCCCCTTCCAACCTTGCCCTTCCAGCTCCCGGGTGGCTACTGTTCCCCCTGGCTCACCTGCCGCCACTCCTGGAGGGGCCCTGGCAGAGGTAAGCTCAGGAAGTCTGGGCTTGCTGCAGGCAGGACCCGGACAGTGTCATTCCCAGCTTCAGTCCTTGGCATGCCCAGGTAGGACTGGAATTTCCAATAACAGACCCTGATTTAGAGTCCAACAAGACTGCAATCCTATAATACTTTCCAGGGAGTAAGTCTCATTGAACATGATGGGACTTACTTCTGAATAGACATGCATAGTCCAGGTGACCAGCCCTGACAGAGCTGGGGGAATTGCAGAAGACGGTCCCAAGGAGTTCCAGTGCATCAGAGTCTTCAGCAGCATGGTTTTCTCATTAAAAATAGTTAATGTGTATGTGACACTTTAAAATGTCCCAAAGCACTGCGCAACTTTCTCTCAAGAATGTACAGCAGCCCTGTAAGGAAGGCCAGTATTTCCATCTTCATATTGGAGAGGAGGGCTAAGGTTGCAGGAGAACTGTTTGCCTAAGACCATCGTTCAGTCCCAGGTTGCTGTGAGCCCTGGGGCAAAGCCCAGCCATGGACCCACTCACCTCTATGACTGCCATTACCACTGGATACTGGAGCTTCAGGCATTGGACAGATGAGGATTCCAATGGGTGAGGGCCCTTGGCTAGGTAGTCTTTGGTCTCACCTAGCTAACCCTTGACAGTGCCCCTCAAGTTCATGGCTGAGGTGGGACCAGGAACTGCAATTCATTAGCTCATTTTTACTGGATTTATTTTCAGACTAGCAATTTTAGCAGAGTTCTGCCAATCAAATGCTAGACTCCTGTCCTTTGCAGTACACAATATCTACCAAAGAGCAATAATCTCTCCCCCCCCCCCAGATACATGGCCTCCCTTATTGCTTTAAACATGCCTGATGCATATGGTTAACAGAGCAACTACAGGGCATACGGATATCTCCTTGTGATAAAGAGGAAATCAAAACTTCTAAACATGCACACAGCACTGGCAAACAGCTATAGAAAAAGTTCTGGCTCTGCGATGCCTCATTTTCCTTTTGCATCCCTGCTATTTCACATGTCTTTAATGAACACTGCCAGATTTTCATTAAAATCGACATATGTTAAACATAATCCATAATGACATATTGGATGGGAGGTTTCAAAATCCCGTTTAGCGTCTCGCCAGTGCCATCCCAATGATAAAAATCCATACACACTCTGCCACGAGAAAGCCAGGCGCAGTCAACCAGTCTCCCCAGGCTTCTGGGAGAAATTAGTTGTGAATAATAATTCCTGTGCAATGTGCTGTGTGACAATCGTAATGTACAACTGTACCATCTGGACTATGACAACAAACCCAGTTTGTCAATGATAAGATGTACAGGGATCTGAACTGTCATTCGCTGGACAGCATATTGATCACTCTGGCAACAATGCCAACTTCCATGATAAGTATACTTATAGATATTGCAGACCCTGGGAGGGGAAAATGGCAGGATTTCTTGCTGTAGAATTCAAAAGACCTGTGACTTTACTGTGCTCTATAGCCGTTTTTATTCCCACAACACATTTGGCATGTCATGACTTCCTTCTGACATACTATGCATAACACGTTGGGAGAAACAAGAACAAATATTCTGGCTCTGTTTTTCTTTTTTCTGTCCTCAAATTCAACTATGGATTTGCAAGATGGCATGCTATGCCAACTCCACTGCACTCTGCATTTAAGTCAACTGAGGCAGACCTGTGTAAACCCCTGTTGAGAAACATTGTCAGTCTTATCAGACCTCTTGTTTCTTGCCTTCAAATTCCTCCGATGTTTTGCCTAAGTAGGAACTCGTGCAGCCCAATCCAAACGAAATTCTCCACTGGTGGAATGCACATTTCACCAGTGGCGTCGACAGGATTCAGGTGGATGTCCCTGGATTCTGCCAGAAGTTGTGCACTCTGGCGCCGCCAGCTAGTGCAACGAGGCCGCTAGTGCAATCTCTGGCCACTGCAAGCATGGGCTGGCCACCATCTGCTGGTGTGAGGAACGGTGGCAGTGGGGGAAGGCAGGGGAAGGAATGAGGGAGAGGATAGGTTCAGTGGCACAAGCATGTGGCTGAATCCTATCCCTTTCCATTGCTGTTACGCACCTCAGTCTTGCACCAGCAAAGTCACTGGTGCAGGACTGAGGAATCCCATAGGGACAGTGAAAGCTTTCCCCAGGGCAAGAGAACAAAAGTTCACTTACCCTGAGGAGACCTCTCCAACTGCTGTCATTCCCCCCCCCCCAGAATGCACCACACACTTCCTTGGCACAGCTGCATTGGCAGGGGGGCAATTTAGTTTGGACTGGGCTGTAAATCTTGTTTTAAATTAAAACCAGTGATAACTATCTAACCCAGTGCACTTCTACAGTACTGGTTGAGTATCCCTTATTCAGACTGCTTGGGACGGGAAGTTGTCTGGATTTTGGAATATTTGCATAAATATGAGATATCTTGGGGATGGGACCTCACCCGACTAAATATGAAATTCATTTACGTCTCATATACAACTTATACACATGAGCCTGAAGTTAATTTTATACAATATTAATAATTTTGTGCCCCAGCATGCCTTGCGCTATGTCAGTTAGGTGCTAGGAAATGTTTTTGTTTTTTTTAAGTCACAGCCCCCAAAATGTCTGGATTTCAGATGTCCGGATAAGGGGTAATCAACCTGTACTTTGTTTTGCACTACCTTTATCCCAAGGAGTCCATGGCAGCTTTCGTGGAACAGGTTTTTCTTCCTTAGACTTTCTAATAATGTGTTTATTAAAAATGTACAGGGTGAGCAGAAATGATGAAGGTGCAGCCAAAATTCTGCTGTGGTAGTCTCAAAGGAACATCAGGCCTGCTTTCCATAATCCATACTGCTGCTATACAAATATCTTTGCACAAAGAGAGGGTAAATGGGCAGCTCACGTTCCAGAGACTTGGACGTCAACATCCATTGTCTCCCATTGATGCCCAGGTCATACCAATTCCTCAAAGGAGATACTGGGACCTACAGGTCCGGAGTCTTTTCTAATATATGCTGATCTTATGAAATGTATTCACTGGCAACTCTGTGAAAAGGAAAGTTATATAAACTGCCATCTTCCAAAGGATAATGCACGTGACACCCCCCCCCCCAAAAGTCAGTCACACACACACACACACACACACACACACACAATCTGCAACAACTTCCTGCTAGTGGTAAACAGGTTCTCTGTCTCATTCACCACAAACAGAATAACCCTCAGAGAGGACACATTATGCCTAACATATGGCCACTGCATTTTTGCATCAACCTTTCTATCCAGCCTCTCTCCCACAACGTGTTGTTGTTCAGTCATTAAGTCGTGTCCGACCCTTCGTGATCCCATGAACCATATCCCACCAGGCCTTCCTGTCCTCCACTGTCTTCCTGACATACAATGTGTCCACAACGTGTAGACATACATAAACATGCTCTAACGTAAGCACACACAGTTGTTAACATACCGTTCTGCCTTCAGTTGAATCTGGAATGATGTACACAACTGCAGTGCATGACAAATGAGTCATGCCACTTTCAAGCTGCCACTGACTGGGGGGAAAAGAGGCCACCTCTCATGGGCAGTCACAGACATCTACGCTAAAATTGTTCTCAGAGCATGGAAATGTAACAGCTATATGCATTACCAGTTACTTTCTAGTCTCCTTGGGTACCACATTGGTGTTTATGCCAGGCCAAGTAGGAAGGGTGTTTTAGCAGAAGGCAGTAATAATAAACAACATTAGTAATAATGCAAGATATTTTTATAAGTTGTCCGTCTTCTTTGCTAATTAAAGATGTTGTTTATCATTAAAGATGTTACATAGAACTTTTAAGTGTGTCTTTAGCACACTGTACTCTTTCCATGCTTTCGCAACCACCATTCCATGACTACTTTATGTATTTACACTTATTTAAAACATTTCTATATCATCCTTCAGCTGAAAAAGCCCCACTGCAGCTTGTGACACTTGTAAAATAATATAAATAAAAGGACAGATGCGACTTCTATGCAACAAAACAGCAGCAGTTGATAAAAATAAAACCCAGCAGATTAAAGACAGCTGGGAAACATATTGGAAGGCCCAAGCAAATGAATGTTCTTTGACTAGGGTCGAAATGACAACAGGCTCAAAAGCACTCAGCCTCCCCAGAGAGGGGAAAAACATTATATTTTCAGGACTATAGGACTGAAAAGACCCCTCTCCAATCAACATCCATCTCACTGCAGAAAGTGGATGGGGCTTGAAGGAAGACCTTCAATGAAGGTTTTAATGTTCAGGCAGCCTCATGTGGGAAGAAGTCATCTTTCAGATACCCTGGGCCCCAAGCTACTTAGGGTTTTAAACGTAAGCACCGGCACTTGAATTTTGCTCGGGATCAGACTGGCAACTGGTAAAGCTGTTTTAAAATTGGTAAAACGTGTACCCTTCAGCCTGTCAAAGAAAGTAACACATTGCAGTAATCTAGTCTGGAGGTTGCCACAGCATGGGTATCTGTGGCCAAGCTGCCTCTTTCTAGAAGTGGTTATAGCTGGCCCACCAGCCACAGCTGGGGAGAAAGTGCTTTATTCTAGGGATGCCTCTTGGGCCTTCAGTGACAAAGCTGGATCTATCAGCACCCCCAAACTGCAAACCTAATCCTTCAGGGATGTACAACTCCAGTGTGAATGCCACTTTCACAATCTGAAGAAATGCACATCTGCAGCACCTCCATCTTTTCTGAACTTTCAGTTTATCAGTTCATTACTGGTTCAAGATTCCAGACATTATTGATTCTAATTAACTTCTTACTTACCTATCAATAATGGCACACATATCAATGCTGACATTGGCAAAGCTTCCAGGCTTTCCTTGCTCCACTGCATGCAAATCCACCAGTTGGTCATCCACATGAATAAGCTGCATGCAGCCTTGGAATGAGAGCTGGAAAAAACCTGTGTAAAACAGATTTAAAAGGGGGATATGGTTATATTCAACAGCAGAGTCAAGCAAAACATTTCATTCATAGCTCATACAGATGCATCTTCCTTCCTTTACCAAAGTGCAAAGAACAATTATCAATGCTGTGAAAAATAGAAATCAAGTGTTTTCTATGAGCGGAGAAGATTGTAACCTGCTGGCACTGGCTTTGTGGTACCATTCACAATAATTGCAAACATGGCTTTTGACTCAGGTTGGAAACACACTAGGTATTCAGTAGAATTATCCGCTTAAAAAGTATTTCTGCTACTCACAGCTTATCATGTAAACATTCTCACTGCTGTAGGTACCGGAAGATGGGAAGGCCCACTTAAGATAAAACCTTTATTTATATAATGGAATAACATGTCATGGTTATATGAAATAAAGTAGAAAGCACTGCAGTAGAACGGCATGTTCATGACCTCATCTTTTAATAGTCTTTGTCAACTAATCAATAGTTTGCAGATAACTAACACATTTCAGTTCCGTGCACTCCAGGAGAAATGAAACAAAGAACTGGCTTTGCTTGTCATCAATAGACCTGCTGCTCTTGATTTGGAAAAGAGGCAGTGCGCTTGGTCAGTTTACATACGAGACCTTCAACAGGTTGGGACTCAAGACGTGGGTTGTGACAGTGTTGCTGCTGTCATTTTGTTTTGAGGCAAACCTTCAGTCTGAAGAGAAGCCAGGTCTAGGCATTCCAAAGGAGGAAAATCCTACTGAAGACTTTGGCTTTGGAGGGGGTGCTCTGGCCAACCCCCCCTCATCAAGAGGCACTCTTACAGCCCAATCCTAACCAACTTTCTAGTGCTGATGCAGCTGCTAAGCCACCCCAAGGAACAAACGTTCTCTTATCTTGAGGAAGATTTATCCATGACTTCCCCCCCCCCCCCCAGCACAGGATGCAGCATGTGCCCCGTTGGCATGGCTGCATTGGCGCTGGAAAGTTAAGTTAGGATTGGGCTGTGAGTCTCCCACTGATCTGCTTGCTGTCCATACTGTGGCACTGCCTTTCTTCTGCTTTCCCAGGTCTCGCTTTCCCAGGTCTCACTTTCTCCTTCTCTCTTAACTTCCAATATTGTGTGAATGCTGTTGTCATGCCACTTGCTGTCCCTCCTCCCCTTCCAATTGGTCTGGAAACAAAGGGCAGAACAACACAGTACCAGTACACACTGACTGGCCACCACTGGTCAAGGAAAAAAGAGAGAAAGAGGAACTGTGGCAGTGTGGTGGTCACTTGCCCACTCTTCTCATGCACACGATCTTGAAGATGAGTCCCATGGTGCAAGTTAGGGTTTGAGGCGGGTCCCAACTCTTGACAAATCTGACAAGCACCGATTTACATCATGTGGGGATGGGGCTCCAGTTTTGCTTCAGGCACAGTCTATAGTGAAAGAGCCATGAATACAGCTTTCATTCATATCAATAGGGCATCTGAAGGAGAATTTCGTGACGGACAACACTCTGGCTGCAATCCTATAACACTTTCCTGGGAGTAAGCCCCACTGAACACAATGGGACTTGCTTCTGAGTAGACATGCATAGGATTGTCTGTCGCTAATAGTCTCCTTTGACATTAGCACTTGGGCCCACGGATTCAACATTTTCTACATCTGTCGTCTTGCTTCAAGAAGCTCAATTGTCTCTCATCTCTGTGCCTTTCAGATTACTCTATGCACACTAGAATATGTACTGTATATTTTTTTCTGTACACAAATATGCACTTTGTCAGGCTCTTAGGAAAGGAATCTCATTTAACCTTTTCTCCTCAAATAAGTACTTACAACTACAAATAGAGTATCAGGGTGCATTAAATGAAACTTGCCTTTCCCATCATCTTTGTTATAGCACAATATATGCCATATATGTCAACTTCTAAAAAGTATTATGGGAATGATGAAAGGGTGGCATACAAATAATAAAGCTTTACAAATAGATTAACAATGGAAACTACTTCCATTTCAACTTGAAATATCCCATTACATTTAGAGTACTCAGTGCTTTTTTATAGTAGCTTCTATCAAGAGACCAAAAAGCACTTGGGAATTTTTAAGTTACGTCTCAAGCCAACACTTTTGCTATTGAACAGGGTGATGTTTGATCATTTTAATGGCTGGAGAATATGAACGCTTCTACTACTTGCTTGCTATTTATCATTTTAATTTGTAAAGTGTTTTCTAATCTTGATTGAACTTGCTCTCTCAGTGACCGTGAGGCAAGTGATTATTATTCCCATTTTAGAGACAAGAAACAGAGGCTGTAATGACATTTGCAACACAATGGAAAGTTTGTGCTCTCTCTGGGCTTCCAGAAGACAGACCAAGAACTGTTCAAGCTCTTGGATGCCATTCATATACTGTACTGTAAACTGTACTGTACTCTTTATATTTGCATAATGTTATGAAGGAATAATCATTTGCTAGAGTAAGGAACTGTTCCATAACAAAGAGCCAATGTGGTATACTGGATGCTGCCTTCACTATCACCCATAGACTTCAAGGTAAGATTCAGGTTCACAATGTTTATATAGTGTATGGTGAAGAGGGTCCCCTGGAACCTAAACCAAATTTCCCCATAGGCTCAATGATTCGGTATCTGCTAATTCTGTATCCACTAGTTTTCCAGGAACCTAACCCTAGCGGAAAACAAGAACTGACTTGTAATTTTGTTTTCACAAGTTGAAAGACAGAGATTATGTCCTTAACAGCGCAATCCGAACTATCCAGCGCCGATGTAGCCGTGCCAACAGGGTGCACACTGCATTTTGCAGTGCAGGAGAAGTCATGGAGCCCTCTTCAAGGTGAGGGAACATTTGTTCCCTTACCTCGGGACTGCATTGTGGCTGTGCTGGTGCTGGAAAGTTGGTTAGGATTGCGCTGTAAATAAACACAGTTATCTGCGGGTTTTGTACTGCCCTGATTAACATCAATTCAGAGAAGCAATGAGATTTTATTCTATCACAATACTGCTATTCCCACCAATTCCAGTCATATTCATAGGTCAGCTCTCAGGTTAACGTTCCTAGAGACACCCATAGTCAGATGGCCATTTGACATAACAAGATAATGATGCCATACCAACAAAATGGTAAATCAACCACACCTAGGTATACAAGAGATCAGGGGTTCTCAACCGGTGGTACACGTATCAGTAGTGGCATGTGGACTGTTGGGAGGTGGCCTCTGGCTGCCAAGATGGCAGCCATGCGGTGACGGATCCCTGGAAACAGCAGCACAAGCTCTGCAGAGCCTGAGTGCATGGGTTTCCAGGACTGGGAAAGGCCCTCCCGCCCACCCTTGGCTTCTTACCATCATTTTCTGAGCTCTGGTGCAGCCGAAAACCCGGAAATAAGTGGTGATGATGTCTCTACCATACTGCATGAAGACCATAGGCACAGAGGTGGGATCAGCCATTGGCCCTTGACAGCTGCCCAATTTTGACAATGACCCCACATGCTGTTGGCCCTCACAGCCTGAAGACCAATGCACCATAGAGACTGCCTCTTCTGACAAGAGTCCCCATGCTGTCCACACCCTGTAGGCTGGGCCCTGATTCAGTTTGTGATTTTATCTTGTGGATGTACTGGGATATTTATATACATGGGCCACCTTGAGCTATGGAAAGCCAGGATACAAATGTTTTAAATAATTATAATACATTATCTTAAGGGATGAATGTAAGCACTAAATAAAATATTGAAAGAGGGAAGAAAGTTGTCAAACTCTGTCACTTAAATGCACGAGTTGTTAAGGAAGCACACCTCTGTTGTAGGAGGGGGACAAACCATTTTCTAAGGAGGACTGGCCCGCCCTACTCCCTGCCCTCATCAACACTGCCTATGTGATAAAATATGAGGCATTCATATGCCATGTAAAATTCAACAGAGACAAAACATGAAAAATTATAGCCTCTCCTTTCCAAGAGACAAAAAATCAAGAGCTACAGAAAAGCAAGCACAGGATAGTAGGAACATTCAAATGAGGATTAGGTTTAAAAGGCTGCTAGGGAGTAGGGGAGAGGTTTACTACCCTTCAGAGAGAATGTATGTCTTGGAACATATTAATGGGTATTCATTCATAAGATGGTGGAGAAAGGGGAAATGAGAAGTCTCCAAGTCCACCAAATCGCAGAAGTCATTCTTGCAGTTACTCTAGCACTGAATACATGAATACTAAGGGCAGACCTGTTTCTCCTTTTTCTCACCTAAGCAACCAGGATCAGCCAATCAGGATCTTTGTGTTTGTCTGACCATTCTGGTAGTTTGCTACCATGGCAACCAGAAATACAAACTAAACCAGATCAGGGAGAAGAGAAGGAGGGAGAAAACTGCAGTCTGTCAGCTGCCTCAGGACAATGGCATCCACCAAGCCCGCCAGCCACACGGCCACTGCTGAGCAGTTACTGAAAGAGGAACAGGTAAGGCTGGGTGCTGTGATGAATTAAAAGCAACGTGAGGTTTGGCATCTCCCAAGTAAATGGAGCACTCTGGATCAACTTTGAGGACACATAGACCAGCCCAGTTTGACCAACCTCATAGAACTGCCACCAGTGGCGAATGCAATTTGCTTACAGAGCAATCTGCTTTACAGAACTTAATGAGTTCCATCAAACTGAATACTATGTGGAAAAACTTGCTTCTTGCACTCACTTCTTGTATTCAGTTGCCTGGGTTAAGCAAGTGAGGAGTGATTTTAAATTTAACACTTAAAAAAAAAAAGTGTGTATTTGTTTGTTCTTACCTGTTGTTACTTACCCTGAGCCTTTGGAAACTGCTGGGCTAGAAACTGAACTAAGAAAACAGTGGGTGGATACTCGTGATGTCTGTAACACCTCTGAGAAACGTTGTATATCAATTTTTTAAAATTAAAAATCGTATCAATGTTGTTTTAACTTGGCTCAGAATTCTTACCCGGGAGCAAGACTCTCCAACTTCACCCAGAATTTCACTTTATGTGGAATGTGGTGACAGCTAAAAGATGACCGAGGCCCCAGTGTTCTGGTAGCACAAGGTCCTTTATGGCAGCGCGAAAGCCTCCTTTGGCGCAGCTGCATGCTTTAACGTGGCGGGGGGGGGGGGGATGGGATTTGGCAGTGAACCTTCCTGAGAAAAGTTGCTATTATTACGGACTTTCCAGTTCCTACAGACATTTTGCCTGAAAGGAATCCTTCCAAATTACATCACGTTTTGCTTCAGCAACTGTTTTAGCAGTTCGAAGTGGCTGCAGATGATTGTTTACTACGTGTTGGCAATCTGCAAACATTTTCAGGAACTCATGCAACAACCATCAGTGCAGACTGGCCATGGGATGAGGCAAAATTGACCACATTCCTACAATCAGCCGAACATACAGAGTAGTAGAGATCAACAAAATGTCTTGGACCTTTTGTTTTATACTAACATCTTTTCTTGCATTTCAGACTATAGCAAAAGTTGCAGAATTTGCTAAACTGATGCGAAGGTAAGTGGACTTTGGGATCCTGTCTTCTAGAAATGCATTTTGGCAACTAAAGGCTTCTTGAAACAAAAAAGCTGACAACGTGCTGGGCGGCAAAGCTTTTGACACTGAGTTGAAAATGAAGATAGGAGAAAAATCACAAATTGATGGTAAAAAACAAAACTTTCTGAAAAACTGTGGCCTGACTTAAGTCAGCTTCTGTACTGGTTCAAAAGCCACAATGAAGCTTAGCTGGGGCACCATCAGCCTGCAATGAATGGTAAACCATAATCCACAAGTTAATGATTGCTATTATTATTGCTTGCTACGTTATTGTTGAGTCATGGACTAAGAAGTCATGCTATGAGTTGTATATTCATAGGCACATCTCACACACAAGAGATGGCTTTTGTCTCAAGGAGATAAATCACTGAGAAGCAAGGTGGTACCAAAATCATTTGCATATTGGTGCATCACTACTTTCTGATAAGTGGGGGGGGGGAGAGGACACAATGGATGGACAACAAGAGAAAGGAAGGGCAGCAACTATTTTATGGTTGGTTCACCCAGCAAAATTACTCTACAAAAACATGTACCCGTAGTTGGGAACAAAATTACATAAAGAAACATCAGCATGAAGTGTGTATGTTCCTGGTTTGGTGTGGGATGATCACAGGCATTAGACAGAGGCATCTACAGAAATATACACATTAATCTGTATGTCTGTGAGAAGACACATATAAAGGTTTGCTACTTCATTACATGTATTATATATTGAGGATTTTTCTCCCCCTTTAAAAGTACTCTCTTAGTACAAAGTTTGGAAATGTATGCACCCTGCAATGAAGCATCAAGTGTTTCTACAGTAAAAAAATCCTACCATATTGATTTGTGCTGTACAGTCACACCACATATTCCACCATGCCTCTCTTTCTTTAGTTGGGAGCAGGGCCGAGCAATGTGCCAAGAGCTGGCAGCACAAGAGGACAGGTGTTTTGCCAAGTCCAGACAGAGGCAGCAAGCAGAAATGAAAGAAGAGCTACACTTCGCTAATAAACAGCTGATGATGGTAGGCATGAGGACAACCTGGTTTTTTCCTCCTTATACACAGTATTTATTGGGGCCGCAGTGGCTTAGTGGTTAAGACACTGAACTGCAGACCGGAAGGTCAGTAGGACAGCAGCTTGAGACCAGAGTGCCGCAAGAGTGAGCTCCCATCTCCTGTCCCAGCTCCTGCCAACCTAGCAGTTTGAAAGCAAGAAATTGCAAGTAGATAAATAGGTATCACTGTGGTGGGAAGGTAACAGCATTCTGTTAGTCGTGCCGGCCACATGACCATGGAAGCGTCTTCGGACAGCGCTGGCTCTTTGGCCTTAGAAATGGAGATGAGCACTGCACCCTAGAGTCGGACACGACTGGCTTTAGAGCAGGGGATACCTTTACCTACACAGGAGCAGTCTCTCAGCCAAAACAAAAGGAATGTGCTTTCAAACCAAGACTTGTCCCCTATTCTTTATGAGAGGAAAACAATCCTTTGCAGACACTTTGTGTTCCATCACGAAACCACAATCATCTACATTGACACCCCTTGAATGTAATAAATACTGCCTAAAACATAACCATAGTGAGATCCTTGTCCATAGTATATGGGGCTCCAGGATAAGAACCCGGAGAACAGGGAGGGTTTACTGTACAGTGGTAACATGGGCACAATCCAGACTAAGTTAAGCCTTTAAACCAGTGCTTTGGAGAGTTAAATACGTGCATAAATGTCTTCCATTGGATTAAACAGGCAGACAAAATGCCTAACTTTGGCTGTTTTTTGTCCATGACGTTCAACAGCAAACAGTCTCAGTTGCTCTTCATCGAATTATTCCTTTAAAAATGCAAAGGCTAACATTTGCTTTCATCCAGCGGCGTCACTACGACGTGTGCTGCCCCAAGGCGGGGCAACGCACGTCACCCTAATCCCCCCACCCCACCCCCTAAGTTTTAATTTGGCGCGGCCTTCAGGCTGTGGCGTGATTTTCCGAGGGGGGCGACCCGACGGGACGCTGCCCCGGGCGCCCCCCGATGCTGCCCCCCCGTTACAGCCGGCTGGGCTCCGCTCCAAGGCCTTCTGCCGGCCTCGGAGGCTCCAAGGCTGGGAGAAAGCCTTGGAGCGACCACCATAGCCGATGCGGCAGGGCCTTCTGAGGAAGGCTCTGCGTCACAACGGAATTTATACCGTTTTTCGCGCATGCGCAGACGGTTCCTGAGGGAAAAGGGCAGCCCTTGTCCCTCAGGAACCGTCTGCGCATGCGCGAAAAACAGTATAAATTCCGTTGTGACGCAGAGCCTTCCTCAGAAGGCCCTGGCGCATTGGCCAGGGAAGACGTCTCCGGAGCCGGCTCCCGGCCTCGGAAGGCCCCTCCAAGGCCGGGAGCCGGCTCCGGGGACGTCTTAGGGGAGGTGACGCGCGTGCGTGCACGTGCACGCGTCACCTCTGTGCGTGCGTCACCTAGAGGCGACCCGCTCTCGCTTCACGAGAGCGACGGCTCTGCTTTCATCAGAGTTTATAGGGCTGAACAAACTTACTAGCTTCTCTTTTCTTGATATCTTGTTCCCCCCTCCCAAACAGGACAGTCAACACCTGTTTAGGTTCTCATCCACATCAGGGGACCATAATAATCATAATAAACCAGTATTTATATTTATTATTATCCCTTATGGGGCATAGCTTATCTCGCCTCCCTAGGCTGGGGTCACTATGGACTCCCATCGTTACTAGTAGAAACACAGGGATGCCAGGACAAGACAGTGGTCAACAGGTCACTCCACACTTGTTGAGATCTACAGGAAGCAGCAAAGGGTGAGATGCTAATGGTATTTCTGTATCTGGCAGGTTCGGCGAGCAGCCCTGCGCCATCTCCTAAGCTTTGAGCACCTGCAATATCAGCTGGAATTGAACCATTTGGGCAAATCATTCTACGTAGAACGACTGTGAGCACTTCTCAGACATGCCCAAAAATCCAGACCATAGTAAGAACTACAGGTGCTCTCACACAGCACTCTCAGCCTAAGATACTAGTCTCATTATTTAGGTATTGAAGGAACAAGAAAAAAAAATTAAATAATTTTTGCTTCTGTGGCAGAATAATCCAGGACGTCAAATATTTTTTCTTCATGCAGTTAAACAGAGGGCTAGATCACCAAGTAATGAGTGGGCAAAGACAAAAAGGTACAAATATAGGACACAATGCAAGGAAAGTGAAGTCTCATGGATTTCAGTGGGAGAAATGTAAGAATGTGCTAAACAGCCCAATCCTATCCCCCAACATTGATGATGATGCAGCCGCGCTGACAGAGCTCACACTGCATCCAATGGTGGGGAGGCAACCAGAGGTAAGTTAAAAAAAAACTTTAACTTACCTTTGTGTAGGCCTCCTGGACACCTATGGGTCTCCTTGGACCCACGCCAGCTATGTAGCCGGCGTATGTCTAAGGAGAGGAAGGGGGCAACACGGGATGGAAAAAGGAGGATAGAATAATAATATCTGTATTATCTGGCATGTGCCTTTGCTACTGAGATCCACTCCCTCCAGCCCCCTGCCCTCCCCACCTTAGAGTGCCCCCAAACCTTCCTCTCCCTACCCCTAATTTACTGACATCAGCAGGGACTCCTGAAGCCACTGGTGCATGCACTGCACCTCTGGCCACGACGTGCGACAGCATTCCAGCTTTTGCACGTAAAGGTTTCTGCTGCCAGAGCACAAGTTCTTGCAGTGCAAGGTCCAGATCAGATTGGACCGTAACTCTCTTATTGGATTTAGAAATGCTTACCTTTGGCTGGGTGTTGCCCTGAATTGGGATCATTATTGAAAAAGTTGGTCAACGTCTCAGTGAACTATGATATGCAGTGTATAAAATGCTGAAGAAAACTCCCAGTACATTTCAAGCCATATCAAACTTTCTTAAGAGATGAAAATACATTTACAATGCAATCCTGTCTACAAATAGACCAGCAGAGTGACTGCTCTGCCAGTCTAGGGTGTTGCAAACGTTCTGTGTTTACATCACCCAGATAATAAGTGGTGCCAGCGAACACTCCTCCGGCATCGTGGAACAAAGCAGCGACACGGCAGAGAGGTAAGGCCCTGCCAGGTGGCAGGGGGGGCAGAATGGGGTGTTCCGGGGTGGGTGGGATTGGAGGATTGGTCCTGGGAAGGAGGGAGGAATCAGCGGAGGCCTCCTCTGCCATTTCCTATCCCCCTCTCTGGGCCTGTTGGGTCTTACACGGGCTTCTCAAATGTGCAACAGCAAAATTGCTGTCATGCATTCAAGGAAGCCCATTGGAGTGGCTGGCACGTTACGTGGGGTAAAAGGACAAACGTCCATTTACCCTGAGGAGGCCGCCAGCTGTTCCAGGGCAGGCCCAATCCTGCACAAGATGCGGCGGGCGCCTTGAGTGCCACCGTGCCCTACTAGACAGGATTGGGCTGTCCCATGTGTAATATGTTGGTTAGTATACACAAGTCTTACATATTTCATCCCATTTATATATATCATTTAATTTTTGGTTTTTTAACTTTGGAATTTTGAAGGTTAGCAATAAAAATATTTTACCCTCCATCCATGTTCATTTTATTATGGGAGGATAAATAGAATCTGTGTAACAATAGGACTTTCTTACTCTACATCCACAATACAACCAGAAAAATAAAAGAAAGAAATCACGTTTCCTAATTCTCAGCAATTATTAAAAAAGCAAACCCTAATTGCTATTTCACTGAGGATTTGTCATGATGAATTGCTGTTTTTTTTTTCAATCATCCAGAAGAGGAAAATGCTAAGCATTATGATTCCTGTAACTATTATGTTGCCAATAAATCAGAATTAGTGTTCTGTAGGAAGACTGAAGAGACACATTCCATTCCTTCATTCTTTTCTGAAACTGAGGGGAAAACATTAGGCACAGAATGTTTTACGTTCTTCTGCATGAAGTGTGGTTGCCAAACTCAAATAAGACTATGTCTGGACCTAACTTGAGATCTACTACAAGGTGAATTCAATATAGCTAGGCAATTTCCATGTCAGAAGGAAACGTATTGCCTTATGTTCATTGGACAGCAGCATCTGTTAATTGGGGGAGAAATGGGGGTGGTGGTTTGCAGGTGTTGAAATAGTGCTCAGGAGAGAGATCGAAAATTTTTTTCAGAAGAAGGTGGGTTTGAGAGTCATGATAGCAAAGAAGGCTTTGGAAAGGAAGGCTAGACAGATCTCAAGAAACTGCAGTGGGAAAGACCATTGCAGTAGGTAAAGTTATTTCCCTTGTAGGAATTCTCTGCAAGCCCTGTCATGTATTGTAGTCATGCTTCCTGGAAGTAGGAGCCTGCTGGTATAAGATTACTAATTAATTTGTCACAGGTGGTGTGAAAACGCACCACTGGTAGAAAATGGGTTTCTACCACTGGTGTGTTTTTGTACCACCAGTAACAAATGGAATAGAAAATCATTTTGGTGTCACCCAGAGTGGTCTGTACCCTCTAGTGATGCCCCTTCCCTCTTGCACCCTAACAATCTACATCTGACGCAACCCACATGATCAGCTGGCCACATGGATGGGCTGGGCTGGGCTTGCACCTACTGCAGAAATTCAAAGAGGATCACAGAGAAAAGCCCTTTCATTCTTTTGTATCCTTAATGTGTTCCTAAAAAAAAGAAAGTAGGACCTCCAAAATGGTTTATCAGAGTTCACCGTCTGGGGGGGGGGGGAGCAAATAAGAATCAAAATTATTTAATTGGATCCAATAATTGCTTGCAATTGCTTCCTCATTTTTAGCAGATATAATAGAAAATAACAAGGTAGAAAGCCAGGTAATGATTAAATTGCAGCATATGTTTACAGTTCACATTGTGCCTTACAGATTCTACAGCCAGGTTTTCACAATAACAAAGAATCCAGGATAATGCTTGTCACATTTTCTAAATAACAGGGTCTCACTCCCCATCCTCATATGTACTATATGTAGAAACTATAAAAGGCAATTTTCCTCAGAGAAGCTATGAAAGCAGACCAAGAACTAGAATAAGTCAGAGATGCAATATGTGAAAGGCATTACTGTCCATCGCTGGCAGTAATTCTGCTTCCTCAAGAGCTGCTGCCCATCCACAAGCCTCTATTGTGTCTGTGTGGTAAGTCTAATCCGCAGGAACTTCCATACATCCAAAATCACCTCTTGAGATGATGACAAATGCCCAAACCTGGGGCCAGCATTGTACTCCAGAAGGGGCAGAAAATAATTTTGGAAGGGGGGGGGCAATGTTTGAAATACCCTGAGCCATTACGACCCAAACCCACTCCACCCCATTTGAATTTCACCTTGGCCCATAATGGCTCAGCACCAGCCTTTTTGTCAGTCAGCTTTCCTTCATTTCCTTTCCCAAATGTAGCAAGTTGTGAGAATGGAGAGAAGGTAAAACAGCTGACGTTAAAGCCAGGAGCTTGTCCTACAGTGCAATCCACCGTAAGCGACCTGATTGTAGTTCTCCCTCTGCAATGACGACTTCTGAGCATGCTAGTAACCTATGTCGCTAACTCTTGGAAGTGTAGTTTTATTTCTCCTAACACATATGCTGGTAGGACATTCAAACAAACAAAAACACGCTAACACCTAAAGTCTTCCATTGATAATGAAGAGTTCAAGTATGGTCAGAAGCATTCATTGCAGAAAGGTTAAAAAAATGGAGGACATTTGTCATTTGCAAGACCACTTTGCTCTCACCCATCCTGCTGTAACTTTAAGTTTGGAAAAGTGTACGTTGTTGGAAAGTAGGTGCAATGCCGCCTGCTGGACACTAGGAAGCAGTACCTGGCTCAGACTCAGAGGTTACCTGTCTTGAACCTTTACTTTGTTCTCTTTGATATGTGGGGGTGAGTCCCTACCTGGCTCCCCCCCCCCGATCTTCCAAGGTGCAACAGCTCCATGAGCTCTGTCCAGCCACATGAAGTCTACCATGCCATGAGGTCTCACACTCCCATGGAAAAGGAATACAGGCATACCTCGCCTTGTGGTGCTTCACTTTGCAACACTTTGCTAATGCAGCGCTTTTCAATTATACTGTAAGCCACTATTGCACCTCAGGAAGGCACCCCCAAGCCATATGGTCGCCACGTTCCTCAGCAACCCACGTCCATTTGCAGTCAACTGGACATGCTTTGTCACCCAGATGTGCTACCAGAAGGAACCATTGCTGCTGCTGCAGGCATTAAAAAGCCTGCAATTCACTTTATGGTGATATTAGCTTTACGGCAGTGGTCTCGAATCTAACCTGCAGTATTAGCGAGGTATGCCTGTAGCTTTAAGATTTTCTGTTCCAAGTCTAGGACCTGTACTATCAAAAGAGATGACCATAAATTGTTTGTAAATTGTCAGTAAAGTATTTTCTTTGAAACCTTTTTACTGCCTCTGCTCCTATTTTATTATTAGCAGCAAACTAGCAGGGGTTGGTGGGGAACAGTCATAAAAAGGCTCTTCCACTATATGATTCTGCTTGATTTAGACCCCTTTTTCCAACATAAGTAAAGGGGAAAGGAGGGAACCTGGCAGATAAGAGGGCTGGTGACAGCAGAGATGCTCTTATGGGCGAGGTCTCTGAAAGTCTGTGTGTTCTTTGCAGAATTTTCAGGCCTGAACGTTTTCTAAGAATTCTCTTAGATTCTTAGAACAGGGGCAGCGTAAACTGAATTGAATGGAACAGTCTGAAATGGGCCCAAGCTCACACATAGCAGATTAGGTGGGAACAGCAAATCATAAGACGGACTCAAATTCTATGTTCTGGTACCTGTTCCTGGGCTATAAACAGCTTTCCCCAAAGAGGGAACAGAATGCTAATGTCTGAAATAGACACAGGATCCATTGGATTAATTGGGGCTGATATAGCAAGCCACAAACACCTCCAAAATCCACATTCAAGGACCAGTTTGGGCCATACATGGTGTTCAGGAAAAATAACCTGGGATGCTAACTTCTAAAACATGCAAAACAAAAAACAAACAAACATGGGTTCCATTGGACTAACTGGAAGTGATATAGGAAGCCACAATAGGTCCCCAAATTCCACATTCCGAGACCTATTCTGGAGTATAAACTGCTTTCCAAAACAGGCCAGAATACTCACTTCTGAATTAGTGGAATTCGGGGTTGTTTTGTGACACATTTTATCACTCTGACCTAGTCTGCTGTTGTGTGTGAGCTTGGGTTTGTTTGATGCCTGAAGACTGGTCGTTCAAAGATGCTGCTGTTTAAAAATGAGTTTTTGACTGAAAAGGGATTAATACAATTCAGTACAGCATGGGTGTCATTTTCAATATATTGTTCTCATGCAGCTCTAATATATGCCACTGTTTTTTGCACAGCGTTGAATTATGAAATGTGTGTTCCTGTTTCAGATGAGTTTTGCCAGGGAACAGGTTAATAAAAGCATGATATTGGAACAGTTTCTGGTCTAAAATATTGTTCTCATGAGTCTCTAATGCATCCCGCTGTTCTTTGCATTCATTTCATGCATTAATGGCTCATTCTGGCCTGTTCCTTTCTATTCTGGCTCTTACACAATCCCTGGAAAGATCCAGCCCATTCCAAATGAAAAGAAGCAAATGTTGGCAGGAGATACCTATTACACATAAATACGATTCTACTGAAATTAAGCTAAATACAAATTCACCCTTGATTTAACATTTATGTATAAAGAGCTTCAGTCAGGGCAGAGGATGGCAGCTGCCCCCACTCCCCACCCTGCTATTTCCGGATATCTATGTCGAGCATACGCCAGCGGGTGGCGCAGTGGGTTAAACTGCTGAACCATGAGCTGTTGATCAAAAGGTCGGCAGTTCGAATCCGCGATGGGGTGAGCTCTCGTTGCTTGGCCAGCTCCTGCCAACCGAGCAGTTCCAAAGCATGTCAATGCGAGTAGATAAATAGGTACCGCTTGCGGGAAGGTAAACAGCGCTCCGTGTTCCAGCCGCATGCTACGTGCTGCGGCAAGGAGAGTCATGCCGGCCACATGACCACGGAGGCATCTTCGGACAACGCTGGCTCTTCGGCTCTGAAATGGGGATGAGCACCACACCCTAGAGTCAGACACGACTGGATTTAATTGTCAGGGGTCACCTTTACCTTTATGTCGAGCATACTGGTCCTCTACACTGAGGACAGAAAGTTGCTTGCCTGTAGCAACTGTAAACTGAAATGGCATCCAAGACTACAGTTAGCACCACAACTGAGGTGGGCCAAAACCTTCTTCTCATGTGCATAATTCCCTCACACTTGGATAAGATTTTGTTTACATCTTGACTGTGGCCTGAATTGCAGACTCTTCACTTTCTCTCATATGAGTTGCTTCCATTCACTTCTATGGGAGAAAGCAGTGGCATCACTAGGGGCTGTGTGGACCACACCGGGTGACATCCTCGGTGTGATGGTGACACCACTATTGGCCAAAATTGTGGAAACCTTTTGGATAATTTATATTTATGAATAATTCCAGGTAATTTAATGCAGAATGTAATGAAAAACCATGTGGAATTATCTGTACTGTATTCTATCAAAGGTGATGGTTAAATAACCTGAAAAACAAAACTGCCTAATGTAACAAAAAGTGGATTTCCTTAACTCAAAACTGACCAATGAGACTGATTGTTCTGAGAGCAAATGAGATGTTATGACACAACATGGAACCAATAAGGTGTTAGTATGAGTCAGCTCTCATTTCTATATAACAGAGTTAATACTAGAACTCTTATTCAGTTGTGTGAGTGTCATCAAGTTGGCCACTGTTTTTTTGTTGGTTACTGATTTGTTTGGTGACCTGTGCTATTACCGCGTTTCCCTGAAAGACAGTGTCTTATATTAATTTTGGCTCCAAAGAATGCAGTAGGTCTTATTTTCAGGGAGATCTTATTTTCCCAACCTGTGGCACGCCCCCCGGCACCCCCCAGCACTTACTTTGACCGATTTAAGCTTCATTCTTTCCTGAGGGTGCAAAGCTCTGCAAGGCCTGGAAGGCCTGCACTTCCAAGGCCTGGAAGGCCCGGCACCTCCACCATAGAGACGACGTGCTAGAGAGGCCAGCAAGATGGCTGCAACCTTGCAGAGTCTCTCTAGCATATCGTCTCCATGGTGGAGGACTCAAGTGTAAGCCTTCCAGGCCTTGCAGAGCCTTGCACCCTCGGGAAAGAATGAAGCTTAAAATCGGTCAAAGTAAGTGCCCGGGGGGGGGGGGGGGTCGCGTCCATCTGGCTGATGATCCTAGTTAGGTCTTACTTTCGGGGAGGACTTATATTGACAAGTGCCAGCAAAAATCATGCAAAAATGATGGTAGGTTTTACTTTCAGGGGATGTCTTATTTTCAGGAAAACAGGGTATATATTAACAGAAATAAAGTTAATGGGGGCAATGAGTTTACCACACCAGTTGACAACAATCCTAGTGACACCTCTGGGAGAAAGCAAACCATTTCTGTCACACTGATGGGCACCTCACCAGTCAAAAGAAAAAAATTATACTGGAGGAGGGTTGCCAGCATGAAATCTACCGATTTTTGCGTTTATCGTAAAATATAAAAGAACTATGTGGATAAATGCTGGCAAAACTCCTTAAGTTCTAAAGCCATGCAGTCTTTACACACTCATCAAAACCATGCTGGACATAAATACTGTGCAGTTTATCAAAGGGGAAAAATACAGTAGACTTTTAAAAACACTCCAGGCTATATGAATAATTCTGATGCAGTTCCTTCTTTTGAGAAAACAATACATTCTCTCTAATACCTAAATGCCAGATAACCCTTCCCTTTTCAAATGCCTTATGAGTAGCACTTCACAAAATTGTACTTGTATTGTTTTTTCCTTTGTTCACAGTATTCATAGTTATTGGGAAATGACAGAGAGTGTTTCCACTTTACCTTGAATTAAACGGTGGTGAGCCATTAATTTTGCTTGGTTACTGAAGTGTGTGCTCAGTAGAATACTATTGCTTTATTTAATTAAACATAAAGTTTCCATTGAGAAATTATTTTAGGAAACATTGTTTGCTTTATAAGATACGTTAGTTTGGCATGCAGAATTATGACAATTTCTATTCTAATTCTTCAGGTTTTATTTCATTTCTACATTGGCTGAAATGGGTACACAGAAAAATAGCCGTGTTGATAGCTCCCAGCTAAATAGGATTGTCAGGTTGCAATCAAGGGAAGGCGCCTATGCCTTTAAGATCTCTATGGCTCTGGAAGTGCAGGTTGCATGTCACTACTGAGCAGTAATTGAGGGGAGGGGTGGCTGACCATAGACAAGGATGAGCTCAGTTCATCCTATTCATGTTCTTTGTATGAGGCATTTAGTGGTACATGCAGGCACAAAGGTCATTAGCACATATCACCAGCTTCTTCCTACTCAGACAACTAGACATAATTGCAGCAAAGAGGGATATGGGCTCCTTGTAATTGTGGGGGGGGGGGGGGAGAAACAGAACGTGGGGGGGGAGAAAGCATTAAAAAGGCATGTGTTCAGAAAGCAAATGGCATATGGGAATCTACCATGGTAAACAAATAGGTAAGGGTCCATCCCAGGGTTCTTCCACATTGAGTTGTTTTTTTTCATGGGGAGCATTGGGACATACAAACCTCACACCAGCAGTCTGACGTGGTACAGCCTTAGGAGGCAAACGTAAGGTTTGTCTGAAAACAATAACATCGTACTCAGTGGACGCACCACAACAAACGTTTCAACAGATTCTCCATTCTGAGTGTCTTTTTGCTATTCCCCCTTCTATTTAGAACTTAATTTCCAGTACAAAAATGTTTCAATGGGGGGGGGGGAATTGCACCTCATCCTGTGTAAGAAGTTCCAGGTGTCTGAAAACGTTTGAGGAATATTAACATTTCCTGTCCTTTCAAAAAATGGATCAGAAAGAGGAGAAAATTAAACCATTTCTGCCTATGGGTGTACATACGCAACAAGAGTTAAATGTGTATACCAGCAGTCTAATCCTGTGAGCAGCTTAGCTAAAAGAGAGGACAGAGGTATGGCTGCCTTTTGTATAATCCAGAGGACTTTTTGAATAGCCCTGTCTTCTCTGCACCAGAGTATGAATCACGATCATAATGACAATCCATAGCAGTGAGGAGGAGAAACACAGAGCAGGGCTGGGACGGTTAAAACGGGACTTTGTCCCTTACAGAATGCTGCTGTGCCACAGAGGCCTCATAAGATTGCTCTCTGTAAGTTATATTTAGGCCCTGAATATATTCCTGAATTTATTCCTGAATTTCAGGGAATAAAGTGCATTGTATATGCGGAGATATTCAGTTCAGATATTCAGTTCATAATTTCTAATATGGAAAGCACTGATTTGTATCTTGGCTGCATTTGCACACAGATGGGTATCTGGGAAATGATAAGTGAAAGAGGAAAGTACATATGATTTGCCAAAAACAGTCTCTAGTAGTCCAAATTATATGCCATGGATGGTCAGCTATAAATCATAGACAGAATGTGCCTCATACCAGGACAGGCTGGTCATTCATATAGAAGTTAAAGCATGTGGCTGAAACAAACCTCTTTAAAGGAGAGGGTTAATGTAGGAGAGGGTTAATGTAGTTGTGCTATCAGCTGCTTTAGCCACAATGCTACATTAAAATTCTTCTATTCTTACATCAGGTTAGAGCTGGTCCACACTCTTCATTTTGAACTTTGATACAAAGCAATGCTGACCTAACTCCTATTATTTTGTGAACATTTTCAACTGTGTCAAAAATTGCATCTGCTTTGGGGTGATTTATTTGACACTCTTTGTGAAAATGCTTGTTTGTTTATTTACATTGCCCTCACTCTTAATTTGCCCTCAGTTACATCATCACTTAGTAGTTAAATCTAGGCTATATAATATTGAGACATCTTATTCACTGCAGGATCCCTGGTATGAAGGAGCAGCAGCCAGCCAGCAGCCGAAAAAACAGTGACCAGAGGAAGGAATGGCAGGAGGTCTGGCTCAATTGGTAGAGTTGCTGCCTCGTAAGCCTGAAGATCGGTGAACGGCAGTTCGAGACACACCACTGTGTCAGCTGAACGTGGGTGGCGAAGACCAGGGAGAGGCCAGACTGCAAAAGGATACTATCAGGAATGTAGTTGTTCATGAAAGATTGAACATTTATACAGGTGGGCCCCCATATCCACTGATTCGCTATCCACGGTTTCAGTTATCCACGGATCGTAGGGACCCCCCCAGGCTTTTACTTTTTTCCCAGTAAGCTTTGTTTCTTCCTTAAAGAAACAGGAGAAACAGCCTCTGGCTGCTTATTACAGGCAAGTAGAACGAGACTAAGTCCTAGAGAGGCTCTGCAAGGTTAACAGAAACCTTGCAGAGCCTCTCTAGGACTTAGTCTCGTTCTACTTGCCTGCAATGGAGGCTGCTTGTTTGTTTTAAGGAAGAAACAAAGCTTGCTGAAAGAAAAATAAGAGCTGGGGGGGGCAGGCATGCCTGCCTGCAGGGGAGGCAGGGTGGGGGGCCCTCAGGAAACCATGGAGGGGGTGTTCGCTCTTATCCACGGTTTCAGGTATCCACAGAGGGGCCTGGAACATATCCCCAGCGGATATGGGGGCCCACCTGTATACTGTAAAGACCCTCATTAGGAGGGCTGGGGGAGCCTGCCCATGTAAACCGCCTTGGATTAAAGGCAGAGGAGAAATCCAATGACTAAGAAAGGAGGTATATAATAAATACTGTATTTATTATTATTATTATTACTGAAACACAATAAAAGGTGAATAAACAATTTATGTGCTTATTGGGAAACATTTCTATTTTATCCAAACAGGAGAAAATTCAGCACAGCTCTATACAAAAGCACCTGAATACATACAGCAAAATGCATACATGGAGCAACCAAATGCAAATGGTGTATGGCAGTTAAATGGCTAGATTTTCTCATAATCAATATGGAAGATCGGATTAGGAAAAGATTGGGGTGCTGCAGCTTTTGCTATAGGAAATCCCTGCCATTTAAATCTAGGTGCTGTATTAATAATTGATAGCCCCACACTTGCATTTTGCCCAGGAGTACTAAAGTAGGATGGAAGAAGTGATCCACTTGTTTTAAAATCCAGTGTTGCTTGCTAAAAAGGACTCTTGCTCCAGCAGAAGAGCCCTTACTCTGGAGGAAGACTTTCTCTGGATGCGACCCCATTCTTGCTGGCACTCATCTCTGGCCAGCTAAATGGCCTCCACAACCAGTGATTACTGCTGTAAAAAATTAATTGGGTCCATTGACTAGCAATGCATACCAGAGACACATCTCTTTGCTTTTTTAAAAAAGACATGTATATGAGTGTTTGATCTGTGTTGTTGACACCATAGTTATAGGCATAAAAAGGTAACCACAACCAATGTTCTTTGCATACGTTGCTTTTTTTTTTACAATTAAATCTCACATATGCTCAAGAGTGGGTTGCTGAACTTGCTGAACCTCCCCCCACCAAAATCCCTCACTCCCAGGGGCATCACTAGGACGCGCGTCACCCCAAGGCTGGGGGGCACGCGTCACCCTAGTGACCCCCCTGAGACTATCTGCGACCCCCCTGTGATTTTTTTGGGGGGCGACCCAGCTGCACCCTGCCGTGGGAGTCCCCCGCCCCTTCGGAGCGTCCGGCCGGCCAGCGCTCCAGGGCCTTCTGAAAGAAGGCCCGTCAATACGCGAACTTTTACTGTTTTCGCGCATGCGCAGAGACCGTTTCTGAGGGCAAGGGCCTCGGAGCGTCCGGAGGTGCATATGGTGACGCGCGCGGGGGTGCGCGCGTCACCCCGTGGCGGTCCGCTCCCGTCGCTCAACGGGAGCAACGCCATTGCTCACTCCTAGTGGAAGTCTGAAATAGTGCCCTTGATTTTGCTATTTAAACTTGGCTACTCAAAAAGCAAAATGTAGATCAGCCCTTAAGAGTCATGGTTTTTGCCATCATCACTGGTGCCTTAAAAGCTGATGCATGGGGAACAGACGTGCCATATGAAGATCACTCCAAAAAGAGAAGTTCTTTTCCCTCTCACACAACACTAGAACTAGGGGACATCCACTCAAATTGAGTGGAGGGAGTATTAAAACAGACAAAAGAAAATATTTCTTTAACCAGCGTGTAATTGGTTTGTGGAACTCCTTGCCACAGGAGGTGGTGATGGCACCTGGTCTGGATGCCTTTAAAAGGGGATTTATAGAGGAAAAGTACATCACAGCTTACAAGCCATGATGGGGATAAGCAACCTCCTGGTTGTAGGAGTAGGTTTTCTTTGTGCCAGGGAGTGGCGACAGGATACAAGTATCTTGTTGTCTTGTGCTCCCTGAGGCATCTGGTGGGGCCACTGTGTGATACAGGAAGCTGGACTGGATGGGCCTTTGGCCTGATCCAGCAGGGCTCTTATGTTCACTTTGGAGTTCTGTACTCTGAAGGGCGGCTGCTTCGGCATGGCAAACCGGTCATCCCCTAAGCATAATGGGCTACATTTTGGAAACCAGCTTCACTTTGCGCTTCCAACTCTTGAAAACTCTGAACAACCATTTTGACAGGTTTCAAATAGTTCTGGTTAACTTGAAAGTGTGCCAAAATATTTAATACATTAGTTGTGTCAGATAGAGCAAAAGAGCTGGTGCTATCCGAGTAGGCAAGTAAAAACTATCTTTATTTCTCCACAGCTGCCTGGCCCCTGGCAGGCCCATAGCATGCAGCGGAGGCTGTGTCAGCACCGCTGCACACTATGGGCTCGCCCCAGATAGGATTGGGCCGCAAGTTACTAAAATCAACTCCACTGGTCCCAATGAGTTCAAAGAGACATACACCTATGTAATTGAACATGGGATCACAAGATAAGCTGTTTACCTTTGGCACTTCTTTGTGATCTGTCCAGGGCAGAAAAAGAGAAGCCATCTCTTTACCCTCTCTACATCAATCTGTCCACCCTCAACTGTTGCAGATACTGTATCTTGCAAGTAAGATATTTGTCATTGCTCCAGTAGCAGCTTCCTTGATAGAAGCACTTCCTGGACCTAACAACACCCGGCTTCTTTGCAAAAATAGCTGCAAGCTTTGACAAGTCGAATGTCAGCACAGCAGCGGCACTCTCCCTCTCTGCCCATCGCTGGCTGTGCCTTTCCCATCTTTCTCTCCAGGATGACATATGTGCTAATCATGGTGAATCTTCACTGTCACAAGTCCAATACAATACAGGTTATATATTTCAATTTAAAGCTTTGTCATTATTTCTCTATCAATTTCTAAAATGTGCACCTCCATGTCAATAGTAATGTAACTAAAATGGGACCACTCACAAAAAATACAGAGGATTCCGAGTAGTCATTGAATTCCAGAGGTTTGTAGAGATATGAAACTTTAAAAAAATGCAAGCAAAAGGGGCAAAATAAATAAATAAATCCCTCAAACATTTTGCATTCAGGATAGCTCACAGGGAGAGAGAGAGAGAGAGAGAGAGAGAGAGAGAGAGAGAGAGAGAGAGAGACTGGATTCCTAGAGAGACATTGCTATGAATTGGAACTTCCAGTCCGGTGGACTTTCAGGAAGATCCAGGAAAGGACTTTCATTTTCAATGTTGTTATAGAAAGATTTTGACCGGCACTTTATGGCTGTGGGAGGAGGCAGAGGGGAGGCTCACTGGAGACAGATACAAACCGAGGGGAGAAAAAAAAATGAGACAATGTAAGATGCCTGTTTAATACTAGATGCTGCAACCCAGGCCCTGCATTTTAAAACTGTAATTCAAAGCATACTTACGCTGAAGAGAAGCCCACTGAATTCCACTGAGTAGAACTCACTTACAGGAAGATATGTGGATATACAGGAAAATATTGTTGCAGATCCCTTCATGTTTTACATTAATAGTGAACTCAGATGATTGACGGTGCAATCGAAGTCTTCGCTGATGCTGCGGCCTCAGCACTTACCTAGGGTGTCACAAACATGTCGTAAAGCATATTAGTGGCATCCAGCAAGTAGGCGGCGCCGGCACTGAGGCCAGTGCTGCCCGGCTGCCGAAGAGGCCAGAATATAGCACCATAGAGTGGCTAAGTCCCGCTCCAAGTGGTGCTGGGGGTGGGGAGGGGGACGGATTGGCCCTGGGAGGGGATGGAATCGGTGTCCTCATTGGATGTCTTATTCTATCCACTCTGACACAGGCTTATCGGTTAGGTGCCGCCGACCTGCGCAGGTGACCCATTAGGTGGTGCTGATCCAAGTAGCCCCATAGTGGAGGCTGGGTTGTTACTCGGGATAAGGGGATGAATGTCCCCTTACTCTGAGACCACCCCCAGTTGCTCCTCTCCAGCACCACAAAATAGGGCAGTGGTTCTACATACTCATTGGATTCCCTAAGTACGCAAAAGTAAATACATTCCTAAATTAGAAGAAAAGAATTAGCCTGCATGCATGAACCTTTATCATAGATTGAGGAGATGCAACATTTTGTTGCAGGTCTCACTAGTATTATCTATTAGTTACAGAGTGGATGCTGATAAATATAATGGATCATCTAGTCATCTCTTTGCCAGATAATTTTTATTATTGTTACTGTTACTCACAGCTGAAACCAAAATATATAGTTTTAAGCAACATAAGTGATAGTCTGATATTGCTAGGAAAAATGTCACTAAGCGTTTTTTACAAAGAAAAACAATGATGTGCACTTTTCATCTGAGAACAAAGACTTGTCCCCAATGTAATAACTCAAACACTGTTCACACAAAACACATACCCTTGATAATAATGATTGCCTGAACAGCTGCGTAAATTGATCACTGCCACAACTATTTCCCACTTCCTTTCTCTGTTTCTCACAGTTTAGTTCTTTCGGAAAAGTGTGAACTAGCATTACAGGCCAAACAACAACAACAACAACAACAACCCAATCATTTCCAATATCTAGCCACAGAGAGCAGCATTTTCAATTGTCTCTGATGCTCCACATGAGCTATACTGATTGACTGCACACATTATCTTCCTCCATATATAAATAGCCTCCACAGTATCAAGAGGTTCATTAATATTGCCATTTTATGAATGGGGACCAAGACTGACTCGGATATTCTTCTTGGGGAGTGTGTTGCCTGCCGTCTTGCTGCTGCTGCTGCTTGTGTTTATTTGTATTATACAAGCAAATACCAGTGCTTAAAAATGAATCTTCCAGGTCTAGGAGGAGTATCTCATACTGAGGTAAGGTCACTAGTACATGTAAGTACTATTAAATCATACATACTGAATTGACTAAATTTATTGCAGGGCACAGATTACTTGAATGTCAGTATTTCACCATGCTAGGCATGTATTATTAAGAAAGTATGACCCACGGAGGAATAAGTCAGGTTTTGTAGCATTAAACTGTTGTAGTAGCTGAAAGGTCTCCTAAGTAATTTGGACAAAATAATTGTGGGACTTGAAAACAATACCTAAGGGAAATGGGAATGGAACTTTGGCACCATTATATCAAATGAGATTTGAACCTGTTTATGGCAGTATAGTCCAAAATTAATATTTTGTACAAATTACAGAAAGAGTACCAACGCTGCCCTTACTTCATCTAGATTGAAAACGCTATATACACTAGGACACGAAATCTGTTGGAGGTTTGGAAGACCTGGAGGTAATTACCTGGAGGTCCAGTTCGAATCCGTGCGACGGCTCCTGCCAACCTAGCAGTTCGAAAGCAAGAAATTGCAAGTAGATTAATAAGTACCGCGTCAGCGGGACGGTAACAGCGTTCCATGCGCCTCGGTGTTGAGTCATGCTGGCCACATGACCATGGAAACGTCTTCGGACAGCACTGGCTCTTCGGCTTTGAAACGGAGATGAGCACTGCTCCCTAGAGTCGGACACGACTGGACTTAATTGTCAAGCGATACCTTTACCTAATTTATTTCATGTTTATTGAACTGCCTAAAATTATGCCATACTGAAAAATTAGTTCCAAGTTATATTAGAGAAATGGCTGGGTATGATATACTATTTGACCCATTTCTGGTTTTATTTAAGGGATAGGACTGTAGCTCCAGTGATAGTTCACCTGCAGAAGATCCCGTCTTCTCACAGTAGTCAGAATTGCAGTCACTGATAGAGGGGAAAAAAGCCAGATCTGTCACCCCTAATAAAATGTCCGTTTCTTTACTTCCAGCATTTGTACCCATTTTTCTATTTCCAAATACTCACAGCAGCTAACAAAAAACAGAACTACATCGCTAAAACACTGAAATGAACAAAATTTAAAAAATACAAACCAGCACCTGATAAAAAGCATCCTTTCACAACAGAAATCACAAAAAGAGCAGCAGCCTCAGCAGTCCCTTTTTATATTACAGACTGTGGTTGGAAAAATTGCTGAAACTGCAGTGTCACCCTGGCTGATGCTCAATGGCTGCCTCTCGCGTGTGTGTGTGTGTGTGTGTGTGTGTGTGTGTGTGTGTGTGTGTGTGTGTGTGTGTGTGTGTGTGTGTGTGTGTGTGTGCATGCGTGCGCGCGCGCGCAACTAGGCAGTCAGGAGCAAGAGAAACGTCATGATGTTTTGAGCCAGTGGGGTCGGTGCCAGGCCAGCATACAGACTAGTCAACTCATCTCACTGATCAGTTTTAATTCCAGGTGTCAACCCACTCAACTATCCTCCTGGCAAGCAGCACAGGACTGTTGGTTGCTTTGGAGCCCAGTAGGAATGTTCTCTCCCTGGCCAGCATTGGTTTTGGAGTAGGGGGTGTATCTAGGAGTGGTATAGGTAGGGACAGGAGCCCTTTAGCTAGGTCTCCCCTTCCAGCTATTTTGGTCACAACTGACAGGGACAGTTCATGTAATCATACCAATAGGACATTCGGTGAGCACCCCGAGTCATCCAAGGAAGGCTGAAGGGGCATTATTCAGACCCGTTCACAGGGACTGCTGCCTCAAAAGTTGGAATGATACCCCTTGGAGCATGTCTGACTCTCCCATCCAGAGCTAGCTGGGTTGAGGGACAGTGACTCAGACTTGCCCTTCATGATCACACTACTTGGGTGTGAGCGAGCAGGAACCACGAGCAGTAGTTATCAGAGTAGTGTAAGCTGCTTTGAGTCCTCCAATGGAGGAGAAAAGCAGGATTAAATAGTAGTTGTCGTCATAGTAGTTATGTGCTTCTCTGGTTCAGCACAAAGGTGAAGCTCACCCAGAGAGGTTAGGGAGAGACTAGGTCATTTGCGGTGTTCTCTTTCACCAGGGCACCTGCACTGTTCATTGTTAGGTGAGACATATTCCACTGCTGATTCAATTGAACGGTTAAGAAAGCTGTGGCCCATTTTCACTCCAGTGCTGTTGCCTTGCTTCTTTACTCACTTTTGTGCCCACCATTAATACGGTATTATTGACCTCCCGGGCCGCCGGGGCCAATGGTCACCCTCCCTCAGGCGGCCGGAACGCCCCTGCGGCCGCTGGCGGGAGACTTACTGTCCGCTGCTGGCTGCGGCCAGGTTCCTCCCCGGAGTGAAGGAGGCCGGCCTTGTGCCGGCCTCCCTTACTCCCAAGGAGGTGCAAATATGCCTTATGGCACGTTTGCAACCTCTTCTGGCGCCTGAACGCTCGTTCCAGCGCCAGAAAGTTACGGAGGATTGGGCTGTTAATTTCCAATGCTCTGAGAACTGTGGACCACGTAACAGTACACGGATCAAAAATAGTTACAATAGTAAATACTCAATAGCTCATCCATGCTGTTAAAAACACCTTTGTTAAATTCAGCATTTATCCATAGACTTTAATGTCTCAGGAGAAATGTTGTCCTCCTGTTGGCTGAAGTTCAGCTTCCAGTCATGCAAGCTTACCATTTTATGTATGGTTACATAAATCCCATTGATTCAATGGGACTGAAGCCCACAACCCAAACACTGGATTGCAGCCATTGTGTTCAGGGCCATAGAACCGCATCCAGAAATTTGTTCATTAAATCCATAACTTCTGCTGGACTCTGTAAAGCATCCTTTGGTCTTAATTTAAAACCTTTCTTTCTAATGAGGTAGACTCTGCCAAATGGCTAGGTAAATTCATAATTAAATTTAGGCAACAGTTAAGCATAGCTGCCAAAATGTTGCTGTTTTATAATTATAGGAAATGTAAATGCATATTTTTCCTTTCCATCATTTTATTTCCTTGAATAATGCTGAATGATTAAATGAAGGGAAGAAAAAAAAAAGCCCTGAAGGGTAGGATCTTCTTAACTGTACCTTGTTACACTCGAATACAATCGTTTTTATTGCTTGCTGCAGATGTTTCTCAAATTAGCAGAGTGCATTGAATCTGCTATTTTTCACAGAAAGAAATTGTTCACTTCTGCCCATTAACCCAAATTAGTCTTGAATGTCCCTGTGATAACATTCCGTCTGTTAGTCACATAGATATGACCTATGCTTTCTGTTAATTAGCTTCATCTGCTCCAATGCTACTCTGTATTTGGAAAATTCTACACAGCAAAGAGAATTTTGAGTTGACATTGGAATCAAATCTAAATGCCTTTTGTTTGCTGTTGAAGTTCTCCTATAGTAAAATGGTGTGTGTGATACTTAACCTACATTTTCATTTTTTTTCTCCCACATAATTTGTGGGGAAATACTGGTCTGTTGAAAATGTGAAATATAGGCTTTTGTAACTTGAGATAAGTATTTCATGTTGGAGATCAAAGAGATATTACTGTGGCTGAATACATGATAGACAGCATTCAGTACAATGAACTGTATTGTCATGACTAAGCAATAATTCTCATCTCAAGCAAGGTCAGCCTGGTTTGCAGTATGACAAAAATGAAAGGGAAAGGACGATTTCTGGAAAGATGAAGCATACCGGTAAATCAGACTTAATAAAAGACACAAAGGAAACTCAGATGAAAGAAAGCTAGTGTCTGCTATCAGGTGGGTTTTGTCTACTAACTTTCTGATGTTAAAGGACAGTTTCTTATGGGAAAGTGCCAAGGTTCAAGCCCATTTTGTAATGGAAGCTGTGTTTTCGGAATGAAAGCCTTGCCTGACATGTGGGGTTGGCTGTGTTAAATGGTGATGTCATTTCAGCTTGTTTATACTCAGAAGCATTTATTAGAATTGAGCATGTTTCAGAATTGAGTCCTGGCATGGAAAGGGAAGATTCGAAAGTTGTTCCTGTGACATTTGCAAAGACCTGAAAACCTGCTGCACACATTTATGAGAGCGACAGCCCAATCCTACCTAACTTTCTTCCCAGTGATCCAGCGAGGCCAGTGCAGGCAACACTGGATCCTGAGCAGAAAATGGGAGCTGAGAAGTACCTCGGGGGAAGGGAACTTTTGTTCCCTTACCACGGGTAAAGCCCCAGCTCCCACAACAGGTCTCCTCGGACCTGCGCCAGCTATTTTGCTGTTGCAAATCTGGAAGACTCATGTATGGAAAAATGACCCGGGAAGGGGAATAGGATTTGAGGTGCACCACTGGCACCAATCTCATCACTCCTGGGCCCGTTCTGCCCACCCCGTCCCCATTACACTCCCTCCCCTCCCCACCTCATTCCGTCCACTGCGCCAGGTTACCTGGGCTGGAGCACATTCCACGGTGCTAAAGTGTGCCTGGGCCAGCGCAGGACTCTGCACCGGCCCAGGCGTTTGCTGCACTGCTGTGGGCTTTCCAACACATTTGTGACAGCCTGCACCAGCCTAGTGTGCTCTAGGCTGGTGCAGAGGCTCAGCAGGATTAAGCCATCAATGTATGAAAAAGCTGGTTTATATAACTAACATGAACTTTCAGGCATGTTGTACTAGCATGGATCTCAAGACAAATACTGTATTTTATTACAATGTAAAAAGAGAAAGCATTTGAAGCAGTGGTAAGTTTACTGTTTGTGTACTGCATCCAGAAAGTCTAAATACTGCACTGTACTCTGAAAAAACGTTGGCCCTCTTCTCACTGAAGTGAGCTATACCACTTCAGAATGTAGATCTGGGTTCACATGATTTAATGCTTCTCCATACAAAAACATTCCCATGCACGCAACACACGAGATTACAGGAAGAAGGGTTCTAGACTAGTCTAGCCTTCTCCTTGACATGCCCAGGTTGTGGCATTTTTATGTGTAGGTTTTTCTTTTCATGGAGGAACATTCAAATGCGTGAGCTCCCTCCTTCAGTTTCACGTGGTTCGGTCAGAATAATCTCAGTACAAACTTGGCCTCTATCCTGTCTGCAGGATTTGGCATGGGGTAGTGGTGGTTTTCAAGGAACGTATAAGGAAAATTTGGGACTAATGAAACACGTGGGGCAATAAGTGAGTAAAAGCAGAGGGATGGGTAAGTGGAGGCTATATAGCAGTGATGGGGACTCGAGTCAAATGACTCGACTCGCAAGTGTGACTTAGCCACTTTTTCCCTGACTCGTACTCGTATTTGTACTCGTGACTCACTCGCACTCGCGACCCACGGGACTCGTACTTGACTTGTACTCGTGGGGGTAACGACTTGCCATTTCCAAGTCATTTTCCTTTAATGGCCGGCATCAACACAGGCAGACAGGCATACAGGCGCAGTGGAGACCTCGGAGGAGGAGGGCAACAGGAAGGGTTTTCAAGGGGGTGTGAAAGCAAGCCTGGCTCTGAGTCCCCCCCCCTTTGTTGCTGTCTGCCATTGGCCACAACTCTGAGCGCGAGGGGTGAGGAGGATTGAGGGAAGGCGAAGCTGCCGCAGCAGTTCCTCCTCATTGACACGCTTGTTTTTCCCAAACCAGATGGGTGGTGACAAGACTGAGAGGTGAGGGAAAGGGCATAGGGGGAGCCAAGTGGGTGCTTTAAAAGTCTCAGAGGTCCACACACACACCCCACACACAGACACCCACCCACCCCATTTTCAGGAGAAAAAGCCATTTTCCCCAAAGTGACTCGACTTGTGACTTGTGACTCGTGGTTTCTGGCCTTACTCGTACTCGACTCGTGCAAAAATGACTCACACTTGACTCGTACTTGCCCAAAAATTTTGACACTGACTCGCACTCGGACTCGCACTCTTGCAAAAATGACTCGTACTCGCACTCGCACTCGTGACCTAGTTACTTAGATACATCCCTGCTATATAGGAAACAAAGATCAACATTTGGCTCCTTTCAAAAAGAGAATGATTTGTCTGGAGTTATAAAAGCTAGAATCTTGTTCAGATTTTCATGTTTTCGTAAGAATCACCAAAGTCCCCATGAATGGTAGAATTGTTACTAATTTTCACTGAATGTGATGTACAAAGTAACCCTGGAGATTCCTAATCTAGGAAAAACATCCAAGTTGACAGAAACAGACACCATGGGGTTGCCTATTCATTTGTTGGTGCACTAGTCACATACAGTCTGTTTCAAAAACTGGAAATGCCCAGGGTATTTCATATAATTATCTCAACCACCTGAGCAGCCAGATCCACCATAGCGATATGGCGACGGAACGAGCATTCTGGCGCCAGAAGCCGTCACAAATGTGCCATAAGGCATGCTTGCGATGACTCGCAAGTAAGGGAGGCCAGCGCAAGGCCGGCCATCCTCACTCCGTCATGATGTCCATGCAGACGTCCATGCAGCTGCCGGAGGAAGGTAAGGCTCCGGTGGCAGGCGTATGGCCAGCAAAGGAGGTGGCCCATTCGTTCCAAGTTACAATTATGTGTAGAAAAGTTGGATTAGGTGTCACTGTCAACATTTCTTGTCTGATCCCTTACAGTGGAAACGTGTTGCAGGTTTAGTGGATATGATAAACATATTCTCACAAAACCCTTGAAATTGAAGGGTAGTTCATTAATAGAAAGGTCTGCAGGTTCAAACCTAAGAATGGGCATATCTTTTTGAGGGAAAGGTATAGCTTAGTGGCCTCATAGCGCTGCAAATTCCAAAGCGTAAAGCTCAAAACTGCTCTCCATGACCTTGTAGCATAGGCATATTTTCAAAAATGAATTTAGATGGCGTTTCTGCACACAGACAAAGCATGTGAATCAGTCTTAACTGGCATGGTTGACCTTGGTAGCAGTTGGAGGTGGTGCAAGAGAAAGGAAGCCTCTAAACATGTCCTATAGACACTGTCCTTAATGAGACATAGAGGGCATTGCTCTGACTAATTTCTTATACAGCAGCCCTTGAACCGGCACCTTATCTACCACAAACATATGCCTCGCTACCATTATTTCAGAGTATAATAAAAAGCTGGCAGTTGGAACGTTTTTGAATACCATTTAATTGAATCTCTAATGTTTTCTTCACAAGTTCTCTGCCTTTGAAAAAAATCTACAGGGGCAAAGAGAACAGCTTTCAGAAAGAAGGAGAAAATTGCTGTTGCAATAACAGTTCCCAACCACACAGTCAAGAGGAACCTTTCATTTTCATACATTCACAGCATAAATCTGGTGACATGACTTTAAAATATGCAGCTTTAAATACACTTCTAAGAAGAACTCATTAGCAAAACATTGGTGACTTATAGCACAATCCTATGCATGCCCACTAAGTCCCATTGTGTTCAATGGTGCTTACTGCCAGGAAAGTGTGCATAGAATTGCAGCCTGTTTTAGATGTTGATATTGCACCAGCTAACCCAATTGATGTTCTCTGTGGCTTACAATAAAATGCAAAAAATGAATAATGTAGATAATCAACAGCAAGATCAATAGCAAAGTTTACACTCCTAGCACCAAACACACTGCATCAGCAACCGAAAGCCAACCAGTGATAGAATCAACATGCTACCGTTTTCTAAAAGGCAGAGCCAGGCCCATGCCATTTCGAGAAGCTGTATTCAGGCTCCATTTTAAACTACTATTTTCAAGTTTGGCATCTAGTTGAGAGGCTTTAGCCAACCTGTTACAATGTTAGAAGGGAATTCAGGGTTATGATGCATATATTTTCATATAGAATTTGTTAGAAAAAGAATTCCTCGTTATTCCTTTTCCTCTTCCTACCTCTCTCAGAAAGTTGTATACGTTATACATAACATAGAAGCAAGCAAAAGGGAAAAGAATGTGTGAGGAGTATGGATGAGAGCCTAGCCTCCCTTCTTCTGAATGCGGTTAAAAGACAAAGGTTGTAAAACTGTGTGAATGAGCCAGATGGACAGCCCAATCTATCTGGGCAGACTGCATCATATCCTGGCAAAGAGAGGGCTGGAAGTCTCCTCGACATTTGTCCCCTTACCCCCGGTAAAGCCCCAGCCTGCAAAATGAGGCTACTCAGATCTGAACCTGCTAATTCGCTGGTGCAGAGTTGAGAGGCCTCGTGTTGGGCTTCCAAGCCTAGGAGGGGGCATAGGATTCAGCATGTGCCTGCACCACTGATCCCACCCCCTCTCAGGGCTGATCTGCCCCCATCTCTGCCCTCCCCCAGCCCTTGGGCTGCTCAGAGTAGCTTCCACCTGCTCCGGTGTGCGGTTTTCTGGATGGCATAGGCCTTCCCGTCGGCGCTGCTTGCTCTCTGGGTGTTGTAATGTGCTTTAACGTGTTAGGGTTTGCAACACCCTATACCTGCCCTAAGGTCATAGTGCCAGTGGACCTGAACTTTAGGATTCTGTCGCTAGTGTCAAATTCCGACAAGAAGCTGAAGGACTGGACTGACTGAAGAGATGAGGAAGAAGGATTCAGGTCAGTTTACATATACAAGCTATGAATTAGCAAATTCCTCTTTGAGAAGAAAGTAGCTCTTGGAATGCGAGCATGGACAGAGTTCTACAAGAGGTAACCATGAAACATTCCTATCAGCTATCTGTACCAGCCACTGGATAACCTCTAAAAACCAGACGTACTTTATGAAGGCCCAATGACACCAAGACAAGGAAAGCAAGAGGCATGCAAAAAGATGTGCCTCCCCCAGTGGGGAGCTTCACAACAAGGGCACCATCATCAAAAAGCTCCTGGTCTAGATAATCTCTTGCTGAACTAAAATGGTGGGTGCAACTTGAGCAAGGCCCAACCGGATGGTCCTAAGGCATGGTGGGGAACCATGGTATGGAAGGACCGTACATGACAATATAAGACATTCCCCAAAAATAAGACCTACTGCATTTTTGGGAGCCAAAAATTAATATAAGACATGCCTTATTTTCAGGGAAACACGGACTCAGAAGTTCCATTATAGTCAATGGAGCCTATCTGGCTATGTATTCTAAGAAAAAGGGGAGCTGCCTATGACGACAATTGTAGCAACATCCTATGTAAAGGAAGTCAGTGCTGTCTGCCTGCTAAAATCCTACTAAAGCCTGTGACACACCGCAGGCAACACAAAGCGCTGGAAGGCAGTGGTGCACGAGTATGTGCAAGCAGTGTCTTACAGTCTCCACAAGGAGCCATGTGACAGGAGTTGAAAATATTGAACTTCACCCAATCAGCAGGCAAGTTCAGTGCAGTGGGGCAGGATATGAAGGGAAGCAAATAGCCAATCAGAATCAAGCCAATCAGAATCAAGTGACCAATCTAAGAAGGTTTTGCTGTGCAGAGTGCTACTGCAGTATAGACAGGAAGTGTTGAGGGGCAACGCAACGCGAAGGCTACGAGATTTCTTTCCCGCTTTGCTTTGCCTGAGGTGTGTCACAGCTTTAAAACTGCCATTCCATTGGTATGTGTGGCACCAAGTGATGGGCGTTTATGGCACTCTTGAACAGTAGCAGGAAGGTATGTGCTTGACTAACTAATTTACCATTGCCTAGCTACGGGCTCATCAGTGATGCATTTCCATTTCTTTATATACAGTATAAAGCACTGAAAATTGTTCAGTCCGGCAAACACATGTCAATAGGAGAAGACTAATCTAGTGGTTACTGATATCACAATGACATTTAATGTGACCTCAGAAAAGTTTTCTGTATTTCACTCATTCGTATTTCCTAAGGGGAAAGAGATATTTGGGGGGTTCTTCCCCAAGTAAAAGATCAAAAGGTTCTCCAAATACAGACTTTTTCATTCCCCTCCTTCTCATTTTAATGAAGATATTGCACCCACTTGGACCAGTGAAATCATTCAAGAGGAGAAGACAGAAAGACACACAAGCAGACCTGAGAATATTAAATATGTACCTATTTCAGTCTGATGATCAAATGAGCAGAAGCTTGAAATAAATGTAACAGCACTGATACATTATTACTATTGCAAGTTTCTTTCAATCATCAATACATCTTTTTAAAAAAAAAAAAAAAAAGCACAGAGCTCACAGTACACTCACATGGCTAATTGGAAGAGTAATAGCTTCAATTACTCCGTTACCCCAAATAATAAATCTTACGAGGAGGCAGCATTTGGCTTTGTGCACTGTGGTCAGAAAGACTGTAGTATGGTGGGAATTTTTTTCTGTTTTATGGAAAGTTGGAATCAATAACAAGTATTTCTATAGTGTTTTGGGGAAAGGTGTAACAAAGTACAGCAGGCCCTTTGTATCCGCAGGGGTTTAGTTTCCAAACCCCCAGGGGATACAAAAAACCACGCTGTAGGAAATCTGCTGTGGGGGAGGGCGAGGTGGGGGCCAGGCAGCATCACAGTACTTTAATTTAGCAGCACGTTGAACCGCCACCCGCTCCTGGACTCCCAAGTACTTCAAACTACTGTGAAGAGTAAAAAAAACCAATTCACAGCGACTTTTGGTTGCAACGCAAAACCGGAAGTTGCTGTGAATTGGGTTTTTTTAACTCTTTACAGCAGTTTGAAGTACTTGGAAGCCATGTGGGAGTCCAGGAATGGGTGGCAGGCCAGCACGCTGCTAAAGTAAGGTATTGCGACACCATGCCTGGCCCCCAGTCAGCCCTTTATTCCCCAGGATAGTCATCTATGTTGAGACAAGTCCACGGATAGCTATTCCACAGAAAAAAGGCTATAACTGTACACTCAGTTGGAGTGAAGAAATATGAACAAAAAATATCTTAAATTGAAAATCATCTCTAAAGTACTAGTTGGAGCCCCCCTTGGCTAGTAACCGATAATCTGTGAAGGAATTGACTACAACATCCATTGAGTTTTACAGGAAAATCAGAGCTGGTGCCAGGTTGTGAGGGGCTACGGGGTAAAGTCCAGCACTGGGGCCCCCATAGCACCCACGCCTGTTTCCTGGGTGCTCCCACTGCTTACAAGGGATGTCCCAGAAAATTCCCTGTTTAAGCAATAGAAAGCATATGTGCCCACTTTAAGCTGGTTGGTTTCCTCAATAACCCTAGCTCTGCAGGGCACCCCATAGGATCTCAGCAACTAGGTAGCTCACCTGTTTGAGCAGCAGAGGTCTTCCCTCCTCTCCAGTCAGTAGCTTCTCCCACCATGGTTCTCATGAGTTCCTGGGTGAGGCAGCCACACACCAGCCTCTAGCAAGGCTTATTCCAGGAGTCCTTGTTTGGTTAGCCAGTCCTTTCTCTCCCTGCACTTTCCAATCTCACTCCTTCTACCCACACCACCTGGTGCTGATTTCCCCCATTTTTTTTATCATCAAAGCCCTCATTATCCTTCCTAAGTTACAGCTGTGTGCCACACCCATGGTAAGCACAGGCCCTGGGGTTAACCATATATTCCCCAGACCTGTCAAGGTGAGGAGCCACTGCTGACACCATACCCTATCTCTTTGGGGAAATCCTCCGTGTTCTCCAATACAGGGGGCTCAGATCAGGCCAAGTGGGCCTTCTGATGATTCAGGCCCTTGGCTAGTGCCCAACCTCTGGCTAACCTCTGATGCCACAGTGAGCAAACCTTAGAACCGTGATGGCGAACCTATGACACGCGTATCACAGGTGACACGCGAGGTCATTTTGGGTGAAACGTCAGCGTTTCCCCCAGGGCCCTGATACACCTTACATTTTCGCAAAAGTTTTACAGGCTTGTCTTGGAACATTTAGGGCAGAGATTTTGGCAGACTTCTTTCAATTTATTATCTAGTAAAACTCAGCAACAAAAAAGTTTTCTTTCTGAAAACTTAGCAACAAAAAAGTCACTAATTGATTTAAATAAAATGCAATGTGTTCTACTGTATAGTTGCTTTCAGTTCAATTCAAAATTACTATTAAAAGTAGGTAAAGGTATCCCTTGACAATTAAGTCCAGTCGTGTCCAACTCTAGGGAGCGGTGCTCATCTCCGTTTCAAAGCCGAAGAGCCAGCGCTGTCCGAAGATGTTTCCATGGTCATGTGGCCGGCATGACTCAACACCGAGGCGCATGGAACGCTGTTACCGTCCCGCTGACGCGGTACCTATTAATCTACTTGCAGTTTCTTGCTTTCGAACTGCTAGGTTGGCAGGAGCCGTCGCACGGATTCGAACTACAGACCTTTCGATCGACAGCTCATGGTTTAGTGGTTTAACACACTGCACCACCCTCAGTTAAAAGTAGCATTAGTCAAAGTACTATTAAAAGTTTGGGGGGGGGGGAGACACACCAGCAGATCCAAGTTAGGCATTTTCAAATTTTTTGACACACCAAGCCCAAATGGTTTGCCATCACTGCCTTAGAACCAAATTATTAGTTATTTCTTATCCAGAACAGTTCCTCATATGAACTCAGATGGCATTTGTTAGAATAATGAAGAGCATACACCATTGTGTGTGTTCTCTCTTAATAAAAATCTTCACCAAACTAGATTGGACTTTTGTCTGCAATAGACTGCCAGTGCAATCCCATGCATGTTTACTCAGAAGCAAGTCTCACTGAGTTCAATGGTACTTACTCCCAGGTATAGAATTATATAGAATTATATATAGAATTAAAGGCAGGCAGACCAAAATTTGCCAAAAGGCTGGCAGACCAAAATTTGCCAAAATTCTATGTAATTCTATGCCAAAAGCTATGTAGTAATATTTTCTTCACCCAGATATTATATGAGAAAATGGCTAACTATTTTTGAATCAACATGTGAAATTTAGTACTAATCCTTTCTTTACACACACCAACAGAACACAACTTCTCCCCTCTCCACACCCTAAGATACGGTTTATCATGTTCATGCAATTCTCATATCCAAACTGGCCCTAAAATATTGAATGCCCATGTGAGAAGTATCAACACATTTTCTCTCTCTCTCTCTCTCTCTCTCTCTCACACACACACACACACACACACACCACGGAGCTACACAGGGACAGCTCAGAAGCGCTCCGCAATGAAGTCACCATCACTGCCAAGCACCGGAATGCCATGACGGTAGTTGCCTTGGGCTCCGATTTGAGCTGCATGGCCATACACAGGCGCGTCACCAGGATGCGCGTCACCGGGGAGCGGGGCGTGCGCGTCACCCTTAATGACGCGGCCCCGCCCCGTGCGTGACGTCACGCGCATGCCCGGAACACACACCCCGCGCCGTTCTCGGCTCTTTTCAGAGCCAAACGGACGCGAGGGCGGGCGGGCGGGCCCAGCTCCACCGGCAAACTGTAAGGGGGGGTCACGCGTCACCCCCGCGCTTCCCCCTGTCGACGCCCATGGCCATACAGCTTACTTAGAGGAAATGCTTGTGCTAATACCAGTACCACATTTTCAGATTTATAAATAATCAGGACAGTTTGGGCAGCATGTGTACCAAACCTGTATTCTGCATGACATGAAAGTGAATTAACTATCTGGGGTTATAGTTCTCATCCCCATGCTTTGAGTGAGTTTGAATGAGTGACGTATAAATATCCTGCTTCACATTTTCTAGTAATCGGGATATCTTCAACTATATTCTTGCATTTTATTTAACCTTTGTGTCTTATGGAAACAATGACCTCATTTCCCCAGTGGAGTCCACAGCACGAGGGACCTCAACGTGATTAAAGCCCTCCCAAGAGAAGGAAGTTGAGACATATCAAGTTACTACAATAACCCCATGACTTCCTTACTCTTCTTATACAGCAATAAGGGCAGCACCCTGTTCCACGTCCCTCACTCTGCCTGCCCTCCCTGACCTAGTTCAGCAACTACAAGGATAACAAATCTAGAAATCCAAGCAAAGGTTAGCCTGACTCCCACAAACAAGCTATTCATAACATTCTCTTTTATTTAAAATGGGATCTTCACTGACCAAAGCCACTGCAGAATTCAGGGATTTTGTTAAAGGTCATGCAATTAATGTAAACCTTGGGGAAAGTTTAAAGACCTCACTTGTATCAAGAGGCCTGAAAGAACCTGATCAGAAAAAAACCCTGCTTTGCTTTATTTTGTTGTATTAAAGCAGATCTCGATTCTGTAATATTTCCATGCATTTCCTTCTAATCCTAGTAATGTGGAACTGAGTCACTATGTAACAACCCTTACAGCGCAATCCTATCCAACTTACAACACCAGTGTAACCAGCGGTGCAGCAAGAACGGGAGGCCCCAGAATGGAAAGGGGATTCAAATCCCCTCCAAAAGGGGGATTCAAAGGGGATTTAAACCTCCCCTCCCCCCAAAGCCTCCCACCCTGCCCTCCACCGGTGGTGTAAATTGGATAGGATTGCTGTTAATCTGTAAGCAATCAGTCACCTACATAATCCAATTGATGGTTTTAAAATATATATAAAATAAATTAGTGTCTTTTCTTCAACCAAATTAACCTCTAAAATCTAAGCATTTTACTTAATTCATGATTTCATGCATATAGCAATATGAAACATATTTCATAGGAAATATGAAACTTGTCATTCAAATCCTTTTCTGCGTTTCTGAACCAGGACAACATGCTTAGTGTTTGTTTGTTTTTCCTTTTCCTCCACTTGTGTGAGTGTGCTGTGTGAATGTGAGTCTAGGACTGCTTAGTCTGTTTTTCAACAGTTTAGGAGGAGGCCTAAAGATTAGCCTCAGGTTTCCAACACACAATTCCTCTTAACCAATCCATCATGGACTGTGAGAATAGAGGAGGGCTGCACATCTGTCACACCCACTCTTGTTTCTTCAGGCACACGGGGAGTTGTTTATGAGTAGACTGCCTAAATGTACCAGTTTTGCTGGTACAGGTCTGGAACGGCAGGAAAGTCCTGGAACAGTAGGAAAGGTCCCGGAAAATTTGTTCCTGAGCCTCAGGAAGAGAGCAGGGCTGGAAGCTGATCAGAAAGGTGCTTAACTCCTGAGCAGCTTTTCTGATCCGCTCCATACGTGCATTTATGCCAACAGAGATTATCTCAATAAAAGGGATTATTTTAGTTTATTAAGGCAATCTACTAAATTCAGGACCAACCTGAAATTTGAACCCAGGTCAGAGACAGAGCCTACTCAGTGCACTTAGAAGTGTGTCCCACTGAAATCTATGGAACTGGCTCCCAAGTAAGGTGTTCAGGACTGGGATGCCAATCAAATAATGAATATAGGACATTTCCAGCTACTGCTTTCTGTGTGTGAGACACGATTCCTGTGACATCAGGGTTCCTGGACACGCCCCCCCCCCGACATCACTTCCATCATGGTTTGAACCCAAGAAATTTTGGGCAGCCTATTTATGAGTGACTGAACAGTGGGAGAGACAAACACAAGTGAGTGGAGTGCTTTCACAGACCACTGAGGAGATCACTCCTTGCTCGTAGCCCTGATGTGCAGAGAACCAAGACTACAGCCATAGTCTCCTACCCCAGTTGGAACCTTGGTGCTTCTCCTATCCATTTCTTCCTTCCCCCCCCCATCTTTTTCACCCCCTCCACTCCCATTACTGCAAAAACTCTGATTCATCAGCCTCTGTACCCCTGGGAGACCCTCCTGATTTCCTTGCATCTTGCTCCCCCTCTTTTCTCCTCTTGAACTGCCACTACACCCCCCCTTCTCCTTGTAAGAATTTCCTCCTTTTCTTTCTTCTTACCTAGAAACTACTGATGTTTAAATTAAGGGTCTAGTTTTATTCCTGCATTTTATTTTTGATTCCCCTTCCCAATTATTGTATTATTATCCGCACAATAAACGCGACCTATTGTTGCATCTTTAACTTTGCTTTCCTTTTTTTTTCCTGCCATTCCATTGGGTTGTGCCATGAGCCACTGCCCTTGGTCCCTGCACATGAATTTCCCTCATGAACATATGTTACACGTGTCTCAACAGCATACCCAGTAACTATGTCATCATAGATGTCACCACAGAGAGACATCTCCATCTCCATAGAAACCATTACCAGCTAAACCATTACCCAGCACTTTTGCGTCAGCTATCCTATACACACTTGAGAGAAAGGTCCACTGAATTCGGACTTTAAATCTCATTGATTCTGGAGAGCAAGCACGTGATGACATTTCCCACTGAAATGGTTGGTACTTAAACGTACCATCTTTGGCTTTGCCTGTTTTTTTCAATATTTATATTGTTTTAGAACCTTATTTGTAAATAAGCTTGGCTTTCATTCTGCTCATTTTTTTTAACTTCTCTTATCCATTGAGAAACATCCTTGACAATCTTTTTTTTTTTTTTGGTAATGAACTGGCTCCTACTTATCATACTTCATTTCTTGCAGTTGAGCTTCTAAGAAATCAAGGTTTCTGTTAAGGCTTGCTATAAATCAATCCCCTCAGAGTCCAAAAACAAATCTCAAAGCCCAACAACATCCATACAAATCTTCACTTACTTTATGTTAGTGAAATTGTAAAAAAGCTTCCTTGTGAAAAGATAAGAAAACTTCCTAATACTAATATAAAAGGGGGCATGTATCACTGAAACAGATCTAATACAGGTGAACTGGTTAACTCTGGAAGCCCAAAGAGAACATAATTTGTAATTACAAGTTTACAAATGTTGCCTTGAGGATTATGAATCATATTTGAACAGGCTGACATGTTAGGTCTGCTTGAATTGTTTGAATCAGTGTAGATGAAATGCTTCTTTTTTGTTACTTAAGGCTACTGTAGATCTGTTTATAAAGTTTAGTTTTAAAGGTCAAGTTAGATATTACAAGACAGCTGAATGTAACAGTCTAAAGCCTGCTTTTAAAAAAATGAAAAGTAGCTGCAGTGGGAGTCTCTAATTTGATCAGAAGAGTGGGGGAACAGTGGAGGAAATGGGGTGTTTAATTTGGCACTGGAGGAACTTTAGTCCACCTTTGAACTTCTATGAATACATTTTGATCTAGGAGGATGGCGTGCTTTCACACGCCGCTGCGTTTGCCCTGCCCCCATCTAGCAAGACAGAAGCACGAAAATGCAGCTTCCTGATTGGTTGGGCCACTGGGGTGGGGGGAGGATGGGCTGTGCAGTGTCAAACACTCACCCTTGCTGCACGCCCACCCTTTCATACAGTCTGAGAGTACAGGAGCCAGGTAGGAATTTTTTTTTGCTGTTAGCCTGATTGGTCTTTGAGCTGGCAGTTTTTTCACCTACCCCAGACCGGTGTTTTAGCTGGTGATGTTTCCTGGTTAGGCTGGCTGTTTATTTCAGGTCGCTTTAGGCAGGTGTTGTGCAGGCTGGATAGGCAGGATTTGACTCTGGCGTCCATGCTGAGGTCAGAGAAGTCAAGGGGTGAATCAGGACCGTCCAGGTGATACTTGACCAGATCAGTGAGGCTGGGTGGCAATCCCCTTGGCTGGAATTGGCAAGGAGCACCACAATGCTTGGCCTGTGGGATCTGCACTGTCCAGCTGCCTCGACCCTTCAGGGTTGGTTGTGATGAGCTTGCTCGGTCTCTGACCAAGCGCAGCTTTGAGTTACGTGGCTATGCCCCTTTAACAGCTGGGGATACATTGTGATACTACCGTTCCCCCACTCAGTGGCCCAAAGGCTTAGGGTTTTTAGTTAGTTGCCCTGCTGCAGTTTTATTGTTGTCATATACCAATAAAGTGGCCATTCAATCCCAAGTCTCTGTGTTGTGTGCTCTTTGGGGGGTACTCAGGTAAAAAATGTTGACATCCCTCTCTTTTATTCCCAATTTGAGACTGAAAATGCTATTACTGGATGCACATTCTGAAACACCATAATATGCCATCAAAAGTGGCTATATATCAGGGTATCCAAACTGACCAAAATGAACCAGAAGTTGCTTGAAAGGAAGAATTCCAGACATGTCAATCAACCTGCTGCAATCCTCTCAGTTTGGGTGAATTACTGCATGCATCTCAGCAAGCAGATTATGGAAGGAAAGCAAAATGAGGCTGGGTTAGGCTTGTTTTGTATTGGAGGATAGTCCAAAAACGTAACTGAAACATAGCTATCAAATAGAGGTCTGACAAAACTAATAACTTTTTCATGAATATTTTTGGTAATGCTGAAAAGTGCTTCTCTTTTTTAGAACTACTTATGTCATAGATTTGTAATCCGCGTTTCAGCCCAAGTCCCCAAACTGGTACACATTAATAAAATCAACAGATACAGTAAAAACCACACACTTCAAACAAAATCTAAATTGGTCCAGTTGGAGCAGATGCAGGGGGGGGAGCACCTTGTGATTTGTATGGCCAGCTGGAGACCGTGTGATTTTTTGCTTTATTGCTCTCAGTGATGTTCCTAGTCAAAAGTGATGGCCGACCTAGTTCTGTGAAATCATCCATCTCACTGTGTGATTCCTGACAGGGTGGGAACACTGAGGAAATAATTCCAGAAAGGAGGAAGAAGCAGAAGTCAAAGGATAAATGATGCTGAAGCAGCAGTAGCCAAGTGGAGCCAAGGGAGGTTCAAGAAAATATTTACACAGTGTAAGTGATTTTTCAGGAAAATGTCTACTCCATTTAAATGACTAGCAGCCCAAACCTGTGAAATTTTTCAAGTGACAGAGCACCGTTCTAGGGTTTGCAAACGTGCCATATGGCACATTTGTGTAACAAGGCGAGGAGGCCGTCACCACTCTCCCAGCCCCATCAGAGCACTTCCCAGGGAAGGTAGGTTCCTCTCTGGTCGGCAGAGGGGTGGTGGGAGGGTGGAACAGGGTGTTCCAGGGGGAGGGATCGGCGGTGAAGGCTCCACCAGAATCCAATCCCCCCCTCCCTGGGTCTGGCCGCTGCTACACGGACTTCTCGAATGTGCACCAGCAAAATAAGTGGTGCACATCCCAGTAGCCCCATTGGGGTGGCTGGGGCTTTACCCGGGTAACCTCCCAGGCAACCTTTTTGTGCCCTGGATACAGCGTAGGCTGCACTGGCCTCGCTGCATCGTTGGGCACAAAGGGATCAATCCTATCCAACTTTCCAGCACTGATGCAGTTGTGCCAATGGGGCATGTGCTGCATTAGGGGGGGGGAGTCACGGATGCTTCCTCCAGGTAAGGGAACATTAGCTACCTTATCATGGGGCTGCATTGTGGCTACATCGGCACTGGAAAGTTGGATAGGATTGGGTCCAAAGTTAGATAGGATTGCACCGTAAGAGCCCAATCCTATGCATGTCTGCTCAGAAGTAAAACCCATTATAGTAAATGGGGCTTACTCCCAAGTGAGTTTACTTACTCCACTGGACACAATGTGACTTACTTCTGAGTAGACATGCATAGAACTGTGCTTGAGTTCTAAGTCAAAACTGGAAAACATTCTAGATAATTATGTTACAAAATGACTTGACTATGCAAATGTGCGTAGGCTTCTCAGATATTTTTCTGTTTCAAATAAAGGATTGTTTCAAGGAAACTGCAAGCCTGTTTCTTATTTTATTATATTTAGCAAGCTACAGTTATTTGATCTGTATAGGTAGTTCACCATTTTCAAGGTTCTTTCTTTTTCGCCAAACTGAACAGCGGGTGAGTGGCTCAAATGCCATTCAAGCCATGCAATATTCTGTTAATTTGCTCTCTGGAAACAGATGTGATGGTCCTCAAAACACTTACAAGGCCCCATTGAGTTGTGGCTCTGGCATAGCAAATTGCTTTTACGATCACAGTCAGAATTTCAATTTTGTGCCCTGGGGTTGTCAGCCCAAGATACAAACTTGGGTTGTTTTTTTTTGTGTGGGATTTGATGATGCATATCACATTTTACACATGTTAATGGAGACAATTTGCCAAGGTCATTACTTTGCATTCCAGCAGATAGCAGGACCACACAGGGTGAACTCAGAGATTGCATTAGCAGTGACCCCAATTATTTTGGTGAAAGCTGCAAATACTTTTGTTTCCAAAAGCTATTCAGTTCCTATTGAGAGACAACCTCACATGAATTAATGTTCCATTTGTTTCTCTGATGCTCTAAGTATGTTTAAAAATAATATTCTGTGATGTACAATCTCACAAGAAAAAAAACTACGTAGTGCAATCCATGGAATATGATGATCAGTCAGGTCAAAGTTCTCTATGACATCTAGGTCTATGTTTCTAAAGGTTGTAGATTTGAGCCTCATTTGGTCCTAGCGCAAATGGTTCTCATAAGTTCACCTGTTAGAAATGGAGATCTTATCCATCAGTCAGGGGAAGACAAAAATGGTCAAGTGTGAACTCAGAATGTTAGTATTCAGGATCATCTAGTGGAATTGGTTTGCAGTAGATTCAGTACTGACAAAAGGAAGTATTTCATGCAATGCATAATTAAAATTTCCCTTTTAAGAAAGAAGATTAAAAGTTGTGCCGGTATTTAAACAAAGATGGATCTCGTGCAAAAGCAACAATGTTTTGATTGCTGAAGTAGAAAGAAATGCTGTGACTTGCTGAAGTAGATAGAAATCTAAGCTTTTTGAATGAAGAACACGATATGCAATGACACCTATTATGGTAAAAGTACACATGTGATGCATGGCCATGATTTGGAATAGCAACCAGTATAACGCATGAGAATGAGAAAGTTGCTTAAATATCTACAGCAGCTGGCAATATGGCAGTTCTCACTGTCTCAGAAGTGCCAGTGATGGTTTACAGGAACAATCAACGGGACTTCCTTAAAAAGCTATCAAGTGTCTATTGGCAATGATCTTTGGAACCAGTTGTGATGGCAACCAAGTAGACCATTTGGCGGCAGCGTGCAAGGCAGCTGGGTACTACAGACAGAGAGAGACTGGTAAATTAGGTATGTTGCACAGACAGGGCAGCTTATAAACAGACATATTATTGTAGCTATGAGACCCAAACCTTGGGAGCAGCATGCTTGATGGAAAGCACAGTGCAAAGTCTGCAGTCATGAATGAGCTGGAAACATGACACGTTTTTGTATTTGTCATTGCTGAGAGATCAAAGAGGAGGATACAAATGAGGAGATGACCTCATCTAGCTTGTTATGCACCAGTCAATACAACACGTTGCAGTCTATATGATCTGAATGCCTTTTAGCAACACTAATACTGGCCTTTCGTTTTTAGATTCCCAGGATTTTTTGAAATGAGTTAGAAAAAAAAATAGCCAGTTTGGTTGGCCTCATGATTTTAAAGGACATTTTGATTTTAAAAAGTTATAGAAATATCAATTCATTCTTTAACAAGAGATTATTGATAGTTTATAGTCATATAAGAGTATTTTATAGGATTTTTGAACCTCCCTGTTGTGACCATTGCTCTACAGTTGTCCCTGTAGAACAGTTTAAACCTGAAATGCATTGTGCTACAGCACTTCGTAGTACACCACTTCCTAGCAGCTGTTAAGGCCCTCTCCTCTCTTGTTTCCTTCATGCAGGCGCTGCTCTCCATTGGTTTCTTCTCAAAGAATCCAAGTGTTACCAGACAAAATTGGTATCCGTTAAAAGACGGTTAATATTAGCATCCATTTATAATAGGTTTTTCTTTTCTATGATCCTATGATGGAAAGGTTTGCTCCTTAAAATATCCAATATATCATTGCTTGGAATGTCCAACTCACCATAACAACATGTCACTTCTGCTTCCAGAGACATCCTTTTAAAAACTAATAATAATTTCTATTCAACGTATTCCATCGAACAAAATTTTCCAATGCAATAAAACTGTTACATCATAGCAAATAACGTATCTGAACTTTGGGGAAAACTCACAAATTGGACCCACTATTGAATAAATCCATTTCCATTTCTCCAAAAGTCATTGACTGTTATTTTCTCTTGATGGAAACACTACTAAGTAAGCTAGCTTTACCATTTCAGTGGCTGATGAAATGTTTCATAATACAGTACCCGCAAAAAACGAGTTAATCAATGGCTTGTCCATTTAGCTGCCAATTCAATTTGAGACACAATTTGAAACAGTCAGAATTAGTTTCATGCTTGTTTTCAGTTGAGTCTTTCAAACATCCAAGTAGCATAATTTCAAGAGACATCCTGAAGAGATGTTGTAGTGAGTGTTGGATGCTGGTTTTCGAAAACAGTAAATGTGGTTTGGCTCTGTGCCTGCGTTGCTTGGAGCATTCCATTGCAGATATGTGCCATGCAACAGATGGAAAGATAGCGCCTTTTGTTCATATGTTTTGTTGTAGCTATCTTGTGTAAAGCCAGGCTATAAAATTGTCATCAAATGCTTGGCGACTTAAACCCTTTCAAGTCTAATGTTGGCCTTAATTATACATATGTTCACTAAAGGACAAGAATCTGTTTATTTGTCATTTAAAAGGCCTTTTTCTTTGGGAAACTCGGAGAAAAATCTAGTTTTCATCATTCCAGTCTCTGAATGATTCATTTGGCTAGAACAGCAGGGCACTAAAAATTTTCCCCTGGCAGGAGACAGTAACTGATCTGTGGAATTGTAAAATACAGACATATTATGTATCTTCTCTCAGTCTTGTCAATTTCTCTATTATTTATTAATTCTTCAAATCACATCAAAGACTTGTTGAGGAAATACAACAGTCCCATGAGCCTGGAAGAAATACATTAATCCAATCTGACGTTGACTTGATCCATGGCTTTAACAAACAAGATCTGCAACTGGAGATTTAAAATGAATACTCAAAATCTATAGTTCATAAAACTTACACCTTTGAAAATCAGCAAGACTCCCAAGAACAGGCAGTCTTAAAATCCAGACAACATAATCTGAGGATAAGAGTTGATTGTATTTGACTAACCTAATTTCTCCCATTATAAACTGATTTGAATGAATTTTAGCAGTGAACGTGCACATTTGTTGGTAAATCCGATTCCTTTTCATGGTCCTTCATATTGTTTGTTATAGTTGCAATGGTATTTGTTCTGGTATCTTCACTGACTCCCATCTAGTATTGGTATCTTCAATGACTTCCAGCGAAAACAATTACAGCGCAATCCTGTGTAAGGATCAGCCGGGCAGTCCAGGCCGCTCGCCAGATCCTGAGCTCCGTCATGGGCAGGCATCCATGTAGCGGAAAGTCTACTCAGGGAAGGGGACACTTGTCCCCTTCCCTGGGTGTAACTGGCGTTGGGGCCGATCAACCTCCTCGGATTTCCGCCAGCTATTTTGCTGGCAGAAGTAAGGGGAGGCCATGTAACAGCCCAGCCGATCGGCGGGGGACGGGATATGGCAGAAGCCAGACTCCGCCCCCGCCCCCACCCCAACTGGCTGGGCCTATGGCCACCCGGCCTTTGCCCCCAAACTGTCCCCCCGTTGGCTGGATCCTTACCAGGGCTCCTCCGACGGGCGTCGGTCCTGGCAGCGGAGCAGGGAAGGTCGGCCTTGCGCTGGCCTTCCCTGCTCTTGAGTCATTGCAAACGTGCCTTACGGCACATTTGCGACGTCTTCGGTCGGTGGAATGCTCGTTCTACTGGCCGCAGTTTGCGCAGAATTGCGCAGTTAATGAGCATCATGTCAAATTGTAAAATTCAGGTGAACACATCAGCAACTTCATTGGAGGCACACAGATGTGCTCATGTACAGCTCCCATTCATTTCAGCAAGGCATGTGCAAGAGAGGTTCCCTGGCGGATCAGGTTCCATACGCATATATCCAAGTGTTCTATTGAGTTACAATAACAGCATTTTTTTCTTAACCAACTGGCTTGCCATTATGTCCCATTTGACTTTGGCATCATTGTGGCAAAGTCATAAACCAGTGGTTCCCAAACTGCAAGGCATGACTCCCAGGGGAGCCGCAGATACCAGCTAGGGGAGTTCTCGGAGTGCCACAGAATCCTCTCAGAATACAGTGCAATGTAATGGGCAGCCGTCGCCAAGGGTCAAGGAAGCCGTAGGTCGAAAATAGGAAACACAGCCATAAACGTTTGAAGAGCCTGATGATTATGCATCAATTGCCCTGAATGAATATATTCACATTTCTTCTAATACTGAAGAGTAAATTTCTGCTCAGGTTACAAATTGTGAATGAATGAGCAGCTAAATTCCTTGTGTCATCATTCTCCTTTGTTAGTTGGTCTTTAAAAGAGTGAATCAAGCATTAATTGATTTAATTCTCATAATGAGCTCAAACTACAATCAAGAGGAGCATAACACCCACAAAGAAGAAATAATGACAAAGTAACACCAAATTATGGAAAGTAAATGATCTCAGCTCAAGAAAGAGATAGAAAGGTCTGAGGCAAAGGTATGTCCAATTTTTAACACAATTCCCATTTAAAAGAACATGTTTGAAAGTAAATTACAGCATTCACTCCCTCTTCACTGCAGGATAAAATGTATCCAGCATTGTAGCAAAATAACATTTCTGCAAGCAAATTTTCCCAGCTACTAAAATTAAGGCGCCTTGCTTATCCAAATTCCAGCTTGCAAGAGCTGATTGGCTGCATCCATAAGAACAGAAGAAGAAAGCTCTGCTGCTAGCCAACAACTTGTTCCCTCAAGTAGAGTCAGTTTGGATAAGGGTGACTCTAAGAATTTGCTTCCTCCTTCCCAAAGAGTAAGGAATGGCAAAGGACAAGCAGGTGTTTCATATTCCCTTAGCCTTCCCTGCACTTAGGGCCAGCTTCTGGGTGGAGCTGTTAGTGCTCTATACAAGCAAATTTAAAGCTACAACCCTATAAATACCCGGGAGTAAGCCTCATTGAATATAGTGAGACTTACTTCTGGATAAACATGTATAAGATTGCAGTGTAAGCTGCTTCTCATATAACCAGCATACTGAGTAAGCTCAGTTCTCATGCCAGCGCCACTAAGGATTAGATGTACAGGCTCGCGGGCAGGTAAGTATCTTGGCAGGCAGCATGGCAGAAAACAAACTGAAATCAAACAGGCCAAAATCAGGCTGAAGGCCAATATTCTGCTAGCACACAGGGAGAGTACCTGGTGGCTTCTGTCAAAACCAAATTACCCCGATCTAAGGGTAGGCAGATGATTTGGCAGTTTTTATGTCAGCCAGTGACACCAGATCAGCTTTCTGGCAGCACCTAACGTCTCAGGCCAGGATTATGATCTGTAGTGTAAATTTCCCTGCTGGAAATACGTGTACTTGACTTCTCTGACCAGTAGGCCTGAGAGCCCAGTCTGAGTCCCATGGTGTACCATGAGCCCATTTCTATCTTTGAGATACGCCACTGTATCTCTATGTATGCTGGTGCAATGATAGATCTACCAGTGTAGAAGCCCGACTGCCAAGGGATGTGCCATGGTTAACAAGGGGAAAATGCCACACTGATGTAGCTCTAATGTCAATTGGACACCCAGTGCATCTCTGCTGCTGGAGAGGCCAAAGCAGGGAGGAGATTGGGGCAGAGGAGGAACATGGGAGGGACGAGGAGGAGTCAACATACACCATATCCTAACCCCTTTCAGACAACGCCCATGCCTCTGATGCTGGAAAAATGCTAACCCTGTAAGGAACAATGAGGAAGGGGGAAATAGCAGAAAATTGCATTTCCCGCCACCCCTTGCCCTTCCCAGTTTCCTATGACAGAGCATAGGATACAGACCACATTTGGCATCTAATCACAGCATACCAACACCAGTACTAAAGCTCCTGGGACAAGGCTGTGAGGGGGGGTAGGAGCCTTTGCGCGACTCAGAAGTGAGTCAGTAAGCTTATTGAAGCCCCATGGAGGCTTGGAAATGACACGGTTTGTGGCTGAAAGGAAAAAAAAAAACCTTAAGTTTTAAAACTTTTTTTCCCTTTTAAATCCCCTGGATCCAGGGCCCACAGTGTAACAAATCCGCAGGTCCCGAAATCCATGGATGGAAAGGGTCCACTATATTTAGGCTTACCATATGTAAGGGTGCCTACACCTTTAACCATTGTAAAAAGAGGGAATTTGGGCAGGTGCAGCTTGTTGCACCCTTCCATTATGAGCTGCACCTGCCCAAATTCCCTCTTTTTACAATGGTTAAAGGTGTAGGCACCCTGTCCCCCTTTGGATATGATAAGCCTAACTATATTCTGCCCCAGGAGGACACTACACAGAAACACCCTACTGGAACCTCTACCTTACTGCTGGCCATCAGAATTCCTTTTGTTTTTCAGGACAGTATCATTGCCACAAGTGCTGAACAGTGGACCACTGCTGCACTGGCATTCGTTTGCCACAAAAGGCTTAGCATTTGGCCCTTTTTGCATTGGCCATCAGCATGGCATCCTAATAGGATTGGGCTACAAATTGCATCACAGCTTTGATGCAACTCACACACACACACACACACACACACACACACAGAGTTTTCAGACATGCAGATCCAGGCCTAAAGACACGTTTGCTGCCAGGTAGTTTAAGGGTAACATTTGCTGACTGACTGCATGAGTTTTTCCTGCATCTTCCAGAAAATGCAAGTTAATAAATCACAGGAATATATGAGAGTTTTTTGCTGCCTGCGGAACACCTGCTTAATTTTACATAAGCACAGTTCTCTGATTTTGCAAGAGCACTTACTGACAGCACAAGAAGAAGAAAATAGATTTTTCTGTTATTTATTTGGCTGCAGCCCTACCATACTGTTTTGGTGGTGGTTGTTTTTTTCTTAACTGAGATCTTCTCACCTTAATTATGTACTGAATTTCATATAATCTGTGTAGTGTAGGGGCTAAAGCCTGGTTTAAATGTAACTAGCTATGTAGGACTTTACACATGTTTGGACTCAAATTTCAAGTGAATCTTAACCACTATACTGTACCAACTCCCTGTAACTCAGTACAAAATACAAAGTGAGCATCAGCTCTTCGTAAAAATATGACAGGGCTGTAGCACAATAAAGAGCTCAGAAAATCTTTTTGTTTTTCCTTTTCAGCTGTGCTATCTGTAAATGCCACAATCATGTTCACCAGCTGTGGACCAATTCTTTGCTTCCACATTTAAAACTAAGTGGGGTAATTTAACTCAGAAAAACCTGCACAAGAAGCATATGCCATGCTAAATATTGTTGGGTGTTGAATTCTTGAAATCACAAGATGTGCGCATCCGGGCCCCCAGCTGTGGCCCCCACCACTTAACACCTAACAGCATTAGTCTAAATGCTGTGCTTTTTGTGATTTCATCTGCAATAAAGGTGAAAGAGTGAAACGACATTCAGAACACGCAGCCTGAAAGTGTTTCAGTCGCAATCTGGTGCATATCATTCCAAAAATAAATACATGGACTGTTAAACAGATTTCTCCTTTTTCTGGCATTGCATTATAAAACAATTAACACTGAAAAATCTCAGATCAGCTTCAACAAATAGCAGATCACATGATAAAATTTTTCCTGAACTGTATCTCTCCAAACTGCAGCAGTTAGTGGTCTGCATGTCTGAATACTTTCCTATGACAAGAAAAAATAATAATAAATCCCTGCATGGGTATGGCAACATTTGGTTATGTAATCTGTAGGCTTACCAGATCTCCAGCTGGGACAGAGTGCTAGACCTTTAGAAGGAATGTGGGCAGGTGTAGCTTGTTAAACCTTAGAGCACAATCCTAGGCATATCTACTCAGAAGCAAGCCCCACTGAACACAATGGGGCTTGCTTCTGAAGAGACATGCCTAGGATTGTGTTCTAAGGTTTAACAAGCTACACCTGCCCAATTTCCTTCTCCTAAAGGGCTACACCCTGTCTCGGGAAGAAATCTGCTAAGCCTAGACATGAAGCAGAAATCAATTTAGTAAGAATATCTGAGTCTTTAATAGCACAATCCTATGCATGTCTACTCAGAAGTAAGTTCCATTGATTTCAGAGGGACATGCACCCAGGTAGGTGAGTATAGGATTGAAACCTAAAGCATTTATTTATTTACGTACATTTTGAGGCTACCACGATCAATTGCACGAATTCAAAATTCTCATCTCCGGGTTTACAGATTGTTTATTAATAGAACAATTCAACGGTTAAAAAACCATTAAAAAGTTGAAAAAAAGTGACATTTCGTCAGCTGTGCTGCTGTCTTCATCAGAAAGTACCAGGCAAAAGCCTGCACAGGTCGTCTGGAGTCTGTAATTTCCTGATGATCCTGGAACAGCTCTTGTTTCTTTAAGTTTGTTTAGAACAGTGACAGTTGGTTAGATCAGTTATATTGCATTTGACTCCAGACACTGGCGTCACTGCAGGGGGGGCGGAGCTCTAAGTTCCGCCGTGGTCAGACCCTCCGTTACACGGGAGCACGAAGCGCCCCCGCCCCCTTGAATGGCTCCAAAGGCGAGGGGGCGGGGGGGTGCTTCGTGCTCCTGTGTAACGGTCTAACCGTGGCAGAACTTAGAGCTCTGCCCCCCTGCAGTGATGCCAGTGGCTCCAGACAACCTGTGCAGGTTTTTGGCTGGTACCTTCTGATGAAGTCAGCAGCATAGCTGACGAAACGTCAAGGTTTTTCAACCTTTTAATGGTTTTTTAATTGTTGATTTGTTCTATTAAGAAACAATCTATAAACCCAGAGATGAGAATTTTGAATTCAGTTATCATTTATTTATTATACTTGTATCTTGCTCCCAGTGATTTACCACCCAAGATCCTCCAAGGGTTAGCTTCAGCAATGTGGCAGGAATGAGTGCTCCCAGACCATTTCCTGGGCCTCATTTGAAGAATGGGTGATTTACTGTCCTCATCCTGTTATAAAACTGCCTGCAGTGTGGATGGGGAGATGGATTGGGCTAATAGTGTTATGATCCATGAATTAAGTTGGCAGGCAACTAGTTTCTCTTAGTTGTTAAATGTGTTTGAAATAGAATCTGCACAGCAGTTACAAAACCACCAATCCTCAATTATTTACTTGCCATGTGAAGGATTTCAGGTCTTTTCTTCTAGTTTGTTGTGCAGTTTTAAGAATTTGAAGCCCCTTCTCCTCATCCTATTAATTTTTGTAAGAATTTATTCTGTTCTAATCTAGAAGAACTTCCCTTGATCTACTTTTCAAACATGTCCACCAGCTTTGTCCCATTACTGTTCCAGAAGAAAGCCAGCAAGATAAACACGTTTTCAGCCTCTGTGAATCATCTAATTAAGATCTATCTTTTCAATGAGCCAATTATTCATAGTCATAAAAAATGAAATTACAACAGGTTCACATCTCTAAGGCTTTTTTGTTTGTTTGTTTTATAAACTGAACCAGTATTAGAGTCTGGGAGCACTGATCTATTTGTTGTGAGGTGAGCTGTTTGTACTGATGAGGCCCTGAAGCTGAGAGAAACTTACTTGCCCATGACCAGGGGTGTCACTAGGGTTGGTGACACCAGAGGCGAAATCTCATGGTGTCAACCCCCCCCCCATGAACCTCCTCTCATAACAGACCACACGATGTGGAGGCCTCCTGGGAAATGTGATCCCTACATGAGTTGCAGTGGGGAAAAATTAAAACTCGTTTTCACACCACCAGAAACAGAATAGAAAGTAATTTTGATGTCACCCCTCCCTGGGGTGACACCCGGGGCGGTCAGCCCCACCTTAGTGACACCCCTGCCCCAGACTACATAATAAATCCACGACAGCAGCAAGACTTGACCCATGCCTCCCAGAGTCAAGACTGACAGCCCAATCCTATCCTTCTCCCCCACTGTGGAGGTGGGCGGGGAGGGGGGCTTTGGAGGGGAGGGGGATTAAATTCCCTTTAAAGGGGATTTGAATCCCCTTTCCCTTTCAGGGCCACCTGTGCTGCCCTCCCCCACTGGTGCAGCCAGTGGGGAGGGGAGGGACAGGATTGGGCTGAAACTCTCTATTTACCTGGCAATACTAGAGCTGTATAAGAGGAATTGGTTAGAGAGAGCAAGAAGGACTGCTGTGGCTTGTTAGAGCTGGCCCAAAACCTATGCTCACCATGAGGAATGGCATCTCCATGGTAAGCAACCCATATGTCCAAGATGTGTCCTTTAATACAACTCTTTGCATATAAATCAGGCAGTGGCGTCGCTTCGGTAGGGGCGGGGCTGTAAGTAACGCTCCGTCGTAGTCTCTTTACTGAGCGAGCAGGAGGCAGCCCCGCCCCCTCACTGTCGGAGCCATTCCCCTGCAGAGAAAGCAGCAGGCAGGGTCTCTTGCCTGCTGCTTTCTCCGCACGGGAAATCTCCGACAGTGAGGGGGCGGGGCTGCCTCCTGCTCGCTCGGTAAAGAGACTACGATGGAGCGTTACTTACAGCCCCGCCCCTACCAAAGCGACGCCAGTGAAATCAGGATCATAATGTTATGAGTTTCCTCACCCCTGCCTGCCATTGATGTTGGTTGGAAGTAAGGAAATACATAATACTGCATATCTGCTATGACCTATGCAATCATTTTCACTAATATGGCTAGGATGGTTAACGGGAAACTCACTAGCAGCCCAATCCTGTGTAAGATACAGCACCTGGCCTAAAGGGCCGGACGCCGTATCCTATTGAGTTCCTGGGCTGCTCCGGGGCTCCAGGGATACTTACCTCACTTACAGGGATGTTGTAAGGATGACTGGGTAAATGTACATGGAATGCTTTGGACAATGTAGAAAATGCTGACTATGTTTCCTTACTGTGTGCATCCTTCTTGTAATGAAAACTGCATGGCTTCGGAAACAGAGACATGCATCTTTTTAAACAACTCTAAATATTTCTTAGATAAAGGAAGAAAGAGATCATAGCTCAGCAGTAGAACTTGCATGCAGAAGGTCCCAGATTCAATCCCTGGCAACTCTAGGAATGGCTAGGCAAGACCCCAATGTCTGAACTCCTGAAGAACCCCTGTCAGCAATGGTCTGACTCGGGATAAAGCAGGTTCCTATACAGGCCTGATAATGAGAAGTTTTAATATTCTGCAGTGAAAGTCTCTTTGAAGGAGGCTAAGCTCACTGTGATATGTAATGCAACCTCTCTAAGTTCTTGCCTTAGAAAGATCCCATTCTCATTAATTAAAAAAAAAAACAGAAAATAATACTGACAGTCTTCTGGAGATCTACATTTCATATTGCCAACAGTAACATGCTATCAGAAGGTACCTGTATTTCCAGCGCACAGGAACTTTATGTTTTCATTTAGCTCTCAAAAAGATGAGACTGCATGATAAACTTATCAACGCTTCCATCGCTCAACTTCTCCTGGCAGCCGTGACGATAGAACCTGCTCTACGCTCAGACAGAAGACAAACTGACCTCTTTTCTCCTGGGGCTTCTCACTTTCTTCTTGAAATAGGGCCTATCTATCTCCTCCCTTTGATTGAGAGATACTGTGTAGCAGCAAAGTAACGTTAAGCAGCAAAGGGAGGTGGGCTCGAGGCTACAAGGGAGGAGATGACGACAATATTCAGATGATGGTATAAGGTGACGTATTTTAGCAACACTAACATTCTGGTTTGGTCAATGGTATTGCATGGACATTGCTGAGTAGTCGGTTCATGATAGACAGGTGGTGACGGAAGTTGCTATCTGTTGCCCAATTATGCATGCCTAAGAAGTGGATCGCAGATTACACTTGTCACAGGGAAGTAATCCCAAATGGCCTCCTTGTGGTGACTCTTCCCTGCCCTAGCTGTAATAAACGGAGGATAACGGAAAGTAGGAGTCTGTATGCTAGGAGTTAACCACTCGGCACTACGCCCCAGTCAGCCTTACAAATTCCTTTACACCTGTATATGAAATGGTAACAAAGACCTATTTCATGCATTCAGAACCCATTGTGTGATCACCAGTGGGAGCTTGTGGCACTGTAGGTGAGCTTCCAGTCGTGTCAGAACTGAGTGAAGAGATGTCCTCCTCTTTGTGTGAACTGGCAGCTCCATGTGGGAGCTATATGTGCAAGCACTTTTCTTCTACTGTTCTAGTTTCTGCTTAGCCTCCGTTTTTGTTCATCCAATGTTGAGGTTTTCTTACAAGTTTACTTTGCTCGGTAGGATCACGAATTGCTTCCATATGCTGTTTAAGTCTGAAAACCCTCTGCAAAATGCTGGAAGAAATGTTCCTTCTGAACCACAAACTGCGAGCGCCTTAATATGTTTGAAATTCTTAGCTGTAGCCCTCTAGAGAAATGTCTGCAGCCCCCAAAGCCTGACTGACACCTGATGCACACAAAACAGTGAATTTGAAATGCTGTATGCCAGGCAGAACCACCTGTCTCTAAGTCTGCAAATAAGACCATACTGTGCAAATAAATCACTCCAATCCTGCCTAGACTGAAAGAGAAAAGCACACTTCGTATAAATATAAAATTATTCTTGCAAGCAGGAAAAAAGTTTCAGGAGCAACTGAATAAAGAATTAGAAGGGTTGCCAAATCTCAAACTTGAAGAGGTGAATATGTTGTTATCATGACAATCAAGGCAGGGGAGTTCCTGGACCCAGTTTTCCATGTTCCAAGTCTGACCAGCCAAGTATACTGTAAAGTTAATCACTCAGCATCAAGGATGCTGGAACATTAGGACAAAGGGAGCTGGATTTCGAAGCACCTTCCTACTCCTCTGTACTGAAGAAGGGCAGACCAGCATGGGAGTGTTCCATGCTGTGCAGGTTCAGCCATTTAGCATTCAGCTGTGTCTGCAGGAAGCAGTGACTGAAAAAAAAAAGAGAATATGCTGCACTTGCTATTTTGTGCAACTTTATCTGCATGGACCGTATCACCCACATTGACCTTAGTGATGCTGCCAAATACGTTCCAGCTGCAATCAGAAGTTGGAATGGATCTGGAGGCCTGTTCAGATGATCTCATATGTGCTGTGCGTGTATTTCACTGGCTTACTGGGGGATCTTGTGAAGTGCATCTGGTTGCAGATTTCCCCCTTAAAACCTCTGAGCCTTGCTAGACTCCTCGTCCAGGAGCTGATGTGTCAGTTCTGCATTGCAGAGGTAACAGCATGAAGTTGGGAGGCACTGACTCGCATTGTGCAGCTCACATGGAGTCTCTCCTATTTTTTTAATTATTTAAAATAAATACAGGTTGAGTATCCCTTATCTGGACTGCTTGGGATGGGAACTTGTCTGGATTTCGGATTTGTCTGGATTTCGGAATATTTGTAAAATATAGAGAAATATTTTGGGCATGGGACCCAAGTCTAAACACAAAATTCATTTATATCTCATATACACCTTATACACATAGCCTGAAGGTAATTTTATATAATATTTTTAATAATGTGCCCCAGCATGCCTTGCGCTATGCCAGCCAGGTGATGTATTTTTTTTTTTTTTTACAAAAAGTCATAGCCCCAAAAATGTCTGGCACTCTCTAGCCCTTAGTCTCACTCTAAAAAGGTAAAGGTGACCCCTGACAATTAAGTCCAGTCGTGTCCGACTCTAGGGTGTGGTGCTCATCCCCATTTCAAAGCCGAAGAGCCAGCGTTGTCCGAAGACACCTCCGTGGTCATGTGGCCGGCGTGACTCTCCTTGCCGCAGCACGTAGCATGCAGCTGGAACACGGAGCGCTGTTTACCTTCCCGCAAGCGGTACCTATTTTATCTACTCGCATTAACATGCTTTGGAACTGCTAGGTTGGCAGTCTCACTCTACTTGCCTGCAATAAGCAGCAGGAGGCTGCTTATCATATTTAAAGAAGAAACCAACGTTACTGCGATAAAAGTAAGAGCTGGGGGGGGGGGGGGGTTGCGCGCCGGGGGGACTCAAAAAACCGCAGAGGGGGCATTTGCACCTATCCACAGTTTTCACATATCCGTGGGGGGCCTGGAACGTATCCCCCACAGATATGGGGGCCCTACTGTATAGCATTGAGCTAAAATATAATTCTTTATTTTTGTCTGTCAGTAAATCATATCCAGTACTTTTACTGTCTTTGTCTTTTGTTTACTTATGATACTTATGATGCTTCCCCCAGAAGATTCAGATATAGTCCTAAGGGACTTTAAACAAGGGAAACCGGGGGGGGGGGGGGGAAGAGCCAATATGCATTATGTTCTTTGAGTTATGAAAAGATGAGTGCATCCACCCAGATTGAGTAACTTTGTATGCTGATAGGACAGGCACTATATATCTTATTTAAATATCCATTATCCTTGGACATCTCTCCCTCCCCCAAAACACGCACTTAATTCTCCCTTCTCTTCTTTTTCCAGGAATTGAGAGTTTGAAAGAAGGGAGCATCTTCCCCATGAGGCCATTAGAGAACTGTTGCTTTTGTTGCTTTTGCAATTATGTACATAAAGCAAAAGAGCCTCAGAGCAAAAATGAGTCCATTAACCTCATCAGAAAGTATTCACATTTAGATGTGAGAACTTTTATAAGGCTCTGCAACAAGTCATTCCTTTTTCTGCCCAGTGCCCAAGGGAAGAAAATTCTTCAGATGGCTCCATCCAGTCCTGCTTATCATTGTTCGCAGTTTGTTTTTCAGATCAAAAGTAGTGTTTTCGTGAGAGAAGAGCTATTCCCCCCACTCCCTAAATTGTGAGAATGTCCCCCCCCCTTTTTGAGCGAACAGATATCTGCAGATATGGTGCTTAAAGGGAGAACATATATTGGGTTGTGTTCCATATTCTACCATGGCTCCATGCCTTGCCCACCAGATTCCATCCTGGCTCAGCTCTTGTTCCTCCTATGACTCACCAGATTCTGCCCTAGTTCTGGATGCAAGTCAGTGACTACAGTATTTACATTATCAAAAACTGGCACGACTAATTTCAGGTGATAAACCTTAAAGTACAACAGTTGTGTCGCTAGCAGGTTAGGGTTCACGTCATCGCCCCACCCCCTCCGCTCCCGGAAGGCTTCATTTGAAGCCTTCTAGGACCCAGGGTGGGTGAGAGGGCCCAGGAAACGTGCCCGTTTTGGTCTGTTTCAGCTCCGCACCTGCAGACACAACCCTCCAGCTGCAAAAAAAAAAAAAAAAAAAGTGCTGCGGCTCCTCACGCAAGGAGACTGCAGTTGTCACCCAGGGCCATTGCATCCCCCACAGCAATGCCACTGAGGTACAAGCTAGCCAAAGTTGAGCCCTTTTGAAAGCCCCATCAATTTCCCCATTTGTTGCTTTTGCAATTATGTACATAAAACAAAAGAGCAGGAGGCAGGAGGTCTGGCTCAGTTGGTAGAGCTGCAGCCTCATATGCCTGAAGATCTAAGGATGGCCATTCAAGACACCTGGAAGAATCTGTGAACAGTCGAAGAGCTGTCGACATGCCACTGACGAGCTGCAGAGCCTCTGTGTGTGTGTGAGAGAGAGAAAGCTGCAGCTGGTTCTCTGTGTGTCAGTCGAAGCGTGGGAGGCGATTGTCAGAGAGAGGCCAGACTATGAAATGAAAACACCTGGAATGAAGTGTTATATGAAAGACTAGAATATTTATTATAAATATTAAAAACCAATCGGCTTAGAATTGCCTGCCTATGTAAACCGCATTGAATTAAAAGTCAGAGGAGAAATTCAATGACCAAGAAAGGCAGTATATATACTGGTATTATCATCATTATTATATTATTATTTAAATCAATGAGTTTAGCTTTGACATGCTCATGGGCTTATTGCTTTTAATTATTAACTCTCACCCAAGGTATCGTGGAATAATGTGTCATTAAAAACAAATAATGAATGTCAGTGCTTGGAGAAAACTAGTGTGATCTGTAAATATGATCAGTGTGCCCTGTCTCCATTTAAATCAGTAAGAGATTTGCTACGCACTGCAATACAGCCCTGTTTCAACCTATATATCTTAAATTAACTTCTCCAGGGGTTGGGGGGAGTATCTTAAAAGCAAGCTTTTGAAAGTGTCTTCAAGTGTTACCAGAAAAGAAGATTAATTATAGTTATTTTGATAGCAATTTGTTACCTTGTTCCCAACAAGGGGCCATTTTGCATGTCCTGGTTAATTGTGGCTTAAGAAGCAGCTCTCATCCCTGACGTTAAAACATATGAAACCTGAGTGGTGACCCAATTAAATTTGTAATTGGTATCTCCTGCAGCTACCCTATAAACAACTTATAGGTAGTTGTTTGTGTCTGGGAGTGGAAGCCAATTAGATCCTAGTGTGCTTAAAGTCCCAGCTCGCTTCTAGCCCCTGGCACTGCGCACAGTAAATCCCATTATATGTAAGTAGTAATCTAGGGCTGCTACAGAAACATTGATTAAAATTTCTTCGATAAATCATGGTGTCACTTTTAGTGCATTTTCCCTTGAAAAATGGACATTATCTAGTTTTGTAGTCAGTGAATTAAGGCTGATCTGCCAGCTGAAATTGGACTACGCAGACAAAAAATGAATGTTTAGAATCCCATATTCCTGTTATCTGTAAAGCATAGAGCTTGCCTGACTACTGCATCGTAGTTGGGAAAAGACACTGTAGCCAAATGTGTCCCCGAATGTGTCCCCTGCTGCTGGCAAATTGGTTTATTGCCATTGTTAGACTACGTACTGGCAATTATTAGGCATCAAAACTTTCTTCAAATTACCACGTCAATGGAAGGGTTTAACTTGAGGTGGACAATGTTTTGTTAATGTGTTGCTAAATATTTATGAATTATCTGTTTTGGTGGTGCTGCATTGAGAACATTTGGAATTTTCAGTGCTAACCCTGATAATGTTACAGTTATTCTTCTCTTTGGCTACGACTGGGACTTGGCGTTCAGCAGCAAAAGAAGAACTCCCAGTCCTGTGTTTGCCTCTGACACGGAAAGCAGGGGTAGAGGGAGCATCTGTAGGAGTAAATTGGTGGGTGGAACAGTGTTTTTTTTGTTTTGTTTTGTTTTACTAAAGGAGCTGCATGGGGAATAATTTAATAAATGTTTCCCTGGAGAAGGATACAGTGTGATCAGGCCTGCCCCTTCTAAGGAAAAAGTAACAAATGGCCTAATCCTGTTGGAGCCTAGCAACGCTGGAACAAGTTTTATGGCGGTGTTAGGTGCTTTCTGGCTGTTGCAAAAGGTGACACGCCAGACTGCGCGGCAGCCAACTCTACACACCAGTGGCCACCGGAGGCCCACCGGCCCCAGTAAATGTTCACAGGGGGTGGGAGGTGGAGGGTGGCGATGGGGGGTGAGGAAGGAGTGGGAAGGGGGTGGGTTCGGTGGCAGCGGCATCTGCTGAATCCTGACCCCCTTCCCAGCCTTGATCCCTCGACTCTCATAGACAAAATCCTCTACTACAGCTATTTGCCAGAGATGTACACCCCATGCCCCAGCAAGTTAGACAGTTCAGGCTAAGTGCCCAGTAGCTCCAAAATCTAGACTCGGATTTGAAGGAAAATGAATTGATCTTTTTGTTAGTTCCAGTCCCTTCATGAATAATGCTAACAGCTTCCTAAAACTGAAGCAAACATTAATATTACAATTGCCTGAACTCCATAGTGCAGCTGCCAGTTTGTTTATATCCATTTTTCCCACTGATTGCCATTCTGTCAGTATCAATCTATTGTTTTATTTTCTCCTGCTTCCTAGCCTTCATTTGGGTTTTTTTCCTCTCCTTTTAAATTGTGATTTTGACCAGGGAATTGAACAACACCTGAATCGGAACTAAAAGCTGAACCGAGCCTTTCTTTTTCCTAAACCAGAAGAAAACCTCCCTGTTTGTCAGTAGTGGGCCATTGGCAGCCAGCAACACAGGCTGCTTGGAGGTGTAAGTTCCAGCAAAACAGGACAAGAGTTTGAAGGAACATGCTGGGCAGGAGACCTAGGCAGGGCTAGGAATGCAGACAGACACCCCTACATGTAGTTATTCCTACATTAAACTGTACCCAAGTACAATCATTGTTAGTCTGGGACTGGATACAGTTATTCTCATATGCCATTCAATGCCATGCACATGGATTGTTGATCTGTAAAACTGAAACCAGATCCTGGAGAAACTGACAGATCCTTGCCAGAAAGGCCCTGCACCACCGATCGCGGCACGGGGAGATTATCCTGCCCCCCCCGGGGAGGGCACAAGACGAGATGTAGAAAGGCCCGGCCTGTGATTGGCCGCGTCGCGCTGGGTGGTCTGGGCATCGACAAGGAGACGCTGCAACGCGGCTTGCCCCTCAGTCAGCGCCCAGGATGCGAAGCCCCAGCCCTCCCTCCCTTTGCATAGTCTAGGATTAGCCGGTTGCCCGTAGGGGGCCAGGTAGGCATTTTTGGCTTCCAGTAGATTGGCACCAACTGGAGGTTTTTTTCGCCTACCTCAGACTGTGCCCATAGAGGGTAGGCACCTGGCAGGTGGCGTGCGGGTAGGGCTAGATAAGGCTTGATAGGGATCGGCGTGCACCGTGAGCTCGGCAAGGTCAGGAAGTGAGCCAAGTCCGGTCATTAACAATGCTTGCATGGCTCGGTGAGGCAGGTTGGCAAACGTCCGGGCTGGAGCAGGCGGGGCCCATCAATGGCTTAGCTAGCATGGGTCTCAAAACGTGCTCCGCTGTCTCAGCCCTTTGGGGTTAGCTGTGATAGGCCCCCCCTTGGGACCCGTCCTGGGGGGCCTGGAGCCGGGGTGTTTGACGCCCAAACAAGCAGGGGGAGGAAGATGGCTAGGCCCATTTCCCCCCGACCAGTGCCCGCACGCCTCTGGGGGTAGGTGAGTTACCCCTAGGTTTGCCTCTGCAGGTTTTTTCGAATGTTAACTTTAAATAAAGTGACCATCTCTCCAAAAACAGCTTGTCTCGTGTCTTCGTCTCGTGTCAGGATAAACTGAAAGTGCAATCCTAACCAACTTTCCAGTGCCGGTGCAGCCACAATGCAGCTCCGAGGTAACGGAATAAATGTTCCCTCACCTTGAAGAGGCCTCCATGACTGCCCCTGCACTGCAAAATGCAGTGTGCACCCTGTTGGCATGGCTACACTGGCGCTGGAAAGTTGGTTAGGATTGCGCTGTGAGAGATGCACAATAAAATTGGAAAGTGCAGAGGATTCATGATCTCCTGGAAAGTCTTTCAGATAGGGCCAGAGTCTGTTTTTTGCCTGGGCAAAGACCCAAGCCCGACCTGGAAATGTTTACAGCCAGTGGTGGACAACAAGGGGTGTCTCTTTGCTAGAAGTAGGAGGCCTAGCTGGGATCTGAAAGGACCAGCCTTCTCTCTGCAGCCTTGAGTGGTTTGCCATAAGGGCAGGAAAACACAGATCAAGAGGCTCTAAATTCGAATTCTACTTCTCCCAACACTGCTGAACCCAAAATGGACCAGAACAAGGTCCTGTTATCAGTACAGAATAAGAATTAACTTCAAAATAAATAGCAGTGGGAAACAATCCCAATTCATCTCATATATTAGAGAAAGTTCTGGCCTTCCCCAATATCTTTCCCCCCTCTTAACATATGCATGTATTTTCCCCATGTGAGACCATTCAAACACACAATTCCTCACCTGCAGCTTGACATGGGGCAGTCTAGCCTTGCCAGTATTCTTAATACCCGATTGTCCTCCACTGTACTAAATTAGGATACTAGAGTATGAAATAAGAGAGACACATTCAGGGCTGGTTATTATGCAGTGACATATACAGTCACGACTAAGGAACCCAGAACCAGAATGTGCAAACATAAGCTACAGAATAAGAATTTGGAATGGCAGTAATTCAGCAATATAATTTCCCAAACTGCAAGTAGTAGTCAGTGTTATCTTAATACTTATATGATTAACCTTCAACGTAATATTAAATCAAGAATGTTTCATTTACATTTTATTAATTTTGGTACATATTGGTCATCTAGTAAAATTAGCTGTTGGATGTCTAAAAGGGTCATTAAAAATCCATAGTTTTTATGTGGGAGGATATTTTACAAAGGATTTGAAATTGTGAGAACTGTACTGAACATGAGGGAGAGGTTGGGGAATTGAATGGGCATGAAAACATATACATGTAACAAGCCAAGACTTTTGGGATATTCAGGGATAATCTAGAAACTACAGACATGGTATGAAGCTATTGAAGAAAAGTTTTGTTAAACTTTATTTTCCTCTCCCTCCCTGTCCCCATTTAATAATAAATATGAGCCTCAAAAACCTGTTCGGAGACTTGCTTAATGAATGTCAGCAGTGTATTTAGGATTCATGAAACAGAAGGCACTAAACAAGTTCAAAGTTTCATTATTATTTTATCTTATGCCACCAAGGAAGAGGCGATGTATTTACATGAGTGACTTTTACGAATGCACCGATAATGAAAGTGCATGCAAAAGCTAATATGAACTAATATCCCTGCACATTAATATATCATGTGCTAGAAGTTAATTTTGAAGGGATTCTAGAAAGATTTGTATTAATAAAGAGCATATTGATGGTGAAAATTGGGCTCTGTAAATATATATAGTGCACTGATCTTTGCTGTGTTAATTGGCAATAAGGTTCAGGTAATCAAAGTCATCTGTGGTGCAAGTCCCAGCAATTTCAGTTGAACTTGTATCATCAGAGCTTATTAAGAATTGGAGAATTGGATTGTAAGGAAATGCAGTTTTTTTTAAGGTGGAGGTTTAGGCATTTATCCTGGAGTACGTACACGTACACGTACACGTACACGTACACGTACACACACACACACACACACACACACACACACACACAAACACACACACAGGTGCAAACCAGTTTTCATGCGAACGGAAAAAAATTGGCATGGGCCTCAATAGTGAGTTTATGATGCTACAAAATTAAGAATATCAAAGTTGCCACCTCCTCGATCAATGAAGGCTCTAAGTTAAAAACATTTTACCATGGGGCTTGACTTATGACCTGGATGAGCTGCATCTGCGGCAACAATGTGCTGATCCTCCCTAATCCCCAGAGCAGATTTGGTGACTCTATTAGAGTCTTCATGCTAATAAAGGTTTCGGATCTGATCCATTAGAGCCAGTTAAGGATGGGTGAAATTCACTGTTATGCTCCAGAAAAAGTCCTGTAAAACTGGATCACTTTTCTGGAATTTGACTGAGCCAATTGGATTCCATACCTCTCTTGACTGAATCCACTAGACTTCTAGCAGTAGTGCACCCTGGTGATTTTGTCAATAGACTCCAATTCATGTCTATTTTATTTCTAAAACTGGGTCCAATTTTGGGCAGTACGTTTTAAGAAGGATATTGATAAACTGGAGCAGGTTCAGAGGAGGGCAACTAAGATGGCGAGGGGTTTGGAAACCAAGTCCTATGAGAAACAGTTAAAAGAATTTGGTCTGTTTAGCTGGGAGAAGAGAAGACAAAGGGGGAAACATGATAGCCATCTTCAAGCATCTGGGGGCTGTCATGCTTTTGGTGATTCCTGAGCAGGAGTGTAACAAGCTCTTGCATTGCCTGGGTGCCGCAGAAGCTTGCTTCGCCCCGGAAGTGACATCATGTGACATCATGATGTCACTTCTGGGTTAGCAGTGCAGGCTCCACGAACGCACGGAGCCTGCACCACTGTTTCCCGGGCTCTGCAGAAGCTCAAAGGTCTTGTAAAGCCAGCAAGTGCCTAAAAAAGTCCCAGTTAGTACATTATGACAGAAGGCTCATGGTATAGTCCCTAAAACAAACATCTGAAACAGATTCATCCCCCAACATCTCTTGCAACACTTCGCTTCTTGATTGTCTCCCCTACTATCAAAATTTTAGACTACAAGCTTCTCAAGAGCTTGCCTTTTGTTGTTTATAATAGCATTCTGCAAAATGTTATGTACACTGAGTGCAGGCCTGCACAACTTGTGCACCAAGTTAAACACAGCCATGATTGTAGCCTGCCAGGTACTTGGCAGCCCGTTGTTTTTGCAGTCCCAGGCAGGCAGCAAAAACAGGAAGCTTATTAAACTCCAGCTGAACCACCTTATGTGTTTGCATTCAGCTGCCTGGCTTACAAGTTGTGCAGGTCTGCTCTCTCTCTCTCTCTCTCTCTCTCTCTCTCTCTCTCTCTGTACACACACACACACACACACACACACACACACACACTCAAGATTCTTAGGGCCTCTGGCACTGATCCCCAGCTAAATGTGAGCAGCAAAACAGATCCTCATATATTTATAGCTGCAAATGTGCATCCTCCTATACATCCCTGAAGAATCAGAGTAGCAGCATCTAGGAAATGTACAAGCAGAGACTGAGGCTATGAGATTGCACAGCTTTAGCTGAAGATACCTTAATATCCCAATAAGGCATTTCATAGCCTACTTCACAAGTTCCAGAGCTGGAGCTCAGCTCTAAAATCAGGTTTCAAGGCTCAAGGCTTGGCTCATATTAAGCCTTAGGTAATTTCCCCACAAACCAGATCACTTGGAATCGATCCATTCCTCAGCATTTAATGCAGGTGACCCCCCCCCCCACACACACACACCATAAAATTCACCACATATAAAGTCTGCAAGAAATATTCACAAAAAGTGGCATGCTCCAGATTTGAAAAGGTTATGCTCACAATATATATTGTTCTGTGTATGCTATAAAGATCTGAGGATGCCGCATTCCAAACACAGGGACTTGTTTTTTAAATCCCTGCTGGGGAAAAAGCCTGTAGTATTTTAGATGTGACATTTACCGCTTTCTTGGAAACAGGTTTTGAAGAGTAAAAATCATGGCATGTGTGATCAGAGACTCTAAAAATACACACTGTAAGGTCAAATGAATTCATTCTTAATGAGTCAAATTACCCTTGGGATAATTTTCATTTATTTATATACGTTTAGTTTTTTCCCCATTTTTTACCCTGCCCTTCTGCCCAAAAGATGCTGAGCAGCTTGAAGGGGCCTTCAGACAACTGTTAGCTTTCTATATCATTTCCCCTTTAAACCTCTCCTGCTTCTCTCTATATGTTATAAAATGTGTGAAACCCAAATTACATTAGTTCATAAAAATACATTCATACCATACAACTGTTATAACCCACACATTTTATCATGTGGGTTTTACACATCATTTAGGCTGCAATCCTATACACACTTACCTGGTAAGTCCCACTGAACTCAATGGGACTTACGTCTGAGTAGACATGCCTAGGATTGTGCTGTTAAAGTTGGAAGAGGAAGCCCCCCCCGGTAGTGGATTTTCTTGTTTTTAAATGTGTTATGTACGGTTATGTATTGTTTAAATTTATTTTATGTATTATTTTAAATTAAGTATTTTAATCTTGTTGTAAGCCGCCTTGGGCATTTGCCTTTCGGCATAGGAAAAGGCGGGATATAACTTTTTAAAATAAATAAATAAGTCAGTCAGTCAGTCATAATCTTGGTTTTAAGAGCAGAACTCCTGCTTTTGCATTCAAGCAAAACTGTGCTCCCAACCACATTTGTAAGAATGCATGTGTGTGCAGAGAGAGTGAGAGCAAGCAGTGTTTTACATCTATATGAGAGATAGAGAGCACACACCATCTATGTGTGTGTGGTACATTACACAGAATGAGAGGGCAGTCCATGTCCCTAAGGGTCCCACAATCTAAATGGGAGACAACACAAGGAAGACAACAAGGGAAGGGGAGGAAAGTAGAGGCAGGGAGGAAAATGGAGGCAGGGAAACAAGAGGAGAATACATGATTACATCATTAACAGCAATTGTATCCTCTCCCCCCCCCCCACTGGTGCAGTCGCACTGAAAAGGTACACGCTGTATCCAGTGTGGGAGGAGGAGGCTTTGGAAGAGAAAGGGGATTTAAATCCTCTTTCTACACCATAAGGCTCCTGCCCTGCAATGGGTCTCCTCAGACCTGCGCCAGTGATTTCACTGTCTGAGGAGAGAAAGGGAGTGGGGTGTCTGCTGCCAGAGGGGATAGGATCCAGCGTACGCCATCGCCGCTGGATCCACACCCTCCCCACCCCTGCTCCTCCCTGCCCCCTCCCTGCATCCCCCGCCATCTTACCTGCCTCAGCAGGTCCTTCTGGGTCCGCTGACGTAGGAGGGAAGACTCCAGAGTGCTGCTGGAGCGTGCTTTACAGCCGTTTTTTGACAGTCGCCATCAGCGGAACATGTGTTCTGCTGGCGGTGAGGCCTAACAGGATTGGGCCATAAGTTACTTAGGCTTAGTTACAGTATCATATGGGCAATAGGGGAGTGAGGGTTGGGCTAAATGTGGGTTTTAAGGTTTGGATTTTCAAGAAGTATGAAGGGAGAGAAGGGAAATAAATAAAGGATGACATTCTGATAAAACGGTGGGTAGATGCCGTCACTCTGGAAACAGGGATCTCTAGCAGCTGCAGGAGCTGTCAAGGTGGCAGTGGTGGGGTTGCTACCATAATAAAGTTGTCAGACCCCAAATAAGTACTATTCTATAAGTATAAGTACTATTTCACTCATTTGTCTGGAGGCCACCCTATGTTGGCTGTAGCCTTTTCCACTTTTATGGTGCATCATGCAACTTATGCTATACTGGTCCATTAGCATACCATCCAATGTGAGAGGGCTGTGCTAAAGTACTAAAAATGTATGCAACAACTAACAACTTCCAGAGGGGTAGCTGTGTTAGTTTGTTGCGGCAAGGACAAGAAGTCTTATAATACCTTAAAGGTTAACCAATTTATTTCACAGCACAAGCTTTTGTGGACTACAGTTCACGACATCAGATGCAACTATCAAAGTGAATGAACTCCAGTCCACAAAAGCTAATGCTGAAACGAACTGCTTAGTCTCTAAGTTGCTACAAGAGTCTTGTTCTTGATATTAAAATGGTGACTGACACTGTAACATTCTGGTTGGCCTGTAAAAATCTGGTCTACCTTTGAATATAGTGGGCCTACCTTTGAACTCAGTGAGTATATAGAGACAATATACATGTATTTTTCCTCAAAAGACTCATGGTCTATTTTCTCTACAAATGACCCAAGTGAAAATCCTTGGCATCTCCTGATAAAAAGGTCTCAGGTACAGAATATTCCCTGGACTCTTGACATGTGAATGTTTTATTTCTACTTCTGACAACCAATGAGATTTGATTTCTGCATTACCTTAGACATTTGGTTTCAATATTCTATAGCTGAGAGCTGATGCTTGATAGCATTTGATATGAAATATTTCATCTGTCATAGTTGACATGCAATAGTATTTGACTGTACTGTAATTGACCGCTGATATACAACTGTATTTTGTATTTGACAGCTGGTGAGATACCAACGCAATCCAACACTCAAATCTTTAGGTAAAATTTCACATTCAAAATGCAAATTTCAAACATCTGTGAAGATTAATTTCAGCTGAACTGCAATTACCATGCTGTGGAATGGAAAGGGTTATACATTCAAATTCATGCATATTACTATTTTCCAGTTCTCTCTTTTTTTGTCATGGCTTGCTTTTGAGAGCTTGGCACTTCATTATTGACACAGCAGTACATTTGCTCGGGGGAAATATGGCCACGGACTTCAAGAGAGAGGGATAGAGAGAAAACGGCACACACTGCAAACTTCTTAGTTAAGTCAACAGTGGTCCTTTCAGAAACCGGCTGCATTTAAACCAGGCATGGGGATTGCTGGATGACCATAAAGCTCTGACACGGGAGAACAAAGGCTCTGTTCTGCAATGAAGCATTCTTTCTTAATCTGGCAGCACTTATGTAAGACAAGCACTGACCATGGCGAAGGAGTGCTTTTCATTATCCTCACTGCCATAAAACTACAGGTGTTCCAGATGTATATGACGTGACTACGGAGAGAATTTGAATCTACTCTTAATGAAGTGTATATTAGTTTTTTGTAAGACTGTTTAAACACTAATTTCCATATGTGTTTTTAATGGTTCTATGAATGCAAGATAATGAAATGAGAGGAGGGGAACCTTGAGAGAATTCAAATAAATAAATAAATATATTATTCAGCCAGAGACATCTTAACATCAATGACATTTCTGAGCCTGCAGTTAATTTTATAGACAGGATTGGAAGTTTTTTAATCCAAGCAGAAGGTTATGTTTTTAAAAGAATCAAGCTGAAATGAAAATAAAGTTGCATTCAGACTCCTCAGCAAAACACTGGTGGTTTAGTTTATTAAAAGTCACACAAGGTTTAATAAAAAGTCTAAAAGAGAGGAGTAAAAGGCCTTCAGGTACCACTGAAGTCAAAGTCATTTTGAATTACAATCAAAAAGCATCTGAATATACAGTGGACCCCCCACTATCTGTGGATCCTGCATCTGTGGATTTGTCTCAACGCGGATATGGGGGTCCACTGTAAAACTAAAAAAAGAAGAAGGTTAAAACGTGGTTTGCTTACCAAACCACTACGCGTTCTTCCTTTAACAAGCTGAAATTGTGCTCCAGAAGCCTCTTCTGGGTCGCGAGTCTCCCTCTTCCAAAATAGCTCAAGAATGCATTGCATTGCATTCTGGGGCAAACTTGGGAGAGAGGAGGGGGGGAGAGACTTCCAGAGTGCAATTTCAGCTTGTTAAAGAACACACAGTGGTTTGCAGTAAAAAGGGAAGAAAACTGCTTTTTTACCCTTTCTTCCTTTTTACAATGTTTTCCGGTTGGTCCCCCGTATCAGTGGATTTCACCATCTGCGGGGTTTCGGGAACGGAACCCCCCGCAGATACGGAGGGCCAACTGTATATTAAATTGGAATAGATAACTCCCCCCCCCCCAAGTACTGGCCTCTGAGTCAACCCATAAAACAGATGAAAGGTGCCTCCATATCTTAAGCCCTTTAATGACAGCTCTCAAATTTGGTTTCTTCTGTGTGTCACTCCTTGGATAATCACTTGTTAAGGAAGGTGTCAACTGAAGACAGAGCTTAATCATGGAGCTTAAATCTATCCCTTTGTAACTAGATCTTCAGTATGCTTTAAGCACTTCAGGTCTTTTGAATAATTGTCAATGCCTGTTTAAAAGTTACTCTTTCTCAGCATTTATGCAATGCTTAGGACGGTATTAGTGCAATAAGCATTACTGCATAAGCATTTATGCAATGCTTAGTTGGATATATCTTCATGACCTGAGAATAAAGAAGTGAAGAGAAAGACCAAAGTCCATTGTTCTCAGATCAATATTAGGCAGTGTTAGAGTTCTGGATTAGAACCAAGGCTTGAGTTCAAAACTTTGGATTGCCATGAAGCTTACTGTATGACCCTGACCAAGTCACCATCTCTCTGACTTAGCTACTCACAAACTTGTTGCAAAGATTAAAAGTATTAAAAGGGAGCTGGTTGATTACATGGGATGTGACTATCCAGCGTCTTCCTGCTCCCCTTCATCCTGTGTTCAATGATCTGAGGGACAGAACACCTGCAAAGAGCTCATACCTTGGAGTTACCCTGCTGTGCAAATGAGGGCTGAGCCAAAACTATTCCCAGAGTTTTATTTTTACATAAAATGGTTATTAGGCCTGTGTTTTGCGATTTTTGCATCCTCCTCGAAAGGTTTCAATAGCCTATGGATTCTCTAGGCAACTCTTAAAGGGACATGCCCAGAGAGGTTTTATACCTCAGTGGACTGTGCCCAACTTTCATCCACAACTGCATTGCTTCTCCAAGCGTGCCGCTTTTAGGCTTTGTCTAGGAAAGTCATCGCTCTAAGGCTGGCAAGCTGTTGCCTTTGAAACTGCCTCAAAGACACAGAGTTTTCACACAAGTTGCTTTCAATTTCACCAAACGAGTTCTACCTTGTCGAAAAAATAACTTGTACGATGAAATCCAAAACCGATGAATATTCATCTCAACCCTAGTGCAGATGATCCACGGTGAAAATGAAACCTAAGGAGAAATGTCTCCACTGCACAAAAGGATTGTAAGGCTGAATAAATTGGAAATACACCTTGGGCAGGACACTGTTTGACAAGAGATTTCTAGTGGAACAATGAAAACCTTTGTAAAGATGTGAAACACACACACCCTTAAACATAGGGCTTACTTTTCTGGTGATGCGACTTGCCTTGCACACAAATGACAGACCTTCTCGTAGGCAAATATATATTTTTGTCTTTCAAAAACAGTCTTCCTCAAGAATGCATGCACTAGAAAAAACATTTACCTCCAAATGAATATTTGTCTCCCGTCAAAACTTTCAGAGGACTGTTACTTCGAACAGATGAAGCTTCATCACCATCAATGGTAAGCATTGCAAAATTTTCTTTTGCTAAGAACCGAACCTCATGCCACTGTCCATCATTGAGTCCAGCACCTGAAAGGAACAGAGGAAGAGCTGTCAGTAGTTTGGTTATCTTTTTATACCTCAGTTACTACCTTGAAATTCCTTGAGATGTAGTGATAAAGGCTTCCGCAAAGAATCACGAACAAGGATAAATATTGCACATAAAATATTTATCATACAAAGGTAAACAACTGTTTTGTCACATGTATGTTTCTGTGGACATCTGAAATTTGGTGGATGTTGATATTCTAAACTCAGAAATACTCCAGAGAATGCTGACAGCCAAATGGGATTGTCTGCTTTCATTTGTGTATATTGGGAAAGTGGTGGGATACCATATCTCTTTTTGGAGGCATTCATTTATCCAGGCTTGTCAACGTTCATATAGGTTATCAGCCTTCACTAAGTTTTGGACAGTCTCTGTAACATATACATTACCCACTTCATCCAAAATGCATAGAGATGATTGGTTAACATATTCTCTATTAATGCTTATTAAACCACAAGCAGAAAATCATTTTCACATGCTAAAAGTAGAGTTCTATCCAGTGGGTAGTTTTGTTGCTAAACAATCTGCAAGGAGAAAAGTGAACATTCCCATGAATCATGGCAAACAAAACATCAGACCACTGCTTACAAAGCACAAAGCTTCTCTAGAGCAGGGTTCTCAACCGGTAGTATGTGTAACACCAGTGGTACTTTGGGGTACATCTGGTGGTATGCGGAAACCCCCCTCGTATGGAGCTCAGGAGCAGAGGTTTTGGATCCCATGGAGCTCAGGAAAGCACTGACAAGAGGCTCGGTCGTCGAGCAGAGATGAAGCCCGTGAGTTTGATGAATTGAAAAAGGTTCTCCCGCCCACCCCAAGCCTCTTACCAATGCTTTCCCGAGCTTTGCGGTGTCTGAAACCTCCGCTCCTGATCTCCGTCGGAATCTGATGCCTGGAAGTGAGGGGCGATGACATCATCACCCATCACTTCCAGTAGTATGCCAAGGGATCCTGGCCAAGGGAGAGATTGAGAACCCCTGCTCTAGAGCAGCCATTCTCAATGGGGGCCATATGCCCCCCTGGAGAGCCCTGGCATATTTGAAGGGGGGCACGGACTGAAAACCATGCGAAGGGTTTCTGTTTTTCTGTTCGTGTTGTATCTTTGACAAGCAGGCCCTGAAACTTGAGAAGAGCTCCTAAGGGGTCATAGCCCCCCCCCAAAGAAAAAAAAAGTTGAGAATGCTGCTCTAGAGAGAATTGCATTTAATTATAAGCACAATAAAGGCAGGATATGGTCAATAACTTATGGCCTGAGCCTGTCTATGCTTACTCAGAAGTAAGTCGTTAATTTCAATGAGACATTGCCAAGTAAGTGTGCAGAGGGCCACAGACCTAGTTCATGTACTAAGAAGTACACTGGGGTAGTGTTTCTGTTTTACTTTGGTGATAATCCAGTCAATGAGAACATTTACATCCAGTGTCCCCCTATGAGGGGCAAAATACGTACACCTCACTGGAAGCAAGGTTTTGAGTGACTAGAAATACTCATGTCTGTGGCCACTTTGTGTAGCAAAACTCTGACTTCTGTGTTCTTTTCTGGAAAGTGGTGTCACAAGGTTTCATTGCAGCTGAGAAATGGCCGTTAGGCCGAGAGAATATCTCTGAGTGGATAAGGTGAACACCCAAGCAGAAAACTGTATCATGGCGCCTGGCTGATTTGTTTACATCATCTGCATTGTTTTACAATTGCTGCTGCCGCCCCTTCTTGCCCTGCCTGCTGCTTCTTCCTGCAGTTTAGTTTAGAAGTAGAAGAAGAAAAGAGGCAACCTAGTTGTCCTTTCTGATCAGCAAACAGGATTGCCGTCGTTATCTCCTCTTCCCTGCCCAGCAGTACTATAGCCAGGCCCTCCAGCTTGCCTGCTTTCCCCTCCCCATTTTGCGGCTCTATATTTTGAAACAGAGCAACAAAATGAAGCTGGAACAAGGTAATTGGGAGAAGCACTCCGTTTCAAAACACAGCGAAACAGACCATGAAGGAAGAGGTGAAGGGCCAGATGGGGTCTAGGTGAGATGGCCACAAAGGTGGCCAATAGGTGCAAGATGTTGCATTGCCTCGCCTCTGGCTGGCATGCCCTAGCTAGTAGATGACAGGGTGAGGCTGTGAAGACAGGCTAAGGCTTGGTTTTCAATTATGCTCATTGATTTCAATGGGATAAACCAAATGGACTACAGGTGACAAGACTGTCAGAGCAGAGACAAACAAACCCTGCTCTCTTCTCCAAGAAAATAGAAGTCACCAGGAACAGGGGGCAGGTTTAGACTCCACCTCCTCCCACTCGAGTACATCACAGGCAGCCCAATCCTACGAAAAGATTGGGTGGCCGGCCAAGGCTGTCTGCCCAATCCAGTGCTCTGCTGTGGGCAGCCTCCAGCAGGCAGCCCACGGCGGAAAGTCTATTCGAGGAAGGGGACACCGACCTTCCCGGCTCTAAAGTAGTCCGCAGACATGCCTTACGGCACGTTTGCGACTATTCCAGGCGGCGGAACGTTAGGTCCGCCGCCCATAGCTTAGGTAGGATTGCGCAGTTAATTTTCTTATATAAGTGAATGGCGATTCAACAGGAGAGTAAAACGTCGGTTCTGGAATTCAATTCTGGTTCCTTCTTTTCCTTTCATCACCAAAGAAATACTGAAGCAAGACTGCCTGAACTCTGACAATCTGAAATTTGCAAAATGTCTCATCTGTATTACAGACCACTGATTGGAATCCCAAGTGGACAAAGAGAAATGTTAAATAAAAAATGTGCCAGGTTTAAGTAGCAAAACATGCACTTAGCATAAATATACATTTGGAAGCCTCCTCATAATATTGTGTTTCATTCTGTATTTGCATTTTTTTGGCCCTTATCCTTTTCATGCATCACTTTAGAAAATTTTTTACTTGCTTATTTAAAATATGCAACCACAACCCTCTTGTGAGTTGTAGGAACTCTGGTTTCATGTGCAAATTAGATATGTTAATGTTAATCTTTTAAATGGCATTACTTTAAAACTGGGACTCTTGAGATTGTCACTTTGATTGAACAAGAAGAAACAGATGTTTCTGTTATAAAAGACAGGGAGGAAGAAATGGTTTAATGAGTACGAATTTTTTTTTTTGCAAGATCTTAAAAATCAAGTAAGAAATAGCAAAAGATGCCATATGCTAATTATTATTCAAACAACATTACAGCAGCGAATTCTCAAATGTCTTTATAGTTGATCTTGAGAGATCAAATCAGAATGGAGCAATCTGTGCAACTGCAGTAAATGAGTGCTAGACTCTCCCTGTTACATGGATCTTAAAACCAGTATATTTAATGGCTGAATGGTGCAGTGGAAGAATGCTTATTATCAGAGCTGTTGGGTCTGGAGGTGAGTTAGGAAGTAAGCAGGTATGAAGGCAGTATAACAGCAGTCTGTGCCTGAGCAACAAATACCGTAGTGCAGAGCCAGGCAAACTTAGAGGCCTTATAGGTCGAGACGCACACCCCCACAACACACACACAACACACACACACACACACACACACACACACACACACACACACACACACCCATTGTATCACTTGATCCTGATAGCTGCAATACCACCTTCTATCTGCAAAGGTAGTCCTATAACATGGCAGAAAACAGACCAGCAGCTCCATGCTCTGGCAAGCTGCCATTATAATGCGGAGAGTAAAGTCCTATTAAGTGGTTATAATGACATCAACACTGTCCATGGAATGGGGGTGGGGACCCAGAGTGCATGGCAATGCACTCCCCAAAGCACCTCCTCCCCACTCTCCCCATGGAGAGCATTCAACTGCAGTAATTCTGCAGGATTCCTGTGTTCGTAATCATGGGGAGGATCTCTCCCTGTGCAGAGCATTTGTCACTGCAAACAAAGAAAGTGGGAGGCAAGGAAACAGGGAAAGTGGGAGGCAAGGCTTCAGGAGCACGTTGGTGTAGTAGGGGAAGCGTTTGCCAGTGTGTGTGCACTCCCGTCATTGCATAAACAGTGTTCACACTTCACCATTGTAATGGCTGAATAGAGCTCATGGTGGCGGGACTTCTGGTAGGGTCTCTGATTCAGAGAACCCTTGGCACTTTATGCTCAGATTCTAAAGAAGCTAGGCAATTAACTACATAAAGGTACGACCTCTGTAATGCCATTGACTTAAAAATGGGAGAGAGATTTTAAGTATGTGTTCAACTCTCCCTTGAAAATTAATGAGAAGAAAAGATACCTACCTTTGATAGGTTGTGCCCTAAATAAACAGTGATAACCAACTATTTGGACCAGTCCAGTTCAACAGCCAAAACACCAGAGATTATCTATATGAAAATGCTAGAGGCCTACAAATGCTCATTTGGCTTCCTAGCCAGTCATCACTTGTGGGTGCCATCGCTCCACCAAATCCTTTGGCATGTGTCAAGTATTTAGGAGAGAGGCAGGTTCTTCTCCCATTTGCACTGAGATATAAAGGTAAAGGTATCCCCTGACAATTACGTCCAGTCGTGTCCGACTCTAGGGTGTGGTGCTCATCTCCATTTCAAAGCCGAAGAGCCAGCGTTGTCCGAAGACGCCTCCGTGGTCATGTGGCCAGCATGACTCTCCTTGCCGCAGCGCGTAGCATGCAGCTGGAACACGGAGCGCTGTTTACCTTCCCGCAAGCGGTACCTATTTATCTACTCGCATTGACATGCTTTGGAACTGCTAGGTTGGCAGGAGCTGGCCAAGCAATGAGCGCTCACCCCGTCGCGGGAATCGAACTGCCGACCTTTCGATCGACAGCTTATGGTTCAGCGGTTTAACCCGCTGCGCCACCCGCTGGCCACTGAGATATAGATATAGCAAAAAACAAAAAAACAGCAGGCACCTCTCCCATTGCTCCGAAGAGACTCCAGTTATTTCTTACATTCACAAAATGGGCAGTGCAAACAAGACACCTTGAGAAGGGATCTACGTGGTATCAGGTGCTAGGGGCTGGAAGCACTCACTCCCCAGCCAAGCAGGAAAGTAGATTTGTGGATTCCTGGAAAACACCTTTCATACATTTTTTTAACGTATGCGTTAAAATAATATTGAGAATAGACCTAGACATCTTGTGACCTATCAAAAGCTAAACAGACTATCACCTATTTTTGAGAGCTCAACAGCAGCTAGATAAACCTCCTGGTTTTGCTGCTTGCCTGAAACTGCAAAAAAAAAAAAAAAAAGGTCTGGGAGTGGGTTTCTCATCCTCTGGCAGGTCACAGCATCTGGCTCATGAACTATGTTTGGTTTGATGGGTCAACAAATTGTGCTAGCCTCATTTGGAAGAGCTGGATTCAAAAGCAGAGTTTACGTTTTTTTCACTTGGTAATCCCTTTGAATTGGAAACTGCTGAGTTAGGGTAATGTGTGCTTCCATTTCAGGGATACAAAGAATTCTGGGAGGAAGCTTAATTAAGGAATTTTCATGGCTGCTGTTGCTGTTATGTGTTAATCCTATAATTCAAAACAGTCTTTCAAAACCCTTTTTAATCTTCAATGTACACATATTTGAGATAGCAAATAAGAAATCCCACACAGCTCTGTCTTTCCTTCTGTCATTTTAGTTTAAGGAAAGGATGCGTGTTAGAAAAATCAAAGAGTTTTGGATATACTAACTTCGAGTGATATAGGATAGCCTTCTGCTACAGGTTGTAGCTTGGCTCCTTTCATCTAGCCACATAGAACTACCACCTTGCAGCTGCCTTCTATGGAGCACTTGCTCTGTCTCTGCTTGTGATATGCAGTGGCCAGGATTTGCTACTTTTATATGTAGAGAAGGCTATTGAGATGTTAAGTCCTAGAAACAGGGGTTGGTAAAATATGCTCGGGACAGCAAGGTGGGCTTCTCCTCAGCTTGAGCCTGTGTTTCACAAGTCGTAGCCCCTCACAATACCAATTTGTTCTTAAACATCTAGCTCATTTCATCCCAAATTCTTGGAGGGGGTTGCAATAGTTTTAAAACAAATGTATAACTGAAAAATTAGATTAAAATACCACAAATAAATATTAAAAATATATTAGAATGCTAGCCGATGCACGTTTACTCGGAAATAAGGTGCATTGTGTTAAAACGGACTTATTCCCAGGTAGATTTGCATAGGATTGCAGCCTTAATGCAACAAGAGCTGCATCTTGTCTCTCAGACAGTCCTTGGGAAAGACAATTGCTTAGACATTAACGTATGTTAATGGCACATATATGGTATAAGCCATTAATGTGTTAATGGCGCGCGCACACACACACACACACACACACACACACACACACACACACACACACACACACACACACCTAGGCATGTATATATCCTGCTGAGCCTGGTGTTTCTCCTCTTCCAAGGTCTTTGAAAAAATTTTTTAAAGGTAGCACTTGTACACTCCTGCTGATGGTTGCTGTTTGGGAGAAAATGAATTTTAAATGCCCTCAGCTCTACTTTGGATCAGGGTAAATATGTGGAGCATTAGTTAAGTTACAGCATTGGTCCAATATGCATAAATATGTGTGCACACATGCATGTGTCCATGCATGGGAGATGGGACCTAAGCCAACATTTGTTGCTGATTATATCAAAATGGAACAGAGCCTTTTTAAGGATAATTAAGCCAAAAAGCTTAGCTATGTTTTTCAAATGCCTAGACTTTTCCACTGGCAACGCCTCTCCTAAAACAACTTCTGTCTGGATGCATATTTTAACAGTTTGCTTTAGCACAGCTCTGAAGAGTGGTATGCACAGGACTGCATAGACAATTGTTGTTGTTGTTCAGTCGTTAAGTCGTGTCCGACCCTTCGTGATCCCATAAACCATGTCCCGCCAGGCCTTCCTATCCTCCACTATCTTCCTGAGTTCGCTCATTTTCATGTTCGTTGCATCGGTGATGCTGTCTAACCATATCATCCTTTGCCTTCCCCTTCTCCTTTTGCCTTCAATCTTTCCCAGCATCGGAGTCTTCTCCAGAGAGTCCTCTCTTCGCATTAGGTGGCCAAAATATTTGAGTTTCAGCCTTAGTACCTGTCCTTCCAGGGAACAGTCAGGGTTGATTTCATTTAGGATTGACTGATTTGATCTCCTAGCAGTCCAAGGGACTCTCAGGAGTCTTCTCCAGCACCACAGTTCGAAAGCATCTATTCTTCGGCGCTCAGCCTTCCTTATGGTCCAACTCTCGCAACCATACATTGCTACTGGGAACACCATCGCCCTGACTATACGAACTTTTGTTGGCATGGTGATATCTCTGCTTTTTATTATGCTGTCTAAGTTTGCCATAGCTTTCCTTCCAAGGAGTAAGCATCTTTTAATTTCATGGCTGCTGTCTCCGTCTGCAGTGATCTTGGAACCCAAAAAAGTAAAATCTGTTACTGCTTCCATTTCTTCCCCTTCTATTTGCCAGGAATTGATGGGACCAGATGCCATGATCTTAGTTTTATTAATGTTGAGTTTCAAGCCAACTTTTGCACTCTTTCACTCTCATCAAGAGGCTCTTGAGTTCTTCTTCACTTTCTGCCATTAGGGTGGTATCGTCTGCATATCTGAGGTTGTTGATGTTTCTCCCGGCAATCTTGATTCCGGCTTGCGATTCATTCAGCCCTGCATTTCTCATAATGTACTCTGCATATAAGTTAAATAAGCAGGGTGACAATATACAGCCTTGCCATACTCCCTTCCCAATTTTGAACCAGTCGGTTGTTCCATGGCCGGTTCGAACTGTTGCTTCTTGACCCGCATACAGGTTTCTCAGGAGACAGGTAAGGTGGTCTGGTACCCCCATCTCTTTAAGAATTTGCCACAGCTTGTTGTGATCCACACAATCAAAGGCTTTTGCGTAGTCAATGAAGCAGAAGTAGGTGTTTTTTTGGAACTCTTGTGCTTTCTCCATGATCCAGCGCATGTTGGCAATTTGATCTCTCGTTCCTCTGCCTCTTCGAAACCCAGCTTGTACTTCCGGTAGTTCTCGGTCCACGTACTGCTGAAGCCTAGCTTGTAGGATTTTGAGCATAACCTTGCTAGCATGTGAAATGAGTGCAATTGTGCGATAGTTTGAACACTCTTTGGCACTGCCCTTCTTTGGAATTGGAACGTAAACTGACCTTTTCCAATCCTTTGGCCACTGCTGAGTTTTCCAAATTTGTTGGCATATTGAGTGCAGCACTTTCACAGCATCATCATTTAGGATTTTAAGTAGCTCAGCTGGGATATTATCATCTCCGCTGGCTTTGTTGTTAGTAATGCTACCTAAGGCCCACTTGACTTCACTCTCTAGGATGTCCGGCTCTGGGTCAGTGACCACACCAGCGTGGTCATCAGGAACATTCAGATCTTTCTTGTATAGTCCCCTTCTGTGTATTCTTGCCATCTCTTCTTAATCTCTTCTGCTTCTGTTAGGTCTCTGCCTTTTTTGTCCTTTATCATGCCCATCTTTGCACAAAACGTTCCCTTGATATCTCCAATTTTCTTGTAGAGATCTCTAGTCCTCCCCATTCTGTTGTTTTCCTCGATTTCCTTGCACTGTTCATTTAAGAAGGCCTTCTTATCTCTCCTTGCTATTCTCTGGAAATCTGCATTCAGTTGTTTATATCTTTCCCTTTCACCCTTGCTTTTCGCATTCCTTCTTTCCACAGCTATTTGTAAAGCCTCATCTGACAGCCACTTTGCTTTCTTGCATTTCTTTTTCTTTGGGATGGTTTTCGTTGCTGCCTCCTGTACAATGTTACGAACTTCCGTCCATAGTTCTTCAGGCACTCTGTCTACCAGGTCTAATGCCCTAAATCTATTCTTCACCTCCACTGTATACTCATAAGGGATATGGTTTAGGTCATATCTGACTGGTCTAGTGGTGTTCCCTACATTCTTCAATTTAAGCCTGAATTTTGCAATAAGAAGCTCATGATCTGAGCCACAGTCAGCTCCAGGTCTTGTTTTTACTGATTGTATAGAGCTTCTCCATCTTTGGCTGCAAAGCACATAATCTATCTGGTTTCGGTATTGACCATCTGGTGATGTCCATGTGTAGAGTCGCCTCTTGTGTTGTTGGAAAAGAGTGTTTGCTATGACCAGCGTGTTCTCTTGACAGAACTCCGTTAGCCTTTGCCCTGCTTCATTTTGCGCTCCAAGGCCAAACTTGCCTGCTGTTCCATTTATTTCTTGATTTCCTACTTTAGCATTCCAGTCTCCTATGATGTAAAGGACATCTTTTTTGGGTGCTAGTTCTAGAAGGTGTTGTAGGTCTTCATAGAACCGGTCAACTTCATCTTCTTCGGCATCAGTGGTTGGGGCATACACTTGGATTACTGTGATGTTGAATGGTTTGCCTTGGATTGGATAGACAATTAACGCAGTATAATTACCAACTTGGAGATATGAAGAAAGGCAACACGAAGCGTTCTCACCTTTGCTCTGACTCAATCAATGAAACGAAAGATCTGCCTCACTGTTTATTATTCATAAGTAATTTATTTTAAAATGGTTTCTTTTTAAATATCAATCCGCAGAAGAAAAGACTGCCTTTGTATTGGCCTGCAAGGCAAATAAGATTATGCTCGCTTAAGTAATATTATCCATCAGCAAAAATGAAGTTTCTGTAGAATTATAAAGAGGGTACAGTGAACCCTCGATTGACTGGACTAATGGGGGAAGAAGAGTCTGTTAATGCCAAAAGTCTGTTAAACCCAGACATCTCTTCCCCCCCCCCCATTAGTCCATTAAACCCCTACCATGGCGCTATTGCTCTGTTCTCCACCAAGGTGCTCTAAGAATAGAGAAATGTCTCCATTCCTACAATCCCCTAGTGGAGAGAGGAGCAGCAGTGCTGACGGTATGTAAGTATCAGGAGGGGGCTTGAGGCAGGCTCACCTATTTTCCAGGACTCCCTTGGCACTAGTGCTGACTCTCCTTTCCACTCTTGAGCATGGTAATCTAGGAATGGAAACGTTCCATTCCTGAGGCTGTTCTAGAAATAGAACAGGAAGTGGAGCTCACTGAAATTTTGCCATAGAGTCGAACCATTCACATGTGGTCAGGCTCTATAATAAAACTATGATGCCATCTAGCTATAAGGGTTTCACAGTTATTCAACATGTTAGGGCAGGGGTTCTCAACCAGTGGTACTCATACCACCAGTGGTACTTCGGCCAACTGCTGGTGGTACTCAGACTGCTGGCCCTCTGGAACCCCACTCCGATGCGGCACTTTCAGTGCTACGTTTTCACTCCCAAGGTTCCTGCCTTTGGCCGAGCCTCTTGGGAACATTAAGAAGGGCAGTTCCACCCACCCAGAGTCTCCTACCTCTGTTTTCTGGCCTCTGAAAACCTGTAAGTAACTGGTGATTATGTCATCACCAGTCACTTCCAGTGGTATGCAGCAGGAGAGTGGTGCCGGAGGTGGTACTCGGCCGGGAAGGGGTTGAGAACCCCTGTGCTAGGGCACTATAGGCAAACTCCAAAGAGAAATGTAACAAATTTTGGAACACTTCTGTCTTACAGAGAGAGAGGGGGGAGGGGGAAGAAAATAGAAAAAAACACCGTCTTTTATGCATGGGTGACAGCCAGCTCCAAACAGGAATGTAGCTGGAGAGTGTACCTTAGAGACAGATGCCAACATTTTATCCCCCTATTGCAGACAAGGGCTGAGACTGAAAGTGTGCAGCTTCCTTCAGGCAACTCAGTGAATTCATGGCTGAGGTAAAATTTGAACTAGGGCATGCCTGGTTCACAGCTCAGACTCTTGGCTCTGTACAGGAAGGCCCTCTGTTCCATTTAACGTAGCTGGCTCCACATGTAGAAATATCACTGCAGTCATAATATTTGTCATTGAATAAAACAGAAAATCTGGAACACCACCTTGATTTACATGGATATCAATGACGCTGTTGTTTTCAAGAGCAGTGCACTCTCCCTCTCCCACAAAGCTTTGTGCTGTTTGTAACAAGTACTGTAAATGTGAAATACAAATGGAAGGGGTCAGCATCTGTGCTGTTCTGTTTCGCAAAAACCATTCAAAAGAAAATGAAAATGTTGGCATTTCAGAACGGCAGGTTTGCATTTCCTGAGCACTCCCTGTGCCATACACTCCCCAGACTATTCAAGTTATACCTGCATATCAAATATAATTGCTTAAGGACGTGTACCCTCCGTTTCTGCCTGTGACCTATTCTAAGTGGAAAAGGCTTTTTGTTTGTTTGCTAGAGAAATGCAAGACGTTTCATGAAGTCTCTCCCTTGCAGACTCTCTTTTCTTGTTCCTCCTCCCCACTAAAAGGAATAAGCCTGTTGGGCTCAATCCACCAAGGGATTCTGCTGCACAAAATGCCACTGGAATGAATGCACCTTGTACAGGAAGATTTCATGATGGGCTATGGCTGGTACACCACCCCATCCAGCTGGGGATCCTGTCTACTTGATGGAGGAGTAGAAGAAGGAATCCCAGTACAGTCTGTCCCAACTGGCAGCAGCTCCCCTCTATCTCAGGCACAGGTGTTTTCTAGCCCTTGCCTACCCTGCCATCCTTGATCCAACTCCTTTCTATGACACTTCTCTCTCTCACATTTACACACATGGTAGTCCCTTTCCCCACCCAGAGGGATTCCAACTCACAATCCTTCTCTGCCAACCAAGAACCCAGCAGATCAGGCACCAATTATCTCTAGCCCCTTGCCACCCAGACTGCTGGTCAGAAGAGGGAACTGCAGGCAGTTCACACTTCCTGGTCCTAGGAATCAGGTGATCCAAAAAAGCCAATCCCATGTACTCTTAGTCTTCAATATGAATGACTTCAGTAGGAGCCCTTATAAGCACCTCAATGTGCAAATTTTGCCACTTCCTGTTTTTTTCCCTCCTCATTTTGGCACACTAAGGGGCAATTCCTTTCAACATGAATTAGCCTGCAGTGGCCATTTGCAGAGTGCACTGAATCCCTCCTGGGATAGTTCCACTAAAGTTCAACCTTATCAATAGTCTTCTTCTGGCGAGAACTCACACTATCCTTTCACTCATAATCTTTTTTTTATAGCGATTCTGTTCCGAACTTTATATACATTAGGTGCCCTGTCATATACACGATTACTAATTATGAGACCGCCGTCAGTATATCATGAAAACAAATTATCCTTGCATCATCCTTTACTCATGGTAACAACATCCTGACGCTTAATAGCGGCTGTCATGAGCCGTTTATGAAGATAAATCATTGAGCCACACAAATCATGAGATGAATTGTAATAAATCACTCAGCTGGGTGTCCCAAAGGATCTTGTGACACTGTCATTTAAACATGGGTGAGCACAACTTAGGTTTTCCTTCCAACACAGACACTGTTGCCAGTGACAACTGTACCCACAGAGGTGGCCTGGAAATTGGCAGGGGACTCGCATGGGGAACAACTGCATTATAAATTCTGTGCTCATGAAGAAGTTCAGCACTTCATTTAGCTCTTTGTCATCTGTCCACCGCTTGCTCTCCGAAGGAAAAAAAATTACAAAGTGAAAAACCTCTTCCTTTTAAGCCCGAGTGCTCACGTAAAAATACTTCAACTTATAGAAAAGTTAATACAGCTATTAGCTTTGCTGTCACTCCCCCAAAGACCAGCAGAGCAAGAAATGCCTGTGTTTGATGTAACAACATAACTTTTGATCAAATGGCATGCTGTTGCATTGTCAGCCTGTGTTCTAGTTACATACTGAAAAGCAAGCAGGTAAATTAGGGAGCAGAATGAGGGTGCACGTACCACTTTTAACAGTCATACCACATACAGAGATACAGCTTAGCCTTGTATCAGAATATTTGGCTTTGAGGTTCTTTTCATAGTGGCAACAGATAGAAAAAAAATCACCTGGCAATCAATATGCCAGGACAGCCAAGCATTATTTTTTTGCAATTTCCAGTGACAGCAGTTCTCCAAGTCTTATGATACAAGGGCTGCATCAAACATTTGTATCTGAAAATTTGTGAATAGAATTGCCACGAAATTTCACCCAAAGCAAAATTTGAGGAAAATTGGAAAGTTCCTGCTTGAGATGGGTAGTATGAAGACTCACAGCCCAATCCTGTGTAGGATATAGCGGCCGGCCGGCCGGCGTATCCTATCGAGTTCCCAGGCTGCCCCAGGGTAGCCCGGGAACAACTCGGGAGAAGGGGACAATTGTCCCCTTCCCCCGGTTTCGGCGGTGGTAGACCCAATGGGCCTACCCAATGGGCTCTAGAGCTCGCGCATAGTAACTCCGACCGTGTCGACGTATCTGCGGCCTGGAGGGAGCGTTGGATACTCAGGATCTCGGCCTCCGGTATCCCTTCCCCCTCCAGGCCCCGGGCAGTCAATGGCCGCCCTCCCTTGTAGCCCTGTCCGCCCTCCCCCCACCCCTGCCCCGACCGGCGTAGGACTTACCTGCTCCGGCCAGCGCAGGGCCGGGGAGACGGTGGAGTGAGTAGCGCCGGCCGCTGCAGCCAGTGCTGCTTTCTCGTCGGGTGTCATGTAAGTGCCTTACAGCACTTTTGCGACATCTTGCTGCCCCAGCGCAAAGCCTACACAGGATTGCGCCATGAATTCCTGACTAACATTCTTCAGTTTACCCATTTAAGCCCTACTTGTAGGTTCAAGTCCACATCTGTAGTTATTTTGTAATGTGATCACAACTTCTGGTGAAATGCGCACGCACACACACACACACACACACACACACACACCCCTCACTAGCTTTTTACCAAAAACAGAAGACTTTTTAACATCTGTTTCCTCCTCTGCTGAGAAGTGAGAAATGGATACAGCCACTGTGATGAATTCTGCTGCAAAGCAACCTCAGAAATATACACATCTGCTCCATTCTACCATAAAACTAACTATCCAAGATACGGCCTATGTCATTTCATGCTGGACCTCCCATCTTATCGAGAGTATAGCATGCTGCTGCTGTTGTCATTGTGCTCTGTGCCCGGAGACAAATTTTTAACCAAACGCCAAATGATCAAGGTCACATGATGACCCTGTGGTTGCAGAAATTTAACACAGAGTTCCAGGTCCACCTGCACTGCAGAAGCACATTTATTTGCATTAAGAATAGATATTATTGTGGATAATAAAAGAAGGGGTTAATAACAATGATGATGAGGCCTACATACATTTTAAGGTGGAAAACACTGAAAATTGTATACAAACTAGTATTTCATTCTGTTCATGCTCCAGTGTTGGAAAGTTTAGGACATCTGTTTATAGGGTAAATTTCCATTGGAGAAGAGAGAAGAGGCAATGTAGGACATGATTGTAACACAAATCTATTTACGAATATATAGGCTGAGCAGGGATTGTAGGGGCACAAAAGCAATACCTGTTCCTCAAAAACTAAGATTACTTCCCTGCCAAGCTGATCTCCATATGCTCCCTCCTCAGATTAGGCAAAGCAGTTTTGGCCTCAGCCTATCCTGCAGAGGGGTATGACTTGTATTCCAAATGCTTAGAGCAGCCAACTTCCCCACCCCACCCCAAAAGTGTTCACTGCTCTTCCGGACTGACCGAGCCATTCCAAAGTCTAGAGGGATATCTGCTTTGTCCATCAGACTCACAACATAATTTGTACAAAAATTACGGTGTGGCTTTCTTCATATTTTTTCCTACAGATTTCCCAGATTCCTAAACGCTTTACAAAAGCCAAATGACCTTTAAATATTGACAGTGTTTGTCAGGCTGGTAATTAAATGTTGATGTATTCTAGAATATTAGTAATTAGGGTAATTTGTTTGTTGAGGGTTCCCAGTTTGTTCAGCTCTCCACAAAAAGGGGAAGCATTCATTATATATTGCAATGTTAATGATGTTGATTAAAAAAATAAACATGGGGAAAGGCATTTCTTCACAGACTTGTTTGTATTAGAGCTTGGACCAAGTTCAGTCACCATTAAATGTAGCTTGGGCTTTTTTTAATAGCTTGAATTGGTTCTGGCTGCTGTGCCCCCGGAATCATCAGAGTTCATCCAAATAATAAAAAAGTGGCGCTAAATCAAAATGAGGACATTTCACAGCGTTTCCATAGAAATGGCATGCTTTGGGGGAACAGATACTCCTGCTGCATTAATAAGGTTGGTTATGATAAAGCTGTTTGAATTGCACATTAAGAAATCCCAATGAGGCTTGCATTTTGATAGCAAAATTGGCAAGTTGAATCAGCAGAGAGAACAAACACTTACAGCACTGGATCCAGTTTAAATGCGGAGACCTTTTCAATGGCCCAATGAAGTTGCCACACAGCCACAGTGAACTCTCCAGCTAACAAATCTAAGATCTAAAATGATTGTGGTATCTAGGGCCAGTAGTGTGTCATCACTTGCTCTGAGAGTCTAGGTTTGCCAGCTATTCTTCCCTGGTCCCAATCCTTTGCCATTAACAGCAGCCCAGTGTCAGAACTGAAACAGGCAAAGCTTTTCTTGTAACTTCATCTCCATGCCAGGGAAAGCTTCATTGGCTTACAGCGCAATTCTGCAGAAGTATAGGGCGGCAGAGCGAGCACTCCGCCGCCCTAAGCCGTCACAAACATGCCATAAGGCACGTTCACTATGTCTCTAGAGTAAGGGCCGCTGACGCTAGGCTAACAGCTCTTACTCTGCCGCCGGGACGTCCGCACAGCTGCTGGAGGCAGGTAAGAGATCCCCCGGTGGGTGCAGGGGCGGTCCGGGAGGCAAGGGAGGGGGCCATTGGGCGAGCCGGCCCGGGAGGGGGCGGGAATGGCGTCCGCCATATCCCTGTTCCCGTTCAGCTATTTAGCTGGTGGAAATCCGAGGAGGCCCATCGGGCCTTCCCCAGTTTACACTGGGGGAAAGGGGACGTACATCCCCTTCCCCCCAAATAGAACTCTGGGCCGCTGCAGAGTGGCCCGGAACAGGGATAGGATCTAGTTACGTAGGGTTGGGCTGCCCATGTCTGCATATTATGCTGTTGTTAATGGTACACGATCAAGAGCAGCAAAAAAGATGGTGAGCCCATACATGGTGCTATTCACATATCTTAAAGGCTCCGCCTGCCACGCTCTCTCTCTCTCTCTCTCTCTCTCTCTCTCTCTCTCTCTCTCTCTCTCTCTCTCTCTGTGAGTGAGTGAGTGAGTGAGTGAGTGAGTGAGTACAAACACAAATGATTCACTATGTGGCAACATCTGTATCAGTGATTAATTTAAAGCAGCCTCCCGTTGTTGACTATAACATAACTGTAGTAGATCCTTATTCTGAACTGTGCAAACTCCTGAGCGTGAATATTGGAGATGGACTGCAGACAACCTAATTGTAAGGTTTAAGAGCCATTTTAGGAAAAGGAACTTTGGATGGAAGGAAGACAGTTCTTCCCACATCAAATGGATTGTGAAGGGATTACATTATGAACTGGCAGAGGCTCAAAAGTATCTAGGGTTGGAATCAAAACATTAAAATAAGCAAAATCTCAAGCAAATTTCAGGGTTCCTCCCAAGAAGAAATATCTGACCACTTTCAAGGGAAGTCAAACAACTTTCTATATGACAATGACATTATGTGCGTTTGTGTGTGCGTGCTCATGTGTGTGTTTTCACATCCTTAGAACCTTATCAAGGAAGCCAAAGGATGCAGCCTATTGTAGTTCCTTTTCCCTGACGAGGGCCATTTGAAATGTTCCAAATTTGGTTGTGGGCCGGCCACAAGGCCGCCCGCATTATTTATTTATTTATTTATTTAATAAAATGTATTAAATAAATAAGTAAACCCTCGCCAGGGAAAAGGAAGAAACTGGGGCTGCCGCCGCATCGGCCTCTCCGCGCTCACCCTCTCGCTCACCCTCTCGGGAGGTGAACAACATTAAAGACACTTACCTTCTATCGGCGCGCAACCATGAGGGCGATCAGGAAGAGGAAGCGCCTCTCTAGGAACGCCTCCCTAATCTCTCTGGTGACTCACCAGCGAGATTAGGGAGGCATTCCTAGAGAGGTACTTCCTCTTCCTGATCGCCCTCATGGCTGCGCGCCGATACAAGGTAAGTGCCTGAGCTCATTCCGTCCGGCCCGCCGAGGCCCACCGAGAGGAAAACATTAAATTTTGTTTTCCTCTCAGTGGGGTGGGCCTCGGGGGGCCGGATGGAATGAGCTCGAGGGTGGGCCTCGGCGGGCTGGACAGCATGGCGTCTGGGGCCGGAGGTTCCCCACCCATGCACTACAGTTATACTGTACAAAGGGGCCCATGTGGGCTTAGAACAATTACACAGACCTGCACACATTTTGCTTTCTTAAAAGTGAGACCTATTCTTGGGTATATCTGGAGTCCTGATTTCAAAAACGGCATTGGTTTTGCCTTATCGTGTATAGTTTTGGGGGTATGGCATCACCACCTCATAGTGCAAGTCAAGCAGCTTCCTTGTGCATGGAAATCCAATGCCATGGCTTCCTCACGAGGAAACTGTTTGACTCGCATTGTGAGATGGTGATGCCATACCCCTAAAACTAGACGTGATAGGGCAAAAATGATATTTTTGGAATCAGCACCCCAAATTCATATAAAACCACCATGACTTTTTGGAAAAAGTGCTTTTTTCACCCTCAAATTTGCAGTCTTGTGTTATCTGTAATAGATATTCCTAGCTTCTTCCTTACTTAGAAGGTGTGGTTGTTGGCATGATTCTTTCCATGTAATCCTAACTCTTCCACCTTCTGCATAGCATCTGCATCACTAGGGACATACTTCTGCTCATTTCCAGATCACTTGTATATGGGTCCCACAAGGAAAAACAGAAAGCCAAACAAAACACTGCATGATTGTGGAATAACATAGTCTTGCATACAAATTAAGTGCTGATGGGAAAGACTCCTAGAGAAATCCTGTCAATGAGCATGAATGATACAATGCACGGGTGACAGAGGTCTAAATCAACAATTAAGGATGAGGACAGAGAGATCACTGTTTTCAAATCACCTAGAAATATTTGTTCAGTGATAAACTAAGGCGGCTGCTGATATTTAAAGCTCAGTCAAAGCCGCATGGGCATCAATAATTTGAAATGCCATGATCTTTTCTTCCTGCAGCTCAAAGGAATGCATAGCAAGACATATTATGCAGCCAGTGAATATGAAAACTGTTTTCAGTGGATTTCAGGAGGTGACAAAGATTAAAAGAAAAAAGAGCAAAACGTGAGTAGGAAGTTACCATGTGGTTACATAGCTCACCTTAGTTTTCACACTGACCAATCTTATCTCCCACCATTGGTGCCGATGCAGCAGTGCTGGTGGAAAGCACGCTGCATCCAATGGGGGTGGGGGGAACAGGAGGCCTGCCAGAGGTAAGCAAATATTTTTACCTACCTCTGCAAAGGCCGCCTGGTGGCCTGTGTCTTCTTGTTACCATGCCAGCTGTATCGCTGACATAAGTCCAAGGAGAGAAAGACGTGGGCAGGCTGAAAAATGGGGGATAGGATCTGACATGTGCATTTGCCACCGAGATTCTCCCCCTCTGCCCATTTCCTGTCCCCAGCCCTCTCCACCACAGAATGCCCCAGAACATCCCCCTCCCTGCCCCACTGCAAAATTACTGGTGCGTGCAGAGTCTCCAGGAGTCGCCTGAACAAGCAACACTTCTTGCTACTGCTGTAGTGGCCCGACATTGTGGCCTGGCTTTTGTGCCACCGTAAAGGGCCTTATGCTGCCCCAATAGGATTGGGACCACATGGTAGTAGCTTTGTGAAAGCACCGCCATGTGGAAAAAGAAAGTCTTCACACGCTATATTTCTGAGGTACATACCCATCACATTTGAAGCACAACCTAAAAAATGTAGAGTATGAATGCAAGAAACAGATGTATCATACAGGTACCCTCATCAGGAAGCTGTGAAAGGCTCCAGCTACCTGTTGAGTGTGCACAGTGGCAAACTCTGGTCTGTCTCTGTGTAATGTGTGAAATGACCTCAGAATACCACATCATAAAACAAGACCACCAGCATGGCAATGTGCAGTCTTCCTAAGAAGGAAAGACAAGTCTGGAGTTCTTTCAATACCATATGAAAGCCGAGGGAGACAAGTCACTTCACAATGACGTTTCCAATTTAAAATGGTTGTGTGAACAGTTGTTAGTAGGGTTGCCACGCACAGAAATCTGAATTAAATTAGGTTTACTTGATAGATTAGTCAATTATTTGTCCATCTATTCTGCATATGATAAAAACTATAGATTTGAAGGAAAAGCACACTTTAATTTTAAGTGGGGAGTGTCTGTGTCATCTTCGGGGAATGCCTGTGTCATCTTAGAAGAGGCATTCCATATTCTGTTATGAAGGAGGAATGCCTCTACTCTTAAACTACTAAACTGGTTTCAGCTCAACCTACTCTTCTCTCCAGGTGTGGAAACTCTGTTGACCCATATTTACAGGTGAACAATGTGAGCTGGCCCAGAAGCCTACTGGAATAAATGATGTCTTACCTTTATTGGTGCATGTTCACAAGTGTTGCCTGGCAACACTTGTACAGCACAATCCTATCCAACTTACACCACTGGTGCAACCAGTGGTGCAGCGAGAACGGGAGGCTTCAGAACAGAAAGGGGATTCAAATTCCCTCCAAAGGGGGATTCAAAGGGGATTCAAATCCCCTTTCTGTTCTGGGGCCTCCCGTTCTCACTGCACCATTGGTTACACCAGTGGTGTAAATTGGATAGGATTGCACTGGTAATGTGTGAAGTGTGACACACACACATACATGTGTATGTGGTGCTGGGTGCCTTCCAGGACAGCATGACCCAGGCTAGTACCATGACTTTCAAACCAGACTGATGGCAAGAGGCCTCACATCCCACAGGCCTAGAGGAAAACTATACTTTTAACTGTCAGAGCAATCACCACCAGCACCACCCACTCTACCAGGATGGATTTGAACCTGTGAACAAGAACCACATCCTGAGAGCTTCCTCACTTGAGGTAAGCAAAGTCATTATCAACACAAAAAGGAGGGTCTGCAACCCTAGCTGTCCTCAACAACTCCATGGTTAAATCCAACCAAAGAGTCCATGCTAATGAAGCAAGTGGCTTTCAGAGCTTGACACAAGTTCTTAGCTGCATCCTTGATAAGGTACAAAACAACAGTGGCACCGATTTATGACCCGGGATGAGCAATGAAGGGCCATCGAGCTACAAAGAAGGGGAGGGAGCATGGATCTGGTGGCAGTCACGCATGCCGGATCTTATCGCCCATTTTTCTGCCTGCCCTGCCACCGGCTCTCCTCAGATGTGTAAGCTATATAGCTGGCATAGGTCCAAGGAGATCCATAGGTGGCCAGGCAGTCTACCAGGGTGGGTGGGTAAGTAAAACACGTTTTTAATTACCTCCTACAGGCTGTCCACCCCCTTCATATCATGCAGCGCAGCCTCTGCTGGAGCAACTGCATGCTATAATGTGGTGAGGGATATGATTGGGGTCAAGCAAAATGCAGCAAAATGTAAATCCTATGAGTCTGTGGCACATCACCATCTTCATTTGTCTCATAATTTAACTTGAGTATTTGGATTTTTTTGCTAATAAAGGCATTGCAGTGGGGAGCAAATACAGCATGTCTATATCATAGATAGCATTAAAATGAGAGTTTGCAGAATGTAAAGAAGTTCTAAATTTACACAAGGATCTGAGGTTAGGAGCACCATAACTTCCTCAAGACAAATGCTTTAATAAAAGGCAGAAAGAAGCATATAACCTGAATCCACTCCTTCTCCCCCCCCCCCCATTCTTTTTTGCTGGGAAATAACGACTACAGTCAACAATAGGTCAAAACTTCTCCCTTTCCCCGTACAGATAATGGATAGGGTTTTAAAATCTTTATTAAAGCACTTTTTTTTTTCTCTGAGAACTGAATTCTTTGTGCTAAAGATATACAACCTGCCCGTTATTAGGGCTTTCAGTGAGCCTGCAGTATGGATCTCAAATCTTTGTACTTCTTGAAGATAGCTTAGTTCCCCTGTTTTTCAAGATGAAGCCTCTGCTGCTTTGCTCAGATCATCCATTCTCTTAAGCTGAATGTCAGTTCTGCTACAGGTGCATTAATACAGCACTATTTGGGATATTCATGTCTGATTGGAAGCAGAGGGAAAAAGCTTCCAATATAGGAAGAAGTCTTGCAACCAGGAAATAATACTTTAGATGGGGCTTAATCCCACAGAGATTTGAGTAGAAAAGCTGGATGACACATAATCAAGCCTGCAGTTTTTGAAACATTTCAGAGTGGAGTTTGAGTCCTTTCAAAAATTAAAGCTGCTGAATTCAGTGTTTGCAGAGAGCAAATAAAATCTGACTCATATATATTAAAAAACCTTTAAAACCCCTTAAAAACCCTGTAGAAAAAAAGCCCCAAAAGCACCATTTTACCTTTAAATAGCAAAATCATGGCATTTTCAAGCCTTCACAAGGCTTCCTGAAGCTTCATGACCCACTTCCGGGTAGCACAAAGACTCTTTCCCCCTCCCAGCCTTGTCCCAGAATGCACCCCGCTTTGGGGTTTCCTCCCCTTTCTACAGGGTTTTTAGCATGGACATTTGTGGATCCGGGACCCGCAGATAAAAAGGGTGTGTGTGTGCGCACGCGCGCGCACGCGCGCCCTGCACTTGAAGCTTTGTAAAGAAACTATCACACTTGACACAGGGGTAAGAACCAGCCTGAAGACTACCATATCCTAGGTCACAATAGAAACAACCATGGGCATACAGTAAGTTACTGTTGAGTAGGAAAATCCTGCCTCACTTCAAGGAGTGGACTAAAACAGGAGTTTTAAACCTGTTCCTGGCTGAGTACCACCTCCGGCACCACTCTTCTGCTGCATACCACTGGAAGTGACTGGTGATGACATCATCGCCAGTTACTTCTGAGTTTTCAAGTTTTTGGAGGCCAGAAAACACAGGTAGGAGGCTCTGAGAGGGTGGGAGGGCCCTTCTCAGCATTCCCGAGAGGCATGGGCAAAGGCAAGGAGCCTCTCAGGAGCAAAAACGTTCTGCCAAAACCACCACATTGGAGCGGGGTTCTGGTGGTCCGAGTACCACCAGCAGTCGGCTGAAGTACTACTGGTGGTACTAGTACCACTAGTTGAGAACCCCTGGACTAAACGATCATCAGGTATGGTTTTAGACATAGGAGAAATCACAACTGACAGTGAAATTCTATGCATGTCTACTCAGAAGTAAGTCTCATTGTGTTCAATGGGGCTTGTTCCAGGCAAGTGTGTAATAGGACTGCAACCTCTCAGGCCTCTCCACTTTCTACTTTGACCAAATGTATTTGTCAGGGGCAATGATGTGAACTATAAATTCAATCATTTACTGAATAGTGGCCAATATGTTTTGATTATTCTGATATACAAACACAGATGTTTTGGGGATCAGGTGTTGAAAAATGAACTTGCTTCTTGATTCCAACTTCACAGGATTAACAGTCATGTAGAAATATTTATATTTATAAACATCTACAAGGTTAACACGTAAGAAACAGTTTTAAAACACTAATCTATAGGATACAACGTTTCGTCCACATGCTGAGGACCTCCTCAGGTATCAGGCAACAGAGTTGCAGAGATGTTAGCCTCTTGATGTACTAGGCTGGCTTATGTAGCAGAACAAATGTAGCAGAACAAAGTGTTGGTTGGAGAAAGATGGTTGATCACATTCCATCCGACTTAGGGGTAGCTGGTCTTTGCTCATCCAAGCTGTTTTCATTTTATTCAGGATGGGAAGCCAGATGTTGTCTATGAAATCCCAAAGACCCAAGACCCCCGCTGTCAAACCCAGGAGTGTACACGAGGTTAAAAGAACATATTACATCTGTTAAATATAAATGTCCAGAACATTCAGCCATAGCGGAACACTCAATGAACACAGGACATACCATCAAGTTTGAAAATACGAAGAATTTAATTCATGAATTAAGTCTAAGACTTCTTTAGGAAGCGATTGAGATAAGCAAGAACAAACGAAGAATTTAATTCATGAATTAAGTCTAAGACTTCTTTAGGAAGCGATTGAGATAAGCAAGAACAAACATTTAAATTTAATTGACAGCAAGAGCTCTCTTTCATAGACAACATCTGGCTTTCCCACCCTGAATAAAATGAAAACTGCTCGGACGAACAAAGACCAACTACCCCCCTGAGTTGGATAGAATGGGATCAACTGTCTTTCTCCAAGTGACGCTTCGCTCTGCTACATAAGTCAGCCGAGTACATCAAGAGACTAACATCTCTGCAACTCTGTTGCCTGATACCCGAGGAAGTCCGCAGTGTGTGGATGAAACGTTGTATCCTATAGATTAGTGTTTTTAAACTGTTTCTTACGCGTTAACGTTGTAGACGTTTATAAACATAAATATTTCTACATGGCTGTTCATCCTGTGAAGATGGAATCAATTTGTATCATTTCTGGCCAAGAAAGATACCGAACCTTACTGAACTTGTTTCTGTTAAACAAAAACCATCTTGTTTCTTTCAGCATCCTTCCTTTGTTTCTGAGGGCGCAATCCAATCCTACTTACACCGCCGTTGTAACCAGCGGCGCAGCGAAAACGGGAGGCCCCAGAACGGAAAGGGGATTCAAATCCCCTTTTCATGGAGGAAAAGACCATCACAGGTTACAAGCCATAAGCAACCTCCTGGTTTTAGAAGTGGGTTTTCTCTGTGCCAGGTGCAAGGGAGTGACAATGGGAAACAGGTTATCTTGTTGGCTGTGTGCTCCCTGAGGCATCTGGTGGGGCCACTGTGTGATACAGGAAGCTGGACTAGATGGGCTTTTGGCCTTGTTCCAGCAGGGCTCTTCTTATGTTCATTCTGGGGTCTCCCGTTTTCGCTACGCCGCTGGTTACAACGGCGGCGTAAGTAGGATTGGATTGCGCTCTGAATTGCTATAAACAGTGCATTCATTCTCAGTCTCTATGCTCCAGATATATCCCTAAAAATAATGGCCTTCATTTTTAGACATAATCAACATTTCTCAAAGTCCTACTTGCTGTTAAATAGTGATAGCTAGAAATAGTTAGGGTCCAGATCAATGCAGTTTTGGGAGGATGACTGATAAGGCCCCTTTACTGCCTCTCCACTTATAAAAGACTCTTCTTCCAATAAATATATGTATAAGCTCTACTGAACTGAATGGAACCCCCGAACATACATAACATAGAACAATGGGAAGATGGAAGATTCGCGAAACCGGAAGTGCCCGAAGATCAGGGAGGCCTGCAGAGGGTTGCGCAGGCCTCCCCAAAGTTCCCCCATGCCCCAGTAAGTGCCGCAACGGTGGTTTCGGGGGCAGTTTCAGCGGCGGTGGTGATCCCCCGGATTGCCGCAGCTGCTGGCTCCGCCCCCACAAACACTCAAAGTTCCCCCCGCGTTGCAGGGAGAACTTTAGAAAACACTGCCATAGGCTATATGTTGGGTGCCTTGCAGTGCAACCCTATGGATGTCTACTCAGAAGTAAACCTCGCCGTGTTCTACCGGCCTTACTCCCAGCTAAGTATGTATAGGATTGCAGCCTTAATCGAGAAAATATATTTCAAATTAAACTAAACTAAGCTTTATATAAACAAGGAAATTGAGATGTGAAAAACATATCCACATTCCTGCGTGTTACTTGACTTGCTTTTGATTTCTCATCTGAAATTTTCTTTCATTCTTCAAGCAGTTGAATTTTTTTAACTTTGTCAGCTCTAAGAGGTTGGCATGTTAGCAATTTCTTTTAAGTCTATGCATGTAAGCAGAGTTCATAATTCTATGTTGAAAAGGAGGCTAGGATAAATATAGGATCCAATTTTAAGTCTCGGTCCCCATTAAATCTGTGAGTGCAAATGGATTCACAGTGAAGTGGTTTTGCATCCAAAATTAAGAAAGGCGACAGCACTTCCACCATAGCTATCAGAAATACGTAAAGGTTAAGTGATGGATGTAAAGGCCTTGCTCTGCTTACATAAACAGAAGCTTTTTACCAGCAATATATGGATAGCATATATTCTATATTCTCAGTGCTACTATATTTGAACACAAAGCACAATTCTATATATGTTTACTCGGAAGCAAGTACTTTTTGGTTCGATGGGGCTTACTCTCTATTAGGTGCATTTAGGATTGCAGCATTAGATTGTTTGAATCCAGGCTAGATAAAAACCACAGACAAACATAGCAGTTATATGACTATTTGTTAGACTGGTCTCAATGGAAGACAGACAGGATCCACAAAGGTTCAGACAATACCATACTGAAACAACAGGGTTGGACTTCATTCCTTCCTGAAGAAGCGTTTGTCAAGAGAAAGCTGCAGTAAGTTTTCAGGGTAGAACTAGACACAATGCTGAACACAGAGTTGCTAATGAAAAGGTCCTCCTCGTGCCAAACGTTTCCTCTTCTCCCCACACTATGTAGTTGGAGACAGACACATACAATGTCTCCCGGGTCGGCTGGGCCTAGGGCCGCCCTACCTTTGCCCCCGAACTGCCCCCTATCGGCTGGATCCTTACCTGGGTCTTCCAGCGGGTGGACGTTAGTCCTGTCGGCGGAGCAGGGGAGGGCAGCCTTGCGCCGGCCTTCCCTGCTCTCGAGTTGTCGAAAAAGTGCCTTACGGCACTTTTGCAACGTCTTCGGCCGGCGGAACACTTGTTCCGTCAGCTGCAGTTTGCACAGGATTGCGCTGTTAGAGTGTTACAGGAACTAGGTATTTTGGGGAGAAGATTGCATTTGAAGATTGCATTTGCCTACCTTTTTAAAAAAGAAACCAACCAACTGAAGTTAGCACGATAAACAGCATGTCAAGAAGAACTGCTGGACAATGGCACTGAAGATCAATAAAAGCCCTAGGCTAAATTATTTAACTTGTGGAGAGCTCAGCAATGTAAATGTCTTCACAGAAGATATTATGGCAACCTGGTGAAGGCGTTCAAGGACTGTGTAGGAAACTCAATACTCTGCACAACCTCTCAGAAACAATGTAGGCAAATGAAGTTGGAAAACAGCCCATCGCTAATTAGAAAAAAACCTTCAGAACATTTCACCCGCAGAATTAAGCTAAATCTTCTGGTGCTGAACAGTTAATTATGTCTCTGAATCGGTACAGTTTTGCATGATGTGGACCTGCCACGCGGCTGGGAGAATCAGGTACAGTATAAAACAAAGACTGTTCAGGATTTTCAGCAGCACAATATTGCCACTGCAACCATTTATTTATACATTATTAACACCTACAGGAAATTGCAATCAACGGCCATACTTAACTGCAGTAGACAAGGGCCATGGCCTAGCAAGATGATTAAACCCAAACTGTTTCCCCTTATGCAGTGTTCCATATCAATCCCCTGTTAAAACCGTGCATCACTAAAGGCTGCTTCATGAGTTGCCTATTAGTACAGGTTGATTACCCCCTATCCGGACGTCTGAAATCCAGACTATTCTGAAATCCAGACTGGCAAAGTGCAAGGGCACAAAATTATTAAAAAAATATTGTATAAAATTACCTTCAGGCTATGCATATAAGGTGTGAGCCCTTTTGGGACAGAGAGCCATTTAATAATTTAATTTTGTCTGTAAACCGCTTTGTGAACTTTTTGTTGAAAAGCGGTATATAAATACTGTTAATAATAAATGAATTTCATATTTAGACTTGGGACCCATCCCCAAGATCTCTCATTATATTTATGCAAATATTCCAAAATCCAGACTAATCCAAAATCCAGACAACTTCACATCCCAAGCACTCCGGATAAGGGATACTCAACCTGTATTATCAATCTACATGGCACTTTACAAAGTAACATGAGCCAAAAAGGTAGGTCACTTCTGTCAAGAAGCTTTGAATGCCACTGGTAGAAGGCAGAGAAGAAGAATGGACAAGGGTAATGGGTTGGATATATACTGTATGCAAATGCAATCAACCATGCTTAGGCTATGTTGTGGTTTAGCATGAACACTAATGGCCCAATACTATCTGTGTGGTACTCTGGCAGATGCCACAGTATGCCATCGTGGTAGCCTCTCCGCTGGTCTGCGGAGTGCTGCCCCAAATGCAAGACTGGCCACTGCCATGTTTCTGCTGGCAATGTAGGTGGATCAGGCAGGGGCAGATTAGTGGCACTCGTGGCTGCCAAATCCTATTACCTCCATTCGGGCCCCTTCCACGTAACAGATCTGTGCCAGCAAAAAACCTGTCCTACATCTGAGTAGCCCATAGGGAGGCAGCGGCCAGAGAGATAACATTTTTCTTTCCTTATCTCTCCTGGCTAGCCTGGCCCCCTGCTGGTGAGCAGAATACAGCATCCTCTGCACTGGTGACCCTGCATCCTGGGTGCTAACAGAGGATAGGAGCGGGCCGTAAATGGATTGAGCCAAAGGCTTCACAGAAGAGCTACATTTTGTGGAAGGTTTTGAAGGGAGAGGGCACTATGCATTTGTTGTGGGAGGACGTTTCAGGCATATGGAACAGCAAAGGAAAAAGAATTCAGTTGTTTAAAGAAACAAAAGACTAGGTTTGACACCAGCTATGGACCCTCCCCAAACATTGTGCTGCATTCCCCCCCACCCCATTATTTGTACCTATAGTCCATATCTCCCTCTGTCTTGACCTGAGAGTCAGTATGGTATGATTTAGACCAAGGAGATTCAAATTCAAGATCCTGCTGACCCTCCCTCCCTCCCTCCCTCCCTCCCTCTCTCTCTCACCTACCTCACTACCTCACAGAGCTGTTGTATGAATAAAATGAAGAATACCACATATACTGCCCTGAGAAAGATAGGAAGAATAAACATGAAATACCAACACAATAACATCCTTGGTAATATCAACATAACATACATCGGCTTTATACCACTTTAAGAGTCATGGTTTACACCAGAAAATCCTGGAAATTTTCGTTTGAGAAAATGAAGAGCTTTATCTGCCCTTCCTTAGGTACCCCAGTGGTGAAGATGGTAGAAAGCTTAGTCAGAAAGCACACTGTTATCTTGGGTCCCTCACATGGTCGAAATGTAAAAAAAAAACTACACTTGTCAGGAATAATTTTAAATGTGTATTGACTTGCTTGTGAACTATATCTGGAAAGGTGCTGATGAGAAATTTTATTTTTTGCACACTGGGGTTTAAATTTGATTAACCAATTTTCTTCCCTGGGCATTTTGTGGCAGATGACTCAAAAGTAGCCTTATAACACATCGGCGAACTTCAGGTAATCTTTGTAAACCGAGAGAAGCCACTCATTTAATTTTGCCAAGGTCATTTTGGTGTTCCCTGATGATGTTGTGGTGTTCATTTTTAAGTTACCATGACCACTGACACATATAATGTTTCAGAACCATATCCAAAAATCTGTGTCTTTTAAGTCTGTGTTGGTTTACAAACAGATTTTGTCACATCTTTCCCTCCTTGATAATTCGACATCCAACATCTTTCAAAAATGCAATATACTGTCTAAAGCAGTAGTTCCCAAACTTTTTAACACCGGGACTCACTTTTTATGACACTCTATCGAGACCCAGTTGGCTTTATGAGACTTAAAATAAGGAGACCTAGAAAGAAATATTTATATTCATTTAGTTACATCTCCCTATCCCTATGGGGTTAGCCTGAGAAAGAGCGACTGGCCCAAGGTCACCCAGTGACCTTCACAGCTGAGCAGGGATTTGAACAGGTTCAATACCCTAACCACTCAACACTACACCACACTAGAACTCTATGTTTTCTTCCCTTGCTCCTATGTTCCAATCAGTGTCCAAACAACTGCATATATAGTGTACGCGAAACCTTGAAAAACATGGAGAAAATCAAAAGATACCAAAACACCTTGATCATTTGCATACAATATGTTTAAATACGCAAAAAACAATTTTGTCGGTTCCCTAGTGAAACACTGAACCATATGCAATAAGCAAGCATGAACATTTTTCTTTTTCACCGTTAAAAAAGAATTTATCATCGTCATCTCCACTAACAAACTGCAAATTAAAAAAACAAAACCTGAAAATGTTATCCAAGCATAATTACCAAAAAGAAAATAAAAAGGTATTAATATAGGGATCAAGTACAAAAATTACCCGGTTACTCAAAACGTGTACTTGTACTTTCAATTCTATCATCACTAAATGCCCATCTTTCCTTTCAAGAAGCAACATAGGAAGCCCTGATATGGAAAACAAATCCACTTTATTTAGTTATTTTAAAATGTTCTTTCCTGCAACTTTTTCACAGATTCAAGGTGGTTTACAATACAAAATGTTAAGAACAATACAACCAAGATGAAACAACTAAACAAAGCAATGCAAACAAACCAAAGTAAAAGGATTTAGAAACCAACCACTATTCATGCGAAGACAGGTCTTCAGTGGGCATTGGAATAGTAACATTGAGGGGGCCCACTAAACCTCACAGGGCAGGGAGTTGCAGAGGATGGAGGCAATCACCAAGAAGGCTTTGCTGGTATCCACCAACTGCACATCGGAAGGAGGTGGCACCTGAAAGACAGCCTCTTTGAAAAATCATACTGGATGGGCATACTCACATAAGGGGAGGTGGTCCTTGAGATTATTTTGGTCCTAACCCATGTAGAACTTTCAAGGTCATAACCAGCACCTTGAAACTTGCTTGGAAACATAATGATAACCAGTAAAGTTGCATCAGCCAGGTTGTTCCGTGGTCATAGAAATGGACTACCCATCTGGAGTTGAACAGCTGCATTCTGCACCAGAAAGTTGTAGTTTCTGGAGAGCCTTCACAGGTAGCCACATGCAGAGCATGTTGAGGTGACCTATATGCAGGGTAACCAAGGCGTGGGGAACTGTGGCTAGGTCTGACTGAGACAGGAATGGTGCTATTGGGCATACTTTTAAGACAAGTGCAACTTATGCACATGGTGAAAATCTATTGTGTGTGCAGGACCAAGTACAGTGGCCAAAAGCACAATTCAGTACTTACAGTACTGCACTTACAGTGCAACTTACAGCACTGCCCCCCTCTAGGAACACCACTGGGTAGTGGTGGGGTTTGGGGTGCTTAATGCAGCACCCTTGGATCCATGAGAGATAAGGGCAGCAATTAAGCAGGGGGAAGACAAACGAATGAAATACATGAGGGGTATGCGATCCTGCTTTTTATAACTTACATTCCCATTGGGAAGCATAGAGGCTACCATGAACTTACCAGGGTCCTTTCTTTTGTGCCTTATTGGTCCTTGATCCCCAGCTCGACATGGGTGCCTCTGTTGTTTAGCAGCCTGCCAAGGGTGTAGCAACAAACTTCTTGAAAGCCTGGGAGGCCAGCAGCTCAATGATCATGCAGCTCATGATTAGTTTTGTTCATGAAGCTGCCGAGAGAAGCTAGGATGGTGGAGAGGATATTTTTGTGTCATTAATGACTTTGCTCGAAGGCAGGAAGCTCCCAGGTTGTGGCTCATTTACAGGTTCAAAATTTGCTGACCAAAGCAAGGTCATGGAAATTTCCAAAACAAACAAAAAGGTGAAGCTTCTCGTAAGCCAGCGAATGAGATTGAGAGTGGAGGGTTGCTCTGAAAAACCAGCGTTTGGCCTCTTCGTTAAGGCCTGTGGGACCCTAGTTGACCCACTTTCTTGGATGTAGAAAAATAATCCCACTGAATTTTAAACTGAGCCAACAGCAGAAGTGGCATCCTACATTTTTTTTATTTTTTTTGGGGGGGGGATAAGTACCACCATCCAGCCCAGTACTGCTCCAGGTTACTGGATATAGCCACCTACTGCTAAAGATGGCTATGACCATGGCACTTATTGGCTGATCTGGCTGCCTCTAGCAAAAGCTTTTGCTGGTAGCTTGCCCTCTAAAGTTATACAGTTACTGATATCTAGCTTGTCTTGTCCAATAGCAGCCAGTGGCATGAATCAGTCTGCTTTCTCTCTATTGCCATCCATTCATCAAACGGTTGTAAAAACAGCACTGGGGTGATATGTCACACGCTATTTCAGATCATATGCATGCCAGAAGGTAATGCATTCAAAATTCAAAGGGGGGGGGGAACCTCCCATCAAGATCAGATACTCATTATTTCACATAAATGTCATACCGATTACAGTGATTATATATCTAGCAGAAGGAGAGAACCATGCGTGGCATATGGGTCACAACTACAAATTGTGGCTCTGGGCACTAGCTATTCTACAGCTGCTGTTCTCTTCTCCTGCTTACATGTTATTTGCTGATTCTTTGCTATTCTTAGTCTACATTCCTTAGAGGTAGAAGGGATGCTTAATCACATCTATTCTGTACTAAGCTCATCCCTTGCCCTGCCTCAGTAAACAAGAAGAAATGAGAGCCACAGATGGAAATACTAATGCAGTACCGTTCAGCTGCTTCTATGTGCAGGGAGATGCATGTGGGGATAATTGTATTAAGAACTCATCCATCAAGCTAAAGTGATATATACATGACTGTGTTTAGAGTTGAATACTGAAATAAGGTTATTTGGCTTGCCTCTCTCTATAGTCTATTATTCATTTCATACTATAGATACACATGTGCATTTAGAATCAGGCTAAAACTCTTCATGCCTGCCATTGTTGATTTCTGAATATGACCACTCTAGACGCCTGCCAACGGCCCACCCAGGCTGCACTAAAGCAGGTAAGGCGCTGGAGGAACTGGGGGCAGTTCAGGTGTGGGAGGGAGAGATCTTGGCAGTAGCAGTGTGCACCACATCCGATCACCTTTCCAGGCCCGGACCCACCTCCTGATTCTCCTTTGGCTTGCACTAGCTAAAGAGCTGGTATGGGTCCGAGGAGACCCATTGACAGCCAGGCGGACTACAGAAAGGTAAGTTTAAAATATTTTTATTTACCTTTCCCAAGTCATCTGGTTGCCCCCGTCACCACAACATGCAGCACATGCTCTGTCAGCGTTGCTGCATGCTACAGACTGGTGGGGGATAGGATTGAGCTGTTAATGGGCATTTCAAATACTTAAGGCAAGCACATTTCTAGCCTTCATATTTATGGACAAAATTCTAAAAGTACATGGACATTACTATCCGGGCATCGAAAATGTGCCTTACAGCACGTTTGCAACACCAGCTGCCAGCGGAACTGTCCTGTCTTTGACAGGATTGCACTGTTAGTCTTTTCCATGCATCTAGAACCCAAACTCTCACAGCCACCTGCATTCATGGCAAACTATACTGAGGTTTCTGTGGCACCCTCACAATTCTGGAAAGCAAGTTTTAAATCTGTTGATGTTCCCAGCAATTTACAGCCTGGATAGTTGTACTGCAGGTGGTCATCATTCTTCACAGGCTTATCATTAATGTGCAGATAGGAAACTTAGCTACTTGTAGAGCCAATATGCTTATTGACCAGTTTTGAAATCCATCTGTGTAGTAGCTCACTTTCCCTAGCAGAATGTGTAACCCTAACCCTAGAACGATAGTTATTTAGGTAAATTGTAGGAAAGAAGTGCCTTGCCAAATCCAAAATCACATTTAAACAGTCATCCATTCAAAAATGTATGTTGTGGAATGTACTTAAGGGAAAGTGAATGAATGTTATGGGAAAAGAGGATTCATCTAAGTAGTATACAAAGTACTGCTAACGGTAGATGAAGATTACTATTCTAAAGCTGCAAATCTATACTCACTTACTTGAAAATACGCCCCATTAAATACGGTGGGACTTTTTTTTCCAGGTAAACATGTGTAGCACTGCACTATAAAAATATTTAAATGAAATTTAGTTTAATTTCCATAATTCTTTGAGAATATGCTTATACAGTCTACTTAAATATCAACAGGATTTTTATTTATTTATTTAAAAGATTTATATACTGCTTTTTTGATGCTCACAGTGGTGTTTTGCAAAATTGTTATTTATAGTGACTGAAATGGTAGAAGGCAAAGACTATTTGGAGCACTGAAAAGAAGACAGGTGTGTGTGTGTGTGTGTGCGTGTGTGCGCGCACCCACACACACACAACTGCAGGCGGGTTGAAGTCTTAGGGAAGGGTGGCAAGCAGAATGAAAATTCAATTCCCTGATGACTAGAGGACCATTGTTGTTTCTGAGCATTTGGAAGCATCACCTGAATTTTTTTAAACAAGATTTGGGGTGCATTCATTAAGTGTACAAATTTTACTACTTAAAACAACACATTCACACTGCTGTGTTGATTCCTGGGATCTAAGATTCCCGGGATGTCACATGTTCTACCCAATGCCATACAAGGCAATGAAATTCCACACTTCTCACATGGCCTGCAACAGGTAGAAAATGTGATGTTATTTTTGGTAAAAACAGTGACTATTATCGAAAGGTCGGCAGTTCGAATCCGTGACAGGGTGAGCTCTTGTTGCTTGGCCAGCTCCTGCCAACCTAGCAGTTCCAAAGCATGTTAATGAGAGTAGATAAATAGGTACCGCTTGTGGGAAGGTAAACAGTGCTCCGTGTTCCAGCTGCATGCTATGCGCTGCGGCAAGGAGAGTCATGCCGGCCACATGACCACGGAGGCGTCTTTGGACAATGCTGGCTCTTTGGCTTTGAAATGGGGATGAGCACCACACCCTAGAGTTGGACACGACTGGACTTAATTGTCAGGGGTCACCTTTACCTTTTATCTACTCTTGGGCCAGCCTGTTTTTGCAGGTAGATGCACGTCTGAACTGCATTGAATGTTTCCAGTCTATGAATCATCTTCTACTAACCAGATCACTAGTTCATCTAGCTAGTAAGCGGTTTTTCTGCAACACCTCCAGCAGAGATCTTGCTTTCTCTATCCTACTACCTGAGAACATTTAACTGGTAATACAGGTTGAGTACCCCTTATCCGGACTGTTTGGGATGGGAAGTTGTCTGGATTTTGGAATATTTGCATAAATATAATGAGAGATCTTGGGGATGGGACCTAAGTCTAAACACAGAATTCATTTATGTCTCACATACACCTTATACACATAGCCTGAAGGTAATGTTATGCAATATTTTGTGCCCCAGCATGCCTTGTGCTATGCCAGCCAGGTGCTGGAAAAAGTTTTTTTTTTTTTAAACGTAATAGCCCCCAAAATGTCTGGATTTTGGAATAGTCTGGATTTCACCTGCCCGGATAAGGGGTAAGCAACCTGTAATGACAATGACCGCATGCAAATCATGTGTGCTTTCACTGAACTACTGGCCAGTTCATACACCCAGCCATCCCCATGTGAGGCTTCACCAGGTTCGAAGTGTAGAGGCTCTCATACAGAGGTACAATTTGTAAGAACTGTGACTCTAAGTGGCTGTCCATAAAGCATTCATAATCCGAGTTATCACATTGGCAATGATCATTGCCATTGGGGTTCATGACTTTGTATGAACTGCCACTTAGTCTTTCTTCATTTTGTGATCTCACACATCTTCAAGTTGTTCAAACTCACACTTGCATATATTCGGATGGACCAATGTCAGTTTTCTACCACCACATTATGCAAATGGTGGATTTAAAATTATGTTTGCTAAAATTAGTGGGCATCGTTATCAAGGAGATGTGTACCATTCTTGAGCTAGGAAATGGCTAACTAGGCCCTCTGAGGACAGTCTGTCTTTGCAGGGCTGATGTGTAGAAAAAGAAAATAATGTATTGATTTTCAGTCCTTCCAGACCTTACACTGCACAATCATTTTTGCTTTTGAGATGCCTGCCTTTTGACATGCATAATATGAATGGATAACTTGACAATGAAGTGTTTCACTAGCAAAACCTTAGGGGATTTTGAGCAAAGTGGTGATCAATACTATAAAGAGAGCAAAACAGAGCATGCATCATTTCAAAGCTAATTATGTCTTTACCACTACACAATCGTTAGAAGGCCGAATGCTTCAGACAGAATGCATCTATTACACAAAAGTTCTGCATTTGCTCTATCCATGGTGGGCGAGAACGAACAATGCGAGTTAAACAAATAGGGGTGTGATAGGGTATTGCCGCTGCCACCACCACAACCCCTATGTTCTCAAGGCACAACCATTTTGAAGCAGAGAGAGTTATGAGGCAGACAGCAGCATTATTGATTAAAAGGATACACTTGGTGGCAGTAGGAGAATGGGTTTTGTTGGGAATATGGACCTGGCAGCCAATTCTACATCTCTTCTATGAATAAGCTTCTTTGACTTACTGCACACACAGGGTGTGATGGAGGGCAGTAAAAGGCTTTACCCCAGGGCCCCCAGCAGCCTAGTGCCACCACTATTCTGCATTGTAAGCTGTAGGTCAATTGTGGGTCTCTCTAATTACATATTGTGTACATTGATAGTTCGGTCTTTCTAAATAAAGGAGCACCCACATATGAGTCAACTCTTTAGGTGCTTTCATCCCTTTCCCCTGCTACAGTTCCAGTCTCTACCAGGACCTCCACAGCTGCTGTTTCAGTTAGAGAAGGCAACCCTGCCGTGACACGTAACATTTAGTTTGGCTCTGTGATTCATGCATTCATGTAAGCCAGGGGTGTCAAACTAATTTCATACAGCGGGCCAAGTAGCATGCATGGCACCTGCTGAGGGTCGGAAGTGACATCTTTAAGCAAGAAGTGATGTCATTAAGCAGATGATGGCCAGAAATAAGCACTTTGTTCTCACGTGGGAACTCGCCACAAATGAAAAAAAGAGAAAATATTCAAATCTCGATCCTATTTTCAAGATATGGGAGAACCCAATTTTCATGTGGGTCGTCCTTTCAGCATTGCCACTTCTGTCAAGGCATCACTACGCAGCCCAGCAGCTGAGAGGTGCTCTGCAGAGTGACACTTCAGCAGAGGCAGCACTGCTGAAAGGGTGGCACTGGGAGAGTCCAAGTATCATGTGGGTCAGATAAAGAGCTTCTGTGGGTCATATCCGGCCCGTGGGCCTTATGTTTGACACCCCTGATGTAAGCTTTTACTGTATCTTCTGTGAATACTCCAGTGTTACATTGTGTGCATGAATAAATGGCTCCATAACACATGAATGACATATATTATGTAATATCCGGGCTGTGAAATGTTTAGAGAGTTTCTGGTTGATTAATCTGCCCATTTAACCAGTTAATTGACTGATCATGTTTAAATAAATTTGCATGTTACTAAAATCTCAGAAGAGGTTCTATGGGAATAGCTCAGTGGTACAGCACATGCTTTGCATGCAAAGGGTCCCAGGTTCAATCTCTGGCATCCTCGGGTAGGGCACAGAAAAATTCCTGTCTGAAGCCCTGGAGATCCAATGCCAACAAAGGTACAAAATACTAATTCCAACTCAGTAGAAGGCAGCTTCATATGACACTTTGAGGGAACTGCGAGATGACTTATAATTTAATAAACAAAAGCTATCACTCATTAAGAAGAGATTCTTTTTCATTTCCTATTAACATTTTTGTAATACATCAAGATCAAAACAGCTAATAAGAATGAGTAAATGCATTTGCCCTTTATTCACAGCTATCCCAACTAACACTTGCCCTAATCAATTAAAACTGCCTCATCCGATTAAAAAATTAAACTGATTAAAGCTCACAGTCCTATGCAAATTAGCATCGCAAGCAACTAGAGAGCAACATTATTAGTAAAGAGGACAATTAGCTATAGTAAAATTATCTCCTGCTCTTACCTATCATTGCCAAATTATTCTGCATGAGTAGTAGAATAAATATTACGAGCTCAAACCAACTACACTATACCGACAGGTATCTATCATTTGTATAACATTTGCACAAGTAGTTCCTCTGGTGATGAGGCAAAGGCCACTGTGAAAGAGAAGAGGAGGAAACATGGAACTGAAAAGAAGAAGTCAAGAAGCAACAGCGGCTAGTGGAAAAACAAACAAACAAACAACACCTCTCATAGGACTCAAGAGACAGAGGTTCAAAGCTAAACAAGTGAAGGCTGCAGCAAAGGTTCATATATTGATCACATCAAAGTAGACTATCATTTGGTGGCCAATAACAACTAGTTTCAAAACACATATACTCAAAAGAGAGCACTTAACACATAAGAAAGACAATCTAGCCGGAGACGTGCTAAAAGAGTTAAACTTGGAAACCTAATGATCTATTTAGAACAAGTGAAGCTTAAAAGTCTTCATTTGCTAGGATTACTCCTCCAACTTGTTTTCTTCCTTCAGCACCAGGGTGTAGTATTGTTGTCCTGCACAATCAGAGGACATATGAGGCGTGAATGGAACCGGCAGATGATACGGATTCTCTCTCCCTACCAAATGAGCTGGAGCCAAGCTAATGGAAGATATCTTCCTTCTGTCTTTGAATCTGATGTCTCAAAGTAGCGCGTTGCTACTGCAGCAGCAACTTTGAATCTTACTAGTCTCAAAGTTTCTGCTTGAAGAAGCAGCTAGAATGGGAAACAAAATATGTTTCCAGATTTCAACTTGTGGATTCAATCCAAATTCTCTAAGCAAAGTAAAAGGTCAATCCTAACCAACTTTCCAGCGCCTATGTAGTCGCAATGCAGATATAAAGTAAGGGAACAAATGTTCCCTTACCTTGAGGAGGCCTCTGTAACTGTCCCCCCCCCCCCACTGCAGGCACAACTGCACCGGTGCTGTCAAGTTAGGATTAGGCTGAAAATCTATTAACTGAATTTGGCTTGACTGTTTGTTGCTGCAAGCACTATTTTATGTTCCATTTACTGTTTGGATTCAGCAGTTCCATTATTCGAATGGCTTAGACCAGTCAGTGGAAATAGTCAACATGGATACTGTATCCTAATCGTTCTGCTGGCACAGTTAATATTTTTTTTCATAGCTCATTCACAAAGGAGCCTGCTGTGAGTAGAGCATTCCTGTCCAGCTTTATTCAGCTAAGAACGATATAGTATAATGTTTTATTGACAGTCCAATCCTATCCATTTCCCCCTGGCCAATGCAGCAGCGTCAAACTGGTGACCAAAATATCCCATGTTGGAGGGGGGACGATGCTGCAGAGGTCTCATCCGAGTAAGGGAACAATTGTTTCCTTACCTGGGGGTAAGCCTCCATGGCACGGGGAGGTCAACTTGGACCTACAAAAGCTAAATAGCAGGCACAGATCCATGTGGATCCACACCACGGGATCAGGTCCAGAAAGGGGGTTAGGATATGGATCACACTGGCAGCGCCAATCCTGCCCTCTCACGGGCCCAATCTGTCCATTCCCTGCCCCCATCACTGCCCTCCCTCACCCATCTCCTGCCTCCCCCACCATATTACCTCCTATGGGAAGCAGTGGGAGAAGCGAGGATGCAGGTGTAGGCCTTCCTGCCAGCACTCCCAGCAGTGCACTGTGTAGCGCACCGTCAGAGCGACTCTTACAACTGGCTCTGACAGTGCCAGCAGAGCCTCCGGACCGTCGACAGGCAATAAGTATAGGATTGGGCCCTAAATTAGAACTGTCACTGACTTTGACCCAAAATAAAATTAGAGGTGAATTTGGAGTATCATGCCAGACAGAACATTTGCAGACATTTTAATTTCAGAGAGAAGTGTAAAGAATTTCAACAGTTACCAACATTTCTCAGGGGACGTTTTTCGTTGGCTGAGCATGGGAGGCGAGAAGGCCAGTGAAAGGTCAGACTGCAAAGGATATAGTTGTTCATGAAAGATATATACACACACACACGCGCGCGCGCGCGCGCGCGTGTGTATGCTGCTAATCAAGCAATTTAAAAATACGTTTAGCATCTCAACTATTAAAATCAAAGAATGTGTAGTTAAAATATAATCCATTTTTAAAAGCTTCAAAATATTTATAATTTAAAAATCTGTTCTAAATAATTAAAAAGTGAACATGAAGCATCAATATTGTACTTATAGTAACAAAATTAACTGGAATACTTAAAGATACCAGTTTGTGCAAAGATTTCTAATATGCTTTGTACTTCAAAAGGCAGCAATCTCAAATATTCGTTTTCACTTAGATGATTAGCCAGTCAGCAAAATCAATCAAGATTTTTCAAAGCATGTCCAAAGCACATTGGATTTTTCCTTCCTCTTAGTGCTTCCCCCTTTAAAGATGTTTGGATGTTAACAAAACTCTGCCTACTGTGCTAGTAAGTGATAAGTGTAGATAATTTTGACTTACAAGTATGGAATTAAAAGACTGATTTCAATAATTGTGTGAATGATTAACACAATATCCACCCAAGAAAATATGCCCTCAAAACACTTTTTTTAACAACCTTGGAAAAAGTGAAAAAATAAGAGCTCTCAATATTCTGATAGCAGCCCGGAAGTTTGCACGTTGATCAGTTGCCTTCAAAAGAAGCAAAACTCCTAATCAAAATCAAAGTACAGCTTTGTAAAAGTACCAGCGAGGTCATGCCAGTTTCCTAATGTCTTGGATGATAGTCAATTCTATGTGTTTTACAACCTATACTTTTAAAAGGGCAGATTGCTAACAATAAACAAATGTGAAGAATATTTGCTTGAATCTGATTATTGCTCATGAGTTCTTAGGAGACTCAAGGAACAATGGGCTTCTCCTATGTGTCCACACTGGTCTGTGTCCACACAAAAGATCCCCATTGGCTTCTACTGATACCTCCTTCTACTGATATCTCTCTCTTGCTTCCTCTTCCAGCCCCCAGCTGGTCTCACTACGGTATCATTGTGCCAGGTGCAATGGAAGGCACCTGGCCATTCTCAATAGCAAGAGGTCCTCCCATATTTCACATACAATTTTCGAGCACAGCCTTCTCCTCTCCAGGCCCCTGGAATCCTCTGCATACACAGGAGTGGGTGTGTAAGGAAGAGGGAGGGCCATGCTGAACTCTTTTTACATAAATTGAAATTACATGTTTGGAATACCCATTGTCTTTTAATCATATTTGTATCCTTCGTTTCCTTGGAGCATTTCACTGTAAATGGGGGCTATTCTATTTTCCCTCACAATAAGGTAAGTGTGAAACTTCACTCTGCATTTAGAAGCAAAGTCTACCCGAGACATTATTTCAAGCGTATGAAGGGAGAGGATACTCTGTGGGCAGATTGCAACATATATTTATAATACTTAGCTAGCTACAATTTGAAACATTAAACACATTTGCCTCACAAACTATCCAATCAGATCTTGCCATTTGGCTTCTCTAGTCCAGTCACTTTCTGGTTTAAAATGATCTCCACCTCACTCCTTTTTCAGTTCATCCCCTACCCCACTGCACATACATATCTTGACCAAAGTTTGAGGCTTAGTCTGTCTACTTCAATAGTAGGACAGGCTGAGAGATAACGACTTGCCCAATGACACTTTGTTAATTTCATAGCTGGCCAGAAATTTTAACGCCCTGGACCAAATCCAGCACTTGTTCTACTATTGACAGTTTACATTAACAAAAAGCATGCCACCAAGGACTGTTTAAGACCATTAGTCTACCTAAACCAGAACAGTCTTACCTAGAAAAGTCCAGGAGTTGTTCTCAAGCCCTCTGCTATCAGAGTTGCTTTAAAGTGCAGATAGCAGGGACTGAACCTGGTGTCTCCAGTTTGTAAAACGCATGTCTCAGCTATGACTTAGCTATGGCCCCTACCCATACCTTACTCTGACATGGGCCAAAGCATAGGGGAACAGGGAAAATAAGACTGACCTTCCTTTGAGATATCAAGAAGGGTATGCTCTCCAGTAAAGATTACCCTGTAAGTCAGTTCACAAAGCAAGTGTATAAGGTGCTCACTTCTAAGTGCTGTGAAAATTTTCCCCAAACTCCAAGCACATTGTTGACCTGTGTTGACTGGAAAATGGTTCGTCCAAACAAAAAAACCACAAAAAAACCTGAAGTAGCTGAGTTTGCCAGGACCCAAGGGAAGCAGAAAGCTCCACTGTCAGTTGGAAAAGAACCCTGTAAACAAACAAGTGTTGCCAAGGCAGCCATGGAATTCTTTGTTGCACCCTGGAAAGAAATCTATAACTCACATATTGGAGGCATTTAATTTGCAGACGTTCTCTTTATATCTGCTACAGGCTGTTTCTGTTAGCAGAAGGAAAATCTTCCACCCTTAGAGCCAGTTTTGACAGTACCTTCATCATCCAACTGGCCTTGTACAATGAAAGATGTGTGTTCATAGCATGACCATGCCCTCCCCTTTCCACTAAATATTCCTATGTCCGGGGGGGGGGGGGAGATAAACCACACATGTTTTTCAGCCACAAATCCACAGTGGCCCTTTGTCCAACAGCATTTTTAACCCAGTTCAAATGTTCAACAAATCCATCGTTATTATATAGATAAATAACAATTCCTAAAATCTCAGCAGCACGAAACCAGTATTTGAGAGGGAAATCTTTCCAATGATGCATAACACAGCCTGGGCCAGTAAATGAAGAGAGACGAGGATCAATGACGTGATTTAGATTGTTTATCACCAAATGAGCCTTGACTAACAAAACAGGGAGCCTATAGTAATAGCAGCCCAACACTGCAATATGATGGAAACAACAATGGAAGGACCAGCTAAAGGACCCAAGCAATAATAACCAGGGAAGTTGTCAACAATTAACAACCAGGGAAGTCCTCACAATCGCAAAGATCCCTAGCGTAGATCTGAAGCCTGGCTACATGTTACACTCACCACATGAAAAGGAGCCAGGCTCATGCTGAAAGAGGAGGTACAGCTGGCCAACAGAATTTTAACACTTGCTGTCTTTGCTCAGCTAACGTCCCTTAGCAATTAAGAAGGAACGATTGAGCAAAGTAAAGAAAGATAAAAGGTACATCACCTACCAGTGTCAGCATGACATCAAGGCTAATATCTTCAAGCCTTCTTTTGAGTGCTCCCTATCTGGAGAGTGCCTCAACACGTTCAACAGTTAGAGCCTGGCTACTGTTTAGGTGGTGAATGTGAGCTCTCAACTGAATTAGGAAAATTGGTTAGAACCAGATCCTCGGGACAGCAACACCAATAATAATATGAATCATAGTTTCAAAGTCAGAAGTTTTAAGCTCAGTAGCTTTGCTGATATTTATGCACAAGGAGTTGGCAATCCTACCCTGTAACTACACTCTATTCATAATAGAGAGTCTATCTGTTCTTTAAAATAGAACGCGGCTGTCAGATTTGACTAGCTGTGCACAGCACGGGGGTGGGGTCAACTTTTCCCATTCCTGCAACACTGTTAGATGAACATTTCTTCTTCCACACAACTATTAAAATGGTACAAGAGTCCTGACTTCTGTTGCATCTGGTCACATAACAGTGGTCAGATGAACCCGATATTAATCTGGTGATCAACAATAGCTATCATGCTATGTTCCCTATAAGACCTTTAAATTATTACCGTCCAATTGGAGGCACAATCCAGTTCATAACCTGTGTGCTTTATCATTGAAAGTTTCCTGTCTATTTAAATCTCCAGTCCTTTAGGGAAATAACACCTAAGGTATCAAGAAGCTTGCTTATTTGCAGAAAAATTGAAGTAATCATATTTGCCACTTAAAAACACAATCTCTCATTAGCTTGACTACTCTTTCAGCTGTATCTATGCCGATTATTCAGCAGGAAGACCTACACAGAAGCTCCATTGGGACTTTAAAAAAGGCCCTGCCCTCTTCGAGGCATTTGGAAGACTCTACTGTGCAGTGAGCAAGAGAGCTGGCCCAGCTTTTGTTTGTTACCTACACCATAATGAGTCCCAGCTGCAGGGATCCACTCCAGGATTATCAGTGTTGGCTCTTTCCTCTAAAATAAAATGGGTTCACTTTCCTTTCCTGTTGCAAGGTCTTAGCTCCTCCCTTGCCAGCTGGGTATTCCATCCATAGATTTCTATTACACATGAAAAAAAGAGGATTCAGTACTGTTTTGAGAAATACTCTTACAAACATTCATATTCTCCAATTGTTGAAAACAATGAGTTCTCACAATGCTGTGCTACTTTAATCCAGGAACTTTAACAGAGATGCCCACTTCTCGGCCTGTGCGTCACTGACAGCCAGCAAAGCTGGAAGGAATTCATCTTTATAAATCATCAGCTCCATAGTTAAATCGTATACAGTGCCAAAGCTAAACTACCCAAACATGGAAGGACCTGCTGCTTATGTGGGTATTCAGAATTGCCAAATAATGGGTCTCAAATATTTGACAAATGCCAGCTGCTTTGTCTCATTCAATCACATCAGTGCTAAACTGGCAGTCATCTTATGTTGAAGCTTGCTTGGTGGTAATATCCAGAGGCTGGGTTTTGTCCGGATTATTAGACCAATGTATACTATGCCTTGGCTGACCAAATTGGCCCATACCTGCAGCATCACAAGCCTGGCCAGAAGGATAATTTTCTTGGCATATCAAAATGGCTTGGAACATGCCAGTGTGCAGCTCAATCCACTTGACAGTTACCTCATTACATTTATTCATCAGGAAGCTGACAGAGGAATTAACAACAACAGAATAATATAACAATATTGAACCAAAATTGCCCCACAGACTCTCTTTACTGGCAGAAGGGAAGCTGGGTGTGCTCCCTTCCTTTCTGCCAATCCAATTCACCCTCGTGTCATAGTTAATGCTTGCGTTATAAGAGAACTGCACATTCTCAGGCCCAGGTGGCATCTGTGGCCAGGGGGGCCTTTGCCCAGCTTTGGCTTGTGCCCTGGCTGCGGTTGTACCTGGATCGGTCGGATCTGGCGACTGTGGTCCATGCCCTTGTGACATCTCGCTTAGACTACTGTAACACACTCAATGTGGGACTACCCTTGAAAATGGTTCAGAAGTTGCAGTTGGTGCAGAATGTGGTGGCCTGTGTGGTCACTGGGGCTCAGCGTGCAGAATCTGCTGTGCCGTTGCTCCGGCGGCTACACTGGCTGCCCATTCCTTTCCGAGCCCAATTCAAGGTGTTAGTGATGACCTTTAAAGCCCTATATGGCATAGGACGGGATACCTCAAGGACCGCTTTCTCCCATACAATCCTGTTCATCCCCCTAAGATCATCTGGGAAGGCCCTTCTTAGGATACCACCGCCATCTGAAGCCAGAGGGAGGGTGGTAAGGTGTAGGGCCTTCTACATTGTGGCATCATGCCTCTGGAATCAGTTGCCAGAGGAATTGAGGACAGCCCCCTTGCTACATGTTTTTCGGCGGGGTTTTAAGACCTATTTGTTCCATCTCGCATTTGAGGAGGGAGGAACTACCTCAGGACTCTTTTTACTTTTGCTGCTGTGACATGTGTGTTTTTCAATTTTAATCTGTTCTGTACTCTTTTTTAATTGTAATTATATTTTAATATTTAATTTTAATTGTGGGTGGTTTTAATGGTTTTTAGTTATGCATTAGTTGTTTTGTTATATGTTTGTTGTATACCGCTTTGAATTTTAGACAAGCTGTATAAAAATCTTTTAAATAAATAAATATGTGCAACCTGGGGGAGCTGAAAGAAAGCAGGAGGTTATCTTGACCCCCCAAAATATTTTTTTATTTTGATAATGAAAGGGGACTAAACCCTACAAAATATTTTCACACAGACACTACTAATATAATAAATGTGTATGCTTTATTTATTTATTTTTCACATTTTTATACCGCCCTTCCTCCAAGGAGCTCAGAGTGGTGTACATATTTCCTCCCCTCCTTTTGTCCACACAACAACCCTGTGAGGTAGGTGGGGCTTAGAGATAGTGACGGGCCCAAGGTCACCCAGGAAGCTTCGTGGCTGAGCGGGGATTTGAACCTGGATCTTCCAGGTCTAAGTCCGATTGGTCAATAACCTTCTGCTTCAACTAACTAGTGAACTAACTAGTAATTAACCATTGGACAAAAACCAATGTGTAACATTTCAGTTCATAGAACTGAATTCGGAATATATTTATCTATCTTCTTAGGAGAGATATTTGTTTTGTTAGAGTCACAAATGGCTTAAATATTAGGTGTCTGGGTTTGCTCTGAGAGATGGGACCACCTGGCTCAGAGCACCCCAGGTGGGACGTTATGGGGCAAAGGATGCTCGGTCAGGAACTACTGCCACTGAGACTTACCGCAGGACCTTGCCTGCTGCATGGGAGTTTGGATAGGGCTACCTCCATTGTCTCAGCAATGGGAGAACTCTGATCCAAGGTTTTGCTCAAGAAGCAGAGGAGATAGAGATTGAAGGAACTATTCTGAGGGCTTTAAAAGCCCATTTCAAAGAAAAAGATTAGGGTGTACTGGCTCTTCAAGAGGTTGAGGCAGACAGTCCACGGAAGCTACCTGAAGAGAGGAACCAGAAAGGTCTTCTTAACCCCCCCCCTCAGAAAACTCCTCTGAGACTCCCCCTGGTTAGCCCCTGATTACTGTCTCCCTTCAGATGGACCACCCACACAGTGGGTGTCTTCCTTGCCCCTGTGGTGCTGGAAAGCAGACAGTAGACCATCACAGAATTCATGCCTCACAGATAAATTACTTTTCTGCCTAGTAGTTAGTGAACATTTTGAAAGTTTGAGGAGGAAAAAGTTTTAAGGCAACTTCTTACAGAATAGTTGTCTTTGATCATGGTAGCCTTTTGGAATGGTAACACTGTTCACTTTTTGACACATTTCTTGGCATAATCCTCAGGGCAAGGCATGTTTGGTTGTTCTCTGTAAAGAGGCTATAATGAGACATTCAGAATCCACATTATTTATGATTCAGAGTGCACAGTAAATGATATTACTAAGAGATAACTGCCTCAAACTATTTTAAATGGGAGAGTTCTCCAGATTCTCATTTTATTTTCATTCCAAATATAGAGTTTCTTTTTGTGTGATAGGAGCAGCCAATAATGGCATGACCTCATCTATATAGGGAAAGGATTATTCTCCTCCTCCAACTCCACACATTCTTCTTGGCATACCAGTCACACGTTTAGGCTGTGGAGTTATACAGGTGTCCCTCCCTTAATGATGGATCACTTAATGATGATTTGCATATATGACGGAGGTTCCCAAAGTGTGAAAAAAGAATTAAAGCTACAGTACTGTATTTTAAATGCAAAAAAATGTCATCTTTAACTCTCGGTGTTTCTGTGTGTGTTTCTACCTCCATTGATAGGTAGAAATATTTTTGTGCTTTGTGTTGTGTTACACTCATAATGTACATTGTGTTTGCCATTCATTCCCTATTACAACTCCACTGTGTTACATTGAGGACTTGCTTAATGACGGTTTCACTATATGATGGGTTTTCCAGAACGTATCCACGTTAAGCAGGGGACACCTGTACTTGTATGGTTGCTTTCTCTCCGATCTCACTACAGGTTGATTACCCCTTATCCGGACATCCGAAATCCAGACTATTCTGAAATCCAGACATTTTTGGGGCTTTTAAAGTTTTTTTTTTAAAGTTTTTCCAGCACCTGGCTGGCATAGCACAGGGCATGCTGGGGCACAAAATTATTTTTAAAAAATATTGTATAAAATTACCCTCAGGCTATATGTACAAGGTGTATATGAGACATAATTGAATTTTGTATTTAGACTTGGGTCCCATCACGAAGATGTCTCATTATATTTATGCAAATTTTCAAAAATCCTGACAAATCCAAAATCCAGACAGCTTCCCATCCCTAGCAGTCCAGATAAGGGATACTCAACTTGTACTAGTTAACAGCTTTTTTCCCTCCATATCCCCCCCCCTTTGCCCCCCAGGACGGTCCAATGTGATTCAAAAACTGCTACTGCCCTGACTCACCACCGTGCGTGCCCCCCACCACCACCATATGGAAGATGGCAATCCATGCATGAGTTACTAGATGTTGGAGTGTGGCCTAAGTGATCAGATTTTAGCAAAGAAACGGGAGCAATGGTTCGTATGGGATTTTTCAAATAAGAAAGAAAAACCATGTCTGCCTAAGTCATTGAAGATGTGCAACAACACAAAGCAAACAGGTTTGCTGTTCTCCCTGGGAAACAAGCTACTCAGTGGCAGTCAAAACACTTATCTTAGGCAAACGGGTACTAGGTTTTTTAAATTAGAAACAATTTGAAACACTCTTTTGTGAATGCTTTTAAATGAGAGCTGAACTGTGGGAAGCCAAACAGAAAATTGTGCTGTGTACAATTGCAATGCACTTCCATTGTTGTGTTGATACAAAAAGGGATGAAAACTATGTTTTTAACATTATCTTGCAAGACAATCAGAACAAAAATACATTTATTTATTTCTCAAGTGAATGTGATGGCTCCTTAAAGACACATAAACTGGAATGTGACAGAGAAGAATGTTATGTATCTAGCTGAGGATCATGTTAAGGGAATCTAAAATCATTTACAGAACTTAGAAGCCTGGAGGATAGTTTGCAACATTCAGTAATGGAGACATGTATCACGTAGGGGGAACAGAATCTAGTATTTTTGTGGCTGTGGCACACACACACACACCCCAAATGTCTGGATAAAGCGACTGGGGAGCACAGAGAATTAGAATAATAAGCAGCTGTGGTTTGCGTAATTGAGATTATGTAATGAGAAACGGATCCATATGAGGAATGCAACAAATACTTAGGATTTTCATTTGGGGAGCACAGAGAGAAGGAACAATTCTGAAAAGGTGGTGTGGTGGAAGAGAATGTGAGTGGAAGGCAAAATCATTGCAATGCCTAGAGTTAACAACATCCCTCCCCATCCCTTCTCTCCCCTATAGTTGGTAGGTCTCTGCTGCCACCACCAAGGCTGGGAAGCCAGAGGGAGGTCACCTTGGCAAATGTCTCTTCCCGATTTGAAAAGGGGTTCCTCAACATTTGGGGAATTCCAACATAACCAAATAGCCAAAACATACAGTAGCAAAAACTGAGTGATCCGGGGAAACAAGGTCAACTCGCTTATGAACTAAAACCAGGCAGGTAATCAAAAACAATAAAAATGAGTTTATTAAAATGATGAAATAAACAAGGCAAAACAGAAATGGAGAGGGGATACAGAGATTCAAAAAAAGCAAAACATATTAAAAGCAAAACACTACTAGTTTGGGAAAACTTGGCATACAGCTTCAGACAGGTGGAATGTCAGAGTCCCTAAATGTAAATTGCTAAATATGTTTCCGTATCCTTAGCTATTTTCACTGTCCAGATGGGGAGGGGGTCCTGTTCCTGTACCCCCATGAGGAGCAGGTGAGCCCTTTATTAATGCATGGAGATGAAACATCAATGATGACTCAGTGGCAACTACCCCAGACAGTTGTGTGTGCAACCTTAAACATAGGTTTGATTATGTCATAAGGTCATCCAATTGGATGAGTTAGGATCATTTGGGCATTCCATTCCACCTCTTTAACTAACCAGGTGGGCTTGGCTGCCCAATTGATGAGTACATGCCACTCTCAGCATGAGTACAAGCCTACCCCCTCGCACGGGCTGACTCGCCGGATCATGATGACGCTGGGCTGTCGCCCCCTACCTTCTCCTTTAGAGGTTCTTATTGCGCCTCCAGGGGAGAAGGAATGGGGTAGGTGGCAGCCAGAACATGAAGCCGCCTCCTTCTCCTCCTGAAGAACCTAGAACTGACGTCACAACATCACCACCCCAGGTGTTACTGCTCCTGGCAACGCCGCTGGTGAGAAGACATGTAGAGGATTGTGCTGCAATTCTCCTAGACATTTCAGCAGCTTTTGATATCATTGTCATGGCCTCCTGCTGGATAAGGAACTGGGGGCACAGTGTACTCAGAGATTCTGTTCCTACCTGAAGAGTTGATTCCAGAAGGTGGTGCTGGGGCCTACTGCTTGACATTGTAACAGTTATGCTGCAAGGTCCTGCAAGGTTCCATTTGTCCCCCCATGCTGTCTAGCATATGCATGAAACTACCCACCCCCCGGTCTGCCCTCCCCTCCGCTGACCGATGGAGACTTACTTGCTCGGTGTGGTGGACGGGCTAGACGTGGTCCAGGTAGACCAGCGCCAGGCTCGGCGCCGGCAGGGCTTACTCACTGGGTGTTGAAAACATGCCTTATGGCACATTTAGGACACCAGCACCAGTGGAGCCATCACTCTGTCAGCAGAACTGTAGACAGGATTGCGCCGTAAATGTTTAAATGGTTGTACTGTACTTTATTGTTCTGTTGTAGCATCCTTACAATGTTTTCACTGAAGGGCTGGACAGACAGAAATGCAATAAGAAGCCAGGAAGCACTTTGAACAAGGACAAGTATCAGCAGTCAGGAAACACTTAGATGGGGAACAACTATAAGCACTAAGATGTCAGGGAGCATGTCAAACAAGGAACAATGCATACATGCCAGAATGTGAATAAAAGTACACTCACAGGCAATCTACCCATAGAAAATCTGAAATATATGAAATACCGCATATGTATTTGTGGATAAATGTTCCAAACATGTTGCATTACTCTTCCACACAGAAGAAATGTTGTCGATCGAAAGGTCGGCAGTTCGAATCCGCGATGGGGTGAGCTCTCGTTGCTTGGCCAGCTCCTGCCAACCTAGCAGTTCCAAAGCATGTTAATGTGAGTAGATAAATAGGTACCGCTTGCGGGAAGGTAAACAGCGCTCCGTGTTCCAGCCACATGCTACGCGCTGCGGCAAGGAGAGTCATGCCGGCCACATGATCACGGAGGCGTCTTCGGACAATGCTGGCTCTTCGGCTTTGAAATGGGGATGAGCACCACACCCTAGAGTTGGACACGACTGGACTTAATTGTCAGGGGTCACCTTTACCTTTAATCTGCATGCCAGAGGTCATACCATAGTAGAATACTACATGACAGAGGTGCCACCACATTTTCTTGCCCTTCTGTTTCCATTGAGGATTAGAAAACTCCACTGACTATTTGTAAAACTTTCTGCTAGGAAGAAAGACTGATGTTGTGGCCCAAGGTGGATGCATCTTACTGTACCTGCCATGCAGTTAATCAGCAACTGAGGGAGGCCAGATTGAGGCAGAGAGGCCATGACTGACTATACCTTCCAGTGGAAACTGCTGCCAACATGCCTTCAAAGTACCAGACTCAAAAGTTAAAGGGATCGCTGAGAGGCAGGGCTGTCAAGTATCATCTTCTCAACTCCTTTTCTTTAATGTTCAGCACAAGTCACAAGCAATGTACTTTCCAGGCTTGGTGCTACTGGAGTAGAGACTTTGGGAAGCTAGGCAAAGGCTGTCAAGGGCAAGTTGTTTGGGATTATAGACCATATTATTACAAAAATGGTTCACAATCAGCAGACCAGGTGTATAGTCATACAAATTATATACTGTCAAGTGTTATAGAGAGGGAGAAAAGCATGTGCGCTTTAAACTTATTGAATCTGCATCTTGATGAGCAGAAGCCAAGAAAGAAGAGAGATTCTAAGAAAACAGCCAATTCATTTTGTCCCATTGTGAGATTTTACAAGTAGAATTTCCTGGTGAGCAGGTGGAAATTTAAGATAATCTGCTGTCATTGGAACCCCATGGATGGATAAGTGGCAATGTGGCCACCTGCCTCCCCTTAGGGTGAATGAATACTTGCTGGGTTTCAGAGAAAGAATTTGAGCAGGGAGATGAACGGGTAATTATCCTGTGAGGCAATAAAAGCTTGGGTACATTCAGTGGAAAATGGGCAGAGTACATCTCCATCAAACCGCCTGAAAGCTTATGAACTTTGGTTGCTTCTAGAAGTTTTAGGAGTAATCAGAACCTAATTTGAGGTAATATTAGGTTGCCAAATTTCCCGTTCCGCACATGGCACCTTTGGATTTAATTTTAAATTTACCTGCATAGCTTGAAATAAGTCAGACCAAATCAGTTCTTTTGCTTAGGATGAATAACAATGTTCCTGGCGCTAGGCAGAGACTTTGTTTGCCAAGTTCTAACCTGGTGGGAATTGTTGCTGCCAAGTTATTAGCTTCTGAAGCTCAGCATTTATAATGGAATGCTGACGTCCTCAACTCTCCTGGCAGTGAACAAACTCTAGGATAGAGTGGCAATGAGGTGCACTAACACATTTAACAATGGTGTGGGGATTTTCCCAACAAGAGGATCATTTGCTGATTGTTATGTGGACTTTGGCTTACTATCGATACACGAGAGAGAAGCTGCACAAATTTGGAGGTAACAATCTAAAACACGCTAGGAAGTCAGTCTACAATGCCCTCACGGGTGAAAGAGCACTAAACATCTTGGAAAAGTATTATTTCTAAATGTGTGACATGTCCGGAAAATGGTTTCGAGACAGCTTCATCATAATTTTAGCCCTCCTACGTAACCTCATTTTCTCTACCACTGGTGTGTATATCACCCCCTCTCTCATTCACACACACACACCAGTGGCATTGCTAGCGTACCCCAGGGGGCGGGGTGATGACGCGTTTTGTTTGAAGCCTTCTAGGAGTGTGGGCAGGGACATCCAAAGCACAAGAAATGGCACAAAACCCTCCACAGCTGCAGATGCAGTCACTCTGCCTGCAAAACAGCAGGCGGGGAGCAGAAAGTTGCCGCAATGGCTCATCCTTGCGAAGAGACCATGGCTGTCACTTGGGGTACAGCACCCCCTCCCTGGCCTGGCTACGCTACTGACACACACACCATTTGCTCACTGTTGTCCCTTTTGCATTCATCTTGTATTGCCTTCGTGGTTATTTTCCTTTTAAGTTGCCCCAACAAAGCTGGGCCTACACTTATGATCTTTTTCTGATGCTGAAGGCCAAAGCAAAAGTTGTATTAAATGCATAGTTTGACCTTCTATGTTTACTGCTGTTTTAAATAATAGCTGCAGGAGAGCCCAGTAAGTAATTCCCCCCCCCCCACAGGTGCAGAATCAGGGTCATGGCAGGCGGTAGGGAGTATTAAACCCTTTCATATTGTATCTCGGAACCTGCCAAAAACCAGACCATCGAAAGGTGCACTATTAGGCCTGAGATGGCCGATATTGGCACCAATGGAAGCCTCCCTTCAAGAATGCAAGCAGGAAAGTTTTAAATGCCATTGCCAGGATCAAGATCACTGGTCCCACACTACAGCTATTTACCTTGGGAGGGGGGAACTCATGAAGAGCCAAACTACACATTTACCATGTACCGGTATTTTGGGCTCCATGAATTCTATAGAGTTGACAAAGAGGTGTCAGTTATTATAGATGATACATTACTCCCGGGGGTTGTGAGCCTGCAAGAGACTCCACACATGCTGCTAACTATTGAGCGGGGCCTGGCAAATGTCTGAAATGGATCTAATTCATGATGTTGTGAGCATTATTGCTTCTGATATCATAATCAGAAAAAGAATACATATTCTTGCTTGAAGGTATTTTTTCTTCATGCATAAATTGCATTAATTCAAAATAAAAAGAATTCACATTAAAATATGTACTGTTTTTCATTCAGTTGCTTTCAATGGAAATCCAGCCAGTGCTGCGGCTAGACTGTTGAACTTGAACTGGGGAGTCATAGGTTCTAGTCCCCATTCAGCCATCACCGGTGAGAGGCCAGCTCCTTGGAGGAAGGGCAAAATACACACATTATGAATATATAAAGCAGGATCATAAAATGTAAAAAACCAGAAACCATGTGGGTAAAGAAATTAGATGGGTGTGAAATTGTCAAAGATCAATACCTGGCTTCATCTTCACATCAACTTGCTTTCAACATAAGGCACAAGGACTGCAACACAGTACGGCAAGATCAACCTTTCTGTTCTAGCATTTCTAAGGTATATCATATTAAGAAAAGAGTAGATTCAGGCCGTGATACTAAGTTTCCAACTTGGAAGCCTATTCTACTAAAAACCACAGGACTTTAGCATTGGTGTCTAAGATACAAGTTTAAAGCCCCAATCAACTAAAGCATAACATCATACTAAGTGATTTTGAGGTTTTGATCGCAGAGACAGGTATGATTCTATCCTTCCGCTGATCTGAGCAAAAAGTAAATCCCAGTTTCCTTGGTTTAAGTTTTTTATGCCATCACCTGGTGGCCACTACTAAAAGCACATGCAGCTTAATCTCTATTCTTGTGCAGTTTTGACCATGTAATCCAATGCATTTCAAAACAGACAAGCCCACATTACGTATCAGGATAAGCATACCTTCACTATCAGAGGAAAATACAAAAATCTTTAGAATCTCAACAGTCATTATTTTAAAACCTAAATGCTGATGGAGATAATTCAAAATCATTACTCCCTACATAGTTTGTCCCTTAAATTCTCGCCATCGAATGATGTAAGAAATCTATATATAGAATACCAGGAACTTAGTATTATGCCTCTTCATCATGATAAAAACAAGAGACAATGTGAGACAACACAGAGCAGAGGAAAAGGGGATGCAGTGGAGTAGGGCCTGGAGCTGGGAGCGCATCTTGAACTGCCACCTTGAGTGATGTCAGGCAGACATCACTATTGCCCAGATTACCCAAAAGAGAACTGCAGGGAGATCATTCAGGCCAGCAAAGAAACCTCATTGTGCCAAGAAGCCAGAGCAGTCCTGGTGATATTTCCAGATCCCTTTACACATCTGCTGTGCCCTACTGTAGACAGAATTCATCTCACTCATTCACACTTTCTGCCTTAGCTTTACTTGTTCTGCCATACATGTCACAGGAGCCCAGGTCTGACAGCCCGCTCATCTCCCAAATACATCCCCCCCCCACAGGCCAGGAAATTTCACAGGACTTTAAAGAATAGGATATTATTCAGCCTTGTAGGATAGGACAGCATCTTCTCTAATCAAGTGGGGGGGGGGGGAGAGAGAAATGCTTTGTAGTGTTCATTTTATCACTCTGTTCAGTTATTTTGGACTTCCAAGTTAACCTTCAGCTCAAAGAAGGAAACAAGGTGGGACAGGGGGGCCTACAGAGCAAGCTGGGTGATGGGATGGCTCAGTCAGACACCTGTTTCTGTGGAATGCTGCCAGATAAGTCCCATCCCACACAGCCAGTTCTAATGTTTTTCAGCTATCTCTGACTCCTGCCCCCCCCCATTACTTTTCTCATCTCCTGCAAAGCCAAATACAATTGCTGCCTCTTTAGCTAAGAGACAAAAGCCCCATCGCCTGCACAGTGGAGCTGACTGTGTGGGAGGGAGCTTGTCCGGCTGCATTACTGAGATGAATGCCCTGTCCCCCCACCTATTTCTTCCCCATTTTTCTGTATTTTGGATACTTTTAACTCCCCAGGAGCTCCTGTTCCAGGTCAGCAGTCTTAGAGTTACTGGGAAATCCTCCTGCAGCAGTCTTGTTCTTTGCTTGGAAACTCCATTATTCTCCATCCAGGTGCTGGATGCGAGTTCAGCGTTCTCTTCCTGTCTGGAATGACTACTCCCTCTCCGGGATTGGCATGTGCTTAGTGAGTGGACACTAAAACTTGTCCATCTAGGTCAAGGGGGTGGGACGGAGTGACCAGGTGGGTTCCACTCCTCCAACCAGGTAACTTGGTGATATCATCAAAGCAAAGTTATATAACAGAGGTGGCTAAACTGTGGCTCCTAAGCTACATGCGGCTCTTTGACCTATAATGTGCGACTCTCGGAAATATGTTGGCTGAGCTCCTTTTTGCATCACAATTAATAAGAAGTTTCCAAGCTTTATAATTATTTACAATTATAATCCAGTCCACTGGATTAAAACATAAGTTTAATGTTCATGGTGAATTAATATATTCAAGAATTTAAATGCTTCTTAAATATTGCGGCTCTCAAAACATCTGAAGTTTATCATACGTGGCTCTTACATTAAGCAAGTTTGGCCACCCCTGTTATATAAGTGCCAGCCCACAGGAAGTCTTGGTTGTTCTCTGCCAGTTGCATGAGTTACCCACTCATTGGGAGCTCTGAGAGGAGGACCCACTTGCTCACTCGCAAGTGCCAGGACTAGGGCTTCCCTGAGCAATTGGACAACCTTATCCTATCTAATTTTCCCCCACAGGTGCAGCTGCGCCACCGGAGTGCATGTTGCATCCTGTGGGGGGGGGGGGCTGTCTCAGAGGTTTCCTCTGGGTAAGGGAACATTTGTTCCCTTTCCGCAACAGGTCTACTCGGACTTGCAACAGTGATTTTGCTGGTGCAAGTCCAAGAGGGCTTGGTAAGGCGGATAGGATATCTATGGCACTGCTGCTGCCGATACTGCCCTCTTCTCACCCTCAATACTGCCCATCCCACCCCAGTCTGTGTTGTTCCTCCCCTCCCTGCCCTCCCCCCCCCACTTTCAGCGGCATTTGGGCTAGGCCTGGGCCTGATCAGGAACAAACATTATCTGATGTTTTTAAAATGCTGCTGTTTTTGCCCTGGTTTTTGGCAACAGGTGTGTTCCTCTGAAAGAAAAAGCATGGACTCAAGAACTTATGCAATGTGATTTGGATTAACATCTAAATTAGGAAGGCTCAGCTTTGGAAGAGGTCTCATGCTCTCATACGCGGAAGCCATCTTTCCTTATCCATGTGAAAAGTTTATGTTTCTCAGTGAAGAGATCTTGGCACATGTTTTAAAAGCACTCTTTCCCATATGAGTGCTGTACAGGTCCTGGTGTGGGGAAGAGAGGGAGGTTTAACAATTTCAACACCCACTCATAAATCTGAACTAGATTTATGTATTCCTAGTATAGTTATTTAGGCAGATCCTTAACATGCAATCAAGATTCATATTTTAAATCCCATCCCAGGCTAAATTGCCTTTTCAAGTATCCCTCTTTCAAGCTGTAGCCTTGCAGATCTCAGAAATAGCTGGCAAGGCAATTTAACAGGCTTCATTGCATCTCAAGCTTGGCAGTCAGTGGTGCCTTTGCCATGTGCCATCCCAACTATGTACTGACCCAATAAGGCCCTCTCCCTGGAAACAATTATGAGAGTATGTTGCCATAGGACCAAGATGCTGTTTTAAGGGTTAAGATGACTCAATCCCCCTCCCCACCATAAACCAACCCTTCTCAGTAAGTAGGCCAAAGGAACTATTCTTGTTTTAAACTACTGAGGATGAAGCCCTAAGGAAAAACATTAAAACTTTAGGTGTTGGCTAGGGATATAGAAAGCCTGCTGAGAATGTCATTATTGTTGAAATCAGTTTGGCTTTTCTCAAGACGCCTCCAGTATTTTATCTGAGCAGTAACTTTGAATTCACGTCACTCAACATTTTAGTGGCAACTCTAGAATAGGCTACTTTGTTTAAGAGCCAACAGCTTACTCAACAGGCGTCTTACATTTACCATTCTTAGACAAGGTATTTGAGCATGTTGTAGGATCTGAGGCTTTGTTTGAGCATGTGATCGCAGACTGACTCCAGCCTTTCCTGGATGTTACAGCTTATCCTGACCCTTTCGGATTTGGAATCTGGTCTGGTTTGGGGACTGAGACAACCCTAGTTGCTCAGATGGACGACCAACACCAGTAACTGGAGGAGTGCCCCATACTTCCGTAACCTCCCTTTGTAACCCCTCTTTCCTCTCCTCACCTGGGGTGAGCGGCAGGCATGGGCAAGAACACTGTTGTACCTGGATGCAGTAGCCATGGCAGTGCAACAATTCATTTATTTGTAAACCTGTATATCCCACATAGGCCAGTGGGTGGCGCAGTGGGTTAAACCGCTGAACCATGAGCTGTCAATCGAAAGGTCGGCAGTTCGAATCCGCGATGGGGTGAGCTCTCGTTGCTTGGCCAGCTCCTGCCAACCTAGCAGTTCCAAAGCATGTTAATATGAGTAGATAAATAGGTACCGCTTGCGGGAAGGTAAACAGCGCTCTGTGTTCCAGCCGCATGCTACGCGCTGCGGCAAGGAGAGTCATGCCGGCCACATGACCACGGAGGCGTCTTCGGACAATGCTGGCTCTTCGGCTTTGAAATGGGGATGAGCACCACACCCTAGAGTCAGACACGACTGGACTTAATTGTCAGGGGTCACCTTTACCTTTACTTTTCTATATCCCACCTTATTCAAAAAAAGAATTGCAGCAGCTAACAGTTCCATTTAAAACACAATACCCATAAAATATACAATAAAGGATGAGGGTAGCAGGAACAGGAAGCTGTGCTGCACCCAAACACCAGGTGTCTGCAAGCAGCAGACTTGGTACTTGGTACTTGGTACAAGCAGCTGCAGTACCAGACTTCTGTCTTCGCCTTGATGCGCTCAATTTTAAAATGAAATGCCAATTCTACAAATAAAATAAGCACATTAAAATAAATAGATGGAGAAAGTAACTGCCTCTGAGGAAGTAGTGGGGGAGAAGCCGGAACGAGGCCAACACAAGCCCAATTGTAGGGTTGGTGCATCCATGAGAGTGGCTGAGGCAATTGCCTGAAGCAGCCGATTGGTGGATGCCAGCCACCCACTCACCTCCACTGCTGTTCCTCCTCCTCTCGCTCCCTGCATTGAAAGAGGATAAGGGGGATGGAGAGGAAGTGTGGAGGGAGGTGAACTACAGTGTTGGAGACTGTAGCCCACTACTGTTGTCTTCCTCCATGCTTCCTCTTCTGTTCCATCCCCCTCTTCCTTTTCAAAGGGAGGAGGAGGAGGAGGAGGAGGAGGAGGAGCAGAGGCTGGCCCATTACCAAGTAAGGAGGGCAGCATCTAGCATGTTGCCTCAGGCACTGGGAGGTCTTGGGCCAACCCTTCCCAATCAGGTCAGACACTCCAGGAATGATACTACCTCCAATACTGTTGCCTCAGAGACATCAACATTCCAGTCAACCTTTCAAGAGGCAGTCTGCTAGCTAGGTGGGGATCCAACAACCTTGCACATACATGGCGTTCCAGGGCCTATTTAGGCCACTAGCAACAAGGCATTGAGGAGAAAGCAACCGAGCAGATGGCTGCAGTCCTGATGAGGAGGTAGGCAAGGGTTTTGGGAAAGAGGAGGAGAAATGGGGTACTTAGCCAGCCCCTCTCCTCTTTGTTGTGAGGTATTGGAGGTGCTCAGGACAGAAGGCTCAGAACTGTCCCCCCCCCCCCAACACAGACTTACTGTACCAATGGCTAATATTTTTTTAAACCATCTAAGCTAGAGGTTATCATTTCAAGCTATGACAATTAATATCATATTTTACCTTATAAGTTGTCCAAATCCCCTATAGACAGTCAGTTCCTCATTAATGAGCTCAGTATTTTAAATTTACCATGTTCGTCAATCTGAGATAGTACTCTAACCCTAACCCTTGCCTTCATATCTTTTTTTAAATGAAATTACTTCTTATACTTTTATTGATCTTTTGATCACTGTCAGAACTTGATCTCGGTTCACAGGGTCAGTGTCTCAGGGCAACACGCTTGGGCAGCTGCCAAGGAGCCAATGCCCAGGGGAGAACCACTGCTGATGCCTGCTCTGCTCTGGGGAAGACGGGCGCAGCCAGCAACTAAGAGCTGCCAGTTTGATGGACTCCCCTTCTCTTACCATGGTGGCAGGCGGGCATGATGTGGCATGGCCCAGAATTCTCTTTCTTTCTTTCTCTTTCTTTCTTTCTTTCTTTCTTTCTTTCTTTCTTTCTTTCTTTCTTTCTTTCTTTCTTTCTTTCTTTCTTTCTTTCTCTCAAATAATATTGTAACATATATACATTATTGCATGGTTTTTAAAAACTGTTTATTCTGTACGCCACTTCGAGTTACCCGTTAAGATTAAGAAAAATGGAGTATAAATACTTAAATAAATAAATAAAATATATGCCTGCCGATTGGCCCCAAGCACACCTATTCAGTCTATGAGTGGTTATTTTACCATTACAGCTGTGGAACCTCTCTGCTCCTAAGTGATATGCCTCTGAATATTCATGATTTTATTTATTATTTTCTTTAAGCTATTTATATCTCGACATTCAGGCCTCGCCCAGAAGGCAGCTAACAAGACCAACAATGCATAAAATTAACCAACAATAACAACAAACTGAAAAAACTAAAGTCAGCAAAACCAAAATAGCTCTGCAGAGCTCAGCAGAATAGCCAGGAGGCCACTCAGCCTCAGAGAGTAAATACCAGATGGTGGGGGCAAACCACAAGAAGGATGACCTCCACCATGCCCTGTCTGTGAGCTCCTAGGGGCATCTGAATGTCTGGCTGCTAGTGGAAAGAAAATGATGGACTTGTGAATGTTCAGGTGTGTTAGGAGCAAAACCAAATCTGGCACCACAGAAAAGTAGTACTCTTAATTGGGCAATGGGCTAGAAATAATAAAAGCAAATACATAGACAGGATAAAAATATATATTCTATGACCAACCATGCACAGAGACCAGAAAATATAGTATGTGACAAGAGATCAATGGCTGTTCGTATTTCAAGAGACCACTAACTCCATCCGGTTCAGCTGATAGCAAAATGAATTCAAGGTTTAGAAAATCTGGCCAGAAAGATAGCTGGCCTAGCCTGGCAACACTAGTAGCAAAATTGTATGTGATAAATTCACATACATTCACATAGCAGTATTGCTTGTACATCTGGCAGCAACCTTATCGCTGGGGAAAGAGGTTTAAACAACCAAACTTGTGGTCTCTTCTATCACAGTGCAGACCAGGCACACAAAAAGTGTTCATATTGTGAGCTCCAGCTTGTCATCAAAGGCAGTTGAAATGAGAAATCAAGGTAGCAAGGCTAAAATGCAGTAATTTCATTGACAAATAACACGTAAATCACCCATTCTGGTTACCTAGTAAGGTTCTTCTACTCTTGGAATTTCAGGTCAAGTCAGTGTTTGCCGATGTGTGGAAGGAATACCTTGATGCCTGCCTTATTCATTCATGTTTCAGAGTTCAACTTGCAACTCTGCCCTGCTTTGTGAGTAGAGTCTCCATTTTTAGAAGGCCAAGATTGAAAGAAAGGAGATTTGTATGGGGAGGAACTACTAGACAAAAACCTGGAGCTTTGTTTTTGCCCCAGTAATTCCCAGTGCTAAAGAATCACTCCTCTGTTCACACAAGAAACAACAGTTTGTCTCTGGGCCAATGCATACCCTTATTTTTTTTTTATCAGATTTTGCCTACCATTTTTTATCAGATTTTATCAGAATAAATGCCTACAATATACTCAAATATTATCTCCTAAGAGAAATAAAGCAGAGCTCTAAAAGCGTAGTGGAAAAACTAAGAGCCCAATCCTATTACCCCCCCCCCTTGCTGGTGCAGCCGTACAGAAAAGGAATGCGCTATATCCACCAGGGGGACGCAGATTAAGAGGCTTCGGAGAAGAAAGAAAATTTAAATCCCCTTACACCTCTGTAAGCTTTCCACTCCACAGTGGGTCTCCTTGGACCTGCACAAGTTACCATCGCCGCCGGATCCACCCCTTCCCACAGCCTCCCTGCCCACATTCCTCCCTGCCCAGTTTCACCCCTCCCTGCCCCTGCTGCTGCCTCACCTGCTCCAGTGGCCATGGTGGGGTCCAGCAATGGACAGGGAGCACTGCTGCCTCTTGCGAGAGCACTCCCAAAATGGTCACCAACAGAGCCCTCCACGTGCTGTCAGCAGCCATTTTGCAATGTCAGCACCCATTTTGCTACAGCAGAACTCTGTTCCACTGTCACAAAGCACTCCAGCCGGCAGCTCAATCTCCATTCCACTGTCGCAAAGCACTCTGGCCGGCAGTCCAATCCAATTTAGCGATATCCTGCATGGGATTGGACGAGTGTGAACAGTGACTGGGGAAGACCTGGTCACTTGGCAACTTGAAGCCTTAGTTTATCGTGCAGCAGGACTTGTTTTTGCAGTAAAATTCTATCACGATGGGCACCCAAATTTGCAAGACTTTTGAGGAAAGGAGATACAGTGGACCCCCACTATCCACAGATTTGCCAGCAGATAATCAAGTCTACTGTAGAAACCTGTTAGAAAGTCTCCGAGTCTCGCCCCATAAAGTATTGCGATGCATGAGGAAAGAGAAGCTCCCTCTTTCTGGGAGGAGAAATATTATTATTAGGGTTTATAGGATTTCTATCCTGCTTTTTTCCCCCATAGGAGGACCCAAAGAAAGTAAGGAGTCTTCACGTGACCTGGAAGTGGGTCTTTCAGCTTCAAAGAGTGCTTTAGAGCTTTGGAAACAGCACAGTTTGCCCGCGTGAAGGCTGGAACAGCAATTTGGGGGTGCTTTTTAACAGGTTTCTACAGTGGACTTGATCATATGCAGATTCCTGGTATCCGTAGGGGGCCCCGGAATGGAACCCCTGCGGATACAGAGGTCTGACTGTTCATGGATGCCACACAGTACTACCGTTTTCCTTCCCCTTAATAACCCTTGATTAGCATGACCTCTCCTAAGAGTCCAGCATTACCTCACCCTCTTCAGGGCAAAGTCCTGCCTAGCTCCTAAGAATGTCAGCTAGAAATCAAAATAAAGTTAGGATAGACTGCACACACATGCTGGGAAAAAGAGGACATTGGCAACAATTGGTACTGAGGGTTCAGGGACTGGCCTGGCCAGATGGGCCCTCTGATGAGCCCTTGTGGCTGATGCCCAACCTCTGATGCTACTTCCGCTTCAGAGCGACCTCTTGTGGCTTCAACAATCTCTCTGGCTTCAAAGATTTCACCAGCCATTACTCAAACACGTTTAAATATATCTTCAAAACCATAAGGGTCAGAAACTTGCCTTTTAAAAAAGCAAAACCTGGGATTGACAAGAAGCGCTTGTAAGAAACTGTGGCATGTCCAAGCACCACAGGTCATATGCAAGGATCTCCGGATTAGGGCCATTTTCTCCAGCATGGCTGGCCTCATTAAAACTAAGCCAATTATTTTAAAAATGCAATAGCCTACAGTCTGCCTGTGGTTTTTGAATGTTGAATTTTGATTTTACAGACCTTTTAAAAACAGCTGTGGTAGAAACATTCAATAAGAACATCAACTTTTACTGGAACAAGATTCCAACAAGCCTGAAAGGCTCTTTAATGGTTTCGGAAATCTGTTTTAAATGATAAACAGAACTGCATTTAGCGCAGTTCAGTGGTAATGTTGCTTTTTATGTTAATCACCCTTTAGTTAGCGATATCTTTGTGTCATACTTTGTATGCAGAGCAGCAAGTAGCTTTTTGTTTGCGCTGCTATGTAAAATGCTGTTTTCCATGCAGTTATATTAAATCTAAGTCTTGTTATGCAGAATTGTTACTTATTAAAATTAATCTGCTTTTCTGAAAAATGCATTATTTCTTAGAGGATTAGGTGCGTGTTGATTTTCTGTAACATGAAGACTTGCAAAATCAGGCAACGGCAGAAGCAGTATACTACAATGGAGCTGTTTCGTTTTATCTTGGCTACCAGTTGTTGTTTGCAAATGTGACTATATTTGTAAGATTTCACGTCGTCTCTATGCATGTTCTTCCTTGCTGTCCATTTAAAACTACTGGGACAGAAGTCTGTTATGGTATTTTAAACTCAAACATTATACTCAGACCATTTTTGTAATATGCTACATAAAAGTGCTTCCTAAGTGCATTATAAGGGGGAGATTATAGAGGGGGAGATTATAGACAGTTATAGAGATATTAATTGGGTCTTGGTGTAGAACACATTAAAGGCTTAGACAAACTGGTCTTCTGTTAATGCATATACTGTACTGACTTCGATATATGCACCAAAATAGAGGTTAAAGCAGTATTAAGAGGTTAATATAAGAACAAGCTTGGAGCTGTGTCATAGCACATCGCAGTAAGAATTTGATTAGCTATTTCAGCACTATAAGGAAAAAACCTCACATGCCTTCTTTAACATTTAAAAGAATTGAGACTTCAAACATTGCAGTCAAAAACCTGCCCAGCACCTCTAGCTGACTCTATTGTGCCTTATGCAAGTAAATACGCTTATATAGTTCAATACACTAGGTCTGTACCTATCTATTGCAGTGCTTGTTTATAAAGAACTTTCTGATATTAAAAGAGATTGCATTTTTATAGAGGCCGTTTCCATACGAAGACAATTTAGCTGCTTTACCAAATACATAAAGTTAATGAGAAAACTTCCACTGGATAACATCAATTGTGCAAATCTGCTTTTGAAACTCCAAGAAAGCTCAGTCTCTCTGTTTCACCCCAATGAATCCAGGCTGCTGCTTCAGCAGCGTTTGAAAATGAAATGGTGAAATGCGCAAAGAGGTCTGGAAATAAATAAATAAATGAACCACCATCCTTTTGAAGACCACAATAATAGCAGAGATAGATTTGTTTTCGCCCCAGGTCTATTTTGGCTCAAAATTCTGTGAACTGCAAAGAAAGCAAACACACTGCAGCAGAAAGGTGATGCTCTCTTTAAGGAAGAACTGAGACAAAAGTTTACTTTTAACTCTATTGATGTCAACAGAAAATGCCAAGCTGCCACACATTCTAGTTCTGAGTGGCTACACAGAATTGACAGGGGGGAAAATGCCCAAGTTGCTTCACCTGCACAATAGACACATTTCTTATCAATAGTGATGTATTCTATATTCAGGTTGCACACTCCACCTGTATACTCTAGGTAGGGTAACTAATGGTAGGGTAACTGCCTTGGATGTTCCAAAGTGTGGATGTTCCAAAGTTGCTCTAGGTCTAGGGTACCTAATGGAAGGGTGCTTTGGTTGCAAACTCCACCAGTTACTCTAGGTAGGGTAACTAATGGAAGGCTGCTTTGGATGTTCCAAAGAAGAATCAAAACAGGTTATGTGCGACTTGAGTGTCCTCCCTTCACACTTCCATGCAGACCCAGTCTGAGCCAAGATGATGCATAAAGCAGTGCCCAAATTCCACCGTGCATGAGACACGTCCACCAAGTCTGCCATGTTTTCAAAACTGGCCATGTCGGGAGGACCTTCGAAGTTCCACTCATAAGAACATAAGAAGAGCCTTGCTGGATCAGGCCAAAGGCCCATCTAGTTCAGCTTCCTGTATCTCACAGTGGCCCCACCAGATGCCTTAGGGATGCCCACTTCCACAATCCTCCCCACAGGGCCAGTGAAGGTGAGGAGGAGAGAAGGCAGCAATCCTCTTCCAGATCACCGGAGTGCAATCAGGAACAGGATTAAAGCAGAGACCCCACCCTCTTGGTCTAGCCGTGCCAGTGGCGCTGAAAAGTATGCTCCCTTCCATACTCTTCTTGCGCTCTGCTGCCGGTTTTCTGCCTTCCCAGTCAGCCACTTGAAGTCTGCCTCACGGGTGGGCTGCCACTGCTTCCATGTTTTGCTAAGAGGAGGAGGGAACATATTTCCACTACAGGGAAACCAATAGTCTCTCAGAGACAGAACAAACATGTTACTCTCCCCCCCCCCCCATGAGATCTGGAAGTGTGGGGAAAAAGAAGCCTCATCGGGGTGCTTATTCTTTCTATGGAAGAATATTATCTCCCTGTAGTGGAAATCTTTATATACAAGACTCACACACGCATACAGTTGACCAAGAGCTCAATAGAGCTCCTCATTTCCCCCCCCCCTTCCTGGCTGGGATTGCAAAAAGATGAGTGGGGTTGTCAAGCACCTAGCAAGACGCAAGACACAATATATAGTTGGTGGACTGTGTGGCCCTGCCTTTCACAGAATTCCTTGCTAGAGCAGTATGGAAAGAAGGCTTGCAGCTATAGAGAGACAAAAGTGGTGACATGACAACGTATCACTTTACTTTGTATTTCATTTATTTTATGAATCCTAGTAAAATATGTATAGATGTCTGACAGCCTTTTTCCCCTTGAGCAACAAATGACATATTTTCCGTCTTCAAAATTGCCTTTTTTTCTCTTCAAAAACTGCAGCTCATACCCACTTCTGTGCTTTCAGGTACCTACCCTGTTGTTTTTTTTTAAGGTTTTAGACTATCATTAGTAGGTCTGAGTCAACATTGCTACGCTAACTTTGCAGTCCTGTTTGTGGGGTGTGAACAGGGGCTGCCTCTTTCAGGCATTTTTGGAGGCTCCTATGAACAGGGGTGGAACGTTTGCTGCACTGTGACAGTGACTACACTCCCTGCTACATGCCATTTTTCTTCATTTTTTTACCCACACGATTTCTTGAGGCTACGCCTCATTCTGATTTGGCTTCAAACACGATTGTGCAGCAAAATCCCATTGGATACATGGCATCTTCATGAAGCCAGACAAGAGTGAGGGCAATTCACTCTTATTGTTAATGTTTATGGCCCTCACTGGCATCTAGTGAGCAAAACATTGAGGGGGAAAAGGCATCTAGCAGCAGCATGACGTGTTGCTGGTCCACAGCCAGGACCACACCAACAGAGGGTGAAAGATTGTGAAAAAGGTGAGATGGTAAGGGCTTTTGTGAAACCTTTCACCACCACCACCTGAAAAAGCTTTTTCAAGCTGAAAAGGTTCATTAGCAAATTTTTTGACTCAGCTGCAGTAATAAGAAAAGGAATGTCATTTACACTTCTTAAATTAAAAGTACATTTTAATTATTTGAGAAATCACTTTTTAGAGTCATTCTGTGTTTCAGTAAGACTGGGACAGATAAAAAATTAAAACAGCGAAATAAAAATGCAAACAACCTTGAAGGAGCTTTTTATTAACAGCATGGTTGAATTTCATGGTGTTGATAGGACTAAATCTCCAAAATTATCCTAAGGGATTGCAGAATCACTCTGAAAGATTTCCCTGGAATCTAAACCTCAACCTTTGGCTCTCATAGCTGGCTCTGTCTTCTACACTTTGTACCTCACTAGATCTAGAATTATTTTTTTTTCCTTTATGTTGCAGCTCACAACTCACTTTCTCATCCTGCTGTCACATAGTCAGGAGAGAGAGAGAGAGAGAGAGAGAGAGAGAGAGAGAGAGAGAGAGAGAGAGAGAGAGAGAGAGAGAGAAAGCAACAATTCTGAGGGAAAGATCCACACAATTTGTCCTGTCCAAATAGCTCAGGTATCTAAACACAAACTGTAGCCACATAGAACTGTGCCACTGGGAAGTGGCTCTCATGCACTGGCGTCGCTGGAGCATGGGGGGGGCGGGCCGCCACGGGGTGACGTGCGCACCCCCGTGACGCGCGTCACCCTCCGGACGCTCCAAGGCCTCTGAAAGAAGGCCCATGCAGCGTGTTAATACGGGTATTTTTAGAATTTTCGCACATGCACAGACCGTTTTAACATTTTAACGGTCTGCGCATGTGCGAAAATTCTAAAAATACCCGTATTAACGGGCCTCTTTCAGAAGGCCCCGGAGCGCCGGTGGGGTCGGACGCTCCGAGGCCGGCTCCCGGGCCGACCTCGGAGCGTCCGGAGGGCGACACGGGAGCATCGTTAGGGCGACGCGCGCGCCCCTGCCTCGGGGTGACGCGCATCCTAGTGACGCTTCTGCTCTCATGCACTCTGCCATGTGTGTAGGAGGCTATACCCCGCCCGCCCGCCACACACACCTATCTCATTTTTCTTTTAACAATGGACATTGAAATACTTCTCCAAATTACCACTAGACACTGTAGCTTGAGCAGTAGAATGACACTTTACTTTTTCAAGACAATGATCTTAAACCCAGGGTCTAAAGTACAAAAGAATACCAATTCTCGACAGCTGAAAGCTGAGCAGCGAGATGCAGTGGATGGAAGAGTCCCAGAAAAGTCCCACAGGCAGAAGCAGGTTTATCTACTATAAACATGACAAAAAAAATCATACCCCAAGTTTAAATGAGTTGATGGTTGACAGCATGAACTGAGAATGCTAGCCGTGAGCAGTAGCTTGGATTCAGGATGAGATTTTAACTAAGGGTAGCTGGGTGAGGAAGAAAAAAAAAGCTTCAGGCAGAAAAAAATCAATTTAATAGAGAAAGATTGTAGATGGTGTGAAAACATCTCTAGTAAGCTGCTATGTCCTTTCATTGGGATTTACTCTCTCTGTTATGCATTTGGGAAAACCATACAATATCCAGTTGCTCTGTGCGAAGTATAGTTCAATATGAACGTTTAATGGAGTGAAACCATTTTCTGCTACATAAAGCATCTGTCAATCTAGAACTTGAATTCTGGAGTCATCTGACTTTATTTTACAAGACCTTGGACAGTGACTATCACATTGTCAACTTGGTTCTTTTCTGTGTCCCATTTATAAGTTTTTCAAGCAAGCGTGCTTCAGTTTCTAAAAGGGCTTCACACAAGGAAGTACTTTTTTCTGTATAGCGGTTCCCAAACTTACCGGTATCACAACCCCGTTCTTCCACAGTGTCCTCTTCTCAGGCACCGCCATCCTGAATTATGTGAAATCTCACATTATTCTCATGAGAGCCAAGATGGCGACGCCTGGGAAGCCACACCTCACAGTTTGAGAACCACTGCACGCATTTGCTACTTGTATGCTAGGAGTAGGCCACATACAGGCCCTTGGTGTTGCCATGACTTGCCTTAGTCCCCTTGTGCATATATATTCAGTCAGCATCCTCCTTGGGGGCAGTGCCTTCAAGGCAGTGCTGGGCATATGTTTGGCTTTCTGGAATGGTTGCTCCTTAGCAGCAGAATTGTGAGGAAATACTGAATGCTTCAAGTTCACAATAATAAATGTTACAAACCTACTACAGTAAATTCAGCTACTGGTACCTCTTCCCCATGTTACCCTAAATATAACAAGCAGTTGATCTGACGCTGCAAAATCAACAGGCATGTTAAATTTGAAATTGTTCATAGCCATTTTGAGTTTGCTTTTCTATGACTAGGCAATATATAACATTTTAATCCTAGGAATATCTGGGGGAAGTGGGAGATTTAGATGAGGAAAACAAGGTCTTGAAAAGCAACTAATCTCAGGAACTCTTGAGGAAATAATTGATTGGTAATGTGGTCAGTGCTTTACATTCATATTTTGTATTTATGTATTTTCTATTCCTCTACAGCATTAATGCATGATGGTCCAAGCTAAGTAAAGTTTCACATAGAATCCAAGAACTCACACATGAAATCCAAAGAGCTATGGCAAGATGAAAGATTGTAATTCTTTTACTCTCTGTAAGGTATTTGCCAGAAACACAAGCAACTCCAAGGACGGACGAACGGACACAGGGTTCATAACTTGGCATTCTATTGAGTAACACACAAACAGTATGTAACAGATACAACAGGACAGCAGATTCAACATACCCAGCTGCTACGTGAAACTAACTGAAGATTCACTTAGACCAGTGGTTCCCAAACTTTTTTGACTCGCGGCTCCCTTGACCTCCCTCGCCGTTAGCTGTGACTCCCCATTACAGTGCATGGGAGAAACAGGCACTCTTTACATGCTCAGAGGCACCCTTTCTTATATGTATGTGTATATGTATGTGTATATTCCCAAAACGAGCCCTAAAGTGGATTTTCCATGCTTATGCTGAGCAGCAGCTAAGCCAGGAGTGCGCAGGGTGAGGTTGGGATGCTGCCCTCCCTCCATTGGCAGGCCTGGGTAGAGGGCACTGATGTCATCTGTGTTAGTCCTATTCATGGCAAGAGAAACATCAAAGCATGGGAGGGAAGCCCCAGTTGCACAAGAGAGAAAGAGAGAGAAAGCTAGCTCCTTTTGGTAGCATCTTTGCAAGATGAAAAACAGATTCTTATACTGCCTGGCAGTTTCCAGGGTGGGGGGTTGTCCCAGCAAATAGAGTGGGGAACTAACTTAGAGGTGGGTCAGAAAGGAAGGAGAGAAATCCTAATAATTAATCAACCAAACTAAACATAGAAATCAAAGACTGTATGTAAAGCAGAACCTGCTCTGCACCATTTTCAATTGCAGTTCTTGCATTTGTTTTGTGTTTGCTTTATTAAAAACATTCAACAGAAAGAAAATACTTTATTTGCAAACCTGCAATGTCTGAATGAAACCTGAATGAAAATACCTTATCTGCAAACCTACAATGAGAGAAATTGTCAATGAAAATGAGAGGGATGCTGTCTTGTCTCCAGGAGCTTGCTGTCTCCAGGAACTCAGCTTAAGTACTTAGCTATCAATAGAGTTGTAAATTGTTCTTTAACATAAGATAAGCAAGGGCTTCCCTCACACTGTGGTTAAAAACAAGACGTGGAAATGTGACCCGATGTGATTTTCCCGGGTGTTTGTTTTTGCTCTCTCTCTCTTGCAAGCAAGAATATGTGTTAATTAAAAGACTAACGCGACGCCCCTGGCTGCTTTCGATGACGCACTTGGGAGTCGCGCCTCACACTTAGAGAACCTCTAACTTAGACACATACAACGTACAGTACATGGCACCTTCCATCTAAATCCTCCATTCCTCTTCACAATTTCTTTTGCGATTCCACTTGAGGAGGTTTACCTTGAGCTGAGGAAAGAGTTCCCCTGAACCTGAGACAAGCAAGCCCTCATGATGGGCTCTCTGAGGCAATCAAGCCCTCATGAGAGAGAAGCTGAACCTACAGAGCTTCCCATTAGCCCAAAATCATTGCAGGGCTTTCTGTTTGAAATAAAACAAGCAGCTTTAAGGCTGAGCTGAGGGGCCAATTGGGTAAAAATCAGAGGGGTATTCCCACAAGGTACAAATTGGGGTAAATTTGGAGTGTAAAGGGAGACAAACTTATTGCTGGGGGACAAACCATTTCCCCCCACAATAAGGATTGCCATTGACTTCAGAATGACACTACCTGATGACACTGAAATAGGCAACAGTGAAATAAGGCAAGCTGGGGAACAATTCAGAGGAACATTTCACGTGGCTGAAGGGAAGCAAGTGTCTTGGTGCTTGTTTTCCATCAGCCATATGCAAATTCCTACAACGATTTTGAGCCAGGGAGGCAAGATTGCCATAATATGAGCAGTGTGCGCATGTTCAACCTTTTTTGGGGGAGGTTGGGAGGTTGTATGGTCCTTCTGATCCTCAATTTTTCTACTTAAAACAGGATAGAGAGACCCTCTCTAGCCCTGCAGAACCCCCAATGTTGCACTTTCAATATTTGATGCTCTAAAACAGCCGTGGGGAACCTCCGGCCCCAGGGCCGGATCAGGCCCCCGAGGTGATCTGGTCCGGCCCCCGGAGAGATTGCCGGGAGCCCGCCCAACTGGCCCCGGGAGTCTCCGCCGGGTCCGCACGTCACCTCCAGAGGCTGGGAGAGGGCCTTTGCATGTCCTCCCTGGCCGCCGCCTCGACTCCTTCTCACCAGGCCGTTGGCCATTTCGCACATGCGTACCACGCCAATGAGGGCAAGCTCTTGCCCTCTTGCCCTCATCGGCATGGTACGCCGGAGGTGACACGCGGACCCGGCGGCAGCTTCGGACGGTGAACGCAGAGCCTCCGGAGGCCGATGGGGGGGGGGGGGCAAAAATTAATTAAATAAATAAAAATGGCGCCCGGCCTTACGCCCGGCCCTCAAGCAAATTTCTAATATTTAAAATAGCCCTCCCCAGGGAAAAGGTTCCCTGCCCCTGCTCTAAAAGGAACTTCTAAAAATGGAAGATATTACAAAACAATAAATGAGGAAGTATACATTGGCTTTCAAAAACAAACCACTGCCTGTTTTAAGGAGCTCTGAAAGACATATCAACTAAAATTTCCTGGCCATTTACTTGATGCTGGCTTTGCATATTTTGTTGTTGTTGTTGTTCAGTCGTTAAGTCGTGTCCGACCCTTCGTGATCCCATGAACCATATCCCGCCAGGCCTTCCTGTCCTCCACTATCTTCCTGAGTTCGCTCATTTTCATGTTCGTTGCATCGGTGATGCTGTCTAACCATCTCATCCTTTGCCTTCCCCTTCTCCTTTTGCCTTCAATCTTTCCCAGCATCAGAGTCTTCTCCAGAGAGTCCTCTCTTCGCATTAGGTGGCCAAAATATTTGAGCTTCAGCCTCAGTACCTGTCCTTCCAGGGAACAGTCAGGGTTGATTTCATTTAGGATCGACTGATTTGATCTCCTAGCAGTCTAAGGGACTCTCAGGAGTCTTCTCCAGCAACACAGTTCGAAAGCGTCTATTCTTCGGCGCTCAGCCTTCCTTATGGTCCAACTCTTGCAACCATACATTGCTTCTGGGAACACCATCGACTATATGAACCTTTGTTGGCATGGTGATATCTCTGCTTTTTTATTAGGCTGTCTGAGGTTGTTGATATTTCTCCCGGCAATCTTGATTCCGGCTTGCGATTCATTCAGCCCTGCATTTCTCATAATGTACTCTGCATATAAGTTAAATAAGCAGGGTGATAATATACAGCCTTGCCATACTCCCTTCCCAATTTTGAACCAATCGGTTGTTCCATGGCCGGTTTGAACTGTTGCTTCTTGACCCGCATACAGGTTATTTACATTACATTATTTTTATGAACTGTGAACCGTTCATCTCACCGACATTTACAAGATTGATAAACAATGATAATAACCTATAATCGTGCAAACACCGCACTCAATGGGTACCATGTCCTCACAGCACTGTCCCATGTTGCTTGGGTGTGAATACAGCAAGCACACAAGCAGGATCAAATGCAAGAGTCTTTTTAAGGGCCAACTCAAGATCTCCCTGCAACCAAGGTGGCAGGCCAAATGCTGCCCTCACTTGCCTGACGATGCTCCCTCTGCTGCTCCTGGGACTGCAACACTGATGCACGTATGATCTCTTCCACACCCTCTTCTGCTCTGCCCCCCCTCTGCTCTTCCAACCCATCAAGTGGGAGGAGGGCAGTGGATAGATGGAGGTAGCTGCCCCCCACTAATCTGCTGTCCGAGGCAACCATCTCAGTTAGCCTCATGGATAGGCTATGCTTTCTTTCTGTTTTATTAATGATATGCCAGGTTGTGTTTTTTTTAATTATTGCTCGATTATTGTTATATGCTTTGAGAACTTTTAATTGAAAAGCAGATTATAAATTCTCTAAATAAAATACACTGTCTATTGAATCAATATATGTGAAATTATTTTCAAGCTAAAAGCTTCGTAATTCTTTCACCAAAAGGCATCTGTCTAGAAACTAGGACAGCTAACACAGAGAGGGCAACATTAATCTTACAATGGTCTCTAGAAAGTGCTACCACATAAAATGCTACTTCCTTTTACAATATTCCTGATTTTTTCCTGATTCTTATGACCTCTTCATTATAACATGCACATGCAAATGAAACACATGCAAACACATGCAAATGAAAATGTTTAGTACGCTCAGTATTCACACTGCAAAGGTAATACAAAAAGAGCAAACATAACTTAGCACAATGTGCAAATAATTTGCAACACTTTTTTATAAACCGTAGCAGAACAAGGCAAGCCGAGGGAAGACTGATTAATTCCTCTCTAATTATAATCAGTGTTTCTTTTGGGTTTTTTTTTAAATCTGTTTTATTCAGATTCAGAACCTTTATTGGCATAATTAACAACATACATAACATACAACATAAACATATAACAGGCACATAACAACAATAACCATAAATAGGGTTGAAGAGTCCTAAACCTAGCATGTACTATCCTATGACTCGCACTACGCCTCTTTACAATCTGCTTTAAGTAGGTTGCAACTTCCTCCGTTAATACAGCATCTACACCCTGTAAAATAAACCGGATTTTTTCCTGATCCCCCCAACCCCACCTATTGGACAAGATCGGATATAGATATTTCACTCGTAAATCGTTATACAGGGGGCAATAAGATAACATAAGGTGTAGAGATTCCACACCTCCCACAGCACACGGGCAACATCTCTCCCTAGATGGAATCCCTCTGTATCTCCAATAGAGTAACTCTGATGGCATGACATTACACCTTGCCAATAAGAAGGCCCTACGATTATGTGGGCATTTTAGATGGTATAGATAATCTGCCCGTTGGCCATACTTAATAGGAATCTGATAATGGAGTGATGAGCATGTTGTGTTGGCAGCATGCTGAAGTTCTTGCTGTTCAATATCCAGAAGCCTGCCCCTAATTGTTCTAAATGCTTGGTCATGGGTCAGTGAACCTACTATATCTAAAGCAAGGCCTACTGATTGAATTTTCTTTTCAAAATAAATAGCCCCAAAAGGGGGCTCAGAGTCCAAGAGAAGTCGGGTAAGTAGACTATCCTGCTCTAGATTATAGAAAAAACTCTTAACCAAAATTTAAAAAATCTTAGCCATGCCACAGTTTCCATGCGTGATTGATCAGCTTCTAAACAGAGAGTGGCATCTGTTTTATTAAATGAAGAGGAAAAGTACCCAAAAATATCCCTACTTTTTCGATTCATTTTTTAAATCACTGCATCCTTGACATTCTATGTGGTTTCAGCTCTGAAACTTAGCAAATGTGAACATGAATAGTATTCACATGCAAGAGCAACTGAGAATCCCATCTAAATTGTTAAGAGGTCCCTAGAGGAAAGACAACATGCAAACATGCACATTGAACAAGGAGGGGCATTATTCAGCCCAAATCAGGTACTTTAAAATGTCATTGATTTCAGTGGGAGAATGAAGCATTTACTTATTTGGATATACCCCATCCCACATCACAGGCCCAGGCAGAGTAAAAATATGCTAGTTATTCACTTTATCTCCTGCCACCAATGGTCAGCTGGGGGGGGGGAGTATCTTACACTCCTTCTGGAATAGCACAGAATGTTAGAGTTGTAAGGTACCTTAGAGGTCATTAAGTCCAACACCCTGCTAAGTAGGAGAGCCCACTACTGCGCAATACAAACTGTTTCAATGCCAGAGAGCTCTTAAAGAAATTCTAACTCTATTTCCCTGTAGTTTCAACCCATTGGTTTGTAGTCCTGCCTTCACAGAGTAAGAGCACAATCCTGCTTAACTTCCGGACGGCAGACCTAGCGTCCGCCACCCAGAATAGTTGCAAACGTGCCGTAAGGCACATTTGATGACTATTTTAGAGCTGGGAAGGCCGGCGCAAGGCCGGCCTTCCCAGCTCCGTCGCCGGAGCCCTCAAACCACTGCCGGACCCAGGCAAGGTAGGATCCGGCGTACGAACAAGAGGGTCGGCAGATGGGGGGGGGGAGGAACAGTAGAGCTGGGAGGGCGGCGATAGGCCCAGCTGTCCCAGGCGAGGTTGGGGATATGGCGTCTGCCATATCCCAGCCGGTCCCCGCCGGGCTCCGCAGTGCGGCTGGGCCGTTACATAGCCTCCTCCAACGTCTGCCAGCAAAAGAGCTGGCGGAAATCCGAGGAGACCAACCAGCCCCAGCCACCGTTACACTCGGGGAAGGGGACGAGCATCACCTTCCTCGAGTAGACCGTCTGTGCAGGCTGCCTGCTGCAGGCTGCCCGCGGCAGAGCACTGGATCGGGCGGACGGCCTTGGCCGCCCACCCAATCTTTAAGTAGGATTGGGCTGCAAGTCCACTTCTTCCTCTGTTCTAGTATCATTCCGGATACTGATATCAAATGACATCTATACCATCCCAGGTTCCCCCCCCACACACACACACATTTTAAAAAAGTTAAGGACAATATTTGCTCATCTCCAGTCCTTCATCACCTCATTTCAAACAACTAGATGTTCCTTTATCTCAATGCCTATCTTGAGTTGAGATGCCCCCAGTTCTTAGTGCAATTGTTAGGTTGGGCCACCTTTCCTTCGTGGAAGAAGACAGATGCAGAATAAGAACCGAGTAACTATACAAGAAAGAGCTTAATGTTCCTGATGACCACGCTGGTGTGGTCACTGACCCAGAGCCGGACATCCTAGAGAGTGAAGTCAAGTGGGCCTTAGGTAGCATTACTAACAACAAAGCTAGCGGAGATGATAATATCCCAGCTGAGCTACTTAAAATCCTAAATGATGATGCTGTGAAAGTGCTGCACTCAATATGCCAACAAATTTGGAAAACTCAGCAGTGGCCAAAGGATTGGAAAAGGTCAGTTTACGTTCCAATTCCAAAGAAGGGCAGTGCCAAAGAGTGTTCAAACTACTGTACAAATGCAATCATTTCACATGCTGGCAAGGTTATGCTCAAAATCCTACAAGCTAGGCTTCAGCAGTACGTGGACTGAGAACTACCAGAAGTACAAGCTGGGTTTCGAAGAGGCAGAGGAACTAGAGATCAAATTGCCAACATGCGCTGGATCATGGAGAAAGCACGAGAGTTCCAAAAAAACACCTACTTCTGCTTCATTGACTACGCAAAAGCCTTTGATTATGTGGATCACAACAAACTATGGCAAATTCTTAAAGAGATGGGGGTACCAGACCACCTTACCTGTCTCCTGAGAAACCTGTATGCGGGTCAAGAAGCAACAGTTCGAACCGGCCATGGAACAACTGATTGGTTCAAAATTGGGAAGGGAGTACGGCAAGAAGACGTATTCACACCAATTTCACACCAGAAGACGCCCAGCTGCCCTGGAAATTTTGCCTGCTTCAAGTTTTAGGTCAGCATCAGTAGTGTTGAAGGGAATGACTCAAATGCCAAAGTATCTTCCCAATCAAAGCACAGCCAGGATTGGAAAAGCTGATAATGATGTGATCCAGTGTGGGAGAAGAGAGATCATTGGTCACCCCACACATTTCATTACAAATTTATCCGAATCAGTTAAGGGAAAATGGACAGAACTCGGTCGACATCACAAACTTTTAAGAACCATGGATTTTTATGGGAGAGATTTCAGGATATGCTTAGTAAAAAAGGTAAAGGTGACCCATGACAATTAAGTCCAGTCGTGTCCGACTCTAGGGTGTGGTGCTCATCCCCATTTCAAAGCCGAAGACCCAGCGTTGTCCAAAGTCGCCTCCGTGGTCATGTGGCCGGCATGACTCTCCTTGCCGCAGCGCGTAGTGTGCGGCTGGAACACGGAGTGCTGTTTACCTTCCCGCAAGCGGTACCTATTTATCTACTCACATTAACATGCTTTGGAACTGCTAGGTCTTAGTACTCCTACTTAAATCAATGGGACTAATATGTGTTCTACTCTGGTTGTATTATGTCCAATAAGATTTTATATTGGCTGAGACAATATTTAGCTACACCCTACAGACTAAGAATTCTCATGCACCTGACACATAATTGCTAGTAATATGAGACTCTATGAAGCACAGCAAAAAGTCCAATTCCCCTCCTTTCCCAGACTTCAACTTCCATGCATTTGATGACTGCATTACACCAGAACCACAGGTGAAACTGCTACCCAGATTCCATTGATCTAATAGAGCAGTGTTTCTCAAAGTTCTCCCCGCGAGGCAGGGAGAACTTTGAGTGTGTCTGGGAGTGGAGCCAGCAGCGGCGGCGATCCCAGGGATCACCACCGCCGCCATGCTGTCCCCGCCCCTTAAGGGGGCAGGGGGCAGCAAAAGTTCTCAATGGTGTGTCGCGACTGACAGTTTGAGAACTAGTGTAATAGAGAATATATTTTCTTAGGAAAAAATTGTTGCCGTCCTTGGGATTCTGTTGGATGATCTCTAGTCAGGCTCAGCTTCACTGATGTCTCGTTCATTGTGTGAATAAGTTATTTATAAAATGCAAATCGAACTGCAACTCTTGTTTCCCCATTTCCTCTTTTGGTCTCCACCAGTGGCAAAACTTACATTATACTTTCTTTGGGCATGGACCTGTTTTTTTTTCTTACGTTACTCTCTATATAAAATGCAATGTATATTGATAGTACAATGTAACTACATTGATAGTACAATGTAACTACATTAACAACTGCAACATCTACTGCTGGCCTCAAGATCCTAACTGCAGAAAGCATCTACCTAACTACCTAAAACCGGATGACTAAAACCTAAAAATCACAAAACTAAGAGGCTTAAGATGGCACTAAGTCATATTTAGTCATCTGGTTTTAGGTTTTATTTTCTTGTTTTTAGTTTTATACCTTTGATAATGCCTCTCATAGTCAGGGGCGAAACGTCAGGGAGACCTGAACCTTTGGAACGTGGTCTAGAAACCTGAAATGTGTATACAGATGGACTAAATAATTCTGGCCACAAAAGCCTTAGTTGCTAAATCAAAGCAATGTTTCCTTCTAGCACAAAGGAGTTTAAAATCAAATATTAAATTCAGATAGAAAACAGCCCATAATGATGAAATCACCATGGCTGGACTTCAACAAAAGAAAAATCTTGAGTTGTGGTGCATACCTGAAGAAATGTCTATTGGATTCCTCTTCACCCCGGTGACATTGATGTGGATGCTGACTTTGCCCTCAATCAGGTCAATCTCTACAGTACCCAGGCCTTCTGCAAAGTTGCTGGACAGCAGGCGTCCATTCGGATTCCAAGTTCGAAACTGGAAGCTGACTGAAAAGACGTCCTGATGTGGGCGACCGGGCACTTCCAGAAAACTGGAAGCATTGAAAAACACAGGCACAGTATGGGGCTCCACACACGAAAAGCTTAGATTTCCCTATGTATCAAAAAAAAAAAAAAAAAAACAGAAAACATGCAGACATGAAAAACAAAATCCAGTAGCTTTCAGCTGACACATATTTCAGGAAAACTGTGATTACATTAATGACGGAAGAAATTTCTACTGAACTTAGTAAAACTATATGCTAAAGAAAGCATGCTATCTCTCCTTAGGAATATCCGAATTAAACACCCCTGAGAAATGTATTGGTAATTTCTAAACTTTTTTTTTTTTACTTCCCTCAACATTTTTCAGATACTTCAAATGAGAAATCCAGCTTTGCCCCCAATTTCAAATTTTAGTGACACCATAGGAATGTGCGGAACTCAGAGGATAGAGCCATGAAGAAAGGAAAGCAAATCTATACGCATGTACTGAATGGAGAAATGAAGTACAACGGAAAGGAAGGACTCCTTTGGCATCCTTCAGAGTTAGCACTTCCTACTTTATTTTCCATGCTGTAAGTTTCAGGTTGTTTTTGGAGCGCGTGCACTACTGCTCAGGTAAAAAGAAAAAAGAAACCTGTAGCAAATGTGGAGAGGAATGGTTATGTTTGGTGTAACATTACAAAGAGTCAACAAAACATATTCATCATTGAGTTTAGAGTTCTAAATAATATTATGGAAGTTGCAGCAAAACATAGAATGCCCTTCCATCAGTTAGCACATCACACGCTACTTTTTGATGTTGTGATGGATAAGTGCACAGAGATGGATTGGCGGCATCTCTGTTATGCTGTCTACCGGACATAATGCATCCGGCCTGCTGCATGCATACTGTAAGAGTTCTTGCTAATGGAGGAGTAGGCAGGGTTTTCTTTAGAGAGCAGAGAAAGCTGAACAGACAGAAAATGAATGCAGATACACAAACATACATGATTTGGGTTTTGTTTTTTTAACTTGACTTTAACTGCATTAAGATGCCACCCCTCAAGGCAGATTGCTGTTTAAAAAACAAACATTGAACAAGCAGTAGAACACACACAAACACACACACTCACAGCCCAATCCTATGCGCGCTACCTATGGCGGTGTGCCTCCCACGCTGGCGCTGACTGCCGAAAAGCAGTCAGTGCCGGTTGCAAAAGCCTCCCCAACAGTGCATTGATCAGCACACTGCTGGGGACGCTGGAGCCTGGCGGGAAGACCTACGCCTTTCCAGCTGCGCCAGAAGACGTCCGGACGCGCACCAGAAAAGGTAAGCTAATGGTATGGCAGGGAGGGGGCAAAACGGGGAGTGTAATAGGGGAAGGGGAGGCCAAAGGAGGGGGAGGATCCATCGCGGAAGGCCCGAGTCAGATTCTATTCCCCTTCCCTCCCTGCAGCCTCCCCGGTCCTTTTCTCTCCTCAGATTTACACTAGCAACATGCCAAGAGGCTTACGCAGGAGTAAGGAGATTGAACATCCCCTTGCCCTGTGGAAGCCTCCCAGTCCGTTCCCCTCCCCCGCACAGGATGCAGTGGCTGCCATTTTGGCACCACTGCATCGGTGGGGGGGGGGGAAGAAAGGAGAGGATTGGGATCACAGTGGATTGCACACAGTGTGCCCTCATTTTCTGTAGCATAAAACTTGAGGGCATAGATGCTTTTATTTCCATGCTATCTTTGAGAGCTAGGGAGCATAGTATTTAATCCAGACGAGACAGGTGACTTGTAACACAACCCAATAAACCATAATTCATTGAATTGGAAACATGGTTTGAAGTCCTACAAGTCCACACTCTCCTTCCTCTATCACCCTCTTTATCAGCATGTCCTTCTAGCTGAATCGTGGTTTATTACACCATAGCCACATGACTTGTCTGAACCTGGAACTGTTTAACTGTGGTTTATGAACCAGGCTTTGAAACCAAGATTCAACTATTGTTTGGTTGTTTCAATGGGCCCAGAGGTGCTTTTGATCAATAGGAAATATAATCTGGGTGCAGGAATTCAATCTGTTTGAGATGGGGTAGCACTCCCTCTGAAGTGGGGAGAAGCTATAGTTCAGTGGTAAACTACATAAGGATACCAGGTCCAGTCCCTGGCATCTTGAGGTAGGGTGGGAGAGACCCCTGCCTGAAACCCTGAAGAGCCACTGCCAGACAGTATGCACCAGTGGTTCCCAGACTTTTTACTGCTGCGAACCACCTCGTCCTCCATGGTGGGTCACAACCTGATGCGAGCTGTTGCGCTACATAGCATTACTGGGAGCCACTGGAGGCCACTTCCAGGTCGTGCCAGGCTAGTGACCTACTCCACTGGCCTCTAACCCCCCCCCCCAAGAATGCCTCATAGAAGCAAACCGCAGGGCATTCTGAGCCCTGCAAAGTAATGCTTTGCAGCGTGACAGCAAGCATCTAGTCACAACCCACCACACATTGGATCATGACCCACAGTTTGGGAAACGCTGGTGTAACCAATGCTGAGCTAGATGGACCAGTGACCTGACTCAGTAGGAGGCAGTATCATGTATTTGAGGATCAGGAGCTGCCGCTGTTGAAAGGATTACTGAGATAGGGTATGCATCCATGTGAAGAGCACTGAACATCTGAAATATGCTGCACCTGTGTTGACAGCATTGGGCAAACGTTTTCACTGTGAAAAAGAGGTTTTTGAGGCCAGGGCCTCAAAATGTTCCCTGAAAAGCTTGTCCTTTTCATGTCAGTTTGCTGCTTCTGTTGCATCATTAATTTTTGTCCAACTTCAGCCTTCTCCTTAGTAGCCGCAGTAGCGTAGCTGGCGGGCAGGCAGGCCACCTCCCCCCTCGCAGTGGCCATTTTCCAGCATCTCTGCTGGCAAGGAAGGGGTGCTTAGTAAGGCAGTGGAGTGTGAGCTGGGCCCTCCGGTCCAACCTCGCCTCTGTACGGTTCCAAATGGAGCCATTCCAGAGGCAAGGAGGGCGACACGCAGGGGGTGTTACAAGGCGTCGTGATGGCCCCTTATCTCACCTTATCTAACTGCCCCAGGCAGCGACTGGGCTTGCAACACCACTGAGTAGCTGTGATGTTGTCACACAGTCCTTCAGAGGCACGTCTCTTATTTACGGCTGCTACCCACCCCCTTCCCTCCCCTGAACCCTGGCATGTGCAGGGAGATGGGGGTGGAGCTATGGTACATCTTCTCTCATTTTCACTGCACTATGAATGTGGTGTGAAACAGTGGAACTTCCACTGTTTCTCACCACATTCATAGTGCAGTGAAAATGAGAGAAGATGTGTGGAACTATCTCCCATTGTTTCTTACTGGCTCTGAATCTCAGTGCAAATGTGCTAAGACCCTCCCCCTCCTTTTCCCTTAACCTTTCTGCACATGCCAGAACAGCTCAGGGAAGAGGCAAGATCTTCTCATTTTCACTGAGATTTGGAAAAGATAAGAAACTGCAAACACAGATTCTAGCCTTCCCCATGCTGCACAAATGAGAGACGCTGCTAGAGTGATTGTCACAGGAGGAGAGGTACGTAATCGCAATTGGCAATTGGCTTTGCAGAGCCCTGCTCGTGCCACAATAAGCTTGTCAGTCATCAAGCACCACAAGATGCTGTGTTGCTTTTTCAGAAACAGATTAACACAGACAGAAATTCTTCTGGGTGTAAACAGATTACCACTTACCCAAGTGGTAACGCCGCAGGATACTGTATGCATTACTAGTGACATTACTAGTCACCGGCATTCACCCAGTCTCTCAGCCTAATGCACCTCACTGGGTTATTCAGCAATATAGTTAGATGTGAGCTTTTCCAGAGGAAGAATGGCATGAAAATGTGATTGATTGATAGGTAGATAGACTGACAAGGAAGGCAGCCATAAGAGTTTATTAAGCTGAAGTAACTGTGTAAACAGAGTTTCAGTAAGCATCTTCAAATCTGGGCAGAAATGAAAGGATTATTCCATATTCATTTTTTAATGCCAAGGGGTGGCATTGGGAGAGGCAAGAATGATGAGATGGGCTAACTTTGTAAAGGTGTGGGTTTGAGATTTGATGGAGAGTTAGGAAAAGGAGAGTTAGGAAAAGGAACATTGCTCATGAACAGTCTTTCCAAGATCCCAAAAGTTATCTGGAGCAATGCCCTGCTTACCTATACCTATGTAATGTGAATGAGACCTTGCTCATATTATCCATTACAGCATGCCGAAAATATACAAAGACAGTTGCTATTTTACTTTTTAAAAAGAAATATGAAACATTTTGTAATGGAGTGTCAGTTATTCAAAAAGAAGATTTGTGCTCAAATATAATGTAACATTTTTTAGCTTTCTAGAAGAGTGCATATCATTCTAAGCTTTTTTTAATGCTAAACTCATCCCATGGGGCAATAACTATCAAAAAAAGGGAGGGAGAGAAATGAAAATCTATGCTGATTTAATTAGAACAAAATTGATCTTGTTTTCCTCGAGGTATGGTAATGGAAGTAACTCAGCATGAAACAAAAGGAGACAGCAATTTTTATAGCTTCTTTTTGAACTGGAAATCAAGTGAGCCCTCAAATTATAATAGCTTGCAACAGTCTCTTGCTGAAGCACTCATGCATTACTAACATTGCAAGTATACTGTAGGTCTAGCTGCAGTGTTGAGTAATAAGAAAAGAAAACGTCATCAGCAACAGAGAAGAAATTGTATTCTGCATCTATTCCCACGACCATTCCACACATTAGAGAATTGAGTCACTTGCCCCAGGCTCCCTGACTTTAAGGAACAATTCTCAGCCAGCCATTTGATGTCATAATGTGGTTTGGGGATAGCACACTGAGGTTGCCCAGCAACCCTAGGGTATATTGCTCCGTCTCTAAGCTACCTTAGAGATAGATAGCCAGAGCTGAAGTGCAGTGGTGTAAACCAACCCCCAAAGTAGTGGTTCCCAATCTGGGAGGCGTGGCTCCCAGAGGAGCACCGGAAACCAGTCAGGGGAGCCGTGGAGTGACATGGAATTCTCTCGGAAAACAGTGCAATGCCAATTGGCAGGCATCAACTTAATGTAACGGGGAGCTGTAGCCAATGGTCAAGGGAGCTGCAAGTCGACAAAGTTTGGGAAACACTGCCCCAAAGTGAAAAAGGAGAAAAGGGATGGATGGAGCAAGGATAAAGAGGATGAGATCATGGATCTAGAGATCAGAGAAGATGAAACGAGAGAAGAGTATCAAGTATGCAAAACCAGAAAATAAGAAAATTTGAGGAGGGACCATGAATCCAGAGAGGAAATACTTAGGTACAGAATTAAGAGTACAAACAGAGAAGGTATTTTACCACGAACGAAACATCTTCAACGGGATTTACAGCGCAATCTTCACGTAAGGATCCGCCGCGGGCAGGCACCCCATGGCGGAAAGTCTACTCGGGGAAGGGGATGCTCGTCCCCTTCCCCGGGTGTAAAGGTAGCTGGGGCCGATCGGCCTCCTCAGAATTCCGCCAGCTATTTTGCCGGGGGAAGTCAGAGAAGGCTGTGTAACAGCATAGCCGACTGGCGGGGAACAGGATTTGGGCAAAGCCATCCCCCGCCCCCTCTCTGATCGGCTGGGTCTATGGCCGGCCTCCGTTCCTGGCCGCACTGCCCCCCCCCCCGTCTGCTGGATCCTTACCTGAGTCTGGCAGCGGGCTGGCAAGTTCTCCATCGGCGGAGCAGGGGAGGCCAGCCTTGCGCTGGCCTTCCTGCTCAGAAGTATTCTTTGGCCGGCGGAACACTCATTCCGCCGGCCAAAGTTACAGTAGGATTGGGCTGTTAAGGTCATAAAACGCGAGGTTTTAAAAATGTAATTAAAAACTTCAAAAACCAACTTTAAAAGTCTTCTTTAAAATGCACCGTATGCAATAAAAATACTTAAGTCTTCTTTAAAACACAATAAAAACAATGTAAAACACATGGCATGTCGTTTCATTCATGATCTATGAATATCATCAGATGCATAAACAAGCCTAAAAAACTGGCAAGAGAGGGTATTACAGATCAGAGGGCTGGCATGAGGGCAGGGAGAGGAAGGTGTGCAGATTTCAGCTCCTTACCCATAATTCTAGGGCGAAATATTATTATTAAGAATATTTAGATACTGCTTTTATACACATACTATTTGACTGGGTAGTCCAGAGTATTCAGCATATTTAAAGTCCATTGTATTTATTTATTTATTTATTTACACTATTTTTACCCCGCCTTTCTCCCCGAAGGGACCCAAGGCGGCTTACAACATGGGATACAAATAATCACATTTAAAACAGTAAAAAAACAATCCACAAAAGCTGGTAAAAACATCATCTAAAATTAATAAAAATACATCAAATTACAATTAAAACAGAAGCATAAAAAAGCATTAAAAAGCAGCAGCACCCCACCTGTGCAGGATGTTAAAAAAGGCAAGGACTCAGAAGGCCTCCTTAAACAGGAAAGTTTTCAGGCCTCGCCGGAAGGTCTCCAGGGAGGGAGCAGTGCGTAAATCAAGAGGGAGGGAATTCCATAGGGTTGGTGCCACTACTGAGAAGGCCCTATTTCTGGCCGCCGCCCCTCGCACCTCCCTGGGCGACGGTACCCTCAAAAGGGCCTTCTCTGATGACCTAAGGAGACGAGCCGGAATATATGGAAGTAGGCGGTCTCTCAGATATCCTGGCCCCAGGCCGTATAGGGCTTTAAAGGTCAAAACCAGCACCTTGAATTGGGCCCGGAAACGAATTGGCAGCCAGTGCAGCCGCTGAAGAAGCGGCCCGACAGAGTCGAACCGCCTACCCCCAGTAACCACACGGGCCGCCGCATTCTGCACTAATTGCAGTTTCCGAACCGTCTTCAAGGGCAGCCCCACGTAGAGCGCGTTACAATAATCTAATCGTGATGTCACCGTGGCATGGATCACCGTGGTCAAGTCTGCACGATCCAAGTACGGTCGCAGCTGGCGCACCAGCCGAAGCTGGGCAAAGGCCCCCCTGGCCACAGCCGCCACCTGGGAATCCAAGAGCAGCTGCGGATCCAGGCGGACCCCCAAGCTGCGGACCTGCTCCTTTAGAGGGAGTGCAACCCCCTTCAGAGCAGGACGATACTCTAGCACCTGCATCGTGGATTTCCGGACCAGGAGAACCTCTGTCTTGTCCGGGTTTAGTTTCAGCTTATTAGCCCTCATCCAGGTCCCCACTGCCTCCAGGCAGCGCTCCAGAACCTCAACAGCCACCCTGGAATCAGGTGGAAAGGAGAGATGGAGCTGGGTGTCATCAGCATATTGATAGCACCCCACTCCAAATCCCCGGATGACCTCTCCCAGCGGTTTCATGTAGATGTTAAATAGCATGGGGGACAAGATGGAACCCTGTGGCACCCCACACCTCAAGGGCCAGGGTGCCGAACAGGCGTCCCCCAGCACCACCATCTGGGACCTATCTGCCAAGTAGGAGCGGAACCACCGCAGAACGGTGCCCCCGACCCCCAGCTCGGCCAATCGGCCCAGAAGGACACCATGGTCGATGGTGTCGAAAGTCGCTGAGAGGTCCAGCAGAACCAACAGGGACGCACTCCCCCTGTCCAGTCCTCGGCGTAGATCATCCACCAAGGCGACCATGGCCGTTTCCGTCCCAAAGCCCGGCCTGAAACCAGATTGAAAGGGGTCTAGATAATCAGCTTCATCCAGGACCCTCTGGAGTTGAGACGCCACCACCCGCTCAATTACCTTGCCCAAAAACGGGAGGTTTGAAACTGGCCGGTAGTTGTCCATTACTGTGGAGTCAAGGGAGGGCTTCTTCAGAAGGGGTCGAACCACCGCCCGCCTCAAAGCAAGCGGCAGCACCCCCTCCGCCAATGAAGAGTTGACCACCCTCCCCGTCCACTCGGCCAGTCCTTCCCGGGCAGATCTAATTAGCCAAGCCGGGCAAGGGTCAAGCATGCAGGCAGCCGGCCTCACACTCCAAAGGAGCCTGTCCACATCCTCAGGCTGTACAAGCTGAAAAGAGTCCCACAACACTGGACAAGCAGATGCCAAGGGGACATCCTCAGATATTGTCAATGAGGCATCCAAGTCATGGCGAATCCGATCGATTTTATCTGCAAAATGTTTAGCAAACATGTCGCAGCGGGCCACCGTATGTTCCTCCTGATCTATTGGGGCGGCCTGGTGGAGTAGGCCTCGCACCACACGGTACAGCTCCGCTGGACGATTGCTTGCAGACGCAATGGTAGCAGAGAAGAAATTTCTCTTCGCTGCTATCACCGCCACGGAGTAAGTTCTATAGTGGGCCCTACTCCGTGTCCGGTCGGATTCGGCACGAGTTTTCCGCCACCGTCGCTCAAGACATCTACCCTGTCGCTTCATCATTTGCAGCTCCTCAGTAAACCAAGGAGCCGCTCTGAGTCTGCGGCGTGGCAAAGGTCGCTCAGGAGCGATCTCATCCACTGCCCTGGCCATTTCCCCATTCCAGAGGTCAACCAGGGCCTCAGACGAGTCACCAGTCTTGGCAGTGGGAAAGCCCCCCAGAGCCCTCAGGAAACCTTCTGGATCCATTAGCCTCCGGGGGCGGACCATAGAATGCGGTCCCCCGCCTTTGCAGAGGAAGGAAGCTGCAACAAGCCTAAACCTTACCAGAAAATGATCTGTCCATGACAACGGAGTGATGTCAATCTCCTCCACTTCCAGATCACCGCCCCCTTGCTCAGCTGTAAACACCAGGTCCAGTACATGTCCCGCCTCATGTGTCGGGGCCAAGATCTTCTGGGACAGGCCCATGGTTGTCATGGCGGCCATGAAGTCCTGAGCCGCACCAACCTTGGGCGCCTCTGCATGAACATTGAAGTCCCCTAGCACTAATAGGCGGGGGGACTCCAGCGCCAACGCCGAGATCACCCCTGTCAGCTCAGGCAGGGAGACTGTTGGGCAGCAAGGCGGTATGTGTTGCCTTGAGTAGTATGATTACCATCTACTCTACGATTGCTCCCATACCACTCTAGGTAATGGGTATGTCCTCCACTCATGTGGTTTAGTGGCATGTCAGATTGGCAACACTTCCGCTAGTGAGGTGGGCATCACTTGTGAGACACATAACCATGTATTCATACTACCCACACAATGGAAGACACACACGTTACCCAATGTAGTGTGGGGGTAGCCATGGAAATGGCAGCAAGGCAACATGTAATTTGGCCAAAAGCAAGCAACTACTGTATGAGAGGTAAATTGGTCCAGGATGGTTGTGTACATAGCTTAAAACCCCTCTTCAGCAATGACGCTATTCCAAATTACAGGGAGGCTTCTGTAATTAAACACTAACGTCTCAAAATCGGTGCTGGTTTCCTTTTCCTCAAACTAAAATTCCACATATACTGAAGGAAATTGCCTTTTTCAACTGACCGTCTGTGAGGCTTAGCAGCATTCATTCAGACTGCCAGGAAATTCTCTGCATGATAAGAAAACATTTCAAGGGGCCAGGGTTTCTTTAAACAAACATTTGCCCGTAGAGTACCTCTTAATTCTTCATATGTACGTGGAGTTATGAAACCTGGCATGGTAATGAAGTTGCAAATGTGTTCAAACAAACATGTATAATGCTATGTTTCAATTTAGATGATGATAAAATATTGCACTCACCACATTAGAAGGCGCTAATTTCCTCCTCCTGGCCATGTCTGTGATATTAATGGTATTGTAGATTATGCTCTCCATGCAGCCTTTGAAATTCTTTCTGCTATTTGAACTTGGCTTGCCAGAAAAAGGCATTCCACCAAACGTTATCTTTGAAAATAAATGCAAAACATTTTGTAATGAAGTGACAATTCTCCCGCTTCCCCGCACTAGATTTTATTAGCAAGTTTAAAATAAACTCAGAAATACAGTACAGTAGTACCATTAAGTGATGGAAACCTGTTCAAACTGATTTTATAATCTGTTCTTGTACATGTTGCTGAACACTTAATATGAATGAGTCAGAAGTCTAGAAAAATGTGTGCTTTGATCAAGTGATCTACTCTTTTCTTTGGGAGTCCCTTTCATTCTTAAAGTTATAGATTCTGGCATTTTTCAGAACCGGTAACCGAGCATCACTGACACACAATGTTTCCTCCTTCCTGTTCATACTACAGGTGTCCCCCGTTTAACGCTAGATCACTCAATGATGATCCACATATACGATGGAGGAAGACGCGTCAGTTTAAGCTGGATGTTCAGGGCTCTGATTAAAGCCACAGCGCTGAACATCCAAGTCCTAATCTAAAGTCCCGCTTAACGACGGTTTCACTATACGATGGATTTCTCAGAACATACCGTATTGTCCCGAATATAAGACGCACCTGATTATAAGACACACCGGTAAAGTTTGGTGCTATTAAAAAAATTGAATTAAATCACTGGTATTAAATTGTAACAGCCTGATTATAAGCCCCCCCCCCGCCTAGTTTAAAAACTTAAATTAGGAGAAAAAAGTGAGTCTTATACTCAGACCAATACGGTATTTGGTCCAGAATGGTTGTTGGTCCAGAAGTGTTGCCAATCTGACATGCCACCATCGTTAAGCAGGGGACACCTCTATTTGGATGCGTATAGATCTCAATAGCCTCCCTATAGATCCTGGCATGAAAGTGGGTAACTGTAGCAACTGCTTGCACTTGACTACATTCCATTCTGTGTTCTGTTGTCACTACATGTTCTGCAATCGCTGATTTTTCTGTTTGCTGCAACCTACAATGTCTTTATCCTCGTGTTGATACGCCTCTTGGTGGTACCGATATAAACTTGTCCGCAGGCTACGGGGGAATTGTTACCCACTATCATGCCAGGATCTATACGGTCCAGAAGAAAAGAGCATGTGGTGCTTTAAGAACTACAGCAACTTAGGAGAGCTAGTACATACAGAGGTTCTGAGAGCAGGAGATAGTGGCAGTTGCACTGAGGGTTCTAAGGACTATTTAGAGTGCTACATTTTTCAAAAAATGCCTGCCATAAAAGCAGACGAAACGTCAGATCAGAGTGCTTTTTACAGACTGTGGCCTTTAAACCTGAACAATTTTAACTTGAACTATTCCAATCCTGTTGGTACACATGAACTAAGAAACGTGTTCCAGCAGCATTCCTGTGGTGAATGGAAAGAGTGTCCTGGCAATCTCCATTTTGAACTCTGACCTCTCTGCAGGGAGGACCTCATAATGACACTGACTGATCTGCTCTTAGACTGCAACTGGCTGAGGCAGGTAGAAACATCACAAGCCATCTGGCTTTATTGGCTTACTTGTTCTTATGTAATAGAGGGGCTAAGCCACGAAGATTCAGGTGAGGGATAAGGGGCAACAGAAGAACTTCTGTTAAGCTGTATACATATTGCCTACAGAACAATGGAGTTTTGAACACATTATTGGTATAAATCAGTTGAGCACTGTCAGTGAGCACTGACAAATGACGCTGGTTTACTTATAGGCATAGCAATAAACTGAACTGCAAACCTCATAGTCCAGGTCCAGGTAATCAAATTCGCCATTGATCCGGAACTGCTGCATGTGTCTATCAAGCGTGAGGTTGATGTTCCTTCCATGACGCTCTATTACTACAGAATGCCAGTGGTGGTCGTCCAAGAGGCTGCCTGTGGTCACAGATGTGTGGCCATAAATTGATCCATACTGGTTGCTACCTGGGATGAAGAGGATGAGGAGACTTAAATACCAGGTGCCTATATGGCATTATATTCCAGGCATTTGCTCCTTCTTGTCATACCGTATTTCACAAAAAGCTCATTCCATACAAGCAACACCACCATGAGGAATGTTTTTTTTTAATCCATTCTATTCACAAATATTATAATTTTTTTGCAAGATATCTTTTTTCAGATCATACATAAGAAGCCAGTTCTGAGGCAACCAGGGATGACACAAAAAAGCTGCACTTTTAATGTTTGAATAAACTCTAACAAGTGTGGTAAAAAAAAGCAGTAACACACTCCACTAGTGTTTATGATGAAGTAAAGGATAAGATATGGGGCATTAGGTGGAGGTATTTTTCATGGAGAAAAGTGGTAGTGAAACACTGGATTCAGTGCAAGATAAACTAGACATATTACAGACACTATAGAAACAATATTTTTTTGGAAGGGAAACTTCAGCCCTGCTGGATCAGGTCAAAGGCCCATCTAGTCCAGCTTCCTGTATCTCACAGTGCCCCCACCAGATGCCTCAGGGAGCACACAAGACAACAAGATACCTGTATCTTGTTACAGCTTCTTTGCATTTGGCATTCAGGGATAGTCTACTAACCAGGAGGTTACATGTACCCATCATGGCATGTAACCTGTGACAGACTTTTCCTTCATCTGTCCAATCCCCTTTTAAAGGCATCCAGGTCAGGTGCCATTACCACATCCTGTGGCAAGGAGTTCCACAGATTAATTACACGACTATAACACACATCCTTTCAGCCATATGACACACATTTGTTATGTTCAGTAGAATCAGCCCCACATAATTCTATGTCTATCAGATCAACTGTCAGCCTAGTCCAGCATTCTATTTCAAACAGTAGCAAAGTAGAGCATTGATAGTGCAGAAGGCACTATCATTCTGTGCAGAAGGCCCTATAGTGCAGAAGGCACTATAATTCTGATTATACCCAGCATCTGTATTTGGAAATATACCACTCCTGAACATGGAGGCTCCATGTAGCTATCATGGCAATTAGCCACTGAAATACATATCCTCAAAAAGGGCAACTCAAACAGTGTTTTCTTCTTCTTTTTTGAGTTGTACTGTTAAGATCTAGCCATTAGATCAGGTAACAAAAGATTTTGAGCTGCAGAAGAAGAGAGCAACTTAGCAGTAAATCACCTCCGAGTCATGTTGCACAGCGACCTTCTGAGTTTTTCCTGTTTTGACTGCAATTTTATCTAAGCATTGTGTTAGAGGATTCTTCATATCTAATTTCTCTTCCCAGTAGACCCTTCCTAACCCCATTTCTGACCTCAGAGTACATATTCTCACCTCAGCTAAGCACATATGTAGGATATGTCATTTATCATACTGATAACTACCTGACTGAACTGAGAAATATAAGGAAATGAAAACGATTAGAATTTCAATGATATTTGTCAGAAACAGTTTTGTTCGGGGTGAAGCTCTGCTATCCTCATTTGCATGAAGCTCTTTAGATCAAGATAGAAAATGGTGCCATGCCAGTTTAGTGCAGTAGACAATGTTGGATTAGGAGCATGGAGGCTGGGTTTCAAACCCCCGTGTGGCTGTGAAGTTTACTAGGTGTCCTTGGGCCTGTCATTATGTCACTTACTCCACAGGGTTATTGCAAGGAAGTAAAGGGAGGGGAACCATATCAGATGCCACTGATTTTGGCTAGGAAGGATGGCAACTGCATCCTGTACAGTGTGACTATTAAGTCCTTACAGCAGGCTGTAAGTGAGCTTATGTGAACACAAGATAACTATGTATTCTCTCTTGTTGGATCTGGCTTCCCACTTCCCTCCGTTGTCTCTCTCTTTAGACTGTGAGCCCCATGGGACGGGAAACTGCCTCGTTCTTTTTGTTATGCAAACCACTTTGAGAACATTTTGTTTAAATCGCTCACATACTTCCGGAAGAGAAATATCGGAAGAGAAAGAATTAAAATCAGCTATTCTTCTCATTGGAGCCAGCCTGGCCTTCAATAATATACTACACTAATACCAGGAAAATGCTTTTAGTTGTATTTAATGAGGGATATTGTTCTTCAAACGTGTGTCTAACGTACTGCCATATGACTAATATGTTTTTTCTTTCATTTATTTTACAGATAGTAGTAACTATTACTAGAAGCGCTTTCTTTGGACTTGAATGTAGGTTCATATGTGACCTGGGGCAGGGGGACCTGTGTGGTGGTGGAGTGGACTGGTGCCACTCTTTTCATGGACCTTAAGTAATGCAAGATGCAGATATTCCACATACAGGTCCACCATATGGATGGCCATGAATTTGTGTGATCCATTGACTCTTTTTAAAGGGAAAAATGATTGTATGAATCAGGGCATTGCATCTACCAGTCTCCATACCATCTCTTCCCGGCCTATCTCATGTTCTTTTGAGTCCATAGTGAAAGTCAGAGGCATCTACCTATTTCTTCAGCACATGAGGAAGCAAATACTATTGTGGGCAATGCATGCATGTGGCTATGGAGTTGCTAATTCATGCACAGCTGAAACATGAGAATTCACAAAAGGTGGTCTTGGGCAAGCAACTGTCTTGATGTCCTGGATTTCCATCTGGGTATGGAAATAATAGTTACCAGCTGGGAATCCATGTTTATAAATGAGATGAGGAGGTGGGGGTTGTTCTTTCAGCTATAGGACAAGATGCAAATTACTCCCTGCACAAATGACAGCCTGAAAGTTGTATGTCCCAGTTATGGTGGAAGTTACTTAGAACATTTCACCAACATTGTCTTCATGTCACACACATTCCTGATGTGGTTCCCAAGCAGAATTTTCCTAGGCCCAATAAAAACTTGTAACATGGGGGCCCCTCCCTTTAACTATTCCTTGCTAGTTTGAAAACAACCACTACCAGACAGTCCTTGTCTGTTTTGAAAAGCTGAAGGATTGATAAATGTCCTTCGGTTTCTTTTAGTTCCCTTTATTTAGCTTCTCATGTTTCTGCCTGCTTGATTTGTATTTCTAGGCAGACATGGCTGTATGACAAGCAAGTGCATTAATTACACAAGTGACAAAAACTCTTTAGATGATATTCTCTGTTCCTTGTATCTGGTGTCAGTTTTTCTAAGTGGCAGCTCAGTGGAAGAGCATCTGCTTTTGCATGCAAAAGGTCTTAGCTATCCCTACAGCACCCTTTCTTGCATAAGAAGGAAAGTTATCCTAGTGACCCAAGTTTATAAAATAATTCACAGGGCTTAATCTTGGCATAAGAAGGGTTGCCTGGGTTGAAAATATGACCAGAGATAAAGGCAGGGCTAGTGTCAGAGGCCAGCATTGTTGAGCAGTTGTCCACGGTCCATACAAGAGCCCCACCTTTCTGATGCGACCTTAGCCTTTGTGCGGAGCAGCAATGGAGCAACTCATTGGATCAAGAATGCTGCTCATCACCACCTGTCAGTCCCATCTGCAAACTGGATGTATGGGAGAGAGGATGCAGCAATGGAGTATGATTCCTTTGTACTGTTTTTAGCCCTGTCAACCCTAAAGGAGAGTTCATAGAGGGATGGGGAAGAAAGGGAATAGAGGAGAGACCATGAAGGAGAAGCCTTGCTGCTGCTGCCGATGCCTGTGGCAATTGGGGGGGGGGGAAGGGTAAGGAAACACAACCATCACCCCTGAGTATCAAATTAAACCCCTCCACAAACCTTGTGGGGGCTACCCACAAAGGAGGGGGACATAAAAGGCATTGTATTGAGGGCCCCCTCAAAGCAGGTGACACACTGGATCAAAGCCTGAGGAAAGGTCTAGTGGCTGTCCCAAGGTCACAACCAGGTATACGTACCATTTTTGCTGGCACCAGAATTTGAGGCCCTTGGGGGTGGAAAATAGGCATAACATATTGTTCCCGTTACTGCACAAAAGCTTTCGAAAACAACCTGCATTCAATCTAACTATAAAATGAAATTGCTCACTACACCCTGAAACTAGTTTCTTTTAGAGATTTCTGAAGAAAAAAAATGAAGGTAACAAAAAGGATAGAGTTTAGATCCAATGTAAATAGGCAGATTTTTTTTAATCAAACCATACCTAAATTTAAATTAAGGACCAGCATGGCTTTTTTCAGTTCCAGTGTGATATAGTCTCCTTGTTGGCCTTCTCCATGGAAGATGATACCTTCACTTTCAGAGGTTTTAAATTTCAGAGCAATGACATCTTTCAGCGTTTTCAGTGTTTTCTTCTTGTGTCCAAATCTGTACGGTAATACAACATGGCCATCAAAATTGATAACATCGGCCCCTAAAGGGAAAAAAATAAATGAAATGGTTGCTGAGCAGTTATGCATTACGGGGGCCATCTAAAACAAAAACACATATATTTGGAGCATCCAATAAATGTAATATGTATCCTGAAAACATTTTCTCCTGGCTATAATTTACTGAAAGAATGAAAATAGAACAGTGTCACAATATATTATTTAATGTTTGGATGTTTTTTCCTTGCTAAAGGGTAAGTGAGATGCAGTGAGACAGACTCTACAGACCATTCTCAGACTAAATAACAGCCTTAGCTTTAACCTAAATTTCTGTCCATGGTCACCAATTGCTGGTTCCTACCCTAGAGATTGTATACACAACATCGTTTGTAGATAGAGCACAACCAACCATCAAATCCCTAAATTGCACCAGAAAATCTAGAGAGTCCCAATACATGACATACGTTCCGGCCACATACTGAACCACCTCCATTTAAATGTCTCTCCTATCGTTAGGCCTAATTTAGACTTGATGTTTTAGCTGATACCGCTGGTGCCAGGTCAGGGGGTTTCTTGATTCACCATTTTTCCCCTCCCAAACAAGTCTCAGCTTCCAAGTCTTTATGTAAGCACATAAATGCAATGCAAATCTGACTGCAAAATGTATCCACCTGTACTATTAGGCTCATGTCCAAGGATGTGCTGAAGCCTAGTGCACACAACCTGCTTTACAGCAACAACAAATTCCAATAACCTACCCTCGCAATAATAAATCCCTCATAAGAAGCAGTCCTTGCCTTGAAACAGCAGCCTGCACTATCAATCCTCACGTCAGTCACCCTATGAAGGATACTTTCAGGGGTAGGAATTAGTTCATAAATAAATGCAAAACTGGAATGAAAACTTGTAACATACTGAATGCAGCCAAATCAAAACAGGGCACAGGGGACTTTTTCAATTTGTCTCACAAAATATCTAATGTCCCCATGTTCATTAAAAACCTGGAAAAAAAGACAATAAACCGTGCAGAAAAGGTCACCATGTTAGAGATGCAACAAAGCCTCCATGTAAATCTATTTCTCTAGTTTCTAAACTCAATATCCATGAGACACAACTGATCCTCCTTTTAAATCAAATGATATCCACAGCCCCTCTGAGAATGCCCAATGTTCTTACCATTTGGGGAAATCTATATGGAATCTAGTTGCAGCAGCTACTCCAAGGGGAAGTAACATTCAATGTTTTGCATTCCAAAAGGCAAAACACTCTTCTTACAGATGCACACTACTTCCACACAGTGCAATCCCACTGCACTAGACTGCATGCGAATATTACAACCATGTGGGCAAGGCCCTCCCTGCCTGCTTTTCCCACCTGATTTGAGTGTCCCTTGGGTGAGAAAGACCCATGTGACTGGCTCCACTGATGTGACTGCAATATTCAGGCAAAATCTCCAGCTGTATTGAATGCACCATAGGGAAGCACCTGGGTGTGTATGTGTAAAAGAGATCAAAAAACCAAATGCAAAACAGCTGGTAAGACTGGATGATAGGAGTATGGTGCAATTCCCAATGGGATTCAATTGCAAATAACCTTTAGGAAAAAAAACTTCTAAAAAGTACAACAGAAACTCAAGCAACCCTTTAAAGGGGCCACTCAGATTTTTGCATTGCAGATTTCTTTTTGTTCTGGCGATGACAATGTATCTGAATAGAATTGCCACTGAAATTGGGGGTGTCTCCTTAAACCAAACATTTGAGGAATTTGAAAGGAAGTCTAAAGTTTCTACAGTGAAATTTCTCAAGAGGTTCCACATATCCCTCAGCTCCACCAGATTCCACCAAAAGGGCAATTGAAAATGAAACTGAGGGTGCCTCAGGTGAAATAAACAAGCCATTTACTTTTTGATGAAAGCCACAGGAGTTTAAGATTGGTGATAGGTAGAGGAGTTATTTTTGGTTTTAAAATGAAAATAGATCTTATTAGAAAATTGTTGTTGTTTTTTGTGCAGATTTCGGCGTTTAACCAAAAATGAAATAGTAGAAAGCAGTGTTGTGTGTTTTCAGTTCCAATTTTTCCCATTTTTATCAATTGTAACCACTTTAACAGCGCAATCCTACTAACTATCCAGCGGGCGGCCCTATCCCCATTCCAGGCTACTCTGGTTTGTCACCTTCCCCCGGTGTAAATCGGGGGAGGCTCGATGGGCCTCCTTGGATTTCCGCCAGCTATTTAGCTGGCGGAAGTAGGAGGAGGCCATGTAATGGCCATGCTGGCAAGAACGAGGACGGGGATATGGCAGATGCCATCCCCGCCCCCTCCTGGGCCGGCACGGCCAATGGCCCCCCTTCCTCGCTGCCCAGACCGCCCATGCAGCCGCCGGGGGATCTCTTAGCTTTCTCTGGCAGCCGCATGTAAGATCCAGCACTGGAGTAGGGCTGCTAGCCTAGCGCCAGCAGCCCTTACTATTGAGTCATCATGAACGTGCTTTACGGCACATTCATGACAGCTTCTAGCGGCAGAGCGCTTGCTCCGCCGCAGGATAGTTCCAGTGGATTGCACTGTAAAAGTGTACTAGGTAGGTGGCATATGTTGTAGTGTCAGCAGATGAAGAATGATTCAAAATTACATGGTTTTATTTTTCCACAGATTTTTCTTTTTGCAGAAAGCAATGTTATGTGTTTTTATTTCGTTATCACCATTTTCTCCTGCTCCTAGTGAGAGGGGAATTTTGCACCTCTTTAAAATTACATTTTGAGTATTTGAACACACAGCCTCTCTTAAAAAATGTACAGTATATGCATTCATATTAGTAATAGAGAAGAAGTGTTATTTCTCCTCCTCCAAGATGATCATGCTCTCATATTTGTGGAGACCATAATCTTGAGCATGTCATAAAATGTGCTCTTCAGACTGAACTCCCCTGCATGCATCCTCCCTCAGCTAGCTTCCTCATTATGGCACCCCCACAGCTGGTGCATTACCATTCCCTTTGAGTCCTGCAGCAGTCATATTTTAGTATCCGGGGGCTGATCTAAAGCCAATTGAAGTCAATAGGAACCCATCCACAGGCTTCAACACCCTTTGAATGAAGCCCTAAAGGGAGAACTTCCAAAAGCATATTTAAAGGGAAGGTTTACCTCAATAAGCAAATGCATTTGGCACGCTGGCCCTTGTAGCATTTAGTTGAAAAGGCAACGGCAAGCATCCTGCAGTTAGACCTTAACTGTTTCACATTTTTGGAGTCACCACAAGTTATGCAACAGCTGGTCCTATTCCCCTTTAAACATTTTAAAAGCACTTGAATGATCATCAAAGAAGAAGACAGCTAGAAAAAGGACCTCTCTCAAAAGTCTTACAGAGAACGTAGAGGTTGAACTATGAGCATATGTTGTTGGATTCTTCAGAAGTGAAGACAAGTGCCGAGTTGATATGAGAACCAATGTTTTATGACATAATTTGCCTTTCACAAAAAGGTGCCACCCGTTTCTGTAATCTTTCGGGTCCAGTGCAAACAGGGGTGAACATGTTTGTCTCTTTTGAAGTGGCAGTTTCCACCTTAAAGGAGGGGACCCAAGGTGGAATTCACATTCCTTCCTCTCTCTTAGCAAATGTTTTGCCAGAGAAAGGGAAGCATACAGATGGTGCTGAGGAAGTTCCTAGATATGCGTGTGGCCACGAAGCACTGCTCTGTCTGGCATGACCTCACTGGAAGTGGTGAAAGGCAGCAGTAAGGTGTGGCTGTGTGACAGTCTTGATCCTGACCTTCAAAAGAGGGCAGGTTGGGCAAGGAGGGCACAGACCTTCAAAAGAGGGCAGGTTGGGCAAGGAGAGACCAGGAGACGGCAGCAGCAACTGGAGGAGCCTATCCCTCACCGCAGGCACAACTGTGTGGTGAGTCATCCATTCCAGCATATAGCAGCTGCCTCTGGAGGAAGCGGTACTCACAGAAGGAACAGTAGAAAAGCCCTGGTTCAGACCATTTAGGACTTTTAGGGCAGTTTTTCCTCAAACTGTGGGTCAGGGCCCGCTTGGTGGGTTGCAACCCAATTACTGGTGGGTCCTGCAGAACCTTCAATGAAAGATCATGGAAAGATGAGATAAGTCATTGCCTCAAGTCCTGAGGCTATTCAAAAATCAGATAGCTGTTAATTGCCCTACAAAGAGCTGAGCTCCTGCAGTTTGCAAGCTTGTGTAAGTATAGGGAGATAAATGTTTGAGTGGTTTTTTTCTGGTGTTGTTTTTTTCCCCAAGTCCGTCAATGACAGGTAGTGGGGGGCAGGTGAAGGCTAGATCACATAACTAAGCCCACCAAGCCTTGAGGTTATTAGGACTGCCTCATTACAAGAAATGGATTGAGGGTTTTTTGCAAACAAATAAAAATATTACTTGAAAATAAATAAAATTATTTCTTTCTAGATCACCTTTTTTTTTAAGCCTCATAAAGCTAGGTGGGTACCGACAGAGTGTTATTTCAAAAAAGTGGGTCCTAGTGCTAAAATGTTTGGGAACCACTATTTTAGAGTGTTAGTATCTATTGTGGATACAGTACTCTTTTCTCCTGTGTGATCAGTATACTTCTGGTGTTGCTTTCAACCCTCCCTTTCTTTTTCTTCTACAAATTAAAGAAGAAACAAATAGGTATTATGCAAGAGCTGCCCAAATTTAAAAGTACAAATGCACCATAAAACTATTCATTCGTAAAATGTCACTGAGATTTCAGCTACTATGGAAGAAGCTTCAGGTTCGAAGCGCAGAAGACATTTTAAATTCCTGGGGAACTCATATGGATTCTTAGGTAATGTGTGACAAATTTATGTCCCAATCCTGTGCAAGTATGCACGGCCAGTCTAAATGGCCGGCCGCTGCATCCTGCACAGATTACGACCCATGCTAGCGCGGCCTGGGCTCACCTCAGGGGAATGGGACATTTGTTACTTCCCCCCGGTGCAAGCAGCTTGGACTGCAATGGGCCTCCTCAGATACACGCCAGCTCTGAAGCTGCCGTGCATCCAGGGAGGCTGTATAAGGCCAGCCCAGGCTGCGACAGAGCTCAGAATATCAGCGCAACTCAGCACTGATATCCCTGCCCCCTCCCAGCCTGGGTAGGTCATTGGCCACTCCATCGCCACCCCTGCCCGCCCTCCCCAACATCAACCAGTGTGGGACACCTGTGGCAGCCGGCACAGGTCTGGTTAGGCTGCGGAGTAAGCGGCACCGGCCTCCACCGCTTACTCTGAAGGAGCCGCAAACGTGCTTTACGGCACGTTTGCGACTTCTTAGGCTGGAGGAGCACTCGCTCCGCCGGCCTAACTTTGGGCAGGATCGGGCTGCCCATCTCAGTGTGTTGTTTTCAAACCTAAAAAGAAATGAAAAGTGTAAAATAGAAAAAGCTAATTTTTATAAGATATGCTAGGGTAAACGCCTTTAAATTACAATTATCCTGAAGGCTTAAGGGACACCTTAACTCTCTAGATAATATGTGGTTCGTTAAAGGGGTGTAATATTCTGATCTGCAGAAAGACTACAACACAAAAATTCTCAAAGGATGTTCTGCCTTTCAGATGACATTGCTTTAAAACAGCAGATATGTTCAAAATAGTGATACGCTCTAAAAACTTTTCTATGCATTTGGTTCTGCTAGCCTTCATTTTTCATATCACATGGTGTGACATGTCAGGGAAGATGTGTGGATGGGGGGACAGGTTAAGTAGCCAGGTGGGGCAGAACCCATCACCTCCCCTGTCAACCCTCTTATGTGGTTCTTCCTTAACACATGGCCTTTTGACTTTTAAACCCCAGTATACCAGATGATGCAATATTATTCAAGGCCAAACATGAAAGACTGCAGCAGAAGCAATATCCCAATGCTACTTATTATAACACTAGCCAGTTTGAGACATCCTGCTCCCCCATGGTTTTTTAACACTACCATCATGAGCTTCAGGCTTGCATGCTCCTCCTGCGCCTTCACAGACAAAAGGAGACAATTTGCAATTTCTGTTCCTGGCTTAAAACTATCTGAGACTTGTCATTACAGCCAAACCTGGCAAATCCCAGTTTGTTCCAGCCACAGTTGGTGGCCATTACAGAATATCAAAGTGACATCTAATATCTTGGCTTGCTCACAAACTGTGGGTAGAACAAGATAGGATTTACTGGCTTTAGACACAATGACAAACCCCCTATGTGTTTCAAAATAGGAATGGATATCACAATTTTTATCCCTTTCATAGCAAGGGGGAAGCCTACAAAGTAGAGGCTCATGATGATGGGTAATGCTAAACCATGTTTTAATTATAGCTTAGCAAGGAATGTGATCCCGGTCGCTCCGGGCATGATCTCTTCAATGACTCTCCTTTGCAGCATTTTCATTCTGCAGTTCTTCACAGAAGCTACATACAACCACCTCTCAGTTCCTCCAAAGTCCTGAAACCTCACCTTTTCCATGAAGGCTTCAGTTTCACCTTTTAAACTTAATTCAAAGTATGTACAATGGTATTTATTCACAATCTTTCCTCCCCCCCCCCCCGGTCTTTTGCATATGTTAGCCTATAAATCCCCATGCACACTGGTGGTTCTGTTTCATTAAGGCTGCAATACAAAACACACTTTCCTGGGAGTAACACCTCCCCCAAATAAGCTGACTTATTTCTGAGTAGAGATATCTAGGATTGTGCTGGGGCAACCCAATCCTGTCTAGCAGGATGCAGCGGCGCACATAAGGCGCCCACCCCATCCTAACCAGGATTGGGTCTGCCCCAGTGCAGTTGGAGGCCTCCTCGGGGTAAAGGGATTTTGTCCATTTATCTTGAGTAATGCACCAGCCACCCCAATGAGGCAACTCAGATGTGACCATCTACAGTATTTTGCTGGCGTACATTTGAGAGCCCCATGTAACGGCGGCCAAATCGGGGAAGGGGCTAGGATTCGGCGGAGAAGACCAACAATGATCCCTCTCTCCTCCTTGTCCGGGCCAACCAATTCCACTCCCCAAAACACCCCATTCTGCCCTCCCTCTGCCCTCCACAACCCAGCTGGGAGTCAACTCTCCGTCGCGGTGGAGATTTGTCCCATGGCGCCGGAGGAGAGGCGCAAATCTCTCCATGGGTGCCACTTCCTCCCAATGCGCCACAAGCATGCTTTATGGCACATTTGCGACACCCTAGACTGGTGGAGCGGTCGCTCCACTGCTCAAAGCCTAGTCAGGATTACACCATAAATGAGAGATCCATCTTGACCAAATATAAGCTGAGTAGCCCAACTATGTTAATGATTGTCCTCCATGTGCAACGACATCACTGGTAGCAGGGATGCCAATGTAGATCTATTTCAACTAATTGTACACCAAAATCCCATAGCTGTATGCTGCTGGTTGCTGTGTAACTTAGGTACGGTCTTTGAAATGGAATGGAACCATCAAAAGGTTCAATAATGCTCAATAATGCAATTCAACTATTGAATAATGATATATAATAAGCACATTCATTTAACTAAATCTAAACGCTGTATTATCTTATCTTTGAATAATTTGAGTACTGGAGGTCTATTCTTTTATTCCACATTTGAGAAATAAATGCATTACAAAATGAACTTCTGGCAGCCAAATGGTGGTTCATCCTTGGGTCTTTACATGACATGTGAAAGGATACAGCAATTCCATCCTTCTTCATGTAAATTTCATGTTAATTTGTGTTCAAACAACATACAGTATCAATTTTCTCAGATAGACATTGGAGGTGTGAGTGAGGATCAGAACATTTTCTCTCAAAAACGTTCATAAACATGAACTCTGCCTTTTCTTCCAGATCATGCTTTGTTCTTCCTTGTGGGTGTTTCATATAGAAACACCAAAACATTTTCCCACAGTTAGCCTCAATATGTCTACTGTGAAGGGGTTTTAGGAATTAATAGAGAGATGTTCACAACATGTGGAGATTTAAACCTGGAAGGTAAATGCCTCAAATCTCAGAGGCAATTTAAAGGGTAGTTGTTGTTTTTTCTCCTTCTTCCTCGTATAAGCTGAAAAAGCCATGCTTAATCCTGTATGGGTAGGATTTTCTATTCTCCTCTCCAACAAAACACCTCTTATCTCTCAAAATGAAAAAGTGTTTTTTTTTAAAAAGGAAGCAAAATGTGCTTCTGCAAAAATAATTACATTGCTAGTGAAACAGGTGTGAGAGCAATTGTGGTTCAGGGTGGGGCCTGGGCCTGGTAGTCAGATTTAAACGTTAAGTGGCACCCATGAGTACTGATCTCTGTGAGTGTGTGCACTAATCAGATAAATCATGCATGCTAAGTCTGCACAGCTCTAAATCGCTCACCAACACACTGAGAGGACATGGACAAGTCACTGCATGTCAGCCTCAGTTTTACAATGTATATAATGGAAACATTTACAACCTGCTTCAGAGGGTAGAATAAAGACTATGGATCAGTAATCAATTAATAATTATGTACCTAGGTTCCCTCTATGTTGGTATCCTACAATCCTACCCCACATCCTTGTAATGCTGACAATGTCTTGTGGAAGTTGTTGCTTTGCAAAACTGGGGGTGGGGGGAGGTCCTAAAAAGGCTCTAGCAAACACTTCTTATATATACCCTGGTGCTTCAAGGGAAGGTTAGATATCGGCATGTAGAAAGGCCCAGGTTCAATACGTGGCATCACCCATTTAAAAGGATTCCACAAACTAGGGCCCGAAAAGACCAGAGCTGAGATCCCAGAAACCAGGTGCCAAGTTAAGGTAAAGAGGGCTGGTCTGGGTAGTTTGACTCATTACAAACTGGCCTCTCATCATTAGCAAATCTAACTTTTGCTCATAAATGCATGGGTTTTTAGGTTTTATCCTAGTTCTGTGTATGTGTGAAGTGCCATAGCCTGCCGCAGCTTCACATCACCGAGGCTCATGAAGAACGGCTCTGAAGACACTCACCGATGTTAGACATCTTTGATACAGCTGGGATTGACAGCTCCCCAGTTGATTGTCAGAAGGAGCTGATGGCAGCCAAGAGCTGGTATCAGCCCTTAAAGGGAGAAAAATAAAGAAAAGGGGAAGGATTTGTACCTAGGTACAAATCCTGAATAGGATTTCAGAAGGAGCAAGAAAAGAAGAAAAGAGAGGAAAGTCTCAGAAGGAGGAGAGGGCCCAAGTGGAAAGGACATGGGGAAAGGAGAGAAGGGTGAAGTCCCAGAAAGGGAATGTGCCCCAGACTATCAGGGGGAACAACCAAAGGAGGCAAAATACCGTCAGAACTGGGCTAGAGAGGAGCTTATTGCCTGCAGCTAGAGCTGCGCCACCGAGGATCCACCTGGCAGGAACACAAGTGAGGCAGAGCCGCATCTGAGGCAGGAGGTCTCCAGGGCCTCCCTTCAAGTGGGCAACTCCTAGAGACAGGAGATATATTCATAAGTACCTAGCCCAGCCTCTAATTCTGCTCATATGACAGTTATGGATGGTAGACTCTTTCTAAGTGATGACACAAAGGATCTGTTGGCCCTTTGGACTACACATTGCTACTCTAGCTTCGTGCTTTCCACTTCACGCAGCATAATTATGAAAGCCAGTGTAACTGTTAGAACATTTCGGTTCTGTAATCACAGCTTATCTTTTAATTGATGCCCTATTCTTTCCTGCTCAATTATGTTTCCTGATGACCAGATAAATTAGAGAAATCAATCTAAGAAACAGAATGAATGTTTGGGGGTTGATTCAGAAGAGAAATATTTGTTCAATGATATGCATGATAACACATATAGGAATCCACCCTCTTCCTTAATTGCCATCCCATTAAGGCTTATGGTCATGAAAATACAATCTAGCATTAAGTCTTTATGCTATATTGTAGCAAAACTGAAGTACATGTATTGTACATTAAATAATGGCATATTCTTATCCAGTTTATCCCTGCATCCCCTTCCCTCCTTATGTCTATTTTACAGCATGAGTACAGTGGGACAGAGACCTGTTTTCTTGTGAAGCATGTCACAAATGAATGGCACAAGAAGAATAACCAACTTTAAAAGCACCAAATCATGTATATGTATGCTACAGTAGATATACTGTATATTACAAGAAAACTACAGATGTGTAGACCTGCACAACGTGCGATCCACTAAGCTGAAGGTATCCCATGAGTCAGTGTGGTCAGCCAGGTGCTTGAACATCTTCTACCCTCTTTTTGTAGTCCCAAGTAGATAGCAATACCAAGAGTTTTACATAGCTCTTTGTGTTTGAGGGCCCAATCCTCTCCCCCCGCCAGTCCATAACACGCAGTGCCGCTGTCAGAGTGTGTGCAGCATGCTATGGTGGGGGTGACCAGACAACCCAGCAGAGGTAAGTAAAAATCAGTTTTACATGCCTCCCTGTAGGCTGCCTGGCCTCCAATAAGTCTTCTCGAACCTATGCCAGCTGTTTAGCTGGCATAAATCCAAGTAGACTCTTGGGGGTGGATTTGGGCCAGGCAGGGGGATAGAATGTTGGCATGCACTACTGCTGCTAACATCCTGCCTGGCACTGGAGTTCCCGCCTGTATAGGGTCAGAAGCCTAAGCAGGGCTTCCAGGGCCACGCCAACCTGGCTTGTCTCTTCCAGGCTGTCTCCTCTTCCCCTGGGCCTCAAAGCCTCTCAAAGTCTAAGCAGGGAGGAGGCTTGCAGCACCCTGCCTCCACGTCTTCTCCAACCTCCCAGGGTTATGGAGACTTTCTCCCAGCCAACCAACCTCTAGCTCTCAGCCAGCCCTCTCTCACCTCTGGCCTTATATTCCCCAGGCTGGTCCCTCCCTCCCATGTTCCACCCACCTGACCCGACTGCCCTCTGGGGAGGTGGGGAGGCTCCTGCAACCACCCCTTGCTGCTCCAGTCTCTCTTAGCCTGTACCCGGCCCAAGGTCCACCAAGCAGGCAGCTCCCTGGGTTGGGCAGTCCAGACCCGGAGAGCCACTTCACATATAAGAAACTCCACTGAATTAACTGGAGCTAAGTTCTTAACTGCTTTTAAAGTGGCCTCTGAACCTAACCCAGGAATAAAGTTCACTATGAATTATGACTTCTAATTGCTCTAATTCAGATTCACAGTGTCATAAGCTGTATCTTTGTCAAAACTCCAATCAGGCAAAAAAAAAAGACTACATCTCTGTAGAACAGAACTTGGCTACTGATGTCAGAGAGTGACAGCCACTCAACGATGAATGCTTATTAAAATTCTAGCTACGTCTCCTCTCTATCCTCTGACATACAAGTTCTTTGAAATGAGCTGTGGAGTGGTTAGTTTGCCCTGACCCTATTCTAGGGTCATCTAGTCACTAGGAAATTAATCTCAGTTGTGTCCGCTGCATATCTGGCTGTCTTCAGACTATCAAAGACATCTGGATTTCTCACCAACTCCTCTCTCTGTGTAATTCATACAACAAAATAAATATCCAAAATTAATCCATCAAATCCCCCATCTACAAACAACATCCTATTAGTTGATGATATTTTTAGATGGAAATATAAACTATCCCACCAAAATGCTATGTTTGTAGCCGAGAAGGACTATATCATTTAAATAGCATGGTAAAATAATAAAAGTCTATACTTAAAGTGCCACCAGGCTCAAACACCGCCTAGTCTTTGAACCTTTATTGAAAGAAAGGGAGGGGGATTCCTTGCATACAAAAAATGTTCCACAGACAGTGCATCATTTCCACATGGACAAGCTCTTGAATGCAGGAGTCCCAACCTACAGACTGAAGTGGTATACTAGTCTTGGAAGGGCTGTACCACGTGCTGTTTCTGGATGTCTAGTTTACATCAAATATTCTGCCAACATTATATCACTGAAATGCTTTTTGTGCTAAACAATCAACGGAAACCCCCCTCTCTCTGTATGTATCTGCTGAGCTATGTACTGCACACCCATACTAATTCAAACATAACAAGATTTTATTGCATTGCTAAAAGATGTTTTATTGGGGATTTCTGCTTGTTGAGCTATGGATTATGCTGTCATTGTATAGATCCGTGAAACAATGTACATTCTGAAACACTCTGCCCCTCCAGGAATACTATATAAACAAGTAACAGGACTTAGGTTTTCATTTTATTGGAAGGCTTTGGGTGGAAACATCAGTAATTTACCATTTTGGCTATCACAGTGAAGAACACAGCATGTGATTTGGTGCCAAAAGCTGCTGAATGATGACTTCAGTGTGTGATGCCAACAACTGGCTGAGCCTGTAGCATTACGGGGGATCAGCATTACCTGACAAACAGCCCAATCCTAACTCCCTGCGCAGCAATGCACTAGCACCGGCATAGCTTCCGCTGCATCCCACGGGGGAGTTATGCATGCTGGAGGTCTCCTCAGGGTAAGAAGACATTTGTCCGCTTGCCCCAGGTAAGCCCCAGCATGCACAATGGGTCAACTTGGATCTGTACCAGCTCTATAGCTGGCGCAAGTCTTGTTGATCCATGTCAGCGGATCAGGCCCGGGAAAGGGGATAGGATACGGCATGCGCCGGCACTGCCAATCCCACCCCCTCCCGGGCACACCACCCCCTCCCAAGACCCTCCAGGAGAACTGGAAATGGTCACTACATCCTTAAAGGGTATAGCGACCTTGGCAACAATGGCACTTGTGGGATTGCACCACTGCCGGGGAAAATGGTCTTTTTTTTTACTCATAGGGGGTCGCTCCTGCCCTCCAGAGGTTGTGGGGAGGCCCACAGCCCCATGCTTCAAATTGCTGCTCTGAGGCAATCAAGGTCTCAATTGCATCAGAGTGACGATTTGAAGCATGGAGAGGCCAGCAGAGGGGGCTGTGGGCCTCCCCGCACCCTCTGGATGGCAGGAACAAACCCAGCAGGATTAAAAAATACCTTTTTTCCCTCTCCACCAGTGGTGCGATCCCAGAAGCACCACCACTGCTGCCCCCCCCCCACTTACAATTCCCCCACCTCGTGGGGAGAACTTTGAGAAATGCTGCTTTATAGCTTTTTGCGACAGCACATAACAGAGGAACTAGTGTTCTGCCGGCACAGGTTAAGGGATAACAACAGTATTGAGCATAAGATTGAGCCATAAGAACTGCAACTGTCACAGGTTCAAAAGTCCATACTAAATGACTTTAAATGATTATGTGTTTCTGTTCTGTGGCCTCTAGCAGGAAGCAACCCAAACTATAAAGACCACTCGCACTGCACAAATACATTTACTACACTGCAAGCATTTGAATAACTGATTTCAGATCTTCCTAAGCAAGCTGCCCATTTTACAAGATGCAAGTATTCAAATAATGCCAAAGTGACATAGATCCTGCCATGGGAAACTGGCAAAACGCAATATTAGTAGAAATGTGAATCAGCAGTCAAAGATGAAAATACAAAAGGCAGAGACTAGACAAAGCTACCCACTCAGGAACACATGGTTCCTGAAGGCCCTGTTTGTGAACTCCAGGAGCAACCTGGTTGTCAGCTCTTGGAAATAGAATTCTGGACTAGATACACCTTGGCCTGATGCAGCCAGACAATTCATATGTTATTTTGCATGACAAGGAAAGTAGACTTCAAATTGCAACTATCATGTGCCAATGATGAACACTTTATTCTCTAATCAAATGTAATGAAAAACATACACAAATATGTTAAATAAGCTATCAACCTTATTCCAGGTATTAGGTTTGTTTCTGCAAGAAAAAAAATCTGCTGTATTTGACTAGAGCAATTTATATTAGAAGTAATGTGTACAAAATTCTAACTCTCCTGACAATTCTTCCATAACCTTCAATGAAGACAAGATTTCAACTTTAAGTCATTCATCCCCTCATTCACCCCAGACAGAGGAAAATCTATACACTCTCACCAACATCAGAACAGCAAGACTCGGGCTGATGAGACAAGATTAAACCATATAATTTATGTATTATTTCTCAAGATACATTGATCTTTCTGAAATGCACATTGATTTTTTTTCTGAAATGCTTATTAAGTGGATCTATTGCTTATAAATTATGTCTTTAGCCTTATTGTGGAAAATCTTATTTTCTTTCAAGACACTAAGAAGTATTGTTGATATTTATGCAGACTCCTGTAAACACTACTTGGGCCCCCAGAAAATAAATTGTAATTATAGCTGGATGACTGAGGGCATCTTTAGACATTACAAGTATAGAGGGAAGGGGACTGGTATTTATATCCCAGTTTTGCATTTCTTGAGGAATGTCTGAAATGGGGATTTGCACAAATCCTTTGCAGTGAGATGCTTCAAGGTGCTCTTACATCTCGCCATGGCATCAGTGGAAGGGAATCACTCACAATGAAGGCTGAACTATGGTGATGGCTTTTGGCATTCCAAGAAAGAAGGGGAGATGCCCAGGTCCCTACTTCACATAGGAAGTAGATAGGAAGTTACTCTTTGTTGACATTTTTAACATCTGAAGCTACCCAGTGGTAACATGTTAAGTATGTGTGTTCTCTTGAAGATAGATATCCAAAGCAGCACTAGTGAAGAGCCTTTGTTCCTATAAGCCAGAGGTCCCCAACCTGTGGTACTGTCCGGGCCAGCCCGTCCACTCACCCGGCGCGGAGCAGCAGCAGCACCAGCAAGTGGGGAACGGCTGCGGGAAGGAGCGCCCCGTGGAGCACGACGGAGCGATGCAGCCCAGCCGCGGCCCGGCCGAGGCAGGCAGGCAGGCGTCAGCCGCCGCGGAACAAGGGCCGGTGGAGCTCGCCGACCAGCGTCGGGATGGATGCACGGAGGCCCGAGCGTCGGCCCCGCCCCCCGACGCTGACGCAGAGACCAGGCCCCGTCGCATAGAGTGGCAGGCGCTCAAAGGGAGTCAGCTGCGGGGCTGGACGACCCCCGAGCTCGGCCTAAGGGCCGCGATCGGGGGCCTGCCAGCCTGGCAGCGCAGACCAGGCGCCGCCACGCTACTCTGGGGGAAGGGTAGTGGCGGGGGGATCGGCAGCGAGGGGGCAACAGAGAGGCCAGAGGAGCCGGGAACAGAGGGGGCACTAGGACCGGAGGAGTTGGAGAAGTCCGGCACGAGCTCACAAGGGGAGGGTGCGGCCAGGCACGCCCGACAGGAGGGAAAGTATTTAAGACAGGCTGCCAGTGATGAGAGGGCGGAGGGACGAGACGCTGGTCACGCTGTCGTGGACGACCTGAGAGCAATTCCCTGAGAAGCCAGGACAGAGGTGGACAAGGTGCATACAACCTCCACCCTGCTCCACTCTGAGGCATCGTCAGGGGTTAGCCTGCACCCCCGCTATTCCCTCCTGTCCCCGCGCTGGAGCAGGAGACTGCCCAGGCAGAGGCAGCCGCCTCTGGGATCCGCGCCCGGCCCGTCGTGCGACCCTCACTCACACCAGGCAAGACCACCCGCGGCCCCAGGGTCTCGGGTGTGCGGCTCACCGCAGCCTACCAAGTCACACCGGACGTCTCCGAGGACGAAGAGGACTTCCAAACACCACCACCCTCCTCCCCGGAGCAAGGTACTGTACAGGTACGCTATGGGATTTTGCTGTACCACTGGTGCTACACGGACCACAAGCTGGAGGTACGCAGGCTGCCGGCGACCAAGGTGGCGGCCGCCATCTCGGCCATGCTGTGCCACATTGGAGCCCGGCAGAGCTTGAGCATGTGGGTACTGAGCGCCGCTGGGGGTGACCCTTCTGCCCTCCCTTGCGTCTTACCTTCCTTTTCCGAGCTCCAGCGTGGCCGCGAACCTGGAAGAAAGTGCCAGTGACGTCATTGGCATCTTCTTCTGGTGGTATGCAGCCAGCTAGAGGCACGCGTGGGTGATACGTGGGCCAAAAAGGTTGAGTACAGCTGCTATAAGTCATCCCACATCTCAACTTTATGTTTCATGGCAACAGAAAAACAGAAGCCTATTACCTTCGATTTGAGGAGGAAAAAGGTGTTTTTTTTCCTTCTCAGACACGTCAAAAAAAGACAAGAGATGAAAGTGCTTTGAATATGACAAGAACCAAAGCAGGTGGTTTCTTTAACTACAAGAAGAACCTAAGCATCCAGCTTCTTAAAGACTTCATAAATAAATGGAATGACAGCAGCTAACAATGCAAGAGCATTTCATAATGACCCCCAATAAGAAGCACTTTCACATCTCCTTGTTTCTATTATGCTTCTGGTTTACATACAAACACTTGCTGAATAAACCTCTTATGAAGGTAATTCAGCAACCATGTTATTCTCACTCTGAATGATTTTCCCACACTATTGACGGTTTACTTGTATATTTCCTATTTAAAGCGCTGCTTCAAATAAAGAGTACATTTGCTTATATGTGAATAGTCCTGGCTTGTTCTCAAGTGCATGAAGACAAGCACTTGAGTGGAGAAATATACTGTATGAACCACTTAATTGAGAATACAGTCTGCAAACATTTCCACCATTGTGGTGGCAACTTTTGTTCCTGGTCAATATCATAGATCAAACAATATGAGTATGTCTAGGTATGGGTCAACGCTGCTCTTGTGTAGAAAAAAAGTAGTGCATTGCAATAGAATAGCATAAGAGTACAGCAAACCTTGACGTAAAGCTGAGAAAAACTCATGGCCCAATCCAAAGAGGTTGTCGGAGCGCCTCTTCTGCTGGCACTGACTGCCATGAAGCAGTCAGCACCAGTCATAAAAGGTGCTCCAGCAGCACGCTCAGTAGCACGCTGCCGGGATGCTGCTGAGTGCTGGGATGCTGTTGGGAATGCCGAAGCCACCCGCTGCCAAAGGTAAGATGCTGGGGAAGGCAAAATGGGGGTAGGTGAAACAAGGCAGCGACAGGGGCAAGCGGCAATGGGAGCGGGGGCAGGGCAGAATGGATCTAGGAAGGGGGTGGGATTGGTGGCATTGGCAGCCGCTGAATCCTAAGCTGGACCTGCGCAAGCTACATAGATCCCCAGCACCGCGAAGGCTTACCCCCCAGTAAGGGAATGATTGTTCCGTTACCCAGAGGAGACCTCTGCAACTGCCCCCCCCAGGTAGGATGCAGCAATAGCGCTATTGCATCATCCTTTCGCCATTGCAACATCCTGGTGTCATTGCATCAGCGGGGGGTGGGGGTGGAGAATAGGATTGAGATCTCAATCTATTTTCATTTTTGCTATTGTCTAAATTTCCTTTCAATTTTCTATGGGATTTATACATGTAGTGATGTGCAGGGGTAAGTCTCAGGTAATATTCACCCTCTCACTACCTATCGAACATGCATTATAACTGGGAGTCAACGCACATGATTTCCCCCCACCCACATGATTCATTTTTTTCCAATCCAAATAATTGTTGCCTATATCATGCATATTATCATCTACAATTAGACATCGTGTTCCCAGTTCAAAATAATGGATAATAGTACAGATCTGAGCATGTCACATGTTTAACTGTCTTATGGCCCAAACCATATCCTGGGTCTTCCACTGATGGAATTAGTGATCTGGCAGCAGAAGGCCCAGGCTGCTGCCACTGCAGCCACAGCGACAGCACACAAAACAGGGCTACCGGCACAAATGGTTGGCGACTAAGGGAGGGCCATGGGCAAGACGGGGGAGGCTCAGGGTGGGGATCAGGGTTGGCCAGGGAGATGTTGGGGAGGGGCAGATTTCTATTTTTCTTTTTCCTTTCCTGTTTTGTTCGTATTTGTATTTTCTCATTTGTATTGTGTTTCAATGTATTTTTCTTTCACTAAAAGGGGACACACACACACACACACACACACACACACACACACACACCAATTACTTGTGCAACTAAGCCACTATGCTTTTCCTTTTGTACATTTTTTAAAATGTTTGCAAACCTGCTGCCTGTCTGGGATATTGATCCTAAACAGCATATAATGAATGTTCCTGGCATCCGTCGTCAAAGGTAGGATTGTAGTAAAAATTCTGAAATGTTTTTAACAATTACTCTAACAAAAATACTAGCTTTTCTCGTGCTCTAACATAAATATAATGTAAACTACATGAAAAAGAAGTTAGGTTCTCTCTAGGGTAAGATTAACATGGGGTCTGTGCTGGCTGAGGTTGATAAACTTCTGCAGCGAAATGTGATAAAAGCATGAGTTAGGTTTATTCAGAGACCATATTTAAAGCCTGCATGATGACAGAAGATCAATCATTTAAATTCTCTCACTATACCTATTGCAAATTCAGTGTCAACGAGAGTTATTTCATTGATGGTATTTAGAACTGACCTTATTTCTATACTGTTAAAAGCAGATTTAGGTATTAAAAACAATATAGCCAAGGTTATGTATAGAATTCCAAGACAATGGTCAATGTGCCCAGTTCTTCTATACAGAGGTGGCACCAGAGGCCGGTCAGGTCAGGCACTGCTCAAGAGTCCACCCAGCCAGCTCAACCCCTGAACCCTAAAGTACCAGAGGGGTAGATGGTAGGTGCCATGTGAAGCCCAGCTTTGCCCTAGGGTCCTCAGAAACCTAGGACTAGTACTGATTCTATAAATTGAACAATTGCTCCAATATATGAATGAATGAATGAATGAAACCTTTTTGGCATAAATGTATGATTTGAAAAAGAAGAGTGCATACAGTTGCCTCTGTGGACAGTGGTGGCTTAGTGGTTAAGACGCTGAACTACAGACCGGTAGGTCGGTAGGACAGCAGTTCAAGACCCGAGTGCCACGTGACGGAGTGAGCTCCCGTCTCCTGACCCAGCTCCTGCCACCCTAGCAGTTCGAAAGCAAGAAATAGCAAGTAGATAAATAGGTACTGCTGCAGCGGGAAGGTAGCGTTCCGTTAGTCATGCCGGCCACATGACCACGTAAGCGTCTTCGGACAGTGCTGGTTCTTCGGCCTTAGAAACGGAGATGAGCACCGTGCCCTAGAGTCAGATATGACTGGCTTTCAAGCAGGGGATACTTTTACCTATACAGTTGCCGTGGGCATTGTCTTCTTAGCAGCTAAATGTCACACCCCTGCCACTCCAAAACAACTACAGTAAGTCAAATATGTTGTCCTATTCTTAACATGTTCGCTGGTCAAGAATAGGACTGCTTCAAAGTGCACTTACAGCACAATCCTATGCATGTCTACTCAGAAGTCAGTTCCACTGACTTCAATGGGGGTTACTTTCAGGTAAATATGTTTAGGAATGTAGCCTTACAGTACAATCCAATGCACATTCACTCAGAAGTAAGTCCCACTGAGTTCCAGGTAAATGTGTTAGGGTTGCAAACTTACGCTTGCATCAGTGGAGCCCAAAGACACACCGTCAGCGCAATTCTAACCAACGTTCCAGCGCCGGTGCAGCCGCAGTGCAGCCCCGAGGTAAGGGAACAAATGTTCCCTCACCGTGAAGAGGCCTCCATGACTGCCCCTGCACTGCAAAATGCAGTGTGCATCCTGTTAGTGCTGGAAAGTTGGTTAGGACTGCGCTGTAAGCCAAGGGACCCATGGTTGTGCTGGCCTAATGTTATTATAGCAGTAGGGTGATTTGTTTGTAATTATTTTGCTATATTCCTTCCTGATTCCTTCTGTGCTTGGTTAACATGTCATCAACATGCAACACCATGATTTGTGAGTGATGGCAGAATTGTCATGGACCCTGGGGGACTGCCATATATTTGTTTGATTGATTGATCGACACCCTGCTCTTTCCCATGGGCTCAGAGCAGCTTGCAGCATTTTTCCAAATCTTAAGATTGTGAGCCTTTAGGGGACATGGCTATTAAGTAACAATAATGGTCTGGAGGAAGTAAAAGCCAAAAGGAATCAAAATAACATTGCGAATATAAAGGGTAGCATATCCTCCTAGGATTGCAGGTCTTTTTACTGTCCAGGGACAAAGAGGGAGAAGCCAGGCCCAGCCACTGCATGCCAGATGAGCTGCTGAGTGTTGGCAACTGGCTCTTCTCTTGCCTGGGTGTTCCGAGCTCCTTTGTATCTTCCGTCCAGGACTGCTGCTCCATTGTCTCTTGTTGCTATGGATATAACTTTCTGTCTCTGATGCTGGGAACACATAGGATTGCGACTACTTTACACTGATGCTATAACTGGTGTAAACAGCTGTGCAATGCTGAGAGCCAACATTGAGAGCCAATGTTGAGTTTTGAGAGCCATGATGGTGTAGTGGTTCTGGAGTTGGAAGATCCAGGTTCAAATCCCCGCTCAGCCATGAAGCTTCCTGGGTGACCTTGGCCCAGTCACTATCTTTCAGCATCACCAACCTCACAGGGTTGTTATGAGGACAAAAGGGGGGGGGGTACCATGTACACCACCCTGAGTTCCTTGGAGGAAAAGTGGTATAAAAATGTGAAAAATAAATAAAATAAACAGGACAATTGAATCAGGCTGTCCAGGGCACACTAGCAGGGATTTGTTGTAGGTACTTCACATAGGCTCTGGATCACACTGGTAAATAGCCACTTATTTGGTCACCTGTGGCAAGTAAGAAGTATGGCCAGAGAAGGAAGATTTTGTAAAATGGGAGACAACTGGTGGTTCTTCTCCCAATTCAGGCTTTCAGTGTCAGAACATCAGACTATCACAAATAACAAAAAAAAATGATGTATAGGCAGAGGAGCTGGTGAACAACAGCTAGTAACTTTTCTAGACCTATTTGTAAGCCTGCTTTTGAAGTTTTAAGCTTGATGTTCCTATACAATGAACAAAACTCATTTGCTTCTGGTTTTTCAGACCAGACAGATCCCCGGGGAAAAAAACTATAATGAGTGTCTTATCTCCAGGAAATTCTGGTTATTTATTAACTGCTGTTCTCAATTCATTTTTTCCCTTCTACATTCACTTATATATAGATATATACACCTGCCTGCTGAGGATGTCACTTCACAGCATCCCTTCATGCATCTGATGAAGTGGGCTATAGTTCACAAAAGCTTATGCTGAAATAAATGTGTTAGTCCTTAAGTTGCTACAAAACTCTTTGTTTTTCTTGCTGTTATAGACGAAAATAGCTACTCCTCCGGAACTAGTTGTTTTCTGAGGTTCCTGGTACACGCACAATTCAAAAATAGTGATAAACGTAAGTCCAAAGTTTCAACAAGTAAATTCTAGGGGATGAACTGTGATTTTAGGACAGTTCCATGAAGATCAGAAGGAAGACAATGTCATGAAATTACCCTTCACTTGCCTGGATTTCAATCATTGAAAAAGTGAAGGCTAATTTTCAAACAAACTCCAGATGCTTTTGTAAACATTGCTGTTTTCAAAATATTTTTTCATAATGAGCATCATCTTTCTGCAGCTGAGAAATTCTAACTGAAGATATTCAAAATGGATGCTCAAAACCCAAAGAAAGGGGTGTACATAAAGTTATTTTGCGCTGGCTGGTATCTGGTGATGACGCCAAAGCAAGGAAACAAACAAAAAGGCCTCCTTGCTATCTATAGTATTTTAGTCCTCATTATGATCAGATTCATCCAAACATGAAACATAAGCTTCAGCTTAAAGGATGCAAGTCATTTCAATAAAGTCAGTTTGCTGTTCCTTGCCTTTAAAGCCACTAAACTGTGTGGAATGTTTTCACAGCAAAGCTGGATAGTTCAGATGCCTCACATCAAACGCCTTCTGTCACCAGAAGCAACGAAGCCCACGGTGTCAAAGAAAAGTCCTGACTCTACTCCCCAATGGTTTTGCATTAATTTCCCTATCGTGCAAAGGGGAAAGGAGTCCCTTCAACTCAGCTGACAATCTCAAGCTCTGGATGCAACCTGACACTGCAGTAATTAGAAAGCTGAAAGAGGAAGGAATGGAATCAGAAGAACCGCTCACTTGGGGCAAGAAAATGAGAGGTCATAGGAGAGGCTTTAATGGAAGAGAGCTCCCAGCACAGAACAAAGAATGACGAGGTCAGCAGGAGAAACGCTGCAGTAATAAACCACTGAGAGACGTGCAACTCCCAAGGTTCTTTTTGGCTCTTTTAACTCAGTAGTCAATAAAAGGGCAGTACTGAATCAGTTTACTTAGAAGCAATTGTCTCTACTGAACAATTATCTATGTTAAGACAGCAAGGAATTTAAAATGGTGTCTCATCAACAACTCAGAGTAAGCCATACGTCTCCAGTAGAACCACATTTTGTAATGCTGCCATGTGCAATAGATCCTTTTCGAACCAGTTGACCTTTCCACAGCATGACACCAAATAAGTGAACACCTTCTTCCGTAGACACACACATATATATACTGGGCATGTGGGTCCTTACATTACAAAATCAATATGCAGTAGTTTGGGTGACCTTTTGCTTTTATCTGTCCCATTTTGATCTCATCCTTTCTCCCAGAAACAAAGAGTGGTGTGTATGTGTTGCATCTAAAGGTTCCTGACTGGAGAAGCTTCTGGATCATCAGAGAATTCCTTCCCATGAAGGAAACTCCTCCTGTCTAAGGAAGCACACATTGGGATGCAACCCATGGTCTCTCCCCATTTTATTACCAGTGAGCTTTGGGACCGAACAGGAATTTTAACAGGCTCAGCCTGAGCCTCTCTCATGCCTAGTACCAAGGTCTGGTGCTGCACTCCCTGCGAATTTTTTCCCACCTGCTCCTGCATGGTCTCCCTGCCCCTGGATCATCCCCCATTCCCAGATTGCCTCCTGTGTCTGTCAGTTTGGGATTGCCCCCAGATCGCTTCCTCCCACCCACCTCCAAACCACTCCACTTACCTGCTCCTGCCACCACCCTTCTACTCTCTGCTATTTGAAAATGTTGAGAAAGGAGAGAGGAAGTGAATCAGGGACAGAAGACTTACAGCTCAATCCAACGTAAATCCCTGTGCAGCGATGCAACGGTGCTGGTGCGGGTTATGCAGCATCCCACAGTGGATTTTGGCCAGCTGGAGGTCTCCTCGGGGTAAGAGGACATTTGTTCCCTTGCCCTGGGGTAAGCCCCAGCAGCTACAACAGGTCAACTTGGACCTGCACCAACGAGGGCAGGGCCACCTCGTACTGGGTTGTAAACGGGGACTAGGACGGCGCGAAACGTACAGTACCGCCCCCACTGTAGTGACGCCTCCGCTTGGAAGGGCCTTGGGATTGGAGCTGCCGATCCCACCCCTCCCAGGGGTGGACAGATCTTTCAATGATCATCTAAAATGACGGCTGATCTGAATTTTCAGTGTTCCCAGAACTACCTCTCCAGCTACATTAAACACCTGAGGCAATCATTTTTGTTCCTATTTTGTTTCACTGTAACTGCAAGTAGGATAGCAAGGATGCTAAGTATAAAGAAGGGAAATCTGAACTCACTGCCAAGTGGTACACTGTTATGGGGCAAAGAGCTGGAGCGAGGCTCCTTTTTATTTTTTGTTCTGGTCACCCTGGCAGTCATTTTGTCTTTGTTGCTCCTTGCCATATGTCCATATGCCATATGTCCATGAACAATCTGCAAATAAACGTGTTGAAACCTGAAGCTACTTGTTCAAAAACCTAATGGGTGTTGTGTATACAGTGAATGTGTGTTATGAAGTGTTTTCTAGAATAGCCTTCTCTCTCTACCATAAAACCATAATCACTAGAATTTGTCTAATAATACACAAAATCTGGTGCTCGTTATGAGTTTACAAATGATAAAACATTTACTTAACTTTGTAAGGTTCCTCTTTACGTTATGAACACAATAGGCATTATAGATACAAGAGGACAACATATGGCTTATAATTACCTCCTTATTGGAATTTGCATTTGTACACTTGCTTTGTTAACAATCAGACCTATTGTTTTCAAAACCGCTTCCTTTCAAAACTGTGCATGCGGTAAAAATTAATATTTATTGATGAATAATAAATATGCCTAGGTCTATTCAAAAAGCAGACAATGAATCCAACTTTGCATTCAGCTGATAAGAGCGCAGAAATGGAATCATATTAAAGACATATTGAAGTATGCACATTGTTTCTGGTATTGAGAATTACAAAACAGCAACTGTGCAGGTGTTCTAAATAGAGTCACCACAGAAACTACATCTTCATGAAGTCATTGTTATTGATCTAGCAGCATATCCATGCATGTCCAAGGATATGCACACTTACATTAGGAACAATGTAAAAGGAAACCACGTGAGATACAGTGGGGCTCCATTCATACCTAATGATAATTGTTTTAGCACTCTTGTTTAACATCTCTAAGATCTCTTCACTCAATGACCACAGCATCAGCTCTTTCTTGCAAATGAGCCTTCATGGATTCATTGTCCAAACCTATCTTATCCCTCCCCTGCCGATACAGCCACACCACCGAAGCGTGCATCTGGGGGGGGGGGGGAATCCCAGAGGATATTACCTTACTCAGGGGTACGCCTCTAGCCCCGAAACTGGTCAATTCAGACCTGCACCGGTGATTTGGCTGGCACAAGTTTGAGTGGACCCAGGAAGGCGGATTGAGGCCTGGAAGGGGGATAGGATGTGGACTGTGCTGTTGCAACCAATGCCGCGATCCTCCCCCTGTTCCACCCTGTTCCTCCTTCCTGACTCCCTCCTGCCCTGCATCCTCACTTACTGGTGTTGGGGGGCATCCAGGGACTGCTAGCAGGCCTCCATCGCCACTTGCTGCTTGCAGTGGCGGCCTGGATGCTCCAAACAGTGTGTCACGTTTTGCAAAGGACCTTATGCTTAAAGCCCACATTAGGATTGGGCTATCAACACTACAAACTTGTATGACTCTGGACAGACAAACTCAGGCCCATGCAAGCAGCTCAGGTGTATAACAAGGTCAGTCCTCATGCCCCAAGGACACTTGTGTGGAGGCAACATTTCAGAGAACTCATGCCTCTGTGCAAGGATTGCTTGTGTCATTGCTACACTTAGTACTACAAACTCAGTTTCAGGCTGCCACAATTGTGCAGTTCATGATAACTGCTCGAATAGTACCCATGTTGTGGTGCTATTTTTCATAACTTGAACCTTCAGATAAGTTCTAACAGGTTAAGAGCCTAGCAAAGGCCCTGGATTACTTCTGAAGATGTGAACCAGATCATATCACCTACCATCATCTCAAACACAATCTTATTTAAAGGTAGGCTTACCAGATTTCCAACCAGGACAGAGTGCTAGACCTTTAGGAGAAGGAATGTGGGCAGGTGTAGTTTGTTAATCGTTAGGACACAATCCTAGGCATGTCTACTCAGAAGCAAGCCCCATTGTGTTCAGTGGGGCTTGCTTCTGAGTAGACATGCCTAGGATTGTGCCCTAATGATTAACAAGCTACACCTGCTCACATTCCTTCTCCTAAAGGTCTAGCACTCTGTCCCGGTTGGAAATCTGGTAAGCCTATTTAAAGGAGTAACTTCACACATGCAGCAGTGACTCACCAGGCGTTCAATAATTGTGATGAGAAATGAAGTGATAAATATGCATGTGTGAGCTAGTCCCACAATTCTATCAGCTGCTGCAATGGCTTCCTTAATTACTTCTGCTGTGGTTCCCCAATGGCACCCCATATTGAATAAGCTGTAACATGAAAAAAATGTGTGGCACCACGCCTCTGGAATCAGTTGCCAGAGGAATTGAGGACAGCCCCCTCGCTACATGGTTTTCGGCGAGGGTTAAAGACCTATTTGTTTCGTCTGGCATTTGAGGAGGGAGGAACTACTTAGGAGCTACCTTGGGACCCTTTTCACTTCTGTTACTGCTGTGTGTGTGTGTGTGTGTGTGTGTGTATCTGCTCTGTATCATGTTTTTAATTGTAATTTTATTTTAACAATTAATTTTAATTGTAGATGCTTTTAACGGGTTTTAATGTTGTACTAGTGTTCTGTTTCATATGTTCTACACCACTTTGAATTTTAGAAAAGCAGTATATAAAAACTTTTAAATAAATAAATTGGGGGACTCCAATATCAGCACAAAGGCAACTCTCTAAAATTTATTGTTTTGGCCCTGGGCCATGTAGAAAACGTCTCATTTAGCAAGCAGAGGCTCAAGCTTTCATTTCTGAATACAGTTCCAACATTTCCATGAAAGTTTGCCACCCTATGGAAAACATTTCAAATTTCCCTCCTCACTCTGCACACTGAAACGTGTAGCCTAATGCTGGGCATATAGATCACTTCCAGGACCTAAAGTACTATCTTGAGGGGTACTGGACCCTAGTTTCCAAACCAGAACGGGTGCAAGGGGTCTGGAAAATAGTCTTTGCATCCCTGATGAGCACTTAATTGTCACAAGATGTCCACTCTGAAGAAGGTATGGTGAGTAATAGGGCTCTGTTGGGGGGGAGTGTAATAGAATCCTGGCTTGTTGCCTACAGTCCCCTCCTTCATGTGGCCTTCCAGGAAATAAATGATGACCAGGGGACCCTTTTGTCCACACAGAATCATGCAGCATTTTATCAGCTGCGATCCTGTCACCCCCTGCTGCTATAGCCCTTGTACCTCAAAGGGGAAATACAAATGAAAGAGTAACAGAATACATCAAGACTGAAAATAACTGCCATTGTTATAATTTATATTTTATTCTAGACATGCAGTGAAACAAAGACAGAGGCAGCCCTTTGGGCCTAAAGCTAGTGGCATGGAAACAAAACCCAGAGCCTGAAGTCTGGTGAACTTTTCCTTTCAGAAAGAGCAACACCTGATTTCCCAGGCGACCAAGTCACTGTGGACAAACTGATCGGTCACCGCTTAAGAAATGAGAAGGCAGAATGCCAACCGGAGCCGTCACGGGCATTCACTCAAGCAAAGAGCCTGAAAGGCTATGCAGAACAGATTAAACTGTGATTCCTGAAATGTAAATGTTCCACACCTACCTGCCACAGCTGAATGAAAGGACACCAGTATGACTTCATTTTCCAATTCCTTGCTTTAAAGGCCACATTTTATAAAACCTCTTTCCCTTCTCTGTGGTGGCTTACTAGGAGTATTATTTACAGTAACTGAAGTGATAGAAAGGTACCAGGGAATGTTATGACACAATGCTGGATTTTGCTATAGTTTAAATGAAGCTCTGCTCAAAACTCTGCTGCTGCTTGAGGGAAGATCTGCGACTTATGTTAATATTAAAAGTCTGTTTTTGTAGCAATATCACGTGCCTTCAAGACCATTCTTTGATACTAATAATAAAGGAAGAAATGGTGGACTCAAGACTGTTGCCTATGACAATTGGCCCACAGTATACCAATTCAGACATAAGATTTGTCAGGAAAGTTCTATGTGAGTGGCCAAAAGGGGAAAAACCATAGTCCTGTCGGAAGCCCTTCAATAATGGTTTCAACTACTCTTATGTCTGCTCTCTGTGTCCTAGTTCTTCTTCCCTTCCCTCTCCTCTTCTTTCAGGCCCTCCCCTTCCAGCTATAGGAAATATTGCATAGCCATTTCTTCTCTACTACCCATCCCCAGCCTGACATCACAAGGTTTCAGAGTCTTCCTTAAAAATCATGATAGAGGAAAAAACCTTTTCATTCTTCTGTATGGAAATTTTCTAGAACAGGGGTTCTCAACCTTTTTCACCAAGTGTATCCCCTGGCACGGTCAATTTTTTTGAAGTACCCCCTGTGCCAATTAATTAATTAGCATTATTAAAATGTAAAATTTAATCATTAAAATTACTCAGCTTACAGTATTAGTCACCCCCTTTTTTCAATTTTTCCCACCCATTTTATTTTTTAAAGAAAATATCACCACAGGTATCCCATCCAAAAACAAACCAAGGCAATTCCTTCTTAGCTTCCTTAAGAAGACAGAGCACCAGCTCAATCTGCCATAAGAGCTGCCTTCTTTAAATGGAAAGAACAATGTATTTTTTTTTATATGGGAGCCCTGCAAGTCTGTGCCTTATCAGCTGTGAGTCGGTGTCCGGAGTTTAAATTTAAAAAACTAAGAGCCGATGCCCGACTCACAGCTGACTGCAGCTGATAAGACACAGCAAGCCACGTACCCCACCTGTTGGTTCGTGTACCCCCAGGAGTACACGTACCACAGGTTGAGAACCCCTGTTCTTGAACCTTTTCTTATACTCAATCACCCCCTTCCTCTCCATCTTTTAGTGTTAAACAAATAAGAGAACCTTCCCATTCCTGCATCCAGGGGATGAGCTAATCGATCTTATCAGAATGGAGTGAGATGTCTTATGTTTTAAGGCACTAACGACTTTTTGACATGCTTGGAAGGAGGAATCTTAATTCCTATAAAGGGCACTAAACTCATTATCAAAACATCATGGCACTGATTTAACAACAAACAAAACCACCTTATAGGTCTCATGTGTTTAGAAGGCTAGACGTTGATATCATTTTTAAAGCAACAACATTAGTCAACATCACCTTGTTCAAAAAACAGAGAACACTACTGTATACTAAATGTCCATTAGCTTCAAAAGGACTTCAAATTTCTTCTATGGGAAGAAAAGCTGTTCAAAATACATCACTACATTTTAGCCCCTTCAGCATGGTGGGCAATAAATGGATTGTTTTTCTTTAATAGTCATCACCAGTGTCCTACCCAGGAGCTGATTTTTCTGCAAGATACGAGCCTACATGCTGGGACATGACAGCAAGCCAAAATAGCTGGCGCACATCCGAGTAACCCTATCGAGGCGGCTGAGGATTTACCCTGGGGAAGGGAAAAATGTTCCGTTCCCCCAAGGTGACCTCCCAGGCAGTCTGTTTGTGCCCTGGACAAACAGGATGGATGCAGCACAGGCTGCAATGGCCTCGCTGCATCACAGGGCACAAAATTAGATAGGATTGCGCCATCAGTCTTATCTATGTGAGTTAGTCTTACCTATCTCACAAGCACTGGTGCAACATACCTCCCCGATCTCCTTGGAAGAAGGGCATTTGGCACACCACCTCAGACTCAAGGAAGTCTTGGGTTGACCTGCAGAAGGCAAGGTTCCCAACTACATGTACATGTGTACACATGTAGGCTGTGATTCTGAGAGATCAGTGGGGGTGATTGTTTCCCTCTCAATGCGTTCAGTGAACTTGTGGAGACCATGTGAAAGAGGCTGTGGTAGATGATCATTTCGTCCAAACGATCATTTCTTTGGACCATTATTTGGAATGGTACAAACTGGTACCATTCTTCCTTCCTTAGACAGCCACTAGAAATTGTGCTGGGGTGAAGAGGGACAGTTGTTCTCCCCCTGCTAAATATAAGATGAGCACCATTTGAGAAAGGACCATATTATTTTTTCACATTTTTTTATTGTTTTATATGGCCTCATTGTTTTATATGGCCAATAAGAGGAGGGGTATGCCAAATCTCCTTAAGCCTGGGTATCCTTATCTTCAGTGTCTTGTTGTATTGTCTTCTTGCAAGAACTTAACAATGACATCCTAAACCTGTCAGCAAAAGCGAGGTATTTTCAGTATCTCTCCAGGACTGATTTTTCAGTCAACTTTAGATAACTCTTGTCGGACAACTGTAACAGCTAAAGCAAAAAAAATTCTATAGGTATTAACTGACTATTTGCAACACACTGAACTCTAATAATTGGGAAAATCCCAATTATAAGTCATGCTGTTGCTACATTTATCAACAGCAGTACTCACGAAGGGAAAAAATATAAGTGTAACTCAAACTACTGTACCACAAGTGGATGTAGCAATTGTGCTGTTCCTCCAACAGTCAGCTGGTTGGAGCATGCTCAGTAAGTAGCACTCCTGGGGTGAGCTTTTGCCCTCAGAATATTCTAGTAGTTTGGTCACGCACCGGGGAGAAAGGAGCGCTACAGAGAGGGTTAAAGATTTGTGCAGAGGCAGAGTTAACTGTTTATAGGCCTGTTTGCAGGGCTTGAGTCTTCAGGATTTACACTTCTGTGGCCTTCCAAGTACAGATGAGACATGTTTATCCAAAGGAATTATGAGCTTTATTCTGATCACCATTCTTGGACTCATGCTGTTATGATGTTGTCTTGTGTCTAAGATATATCCGCCCTTTATTGTCCTGTGCATCCCTGAGGGTGCTGATGATAACTGTAACTTATACTGTTACATGGAAACCAAGTGCTCTATACTAGGGCTAGCCCATCCATGAGGCCAGCTGCCTTAGGCCAGCAGCTTAGGTAGCAGCCTTAGGCAGCAGGTTAGGCAGGTTAGTTGCTGCCAGCCTTAGGCAGCAGGTTGGTGGGGGAGACCCACCTCCATCTGTCCACTCACCTCCACTGCTTCTCCTCCTCCTCTCCCCACTCCCTGGACTGAAAAAGGAAAATAGAAGGAGTACAAGAGGAGGTATAGAGGAGAGCAGTGGACTAGAATACCTACCTAAGCGGTAGATAGCAGATTACACAATGTTGCTTATTCTAACCTAATTATGACTCCTTGTTGGTGCCAACAAATTTCATAGAATCTAGAAACCCCATATAGACACACAGATATAGGGAAATAACTTTGCATAATCATCTTCACATATTATTTCTTGTGGTAGTGGGTTTGCAGCCTAAGACAGGCCCTGCTGAACCAGTGTAAGCAGGACCTAACCCACCTCCCATGATTGATCTCTGGATGATTCACTGCCTACCTATACTGATGGCAGGGGTTCTTCTGCGAGTGTGGCTGGTAGTACCACATTTCTGGTACTACGCAACACATTTCTGAACATATAAATTATAGAGCTTTGATATGACAGGCATGAATACAAAATCATGAATTTCATTATCCGTTTAATTTACACCCCTTAGGGCTTTTAATGCCTTTTTCCTGCATGCACTAGATGTTTTGTTCTTGCATTGGTTTGCTCAGAGTACGGCAATACTTTTCTTTGATAGTGGCAACAGCACTGAGCAAAAGAAATGATTTACAATAGTGTCAATTATAACAGCACCTCCTAAAAATGTGCTGTTCCGAAAATCAAAGCTAGGATTGTAACATCCAGTAACTGTAGCAAATAATAAGTAACATACCGTATTTCACATTTATCAAATGCCTTCAAGCATTCACAGCACTTCACATTTGTTGTCTCAGTAAACCATACAACAATTCCGCAAGGTAGGTCAGAATCATTATCCCTACATCGTTGTAAGGAGGCTGAGGCTAAGAAATAGTGTCTTGCCCAAAGCCACCACCTAAGTTACAGCTTAGGCTACCAGTATATTACCTCTCATATTATGCATGCTATTTATATACTCAATGTACATATGTATGTAACACACACACACACACACACACACACACACACACACACACACACACACACACACACACAATCTGTGCAAGATAAAACCGTTAGGTAGGAAGACTTCTAGAAAGTAGAAATAAAAGAAGTTAAAAAGAACTTACAGTAAGGACAGCCAAAGACCTCAATCCTCAGCCCAATCTGACCCTCAGCACTCCAGTCCAAAGGAAGTATCCGTATATAGCGAGCGATAACTGGATGCTGTAATTCATGTCGCACCACTGTGTCAGAATTTATATTTCCAGGAAATGCCTAGGGGAAAAAACAAAACCCTTTTTAATATTAGAGCTATTTAGAACCCAACTTAGAGGTTGCCATGACTCCCACAGCAGTCAATAGGTGGAATGTTAAAGGTCCTAAGGGATTCTTGGGCGTGGCACATGCTGAGGCAGGTCTGCCCTTTGGAGCTGGCCCTGACAGGCCTTCCCAGTCATTTTACACATTATTTACTCACATTTATGCCTTTTTAACAGCCTCTCTAGATGTTGTCATATGCCCATCTCCACCAAATTCCCAACCCGCAACTTCCTGTTTCACATCAAGCAACAGCCTCCAGCAGCCTCAGGCTCTATGGACCCAAATTTGACTACTTGTACACCTAGTCACAGTTCACTGATCTTCATGACACCACTGCAATCATGCATTTCATCATAAAGCAGGTCTCCCAACATATCTTACCTGAGCAGGGCTGTCCCTCTTTGCCTGTTCTCGGACAAATAAGTTTCATATACTATAGATTTTGTGCTATGTGCCTTTAAGAATCCCTGCTCTGTTCTACTGTAACCTTCTATAGTTCTGCAAAATATCATGTAGGCTACAACTGAAAATAGAATATTTATCCACTATGTGTATGTATTCCCTTGCTGTTCAGCAGTCATTAAATGCAGCAGACCCTGGCATCTAAGAAGTGACAGCAGCAATTGCTTGAAACCCGAACTACTCTAAACTACTTTGAACTGAACCAGGACATGCATGACAGAACTGGGTGCATGAGGGCACACCCTAGAAATGTTCTCAGAGCATATCCACACTAACAAGTTTAGCGCAGTTTCAAACTTAACCAAGGAACCGTGGGAACTGTAGCTCAGTGAAAAGCTAGGAACCTCCACAAAACCATTCACAGCACCTTCACAACATTACAATTATTTCCCAGAGTTATTCAAATATATATAACCATGCTTCAAAACTGATTTTACATTTGCTATGTTACTGTATGTATAGTGCCAATGTGAACTAATGGAGCCCAGTCCTATTCAGCTTCCAGCGCCGATGCAGCCATGCCAACGGGGCACATGCTGCATCGTGTGCTTGGGGGGGGGGGGGGCAGTCATGGATAAAGCCTCCTCAAGATAAGGGAATGTTTGTTCCCTTACCTTGGAACTGCATTGCAGCTGCATTGGCACTGGAAAGTTGGATAGGATTGGGCTCTCAATGGTCACCGCTGATACTCAGTTCCCTCAGTTGTCTTCTTCCAAAAGATTTAAATGTACAGTATTCCTGTATCAATGATCCTGGGGAATCTGAACTTGTACAAAGTCAAACATTGCATAAATTTGCATTTTCAAAACCTTTATTTTATCACTGAATTGTAGATACAGTAGGGCCCCAGTATCCGAGGGGGGGTAGGTTCCTGGCCCCCCTGTGGATACCGGGAACCCGCAAATGGGGGTGAAGCAAGCACCAGCACGGATCTTGTTTAAACCTGTTAAACCTTGTTATAAGTCTACTGCTTATAGCACAGCTTGAGACTTAGTAGAGCCGGCAGCAGTGCTCGAGAGGCTCCGATATTGGAGCCTCTCTAGCACTGAGAACTGTAGTCAATTAGACAGACTAGCATTTAAGAAGCTAAATGTATCACCTCAGTATCTCACTACTAAAATACTTCAAACATGTTTAAGGACCCATTTTTGCAACAATGATAATTCCTCACCTCAATTCCTTGTAACTTTTGCATCCCAATCATATGCACGTTTTCTTAAAAGTGCCTCTGAGGTGTGCCGCTGTGTACAATTCTGTGCACACTTTCCTGGGATTAAACTCAATTGAACCCCATGATTAGGCTACACCAGGGCCAGAACTATGTTTGGGAGGGCTCCCAATGGTCCTTGGCCAGCCAACTCATTAGATGGCAGCAGCAGCAACTCATTCTTCAGTGCACTCCCATCCAGGACTGGATGAGTCATCGTGGTGGCCCTTGGAAGAAGCCCATGCAGATGTGGAGGATGGAGCAACTCTATCAGTCAAGAACAGCTGCAGTTGTGCCATCACAGGCAGGTGGGCATCGGGGTAAGCTGTGGGCTCTCTGATGGGCACCGCCAGTGCCTGAGTTGGCTGATCCTTGATGCCAGCCCTGGACTGCACAGCTGCCACCCTAAGCATGCTTACTAAAAGGTAAAGGTGACCCCTGACAATTCAGTCGTGTCCGACTCTAGGGTGTGGTGCTCATCCCCATTTCAAAGCCGAAGAGCCAGCGTTGTCCGAAGACGCCTCCGTGGTCATGTGGCCGGCATGACTCTCCTTGCCGCAGCACGTAGCATGCAGCTGGAACACGGAGCGCTGTTTACCTTCCTGCAAGCGGTACCTATTTATCTACTCACATTAACATGCTTTGGAACTGCTAGTAGGAAGTAATTGGCAGGACTACCAAGTACAGCTGAGGATTGGGCAGCAAATAACCGCAGTGACACTTTCTAGAATATGTATATAAATGCTGGAGAAAACAAATACCCACACAAAGAAGACCAGGGAGACTGGAAACACCATCAATTTCTCTGATAATTAAAACGCATTTCATTTAGACAACAATATCCTTTGAACTCCAGCCTTCATTTAGATAAATGGTTTACAGTAATGTGCACTCAGTGCATAAAGTTAGTATCAGGCCCAAATCCATCATGGCAAGGCTGAAAAAGAATCAATTTACAGGGTCTGTGAATTATGTACTGGTGCTGTTAAATCTCCTTTACAGATGTTGGTGCATTTGTATACTTCGAAAATTAGGTTTCAAAAATTGAACTCTATGCAATTCACCAAACCTCATGTGTGCCAAAGTTAACAAATGCTTCGTTAAAAAAAAACCTTTAAAAGTATAACTCAAATCAATAGTATTGCTTCCCCCCGCTCCAGAGTTTTAGAAGCTAACATAAATGTGCAATAAATGTACTGTTGTATCTTTCTAAAAAAGATGCAAGCATTTAGGAAAATAAGCAAGTTCTATAACAGCTACAATGCCATTCTGTGTGTGGCAAACGTATCCTGCTTCACAACGCAGCTTCAAATCCCTCCTGATATGACTTTTTGCTGCGTGCTGGTGCTAGGTGAACAGACATGCTCCTTCCACCTTTCAGACACTGCCCTGGTGTACACAGGCACCCTCCCCTCTCCTCCTGTCAAGGCCAAACGTAAAAAGAAGTTGGTAGACCCCGCTGCCACAGGCCCAGGATTTTAAAAATAGTGGAGAGGCTTCCTGGGCAGACCCCTCTATTTAAGAACAAAGCGGAATAAAACAGAATGGAAGTTTAATATTATAAGACGACAGAGAACATAACAATGAACTTACAGTGAACACAACTACATTGGCAGAATCAAACTCCCATTTAAAAATTAACCCCAAGTCAATATCCAACCCACTAGTGATATTACATTAATTTAAAACCCTTTAGAATATAAATAATGCTATACCTCCTACCGAACCCTTCGATCCATGGGATAACTGGCAGAAGACAGGCCTAAAACCCAAACCAGAACCCACAAGCTCTACAAAAAGCGAGTTTCCCCAGTTCCTAACTTCCCATCAGAAGTCTCCTTTCCTAAGCCCTCTCCTCTCACTAACCAGAGCAGAATACCCAAAGTACCAGTTCCCTAAGCAGTTATTGTCCAACTGAAAACCATCTTCTCTTTTGATTGAATACTAATTCTGTCCCCCCCTCCATTTAAAGCAAACTCATCCTCTTAAAGCTTTCTACAAAAAGAAACACAGCACAGCACACAAAGACTCCCCAGAAACAGAGAAGGGAAGAGAAAACAGGATCCCCAACCCCCCCACACACACACATTCTTTAAATAAAAAATAAATAAAAAGAACAAACACAATTTCACCACACCTCCACTCTGAAAAACCATTTATCATTATATTCATGCTCTTGTGTCAATGGTTACTGCCTGCGCAAAGCTAACAATGCACTCAGGCTCCCTTTCAGGTCTTGTGTAAAGGAAAAATGTGTGCTTGTGCTGAGATCCCTGAACCTAATCCTATGTTTTGCTGTGAAGGAACAGCAAAACATAGGTTCAGGACCCTAGACTGTAATTCTAAGCATCCTTATTTGGATGAAAGTTCAGTCAAAATAAGAGGGGTAACTGTGTTCGCTGGTTGCAGCAGAAACAACAATGAGTCTTGTAGCACCTTAAAACATAACACATTTGTACTATTTTTGAAAGGGGAATGAGGTTGTAGACAGCAGTCATAGGATTCTGGATTGTACCACTCCAGAGTTCAGGCTGCAGGTAAGAGATTGCATGTTATAACCCTGCATGTAAAAAACCCTGGAGCCACCTTTTAAAGTGGTGCCCTCTTATATTTAGCAGAGGGACACCAACTGACTCTCTTTGCCCCAGCATGGCATCTTTTCCAGTGGCTGTTGCTGGTGAGTCTTCTGTATTTTTTGTGAGCCCTCTGGGGACAGGGGACCATTGATTGAGTGATTTTACTATGTAAACGGCTTTGTGAACTACTCTTGTTGAAAAGCTGTATATAAATATTCAATAACAACAACTCCCCGCATATAACACGTAGTACCACATGAAGGAAATTCAGTGAACCCTTTCTCACTAATTGCTAGCATTCCACAAGCACAGAGTTTTTAAAGTAAAGGAGTATTCAAAAAGATAACCTCAATCTGAAGTGCGACAATTAAGAATTTGATTGCTCCAGTTTATCGCCTCATTCTAAGGGTGAACAATGTGGGGGTTAAGAAGGATACCAGTGCCACCACTGAGAAAACCGTCCTGAGCATGACTAGATTTCCATCTCTAAACAAAGCTGTGCACAGCAAGACTGCCCCAACAGATTTGACAAATCAGGAAGGCTCCTATAGGAGATTATTGTTGCCTCAGTGTTCAAGTCAGTGTATTATACTGTACAATATGAATGAACTTTAAATCTCATCCCAGACTGTTGCCTGCCATCTTAAACTCATGCCTCTGATTCTTCTTTCCTTCCTTAGATATTTGTTTTCCGTATTAAATTATATTGTATTGATGTCGGCCCAGCGCTGAAATTATTTTTGACATACCATGTTCTGGAATGTATGCACTCCTTCCGAATTTTGTGTCACCCGTTCTCCCTGCCAAGCATCTTTTCAAGGCAGAGAAGGATGCTGCAAGGTCAGGGACTGCCAATCCAGAACTTGATGCAAGCATTGAGTGCAATTTCATGGTCTGCATCATACCTGTCAAGGGCCTCTCATTGTGAGTGACAACCTGCATTTGGCACAAGCCTAGCAGCTCTCCAAGTGGTGGAATGGCTATGAGCAGGCAGCGCATTGGAAAAACCAATCTGTACATCTCATGGCTCTAAATCTTATGCATCAGCACCTGACAGCCACATAAAGCTTTACTAAGCAAGTTGGTTAAAACTTTTGCATGAAGTCAAGAAACTTGGCTCCTTTTCAACAAAAGACCCATTGGTCATGTGAAATGTTGTATTATGAGTGGGCGGGTAGTGTTTGGATTCAATCTGTCCTTCAACAGATATCTGCTTAAACTTTGGGATAGAGAACCTTTATTTGACCTGTGCATTTTGCAAGAAAGAGGTTCATTCTGGGCAAATCAAAATCGCCACATTTGAAATAAACTCTTGAACAACATCTAAGGCTCTCTGCTGGTCCATATAGCATACATATCAGGATAGGCAACATTTTCAGCACTGGAAGAGAAAAGATTCTGAAAAAATATATGAAGCAGGAATTCTACAGACAGTTTCCAAAATTCCAAACTAAGAAAGCAGCATAATACATGTAATAACTAGCATTCATATTGTTCTTTTTGAATGTTCAAATTCAAAGTACTTCATATATACTTTATCTCAGTAATAAGCCTAGAACGGTTGACTGGTATTATCATGGCCATGTTGCAGATAGAGGTTGAAACTGTGGTTTGCCAAGGACAAACTCATGAATTGACATGAGTTGACACCAACACCAGAGTCTTCCAGGCTTACAGCTGAAATTCTTAGTTGCTACATTATACCTGCCTCCACAGTTACATGCAATTTGCATCCATTTGACAATTGCTGAGCCACAGCTGGTAGGCATATTACACTTTTTGACAATACAGATGCTGATATTTATTGACTGAATGGCACTCTATTTTCAGAAAACGATTTGTGGAATGTTGGGAGTCAGGACACATGAAAAGTATACCCACACTATCTGTGTGATCAGTAGCTCACGTTCAAAGTAAAAACCACAAGATGAAAAAGGAATACATTTTGATTCCTTTTGATTTGCTATCTCAGCTTATGAGATATGCTACTATGCCATTTTCAAGCTTATCTCTGCATTCCTGAGGACTAGAAATTTATAAGAATCTCAGTTGGTTTTAAAAAAGACTGGAAGGGCCTTGGAAGTGCAAAATTGCATATAATGTTCAATGTTATCAAAAATGTTACAGGCTATACAGATTGAGGCCTGTTGGATTGTCCAAACCAAGGCTGTGTGCAGACGGTCATATTACCGTAGGTTACACATTTCCTTTGAAATGATCTCTAGGCTAAACACTTCTACAATAATCATTTCAAGAAAGATTGGGCACACATAAGGAGTGCATAGTCTGATCTATTGCTTCTGACAAGTTCTGTCAATACAAAATTACAAAATCCTAAAGTGGGATTCAAGGTGAATTTGGAGGGTTCTGGTCAGGTAATAGTTGCAGGGATTCCAAGTGAAGTTAATTTTTTTTAACTTAAGATTCTCAGCATTTTTAGGTTGGGGTAGGTCATCACACATCTCTGGTTGCCACTTGGTAAATGCTAATCTATATCTACCCTCTGCACACGTTATTCAAGGTAGAGCCCCTGCTAACTCAACTAAACTGCAAACTGCACAAAAAGGTATCACAGACAAACTAGAATCAAAGAGAGGAGAAGGGACAAATAAAAGCAGGCAAGAAACCAAACTACACAAAAGGGGCACTTTGGGAGGCCCTCACCAGATGGTTACAACTAGGTCTGCAGAGGCAAATACTCTCCAGTTTCAATGTTTAGGTCAAAAATAGCTATTTTGGTAGGGTGGAATTATTTTCAGAAAAAGAATTAGTTTGAGGACTGGTGAAATCAATTGAGAGACAGCAAGTCAAGCACATGCAAAGAAGGCATAAGCACACATTTACAGTAGGGATGCTTAAAACCCATTGAAAAAAGGAGGCATTTATGATGCTTGCTGAATAACAGCACAATCCTGTCTACTTACCAGACCGGTGGAGCAGCGAGTGTTGCAAACATGCCATAAGGCACGTTTGCAGCACCCGGCAAGTAGGCGGCGCTGCTCTACTCACCTCAGATCCAATGGAATGCCTGCAGGGGAAGGTGAGATCTCCACTGGATGGTGGAGGGGCATGGGCAGGGCAAAACAGGGCATTCTGGGAGGGAAGGACTGGTCAGCCGGGCCCAGGAAGGGGGAGGGATCTGTGGCGGTGGCTCTGCCAAAATCCTATCCCCCTTTCCAGGCCTAGCCACTGTTAAATGGCCCTCTCGAATGTGTGCCAGCAAAATAGCTGGTGCACATTCAAATAAACACATCAGGGTAGCTGGGGCTCTACTCGGGGTAAAGGGATGAACATCCTCTTCCCCGAGTGCAGGGTCTTCTCTAGATTGAGAGGTGCAGGGTCTTCTCTAGATTGATTGCCGCCTTGATTGCCCTTATTGGGAGAAAGGCGGGGTAGAAATCCATTAGATAGATAGATAGATAGATAGATAGATAGATAGATAGATAGATAGATAGATAGATAGATAGATAGATAGATAGATAGATAGAGAGAGAGAGAGAGAGAGAGAGAGAGAGAGAGAGAGAGAGAGAACCCTGCACCTCTCTATCCTGCTCTACACCTGTGCTGCAGCCTAGCTAGACAGGACTGGGCTGTAACTGAATGTAGTTTTAGGACTGCTGTAGTTCAAACAAATTACTACTTGGTTTTAATATTAATTTAATTAATATTGAGTGTAACTTTTTTATTCATGAAAGGCTCCTGAGCAAACTCCACAGTCAGGGAATAAGAGGGCAGATCCTCTTGTGGATTAGGAACTGGTTGAAGACCAGGAAACAGCGAGTAGGAGTCAATGGGCAATTTTCACAATGGCGAGAGGTGAAAAGCGGTGTGCCCCAAGGATTGGTCTTGGGACCGGTGCTTTTCAACTTGTTCATAAATGACCTGGAGATGGGGATAAGCAGTGAGGTGGCCAAGTTTGCGGATGACACTAAACTTTTCCGGGTGGTGAAGACCAGCAGGGATTGTGAAGAGCTCCAGAAAGATCTCTCCAAACTGGGAGAATGGGCAGCAAAATGGCAGATGCGCTTCAATGTAAGTAAGTGCAAAGTGATGCACATTGGGGCAAGAAATCAAAATTTCACATATACGCTAATGGGTTCTGAGCTGTCTGTGACGGATCAAGAGAAGAGATCTTGGGGTGCTGGTGGACAGGTCGATGAAAGTGTCGACCCAGTGTGCAGCAGCTGTGAAGAAGGCCAATTCCATGCTCGGGATCATTAAAAAAGGGATTGAGAATAAAACGGCAAATATCATTATGCCTTTGTACAAACCGATGGTAAGGCCACATCTGGAGTATTGTGTCCAGTTCTGGTCACCACACCTCAAAAAGGATATAGTTAAATTGGAAAAGGTGCAGAAAAGAGCGACCAAACTGATTCGTGGGCTGGAGCACCTCCCTTATGAGGAAAGGCTATAGCGTTTGGGGCTTTTCAGTCTAGAAAAAAGACGCCTGAGGGGGGACATCATGATTGAGACATATAAAATTATGCATGGGATGGAGAGAGTGGATAGAGGGAAATTCTTCACCCTCTCGCACAACACCAGAACCAGGGGACATGCACTAAAATTGAGTGGAGGGAGAGTTAGGACAAAAGAAAATATTTCTTTACCCAGTGTGTAATTCATCTGTGGAACTCCTTGCCACAAGATGTGGTGATGGCACCTGGCCTTGATGCCTTTAAAAGGGGTTTGGATATGTTCATGGAGGAAAAGACCATCACAGGTTACAAGCCATAAGCAACCTCCTGGCTTTAGAAGAAGGTTTTCTCTGTGCCAGGTGCAGGGGAGTGACAACAGGAAACAGGTTATCTCATTGGCTGTGTACTCCATGAGGCATCTGGTGGGGCCACTGTGTGATACAGGAAGCTGGACTAGATGGGCCTTTGGCCTGATCCAGCAAGGCTCTTATGTTATGTTAAATGCATTTTTGCCCTGAGAAAAATCATACGTTTTAGAAAAACTCTCTGGCTTTCCTCAAAATTCCCCCACATATTGCCCAAGCAGAAAGTTCCAAATTCAGCTCAAATGTTGGTTTATGCAGCATTAGGGTGGCGACTGTTATTGTGAGGCTTTTCTGCCTTCACTCAAGACACTGAAGGTTTCAGAAAGAGGATTATCCTTAGCCAGAAGGAGGTGATCTAAATTGTTCTTGTTCCCATTTTCCCTTTTCTGCTCACACAGTAGTTCATCAACATGTTTTAATTTACATAGTGTAATGAAGCATAATATCTAAAGCCAAACAACAAAGGACTCCCAGTCTGAATTGCTTTTGTTATCTTCTTGTTTTCTAATTACTCACACCTTTGTAAACAGAATATTACTGAGCCGTTTGCATGTTGCTAGAGAACATGCCGGAGGAGAAGATTCCATGAGTGGTGTCGCTTCATCCCTCTGCAGAACTCAAGCTGAGCAACTGAATTAGCTCCAAAGATCCCTGTGTATGTATGCACTGAACGCTCCTCTTCTTAACATTTAAGAATACTTAATCTCATATTGGATCTGATCATGCACACTACAGAATCGTTACCAGGGGTATAGTCAAGAGCAAGTGTGGAGGAGCAGAGCCCTGGAACTTCTCCAATAGCAGGAGCCGTGAGATCATCAGCAGGATTGCTTAAGTACTACCTTTGAAACTTTTTTAAAGGACTTGAACTGAGAAGAAAATCAGGCTTAGCTGGTGGCAAACTAAGACATTTGCCTAGGGGATATGTTAATGTCTAGGCTGTTGTCTTTCTTAAGCAGTGGCATTGCTGGAGGGGGTGCAGCACCATAAGTGGTGCAAAGCGCTGCACCTCACCTTGCAAACCAGTGTAATGCGGCCCCTCCCACTTACCCCCAGAGCCAGTCTTTTTCTAGTAAAGTTACTGCTCCTGTTTTGTCCCCATTTTTTTGTCATTTAAGGTAGATTTTGCATTTTTATTTTGTTTTAGTTTGCACACATGGAATAATATTGCTATTCTTGATATTTGAGCTCCCTATGAAGTTAAATTTCTTAGTGGGGAACTGATGTATCACATATCTAGCACATACGTTTGTAAAGTAACATGAATGCCACCAAGGCTCCATCTGTTGCCCAGCCTCCTATTTCATTCTCTGTAGCGAGTAAGGTGCATGTTGCACTGATACGTAGGACAACATTCTAGAGGACAATTATGTTCTCTTTTTGCATTGAAATTATATGATCAGTTCCCAGCTGTGACGAGGTTAGTTCTTTTGGGGTTGTTTATACACAAAATGCTAGTGTATGGATTCTCCTCTGTGCATCACATAACTGCCTATCAAGACACTAGATCAGCGGTGGGCAACCGCCGGCCCGCAGGCCGGATCCGGCCTCCAGGGCGATCCGGTCCGGCCTGCGCGAGACCGGACCCGAATGCATCAAGTCCGGCCCGTGTGAGACCGGACTGGAGGCTCTGCAGCGCATTAGCTCCTTTTGAAAGTGGTCTTCCTGTACATGTGCAGATCGCCAATGATGCCGAGAGGGCAATTTCTCGGCCTCAGCAGCGCTCTGCGCATGTACAGGAAGGCCGCTTTCAGAAGGAGGAGGCGCCGAGGTGACGCGAGGTAAGGAGAGCGGTCGGTCGGTGAGTGGGGGTTTGGAGAGTGGTGGGGGGGCGGGGATCACTAAATTCGTGGGGGGGTCAAAATTGTGGCCGGCCTAATGGCCGGCCTGCAACAAATTTTCCCCATGGGAAAATGGCCCTCCACCGCAAATAGGTTCCCCACTCTTGCACTAGATGTTGCTGAATAGTATTTTGGAGTGTAACAATCAGTGGTGTGTTGGTAAATTTTGAAGTGTTGGCGGTCATCATGATGCACACCCAAATTCATGCCCAAATAGCCATGCTTTGCTAATGCTATACAACAAAACAATCAACTTGCAAATTTCTTCACTAGAGCATTTTATTCTCCTGCCACATTCCTACTTTGAATCTTTTATAATACACTTCATTTAAAGATCATTTCATACCAAACTCTAGGTGTGGGTTGCAATCGTTTAAGCCAAATGTATAAACATTGGGGAAAAAAATTAAAAATATCCCAGATAAATATACGTATAAGGTATACCACTGTCCCTGGACCCAAAGGCAAACAGGAGGTAAAAATGTATTTTACTTACCTCCATGTAAGCCTTCAGGCCGCCTATGGGTCTCCTTGGACACAAGCCACCTATTTTGGTGGCGTATGTCCAAGGAAGGAAAAGGGGCAGGAAGGTTTTCCAAAGAGGGGATAAGATCTGGCATGCACCATTGTCACTGGATCCACTCCCTCCCTCCCCTTCCCCCCCCCCGGTTCCTCGCCTGGAACTTCAGTCCAAATTTCAACTTTCTTGTGTTGAATAAAGGTGAGATAAAAATAAAATAAATAGTAAAAGGAGGGAAGGGAAATCATGATAAAAGTAAAGATGGGGAAGGGAATCAAGGAAAAGTTACAATAGTCATAAACTAGAATACTGGATAGATGCAGATAATCAAATTATGGCACTAAACAATGTCATCCTTGTTGTACACATACTACTGATAGAGTGCTTTTCCCGAGTGTTCAAACCATTTCACATATATTTTCTCAGTAATTCTTATATTTTCTCAGTAATTCTTACAGGAATCCATTATGGAGGTCAGTTTTAATTGCCAACTTAACTTTTGGCTGGAGCCAAAGGTCATCACAAAAACAATGCACTGATCTAAGCTCAGGAAAAAAAGCCTCTTCACATACAAACGCAAATGAAATTAATAAAAGGATTGCTGCAGAGCACTCTTAGGAATTCGGACAGACAGTAGAGACAGAATTGCATTTAACCACTCAATGATAGCTTATATCAGATTATTTCTCTGACAAGCTACTGCTATTGATTGGACAAACTCGTTCCTGATTTTTCAGCAGCAGATGGCTTATAACACTGGCTTATGACAAATTTGTCCAAATCAGACAGCAAATAGCTATTTTGAAAGATCTTTTGAAAGATTGAAAAATATTATTTTGAAAGATCCTGTACCTGAAAGATTACCCCTCCCTCTCTCCCTCTCCCCCACTCTCATTGAACTATGTCAGAAAAATAAACTTAAAGGGAACAATATAAGGTGCAGTGAATGATGCCTTCAACAGTGCTGTGCCAAAACAGTGGTACATTTCATGGACATTCCCCCTGCCCCCCCCCCCTCCCCGGCACATGAAACAAACTCCCTTTTTCGACAATTACACTGGTCTACAAAAAAAAATTTTTTTCCTGGCCTGGACTTTTGCAGCTGTTTTAGACTAATTTTGGGGCGCTGATTCCAAATCTGGCATCAGGGTTTGTCTATCACATCAGGTTTTTGAGATATCAAATATTGCATTTGATAAAATCAATGAAAAACAGCAAAATTTACACTGGTCTACAAATTTTTTTTTCTGGCCAAAACGTTTGCAGCTGTTTTAGACTAATTTCAGGGTGCTGATTCCAAATCTGATCTCAGATTTGCTCTATCACATCTTGTTTTTTATGCTATCGGCCCTGGGATGTAAGTCATACTGTGCGTCCAAACAATATCCAAATCAGGAGAATGCATTTATGTTGGCTTTTATGCACACTTGGATGTGTGGTACAAGGTTCAAGAAAAATTCTGCCCTCATTTAAAAGGTAGTTTTCTCAGGTCCATGATTCATTGCTAATACTGCCTTCAGCAAAAACTGCAAACTGTAGCTTAGCTGGGGGGGCGGGGGAGAAGAGACACACAACATGCATTATGAATCAATGAATCACTAGAGAGAGTTGAAGAAAAAGTGAAGAATGAAAGGAGGGAGGAAAATGAAGTTAGTAATTTTGTAATGTTAGTAGTGTTGGTTTTGCTGGCCAGCAAGCTAATGCTATGGCTTGTTGGTTATACTAACATAGTCTATACAGTATTTTAATTTTACTCAAAATATTTATAGCCAGATATTTATAACCAGGGTAACCTCCTCCAGCAAAGCACCTATGCAAGTGGCTCTCAAGCACACAAGTTTCTCACACAACTGTATTACAGGTTGAGTATCCCTTATCCAGACTGCTTGGGACAGGAAGCTGTCCGGATTTCAGATTTGTCTGGATTTCAGAATATTTGTATAAATATAATGAGATATCTTGGGGATGGGACCCAAGTCTAAACACAAAATTAATTTATGTCTCATATACACCTTAAACACATAGCTTGAAGGTAATTTTATACAATATTTTAAATAATTTTGTACCCCAGCATGCCTTGCGCTATGTCAGCCAGTTGCTGGAAAAAGGTTTTTTTTTTTTTTTAACAAAACGTCATAGCCCCAAAAATGTCTGGATTTTGGATGTCCGGATAAGGGGTAATCAACCTGTATCACCAATCACTGATGATGTAAATTATCACTGTTTTTCTTACGCTCAGTCACCTACTGTTGCACATTTCATAGTCATTTGGTCTCATCAATCACAGGTCTGGGTCCACCTGCTTCGACTGCAATAAGACACAGTTGTTCCGATCTCTCTATAAACTTTAATTAACATAGGGTCAGTGCCAGGCTGCAGAGGATCCTGGGGCACAGCTATGTTTGGGGCCCTTGTGTGTGCATGCACACTAGCCTAGGCTCATACACCTCCCTCAGTTTATCTGGTGCTGTGCAGACTGCACATCAGAGGCAGCCAGCTGGCAGGTGGGAGAGGGCAGTTCCCACTCTGCCTTCCCATAGCTACGTGGTCCTTGAGAAAGGGAGGGGAGAAGAAGTGTCCACGCAGGCTTCACTTCCTCCCCTCCCCAGATGCCAAGAAGGTTGCTCTCAGGGGCCCTTTGCAGTGGACTTCTGGCAATAATCCACTTTGGGAGCTGGCATGTGACTTGCGGCAGTGCTGAAAGTCTCCTTTGACAATTTAGAGCCTCATTTTGACTTTAGATTTTCATCCATTTATATAAAATCTGTACATACATAACACTAGATTTTCAAAGTAACCTTGCAGCATGGCTGCAAGTGGTGCACAACTCCCAAAGGGAGAAGGTCGTACTGAGTGGGCCCTTGTGAAGTCATAGGTCCCCATAGCCAGGAAGTCGGCTTTATCTTCTATCATCGCTGTTGTGAATCATCACTGCACTCATGTCTGACATACGAGCTTTGCATATAAATGGCTACACAGAGTCCCACTTTTTTTTACATTTCTTCTTTTTCCCTATTCCCATGTCTATATATACCTGCTAACAGAGCATAACACTTCATGCCTCTGAATCCACAAAAGCTTATGTTAAAATAAATGTGTGAGTCAGGTGTCACAAGACTCTTTGTCGTCCTTTCTCAGTGAATCATATACTGTTTGTTATCTGATAAGATTGTTGTGTGGTAATCAATTTAAGATTATGATTACAGATGTCTCCTGAAAATGATCTGATGTTTTCAAAATTGCCCTTTCTTTGCCCTGGTTGATAACTGCTTAACTATTTGACTCGTTAATAGTTAGAGCCCAGAAGTCAGTTTGTACTAATTTCTGAAAAATCCATGTTCATAACAATGCTTTAAAAACCAAATCCTACAACTGAAACAGGAGACAATAAGAAAACTGGCAGTCATTTTTAGGGTTTAGGTTGTTTTGACTATTGTATGGTATCAGTTTTGCGGGGTGATTTGATTTCATTATGAAAAGAAGTCTTTCTTGTTCAAAAGTTTTTTTTTCCTAAGGTTTTTCCTATCATCTTGTTTAAAAAGCAGTTACAAAATGAGTCTCCAAACATTAGTTGACACCATTTTCTAGCCTGGAGCAGGAAGTGTTGGCTGTAGAAAGCCAGTGCCAGAGATGCGGCTTCACCTATGTCTCTTTCTTCTTGACTTCCTAACTGCAAAAGTCATCAGGCTGGCTCCCCCCCCCCCCAGCACAATCTGGGCAATGAATCAAATCAGTTATAAACTGCATAAAGGAAAATAATAGGAAAAGAAGAAACATGCTGCAAGCCATGCAGTCATTTAATTTACAATGTGTGTGTCGCTCCAAGCTTTACGAGAAGTGCTCCACCATTTTTAATCTCTGTGATTCATCTGTTCAATTTATGGCATCAAGGCATCCAGTCAGGCACAGCCAGCAATACAGTGATTTTAACGTACAGCTAAAAGACTTCAAGAATTGTGTTCTGATTCCTAATGCAGCCGGCATGTTTAGGCAACTTGAAATGACCACATGGAGAAAAAAAATAGATACAGATACCTTTAAAAGATACAGGCTCACACAGAGGCTGAGATCTGTTTAATTAAATAAGCACCAAGTGGCCACAAAAGGAATATTCAATTAAAAACACAATGACTCATCGCTATCAGGTATTTTTCAAATGGTCTTTCTACATGAACATATATGCTCAGCTCAAGACTCCCCAATGCCTGAGGCAGTGCTTCAAAACATGTCCCCCTTCCTCAGCAGTACACTCACCTGCCCCTGCCTCTCTTCCCACACCCTAGATGTAAAAAGTAAGACAGGAACAGAGAGGAAAATGAAGTGTGGAGATGAGAGTTGTGGGCTAGCTAGAGCATCAGAGACACTCATCACTCTCCTCTTCTGCTCCATTCCCTTTGTTTTTTAATGCAGGGAGCAGGAAGACCAGAGAGAACAAACAGCAGCATAGGCAGTAGGTCTGGCTCAGTGGCCCTCGGTGAGAGCAAGGAAAAGTTGCCAGCTACACTCTGAGTGAGAGGCAGAGTGCCGTCACCCAAGAGTGGGAGGTGAATGTCAGCAGAAGTGTCATTCGATGGGGGGCCCTGGTGCCCTAGGCACCAGGTGCCGACCCCAGGAGGGGGCAATCGCGGTTTCAGGAGAGCGCAATCACGGGGGCTACTTACTTTTTATGTTGGCTCTTCACAGGCGAGACGGCCGCGTTTCGGCCCGCCCGCCCGCCCTGGCTCCCATTTGGCTCCAAAAAGGAAGCCAAACGGTGGTGTGTGTGTGTGTGATGGAGGTGCGTGGTGATGTCATGTCCCCGCGTCACGTGGGCGCCATCGTGTCGGCAGTTCCCGTCACGTGGGGGCGGAGCAACGCCTTTGAATGTCAGAGATAAGCCAGACGGTGAAGGAAACCATCGGGAATGAAGACGTTTAGAATTGCATGCCTATGTGCACCTCCTTGGATTAAAGTCAGAGGAGAAATCCAATGATCAAGAAAGGCGGAATATAAATACTGGTATTTTATTATTATTATTATTATTATTATTATTATTATTAGGGTGCTCCCTGCCAAACTGTTGCCTGAGACAACTTCCTCAGTTTGGCCTCATGAATTATCTGGCTCTATCACTATACAGCTGCCTTAGGCTGCAATCCTAAACTCATTTAGATTAAATCCCACTGAACTCGCTGAGACATACATCTGAGTAAGCATGTAGGGTTACATTGTTACTGAATCAGACTGCTGGTTCATTTAGCTCAGGGGTGGCCAACCTTCCACCATTAGGGCCTCTGCGTTCTTAAGAGTTGTGTAGAAGACAGAATCTTGGCAGCTGCAATTGCTGATGGTGCTGCTAAAGCAGATGCACCTGCTGAAATGCCCTCACCTATACAACCATTAAAGGACCAGGAGTATTCATGTTGAAAGGCTGGCCACCCCTGATCTAGTACAAGCCCAATACTGTCAACAGCAGCAAGGTGGATTTGATTTAAGTCAAACTGATTGATTTAATCAAATTAATGAAATAGAATTTATTTAAATTACTAGTTGGGAATAATTGGCTTTTTAATACAAAAAGTGTATTGTTGTTGTTTGATATAACTTTGCACTTTCAGATAGGTGCAAAGGGCTTGACTTACTACACAAATTCCAGAGGGCCTTTAGGGCTGTAATCTCTAATCTCCAAATACTGCTGTTAACAACAAGCCTGTTATCTCTGAAGACAAAAACACACAGTTTGAGATCTGATGCAACTCTATAACCCTTTCCTGGGAGTAAGTCCAACTGAAACCAATGGGGCTTACTTTGAGTAGATATGCATAGGATTATGTTGTAAACATCTTTAACGGGATATTCTAGACTGAAGAGTTCCATTGGGCAGATTCAGAGGCATTGTTAAGGGGGGCGGGGGGGCCTAGGCAACGGGGCGCCAAGTGGCAGGGGGTGTACTTGCCTCCGAATCAGTCGCCCTCCCCGTTGCTTTTTGTCGTCTTCAGCTGTAAGATTGGCCCGCCCAGGCTCCGTTTGGCTCCGAAATGCAGTTGAAATGCCCGGAGGGGGGTTGATTTTGCGCTGCAGCCGAATTTCGGCAGGGGCGCACGAAAATGACGTCATGCCCCCAGGGTGCAGGGCTGGTGGTGTCACGTGCCCCCCCATGGGGGTGTAGGAATGCCACTGGGCAGATTGGTTAATCTTTCTATGAGCCCAATCCTATCCAACTTTCCAGCGCTGATGCAGTCGCAATGCAGCCCCGAAGTAAAGGAACAAATGTTCCCTTACCTTGAGGAGGCATCCGTGATTGCCACCCACCAAAGGATGAAGTGCACACCTTGTTGGCACAGCTGCATCAGCACTGGAAAGTTGGATAGGATTTGGTTCAAAATAATCTATACATGAGCCTCTGGAATCTCATAAGACTGGGCCTCTGGTGAATGGCCTGATACAATCATAAAATCATACTATTCCATGATGAGATACTACTGAGCTATAAACATATCTTAAATTACAATTTTATGTAGTTTTTTTCCTTTTATAAAACCAATTTAACAAAAAAAATTAAACATTGTTTTTTTAATTGTTAAAAAAACATGGATTTTTATCCACCCTGTATAGCAGTTCTCCAAGGTTTCAGGCTCAACCCTGTTACCCAAAGTGCTTTTAGCTGGATATACCAGAGTTTGAACGTGGAGCCTTTTGTTGAGCAATATCACTCAGCTCATCTCCAAATGAACATAGCAGAGAAGAAAATAAAATATCACATTTTTAAAAAGCAAAACTGTGTTGCCTGAAATTAGGAGCAGCAAGATTATTAACAAGCAACTTGGTCTTCAGATTGCAGACTACTAGTCACAACAATCTAACCTCAATCAGGGCTAGATTAAATCATACAGGAACCCTAAACTATGTCAAGGATAATGCACCCTGGGTCCACGGCCCCCCTGTCCCCCCTAACGACGCCTCTGACTCATGCATCACGAACATCAATCGCAAATGTAAACAAGAAATGGCATCTGCATCCTCATGTTAGCACTAGAATTCAAAATGTATGGATGATTCTAAAGTCATAAATCCCACTGGCATTCCCAACCCTTGTTGTTGTTCAGTCGTTAAGTCGTATCCAACCCTTCGTGATCCCATGAACCATATCCCGCCAGGCCTTCCTGTCCTCCACTATCTTCCTGAGTTCGTTCATTTTCATGTTCGTTGCATTGGTGATGCTGTCTAACCATCTCATCCTTTGCCTTCCCCTTCTCCTTTTGCCTTCAATCTTTCCCAGCATCAGAGTCTTCTCCAGAGAGTCCTCTCTTCGCATTAGGTGGCCAAAATATTTGAGCTACCTGTCCTTCCAGGGAACAGTCAGGGTTGATTTCATTTAGGATTGACTGATTTGATCTCCTAGCAGTCCAAGGGACTCTCAGGAGTCTTCTCCAGCACCACAGTTCGAAAGCATCTATTCTTCGGCGCTCAGCCTTCCTTATGGTCCAACTCTCGCAACCATACATTGCTACTGGGAACACCATCGCCCTGACTATACGAACTTTTGTTGGTATGGTGATATCTCTGCTTTTTATTATGCTGTCTAAGTTTGCCATAGCTTTCCTTCCAAGGAGTAAGCGTCTTTTAATTTCATGGCTGCTGTCTCCGTCTGCAGTGATCTTGGAACCCAAAAAAGTAAAATCTGTTACTGCTTCCATTTCTGCCCCTTCTATTTGCCAGGAATTGATGGGCCCAGATGCTATGATCTTAGTTTTATTAATGTTGAGTTTCAAGCCAACTTTTGCACTCTCCTCTTTCACCCTCATCAAGAGGCTCTTTAATTCTTCTTCACTTTCTGCCATTAGGGTGGTATCGTCTGCATATCTGAGGTTGTTGATATTTCTCCCGGCAATCTTGATTCCGGCTTGCGATTCATTCAGCCCTGCATTTCTCATAATGTACTCTGCATATAAGTTAAATAAGCAGGGTGACAATATACAGCCTTGCCGTAATCCCTTCCCAATTTTGAACCAATCGGTTGTTCCATGGCCGGTCCGAACTGTTGCTTCTTGACCCGCATACAGGTTTCTCAGGAGACAGGTAAGGTGGTCTGGTACCCCCATCTCTTTAAGAATTTGCCACAGTTTATTGTGATCCACACAATCAAAGGCTTTTGCGTAGTCAATGAAGCAGAAGTAGGTGTTTTTTTTGGAACTCTCGTGCTTTCTCCATGATCCAGCACATGTTGGCAATTTGATCTCTAGTTCCTCTGCCTCTTCAAAACCCAGCTTGTACTTCTGGTAGTTCTCAGTCCACGTACTGCTGAAGCCTAGCTTGTAGGATTTTGAGCATAATCTTGCTAGCATGTGAAATGAGTGCAATTGTGCGGTAGTTTGAACACACTTTGGAACGTAAACTGACCTTTTCCAATCTTTTGGCCAGTGCTGAGTTTTCCAAATTTGTTGGCATATTGAGTGCAGCACTTTCACAGCATCATCATTTAGGATTTTAAGTAGATCAGCTGGGATATTATCATCTCCGCTAGCTTTGTTGTTAGTAATGCTACCTAAGGCCCACTTGACTTCACTCTCTAGGATGTCCGGCTCTGGGTCAGTGACCACACCAGCGTGGTCATCAGGAACATCAAGATCTTTCTTGTATAGTTCTTCTGTGTATTCTTGCCATCTCTTCTTAATCTCTTCTGCTTCTGTTAGGTCCCTGCCTTTTTTGTCCTTTATCATGCCCATCTTTGCACAAAACGTTTCCTTGATATCTCCAATTTTCTTGAAGAGATCTCTAGTCCTCCCCATTCTGTTGTTTTCCTCGATTTCCTTGCATTGTTCATTTAAGAAGGCCTTCTTATCTCTCCTTGCTATTCTCTGGAAATCTGCATTCAGTTGTTTATATCTTTCCCTTTCACCCTTGCTTTTCGCATTCCTTCTTTCCACAGCTATTTGTAAAGCCTTATCTGACAGCCACTTTGCTTTCTTGCATTTCTTTTTCTTTGGGATGGTTTTAGTTGCTGCCTCCTGTACAATATTACGAACGTCCGTCCATAGTTCTTCAGGCACTCTGTCTACCAGGTCTAATGCCCTAAATCTATTCTTCACCTCCACTGTATACTCATAAGGGATATGGTTTAGGTCATATCTGACTGGTCTAGTGGTGTTCCCTACATTCTTCAATTTAAGCCTGAATTCTACAATAAGAAGCTCATGATCTGTAATAAGAAGCTTATTTTGATTTTGATTATTTTGATAAGATTTTGATAAGTTTTTGATCTTATTTTGATAAGATTTTGCAATAAGAAGCTCATGATCCCAAGTCCTTGGGCATATGTAAAATAGCACATTTGATCCTGGTCTGAATATTCTAATCTCTGGGAAACGTTTATAACACAGATACTGTAATGCAGCGGTGGGGAACCTCCGGCCCCAGGGCCGGATCAGGCCCCTGAGGCCATCCAGTCCGGCCCCCGGAGAGATTCCAGGGAGGCCGCCCAACCGGCCCCTGGAGGCTCCGCCGGGTCCACGCGTCACCTCTGGAGGCCGGGAGAGGGCCTTTGCATGTCCTCCCCGGCCGCCGCCTCGACCCCTTCTCACCAGGCCGCTGGCCATTTCGCACATGCATACCACGCCAATGAGGGCAAGCTCTTGCCCTCTTGCCCTCATCGGCATGGTACGCCGGAGGTGACACGCGGACCCAGCGGCGGCTTCGGACGGTGAGCGCGGAGCCTCCGGAGGCCGATGGGGGGTGGGGTCAAAAATTAAATAAATAAAAAATAGCGCCCGGCCTTATGGCTGGCCCTCAAGCAAATTTCTAATATTTAAAATGGCCCTCGCCAGGGAAAAGGTTCCCCGCCCCTGCTGTAATGAGAAAGCAAGAGAGTTACTCTGGTTCCATGCAGTACTGGCTCTTCTTCCTGAAGCCTTCTCAGGGGAAAACAACTGAGTCACCATGTTTTGGAACAGATGAAGTTTCCAGATTGCCATCAAAGTCAGCCTCATGTAAAGCACAGTAGAAGAGTCCAGTCACGAAGTGACTAGGGCATGTATGCTACCAGGACAGCACCAATGTCCTTGGCACCCAGAAAAGTTATGATACACACATATACATGTGTACTTGTCTGTACACACATCTGCCAATGCAAGACCAGATGAAGGATCGCCCAACACCAAGTAAAATTTCTGGTCATACCATAAACAACTGGATAATTTTTTTATTTCCTCCCATAATAGCACATACTGTTTTGTTCCTTTCTGCTGCCCAAAGCAAGCTGCCACCAGCAAGGAGATGTCCTGCATGATATCTGTCTTCCCATTTTGCTGATGGAAGTCGCTTGAGCTGCTGCTACACACCTGTCCTAAATGAGCTACTTCACAATGTCCATGGCTTATCCAGAGAGTTTCCGCTACACTCTCCTCCTCCAGGGTTTTGTTTACAGCTTGGCTTAAATGGGGTCTGTTGTCTCTCCATGTCTTTCTAACATCAGTTTCAAGTGTACTGAAGGTATTGCTTTTGCATTCCATTCCCTTTGACAGAAGACTAACTGGCAAGACCAAATCATAGTTTTACAAAAATAAAATAAATACCCTATTGAAAAGCAAACAAAGAAGTCCGTGGTGTATAATCTTCACATCTTATGATGGAGAAAAATGACTTGCAAGCAAGTAGTAATCAATTGACTCTAAGTGCCTATACTTCCAAGATTTATAACACAAGTTGAAATTATATTTAGAAAGTTTCTGTTGTGTGCAAATGAGGCCATTAAATCACTTTACAACTCATTTTATATAGTTCCCTACAATCAATCAGGGCAAACAGGTAGGGAATTATGCGTCTCTTGGAATTAGTTTAGTGCACAATCACACATCAAATGTATGCAAAGAAACACAACTGTATAGAACATCTGCGCTAAAGGGAGGCAAGATGGAGTATGTGAAAGTACATTGCGCCACAAGGCAAGCAACGAACAGCTCATACTTTCCTTCCTGAAAAACTCAGCAATAAGCAACCTTCTTCTGGTTCTGGCATCTGGATATGAATAGTTGCCTTGTACTCATATGCAGGTTTTCTCCGCCGTGTACCCAACACTCTTTAAGCAGAATTGTTGGTGATCAAACCAGGGATTTATATATGCAAATAATGTGTTCCACCAATGCACTACAGTCTCTTTATGGGCAACTGAGGGGAGGCATTTCACCTAAACTAATTGTGGGGGCAATGAATAGCTATTATCAAAATCAGAAAAGTCACGTGTGCAAAATGTTTGGAGCAGGGTCAGCCCATCCATGAGGTTGACCAACGTCACTGATTTAGGCAGCAGAGTGGCAGGGGGTGCCCACCTATGTCCATGCACTCCCAAAACTAAAAATGGCAACAGACTATGTGGAGTGGGGGGGATTAGCATCAATTAGTATGGAAAGCAATGCCTTCCACGTGAATGCTGCAACATATGCAGGAGATCCATGTGCACACTGATACACACACGGGTCCCTGGGTTGGGGTTTATATCTGTAACCCAGACTCGCAGACTCATTTCCTGTTGCGGTGGTCCACTGCATCGTCATCATAGCCCACTGGAAATGGTAGGGGGTTACTTTTTCAATTTATCTGGCCAGGCAATCAGATGCTAAACTGGATACAGTCCTATGTGTTTATGGGTCTTCAGATACATACTGTAAATGGCCTTCAAGACTACAGAAAAGGTATCATTCAACAACAGTAAAAACAGTGGAAGACTTGCTGTAAGCTTTGGAATGGCTCCATTCTTTCTTAGTCACTCAGTTGCTTCTACTTAGTACTGTAATAGTGAATTATATACTTATTCAGTCTGCTGTACTGTAAACCAAAAAGGAAACCTTCAAGCAGTCTTTTGTATGCTTCACATCAATTCAGCTGCAGCTTAACTCCAACTGACAAAGGCAATGCAGCTGCACAATAGCTAATATTTCCATTTAAAAAGAACCTTGCCACCTTATGCAATACACTATCATTTTAGATAATCTGTGTTCAAACCAAGCAATTGCTCTGAATAGCGCTTCCAAATAGCTCTTAAAATATTAAATATGTCATATTAGCAAACCAGCAAACATGGTGAATATCGAATTTACAGGGAAGCCTGCAAGAGAAGTCAATCTATCATTGACTGGAGACGAATTTTTACAATAGCCTATTTCACACGCATACATAACCAACAAAAGAGTTTAGCCTTGCTTGCCCAGGCTAACTTCAGGGGAAAAAATAGGAATACATTTAGAGACAGGGGAGAGAAAAAAAAAACCGCACAAAGGAAGCAGTGACAAAGAGAGAATGCTTTCCCCAGGTCTTCATAAATTCCTCTGTGAAACCAACTGAATTCCTTTGAAGGAAACAAATCAATGTTTCTTCATGTGCAGGATACGAGGTAAAAAGTCATTACTACCAATCCACAATTTAATATAAAGATGCTGATAGTACATGGAAGAGCTTAGACAGATGCATGCAAAATGTGGGTTTGATTGTGAAACGCCTCGCAGTGAGACAGTACAGAAGCTCGTGATGAGCCCACAGAGAAAGTGAGAATACACTGATACAGTATAAGGAATTTTGGCCAGCAGCAGTGAACAGGGCTGGCCCATCCATGAGGCTGATTGACAGCACGATCCAGAATAAATATCCATCTGCGGAGCGCGTGCTCCGCAGGAGGAGGGTGTCGTAAACGCACCGTAAAGAGCGTTTATGGCACCTGGAGAGTAAGGCCTGCCGGCACACACGCCAGCAGGCCTCTCTCTGCCGTGGAAACCGGCTGCAGCCACTGAGTCATGGTAAGGGTTGCGCCCATAGGGGCCTTCCAGCTCTACACCGCTGGCCACAAATCTTTGCGCAGGATTGCGCTGCTTGACAGTCACCTCAGGTACAAGATCAACGGAGGGTGCCCATCTCTGGCTGCACTCCCACCTCCACTGGTCCTCCCAATTGTTAGAAAAGGGGGTTCTAGCAAGCAGAACAATTAGCAGAAGGACCCTTTTCCTATGGTAAATTTCACCACCCAGCCAGTTTGCTCCTATCAAACACACAGGAGCAGAGGTGTTTAAGGTGTCAAAAATAGATGCTTTTCTTACAGTGCATCTTCTGAGGTGTTTGCATCTTCTGAGGTGTCAGAGGCTTCTCCTACTTAGACAACAGAGAACTCTATAGCTGTTTTCTTTCTTTGGACGTAAGGGCTGCCCTTAACTCTTCAGCAATAGCTACCCACCAATCAGGGACAGAGCTCAGGAGCCTGGATGCTGCTCCTTCAGTTGTCAGGAAGGGTGGAACATGCGGGAGGAAGTTGCACAATGGACACACCTCGTAAAAGTACCACAGAGGACAGGTAAGGGGTCTCGGGTGTCTGGGCAGCACACTGGCCCCCAGAGTCCTGCAGGCGGAGTTGCACCTATTTACCAACACTAATCCCTGAATTTGGAAAAGAAGAAGGGAACAAAATGGGAAAAGATGTGTGAAGGAAGGAACGAGCAGAGGTCTAGAGCAGCACCACTCTCCTCTCCTCCACACATCGTCTTCTGCTCTGTTCATGTCTTTCGTTTCAAATTCAAGGAGCAAGAGGGGAAGTGGTGAGGGCTGGCAATCTGCCAAGGAAGGGAGTGGCATTTGGCATGCCACCCCAGTTGCTAGGAGGTCTTGGGCTATCCAGGACAAGGGAAACCTGAACAACTATCTGCTCTAAACTCCCCGGATTAGGCTTACCATTCATCCCAGTTTGGCCAGGACCACCCCGGTTTCGGAGGCTCCATTCCGGCAGTGTCCTGGCCCGCAAAACCGAGACAACAGATGCCTGCAAAATGGTGTTGCGTGGCCGACGGGACTCTTCTGAGCCTGGCCAACTACCATCCGGCCGGCCAGGTCTCCTTGCGACCCTCATGCACAATGCGGCCTGGAAGCCCTTCATTCAGAAGGGCTTTCAGGCCACTTGTGCGCATGCATGCAGCTTGTGAAAAATGGCTGCGTTGTCCGCGTTCCAGGCCAGTGTTGTGTAATTGAGCAGCTGGAGAAAAAATGGCGGCAACCACAGCCACAGTAAGGGCGGCAGTTTTTATACCAAAAAAAGGGGGGGGATAAATAAATAAATAATTTTGGGCGGCCTTATGGCTGGCAAAAATAAAATAAAATAAATTACTTTACAGCCAAACCAAAAAACAAGAAAAATTAAAAAATGGCTCAAAAAATAATAGTGTGTGTGTGTGTGTGTGTGTGTGTGTGTGTGTGTGTGTGTGTGTGTGTGTGTGTGTGTGTGTCGGATTGGGTCATCAAAAATATGGTAACCCTACCCCAGATCCACTAGCCAGGATGCAAACCTACATTAGAGAATGGCATGTTAACAAAGGCTAACATAATCAGGACTTATCCCAAAGCCACCAACTGGTAACACCCTTGCCAAGGCCAACCAAAATGACATAAAATTGTAAGCAAGCTTTCAAGTTCTCCAGAACCTTTCATCAAGCTCGATGTTAAGAAAAGAAAAAAGAAAGCCCTAGAAGTCTTCATTTTATAAACAGGAAGTTCCAAGGCCAGCATACAAGGTCAATTTCCTTGCAACAAGAGAATACTGAGGTTTGTGGTATCTACGTAATATACCAGGATAGGAGGGGAGGATGAAGGCAAACAGACAGATGCCTAAAGTATCAGTCCTCCAAAGTAACAGAGCAGCTTTACAACTGTTTCAGGCTGCTTCTTTGCCAGTCAGCTCCAAAATTCCAACAGTTCGTTCTGTCCAATAAAAATGCTCCAGTTTTTTTCCTTCCATATCGAAGCCCAAGCCTGTTTCAGCTTTTACCCGGACAGATGGGTGTGATACTACCAACTGGCCTTCATTTTCTAGCAGTTGGCACTCATTGTTAGTAGCCAAGCCATGTGAAATAAAAAAGGAGACTGAATAGCATGATATCATGATTCATAAATACGGTTGTCAACCATTGATTTCAAAGGGTCTGTGGAGGGGACCAAGAGTGTAGCCAATGTTGGTGCAGCCAAGGAAGAACTCAGTTGGTCATGGGTGGAGCCAGGGAAGAATCTGGAACTTACTGAACTTTCAGACGCTAATGGCCCAATCCTATTCGGGCCGGGCGATGTTTGTGTGCCTCATTTGCTGGCACTGACTGCTTTATGGCAGTTAGCGCCAATCGTAAAAGGTGCCTCGGCAGTACGCTCTGTAGAGATACTGCCAGGAATGCTGGTGAAAAGGCCAGATCCTTCCTGCTGGTGCCAGCGGATCCAGAGCCACCTGCTGCCGAAGGTAAAGTGGTGGGGGAGGCAAGAGCGCGTGGGGGGAGAGCGGAACAGGGGCAGGGGAGGATGAAAATGCGGCGATGGAGGCAGGAAGGGCGGAACGGTGAGGCAACGGGGTGGGGATGGACAGATTGGGTCTGGGAAAGGGGCAGTTTCAACGGCAGTGCTGAATCCTAACACCCTTCCTGGACCCGAACTTGCAGCGTGGGTCCATGCAGACCTGAGCCAGCTATTTAGCTAGCGCAGGTCCGAGTAGGTGTCTCTGCGCCCCGAAGGCTTACCCCTGGGTAAGGGAATAATTATTCCCTTATGCAGAGGAGACCTCTGCAACTTCCCCTCCACCAAAGGATGCAGTGGTAGCCATTTGGGTGGGTGGGGGGGAAAGAATAGGATTGTGATCCAATTCTGGTTACTTACAGCCCAATCCTATGCATGTCTACTCAGAAGTAAGTCTCGTGCGCTACAGGGCTGCTTCCAGGAAAGTGTGTATAGGATTGCAGCAGTCTTATATTCTTGTTGTAAGCTGCTTTGGGCATTTTTGTTAAAATAGAAAGATTTTTACATTTATTAATTATTATTATTATTATTATTATTATTAAAAGCAAAAATCTTTCTATTTTAACAAAAATGCCCAAAGCAGCTTACATCAAGAATATAAGACTGCTGCAATCCTAAAAGATACACTATAACAACAACAACAACAATAATAAATAAATTAATAAATACAGTAGTCGATAGAAAATAGTTTCACCAGATGAAATACTAGGTAATTGGCAACTCCACCCATCATGGCATTTTATAAAATAATCCATATAATTTTCTGAATGCTTTGCATTTCTTTCCTGAGCACATTTTTGCCTTTCTTTTTACAAGAATTTCAAATACAGAACGCCTTGCACTGACTACACAGAACTATCACAATTTCAGATGTTCTATTTTTTGCATCTAAGACGGGGGAGGGGGACACACCTCTAGAACACGAATTCATCCTTATGTCAAGGATTTGTAACAAATTGGAGATGGTCCAAACTTAATCCACTCTCATTAAATTGTAATCTTGTGGTTATCCTTCAAAACCACAAATGGTTTTCCTTTCTGCATCAAGAAGTCTAGAAAGTGGATTACAGTACATGAGACATTGCGCCCTTCTGCATGGGTAAAATGTGCTAATTCAAATAAAACTCATCATTACAAATATAGAAATAGTACAAAAATCCTCTGATTCTCACTTTTGGGGGGGAGAAAATTAAACAGAAATCAAATATCTTGGCAGTGTTTTTACGCCGTTACTATAACAGAGCATGTCGCTCAGATATGCAAGGTACGTCAGAGAAAACAGATTAAAAGGTCAACAGTAATGCACCATCACTTTAATCCTGGCATAGTGTTGTTTAGACCATTCTGTAAACAGCTGACCTTTCTACAACTACAGCATCTGCTGCTTTTATTATCTAGCATTTCATTTTTCTCTCTTTTTGGAGCCTCACAGACTGAACGGCAGCATAAATATTATAACTGGCAAAGAGAAATACCTGGTTGTCCTCGCAGATTGTTCCAACAAGCTGATTTATAATAGTGTATCTTTTAGGAAGCAAGAGATGGTATTAGCATCTATGCCAAGGGTGGGGAACCTATTTGCGGTGGAGGGCCATTTTCCCATGGGGAAAATTTGCTGCGGGCTGGCCGTTAGGCCGACCGCAATTTTGGCACCACCACCCCGCAAATTTGACACCGCCCCGTGAATTTACCGCTCTCCGAACTCCCACCCACCCTCCGCTCTCCGAACTCCCACCCTCCACTCTCCGAACACCCACGCACCCACCGCTCTCCGAACGCCCACCCACTCGCTCTCCTTACCTCAGGCTCCTTGGCTCCGGGCCGCCGCCGCCTTCCTGCATCAGTTCCTTTTGAAAGCGGTCTTCTTGTACCTGCGCAGATCGCCGATGACGCCGAGAGGGCAATCTCTCGGCTTCAGTGGCGCTCTGCGCAGGTACAGGAAGGCCGCTTTCAGGAGGAGGCGCCGAGGTGACGTGTCACCTCGGTGCCTCCTCCTTTTGAAAGCGGCCTTCCTGTACCTGTGCAGATCGTCGATGACACCGAGAGGGCAATCTCTCGGCCTCAGTGGCGATCTGCGCAGGTACAGGAAGGCCGCTTTCAAAAGGAGCTGATGCGCGGCGGCGGCAGAGCCTCCGGTCCGGTCTTGCGCGGGCCGGATCGGTCCGGTCTTGCGCGGGCCGGACCGGATCATCCTGCGGGCCAGAGGTTCCCCACCGCTGATCTATGCTCTTCCAAACAATGTGGGTTAAGCAGGCTGGGCGAGAGAAACACGTGCTGTTGAAATACTTCATGGGCCATAAGAACATTCAGAACGTCTTTCCTGGATCAGACCCCATCTATTTTAGGATTGTTCCCAATACTGGCCATGTGCCTCAGAGGGAACAGGTGGATGGGCTTTGCCATGACTTATGAATGAGAGGTAGTGGCCAATTCTCTTTGAGGTTAAGGGGGAATATGTCCCGGTGGATCTGAAGCTGCTGGCTAAAACACCAGGACACTGGAATCAAAACTAGTTCACAGTAATCAAGGCTAGTGTACTTTTTTTTCATTTACTAAATAGCATGAACATTGCCCTGGTTTAGAACCATGGTGTGGGGGAGGGGGGTTAACCCTCTGCTCCTGCCACAGTCCTGACCCCCACTCCTGCAGCTTTCTCCCCACTCCAGCTGGGCTTGCCCCCACTCCTGCAGCTGGTATTTGCAAAAATGGCAATGGGAGCATTTTTTCCAGGGCAAATACCAGCTGTGGTAAGTGCAGGGCAATGTGAATCAGGACTGTGGCAGGTGCAGAGTGTTAAACCCTTCCTCTGCCATATCAAAGTCCAGATCTAGATTCTATTTATTGAATGAAAAACAAGTACACATTAGTTTGATCCTAAGATGAGGAAAACCACTGCTCCCATAGAGGCCTCCCCCCCCCGCACTCCCCTATCTCCTGGGATGGTGTCCAGGACATCCATTCTGTAAGGCAGGGGCGGGGAACCTTTTCCCTGGCAAGGGCCGTTTTAAATATTAGAAATTTGCTTGAGGGCCGGCCGTAAGGCCAGGCGCCATTTTTATTTATTTAATTTTTGCCCCGCGCCCCATCGGCCTCCGGAGGCTCCGCGCTCACCGTCCGAAGCCACCGCCGGGTCTGCGCGTCACCTCCGGCGTACCATGCCGATGTGGGCAAGAGGGCAAGAGCTTGCCCTCATCGGCGTGGTACGCATGTGCGAAATGGCCAACGGCCTGGTGAGAAGGGGTCGAGGTGGCGGCCGGGGAGGACATGCAAAGGCCCTCTCCTGGCCTCCAGAGGTGACGCGCGGAGCCTCCAGGGGCCGGTTGGGCAGCCTCCCAGCAATCTCTCCGGGGGCCGGACCGGATGGCTTCGGGGGCCTGATCCGGCCCTGGGGCCGGAGGTTCCCCACCGCTGCTGTAAGGTCTCTGTGCTTTGTATTTTCTCCTGAAAGGGCGATATCTACCCAGAACCTTACAATCTTTAAACAATGAAGACAAGGCGGTCTCATTTCCTTTCAGCTATCATCACCAGCAGCAGAATTAATAAGTGGAAGTGCCCCTTCTGTAATATCTGGGATTTGCCAAATGCACTTCTATCATTTACTAACAAATTTTGCTTCCGCTTCATTTTGAACGTATTCTGCTTCATATTCTCCAACGCCAAATGTGCATTTAAGTAACTAGGATGATAAAGTCTGATGTCTTCCTTCACATATTCAATTATTACCTGCCAATATAACTAGGGCAGACTGAAGCATTATGAAAGAAGTCCAACAAACAAGATTATTTTGTCAGGGGCTACACAGTACAAAGCAATACTTCATACTTAATGTAGGTTAATTGCCACTGGAATTAAGTGATATTAGATATGAGGCCGGAGAGCTGCAGATGGATGGACTGACCTTCAAACATGTATAATTATGCGTACATTCAAGTAAGTTTGGTACAACCAGCTAAGCCAATAATTCTCTGTATGGAGCCAGCTAATTCAAGAGTAACCAATTAATTCAAACACTCTGGGAATTCGTTTAAATCTACATTCACAAAGGCCATTTTCTGGTGGAAATTGGATTCCAGTAGTGAATGTGTTATCGAACAGCTGTCCAGGGCTGTGCTGGATTAGCCACTCCAAAGTCACCCTGATATCAGTATGTGTAAATGCAATAGTATCCCAGGGAGGCTTGTTTAGATGTGGCAGCAGAAGTATTGCATCTGAGACCAAAGGGTGTCCTTTCCTTCTATGTGTGCTAGCAATTTTCCAAGTTTCTACCTTTGGGGACCCCTTTCCACCTCAACTGATCACTGCCTCCCTGTCTGTTTCTAGGTACAAATCACAGTGCTGGTTGTGTTTATTTTAAAAGACTGATATGGCACCTTGCAGTTTAAAAAATATTTTGATTTTAACCTTTAAGGCTCCATACAACTTGGAACCCAGGTAGCTGAAGGACCACCTGCTCCCATATCCAAAATTGTTGGATCAACTTCAGGGATTCTTCTCCAGGTACCATGGCTATCTGAGGTAACTGCTGACTTCTGAGGTAACTGCTGAAGGATCTTCTAATCTAGGTGGTAGTGGCCTAACTTTAGAACGCTCTCCCTAAGGCTGCTTACCTAGCACCTGGTGTAATAAGCTTCAGCTGCCAGGCTGTGTCATTGCACAGGCTTTCACTGCTCTGTAAAGTAGCTGCTGCTGTTTAATTTTATTTAATGCTACTGCTGTTCTCTATATTTTTTGATGTTTTATGGATTTGTATTTTAAATACTGTAATATATTGTAATATTCATGTGTATTTATTGCTGACTTTAATTTTGTTTGAAAATCAACCTGAATGTTTTTATAAAACAGATAAAAATTGTTCAGATAAACCAGAGGCTCCCAAACTGGAGTGTTGGTCCAAGATTAAAGGTTGCTACCCCCTTAAGGGGGGGTAGCAATGTGCAGTGATGGCGGAGGTGCTTCCGGGATCATGCCACTGCTGAGACAAAAAAGGGGATGTGACACACAGTGGTTTCCAGAGGGTGCGGGGGCGCGATCCCCTCTGCGGGCCTCTCTGTACCCCAAAATGGCTCCCTGACATGATCGCAACCCACTTCCGTTTATATATATATAAATAAATAAATAAACACATTAAAAACTGCCTACTTCCATTTTTCGTCCAGGAGCAGTTTTGAGTTGCAAAGAGGCCTGCAGAGTGGATTGCAGATCCACACCCTCCGGAAGCCCAGCATAACCACCACGTGAGTGTTACGCCCCCTTTTTTGTCTCGCCGGTGGTGCAATCCTGGAAGGGCTGTCGCTACCCCCCACAAAGACTTACAAAGGGGGGGGGAGTTTGGGAAGCTTTGAGATAAAACAATAAATCTACCAAAGAACTTTTACTTCTCTGTCACAGAAACTCAATCTGTTGCAGAGGATTCTAGGTTGTACTGTTTATGAAGAGCCAGGCCTTGAGGCTCTCACCACTGATGCATACACCCAACCCTCCTTTGCAGGTCCGTATTGTAGGAGAAGGTCAGTGGTGATGAGCAAGCTGTCCTTCAGGGACATTTGGGGTTCTGTGGAACACTGTATTCTTTTCATCTTTGTTGTCTGTCAACTGTATTCTGATTGTCATTCGCTACAACTCATTAAGAGAGGCTCAAATTCTTCAGCTATCACGTAGGTGAGTAATCCGTCCTAATCTGTTCACATTGCTTCCAATATCTGCTGAATTTTGTACCATACAACAGGTTCATCCAGGAGGATTTTGAAGTGATTGATTATACATTTATTGAAGGTTGTCGGGTTGGCTACCAGTTGTAAGTAGAAAAGAGTAGATCTACCCTACTATACAGTAGAATGGTTGGTTGGATAAGAAATACGGTAAGTTTTGTTTTGTTTTTAAATTAACCAATCCTGTGAAAGGAAACTTATTCAAAACTAGTGCATCTTTGTTTTATTTTGGAATGGTAAAAGTACAGGACAATTTGCAACTATATGTTTATTGAAAAATTCCTCTATGTTAAAAAACAACAACAGAAAACAAAAACTGCAGGGCCTTGAAATCATCTTAACCCCTACCAGTTAAAGCAATGTGCTATGTCATGGGAATATTAGACACAAATGTGCTTAATGCACTGACACTTTGACTTGAAAAAAGCTTCAAGCTGTTTTGTGCTGTTTTCAAACAGCTGTTTTGTGCTAACAAAACAGCTTCACCATGTTCATATGTCTGGTAGATTTGTGAGTTTGGTCCATTTGAGACAACACTACCATCAATAAGAGTGGTGCTTATAGTGAAGGCACATCACCCAGGTCATGTACAGGAGATGACTGGGGAATGTCACTGTTTTTATATAAAAGCGGGGTTACTGCTTGAATGATTATAGCACAAAACGTACAGTGTTAGATCAAGCCAAAGTAAGCCAACTAGTGATTTGTGTCTCACTTCAAAAAGTACATTCTATAATGAAAATATCCATTGTGGTGGAAACTGTTTATCAGGAACTAGAACTAGCCATATTACAGACTTGCTACAACCCAAGAATAAGATCTATCCCATACATTATGCAGATTTATTATTATTAACAACAAATAATAATTTAGGTAGCAGAATTCTGCATCGAATATATGATGTATTGTTTTGTTTTAATATTATATCAATAAAATATAAAATATTATATCAATAAAATATAAAAATATGTTAAAAAACAAATACCATTTCAGTTTACAGTGTGTGCTGAGTGGCATTTTTGAATGCTTTCCCATTCCTACATGGAGAAAACTAGTATTTTATATATAGAAAGGGCTATGTTAAACCTTTCTCTCTGCATAGCTAGTTTTCTACATGTAGGACAGTGGTTCTCAAAGTTCTCCCTATGAGGTGGGGAAAACTTTGAGTGTTTGTGGGGGTAGAGCCAGCAGCAGTGGCGGCGATGCGGGGGATCGCCACCGCCGCTGCCGAAACCGCCCCCGCTGCACTTACCGGGGCTTGGGGGAGCTCCGGGGAGGCCTGCCCAACCCTCTGCAGGTCTCCCCAATCTTCAGATTGCTGTTTTGCAGCGATCTCCGAGCGCTTCCGGTTTTCACGAAAACCGGAAGCACTCAGAGATTGCCGCAAAACAGCGATCTGAAGATTGGGGAGGCCTGCAAAGGGTCATGCAGGCCTCCCCAAAGCTCCCCCAAGCCCCGGTAAGTGCAGCGGGGGTGATTTCGGGCAATTTGGTGGCAGTGGCGATCCCCCGGATCGCCGCCGCCATGCTATCCCCGCCCCTTAAGGGGTCAGGGGATAGCAAAAGTTCTCAATGGTGGGTCACGACCCACAGTTTGAGAACCGCTGATGTAGGGCATTTATTTATTTATTTTTATTGTGGGGAAGGTCTTCAAAAATGCAACTCCCCACAGTTTGATACAACCTCACAGCTCTGTCAACTTGCTTCACCTCCTCATTCTGCATAATGTGTAGAATGGCTCCGAGTCTAACATCTCAGACAAATCCCAGTAGTCACACACCATTACCCTGGATTGTTGTAAAAATGTTTTCTAACAGCACTGTGCTTTGAAAGTGCAGGAACTATTTTTTTCCCAGTATGGCATGCTCTCAAAATTCCCCTCTTCTGTGTGGACCTTTATCCCATATTGCAGTGCTGTGTGGCACATGTGAAAAACGAAATTTTGGTTATCTTATCAAAACTTGCAGGGCCAATACCAGCTTCCTGGGGGCCCTGGGGAAAAGCCACACACTGCTCCACCAGCACCCACCACCCTATCATTGTCCTGGGAATGGAATCCCTCCAATTGGGGAATGAGGCAGATGAATATGAAGAGATGGATTCAGGGGAGGGAATTTCCCCAACACAGACCTGTGGAAGCCCTACTCCATAACTTCCTACACAAGGGTTCCTTGCAGTTGGACTCAGCACCCCTTCCATGGACAGAAGACACAGCTTTATCCTTCTCTTCAGACCCTTAGGACTCTCCTGAGGAGCATACAGAATCAGGCAAGAGCCCTTTAAACCTTTGGGTAAGGGCAGGCTTCTCGGAGAAAGGGATGGAGCTAGCCACCTTGCATCCTCCAGCAGGTATTGAACCCTCAGTCTGCTTCACATCTCAGCAGGAACGACACCCAGGCCTGCCTTGCTTGCTGTGTGTGGCCTTGTCTTGGAGTTGGCTATGGTCCTGATCGTCTGCATGTTCAGGAATTCCTGTCTCCCTTGTAAGCTGGCTCCAAGCTGTCACTAGCCAAGTTAGGTAGAACCAAGTATCACAAGCCAGCAATACTAATACTACTTTTTAAGGATTCAGAAAATCCTGGCCAATGTTACTGCCTGCTATTCCAAAGGATGGTCCAGCTAGATCTGCCTGCTAGGTCTGGCCCAAAGTTGTGCAATCCACATCCTGAGGTGGTTCATGCAGTTGACGCAGTGACGGTTGTCTTAGATGTTCTCTCTCTAGTTGACTCCTCCATATTCCACCCTCTCACGATGCCTTCTCAGTGTCTTTGCGAGGTTAGTCAGCAACTTCCGTCTCCCATCCAAGCAGGAACCGAGGTCGACCCTGCTTAGCTTCTTCAGGCAGGGCACCGGCTCAAACCTCCAGGCCAACTTGCAACGACTGGAAGAGCCCTAAAGTGTAAAGTCCATACTTCAAGTCATGTTTTAAAGCAAGGATTTTTGAGGTTCACTTTGAAGATTATCAGTCTGTCTGGGGTTCCAAGTGGTTAACTTTATTCCAGTACAGTAATCAAAAAAAGTTATTTTAAGAATTCTAATTCTAAAATGTCAGCTGTTCTTGTGAGAGGCTGCCAGAGTTGCATATGTGATTGGGTATCAGGAATGCTGGAAATCAGTTTTATGATGCATGGCAAGAATGCTCTTTCATATTACAGTATCTTTGGTCTGGCAATAAGCATACATCAAAAGTGATAGATTTAGATTAGAATCTGAGCATAATTTACAGCAGTGCTAAAAATGACTCTGTCTTGCTTATCGACATGATGAATATAACTTCTCTAAACTCCCACAGCGTCCAAAAGCTATGCTAACACCTTTCAGCACAATTACTTATTTGGAATGAGCAAATGTACAGGAACCAGGAAGAGACCAATAATTTAGTATTTTCTAAGAACACAGCAAGCAGCATGAAGCTATGCAGTACAAGCCTATGCTTGTTTGCTCATAAGTAACTACCATTTTGTTAAATGGGATTCCCAGCAAAGTGCGCATAGAATTTCAGCCTTAAATTTGTAATTTACCACATTTGCATCACACCCTTCTTCCAAAGAGCTTCATATCTATGGCACCCCAGTTTATCTGGATGAAAGTCCTGTGTGGTAGCCGACAGGCAGTGAATTGCCCAAAGTCAGCCAATCAGCTTCATGGTTGAATGAGACACAAGCTCTTCTTAGTCTTCTAAGTATCCTTTATCGACTACATCACGTTAATTTCTGTGAAAACCCACTCATCTTATCAAAATACTTCAAATGTTCCTCAGCATTTCTGCAGATGTATTCTCAGTGTGCCATGGGACTCAAAAATTCACATAAAATTCACATAATATTTGGTGGCGACTCAGAAACACACCACCAAACTCCACCCCCTACCTGAGAAACTAATTTTATTGATCTAAATTTAGCTTCCCTTCAAAATTCCTAGATATGCTTTGTCTGAGTAGGATCCTTCAAAATTCCCTTAAATTTCACTTTAGGCAAAATTTGTTAGCAAATCTAACTGAATAGCCGTCTGCATGAACTGTCTGCATGAATAAATATTCATACACACTCTGTCATAAGCATAGCTGACTCTTGTGAATCATGGATAGACAATGGAAACGTAACAAGTTACAACCCTAAGTCCCTCAGTTTTAGTACTATGCAACACATTTTTGACTAAAGAAGCTAGCATTACTAGTAGTGGATTTAGACAACTAAACTGATGTGGCAAACCTACTAAAGAGGAATTTTGAGTGACCAACATTTGTACGAATCTTTGCTCCTGTGCCTTTAACAGCAGCTTCCTTTGCTGAAAAACTTTACCTGCTGATTTCTGCACATCAAACTGTTTTTAAAGACACAAGAGCATCCAGAATCAGCAGTTTTTTTACTGGTCAACTGCAAACTGAAGAGAACTCAAGAAGAGAGGAGATTCACAGCCCAATCCTATCCCTCCACCAGCGCAGCAGGGCCAAACGGCCCATGCTGCATCCAGCAGGGGAAGGGAAGGGGCCGGAGGTCTCCTCTGGGTAAGGGACATTCATCCCCTTACCCCAGATAAGGCCCCAGTGTCTCTAATGGGTCTCCTCGGATCTATGCCAGCTATTTTGCTGGCATAAGTCCAGGAGACCCGTGTAGGGACAGAAGGCTGAGGAAAGGGGATAGGATTTAGCGTGTGCCACTGCCGCTGATTCCTCCCCCCTCTCAGGCCCGATCCACCCACCCCTCTCCCTCCCCCTGCCCCGTTACACCCACATAATGCCCTCCAGGTGGCCCTTACCTGCTCTGGCACCTGTTTGGGCCTGCACTGGTGCAGGTGGGATGCCACCAGCACTGCTTACTCACAGGGTGTCACAAACATACTTTACAACATGTTCGTGACACCCTGGACCGGTGCAGAGACCTCTGTGCCGGCCTATGCTCGCAGGTAGGCTTGTGCCCTCAGCGTTTCACATTTGGGAAAAACAATATTGGACACATTGGGACATTCTATGTAATATTTCAGATTCAAAGCATTTAGAATTGGCATTTTTCCATCTGGCTTTGTAGACAGATACATTATTTTACAGTGATTTGTTAGTATGAATTGAGCATTACACAGGACAAGATGGCAGCCACCTCCATACCAATGTAAGATAAGCACTGCTGAATCAGACAAAAGGTCTATTGAGTCCATCATCCCATGTCCAACAGTGAGCAAGCAGCTGTTTCCTGAAGACAATAGCCGTTCCTGGAAGCCCTCGCCCCCAATATTCAGAGGCATGCTGTCTCTAAGTGTGGAGGTTCCATTTACTCATTATGGCTGATAGCCACTGATAAACCTATCCTCTTTTCCCAGTATCACAATCACAGAGATAGGTGTTGGTTCACTGTGCAAATCCCCCAGTACTCACATTAACCTTTCTCCAAGTGGTCATTTACCTGCACAGACAATCACATGGAGGAATTTAATAGTATGAAATAGATAGTACGTTCTGAGAGATTAAATATAGACAGTATGTCAAACACAGTCAAGAATGAGTGCTGCTAGCTCCCGCCAGAACCACATATAATTGCATCACAGTGCTGTATCATAACCATTTTGAACAAAGTTATTCTGTTTGGCAGCCCTGGGTCAATCCAATTGTAGACACGAAGGGAATGTGTAATTCACCTTTCTTGTGGAGTCCTCCCCTGGTTGTTCTTTATGTAAGTTAAGACCCACTGACCTTGAGTAAAACACTCCTACATGAAGCTTTTCTTCTCCATTTGCCTACGTAGGTCATTTACAAAGTTCTCACAGAACTATTTTGCTTGACAAGCAACTAAAGATAGAAGATCCACCCTCTGGTAATAAGATAATTTTGGGAAGTTGATCTTGCATTTGTTAAAAAAAAAAAAACAAGAAGTAGATAGTTGCAATACAACTTGGAATTAAACATTTTAAGTTAACCCTCACCTGCATCCTTTTGTTTTTCTTTCCTGCATTAACTATCAGCTGTGCTTGCTTACCTGTTTATTGCTCTTTTCTCATTGTGGGTAGACAACTGGCATAGGGTGTTATGTGCTAGGAAAGAATCATGGTAGGAGGTGAAAAGGGGACAGTGGGGATGTTTTCTCTATGATTATCACAAATATGTGTCACACAAACACATGTTTATCTGTGTTAGCACAGATAAACATTTATTTAATGTTTGTTTTAAAATTGCATAAGTCGTCATGGAAGAGCGCAAGTTTAACAACCCAAAATCCTCAGGTTTACAAAAAATGTCATTTTAGTATTTTAAATTGCCTTACACTTTATCCTTCAAAACAAGGATCTCCAAACAGGCACACAGCCCAATCCTCCCTAACTTTATGCCCTGTGATGCAGCGAGGCTGGTGCGGCCAACGCTGCATCCAGGGTGCAAAGAGGCAGGCTGGAGATCACATCGGGGGAAGGGAGCGTTCGTTCCCTTCCCCAGGGTAAAGCCCCAACTACCCGAACGAGTCTCCTCAGATCTGTGCCAGTTATTTTGCTGATGCAAATCCGGGAGCCCCGTATAGGGCAAACCAGCTGGGGACAGGATTTGGCATGCGCCACTGCCGCTACAACAATGCTCCTCCTACACCACTCCAGGCTCAGCAATGCTGGAATAACTGGGCTATGTGGGGAGAAGCCCACACCATGACTCGTCTCTCCCCCTTACTAGAGCTGATTCAATGTTCAAACAGTCAGTGCAGTTGTGAGAAGGCACCCCATCATGGTTGCCTCTTGTGTGGCCCCAAATCTTCTGTCTAGCCTGGCAGCCATGTCACCAGCCTGGGAGCTATTTTAAGAGGCCTGTTAGCATCTTCTCTGTGTCTCCCATGGCCTGAAAACTGTCAGCTTCCTTGCTCACTGTTTCCCATGAGAAGATGGGCCCAAGCCAATGACCTCAACCTGCAGCTGGCCGTTGTCAAGGTGAGAAGGTGGTTATCAGGATGGGATAATAAGAAGGTGCATTCTGTAGTGCGTTTCCTAAAGCATTTTATATTTCATTAATTGGTGCACCTGCTCGTTAGGCCCTTCTTTAATGATGGGAATATGTTACATGTGCTAACTGGCACCTGATCCTTGTTATGGGAAGCAGTGTCAATAGTTATGAGAAATAGTTACACTTGCCATATTGTTGTCAATAAGATAAGCTTTGCTAAAAGTATATATTCTATGCATGCTGGCCCATAGCTTGGCTCCTGAACGCTGAATTGCAAGCTGCATATGCCTGGTCGAGCCACCTGATACTGCTTTGTAAGTGATGTATGCTCTAAGATGGAAAGAACAGATAAGTAACTGCCACAAACCCTGAGGCTATTCAAAAATCAGATAGCTACTAATTGCCCTTCAAAGAGCTGAGCTCCTGCAGTCTGCAAGATAACTGCTAATTACCCTGCAAACAGCTGAGCTCTTTACTTGTAAATAAATATATTTATTTCTATATCACTTTTTTAAAGTCTCATAAAGCTAGGTGGGTCCCGATAGAGTGTCATTTTAAAAAGTGGGACGCGATGCTAAAAGGTTTGAGACCAATGCTCTAAGACTCAGACCATAACAATAAAGCCCTTTTGAATCCTGATTTTGGGCTAGATCAGTGGTAAAGTGCATGCCTTGTAACACAAAAGGTCCCAGGTTCAAACCCTTGCATTTTCAGCCACAGAGATCAGATCGCAGGTGATGGGAAAGATCCATGCCTGAGTCCATGGAGGGCCATCACCAACCAGGTTAGATGGATATGAGGCAGCTTCTCTTATTCATGGCTTCTGTATGTCTTACTGGAGTACACAGTAGATGGAATGCACATGACATACAACTTAATTTCCAGTGCCACCAATATTATTAGTCACACCCTTGTCAAACTTTGCTGGAAATATTAGGTTTATTAAATCCCCCCCTTTGGCCAGATTGTAAGAGATGGTCTACTCCCATGGAAAGAGATGCATGTTCCAGTAAGTACTTCAAATTGAGCCACAAGTCATCTCAAGAATCTTGTGGGTGACTCTTTGTTTGGAGGTTAAGTGTTGGGGAGAATCAACTCCTCCTTTAATGAATGCAGAACTGAGTTCCGCCTGTGACATTTTTATTTAATTTGCCCATTTTTTCCAATTATATGGAAATGCTCAAAAGCACAACAAAAAAGAAAGGAAAAAGAAACCAACACAAACATCTCATCCATTTTCCTGCTGTATTTATAGAGGACAATTATGCAACTGGAACTATGCCAGGGACCACTGGAGAGTTCAACAATTAGAATGCATAACCTGACCTTTCATGTTAAAAACAGTGACATAAATATATGCACACATTCTAAAAGTGTCAAAAAGGCCATTTCCCCCCCCCCCAGATGGCAAATAGGAAACGAGAACTAAAACAAAGCTATTACTGAATCACACCTCTCCCTCCCAACAAATGGGCAGCCCACATGCAACCTCCAATTCTTTCTTCCTTTGACTCTTTTAACATTTGTAGCAAAGCATTCAGCTTTCCACTCTGTTATCTGTGATACTGGAAATGAAATACTGTGTTTGATCACAAGCATCAAGCAGTAAGCCAGGCAGAAGATACGCAAGTTCACATGGTCTGCTGCCCATAGTGATTGAGCCGATGGCATTCAAGAGAGACAGTGCACAGTTGTATCCAAAATATTGCTGTTCCTCTCTCTTTCATGTACACACACATGGAGAAAGAAGAAATGTGGCATGTGCCACAAGCAATTTCTATCGTATGTAGCTTCTGGACAAAAGGCAGCCCATTTTTGCTTCATTGTGCATCCCTTTAGACTCAAAAAAAATGTATCAATGCTTTATTGGTCTGCAGTGCAGAATACCAGACCACTCACCTTCTCAGGAAAAAAGGGGGGAGGAAAGGTAATACATGCAAAGGGCAGGCAAGATTTCTTTCTAGGCTTGGTCTAAAGCAAATTGAAAGCTGTCATTGATTTGAGTTAATTTTGGACAGAAATGTTCACAAGTCATTTGGTTTCCTATGTTATGCAAACATGTTAGAGGTCAGCTGGGGAGGTAAGATGTGGCAGGACCATCATATCTAGAGGTGAATGAGGTCCTGATAAGAGGCCAAGCAGAACACAGACAAACCACAAGGAAGGCAGCATGGTGTCACCTAAAACCAGGTTGGACAAAGGATTCATCTAGCTCAGTACTGTCACACTGACTTGGCAGTGGCTCTGCAGTGTGTCAGACCTGCCTGGAAACACCACAGGTTGAGCCTTGGAACATCGGCATGAGAACCACAGGCTTGATCACTGAACTCCATCTCTAAATGAGGCAGGCGAAAAAGAAGGATGGGAACAGGAAATGGAAAGATTCATGAGTGGCCAAGGACAAGACGAAACCAAAACCTGCCCACCAACCCAGTCACGGCAGGATTCCAGTGGCGACACTTTTCCTGCCTACAATCTCCATATCTTGTGAAGAGCTAATGCATTATTTGAACTTTCCACTTCAAGGGCAAAATGCCCAAGGCCTAAGACCTAAGACACAGTACTATCCAGTCCAGCTTGAGATTGGGCCTGGGAGAGAACAAAGATTCCAGGAATCTAATTTCAAAACATCTATGTTACTTTCTGTACTTCCATTGCATGTCTCTATCCTAGGAATATACGCTGCCTTATGCACCAATTTAGGCAGCGTAGCATGCAAAAGGAACTGGCTGTTCCACATTATTCACCAGCTGCAATTGTCCACTTTCAGCCAATGCATTCATAGGAGAACTATATGTAGCAGGTGCCTTTGTGATTAAGGTCGTCACTGTCTCCATAACTTGTGTGTTGGAAGTCCACAAACAACAATTCCCAATTCAATCCCATCTGAGCCTTGGTTAGTTGGGCTACACCAGGGGTGTCAAACTCGTTTCATACAGCAGGCCAAATAGCATTCATGGTGTCATTAAGCGGAAGTGTCATCATTAAGTAGGTGATGACCAGAAATTTCTCACTTATGAACTCATCAGCTGCAAATGACAGAAGAGAAAACACAAAGGTCTTGATTATATTTTCAAGATACGGGAGAGCCCAATTATAACACGGGCTGCCGTTTTAGCAGTGCCATTTCTTCTGAGGTGTCACTTTGCAGCTCAGCAGTTGAGAGTTGCTCTGCAAAGTAACGCCTCAGGAGAATCAGCACTGCTGAAAGGGTGGCTGTATAATAACTGGGCTCTCTCAGCACCGCCCTTTCAGCAGTGCTGCTTCCGCTAATGTGTCACTTTGCAGTTCAGCAGCTGAGAGCATCTGATGGTGGTGCTGGGAGAGCCCAACTATCAAGCGGGCCGAATAAAAAGCATCCATAGGCCACATTTGGCCTATAGCCTTTGACACACCCCTGGGCTACCCAATAATCTTCCCCAATGGACTGCTCCTCTCTGCCTGGATTTCCTTACACTGGCATTTCTGGCTGCATGTTGCTTTACTTATTCAGACTGGCTACACATAAGGACAACATCCCTTTTTATGTCCTTCAAGCTTTTCAGTTAAGTTGTTAAGGTAACTTGAAAGTGGGTCAGGTTTCTGTTGTAACTTTTACCTCTGCTGCCCAGGTAACCATTAGGTGCCTCTGGCATAGGCCCTTTGTTAACTACTGAAGTGCGACTCCTGTGACTCCTCAAGTCAGCAAATGTGAAAATCCCTTAGGTTCTTCCAAGGTTTCCACACATCCCTTGTAGATGCTACAACTAATTAACGTAACTGGAGTCCAAAGAAGGTAGAATGAGTGTGAGCTAGTCTCAGATATCAAATATACAGATTTCCTTGGAAAGCCTTTCTTTAGTTAAGCAGAAGGAACTCCCCAAACCAGAGTGCAAGAATGGGACACCATGAAAGGAATCATTAGACATTAAACAGTGATTTCAGTGATATTTAAAGGCATGTGAAAAAACATGAGATGAGGCTTGTAGGATTAGTAATCTGCCAGGTCAGTTATTTTCTGAGCTGGTTATTTGTTTGCTTTTCACAAGTACTGAACAAAGAGAAAAGCTGAGTTGAAGCAACTTGCCATACAGTTGACTGAGCCCACAAACCACCAACTGCAGATAGGATGAACATTTCTAAGGGAAACCACATTTACATTGAATTCCTGATGGTAAATAATATAAATGCAACAAGTGAAAAAATATCTGCAAAATAGGTTGGGTTTGAAAGTAAAGGTCTTTAATACTCTCTTGTTTTTTAATGAAAGGTTGCCTAGATATTATGACTTCTCGAAGTAAATGATAGGATTGGCTTTTCTGTGCATTTGTAGTCAGTGTTACATGATTCATTAATTCAGGGCGTGCAGTGATGCTTACTCTGGGGGGGGCAGGGCAGGGGAGAAAGCAAGTTACGTTGATCATTTATGACTTATCTAAAAAAAAAATTTTCAGGAAGGATAGTTTATGCTTTCCAGTTCTCCCTCTCTTTGTTTTTATCTACAAAATTGAAAATACTGACACCACAATTTCAAAATAAGACAATGTGTGTGGTGCTAGTGCTGAAAAACTTATAGTTTGAATTTTTGATGTATATCAGCAAATCTTTCTTTAGTTCCTCTGCTGTCATGGTTGCATACAAAAGTTAGAAAAAGACAGGTAATCTGTTACACTTGTGACAGATTTTGACGATTTGTGTGTCAGTCTGGATTGGCAATTGTGCTTATGAAAAGCAGCTTTGCCTTTGCAACCTCGCCACATGCTGAGCATCTTCTACAAGGTATGTTTCAGCATTTCTGCAAACAAGGCCTCTAATTATAGTGCTAAAAATATAGTTCCAGATGACTGGCTAGTAGTCACTCGGGTTTTTTTACATCTTAGTTTCTACACACCAATTCTTGAATAGTTTCATCAACCACTTCCTGAAGACGATGGGAATTTTTCAAGGTTTGAGAACTGGGACACATTTAGATGTCCCACATTGCACAAAGAATGAAAAGACCCACACCAAATGCTGGCTGAAGAAAGGGTCACAACTTTATTAACGTGTTAAAATGTCTGCAATGGGATACATTCGAATTCATTAAAATTGCAAGGTTTCCTTTCAGCATGGGTGCTTAATTTGGTGATGAGGTAGAGATACACCACCCTCACCAGCCTCGTTCCTGTGTCTGGACAACTTCCTGGCTGCAAGCCCCTGAGCACTCTCTCAGGCTCCTTAGGATTTCTCCCAGCCAACACCGCAAGTTGTCAAGAGAGGAATGACAAAGTTGCCTTCCCCCTGGTAAGGTGACCATGCCCCAAGGAGGACCCATACCAGTTTTCTGGAGCCCAACAGCTCTCACTAACCAACTGATCAGAATAATTTTTGAATAATTACAGGTATCTTGTTGTCCTGTGTGCTCCCTGAGGCATCTGGTGGGGCCACTATGAGATACAGGAAGCTGGACTAGATGGGCCTTCGGCCTGATCCAGCAGGGCTCTTCTTATGTTCTTAATTTCTTGCATCCTTCAAGAGATGTTTCATTCAAACTCTGACTCCTGCCCCTTACGCTGAATTGATTCTGCATAGTATGACCAAAGTGGATAAAACTGATTCACAGCCCAATCCTATCCTCCCCCACCGCAGCCGATGCAGCCTCACCAAGGAGGCTTGAGTTGTATCCTGTGTGTGGGGTGGTGGTGGTGGTGGTGGATGCCATGACATGATGGGACAGGGAAGTAGGGAAAAGTTTTACTTACCCTACTCTGCCATGCCATGGTATCCCATGGTTCTCCTTGAACCTGCACCAGCTCTTTGAATGGCAGGAGTCCGAGGAGACAAAGGGGGCGTGCCAGCTGCTATCACCTGTGCTGGGTGCCATTCCCTCCCACCTCCATCATGCCCTTGCCCTCCCCCCATTCCACCCCATTCCGTTTCCCCCATAGACCCACTTGATTCAGCGGGCCTTCCCCAACCCACTGCTGCATGCATGGCTGCTCCGGCCTCTCCACCAGCATTCTGGCAGCGCGTGACTCTGCACCCTGCTGAATCACCTTTTATGACTGCCATAAGGCAGGATCCACTGCCGGAATGCTAGCTCTGGCAGAGGAGAAGCCCAACTGGATTGGGCTGTAAATCAACTAACCCACATACACTCTGGCTTGGTGGAGGTGTAGTACTAAACCATGATTAAATAATGGTGCCATGTTACTAGCATGAACCTCAGGTTCACACAGTCTCTCCTCCCATTTGTGCATGAGAGGAGGAAATTTGCTGTTTCTGATCTTAGGTTAAAATAAACTGGGATTTGTCATTGTAATCACAGTTTGAGAGCAAGCCAGGATATCAAACTGCATATCAAACCTCTGCAGGTGCACCATAGGCCTTGCCTTCCACTCTTTAGTGACTACTCCACTCTTTAGCACACTGGGGCCTGTGCTGCATTCTGCAGTGGGGGAGCAGTCACGGAGGCCTACTCAAGATAAGGGAATGTTTGTTCCCTTACCTTGGGGCTGCATTGGCACTGGAAAGTTGGGTAGGATTGGGCTGTTAAAACTCAAATATAATCTACAATTCTATGTCTGCCAGGTGGTTGTGAATAGGGATCCCATAATAGTCCACAGCTGCTGGGGATAGTGGAAAAATTGGAGGACATCTATGGGTAGATTAAAACTAACCTTTGTGAACGTCTACTCACATCTCAAAAAACATGTTGCTCCTTCATATATATGAGGAGACATAGCACCAGGGTTGCTGGCACTGATGAAGAAAAATAAACATCAGAAAATTAGAATGCCTTCTGAGTAAACCATAGTAATGGTCTCATAAGAAATCACTTGTTTCACAGTGTATACAGAGCCGGAAATTAATTTGGAGAAGGAAAGAGTTTGCTTAAACTCTTAACAAGATGGAGCCCAAGATTTCACTAAGTTCAGAAGTTTTACATATGTCTAGAGAAGTGCTGAAAGAAAACAACAACAACAACAACAACCAAAACAACAACTGATCTTTTACATCCCTGTAAAATTCCTGCAGATATTTGTTTGGCAAGACAGAAGTGCCATTTCAAGGATTTTGTTGGGGGAGGGGGATTCGCAGCAAGGTTCAAAGGATGTTGAATATATTCAAGATTAAATTTCAAAAAACAAACAAACACTGGTGTATTTAAGAGGGTTTATCATAATTGGTTTATCATAACATATCATAAGCCAGAATGGTGTAGTTCAAATCCCCGCTCAGCCATGAAGCTTCCTGGGTGACTTTGGGCAGGCTTACCAGATCGTCGCCGGGATGGGAGCGGTCTACCCTTAAGGGGGGCGGGGTGTGGGGGGGCCAGAACGTGTCGCGTTCTGGCCCCCCCACGCCCCGCCCTCTTAAGGGTAGATCGCTCCCGTCCCGGCGACGATCTGGTAAGCCTGACTTTGGGCCAGTCACTATCTCTCAGCCCCTCCTACCTCACAGGGTTGTTGAGAGGACAAAAAGGAGGGGAGGAAATATGTACACCACTCTGAGATCCTTGGAGGAAGGGTGGTATAACAATGTGAAAAATAAATAAAATAAAAATAAACTGCTGTTTTATATCGTGTTATATAGCTGTTCTTTATAGGGCTGAGCCAAAACCAGATTGCAGGTACAACCTCAAATGATTGAATGCTACTCCATAAAATAAATAAATAAATCCCTGCACATAGAAGACAAGCATATCAGGAAGAATGATAGACTACAATTATTCTCCCTGACAATTAGATTTCAATGTGCTCCACCTGCAGTCTGAAATGGAACAGTCGAGAAACAGGTTTACCACTTCATCTGCTGCTTCTAAGGAATATTAAGAAATAAAGACTGCTGCTTATAAGGACTTACTGCGCTGATGATGGACTTACTGATTCCCTGATGTAAATTAGGGTGGCGGAACAAGCGTTCCGCCGCCATAAGCCAAGGCCGCTTCCCTGCTTCGCCAACCGAGCCCTTGCCTGCCCGCCGGAGGACCCAGGTAAAGATCCAGCTGACGGGGGGGGGGAGGTTCGGCGGCAAATTGTGGGGGCCGATTGGCCCAGCTGGCCTGGGAGGGGGTGGGGATCGGCCGAATTCTGACTCCTGCCGCTCGGCTGGGCCGTTACACGGCCTCCTCGGACTTCCGCCAGCAATTTCGCTGGAAATCCAAGGAGGCCAATCGGCCCCAGCGACATTTACACCCGGGGAAGGGGACAAGCATCCCCTTCCCTGAGTAGACTTTCCGCCAAGCAGGAGCCTGCCCGTGGTGGAGCACGAGATCCAGGATCCGTCAGGTGGTCTGGGCCGCCTGGCGGATCCTTAGGCAGGATTGGGCTGCCATTTTTCAAACTGACATTCAAAATCCTCTTCTAGTTGACAAATATATCCTCATTTATTTCCAGAAAAAATGACCTTTAGCAATGGCTTTCCTATGCATACTGCTGATTTTATCACTTAGATAACGCTTTCTTTTCTCTGAAAGTTGGAAATTGGACCTGTTCTTTTTTTTTCTGATTGCTTATCTTTTTAACATCTTTGTGGTTTAATTCAGCACCACGTAGCCTCAGGCTGTTGGTCTACCTGAGCTACACGAAGCCCTGAAGGAGGGAGGGTTCTGCAGATGGCTGGCATTTTGCAGAAACCAGCCAGCATAATTCTGAGCACCAAACTCAACCTGAGCAATATGCCTGAAGGTGGGAAAGCAAATGAGATCTCTGTGCTTCTCTGTGGATCATCAGGACAGAGCCAGTGTGTTGCTAACAGGCTGATCTACAACAAGCTAAGTAAGCCAGGATAGCTGGAATTAAACCAATATAAATCCTATTGAAACCCAAAGGCTGTACATAAATTAGAAAGCACAGGAACTATTTTTGGCTAACTATTTAAGAAAGTTAAAGTGTACAGTGGCAATGGATTTTTATTTCTTTTAAAGCATGTGTAACTACTTATACTGTAACACTGAAAAATCAGTTTTGTTTGTTTGTGTGTGTTTTGTTTTGTCTCCGGTCAATTACATTTAGATGCGTGGTAGTTGTACAATGTGATGGTTTTTACCTTCTGTAGGGCCATTGCCACATTGACTAGTCTGCCCATGAAACTTTGCACATCTGATGAATACCCCTAGGTCAGTGGTTCCCAAACGGGGAGGCGCGGCTCCCATGGAATCCTCTTGGAAAACAATGCAATGCCAATTGGCAGGCATCAACATAATGGGGAGCCAATGGTCGCGGGAGCCGCAGGTCAAAAAAGTTTGGGAAGCACTGCCCTAGGCGTCACAGAGGATTTGAGCCATCTTCTAAGTCACAGTCTCAGCTCAAGTAGGTCTGCTGGGCCTCTGTCACTCACTTTCTGTGAACCCTGGAACACATCTAATACTCCCTGTGGCTGAACAGTGTACAGGGAAGACCAGTACTGGAGGACAAGCCACCTTTCAGGGATGTTTGTCATTATTGACCTTACTGAAGAAAGATGCCCTGGCTGGAACCAAGCTCAAAACTAAGATTTATATATCAGACCCTATTGTTGTTTACTGTCAAGGCAGACTCCTCTCTCTCTCTCTCTCTCTCTCTCTCTCTCTCTCTCTCTCTCTCTCTCTCTCAATGTTTGCCCCCATTTCTTAATTGCTAATTCCACTGTGTTTCTCTCTCTCAAATTTGAGATAAAGGACACTTCTCTTTTTTTGAAATAATTACTTTGGGGAAAATGCCCCACTTCCAATCTGCAGCTGTTGCCCTGCCTTTTGTCTCAGTTCCTCTGAGCTTTTCCAAAGCTCACCACACACCCTCCTCCTGTGTTGCATTTCCCTTTCACCCTTCAATGCACCTCTAGTGCTTATTGCCCTCATGTTGGAAATCAAAGTCTGTTTTTCTATGGGAGGTCCTGGGCAATAAGTGTTGATCCAACATACAGTCCTAACTGATTAGATGCCAATCTATGAATTCAGATTTTCTCCACTCTACTTTTCCAAATTGGGTCTGTCCCAGTCTGGGTGTTATCGAGGGAGATTTTGATGAATGATCAGGAGAAGAGCAATGGAATCTTTCTCCTCCTTTGATCAAACTCAACCTTGTCCTTGGAGCTCTCAGTAAACATATGTTTGCTATGGGCTGAGCATGTTTAGTAGGCATACTTTTGGGAAGATTCCACTTCATTTGGGGAGATAATAGTACAATAAATTCATCCCTCCAAAACCATGGGTTGCCCCAGGGCCATTCAGAGGAATGTTATCAGGGGATACAAAGTGTCTTTTGGGCCCCTTCTACATGTAAATTTGGCTCCTTGTCCCCCCCTTTTTTGCTCCTGGGCCCCCTTCTTGACCCATTTTTGGCCCTGGGCCTGGGTACAATTGTACCCCCTTAACCCCCCCCCCATCAGAGACCCTGAGTTGCCCCATCCCAGAACCTCCCTTTTGTCTGTGGGTGGCCTGGTTTTGTCTACAGTCCTCTCAGCATGCAGGCTCCGAGTCCAATAACAGAGGTTTTGGGATCAAGTCCCAAAGATTTTCCTCACTCCCTTCTCTACTGGCCAGCAAGCATCTTTTGTCAATTCCAGAGAAGAGGCACAGTAAACAGTCAGGTGAGGTACTCTAAATCCATTCATCTGTCCATAAGCAACTACTTTAGTCCTCCTCCTTCCCCTCCTTCAAAGAGCACGGGCACTAAAGGAGTACATAAGGTGGTTGAGCTCCATGAGATGTTTTGTTCCCTGTTCCTTGTAAGAGTCGTGGTGATGTTGTTTGAAAAACAGTCACCCTTATTGAGTGGCCATGGGGTGGAATACCCAAGAACGATGAGAGGGAGCATGGGAAAAAGGCTGCTATAGCAAAAGGTCACTCTAATTGAAGATTTGCTTTATTTAAAAAGAAAAAAGCAGCAGTAGCTTTTTGTGTATCATAGATGGCAGCATTATAGAGACGATGAATGATAGCTTTAATATGTGTGTTGGAATCTGCAGAGGGGAATGGCACACATTTCCTCTTTGAAACATTGTGCCCCCCCCCCCACACACACACACAGCAGCAACTTTAGATAAAGATGTTTACCATCCCTAACAGATCATAAGGGACAGATTCAACAGTACTAGGGGGACTATTTAACTCTCACAATGTGGATTTGTCAAAGCCTTCCAGAAGTGTAATTTTCAAGAGCCATGCTTGTTTAACCAACAAGTCACACTATGGTAATAAGCCATATTAGTATGCTCTAAGTACACTTCTTGGGTGTCAGAAGTGTTCTTTGGAAAGGCAGCAAGAGCTAACTAGCACATACCCTGCTGTGGTTCATAGCTGTCTTCCAACATTTTAAAATGAGGCAGCAATAACAGAAGAGGGCACTACTAAAGAATCAAATTGACCCGACAAATGTAGCATTCTAATTGCTCTGAGAGGGGATCCCATTACTTTCCCTCTGTTACATACACACCATAATAAAACTTTGTGAGTTTCTCTGTAACAGAAAATTGGCAATATTCATTAATGTGCACCATTGTTTTTGTACTTCTAGGGCATTTTTTATTTTATTTTTTTGGTATCAAATGACTCGACTGTGCTTATACCCTCTAATTATTCCTGGTTAATTTATATTACAGATGTACGGAACCCTTCCTGAAAAAAATACTGCTAACTCTATAAACTCTGTTGGCTTCAAGCAAAATATGATGGCAACAAATTAAAAAAAACACCCCATACATAGAACGTTGGACTACAGTGGAATCCTATGACCTAATGCAGCAATCTCTGTAAGTTCAGGGGCTCTGATGTATGCAAGGACTTTTTTCACTTCGTTTCTCTGTTCATTCAAACAGAAGCAACTGTCCTGTATACACATTTATTTTACAAAGCGTTCTGAATCAAATGTGGATGTATCCAGGTTTGTGTCGTCGTCCCCAGTACGTTGTGATGATAGAGTTCCCCTTGCTGCTCTCTCGGTCCCCATATGTTCCCTGAGATACTTCAAAAGCATCAACATGATAGAAAGACCACATAGCCAGGCAGACGGGGATGCAGCAAGAACAAGAGCCCTTAGCTCATGCCTACTGACTAGACGTCCAAGCCCATCTGGTCACATGCTGGCACATTGGAGGGATGTCAGTAGGGGCAGCAGTGCAGTGCATCTCTGTAGTGTGTGTGTGTGGGTCCGATATTCACTTTTATATGGAAGAAAGCAAGGGAGTACACTAATGGATACCACTGGGGTGATGCTTAAGGCTGTTCCCTATTCCTGGTGATATCAGTGTCTGGGATAAGAAGTAGGATTTCCCCCCCTCTCAAATGTATCTGAGGCCCCAAGCCTGTCCACCACCACCAGTGTCAAAGCATCCGTGCCAAAAAGGCACAAGCGGTATCCAAAAGTGAGGTGGAAGTGACCCAAGGGCAAATGGGATGCAAGCAAAAATTATTTTTACTTACCTCTACGTAAGCCCTGGGGCCGCCTATGGGTCCCCTTGGACATACCTCACTACTGTTGGTGGCATATGTCCGAGGGAAAAGGGGTGGGGAGGTTTGAAAAAGAGGAGATAAACTCTGGCGTGCGCCATTGCTGTCAGATCCACCCCCTCTCACCTCCCCCCACCCCGAAGTTCCTCCCATGGAATGCCTTAATCCTCTCCTTCCCTGCCCAAGACCTACCCCTGCTACTGACTTAGCAGCACTGGAAGCTCCGGGAAGGCTGCTTCCATGCAGCCGGCATTGCTCGTTGTTTCCTGAAGTGGTCCAGCAGTGCACTGTGGAGCATCACATTTTGCAACTTCGTACGTCAGGCTGCCAGAATGCGAGTTCTGGCAGCGCAACCCAACCATAGGATTGGGCTGTGAGTTAGGTAGACAGACAGACTGTCACGTGTCAAACAAGAATACTGTTGTACAGGAATCAAAAGGGAATCCCCATACTCCCCTTAATAGTAACTTTTCCATAGGTGTTATCCTCCCCTCCCTGTTCTTTTGCCATTTTCTCCTTCCTCAAGTGATCTCAGCCAATTAGGGTGCATACTGAATATGATGAAGCCACAGTTGTAGATAAGCAATTCCTCCTGGCAATGTGAAGAAATCCCTAAGAGCAAATAAAGTCAATTGGGACTGAGAGAAATGTTTCTGGACTAATCACAAAGGTGATCCTGGCTAGTGAATGAATGAATGAATGAATGGAGGTGGCCTGAAAACAGCTCTTACCTCTTTTCTGCTTGATTCGTTTTTTTAAAAAGTAGTTCAGTCAATTTTTAATGTGTCACCTTTACCCAGAGGAATTCTGAATGATGTGCAGGCTGAAATATTATTCTCAATCATTTCTTTACTTTAGAGTGCAAAAGGCCTGATGTCCCTTACAGCACACCTGTCAGATATATCAATTAAATCAGTTCATCATTCTATAATACAGAATAGTGAAATATTGAAACTGATGTCATTTTTGTGTTTCCAGTCAAATAATGATGACATAAAGAACAGTGGCAATTAGTAAAGAAAGACCGAAATTAAATGATGCATTTTCTTCTCTTAAATCTCTAAGTAATGTTCTCATCTGTGTAACCCTCATCATCTTACCTTAAAGGGGAAAAGTCTTTCTCACCCTTGAATAAATCAAACATAACATTCTCCCTTTGCTTTTCCCCTTGCTGGTTCTTGAAAGAAAATGACATTTGATGCTTCTTTGCATATCTCACCCAGATGCAAATATGAGATTTAAGAGGGACAAATCCAGAGCATGAACCCAGAGTGTGAACTTACCTTTTGTGAGGAGTGGTGATTTGCATATGCCATTCTAATTCAGAATTAACTAACAGGGAGCTGAAGCTACGTAGTAAACTAGCTTATGGCCCAATCCACCATAACTCCCCATGTGGCAATGCAGTGGCACCAACATGGCACCTGCTACATCCTGCAGTGGAGGTTTGACACCCAGAGGCCTCCTCTGCACAAGGGAACATTTGTTCCTTTGCTCAGGTGTAAACCCCTGCTGGTCTGGTGGGTCTACTCAGACCTGCACCAGCGATACAGCTGGTGCAAGTCCATGTGGACCTGTGAAGGCAGACTGAGCCCAGGAAGGAGGCTTGGATTCAGCAATCGCTGCCACAGAACCAACTCACTTCCCAGCAGTGGCGTCACTGGGTGTGTGTCACCCCTCGGCGGGAGTGCACGTCACCCCCCTCACCCCCCCCCCCGCTGCCACTGCGTCACACACACACCCCGTACGAGCTGGGAGAGGGTGATGACGTGTCTTCTTCGGCTGGTGGCTCGGCCACTCTTGACTAGGCCAAAAGCGGTGTTCTTCGCGCATGCGCACAACGCCGCTTGAAGCCTCTTGCCCTCAGCGGCATTGTGCACATGTGCAAAAATACCGCTTTTGGCCTAGTCAGAAGCGGCCTAGCTGCCGGCCAAAGAAGACGCATCGTCACCCTCTCCAGGCTCATACCAGGCGGCAGCAGGGGGTGACGCAGCGGCAGTGGGGGCGACGGCTAGCAGTTCATATGGGCCGGGGATGAAACGGCTCACGACGTCGGGCGCGTCACCCTCGGCGCGTCACCCCCCTGGCAGCCCTCCCCCCGCCACGCCCTGCTTTCCGGTCCCGATCTGCACTCCTCTCCACTCCCTTCCGCTCACCCCCGCCCTTTCACCCACCCACCCCGTCCCGCCCCCTACATGATCCTGCTTGCAGCAATCAGTCTGCACATTCCGGCATGTCACCTTTTGCAACAGCTGCAAGTGCCTAGCACCAATGGAATGCTCATTCTAGCGGGACTAGGCACCATTAGGATTGGGCCCTTAGGGTTGTAGTCTCAGCCATGTCTGGAGCAAGTCAGTTAAAAGTTCATCACATTCCTCTCCCTTGATTCTCTAGAAAGCAACAGTCTGGCTGTGAAAAATCAGAGCACAATATTGGTATATATAGCATGGGGCATGGTCCAGCCTAGGTTAAAAGCACCTTTCAGTCACATGGGTATAAGTGGGAGAGATTTAAGCATGTGCTTCAATCTCTCCCACTGAAATCCTCTGACTGAAAAGTGTGCAGCTATTGCTAGATTCTGCCCAGAGTGATTCCAAGATGTACAATCTTTTTCTTTAAGTGATAGGGGCTGGTTTTTATTTTAGCTTATTAAACCACCATCGCAGCTGGTCAGACATTCTGTCTGACGGAGAGTTAAAAAAAGCATTTGCATTTCAACAGATGTCTAGATGAAAACAAGAACAACTTACTGGTTCATGTAAACCAGTTGATCGCACGCATGCCCTTTGGAGTGTTTGTTCAGCTTTGGCTCTATGCACAGACGCTTGTTGAGAATAAGCCCTGGGGCTCACCCCGACAACTGCCATATGTCTGAGCAAAGCACAAATGAGTAGGGGCAGTAGTTCAGTTGCCTAAGGTCTCTCTCTTTCTCTGCTGTGCCACTTTCTTTTCAAGTACCCTTCAGAAACATGGACTTCTCAGCACAGCATCACAGGGAGAGAACAGACTGTCAAATCTTGATACATATTCCCTAAGCCACTGGCATCAACCATCTTGCTCCAGTTATCTCTTTCATCACACATGGGTCTCCCACAGATAGAACTGTAGACTTGCTTTTTTTTGTGAAACGAAAGGTCTTTGTGAATATCATATCATTTACTCCAAATTATGACTGATAGTCAATCGATATGCAAACTAAACAAATATCAAATTTGACAGGGAATTCCATGGGGGAAACACTGTTTTATATACTGACTTTCCATACTAAAAAAAAAAAAAAACACCCCTCTTTCCAGACCACTTAAAATAATAATGAATACTCTCTAGGAACTCTCAGTTCCTTTGCAAGTTACAAGGTTGAATTAATGTAAAGTGGGTTCTGCATTAACAGTGTTTTAAGATACATTTTGATAGTACTTTGGAGTGTTCAAAGCACTTCACATACATTTTCCCTGTCAGTTTAACAATATGCAGATCCCACACTTTATGAAATCTAGATGTTCCTGGGTAAGCAATATAGTACACTGACTAAAAATACTTTGCAAAGAATTGTTGGAAAATTAGTTCACTTGGCCTTCAGAAACAGTGGGGTCGCTCCGCCCCCACGTGGGGGGTGCCGACGTGATGCCGCCCCCACATGACGCGTCTCCACCCCCACATGGGCGGGCATGTGATGTCACGCCCCACCTCCAAACACCCCCCTCCGCTATTTTCACTAGTATTTGGAGCCGCTCTGACGCAAGGGCAGGCAGGAGGGCCGAAACGCGGCCCTCCCGGCTGCGAAGTTTTCGCCCTCCTCAGTCCGCGATTCTGCCCCTTCAGGGGTCCGTGGGCCTGGGGTCCCTGGGCACCACTTGGGGCACTAAGGCACCACCCCTTACGACGCTACTGTTCAGAAATTGAAATCTGTTTCCAGAAGCACCTGACTAAGGGTTGGTTCAACACACAGCACGAACATCCAACCCTACACGTGATGAGGCACAGGAGCATAGTGTATGATGCTGAGCCCACAAGCATGTGCACATATGTGCTTAAACTCCACCTAGTAAAAAATCTCTACTGAAAAAGGGATGGACAGATTGCCAAGAACATGTGGCCACAGGCATACAGGAACAAAAGGGAATAAGACCTCAAGATGCAGATAATGTATTCCCCAGTGTGTATGAAATACTGTATTTCTTCAATTCTAAGACGCATGTTTTTTCCCAATTAAGCATTTCAAAAAATGGGGTGCGTCTTAGAATCGAAGGTCTCCCAAAAGCACCCCAAAATGCTATCTTCTTACTTACTGGGGCTTGGGGGAGCTTCAGGGAGACCCTCTGCAGGCCTCCCTGATCTTCAGTTCGGCAAAACCCAGTGATTTTCAGCCATTTCCGGTTTTCGCGAAAACCAGAAATGGCAAAAAATCGCTGTTTTTCGCCGAACTGAAGATCAGGGAGGCCTGCAGAGGGTTGCGCAGGCCTCCCTGAAGCTCCCCCAAGCCCAGGTAACGAAGGAAATGGCACTTTCTGACGGGGCCAGAAATGCTATGCAAAGGCAGTGCACTCAGTCATCCTCAGCTGCAGGAGACATGCTGGGGAGAGTTGGTGCTGAGCAGGTAGATTTAATGAAGGGAGGCGAGTCGTACAATTGATGGATTTTTTTTTCCCTGCTGGTGGTACTGAAAGTAAAGGTGCGCCTTAGAATCAATGGCGCCTTAGACTCGAAGAAATACGGTATTATAACTTTTTTTCCAGGAACAACTCTGATTTAATTACAGTATTTCCAAGAGGGACAACAAGAACCGTCTTCCACACCATCACAAAATAACCTCTAAGTTATACATGGTGTGAAGACAGAAGTTGATTAAAAGGAATACTCCATCCTTATTCCTAAAGGGGAAGCAGAATACCAAGTAGCATTGTAGAATTAGGGGTGCCTCTTAAGTTCCTCTCATCCAAATTTCTCATTAGATTTCTGAATTACCTAATCTTCTTTCTGAAGTAGAACCAATGGATGAGGAATTCTCCATTGGTATGATTTAAAATAAATAAATACTGTATTTATTGGCATATAACGCACACTTTTTGTCTAAAAATTTGACCCAAAATAGTAGGGTGCACGTTATATGCCGATGCTGTAAAATCACACACACACCCCCGGCGGCTTTAAGAATTTTTCGTGGCACTTGGCCACTTAGCGCGTTATTGTTGCTGTCCACCTCTTCGTCCCACGGGCTGGCTGCATCAGCAGCTCCTGCATTCCTGGCACAGACGCGACCCTCACAGACGTTTCTGGAGAGCTTGCAGTCGCATACAGCTCCTGCGCGAGCCTCACAGACGCTGTACATGACTGCAAGCTCTCCGGAAGCTCTCCACTGTACACTTGCAATTGCATACAGGACGCTCTCTGCTGTACGCCTGCAGTCGCGTACAGCACCTGCGTGAGCCTCACATGACTGCAAGCTCTCCATCCGTGAGGCTTGCGCAGACGCTGTCCATGACTGCAAAAAGGCAATCATGATATGATTGCATATGTTATTCTAGCGAGATTCTTTCTGTGTGGTGTTTTACTGACCCATATAAACATTCCCATGCATTGGTAAAATACTGTACAAAACCAATATTGACGCAAAAGTTGCCATACAATCATATCACGACTGATAAACCACTCCAGAAAAGCAATGTGCACAGCCGGTAGTGTAGAGAGCAGAAGATGCAAATGAACTGAAGGAGCTGAAAATTGTGGCAAGCCATGGGCAAGCAAAGTTAGCTCCATCTTCACCACATCTATCACTAATTTTTTGTTCATCTCACTAGATGCAACTTTTGGGGTAATGCAGAACACCAGTGCTGTACTGTTAAGCTGATCCTAGATTGTACAATTAAGCACATGGAAGTACATTACTCAAGATGCGTACAGCAAGCATTAGATTAGTCCAGTAGTTCCAAAACTGGGAGGCGTGGCTCCGTGGGGAGCTGTGGAAACCAGCCAGGGGAGCCACGGAGTGCCACAGAATCCTCTCAGAAAACAGTGCAATGCCAATTGGCAGGCATCAACATAATGTAATGGGGAGCCACGGCCAATGGTCACCAATGGTCAAGGGAGCCACAGGTCAAAAAAGTTTGGGAAACACTGGATTAGTCTCTTACATTCACTTTTGCAAACTGTTGCACTATAGGAACCTGCTCAGAGGCTAATCTCATGTATGCTTGGGAGAAATGGTGTTATTGGTGCCTGTATTTTTTAAAAAAAAATATTACTGTGAGTCGCTTTGGGACAGGGAATAGTCTTCATTTCTTTTGCTATGTAAACTGCTTTGAGAATTCTTTTTATTCTCCTGATTCACAACTCCTGGTTTGTGGCTCACAACTCAGTTACTTAACCACTACACTGCAGTAGTTCTCCTATAACGGTTCTACTCCACTAATAAAGGTATGCTGTCCTACTGAAATTAGCCACCCCAACCCTATAGCATTCCACAGGTTCAGCCCATCCATGAAGCCAACCGAGGTGATCACCTCAGGCAGCATATTGGTGGGGGGCACCAAACACTGCCTGCCCACTTGTCTCCACTGCTCCTGCTCATTTCTTTAGTGAGCAACTAAAAACATACATCTTATTTTCAACATAATAAAAGAGGGTCATTGATGGTCTACACTACAAAATGCAAGCATGTTCTGTGGATGGGTTTGAGAGGAAAGCAGCATCTTCTCTGGGCCCATGTTCCCAGGAATTGTTAAAGCACTCCTCTGTACGTGGATAATTTTCAAAGGGGATGAGCAGCTGGTCTAGAGAAGCGTAGTTCCCCTTCAGTTAAGCAGACAAATGAAGACATAACAATGGAGGATCATACACAAACATCAGGGGGTGCTCAAGGCCAGTGGGATATGGATATGGATATGGATATGGATATGGAGTGTGTGTGTGTGTGTGTGTGTGTGTGTGTGTGTGTGTGTGTGTGTGTGTGTGTGTGTGTGTGTTTCTGCCTTCACTTTGAGAGGGGTGAAAAAAATTTCATCAAAGCAGCAGGGAACTCAAACCTACATTTATTTTGCTGTCTTGTTTTCCCAGCTGTAAACATCACCTCTAACAGAAGGGGCTGGTAATGAGGGTTGGAAGGGAGAAACACTGATCGTTTCAAGAGACAGACATTTCAAAAACATGCTGAAAGCACAAACCATGTGGCAAACACTGTAAGATTTTAATTCACACGGTGCCCTTGATTATTCTGTCTTGCTTTTATCCAAATGCAGAGGTTTGAGGCAAGAATGTTTCAACTGTTAAAAGAACTAGGAAGGTAGCAAATGAGCAGAAAGCATCTTTTGGCTGCAAAGGCTGGGTATACAGAATCCAATACTATTTTCCAGGGTATGTTCACATTTCTTTTCTGCACCAAAGCAATGACAGAGAACTGCTAATGCACAGTTCCTGCAGCATGTCTCCTCACTATACCCTGGAGTGGATCAGATCTCCTGTGGTCCTAGGAAATATTGCAGAAATGTACTAGCATGAAGAGGGAAATGTGAGCGGCTCTCCAGGGCTTATAGAGTTGGTCAGCTGTTCATGTCACTGACAGCGCAATCCTGTGTAACCTTGCACCGGTGTAACAGTAGATGCACTGGTGTAAGTGCACTTATACCAGTGTAATTGAACTTACACCGGTGCATCTGCTGTTACACTGGTGCAAGGTTACACAGGATTGCGCTGTGAGATCCACACCAGGGTCCCAATCCAGATGTGTATGGGGATTATTGCACACTGAATGCCCATACACATTACAAAGTAGATGGAACAACTAATGCAATCCAGGTTTCCTTTTTATTCCACTGCAACTCACAAAATGGGTCATAAGTAGCCATATTGGTTCATTTGGAAAAAAAATTCAACCACCACAATCTCATAATTTATTTTATTAGGTCCAACCAAAAAGATACCGAAGCTTATGAAAGTCTTTCAGTTCTTCAGAACGTTCAGCCTGATGAAGAGCCCTGGAAAACTCAAAAGCTCGCTTAAGATTCTGTGTCTTTTTGGTTTGTCCTAATAAAAGCTATTCCTAGATTATGGCTATAAAAAGACAGGCAATTTCCCCCCTTATCTTTTCTCTAGTTTTTTCCTTTAAATTATCTTTCATCTCATTCGCATATTTTGTGATGAGGTCAAATGCCCAATAATTTGTGCTTAAAATAATGTAACTTAACCAAGATAATGATAGGATAGAATAAGACATGACTGCCAAAAATGTATCATACCATGTACTGATTATGCAAGACTTCAGAAAATGAAATTCAGCCTCTCATTCTGTCTTCATGGGACAGTGAAATGAAGGTGAGTTGGGTACAATTTGAGAAAATGCAAAGAAGCTTATTTTGATTCTATTTGCATAAGCAATCAAGTCATGCTGAACTAAGGAACTTAACTATTCTGTTCCCAAGTGAAGGCCGCAATACAACTCTACGAGCAAACCAAACAAAGCAAGCGAGGCAAGTATCAAAAAAGAGCGATGATCACAGTTCTCTGCCACATATTACTGGCAGCTGGAAGGACCACCACCACATGGAGGTAACTGGTACTAGCTACATCAGCAAACTCTAAGTATCTGCTACAGGATAGTAAATTTTATAATGGGATTGTTTTTTATAGACAACTTACAGCACAATCCTGTCTACAATTAGATCGGTGGAACGATTGCTCTGCTTGTCTAAGGTGTCACAAACGAGCCGGAAAGCACATTTATGGCACCCGAAAAGCAAGCAGTAAGCAAGCAGCACCCGAAAAGCAAGGAGACTTGTGCTGCTCCGCCAGCACTGCAGAATGGTGGAATGCTGTAGTGGAGAGGTAAATCCCCGCTGGGCAGCACCACGGGGAGGGCGGAATAGGGTGTTCCGGGGTGGTGACTGCTTAGGCTGTCGCCAGCCACGGCTCCGCAGCAGCTCCACTCACGGGCCTAGGTCTGTGCAGGGCCCATCCCATCTGGCTGCAACAGTGGCGAAGAAAGGGGCGGGCTCACCAGGCGACAGTGCGATGCGGGCAGCCCCACCATCCAGTCAGGAAAGAAAGCCTCAGCCACTCTGCCTGCCGGGGGCGGCTTCGGCTGTGCTCTCCGGAGCCAAGTGCGGCAGAGCTGGTGACCTGAGCAGAAGTCAGGCAGAAGACGGCGGCACAACACGGCATAGCAAGCCCCCACGGAACTATCCCGAAACCATCCCCCCATAGCAACCACCGTAGAAACATATCCCCAGCAATCACTGTAGAAAAATTGTCTACAATGAAACCGTTCCCTGGTGACAAAAAGGTTGGGGACTGCTGCCTTATGGCACGTTTACGACACCCCTAAACTGACAGAGCAGTGCTCTGCCAGTCAAAGACTTCGACAGGATTGGGCTGCCCGTATGATTTGCAATTTGCATTTCCCAAAATATATGTTGTGCCATTAGGCACGTGAGCAAAAAGCAAGAATTAAAGTTATAGGGCTTAATGAGAAAATAGAGGTTGAGGTTTTTTGTTTGAGAGAAGACACATGGGCAGCCCAATGCTGTCTAGCGATGCTGCAGCGCAGGCATAGAGCCTGTACTACATCCTATCTAGATAGGACCCAGTACTGGCGTGGCTTGAGCACGCCTCGGGGGAAGGGGACGTTTGTTCCCTTACTCCGAGTAGAGCCCCAGCTGACCCAATGGGTCTACTCAAATGTGTGCCAGCTTTTTGCTGGCACGCATTCGATCATGCCATGTAATAGCGGTAAGGTCCGGGAAGTGGGACAGGATTTCGGCAGAGCCACCACTGCCAATCCCTCCCCCTTCCCGGGCCCGGCCAGCCAATCTCCCTCCCAGAACACTCCATTCCGCCCTCTCTCCACCCCACCACCACCCAGCAGGGAACCTACATTCCCAGGTGGATGCTCCACACAATCTGGGAGTAGAGCAGCGCCGATTTCGGCGCCGGGTGCCACAAACGTGCTTTGTGGTACGTTTGCAAGACCCTAGACTGACAGATTAGTGGTCAGTCATTCTAAAGCTTAGACAGGATCGTGCCACAAGTCACTTTCCTGCATCACTCAACACTACACCTTTCAGAAATTTAAAAATGAGCTGACTTCTGACCATATTGATAATGATGATTAGTTCCAATATAACCACTCTTTTTAGTTCTCTTAAAGTCCCTAGCAATGGGAGAAATTGTTGCTGTGAAAATAGCACATTCTAACCTATCAGCTTCCTAGTACCTGCTCTTTATAACCCCATCTCCTTAAATAAAACAAAATGCTACCGAAGTTAGGAAAACAACTCCACAGGGTATGGAGTCTCTCCTCTAGACCTATGCACAGACGATTTGGACAAATGCTACTATTTTTACCCCATCTTATTTTTCTTGTGCTACTTTCGAGCTGTACTAGTTTTAAAAATATCACCTTAAGTACTGTATATGTTGTTTCAACTGTAAGCTCTGTTCTTGACATGCTTGATTTGAAACTTTCTGATGTATCCAACATAACATAAGTAAGAATCATTTCCTTCAAATACAAAATTCCTTGAAGGACTCATATCTGTAATAGTTAGATAACCAATCCTCAACATTTTATTCTACTTCTCCAACAGTTTGTCACAGTCTAATGTGACCAAGAAACAGGCCACAAGCAGAGCAATGTGGATAAGGGGATGGTTTAGTTCTCCATAGTTAAGAACATAAGAACATAAGATGAGCCCTGCTGGATCAGGCCAAAAGCCCATCTAGTCCAGCTTCCTGTATCACACAGTGGCCCCACCAGATGCCTCAAGATAACCTGTTTCCCGTTGTCACTCCCTTGCACCTGGCACAGAGAAAACCCACTTCTAAAACCAGGAGGTTGCTTATGGCTTGTAACCTGTGATGGTCTTTTCCTCCATGAATCTGTCCAAACCCCTTTTAAAGGCATCTAGGCCAGGTGCCATCACCACATCCTGTGGCAAGGAGTTCCACAGATGAATTACATGCTGGGTAAAGAAATATTTTCTTTTGTCTGTTCTAACTCTCCATCCACTCAATTTTAGTGCATGTCCCCTGGTTCTGGTGTTGTGCGAGAGGGAGAAGAATTTCCCTCTATCCACTCTCTCCATCCCATGCATAATTTTATAAGTCTCAATCATGATCCCCCCTCAGGCGCCTTTTTTCTAGGCTGAAAAGCCCCAGACGCTGTAGCCTTTCCTCATAAGGGAGGTGTTCCAGCCCACGAATCATTCTGGTCGCTCTTTTCTGCACCTTTTCCAATTCAACTATATCCTTTTTGAGGTGTGGTGACCAGAATTGGACACAATACTCCAGATGTGGCCTTACCATCGATTTGTACAAAGGCATAATGATATTGGCCGTTTTATTCTCAATCCCTTTTTTTAATGATCCCGAGCATGGAATTGGCCTTCTTCACAGCCGCCGCACACTGGGTTGACACTTTCATCGACCTGTCCACCAGCACCCCAAGATCTCTCTCTTGATCCGTCACAGACAACTCAGAACCCGTAGCGTATATGTGAAATTTTAGTTTCTTGCCCCAATGTGCATCACTTTGCACTTACTTACATTGAAGCGCATCTGCCATTTTGCTGCCCATTCTCCCAGTTTGGAGAGATCCTTCTGGAGTTCCCATTACATCTCTTAGTGATGCTTCTGAGTTAGGAGTGAGAAGCACTCTTTTCTTCTATCTCCTCCTTCTCCTCCTCTCCTGGAATTTATTATTGGTTTAGAGGAGCTGGGAGGCAGTGCCTGGTTTAGAAGGAAAGCCTGCCCCTACCTCTTGCTGCGCCTGAAGCAGTAATGATAAAGGGGGGGGGAGAAGAGATGGGGTTGGGAAAGGCCTGGAAGTGTATATCTCTCATTCCCCACACATCAAACTCAAGGGTCGTTTAGTAATTTGATAAAGATCAGCATTACTTGGTAGCAGTACTATAGCAGGATGGAGAAGCCAACATTTATTAAGCCCAAAAAAAATCTGCCTGTGAAGATCTGGTAAGCTTCATCATTTGCCTAGGACACGGTTTCTCAACAAGTGGTACTTTGGCTGACTGCTGGTGGACTGCCGGACCGCCAGAACCCTGCTCCAATGTGGTGCTTTTGGTGCAGCGTTTTCACACCCGAGAGGCTCCTGCCTTTGGCTGAGCCTCTCGGGAACACTCAAAAGGGCCCTCCCACCTGCTCAAAGCCTCCTACCTGCATTTTCTGTCCTCCGAAAACCCAAGAGTAACTAGCAATTATGTCATCACCAGTCGTTTCCAGTGGTACACAGCAGGAGAGTGGCACTGGAGGTAGTACTCAGCTGGGAAGGGATTTAGAATCCCTGGCCTAGAAGATTTTGGGAATGGTTGACTTTAACATTTTGATTATTATTTTTAAATGTAGTTGTCTCTGGTTTTTTGGATCAAATTGCTGCCTTATGGATGAGGCTCAGGAGCTGTCTGACAGAACAAGGAGCAAAGTTTCCACCAAGGCAAGGGAGCTGATAACCTAAGGAGTCAACTATTACTAGGAGATGATCAGAAACCACTGGGAAATATGTACACCACTCTGAGCTTCTTGGAGGAAGGGCGGTATAAAAATGTGAAAAATAAATAAAAAAATAGCTGGTCATACTGTCCTGTTCTTTCCTGAAACATCAACAGGTTCCTGATTCAGTGCACATGTTAGCATTTCACAGGTTTGTTTTTTTTTTCTAATGTCATCTCTTGATATGACAATATTATACTCAACAAATTGCATTAAAAAAACAAAGTCAAGACAAGGTGTACTTACGAGACTATCAAAGACAATGCAATGGCAAATGCAGTTTATTTAAAGATTGTGATTCCTGCCCCCCCCCCCCCCCGGAAAGAAACCTGTGCATTTTATGTATGTATAGCATCTAGTATGTTTTAGGTGCTCTTATAAATAATAGATTATGATGGAGATGAAGCAGAAGCAGCAGCAGCAATACTGTATATCCCTACTGTATATCCCTCAAGAGAGAATGGGTCATGGAATAACTAGCTCATCGTCAGCAGGTCAGACTGTGAGCGACTTTTTTCAGGATATGATTATTCTGTTGCTTCGGAAATAGATCCTGTAACAATGTAAACAATTTAGCCTAGGAATGTGCAAACCACGGCGGCCACCAACCCCCCCCCCCCTTGAGAAATTTCACTGGTTGCATCAAAATTCTTTTGGCTTTTCTGAAAACCTGTCTGTTGTTACACCACAAGAGGAACTTCGAAACCTCATTTCAAATTTTGCTTTTTGCAAAATACGTACTCTTGAATGTTTTTGCTAGTCTTAGAAAAACGTTTTTTGAAAAAATTTTCAACCATAACTCCTTCCATATTTTACCTAATTGAAACCTCCATGTCCACATCCAATTTCACTGAAGGGAATATTTTGGTGACTATTTTAAGGGTGTAATCCTATGCACACTTTTCTAGGAGTAAGCTGAATTGAATACTGCAGAGGTTCCCAAACTGGGAAGTCGCAACGCCCCAGCCGGGAACAAAGGGTTGTTACACCCTTAAGGGGTGTGTCAACCCGCGGTGATGACGGCGCATCCGGGATCGCGTTGCCGTCACCACCAACGTGGACAAAAAGGTTCATTTTACCTGCATTGGTGGCCAGTGGATGTCTGGCGGGGTGTGTGTGGAGCCTGCGGACCCCTCCGCAGGCCTCCCCAAGCGTCGGAGCAGCGCTCCGATGCGATTGCAACCCACTTCTGGTTTCACGTGAAACCGGACGTGGGTTGCGATCGCATCAGAGCGCTGCTCCGACGCTTGGGGAGGCCTGCGGAGGGGTCCGTAGGCTCCCCCCGCCGGACATCCACTGCCCACCAATGCAGGTAAAACGGACCTTTTCATCTGCAGTGGTTCATGCGATCCAGGACGTGCCATCGCAACCCCTGGGAAGGCCCCGCTGTCACTTAGGGCAGCAAAGGTTCTTCCCAGGAGTTAGAGAACCACTACAATACTGTGAGACTTACTTCTGAGTAAACGTGCATAGGACTGCACTGTAATTAACCCAAATCTGCTAGTTTCTTTGGTGAAAAACTACAACTTGGCCTTTTACTAGCCATCATAATAGGGCAAAGAATAAAACGGACATATCTATTGATTGAGGGAAGTTATCTTTCATACTTCCCATAAAGTCTGACGCTGCCAGGAATAACTTGGAAGGCTTGCTGCCTTCAAAGCCTGAAGACCGGTGAACTTGATAAGTTCGAGACACGCCGCCGGCAAAAAGCCGTGAAAGCCTCCAGGAGGAGAGATAAGAGCTTCCAGCTGCGTTGGTCGAGTGTGGGAGCCGCCAGTCAGCAGAAAAAAGTCAGACTGTGAAAGGATACCACCTGGAAAGTAGCTGTTCATGAGAGATTGGACATTTATATATATTGTAAAAAACCCCAAGGGGGGTTAGGACAGCCTGCCCATGTATACCGCCTTGGATTAAAGTTGGAGGAGAAATCCAATGACCGAGAAAGGCAGTATATAAATACTGTATATTATTATTATATATATTATATTATTACCAAATCAGTGGAAGGCACACATCCAAATATACTTTTGTTACCAGTAACTGAAATATCTCCATTAGCTTCCTCTTGTTACATAAATCTTTAAAAGTAACTAAATGACTTCTAGAGTTTTCCCCTTACTCATCAATATAGGCAACATTTGCTGATGCACATGATCAGATCTGCCTCATTAGTTTATTTAAAAAACTTAAATCATACTTTCATATTTTTGATGCACATTATTTGATCTGTCTCATTAGTTTCTTAAAAAGCTAGTGGAAATTGTATTTTTGCTAATGTTTCTATTAATCTCATCTTTTGACAATTTTTCACATCAGAGACTCTACGCAATGCAATAATGGAACATAGAAAAAGAAATGGCAATGATCTGAACATTGTGTGTTACTTTGTTCTCTTCTCATTTCTTTTTATCTACCCTTGTTTTTCCATGTTCAATCCTGTCTAACTACAGAACTTCCTTATTATATTTTTTGTCTTGGCAATTACTGTTCTGCACTTTAATTAATTACACATCCGTAATATATAACAGTGCCCTTGATTAAATGAAACACACAGAGATGTTCGTTGGTTCCTTACACTAAATGAAGAACTACTCTAGTATAGGAGTAGAAATATACAGATGAATGTCTAAACCATGTGATCTTGAGGCTATAGGGCAGCGGTGATGCCCCAGTTGGGAAGAATAGGTCACTATCCCCTTAGGAGGAGTGACAGTGCTCGGCCTGACAGTGACGGCGCTTCCGGGATCACACTACTACTGAGAAAAATAAGGGGGTCTCTGCTCACCTGGGGGTTGTGCCAGGCCTTTGGAGGGTGCGGGGAGCCTGCGCCCCCCCTCTGCGGGCCTCCCCATGCCTCAGAACGGCTCCTTGGAGTGATCATGACCAACTTCCAGTTTTTGGTGAATTCTCTTCCTCTTATAATCCAGGCAGTGGGAGGAACAGAGGCTGGCACATCAAGTAAGGGGGCAACATTTGAAACACCGCCCGCCTCAGGGGCCAGGTGGTCTTGGGTTGGCCCTGACAATGGTGGGGATGGTTGCCCTTCATTCATCCCCAGCATTTGTTACTGATGGTTACAGAGAAGCATTCTAACATAGAGATTTTATCTACTATTTTGGGATTGGGTTTGGGTTCATTGTTGTTTTATTGTTGTTCATTTTTGTACTGTTATAGCTGTTAATTGTCTGTGCTGAAATCTATGGTATAAGCAACATTGTTTAACTACCCTCGAGACAAAATACTAATTGCCAGTCTCTCTGTAACTGAGCTCCACATGAGTTACATAGACAATTGTGTATGGTCTGAGGGTGTCGCTAGATATAACATGAAATCATGTTATTTGGCCCTGAGTGGGTTTTTTTTTTTCAATGTTAAAAGCAGTTGCTAGGGCCTCTGATCCAGTCTGGAGCATGACAGGAAGGGGTCTTTAACTGTTTGTACCTGTCATGGTCCCAGTATGGATGAGGGGCCCTTCGTGGCTGCTGCATCTAAATACAGATGGTGTTTGCTCTGTGAAGGAGGAGTAACTGGCATGAATACCTGGGGTCTAGGTGCTGGAGAGAACAGGGTAAAGAGCCCAATTAATCTTTGATACAAAAAAAAAAAGTCACTTTCCTTATCCTCCCAAAAACGCGTGCTGGTGCAAGTACTAGCTGAGCATGTAAACAGTACAAATCATCATATAGCCTCTGCGCCCCACAGCTCCTGACTGCAATTTGAGAAATATTACTGGTACATCGTTAGTGATATTCTGCATGTTTAGGCAGATGATGCACTTCATAATCTTCATATTGATTCTGAATAAAGGGCAAACTTGCTGTAAAACAACGGTTTCAGCTATTTAATGAATCTTCAAGGAAAAAAAAACAGTTTTCATGGTCCCTTTTTCCCTCTCTAGAATGTCTGAAAAACATTTTCTCTACTTTCTTCTTTGCCTAGCTCATACAAGTATTTATCCAGCAAAGGTGCAAATATGTAGTTAATTAACCAAAAGTCTGGGACTTGAGCTTCCTGGACAATTACCACTTATTACACCCAGAAGGTTATTTTAGATACAGCCATTATAACTCCCCCTGCATTAATCACTAGAAATAATTGGGCTTGTGCATCAAAAGCCATAATACTTTACAAATAAGCATAACTTTCACCACCCTCATATCATCCATACACCACATCATATACCACCCTCATACCAGGGGTGTATTAACCCCTGGTCTGGCCCCTAGGCCCCTAGGGCAATACTGCAGACACCCTGCAACAAAATGGTTGAGAGTGAGCATGGGAATAAATTACAGTACAAGACACAACAAAGTTGAGCGAGCCAGTTAAGAGCCATGAAGCTCATTGGGTGAACATTACAGGGAGTTTGACCTCAACAGATCGAGGGAGACATGCATATCTACTCAGAAGACACCTGCACATCTACTCAAAAGCAAGCACAATTATTTCAAAGAGACTTGCATCAGATAAGCATGCATATGAGTGCAGTTGTAGTTTCATATCCAACCCCATTCAGTCATGTTATATAATTCAGTTCAATTTACGTCACATGGTTGTTCCTCATAGCTTAGTAAGCTAGTAACCCATTAAAACCTCGTCCTCGGGTTTCCCAGACAGGGAAAAAAAATGTTCCAGATTATTCATAAGGATGGGGCAGAACACCACCCCAATAAAAACATCAGGCTGGAACTCTAGATTCCAGCTCAGATGGAAGCATTTCCACAGCAGACGACCTGGGTCACTTCTAGTCCATATGGTGCCTTTGTGTGCATTAGAAAAAGGCGCCTTTGTGCCAGGAGAAAAAAGCACCTCTTCCTCCCTGTTGGAAGTGACATTCCTCCTCCTTCCTATGTGAATGGCACCCCCTTAGATGTGGCACTATTTTGCAGTGCACAACTGTACGGGGCAGCCCTGCCTGAAGATATCCCCAGGCAGTGCCACAGTTACCTCATGTGCCAAGAGGAATCTGTCACAGCAAAAGGACTATGTTGTCAATACCCCTTCACTGTAATGGAGGCCTCTATTAGGAAAGTGCTAATGTTGCCCTGAGGCACTCTCTTGTTCTAAGGGAGCTTAAAAATTCTTTCCTGACACTTAACTACACCTATAAAACTAGATATGGCCACTATCCCACATTTCATGTCTTTACTATATTGTAGGTCCAAAGAAATACAATGGTGATTATGTTACTCCTCTCTCAAAGTGACCAAAAAAATCAGTTTGCAGATGTCACGGAGGGGTGCTGCTGACTGGGTCACATAAACGGCACCTCTACATGAGCACTGCCTGGAGATGATGCCATACAATCATGAGGCATAGAGTCAGGAGTCTGTGGAAAGTGCAAACCTATTCACAGAGAGCAAGGCTGTGATGCGGCTCAAAATAACTACAGTAGTATACCCTCCTTACGAATTCCACAACAGAGGGCAAGCTTGCGGCTATCACCTCTCTTTCGTGTAGGGGAGTTATCTTAACTATGTTATCTTAACTACAAAGAAGAGTTATCTTAACTACAAAGAAATAGTGCCTGGTAAGCTAAAGTTACATTTTTGTGTACAAACTTTAAGAAAGCACCTGGCATTTACAAGAATTAATGAAAACCTACAGACCAAACTGAGGTTTCCACCGATGGAATGCGCATTCCAGTGGCGGAAGTGTTACTGTGGCATCGTGCAAAATGAGGTCGCCAGCACACATGGCTGGCGGCCACAGACCAGCAGAGTGGCCTCCCACCACCAGGGCCAGTAAGTTGGTGGCGGGAGTGGCCAGTGGGAGGAACAGGGGAGTGTCTGGGTGGGGAGGGGGTGGGCGGGTGGCGGAATGGGGGAGGGGACGTTGACAAGTGACACTTGCATGTGCCAATACACTAACCCCATTCTTTCCCCCATTCCCTTACTGTCCTCAGTTCTATGTCAGCAAAATAGCTGGCGCAGATCTGAGGGAGATTCATGGGGTAGCGGTGGCTTACACCAAGGTAAGGGAATGAAAGTTCCCTTACCTTGAGGAGACTTTCAGGCTGCCCTCCCGCTGGATGCAGTGCACACTCTGCTGGTGCAGCTGCATTGGCAGGGGGATTTAGTTAGGATTGCATCCTAATGATTCTATACATTATAGAATCTGTAATTATTCTAAACATTGTAGTAATACTTTTGAACTAGCTTGATAAGAAAGTCAGAGATTGGCAGGAGCTTTTTAGCCAATCATTTATCCAGCACTTCTAATTAACTCACACAGGAAACACAACCTTCACATACTTCTCAACAAAGAAAGAAACAACAAAAACAAAAGCAGTTAACAGACGGCACAGACTAGGGTTTACATCTCCATAGGGAGATTATCAGGACAGTCCAAAATGTGTCCATTATTGTTATTTATTTAAGTTATTTTTAAAATCCTCATGCCTTGCCCCCTTCAGCAGGTGTGCCGTGATAAATGTGCTGTTATTCTAAAAGGCATTCAGAATTACACCCCAGAGATCAAGCTGGCCATTTGATTTCTCAAGCTGTGCAGGTTAACATATGCCTCCTCTCACATTTCTCAGCATAAGGAGATTATTACAGCACATAATTAACAGTGCTGCAGGAGGAGCCTTTTTCCAAGCTCTTGCTTCTGGGTTTAGGCTCTCGACAGTTTCTGTCACTTCTAGCTGGCAGAGTATACATGCCCCAAGGGAGAAAAGGTTTTGTGCTCTTGATGCCAAGCTGCCAGTGGGCATCTTTACTTCCGTAATCTGCAAGGAAAACATGTTACTTCTGTTTCATTTTGTGATAGGGTACAATTTGAGCCAAGTCTCAGCCATGGAATCTGTTATAATTGCCAAGGAAGGCCACCACTCATGTGCCTGGGTTTAGGGGGCTGGACCAAAATCAGATTATATCCAAGTAGGTTCAGAACATTTCTCTTTTTAGCAGTAGCAGGGAAGCAGTTGGTAAACGGTGTGGGCTCCATGGCACAACAGCAGGGCATAGTTTTTCTTGAAGATGTTTCCCCCATCATTCAGAACTTGCATGTTGCCACACCCAAAAGTGCTGCTGGGGGAGACCGGAGGGGAGGCGTTCAAAACAGTCACAACCTTGTCCAGAAAACTGGCAATATCTCCCTTATTTATAATCATTCGTAACTCAAATGAACTGTCATGTTATGCACTATAGCAGTGGTTCTCAAAGTTCTCCCCACAAGTTGGGGAGAACTGTAAAAAGCTGTGGGGATGGGGCAGCGACCAGAAAACACAGCAGCACTCCCAGGATCGCGCCACCGTCAATGGAAAAAGGGGTTATTTTTAATTTATGATGGATTCATTGGCCCTCCGGAGGGTGCGGGAAGGCCCGTAGCCCCCTCTGTGGACCTCCCCGTGCTGCTGATCAGCTCTGTGGTGATGCAACCCATTTCCGAAAAACGGAAGTGCATTACGGAGGCTTCTGTGGGCCATTCCGAGGCACTCAGAGGTCTGCAGAGGCAAGGAACAGGCCTCTGGAGAGGCTCACGACCAGAGAGAGGCCTCAGACTTCGAAAAGGTAAAGAAAGAGACCCATGACGTTCTGCTAGTGACCCCCATCGTATATGTGGGGTGTTAAGCAGAACTTTGTTAAGTGGGGGACACCTGTAGTACCGTAGTAACTGGCAAAAGATATTACGAAGGAGTGTGGCACAGAGCCAACCCTCAGGTATCGGCTCCCCCCACACTCCTCCCATAGAAACCTAATAGGGGGGGTCATCGCCCCTCCCCTCTCCTGTGATTCCCGGGCAACCGGGTAAACACCGAGCATCGCCCGAGGGGATGCTCGGCCTAATGCTCATGTTTGATTTCTAAGAGTGCACTTTTCAAATGTTTCCAAAGTACTTCTATAGGTTCCACAATCTGATTTGTTTCTGGATTTCACATTCATTAATTTAAAGTGTCCTCACAGTTATTAGTACAGGTTAGAATCTTCACTCTACCATTTACACCTTACAAATACCTCTTGTGGCTTATGTAATAATTCCATCTACTTGTTGCCATAGAAAAAAAGAATAAATGTATGGAGAAAACAAGACACTCATACCATAAAAAATTATATTGCCTTTTTTCTATAAGAAGGAGGCTGGATTAGAAGCATCAGCATACCTTCCTGCATAGCCTATGATAGCAAAAGACCAACAGCCCAATCCTACCTAAATCTGGCACCGGCTACACTGCATCCCACGGGGGATTTTTGGCTGCTGGAGGTCTCCTCGGGGTTAGGGGACATTTGTCTCCTTACCTCGGGGTAAGACCAGCAGAAGCAACAGGTCATTTCGGATCTCCGCCAGTGATATCGCTGGCGCAAGCCTGCATTGAACCGTGCTCGTGGATCAGGCCCGGGAAGGGCCATGGGATTCGGCAAACGCCGGTGCCACTGATCCTGCCCCACTCCCAGGTCCAATCCACCCACCCCTCAACCCCATCTCCTCCCTGTTCTGCCCTCCCTTGCCTTGTTCAGCCCGGTTCTGTACCCTCCCCCCACTCCTGTGCAGCTCCAGCAGGTCTTTGTCACTCCGTCGGCACATCTTGGCCATGCGCTGCCACAAAGCACTTTGTGGCACTTTTGTGTGAGTTCTGCTGGCGCAGGCCTTCAATAGGATTGGGCAGTAAGAATTTCTCAATGCAACAGACATCAAGAGCTCAGATCTTCATCTCAAATAAGTTTTGCTTTGCAGTATAGAGAACCCCCTCCCTCAACTGTCGGTGCTGAAAAGGGCATTTCTTAAATGGCCTGAATCAATCAGAACACTTAGTGTCCGAGGATCTGTGTGTTCTCTGGAGAAATGCTTGCAAGAATTTTGTCCTGCCTCATAGGAAAAACCATTAACTCTGCCGAATCGCTCCAAATTACTTGTGAAACCTCTTTTGATACAAGACATTGTCCACCGGGAAAACTTCAGAACCCATTTGAATTACATGCTGAGCTGGTTTCAGCATGTCAGCCTCCGAGGAGACCACAGAGGCCTTTAGAAAAAGCCCAAACAAGTAATTCATAACTCGCTTGCTTATTACTCTTTAATTCTATGATCTCCTTTCAGTTGCTACAAAGCATTTAACGTATTCACTGTCACACTCTGCACCCCTCTTCAATTCTCTCTTTATATGTGGGAAAGGAACACACACTGAAACATTCACTTTTTGCATAGATCAGATGTTCCCTAATGAATTTTATAAGACTCTACAAAAGCACATTTTAAGAAGGCATCCTTCATAAAGAAATCTCAACAGATTCACTAGAAGGCCTTCAAACTCTTTCATACCCATCTCAAATTGATCTTTAGTCAAACAGTTTTTTAGAGACCATACAGAATACTGATATTGATGTCTCACTACACTAGGAAAGATGAGGTTAAACAATGTCACCTCTCCTTAAAACCTGGTTATCATTTGTAACATGTTATTCTGACTACAGTAGGTTGCTTGGTTTCATGTGGTAAGCCAGGATAGGGCTTCCTATTCATTCTCGAAATCTGTATTCTACACTCCTCCTGTAATGTGAAGATAGCCTTGCATGCCGTGAGTACATCATTTAACAGGTCCAGGGTATCAGTCAATGGTATAAATCCCAAATGGCTCCCGCCCAAAAAAAATTAGGAGACACCAATTCTCACTCCATTCTAAGACTTTGCAAATTGGTCCGTAGCTAGCCATAAGCACGCTAATCTCAAACTGCCAGATTCTCCTATACATGCACTAATTAAACAGTCTAGAATGAGTCATTGTACCCATATTATACACAACCACAATAGGCGTGCAAGAATTCTGCCACTTGACATTTTCCATCTTAAATCAACAGATTCTATTTGTAGATGCTCTGAACCTTCCCTGAAGTTTGATTAACAGTTATAGACTTTGAAAGTTATCAAGTTAATGCCACAAAGTTAAAATACTAAGTACACAAGCAAGTGTGATAAGGCCCATGCCCTAGCAAATCAACTCATTTAATTAGCGCTCCTTAATCTACCACCACCTTATCAATTAAGGGCAAACTATTAGAGTGTTTTGAATAGAGAGTAGTAGTATTTAAATGAAAACTGCTATGTGTATGCATTCATGTCTTATTTATATAAAAATCTGGAGACATCCAGAAGACTTGGAAACCTAGATGTTTAGGGATAATATGCTGCAGGGTCAAACTGTCATGAAATTGTTCTGTAATGAAGTGCTTGCAGAACAAACATATATATAGGATTAGAGGCGGGTTTTTAAAGGAGGGTTCAAGAGGGTAATTTCCCCATGCATCATTTCATATCTAAAGGGTCTCATTTTACTGAACGGCTGTGCAGAAATCAAAGAATGTAAACTAACAGATGAGAGCAAGCAAAGAAAGGAATGTAACAAAGCCGACTATTTTTTTTAGGTTATTACCCACGGCTAACTGGGCAGAAGAATTTGTTATGTGGTGGTTCTCTTATATTTAGTGGGGAAAAGCAACTGTCCCTATGGGAGAAAATAGGTGGGAGAAAATAGGTTTGTTTGTTTGTTGCAATTATGGTATTTAACCAAAATGAAATAGCAGAAAGCGGTGTAACGTGTTTTTATTCCATTTTTTTCTATTTTAATCAATTGTAACTGCTTGAAAAGTGTACTAGGTAGGTGGTATTGGTTGCACAGTGTCAGCAGATAAAGAATGATGCAGAATTACATGGTTTTATTTTATTTTATTATTTTTAGTGGTGTTATGTGTTTTTATTTCGTTATCACCATTTTCTCCTGCCCCTACCTATATGTCATTTATTATGAATATGTCTTTGTTGAAAAGTAGTATATAAATATTCGTATTGCAGGACTGGAGTTTTAACTTGAGTTCCAAGTGGAGTTCCAGCAAGAGTACCACTAACCAATGACTGGAGCAAGATCACTCAGCTGCAAGATGAAAGGAAACACATTTAAACCATCCAACCTACTTTTAAAAAAGTGGCAAAACAACCAATTTTTACAGAGGCTCAGTTGCAAGATCACACAGAGAAAAACCAATTGCGTACTTTTGTGCGTTTGTGTGTGTGTGTGCATATGTGTAATGTATATATAATACAACGATCCCATTTAGGTCACCATTTTACCAGACGTCTACACCTGCTCTGTGGTAAACTTCTCCTTTCCAACTAGGCCAAAGCAATAATGTAGTTTGGCCATTTGTATGGGCTTAGTGAATACAGGTGTCCCCTGCTTAACAACGGGGATACTTTCTGGAAAACCCGTCACATAGTGAAACCGTCATTAAGTGAGTCCTCAACACCATCAGCACTAAAGTTAAATTTGTTTTAAAGATCTTTCTTACTGTACTGTATTTCTGTGGCAGCAGTGCTCTCTCTCTCTCTCTCTCTCTCTCTCTCTGTGTGTGTGTAGAGGAAGAATGGCCGGGTCAGCCCCACCCGCCACGTCTTTTCTTCAGCCCCCCTTATTTTCTGCAGCCCCTTTCTTCAGCGGATGATTTCTTTTCAGGTCAGCCCCCCTGCCACCGTGTCTTTGCAAGTCAGAAGGGATCAGAAGCCTGAATGCCACACTTTGAATGCCCCACGTGGAGTCGCTGGGATCAATGCTCTGTTATCAACACACGTAGTGGCGGGGGGGGGGGCGTTCATCCCAGAGCTTTGATCCCAGCGGCTCCACGTGGGGCATTCTAAGTGTGGCATTCAGGCTTCTGATCCCTTCTGACTTGCAAAGACATGGTGGCGGCAGCAGCTGACCCAAAAAGAAGTCACCTGCTGAAGAAAAGGGCTGAAGAAAATAAGGGGGGGCTGAAGAAAAGATGTGGCGGGGGGCTGACCCGACGAGAGGCCATTCTTCCTCTACAGAGAGAGAGAGAGAGAGAGAGAGAGAGAGAGAGAGAGCTCTGTTGCTGCAGAAATACAGTAAGAAAGATCTTTAAAACATCTTTAACTTTAGGGGATCTCTGTCGTATATGAGGATCATCACTGAGCGATTCATCATTAAGGGCGGGGGGACAACTGTATTGACAATCTCAGATTAATTTTTTGTAAAAATTTAATTTAAAAAAAAATAAAAAAAATTGTAGCGATTGCACACTTTGGAGACTTACATAGGTGAAGGCTGACAATCACATGGAACAGAGAAGAACCCAACCCAGAAGACATGGAGTAGGCAAACTCATAACCCAGTAGCAGCTCAGGTAAGGCTATGTAGTTTCCCTGATTGGTGACCAAGGGCCAATCAGCTCCTGCAGAGGATGCAACTATTCTATACCAGAGCTAGAGTATCTGGCTGGCAAACCAAGAAAAGAAGTGGCTCTGGAAATCTGATTAGCCAATCACACTCATTTCAATATAGTGATCCTGGCTGCATAGCAAATACCGTATTTCTTCGAGTCTAAGGCGCCATCGATTCTAAGGCGCACCTTTACTTTCAGTACCACCAGCAGGGAAAAAAAATCCATCAATTGTACGACTCGCCTCCCTTCATTAAATCTACCTGCTCAGCACCAACTCTCCCCAGCATTTCTCCTGCAGCTGAGGATGACTGAGTGCACTGCCTTTGCATAGCATTTCTGGCCCCGCCAGAAAGTGCCATTTCCTTCATTACCTGGGCTTGGGGGAGCTTCAGGGAGGCCTGCGCAACCCTCTGCAGGCCTCCCTGATCTTCAGTTTGGTGAAAAACAGTGATTTTTGGCCATTTCTGGTTTTTGCGAAAACCGGAAATGGCTGAAAATCACCGTTTTTTTTGCCGAACTGAAGATCGGGGAGGCCTGCAGAGGGTTGCGCAGGCCTCCCTGAAGCTCCCGCAAGCCCCAGTAAGTAAGAAGATAGCATTTTGGGGTGCTTTTTAGAGACCTTCGATTCTAAGACGCACCCCATTTTTTGAAATGTTTAATTGGGAAAAAAACATGCGTCTTAGAATTGAAGAAATACAGTATGTAGTGATGCGATATCACCACATAAGGGCAGGTTAAAGCAATCCAATGGGCTCAGGTAAGCCACAACACCATCCAATAGTTTCAGTCCCCCGTGCGAACATTCTAAGGTTAAGCTTGTTAAAACAGGCTCCAGCAAGGTGGTTGAGAGCAATGCAGCAGCCGCAGGCAAGTCATGGCACAGTCCAACAGTTTCACACCTCCAAAACTCCTGGGACAGTCTTGTTAAAACAACTGCCCAACTTAGAAGGAGAAGAGCCAGCAGAGCAAGTTGTGTAGATTTTAAACAAAACTAAAACTTCAAAAATAAGGACGCACCTAACATTTCTCACTCACTCACTCACTCACTCACTCACTCACTCACTCACTCACTCAACCTTTTGATCTGAAATACAAACCAGATAACAGTTTGATACAAACCCAACTATGCCTTCTTTTTTCTGCTCTGTATATACATTGATATACCATACAAGAAGCTATAAATTGCTACTGGCGTGACATGGTTCCTGTATTTTCTTCCAAAGGTGGCTTTCAGTGCAGGTGGGAATTTTTTTTTCTGAATAAAAGCTGCTACAGAACAGGACATCATTATCCTGGTGCCTACTGGGAGCCACTTACACCTCTGGCAAGGATCACGCTGACCAAGCTAGCCAGTTTCCCACCTGTGCAACCATCCCATTGCTGACCACTGCTCATTTGGAAAGGCAGCGTTAATCCACTTGCGCAGTGTCTGGAGGAAATCTATGGAGCTTAATTACTGGACCTGCAGCTTTCCAAACAGATGGCTGTACCTACAGCTGTGAAACACACAGCCTGAGTTGATAAAAAATAAAACTAAACCTTGTTCAGAAAAACAAGACTTTGGGAGGATTAAAAAAAGACCAGAATAATAAAATCAATAGCTGATGGAAAGGCAGAAAAGCACAGAAATAGATGTTTCAGCAGATTCTTTAATAGGCTTTTTATGAAACCTTTTACCTGAAACTAATTCAAATTGGCAAAGATAGCTACAGTATTATTTCATTTAGAAACTGGTCAAAGGACTTTTCAATTACTACTACCGAATTGGGAAAGTATCTAGGAAGGAGCCTTCCCTGAAATTTGACTTGAAATTTGAAAATTTCGAAAAGTTGAAATTTGGCTGTTCTTTTATATCATCAGTAATAAGCAGTAATGAAATTTGCTGATTAATAGCCCAATCTTATCCCATCTTGTAATAGGGAAGACATGAACTTGCAACAGGTAAGGTAGAATACTACAAGGGAAAAGCAGGGCCGATCTAGATACCACCACACTAGAGCAAGTGCTAAGCCAAAATCTCTCTGAACTTCACCATCCTGTTCACAGTCTGCAAACCTTAGGGGCTCACTGGAGGGGTGCATACAGGAGCAAAATATGGGGTGATCTTACCAGCTCCTGGCTGTTGCAGGGTACCATTTTAAAAAAACATACAAAATGCTAGTGCAGGGGCAAGAAACATTGCTTCACTCTGGCTTGCTTTCATGACTACATCACATGATGATGTCTGAAGCCAAATCAGAGTGAGGGCACTATTCTCTGCCCTCACAAGGAGTCCTGGGGGTTTGAAAAAAAACAGACTTAGCAGCTTGAAATGCAATTGCTGCCATTGATGGGGCCACAAAACTTTAACAAGCACTAGCAAAAGAGGTAGATGGGCAGTTTTATGACATTTCCAGCGCAATCCTATCCAACTTACACCACCAGTGTAACCAGCGGTGCAGCGAGAATGGGAGGCCCCAGAATGGAAAGGGGATTCAAATCCCCTTCAAAGGGGAGTTAAATCTCCCCTCCCCTCCAAAGCCTCTCGCCCGGCCCTCCTCTGCTGGTTACACCGGTGGTGTAAGTTGGATAGGATTGCGCTGTTCTTTTGCTCACTCTCTGTCACACACAAACTCACACACACTGAGCCCCCACAAAAGCAGGAATGTGACCCCCCATGAATCTTTGTTAACCTTTTCGTTCTTCAAATCTTTTTTCCTGAGAAGGCACCTCCAAATTTGTCTGAAAATGTCACTTCAGGCAAAGTTTCTTCTGGTGGCAAATTTATGAAATGCAACTCTGACCTGTTTTGATGTTGCAACTGGCATTAGAAGGTAATAAGCCTGGTCCCAACAAACACTATTGGCTTCATTGGTGTAATATCTGAAGATGATTCAGATAACAGTCCACAGAAGTAAGAACCTCAAGAGAGTAAACCACGTATTGACCAAATGCCATGCTTGGCTGTCTGAAAACATTAGTGCTGCTCTGCTTTTAATTAAGTACTTGAAGTCAGAGTCTAACATCTCAGAGTTTACTCTTCTCACCAATGACATATGGCAAACCATGAAAACTCTGCCCTTTAGAGAGTTCAAATTAATTCATTTTATACAACTAGATTATGTTTTTTACAAGAGGCATTGTAAAACTCTCCATGAGGGGTGGGGAAATAAGAACTGGAATAAGCACATAAAATACTGATCAAGGCTTTGCAGGTAGAGAAGGTCAGTCATCAATAAGCAAGCTGGTTTGATTCAGTTTCTATTGTTTACTCTGAGTCTCTGAAAATCTATCAGAATGCTATATAGGTTAAAAAAAACCTATCCCCATGTCTTGTTTTGTGTGCACAATCAGGGTTATGAGGAGAAACAGGATCCACATACAAAACTGGGTGACAACGAATCATGCCATTATGGCTGAAGCTCTTCTAATGAATTTGACAAATTTGACATAACGCAAACGTTAATGTTATTTAACGTCTACACTCTCTGTGTGTGTATGTGTGCGTGTGTGCATGCACACTCGCACATGTATGAAATTGCAGTGTTTTCACTTAACCTGAATTGAAACCACCTTATCGTCTGCAGTGCTCACTTGACCTCCCTGCAGTTCCATCTGCTCTGCTGCCTAACAAATGTGCAAGACTGTTTGACTTCTTTGGATGCAGAGATCTCGCTTCATTAGCTGTTCCAAAGGCTAAAAAGATAACACGAGCCCCACAGGACTGGAGAAGCCTCCAGGGACTGGCATCACATTTCACCATTTCTGCTTCTTAGTTCTACTTTCTTTTCTTGTACAGAAAGAACCTAAGGTGGAAAGAGATCTGAAAAAAAGCTACGGCTTTGACCACAGATCCTCAGTGTAAAAATAAAAATGAACTCGTGATCTTATTGTCCAGAGCAGCAGTTCCCAAACATTTTAGCACCGGGACCCACTTTTTTTAAATGACACTCTATCAGGACCCAACTAGCTTTACGAGACTTGGAAAAAAAAAAGATCTAGAAAGAAATAATATTTTATTATATTATAATAATTATTATAGGAGATCTGGCTCAGTTGGTAGAGTTGCTGCCTCGTAAGCCTGAAGATCTCCTTCATGGATCATTGCCTTGTCGTGGCGAAGGGGCTTGCGTAACTCAATGAAGCCATGAGCTATGCCGTGCAGGGACACCCAAGACGGACAGGTCGTAGCAGAGAGTTCTGACTAAAAGTGATCCACTGGAGAAGGAAATGGCAACCCACTCCAGTAACCTTGCCAAGAAAATCCCATGAACAGTACCAAAAGGCTAAAAGATATGACGCCGGAAGATGAGCCCCTCAGGTCGGAAGGTGTCCAATATGCTACTGAGGAAGAGCGGAGGACTATTCCAAGTAGACCCAGAAAGAGTGAAGCGGCTGGGCCAAAGCCAATAGGACGTCCAGCTGTGGATGTGTCTGAGGTTGAAAGGAAAATCCAATGCTGCACGGAGCAATACTGCTTAGGAACATGGAATGTGAGGTCTATGAATCAAGGCAAGCTGGATGTGGTCAAAAATGAGATGATAAGACTGAACATTGACATCTTGGGAATCAGCGAACTAAAATGGACGGGCATGGGCGAATTTAAGTCAGGTGACCATCATATCTACTACTGTGGGCATGACTCCCTTAGAAGAAATGGAGTAGCCCTCATAGTCAATAAAAGAGTGGGAAAGGCAGTACTGGGGTGCAACCTCAAAAACAACAGAATGATTTCAGTTCGAATCCAAGGCAAACCATTCAACATTACAGTAATCCAAGTGTATGCCCCAACCACTGATGCCAAAGAAGATGAAGTTGACCGGTTCTATGAAGACCTACAACACCTTCTAGAACTAGCACCCAAAAAAGATGTCCTTTACATCATAGGAGACTGGAATGCTAAAGTAGGAAATCAAGAAATAAACGGAACAACAGGCAAGTTTGGCCTTGGAGCGCAAAATGAAGCAGGGCAAAGGCTAACGGAGTTCTGTCAAGAGAACACGCTGGTCATAGCAAACACTCTTTTCCAACAACACAAGAGGCGACTCTACACATGGACATCACCAGATGGTCAATACCGAAACCAGATAGATTATGTGCTTTGCAACCAAAGATGGAGAAGCTCTATACAATCAGTAAAAACAAGACCTGGAGCTGACTGTGGCTCAGATCATGAGCTTCTTATTGCAAAATTCAGACTTAAACTGAAGAATGTAGGGAACACCACTAGACCAGTCAGATATGACCTAAACCATATCCCTTATGAGTATACAGTGGAGGTGAAGAATAGATTTAGGGCATTAGACCTGGTAGACAGAGTGCCTGAAGAACTATGGACGGAAGTTCGTAACATTGTACAGGAGGCAGCAACGAAAACCATCCCAAAGAAAAAGAAATGCAAGAAAGCAAAGTGGCTGTCAGATGAGGCTTTACAAATAGCTGTGGAAAGAAGGAATGCAAAAAGCAAAGGTGAAAGGGAAAGATATAAACAACTGAATGCAGAGTTCCAGAGAACAGCAAGGAGAGATAAGAAGGCCTTCTTAAATGAACAATGCAAGGAAATCGAGGAAAACAACAGAATGGGGAGGACTAGAGATCTCTTCAAGAAAATTGGAGATATCAAGGGAACGTTTTGTGCAAAGATGGGCATGATAAAAGACAAAAAAAGGCAAGGACCTAACAGAAGCAGAAGAGATTAAGAAGAGATGGCAAGAATACACAGAAGAACTATACAAGAAAGATCTGAATGTTCCTGATGACCACGCTGGTGTGGTCACTGACCCAGAGCCGGACATCCTAGAGAGTGAAGTCAAGTGGGCCTTAGGTAGCATTACTAACAACAAAGCTAGTGGAGATGATAATATCCCAGCTGAGCTACTTAAAATCCTAAATGATGATGCTGTGAAAGTGCTGCACTCAATATGCCAACAAATTTGGAAAACTCAGCAGTGGCCAAAGGATTGGAAAAGGTCAGTTTACGTTCCAATTCCAAAGAAGGGCAGTGCCAAAGAGTGTTCAAACTATCGCACAATTGCACTCATTTCACATGCTAGCAAGGTTATGCTCAAAATCCTACAAGCTAGGCTTCAGCAGTACGTGGACCGAGAACTACCGGACGTACAAGCTGGGTTTCGAAGAGGCAGAGGAACTAGAGATCAAATTGCCAACATGCGCTGGATCATGGAGAAAGCACGAGAGTTCCAAAAAAAACACCTACTTCTGCTTCATTGACTACGCAAAAGCCTTTGATTGTGTGGATCACAACAAACTGTGGCAAATTCTTAAAGAGATGGGGGTACCAGACCACCTTACCTGTCTCCTGAGAAACCTGTATGCGGGTCAAGAAGCAACAGTTCGAACCGGCCATGGAACAACCGATTGGTTCAAAATTGGGAAGGGATTACGGCAAGGCTGTATATTGTCACCCTGCTTATTTAACTTATATGCAGAGTACATTATGAGAAATGCAGGGCTGAATGAATTGCAAGCCGGAATCAAGATTGCCGGGAGAAATATCAACAACCTCAGATATGCAGACGATACCACCCTAATGGCAGAAAGTGAAGAAGAACTAAAGAGCCTCTTGATGAGGGTGAAAGAGGAGAGTGCAAAAGTTGGCTTGAAACTCAACATTAATAAAACTAAGATCATGGCATCGGGTCCCATCAATTCCTGGCAAATAGAAGGGGCAGAAATGGAAGCAGTAACAGATTTTACTTTTCTGGGCTCCAAGATCACTGCAGACGGAGACAGCAGCCAGGAAATTAAAAGACGCTTACTCCTTGGAAGGAAAGCTATGGCAAACTTAGACAGCATAATAAAAAGCAGAGATATCACCATGCCAACAAAAGTTCATATAGTCAGGGCGATGGGTGTTCCCAGTAGCAATGTATGGTTGCGAGAGTTGGACCATAAGGAAGGCTGAGCGCCGAAGAATAGATGCTTTTGAACTGTGGTGCTGGAGAAGACTCCTGAAAGTCCCTTGGACTGCTAGGAGATCAAATCAGTCAATTCTAAATGAAATCAAGCCTGACTGTTCCCTGGAAGGACAGGTACTAAGGCTGAAACTCAAATATTTTGGCCACCTAATGCGAAGAGAGGACTCTCTGGAGAAGACTCTGATGCTGGGAAAGATTGAAGGCAAAAGGAGAAGGGGAAGGCCAAGGATGAGATGGTTAGACAGCATCACCGATGCAACGAACATGACAATGAGCGAACTCAGGAAGATAGTGGAGGACAGGAAGGCCTGGCAGGATATGGTTCATGGGATCACGAAGGGTCGGACACGACTTAACGACTGAACAACAACAACAAGCCTGAAGATTGGTGAACAGCCAGTTTGAGACATGACGATGACAAAAGGCTGTGAAAAAAGCCTCTGTCGGCCAAGCATGGGAGGTGACGGCCAGGGAGAGGTCAGACTGCAAAGGATACCATCTGGAATGCAGTTGTTCATGAAAGATTGAACATTTATATATGATTGTAAAGCCCCCTATTAGGCGGGTTGGGAAAGCCTGCCCATGTAAACCGCCTTGGATTAAAGTCAGAGGAGAAATCCAATGACCAAGAAAGGCGGTATATAAATACTGTGTTGTTGTTGTTCAATCGTTAAGTCGTGTCCGACCCTTCGTGATCCCATGAAATAATAATAGGATATAAATACTGTATATTATTATTATTATTATTATTATTATTATACAAGTACTAATATTTCTATTTATTTACTTAAAAAAAAACAACCTCGATCCATTTCTTGTAATGAGGCAGCCCTAATGATTAGCCTCAAATTATAGCACGTAAAGCTGATAGTATTCCCTCTGATGTTTAAGCTGTAATTTTGTTGTGCTTGTAAATGTTTGTTTGTTTTTGTTTTGTTTTTATGCCAATAAAGGTTCCTTACTTAGATTAGCCTCAAGGCTAGAGGGGCTTAGTTATGTGACCCAGCCTTTACCTGCCCCCCACTACCTGTCATTGATGGAAAAAACAACCAGAAAAAAAGAGCTCAAATATTTGTCTCCCTGTATTTACACAAGCTTGCAAACTGATTTTTTAATAGAGCTTGAGGCAGTTATCTGATCTTTCCATCACCCGTGTTTTCATTGGAGGCTCTGCTTGTGACCCACCAGAAACTGGGGCACGACCCACAGTTTGGGAAACACTGGTCCAGACCCATTCTGTAGATTAGATAAATGACCCCACATTTTAGACTAATATCTAAATTAAATAATAATGTGTACCTACATGCCACACCAATACTAAGGACCAATATAAGATTAGATAGCTCCAGCACATAAGGATATCCAGTGACATTTCTCCATTTCAGGAAGCACTAAGGAAATCCAAACATAAAAGCATAGTGGTCAGCAGTATAAGTTAGAAAGTTCCTGGTTCAACTCTTACCTCAGCCACAACTCACCAGAAGGCCTAAGGCAAAATTGTCAGCCTTCTCAGCCTTCCATCTACAATATGCAGGTAATAATACTGAACCACCCTGGAAGGTTGTTATGAGAATTACTCTGATAATATATGTGAAGCACTCTGAATAATGCACTTGAAAAGTGCTATATAATTTCTAATTTGTTATAATATTATTGAAATTTTGGACGTTAAACTACACTCTTGCTAGACAATCCCTACAACAGCAAGCTCCTACCATTCTAAATATCTGAGCAGCTTGATATAGCAGGCAGCTATTTAGGATTAGATTAGAAGCAGTTTGTTTTCTTGCATTATCCTCTTCAGTGTCATTAGAAATGGTCTGATTTGTTTCCCCGTTGAAATGCTAAGGGTGTTATTCATGTCTAAAAGGTGAATTGGGCACTACAGGAACAAGAAACATTGCTCAACGAGAGTCAACTTAACTGATAGACCAATACAGCGAAATCAACCTAAAAGAATGATTACATTCTGCTGCTGAAATGCTTGTAGCAATTTCCTCTAGAATATAAGACATTGAGAAGGATGCCCTTCATTGGATATGGCTACTAGAGCCAGCATAGTGGTTCTAGATTAACAGTGCAATCCTAACCAACTTTCCAGCATCGATACAGCCGTGCCAACAGGGTGCACACTGCATTTTGCAGTTCAGGGGCAGTCATATGGAGGCCTCTTCAAGGTGAGGGAACATTTGTTCCCTTACCCCAGGGCTGCATTGCAGCTTCACCGGCACTGGAAAGTTGGTTAGGATTGCGCTTCTAGACTTGGAAGATCCAGGTTCAAATCCCCTCTCAGCCATGAAGCTTCCTGGGTGACCTTGGGCCAATCACTATCTCTCAGTCTCACCTACCTCACAGGGTTGTTGTGAGGACAAAAGGAGGGGAGGAACCATGTAAACCACCCTGAGTTCCTTGGAGGAAGGGCAGGATAAAAGTGTGAATAAATAAATAGGAGATGGAGGAAGCTCAATGATACAAGATCAAAAATCTAGGATACATTTATAGCCCAATCCCATCCTCGAGAACTGCTGGCGTATCTCCATGTACACTGGCACAATGACAGCCCTGCTGGCATAGAAGCCTGCCAGCCAATGGATTGCCACAGATGCTGGTGCAACATCAGAAAAACACTGCACAGTCATAGCTCAGACGTAGCTCAGACGTGGCGCAACTCCTCTGGTGGAGAGGCCAAGGCTACGAGGAGATTGGGACATGGTGTGGGAGGGGCTTGCGCAGGACATGGGAGGGATGAGGAGTTGATGTACACCAAATCCTAACCCCCTTTCAGACAACGGATATGCCCCAGATGCCAGAAAAATGCTATGCCAACAACAGAGCTGGCATAGGTAGGAGTAACCCCTTAAGAAACAATGGAGAAGGGAAGAACAACAGAAAATTGCATCTCCTGCCCCCCCCCCCCGGCCTTGCCCACTTTCCTATGATGGCACATAGTATACAGGCTACATTTGCAGCCAATCACAGCACACCAACTCCAGTCCTAAAGCCCCTGCCAGAGAGACTACATCTCAGATGTGCAACACGGGGCTATACATCTTTTGTCTCTCAAAGGGAAAGTTTTGTCAGGGGAATTATGGAGAAGGAGCACTTGGAAGCACTTGGCACAAATGATCTCTTGTCCCTCACAACATGTATGGCAAGACGTTTTGTCTTCTCAGAACCGCTACCTCACCAATCCAACAGGAGAAGCAAGCACAATGTATCCCATACAGATAAACAAGGGGGGGGGGGATCCCATACTGCAATGTATTGAAGCTGCATCCCCCTCTCCTATCTCCCTGCACCATTCTGACTCCCCACTATCAATTATGTTGCCTAACCATCCCTTGCTTTTGCAAGAGCTAGGAGCGTCTTCTCTCTTTCAGAGAATGCAAGGGACTCAACCATTTACGGTTGGCCAAACACTCATCAGAATCCTTTTTTGTTTTTCAGGACTGTACTGTTGCCACATGGAGGTTGAACACTGCAGAGTTCCATTGCAACCCCCCTCACCAAGAGAGGGAAAGGTAATGTTCCAAGGCACCATGCTCCCATCCCCTACAGGACACAACTGCATGTACACTCTGGTGGCACCACTCTCCCTCACAAACACTGAGTATGCATCTCAAGCCAGAGAACAGGTGTGGCTGATGCTGTTGTCTTTTCCTTGTTATTCTCTCTGTATTTCTCTTTGCTTCCCATAGGCACCTGCCCCACAGGTAAGGACATAATGCAGACTCCAAACCCTATAGACAAAGGGCCTCTCTGCACCCCGAGTTTGCAGCAACCTCACTCCATAACATATTGGGTTTCGTGGGGGGGGGGAGTGATAATGAGCCCTTTGTTCTCTGCTGCCATGATATATAGTGAGCAGTGCCAGGGGGACAGGAAGGGGAACATACCAACAGCCACGCCGGCAGGTGCCAGCAATGAAGTGTGCATGTGGCATGTGTGGGTGTGGCTAGCTGGGCAGGTTGTGGGGCTTGTTCCAGTCCCTCCCCTGGCATAAGGACTCCTTCCAGCTGGTGGATGCCCCTACATGGACTTGAACCCTTGCCATGGAGAGACTTGTGTGTTTCTTGCCAAGCTCTGCTCAAAAAGGTATTCCTTGGATGTGTGTGTTTGTGTGAATGGGATGAGGGGACTTGAAACCTGGGTACAGGGGCTCCTAGCAGTTCTTTGCTTTGACTCCTTTGAAAAATGGTGCTGTGGCATCCTCATGTCCATCAGCAAAGCGTCCAGGATTGGGCCTTTAGGCAACTCCAAGCCCCTAGAAGTCTCCTTTATCTCCTGTAATTAATAGCAAGGACTTTAATTTGGCGAAGGAAGCTAGGGGTTTCACTATTTTATTTATTTATTTTTCACATTTTTATACCGCCCTTCCTCGAAGGAGCTCAGAGTGGTGTACATATTTCCTCCCCTCCTTTTGTCCTCACAACAACCCTGTGAGGTAGATGGGGCTGAGAGATAGTGACTGGCCCAAGGTCACCCAGGAGGCTTCATGGCTGAGCGGGGATTTGAACCTGGATTTTCCAGGTCTAAGTCCGACTCCCAAACCACTACACCATCCTGGCTCTATATGGATAAGAGCTAATATATGAGGATTCAAATATTTCAAAAGAGCTCAGTTTGTCTCCCCTTTCTTCAATATCTTCAGTAAGCATGGAATTGAATTGCATACAAACTGTTCCTCGACCGTTCAGTGCAAACAGGGTTCCATTTGAGCCTGCAGAGGGAGGCTTCTTTGTTGGGTTCCCCCCCCCCCCATTGACATGCTGGGCTGCCATTGGTCAGGCCTGAAGGAGGGCCTCAGCAGGCTGCTTTGCAGTATTGAGGTCTTCAACAGCCATTCACATGTGACTGCAGTGGAACTCTCTCACCCATCAGGTAAGCAACAGTCTGAAGACTAGTTGGTCACTGTGTGGGGCCAGGTAGGAACGTTTTGCTCCTCTCCTGATTGACTGGGTTGAGAGTTTTTTTTTAATCTACCCCAGAATGATCTTTGGGCTGGGTTTAGCCAGGCTGGCAGGGCAGTGCAGGGTGGGGAAGAGGATCAGATATCTGCCCTTAGGCAAGCAAGATTCTGGATCAGAACCAGTACCTAGAGGCTTCCCCAATCGGGGACGCAGGCTGGTTTGACCCCAGGCTTCAGTTGAGATGCCTACTTTAGTGGTTACCTGGCTCAGGGTGGGCAGAGCAATTCAACTTCCTTGGCCCCCTTTACAGGGGTTGGTGTAAATGAAGCCAGATGAGACATGAGGTGACCCCAGATTCTGAGCCAGGATGGTTCGCCAGATGGAGGGATTAGACAGGTCAGCTGTCTCTTCCTAGTTAGGTCGTTGCACTAGGGGGGTGGAGTTTAGTCAAGACCTGCTGCACTTGATTATATTGTGGCTCGGCATTGTAACTATCGATAAAGCATGGCCTCGTTGCCTTGTACATTTGTGTCAAGAGTGTTTGTGGTGGGATACCTGAACAACAGTGAATTTACTAAAACTGAAGCCTAAATTGGCTAATAGTTGACTAAGGGCCCAATCCTATCCAATTTTCCAGAGCCGATGCAGCCATACCAATGGGGTGTACGCTGCAACCTGCGATGGGGGGCAGTCACGGAGGCCTCCTCAAGGTAAGGGAATGTTTGTTCCCTTACCTCGGGGCTGCATTGCGGCTCCATTGGCACTGGAAAGTTGGATAGGATTGGACCCTAATACACCTAAAGGTGTTCTTTCAGAACGGTATGCAATATTATTGCAAACTAAAGCTGACTGGGAAAAAAGTTTAATATTGTAATATGAGAAAATGTTTGGAGAAGTGTTATGTGTTACTTCTAAAGTTGACTTGTAATGTTACTCCTGAAGAAAATTTTCGTAAGTTGCTTTATAGATGGCATTATATTTCATATAAAATTTCAGAAATGTTCCCGATTGGCCCTAGTTTTTGTTGGAAATGCCAAGTGGGCAGAGATACTTTTGTCCTCATTGGGTTACCAGCTACCAGCTCTTAAGCATTAGCAAAGGACAGTGTGGATTATTATTGTTAAACAAGATTTCTTCATACAAGCATTTGTGAGAAAGGACACATTCAATGGAAATTTTTGAGACAATTACTATCTGTATACTCAGTACTGAAATCAAATATGACTGGGAAAACTGGTGACAAGTCATATATTAGTTTTGTTATGTTTCTTCTGGACTGTTGAGATGTCTGCAGGCAGCCCTTTATGTTTATGGACCCTGAATTTCTTTATTTTTCTTATGGCAAGAGTAATTTGTTTATACATATATAATACCCATATATACTGAACTTTTTAAAAGGCAACATTTGAGAGACTGTCAGTCAGTGAAGTTCTATCCTAGTCTTTTCCCTGACATGATAGTTTTCTATATGCAGGTAAGGTTTTTTTTTCCCTTCATTTCAACATGTGGGAACATTCCAACATATAATCTATCCATCTCCAAACTGAAATGGTCCAGCCCAGAAAAAAAGATACACCATACATGTAGATGGTTTACTGAGATGATCAAACTGACAGGTGCTGGGCGATTATATTTGGCATATTGACTTCTTTAGCACTATACAGGAAGAAGTACGTCAAAAGTATCTACTCTCTTGAGTACTCGGTAAGTAGTGACCATTCCGATATGCTAGAAATTCCCTCTCTTCTGGCTCAACCCTACTGATAAGATATAATCATTTGACAAGGTTACATTATTTCCTTTTGCTAACAGCTATTTTTTTTCAGCACCTGGTATGCTGGACATTGTAAGGGATTTAGCCCTATTAAAGAGCCACTTGATATCAGCAAAATTCTTCTGGTTCTCCTGTCAGCAGACAGGAGAAAATGCTGATGTGGCCTTAGCTAAAGTATTTTTTTTTCTTTCTGAAACGGAGAGAAACTTAGCCTTTGACTTTTTTCTTCTTTATAGCTCTTGCTTGCTCATTGTTAACTAAATTCCACCAAGGTCCTCAACCCCTGCTGTCTGCTCCCCATTTAAAAATGCTGAGGTTGTAATATAATCATCTTTACCAAAATGGCTCAAAAAATCCTTAAGGTGTTTGTTATGGTCTGGACCAATCCCTTTTAAACTCATTTTTCCCCCTGTTAAGGAAAGGATTCTTTTTTATTAGTAACTATAGCACTCCAACAACCCTTGCCCCGTTCTTAGGAAAGCTGAGAATTATTTCTTAATGCATCATGAATTCAGCATTGCTTTATGCTGCTTTAAAATGCTGCTTCAGAACGAGAGATACTGAATGCAAAATTTGCTATTCTTGCAATCCCTTCTTAGGGATGATACCAGCAGCTCCCCAATACTTCTTAGTACCAAGAAAGAAACTTTATAGGTTTAAAAGTCATGTAAAAATATAATTAAATATGAGGAATTCCAATGTATTTAAAACAAAGTAAAATCACCAAAAGTCCACACATTAAAAATATAGGTCCGACGTTTCGTTCATATCTCTGAACATTCTCAAGGAAACACACAAGAGTCTATGTGTGAGATGTAGCTAACTATTGGAGTGAAACTGCTGACTTAAATACAACACAGCACAGGAAGTCACAAGCCCTTAATTAGCACCAGAACTACACTTGTGCTGAATAACAACAATCCCTTAAAGCGCTAGGAGCATAAAGGTCCATAGAACAGCCTGATAGTAATCCTGCAAATTCCTTTTCCAAGGCCAATCAGCGCTGACTTAAAGGAAAAGGAACGCACATCCAGCGCAAGAAGTCACAAGCCTTGCATTAGCACCTGAATACCATTGTAATAAATATGGAAGCAGCCAATTTAACCGCATAAAGCATAGAAGTCCGAAGAAACAAATCAATTTAAAGATCTACATGGTTCTTCTTCACAATAGGCATCCAAATTTTATTCACGAAGGAAAGTTCTTGCTGCCTATTAATCAACGAGTGATTAATCTTCCGTGAAATGGCCACAGCTTCCAAATTTAGACGCTGTCTCTTTCTTGTTTCAGTGAACAGAACACGAGTATCTTCAAATAAAACCTTATGTCTGGAATCCACAGCATGTTGTGCCACTGCAGATTTATCACTCTGAGCCAGGCGGGTCGATCTTTCATGTTCTATTATCCTTGTTTTGATCGATCTGCCCGTTGTTCCTATATAGGACCGTCCACATTGGCAAGGGATCTCATACACGCCAGGCATAGAAAGTGGAGGTCTAGGTTCTTTGGGATTCCGTAATAACTGTTCTATTTTAATGGTTGGACTTCTTAGTACCTTTCCCTCCAGTCTTACCCAAAGAAATAAGATGTAGGTATAATACTCTTTTGTGCTAAGGTCCCCATTTCCCCGAGCAGTAGGAAGCCCTTGGGGCACCTGCTACAGCCTGCTCATGGAAGCTGATGCCATTTTTGTGACATCTGTATATTTACAAATATACATATGGATATGTATACATATGGAAAATGGGGGAGTAGGAAAATACTCAAGTAGGCAGTGCAAGTCTTACAAGCAGAATTAATTCCTTGAAAAGCAAACATCAGCTTGGAGCCTTCAAGGCTCCTTTAAACGAGCTGCAAATTTTGGACTTGTAACCTTTGCTGGCTAGAGCCCAAATCCGCAACTGCCTCTCACATGTATCTAAGCACAAGGGGGAAAAGCGACTTACAGTGCAATCCTAACCAACTTTCCAGCACTGATGCAGCTGTGCCAACTTGATCTTTTTAATCGATTTTTAGATATTGTTTTTATTATTTGTCATTAATTGTTTTACTGTTTTAAAATGTGATTATTTTTATACTGTATTTTTTGTATTTTTTCTGTTGTAAGCCGCCTTGGGTCCCTCCGGGGAGAAAGGCGGGATAAAAATACTGTAAATAAATAAATAAATAAATAAATAAACAGGGCGCACACTGCATTTTGTGGTGTGGGAGCAGTAACAGACGCCTCTTCAAGATAAGGGAACATTTGTTCCCTTACCTCGGGGCTGCATTGCGGCTGCACCGGCCCTGAACAGTTTATTAGGATTGTGCTATCAGGCAGTAGTCATCTATGCTTATTGAAGAAACATTTTTAGCCACTCAAAGCCACTGAGCAAGCATCTTCAGCTAGCTTGAGGAACACAGCATTGCTATTATGGGTCATTAAGCTAGCAAGTCAGAACAATGATCATCATACGTGATCCTGCCAATTGACTGTTGGCAGTTCTCAAGATAAGAGAGCCTCTGTTACCATCCACTCTCTTTAAAGAAAACTTCATGGATTCACAGAAAGAGCCACATGGAGACAGCTTCTGTTCTACCCTGGATTTTAAAGGGAAGTTCTAAAAGGGTTTTAATACAGAGTTTGAGCATATTTGTCAGAGGCTAGAAGCGACCAGATTCCCATTCAACCCAGGTGCACTAATGCAGTAAGCTCTTAAGCACTTCCTGTGTGGCTCCCCTTCATCTTTGCATTCCCCTCAGAATTCTTGAGGTGGAACAGACTATCCATCTAAATAAAAGAATACTATTCAGTGGGAAGGCTAAGCTTTCAAGGCAGGTATGATGCTGCTATCTCTGCTTTAGTATAGTGTAAACATGAGGAGCTTTGTAATTTCTTCAGTGTAAGGGAAACAGCTTGCTATAAATCCAGTTTGCATAAAAGCTTAAGAATAGCTTGTAAACCAGTCATGATACATATGTACAGAGATTTATTTTGAAATAATGGCATTTCAGAACCATGCATTTGCACAATTGTAGGAAGGTGTCGTGTTCAAAATATGTATCCAGTGCCTTTTCTTTTGATTAGTAAATCAAAGAATTCCAGAGTTGGAAGGGCTTGCAACAAAGCACAATGTGCACAGTCAAATATACACAACGGATCAGTCCATGTATAACAGAAGCTATAGTTACAAACCATGAACAGCAAATGTCACCTGGGGAGCGGAGTGTTCAACTTCACTGAAAGCCTATGGAGTCAATATGAACATGGTCTAATTTGACAAAGCTGCTCAGTTCTTAGGGTCTCCCAAGACCTGCTTAGTACTGAACAATCTTGTCTTAGGCCGACCAGTCCTTCTGTGCGACAGTGGACTCACTAAACTGATACCCGTTAGGGAAGACAAGAACACCCAGCTCCCAAAGGCTTACTGGGACATTGTTGTAAATCAGTCAAGAGATCCCATCAGCTGAGAAAACTCTAATCAGTTACAATTAGGGTTCTTATAAATAGATCTTTCACCCACTGGATGATGAAGGGCATGTATTTCATCACAGTCCAGGGTATTCCTCATGAAAACATCTTTGGTGGTGGGGAAAGCCTTCCTCTCCAGTCTGCAAGCATCATTCATAGTGGTGGGTGGTGGAAGTGCAGCACACGCTATGGGGAGAGAAAGTCTTATTGGACAGAATGGGGCAGGGGCTTTCTCCACCATCTTAGTGTTATCTTGAGGCATATATCTGTACGTGGTAGAGCCAAAAATCTACTCCATCACTTCCAGTAGACTAACTATAGTCACTCACCCTTCTCAAACCCACACACAGCAAAAAGGCACTTCCATGTCCCATTGCTGTGAGTTTACCTGCTCTTGAGGTAAAGTTGTGTCTCCATTGTAAAACCTTCCATAACAATCTCACCCTACACTGGAGCATCCTGGAGTTAAGGGTCGCTCTCCTGATGTGGGCATAGAGTAGCTGCTAGGGACAGAGCTTTCAGGCCAGTAAAAATCTGTCATTCATAAATTTGGGTCAACATTCACAAACAAGAGTCTTGAATATCTTATGTACAATGAAAATTGCACATCTTCTTAATTTAGCCTACAGGGTCAGCAGAGCTGCTCATACAGTTAGAATGACCACCTGAGTGACTTTCAGTTTGGCCTGAAAACAGTAAACATCTGTTTCTAACATTCACACTGTTCATTGTACACTCAAGATATTTTGGGGGTTGATGTAATGCACGGAGCAACCTTTGGAGAACAGCCTTTAGAGAGCTGAAAGCACACACAAAAAACAGAGGGGAAGCATGGAATGGGAGGGGATATCTGTGAGCTGAAAACAGAATAATACGTCCTCTCAATGGCATGATTTGGAACTGCATCCATAAAATGTGTCCTGAATTAGAGGGGGTAAGAAAAAGTATCTATAGTGGTCTTCTGAGTTTAGGAAGGGTCCAAGGGCATCTACCAAAGCATGATACATTTCACACAAGATCTCCAATGATACATGATACATTTATTTGAAAAGCAATGAAGTAAGGAGGCCACTTGACACTGTTGTGACAAACACTGCACTCATTTTTTTTTCTGGCCAGAGCCCGACCTTTCTGTATTTTATAACATGAATTTAGTGCTCATGAAAGGTGTCGGATTAAGTTCCCTCGAGGCTGAAGTTATCTATATTGCCACAGGCAGAGCTGCATCGGCAACGATTCACTTCTTCACTGAAACCTATTAGGAGTTAATCCCATGCCCCAAGGAAGGGAGGCTAGTCATTTAAAAGTCCCACAAATAAAAAAATATTGTTCATAGGTGAGTATGTGTGCATACAACACAAACATGTATCAGAAAAACAAAAAAAACAAAAATGCTTCATTCTTTATGCATTGCAACAATAATGGTGGCAATGGGAAGGATAGAGGAAAAAGTCACTCATGAGGATACTCCCCAATAAATCTAGAAATGTGTAAGATATGCGCATACGTAAACATACACACCACCACCACGAAATGTTCTTTCTTTAATGTAAATGTTCTTTATTTAAATTCCCTCTGAATACCACTTCTTCACCGCCTTCCTTAACAGCGCAATCCTAACCAACTTTCCAGTGCCAATGTAGCTGTGCCAACAGGGTGCACACTACATTTTGCAGCGTGGGGGCAGTCATGGTGAGGAAACATTTGTTCCCTTACCTCAGGGATGCATTGCGGTTGCACTGGCGCTGGAAAGTTGGTTAGGATTCAGCTACAAGACAGGAGCGCCTTTGTCTTGCCCCCCCCCCCCGCACAAGAGATGGAGCAGGCTATTAGAAGCACCTTATTGGGTGCTTTCATGGAAGGGGTAGAGCTAAGGCAGGTGTTCTGCTCAGTCAAAATCAGATCAAGAAATGCCAACGGCAATTAAACACTTGATTTTCAAACTTTGAGATGAAATTTAAGCTCAAAAGACAACACTGGCTATTTTCATAAACTCCAGATATCCAAATATTCAAATCAGTTCTATTGCAGGACATTTTATAAATATTGGAGTAATGAAAAATTCATATCAAAGAGTAGTGGGTGATGTAGATGTGTAAAGAATCCATTGAACTTCATACCCTTTCTACTGGCACAAGTGCTTTGACGGTCAATCCGCAGTTATAACACACAAGAAGCATGACTGCCAGACAGGAAACACTGAAAACCACCCCAATCAGCAGTTGACACAACGTATCAACTGTCTACTAGGAAGCAACTGCTGTTAAATTCCAGGCTACTTAGATATATAAATGTAGTTTATCATAACAATGCATTACACAGCTCTTAGAGGTTTAATTGGAAAGTTTTGGTTCAAACTTACTCTGCAATTAATAATCTAAAAACAGATACAATATGTTTAGGGTTTTTGTTACTTTTAGTTCAAAGTTTCCCTGCTTCATTGCTTAATGAGATGCTTACAGTGGTCTCCAAGAAGCGCACAACAGGGGTTATGAAGTTTGGATATCTATGTTTAATTCCCAAAATTAACACCATGGAGAAGAAGATTACTTGAGACACCAAGTTAATCAGCTATCAAATCTCCATCCATTAAGTTCTTACACTCTTGGCATCCCCTTAAAAGGTTTTAAAAACTGCCCATTTTTTGATGGTATTATTCTTCAGTTGGCTTCCTCATTACATCAATATCTCCTGACATTAAAAGATGAAGCATGGCAGATGAGTGAATTCTGATCATACATTGACCTTTTGCTATAATGAAAGTCATGTGTAAATCTAATCACTATACTATCTGTATACACTGTAATCTGGGGAAAGGTTGGCATTTAAGATTTTCATTCTAGGGGAGGCAAAGAGCAAACGTGCTATAGAATCAGACAAACTATTTTTGTAAAGTTTATTGGAATGTATCACGAGCACACAATCCAAATGTGTTGGTATACTATGTCAACATCCCTGATGTCTAATTGTGCACAAGGCTCCACAAAGGGCTGATCCGGATGTTAATTTAGGATGTTAAAATGTTAACATCTTGCCCCTTCTGCTCTGTTGCACCAAGAAGTCTCCACTTAGGGCTCAATCCTATCCAACTTTCCAGCACTGATGCAGCCATGCCAATGGGGCGTGCGCTGCATCCTGTGGTGGTGGGACTGGCACGGAAGCCTTCTCAAGGGAAGCTGTATTGCTTGGAGCTGTATTGCAGCTGCATTGACGCTGGAAAGTTGGATAGGATTGGGTCCTTAATCACAGGAGAAATTTGTCCAAACCACCACTCAGCGCATAATTGAAAGAGCACATGGACGGATGGCTCATACAGCCCCCCCCTCCCATGATTAGGCAGTGATATCCTGGCACAACAGGAAGCAACTCCGTGCAGTGGGGGGTGGTCTAAAAAGTATCATCTGAGCTGCCTTAGCATTTTGCCTAATGACAGTTTCATCATCTGCTAATAAAATATTCCCACGATGACAATGTCCTTTTCCATGGGATACATGCTCATACATTGTATGCTTTTGCTTTATAAGTTAACACTTGGTTTTAAGGCAGTAGTTTCTGCCTTGCTGTCAGTTTAGGATAAATTCAGATGAATGTATGGTACATGCAACTCCACATGACCACTACTATTGAATACACAGGAGGGCTGCTTGTTTGAGATAATTTCCATGTATGCATCTCCCTGGAAATGGAGAAATGGGTGAGATGCTATCCCCCAGGTGCATTCTGGAGGTACGAGTCGCATGGAGTCACATGCACTTCCGCATTTTTCAAGTGGTTGTCAGAAGGGTAGAGAGCTGCAACCACAAGTGTATAAATGAGAACGGTTACTCTGTACAATGAGCCAGCTGTATATTATATTTTGAACCAAGCTATTAATTGTAATCATATAATGTTATATTACTATAGACAGTCTCCTACAGCACTGAGCCAAATCTGCTAGTACCTTGATCATTTTCATCAGTGTTGAAAAGCATCTCCTGTTTCTGTTTTTTATTTTATTTTCTGAAACTCAGTGCAAACATCTTTGTTTACACTGTTTCAATGAGTTGTATCCTCCCAAAAAGTGAATCCTGACTAAGCACCACTGAAATCAATGGGACTTGTTAATTAAGTTTTCTCATTGATTGCAGTGGTTCTAAGTCAGGATTCACCTTCTTTGGATACTACCCAATGCTTCTCTCAAGCACTGGCATCACTGTAGGGGGGGGCTGAGCTCTAAGTTCCGCCGCGGTCAGACCCTCCGTTACACGGGAGCACGAAGCGCCCCCGCCCCCTCACCTTTGGAGCCATTCAAGTTGTTGCTTTCACCGACTTGAATGGCTCCAAAGGCGAGGGCGCTTCGGGCTCCCGTGTAACAGAGGGTCTGACCGCGGCAGAACTTAGAGCTCCACCCCCCTGCAGTGACACCAGTGCTCCCAAGCAAAGTCACCAAAGCCCATAAATGAAAAACATGTGAGTCATATGAAATAGCAGGGAGGGCAAATGGGGCCAAGACCAATGAAGGCAAATGAGGAGGGAAAGGGTGCTGAGAAGGAGCAACATGGGAAATCTGATGAGCATCTGTTCAGCTTTAACAAATACTGCAATATCTGATGCCACTCTGCAAGTATTTTTTTCTATTAAATTTACAATCTTTGAGCATTCCTTTCATTACCTTGCCGATTCAAAAAGATACTGTGATGAACGCCAAATTGGAAAGATAAGATTTCGTTAAACATCACCATTTACATTTACTCTTCAGCATTTTGTGAACTTGCCTGAAGACTCTTTCTCATTTGCTCACGTAAGTTGCCTGCTTTGTACAACTGTCTTATGGCAAACAAGTGCAGGTTAATGTTTCGCACTAAAATGCGGCAGGAGACTTGTAAAATATGCACAGACTGCAATTGCCTGATCTCTAATGGCATCCTGTCAACACTTGATCATTTTTGTAAGGTGAAGTGATAGTGTCAGATGCCTACCAGTTCTTTAATTTAGTTTTAGCTGGTTCAATTGAAGCAAAAGGTACACAACTGGAACTTAACATGCACTAGAAGTTCAGCCTCAGTAACTTTTGTAAGACTGACTCAACCTCAGTCCCTACAAGGACTACTTTTGTCAATTAAGCCAACGTAACGTATTCACTAATGCTGGAAAGGACAGTTACAGTACTGCAAGCATGCTCTCTTCTGGATCAATGTCTGATCACATTTCAATAAGGCAGCATGTTTCCAAAGGTGTAGTGGTGTGTTTTGTAAAAATGTGAGTCAGATAGGTTGACCTTTCTTGGATGTTCCTTATTGTTATAAAGTACACAGGGAGTTCAGAGAGAATCACCAGCTGAGTAGACCACACTGATATCTCTAAGGGCTCGTTCAAACTTCAGTCTATCCTACAGGCATGGGAAGAAGCCTCAGACTTGCATACATGACCGCCTGCATGAAGATCATATGGTGTGATGTACTTGCATGCACTGTGTGAGATGTATGTACCCCTGTGTTGTGATTGAGGGGTTGAACATATAAGGGATATACATGTATACACATGTAAATGGGGCCCTGCTAGATGAACAAAAAGAACTTCTTTACCTTGAGGAGGTCTCCGTGACTGCCCCTCCATCACAGGATGCAGCACACGCCCCGTTAGCACAGCTGCATCAGCACTGGAAAGCTAGATAGAATTAGGCCTGAAGTCTCTGGTTTCACTACGAAACCACAGAATAAGGAGTGTTCCTGGTAACTGGGCTAGTTGGAGCATATGTAGATCTTTCTTTATGGACAGTCATGTGCATATCACTCTTCTGGACTGAGCACACCTGTACTATAAGTGGACCATGTTTTTCTCTCAAGATGTCCAGACAAAGACTGCTTTCCAATCACACTCAACCTTGGAAAAATCAGACATTTCAGTATATAAAACTGAAGTTACTAGAGGAAACCGACAAGGTACAAGAAAGCAGACTCACTAACATTATTAAAAATCAAAGAAAACGGAATATGTCCCAAAAGCACAAGGGGGTAAAGACAGAAAACCTACATTACAGAAACAGAAAGCTTACTCTAAATTCACCTTGAAAGAACTCTTCCCATCTCCACTTCACTGTGTGATGTTCGATTTCTTTCTTACCTAGCAGGTAATTATAGAACTTCTTTCCCTAATGCATATAGAAGAGGGTCATTTCAACATTTCATGTAGATTGTCACAGTTTGTTCTCCTTGATTTCTTTGTTAGAAATTATTTCCCCAGAACATTCTTGCTCCCTCCCACCATATACTCCCAAAACTGCTGCTCAATCTTTATTCATTCCTTCATTTCCCAGATTTTGTCCCCTGGCTGTGTCATTTGATATTAAACTGCTTTAGCACGAATATTGCTGAACTCTGCACTTTCAGTTTCTTGTTCTCCCACTTTCTCATTTAAGTTGAGACATGCTATTGCCAAGGAATCACTGAGCTTAGGTTGGTAAAGAGGAAACTAAGAGCCACACCAAATAATATATGGGGCAGGATGTGGAAAAAAATGTGTTGGAAAACAACAACACAGAATGCCACAATTTGTACAGATTGTGTAAAGAAAGCATATTTTCATATATTAGCGCAAGCTACTTAATTTAGTCTCCTGCAGCTACTCATGGGGAGGAATTATAAAAGGCAGAGAATTCCTGACCCCTGGAAATCATACTGACCCCAAGTTTGGCTCTGAAGAATTCACCAGACATGACTCACACTTTCAAAGCTAACTTCGCAGCCATAAAAGGTCTTGAAGCTTGCTTTTAAAAAAGAGAGAAAACTAATAGCCCGCTCCTATCCCCCTACTTATGGCAGTGATGATGAATGAAGAGCTCCACCGGTGGCCATTGCAGCAGCAGCCAGCAACCTGCTCCAATGCAGGTAAACCGGCACAGGAGACAGATCGTGGGGCAGGGAGGGAGAGTAACAGGGCATGTTGGGGGAGGAACTGGGGAGCAGGGCAGGGAGGGGTGGATCTGGCGGCAGCTGTGCATGCCGGATCTTATCCCCTCCCGGATCTTATCCCCTCTTTTGAAAATCTCACTGCCCCTTTTCTCTCCTCAAACATATGCCACCAAAATGGCTGGCATATGTACAAGACGACCCAGAGACAGCCTGTAGGGTTATGCAGAGGTAAGGGGTCTGGCTCAGTCGGTAGAGCTGCCGCCTTGCAAGCCCGAAGATCGGCGAAATGGCAAGTTCAAGACACGCTGCCAACAAAAAGCTGTGAAAGTCTCCATGAGGAGAGATAAGAGCTTCCAGCTGCGTCGGTAGAGTGTGGGAGGAGACGGCCAGACTGCAAAAGGACACAACCTGGAATGTAGCTGTTCACGAAAGACTGGACATTTATATATTGTAAAAACATTTATATATTGTAAAAAAAAAACAACAACAACAACATTAGGGGGGGTTAGGAAAGCCTGCCCATGTTAGGAAAGCCTGCCCTTGGATTAAAGTCAGAGAAGAAATCCAATGACCAAGAAGTATATAAATACTGTATATATGTATACATAAGTAAAAGTAAGTTTTCTACTTACCTCCCATTTGCCTACAGGTCCCACCATAGCATGCATGCAACACGTGCCTTTTTGGCACTGCTGCATGTAGGGTTGGAAGGGGGTTCAGTCCCAGCACAAAACAAGGCCAGCGCAACCCTGACCCCTTACCAACACACTTTAGTTCACTCCTGAAACAAGGAGACACTCCTGAACAAGGAGAAAGGTAGACTGCCACCAGCTGGGGAGGTTCCCCAGCGCATCCTGTTCCCAGCTACTGGAAGGTAATAGGAAATACGTTGTGCAGGCTGGCTTCCCTGACCAAGGGAACCAGGGCACAAGGCACAGTGGATACGGTAGTGATGGCTTCAGCGTACAAGGCCAGGATTTAGCCTATTTGGTTCCAAGAAACACACCATGGTAAAATATAGATGTTTTTATTTAAGACTATGCAAGGCATAGAAGCATTAGGCAAATAGTACTGCATTTAAGGCTTAACATACATGATACAAATAACAGGCTAAAAATAAGAAACCTAGCTCCTACTTTCTAAACATTCGTCCTAACACTCACCAAGAAGAAAAGAGTCCCCATAACCCCCTAAGGGGTCTGGAGTTCAGGCATGCTATAGCCTGGTGGGGGATATGATTGGGCTCTAAGGCTGCAATCCTACACACGCTTACCTGGGAGTAAGTTCCACTGAACTCAATCAGACTTACTTCTGAATAGACATGCCTATGCTTTTGCTGTAAGCTGTCCAGGCTGCAAAATTGTTCACCAAGTACCACATTATGCCCTTTTTCCACATCTGCAGTAGTTCCATATGTCCCTGAAGATAATATTCCACCACCATAGAAGAGAATATACTTATGGACAAGTATCCCATCACAGAATATTAGTAATCCACACCTACACTCACTCCAGCCATAAAATAGTCATTTGTTGCATGGTGAGGTAAGGAAGAAATCTACTGGTCAACCTTGAACATAATCAACTCAATTTATGGTGAAAAGATGGAGGAGAATTCCTCTCATTGAAATTCATCACAGAATGCAAGGTTCCAAATCCCTCCTGCTCTCTGGGAGTTAGACTGTATGAAACATGGACATGTCTATAGATTCTATGCATTCCATACATTTGTGGGAAAATATGCATTTCAATGTGTGTTTTGAAAATCATCACACAGCTGTTTGGGTAGGAAACACATGAAAACAATTGAAAAATGTGTAAATACAATTTGGAACTGAAGAGAGCAGAATGGAAATAAAAGGAAATAGAAGAATGTTCCCACAGAACAGAAACAGAATGCATAATATATTTGAAATGCACACATGGAGGTCAATAGGTCATGCCATTTGACAGTCACTTACCCAAACGTTGCCATCTTGGTGATAAGGCTTCCAGTTTCTTCCTGTATCACTATAAAGCATCCGGTACTGTGTTACCCAATCAGAGCTACTGTATCTGCCTTGAGTTGCAATACAGCTGATCTGTTTTCTGTTGCCAAAGTCCACTTGCAGCCACTGGTAATGGTCACTGACTGAGGGACACCAGCCTCCACCCCCTGGAGAGTTAGAAGGAAAGAGACACACATTTGTTGTGTGCATAATACATTTTCTTGAAAATGAACTCGCAAGAGATGTTCAACTGCCAAATGATTCTACATAATCACATGCACAACATGAAGTTTCAGAAGCTATTTCCATGATCACAGCAGGACTTTTTTTTTCAGCAGCCATTACTTAAAAGATGACTGCCAGACTTCCCTCAGTTTTTCTCCACATGATCATAAATACCTCAGATGGAAAAATCTGGCATTGTAAATGTGTCTTTGGGGAAGGGAATATGGGGCTGGGTTGCAAGAAACTTCCCCTGAAAAATTCTGCTCATCTTATAGAAATCCATTATTTCCTTACCAATCCCCAGGAGTTATTATTTATTTATTTAAAGAATTTATACCCCGCCTTTCTCCCAGCAAGGGCACTCAATGCGGCTTACAATAACATTAAAATACATTAAAATAATTAAAAACAAATAGTTAAAACAATTAAAACAAACAACCCCAGTGGGTCACCTATATTTACGTTTGTTAAAAGTCATTTGTTAAAAAGCCAGCCCACCATGTCAGACATCGAATGCTAACCTAAATAAAAACGTCTTAAGGCTCCGCCGAAAGGTATCTAAAGAGGGAGCCGTTCTTAATTCCAGGGGGAGGGAATTCCATAATTGGGGCACCACTGCTGAGAAGGCCCTATTCCGTGCCGCCATCCCCCTCACCTCCGTTAATGGCAGCACGATTAACAGGCCCCCCCCCGATGACCTCAGAGTATGGGTCGGATTATAAGGGAGGAGGCGGTCCCTCAAATACCCTAGACCCGAGCCGTATAAGGCTTTAAAAGTCAAAACTAGCACTTTGAATTGTGCCCGGATACTTTGTCCAAGCAGGGATCACCATATCAACATGAGTATTTTGCTTCTGACAGAATTCAGAAGCGATGCTAATCCTGGTCCTTATCAACTTTGATCACTGCATGGTGAATATCTCCATTGAACAGGAAATCCAATGCTGGCAAGAGGCAGATGACACCCACAGAATAGCTTAATGAAAACTTGCATTGATATTTTCTGTGGGTTCCAGGTAGGGATGGGTCGAGGCCCTTTAGAAAGTTTTGCTAGGTCTGCTCAAATCCTTCTTCATTTCTGTTGAAATTTCTCAGAATTCTCCCCCAGAGAAGAACTTCCACTTTTTCACTTTGGGCGAAGTTCAGTTGCAACTCTATGCCAGCAATTATTATTTTTATACAGAAGCTGGAAACCCATGTTCAATTTAATGCTACTTGTTACTTTAACATGGCTAATTTAACCTGTTTAAAGATGTACTGACATAATGAAATGGGCTACCATGACAAACATCCAAGTGACAGTATAGGATTGTAATTATACCTTCTTAGAAACTGTCAAAGTATAACAATCTCAAAGCTTGACCAAGTTTGCCACAACGTCCCTTCTCAGAGTTGTCTGGTGCAAGTCAGTGACAGCTGATTGATTTTTTATGCCCTTTAAATGGGCTCCTACATTAAAAGCACAGTTTTAAATTAAGTGGGAGGGGATAATCGTATCCACCTCTAAACTCTCAGCAGCACTACAGCATTTCATTGAAATATACAAGCTTCAAAGAATACCATCAGTGGAACATAAAGAAAAGAATGGATGGCTTTCATTTTGGCTGATTGAGCGTACAGGGTATCATGGAGTGAATCCACCACTGCCTGACAAGTGCATTATCTATGTCAGTAGGGGTATGAATTAACTTTCAATACAAGAGGGCTAGCAACTGTTTCATCAGACACAATCTTATATACAAAAAGTGCCAGTTCCTAGGGAGTACGGAGCCAAGACATTTTGCTGCCTGAAGTGGAGCATCAACTGGCATCGCTTCCCTTTTTTGGTTGAGTTAAGGCTGCCACCTTTTTAACAGACCTCTGTAGCTATGCACTTTACAGTTTTTGAATCTGCAGCAAAATGGGCAGAGATTATTATCTGCATATGGGGGGCACTATCCGTGGATTGACTTATCGGTGGATAGTGGTTGACCCCTCACGGGTGCAGGGAGCCTCAGAAAACCACAGAAGCATGTTCGCCCCTATCCATGGTTTTCATGTATCTACAAGGGCCGGAACGTATCCCCTGAAAATATGGGGGCCCTACTGTACCATTAAAACCTTCATTTGCCGATTTCTGCAAATTGAGTAGCTGCATTTGCCGATTTCTGCATATTGAGTAGCTGTAGCTACAGGCAAAGGCCTACTGAAAAGTTAGCAAGCAAAGTGTAGATGGCAGATTGTTGAGCACAGGTGTTTCCTGGGCCCTCTAGCTACCTGTACATCCAGCATTACCAAGAAAACATACAAAGGGTTATAAAAATTAAGATTTTGCACTATGCTCTCTAGTCCACAGTATAATATTGATAGCATTATCATGATAATAGTTGCTCTTTCATCTTCTCAGATTTAATTATATGCAATGAGAAATCAAGGAAGGCTCTCTAGGGCTTTGCTCAGTTCAGAAGGAACAACAAAGATATTGTGGGTTCTGTGCTCGTGTTCCCCAACCGTAGCTAGCCCATGTGTAAGCTTGATGGAACTTCTTCATATAGACAGACAGAAACCTTGTATTGGCATGATAATTTCTTAATACAAACACAGCCCAATCCTAACCAACTTTCCAGTGCCAATGCAGCCATGCCAACAGAGCACACACTGCATTCTTTGGTGGGTGGGCAGTCATGGAGGCCTCCTCAAGGTAAGGGAATGTTTGGTTCATTACATCAGGGCTGCATCGGTGCTGGAATGTTGGTTAGGATTGAGCTGACAGTAAAATAAGATGTAGGCTTTGGATGGTGCACCTATCTTTACAAATGTGCATTTCACTGTCCCACTCCTTTTCAAGCTCATAAAAAGTACAGTCTAGAACTGTAGGATTGAGAAAATACTGGTGGTGAGAGCTTGCTCGAATCTGAGAGATATTCAGTAGAACTTCATCCAAGCCCATGATTCAATCTAGAACCATGGCCAGCTTTACAACCAACCACTGTAGCTGTGCCCTTAACAATAATCTGATATGTAGACATTAGCAGGTGATGCTAGCCATCTCAATGCAATGAAACATTTAGCCTGCTAATGTCTGTACAACAAACTGCTCTGTTAAAGCACAAGAGCTGGCCAAGCAACCTCTTCTAGTCAGTTGGCAATCCTACCTCAATCCCAGCATCTGTCTTCAGCAGAATAATTCTATGCATCAGTTTTCCTATTCCTTGGCAGAAAATATCACCATTTAGATCAGGCGTGGGGAACCTCTGGCCCGCAGGACGATCCGGTCCAGCCCGCGCAGGACCGGAACGGAGGCTCCGCCGCTGCGCGCCTACTCCTTTTAAAAGCGGCCTTCCTGGACCTGCGCAGAGTGCCGCTGAGGCCAAGAGGGCAATTTCGGTCTCAGTGGCGCTATGCGCAGGTCCAGGAAGGCCGCTTTTAAAAGGAGTAGGCGCCGAGATGGGAGAGAGAGCGGTGGGTGGGTTAGAGCGGTAAATTCGCGGGGGGGGGGCTGTCAAATTTGCGGGGGGGGGCCCAAAAAACTTTCGGCCCGCAGCTAATTTTCCCCATGGAAAAATGGCCCCCCGCCACAAATAGGTTCCCCACCCCTGATTTAGATGCTGTTTGTACCGTTTCCCAGAAATGACTCCTTTTTGACATCAGGATATACTGTATAATATAATTGACTCTTATCCCAAAGACTGGTCCCTATTCTAGCAAACGTAACTTATTTTTTACATGGCCTGCAGTTCATGTTCATCCCTGAAACTCCAGAATCAATACAGAAACCACTATTCTAAATCTAAACCCTAAGAGTAGCACCCACAGTTTCCTCCCTTTGGAGGAAGAATCCTTACATTGGAGGAAGGATAACTAAGAACACAAGAACATAAGAAGAGCCTTGCTGGATCAGGCCAAAGGCCCATCTAGTCCAGCTTCCTGTATCTCACAGTGGCCCCACCAGATGCCTAACTGTGCATGCTAGTCTAAGATTTTGGGGTCCATTAATTACAATAAGCCCTTTTCACACATTATATAGCAGGTTAAGTGGAATCATGTTTCCAAGATAAACCTGCTCCCCCCCCCCCCATACAGTCGACAGCATAGAACATATCCAGGTTCCATTGTACATATGCAGAGCTTTCTCATAGCAATCGGAAACACAGGGGTTCAGATCACCACGGAAAAGAGCCCTGCATGCATATATGGTACACGGATAGGTCCTATGCAGTCAAATGAATGAGCAGGGAGGAGGAAGAGTGTGATGAAGCACACAGAAAGACATTTCAAAAACCTAAACCCATTACAGTGATTAAAACCACAGATTAAGGACTTCAGTTACTCAGAAGTTATTCAAATGTGTTTCAGGCTATTTAGATCTTTTTCAGAAGAATATCATGGAGAAAAAAAGAGATAAAAATCTTTATTAAAAACTATTTCACAGTTAACAAAATCGCCTTGTGAAATAAGAGGGGCTTACAAAAACATTTCAGAAGAAGAGACAGTCCAGTAATTTATTCAGAAGCAAATTCCACTGTTCCATTGAGTTTACTGCCAAGTAAGCGTGCATAGGATTGCAAACTAAGATTATCTACATTATGATTAATAAATAAATAAATACTAAAATTAACACTATCTAAAAGTAACAGGACACATGGGAAAAACTTGTATAATATTTACGGAACACTTCACCTCTCCAATATTGGTAAAGTCATACCCTTTGAAGAGACAGATGTATTGTGCAGTTCATCCTTACTCAGAAGCAAAACCCACTGAGTGCAATGCGACTTCCAGCACAATCCTAGGCATGTCTACTCAGAAGTAAGTTCTATTCAATTAAAATGGGACTTGCTTCCATGGCAACATGTTTACGATTGTAGCCTTACTCTCTAACAGCACAATCCTATCCAACTTACACCACCAGTGCAACCAGCGGTGCAGCGAGAACGGGAGGCCCCAGAACGGAAAGGGGATTCAAATCCCCTGCAGAGGGGGATTCAAAGGGGATGTAAATCTCCCCTCCCCTCCAAAGCCTCCTGCCCTGCCCTCTCCCGCTGGTTATACCAGTAGTGTAAGTTGGATAGGATTGCGCTGCTAGTGTACTTAGGAAGACAATATTGAAATATTCTGTTCTTTTCCTTAAAAGGTTGACTTGGAATTCAAGAGGAAATTACATCAATGACAACCACTGTACATTAGCCTTGTTTACCTCGCATTTACCATTGCTAGGCCGTAGTTATGTTTGTGCAACTTTGAAAATGTTGTATTAATGCAATATTGACAGGGGACCTCGAAACAGATTAATTTCTTTGGAAAAATTTCTAGGTTTTTCTACAAATCTGTACTGAAATTGATGCATTTTCGCATCTATGGTCGTGAAGGGAGTCATTATTACAGGCACCGCGAATAGTACAGAGTATGTAAAACATGCCCAAGGAAATCTTTAAAAAAATTTTTAGCTGTTTCAGGATCTTGCAGAGGATGGGCATCCTGGAGTAAGAAGTTCCCTATTGAAAACTCTATTTTTTTTTTTTGTTTACAGTCTGGAGAACAGTATGCCAATAATGAGTATGATTGGAAATGTCTGTGGACATAGGTGTGTTTGAGCATCAGTTTTTTAAAAAAATTACTTGAGGTGTTCACTTCTCCCTGAAAACTTTGAATTTGACTCACTGACTAAGGCTAGCCCATGACATATCACAAAAAGTCAAAATTGCAACTTTCATTTCAACGTTGCGCAAATGTATCAATGGTACAAAATGGGGTAGAAAAAACAACCCACTAACGTCTGCCCTCTTTTTTTATATGAAGACATAAGTAGACAATCTTAACAACTGTGGTCCTGAAAAGGTCCATATTTACACTGTTCCACAGTCCAAATTGCAGTTCTTTTGGTGGGGGTAATGTTTTTATAATCCTTTGAAAAATTGGTGCGAAACATCACCATTGGCCTAAAATGGGTTCTCTTTTAAACACATGATTTTTTTTTTTAAAAAATAAACATTCTTAACTAATGGCCCAATCCTATCCAGGGCCAGCATGCAGCGTCACCACTTGTGCTAAATGCTATGGGCCGGCAGGGAACCAGGTGGCCCAGGAGAGGCAAGTAAAGGAATTTCTTACTTACCTCCTCTGCTGCTACCTGGTCCCCAATAGGTCTGTTGAGATCTAGGCCAGCTATTTTGCTGACATAAATCTGATAGATCCAAGGGGATGTGTCAGGCCTGGGACAATGGTTCAGATCTTGCAGATGCCCTGCCACCAAGATCCACCCCGATCTGATTCCCGCCGCATCTGCCCCTGCCACCACCTTACCTTCTTTGGAAGCCCGTCTACTGCCCACCACCGCTGCCACAGGGCTTTCCAGCTTCTGTGCCATTGGCAGATTGCGCCTGCTGTCAAAGCGACTCAGGCGAGGGCAGCCTGCGCGATTTGCTATCACATCGCAAGGATAGGATTGGGCCGTAAAAGTATCCAAATACTGAAATTATACATACTAGATGGCAAAGAACATTCAACTAGGCCAAATAGCCTGAGATTCAAACAGCCCCACACTGACTCATTGAGAAAATGCTCTCAGCTCACCTTTACATGCTTCTAGGAAACCCCACCAGCTGCAATCACTCACTCTGGTAGTGACAGAAAGTTTAGCTCTTCAGTTTAACCTTTTGGTATTACAGCCATCAACGCCTCGAGCCTCTACATCCAGAACAAAATTGTCATTCTCTTTCTGTAGCTTCTTAAAGGCCCAGAAAAATGAAGAACTCAACCCTCTATTACTAATATATGTTACTGTACAGCTTGTGTGTGAGCGTGCACATATGCATGTGTGCATGCAGTTATATGCAGTATAATACAAATATGCTAATAATTTGCAAATACTATTAAAGAAATCAAGCATATAATTTAAAAATCAGATTAAAATACATTTACCATTGAAATTACAAAAAGAGGGGAAACAAAACATGTCAGAAGATCTACCTAGCTTTATGATTTATACAGCTGCCCCTCATCTTATGCAAGCGTTATGTTCCAGAGTCAGTGCGTAAAGTTAAAATTGCATATACAGTAGATTCCTCGTATCCGTGGGGGATAGGTTCCAGCTCTTACCACGGTTAATTGAAACTGCGGAAAAGAGTGAACGCTATCCCCCTGCCCATTACCTTCATTATGTTGCTATCGCTGGTGCCAAGCCAGCGTGTCTCTTTCTTCACCAAAATGCTATAAGCCAGCATGCTGCATGCTGGCTTATAGCAGGCAAGCAGCCTGAATACTAGAGAGGCTCCTGAACGTTAAACAAAAAGCTTGGAGAAGAAAAGACTAAGAGGAGATTGGATAGCCATCTTCAAGTATGAACGGCAGTCACACAGAAGCAAGGGAGGATTTACTCTCTTTGGCTCCTGAGGCCAGAACTAGAACCACTGGGTTGAGACTATTGGGAGGTAGATTTAGGCTAGACATGAGGAAGCCTTCCTAACTGTAAAAGCTGTCTGGCACTGGAACAGTTTCTCGTGTACAGTAGTGGGATCTCTCTTGTTGGAGGTTTTCAGGCAGAGACTGGACAGCCAGCTGTCAGAAACGTTGTAGCTATTGCCTTCACAGAGTAGGGACTGAACTAGCTGACCTTCCAAACTAACATTCTACAAGTCTATATGTTTGATAGTCTCAGGAATGTTTCAAGTAGGTTATGTGATGGCTTCATACACACAGTTTGAAAGATTCAACACTTGTTGTGGACGGCTTATGGTCATGGATATGAACTAATGTGAGGCAGCAATCCAGAAAAAGAATCATTCCCAGCTAATTGAGCAACAAAATTGGTTAATGTTGTTAATAAAATGGAAGAGACTCATGAAAGGATTTCAGTGTTTCCACTTTATTAAGAAACCAGTGCGGAGTGGACATCTTCCTGTGTGATGTGGGGATGATCTTCTGAACTGAGGAGATTCTGGCTCAACTTACTGCTCAGGCTTGATGCAACTTGGTTGATTTTGGGCCCGTCACTTTCTCGCAGCCTAACCTACCGCACATGGTTATTGTACGGCAAAAACCGGATAACCGTAAATACACAACTCACAGCTCTATGGAGAAAGGATCAGATACAAATACATTGTTAATAATGTTGCCAGGTTTCCTGAAACATTGTTCTCCTCTATAATGTCAATGGAGTGAATCCAAAATAAATTACTATATATTAGTAGGAAAGCAAAGTAAAAAGTGCAGCAAATGGAAGGAAGCTGGCACTGCAGAATCTGCTAACATGTGAAGGGGACAGTGACCAGCCCCAAAGGGAGGGCATATGTCACAACTTAGCACTGAAGAGATCGATGGAAAGTTTCCTGGTACTGTTTGATCTATCAAGCAGTGTAATTTAGGCAAGTTGATTACTTTGTTCATTTGGCTTGTGAAACGTGTAACCTCTATTGATCCAAGGATTAAAGACAGTTCTTCTTTCATCAGGTACACACTTTGGAATAAGTTGGAAGAAAGTAAGATTAGCCAAAGAATACCCCTCATGGGATTGTCACTGGGGCCCACATAAAGAAGGAGCAGTATTCATTTGGCTGCTTACATTTTCATCCATTCTTCACTTAAGCACAATGGCATAAACTGACTTAAGCTTCATTAAAGCATGAATAAAAATCCCCTGTGCATAGAAAGCCAGCATGTTAGTGAGAAGTCTAAAACTATATTCCCCTGGAATGCTAGATTTCTTTGTGCAAAGAAGTTATTTTTCAATATTTCAGAGGTGAAACTGGGACAAGTATGAACCTGCAACTTCTCTAGCTTTACACCAAGTATCGCTGCCTGACTTGCTGTCATTTCCTCCCTGCTCCCCACCTACCCCCTATGCTATTACACGTTGCTGATGGTGCTTCTCAGTATTCTGTACAATATATTAATTACAGTGCAATCCTATCCAACTTACACCACCGGTGTAACCAGTGGAGGAGGGCAGGGCAGGAGGCTTTGGAGGGGAGGGGAGATTTATATCCCCTTTGAAGGGGATTTGAATCCCTTTCCATTCTGAGGCCTCCTGTTCTCGCTGCACCGCTGGTTACACTGGTGGTGTAAGTTGGATAGGATTGTGCTGTTAATGTCCATCGCCTTTCCTGCAGTGATGTAAAGCAAATATCTTGTTTGTTCTGTTGGCTAAAGATATACTAGAAAAGAATAACTGTCATATAAGGTGTGGTGTACAGTTAAAGCACTAAAGTTAGCAGCACATGAAATGGCAGGCTTTGTGCTACATATTGCCTAAATATTCAGGTGTATACCCTAATATTGGTGTGCACAAGAAACAAGATGCATCACTCCCCAGTCACCTTCCTTGAGGTTTAACTTCTAAAGACCAAGGGGAGGAGGCTGAAACCTGACAATGGCAACGTTAGAAATTCACCCTATTTCAAAAGACAAACAGGGATGGTGAGTTACTAGGGACAGGCACAAGAAGATAGGACCTGTCCCCGATAGAGATAGTTGGAGAATACAGATGCTCTACCTGCAGTCCGAAGTGGGACATCCCAGGAAAAGCTACATCATGTGATTCTTCTGCATGTATGGATTAGCTCTGCAAAGGGCACCAGAGAGCCTTCCCAAACAGTCAGCCTGAAAGGTATGCAGGGAGAAAGGGATACCAAGGATGGCAAGAGCTTGCACATTTTGTACAGCAAGTGCTCCATTTGTACATAGGACTGCTGCAGCTCTTTAATGGCAAGTCTTACTCTGATGCTCCATATCATTTTATAACATCAAGCTTGCAGAGGTGATAGTGTAAACCCATTTATATACATGCCTGGCTGATTCGCATCCTAGGATGTTTTCAAATCTGAAGCTGAAATTGGTTTGTGCCTCAATTGGTCCACACACAGCAAGTATAAAATTGACATTTTCTAGAAAGTGCATTTGCTTTCCTTTCCACATTTTCATCCCACATTGACAACATTTGCACATGGTACAAAAAGCACAAGACAAGCTCAAATGTGCTTTTTAATTTTGTGTGTGAAACATTCTTAGGCAGCAACCAAACTTTATGATATACACAGATCTGCCACTGAAAATGGCTCCCATCCCCATTGTCTATAACGATTTATTTAGGCTACAATCCTATACATACTAACCTAGAAGTCCTACTGAACTCAGTGGAGCTTTCTTCTGAGTAGTCATGCACAGAATTGGGCTGTTATATTACGTGTTACAATATCAATATACAACATAAATGTGGCTACTGTCATAAATGACAGCCACACATCTAGGCATATCATACAGTACATCCAGTAAAGCTTACCGGTGTCCTGATGTCACAATGCTGTTCCTTCCCTTGACCCCTGCCTGTGCTAGTTCATCATACCGAGCAGGGACAGACAGGGAAACATGGAAAATTGTGACAACAAGACACAGGGAAGCAGCCACATTTATATTGTAAAGTAAGAAATAGTTCTAGCCTTCTCTAGAGTCACCACTGAAATTCCACTGTCCTAAAGGGACATTCAAAGTAAATTTAGGGAGCTCCTCCTCAAGCAAGACAGTGCAGAAATTTTGAGGAACAACAAAATAATGTTGAACTAGCAACCTCCGTGAGGTTTTTGCACCTCTTTAGTTTTAATTTGGCTGTGCTGAATGTTCACAACAATAAATCATCAGGCTGAAAATGAAGTCATGTCTGCGGCACCAAAACGTCTCCTGAAAATAATAACCTTAGGAGTACCCTTTTTGAAGTTCTTTTGAACAGTTGTTTCCACTCTTGGTGCTGCTTCAGTTCCCTCCTCCACCAGCCAATCAGGGATTATATAATGAATGTGACAGAGTCATGATGCCACATAACATAGCTAATCAGACTTACCCCGTATTTATCGGGGTATAACACGCACCAGCATATAACACGCAACTTTCCACATTTTCGATTACATCAATGACAGCCTCAATTTTGCAGCATCGGTGTATAACACGCACCCTACTATTTGGGGCCAACATTTAAGACAAAAAGGTGCGTGTTATATGCCGATAAATACGTTAGCTAGGAGATGTCATGAAGTCAACTCCAAGTGCAAGAGTTGTTTTCTGCTTTCACATGTGAATGAGTGTTCCCTGTCAGCAGCAGCCCCCCCCCCATTAAAAAAATCACTGAAATGAGAGGAAGGCTATTCATAGCTGACAAAACCTTTGATGAAAAGCACCTCCTATCAAGTCAGGCTTAGTTTTAATATTTTCCTGCTGCTAGACTATAAAAACTTTTATTGTTCTCAGATTTGTAAAAGACTAGAACCTAGGCTAGAAAGTAAACGTTAAATTCAAACAGCCCCTCCCCCCATTTCTTCTAATATGCTTTTTATTGTAACAGTTTGAAACTTTCCTGGCTTTTAAAAAAATACCCAAGGACAGCAAATGTAATAATTGCATTTTATAATTTACCTTCATTTTAATTTAAAACCTATGAGCTGCATGTACTTTTAATAAAGTATTCTGCATCAAATATTCTTATTACTTAACCTGGTACTGTAGTTTTTTTTAATGAAACTCAAACCAGTGCATTATCAAAAACTACAATATTCCCATTAGCTCTGCCTACCAGAAAGTCCAATTAGAATAAATCCCCTGGTATGGTATGCATTTCTCAATGCTCATTGCCTCCCCTACCTTCTTAATGGAGCTCAATGCCAAATCAATGATCTGTCTGCCCTAATGAACAAAAGCAGAGGGTGGCAATAGCTGATAGCAAATGTGAGACAAACATGTTCTCAAAGCCAAGCGGCAGCATTTGGAGCTACTGTGTTAAAAAACGGAGCCTGCAATGCCTCCCCAGAAAGAGTCCCCACCGGCAAGCAAGCATTTAGTAGATTTGGTTATTTTAACTGACACATCACAGTGAGCTATGCCTCCACCATCTGCTCTGCTTTCCAGTTACAAATGAAAACATGCAAAACAAAAATAAAGAAGGCAAAATCCTCATTCACAATTCCATCAGAAGGGAGTTCCAGCTATGTTTTGCAAGAGCTTTAAAACACGGGATGCAATGTCTCTATCAAGCAGCTATTGCCATGTAACCTTTGGGGCTTTGGGGGGGGGCTATGGGAAAGGCTGAAAACTGGCAGCAGGGATTGGCTAGACTGAAAGGAGACTGCATGCACTGGTGTTGGCATGAGTCGAGTTATCTTGCAGTGCCTTTTTAGCAGGGGACGGGGATGGGTAAAACCTAGTTCCCACACAACAGTTCTCGACATGAATGTCTTCTCTGTTCCCACTCCAGACTGATCACTTCCCGTGAAATGCTACCCAGCAGAGCTCCTGGGTTTGTTTTGCCTTTCCCTGAGAAGGGGAGTTTGAGCCCATTTGGAGCTATTTGCTGTGGCAAGCTCCTTTCAGAAGAGCAGCTGCTCTCTACTGTAGTCTATCTGGATCATGGGTGGTGGTCTGGGGTGGATTGTTTTGCTTCACTTGGGTGGGTGGTCTAAATCAGGGTTTCTCAACCTTTGTCCACAATGCATCACTTCTCATAGTCTAATTATCTTGGGTATCACCGGAAGTAACTGGCAATGACATCATTGCCAGTTATGTCTGGGTTGGGAGGCCAGGCGCGACACTACAAACAGCAGTAAGAGGCTCAGGGTGAGTGAGTGGGCTTTTTCAAGTGCGCACTGGAGCTCTGCCTGCCGAGCCAAGCCTCCTACTGCTGTTTGTGATGTTTGCCCATCATTCCAAATTTATCCCCTTGATTTTTTTAAAAGAATACAACAGGCACGTTCTGAAATACAGATAGTCTGAAATGAATTCACATTACTATCTCACAACCTATGAAACATGTTCTCCTTGGGGAGTAAAAGTGGGAAATTGTATTATTGTAAAGAATATATGAACTCTTATTATTAGCAAAGTGAAAATGGACACTTACACAAATTACCCACACCTGTGAAAACAAGGTTATCTACTTGGGAAAGTGAAAATTGGTTTGATCTAGCAAATTGTACAAATGGGAACTGTCCCAAATATGTACCTTTTAGAAAAATCTTGCAGCCAGCTTAGGCTACTATTCTGTACATATTTACCAAAGATCAGGTCCAACGAACCCAATGGGGCTTACATCTGAGTAGATAAGCATAAAATTGTGCTGCTAGTCTTCCTGTGACAGCTCCACTCAGCCAACATTCGTATATCTAAAATAAGGGGGAAGAGAGGAGGTATGGCATGGAGGTGAGCAGAATACGAACCCAGATGGGGACAGAGGCAATTGTGGCTGCAGTGGACAACCTGGCTTGAGGCAAATAGCCAGGATCAAACGATATTTTCAAACGGTGCTTTTCAACTTATTCATAAATGACCTGGAGTTGGGGATAGGCAGTGAGGTGGCCAAGTTTGCAGATGACACTAAACTTTTCCGGGTGGTGAAGACCAGCAGGGATTGTGAAGAGCTCCAGAAGGATCTCTCCAAACTGGGAGAATGGGCAGCAAAATGGCAGATGCGCTTCAATGTAAGTAAGTGCAAAGTGATGCACATTGGGGCAAGAAACCAAAATTTCACATATACGCTAATGGGTTCTGAGTTGTCTGTGATGGATCAAGAGAGAGATCTTGGGGTGCTGGTGGACAGGTCGATGAACGTGTCGACCTAGTGTGCGGCGGCTGTGAAGAAGGCCAATTCCATGCTCGGGATCATTAAAAAAGGGATTGAGAATAAAACGGCCAATATCATTATGCCATTGTACAAATCGATGGTAAGGCCACATTTGGAGTATTGTGTCCAGTTCTGGTCACCACACCTCAAAAAGGATATAGTTGAATTGGAAAAGGTGCAGAAAAGAGCGACCAGAATGATTCGTGGGCTGGAGCACCTCCCTTATAAGGAAAGGCTACAGCGTCTGGGGCTTTTCAGTCTAGAAAAAAGGCGCCTGAGGGGGACATGATTGAGACTTATAAAATTATGCATGGGATGGAGAGAGTGGATAGAGGGAAATTCTTCTCCCTCTCGCACAACACCAGAACCAGGGGACATGTGCTAAAATTGAGTGGAGGGAGAGTTAGAACAGACAAAAGAAAATATTTCTTTACCCAGCGTGTAATTCATCTGTGGAACTCCTTGCCACAGGATGTGGTGATGGCACCTGGCCTAGATGCCTTTAAAAGGGGTTTGGACAGATTCATGGAGGAAAAGACCATCACAGGTTACAAGCCATAAGCAACCTCCTGGTTTTAGAAGTGGGTTTTCTCTGTGCCAGGTGCAAGGGAGTGTCAACGGGAAACAGGTTATCTTGTTGTCTTGTGTGCTCCCTGAGGCATCTGGTGGGGCCACTGTGTGATACAGGAAGCTGGACTAGATGGGCTTTTGGCCTGATCCAGCAGGGCTCTTCTTATGTTCTTATGTTCTTATGATATTGATTTATAGCAGGGGTGGCCAACCTTCCTCCATTGGGGCCTCTGCGTTCTTAAGAGTTGTGTAGAAGACACCTGCCGAAATGCCCTCACCTATACAACCATTAAAGGACCATTAGCATTCATGTTGAAAGGTTGGCCACCCTTGGTTTATAATTTTAGAATTGCACATCTATATTATAAATAAAGGAGCCCACAGGTTCAGAGGTGGTGCTCTCACTAATGTCAATGGTTGCATAAATGGAAAAAGGAACTATTGGAGCATGCAAATGCTTTATAGTCCAATTCACATTCATCCTCAGTACAACCTGTGAGGCAGTCTTTATGATGGTCATTTTACAAATGGAGGATTGAAACAAGAGAGTGATGTGATGTCCAAAATCACTTAAGGAGAGTTAAGGAGACTGAGCTGAGATTTGAACACAGATGCCCAAGGTCCAGTGGAGAACATGACAGAGAGATGAACACACAGTAAAGAAACAACAAAACATTATGTAGCTGGGGCAGAACAGTTCATTCACATCAATCACTAAGCTAAGAGGTCCATGATGGAAAGGGACACAGGTCCATATAATGAAGTAGAATAATTAAACTCCTATGCCATGCATTGAAGGAAAAAATGAGAAAGAAGAAACAGACTGGCTTTCAAACCTCAAATCCGTAGTCTTTGGGTTCACCAATATTTTGCTGCTGTTGCTAGAACCACAGTCAACATTTGCACTGCCATCATAATAGTCTTATATATTATGCCAAATTTCCTTCTTTCATTATTACTCGCAGTGAATGATCACTCTCTGAAGCAACACTAGGATTATTAGCCAAGGGTTTTAAAAATGAGTTAATCACAGCAACCTCTCAAATTTAAAATTAATCTGCCTTCCAAATAATAAGCTAGCTCTATCAAATTGCACACCAGGTGTTAAGAAGATACGTCTGAGTGATCGGTTCCACCTACAATTACAACAAGGTAATAAGGCAATACTTTATATTTAAAAATAAATAACACTAATAAAATAAAAGGAGATTTACTAGTTTAATTTTGTTCCAGCTGAGTTTTCTGCCATGTTGATATGATTTCCTTGCATAGGTTGCTAAACAAGACTATGATTTTCTCACTTTTAAATGTGTACATATGTATGTATATAGGGCCTAGTTCCGAGTAAAAACAAAACTGATGGCAGCATGGGCAGGACTAAACATTGCACATGGTGACTCACTGCATAAAACAAGCTTCTTGCATATGGTCAGATTTAAAGCAGCTGGTCATCATGCGGCTGGTTGTCATTTGAACCCATTCTTACAATCAATATTCTGCATTTCAGAGCTTCATCTTCCTCCCCACTAAAGCCTAGTTCTCACTGTGGTGGTAGACCTGGGCTGTCCTGGTTCAGAATTCAAGTCAGAGCTTGACTGAGTGTTCTTCCATACCTAAAAATTCCTTCCCCACAGAAACTAGATGCCAGAGAGAACCATTCTATCCTAGCCTTCTCCCCGACTAGCTCACTTTCTATTTGCAGAGATTTTTTGTATGGAGAAGCAAATGAGTGATGTTGGCAAATTTCAGAATTAGGGGGGGGGGCTCAGAAATATTTTGAGTACAACTTTGGCTGTGTTAGGGTGATGTCACAACCTGTAGTGTTGAGATGGCATCATGCTTTTTTGCTGATGCAGCAGCGTGTTTCTCCATTAATGGCTACCATTGTGCAAATATTACCCAAAACATATTGCATGTGGAGCCTGAAGTGGCCGCGATGAAGGCAGGTGTGTATATGACTGAGCTGTGCAGCATCCTAATTGCATTTTGGACCTCACAGATTCAAGTTTCTCAGCACAATCCCACTCACCTAATATTTGACAATAGGGTAATGCATTTGACTGCTCAAAACTTACTTGGTCAATTGGCTGACTAAACATTGGCTAACAACACTCCTGTCTTTTCCATCAGATAATCCCACAATGTAATTTAAAAAGTTGGCCTACATCTACACTAGTGCATTCTTGTCTTCATGAAATATTTGACTGTGGTCAAATAGCAGGCAGTCAATTGACAATATCTGACCAGTCCATTGACCTTCATCCCAATGCAGTGCAGCAGACTTTAAATAATGGGATTTCAGCTGCTTACACTGATTCATCATTCCGACCTTTATACATTCTACGAAGGGGAAAAGTATATTTTCAGTACTTTTTCCATCACTCCAAGCATCAGTAGGTAATTAGGATGTGGCAAATAATCTTGTGGAAGATTTGAGATGATCCACCTACCCTGAATGTTTAATGTGTTTCACCTACCCTTCCAAGCTTCCCATATTTATTTACGGTTTTTTATACAACATTCCTGTAGCAAATCCTTTCAGAGTGATTTACAATGTAAAATGCAACATCACTGCAATAAATGACAACCGTAAACAGGGAAAACTTTATAGCATTAAAAAAATCAGAAAACCAAAAAACAAACAAATAAAAACCAACAATTCTCTTAACATGAAAAACAAACAAAGCTATCAAGAGAAAGCTCCCTGGAATAAAGTGGTCATTACTTGCCTTCTAAATGCCAAAAAATAAGAGGAAATTAGAAATGATCACCACAGTCTGGCACAATGGAACACTTTGTTGAAAGGCGGTAATAAGGTATGTGTGGTTACCAGAATATCAATTGAAATACCATTCCAAGGAACAGCAGTAGTATGAAATGATCTTTGTAAAGTTCATTTAGGGCCCAATCCTATGCAATTTTCCAGTCCAGATGCAGCCAGAGGCGTCGGCTGATATGGTGCGGTGGGGCAGTGGGCCCCAGGGCGTTAGGGCGGAGAGGCTCTGGGAAGGGCGGAGAGGCTCGGGAGTGGGGCGTGGGAATCCTTAAATTTGAATGTTTTTTTGAGTTTTTCCGCAAATTTAAAGTGTAAAACAGTGATTTTCAACGCGTGTGTGTGCTTTGCGGCCACTTATCTGAGCTCCAGGACGTTCCAGCAGGCTGGCAGCAGCAGCGACGATCTTCTTATTAGCGCATTCGCAAACCTTCCGGACTCGGAGTTTGCGCATGCCCATTCCGTCCTTGCAAACTCCGTGGGTTTGCGCATGCGTAAACTCCGAAAACTCCTGCGCCAGGGCACACAGCCTCTCCCTGCTCTGGGCGCAGGAGTTTCCGGAGTTTACGCACGCACAAACCCACGGAGTTTGCAAGGACGGAATGGGCATGCGCAAACTCCGAGTCCGGAAGGTTTGCGAATGTGCTAATAAGAAGATTGTCGCTGCTGCTGCCAGCCTGCTGGAACGTCCTGGAGCTCAGATAAGTGGCCGGAAAGCACACACACACGTTGAAAATCACTGTTTTACACTTTAAATTTGCGGAAAAACCGCGAAAAAACTTTAAAAAAACCCGAAAACTCATTATGCAAATTACTTACTTAATTTGCATAATGGGGCGGCGGGCTTTTCCGCCCCAGTTGCTGGGGAGCCTGGCTACCCCACTGGATGCAGCTGCAATGCAACCCCGAGGAAAAGGAACAAACGTTCCCTTACTTTGAGGAGGCCTCCGTGACTGCCCCACCACCACCATAGATGCAGCGCATGCCCCATTGGCACGGCTGCATCAGTGCTGGAAAGTTGGATAGAATTGGGCCCTTGTTCATATATATATGAACAAGTCCTGACTCACTCACTCATCATCGCCCCGCCCAAACCCTTAGGCCTAGACACGTAAAATTCGGGGAGCACGTTCCGTCTGTGACGTAAGCACCCACTAAGAAGGGATCTTTAGAAATTCCACCCCTAAGGGGGCGAAAAGGGTTGCTGTGATCCTATTCGCAATTACCTGGGAGTAAGTCCCATTGAAGACCTTCCTCTTTTAAATGTTCACCTTGCGCTGAGCAATGTCAACATGGCATGGGTGAAATGCCTGCCGCCGAGCCCGGAAATGGGACGGGGATGTGGCGGCTGATATCCCCACCCTATCCTGGGCCAGCTTGGACAACTGCCGCCCTCCCTCACCACCCGCCCCACCCTTGCACTCGCCGGCAGGAGACTTACCTTCTCCAGCGGTGGCTGGGTGGCTTCGGTGGTGGAGTGAGGGCTGCCGGCCTCCGTGCTGGTGGCCCTTACTCTCGAGTTGTCGCAAACGTGCTTTATGGCTTTATGGCACGTTTGCGACAGGTTTCCTCAGGCAAAACTGGCCGTAGCCAGGGTATCGGAAACATTTGCTGGCTATGGCCAGTTTTGCCTGAGGAAACCCCTAGAGCGGGGAGAAATGTAGCAAGTAGACTGTGGACTTTATTTTTATTTTCCTGCCTGTTTGATAATCTTATGCGCCCCTCTTTCTCCAGTTGCTGGAGTCTTGCGCCTAAAGAATTTCAACAGACCTTTGGTAAAAATAAAAAAAAATTATTGGTCTCTTCAACAAAACTTTGACATGGCTTCTTTACCCATACCTCCGATATCGCTGCAAATTTCACTAGTATTATGACTATTTTAGTGGCAACTCTAGTAGAGAGAACAAAGACGTTATATGCCTGGAACTCCCTCCCTGATCAACTGCAGGATGGCCTCTCTCTCACCTTCTTCAAATTCCTCCTCAAAATCCACCTTTTTCATGAAGTCTTTCAGCCCAAACCTATCCAACTTCCCAGTGATGGAGCCACAATGCAGCCCCGAAGTAAGGGAAAGTTATGGATGCCTAAACCTTCCCCATGCCATAAGCCTGCTACACAGTTTCATTTTAGTAGAACCATGGATTTCACACTAGATTCCATTTAGGACAGAATTTTGTGGCAACGTTATGCAAACACTGAAGGTAACCACAAGAAATGTACATGTAATGTATCAAATTGAAAATGAATGACAGGATTCTAAAACAGGCAGGCTGTACAATTATGGGATCATGAATACATCTTCAGTGTTCGGGATACTGAAGGGAGAAATGCGAGTGTTTGAAAAGACCAGATAGCAGATTATTGCAGCTATTAATGAAATATGAGGTGTTGAATGAAAGATTCAGAGGCAGTGAGAAGGGTGAATTTGGAGAATTTCTTTTGAGAAGAAAAATGCAACTAGATCTGAAAATAGCTTAAATCTGTGGGGTGACCAAGAGTGATGAGGGAAAGATAAGCCCAAAATTGAGCAGAGAAAGCATCAAAGAACGGAGGCGGCGTCAGCTATAAAATTTGCTAGATGAAGTGTTAGAGAAATAGAAACAGAAATAGAAATAGAGAGTGAGCATAAAAGTGTTACTGAAGTCAGGCAAGCTGTGATGAGATCATCTGAAGACAAAGTCTGAAATCAAAGTCTGAATCCTGTTACAAGAAGCACAGGAACCTAATGGCCTCTGATATCTTTTAAAAAAAAGAATGAAGGGGGGGGAGTTCCTCACAAAATTATTATTGGAAAACTGTCAAACAGGTAGGTGGAAAGCAAAATGTGAATAGACAATACGTCTAACAAGTAAAAAGGACAGAGTTGCAGAAGACAATGATAAACAACTATCAAATGCTACAGAAAAGTAAAGAAATATGAAATTTATATGGAGGTTCTCAATGGGCATCATCAAAGACCAGTCCCTGAAAGGTGCCACCAGGCCCATTAACTGCCAACCAGCATTGAACATGAACATGAAAATGAGCGAACTCAGGAAGATAGTGGAGGACAGAAAGGCCTGGCGGGATATGGTTCATGGGATCACGAAGGGTCGGACACGACTTAACGACTGAACAACAACAACAACAACAGCATTGAAACCAGATTTCAGAGAATAGGAAGGGAAAGGGAGAAAAGTGTGTGAACGAGGTTAGGAAGCAAGATTAAAAACCTGCAGTTTGGAAAATTTAGAATTCAGATGAGGACCTGGGACACCTGGAATTAGAAATAGAGGATTTGATTGATTGGCAAATTGATAGAAAGTATTTAAAGTGAGCCTTCAGGCTGGCGCATTGATCCTGTAGGAAGGAGAGATGGGAAGTGGAGCGGGCATAGGTATTACCCATTGTTGTGGCCTGAAACATAGTAAAAGCATCCATATACTACATGTGCTTGCAGAACACAGTGGGATTAGAGGGTAAATAGAAAAGAATCCTGAGGAATTTCAATAGCAAGGTGGGATTTTCTACAGAATTTCTCATCTATAGGAGAGGTAAAAGGAGAGGGGAAAGTGACCACATTCCACAGGTGAGTTATAGGGGGAAGAAACCAGAAACTAAATTCCCCAGGCAGAAAGATCTAATAGAGGCAGCAGAGATTGTGTCAGAAATGAGCCGGAGAACATTAGGAGACCCAGTTGGGAAGACCAGAACTAAGGTTGCCAATCCTCCAGGATTGACCTCCTGGGATCAGCAGCAGTTGGTAGGTGACACACTGAAGCAGTTCTGGAGATTTTAACAAGGTCTCTCTGGTTTAATGATATTTTGTCATGGGGAAAAAAAACCTCCAGGAATAGCTGTAGTCAGAGTTGGCAACCCTAGCTGCAACCTTGGTAGTATTGTAAACTTGACTCTTTTCTAACCATAAGAATATTCTTGAGCCAGCTGTTTCATTTGAAGACAAATGAGCTGGCTAAAATTGTTAGAATATTGCACTGGACATGGTTTTGTAGATAATGCTTTCTGTAGATATCCAGTCAAAGAAGATTATGTCTAAATAAACTTACAGTCCGTTTGTGTTTATTCTAGATAGAGCCCTGAGGCTCTTTTGATTCATAAATGTGCTCACTGACTTTTATCAGGTTAATGTACTATAACTAAACGTAGCTTCTTGTCATTCTATAACAAAATACTGTATAATTGAAAACTGTGTTTTGTATGACACAGAAAACGTTCACTGGTACATGTGCAATAAGGAACCCTATATTATTAAGTGCCATTAGTGTGCATGGTACTAACTTTACAAGATGAGAGAAGATGGGTCCCTGTCCCAAGATGCTCACAAAAGAGACACAAGTGAGACAACAGAGAAAGAGAAGGGAAATGGTATCAGCCAATATGGGGAAGAATACTGTATGTGATTATCAGTGCAATCCTGACTAGGATCCGGCCGGTGGCCCATGGCCGCCCGCCGGATCCTGTGCACCGGCAGCCAGCGTGGCTGCCTGGCGGGAGTTCTACTCGGAGAAGGAGATGCTCATCTCCTTCCCCGAGTGTAACCGGGGCCAGGCCCTATTGGCCTCCTTGGATTTCCGCCAGCTATTCTGCTGTCAGAAGTAGAGGAAGCCATGTAAAGGCCCTGGCGCCCAGCGGGGGTCAGGATACAGCCAAAGACTGCCCCCTCATGGGCTGCCTGGGCCAATGGTCACCCTCCCCTGCCCGGCAAACTGCCCCCCCCACCCACTGGATCCTTACCTGCCACTCCGTCGTCGGAGCAGAGGAGGCCGGCTACTCCGCCAGCCTTCCTTGCTCTAAAGTAGTCGCGAACATGCTTTACAGCACGTTTGCGACTGCTTCCGCCGCCGGAACGCTCGTTCCAGCGCCATGGCTTTAATAAGGATTGGGCTGTATGTCATGCACACATATGTAGACTAAGCTCCAGTAAGGTAAAGTGACTAGGTAAAATGACAGCCCAATCTAACCAACTTTCCAGCACCAATGCAGCTGTGCCAACAGGGTGTGCGCTGCATTCTGGGGGTGGTGGTGGTGGTCATGGAGGCCTATTTTATTTCCAGGGCTCATCTGCACTACTACTTCTCCTTGTTTGCACTAATGTGCTCTTGTGCATGTTTATGGTGATCACACTGGACTGCACTATGGGTTACATAGCATATACTGTAGTAGACTGCAAAACTGATGATGCAGGGTAACTATGTTTGTAATACAGTACTTGCATGCTTATGGGAATCCTAGATGGCAAGACTGGCCCGAAAAATAGACCATTTTTCACCACATACTATTATCACTGTTATTATTTCTGTGCTGTTAAAGTACAGTACAAAGTGCCTCAGTAACTATTTCAATAGTCTGCCTCTCTATTATTCCTATTCTACAGATGGAAAACTGAGTTCTGTGATGAATGCTATTCCTTTATGGTTATATTTTTAGGGAATACTTTAAAGCAATCTAATAAAAGATTCAACCTTTGCTCAAAGAAGCTCATAGTATAAAATAGGGGACAGAGAAAAATAAAATATCACAAGAGATGCATCTGCAGCTTGATTCTTTGTATGTTAATTGAGAAGTAAGTCTCGCTATATTCAGTCACTCTCAAGTAAATGCATGCAGGACTGATAATCACAATAAAAAGGGCAGGAACCTCAGCATCAATGTGTGGGTTCATTTGTCTCATCCCATTTTCCATGTGAACTTGGACAAGTACATTTCTGTCCTGTCTAACAAGTGTCAACAAATAAAATATAAATCACTGCACTTTTCCTACCAAATTTTCTTAAGTGCATTTATATTTAGGATTATTTAGGAACATCAGGATAAGTGCATTAGATGGTGTGACTACTTTCCATCAGGGCTAGAAAGAATGCCAACAGCAGCCAACAGTTGTTTGGCTGAATGATGATTCAGTGGAGTGGAAGGGAGAAAAAGAAGTTATATCACGGGGTTTACAGCAAGGCTAGTATCTGAGAGGCCCCTGATCCTTTTCAAGGAATCCTGACTATAACTTATTGCTAATTGGAGCATTTACCTCCCTAGGGGAGGTATCCTCTGCAAAGTGCAATGGCAGTTCTGCAGCCTCATCAGCTTTTGGCTCCAATGTCATCCAGTAAGTGTGGTGATATACTCCCTTTTCCCATGCCTTCTCTCTTTTCCTCTACCTTTGATGCATCAAGGCAGAACAGAGAACAATCTCCACACCCATGGTTACATAGGAACATAAGAATAGCCCTGCTGGATCAGGCCAATGGCCCATCGTCCCAACTTCCTGTATCTCACAGTGGCCCACCAGATACCTCAAGGAGCGCTCAAGACAACATATCTGTATCCAGATGTGGCCTCAGCATCAATTTGTACTGTCTGTTCCTCAGCTTCCCCTCTGGTATTGGCCCCTTATACTTCTCTGCTGTGTTTACATGTCATTGCTACTTTGGACATCACAAGCTTAGCCAAGGAGCACCTCAAAGTGATGTCAGTTCTATGCAGGACACAATTCATCAGGGAGTCTTCTGCATAAGTTCAGCTGGAATGGATAAAATGTGTTTTCTTGTCCATCTTCCATTACAATGTGGACAGCACTCAAGCTTTTGGCCATAATACAGTACTTACAACTACCTACTATTTGCCATGGAGATGAAACTAATGTATGAAATAATTTATTTTACAAAAATAGCAGCCACAATTGTTGCTGAATTCAAAGGAAAGCAATGTGATAATAGTTCTATAACTATTAGACAAAGTACTTGCTCCTGTAAAGAGTTAAAACATTTCTGAAAGATAAACTGAAATATTGTAGGAAAATTGCCCCTAAATTTTAAGAGAAATCACTAAAAATAATAGTGGCAATTCATACTTATTATGTATAATAAAACACATAAATGTATTACTCTATGAAGCACATTCCAGAAACAATAGGCGTATCACAATGCAAGGAGAAATTGAAAATTAGTCCCTCAAGGTGCCACACAGAGCTTTAAAAAAGAAAACCCTTACAGCACAGGACAGAACTGGAAACAGTGATCCAACTGCATTCCAATTTTAAAACAGACCTAGTTGCCACACAATTATGCCTACCTCAAGTATTTTCGTTAACTTTGTTTTTATTCATTTTCTGAAAACAGATGTACAAATGTGATGATCTCATGAACAAAGCTTAAGCTACTTATTTAAAAAAACTGAAGTAATATGTGAGTATTTCTAAACCAAAGAAGTAAATTTTGAGATTTCTGCTTGTGCAAAACAGCAAAGAAATCTTGAGGGGAACAGAACGAGTTTGGGGAAAGTGAGCACCAAGCCCAAAGTTGTCACAGAGTTTTACCCAACGTAACATTTTGAGGTGAATTTGGGGGTTCCAAGGAATTTTAAGGAAATAAAAAAATTCAGACTAGTGAAGTTTCTCACAAGTATTCCATGTACCCCTAAAACTGTCTCAGGAAGATGCTAATACTGCTGAGAAGAATTCTTATCTATCTATTGTTGAAGGGCAATGAGCTATAGCCCTATAAAAAGAATCTACCAGTTGCTAGTAGATTGACATTTTGGTACCCAAACGTCAAAGTTAAATCCCAAGAGCCAAATTAGTATCATAAGAGCCAATTAGAAGAGACACTGGGAGATCTGCGATCACTACAATACCTGTACGTTGTGTCACATGAAGTAAATAGCAGCTGGTAGGGGAATTTAGATCTGGAAAACAGCTCAGGGGAAAGAGTTAAACGCTCCCTCCCTCATTGCTGCTCTCCTGATCCATTTTTTTTTCCAGGTACCAGACCTTGTCAATAAGAATTAGTGAGAAAGGCAGTGCAGAGTAGTTATGTACCCCACAGTGCTTCTTTCCAGAGGAAAACACCTAATCAAATGTGAAAAGGTAGTACTGCACATCTTCAATGCCCTGTATAGCATCCTTGGCCCTTCCAATGGTTAACAGAAACAAATCAAATTGCACATAAAATAGTCAAAATTATGCAAATCTGCTCAGTTCACATCATTTTAGAGAGATCAGTGGATTTAGATTTTTCTTTTAGTACCAACTACAGAAAGCCTTCGTTATAAATCCACATGTCAATGCTGAAAGCACACTGTCCTTAACTCTTGTGAGTTTGATGTGTATGCTCCCTGGTAATAGATGTTATGTAGAACCCAGAAAATTGAAGCAAAGCAATATGAAGATAGAAGACATTGCATCTTATTTTCCCTGCAATTAGGGTTTTTTTGTCAGTTCCTTCCTGCTAACACAGATGTGTTTTGTGGCACACTGAATTTCTTGCAAAAGAAAAGATGATTATTAATAATATGCTCCATTATACTGAGTAACTCAAAATTGCTTGAGAATAATAAAAGTTGAATTGTGAAGACTGAAATGTGGATAATAGCTGCACTCTTCTGTTTGGTAGAGGGTGGGGACAGAAGAAAAACAGCTTATTTTAATCTCATTATTTCTGTCTCCCCACCTCCCAGCACACTGAAATGCTAAATGGTTCTAATGGGAAGCAGATAGCTTCCTTTTTCAGACATTCTGTCTCTAACCCATGGTGGCAGTTATGGGGAAAGGACTCTTCCATGTAGAATGAGGCTTACTTTGGTCATTTTGACTTGCTCAAAATATAAATTTTCTTTAATTTGTAGCTCTCAATACAATGGCCCCAATGGCTACTGTTAAATCACAGCCAAGTCCATTGAGACCAATTTTTCCTGCTTTCAATGGGACTTAAGTCACAACTAACAGTACATGGTGCCAAGATGTTTCCTTGCAGGGCTCCTGTGCTGCCCAATATGCAGAAATGTAGCAGGAAAAACTTTCTGTCTTGCAAATGGAATGATAAAAAAGCTTCACATGACTAATGGCTGCACAGGAAGCACATGGGCCTCACTAGAAAAATGTTGGCAACTATAGATCAGAAAAAGAGAAATATTTGTTTTAAATAAAAGCATGGATAGGGATTCTGATGCATATTCTTGATTTTGAAAAGATTCTATGCTAATACATGCAGATCTAAAAAAGAAAAAATATTTGAAATGTACACAAACGTAAACAAAAATAGTGGCAGTAACCCATCTCTTAACAACTCTGGCTACATGAATGAAACTGTAAATCTAAGGGTTAACTTATCTGGATGTAAGTGATCTTGAGAGCATTCCTTTGCAAGACCCAGATATAAATAAAATTTGCAGTTTATATGTGGCATAAACTCCTATCATCTTTTCTGGAGACTTTTTTCATGCACATAGATAGTGCTGTCAAAACGCCTGCAAGAACATAAAACATGCCAAAAATGTGCATACACATGGCTCCTAGTAGATGGTAGGTGTTTTAGAAACATGCTTAATTAAACTGATAATTGTTGTAGCTTAATGAAGGTTTGGGAGAAGCTAAGTTGATAAAAGATTCAAATCATCTGGCTGAACAAACAGAAAAGAAAGATTATCACATTGTGTATTAACCATGTTTAAGAATAATGTATTTATATGCCTTAATTGTCTTTAGGCAAGCCACATTTATGTTTAATCATAGGATACGTAAAGTGGAAGTAAAATGCTGCTCATTTCACATGGGCAGCGCTCCTTGCCGCACCCGGCCATCATGCGAAACAAGGCCAGGAAGATTCCTGCACCCAATTGGGTGCTTTGTTTGGAGTGGGGGAGACTTGTGGCCATTTATTGGCTGGTATTCTGATCTGTATTAGTGTGCTTTGGAATCCTGACCACCCACCCTCCCATTGGACAGCCTGAGATCAGCTGGTTGCCAATTGAGCCAGGTAGGAATTTTTCGCCATCTACCTGATTGGCCTTGGCTGGCAGGGTTTTGTTGTTTGTTTTTGCCTACCTCAGACTGCTGTATTTGGGTCAGATGGCTCTTTCTGTAGCCAGGGCAGTCATTTCTGGCAGGTTTTGTGCAGGCCATGGGGCAGGAGTAGGAAATTTGTTACGCACCCTGAGATAAGCAAGAGTCAGTGGGCCAGCCAATCCCAATCCCTAGGAGGCTATCTAGCTCAGGGAGGTTGACTAGTGAGCTCTCAGGCTTGGATTGCAAAGTCGACCTTGGAGGCTTTCCTGCTTGAGGAAAGTGGTGCAGTCCAGCTTCCTCAGCCCCTTCGGGCTGGCATAGAAAAGCTCAGGCCATCAACCAAGAGTCCGCAACTTTCAGTGCGGGTGGGAATATCCAAAAAAAGAATAGATGATCATTTACTGTCTCCTAATGTGAAGAGAGGAGTCTCTGGAGAAGACTCTGATGCTGGGAAAGATTGAAGGTAAAAGGAGAAGGGGAAGGCAAAGGATGAGATGGTTAGATAGCATCACCGATGCAACGAACATGAAAATGAGTGAACTCAGGAAGAGAGTGGAGGACAGGAAGGCCTGGCGGGATATGGTTCATGGGATCACGAAGGGTCGGACACGACTTAACGAAAAAACAACAAACTAGGTTAGATTCCTGCACACAGGAGGTGAACCTCAAAAGACACTGAAGAAAACTGTGTTTATTTACAAATACACTCCAACTATTTATCATCATGGCTAATGCATTTTGAATATGACAATTCATAAGAAGCAACTCTTGGGATAGAGGGACAAAAGGTTTAAAACATCTCTTTAAAAGTTCCTCGGTGAAAAATCTCTACTAGGTTCATTAGTCACTTCTTGTCTCCTGAATGAGGAGTCTATCCTTTGGGATCAATATGGAGGAGATAAAGGGAATTTTGCTCATAATTGGGCTAGGAAAGAACCAAGCTATTTTCTTTCATTTTCGAAAACTGGATGGATTAGCCAAGCTCAACTATGCACTGAGCCAGGGACGGGGACACCCATCACTAGGGATGTGCATGAGAACCACCCCAAGAACATGCGCTCGTCTTACTGAAACTCTTGGCTTCCCCTGAAGTTCCTCAGATATTTCACCTGCGAAGGAACCAAATTCTCTTTGAATGTAACTTAAGGTGAAATTGAGGTGGCAACATGAATTTATACAAGGAGAGAGAAAACATGTTACTACCTAGAGACTAGACTTTAATATGTTTAATATTAAAGTGTCCATTGCTATCATTAGCCTCTAAGATACCACCAGATTCTTCACTTTTGTTTTTGTATGTCACTGCTCTCTAGCCACATTTTAGAGTCACAAAGCCATCTTAAACAATCTCCAAATGATGACATCGACACTTGGAAAGGCTGGCTTATTTTTATGATGGCAAGAGATCCAGTGGATATAGTACTAATAAAGCATTCAGCAAAATGAAAACCAAATTCTAAGGAAATTTTCCTGAATTTGTTGGTTTGCAAATGTTCGGTGTTTAGTAGTAAGAACTGTTTGGCCAACAGCTGGTACTCTGAAACCATTTTTATTTCTGAATATGTAAGGAGCAATTGCTTTTCATCCCTTGCTAGAAGCAAACACCTTAGCAACATACCTTTGAGTGCAGTCATTGTTCTGATGAGAGACGTGGCTAGATCTAGGCTTGAGGAATCACGTTCTAAAAGGTTTTGATGGAACCAGGAACAGATCCATTCCCTTCCACCCTAACTTCAGAATGCATTGTACAACCTGGAATGGATTCAGCAATTCACTCTGAGCATGTATAGAACCCTACAGACATGCCAAATCTTCTGGCATGATGAGAAACTGGCCATTACAGTGCTCCCTTACAGCATCTGAGACCTGCCCCACAGTGAAGTGGTGCTCACAACACAACCTTTCTGCTGTGCTGTGGGCCTCCTGACATGTGAGGTAGGATTGTTTTTCACATTTTTATACCGCCCTTCCTCCAAGGAGCTCAGGGTGGATACATGGTTCCTCCCCTCCTTTTTGTCCTCACGACAACCCTGTGAGGTAGGTGAGGCTGAGTGATAGTGACTGGCCCAAGGTCACCCAGGAAGCTTCATGGCTGAGCAGGGATTTGAACCTGGATCTTCCAAGTTCAACTCCTGAACCTTTACACCATCCTGGCTCTGGATTAGAATGTCCCGGGGACACCCTCAGCCACACTAGGTTTGCTTCAAGTGCTATTTCCAGAAGGCATTCAGAATCTATACTATTAAATCTTGACTAGAGACAAAAGCTAGACAGAAAAAAAAAGTGTCTACGTTACAGGCAACAATGGTTCCATCATTCCAATTCTCTTCAGCTGTCTGAACAAACTATTGTCCGTTTCCTAACTTTGTACTCTTTCCTTGTTTGGAGTTGTGTTAGTTCAATTACACTGGATCGTAACCAGATACAAATTAAACACATGCCTCCTCTGGGGAAAGACATGCCTTTTCATGCTCTGTCAAGATGAGCAGCAACAGGAAGGCAGGGGGACATAGAACACAGACTGTCAGGGTGATTTACCTTTGCTTCAGTTGCCATGACCTCACGATTGTTTATTTAACTCTATAAATAGAAAACCTTTCATCCAGAGAGACAAACTGTGCAACAGTCACAAAGTTGTCTGACAGCTGACAGGCATTGTTAGTGATGCATTTCCTCTAAAGAAGAGAAGGGACAAGGATTGACTCCATGAGGTGGCTTTTTTGAGCCTTGGTGAACCCATGGAACAGACAATCTCCTCCATGAGGCAACAACTGCCAAATCTTTGGAAAATGATTGTGTTAATCCAGTCTTGCAAACAGACTTACAAAAGTTACTTGCCAACCTGCCCATGTATACAAACATTATTTGTGGAACATTGTTGGCCGAAAACAACAATGGAGCCAACAGTTTTCCCATTTATGAAAGAAGCTTCCCTGCCTAGTTGCATGCAGGCAATCTCTACTGGCCACTTCTAACCAGGTCTACAAATCTGTGGTAATCTGCATGAGCATATTAGGAGGTGAGCCTCCAATTCATTCATTGTCTTTAACATCACTCTCTCTAAAGGCCAGCTCCCACAGTTTCATCACTTTCTTGTACAATCAGGAAACAGAATCCAGGATGAAGAAGAAACATTGCTATCTGGGGCATAGTTGTAAGTGGGATAAGTTTGCCCCTGGCAGTGATGGCTCTGAGTGCACCCATCCATATAAGTAGTGGCTGCCATCCATTCCTATGGGGAAAAGCAATCAGTGTGGTGTGTATGCGAGTATGAGTAAACCTTTTCCCTAACACTTTTTCTGTCTTTTAACCTTTTGTGGGAGGCCTAATCAGCCTCTGGGCTCTGCCACCAATAGGCTCCCTTGACCAGTCTCCAGAATAAGGAAAATCCACCCTCCCTATAGGGAGGCTCCTCAAGAGGGTTGGCATTTCAGTCAAACAGAGTTTGTTTGGCAATGGAAACTAGCTTCCCCTCCGCGAACGGGTGACATACTTTAACAGCCTGTTTCTAGGCTCACCCCTTGCTTGTAAGCCTTCAGTTCAGGCTACGGAGAGCCACTCCCAGCAGTGGCTGCTGTGGCACTGAATGGTCTGTACTTCCCCTTTCCTTCTACTAATTCCCTTGGCTGTTTCCCCTCTTTTTCTTTCCCTGTGCTCTGAAAACATTCCCTCTCTGGTCTCCGGGTTCTTCAGGGAGCCCATCTAATCTAACTACATCCCTTCTCTCCCCCCCCCCCTTTCATCCTGCCTCTTCTCTTTCTAAGGAGTTCATCTCTCCTTCACTCTTCTCCTACTAACCAGCTTTCCATAGGGCTCTATTGTACATGATTGTCAGCCCAATCCTATGCAGTTCTAATCAGAAGCAAGTCCCATTGTGTTCAATGGGGTCTATTCTCAGGAAAGTGTGCATAGGATTGTAGCTTGTTAGCATTAGATTTCCCCTGTATAATGTAAGAGCAAGTGTGATCATATAGAGATGCCCCATTCAAACTCCCTGTTTGGTATTCTGAGTACTTCAGTAAAGGTTTCAGCGCACTTTCATTTAACCCGCCAACTGTTCACTGCTGAATTACACAGATGTGCTATCAGCTTCAGCACAGGATACCTGCACACAACTGCTTCCCCCTTCATGGGCACATGTTATGTGTGCTTTAAAAAGCACTGCCGGTAACAGGGGCTGTGGGCCCAAATATGTGCCCTTTCAGGGTGCTGCCCCAGTGGATGGTGTAAGCAGAGGGTGTGTGTATTCTCTCTGTAGGACCCTCGGGGGCCTGTGAGCCCTCAGCATTTGTACCACCAGGCTTGACCAGTGGTGTCAGATGCTGGTTTTGAGCAGTGCCATCTTGTACTGTTGATCATCTGTATTTATTCCTAAGCCTCCTAAAACACTTCAGGTTGTATCCTAAGGTTTCCTTCCACCTGCAGAAGGACCCCTTCCACAGGTCAAAGACTCCTGCAGGTGGCATACAACCCTTTTCCATTTCTTAGATTGATACATTTGTCAATATATACATTTGTCAATATACAGTATTTTGCAGCTGACATGTGATATATACAAGCACACCCCCCCCCCCAAAAAAGAGAGTATCTTACCTCCTCTTTTGTTTAGCTTTGCAAACCCTGGTGCATAGCTGTTTGATGGAGAAGACATGGATGATGAACTGCTGAAGGAGGAGGCGAGCAGGCTTGAGACCAATGGCTCATCACATTTTTCTGAAAGGCAAAATAAGAGTGATGTTTTTTACAGACACATTTATGGACATGCTGATCAATCACCTTTGAAAATAGAGAGATACTTCAGGAACTTGCTGACTGAAAAATAAACTCTCAGAATATTCTAGTATGATTAAAACATCATAAAGGATCTGATCCGTATCATACTGAAGTTAATAACAAAATACTCATAAATTGCAATGAAGTGCAATTTTATTCTAAAATGGAGACAACTGTGATATCATAATAACATAAGAAGAGCCTTGCTGGATCAGGCCAAAGGCCCAACTAGTCCAGTTTCCTGTATCTCACAGTGACCCCACCAGAAGCTACCCAAAGAGAGGCTTTCAAACTTTCTTTCTCAGAGAGCTCTTTTTATATTAACTTTTCAGCTGAGGAACACCTTTGTAACTGTCATGGAACACTGGTGCTCTGCAGAGCATTCTAGAACATGTTCTACACAGGATGCCCACTCTTGTAATGCAGGGCACCAGCCAGGCCTGTGTGGCCTTATTGCTGCCTTACTTATATTGAGACTGTGACCTGAGACATACCCAGTACTCTCCTGCAACTACCTATGGCAGCAGACAATTGGGCAATTTAACTTACAGGACAGCTTATCTGCTGCTTCTGATGTTTTCAGCCAAGAATCCCTGTTAAGACTTTAAGGAATTCCTAAGCCCCCCCAAAATCCAGTTTGAAAACTACTATTCTTTAACAATGTCCTGCCATACATGTCTGCAACTCTGTCATTCTGTTTGCCTAGTTCTCCTGGAATACTTTGCCAGAATGAAGTGTTTTTGCGACTCCATCTTCAGGTATAGGTTCAGAAGAGGTGGTGCATGAAATGCCTAGCGGAATTGTGGGGTTCAGTGGCTTGAACTATGGAGGTGCTAACCATGACACCAGTCCAGAACCTAGTTCCATAGGACCCCTGTCCTAAGATAGAGTCTCTTGAGCCAGAACCCCCGGAAGAACCACTACATTGCCCCCAATGACCTCCTGAACTTCAACCCTGCCCACCACCAGGCAAAGACAACATATCCAGCTAGACACAACTGAGCAGTTAGAGTACTGTACAAGGCTCGAGAATAGCCCTTTTAAAATATCTCCATCTATCCCAGAGACAGTCAAGGCAAAGAGAAAACATAACGGAATCTCCAGACTTTGTTAGAACTTGTCAGTTTGGAGCTGTACAAGGGGTTGGTTGTTTTGAATCTGACCCTGCCCTGAACCATCTCCAGACTTTCGCCTTCACTCCATGCCCCTGTTCCTTTTTGAATCCAGGGAATGGGAAGAAGAGGAAGAGGAGCAGCAGCAGTGGGGGTGCCTGGTGTGCTGCCACATAAGGGGGATGGCAAGGTGCCATGCAATGCAGGCTGCAGAATTTGATGCATTGTCTCAGGTGTTAGGAAGTCTTGGGCTGACCCTGAGTACATCAGAAAGCAAAGAGGACAGAGAGTGTCAAAGATTGCGCCTTGGGAACCTGTAACACGTCACCTGGAAGAGATATCCCTCGATACCTTTTCTTCTTAGGAAATGCAGAAGGGAGTAGCACTGTTTTATGCAGTTGTCAGGAACTATAAAACCCTTTGTGACACCAGCAGCCATTCTTCACTCTCTTCTTAGGCCAATTTGCACATCTAGCTTCCAACACCAAAGAACAGGGGTTGACCAATTCCCATGGTGCCTAGATGTACTTTGTGGTAGCACCTAGTATCTTCACCAACAAGAGATTCCCAGGCAACCGCTTTGCCTTCCCCACCTGCCCATCTGCTTCATCCAGTCTCATGCACCCTCCAGCAGCATCTTTTTTCAGTTCTGCTGCTCCACATGATCTCATGGCTGGCAACTTGGCCAAGAACAAGCAACCCGTCTGGGAAATACCATTCCAGTCCCTGCACGCTTTACCACGCCAACCCTGGGGGATTTGTTGATGTTGATTGGCAACAACATTTGCTGCCCTGAAGGGGGGGGGGGGGAAGGAGGCAGTACAGAGCTTCCCATAGGCTGCAGAGTAGCAGGAGGTGGAGTTATTCAGCTGCTGGCACTGATCACAGTGGAAGCCTCAAGAAGGAGGGGGATGTGCTCACTTGCAGACCATTTTTTTTCCCCTTCCTTTAGAATTGAGGCATTTGGGGCAGAAGCTTGTGGGAGGGGGAGAGATCTGCAGGAAGAACAGCAATCTAGTAGGGAGAAATGTCCCCCCTTGCTTGGTAGGTGAATGGCAGGGGTTGTGGGTTGCCTGAACATCACAGGGGGCAATAGGTGGGGGAGGGAAAGTTTGTTTAGGGGAGAAGGCCCTTTTGCGGGTGCCATCGCGCAGGGAGGTGCGAGGGGCGGCGGCCAGAAATAGGGCCTTCTCAGTAGTGGCACCAACCTTATGGAATTCCCTCCCCTTTGACTTACGAACTGCTCCCTCCTTGGACACTTTCCGGCGAGGCCTAAAAACCTTCTTGTTCAAAGAAGCCTTCTGAGCCTTTGCCTTTTTAACATCTTGCTAGTACAGGTGGGGTACTGCTGTTTTTTATGATCTTGTTTTAAATGTAATTTTTTAATTCAATTTTTAGATGCTTTTATTAACTTTTTTTTTTGCTGTTTAAAAAGTAATTATTTATTTGTATTTTTTTATTTTTGTATTTTATTCTAGTGTAAGCCACCTTGGGTCCCTTTGGGGAGAAAGGCGGGATAGAAATATTGTAAATAAAATAAAATAAATAAATATTATTAAAATATTTACCACTTTTCAATCCAAAAAAATTCACCAAGCATGCTTATATACAAAATCTAATTTATACCATTCACTGGTGGCACCGGAGGTTTTTTTCGACTGACATTAAAACACAAAACCTGAAAGCTGAAAAATTCACCTAGCTCTTATATTTTTGAACTGGCTGCTAGATCCAAAGCGAATTTGTTGAGTCCTGCACTAGACGTGTATTTTTTCAAAAAGCATGACGTTCACTGAGCACAGTTTCTATGCAACCTCCATACATTTCCCTGGGCTCAAGCAGCGTATTGTGTGCACAAAGTGTACATGGTTACTGGGGCAATCCAAAAGGCAATGACTTGTCCACTATGTTTAATCCACAGTTTATCAGAGAAATAACTTCGTTTGCACTCCGTTAATCACTGCAGATGCAGCAAGAAGTGAAGTTTCAGAGGCCTAATCTGCCTTTGCTGTAATCTCCAAAATCCTTTTAAGCACTTTACTTCTATTGGACTCAGTATAAAGAAGATTAACTCAGTGTTATTGTCTAAAGTGGAAAAGGGGAGAAAGTTTAAAAAATCCATGCTTTGTTAGATGAAGGAGAATGTCTAGAATTAACAATGTACTTTATGTTAGGCAAAACTTTTAAGTAAGGGAAGCAGAAAATTCTTATGCTTCTACTTTCTCAGCTGCTTACAATTAACATGTAATCTTTTAGGATAGAAATTTCTTCTTTTTCTGCATTCATTACTCTCCTTCCCGGAAGGCAGCTCCTTATCAACAAAGAAAGAACTAACTACTCCAATACATTTTGTTTAATCTTTTTAATATATGCACTGCAGTGTAGGCTACACTGTAGATGAAAATGATCTTCAGTTCACACAAGAAGAGAAATCTAATTCAGTCCCCTGATGGGAGCAGTTCCATCACATATTTTTATACATATTTTTGGTAAAATTAAAGCCGGTGATTTATGAAACATTAAAAGCTCACCTCGAGTACAATATTCCATAGAAGCTGGACTCCTATTGGTTCCCCAGATTACCTAGTCTGGCTACAATATACCTTACTGACCGTTATCTAGGTGGTGCTGTAGAGTACATAAGAACATAAGAAGAGCCCTGCTGGATCAGGCCAAAGGCCCATCTAGTCCAGCTTCCTGTATCACTCAGTGGCCCCACCAGATGCCTCAGGGAGCACACAGCCAACAAGATAACCTGTTTCCTGCTGTCACTCCCTTGCACCTGGCACAGAGAAAACCTACTTCTAAAACCAGGAGGTTGCTTATGGCTTGTAACCTGTGATGGTCTTTTCCTCCATGAATCTGCCCAAACCCTTTTTAAAGGCATCTAGGCCAGGTGCCATCAGCACATCCTGTGGCAAGGAGTTCCACAGATGAATTACACGCTGGGTAAAGAAACATTTTCTTTTGTCTGTTCTAACTCTCCCTCCACTCAATTTTAGTGTGTGTCCCCTGGTTCTGGTGTTGTGCGAGAGGGAGTAGAATTTCCCTCTATCCACTCTCTCCATCCCATGCATAATTTTATACGTCTCAATCATGTCCCCCCTCAGGCACCTTTTTTCTAGACTGAAAAGCCCCAAACGCTGTAGCCTTTCCTCATAAGGGAGGTGCTACTGCCCACTAATCATTTTGCTCGCTCTTTTCTGCACCTTTTCCAATTCAACTATATCCTTTTTGAGGTGTGGTGACCAGAAATTGACACAATACTCCAGATGTTGCCTTACCATCGATTTGTACAAAGGCATAATGATATTGGCCGTTTTATTCTCAATCCCTTTTTTAATGATCCCGAGCGTGGAATTGGCCTTCTTCACAGCCGCTGCACACTGGGTCGACACTTTCATCGACCTGTCCACCAGCACCCCAAGATCTCTCTCTTGATCCGTCACAGACAACTCAGAACCCATTAGCGTATATGTGAAGTTTTGATTTCTTGCCCCAATGTGCATCACTTTGCACTTACTTACATTGAAGTGCATCTGCCATTTTGCTGCCCATTCTCCCAGTTTAGAGAGATCCTTCTGGAGCTCTTCACAATCCCTGCAGGTCTTCACCACCCAGAAAAGTTTAATGTCATCCGCAAACTTGGCCACCTAACTGCCTATCCCCAACTCCAGGTTATTTATGAACAAGTTGAAAAGCACTGGTCCCAAGCCTGATCCTTGGGGCACACCGCTTTTCACCTCTCACCATTGTGAAAATTGCCCATTGACTCCCACTCGCTGTTTCCTGGTCTTCAACCAGTTCCTAATCCACAAGAGGACCTGCCCTCTTATTCCCTGACTGTGGAGTTTTCTCAGGAGCCTTTCGTGAGGGACCGTGTCAAACGGCTTCTAAAAATCCAGATAATATCCACAGGTTCGCTCGCATCCACATGCCTGTTGACCTTTTCAAAGAATTCTAAAAGGTTTGTGAGGCAAGACTTCCCCTTGCAGAAGCCATGCTGACTCTCCCTCAACAAATCTTGTTCTTCTATGTGTTTTAAGATTTTATTCTTAATGAGACTTTCCACCATCTTCCCTGGAACAGATGTTAGGCTGACCGGCCTGTAGTTTCCCGGGTCCCCCCTCCTTCCTTTTTTAAAGATTGGTGTGACATTAGCTATCCTCCAATCCTCTGGCACAGTGGCCGTTTTAAGCACAGTACCAAGAGTCTATTCAGTATATCTTTATCTGACAGTTGCCCAGGTGATGCAGAAAATGAGGAGCTTTGGCCCTGCTGGTTCAAGCCCTCAGCACCTTACACAGAGATCGGTTGCACCACTTGACAGACAGCAATAGCGAGAGGCACACAATGTTAGTATCAGATGAAATGAGATCAGTGATTGAACAAAGGAAAATACATTAGGAGATCCAAAGAAGCACCAAAGTTGCAGGGGAAGAATTGGATTGTGGCAATGGCATTAAGGGAACAGATTCAACACTTTCCTCCTGTGCTCTTTTCCCTGACTGAAGTCCTTCCTGAAGGATTTGTATCATCTTGATACAGAATGTTCTAATACAGCTTCCCTTGATCTACATCAGTGGATCCACATCACAGGGTGGGCTTTTTTTTAAGCTAAGAAAAAAGCATCAGGAAATCTAATCCCAGATCTGAACTGTTTTCCTTTACTTCACTACAGTGGGCCCTCATTATCTGCAGGAGATACTGAACATTCCAGACACACACACCCATGAACAACAAGGATCCTCGGATGCTGGCGTCCAGCACCGGATGTCTGAATTACTTGCCAGGGGAGGCTCTGGAGGCCTATTCTACATTGCATAGGTCTGCAAACCCCTCCATAGGCTTCTGTGGGCCTCCGAAAGACTCTCCCAAGCAACCGGAAGTGACTTCCACTTAGACCAAAAGTGACTTCTGGTCGCCCGGGAGAGGCTTTTGGAGGCCTGTGAAGGCCTACGGAGGTGTTTCCAGGCCGGTGCAACGTGAAACAGGCCTCTGGAGCCCCCAACCTGCTGAGTAATTCAGACATTGGGTGCTGGATTCCAGTACCCCATTATCGTCGGGCTGCATCCGTGGATACTGAGATCCGTGGATGCCAAACCCACAAATAACAAGGTCCCACCAGTACTTCAGTTGTGGGGTAAATGGGTTAAAACATTGTCTCATAAGAGGCATTCTAAAAGCTGTTCACTCATTGTTTCTGAAGCCAGGAGCAGCAGGGCAATCCTATGTTACTGTTCCCTAGTATTTTGGGAGGATCACTCTGCCTCACGAGCCAGGCATTTCTAGTGTGACTGTAGCTTCATTGTCTATCTCTCTAAGCACTTGAATAAGCACATTCACCAGTCCTATTCAAGCTGTGATAATTCAAAGAGAGCCCACCCAGTCATGTAGAGTGGCCCAGCAGAGAGTTGTTAATTCTTTCCTTTTTGCTGCCTACCAGGGTCTGCAAAAACAGGGGAGAGGCACTGTCAAACCGCTGATGGGCCACAACACAAGGCTGGCAGGCTTCATTCAACTTGGTGGGCTGTACTTGCGCAGAGTTGTATTTTTCACCATCAAGAAAAAGCTGACTATGACTAAGATCCAGTCTGCACATTACACTCCTTGTGGGAATGCTGCTGAAAATGGCACCCAATGGTGAATTCTGTTCCTCCCTGCCATGTGATGCTCTATCACCAGGTTCTGAGTTGCCTTGCTCCTGACAGCACAGCGGATGATGTGGAGCGAAACCGGGTAGGAAACTCATAATGTGATGCTGTGTCACATGACAAGTGCTCCTAGAGGTTATGGCATGAATGAGGAAACTTGCCATGCTGGTCTTTATGCCCACCATTATCAGTGGGCATAATGTGCAGCACAGACCGATAAGTCCCATCAAAATCAATGGAAGCCCAAACATGACTCATTCCCATTCCATTCTTTTTAATGGAACTTAGTTGCAGCTAATATTTGCAGGCGTTCCGTTAGTCATGCCAGCCACATGACCATGGAAGCATCTTCAGACAGCGCTGGCTCTTCGGCCTTAGAAACAGAGATGAGCACCGCACCCTAGAGTCGGACTGGCTTTCGAGCAGGAGATACCTTAGCCTTTAATGTTCTCAGGACTGTGTCCAGTATCTTTAATGAACTGTGGAGATCACTGTTCTTAGAAGTCCTGAGCAGCAAATGCATTTTGCCATGAACATGTTTATTATTGTATTAAAACCCCTTCCTAAATGTGTATAACCTACTAACCCAGTTTTACGGCCTCTTGAGGACTAGGAAAATTGTCTGAAATTGCAGGGGTCTGGCATTTTGATGGAAAGGAACAGTCATACTGCATTCTAAACAGTCACAGTCAAGAACCAAATAAAATATGGTCCTTATGGGTGACCGTGCTTAGACAGGAGACTGTCAACTCAAGTTTTTTTTTCCAGTGTTATAAACACAGCTTGCAACGGTAGTGCTATTCCTCTTGAAAATGTGAAGCCAGGGTTTTCAAATATGTGCATATCAACATGTCAAGAGTCCACTTCAGAACTGTACAACTGTAGTGTGGCAAGGCAGGGACATGCTGTGCGGATAGGGGGCTAGTTTATATTATGTGTATTGTTTGATTTCTCATCACGTCAACATTTTGTCTGACAGCTGAATGTGTGACCTGAACCCACCAACAAGCATAGCATGAGAGAGAATATCAGATGACATTCATGTTCTATCTGCGGTGTTATAACTGTGAATGTGGCACCCCTCAAGTGAAGGACAACATGCATATGTATACAAGCACAAAAATGCAATCCTACCCTAATCCTTCACCCACCTCCATTACATGTGCAATGTTGCTATGACAAAAGCATGAGGATGAACTCAAAAGATGTATCAAGTCAGTGGTCAAATTTCAGGAAGACCAGAGGGGGCTTGTTCCCTTTACCTTTTTGAGAAGGCCTCAAATACTATTTTTAAAGGCTACTGGGATAGGGGGCACCATTTGACTAAAACTGATGTTAGGGGTCACAATGTTTCCCCACCCTTGGGTTAAAGCAGTGGTGGCCAACCTTTCAATATGAATGCTGGCACTTTAAATGGTTGCATAGGGGAAGGCATTTCAGCAGGTGCAGCTGCTTTAGCAGCACCATTAGCACTTGCAGCTGCCAAGATTCTGTCTTCTACACAACTCTTAAGAACACAGTAGCCCTAATGGTGGAAGGTTGGCCACCCCTGGGTTAAAGGATTGCCTGTTTGACAGGACTGGACAGCAAGGGGTTAACACCCAGGAGGACTGTGTGGGTGGAAGCACACCTGCAAGCAATTGGGCGTGGCCCACAGGTGTTGCTACTATTTGGGATGAAGCCAGGACTGAGTGCAGTGGGTGTGGCTCGCAGCTGCACTCAATTCGCACTGATTAGAACTTTCACAGCTGTGGGCAATAACGAAGGCATTGATTGTAAGCCCACAGCTGTAGCCAGTAGAGAGTTGATGGGAACTAACAGTATAAAAGCAGCAGCAGTAGGAACAGGAAGGAGCCTCGCCAGCTCGCCACGGGGAGATGCTGCCAGATTGCCGAGCAACAACGACGACTCTGTTCCAGACGGGGATACTCTGCCAGACTGACTGCTCACCTAGATGGACTACTCACCTGGATTGACCAGCATTGGAGGATGCTCTGCCCAACTGGAAGGTTGGAGAGACCTGGATTGATTGGACTTTTTGCTACAAGACTCTTTGCTGGACAGGAGAAAGGCAACAAGGAAATTCTACCGCCGTGAAGTAATGAGCTGGACTTTTCTACAGAAATGGACTCTCGTTAGCTAAGTAGAATCTTATCTGCCTGGGAAGGGCAATGGGACATTGTTTATTGCTGGGAAAATAATAAATCTTGTAAATAGTTGCCTTGAAGTGCAATGTTTTCTTTTGGCATACAATTGCAAGTTAAAGGGGAAAGGATTGCTAACTTTGCCTAAAGTGGACTATTGGAGCTAATATTAAAAAGGGAATACTAGTTTGCTCCCACAGGAGTATAAGTTTGGGGTGCCACATTTGGGACACAACAACTGCCAAAGCAGGGGAGCAACATCACCAACAGTTACAAAGAAGAAAAAAAGAACCCAGGCTAGCAAGGCCGGTTTACAAAGAATTCAAGAAGATTCAGCACCTACTTCAAATTTTAGTCTGGAAAAGTGCCCAAGAAATTGAAAATTTTCCTACAATGGAAAGCTGTCATGTAAAGAGGGCTTACACCAGCCTATTTCTTTGGGGATTATTCTGTTTATCTGCTTCTAGAATCATTGGGGTGACATTCATTGCTGGCATATTCAATACAAACTGTAACTATTCAGAAGATAGAATTTTTTTATGAATTAAATGTATACTGCTAAGCAATATCACTTTAAGATTATTCATCCATCCTCTGTACTTCAATGACCATTAATCTGAAGATTTTCCTTTGAAGGGAGAATACACTAGCCTTTGGAGGAAAAAAACTGCAGAATGGACAGTCGATTAACAAAAGACTGAACAACGTCCCTAGAGCCAGATTTGATAAAGACTGCTGAGCAGAACTGAATGCTCTCAGGACTTTTGCAGAAGGCTACTGGAGTTGGAAAACTGAAACAAAAAATGAGCTCCATAAAGAAAAATGTGCCATTTATTAATTGCTTGACTATTCTGATGCAGGAATTGGAGCGTCTGGACAAAGAAGCTTGTTTAGTCGATACATTGATTTTGGTCGATATGATGAATTACTGTATACTGTTGGATTCTGTTTTTGTCATTTGTTTATTTTATGTTATGTTTTACTGTGAAGGGCTCTGTGCCGATTTTAATTTGGAAAATGGTACGTAAACATGTTATTAACAGTATTTAAATTTTCATTCAAAGAAGTGATGTGTATTTAAAAAAAAAAATAGGAAGTTGCTTTCTATCAGATCATTGTTCCATCTAGCACAGTACTGTCAACTCCAAGTGACAAATGAAATAGAAGGGGGCAGTGCCTACAACAGAAGTTGTAAAAGCCTCAAATAGATGCTCGGATCTCAAGGTGGATATTGGTACAGTCCCCCAGGATCATGGTCAGGTTCCAGAGTTGGTGTATGTAAAGCCAAAACCGTATATAAAGCCAAAATTGCATATACAATACTCAAAATTACATTGAAAATCCCTTGCATCTGGAAAACATGTACCATCTCTTTAAAAATTACGAGAGATAAGAAGGAACTGAGCCTGACTGAGGGAATAGCAGCTTCTCTATGATCTCAGTCAGGCACATATTTAGTACGTGGAATGCACTATTTAAACTGTTTTTCTCTCTCTTTTTCCTTTGCCAACTACATGTAGTTGAATTTGCGCAACTCAACTGTGCGTAAGACGAGGGGCGACTGCATTGTACATATTTCCAGTGTGATTTGGCCTCAGCCTTTTTCCACTGATAATAGATCCCACTATTTGTGGAATCCCAAGTGGTCTCATTGCCCCAAGAAAGACTGAAACTGAAATACATTAGACATATGTACAATGCCAAACACCTCACCTTCTATTTGAGGGACTGCCTCTTATTTTTTTTCCTCTTCTCTTTGATTCTAACTGGTTAGAATCATGCCTCCATGGTTTCAGGCAGGGGTTTCCTTGCCCTACCTGGAGATACCAGGGATTGAATTTAGGACTTTCCGCATGCAACACCTGTGCTCTATCACTGAGCTACATAACTACGGCCCTGTCTCCAACTTATGGGGATTTAGGGGTCAAATACTATTTGGAAAATGCAGATGGTTCCACTGATCAGGAGGGCAGGAATCCAAGCAGTTGCATGAGCAACCCTGGCCAAAATGCCGGATAAAGAAGATGGGAAGAGTGACTGCAAAATAAGAGTCTTATCTGCCACATGTCCTTAACCAACCCCTGTTGAGCGTGGCTTAAATCAGACAGTAGATGGTGTTTGTGTACAGTAGATGATGTTTCTACACAGAAAGCCACCAATGTGAGATGGCAGGAGCAGAGTTGAAATACACTAACTCCCTGAGTTACAGACATCCTGATAAGGACGGCTGTGCCGGAGCTTTCATGCAGGTGCAGTCCATCTGGACTTGTGCTTCTGTGTAGGCACAATAGCGCTGTTCCAACTTGCGCCTGTTCATACTTTGGGACAAACCTCCGGAATGGAATCGGAACATGATCTGGGGATTTAGTGTGTACCTCCTATTTCTCAGTTAGCATGGTAGGTTCTGGAACCCCCCCCCCAAAAAAAAAAACACTTCAGCAGTTAGCATGCAAACTCACAAAAGTGTAAACTGCACATTGTGTGCGAATAGTATAAACTGTGAAAAGCAATATGCAAAAAGTTCCTGAACTGTGAAACTGTCATTTATGCTCTGAATCAAACTAGAGGTTACCCCAGGATAAATCAAACAGAATCTACCTTCCCAATTCCTCCTGTGTTATTAGATGTGTTTTGATATAAGTTTCAGAATAGCATTCATTTCCGTTTCTATTTTGAGAGATGTGGGGCAAGAAAAAAAAACCACAAACCTCACTTCCATGTTAATCAACATCACACCCTCTATTTAGTCTCTAACAAGCTCTCTTTATGTAAATTCTGCCTTACATCAAATTTGAGAGGTGGGAGAGACTTAAAATGAGCTGGCTGCTAAAACAAATCACATTAAACCTGAGCACATACGTTAAAGTGGTATGCATCATACATGAACTTCCCAAAAAATTTAAAAGTGACTTTTGCAAAGTCTAGACTACATTTGTAACCTTGTTTGAGTTGCTCTACGTTTCCCACTTAGTCTCTGTCAAAAGTCAGAGATGTTAGAAACACCACAAGGGAAACATTTCAAGAAATGGAGATTCTTTTGGCAGGTTCTGCAGTTTTCAGGGAAAAAAATCCAATCTTTCACTTACTGAAATCACAATCCTCTAAGCCTTTCTGTTACAGAGATACAGCAGGTCGCCTTATATAAGTCAATGTACTGTATCCTGTTAATCAATTATAGAACACTCTCTAGCCAACGCGACAGCAGCAGCGAAGGAATAAATGTGACTCCATGCTATTTATCTTCGTAAGGTGTTAACTTCAAAGACATCCTGGGACCATTTAAATGTTAACATTATGAAGCAACAGCAATCTTCCCATTTATTCCACTTTGTCCTAATAAGCTGTGGCAACAGCATCTTATGGTCTCACATGTGCTTGCCGTTGCCTAATGCAGGAAGGAAACAAGAATGTTTTTTCTGCAGCACAAAGAGTCAATAAACGGTGTCTTTTATGAAACAAAAGACAAGGGCTTGGTCCTCTGTCTACCATGCTTTACTATAACCCCACGCAGGGGGCTGTCGGAACTATAAGGTTGTAAGCATCAAGGCGAGTTCATATATTCACTGCAGGTAAAGTTTGACTTTTACAGCCACGGAAGCAAGACCTTTCACAACAACCTATGTTGGATCAAACGAACCAATTATTGTATTTCGCCTTTTCACCACTAAATAATGCCCAAGGTGACTTACAACACAGAAAACAACAAAACAGTAAAAAGAACACAAGAAAAGAATAAAAGAGAACAGAGCGATCAAAAGCAAATCAGGAGCAAAAATGACCTGACAGATCTTCTCATCCGAATGGCAGATTAAAAGCCTGTCTAAATAAGAATAGTGTCGAAAAGTCATCCAAGATAAAGCAAAATGAACCTCTCTCAGAAGGGAGTTCCAAAATTTGGGCATGACCACAGAGAATGCCCTTTCTCATGTCACCATCACATGGACCTCGGAAGTCCACAGAACATGGAAAACGTTCTCCTTGGGGGAGGGGGGAACCCAACTCCTTGAGAAAAACATTGCCATGTACATGCACAAGTGCAATGAAACCTGGGAGTAAGCCTTAGGCTTGCAGTGCACACAGACACCACCACCATGTAAGATGGTCTATAGACCCCTGATGAAGACGAGGAGGTCAGAGTGAAACATAGCAGGAGTGTAGAGATCATCAGCCAGAGCCAGTCAGGTACTACTTTTGAAACTTTTTTCAAAGGACCTTAGCTGAGAAGAAGCATCAGACTCAGCATGAGTCAAACTGAGAAACTGGCCTAAAAGAATAAGTACCAGTCTGACCTATAACCCAGATGCAGATGAGAGAGTAAGAAGCCTATTTACATTGAGGTTACAATCCTATATAGAAGACCTGCAGCGAGACTGGCTTCTGAGTAAACATGCAGGGGATAAGGCTAACACTAATATACCTTATATTTACTTAGGATTATTTTAGTCTCATTTTCCAACACTTTGTTGAGTAAGTATGTATACAATTGCACTCTTTTATGCCTCTCAAATTTACTTGGATATTTTTACCCCACCTTTCAGTTTTTATATTTTTGTTTTAAACTACTGCAAATCTCTCTAAGAATTGGGAACTGAATGAACTACATCTTTAAATGAAATATAATAATTTTCAAAGCAGCAATAAGTGGTAGATCCCGCTTATACATCTGTTCCCCAATTTTTGTGGCAGATGATCATAAGAGCAAATGCACAAGCATAAAGCTCAATTCACACCAAAGTCCTGAGCATGATGTATTGGGGAACATGTGACCCAAAGGTTCACTTCTGTACCCAATGTTTCATTTCTGCACCCCGACATATGTAGAATGTTCAGGCCAGAATTATGTCCATGGTTGCAAGCCAAATTGACTGGGTGTATGAGCAAAATCCATCCACAAAAGTCTTCACAACGGAAATTTTACTGAGATTCAACTCCATGTAACTTAACATCCTGTCAGCGCAATCCTGTGTAACTCTTGCACCGGTGTAACAGTAGATCCACCAGTGTAAGTGCACTTATGCCAGTTTAATTTGCCGTACGCCGACGGACTCAGGACAGACACCGGTGTAACCCCCCTCGGATGTCGCACACATGCAGTTCAGATGCAAGATGGATGCCAGTGCAACTCCGCTGGCGCAGGGGGCATTCTGGGGGTGTCCGAATACCCCCGGAATGCCCCCTGCAGTGGCGGAGTTGCGCTGGCATCCATCCTGCATCCAAACTGCATGTGCGTAACATCAGAGGGGGGTTACACCGGTGTCTGTCCTGCGTCCGTCGGCGTACAGCAAATTAAACATAAGTGCACTTATACCGGTGGATCTACTGTTACACCGGTGCAAGAGTTACACAGGATTGTGCTGTGTGTCTATTAAGAAATGTCAGACGCTCATGCCCCAAAGAAGGCAGAATCCCAAGGTGATAGAATGGAGGGGGGAAAGTAACTATGTAAACATGGCACATAACCAACTGATTTCTTTCTCAAGCTTTGTGTGACCCAGAGGAAGCAAGACATACACAGTACCTATTTGCTTTTTTATCTGCTGGTTCTTCTGGAGTCTGTTTGCTCTTAATCTGCTGTTTCTAACTGAGCTCACGCACATGCAGTGTCCTTTAACGTATTGCACATTTAAAGAAAAAAAATACAGACAGCATTCTTGCCTAAAGATCAGGATGAGATTGCTATTGAGGCAGGTTTGCATTCAGCTTCATGAGCAAATGATCCCAACCGCTGCTGAATCATTTCTGTAAATAGGACTGGAGCTTAGCTGTAATCTGAAGATTAGAGCTTCACTTATTGATCCTAAGGAATGCCTCATATTCCACCCCAAATTGCATAGTGTCAATAGAGATAAAACATTATTGCTCCAAAGACTTCAGGCTCCTGCCATTGCAGTCACAGCTGTAGGAGATAAATGAACACAGCAGCTTTCTCCACTCCAAGGTGAGGCCAAATAGATGGAATATATTAAAAGACAGGACCACACATTTGGAACAGGGTTTGATAGAAAACATATTTTGTGCCTTAAAAAATACTCCACATGACCAAAAATTATACTTAATGCTTTTGCTCCATGTTCAAAACAAAAGAACTAAGACAGCACAAGATATACATTAAGAATGCTTCCAAAACTCTCCTCATGGAAATTTCTCCCTGCATTTTCAAGTTCAAAATTACTGTGTCAAGTTTCCAAAGTGAAACTAATGCATTAGGAATCATCAGTTGTTCTGTTTTATTTCCAAGTTTTGTATTGTATGCATAGTTTGTTGTAGTTTTCTGTTTGTTTGTTGTAGCCTCAGCTTCTTTGCTGCTTTCTCCCCACTACTGTGCTCATATGCATGTTGACTGAACTATCAATGCACAAAAGCAATCTTATTATGATCGCACATTTAACTGAATCAAGGTGCACAGTCTAACACTGTACAAAAACGAGCTTGATGCAGTCGCATGATGTACAATCGCATCATGACTGTGTTCTTGTGGTGTTGAGTCAATGCAGCCACATGCTGGTAATGCAACGTAAAAAAAAAAGATGCAACTGAACTGGAGGAACTGAAAACTGCAGCAAACTAAGCATGTTCTAATTACAGAATTAAATTAAGTCTCCTAGTTAAACCAGAATTTAGGGGGAGTGAAACTCAGGCAGAGCAAACCCAGCAAGAGAGCAATAAAGAAATGAAACGGGGGACATTCATTCTTCCCCAAATTACATAGATTCATTCAGGATCATGACCTTCATTGCTCAAATATACACTGTAAAAACTATATTATATTCCACAACAATCAGCTGATGAGAATCTAATGAGGTGAAATGGGATGCTGCTTTATACAAATATGGTTGGTACACAATGGGTCATTTCTATATACCGTATTTATCGGCGTATAAGACGCACCTGCGTATAAGACGCACCTTCCTTTTGGCCCTGGGTTTCAAGAAAAGAAGATTTAAAGCATTTTTGGGCCACTTGGCCACTTACTGCTTGGCTGCTTAGTTAGCTAATTTACATAAATTACACAAAAATACCAGGATCTCTTTTAAAACACACAGCAATAAGACACATGAACAAAATGCACCAGAACATAAATGTACAAGTACAAAAAAAACCCAGACTCAACTCTTTTCCCCCCAACCCACCCATGCAGTTTCCAAAGTAAAAAACATTTACTCCAAGTACAAAAAAACCCCAGACTAAACTCTTTCACCCCACCCCACCCCACCCCACCCCACCCCATCCATGCACAGTTTCCAAAGTAAAAAACATAAAAGTACAAAAAAAAAACCAGACTCAACCTTTACCCCACCCCACCTATGCAAAGTTTCCAAAGCCTCCCAGCTAGGCCCAGTTCAGCTTACCCTTCCGAGGAGAGCTGGGAAGACCACGCCCTCTGCAGCTCAGCTGAACACTTTTCCCCCACCCCAACTCACCCCACCTAACCTAATCTAACCTAAGCACAGTTTCCAAAGCCTCCCCAACTAGGCCCAGTTCAGAAGCTTACCAAAGCTGATTCAGCCTCAGAGGAAAGGCCTTCTGCAGCTCAGCTGAACTGAACTGAGCACAGCGCCCTCTGCTGGCTGCTGAGAAGCTCAACTCAAGCTCGTGAATAAATTAAACCAGACAAACAGCTGTAGATCGGATAGATTAGCCAGGGAAGAAAGCACAAGGGAGCTCTCCTGCTCGGTAAGCACAAAAATGCTTTAAAATGGGCGGGGGAGGGAGGGATTTTTTTTAGTATTGGCGTATAAGATGCACCCTACTATTTTGGTAGGTAGGTAACTGCCAGGCATTGTTCATTCTGAGGTATGAACATAGGCCGGCTCTGATCAACTCAAAAGGTGCGATACCACCTTGGGTACAGCGTGAGAGCGAGATTGCTTTTGCTAGTTGACTAGAATCACGTGCTCTAGATTGGAAGGTGACCCATGGCATTATTAAACAGCTTGCTGCAATCACCAGCAACATTTTTGTACTAGGATGTCAAGAGTAAGCTCTGCTGCACCCACATAATGGCCAGAAATGCCTTTACTAATATAAGTGCAACTGTGGATCAATATATTAATTTGCTCTGTATTCTGTTCCAAATAATAAGAACCACAGTCCTTTGAATTTAAAAGGTTACAGCTCTATTGCTTGATAAGTAGCACCTGCCATTGAGAACCGATAGCGCTTTTAGGAGAGGTTGCCTAATGTAACAGCGCAATCCTGTACATGAACTCAGAATTAAATCCCATTGTATTCAATAAAAGCTAACTCCTACGTAAGTGTGCATAGGATTGCAACCAAAGGCCACTAACACTAAGAATGTATGCTTACATCAGAAGATCTCCATAGTGGAAACAATGGTAGGGATTCTATACATACACACTGGAGAACCATTACTTTTTCTTATAGATAATTTGGAATGGATAGTCAACAAAAAGGCACCATATCTGGTACAGTCCTGCCCAGGATTTTTGGAGAGAGATTTATGAAGGGTATATTTTCTTATAAGTGGAAGAACACTGAAGGATTTTCAATGTGTTTTCAACTGCAGAACTGGGAAGTGCTAGAAGGTTTCGAGGAAGAAGAGAAATTGTAGCTTGAAGGTACTGCTCTCATGTTGAGTATTATCATCATTATTAACAGTATTTCTATACCACTTTTCAACAAAAGTTAACAAAGCGGTTTACAGACAAAATCAAATGATTAAATGGCTCCCTGTCCCAAAAGGGCTCACAATCTAAAAACAACTACGTTGTATGTTGGTTCAAAGATACAATAGTGACATAAGAAAAATGGGTAAGGTCCAGGAGTTCACAACTTGTGGCCCTTCAAACTGAACGCAGCTCATTAGTCATGTACAGTGGTCTGGCAGGGGCTCAGGAAACCTGTCCCTGCTGCCTGCCTGGAACTACAAAAATAGGGAGCATGTCAGGTTCCTGGCAGGGCACAATATTAATATACTGGTGGGTCATAACTGTAGGAGTATCACCAGCTGTGCAGGCCTGCTGTGTAGTTCCATTGTATTCAAATCACCCGTCAACTCACCTCCTGATCATGGTTAACCTAAAGAAACAGGAAAGGAAATGTATCCAAATGTTTCCTAATGCAAGGGTGGGGAACCTATTTGCGGTGGAGGGCCATTTTCCCATGGGGGAAATGTGTCGTGGGCCAGCCATCAGACGGGGTGCAATTTTGGCGCCCCTCCACCACAAACTTGGGTGCACGTGCGCGCGCTCACCCCCCCCATCGCTCGCCTCCCCCCCATCACTCACCTTACCTTCAGGGTCCGGGATGCCGCTCACCTCCCCCCCCGCGCATCACCTCGGCGCGATTCCTTCTGAAATCTGCTGTTCTGTACATGCGCAGAACGCCGCTGACGTCAAGCGACTGCCCTCTCTTGGTGTCAGCAATGTTATTTTAGTCAAGAATCTATGCACTGCTAGTCAAATGCAACTGGAAAGTAATCATGTCCTGGACCCACCACCACAACTGCTCTCACAGCCTTTTTGATCTTGGTGAAATGTAATGACTTGCCACGATCCTAGGAATTCTCTGCACCCTGCCAGTTGATAGTGAAGGACCAAGAGAAAGTAGGGTAATTGTACACAGTGAAGTAATTAATGACTTTGAGATGCATGCATACAAGCAAAGATCTGCAGAAAATAATGGAAACCCAATCCTATGTACATTTCCAATCAATCATGCACACTCCACATTAAGCTGGCATGGCTCCTTCAACTTCCTCATGACACATTTGACCCATAGAAGCCATATGCAAGGCAGAAGCCAGGCTGCCTGGCTGGTTACTTATCTGTTGCCTGCAGAGATAAAAGCAAAAACCAATAGGTGCATAACTGATACATCAGGCTGTGTTTCCTCGACAGTTTTTCCCTTGGAAGAAGAAACAAATCATGCCCTAGCAATTTTCACATCAAGCTTTTAGCCAGGCTTTATTTAACTATAAATACTAAACCCTCTAAGAGCACCATTTCAAGCAAACATGCCTCCCTCCCCCGCTACTTTTCTGTAGCACAAAGGAAGAGATATACCACAAACAATGTATTTTCTTATTTGCTGGTCCCATTCTTCCTCAAAAACTCTTAACGTGTTAATTTCTTGCAATCCACAGGCACTGGTGTTCAATGCACCCAACACTTTATGTCCAGATGATGTATTGATTTCTGTGGAGTATCATTAAAATGTGTCAGCCAAGAAGGTTCTGCAGAAAACTGTCAAGAAATGCATTTCACTTGTTTCCTTCGCTTACTGCCATCAACCAGAAGGATCACACACCTCTCATCACAAAGATTTTTTGTCAATGATTCCTAGAGCTGCCTCATGAAATTCATGACTTACAAGCTTCCAGCAAAAGAATCTGCTTTTGTACAAATCTCTATATTCAGTGCACGGACATCAAGCTAGACTTATCAACTTTTGATTTCAAAATGCCCTGTTAGAAAGGCCCGGGAAGACCCAAGCAAGCTGGGGAAGAGCTTCATGGGTAAAGGTCAAAGTCAGGCCACCAGGGTCAGAACCTGGCTAACGCTGCAATCCTAAGCACAGTTACAAGGCAAGGCAATAAGCCTCATTGCACCTAATGAGATTTCCTTCTGAGTAAACATGCCTAGGACTGAAAATTTTGTAACCTGACCAAACACTGTTTTACCAATTAGACCAATAAAAGAATGTCTAGTTGGACCTCCGTATCAGATATGAACAACACATGGCTTGACCAGAGTCTCAAAAGCAGGAGAGCGGCAACCTGCCCAGCCTGAAGAGATCCAAGCAGAGCTGCCTTCTCATTGGCCTGGCCCCATCACAAAATCTCGTAAAGTCAACCTCTACCCTGCTTAAACTGAATAGTCTTATGAAGAGCTGTCTCCATATTCGGGAGGGGGGCCCTTGGCCATGGTGGTATTCGTAGGTCTCCTGAGTCAGAAATGCTGGCAGGCCCCTAAGCCACTGAAAAGGCAGAGGGTTTTGACTCCTCTAGTGGTAGCATATGCTGCTACCCCTACTACTCAGTCCCCAGCAGGCCCAGAAAAAGAAGACCCTGGCACTAGTGTTCAGTGCTCAAAGTGTTTACTCCTCCACTCCTGGTGGTGGGCACACAGTGGAGCCAGCCATATACTATGGTGGCACTGCTCCCAAAGTATATAGGAGCAGTGACAGCTGACAGCTCTCTCTGCTCGGCCCAGTAAGCCAGACCCAGGTGTTCCTCCTTGCCCCCCCCCCATCTGCAGCTGCAACCTTCCTTTCCTTTCCATCTCCCAAGCAGGTTGCCCAACATTGTGGCAGAACGGCTGGTGACTTATTGTGCCTGGAGTGCACGAAGCAGCAGTGAAAGGACTGACAGCTGCTCTCCCCTTTCCTAGCCCAGTGGCAGCAGAAGGGCACAAAAATGGCAGCAAACATAAATGCATTGGGAGATATAGGGGGGTCCTTTGGGGGATGCGTCATACACCTCCTCAGTAGTGTCCTCAGCTCTGGTTGCAGCAACAAAAAGATTGTGGGCCCAATCCTATCCAACTTTACAGAACCAATGCAGCCATGCCAAAGGCACGTGCACTGTATCCTGCGGTGGGGGCAGTCATGGAGGCCTCCCCAAGGTAAGGGAATATTTATTCCCTTTCTTTGGGGCTGCATCGGTGCTGGAAAGCTGTTGGCCCTGTGTTGCTTTGTGCACATTTTGGCACAAAGCTAAACAAAATGGCATAGATCCCCAAAGGTCCTTAGGGGCTGGTAGCAAGTTTGGGGGATATGTTTTGATGAGTTAAATACCACCTGCCTACTCACCATGGTCCTGATTGAACCCACCCACCCATAGATGCTATATGGCTATTTAGAAAAAAGGAAGCTCTAATGATGCATTTACTGACATATTTGGCTTGACCGTTAATCCGGTTTTGTTCTGGGCCAATTTGAATGATATAATCAGACTGGCCCACTGAGTCACATTGTGCTCATGTCTCACCCCCACCAACGTAAAAATCCCAACAACGAAAAAATATGTGGTTTTTGCGCTCGCTCGCATACTGGATTTTGTTGTAATGGTTTTTAGGTGGTTGTGCAATTGATTTTAGAGGAGGGTTCCCCCCATTATTCGCGCTGCAGCAAGGAGAGTCATGCCGGCCACATGACCACAGAGGCATCTTTGGACAACGCTGGCTCTTCGGCTTTGAAATGGGGATGAGCACTACACCCTAGAGTCGGACACAACTGGACTTAATTGTCAGGGGTCACCTTTACCTTTTACCTTGTAGGAGAAGAGAAGTAGGATGTAAATCTTTTCAATAAATACATTAATTGGTAGGGGAAAATGCCTGATCTAAATACTACTTTAAATTGGTATTTCAGTTGTGTTGTGAGGGAGGGACAGTTGGGAAGTTCTACCCCTTTCCATACAGACATGGAACTGTGCACTGTTTGGAGACACACATGCTCCTCCTCACACAATGGAGAGGCAGTGCAGACATATTGTCCGAACCAACTATCTGAGAAGATCCATACAAACATCCATCTCTGGAATTTACCAGGGCTCTCTAGTTAGAGGACAAAATGAACATGCAGGAGGGAAGGCACACAGATAACTGAACTATCACTATTCTGCAGATCTTTAGTGAGTGAGTGCGTGAGAGAGAGAGAGATTTATATAAAGCTGAATAATCAAAATTGGAAATTTTGGCAAATTCACCATTGAATTGCTAAGAGTGATGAATATCTGCAGACAGAAATGCAGCATTAAGAGAAGGAAATGTGTGCCTAGGGGAAGCCAAAAAAACCCACACTTTGTAGAAATCTGCATAGCCGGAATTTAGCAGAACATCTTTCCTCATGACACTCTTACAAACAGGGCAGAAAATCAAAATGTCTGACTAGCAACTCTGAAAGGTGTTTAGAGGGCATTTCCTGTTCCTTTGATGACAGGGCATAAAGCTTCAAAAGCTAACACCTGGTTTTTCTGCTTCGAGATATTCGTTTTTGAGAAAGATATTTAGAGTAAATTCTTCAAGAAAATTGTGTGTGTGTGTGTGTGTGTGTGTTTTCCCTTTTCAGGAAATAGGAAGTGAAGCTGAACTGAATTAGCTCTGATCATTTCTCCTAGAATTCTCCGCTGCAGATGTTGATGGTGAATAGTCCTTGACTATCATGCGTAAGCATAAAATGTTGTCACCCGTTTGGTGAATATTTGATATTCAGCAACAACATTTGACATCCAAATATCTTACTGTATCAGATCTGTCAGTGCAGTAGCAATCAACATTTGACATGTAGCAGTTAGTATTTCGCAGTATTGGAGAGCTGACAATGTAGCAGTCAATAATTGATAGTATCTGGCAGATGATTTGCATAATAATTTAGTAAATGTTATACTACACTAAATGTAATTCAGTTAGCCAGTCAAAACAGATGAATTTTGAAGTCATGAGACTTCAAGATTATGGGATTTTCAATGTCAGGGTCAAATTTTGAAAACAAAAACCAAGTTGCAAAATTTGACAATTTCAAAAGGTTGAGATATTGAATTGCATCTCCAGAGCTGACCAAAGATACTTGAAACAATGTATATTCAAGCAAGCAACTCTGGTCCAGTTCATACACTGGACAAATGCCCACATACAGGAGCCCCATGAATGCAGTCATAGAGAGACAGTAGCCGAACACATTCAGTTAGATGCCACTTTTTGACAGCAATATCTATGAAGCGCGACAGCTGAAAAATAAGCTTCTTAAAACCTCTGTAGGTAGGGTTGACCGACGTCCCATATTTTACCCTTCCTCACTGGAAGCTTTTCAGGAGTGTTCCTGCTCCTGCTAACGAAGGACAGGTAAGACCACTTTGTGTCCCTGCTCCTGCTAACGAAGGACAGGTAAGACCACTTTGTATGTGATGCATTTCTTACGTAGAGAAAGCACAGAAAACTGGCAAGAGGTACAGTGGCTCTCTTCTACTTGGGGGGGAGGGGAGGGACCAGCTTTCTCTATTCAAAACAGTATAGCATCTTTCCCAGTGGCTGTTGCAGATGTCTTTTCTGTATATCCTTTTAGACTGCGAGTTCCCTTGGGACAGGGAACCATCTTTTCATTGCTTTTGCTACATGGGCAGCCCAATCCTATCCTTGCCCGGTGTAGGCCATGCACTATGGGCCACACTGAACCCTATATGGTGAAGGAGGCAGCTGGAGATCTACTTCTGGTAAAGAGACGTTTGTTCCCTTACCACAGGTAAACCCCCAGCCGCCATAATGGGACTACTCTGCTCTCTGCCAGTTCTTTAGCTGGCAGAGAACTGAGAGGCCCCATGTTGGCAGAAAGGGCCTGGGACAGAGGATAGGATATAACATTCGACGAGGACACAGATCCCACCCCCTCCAAGGCCCGATCAGCCCCCTCTCTAGGGCGACAGAACGAGCATTCCGCCACCCTAAGTAGTCGCAAACATGCTGTAAAGCACGTTTGCGACTACTCGAGAGCAGGGAAGGCCGGCGCAAGGCCAGCCTCCCCTGCTCCGCCGACAGAGCGCCTGAAGGACCACTGCCAGACGCAAGTAAGGATCCAGTGGGCAGGGGGGCGGTCCAGCAATAGCGGGAGGTGGCCATTGGCCCAGCTGGTCGGGGAGGGGGATGGCTTCGGCCATATCCCGTCCCCCTCCGAGCGGCTGGGCTGTTACACGGCCTCCTCCGACTTCCATCAGAAATCCGAGGAGGCCGATCGGCCCCAGCGTCATTTACACTCAGGGAAGGTGACAAGTGTCCTCTTCAGGGAGGAGTAGACCCCGAGTAGACCTCCGGCCGAGTGGGAGCTTGCCCGCGGTGGAGCACAGGATCCACCTGTGCTTAGGCAGGATTGCTCTGACAAACTCAGAAATAGATTATGGCCAACCAGAAACCTCCAAGGGTGGAGGAAGCAGGTGTCAGAGTGATGCTCATCTGTTATCGTTGACCTTCAACATCTGATTCTGCTCGAAAACACCTTCCTTTTATTATGATCAAGAATATTTATTCAACAAAAAGTAGTTCACAAAATAACAAAGTTCGATTCCTTACAGCAAAGAAGCCAAAGCAGAGTAAAAGCAGAGGACAAATAGTGCTTCTCCATCAAGCAAATCACAGCACCTCATTTTTCCCACCATGTAAAATTCACACGGCTGAGTCGTTCTCCTTTAGGATATTAAAATATCCAAATGAGTACTTTTTTCAAGCATTCTATTCAAAGCTGTATATGGTGCATGAGCAATCATACAAATCAAAGCGATCAGCAGGCAAACCACCTTAGCACTATTCATCCATGTTTGCCACAAATATACGCTAGCTGTTAAGGAGGTGTAGCAGATTCTTTGTTCTGAAAGGTCAAGCAATGAATTGAATTCTGATCCTAATGGGTAAATCTTCTAAATTAATGTTAGCAGGTCTTGTACAATCAGACAGCAACTCAGCCATTCAGCTCTTATTAGACCATTTCATTTTTAGATTTGTTATGCTACTGTAACTTCAGGAGCCACAGAGAGAGAGAGAGAGAGAGAGAGAGAGAGAACACAAACCATTACATGCTGCCTTTTAGCTACGTTACTTTAAATACTGTATTTCTTCAATTCTAAGACGCATGTTTTTTCCCAATTAAGCATTTCAAAAAATGGGGTGCGTCTTAGAATCGAAGGTCTCCAAAAAGCACCCCAAAATGCTATCTTCTTACTTACTGGGGCTTGCGGGAGCTTCAGGGAGGCCTGCGCAACCCTCTGCAGGCCTCCCTGATCGTCAGTTCGGCAAAAAACGGTGATTTTCAGCCATTTCCGGTTTTCGCGAAAACCAGAAATGGCCAAAAATCGCTGTTTTTCACCAAACTGAAGATCAGGGTGGCCTGCAGAGGGTTGCGCAGGCCTCCCTGAAGCTCCCCCAAGCCCAGGTAACGAAGGAAATGGCACTTTCTGACGGGGCCAGAAATGCTATGCAAAGTCATCCTCAGCTGCAGGAGACATGCTGGGGAGAGTTGGTGCTGAGCAGGTAGATTTAATGAAGGGAGGCGAGTCTTACAATTGATGGATTTTTTTTCCCTGCTGGTGGTACTGAAAGTAAAGGTGCGCCTTAGACTTGATGCCGCCTTAGACTCGAAGAAATAAGGTACATTTCCATACTATATACAGCAACCAGTGCTGGCCCATCCATGCAATCGCCTCAGGCAGCCAGTTGGTGGGGTCACCCGTCTCTGTCCATTTACTTGCTTCTACTGCACCTCCTTCCACTCCCTGGATGGGAAAAGGAAGAGGGAGACAGAGAGGAAATGTAGAGGAGAAAAGAGTGCCAAGCTAGAACACTGGAGAGTGGGAGCCACCTTGGTTTGGTGTCATATAAATGGCAGGATGTTAATTGTCTTATAAGGCCCTCATCGTTGAGTAAGGGGGGCTGCATTTGGTATGCTGGCTCAGGTGTCAGGAGGTCTTGGGCTGACCCAAACAGGACCCCACTAAACTATCTACACCAAACATTTGCATTACTGTTATACTAATTTAACTGTCATGGCTTCCCCTCAAAGAATTCTAGGAAGTGAAGTCTGGTGAGGAATTCTTCATTAGATCTCTACCTCTCCTTGCAGGAATACAGATCCCAGGTTTGCCTGAGAAGAAGGAATGACAGCACAATCCTATGCATGCCTACTCAGAAGTCCCACTGTGTTCAGTGGGGCTTACTCCCAGGAACGTGTGTACAGGATTGCATCCTGAGTGGCATCCATTTGCTAAGTCATCACAGAGAGAACCTATTTCTTTTATAAGCCTTCTCTTCCCAATAAATGAGGAACACATTAGGAGATGCTGGGTGGTTGAAAGGATTTTAATACCACTCCTCAGGAAATTTCCATGCCAGGTCTAGTGGCCTTTAACAGGTCGTGAGGTAGGGATGAGCTATCCACAAGACCACCTTGTCTGAGCTTACTTGGGCCTTAGCAATGACTTAGCAAAGGCCAGACTTAGCAGCTTTTAGGACCAGGTGGAACCTATTATTAGCATCTTTTTAGGCCTACTGAGTTGGTAGCTGCACTAGCGGTACATTTAGAAGTGCAGGAGCTCTCCATGACACCCCCAATAGCCACATCCCTTAAGAGTAGACTGTAAAAGACAATAGCAAAAATCAAACATGTTTTTGTTTTGTCTTTGAATACCCTCCATCATGTTAAGAGTTTGAATGGTTGATCTGTCAATGGACTCAGTAGTCTATTTCAACAGCAAATAAACACTCTTTCTGACGGTGTGTGCACACACACATGAATAATTACTCTATTTTATTATTTCTAATATATTTTAACCCTTATTTTAGTCACCAGGTTTGGTTGGGCATTTTATGAAAGTGAAGGGCAGGATCTAAATGGCCTTATAAATAAAAATTCAAATTGGCCCTTTATCTGTTCTCCCTTCTCTCTTCCTTTTGTTAAAGAAACCCTTTTTCTTCCATGTTTTATTTATGTTGCAGGAAAAACCTGAGAAGACACACTGAGGCTGCCATCCTTGGCACATTAACCTGGGAGTGAGCTCGACTAAACATAGTAGACCTTACTCTGCTCCTTACCCATACTCAGAGGTCATGGGGGGGGGGGTTTCCTGTTAACCATGCCGCCATTGATGTAGATGAGGGGGATGGCGGCGAGGAATAGGGCCTTCTCGGCAGTGGTGCCCCAACTATGGAATTCCCTCCCCCTGGAATTAAGAACGGCTCCCTCCTTAGAGACTTTTTGGCGGGGCCTCAAGATGTTTTTTATTCAGGTTGGCGTTCGATGGCTGACATGGTGGGCTGGCTTTTTAATAAATGTAATCATAAGGTGACCCACTGGACTTAGACCTGGAAGATGCAGGTTCAAATCCCCACTCAGCCATGAAGCTTCCTGGGTGACCTTGGGCCAGTCACTATCTCTCAGCCCCACCTACCTCACAAGGTTGTTGTGAGGACAAAAAGGAGGGGAGGAAATATGTACACCACTATGAGCTCCTTGGAGGAAGGGTGGTATAAAAATGTGAAAAATAAATAAATAACTTGTTTTAATTTTTTTATTGTTGTATTTTATTATGTATTTTAACATGTTTTAATTGTAAGCCGCGTTGATTGCCCTTATCAGGAGAAAGGAGGGGTAAAAATTCTTTAAATAAATAAATAATACTTCCAAGCAAATATGCATAGGCCTGCTCTTAGGGGAAAAGGAGAAAGATCCTAGGGCTGAGAAAAAGCAAAAGGAGTTAGACAGAGAGAAGCTGTAAGGGAAGGGGCACTGGAGGATCGTGGGCTGCCATCTTCGTTGCTGTTTCCAAACATTCTGCTAGTACCTCACCAAAGTACCCCTGGGCATGAGCGGAGCAGTGCCTTTTCAATGGGAAGCAGCTTTTGACATAGATACTAGTGCAAGGTCATAATGACTATGTGTGCACCTTCAGGTATGTATGGAGAGCTCCCCCACAAAGCCTCCTATTATTAAATACATTTTTATCTTGTCCTTCCTCACTTAGTGGGACTTTACACAAGTACATGTTTCCTTAGAAGTATGTTAGGTTTTATTGTTTTCACTTACTGATGTGCTTTTAGAGTTAGCCATGTTGATATGAGTTTTGATAACAGAATAGAAATACATATTTACCTTGCTAATTGGGCAAAGAGGCACTTTTGTCAAGTGGTGCTCCTTTTATATTTAGCGGGGGGGGGGAAGAGTAATTGTCCCTCTTCACCCCCAGCACAGCATATTTTCTAGTGGTTGTTTGCTGGTGTTTCTTCTGCATCTTTTTTAGATTGCGAGCCCTGCTGGGACAGGGCACCATTTGATTTTGGCCTGTAAACCACTTTGTGAACTTTTTTGTTGAAAAGCAGTATATAAATATAATCTTAACAACAAAAACAAATCAGCTGGCTAGGCCCAAAGGCAGGAGAGAAGTAAGAAACACACATGCATGAGTTTTTAAAAGGGGAGGAAGGAAGCCTCTGCATCCACCCACCCTCTCCATTTTGTTTAGGAGTCAGAAGGAAATAAGATACCCCCACCATTTTCTCTCACATTACGTAGGAGTGTTTTCTCTACCAACTCTTGAGGGAATCAGAAAAAAAATGCATTTTAGCAAGAGGTTTCCTGAAGTGGAGGGCTAGGCAGGCCCAGACCAGAGGTGTTGCCTTGGCTTTGTATGTATGTTTTTTCCTGATGTGATAACTCCCCAAAAGAAAAGCTAAAAGCTTACCTCCTAACCAAGACTCCTTGGAGCAAGGACCTCAGCTGCTAGTGACCCACACCTCTACATGCTCCTTGAAAGCAAACTGCCCCATGAAAGCCATGGCAGGAGGAGAGGCAACTGTCAATCAACAGATCACCTGTGTTTGATTGCAGCTGGGGCCATTGTGTCCCGCCCCCTGCTGGTGACTGCCTACTCCATAGGTTTCCAAGGCAACAGAGCTTTGTTCACTCAACCAGCAAGCAGAGGGAGACCAACTAAAGCGCAGTTTAACATGGAACCTTAAGGTGGAAGGTTTAGGTAACTGGTGACCAGCAATTAATGTGCTCCAGGTGACACCATATAGTTGCTGCCCTAAATTAGAAGTGCTGGATCTTCACTCCTTTCCCCATTCCCCCTCCATGACAAGGCTGACAATACCATCCCAATCTGGCAGCTCCCTTCTTTGGCCAGCTGCCATGGTTCCACAGAGAGTAAAGAGCATGCTGCTGCTCCTGCTTAAAATTATTTTTTTTTTACTTTCTACAAAATTCCTACAGATATTTTGCCCAAGTGGGGTCCTCTAAATGCATCTCAGATTTCACTGCAGGTAAAATAGTGTGGCAACTTTTAAATGTGCAGTAGCCTCCATATAAGAAATGTTGCTCATCTTAGTGCAATTCCATTAATGTCAATGTTCTGGCAGATGTTTCACTTAAGGTAGGGATGTGCATATCCTTCTGAAATTTAATTCTGTGGTTTCTCCATTGCAGACATAACACTGCAGAAGCAATCCATGTCACCACAAATGCAAGACTTTTCAAAGGAGTCGGTTCACACATTATTTAGTTGCCAGTAAGGGTGGAGTTGAAGGGGAGTGGGAGGACTGTAGCTTCTCCTAACAGCAGGAGCACTCGGGTGCTACCTTTGAAACTTTTTTGGAAGAACCTTAACCAAGAAGAAATAACGGTTCAGCAGGAGGCAAACTGAGGAATTTGCTTAGGGGCATATGTTAATGTCTAGTTCAGTGATTCTTAAACTCTCCCCCACCGCAACCCACCTGCTTCCCAGTGGAGGGCCCCGTGACCCACCTCGTCCCCCCCAGTGTGGGCCTCCGCAGGGCTCAGACAGCAACCGGAAGTGACTTCTGCAAACCAGGAAGAAGACCAGAAGTCACTTTCCGGTTGCTTCTGGAGGCCTTCTGAGGCCCGTAAAGGCCTCCAGAGGCCATTCCAGGCCCAGCGTGATGCAGGAGCAGCAGGACAAGGTGGGTCACAGCTTCCGGTTGATTTCATTTGGCTCCAAAGTGAAGCCAAACGAAGGCAAGGGCAGGTGGGTCGGCCCAACTTGCAACCCACCTCAGCATTAGGCTGCGACCCACAGTTTGGGAAGCGCGGGTCTAGTTCATTTTCCCAAGGGCTGCCTAAGAGTCAGTATTTAGCTTACCTTAAGGCAACAATCCTAACCAAATCTGGAGTGAGTTCTGTTGAACACAGTAGGATTTACTTCTGAGTGAACATATGTAGGATTGCACTGTAATATACCTTTTATATTTGGGGAAATATCCTTTGAGATTTTTTTAAATCCAATTTTAAGTTCTTACACATTTGTTTTAAACTACTCACTGCAACCCATACCAAGAGCTTGGGATGAAATGAGCTAGACCTTGAACTGAAGTATGAGGTTCAAAGATGAAATAAGTGGCACGAGAAGGAAACACTCTGATGAGGAAATGTAACGTTTTTTGGGGGGGGGGTTGTTTATAGTATTATTGGGACTTAGCTATGGTGTGACTATAGAGAAGTGTTGTGAGAAGCTTCTGCATTTCAAAATTTACGGTAACACTACATCACTGACTGCCAGTCCTCAGTTGTGCATCAATAATCCAGAGCAGAGAAATCACATGGACAGTGGAACATCTCCTTTCCCTTTCTGCCCCCAATATTGGTAGTTTCTCCAAATAAATTGCATGGTATTGTTTTTGAGCAATTCCCACCCACCCCCTTCTCTAAAGGACAATCTATCAAGAGCAAATGGTGGCAACATGAACACTGTCTGTTACTGGTTTCTCATTAGCATGTGCAATTAGTACAGAGTCATTTTAAGGCCACTGTACTAAGTAATTATGTTCCATAAAACCTCATCATTAGCACATGTTTAACATGTCAACTAAGGAAAACAGCATGGCAAAATTAGCATATTAGCAAACAGAAGGGAACTTGGCTGATAAGGAAAGAGGGAATAGTTACAATTGCGAGTGGATGCAGAGGTCCAACAAAAACAAACCTTCTTCAAATGGACTAGCATTGCATTGGAATAGAAAGAGGAATGCAAAGCTATGGTGAAACATTCAGTGGCATTCCAAGCTGGGTGAAGATTCAGTATTTGTTGGTGTATAAGTGAATAAGTGAACTTTTTAATTGAAAAGCGGTAGATAAATATTTGTAGTAGTAGTACGGTAATAATAATAGTAGTAGTAAGCAACTGACATATGAATCAGGAAGTTTCTGGTTCAGATCTTGCCTCTCGCATGAACTGGCTAGATCTGTAATCCTATACATATATCAGCAGTTCTCAAAGTTCTCCCCACAAGTAGGGGAGAACTTGGAGTGCTTTGCGGGGGCATGGTGATGGTGGCGGTAGCAATCCTGGGATCATGCCGCCAGGGACAAAAATATATTTTTTGTTACTTACCAGGGATTTGCTGCCCTCCGGAGGGTCGGGGACCTCTGGGAACCTCCCTGCGCTTCCGAACGACCCCCTGAAGCAATTGAGGCCCACTTCCAGTTTTCAGAAGAAAACAGGAAGTGAGCCTCAATCACTTCAGGGGGCCATGTGAAAGCGCGGGGAGGCCCTGTAAAAGGGTCTGCAGCCCCCCCCCACACCCTCCAGAGGACAGTGCGACCCCTGGTAAGTAACAAAAAAACTCTTTTGTCCCCGGTGGCGATGCGGTCCCAGGATTGCTTCCGCCGCCACCGCAGGTCACCATTCCCCTTAAGGGGATAGCGACCTGTCCCTTCTCAAGGTGGTGGGTCACGACCCACCATTTTACCACTGCTATATACATTTACCTGGGAGTGAGACCCATTGAACTCAATGCGACTTACTTCTGAGTAGACATACATACAATTGTACTGTAGGTGGCTTGTAGTTGTAGTTCTTACAACTCTGTTGTAGTTCTTACAACTCTGTAAGGCAGGGAGGGATATAGCTGAGAAGCAGTGACTTATCTAAGTCACTGCTTCTCAGCTATATCCCTCCCTGCCTTAAAGAGTTGTAAGAACTACGACATATTTGACAAACTCTGAAGCACTATATATTGTTATTTTTAGGAATGTGCCCTTTCAATTGCTTTAATGTATGAATAGAAGATGACTTACGTCAGGACTATCATTTTTTTCAGGATATCGACTCTGAAAGGTATAAATTAAATTCAGATCAGCCATTCAGAGGATTACGGGAAAAATAAAGAGAAAAAGAAAAATTTGCCCATATATTTCTATTCATTATATTCCCACCGTTAGTTTCATTAAAATGCCCTTAATTTCTTTTACAAAGTTAACTTTTATGACCAATACATTTTTGTCAGGAGTGTTGCCTGACTGCATGAAGAATTAATCTTGTCTTATAGACGAACGAACAAGATCTGAGGAAGATAAAATGAATCGCTAAGTGATTGCAGTTAACCAAAAAGTTCCACTTTGCTCCCTTATGGAGAATGATGGAATATCATTTTATTGAACTCCATTATCCTAATGAGAAGATATTCTGCACTTGATCTTAGCCAAAAGGCTGGAGAAGATGTTTTAATGACTTACTGCTGCTGCTTAATGAGAAGATTTCATAATTACTGAAACTACATCTGTTTGATTAATGAGGTTCTTGCAGTATTCATGCTTATATCCCTTCAACTCTGCTGATGACATACATTGCAGCAGACACGCACACATACGTATAGGATGTGCCTGGCTTATTCTTCTCCAGTTACATTAATAAGCTGTTAGTGTGAAACAGATCACAAACATTGCAACTGAACCGATTTTCATAAGCATGAGCTGAAGTTATGGCGGCATGATTGATATTAGGAATCTGGATGGAACTGGGGTCACAGCATATGTGAGAAGGTGATCCTGACTAAGGATGTGAGGAACCACCTTGAGAAATTTTGCTAATCTAACCAGAACTCTTTTTACTCCAGAATCCATCAGATGTTTCTCACAAGCTGAACCGTCAAGTTTGCCTTGAAATTTTGCTTTAGATGAAATGTGGCAACTGTAGTCCCAGATCTTATCAACTGTGATCTCTCAGCTGTCAGAATGGGCAAAATGCAGGAGAATTGTAATCAGAACAGATAGAGAAAAAAACAGCCTACTGTGTGCAATAAAGTCAAGGGAATTGGCCTTTCATCCAACTGAAATTAACAGAAATAATTCACTACCAAAATAGGACTAAATAGGACTAAAATCCAAGTACCACGCTTAGCTAGTTTGATCATCAGGTTGAAAAACCTTTTAAGAATACAGTTGCTTGGGAAATAGAGAAGGCTGTTGACATTACAAATGAATGACTATTTGGGTAGGGAAACATCATATAGGACTCTACATAAAATATTTTAGTTTTAAATAATTTTAAACTTACTTTTCTTCTTTGTCACAATGTTTCTCTCTTATACAGTTCCCTCAAAAAGCATGCCTCATACATTATAACGACCATTATTCATTTTTCATGTTTGTAATACAACTATGTAATACAACTTGAAGGAATTTTGCCTATTGATAAATATAAACAGGACACTGAAAACAAATAGCAACAACTTTTATTATGCTTTCCAAACTATCCATTCTTTTTCCATTTAAAAAAAAACTCTTTTCAATAAGCACAATGTAGCCGTGTGTGTGTGTGTGTGTGCATGCGCGTGCACACGCACACACAAGTGAGCTGGGGTGATATAGCCAGTAGCGTAGCTAGAGGGGGTGGTGCAGTAAGTGCTCTGTGCAGCACTTATTGGCACCGCCACTCTAGCTACGCTACTGGATGTAGCAAAGCAAAAGATAGCTTGGGAGAAGCAAAGCATAGAGATGGAGTAGAACTAGAGAAAGTCAAATGGGTGATCATGTGTTAAGCAGGTGCATTTGTGACTTTAACTGCCTCTCACCTTTTAGATTATGAGCATGTACACTCCCAGTGATCAGTCCAACCAAACTGAAAGCACTCTTCACAATAAATAATCTTGTGGGACAGAGGAATGGATCTATGTCCACTGGTCAGGCTCCTGGAGGGCAACATGCCTGCTGACCACATGCCCCATCAGCCATGGCTTTGGCTTTCATGAGAAAAGACTGGAAACCTCATACACATGGGATAATTAGAGTTCACACCCTCATGGTGTATGTAGGTACTACTCCTTCCTCTTGAAGGCCAAATGCAAGTCCTTTGAGGGGCAATGCCGTGGGTATTGGCATAAGAGGGTGTAGCCAACAGGCACATCCCCTCCCTTCCTTTACTGAATGTAGAGAGGCTATCTTGAGAAGGGAGCTAAAGACCAGCAAGGCTTTACTGAATCTTTAAAGCATGCAAGTTATTAGTATTATTATTAAGAATATTTATATACCGCCTTTCAACAGGAGTAGTTCACGGGCAGCGCAATCCACCATAAGGATCTGGCCGGTGGCCGTGCTTCAGCGGCGTCACTAGGGCGCACGCCGCCCTGTGTGAGGGCACGCACGCCGCCCTAATGACCCCCGTGCTGCCCGACAGCCGGCCGGCGAGGATGTCTCCGGAGCCGACAGCAGCGGAGCCTCCGCTGCTGCCGGCTCCGGAGACATCCTCGCCGGCCAGCTGTCTTGGGCAGGAGGGGGCCTCGGACCGTCCGCCCTCGGCAGAGCTCCAAGGCCTTCTGAGGGAGGCCCGATGCGTGACGTCATATTTATAAGTTTTCGCGCATGCGCAGTACGTTTCTGAGGGCAAATTTGCCCTCAAACGTTCTCCGCATGCGCTAAACCTTGTAAATATGACATCGCGCATCGGGCCTCCCTCAGAAGGCCTTGGAGCTCCGCCGAGGGCGGACGCTCCGAGGCCTCCTCCAAGGCGTCACTGGAGCACGGTGGGAAGGGAGGACCGCCTGTGCGCGACGCGCGGGTGCACGCGTGGACCGCGCGTCACCCATTGCGCGCGTCGCCCCCAGGCGGTCCACCCTTCCCGCCGCGCTCCAGCGACGCCTCTGCCGTGCTTTACGACATGTTCGTGAGTCTCCCGGTGATGGAATGCTTGCTCTGTCGCCGTCGGAAATGACAGGATTGCGCTGAAAGTGACTTACATAGTAAAATAATTCAATAAATGGTTCCTTGTCCCCAAAGGGCTCACAATCTAAAATACAGAAGAGACACCAGCAACAGCCACTGGAAAAGATGCCATGCTGGGGTGAAAAAAGGGACTGTTGCTTTCACCCTGCTAAATATAAAAGGACACCACTTTGAACATGAACATAAAATATAGCATGATTTTCTAACACGAACAATGGTTACGAATGCAGGAACTGGATTAATATTAAACAAACTTTTATAAATGACAGCTAAACAAGACAGAGAGATACAATGAGATGCAAAGCAAGAATCAATGAAACAATTAAAAATGATTAATGCCAAAAGAATCCCAAAGTAACTGTTGCAAGATTAAAAATAATACTTGAGAATTCATGGTACAGTTAGCAAATAATTAGAATGAGGAAAATTAGACTTTTTATATTAGATTTTATAATAAAATTATATTATAATTTTTAATAATTAGAATGAGGAGTTGAATATAAAAAGGAACATCACTGACTTAAACCAAAGATCAAAAGAAGATCCCCTCTCAGTTTGAACAAAACTGAAGCCAACTGTAGCTAACCAGGATCCTGTAGAGTTGTATTAGTTATTCTCAGGGAGTGTTACTGATTGCCCTTATAGAACAAAAGACAATGTAGAATGCTAAAACAGTAGTAACAGCCTGACTAAATTGTTGCTAACAGGTCAGTAGCTGGACACCTGACTGACACCCTCTGGAGGTGCATTGGGAAAGGTAAGCCGGAGGGAAGGCGGGGGGAGGGCGGAACAGGGGTAGGGAGGGGACGTAATGGGGTGAGGAGGCCGCAGGAGGGGAAGATCTGTTGCAGAAGACCCGCACTCAATCCTTTCCCCCCTTCCCTGCAGCCTCCCCACCCCTTTTCTCTCCTTGGATTTACGCTAGCAAAATTGCTAGTGTAGGTCCAAGGAGACCCATTGCGGGCCAAGAGGCTTACGCAGGGGTAAGGGGATTAAACATCCCCTTGCCCTGTGGAAGCCTCCTGGTCCCGTCCCACCCCCTGTGTAGAATGCAGCAGCTGCCATTTCGGCACCACTGCATTGGCTGGGGAGGTAAAGGATAGGATTGGGCTCCCAGAGAGAGGGACTGAAGAGGCATTGTTTTCACTCTGAATTAGTTTCATGATGTCTTCACATAGCCAGTTCAGATTGGCCACATTGTAGATGTGATGTCATCATTTTGGTTATATGATCCCTGATTGTCTGTGATCATTAAGGATTTTTTTTAATGGCACCAAAACAGCTGTCACGTGAGGCAATGAACAGCAGCCAACAAGTGCAAAATATGCTAAGTATTTTAGGGTGTCTCAAGGAACATTTCAGCCCTTCTCCTTTTATGCAAAGAGTGTTCCATCTGTGAATATTTAGTTCAGCCCTATTACAAACTGATATTCAGCCCAGGAGAACTATATACTCTCCTAAGAAGAGAGCTACCAATGTCCATGATCCTGAAATAACATATTGTCAAGAAAACAAACCTTTAGTAATATTCAGTTCTAGAACAATCCAGGGTACAGAGGCAATGATTTAGTTCTTCCTCCAAATGCAGTGGTATAATCTGTGTGAATATAACAAGAATAAAGGTAAAGGTATCCCCTGACAATTAAGTCCAGTCGTGTCCGACTCTAGGGTGTGGTGCTCATCCCCATTTCAAAGCCGAAGAGCCAGCGTTGTCCGAAGACGCCTCCGTGGTCATGTGGCCGGCATGACTCTCCTTGCCGCAGCGCGTAGCATGCGGCTGGAACATGGAGCGCTGTTTACCTTCTCGCAAGCGGTACCTATTTATCTACTCACATTAACATGCTTTGGAACTGCTAGGTTGGCAGGAGCTGGCCAAGCAACGAGCGCTCACCCCGTCGCGGGAATCGAACTGCCGACCTTTCGATCGACAGCTTATGGTTCAGCGGTTTAACCCACTGCGCCACCCGCTGGCCTTTTTATAACAAGAATATACAGTCTCAAATTAATAAAGGGTAAAAAAGCACCAGCCCAATTCCCAATATTTTCCCAGTTAGTGCTTCTATAATTTTAAACAACCGTTGGAAATAATACACACATACATGCAAATATCCATCAGTTTCTGTTCCCAAAGTGATAATTTTATTGCCATTGTTGTGCATAAGCATCATGAAAAAGCAACAAATTTGTAAACTGTAAGTTCAGATCTGTGGAAAAAAGATGTAACTTGTGCAGCCTATGAAGCACTAAGCAATTACACAATCAGTTGCACCACAATCCAGATTGTTGGGAAGCAATGCACAATTAAGACAGGTCTCCCAGTTTGTGCATGGACCGATCTTGTCTGGCCCTCCCTTCTCGCGAGATCTGGGCTTATCCCCTTGGCAACTGCTTTGTACCCGGGGTCCCAGGGGCGGTGCTTGGATGAGCAAGGACTGGTCCAGCCAAGTCTCAGAGCCAGTTTGGGCTCTAGTTTTTGACCACCACGCATCCTCCCCCTTTCACAGTGTGAGACTAGCTGGCTGTTTGCACAGCCAGGTTGGAATTCTTTACAGCCAGCTTGACAGGCCTTAGCTGGAACTTTTCTCCTACTCCAGATGGTCAGGGTGGTTGAGGTGGTTTAGTTGCACTCTGGTCACTTGGGGCAGGTGTAGTGTGGGCAAGGGAGGCGGGAGTTGGTTATTTGGTGTGCACCCTGATGGTCAGCACACCAAATTTGGTGGTCAGCAAAGTCAGTGGGGGGACTCAGTACCGGTTCTCAGAGGCTCGTCGGCTCAGAGAGGCTGGCTGGTGAGCCCTCTGTCTTGGATTGCTATGGCTATGTCAAAGGCTTACCAGCTTGGGGTGTCAGTGCAGTCCAACTGCTTTGACACTTACAGGGTTGACGTTGATAAGCCCGGAACAGCAAGTGCCAGCCCGCTGCTTGGAGCAAGGGTGGTAGCGCCCATCCCTGGGCATGGACATTTGTTGCCCATTTCCCTTAAGTCAGTTGCCCGCACTTAAGGGAGGAGTTTAAAGTCTTTCTGCTGCAGGTTCTTTCTTTCCTGTAATTGCATTCAAGAAAGTGGCCCAGTTTAACCCAAGCATCGCTAGTTTATTGGGGGGGGGGGTGCATGTGCAATGCACTTTTAAATAGGGAATTATGCACAATTAAGCATGCATTGTGAAACAAGGATGTGAAATGATATTAAAAATCTTACCATTGTGAAAACTGCATCTTTGCTCAAAAATGTGTGAATACCTTTCCTGAATATGGAATGTAAGATAAAGTGAAAATAAGTATCTATAAAATGAAATCAGAACATCTGTACATACATTCACTACAATTGATATAGTATGTGCAGCATTTTATACATGGGTGTCTAAATGTAAGTAGTTATCATTGTGTGAAAGACTATCCTTTTGCACATTGCTGAGTGACACTAACCATTTTTGTGAATGTGATGTTTGTCTCACTGAATGAAAAACTCAAGGACTGACTGAATCGCACCATGTTAAATGCAGACAATTTTTTCCATTTATTTTAGGAGATGTCTCTGCACCATCCCAAACTCATTTGTTGAACTCTGCTTAGATTCAGTGGAAGGACATAAAAATCTAGCATCAACCAAACAAAGGAAAAAAGAGCTCACTGCAAAAACTTTGCAATTAGCTAGGCAAGGGAGGAGAGGCAGATGGATGATACATTCCACTAAGTGTTATATTGGAGAGATGCCAATGGCAGCCGATTACAAAGCGGGGTGGGGGAGAGACGGGGGGGGGGGGTGGAAAGGGAAAAGAAAAAGGGAGAAAAGGCAATAAATTTCACTCCACTATTATTGCTCTCAAGATCAGGATAATTCAGAAATATAGTTTATTTGACTCTTTGGGGAAAAAAAGGGCAAAACATTTACAGCTCATTAGTTTCCATAAATTAAAAGCCAGTTTACAAAAGGATGTTGTTCTTCATAATATGCAGATGATGTGAATGCATTAATCATTATAGACAACTGTAGGCATTTCCTGATTTTTTTCCTTATAGGTATAGGAAGGAGGATTTTTGTTGTTGTCCTCAGCCAGATAAAAACACACAGCTCAAAGCTCCCTCTGCTGGTCCTGGTTATCTGAGCTGAGGAACGCTGGGAACAATCACTGCAGATCATTGTAGACGTTTCCTGAACATAACCAAGTTTTAGTGAGCAGTTCAAATTAGTTTAAAAAGTTAGGAATATGTTGTGTATATGAATACTTTACTGCTCTTACAAGAATGCAGGTTGATCATACATGGCCATAAGGAATCTGCGCTAAATGTCAGAACTTAAAAGATGCCTTCTTGGTGGTGTTATTTCAAAATGCTCATTCTGTCTTTTCCATTTAAAGTTATTAAAAGTTTCCTCTGTTACCTAGTCAATATTTTATTTCTGTTAATTCAAGGTGTGCAGGAGATATGCATTTCTATACCTGTACTTGGTGCTAGGCACCTGTGCTAGGCAGCCAAGATCTAGACCAGTAACGTGGCTGTTTACGGAACTACTGGCATGAGGTCACAGATCCACAGGCCCGGAAGGCCACACTTTCATTGAACCATGTAATCAACCCCCTCCTTAATTGTTCCATGGAGTCCAAGGCTCCAAATTTGAACTGAGACTTACTTACTCCTTTCATTCAATGCCATGTTATGGCAATAAAGGTTTCGCTCATAGAGTTTTCATGCCTCCAAAATTCAGATGAAACCTACCAGCTCCAAATCCTGCCAGAATAGCATATTTGGTAACCTGTGACCATAGCCACCTCCCAACGAATCCTGAGTGTTTTTTTTTAAAGGAAATGTTTCACACCTCCAACAGTCCCAACCAACACCGTAATTAGGCTCAATCCAGGTACAAGCCACGGACCTCCAACTAGTTACCACACCCTCAAATGGGTGGAAAAAAACTAAGGTAGAACCCAGTAGGTGTCCTCAATTAGCAATAGAGGACCCTCTGATTGAGAACCCCACCTAGAGTCCCATAGAATTCTATGGACCAAAAACCTATTAAAACCATTGGATTTGGAGCCTCATATTCTTTGTTCATTTGTGTGTTACCCTTTCTTGATTGTGGATCTTTAAACTACTGGTGCTGCGACAAGTCACCCCCATCCTAACCTTCATCCAAGATCCACCATGTCAGCTGGCACCCAGGATCAATAACCCCCCTTAACCCCCTTTTCTTTCCAGCCTCTCTCTCCTTTCCCCTCCCTTGCTCTTTCTCCCCCCAAATGTAACTGAAGTTGATGAACCAGTGCAGGCTGGTCAGCTAACCTCGTGTGCTGCCTCTCCTCTCTCTAAGCACCCTTTCCTTTCAAGAAAGGCAGCTTGGCTCTCTTGCCCTCTTCTCCTCAAGGTTACTGCCTCACTGCAAGCTCTTTCTGTATTTGAGACCCCTCTTTGCCCAGGGAGAATTTCTCGGTTGATGTTGCCCTTGCAATGCAGCCTTCTGAAGCCCTGCAGAATAAGGATATATAACCTTGGTCCATGGTGCAGCCTCACCAAAGACCCACCAACTCCCCACTATTTTTCCTTGCATTTGCCTCATTCTTACGTCAAATTGATGGTACACTTACAGCACAATCCTATCCAACTTACACCACCGGTGTAACCAGCGGTGCAATGAGTACGGGAGGCCCCAGAACCGAAAGGGGATTCAAATCCCCTCCAAAGGGGGAATCAAAGTGGATTTGAATCCCCTTTCCATTCTGGGGCCTCCCATTCTCGCTGCACCGCTGGTTACACCAGTGGTGTAAGTTGGATAGGATTGCACTGTTAGTGTTGTTACTTTTCCTCTCTGTCTGTGAGTTTCGTGGTGTGTTGCGTAGAAAGCCATTTTTTTGTTTCTGTACTGTTTTCATGGAAATCTAAGATCAGCCTCGAGCCTCCTTTCCGAACAAATCCCTATAACCAAATATAGTAGCAGGAATGCAGATAATGCAGATATCAACACCATCCTGAATGGACTTGTCTTGAACCAACAGGAGAACTGTGACATGATCTGTGGGACACTTCTGGGAAACAGTTCCCAGTTTGGGACACTGATTTGAAATTTTTTGTGTGTTGGATTTCTGCTGAATATTGTTATGTTGGAGGTTTTTTTTTTTTAAAGGACAGTGTTACTAATTTGAAGTACAAAAATAGGGCTGCCAACTACTGCAAGCTTGGCATGGAATCTCTAGGAATCAGTATCAATCTCCCTGTGACTACTGAAGTCAATCTTGGATATTTTAACAGGTCCTCCAGGAATTTCCAACGTTTTATCATATTGGGAAAAATGGCTCCAGGAATAGCTTCAGTCACAATTGGCAACCCTATACATATATTGTCCATCACTATTGTCCTCATTTACGTTTTAGCTGTGTTGGGTCACACTGTAACTCTAACAGACCTCACTCATTCCACTTAATTAAGTGTGGTTTATGAGAACCCCTAGGTGTTTGGGGTTACACTTGCATAGGCCACTAGATGGCTCGAGGCAGGACTTGAAAACAGACAAGCCTGGCACTTTCTCCCCTACACTGGAGATCCAGCTCCTGTTAAGTATAGGACAGGGCTGGGTGGGGCAAGGTGAAAGCAGCCCATAGCCAAAAAGGTTCACCAAGAGCAGAATCTCCTAGTAATGCCGAACAAAAAGCAAGCCTGGCCCTGAAGCCAATGTTGGGTCAAAGAGAACTCCCTGGCTTATTGGTGTAAAAAGGCTTCCTTGCTAATGTGACTAGTGCAGCTTCTGCCAGTTCTTCCTTGGGGTAGTAGACATCAGGGATGTGCGGTGTGGGCACGGCAGGTGAGGCAGAACCACCCTGTCATAGTCCATGGAGAATAGCTGCAGTCAAACCCTGAGATTGTGCATGCGCGCCACCCGCTTTATTGGGTGCAAGTGGCTGGCGCACATGTGTTATCTCAGGGTTAGGCTGCGGCTATTCTTCGTGGACTACGGCAGGGCGGTACTGCCTCACCTGCCGTGCCTGCGCTGCATGTCCCTGGTAGACATGTGGAGCCTCTGTCTGACATCTCTTGGGTTACCAAGTTCAAGACTCACTGCAGGCTTAAATCCTGACACTGCTTTGCAGTGAAAGGGGGATGGTTCAGCATACACCAACATGTCAATTATGAACTAGATTCTTAAAGGTATTGGATCCTCTCTGAGTTGTGCCCTGACAAACTTGCAGGCATCCTCTCCAGGTTAGGATCCAAGAAATTCCTCTCAGCCCTCTCTTGGCTACATTATCATTTTGTGTTAGCCGCCCTTATTAGTCCATCTCCGTTGCTGAAGACCAGCTTTACCTTTTGACAAAAAAACTAAAAGAAAAGAAAAGAAAAATCAGTGCTGCTGCTGACACAAGCTCTTGCCTTGCAGCACTCATCAAACTTAATGGATGACAGCAGGAGACAAACAGAAAGTGCCGGTTTAATTGGGAAAGTAAATGCCATAGTTACTCTGAACTGTTAAAAAGAGTATAGAAAAAAGGTGAGAGCGGATGGAGGAGTTCTTTATAATGGAAAGTTCTGCAAGAACAAATAAGGTCTTTTTGCAAAGCAAAGAAGGATCCGTCAGTGCAAATTACTGCCAATGCTAGTGAGTGAAGTGACCTGGTGGGGGCAAAAGCCCCTTCGGATCCTTCTTATGAAAAATGCTGCAGTCCCATACAAGTGGCTGTGTTTATTTCAAGGCACTATTTGCCACCATTTGCACTGCACCAAACCCAGACTCTCTAATTAAAAGGAGCCGTATGTACAGAAGAGTCAATGTGAAATCATCCACCGCCAGCGCTGGCAAAGAATTGATGAAAAGCACCATTTTTTTAAGAGCTTCTCATTCTGCCTATTGTATGGCAAACAAATTCCAAAGGAAAGGAATGAAGCCACAAGGCCTCTGTGAAAAATATTGCAAAGGGGCAAAAAACTAGAGGAAGAAACGGCTAACAAAGCAAAAAAAGCATGCTTTGCTCAAGGCACACAATGGGAGTAATTGGATTTAGCATACAATCTTAAATAAATAGTGCAATTTCAGCAGTGATCCATGCAGACCACTGAAATATATCCTATTTGCCCTGAGATGGGTTGATGTGATTTGTAGATGCTTAAGGCCAGAGGTGGCCAGCTTCTGTGCTCCCAGGGGCCACTCTCCAGACTGTGGCCTGGGAGTTGGAGGTGGGCTTAAAATGTATGGCATGAATGTGCTCAGGAACACACACTTATAAGGTCCCCAAATTAAATCCCTTCATCACTCATAAACACATACCGTATTGGTCTGAGTATAAGACTCACTTTTTTCTCCTAATTTAAGTTTTTAAACTAGGGGTGCGTCTTATAATCAGGCTGTTGCAATTTAATGCCAGTGATGTAATTAAATTTTTTTAACAGCACCAAACTTTAAGGGTGCGTCTTATAATCAGGTGCGTCTTATACTCGGGACAATACGGTAATTTGAAAATCCTTTCATTCTCCTTATAAATGAAACTGTGGGGTGAGGGGGTGATCCAGAGGCCATATACAGTGGCTTTGGGTCTGCAGCCTGCTAGTTGGCTAAGAATGTCCAAGGGAAAAAAAAGTTTCATTTCTCCATTCATTGTCATTGCTGAAAGCCTAATTTGTGTCAGTATTTTTTTTTTCATTTAAATCATATTTGTATCACTACAAAGTGTGTTCCATTTGGTCATTTGTTCCCACTGATTTCAACAGGAGAACCAGTTGCACTTCTCTTGTATCTAACACTTTTTTTTATCCAATCGGTGTGAAATTTGTAGGTGTTCTAGGACACCTCCAAAGAATCAGACATGCCAGATTTCAGATAAATAGGAGGAAGAGGCCACATTTTAGAGGCCATTAAAAGGCATAAAAACACACAGCCCAACTGATATGCACCCAATTGGAAAGAAGAACTATAGCCACCCCATCTACACCTTAAAAACTCCCCATCTGTTGCTCATTGTACAGACTGCAAATGGAAGGATTCCGACAGGCAGATGTATGGTCACTTGTCTTAAAGTTTGTGTGTATATGTGTTTTGTTAATAAATATAAGTAGCATGACAGAGTCAGTTGTTGGAAAACAATCTCACAGGCAGAGTTTGAAAAATGTAATGCAAAAGAGAAAAAGGAACAACTAGGGTGGCAGATCAGTTGTTTGGAAAGCAGATTTCAAATGACCTAGTCACTGCCCTTCCCCCCCCCTGCTATAGATAGGAAGACCTTCCCCCCATTCTGTGCCACCAGCTATTCATAAGTCTTAAACTTGTGCAGTCCGCTTGAAAGGACTGTTTAAAGCACATATGCACAGATAGAGCTGAATCACACACATGGCTGATGGTGTTGGACACATCATCAATCATGTGAGAACAGTCACTTTGAAGCCTCACCATCTTGTTAGGGCAGAGCCGTAGCCAGGGCCTCTGAGAGGGGAGTTAATGGGGTAAATTGTACCAGGGCCCAGGGCCAAAAATGGGTTAAAAAGGGGGCCCAGGAGCAAAAAAGCAGGGCCCAGTATCCAAATTTACATGAAGGGAAGGGCCTCAAAAGAAACTTTGTACCCCCTGATAAAATTCCTCTGAGTGGCCCAGGGTGTAACTACGCCCTGTGGGGGGTTGCACTCCTCGTGACACTCCCATGACATCACTCGAGGGATGTCATTTGCCCTGCCCCCTAGTAACATCACATGGTGCAAAAGCGTTCCTGGGGAGGGCGGGAGTAATATTTCTCACTGCTGCCTGCCCGCACGGAGGCTTCTGCGACCTCAGCCACCTGTATTGCCTCACTTTGTGGCGTGAAATAACTCGCCGCCACCATTTTGCTGCCAAACTGCCGCTGATGCGGGTACTTTGATACCCCCAGGTGTGGCACCCGGGGGGGTGGGCACCCACCCCACTCCCAGCGACACCTCTGTTTTAGGGCTTTTAAAGCCATCTTGCAATTTGATATCTGCTTACAGCCTGATTCTGCGTAGGGCCGCCGCAGCATGCAAAAGCACGCTGCACCGGATCCTAGGCAGTATTGGGCCAGCGCCAGCAGAGCTGGGACACACCTTGGGAGAAATGGACTTCATCCCTTTCCCCCGGGGAGAACCCCAGTGGCCCCTATGGACATCCTCGGATGTGCGCCGGTAAAATGGCCGGCAGAAATCCGAGGAGCCCGTGTAAGGCTGGCCAGACCTGGGACGGGGGATAGGAACCAACGGAGTGCCCCGCTGTCCCTGGCCTGGCCGGCCAATTGCCCCCTGGTTCCACCCCAGCCTGCCCTCTTCACTCCCTCCCACCACCCAGAGTAGGACTTACCTTCCTCTGCTAGTTGTGGCTGCAGCCATGGGCTGAGCAGCGCCAGCCTTGGTGCTGGCGGCACTTACTTGCCAGGTGCTGCAAATGTGTCTTATGGTACGTTTGTGACACCTCCCCCCCCATGGGACAATAATCCCGCTGGGGGGAATTTACGGTGGATTATGCCACTAGTCATCTATGTAAGTAAAAATGGCCTCTATGCAACCAGGTTTACTGATGACAGTTTACAAACTAATAAACAGAGTGGAAAAACAAAGCATTTGCTGTCTCCAAGAGTTCCAGGAACAGAAGTGTGGTCTAAATAGAAAGAAACACACTAATTGAGCTGATTTGATCTTCCCTAAACTATAGTCTGAATCAATAATATCTTACTGCTGAAGAGAGAAGTCCTTTCACTAGAGGAAGGCTACCACAATGGAGACATCACCATGGGATCTATTGAGCACATGACTATGTATCATTTGTCAGTGTGCTGCAGTGCAGTTACCTAAACTGGGGCGTCTTAATAGTGTTCACTACTATTCTACTGTGGCTACCAAGAGTTTGGTTTGCTCCACTGACTTGCATAGAATAAGACTTAGCTCTCACTACATCTATGGCTACAGCACATGTTCTGAGTTTGAGCCTGCAGCTAAAAATTGCTAAAATTGGTTTCCAAACCACTGACCTATATAAGCATTGGCTTTACATCCCTCGCCATGAACTGTTACAGTAAATATCGAATGAGTGGATTCTATCTCCATTTTAAAATCAGTTTTCTGTAGTGTTATTGATGGCTTGGGGTCAATAAAAATGTCAAGTAGGAATCCATACCTGAACCAACTGTGTCACAGCAGAAAGTAGTTTCATTCTGATATACCGGTACATTGTCCTTAATGGCCTGGGACATCCTATTTGAGAACTCCTTTTTCAAGAAATGAAAATTAATATAAAAATACTTAGCACTAAAGACTAATCTACATGTTTAGAAAAAAAAATACAGCCTTCCTGAGTCTATTTCATTTCAGAATTCAGGAAGTGGGGAAACTGCATGATTGACTGCTTCACCAAATTAAAACTCCCTCCCTGTGCACAGCTAATAGTCTCTAATATACCCTTACCCTGAGAAGCTAGTTTTCTTTGTGTAAGGAGGTGGGTTGTGTTTTTTTTAAAAAATAGTTACGTAGATACTTTACAAAGATGTGTGAAAACTCTGTGAAACTTATCATAGCTAGGGTCTTGTCAGAGATTTTCATAAGAACTTCATTACAATGTTTTGATAGATAAGGGCCTTAAATATTTAGTTACATTTTAGAAGAATATACAGTATCTGATTATTTCACCTACTAATTCTACCACTACTACTGCTGAAGTGGCTAGTTGCATTTCTTAATGCAGAGGAATTTGTATCTCATATATTTCAGACTATTAACCAATAACCACTCCTCCCCAGACCCCAGTGTGAGTAAGCCCACTTAAAACAAGAGTCCACCTCCTTGAATCAAACTGAAAAGTAAAATCTTGTAATTGAATAAAATACTATTTAAATATTTAAATATTAGTTGATATGTATTGATGGCATGGCATATGATGCCACAAAAGTAAATAAGATTTATAAGATTTAACATGTGGGAAGTATACCTTGATGGATATTTTTTTTTGCACCATTTTTCAAAGTTCCTACACATTGGTCCATGATCACAGAGTTCATTTATGCCCTCCATGTCAGGAACCTGTCCTTTCATCTGTTGTAAAACATCATGTACACAGAATGTAAATTAACGGGATTAAAAGCCATGCTGGATAAAATATTTTTATAGTTTAAAAACCTGTTAAAGAGCTTGTTACGGAACTTGGTTCAAAAACAATAAAAACAACAGTAACAATATGACATTTCATTCGTCTTCTATGATCATCATCAGGTAAAAGAGAGTCAGTAGGCAGTTGAGATGCCTACTGGCTCTCTTTTACCTGATGAAATTCGCAGAAGACTAATGAAACATTGTATTGCACTGTTGTTTTGAACTGAGTTCTGTAACAAGCTCTGTAACAAGTAACAAGTTCTGTAACAGGTTCTGTAACAGGTTTTTAAACTATAAAAATATTTTTTATACATTCTGTCTATTACAGAATGTAATACAGAAATTTACATTCTGTCTATTATCGTTGGCCAAGAAAACTTTCAATCCTATGTACACGGACAGCCCAATCCTGCTGGATCCATGCAGTCTCCCGCCCGGCAGAAAGTCTACTCAGGAAAGGGGATGCTTGTCCCCTTCCACGGGTGTAACTGGTGCTGGGGCCAATTGGCCTCCTCAGAATTCCGCCAGCGAAATTGCTGGCGGAAATTGGAGGAGGCCGTGTAACAGCCCAGCCAATTGGCAGAGGTCGGGATATGGCCGAAGCCATCCCTCGCTCCCTCCTCGACTGGCTGGGCCTATGGCTGGCCTCTCTTCCCACCCGAACTACCCCCCGTTGGCTGGATCCCTACCTGGCTCCTCCAGTGGGTGGGCGAGGGTCCTGGTGACTGAGCAGGGCTGGCCAGCCTTGCACCGGCCTTCCCTGCTTGTGAGTCATCGAAAAAGTGCCTTACATCACTTTTACAGCAGCTTCGGGTGGTGGAACGCTCGTTCCGCTGCCTGCCACAGCGCTAGGATTGTGCTGTGATTGGCCCTACATTTCCCCGCAACCTTTATTAGTGAGCAAAACAAAGATACACAATCAACTTTAAAAATACAGAGAAAAAAAAGATTTCCCTACCTTAAAAATCAACAGCAACAATTAATAATACAGACTTGGAAATCATTTTAAAATTAAATAGCTGCAAAACATTTTTAAGCTAGGCATTGGGATTTAGATAGACTGGCAAGATAGAGAGATATTTAGGGGGAAATCTGACAATTCTCAGAAACTGGAAAAAATTATCTATATTAAATGAGCCCTTTGAAAGGTAAGAGTTGGGATGGATAGTAGGACATGACTTGTAAATTAATGTAGGCCTTTCCTGGATGAAAATTATGGAAGTGTATGAAGGTTGATATATTCAAAATGTGCCAATTTCATACACTGGAGAAGTCTGTATGATTTCAAGTTATGATAGAAAGGATTTACATAGAGCAGTTTTTCTTAAACTGTGATCTGATTTCTGGTGGGTCCCACAGAGCCTCCAATGAAAACATGGGTGGTGGAAAGATCCAATAACTAATTGCCTCAAGTCCTGAGGCTATTCAAAAACCAGCTCATTGCTCTACAAACAGCTGAGCTCCTGCAGTTTGCAAGCTTGTGTAAATGTTTGAGCGTCTTTTTTATGATGCATTTTTTTCCAAGTCCCTCAATGACAGGTAGTGGGAGCAGGTGAAGGCTGGATCACATAACTAAGCCCCTCAAACCTTGAGAATATTCATTAGGGCTGCCTCATCATTACGAGAAATGGATTGAGGGTTTTTTGCAAATAAATAAATAATGCTTGCAAATAAGTTAATATATTTCTTTCTAGATCACCTTTTTTAAAGTCTCGTAAAGCTAGGTGGGTCCCGATAGAGTGACATTTTAAAAAGTGGGTCCCGGTACTAAAACGTTTGGGAGCCACTGACATAGAGGAATTACACTGATTGCAATCCAAAGCACCTGTTTGGAGTAAGCCATTTAGGAGCACCGGTAAGCACCATTATCATCATCATGTTTGCTTCCAGGAGAATGGGTTTAGGATTAGGCAGGCTGTAAACCTTTCAAATGCTGGGTTTAGACCTACAGCATCTCTCTCAGTCAATGGAGACAAAAGCCGTAGCTATAATTATCTCGTGGGTACGCATATATCAAGCTGCATTCAAGCTTTTGCATTCATAGCAATGTTGAGATAAAGGAGGCCTCTTCGTTTTATCATTCATCAAGTTTTGAGTTTCCTTTCACTCTGAAAGCTTGAGTCCAGCTGTGAATAAAACAACCAAGTGGAGAGTTTTTTAAAAGAACATACTCAGTAAAAGAGTTGCAGGAAGCAGGTGCTGACTGGGGGAAAAAACAGACATTTTCTATATTATGAGCTGAAAGTGGCATCAGGTTGGATCTGCCTTAAATAATTACTATGTGAAAACTGGGGACCTGATCCAGTGGCCTCCAAGTGCTGTTCATGGTGTATAAAGGCCCACCATGCTCTCCAGAATGATTGGCGCCAATGTCCCCCTTTGCAAGCAGTCTCAGCAAAGATGTAAGAAAATATATTGTAATGGCAACGGAACTATTTTGTCCTTGTAGCCCCAAAGGGTTAAAGAACAGTAGCCTAATAGGGAAGAGGGCCTCCCTACATCATAGCTTTAAAGCTGTCAATCCAGCACCTTTCGCCTGACTGAAATTCATTTTAAACATTTTTAAATGAAAAAAAAGGGGCGAATTGAAAAGATTTAACTCAGTCCCTAGAGTCTCTATTATAACTGAAGCAGGTTTGGAGAAACTGAAAGGAACATTCCAATGAAATGATCCAAAAGTAGGGAAAGGAGAAAATTGTCAAGTCTCTCAAGTTGCAGAGCTTTTAACCCTCATGCATTTGGGGTCATAATAACTGATCCAAAGGGGTATTAACAGGAGATATTTTGGTACCAGGGAAGCACCAAAGAACTAAAAGAGCTACAGAAGATGTTACCAGTTAACAAACCAGTTTTTCAATCAGAGGGTTTACTAAAAGGGCATTGGGGTCAGTTAGACCCTGAGGGCGAAATTCACTCTAAACGTCCTGCACTAGAGCGAGTGCTCCGGAGCCGGAAGCTTTCGCAAACGTACCATAAGGCATGTTTGCGCCTACTTTAGAGTAAGGGAGGCTGGCGCAAGGCTGGCCTCCCTCACTCACTCCGCGGCCCGGACAACCATGTGGGCGCCGGAGGAAGGTAAGGCTCCTGTCGGCGCCTGCATGGGCTGTCCGGGCAGTGAGGGAGGGGGGCCATTGGGTGAGCCGGCCCAGGAGGGGGTGGGGATGGCGTCAGCCATATCCCCGGCCCTGCTGGGCCGGCTCGGTCGATACACGGCCTCCTCCTACTTCCGCCAGCTATTTAGCTGGTGGAAATCCGAGGTCGACAGGGCCTACCCTGGTTTACACCCGGGGAAGGGGATTCCACTGTAGCAGGGTGTCTAAATGACCCCAACGTGGAAATTATTCAGGTTATTTGGTGGGGTTTTCTTCATACTTCCAGAAAAATCTGATTGGAAGAAAAATGTGCATGAGCACAGGGTCTGAAGAGACTCTATAGCAGGGATAGGGAACCTTTTTTCTGTCAAGGGCCATTTTAATTATTACAATATTGTTTGCGGGCTGACCATTAGGCCACCCGAAAATTTTTATTTACTTATTTATTTTTGCTGCGAGAAGCAGCACCCACAGCATATTTTTATGGCTTTTTCGCCCTTTCCCTCCGCTCCCATTCCCAGAAGTGTCCCCAGGGCGGCAGCTGCTTCGTTTGCACCCCCCAGGCCAGGGGGGGCATTACCGTCCGGGCGCGGGGGCGAAAACAAACGTTGAATGCACTTCACGGCGGCCCACGAAGAAACTGGGGCTGCCGCCGCATTTGCCTCCAGACAGCAGCGTCACTGCAGGGGGGCGGAGCTCCAAGTTCCGTCGGGCTCTGACCCTCCGTTACATGATGGGAGAAAGCGGCCCCGCCCCCTCGCCTATGGAGCCATTCCAGCCGACGAACTCCCAAGTCATCGCGAACATGCTTTACGGCACGTTCGCGACAGCTTCCGGCAGCGGAGCACTCACTCCGCTGCCGTATAGTTCTGGTGGATTGCACTGCCCGAGTGTAAGATAAACCAGTAATATCTGAGCTTTGTAATTACTCTGGAAGATGGTGCAAAAATAATAAAGGAAACAGACATAGAATATACCGGTACTGTAAATGTCACATACTTTTGCATCACTACACCTCCCCGTTTTTCCTCCCTCTTTCTTTCTCTCTCTAAAAGCTTACATCCATTGCACAACATAAATTATGGCTTGCTAAACTTGCATTTTCTCTGATCAGCAGTCACAAGCTGTAGGGAAACCTCCAGCTCAGCTTTTCCCTTTTATGTTAAATTGTCAGGAAAAAGCCAATAATGGTGCTATGTTTCTTCCTTGCATCAGCACTTTTGACACCATTTGGGTTAAAGGATCCAACTGAAGCAGACACTAAAAAGGAGCATGGAGGAGGAAAGTGTGTGTGCGCACATCTGCACAGGGGGGAATACCGCTTAGGCAGAGGAGACCCAGCCATGAGGCTAAGAAAGATGGCTGGAACCTTTCTTGCGTTGATTATGAAATTCTGGAAAGGAATATTGACTTTGACAATGGAAACAAACAACAGTGGGAGGAGCTCCAGTGACATTACTTCCTTATTTTCTGATTTATATCCTGCACTTTTGGCCCAAAGATCCCCCCCCCAACGGCAACTTACAAGAGCATGTTAACTAGTGTGTAAGTCAAGGAGTGCTATTTGCATTTTCCTCCTCAGAACACCACAGTATCTTTGAGTAGTCCTATGTTCTAGATAAATAATATGTAAATCTGCCTGGGAACTACCTGCATTTCCAGTTGAGCACTAACATGAATCTGGAAGTATAGGGAAAGCACTTTAAAAAAATGTAGGCATGCCAATGTTACTTTAGAAGTGTCCACACATGCATGTCGTATACATTCCGGAAGCAGCCACCACAGATCACCGACTCTGCGCTCGTGTCACCCGTGAAAATCTGAAATGCAATGGCTGCAATTCCCTTATATACCTGCATTCCTATCAATTGAAATGTCAGGGGTCTGGATTCTGTCCCCTTACAAGTGATCAGCATGGTTAGAGCTGACCTGACAGTGCCAACCACTTTGAGTGAGGTTAACGTCTGGTTCCAATCCAGTGATGGAAGCCGTGTGTATAGCCCGGAAAGTGAAATACTTGCTTATCGCCTGTTTACATGCACAGTGTCCAGCCCCTGCCTTACCTGGATTGGCATGAATGTTTTTCAGTGCAGGCTTTGTGAGGGCACAATCCAGTGCAAGCTAGGCCGGCTCTGTGTCGGCTTAAGGAGTAAAGCACGTTTGCGACTCCTCGCGAGTAAGCATTGCCAGTGCAGAGGCTGGAGCCGCTCACTCTGTCGTCTTCCCGGACCTGTGCCAGCCGCTGCAGGTTGCTCCCGCGACGGTCAGCACAGGGGTGGGGGGAAGGCGGGCAGAGGCAGTGAGGGAGGGGACCGTTGGCCGGCCTGGGCTGGGAGGGGGTAGGGATATCAGTGGCAATATCCCAAGCCCTGTTGCAGCCCAGGCTGGCCATACATGGCCTCCCCAGACGCATGCCAGCTTCAGAGCTGACGTGCATGTGAGGATCCTGGGGCGCGCCAGTGCAGCCTGGGAACTGTGCAGGATGCAGCGGCCAGCCCCTTTAGGCTGGTCGCGCATACTTGTGCAGTATTGGACTGCCCATCATTGAGTAAGGAGATCCTTAAGTGCTGCTGATGTATTGTGGGAGAAGCATGGGTTGCATGGAAGAAGCATGATATGTCCCCTGTGAAGTTTAATTAGGCACTTATTGGTGATGTGACATTAGCCCTTGTGTAGTCATGTACACAGCTGTCTGTGCTAATCCTCAGCTGTGTAACGGGAATTGAGTGGGGTGGAGGGGCAAGGTCTGAGCATAGGATGTGCATGAATTGTAGGCACTGAGTTGGTGTGTGTGTGTGTGTGTGTGTGTGTGTGTGTGTGTGCGCGTGTGTGTGTGTGTATGTGTGTAAGTGTAAAAAAAAGATCCAGGTTCAAATCCCCGCTCAGCCACGAAGCATCCTGGGTGACCTTGGACCAGACACTATCTCTCAGCCTCACCTACCTCACAGGGTTGTTGTGAGGATAAAAGGAGAGAAGGAATGATGAACACTGCCCTGAGCTCCTTGGAGGTATAAAAATGTGGAAAATAAAATAAATAACTGCAGGTCCTGGAAGAGACATTTATTTCAAGGACAAACTGGGTGTGCAGGGTAATGATGTGTATGTTAAAACATCCATTTGTCCCATTCATTAAGTAGGGCTAGGGAGTCTTCTCTTTATATATATGGGCTCTCCTTCCCCACGGACAACTTTTTGTATCAAGATTAGCTTCCACCCTTGTTTCATGTATGTATGGATGGAGCAGCACTTGTTTTAAGACACACACAGTTGCCCCCTCCCATGCCTAATTGGACTTTCAGCTCCTGTCCCAATAGCCAAATCCTTCTGAGCTCCGCTTTCACCTTAAAGAACCTAAATTAATGCTTCCTCTTTCATTAAACAAACCGAAGTAGAGTTCAGTGATACAAGGATGTCATCTGAAAATAAATGAACCTTGAATAAACCGTATCTGCACTTGGCGTAGGTAGGTATGCAAGGAGTCTGGTTCCTTGTATGACAACTATTCATGGAATGAAAAGGATGCTAGGTCCTCTCTTGTTAAGAGGGAGGGCAAACCAAGTGAAGTGCACCTGAATGCGAAAGGGAATAAATGCAGCTCTCTTGTCCATGTCACATATACATTACCTCAGCTAAGCTCTCCCCTTCTTAAGGGGAGAAACTGTCAAAGGCACAGGACAAAAGCAAAAATAAATTGCAGTCCCTATTATTTATTCATTTCCATTCTTTTCTTTTTATACTCCCATTTGGAGACACATGTAACAAGTAATTAACTATCAAACAATACAGGAAATGCCAAGGAGAGAGAAATGTGGGCACATATGCATTGTTAGCAAAGCGAATGACAATGAACTGGCCAATGAAATCGTGGGTCTCCTTTCCTACTCACTGGAGTCTATTGGGGTTCGAAGCCTGATAGAAATGTGAACAGGAATTAATTTAATTTGAATGTGTATCCCATGTGACACAGATTATTTAGTGGGGAAGGTAACAATGTGCTGTAAAATGTATTCAACATGCAGAGTAAAAGAGATCACAGCTGACTACTGAGTACAAAAACTGTACAGATTCCAAAGGTCTCTGATTTCTTCCAAAAGATTCCTAAACTTGAGCCTTAGTGAATCTTCTCATGAAGAGAGCTCCTAAACTGTGGAACAACCAATTAATTTCTAGCTGTTAGCTCTTGTTGTTGCATGAATGATGGTATAAAACCATTTTTAGTTGAATTTGGGACCCGATCTGGAAGATAAAAAGTCCAAAAATAATGCTGATACCTTCGTTTAAGAGCAGAACTACTACATGTTATATATGATAAGAGAATTCTGGCATCAAAACTAGCATCCCCATGATAAATACTCCTACTCGCTTCTGTAACATATCTATTTATTTATTAATGTAAAATTTATGTGCTGCCTTTTCTCTTAAAAACTAAGATGCCCAAAGTGGCTCACAATCAATAAAATACAATACAGTACAATAAATAAAATGCAATAGATAAAATACAATAAAAAACTTGGCATACAATAAAATGCAGCACGTATAAAACAGAGAGAATAAAAACAGGGGAACAGCTTATGGGGGGGACTGCTAAGGGGAGAAGGCTAGCTTAAATAAAAAGGTATTCAGTGCCCGTCAGAAGGTCAAGAGGGAGGAGGCAGTCCTTGACTCTATTCAGTGGCATTCCCAGCCCTCCTGGCGCCTGGGGGGGCGGGGTTGGAGCGCCCTCCCAAGCAGCTGGGCTCGGGGCTGAGCGCCCACTCCGCGCGTCCCCGGCCTCCGGAGGCTGCGCTCCGAAGGCTGGGGATAAGCCCTCCTTAAAGCGACCGCCCTGTTCGGCGGCCGAGAGCTTTATGAAGAAGCCGAATGCTATAAAAGCCAGTGATGCGTTTGGCTTCTTCATAAAGCTCTCGACCGCCGAACGGGGCGGTCGCTTTAAGGAGGGCTTATCCCCAGCCTTCGGAACGCAGCCTCCGGAGGCTGGGACACGCGGAGTGGGCACACTGCTTCAGAGGGGCGCGCCAGCCGGGCTCCGGTGCCGCGCCGCTCTGCGCAGCCCCGAGCCCGGCTGCCGCGCCCCTCGCCCACTCAGCGCCTGGGGGGGAGCATACCTGCTCCCCCCATATAAGAACGCCTCTGACTCTATTGGGAGTTCCAATAGGATTACTTATACTGTATTGGAACTTATACTGTATTGTATACATGTGTGTTTCTCATTCCTCGCTCCTATAGTTGACTGCCATTGGCAGGCGCAAGGAAATGCACAGTGTGATGACATCCCGTGAAGTAAGAGATCGTACACGTGAAGTAAGAGATCATACACATTACAGGGCAGAAGAGAAGAACACAACATAAGATCCCATTTTTTGTGCATCCCCATGGTGTACATAATGCTTAGTTCCACTTCGACTGCATTGCATCAACAGAGCTGTATATGGGACCATCATTATGACAGCTTGTGTGTGTGTGTGTGTGTGTGTGTGTGTGTGTGTGTGTGTGTGTGTGTGTAAATTTGGTATACTACAAGGAAGGGACATGCGGGGCAGGGGCGGCAGGTGAGGCAGAACCACAGCCTAACCCTGAGACTGCACATGCGTCTCACCTGCTTTCACCAGAGAAAATAGGTCTTCTCGAGTGAAAGTGCATGGAGAGCACAGGCAATCTCAGGGTTAGAATGCGGCTCTTTTCCATGGATGATGACAGGGCATTTCTGCCAGCCTCACCTGCCGCCCCTGCACCACACGTCCCTGCTGCAAGGTCATGTAGCCTGCCTAGCATCAGGTGTGGGTCTTGCCACAGTTTCCGCAAGCACAGCACTTTCCTTTCTCCTACAAACAAACGGCTGCCAATCATGCCTGTGGGGAAGGTGAAGGACTGAGTTCAAGGGCACCACTGGGATGGCAGATTAATCTGCTTCCGGTGACCCCACAACCATTGAGGATCAAACCAACTCCTGTCTGCATAGCCCTGACTCTTCTCCTTGATAGCGCCATCCAGGTTCTTGGTCACACGATGAATTGCTGGATACTGGTTTTTACACAGAGAGATTTGTAGTGCTAAGGATATGTGCCCTCTGCAAAAAAAAAAAAAACAGTCTTTGGAAAGGTAAACTCAATACTAGGAGAACTGGTTCTCATCTGTCAACCCAACCAATATGTTTGCTCTTCTGCTTTACTCAAGCACTTTATTTTGGGATGAAAAACAGGGAAATAATCCCATTTGGTAGAAGAGCAACTCGGCATCAACTGCCAGTGTAAGCAGAAACTCTGATGTGTTACGTACCAATTGTGCTGGGGAGATAAACTGCAACTGGAGAAACCCCCACACATGGTGATGTTCAGATATAAAGACAGTCCTAAATGCATGCATTGATTAAAAAAAAAAGAGAGCATACACACGTGACAAAAGATCAATAAACACATGGAGTACTAAGCAGATATATGAATCTTTTTTAGATCATTCCCTAAAATCAGCCGCTCATCTTTACAAGGCAGATATCAGAGCTGTTAGCCTGAAGGAGATGACGCATGGCAGACAGGTGAACTAGCAAGCAGGGTGTAGTCCAGAGGGAGGAGAACTCTAGGACTGCTCCTACAGCAGGAACAGTGACATCATCAGCAGGAATGCATGGGTGCTGCTTTTGAAACTTTTTCCAGAAAGACCTCGGCCAAGAAGAAGAATCAGGCTCAGGAGATGGCAAATTGAGAAATTTGCCTAGGGGCCATAAATTCATGACTCTAAAAGACCATTGGTTCTCAAACTGGTGGGTCACGACCCACCAGGAGAACCGGATGCTGTCCCCTGCCACCTTAAGGCCGAGGACAGCATGGTGGCGGCAGCGATCCTGCGCTGTAGATCACCACTCTGCAGCAATTTTTCAACAATGTAATGAAGACATTCAAAATTTGTCTTTGGTTGATATTGTTTTAATGGACCGTGACTTGGGGGTGTGTTGGTGTCAGGAATGAGCTTCTGAACTGTAAAATTCACCACTGTGTCACTGCTGGCAAGTAGTCACCAAAAGCTAGAGAAGTTGTGCAAGGCTTTGCACAAGCCATTCTCAGGACCTTTTATATATCACTAGAGTTTATAAGCTACAACCTCTCTCTTCCATTTTCACTAAGTTTCTTGCACTGTAATGCAACTCTGGTACATTGTGGCACTGCACTTTGAGAAATCTTCCACTAGTGCTGGCACAAGAAGGGACAGAATAGCAGTAATACATTTTCTTGTCTCAGAGTCTGTTGGATCCAAGCCAGAGTATTTTCTTTGAGTTCTGAGGAAGTGCAAGGGAATTGTCTTTTGGTTTGTGTGTGTGTTTTTTCTGTTTGCAGCAGTTTGGGGGCTTTGGAAGGTGCGCGGGAGGCAGGAAGCAGCCAGTGGCCCCCGGCAAAGCGTAAAAATAAGGTATTGTGGTGCCGTAGATATTCTGATCTGCAGATGAGCATTAATATATAGATATTAATAACACTGGACAACACATTTTGACAGAGGTCATGCCCCCAAAATTAAAAATTTTTTATATAGATTTTGAGGTGGTGAACACAAACATGACAATGAAAATGCAAAATTGGCTACAGTATGTGAGAGATCCACAATAGATAGTTCCATAGACATGGTAACTAGTAAATGCCTGACGGCACTTACGACACCTGTGTATGCAACGCAGACTGCTTCTCCTAAACTAGAGCCAATCGACAGATTTTATTGTCATTTTCGTTTTCAGCACGTCGAAATTAGTAAAGATGAGCTCTTTCCATTTCAGGGCCAATTTCGTGTTGTCCAGTGTAATGTAAGAAGAACTCTCCTAGGCTTGGCTTTCCAGTCTGAGCCACCTGTCACACTGAGTAGCCACACAGTCTAGATTGAAGACTGTCTTCCTGGCCTTACCCTACTGTGCCTAGCCTGTCTAATCTGGCATTCGACCATCAGCATGCCTTTAACCACGTCTTCTGCCTTCAGCCCTTTTGTTACCTGTCTGCCTGAGCCCAGATCACCAGCATGTCTTGACTTTGACCATGTCTTCTGCTTCTGGGTCTTTTTGTTTCTTGCCAGCTAGCACCAAGCCTCAGATCCTAGTCAAGGCCTGATAGCATCCTACTACCAGTTGCTTGAGATGGAGGAGATCCAATTTCTTTGGTCTCAGGCTATAATGTTTTGTTTTCATACCCAAGGAGGATCACTCGCAACTGGGTGAGTGAGTGAATGTGAAGAACGACGTGTCAATGTTTGATCTGCGAGTCTGCTTAAGACACATGTTGCTATCAAAACTCAGCTCACAGTTTGTTCACGGTGCAATGAACTTCAAAGTTCTTCTATTACGTGTGCCTTCAACTTAAGTTCTCTTCAGCCCAGGCTATGTAAGTCTCCACATTAACACTAGGTAAGATTGTTCTGCTGAGCTCACATTTGCCATGCCTAATGCTTACTTTGAAGTGCTTTAGATAGCTTTAATTAAACGCCGTAATAGAGAAATATATTAATACCACGATGCATCAATATTAATTAAGGAATTAACTCTGCTTGGGCACCCTTTGGCACCGGCTGTGTGTGCTGCTCGGCATTTAATATTCTCGGCTCTGGTTGCTACTCTTTATCCCATATGAATTAAAGAAAGTTGAAGCAAGTCCTTTTTGTCAGCTCTCTCCATCTGAGCCAGGAATGCAGGAGCTTTTTCACCTCAAAGCTCAAACGTCACAGACAGACCAATGCATAGAGGACAACACATGCCGAGCTGAATCACATCAAATTAATAAGCACACTACAAGTAAATGAAATGTCAAAGCACTACGGCTATTGATTGACCATTTAGTACAACATGGTGGAATCTTAATTAATAACTGTGGCTGCCTGAGAAGCAGCAACAGTTTGCCTTGCTTATAGATTTCCTCTTGTTGCTCTTAGCTCATCCATTTCCCCGGCTTCCATGTTGATGTCAGTTTGACTTATTCATATGTATGCCCTATGTTTACCAGATTTCTTAACCTGATCTTATCCAGTGTGTCCTTATGTTTGGGGAAAACTAAAATTCAGCCAGAATGGCCTCATCATTTTTGGGTTGTTTATTTACTTAGTTCATTTATCTCTTGCCTTTCTTTCATGCTAGAACTCAAAGTTATTGTCCATGCCACAATCCTCTGGGAAGTTCTCTTGTGCTCACCTTACTGAAATGGACGAGAGCTGTTCAAGAGCACTCATTCCTATGGCTCTTCTGAAGGAGAACTTCATGGAGGATGGGCAATTTTGTACATAGTTTTTAAACCCCCAAACTAGAATGAATTCACATGCCTTTCTCTCATGTAATTCAAACCTGTAGACATCTTCAAGGGTAATACAGTTTCAGGATCAACATATGATAATAGGTGGTGGGACCTTTGTGCTATGAGTTATGGCCTAATCATATCCTCCCCACCCCACTGGTGAAGCTGTGCCAAAAATGGGCATGTTGTATCCAGTGGGGGCGGCGTGGATCAAGAGGCTTTGGAGGAGAAAGGGGATTTAAAAGGCTTTGGAGGAGAAAGGGGATTTAAATCCCGTTACACCTTCGTAAGCCTCCTGCTCTGCAATGGGTCTCCTTGGACCTGCGCTAGTGATTTATCTAGCGCAAGTCCGAGAAAGGGGGCGAGGAGGCTGCAGAAAAGATGGAAAGCATCCAGTATGTGGATCCACCCCCTCCTGCAACCTCCTTGCCCCCTTATGCTCTCCCCACTCCCTCCCGCATTCCCCGCCATCTTGATCTGTGGGTGGCTGGGGATCCACTGGCATGGGACGGAAGGCTGCAGCCTTCCCACTAGCACCCTGGCAGCATGCTACTCAGTGCATTGCCAGAACACCTTTTACAGCTGGCACTGACTGCTTTATGGCAGTCAGTGCCAGTGGAAATTGCGTACCGCTGCCACTCGACCCCAATAAGATTGGGCCGTTAGTAACAGAACTTCCTACAAAAGCTGCAGAGGCATAAATAGGTAAATATGTCTGTGCATTGAACACACACAATTGTAGGAACAGAATGAATAACAGCTCCCTTCTGTTAATGGCAGTAAAATTAACTGACCATCCTCTGAGTGTTTTGGCAGAAAAATGAAAGGGGATGTAGTGGGTGAGCTACGATCCTCTAGGTTCACAGCAACCTACCCCAATACACAGAACCAGCCCACCCATACAGATTCCCTAAAGATAACGAAGCAGAGCAAAAGGGTGGCAATAGCCAAGGCAAGGAACGGAAACTAGGCTCATGCTACCTCTGATCACTGACTTCAATTAGCCCCAATATCTTACCCAATTATAAGTGATGGAAGTGTCACAATTATATGAAATGGGTAGGCATATTCAGAGTGTTACAACAGATGGGATCCTGTCATTGTCAAATATTTGATTCATTTTCTGGGGTGTCATAAGTGGAAGAGCAAGAAGATAGAACGACTGCTCCAGAGTTTAAACTACAGTCCTTCTTTAAACACCATTAATTGGTTACCAACAGTGTGTTAATGATGCAAATATGCATACACAGCAGGAGAGAAGAGAAGGTTTATTATATTATTTTTATTCTCTTCATTATTATAGCCCAGAGGTTGAGTTCCTTTGGTGTGGGGAATATTTTTCTTGGGCTTTGAAGGTAAGGATAAGAAATGATTGTACTTCAGGAGGGTGTGAGTTAAGGAGACAGCTTAGGCAAAGGAATGCATAGTTGCGCAGTCCGTTGTGCTGTTATAATGTGTTATTGTGCTTTGTTAACAAAGCTCTTTTAAAGATATATCTACAACTGCAAGTTGATCCCACTGCCCATTGGTTTTAGAAATGACTTCTGTGCATGTTGAAATATCTTTATTGATTACTTACAGGACAGCCCAATCCTATCCTCCCCCTCTCGCCGATGCAGCCATGCCAAGGAGGCTTGAGGCTGTATCCTGTGTGTGTGGCCGTGGCCGTGGCCATGATGCTAGAAATTCTGCAACCGCTGTCAGAATGCTCGTTCCAGCAATGAATAAGCTCAATAGGATTGGGCTGTTTGAAGTATATCATTTTTTTTTCTGATGCTATGTTTTTGCTCCTTGATTATATCTACTTGGGTAGTATAGCCTCCTGTTTAACATGAATGTTTGACATGACATTTGTAAGCCAGTTTGCTTCTGAGTGTATTTGTAATGCAATAATTCTGTTTAGCGTTGAGCCAGAGGAATGAAGTTTGGTGCACATGTTCAGAGCATAATCTAAGTATCGAGATTCTAGCTCAACCCTGAAATCCATTTGCAAAGAAATTGCAAGATACAACTCAGTCCAATGCATTGTATCCTAAGAAAGTAATGACTAGAGGCATCATTATGGGGATGTGACTGCTATGGTCTGCACCACCCTTGATGCTCTGGGAGGGTGCAGTAGTCGCTGGTCGCACTTACTGTCCGGCTACAGATGGGCCCTCCTGCCCTCCCTCGCCTCTGTTTGGCTCCAAATCAGAGCCAAATTAAGACAGAGGCATTGATAGGAGGCGGGCCCCCCCGGGCGGCAGGGGTATCAAGCAGCGGGGGACACTTTCTCCACGCAGTCACCGAAATTCAGCAGCGGCGTGGCACAAAAGCAACCCTCCTGGGCGTTTTTGCAGCCGCTTGTGGCAGGAGGATTGGCCCTCCCGGGCTCTGTACAGCCTAAAAATGCCCCCCCAAATCTTGGGGGGTTGCTTTCATGCTGCGCTGCCGCTGAATTTCAGTGGTGGCGCGGCAAAAGTGACGTCACCCCACAGGGGGCAGGGCTTGTGGCATCACGTGAGGGTGTTGTGTTGATGGCCTCCCCCACAGGGGTGTAGCGACGCCTCTGGATTGAGACCTGGAAGTGAAAGTTGCTGTGCACATTTGGGATAACATTCTGCATCTTAAGGCTAAACTCCAACTCAAGCCACACATTCAACCCACACTCCAGGGAGCCAGCAATATACCGTATTGGTCTGAGTATAAGACTCACTTTTTTCTCCTAATTTAAGTTTTTAAACTAGGGGGTGCGTCTTATAATCAGGCTGTTGCAATAATGCCAGTGATTTAATTAAATTTTTTTAATAGCACCAAACTTTAAGGGTGCGTCTTATAATCAGGTGCGTCTTATACTCGGGACAATACGGTATAATACAGGATTCAATACATGACCTCCCTTTGTGTCTGAATTTTTGATACGATTGAAGAAGCTCTTGAGCAGCAAGGTGTACCCAGGAGCAGAATTTCTTCCCAGTTCTGAGAAACCAGGAACTAGCTTAAGTCTATTCTGTGAAGCTGAAGGGCAGTAGGAGATCAGGGCGTTATCACAGTATTGGCTATCTGTGGAAGAAGATGTAACTTCTCAGTCTAAAGTCCCATCTACAAATATTTCAACTGAGTGAAAGAAAAACGGGCATGCCCAAAGCCAATCAAACCTAGATACAAGATTTGAATTTCACACCTAAGCATTCTGTCATCCCTACTGCTGAAAAGATCTCTAGCAAACTCATGCATTTCATGTGTAATAGTCTAGTTGTTGTTAGCACATTTAAGTGCATGTAATAATCTCAGCAGCAAGAACAAGGTTGCCATTATCAGCCACGATCATGTATACTCTTAAAGAAATAAAATACAACAACATTCAGAACAAAGGCATAGCTTCAGCAGATGAGATGTTAACACATTCAACCGACATTTAAATTCAATTTAGGACTATATGAGGCAGATAATAGAATATCCAGTATCACTTAGAGCTGTATGTGATAATGGCATGACATTTTAATCCAGCACTAGTCTTCTTTGGGAGGTGACTTGATATGCTTTTGAAACAGTAGATTGGGAAAGACAGGCATGCTCGCTGAATCTATTGTGCCCTAGCCTCAAGTCCAATTGGAAATTTCCAATAGCCAACTCTCACTAGCAGCACTTTGCTCGAACCGCCCAAGTGTGCACATTGCAAAACTACACCCGTCTTATCTGCTCGATAATGCTCTGAGAAAACCAGCTCTATATCAGCAGTGACCTCAACAACAGAAGAAAAACACATACATTTGAGAGATTAGACGAGCACTGTGATTTTTTTTTTTAAAAGAAACAAGTTAGCGACTATAACATGGTCCGGAACCAACAGACTTAGATCCAGAGATATTTACATCAATTTCCTTTGGCAGCATTTTTGTTGATTTTCTTTCCAGAATTCAGTGTCCTCAGTTGAAGGGATTTGTAAGTGAACAAGGAAAAAAAATGATGTTTCTCTTAAACATTAGTTTTGTACAGTAACTGGCTACTTTTTTTTTCTTTTTATTCCTTTCTAGGGAGATTGTTTTCTACATGAAGAGGAAGAAATAGTCATCTGGGACAAGTTAGATGGTTTCGTGAGAACAAATCAATTCAACAGACGATAACACTGCTAGGTGAAATTGGTGTTGTCATACTCCTGTGATGCTTGCTCAAGCGTATTCCCTGGATCAGAGTCTCATTTCTTGCATGGCAATTTGTAGAAAAGGCATCAGAACAGGAGTCTGCTTCTCCTACTGACACCTTCCCCCTCTTTCCAGTTCTCACACCAGAATTTCATACCCCCTCATCTAACCTCGCTCCTGAGCATACCCCAAACCTACCAACTTGCTGCAGCTGTCTGTCAGCTACCCACATGGCTTATCAATCACAACCCTAAAATGGCTTTCTGACTACACTTTTCTAGATGAACAAGAGACTAACTGACCAACCAACAGCATTTCTACCAAGGACAGCCAATAGTGGCTGGTTGTACTAGAGGCCAAGCAGGTTGACTATTACTGTCTTCTTTTTTTTTTCTTTTTAGAGAGACCTGTATGGTTCAGAAATTATTGTGCTTTATTTGCCTTCTTAGTTATGGTTGCTAAGTAGCCCCTGTTTTACTGGTCTGCGTCTAACTTGTAAAAAAAAAAATGTTCTACCAGGTAGTTAATATTGGTGACTGACAGCCACAGCCAGTAGATGCTGGATTTCTGGAGTTCTAGACTCTGTAGCTTCCGTTTGCTCTGGATCTTCCCTCTGGCTCTGCCCAGCTGTGTCAGTCTGTTTAAAATAATACAAAAGCACACCTATCCTTAACACACATTTGAATTCATATATATTTTTAGCGTTGAAAGTTGCTCTCTTCTTCTACAAACCTGCACAAGGCGCAGCAACGCAGACAGACCTCAGGTGCAAAAACCTGCAGCTTTATTTTTAGCTCTCAGGCCCATCAAGCAGTGAGCCGATGCAAACAGGTACCATAAATCAAAACTGCTGGTGCATGCATAATCCAACGTGCCACTTTGGATTACCTGTTTTTGGTGCATACCAACGGGAAACTACTCTTCCTGAACCTCACGTCACCTTCACTTAACAAGCCTTCACTTAGGCTTGCTGAATGATATTCTTTTTTGAAGGGTTAATTTCACAACTAAACTCTTGTTATGTTGCTTTCTCTCTGTCATTTACTGTTCAAAGTGATCACATTCATTCTGTCATATGAAAGGAGCCACTTAAAAAAGATGTCTCTTTTCCAAAGAGATCTATCCAATATGTCTCATTCATTCTGAGAAAATTACTGAGCCTACCAACCTAAGAACAATGTGCTTGCAGCAAAGGGGGGGGGGGAGAGAGAGAGAGAGAGAGAGAGAGAGAGAGAGAGAGAGAGAGAGAGAGAGGGTAAAAACAAAAAGGGGGTGAATTTGTATAGTGCAAGCAAACCAAACTGGGTCAGTGCTACCGTTCAATAGCACTGAATAGTATTGCCTATTGGATGTCTCTTACCACACTTTGAGTTGGTTTGTCATTTGAGGAAGAAAGAAACCCTATCAAAAAGAGAAAAAAAAGTATGGAAACAGGTGGAAAGAGGGTAACTGCAGTGAATTAGCATGGAAAATGTAAGCCTTAAAGGGAGGGGGCTTCTGAAAATATTGTCTCTGATCTATATTTTTTAAATGGAAAACTGAAATTGACAAACATTTGGTACAGCCCTGATAATTAGCCACCAATGTCCTGCACGCAACAGCCTCACCTCTTTGTTAGTTTGCCTTTAAGTCCTGGAGAACATTTGTCATTGACTAGGAGAATATTGGACTCATTCCCATCTTTTCCTTTTGTTAAAACGGACATAAAAATTATCAGTCCAAAACAGATTAGTCAGCTTTGTTAAGCGATGTGAGCCTATGCATATCTCCTCTTCCTTACACTCTGCCTGCTGTGACATAACATTGGGAGCTGAAAGGGTACTGATACAAAACTGCTGATCCCTGAAGAGCACCTCTCCAAACAGAATTCGGTTACAGTACTTTCTATCTCATGCCAATTTAGAAGAATTTACCAGTCCGCAGTCGGGTTTTGTTTTGTGTATGTGTACAGGGCCTGCAGATGCAAAATGAATGCCTTTCCTTGCGCTTATAAGTCAGTAGTGGATTTACCCCATGAAGCTATTTCGCCGCTCTATCTGAAGGTGTCTTCAAAATTTCCTAGATTTCTTGAGTCCCCAAATAATTGTTCAATGCTATCATGTCATGATTTTCAAACTTTCTACTTTGTGAGAACATTTCAAACAAAAAAAATTGCTTGCTGCAGAGTCCTTCCACAGTGCTGCAGATTCTGGAGCAAGTTCTGCGGTGCACATTCCGTTCTCATAGGGCACTGTCCAAGCTTCTTGGGCTTCATGTGAACTGAGTGTGCTGTACAAGAATAATACTCAACACTGTCCGGTGACTGTGGACTGCAAAGCTTTTTCTTTCAGGGAAGCTTGTCTGCCTTATTGATTTTCACAGTGAAGAACTCCAAAGAACCTCAGTGTTCTCCAGATCACAGTGAAGTCACCACTTTAACGTGAATATTGCTCAATCAATATTGTCATAAATCTGGTTCCTGTGATATGCATGCCAAGCAGAGTAAAAAAAAAAAATCCTCTCATATCTCCAATCCTAAACTCACTGACTGCTGAGAAAATCTAACAGCTCAATCCTACCTAACTTTCCATGCACTGATTCAGCGAGGCCAACGCGGGCTGCGCTGCATCCTGTGCAGAAATTTAAGAGGTGGGAGGTCTCCTCAGAGTAAGGGGACATTTATTCCAGCCCCAGCCTGTGCAATGGGTCTACATGGATCTGTGCAAGCGAAATGGCAGGTGCAAGCTCAAGTGGATCCGTATCACAGAAACAGGTCTGGGAAGGGGGATAGGATGCGGTGCATGCTGTCGCCGCTGATCCCACCCTCTTCCCAGGCCCAATCCACCACCCCACCTCTGTTGCTGCCCCCACCCCATTAACCCCCTTCCTGCCCTCCTCCCATTCCATTCCGCCTCCATGCTGCTTGGCATGAATCTTGCTCCTTCTGCCGGCGCACGCAGGCCAATGTGGGCATCCGCAACAGCAAGAGCTGTGCCACTGCAAAGTGCTTTACGATGCTTTTGCGATGGCAAGCACTGTGCCAGTGCAGGAAGTACATAGGATTGTGCCATAACTGAATTTGATGGGAGTTACTTCTGAGCGGGTGGCGCAGTGGGTTAACCACTGAACCATGAGCTGTCGATCGAAAGGTCGGCAGTTCGAATCCGTGCGACGGTTCCTGCCAACCTAGCAGTTCGAAAGCAAGAAATTGCAAGTAGATTAATAGGTACTGCATCAGCGGGACGGTAACAGCGTTCCATGCGCCTCGGTGTTGAGTCATGCCGGTCACATGACCATGGAAGCATCTTTGGACAGTGCTGGCTCTTCGGCTTTGAAACGGAGATGAGCACCGCTCCCTAGAGTCGAACACGACTGGACTTAATTGTCAAGGGATACCTTTACCTTTACCTTTAAGTATACATTAGTACAGTACATGTACATGTGACCCACCTGCAAGACGGTCTTATGAAAAATGAAGCCATGTATTACAGACACTGCGACATCTAACAGAATCAAATTAGAACATAGGATTCATAACTGCTTCCCAAAAATCTTATTATGACAACATTGCCTAGATGAGGTTTTTGGACTGGGGATGAAAGAAGGCAGGGGAGGTCAACCAACCTTCTCATTCTTTGTGCAGAAAGATCCTCTGCTAACTGGACCAAAGAGGCACCTTTTTAGTAGTGAATTTCTGATATTTAGGACAAGTAGAGGATCCTTCATTCCTATAATTTCTTCAAGCACCGCTAAACTTTTGCAAACCCTTGCCACACGGTTCATTCCCTTCAAAGTTCTTTTCTTCAGCAGCTGGTGCTCACTCCTTCCTCCACCCCCAAAGATTTGTTTATCCTTCTGGATTATAGCTTCCAGCCTTTCTTCCAACCACTTTTAGGAGCTGGAAATATGCAGAATGCAGATGCTGTGTGTTTTGGCAGAATGCCGCCTCCTTTCCCCAGGTGTTCAGGGCTGTGACAATCAACTCACACTCACTTCAAGAGGCATTACAACTTAACACCAGGCGGGCATGTTCCATAGATAAGTAGATTCATTCCCATTTATCCCTGTGAAACTGAAATTGTTCAAGGTTAAATCGCAACTGAAGGATGGCAGCAGAGTCTCTCCAACACACACACACACACACACACACACACACACACACACACACACACACACACACACACACACTTAATCATCTTCCTTCTGTAATCTTTTCCTGTTTAGCATTCTGAAGTACTGAAAGGTGTTCCATTTTAATTAGGTGAGCACTTCCTGGTTTCTTTGGTCCTGTGTGCCACATTACATAACTTGACACTCAGAAGTACAGCAAGACTCTTTTCCCATTCCTGTTAAAGGACAGGAATGAACTATGTGTTACGAGAAACCTCTTTTTAGATTGTGAGCCCCTTTGGGTTAGAGGCAATCACCTTCTCATTCTTTGTAAAGTGCCATGCACACAGATGGCACAGTCACAACAAAAACAACTGTAATAATATATTTCCTGCAACACAGTGACGACAGCAGTCTCTCGTAGCATTTTGAGCCTACTTTATAGATAGCAAAATGTAACCCAAAGGGTCCCTCCCCCATCACACAAGGGAAGCCAAAAGAGCTTTGCTAAGATCCTGAAATTTCTCAGGGAGGTTCCACACAACCGTAGGCTGCCATCAAATTTCACCTCAGATGAAATGTGAAGCAGTTTTGGAACTTCCTGCTGAGGAGAAACATCTGAAGAATTTCTAGGGAAGCCAAGCCACTTTAGATCAGTGATGCTGGAGAAAAGCCACCTGGTGCATGGGTCACCCCAACCTGGTTAAATCCTTGACTTCTGGACAAGCTGCTTGCTCCAGGAAAAGAACAGGATGAAGACATCCCATTAGAAGTTAGCTTTTGCAAACTTGAAGTTCTCACAGATGGATCTATTTTCCAGAGTGCCATACTGTACACCATATATTCCCAAAGCATCTGTTCCACAAAACAAATTGGCAGAAGTTTGTCTCCTTGATGACAATGCATTCTGTGGAGCAGATGATATATGAAATTGTCTTGCCTTTTTATACACTGCATGTGAAGGGTTTTTTATTGCTATAATAAGGACAAATCTGTTGGGGAGTTAGCACGGTTTTTGTGCAACATGTATCATTTCCTTTGCAAATTATTCCCATAAAGCATCCCACTAATTGATCATATATTAACCTTTCACCATAGTTGAATGAAGAAATAGGATGCTTCATACACATAGATAAAACTTCCTCAGCAAAGAAAAAAGCTGGAAAACTGTGCCTGAGAATTCTCTTCTATATACAGTCAACACCAATGTTGCTATTTAAACATAAAAATGTGAATCTTAATTTTGGGTACAATCCAACATGAACTTCTTTTGCCAAAGCCTTATTCATTTCAGTGGAGTTTGTGCTGGAAAACCTCCCACGGACTCAGTGGTGTTCCCAGCCCTCCCGGCGCCTGGGGGGGCGGGGTTGGTGCGCCCCCCCCCAAGCAGCCGGACTCAGGGCTGAGTGCCCACTCGGCGCTTCCCCGGCCTCCGGAGGCTACGCTCCGGAGACCGGGGAGAAGCCCTCCTCAAAGCGACCGCCTTGTTCGGTGGTCTAGGGCTTTCTGAGAGGTCCGAACGCGTAGTTCGGACCTCTCAGAAAGCCCTCGACCGCCAAACAAGGCGGTCGCTTTGAGGAGGGCTTCTCCCCAATCTCCGGAGCGCAGCCTCCGGAGGCCGGGGAAGCGCCGAGTGGACGCGCTGCTTTAGAGGGGCGCGCCAGCCGGGCTCCGGTGCCGCGCCGCTCTGCGCAGCCCCGAGCCCGGCTGCCGCACCCCCGCATCCACTCAGCGCCTGGGGTGGAGCACACCTGCTCCCCCCCATATTAGAACGCCTCTGCACGGACTGCACCCTTTATCTCTTTCTCTAGTTCCCTAGTTCGGTAACTTGTGATTAACTCACTAAGCTACATGCAGCCGGGCCCACCAGCTAGTTCACCAGAGGCTTGATAACCTCCTGTTTGTGCTGCCTGCTTGAGCTTGCAAAACCAGAAAGAGTGATTGTCAAGCACCTGGTGGGTCACAAATTGTGTAGGTGTGGTATAGGATGTCATTGTCATATTGGTTCCAGAGAAAGAGATATAGAGCACAGTATGCAGAAAGTGAGATATGCAGCAGCAGCATGGTGAGGTGAATCCCTGCCCAGTGCGGAACTTACCTTGCCAAAGCTCCACGCTCAAGAAGTAGGTGGGCAGTGACATGATGACATCACCGCTGATTGCTTCCAGAATGGCTCGATTTTGAGCCATACGGAGCCAAGGGTGGGCAGGAGGGTTCTTCTCGGGGTCAACACCGGGTGACCATGGAGCTCCACTCATCGGGAACGACGGTTTCACCACCCCCCGAGCGCCACTACACCTCCCCGGTGTGGCCCGCACCAGTCGAACCCCTATAATGATGCTGCTGGAGACATGCCTACATTCGTTGAAATCAATAGTGCTTAAAGCACTAAGATCCCTTGATTTCAAATGAACATGGGGCTGGTTCACACCTGTATATTCATCAGTGCATGGCTGCAGCATCAAGTGGCATCTTGCGTGAGTGAGACAGCTTAGAAATTTCATGTCACTTTACATCACCTGAGCCAATGCTATCCAATGGAGACACATATAATCAAGTGATGGTAAAAGTACATGTGTGGACCAACCCTTAGGCACAGTTAACTTGTGTGGTTTTCACCTTATATCAGGGGTGGGGAACCTATTTGCGATGGAGGGCCACTTTCCCATGGGGAAAATGTCCTGCGGGCCGTGTGCCCCTCCATCGCAAATGGTTACCTTGGCGTGTGCGCGCGCCGGGGGAGCGCACACACACCCAACGCCCCCTGCTTTTACCTCCCCCTGCTTTTACCTCCCCCTTACCTTACCCCCCTTACCTCCCCCCCTCTCCTTACCTTTTTCAGGCGGCCACCGCCGGCCCTGCGCGCGCTGCTTGCGCGACTCCTTTTGAACCCGGCTGTTTCTGCTCATGTGCAGAAACAGCGGGGCTCAAAAGGAGTCGCGCGAGGTGAGCGCGCCGCGCTCTCTCCCCTCGGCGTGACTCCTTTCAAATCCGGCTGCAGCTGGGTTCCAAAGGAGTCGTACGAGGTGAGCGCGCTGCGCGCTCTCCCCTCAGCGCGACTCCTTTCGAATCCGGCTGCTTCTGCATGGAGAAGCAGCCAGATTCCAAAGGAGTCGCGCCGAGGTGAGCGCGCGAGGGGGCCGGCGGGGCTGGCGTAGCCTCCGGTCTGCTTGCGCGGGCCGGACCTGATTGATTCGGGTCCGGTCTCGCGCGGGCCGGACCGGATAACTCCTGGGGCCGGATCCGGCCCGTGGGCCGCCGGTTCCCCACCCCTGCCTTATATGAAGAGAAACCTGTTATGGAACCAGCATCCCAATCCTATAATGCAGATATGCCAGCATGTCTTCACATACACCCACTGCAACGACAGCCCTGCTGGCCTAGATGTCCATCCACAGACAGACGCCCCACAGGGGTCAGTGCAACACTGGAAAATTGCCTTGCTGATGTAGCTCAGATATAACTTGGATGCCGGTACAACTTCACTGGTGGAGAGGCCAAAACAGGGAGGAGATTGGAGTATTATGTGGGAGTGTCTAGGAGGCTGTGGTTTATGGCCCTATCAGAGAGAGCACTGCATGGTCCAGTCATTGGGCTGGCATGAAACACAGGGTGTCTACTGCAGTGGAGGGGGCATTCACCAGCTGGAAGGAACCCTTTTGCTAGGGAAGGGGACGGGAGCAAGTCACAAAGGGAGAGCCTACTCAAGCAAAGTAGGATGCTAGTAGCTCACTGCACAAAGACATAGGTCTAGGAGCCAGGCAGCATGGGTTTGAGCCCAGCCAAGGGACTTGCCCTAACTAGTTAGGTGCTCATCTTTTGCATGAGTAGCCAGAAATACCAATGACAGGGTCAAAAGAAGAAGGGACAGGCAAGTCCAGAATCCACACCAGCTACTCCGCAAAGCTGCTCCATAACCACCCAACCACAGCAGGAGACAGGCAAAGAACATACCATCTGGCATTTAACACTTTGCATCACTGCACTGATAATGCACCAACTTCAGGAAGCCACTCCATGAATGTCAAGCTGTGTGGGGGTTTCCATGGACCCTGGGTGTGACTGGGAAGGGCTGCACCAGTGTGGTGTTGCCTGAATGAGCTTAGGACAGGGGTTCTCAAACTTTGGAGGCCCGGGTACCCCCTATCATGGTCCAATTTTCTGAAGTACTCTTGCTAATTAACTGCTAATTAATTGGATTAATCAATTAATTAATTAAGTAAGTAATTGTTAAATAAGTACTAAAACAATTTTAAATGTGAAAAATGTCCTATTTAACTCTGTGTGTGTGTGTGCACGAGCATGTGTGACAGAGACAGAGACAGAGACAGACATGCAATGATCTCTTTTTTCTCCAAGTCACACTTCCCAAAATCAGCGCCTCCCTCCCACCCCCACCAAAGTACATTTTCCAAAGTACAAAAATAAGCCCAAAACCAAAATCAGAGAGACAGAAGGGCTCCGAAAATAATTAAAATTTAAAATCCATGTTAATTAACACTTAATTAGTTGCTGATGGGGCAGATAAGGGGCAGGGCTTGGCGTACCCCCAGCAAGAGGTCCGCGTACCCCTAGGGGTACCCGTACCACAGGTTGAGAACTCCTGGCTTAGGCTATAGCTATCATTGCGCCAGTGTCCAGCGTGCCATTGGTTCAGCACCGAAATAGAATTGGGATGCAAGAGAGGTTGGATATCATCTAACCATAAACATGGGTCCCATCTTATGGGACTTTATTGTGCTACACACCATTCTGTTATCTGGTGAAATTATTCTTTTCACTCCTGTTCCTGGGCCTGAATGTTTTTGTTTTCTAAGACAGAACAAATATGTGTTTCTCAGAACAAGTATCTAAGACAGAACAAATATCATAGAACTAGAAGGGACCAATGCATCATCTTGTCTAACTCCCCAGCCCTAAGACATCGATGTCCTACCATTTCTTGAAAATCTCCAAGGAAGTGGATTGCATCAAAAGATGAAACTACAGGGGGGCAGTGAGCTGCAATTCCTTAATCTCCTCCTCTCACCCCTGACAGCAAAGATTTCAAAATTCCATCAACTTCTCATAGATTACACTAGGCATTGTGGGAACAAATCATCAAACTATGAAAATGTGTGGGATAAGAAACTGTTTTCATTTCTAGTCTTATCTTGGCTTTGGACATATCCCAGTACACCAAACGGGATAGTAGTACTGTACTGTACTGTACTGTCCTTTGTAAAAGTTCAAGTGCCTTCACATCTCTTTCCATTAACACGTTTTAACCAGGGTTGAATAGGATTATACTATGAATTGGATTATTCTGCATATTTCTCACTAAAGTCTAAAGCTGATCAACAGCTAAAGGAAGTCTAGGTCATCTAATAGGATCTGTTCTGGTACCATTAAGTTCTAGAAAGCAAGGAAGAATATAGAGAAATTTAATTTCATTTTTTAAAAAATATCTTGTACATTGGGAGAGGAGGTTAATCTTTATTTTTTTTCACATTTCTATCCCACCCCACCTTGAAAAATATCCAAGATAGCTTTTCTTTTAAATTGTGAGTGGTTGCTCTTGTATATTACATTTTTAATCACAGTTTCCTTTAGTATCTCAAAAAGTCACCGGTACTAGATTTTTTTTTGGAAATAAAGTGTCTATTGATTGATGATTAATTGGCCAAAGGCAAATGAATAATCAATTACAAATTGTTAAATTGGTTGGCAGTTCTAATCAGCGCCGTAACTACGGCGGAGCGTGTGGAGCAGGAGCTCCAGGCGCTCGATCGCAGGAGGGCGGCGAACTCACTGTGTTCCGAACAGCAGCCAGCGTCGTTGTTTGGGCCCTCCCTCCCTCCCTGGAGCTGTTTGGCTCCGAAATGGGAGCAAAACGGGTGGGGGGCGTCTACAGCGCGTTGATGTGATGCGATGCTGGCCCCGCCCCCTCACGCCCGGACGCCCTCCCGGCGCCTGACGCCTCTGGTTCTAATTATTCCATTTTATCCACAAAATAACCCTGTGAGGTAGCCAAAATCAGGGATGCGATTTTATACACACTTTCCTGAGAGTAAGCCCCATTGACCACAATGAGACTTACTTCTGAGTAGACAGGCATAGGCTTAGACAGGCATAGGCTTGCACTGTAAGTGACTTGCTCAAGACCACCCAGTGGGTTTCATTGCTGAGTGGAGACTTGCGCCTAAACATTTCCCACATTTAAATCCAGTATTCTGGGCACAACACCAGGCAATACTTTTTAAAGCACTTTAGTTTGACAGCACTTCCCACTGTGTTGATCAATGTGCTTTGGGCACACCGAATCACATCACATTATTTCTTACTTCTCATTCTGGATCAAGATCAAATTCTGTACCTTCTATGGGTAGCCACAGTTTAAGCACATATGAAATAGAAAGAATACTAATGATCGACTCCCAAGGCCTGCTGCCATAGCAAATCAAAGTACTTTGGAAGGTATATACCAACTGCTGTGTTAACCTGATGTTGCAAGAACATTACGTTAGTACTAGAGGCAGATATGCCAGTACAATGGATTTGCATCTAAGAATAGCACATATATTTGTGATTTTCCTTTTCCTGTGCAAAAATCACACAAAATGCTGATCTGGGTTAATGTCCTGCACAGAGAGTGGGCTTGAGGGTATTATCTTCAGGACATTATGCCCAGGATGTGTAATCAATGTGCAATGCACATGTGCAATGTACAACAATGATGCAGTTCTGTAAAATGTGCACTTAGGCTGCTAGTATTCTCTTGTGCCCATTGTAGACAGGGTGAACGTGCATGTGCCACCCCCTGAGAAAGAAAATAGGAGGCTGGAAGGGAGTGAGGAACAGATTGTGAAGCCCAGGCAAGAGGGGAGAGTAATGCTGTACATATTTAAAATGGTCGCAGTTCCCCTTTGGCAAACTGTGCAGCATCCTGATTTCTACCCCTATACTGCTCTGTTTTATGTCACTGAAGGGCTACATGGCCACCACTGGGTCAACTAGAAGGTAGAAATGTATTGGATCAGGACTTCATGACTGGCTTTTTCGCCATCTCAGCACTGCCAAACTTGGGGGTTATTGCCATCTAGTCTGGTCAATGTAATTTGGTTGGTTAGGTCCTAACTAGGTAAAACAATGAATGGGCTCTGTGCAGGTTGAACTGTGGAAAGGTAAGGTATAGGCAGGAGGTCTGGCTCAGTTGGTAGAGTTGCCGCCTCGTAAGGCTGAAGATCGGTGAATGGCCAATTCAAGACACGCCGCTGACAAAAAGCTGTGAAAGCCTCTGTGAGGAGAGATATAGAGCTGCCAGCTGTGTCGGCCGAGCGTGGGAGGTGACAGATAGGGAGAGGTCAGACTGCAAAGGATAGCATCTGGAATGCAGTTGTTCATGAAAGATTGCACATTTATATATGATTGTATAGCCCCCCATTAGTGGGGTTGGGAAAGCCTGCCCATGTAAACCGCCTTGGATTAAAGTCAGAGGAGAAATCCAATGACCAAGAAAGGCGGTATATAAATACTGTATATTATTATATTATATTATTATTCTGATGAGCATTCCAAGGCATCAAAGTGGTGAAGGAAGGCTTGCCCAAACTCTCCTAAACTATTCATCGGTCAAGGGGACCTGGGGCAGGGAATGAGCTACCTCACTGACTCACAAGGCTTACCTTCTTGAGGGCAGGTGATGAGGATGAGGCCTCTTCAGCACACCTTTGAGGTGCATGGGAATGAAAAATGAAGGACGATATGTGATAATTGGCCTTAGCCAAGTGGTGTCGCTCCGGCCCCACATGGGGGGGGGGCGTCGATGCGACACCGCCCCCACGTGATGCGGGTGCGTAACATAACGCCCCACCTCCAAACACCCCCGCCCCGTTTTCACTTCATTTCAGAGGTGCTCGGACGCAAGGGAGGGCAGGCGGGCCGAAACGTGGCAAGGAATATGTTTTTGCCCTCCTCAGCCTGCGATTCTGCCCCTTCAGCGGTCCGCACCTGGGGGCCCTGGGCACCAAGGCTCCCACCCCTATGATGCTTCTGGGGGTCACCCTAACCAGGGAGGCAGCGGAAAACACTGTTCTACAAAGTGACACCTAAGTATAGGTTCTCTCACACTGGGGGTCAGCAGGCAGGACAACTAATTAGGGACTCATGTCCCAGATCAATTACTGAATTATAGCTTAATGAAGTGGTGGCATTAGCTGAAATCTCATCTCTGTGGCTTTTGTCTTCATTCTTCATTTGTCTTCAGTGGGGCAACTATGCATGCAAAGCACAACAATGCATTTTGACACCCGCATATTCACTTCAGCAGATACATGCCCCAATATGTGACACTGTTGGGTGGAAAGTCACAAATATCCATGGCAATAAATGGACAGGTGTGTGGCACATCTTCATCTGATTCCGTTTCAAGGACTCTGAAGTAGTGCTGTACTGCAACAAAACAATGAGGCCAGGAAGCAGAAAGATTCTGAATAATTTCTCCAACTGAACACCACATGAGAAGCCGTGACCTAAGGCCTCAGGGTTGCTTTGTTTCCATCCCTTCCTTCCATACAGTCTCCTAAGTTATGAAGATTTGTTTCTAATAGTCAACAAATTCATCATACAATGCTGCACAGCCCTAGGCAGCATCAAACTATTCAGCTGAAAATGAATAAATATATCTGCTGTATGAATCAGGAAGAGATTTAACTCCCTCGATCATCTCAACATGACCCCAGTGGTAACAAATGAATCAGAAGCATTAAGAATTACACAATGCAGCCAGCAATTATAACAGTGAAGACTCTCACAGTACAATTGTATTGGCTATGGAGATGGCTGGCAGCACAATCCTGTCTAAGTATAGTGGCGGAGCAACTGCTCTGCTGATCTAGGGTGTTGAAAATGTGCTGTAAGGCACATTTGTGTTACCCAAAGAGTAAGTGGCACCATCAGAGAGGCTTGCGCCGCCTCTCTGGCGCTGCAGGACAGATTGCCGCCACGCGCAGAGAGGTGAATCCCCGCCGGGCAGTGGAGTGGGGGAGGGCAGAACGGGGCATTCCAGGGGGTGGGTGGGATTAGTCAGCCAGACCCGGGAAGGGGGAGGGATCATTGGCAGTCTCCTCCTCCATATCCTATCCTCCTTCCCAGGCCTGGCCGCCATTACACGGGGCTCTAGGACTTGTGCCAGCAAAATAGATGGCACACATCCGAGTAGCCCCATCAGACCAGCTGGTGCATTACAAATGTCCCTTTACTCCAAGGAGGCTGCACGGCGGCAGGCCCAATCCTGGATAGGGTGCGGCGGGGGCCTTATGTGCGCCACCGAATCCTGCTAGGCAGGATTGGGTTGTCAAGGTTATGTTGGGATCATTAAAGCATTAAAAAAAATCAAAAGGCAAAACACATTTAAACGTCTTGGAGTGTTCATACGATTTCCTCTCTTCCTCGACATTGGTACCATTTTTTATTTTCCTTTTTCCTTAAGTGATCTCAGCCAACCAGGGATCATGCAGTGTGTCAAGCTGTAATGGTTCTACATAGCCAATCAAATCTAGTTACATGAAGGCATTAAAGAACGCGAGTGAAGTCAATTCTAAAGGAATGAGAGTTTGAGAGATGGTGAAACATGGTGTGGGAAGAGCAGAGCATGATTGCAGGTGTAATTAAAACCAAGGGAGAGGGACAGAGCATGGAGTATGGAGAGTGACTTCAGATTTGGGGGGATTCCGCAGGGAGCAGGATGGAAGGTAGAGCGTGCACTGTGGCCACTGCCTGAATTGGAGTTGTGGGGAGCACAATCATGCCACCTCCCAAACTGCTGAAACAGGAAGGACACCTTTCACAGAGGGTAAAAATCTTGGCAAAATCTCCCCCACTTTGGCTCAGATCTAATATTTATATACTGTATTTTCTCAGACACTTGCTATACCACCTTTCCTACTTCTTAAATAGCTCATAGCTATAATGCAAACCCACACACTCCTAGCTGGGTAGATGTGGGTTGCTGATGAACTCAAAACAAACATACTGCATAGTAAAATATTATTCTTGGATCAAAAAATTTGCTGATGAAAAATTGTGCTGCAGAAAATGAGCGTTGTAGAGCAGGGGTTCTCAGCCTTTGGAGGCCCGGGTACCCCCTATGTTCTAATTAACAAGCAATTAACTACTGGTTGATGCTGATAAGGGGCAGGCTCTGCCGTACCCCCTGCCATTGGTCCACGTACACCTAGGGGTACTCGTACCACAGGTTGAGAACCCCTGTTGTAGAGGATTTCATCTCATTTTGCATATTATGTCAATGTGATTTTATCAGCCAATCAGCATTTGTATTAGTTTTGGTGTTCGATCAGAAGAGTAGCTTTGAATGGAAGCTTGGTCAGTTTGCATGTGCCACATCTGCCCACTAAAGTTGGAAGATATAGACTTGATTATGATTATCCAACCTAATAATCTCCAGTTCCATTAATCTCACAGATAATAATTAGAACAATATGTGTAACAACAGATATTGTTGTACTATTTTCTATTAACCTACAGCAACATGGCCCAATTCTATGCTGGGCTTACAGTGGCAGATCTTGCAATCCGCTACCATAAGTCCTGGGCCAGTGGTGCAGCAGCTGCTCCACCATTTGGCAGGCCACAGCCACTAGCACAAACAGTGATGACATCAGCCTGTAGAACTTCCAGTTCTTTACTCTGCAGGTAAGTCAGAGGTTTGGGGGAGGGTTATGGGAGGATGGAGGTGGGTAGCAAGCCAGGCCGGGTGATGGTTATGGGAGGATCTCAGCAGCAACCGTGCACGCTGAGATCCCATCCCCCCTTCTTTGCCTGGCCCTGGCTCCAAGAATCTCCTCGGACTTATACCAGCACACCCTGTCAGTGGCACTGCAGTAACATGTGTTCCCTCCTTCCACCTATTCAGAAGGAGGGCAATGCAATACAGGAAGCTTTACCCTCATTCTGAATTGACTGTGTTTGCCTTCAGTGACATTGTCACAATGCCAAATCTGGTTCAGTATTTAGCATTGCATTGTGACTCCATCATGTTCACAATGTGATTCCCAAATAGCTGGGATCACATTGTGATGAAGAAGTTGCTTGCCAGAGCTGGTAAACCTACACAGGGGAACAGGGCAGGGGGAGGGTGGGGAGGGAGTGGAACAGGGTGGGGGAGGGCGGCAACAGGGGTGGGGTGAGCGAATCGGCCCTAGGAGGGCGGATCGGTGGGCGGATCGGTGGCACTGATGTGTGCCATATCCAATACCCCTTCCCAGGCCTGATCGCCAACACAGATCAACACGGACTTGCACCAATGACATAGCTGGTGCAGGTCCGAGTTGACCCATTCTGGCTGTCCCCTTACCCCGAGGAGACATCCAGCATGCTAAATTGCCCCGCAAGATGCAGCGCAGCCAGCACCGGCACCGGCACCTTCATCGCTATGCGGGAATTCAGTTAGGATTGGGCTGTTAGACTGTCTAGAGTCTATCTAGACAATAGAGTGGGGAGAATACAGATTGGCCACCCCTGCCCTAACCTAAGAGATAGTAATATAAAAAGCTTTCATAAAAATATATACGTTAAATCACAGAAGCAAAATGTACTTTTGCCATTTCCTAAGAATGCTTGTAAAGCTAGAAATGATTTCCAGAAACAAAAAAGGACTTTTCTGCTCCTATCCTGAATCAGAGGAAAAAAAAGTTACCTAAATGACAATGAAGATGCTTACAAGGATTAGATGGCGAAAACCTTACACGAAGACCTAATCGGAGAAGAAAAATAAAAAAAGAATTCTATTCACATTCAGCCCACTTGAACCCTCCTTAGTCCACTACTTTCCATGGTGACCTGTCAAGAAAAAAAAAAGATGACGAATAAAGCATTCTCAAACATTTGAGATTCTTGCTTCAGGCTTCTTTGTTGTAGAAAGAGAGTAATTGAAGAACAAACCATTAAATACGACTGCTTTAAAAGCAATCTAGACTTGATTGTGCTTCAGGAGATTTTGAAAAGCGGAAGCGGTGAAGTGCTCTTTGGGCATATGTGTTTTTCCTGTCAGTCCAAAATGCTTAACAATCTTTCTTTGAAAGAACTACACAGTATTTGGGGTTGGATTAGCTGTTAACACAGGTTTTAAAAAAAATTTTTTGTTGAATTTGAGAGTGAGTGTACAAAATACAGTATATGAAGAATGCAGATTTTAAGAAGGCAAGTTATTTTCATTTAGGAAGCCAGATTCATTGGAGGATCATTCATATCTTTTTGCATACTCCTTCACACACATGTATGCACATTTTTGTATTGAGCTAGCTCAGGAGTGGCTAAGATCAGACCCACACACTGCTGGCGCAATCCTATCTTTGGCCGGTGCTGCAGCCTCAGTACTAGCCTAGGGTGTCGCAAACGTGCCGTAAAGCACATTTGGGGCATCCGGCAAGTAGGCATCACCAGTGCCGAGGCCTGGGTCATTCACCACTGAGCCCAGAGGACAGTGCCATGGAGCAGGTAAGTCCCACTCCAAGTGGCGCTGGGGCTGGGGGAGGGTGGGGAGGGGGCAGATCAGGCCTGGGAGAGAGGTGGGATTGGCATCCTTGTCGAACACCATATCCTATCCATGCTCCCAGACCTCCAGGCCCGACATGGGGCTTCTCAGTTCTGTGCCGCCAAATTAGGTGGAACGGATTCAAGGAGCCCTATCGCGCAGGTTGGGGCTTTCCTCATGGTAAGAGGATATTTGTCACCGCCAGAATGAGCATTTCATCAGTGTCACCCACAGTTTTGCCAGTCTCATGTTCACTCTTGAATTGAAGTTATTAATGAAAAAATGGCACCAGTCCTAATAAAAATGCTCCATGGCTTACTTTCATTCATTGAGAAACTATTTGCTTATTTCTATCCTCTGCTTCCTCTTCTTTTAACCTGTCACCAATGCACAGGAGGATCTTATCTGATGCCTGCTAAATGTATTTAGGATTCTTTGGAGAGAACCGTGGCCAAAAGCTTTTTGAAAGTTCAAGTACATGATATAGTATTGAATTGTAAACACTGGTATATTTGTTAACATTCTCAAATAATGCTTGCAAAAATACAAATATTTTTTTCTTAACACACACACACACACACACACACACACACACACACACACACACACACACACACACACACACACACACACACACACACACACACCACAATCATATTGAATTTACACAATATATTTCAAAAAACAAACACACACACACCCTTCCCCAAGCTCACAATTAATTTGACAAAGGAGTAAATGTGAGCTACATTTTTGGACGAATGTGCTGAACTTTTTCAATAGCCAATAAAGAATTTCCAGCTTTGAGAAGATCTGTCGTGGTTGTGCCTTCTTTCAGTCTAGAAGATTGGTAAGGTAGGACTTTCCTTTCCAGAAGCCATGCTAATTCATCCTCAGCAAGGTTTGTTCTTCTATTACCAATTCTAACAGTAACTATCCCTTCTACCAATATATCTGGGACAGGAGTCATGCTGACAGTTCTATAATTTTTGGGCTCCTCTCATTTTTTAAAAAAATGCTTGTTATATTTGCTGTTATATTCGCAGTCCTCTAGTAGTGCGATGATATTAATATTGCACATTTTTGTTTCAAGTTAAGCAATTTCACACTGAGGTTCCTTCAAAACACTTGTGGAATGTGTTTTGATTTGTTTTTTTTAGTTTAATACTTTGTTGCTTGTCAATTAGATTGAAAAAGTTAATCCTTTGTCACCTCCATTTGGCAGGGATCATCAGATGTCCACCTCAAAACGTATGGCTCAGATGTCAGTACCTCTCCAGTATCTTCCAGAGTGAAAGCTATTGCACAAAAATCCATTTAGCCCATTAGTGACCTGTATGTAACAAAGTGTCAGGGTTTGCCAAAGTCACGCAAAAGGCAATAGCATGTGCGTCTGGAGGCATTATAAAAAGATTAGAGGCATTATAAACAATATTAGAAGGACGTCAGGGGGGATGTGAAAGAAATTGGATGGGGGGATTATGCTATTCCTATATCTCAATTAATTGTTTTATTGGGCTTTATTTTATAAAAATAATACTGTACAGTGTCAAACCTGAACGTTGAGAATGGATGGACAATTTACTAACATCAGCACGGATGACACATGCTGAACACTGCAGAAATAATGAAGCTCCAGCTGTAGAAAAAGAATCTGGCAAATTCTTTTGATGGAGTGACTAATATTTCAAAAGATTATGGAAAGGCAAAGCCAGCGCAACCAGTTCATTATTGCAAAAATTGTCACTTTTTAATGAGTTTCTAAGTACGTAGAATATAAGTTGATGGTTGATTAATGTGGTCGGCATTGTCTATGATCTTAGACCTGTTGTTTGATATTAGCTATTAATCATATTCTGATAGTTCTTATTCACTGTATTCTACATTTGATGTTGCTTCATGAAAAATATAATAAAAATTACCAGTAAAAAGGATTCTACTTAAAAAGCTGTTATGGAAGAGGAGCACAAAAAATTAAAAGGCATGGCTCTGTGCACGCTGTCAGTTTTCTTACGACCATCTCTCTCCGTGGTACTAGAAGCCTAGAACTCAGCTCACAATGCATTCCCTTATATTTGATCGTCAAACCTATGTAGAGTCTTTTATTATAAATGCTGTGGGAGCCACTGAAGATTCTAAGACTCCCCTGATGGGGGTACCAAAGCACAGATAATATGCCATGCTGTAACCCTACATCACGTTTCCTCTTAAAAAGTTGTCTTTCCACTGGGTATGCTTGTTAGACAGGTAGGGGCTTTTTCTACATGCAGTTCCCATTGACTGCTAACTGGTGTTTTAATTTGGCTGCTGTCGAGGTAATGCAGGGAAGTATAAAATTTTAATATTAAATTGCTTCTTTGGCTTCTCTTGTGCTGCTGCTCTGCTTTCCCTAGTGGCTCCGTTTTGGATCTAAAAGTTCCCTTAGATTTTTGTTGTTTTGTTCACTGTGTGAAACATGGTGTGCAGAAATAATTTTACACATTTATTTAACTCTTTTCTATATATCCTCTTTGCATTCTTATAACCCAGGTGGGTTCTGTAGTTTTTTCCATAAAAAAAATCTGTATCTCAGTTTTCCCATGTGAGCTACTGATGTGTGAACCTCTCGGGGACTCTTTTATCGATCAAAACTATCAATCAAAACTTTGAAACATGTCTCAGACATTTCACTTGAAGAGGAGCCTTCAAATATACTCCTTCCTCCCCCCCCCTCGTTCACTGTTTCTGCAAAACCGGCTAAGAGGGGAGGACCCTCCTAAGAGTGGGAGTGGAACCTCTTCTGCTCTCAGCATCCTCCCTACCTGGCCAGTTTTGCTGAAGCAGCAGAAAAGGAGAGGAGAGGCTGGAGATGACAACAAAAACCATCTTCCTGATCACTCTGCTGGAAGGCGCTGAAGGAAGAGGTGTCTACCCCTCTTTTTGTGCCTCCAGGATAGGGAGGGTGGGGTAGAGGCTGGGTGGAGTGGCCATGCAAGCTGTGGGCCAGGGGAGGTGGTGGGCAGGCACTGGGTGTGGACCATCCTCCCCTGCCTGAACTGGCGTCACTACAGGGGGAGGAGCTCTAAGTGATGCTGAAATCGGAACCTCCTTTACACAGAGGAACAAAGCGGCCCCGCCCCCTCTCCTTCGGAGCCTTTCAGGGAAGCGAAAGCAACGTGCAGGGTCTCTTGCCTGCTGCTTTCTCCGTAGGGGACTGGCTCCGACAGTGAGGGGGCGGGGCTGCCTCCTCCTCGCTCGGTAAAGAGACTATGACCGCAGCGATACTTACAGCCCCGCCCCTACCAGAGCGACGCTTCTGGTACTGAGCTAGGTGAACCAGTGGTCTGACTCAGTATCAGGCAGCATCTCATGGGTGTGTAGGTCCCAATGAATGTGGGCATCTCCCTTACACTGGGATTCAACCCCAGCCTGTATGCTGGCAGAACAATCACTGGAGCATGTTTCAAAGCATTTCTAGAGTGGATTGAGGTATGAGTTAAACATTTGGGAGATGTAATTATGAGCCTTTATGAGGCATTCAGAAATCATATAGGTAAAAGCCTAGCATCTCTCCAGTCAAGGGGGCGGTGGGGGGAATGCAAAAGAGAGATGGCAGCAATTCCATTTCTGCAAGCCACATTTATTAACTGCAATTTGGTTCTTGGGTTCTTAGGCATCTAGTGCACACAGGAAAGAACAGCAACCTTGTTTTTGAATGATTTGGGCCCTAATCTGTTTACAATAGAAACAGCTAGAAAGAGCTACAGAGAAGTAAATGGCTCTGATCATACCCAGCGTGAGCTTTCCGAGTCTAGAGGCATGCCAAGTAATGTTTGCATGTCGTGAAAGTTAAGATTAAATCAATACTCTTACCAAGTAAACATCAAATTACTTCTACCTTCCCTTTAAAAGTCTTTTGCATTTGTAACATTGCTTTTGGGCTCTCTATAACACCATCCAACGCTACATACACTTCCCATTTGTAACAGAAAGTGATGGAACCACATGTATCCCACTGTCAAACTTGTACTGTATTCTATCATCTATCTGTATGCGACTTTAAAAAGACACCAGACACATCCCTGCCCCTGCGCGGAGTGGCCTAGGCCTTACCAACCACTTAGTGCCACTTACGCACAAGTCATCACAAACATGCTTTATGGCACATTTGTGACGCTTTAGGCAGGCGGAGCAAGAGTTAGGGAGGATTGCGCTGTGAGTGTAGGAATTTGAGCTACAAAGTACTAACAGCCCAATCCTATCCTTGAGATAAACCAGTGTATCTCCACATATGATGGTGCAATGATAGCTCTGCCACCAGTAGCGTCCCTAGCCCTAAAAGGATAGGGGGCCCCTTGTCGAATTGGCACCCCTCCCCACCCCTTGTCGCCGGCGAAGGCGGCGCCACGATTTGGGGGGGCGCCAAACCCGCCATTTATTTATTTATTTTCCTCCCTGGGTGCTGCTTCTCCCCCCGGCGCCACTTCTCCCCCCTGGGCTTTTCCCGCACTTACCTTGGGAATCCCAGTGGGCGGGCGGGCGGGCGGCGGCCTCGCGCGACCGTATTTCAACTACGCGTGTGCAGAAACAGCCGCCGGCTGGGTAAAGTTGAAACACGGTCGCGCGAGGCCGGCGGGGTGAAAGCGGGGCTGCCGGTCGACTCGAACTCGGGCCCCGAGGCTAGTCCGAGTTGGCCGAGTCCGAGTCGGGCGACTCGGACTCCGAGTCGCTTGACTCGGACTTGTCGGCGCCCCCCGAAGCTGGCGCGGGGGCCCCTAAGCCACAGGGCCCCCCATCTAACGATGCTTCTGCCTGCCACTGTAGAAACCTGTCTGCTGATAGATGCACCAAGGGCGTCTGTGCAAAAACGCCACACCGATGTAACTTGGATGCTGGTGCAACTTCGTTGGCGGAGAGGCCCAAACAGGGATTGGGGTATGACATGGGAGGGATGTGTGAGCGACAAACTGTTGACATACACCGTATCCTAAGATCACTTGAGACAATAGGCATACACACCAGTAAAATGTTACATCAACAACAGAGCTGGTATAGGTAAGAGTAATCCCATAAGGAACAAGGTGGAAGGGAAAAGAAGCAGCTAATTGCACCTCCTGACACTCCCCTCCCCTGCAACCCAAGTCCCAACTCTTTTTCCAGTTAGGGAAGCTTTCCTCCAAGATTATAAATGAGATGGCTGGGAAGTTCAATTTCATGTCTTTGCTCATCCTCCTCATAACACACTCTTAATGCGGGCACATCAGTTCTATTTTTTCTTTAATATGGGCAGTTTTATGTTTTAAATTCTTATTCCAACTCAGCTCATAACAGCCTGGTTTTGTGTGTGTGTGTGTGTGTGTGTGTGTGTGTGTGTGTGTGTGTGTGAGAGAGAGAGAGAGAGAGAGAGAGAGAGAGAGAGAAAGAGAGAGAGAGATACTGGAAATAGGATGTGTGTGACTGAGTGTGCAGTTTAAAAAAATGCAAACATATTTTTCTTTTAACATCTCTAAAATTTATTACCTGGAGCCATCGCCCAAGAAATGCTATTTCGCCTCTCTTTTTTTAACAACAATCTAATGACATAAATTTCAGGTAATAAAAATCAATATGACAAAAATAATAACCGCTAAGAGAAACCATGAAATGCATCCACTGCAGACCTCCTGACAATAAACAATTCAGTTCTATAAAGGGATACTGCAAGCTGGTAGGGAAAATGACCGAAAATAACAACAGCGGTGCCTCCTGTGTCAAGACGTTTGGGCTATTTCCTTCTTGATGAAAGAGGAAAGGGTGTTTCTTGTCAGAGCTATCAAACACTATAAAAACCACACAAGTCAACAGAATGATAGAGGCTGGAAAAACTACAAACATTCATCAGAGTAAACACAGGTGACCTAAGTATGTTAGTTCATTTGTCCACTTCATGCTGTCAACTTGTGGTGGTTAAAGAGAGCAATCAGAGACAGCACATCTTTGGCCTGTTGTCCATTTCTAGCATTGACAAGTGATTTCCTTCTGGGAGAATCAATATATTTATGTGTGTGCAAGATGCTGTGTCCACTAACATGATGGGCAGCCCAATCCTACCTAATTCCCTGCACGCTGATGCAGCCGTGCCAGTGGGGCTGGCGCTGCATCCCCAGTTTCGAGCCACGAAGGCTTCCTCGAGGTAATGCAGCATTTGTTCCATTGCCCCGGGGTAAGCATTCTCCACTGAAATGGAGTCTACTCAGCGCTGTAGAAAGCAATGGGGTGATCCACCACTGGGCAGCAAGCAGGAAGCAAAAGAACGGTCGGCGGGGGACAGTAATTGTGCCATGGAGGCGGCCGAAAAACAACCGTGTCACGTGGTGGATTGGCCCACCCGCCACACCGGGCTCCTTCGCTGTCTAAAACAGCGAAAAAACACCGGGGTTGTGTGGGTGTTTTGCCACGACGTGTCGGGGGCGGGGTTTCTGCCATTCCGCGCGGGGGGCAACGGAAAGGCTAACTACGCCTCTGGGTCTTCTCAGCAACCTGTACCAGGACCCTATCCCCTCTTTTTAAAAAACCCTTTTCACTCTTCAGACATATGCCACCTACATAGCTGGCATAGATCCAAGGAAATCCATAGGCTACCAGGAGGCCTATGGAAAGGGAGAAATAGAGTGTGTGTGTGTGTGTGTGTGTGTGTCCAAGCTCTATTGTCCTGCTGTCCCAATTTTTGTCAAATCAACAACAGATATCAAATTCAATACATGCTTCTGGTTCATTGCATTTCTGGAATCACCCACCATGCAAGCTATTTTAACAAGCAGTAAACACAAGGGCTGCAAGCAGCACCTATATTCTCTGCTCTATTAATGCCTTACACTGATCTTTATCCCAAAGACCTTCCTGTCAAAATAATCTGTCTTGCATTCCTCTCCACTTATTTCTATAGTAGCACAGTAATTTTATTGCCCTTCCTATAGTTAATCCTCTAAAATTTCAAAGATTAATTTAATTTGCACAGAGATTCACAGGTAGATAATATGTACCCAGAAGGTCCCTAGAAGTTTACATGTGTAATGAAATACCTGTAGCACTTGGGTTTAAACTGAGTCTACAAAATGACCTGGAGGGAGATAAAATAGTATGGCAAGAGAGAAAGTATATCCCCAAGCACAATGGTGGTAGTAGCAGAACTTTTAATTAACATCTTCAGCAATCTATTATTCCACTATGATGAAGGAATTCCATGCTGTTTGAAAAGAGCTTCCCATTGTTCATTCATAGTTCACTTAATTTTAATTATGTTTTGCAGCTGTTGAATTCTTTTCTATATAGAGGCCACCAAAGAGAAGGGCACTCCTGGACAATTCATTTCTGATTAGTGTGAATTTAAAAGAGCTAATTTAAAAGTTCCGTCCAGATGCAGATGTTCCAGTGCAAACATAGAGCTTCCTTGCCCATAAAGACTGCTCCATTCTTTCATGGAGACAGCAGTTTTTAATCAACTCGGACCATTTTTTTAAAAAATCCTTTGTTTAGATGGATCTTCTGAATGGATCAGTCTGCAGTAGCTGAGGTTACACATTCCTTTTTACATTACACTTGAGGAAAGGTTTCTTTTATATTAATAATTATAATTATAATTATAATAATAAGAGTATTCATTCTGTCAATAATAATATCTGGTCTTTTTAAGATTCTACGAGGATTGTGGGCTGAATGTTCATTTGAACTTCCCCCCTTTCCTCTCACTACATCCTGTGTCAATGTCTTTTTTTTCTCATTTGGGAAAAATCCTAGATATGCATATAATCTCTTCAAAAAACATCAATAAATTCAAGTAATCCAGCAGTGTGTTACGATTTTATGTCTCAAAAAATGAAAGGCAAGAAAACACTATTGGGTTTGTTTCCAAAGTAGAGCACTCCTCCTCTTTTCAAATTTCATCAAGTAGTATAACTATCAAATACAAAATTAACATCTGTGCCTGCGTCAGTAAATATTCATTGATGATATACTGTAGGTTGTGGTGATTGCTCCACCTTCCAATCAGTCTGCCTGGGGGTGGGAGGGAGAGGAGGGGGACAAGATTTAGCAGGCCTACATAGAAAATAGGCAGTATAATATAGGTTGATTAAAGTCCCAAGTCAGACAAGAGGACAAGAAAAGCAGCTCCCTCTATTGAAGTCGGTGGCCCAGTAAATGGATCACGGGGAAAACCCAAGTACTGAAATTAGTTCTGATTCCGAGGTTAGATTTTCACTGACCAGCATTTGGAAGAAAAATGATCTGATCATTTCAAACACGGAAACATAGGACTGTTGGTCAATGTTGGTGTGCCCCCCTCTATGTATGAAGACAGCAGCAATTGCCTCCATTGCCCCCCTCCTGGCAAAAGACTTGCTCGAGGCCCATTAGTCTTTGCTGTCAGGTCTCCCTGCTGATATCGCAGCCCACCTCCCTTGGACGTTGTCCCACTATCCAGTAACATATAATCAACATGTGCACTACCTAGATAGAGTTGTCTAAAAATAATTACACTTCATATACATACTTCCAATTGCTTCAGTTGGGGACGCTCATTGCTAATGACTCAAATTCTTCAAATGAGCATGACATTGGATTTTAACTCAACAGTTAAGTTTCCATCTGTTTCTCCTCCATAACTTATTCCTCTGTTACAAAGCGATAGATATGTTTTCCGTTATCTCTGCACTAACAATTAGGATTAATGTAATTAAAATGGGAATTATCCTATGAACTATGGCAATCAACCTCTTTTTATTTCCCTCTGTTGATTTGTTTCGTTCATTTGCTTCCATTTCCATTTTAAAAATTATTTGATCATTCCACGTTCATTTGCTTCCAATAAATTAAATTAAATACAGCAAGGGACCCCAAAGCAAATTAGCTCCTCACTGCATCATGCCTTAAAGATCCCAAACTTGATTTTGTTTTTCCACTCTGTAAACTCTATAAATATGTTATATAAACATAAAGGTACAGAACACACTACTGAAAGAAGATCTCTCATTTCCCAAAGAACAGGGGGAAATAGAGATGGGTGAACTTCATCCATCTCGCCTCAAATTTGATCAGAAATTATGTGAATAATTTCATTCATATTATTTCATCCCACCCACCCCACTGGAGAAAAATCAGATAATTTTCTGAACGAAGATGAGGCTTGGACAATGTCAGCCCTCATTCCCAAACAACGTTCTTACCACCACCCCATCCTTCAAACACTCTGCCTTCTCTTTTCTTATGGGTCCCAGGGCAAAGAGCAAGAGTGGTAGGGGCAGAAAATGAGAGTGGGGTGGGGGAACACTCCCTGTGCTCGGGGTGTGTTGACTTAGCTGTTTTTTTCAAATGACTCTTTCCATTATAAGATATAATAAACAAACATTGTATGCCAAACAGAAATGGGAAAATCTGGGAATAATTCCAATTTTGTATCTCACTCCTCTTTGCAAACTCACCGATCTTTGCAACCGGTCTACTATATTTTGTGATTTACATTCATTTCACACCATTGACTTCATTTTGTGATTTACAACCATTTCACACCATTGATTTTGAAGTACTGTAGTGTTACCTACAGTGACTTTATCATCTCATTTTTGCATGGGGAGGTGTTGGTGTAAAAGATCCCCAGTTGAAAAATTCAGCTGGTAACTTTTGAAGTTCAGGGGTGTCCCTATGTGTTCCATATGCCCATTTATATGTAGGCAGCCACAAAGGGGTGGAAGTGTGGATAGCAGTATACATGTTGATATGATGTACCGTATTTATTGGCGTATAAGACACACTTTTTTGTCTTCATTTGTGACCCAAAATAGTAGGGTGCGTTTTATATGCCAATACTAAAAAATCCCTTTCCCCCCTTGCTCGTTTTAAAGCATTTTTGGGCTTACCACGTTTTTCCGGGCCGGAGAGCTCCCTTGTGCTTTCTTCCCTAACTAATCTATCTGATCTACAGCTGTTTGTAGGGTTTAATTTATGCACGTGCATGAGTTGAGCTTCACAGCAGCCAGCTGTGCTCCTAAGTTAAGTTCAGCTGAGCTGCAGAGGGCGTGGTCTTTCCAGCTCTCCTCGGATTGAATGCAGCTTCGGTAAGCTTCTGAACTGGGCCGAGTTGGGGAGGCTTTGGAAACTGCATAGGTGGGGTGGGGTAAGAGTTGAGTCTGGGTTTTTTTTGTACTTTGATGTTTACTTTGGAAACTGTGCATGGGTGGGGTGGGGGAAAAGAGTTGAGTCTGGGGTTTTTTTACTTGGGGTAAATATTTTTTACTTTGGAAACTGTGCATGGGTGGGTTGGGGGGAAAAAGAGTTGAGTCTGGGTTTTTTTTTCTACTTTGGATTTATTTTCTAGTGCATTTTGTTCATGTGTCTTATTACTGTGTGTTTTAAAAGAGATCCTGGTATTTTTGTGCAATTTATGTAAATTAGCTAATTAAGCAGCCAAGCAGTAAGTGGCCAAGTGGCCCAAAAATGCTTTAAATCTTTTTTTCTTGAAACCCAGGGCCAAAAGAAAGGTGCGTCTTATACGCCGGTGCGTTTTATACGCCGATAAATACGAGGTATTTGTATTTTGTATTTTTGTATTTATTCCTGTGTAAGCCACCTTGGGTCCCTTTGGGGAGAAAGGCGGGATAGAAATAGTGTAAATAAATAAATAAATAAATAAATAAATAAATGTATGCTACGCTGTGTGTATGGGTAGGGGAGTGCAAGGCATAAGCTCATACCTGCACCTCAATATATGTAGGCTGTACAAGCAGGTGCTTTATGTGAACCAGCTGTAAATCTACCCATAATATAAATCAACTTGGTCAAGGTTAATGAAGATGTGAAACAATGCAAATATACTATGCAACTCTAGACTTACCATTCGTCCTGGAAAGTCCCGGAAACGGGCCTCCATTCCCGGAATTGTCCCAGAAAGCTTCTGGGCCGATCGGTAAGCTACCGCGCCACCGCCATTTTAATTTTCTTAACTTACCTTTTTTTCCAGGATCTGGCATCTTGACTTGCGGAATCTCGCAAGATCCAAGGTCTCGGCACCCAAATCTTATGAGGGCATGATGCCCTCACGAGATTTGGGTGCTGACATCTTGGACCTTGTGAGATTTCGTGAGTCAAGATGCCGGCGCCGGGTAAGTTTCTTTAGTAATGGTGGCAGTGAGCGGGTGAGTAGGCCATTCGTTCACCCGCTCTCTCACCGGCTCGGGCCGCGCGAGCCTCCTGGAGGCTCGCGCAGTCCAGGCAGACTCCCTCTGCATCGCCTGCTCTCTCACCGTCACGGAGCCAGCGAGAGAGCAGGCGAACAACAGTCTGGAGGTTTCTGGAGCCTCCTGGAGGGTTCTGGAGCCTCCTGGAGGCCAGTCACTACCAGCCGATAAATACGGTAAGTCACAGCCGATAAGTCACTACATCACAAGGTTGTTGGGAGGACAAAAGGAGGGAAGGAACCATGTACACCACCCTGAACTCCTTGGAGGAAGGGCGGTATAAAAACGTGATAAATAAATAAATAAATACATATACCCAAAAATCTTCATGCAGAGAAAATTGCAGAGCGAAATCAGAGTTAAGGATGTTCAATACTGGGTCAAGTCATCGTGGTTTCCTGTGTGCCCAACCAGGCCTCATAGTCTGGCTGCACTTGTGATAACTGTCAATGCCACAATGAACACAGCTCATCAGCTCCTATCATCGCAAAAAGATTGTGAGCTATATTAATTGTGTCATCAGCACATGGTAGTCCAATCACCTTTCTTCACCTTCCAACAGTCATTGACACTAGGGCACTGTTGATTTCAGACCAATCAGTGCTCATAGTGTGCTTGCTTCTAGCTTGCAAGCTTTCTTATATCTTTTTTGTCTAACTACACATTGCCAAAGTAAGGCATTGATAGTGCGATGGCTGTTAGCAGAGTTGTGGGAATCAATCAGTTCCTCACACAGCAAAGCTGAGCTTTTTAAAGAACTTTAATGCAACAAAAGAAGAACTTCAACCATTGTTGTTATGCAGGTAGACAGGAAAATGCAACTAATGAGAGGTTTAGCTAAAATTGGAGAGAGAAACCCACAAGCCTTTAAATTAGCAACAAGATTGGTTACAGCTCCCCCTACTGGTTGGGATTAAAATATACACTCACACCTGCTGGATATACTATATCCAGGTGGCCCTGCTCTCATGCTATCACCCTTCCAACAATGGCAACATAGGGTTACAGTTACAGGAACTCTGATTAATTAGAAGGACTTTTTTGAAATCACCTCAAAGGATGAAGATTGGTGAAATCCAAAACCTATAGGGAGGTTTTTTTTAAATAAGAACTCAAAAGTCGCAGATACCAGACCACCCACCCCCCCAGTGGATATATTTGAAGCCAACAAGAACGGTTTATGTTTCTCTTGGGCCTGTTTTACACATGCCCAGTTGCATCTGAACAGCTTCTTTATGATGTTATCCCAGGCATCTGGGTGAGATACTACAACTTTGTGGATGGGGTTATTCATGTGGGTCTTTCCCTATCACTTCCCCAGCAGGAGGGAGGATGACAACTGAATGGGAAAGATGCCACAAAATAGTTCCACCCATGTGGTTGGGGTATTTGCATGCACAGGGGACAGAACTATGGGGCACACATGCAGCTGTGAGTGAGAAAGAAGAGGGCTTCACAAAGAACAGCTGGCATGACTGTTCTGTAAAGTAAGTACTGCACAGAGTACTCTATGAAATTGATTATACTCTTGAGTAATGGATGACTAGTAGGACCCAAGGAACTAATTAAGTAATTAATTGAGTAATGTACCAATTGTGTGATTGCTTGACCATATAATGTATTGTACTATCAAAGAGATGTATCGAGAATGGAGTAAAAGGGATAGAAAAGAGGCAACATGAGGGAGACATCGCATCCTGTGTTCCATCAAGGAAAGGAAAGTGAATCCCTTAAAAGTACAGAACAGTGCATCTTTTCTACATAGTTAAGGAGCTGACGGTCACTGATGAGAATATTTGGTGTCTCACATGTCTTTTGATTCATTTTTGAAAAAGGGAGCCAGAAACAATTGGTTAGGAACCTCAGTACACATTATCACTAGCGTCGACGGGGGGAAGCGGGGGGGGCGGGCCGCCGGGGGGCGTCGCGCGTACAGGGGTGACGCGCGATGCCCCTCACATTTTTTCGGCGGAGGTGGGCCCGCCCTCCCTCCCCTGGGTCCGTTTGGCTCTAAAATGAGCCAAAAACGGAGCGGGGAGGGCGCTCCGCTCCTGCGCGTGACGTCACGCGCGGGGGCGGAGCCTCCCCCTTAAGGGTGACGCGCGCCCCCGCTCAGGGGTGTCGCGCATCGTCGCGACGCCGCTGCACATTATGTGGGCAAAAAACAAAACAAAACTGGTATTCCCTAACCTGTCTTTGCCTTGTCATCATGCTAATGCAGAAGTGTGGGCATTTTTGGGGAGAAGTTGGTCAACTTTCTAAAATGGCTTTGCTTGAGTGCTTGTAATAGGAGCGTGGCTGCCAGATGCCTAACCAGTAAAGTTTCTTTCTTGGCATGCAGATAAGCAGTGGAGAAAGTCACCAGTAAAATGTCTCTGTGTCAGGTTCCTGTTACAGTCCAATCCCACAAATATTTGCTAGAAAGTAAGTTGCATATCAACTTACTTGGCTGCAGATCGCAGCCTTAAAGCACAGGAGCAGAACCAGTAAAGGAGTTGGCAACCTTCTTGCTTCCAACTTTTGCAGTGGCAAGGAAAGAATAGATATATTATGGGCTCTTTTAACCTTTCCTTTACCCCCTTTGAAGACCCCCCCCCCCACAGGGCTTTGGTAACTTTAAGTGACTCATGTGTGTTGTTTTTGTGGCTTCCTGAAGCAATGGATAATTTATCCCTGCTTAAAATACTGGTGCTTGTAACTTCTGAGAGAGGTTTAGGTGAGCTTGCCTGACCATAGCATTGAAGAACAGACATATATTACAGTGGTGCTGGTAATAACCCTGTGACAAATGGAAGTCATGTGATAAATTGTATCTATTATGTGCTTTTTAACCACTTCACCCTGCTCTGTCCTTCATCAATCTGATGCTAAAAGAGCGACTTTTCACATCCCAGCTATGTGAATAGCTTCATTGCACAGATTTTTTTTTACTGCATTCTGCCCATTTCAGCTCCCCAAAGTCACACGTCTCCAAGGAGAGGGCTCCCCCCCCTTCATGTTTCCAGCCTTTTTCTCTGTTTGGCCTATCCCTTATAGGAACACTTCTCAAATTCTTCTCATTGAATCTCTTCCTGAATTTTGGAATTTCAAATGACCTAGTTTTTGATGGGAAGTTTTGATGCATCCTCTGTTATACAGAGCACTGGGTATGTGTAGTTTGCCACAGCTTTCAGTTTATTCATGTCTTTCTCCCTCTACATTGCATTTCTTTCAAAATGTATGCATCCTGCCTTTCAACTTTCTACCCAAGGCAATTCATAGAATCAGGCAAAACTGGAATTACCCCTGAAATAGGATGATATTGTTCAAAAAGCAAAAAGGTCAACATTTATAGAAGCACCAAACATCTAGGGAGCTGGTGTAGCATAGTGACAAAGAGACTGACCTGTGAATCGGGACTTTCCTGGTTTGAATCTTGCCTCTGTCACAAACTCATTGGGTGGCCTTAGGCAAGTCACTCCTCTCAATTCCTTTGAGGGATGGGCAGTATTGCCCACATATTACCCCAGTACGACACGTGACCTGATGGCAAAGAAGCCAGGTGAATGCAATTCTAGGCTGCATCAACAATGGTATAGTAATGGTACCTCTGTGATTCTGCTTTAGCCAGACCCCACCTAGAATATTGTGTCCAGTTCTGGGCACCACAGATTAAGAGGGATATTGAAAAACTCAAGCAGGAGGGTGACTAGGATAGTGAGGGGGCTGAAGACCATGTCCTGTGAGGAAAGGTTGAAGGAGTTGGGCATGTTTAGTTTGGAGAAAGGTCAGTTAAGAGGTGACATAACTATCTACAAATATCCGAGGGGCTGTCATATGGAGCAGATTTGTTCTCGGTTTCTCTAGTGGGTAGGACCAGGACAAATGAATTAACTTTACAACAAGGGAGAATTTGATTGTGTTAGGAAGAACTTCCTAGTGTTATGAACTATTTGGCAGTGGGACAGTCTGCCTCGGGAAGGTGGTAGACGCTCCTTCATTGGAGTTCTTGAAGCAGAGGTGGATAGTCATCTACCAGAGATGTTGCAGTTGTGGACTGCCTCCATTGGCAGGGGATTGGGCCTTGATGATCTTGTAGGTCCCTTCCAGCTCTATGATTCTAAGGAGCTTGGATAACCGATGGGCCACAACTTCAATGAAAAACATACTGTAACAAGTCCTAACTATCCAACCACTCCCCATTTAGTGCGGGTTTCTGCTTTGCAGGAGACAGCTAGGCTCTACTATCTGATATTCCCTTTTTTCCCCCTGGTGATTCCACCCTGGCTCCAAGCTGCAAACTGCCTCATGCCAATCCTATCTTATCAATGCCAGCATCTATAAGGAGTCAAGCATGCTCAGAGTTGCATCACCCACCTTGTTGATCTGCCTTTGAGGTTAACTCTGTGCCTGTTACTCAAAGGGGTCCCAGCCAGCATCCCCAAGCCAAGTAGCCTCCTCTGGAGATTGGTTTTTGGCCTGCTTTGACAAGCTTGAGAGAGCCACAGGCAACTCTCACACTTCCAAATTTGTCCATAATCATTGTATCACTATTGTGCTATTGTTCTGGACTCCGTGCGTCATACCAACTAACCCTGGCTTGATTTGCCCAGTTATAAAGGATATCATTAAAAACACCCCTCAACACACCCTCTAATGAGGGAGCACCATCTTTTCACCTTGCCTCATGTGAGGGGATGGGGCAAAGTTGCTCCCCTCAGTTACCTTGGGTGATGGATGGTACTGTCCGGTGAGATGCAATTGTGGCTTAACTTTAGGTTTGTTGAAGACCCAGATATTGGCTGCCTACCATCTGACTCTTCACAAGGTAGTTCCAAATGTGTAATGGATTTGTCTTAATGTAGTGCTGCTATCAGATAAGGCTTTGTTTGTTGCATCCTTGCTGCTGGCTAGATAAGGGATGAGGCCTCAAGCTGGACGCTTTGAAAACTGGTGGCTTGAAAAAAAAAGTTTTTTTTAAAGAAAATGAGAAATAGTGTGACCCGTTAATATGTGGCATGGGAGATAGGAGTACAGCAATGCAGCTAATAAGATAGGATTCTTTTGGAGTTTTCAGTTTTTAGCCGTGTCTTAGGTTTTTCCCTCCTGTAGTAATGGGTTGAGAATAAATTGTTGGCAGGTTGAATTTAATAGCAGGATCTGATAGTGCTGGGTGGAATTACTTATGGGATTCATCTTAAATCAGCTTTTGTTACAAATGTGTTTGTTTCAGTCCCCAAGCTTTTTTGGCTCATTGACAGCTAGATAATTACACTTTTCCTGCCTTTATTAGTTACTTTGGCTTCCTTTTCCAATCATTTGCAATTTGGAAATGAGGTCGGCTTACGTTTACATTTGGAGTCTGAATTAATCTTTTCTCGGTTCAGGGGGTATAAGCAAATCAAATTCTGATGTGACAAAAATGCATGCTGCAACTTATGGACATTTACATAGATGAAGTGATGTGAGGAATCCGGCTGTGACATTTGTCTGCTTTTATTGACACCTTGCTTTCTTCAAAATTCCTTGGATGTATTTTTGCTCAAGCAGAAGCACTCAAACTTCAGAATTTCACATGAGATGACAATGGGTGGCAACCTAGGGATGTGCAGAAACACTTGGAGACTTTTTTTCTCATTTCATTGAAACGTTTTTGCTGTCCTTAAAATTTCCCAGTTGTTTCACTTGAGCAGAAACTTTTTCAAAAAAGAAATTTTGCTCTAGGTGGAATTCAGTGGCAACTCAATTTCTCCCCAAGCCCTACTGAACTTAGTAGGACTTATTTCTGAGCAAACATGTATGGCATTGGCACTGAAAGCCTGCAATCCTGTGCACATGGACTTGGGAATAAGTCCTAATGAATGGAAAAAGCAAAAGATACTTTAAAAGGTTTCTTTTCAAGTCAAAGTCTTCCTAGATTAAACTGGAGATATGTGCTACCCTTTTCCTATGTTATCCAGAAGTTATTTGTTTGTATCTGAAGAAAGTTAGTTGTGGCTAAACGGCCCAATCCTATCCAAGATTGGACCGGTGAATGGAGGGGTTTATGACATCGTAAAATGGATTTTGGCAGCAAGCACAGTGTGCCACTGGTAGTAAGTCTGATGGCAGCAGGGATGGGTGGAATGGAGAAGAGACAGGGTGGAGGCTGGGGCCGTGGATCAAAGCTGGGAAGGGGGTGGCATCAGCAGCAGCACCACCGCCGATATTCTATCCCCCTTCCTAGACTTGATTCGCCTTCCCATGTCCATTCGGACAAGCACCAGCAAATTACCTGGTATAAATCCAAGTAGACCCAAGCAGGTGGCAGAGGCTTACTCTCAGGGAAGGGAACAAATTTTCCCTTACACAGAGGAGGTGTCTGGGGCCTGAAACTCCCCTGCAGGATGCAGTGCATGCCCTGTTGGTGCGGCTGCATTGACATAGGGGGAGTTAGGTAGGATTCGGCTGTAAGTCCCATTGAGATTAATGAGAGTTAGGTTAGTGATGCTGAGCTTGTCTCATTGATTTTATTGAAGTCATTGATTTCATTGAAGTCATCATGACTCAATTTCTTTGGAAACAACCCAGGGAGGCATAGCCAAATTGAGCAAAAGAGTAATTGGTTGATATGCAGCAGTGGCAAGTGAGGTTCAGACCAAATCCACCAATGCAGCACAATCGGGGGGGGGGAGGAGGTGGTGGTCAAGCATTCCCTTACTAGTAGTGACAGGAAGGTGGCAATGGAGGCAGGGGGCATCTCAGTCAGCACCATGCAAGAACACTGTAGCAGACTGTCTTGGTGCACATCCAGTCTGGATTAATTAATTGATGGGTTTTAACACAGGAATTAAGGCAGATATGCTCCTTGGATATAAAAAAATCAAACGCACAGCTGCCGAGTGTAGAGGGCCTGATCCAACTTGGGATCAAGGCACTTTCTCTTGTGCTGTTTCCCTGGTGAACATTGCCCTCTGAGAAGTGTCTCCTGGCCGCCAAAGCTGCTATGTGCTGCAAAGAGTCTCGCAAAGCCAAACTCCATTAGTGGATGCCCTCAGTTAAAAACAAACACAAAACCCACAAAACCTTTCTTCAGAAAAAGATATGATCAAATAGTTCCCTCTCATTTTCACACGTTTTGTTCTGTTTCTTTCTCTCCTTCTCTTTTGTGTGTGCATCAATTTCCCATCCAGAAAGAAGGTGTCTTCAGGCTAAAAAGGCTTTCTTCAAATACTGATTAAAAATGTAGTTCATCAAGCACTCGAAGGGAACAGTAATGCCTAAGTCAGCAATTATTGCAAAGATTTTTTTGAAGGTGCCAAGAGAAATAAATCTACATGCACAGGGCTTTTAATGCAACCCATTGTTGAGGTGCATCTAATACGGTAGCGAGCTTTTCTTAGCCTTACAGAACTGCAACTACCCAAATCCTCTGAACTAGATGGTAAAAGATTTCCTTCAGGTACAAATGAAAGTCAACTCTTACAACCATATTTCTGTGTCGAGAATGTGGATTGTGAGGATTAGTGCAGATAGCAACATGAGTTGAAATCATTGTGCCTCCCGTTCCAACACTTCACTTTATCCCGAACACTATCTTTAGGAGAAGCCAGAGCAAGTCATTAATTCAGCACAGTAGTTCTGTTTTATTAAATTGGCTGATATTCTAGGTGTGTATATGAAGCCTTTGCTCATATGGATTTAAGTTCTTACCATTCACTCAGTGCTCCTGCTTTTTGCAAAGTTCAAGATCATGTGGACAAACCCTACACCTGTACAACTTGTAAGCACATCAGCTTCACGTACACACAAATGCTGGGATAGGGATAGGGATAGAGCAAGTGTAATCCAGCTTCCCCCTCTAGCCATACATTCTGTACATATTTGGCCATGAGAAAAGGGTCCCCGTGGACAGCTGTAGCTTCTTGTTTGGGGAAAAAAACACCACACATGTTTGCAATGACATGGCAAAACCGGATTGTCTAGGTTGAATCATGTGTGTGGTGTTGTAACGTGACTGGGAGGTGGCACTGGTAGGCTTTCTTCTGGCAAGGACACATTCTCGTATTGTCACCTGAAGATGCCCTTAGAGCACAGGTAAACAGAACAGAGAGGGAAATTCTTCTCCCTCTCGCACAACACGAGAACCAGGGGACATGCACTAAAATTGAGTGGAGGGAGAGTTAGAACAGACAAAAGAAAATATTTCTTTACCCAGCGTGTAATTCATCTGTGGAACTCATTGCCACAGGATGTGGTGATGGCACCTGGCCTAGATGCCTTTAAAAGGGGTTTGGACAGATTCATGAAGGAAAAGACCATCACAGGTTACAGGCCATAAGCAACCTCCTGGTTTTAGAAGTGGGTTTTCTCTGTGCCAGGTGCAGGGGAGTGGCAGCAGGAAACAGGTTGTCTTGTTGTCTTGTGCTCCCTGAGGCATCTGGAGGGGCCACTGTGTGATGCAGGAAGCTGGACTAGATGGGCTTTTGGCCTGATCCAGCAGGGCTCTTCTTATGTTCTTATGTTCTAACACCAACTGTGTTCCACTGGAGAATTTCTGACCAATTTCTAATGGACCACCTAAAATGCACAAATCCTTGCCAGCAAACTTGCACATGTGCAATCACTTGGGTGGTTGCTGGATATGGAGCCAGCTGGACAATTACAACACAGTTGTTGTTGCCCTTTAATTTAAAACATCTGCCCTGAGATGAGCAGTAACTTCTCACCCCACCTCCAATAAGAAGCCTTGGGAGGTTCTTGTAAGTGCTACAGAAAGGAAGGGTGACTATATATGCCTGAATTCTGTTAAAGTAAATATATATTTATTTTATGTGTGTTGTGATTAGCAGTAACAATCTTTTGCTAAATAAATATTAACACACAATGATATTAATATTTAACATTTATTCACATTAGCTGCTATTATTGACATTGATCTGTTAATCTAAAAATTGACTTTCTAAACAAAGATCTGGTTGGAGCACGTTTTGGTGTCTTTCTTCCCTACACTTGGTCCTTTGCAAGCATTAGAAATGAGCTTGTAAACTGTAATGAGCACAATTTTGCAAACTGGGGAAATGATGTGGAACGTGCAATTACAACATTGTCGGGGAAAGCCAGTATCAGTAGCTCTGAAGGGCTTTTCTGCCTGGAAGCAAACCCCAGTTTGGTACTTATTGGTGGTTCCATGGAGTGGGATCTGGCACGATTCTAATGCTGAAATGATGACTGATTCTAATGCTGAAACGAAAAAGAAATGAGTTGATGCCGAACCAAGTTCAATCCAAGTTCAATCTGTTTCATGAATTGGGTGTGTTACATTTCTTAAACATCTTTTGCATGGCATCTCACTACTTGTAATCTATTCTATACTATCTGGATAGTGTTGTTACCTTTTCTTTCTTTTTCTCCCCAACAATGCCTTTAATAGCTACCATAACAAAACAGGTTATAGTCACAAGAAAAGTTTGTTCTGGTATGGATGCACATTGACTCATCTGCTGAGTTCTCTTGTTCTGGTTAAAAACATTGATCCTTTTTCAAGCAAACCTCTGTTTGCCTGAAACATCAAAACAGCATTACTCGTTCCATTAATATACAGCCGGCCCTTGTTATCCACAGGGGTTCTGTTCTGGATAACGTGGATCTCAGTATATAGCAAATAACGGGGTGTTAACAGTATATCTCAGTGAATATCGGGGTGCTGGAGTCCAGCACCTGATGTGTCCATTATTCATTGTGGGGACCTCTGGAGGCCTGTTCCATGTTGTGCTGGCCTGCAAAGCCCTCCAGAGGCCTTCATGGGCCTCCAAAAGTCTCTCTGACTTGATTGAAAGCGACTTCTGGTTTGACTGGAAGTGATTTCCGGTGGCGTCGGCTTTTGGAGGCCCATGGAGGCCTCTGGAGGGCTTTGCAGGCCAGCACAACATGGAACAGGCTTCCAGAGGTCCCTGCAGTGCGTAATGGGCACATCAGGTGCTGGACTCCAGCACTCCGTTATTCACTGAGATATACTAAACACCCCGTTATTCGCTATATACTGAGATCCACAGAAGCAGAACCCATGAATAATGAGGGCATACTGTACTTAACACACAGTAATTATGATATTTATTAACTGATTAAGAAGTTGCCTGTCTCCAGATGACAAATTTCCATTTAAGCATGGTATGAAGATTCTCATGGCTTGTTGTATTATGTAAAGAAAATGAAGTTATGGGTCTTGCAGCCATGTGATTTTATTGAAGGAATAAAGTTCAATACATGTACTGTTTGTCTGACGAAACTCCTTAACGCCAAAATCCCCCTTGATGAGCTGGAGGAGACACGTCCAAGGATTAACCTAAACAGACAAGAAAAAACTCTAGTCCCCGCTGACATTTCACCCTGCACTTAGGGTTTCTTCAGAGCAAAAACCTGGCACCAGCCAGTAGATGTTATTCCTTCAATAAAATCACATGGCTGCAAGACCCATAACTTTGTTTTCTTTACATAAATTTCCATTTCTTAGTCCACAAATGATGTCGGATCTGATCAGGCAGGGTGGTGACCAAGGGCCCATGCCCACCAGAGGGCCCACTTGGTGGACCAATCCCTGAGCTCTCGGGGGCAGTGCCCAATGCATCATTAGGGGAAGGCAGGGGCACCATGGGGGATCCAGTGCATGGCTTTCCCCAGGGCCCCTGACAACCTGGCACCACCATTACATACATTTGTCTCCTAAGTCTAAAGAGACTTATGAACATATGTCTTTTTCTATGACTTATATGTACTGTATTTATCGGCATATAATACGCACCAGCGTATAAGACGCACCTTCCTTTTGGCCCTGGGTTTCAAGAAAAAAACATTTAAAGCATTTTTGGGCCACTTGGCCACTTACCGCTTGGCTGCTTAATTAGCTAATTTACATAAATTGCACAAAAATACCAGGATCTCTTTTAAAACACACAGCTATAAGACACATGAACAAAATGCACCAGAACATAAATCCCAAGTAAAAAAAAAACCCCAGACTCAACTCTTCCCCCCCCAACTCACCCATGCAGTTTCCAAAGTAAAAAACATAAAAGTACAAAAAAACCCAGACTCAACTCTTACCACTTTACCACCCCCAGACTCAACTCTTACCAACTCTTAAACAACAGAAATCCCAAATACAAAAACCCCAGACTCAACTCTTACCACCTTACCACCCCCAGACTCAACTCTTACCAACTCTTAAACAACAGAAATCCCAAATACAAAACCCCCAGACTCAACTCTTACCACCTTACCACCCCCAGACTCAACTCTTACCAACTCTTAAACAACAGAAATCCCAAATACAAAACCCCCAATTTAGATCGAAAACTTTCATGGCTCGTCGTTACACAGAAATGTCGAATAAATACGGGAATAAACGCCATGGAGTAAAAAGAATGACTTTACTGACTTCCAACTGCAGCGGGTTTCCTCGAAGGCAGCCGTTGCAGAAAAAATACAATAAAATCCAAGGAGAAATGTATAGTCCAATGTTTCGCTCTGGTAAGCCTCAGAGCATTTTCATAGGAACAATCAAGATGATTGTAGATGATATTGTCCTAAGATCACCCTTCCTTCAATTTAAATACACGAAAGCGCGGGAATCCAGTTCTTCGAAAGCGGAAATGACCTACTTTCGCTATCTGCTCGTGACCGCAGCAGCTGTTTCATCTTAAGTTACTGTACCGTCCTTTCTCATTTCTCTTGTTATTATTTTATTGTTCTTATGCAGGATCGGTAACCAAATACGATTGGAGAAAGTTAAATCCTGCTGACGATTCAAAAGTTTACCTACTGCACATTTACTTATTTCAAGAGCTTCCAATTGTTTTAACACTTTAACATTGTTTTCACTCTGCAGACACTTAGTATCTTTCCAAAGGATCGTGTGTTTTTCTGCTAGAACGAAGAAAGAACGAAGTTGTCAAATGCGGGGATTTATTCTGTCCCGTGCGAATGCCAAAGATATTACATCGGGATGACGGGCAGATCTATAAATACGAGACTGAAGGAACATGAAAGAGCTCTAAGATTAGAACACCCCTTACAGTCTTCGATTGCTGAACATGCCCTAGCAGAAAAACACACGATCCTTTGGAAAGATACTAAGTGTCTGCAGAGTGAAAACAATGTTAAACTGTTAAAACAATTGGAAGCTCTTGAAATAAGTAAATGTGCAGTAGGTAAACTTTTGAATCGTCAGCAGGATTTAACTTTCTCCAATCGTATTTGGTTACCGATCCTGCATAAGAACAATAAAATAATAACAAGAGAAATGAGAAAGGACGGTACAGTAACTTAAGATGAAACAGCTGCTGCGGTCACGAGCGGATAGCGAAAGTAGGTCATTTCCGCTTTCGAAGAACTGGATTCCCGCGCTTTCGTGTATTTAAATTGAAGGAAGGGTGATCTTAGGACAATATCATCTACAATCATCTTGATTGTTCCTATGAAAATGCTCTGAGGCTTACCAGAGCGAAACGTTGGACTATACATTTCTCCTTGGATTTTATTGTATTTTTTCTGCAACGGCTGCCTTCGAGGAAACCCACTGCAGTTGGAAGTCAGTAAAGTCATTCTTTTTACTCCATGGCGTTTATTCCCGTATTTATTCGACATTTCTTTCTACAAAACCCCCAGATTAAACTCTTTTCCCCCACCCCACCTAAGCCTCCCAACTAGGCCCAGTTCAGAAGCTTACCAAAGCTGCATTCATTCTGCATCCAAGACTAGGCCCTCTGCAGCTCAGCTGAACTGAACTGAGCACAGCGCCCTCTGCTGGCTGCTGAGAAGCTCAACTCATGCACGTGCATAAATTAAACCCGACAAACAGCTGTAGATCGGATAGATTAGTCAGGGAAGAAAGCACAAGGGAGCTCTCAGGCTCCTGAAAAAAACTGGTAAGCCCAAAAATGCTTTAAAAACGGGCGGGGGGGGGGGGAGGAGGGATTATTTTAGTATTGGCGTATAAGACGCACCCTACTATTTTGGGTCACAAATTTAGACAAAAAAGTGTGTCTTATACGCCAATCAATACGGTATACACAATTCAGGACTATCTATTCTGGTCTGCCGCAACTCTCCAAAGTTTCAGGCAGAATTCTTTTCCTAGCCTTATTACCTGAGTTGCTTTTAACTTGAGATTGAAACTTGAGATTGAATCAGTCAGCACACTAACTGTTGCCATTGCTATGTCCCTCTTCCTAAGAAAAAGTGCCACTTTCCTGCTCTTTCCTCACATCTCCGTTGAAAGGGGGGATTAGCTATTCACAGGCCTCCAAAGCAGTCACTTTTCAGCCAGGGGCTGCAAAATGGGAGATGAAGAGTTCTGTCAACCGCATGGAGGGACAAGACAAAGCGAAGCAATTTCTTGGCACTGAGAGCATCACAGCTTTTTCAGAAGCTTGCCAAAACAACCCCAAACCAGAGTTCTCCTGCTGTTAAAAGTGTGTCTTCTCCAAGAAAAAATGATCTCTGATGCACAAGAAAAAGGAGGCAGATGAGCAAGACTTCTGAGGTGACAAAAGAAATTATTTTTGATAAAGGAAAATCATATCCTGGAGCTGTGTAACAAACCCCCAAAACAAAGCTCCTTTGGGTGACATACTTACCTGTGCCTTTATTAGCTGTGATGAATCATGTATTTTCTCCTCTCATCAGCAGCTAATTTCTCCCACCCACCCCTATATGTATTCATGTCAACCGACATCCCTCACACGGAGTTTCCTGAGGAGGGAGAAGGAAGAAACCAAAATTTCACATATACGCTAATGGGTTCTGAGTTGTCTGTGACGGATCAAGAGAGAGATCTTGGGGTCCTGGTGGACAGGTCGATGAAAGTGTCGACCCAGTGTGCGGCGGCTGTGAAGAAGGCCAATTCCATGCTCGGGATCATTAAAAAGGGGATTGAGAATAAAACGGCCAATATCATTATGCCTTTGTACAAATCGATGGTAAGGCCACATCTGGAGTATTGTGTCCAGTTCTGGTCACCATACCTCAAAAAGGATATAGCTGAATTGGAAAAGGTGCAGAAAAGAGCGACCAGAATGATTAGTGGGCTGGAGCACCTCCCTTACGAGGAAAGGCTACAGCGTCTGGGGCTTTTCAGCCTAGAAAAAAGGCGCCTGAGGGGGGACATGATTGAGACTTATAAAATTATGCATGGGATGGAGAGAGTGGATAGAGGGAAATTCTTCTCCCTCTCGCACAACACCAGAACCAGGGGACACGCACTAAAATTGAGTGGAGGGAGAGTTAGAACAGACAAAAGAAAATATTTCTTTACCCAGCGTGTGATTCATCTGTGGAACTCCTTGCCACAGGATGTGGTGATGGCACCTGGCCTAGATGCCTTTAAAAGGGGTTTGGACAAATTCATGGAGGAAAAGACCATCACAGGTTACAAGCCATAAGCAACCTCCTGGTTTTAGAAGTGGGTTTTCTCTGTGCCAGGTGCAAGGGAGTGGCGACTGGACACAGGTATCTTGTTGTCTCGTGTGCTCCCTGAGGCATCTGGTGGGGCCACTGTGTGACACAGGAAGCTGGACTAGATGGGCTTTTGGCCTGATCCAGCAGGGCTCTTCTTATGTTCTTATTATGTTCTTATGAGTGACATCTGGTGGGGCCACTGTGAGATACAGGAAGCTGGACTAGATGGGCCTTGGCCTGATCCAGCAAGGCTCTTCTTATGTTCTTATGAGGGGGACATCTTGACTGGCCGCTTCTCTTCCACTCTCATCCACTATTGTCTGACACAGGGCCTCTGAGAGGGGGGTTAAGGGGGTAATTTGCCCTGACACATTCCAATATACATGTGAAGGTGCTCCTGGGTGTATGCCAGGCAAGCATGACCTAGACAGATCTCGTGGCATTTTGCTTGGGCGAATAGCGAGGAAGCATCGAGTCCCACTAGCCTTAGGGAAAAGGCCAAACTTTGGTTCTTCAGAGCAATCTCTCCCCACTCAAGCTGGCTGGCTTAGGAGAAGTGTCACCATTCTTTTGGGGAAATTCCATGACAAGCCGCACCTTGCGTGGTCAGCAGAGTTTTCCCAGCCGTGCCATTTGGCGCAAGGTTGGGACTTTGCCGGGCCGTCCCAGAAACACATGAGGGTGTGGTGGTACCGCCCCCTTGACTCAGCTAAAGAAGGGGGTGTGGGCGGAGCCAGAGGAGTTATATTCTGGCTCCCGGCCCCCCTTTCTTGTTATTCCTTCCTCTTTCCTGAGCCGTAACAGCTCCTGTAAACAAGCCGCATCCTTGGAGCTTCCTGAGATACAAAAGAGGTGTGTTCAACCTTGGCTTCCTTCACCAACTTCACTGCAAACTCGATCAAGAGTTGTGTGATAATGAAAGCCCAGGCCTCCTGAGCTGGGTCACAGACCCCTCATGTTTGATTCCCTGACTGTGGCGTTTTCTCAGGAGCCTTTCATGAGGGACCGTGTCAAACGCCTTCTGAAAATCCAGATATATAATATCCATGATGGGTTTGCTCGCATGCACATGCCAGTTGACCTTTTCAAAAAATTCTAAAAGGTTTGTGAGGCAAGACTTCCCCTTGCAGAAGCCATGCTGACTCTCCCTCAGCAGAGCTTGTTCTTCTATGTATTTTAAGATTTTATCTTTAATGAGACTTTCCACCATCTTCCCTGGAACAGATGTTAGGCTGACCAGCCTATAGTTTCCCAGGTCCCCCCTCCTTCATTTTTTTAAAGATTGGCGTGACATTAGCTATCCTCCAATCCTCTGGCGCAGTGGCCGTTTTAAGGGACAAGTTGCATATTTTGGACAAGAGGTCAGCAACTTCATTCTTGAGTTCCTTCAGAATTCTTGGGTGGATGCCATCCGGGCCCGGTGATTTATTGATCTTTAATTTGTCAATTAAGTCTGAAACATCTTCTCTTTTAACCTCTATTTGACTTAATTCTTTAGTCAGGGGAGGCCGTTCAGGCAGCGGTACTTGTCCGAGGTCTTCTGCCGTGAAGACAGATGCAAAGAATTCGTTTAATTTCTCTGCAGTCTCCAAGTCCCCTTTTATCGCCCCTTTCTCTCCCTCACCGTCCAGAGAACCAACCATTTCCCTGGCAGGTTTCCTGCTTCTAACATATTTAAAGAAGCTTTTATTATTCCCTTTAATGTTGCCTGCCATACGTTCCTCAAAGTTTACTTTATGATATGCACAACTTTACTTACAGTTTCCTGGTTTCGGGTAAATGCCCTGTAAGATCATTAAAACTTTAATTTGCAATTCTACATCCATCTGCAGAGTCCTTTCCAACATGGTCCAACCAACTCCCAAACAGTAATCCCTTCAGTTCTGAATCTTACATTTGCATTAATAGACTCGCTTCCATCCTAAAGCGAGCAAGGCACTGCCAAAATTAATATATAAACACACTACAGCGCTCGAGGCTCAGGCAAGGTACATCATTACCCAAGGGACACAACTTTCAGGGAATGCATTTTAACGTCAAGGCGCTGTGGGATATTTGACTGCTCAATACTCTGCAAACAGATGAACAGGCATGTTACTAAATCTAGTCTCAGCTCTGCAGAATGGCAGTATTTACAAACAAAATAACTTGAGATGCGTAGGCACACAGTCAACAGCAAAAATAGATGCAAATGAGAGACAATCTCATGGGTCTCGTTTCCAAAAACAATGGAGCACTGTTACCTTAAATTCTAAAACAAAAAAAGGAAAGAAAAAGAAAAGAAACAAAAGATTACATTTCACAGTTTATTTATGACACACTTTTTTTTAAATCCTGCTGGCTTTCAAATCAATGCAGAAATGGAAGAGACTGAAATGCATTTTATAAGTAGACTTGGGGTCCATTTTTTCCCCAGTGTATTCATGACAGAGTCATATCTTGCAATTTTGTGAATATTCAATATAGCAAATATTTACATTTCCAGGCTCACCAAATGGAGCTGTCACCTCAGTCTTGTGTGTGTGTGTGTGTGTGTGTGTGTGTGTGTGTGTGTGTGAGAGAGAGAGAGAGAGAGAGAGAGCGAGAGAGAGAGAGAGAGAGAGAGAGAGCGTTCTCAGCAAAGTTCAAAAACTCTTGGATATACTCAAGAAAATTACATTGGGGAGAGGGAAGAAAATGTTAACACCTTTTTTTAAGCACTGGGGCTTCTGGCATGCGTATCACCACCTCCACCTGCTGATGCCTTTTTAAATTGAACTGCACCCCTTCCCCCTCACAAAGAAACACCAACTTCCCCATGGGGATGAGGAGAAGAAGCCAGAGACACACTTCCACCCTTTTGTATTCTACTAACAGCACAATCCTGCCTAACTTTAGACTGGCTGAGCTCTCGCTCTGCTGGCCTAAAGCATCGCAAACATGCCAGAAAATATATTTGCGACTACAGGAGAGTAAGCAGCGCTGGCGCAGAGGCCGGCACTGCTTTCTCCAACACCCACTTCATTTCACGCCGACTGACACCGGTAAGGGCTGCACCAGTCGGTGGGAAGGTGGGCTGGGGCAGTGAGGGAGGGGGCCATTGGCCAGCCCAGGCTGGGATGGGGCAGGGATATCGGCGCCGATATCCCAATCCCTGTCGCAGCCCGCACTGGCCTGACACAGCCTCTCTGGATGTACACCAGCTCTGGAGCTGGCATGCATCCGAGGAGGCCCATAGGCTCCAGGCTTGCCTACACCCAGGGAAGAAACGAATGTCCCCTTCTCTTGAGATGCGCTCTAAAAGTGCCAGGGCAGCCCAGAATGGGCTTAGGATGCAGCGGCGGGCCCTTTAGGCCGGCTGTGCATCTTTACACAGGATTGCGTCATAATACATAGAATACAAAAGTACAGTTTGGGGCCAGCGTGTCTGACAGACTACCTTCTTCTGTATAATCCAGTTTGACTTCTTCATTCACAAGAGAGGGCCTTTTTAGATATGAAGGTTACAGAAGTTAGAGGGGTGGCAATTAGAAATAGGGCTTTCTCGGTTGTGGCACCTGCTATACGGAATTCCCTCCCCTTTGGTTTAAGAACTTCTCCCTCTTTTATAAGTCCTCTGGTGAGGCCTAAAAACCCTTCTTTTTTAACAAGCCTTCTGATTTTGGTATGGTAGGGTTTTTTTTTAGTATTTGTTGTCTACTAGTTTTATTGTTGGTTTTTATTGAGTACAGTATTTGTATTTTAGGTGCTTTTGCTCTCCTACTACTTTCCTGTTGTGACTGTTTGCTGCTGGCTCTGTGTGTGTGTGTGTGTGTGTGTGTGTGTGTGTGTGTGTGTGCGTGCGTGTGTGTGTGTGTGTGTGTGTGTGTGTGTGTTTAAATGTTTTTAACATTTGTATTTTACATGACATTTGTATATAATATACATGACATATTTATATTGCTTTATTATCCACATTTTATATCCACATTTTATGTATTTTAATAGACTATTGTAAGCTGCTTTGGGTGCCCTTCTAGGAGAAAAGCAGGATAGATATCAAACAAATAAATATGTAGAAAAAAAATCACTGTAAGCCATCTTGGGCACCTCCTGAGGGGAGAGGTGTGAAATAAAAATGTTAATAAATCAAGAAATATGACCAGGCTTTGCAGCCCAGGTGTATTGCCATCTGGTGGCAATGAAGATGCTGCAGCTGTGGAAATGCCAACCCATGCCAATTAATTTCAAGAAAATAGCTGTGTGTGGAGAATGCTTCTATAAGGCTTACATTAGCCTTCATTGCCTCAGGAAGAAGTCTGAGGAGACAGCAATAGAAGTGGGAGTGGCCTCAGAAGACAGACCAGCGGGCACTTAACCTACATTTGAGTGGGTCACAAGTTCTCTTTAGTTAGAACTGCGAGCTTTTCAGAGCAGTCGATGTTTCTTAATCACAGAGATGAAAAACAAAACAAAACAAAAAAACAACCCAACCTTATCTGGACCAGTGAAATTGCTCCCACCCCTCTAAAGAACTAGTCTGCGAGATAGCATTTCATTGTGTTCAATGAGTTTAATTCATCTCCAGAAGAGGAGTGCAAGCGAATGGAATTGAGAAAGATAATGCACGCAGTGTTGATGTCAAACTGCGCTCACTAGGATTATTGAAAGTCATTGACATTAACCACAGCTGCCGGGTCTGCTTCCTTACACAATTGATATATGATGCATACAGAGACCTCCTTCTGACATTGCACAACTCCCCTTTGCTTGCTACCCACCTGGTTCTTAATTACATGCATGGGCCAAGGCACGTCACTGTATTTATGGAAAGCCATTTTGATGCAATGGGATGTCTGTCAAGGAAACAGCCCATGATTTGTCAATGCTTTTCAGACAACAAGGGTTTATGACTCTAATCCATTTGAACAACTGCCATATGCTGAGGTCACAGAACCAAACATCCGACATCTAAACATCATCTATTTAGGGAGGAGAGCAGTTGCTTTCAGCCCCATGTTGAAGGTCACATGTGAAACACCTATATCTAGTGTTGCCGGATCAGACAGCCAGAGAGAAACACAATTACTTTTAAGGCTCCCATTGAACTGGGAGAAAAAGCAGCTGGTGCTTGTCCTGCCTGTGCCCGCCCTGGCATCCATTGCCTCTCTAGTCTTCTACGACTAATTCCCACAATAGTGACTAAACTGCAATCAAGCTGCAATCAAGCAACCTCCTGGCTTTAGAAGTAGGTTTTCTCTGTGCCAGGTGCAAGGGAGTGACAACAGGAAACAGATTATCTTGTTGGCTGTGTGCTCTCGGAGGCATCTGGTGGGGCCACTGTGAGATACAGGAAGCTGGACTAGATGGGCCTTTGGCCTGATCCAGCAAGGCTCTTCATATGTTCTTATGTGGATCAGGAATTTCTGCTCCTGGAGTTAGGTGGCAGAAGAAGCTGCAATCTGCACCATGCAAATGCGCAGGTGCTGAGTGGACAGGAGCTGCCCAGGGCCATCAGTTCACTCAGCAACTGATTGCAGCTCCCTCTGCCACCTGGATGTAAGAGTGGAGATTCCCCACTGATCTTGATTCCCCCATATAGGCAGGCAGTGATTTAGCTGCTCTGTGGATTCAGTACATAAGGCTAGACAGAAATCAGAGGCGTAACGATACAAAAGAGCGCCCGGCGCTCTGGCATAGCAAGGGGGCAGTAACATCACGGCACACAACGTCATGGCGTCATTTCTGGTTTCTCCCGGAAGAGTCGCCCCAGGAGAAGAAGCCGCCTGCCAGAAGCCACCAAAGATCCTGAAGAAGTAGCCTCTTCCAGTGCCCTCCTCTGAAGAAGCCGAAACAAGAACAGTATTGGAGGAGGAGGAGGAGGAAGAAGAAGAAGCTTCTTTGGAATCTTCAGCAGCTTCTGGTGGGCGAAGAACAGTGATCTCGCTGCCTCCCCCACTTCCTGCTCAACAAGATCCTATAAGGGAGGAGGAATGGAGGGGCGGAGAAGAAGCTGGCGCCACCAAATTCCCCCCCGGTGTAATGCCTGGGGCAGGTGCCCTTCAGGCTCCGTCCTAGTTACACCTCTAGGTGGATGGCAGGGTCAGGAACAGGAGACAGGAATAGGAGCACCCTTTTCTCTCGCTGCAAGGGAGCAGTGAAGGTAATTATATTTAGTGGACCATGGCCAGAAGACCCATTGAGTGTTTTTTAACAATAAAGTATTTGCTGGCTATGAAAACCTAAATTCTCATGTAATTCTGTTTCCCTCAAAAGTCATAGCATCACCAATCAGGATCTCTGTCCGTACAAACCAAAAGTTCTCAGGCCACATTTCATGAGTATGTTTCACCATGAAACTAGCAGGGCTGTGTGTTACTCCTGGACAGGAGCTGGGCTAAGATGTTGGCCTCCAGCACAGTCATCTGAACTTCTGGCTTCTTTTTTCTTGCTGCACTTGCTTTCTGCTCCCCAGTTCAGTAGAGGTAAAATCATACCAAGACCCTGGGGGCTGCTTAGGAACTGTAATGCATATTAGAGTAACTTTGATTGGCAGGTCATTACAATTTGATTTGTGGCATACATCCCACAAAGGCTGGTCACCACTCCTTGAAGTATACCCAGGTGCTTTTCTGGCTTTCCGCCTCCCAGTCCATTGAAAATAAAGGACAGTTTGTTGTCAAAAATATTCTGTCAAAAATATTTGACAGTTTTTGATAATTGATAGCTCTTGGTGTTTTTTTTTTAAATCAAACAGCATTTGATAGATCTGTGATGATAATTGGTACTTTAAAGTTGATGCTAGTTCAGATCAAAACAATCAAGTGATGCCAGCCAGTCTAACACATCCAAAGAACATGTTTTGTGGTTAACTTTCCACATTCAAAATATAAATTTGATTTTTTTTATATTCAAGCTTTGAATATTTCAGTTGGAAAATCCAGCAAATGTTGAATAGTGACTATTCCTCAAATACCAAATCATGACAATGCAGTTTCATTTTCCTAGCTGCTTGCTCCACATGACCTGCTTGCTCCAAGCAGGTATCATATGTCCTTCTTCTTCTCTCCTAGCCACCTTTCTTCTAAACTAAAAAACCCTGAATGCTTTAAGCCTTTCGTTGTAGTGAAGGCGCCCCGACCTCTTGATGATTTTGGTTAATTTTTTCTTTATCTTCTCTGTCATCTAGCCAGATACTGCTCTCCAAAGCCCATCAAAACACACACAATCTCATTTTAAAAGGAAGAATTAGGAGTTTTGGGGGAAGCTGTGGGGAGGGCAGGGAATGGGTTTTGGATTATTCTCATTTGATGACAATTAAGCATCCAAATGATAGCCACTTTGTGCAAATGTGGCAGGATCCTGCTGTGTTTCTAATTATGCCAATATGGGAGAGATCTGTTAAGTTGTGGGAAATTACTGTGAAGTGCTGAAAACACCAGGGATTGTGAAAGATCGCTGAAAGTGCTTTGTCACATCAGCTTTATTTCTATTTATCGGTTTGCCAAATCTGAGGCATGAACACTTTCATCATTTGTGATTCCCTCATATGGCAGGAACCTCATTTGTGTGGGAAAAGGCTGCCAAATCCTGGTGGTGGTGGTTTTATGAATCAGTGCTGACAGACATCTCTAGTTTAGGGAGATCTATAGGAAGCATACTGGATTGAGATGTTGCAGCAATGTGTAATACAGGGAAGAAACACCTTTCAACAGTGTTAACCTGGTTGAGAAGAAATGCACTGATAGTCCTGGGCTCTAAAAGAAGTTACTGCAGCAGGCATTCCCCTTACGGATGGGGAAGGAATTTGTGTTGGTCATGCAGGCAACTGCAGTCATGGGGTCAGAGGCGTCCCTAGCGGGGTGGGGGGTGGACTTTCTAGGGGCGTCACTAGGAGCGTCACTAGGGGGGGCGGACAAAATGACTTTCTATTCTATTTGTTACTGGTGGTGCAAAAACGCACCACTGTTAGAAAATGGGTTTTTCCCGATCCCCGCTGCGACTCACACGGGAATCACATTTCCCAGGAGGCCTCCACATCATGTGATCTGGTATGGGAAGAGGTCCATGGGGGTGATACCATGAGATCTCGTCCCAGGTGTCACCAACCCTAGTGACACCCCTGGGGTGCACTGAAGGTTTCCTTCCCCCCCCCACAATAATATGGGATCACTCACCCTAAAGATGGCAGGGATTGCGCCTGGAACCTTCTGTGTGCAAAGCATGTGCTCTGTCACAGAGCCATAACCCTTCCCCTAAATTAATGCACTGCATTTTTGCCCTGATTGGTTGCAGCTGTCGTAGTGCTATTTCAAAAGTGTGATGCTGCCATCACAGGTCACTCTCTTGTGATGCCCATCAGTTTGCTAACAAAGGAAGGTGAGCTGGGTGGAAGGAAAGCTATCACTCACTTCTTTGTTTTGCTATCACTTGCATTGATTGTGAGAATTCACCCTCAGCAAAACAATTTTCTACCTTCTCATCCATATATGGCAGCAGCAAAGGGTTTAAACTTCGTTGACAGGCCATCTGTAATCCACTTCCCAGGTTATTTGACGGTGATCACAGCAGGAAGGTGATGCTTTGACCTGTATACACATGACCTTTCTATCCCAAGTGTAGGTTTTGCTCTAGCAGGTGTGACATTTTCTTTTGCCCAAATTCCATTGACAGCTTAAAAGTGCAATTTCATTGTTAAGTAAATACTGCCTGAGGCTTGTTGCTGAGAAAGAGAGAGAGAGAGAGAGAGAGAGAGAGAGAGAGAGAGAGAGAGAGAGAGAGAGAGAGAGAATGCACCAGAAATAAAATATTCTACTGATTGCCCATGTAAGCAGATTGTTAGAAAAATAATTCCAGTGTGTGCAGGAGAGCATTCAGATGACTCTCCACAACATTGTCTGGAGGATCAGGAACAAGCTGTGCACATACACGTCCCTCTTTTTTTATGATACGTGTCAGTGCAGACGTGTTGGCATAGAACAATTTATCTGAAAGACGGAATGTGCATTCCGCCGCCGAAAGCCGTCACAAACATGCCGTAAGGCACGTTTGCGATGACTTGTGAGTAAGGGAGGCTGGTGGAATACAGTTTAAAGAGGGGGGTCATTGGCCGAGCCAGCCTGGGAGGAGGCGGGGATGGCTTCTGCCATATCCCTGGCCCCCGCCAGGCCGGCTCGGCCATTACACAGCCTCCTCTTATGTCCGCCAGCTATTTAGCCAGCCATCGGGACAGCCCCAGTTTACAGCCGGGGAAGGGGACCCCTTCCCCAAGTAGACCTCCGGGCTGCTGCAGGGCAGACCGAAACGGTGATAGGATCCGGCGGGCGGCCTTGGGTCCCCCGCCAGATCCTTACAGTGGATTGTGCTGTATGTATCTGCCTGCCCCCTTCATTCTTCACCTGAAGCTCTGCTTCATGTTCCCCCACCAACAGAGGTTCAGTTGGGCTAATGCAAGACAAGGCCTTTTCAGTTGCTGCCAGTGGGCTGTGGGACTTCCTGCCCATGGAGGCTTTTTTGGCTTCCTCACTATTGCTGTTTCTGCACCAGGCATTTCAGTTATGCTGATTGTCCCCTTGCTGAGCTGGTTTATGTTTCCCTGTTTGTGTGCAGATGTAAAAATAGTTTTATTTTGCTGCTTGTAACCTGCTTTTGGGGGGCACTCTAGGAGTTGAAAGATGGTATAAAAATCCCTAAATAAATAAGCAGTGGTTTTCATAGAATGGGAATTTGTTATGACTGAAAGGCTCTGACATCAAAAAGTTGCAAAAGGACAGGGAGATTTTAGGTTCAAGGATTTAGGTCTTTACTTTCAAACTGTGTTTAGCTAATAATATCAATGTAAGGCCTAAAACGAACATTTAATGTAGAAGATTTGTGTACTACTTGGTTTAAGTTGGCATAACACTTGAATAAAAAGAAAAGAAAATGACAAGAGGGCATTATTTAGAACCAGAGTACGGTCAACCTGCTTGTCGACAAAGAGATCTGGACATAATCCTCTGGGATATAATGAATAGCTAAGCTAGGTAGCCTATGAAAAGAGCAGGAGGAAAGCAGACAATGAGCAAGGCTATTTGATAACCAGACGCAAAGAAAGGTTCACAGAAGCCTTCAGCTGGCAGACAGCAGAGACAAAATCGCTGCAGGTCACAGAGGGCTGTCAAACCTGAAACTGGTTTCCAGCCCTATGGAGATTTGAATGGAAGAACTTTAATAATGTCAATACCACTTTAAAAACGCCATAAAGGTTATTGAAGAGTAAAAGTTAACTCTATTACATGAAAGGCAAGCGATAGTATGGGGATTTTGCTAGGTTTCAGTCCCGCCGGAAAACAAGTTGCATCATTTCGATCTTGTCTGCTCAGTTGGTCATATCTGCTTTCTATGAAGATATACAGTCAGATGTCTTATGCTGCAGCAAGTGACTAAGCAATGAAGATGCGAACACCGGAAACTTCTGTTTTTGCAAAGAAGCATTTATCCAAAAAGTGATAATTCAGCTTCAGGAAAAAGATGAGCAATTATGGTTCAGAAAATTTAAGCTGGTGTAGGCCCCTTCATCCAATTGATTTACATCTAGCTATTTGATCTCAGTAGGTGTATGGATCAGGTTGGGATTAGATAGGATCTCACAACCACAGAAATAATTCCAATAAACAAATAACTGTTGCAGTGAGAGCAGAGAAAGATAAGGTGATCATTTATAGAGGACTGATTTCTCTGGTGATACCTGACCTAATTTCAGTTGAGATGAAGTAGCCGGATGTAAATCAATTTTGTCTTAGTCAATACAATGAATATACACCATCTTAAATCCAAGTATTTCAGATTGAGGGGACTGTAGCTTGAGTTTTCTGCCTCTCATGATGAACAATCCATAGAACTAACACCTATCATTTGAAATTATCCACAACCAAAATGCAAATGTGACAAAATTAAAAACAAAAACAAAAATATAAATTTAAAAATACCACTGAACTTTACACTAGCACAAATTGGAATCCACAAATAGTTCAAGATAAGCACAACTAAATGAAACTACACTTAAGTTCTCTATAAGGGGCTATTCAAATTCAGATATGCAACAAAATAATTGAAAAAGCAAGTAAACAAATATGCAAATGCCCTGGATAGGGTGAACACTAAGATATTCAAGTGTTATTCCCATGGAATCAAAACCTAGTCTTGAAAAGTATGAAGCTGTAAAAACTAAGAGAATTTTGGAAGAAAAAACATATTTGGCTGCCGGATTTTTACAGCTGGCCAAGAGTCAATCTTGTACAGAAGTTATTGTGAAGCCACAGCAAGAGCAAATATGTTTCAAAGCTACAGGAAAAACACTATATCACTGAATGGGCACCATCATGTTTTTGTGCTAGTTCTCTTCTGCTAAGCATCATACATTCCATTTTTTAAGGCATTCACCCAAAATTTAAGCCTATGTTTGTCAAGGAAGGTACTGGGAGAAGACAGGGTGACTGAGGGGAGTACTACCTAGGGGTTAGCTGATGAGGCTCAATCCAGTCGCCCTAGCAAAATACCTCCTTCTGGATGGTGAACTCCTACAATGGAGGTAGGGGTGTGTGTGTGTGTGTGTGTGTGTGTGTGTGTGTGTGTGTGTGTGTGTGTTCACATGAGACCTTCCTTCCCTTGGCCTGTTGCTGTTGAAAACATATTCATCTGGAAATGTGTGTTTGTGTATCTGGCATAAGGGGACTCAAACCTTGGGTTCTTCTTTGCTTTTGCCCCCTTGCTGCCTGTTGCCACAGTAGCTTCTGCAATGGAAAGCATTGTGGCATCCCCTGGGTCAGACAGGTTGTGTGTGAAGTGTGCTGTTGTCATGGCAGCAGCTCCTCATGGTTGGCAGCTACTCTTTCTTTGGAGCTGCCAGGGGAACATCAGCCCAGTGGTGGCTGCCACTGCTAGCTCTCCCTGTCTAGGTATGCCTGGGGGGTGTTGGCCTGACATTGGCTGCTCATTGGATTGTATCTGCCCCCCATTGCTGCTCCTTGGTTGTTTCACCCTGGCACTGCTTCTCCTTGCACAGCTGACTGCTGTGGGGCTGCCACTGGATCACCGCTCCATGACGGGTGGGTGGCGGATAATGGCAGTGTTACTAAGAGGGCTGCAGCTCTGTGGAGCTGTTTTGGCTCTCGTTTCCCTCTCCCCCTTTGTGCTAAATAAAAAAGATATGGCAAATGTTGCTCGAATGCTCCACTGGCCTAGTAGGGACACCGGTTCCACTTGGGCATAGGATTGCACCTTAAGATTTCCCTGATCAGGTGATAGCACTACGTAGACATGATGAAAGTTGAAAGACAGCTTGGACAGCGTGTCAGAGAAGGGCCATGGAGACGTTCCGCCTTCACTTGGAAGCCCATCATTTGATCCCAAATCACCAGCTAGCCTATTTCACAGGAGCATTGTTGGCTATCCTCCATGGAAGGATGGGATGCAAATGGAACAAATACGTACAGTAATCTAATTCTCTAACCCTGTACATTGATTGAACACACGTGACCAGCACTAACAAGAATGCTGCTGCTGCTGCTGCTGCTGCTGGCATGCATAGGACCACATGATGGTCGTTAGACCACTTTTCAGTGGTAATTAATTTCACAGGGGAATTAAAATGACCTAACTTTAATAAACACAATGCTGGGAAAGATGCCGAAGGAGAGTGATAAAGAAACAAAATCATTCCTATTTGTTTTCTAAAGAGCTTTTTATCAGCAAGTCTCCTGCTTTATCTACTCCATAATGAATATATTAGAATCAACTTTTATTTAGATGGTAGCCTATGGAGACTTATTACAAGTGAAAGAAATCCATACACATATTACACATTCAAGTCAGATAGGCGCTCTTAATGGGTCTTCAAATGAGCACTGCAACTTTGTGTTTTGCCAAGAATGCCTTTGGCTTCAGTTATTAAAATCTGAAGTTGGATGCAAATGTGTTCTGAAGTGTATTTTGTGAAGCAAAGTTGATCTGCCAAGCTTTAGTTTGCAGGTGCTGGACACTTCTGCACTGGATATTTTGCTCAGTATGCTCCATACGTCTCAACTATATATTTTTTCCTCCAAAAGTACCAATCAGCACCAGATCTGGATCCTTGCACATAGTTTCAGTGTGCATAATGAAATATGCAGTGTATTTCCTGGAATGTTCTGATATCTCACCTTTCTGAATTGAAGACCCTGCTTGGAAGAGTTACAGAGATCCACAAGTGCAGTTGCTCCGACCACAGCAGCCAGGTCTGGCCCATCCATGAAGCCAACTGAGATGGGTGCCTCAGGAAGTAGAATGGTGACAGATGCTCACCTCATGCCTACTTGCTTCCACTGGATTGGAAAAGTAAGAGAGGGATGGAGTGGAATAGGAAATGTGGAGGAGAGGAGAAGAGCTCCCCATTCTCCTCCACACTGCCTCTTCAGCTCTGTTCCCCTTTTACGTTTCCATTCTCGGGACTGGGAAGAGCAGAGGCTGACACAGCACATTTGGCATGCTGCCTCAGGCCCAGGGAAACTTTTGGCCAGCTCTGATAGCAGTACTCAAAAATCAGGCAAGCACCTGCTCTTGGATAATTGGCATACAATAGGGCAAACCCCCCCCCCCCCATTTGCCCAGCCATTTCAGATAACTGAAAGGGGACAGGTCTCTCATTTCACTTCATTGCAGGGGAGAAAGACCTCAGGCAGGCTCCTGAGGTCTCTGGAACATGAAGAGAATTCAGATGAGGCATCAATCTCACACTGCACAGGGCTTTGGAGGCAGACACAAAGAACAAAGGGAATGAGTTGCTTCCTCCACACATGCCTGGTGGCTGCTGCTCTTAGGTTCTGTATGGCTCTCAGTGGGTTCTTTCTACATTAAACCAAGAAGATTTTAAAGGTCTCTTTAAAAATCAAAATGTGTGCTATCGGAACATCAGTCACTGTCATCCCCAGTGTGTCAACAGCTGTTCCATGTGCAGGCAGTGTATTGTGGTATAAAGTAATTTATTGTTGAGTACACCTTCTCCATTTATGCTCTACATCCAGAACTATTAATACCCTGTGCTCTGAATGCAGTTCCAGGCAGGAACTTAGGTTCATTGAGTTTGCCTTGTCTGGTCTCTCCAGGATAGCTGAGAAGTCTTTGTATCTAGTTATACACCATGAGAAAAATGTAAAATACAGAAAAGCACACAAACGTGTCATTTCACATAACTGAACACTGGGATTCAGGTTTTTATGAGAGTTGAACCAAAGGGTTTTTGTAAACAACTTTCAGCTCAATTTTTTTTTGGTGGTGGGGAGCCATGGTATAGTGGTAAATTTTACAGAGCAGGAACAAATCCTGACATCCTCCATAGCCATGCTCCCAAAGCCATGCCCTGCTAAAGCTATTACAAAGACTTCACTTAACATTTCTTCATGATCGCTTCTCCTGCCAGTTACTTCTACTATGAAACTTAGGCCCCAATGTTATCGGAGCCTTGCACTGCTGGAACACTAGTTCTGGCAGCGCAAGGTCCTTTATGGCGGTGAGAAACCAGGGCCGCTGTCACATGCTGCTGGGTCACTGCCGTAAACAGCAAGAGGCGTGGTGTGCATGGCAGCATCTCTGGGAGACTCTGCAGGCACCTGTCAGTTGGATGGGCCATGGGCAGTGAGGGGGAGTAATGAGGTGTGCTGGGGGAGGAACTGGGGGTGTATTGGGGGAGGGAGTTAATCCAGAGGCAGTGACTTGCGGTCAGATCCTATCCGCAAAACCCCTCCTAGGAACGCCCCCTGGTTCCCCTGGTTCTCCCTGGTTCTCCTCAGACTTATGTCAGCTAAATGGCTGGTGTATATCAGAGACTAGTCTAGACTCAGTCTAGACAGCCTAGAAAAAAGGTGCCTGAAGGGGGGGGTCATGATTGAGGCGTATAAAATTATGCACAGGATGGATACAGTGGATAGACAGAAGTTCTTCTCCCTCTCACACAACACCAGAATCGGGGGACATGCACTAAAATTGAGTGGAGGGAGAGTTAGAACAGACAAAAGAAAATATTTCTTCACCCAGCGTGTACTTAATCTGTGGAACTCTTTGCCACAGGATGTGGTGATGGCACCTGGCCTAGATGCCTTTCAAAGGGGATTGGATAGATTCATGGGGGAAAAGTCCATCACAAGTTACAAGCCATAAGCAACCTCCTGGCTTTAGAAATAGGTTCTCTCTGTATGCCAGGTGCAGGGGAGTGGCAACAGGATACAGGTATCCTGTTGTCATGTGTGCTCCCTGAAGCATCTGGTGGGGCCACTGTTAGATACAGGAAGCAGGACTAGATGGGCCTTTGGCCTGATCCAGCAGGGCTCTTCTTATGTTCTTATGTCGAGACCCATAGGCAATCGGGCAGCCTACCAGGAGGTAAGTAAAACATTACCTCCTGCAGGCTGCGTGATCCATAGAATGCAGCGCATTGGGGAGGGCATTTTAGCAGCCCTAATTATGGAGCATTTGGGATGTAATGGATTTGTTCTTCCTGACATGTCTTGGCATAATGGACACTTGCAGATACTTTGTCCATAAAATGACATCAAAGGGTCAGGTGATCAGGAATGAGCTTTTCTACTAATAAAAAGACCTCCATATTAATAACGATCAGAGAAATAACATCCTGAATATGGAAATAATGCAATACCTGCTGCTATATATTTCCGCTATATATATACATACACACATGCGTGCACCAAGAACGTACAAAATTGCCTTATACTGAGACCTATTCTAAAGAATACTCATCTCTTGGTGAGATGATAATTCACGTGACATTTAGGTTTGCTTAGCTGCATTATCATGTGAAATTTCCTCTCCATCCTACCTCAGAAAGCCACCACAATTCCACTGTCTCACTCCCATGGCAAAATTATTATGTGGCCTTCATCTTTTTTGACTGATTCTGAGTCAGAACAGTGGTCCACCTAACTCAGTGGTACTCTGACTGGCAGAGGTCTTCTGCAAGGTGTCAGATTCAGCCCTGCTACCCGAGGTCTTTTAACGGGATATCCTGGACTGAAGCATTGCTTCATGCATGAAAGACATGCTCTCTCTACAAAGTTATGCTAAGTGAAAGCATTGCCTCTCAAGAACTAGCAGGAGCAATACAGTATTTGCTCTCAGCAAAAACATTACAAATAAAGCTCAAATTGAAAACTTCACAGAGAGCAGCAGGTGAGAGCTACACAATATAAAGGGAACGAAATCCTTTAAGCTTTTATCAGCAGGAGGTCATGCTTGTATTAACAATAGACTTGTTTATAAACCAAGGTGCTGTTTGAATTATATTCAAAAAATCCCAGTGGTGATACATGGCGGCATATGGAGTTAAAGAGGTGTAGAAAATATAGAAGAATGGTTTGGCTTCTGAATAATAAGTGCAAGGGGGGAAAATCTAGATGTGAATGACCCATTTCATTGCATTTCAACAGCGTGTCAACAGAAGATTTTAAAAAAACCTGAATATACAGTTAGCTCACAGAATTGTGTCACATGGTAGGTCTTTTCTTATATTTGATGAAAGTGACTGAACCGTTATGAGAAAAAATGATGACGACAACAAAAACAAAATGATGAAATTTGAGGGATGGAAGATGAAAAATTGTATTCCTTTGAGATTTTTTCCCCTCTAGGGGAGTCCCTCATCAAATATGGAGCTGTCATTGCTTTATGAAATAATGCAAAATATGAAATATTTTGAAATAATATTTATGAAATAATCCAAAATATGAAATAATGCCACTCTAGTATCCAAGGGCTTTTCTGTTGCGGTATCCGGGATATGGAGCTCTACCTATGAAAGACTGGTTTGATTTATTTATTTATTTATTTATTTCTTCATTTATATACCGCCTTTCTTATCTCCAGATTGCTCCTTCAGCTATTACTCAAGATGGTTTACATAGGCAGGCTTGTCTAGATCCGATATGGATATTTGGTCCTTGTGATCCTTTCCCTCTCAAAATTCCATCACTAACTGATAACTCTATTGTTCAGGTGAACGTTTGGTCTATCTGATGCGAGAATTGGTTATTGGCTCCCTATTGTTTGGTTGCATTATCTGTTGTTTTATGGTTTGATTTGATTAATTGCTTTGTTTCTGTTATTGATCTAAACTGCCCTGAGCACTTCTCCAGGAATTTGGAACAGTGGGATAGAAACCTCCAAATAAATTATACACATATAATCAAAATATGCAAATGCTCATGTTATAGACTTGTAATGTCTTTCTTTTGGATCAAATGCACAACATTTAAATATGGAAGATCTCTTCCTCTTACTGCTTGAAAGCATTTTTCCTTTTTCAATTTTATTTTTTATTTATTTGACTACAAAAAGATATTATTTACAGAAAACAGAGAGGGAAATTAAGCCAAAAGTAAAGTAAAAGAGGAAAAGAAAAACATGTTTTCATGAAACGCACAAGATTCTTGAGTTAGTTGACAATTCTTTTAATATTTTCTTTTCCTTATGAGTGAAGCTTATGAAAGATAGCATCAGAGGTCAGCCTGGTTAAAACAGGAAGTTAAAAAAAAGTCCCTTTACTGAGGGAAGTAAAAGAAAGTTTCGATGACTAGTAACATTTGGCATGGGGGACATCTGTATTTGACATGGTTATCGTTAACAAGAAGATGCCAGGCACTCCTCCCTTCACTGGCGTCACTGCAGGGGGGCTGGAGCTCTAAATTCCGCCGCGATCTGACCCTCCGTTACACGGGTGAATGAAGCGGCCCCGCCCCCTCACCTTCGGAGCCTTTCAGGGCAGCGAAAGCAACGCACAGGGAGTCTCCTGTGCGTTGTTTTCACCGCCTTGAATGGTTCCAAAGGCGAAGGGGCAGGGCCGCTTCATTCACCCGTGTAACGGAGGGTCGGATCGCGGCGGAACTTAGAGCTCTGCCCCCCCCTGCAGTGACGCCAGTGCCTCCCTTATACCAGAGCTATGACTGCACTATGGAAGTCCTTCTAGACTGTGCAGCAACAGATCATGGAATATGGAGCAAGGTTGCCTCAGACAGAGCAGGGCAAATCTTGCTACGATACAAGTTGAACTAAATAACCTCCCAACTCTATGATTCGATAGAACATTAATCTTTATTTTCCCCCGAGATCCAGATGCCTCCAATAGTTGGCACAATATCCCAGCAGATTCCACTATACCCAAAATATAATATTTCTTTCTCATATTTTCTCACCCACAGGAGTACAGAGGCATTGTATTCCTGTCAGGTTTGCCCATATGACTTATCTAACTCAAGTTTAGTTATGACTGGAGGAGAAATGGGAAGAAACAAAGGAAATTCGGCCTAAAATGATTGTGTCTTTCAACGTATTTCTAAGCCCACTTGTTATGGTTCAAAATCTAATAGATTTTTTTTTTCAGTGCATACCTTCTTGCAAACGTCCTTGCTTGAAATGTTTGAGTTTCCTGATATATAACCTCAGGAGGGAATTCCACAGTCTACTTCAGCTGAGTTGCCAGTTACATTCATATTTTCTTACCAGTCAGCAACCCTGCTTTGATCAGTCATTATTACCTTATTCTGTGGTCTGCTCTTCAGCAGCCATTTTATTTATATTCCCAGAGTGGATAAATTAGCCTACATAGGTAGCAAAATTTCTCTCAATGGTAGCAGCTTGAAAAAGTAACAGACTTGGGTTTGAAAACTACAGAAAAGGCACATCAAACTGTTGCTGGATTTACCCAGCAATATTAGGTTCTATAAATTCATTTCTGATGTACAATCATAAAATCTGAATGGTCAGATACTGTACTTCCCCCCCCCCCCCACAATTTTTTTTTTTGGGGGGGAAGAACTCAGATAATTTTCAAGAAAATCCAAGACAAGTTGAAGCCAGCTCATCCATCTCTATTCAGTCTCTCATCTAAAAAGAAAGTTTGGAACCACGTCACAATTACTTTTTTTTTAAAAAAACTAATGCAGTTGATTTTTTCAAGTATATACTCAAAAAAGTGTGAATGTAGCAAATACCTTTTCAGGCATGTTTTATACAGTATTTTTTTTTCGCCAGAGAACCATGATTGACTGGAGTTGCTTGTTGAATGTACACTTGCGGCAATCCCAAGTTTGCCTTTATTTAACATGTGAAATGGTCCTTTGTTGGAAGAAAAATCTGCTTTGGCTTTCCTGATTCACAGAATGATAGTGCAATCCTATCCAACTTACACCACTGGTGTAACGAGAACGGGAGGCCCCAGAACGAAAAGGGGATTCAAATCACTTTTGAATCCCCTTTGGGAGGGGATTTGAATCCCCTTTCCATTCTGGGGCCTCCTGGTCTCGCTGCACCGCTGATTCAGCGGCGGAGCTTCGGTGGAGCACATGGAGCAGGAGCTCCAGGTGCTCGGGCGGGAGGGAGGGCGAACTCACCGAAGCGAGGCCAGGCGGCAGATCGGTCCGCCCTCCCTCCCCGGAGCCCATTTGGCTTCGAAATGAGAACAGAATGGGTGGGGGGGGTGCATTGACGTGACACGCGCAGGCCCTGCCCCCACGCGTCTGGGCGCCGGCAGGGCGCCTGACATCTCTGCGCTGGTTACACCGGTGGTGTAAGTTGGATAGGATTGCGCTGTGATTTCCATATGGTAGAGGGATCCCTGGTCCTGTCATCAACTCTTATAAACCTTCATCTGATTCTGCTATGGAATTTGATCTATGTGAAGATCGTAAAGTGGTATATGCTTTGTCCTTCAAATGCTCTATCTATGCTGATTTTCAGGCGTATTTCACTGTCCATTTTTATGTTGTCATTTCTAATGTATTGAACAGGATAGTACAACATCCTCTGAATGGGACCTTGTCTTTTTATGAGTGTTTTGTAAAGCTCCATATACAGTTATGAGAATACATAAATAATATCATAGAGACAATTTCAGGATCCTCTTGCACAACACGACCAACCACTATTGTGGTTGGCGTACATGGAAATAGAATAAAATATAGCTATCGTCATATCATCTTATTCAAGCTGTAGTCCAGATTTTTTATATGCATACCCTGTAGTTATCACAACTAGTTTTCTGAAAAGCTGGGTGATCTATGTCCCCCCCCCCATATGAGTTCTCTCCCTCCCCCAGTGGACAGTAACTGTGGTAGGGTAGCCAGTTTATGTCTCCTTCAAGTGGGCAGCATCAGCATGAGGTCACAATGGCCAGTGTCTTTCTTCTTCAGGCCAGGCGGGCAGCTCCAGCAGGAAGTCACAATAGCCAGCCTCTACAATTGAAGGAGGCAGAAACAGCAGTCTGTGGGCAAAATGTCTCTAAAGACCGACTGAGGCAGGCAAAAGCAAGAGAATGTGAGCAGAGTCTCTTTTTCTTTGAGGTGGGTAGCAGCAGCGTGTGGACACAAAAGCATCAGGTAGGAGAAGAAGAGAGTTTGCAGGTACAGTATTATGTAGGCAATTCAGCTGTGAGGAGGTTGTTGCTTCTAGTGGCCTGACCCCAGAAGAAGCAGAGCAGTGGTCTTCAACTTGATGGAATTCACCTCAAATCCAGGCCTGTGATATGAGGCATACTTTCAAGAGCCCAGAGGCCAAGAGGGGTGTATTTCCGGCCCACTGCCAGAGAGGCCACAGAGGCCCAGAGGATGACCGTGGGGACAAGAGCACCCACCGACACAGGTAGGTCAGTGGGGGAGGGTGGAATGGGGCAGAGGAAAGGGCTGGGTGTGTGATAGAGGTGGGAGGAGATGGCACACAGTGCGGGTGACTTGCGCCGGATGCTATCCCCAGCCAGCACACCCCCTTTGTCTCCTTGGACTTAAGCCAGTTAAAGAACTGGTTCAGGTCTGAGGAGACCCATTGGTGACTGGGAGACTTATGGAGGGGTAAGGGGAACTATTTTCCATTTTCCCTCCCAATTTCACCCCCCACACACACACACACACTCACACACAGCATGCAGCGCAGCCTGTTTTGGAGCAGCTGTATGCTATGGCAGGGGAAAGGATAGGATTGGGCTGACAGTCCTTTCAGAATGTCCACAGGCAGTTCCCCTACAGCAGCCCCACAACCCGGAAAGGATTGCCTCAGGGGTCCAATATGGGGTTGTACTCACCAAATACGGTAACAATAACGTATAACACATTACAGCCCTATGAAGCACTGATGTTGCAGATGAGATGGGGAAAGTATGGCTGAAAAGGGGAGACTTGCTCAAGGCCATCCAATGAGTCCTTGGGACTGAGGTGGGATTTTTTCACTCTAAAGCTCCGTTTGCTGAATTACACTGATTCGCAGAGATGGAGCCAGCAAGGCAGCTTTCAGTTGGCCTCCTTTCAAATCATGCAAGCTTTTAGACTTCATGGCCTCCAATAAACGTATCATTTAAGCGACTTTGTCTCCTGAAAAGTGACTGACAGTGTATACAAGTAGGCACTTATTAAAATGAATGGTGCTCTTATAAAGCTGTCACACATTACTGAAAGTGCTACCTCATGCCCTTTATTTTGATTAACCCAGAGAGTTGTTTTGCTGGCAATAAGCTAGAGCTACCACTGCAGGCAAAATGCGGATAAGCCAGATGCAGTGAGGGGTATTTCTGAGTTTCAGGGCCAGGTTTCCGAGAAAAAGAAAAAGAGAAAAAGCTGGGAAATTGCTTCAGTCTAGAGCTTGTTTAACAAAACAACTGTTTTGTTGCTGGTGGTAAGTTAGGCAATCACTGAGTAGCTGTGGTCTCATTTTACCAAAACCACACTCACGGCTGCCATTCCCAAGACTGCCTTGGCATATCAAATAAGACCTTTCCTGACTGCCACTGCTAATCCTCTCTTCCCACCTGAGGCTGCTTCAGTCAGTCAGTCTTAAGCAGCTGGCATCTTTCTTAAACTACTATTATCTGGTTTCAGCAGTCTAGCTAGTGTGCAAAGCTCCTTCAATATTTTGGGGTATGCTTCATGTCTCTCAGTTGAGAGTGAGATGTACAAATGGCTCATCAGGTTCTTTTTCTGATAAGCAAGGTGGCTTGCAGCAACTGTTCAGGTATTTTCTTCTGGGGAAATAAGCTAAAAATGTTGATACCTCTGTGAGCCAGTCCCAATTGTCATAAGTATGTATAGGGTTTTGTGTGTGTGTGTGTGTGTGTGTGTGTGTGTGTGTGTGTGTGTGTGTCCCTTACACTTCTTGCTTATGCCAGCAAAATAGCTGGCATAGGTCCAAGGAGACCCTTTGGGGAAGTGGAAGCTTACCCTGAAGGGAAGAGGCCTCTGTGTACTCCCCCCCCTTTGCAGGATGCAGTGTGTACCCTGTTGGCGTGGCTGCATCAGCGCCACGGGAGTTAGTTAGGATTGGGCTCTTATTTAACCCCCAAAGAACTGGGCTCGTATTTATACTGCCTTTAAATTTAACTGCTGATAAACAACACAGCAATTCAGAAAAGTATGAAGATTTTCATGGCTATTTGTAACTAGTAAAGAGGTACGCTTAATGGGTTTTCCAGCCATGTATTTATTTTGAATTTAATAACACAAAGAAGATCATTGGACCTCCTTAACCAGCAGCAGGAACTGTCATTCGTGAACAAGGTGTGGTTTCCGCTTCTTCAAAGGTCGTTTGGACAACACACAAGGGGGGAAAAGCTGCAGCTGGCCAGTGTGCAACAACCTGCCTCTGCCTCTAATTGATCAGCCCGTTCTGCACCTCACTCACACTGCTACATGGTACTCCATAACGGTATCCCTTTAAGAGGTCATGCAGTGTAACTAGGCAACAAGCTTCCGTTGTGAATCAGCAGTTAGTGCTTCTCAACTACAAAAAATAACGATGCTCCTCAACAGACAGTAACATCTACCGGCTTGAAGCCGCATTGGTTCGTGTGTTTGCTTTGATAAAGTTACAAGTGTGTAACGAAACGTCAGCAAGTGTCAGTAATATCGCCTGCCAGCATCAGATAGTCCAGGAGAACGCAGTTCAGCTGCTTGTCTCTTTAAAGCGATCACGGACATCAAAGGATTTTCCACTGGCAAGCCTCAGGAAATTTTCTATCTGTATTTCCTCAAAATAAATACATGGCTGGAAAACCCATTAAGCGTACCTCTTTACTAACACAGCAATTGTTATCAGTCTGCTGGATGCCAATGTTACCATGGCTCAGGTTTACATGTGTGACCATTAAAACCTCTCTCTCTCTCTCTCTCTCTCTCTCTCTCTCTCTCTCTCTCTCTCTCTCTCTCTCTCTCTAATATGAAAGACTTTTATTTCTACCTAATGTTTACTTTTTTCCCATTCTGTTTCACTGAATACAAGAGCAGCAGTGAGTACCTTAAAACAGTGCCTGGTAGCAATAATGAGCTGGATGATGATGAACAAATTGATGCTGAAACCAGGCAAGACAGAAGTGATGGCGGCCGATTCAGGGAAACTGTGTTCACTTATTCTAAATGGGATCACATCCCCAGCAGGAGGGTCACAGCCTTTGGAGTTCAGGCATCCCTGAGCACAGCCAGTGTGCCCTCCTCTGAATTTGAATTTTGCCTCGGCTTATCATGGCTCAGTGCCAGCCCTCGCTTCTGCCACTTGACTCCCTCCTCATATTTCTCATGCGCTCTCAAATGTACCTTATGGGAGAAGGTGAGGAGGGAAAACAGCAGCTTCTAAGCTGTTTTTGCATAATATGCATTTGAGAAATTGTGGATTTTCTTTAAAAAAAAATCCTCCTGACTCATTGGCAAGGGGGCCAGTTAGGATGATACATCCAAGCTAGTTCCCTCGCTGCATAGTTAGGAATGTGCTTGTGCACATCCCGATATACCTCCTGATATGCCTTCCCAATTCCTCTCTAATTGCATGTCTGGGGGCTATCCAAACCTTACATGCGCACATGATCTAAATATTGGCTTAAACTAGCTTTTCATTTCATACCACTTTGAGTATTCCAGTACAATAAACATTTGGATTTTTTTTAAAAAAAATTACACACACACACACACACACACACACACACACACACACACACACACACACACACACGTGTGTCTGTGTGTCTGTGTGTGTGTGTGTGTGTGTGCATGCGCACGTGCATGCACTAATCCTTCTTCGAATTAATCATGTATTTATGTTTGTGCTCCTGAAGAAGAAAACATATTTTTTACAATCATTGCAATGTCTGACGTGGTACCTGGTGATCCTTCTTACATGAGATTTTCTTGAATGCTTTAGTTTGTTTTGTATTCCTAGAGCTGTCTTTAATATTTATACTACTGGATTTATATTTAATGCTCCGATAGAATTGCGCTTTGCCTTTTCCAGGGGCCGGGCTTTGTGTCTGGACTTTGACTTTACAATATTTTGACATATTGTATTTGCATTGTGTTGCTTGTTTATGTCCTGCCCATCTGTCTGCATTTTTTTATTTACAAAATAAACAAACTAATTTTCTCAGCCACAAAGTGTCTTGTACCAGGTCATTTCAGCATAAGCCTTCACAAGCTACAGCCCACTTCCTCAGACGCAGATTCTCCAAGAAAAAATGCTATAATTGTGAAAAGCCAAAATGTTCATCTAATCAGTCCCCCAACCCCTAAATACCCAAATAAAAACAAAGTTGGTAGGTTTCCTTTAATAAAGTCAAAAAGGCCATATGCTCTGTCTAACTTTCTCTTTCACATGGAATTAACTGTTTTGGAAACTAATCTTCTGGAATGGAATAATCTGATTTAGAAATTTGCACTCCTTACTAAAGGTCAGCTCTGTTCTAATACTAGCCTCTTTGCTCTGTAAATGTTATGCTTCATTCCTTGAATAAACCTGTGCAGGCTGTTTTTATAGGCGGCTGTTTGTTTCAAGCAAACATCATTTTGAGAGGTGCAATTAGAATTTTTCAAGAGCTTTAATTTCCTTGTGGAAAGAGCATGAACTAGATTTAGCAACAAGCATCAGGGGCAAATTATGGATTATTCCCTACATTGAACAAATCCTGTATCCTTTTCTCTCCGATTACATATTATAAACAGTAAAAAAAATCAGGATACATTACAGTTTCTTGGTGGGAAGGACAATGGTGGAACGTAGGTAGGTTGGTGTTATCCAAGATTCATTGGGGGGCAACATACAAATATTTGGGCGTGATTGCCTGGTGCATCTATGAACCCTTTCTTGCAAATGGATAAACAGAATAGGATGGTAAGTGATGCATTTAGTAGACAGACTCGTGAAATGGAGCCTCACACACAGAGGCTTGAGAATGCTTAGTATAGATTGATTTTCACATCAAAGGAGGGAAATGCATGTTGCAACCTACGCATGGCTAATGCTGAAAGCGTGATGTTATAACATTGTCAGCGCAATCCTGTGTAACTCTGGCACCGGTGTAACATAGATCCACCGGTGTAAGTCCACTTATGCCACTGTAACTTCCAATACGCCGATGGACGCAGGACGAACACCAGCGTAACCCATCTCGGATGCCGCGCATGCACAGTTCGGACACAGGACAGATGCCAGTGCAACCTGTCCCTTAAAACGGCCACTGTGCCAGAGGATTGGAGGATAGCTAATGTCACGCCAATCTTTAAAAAAGGAAGGAGGGGGGACCCGGGAAACTACAGGCCGGTCAGCCTAACCTCTGTTCCAGGGAAGATGGTGGAAAGTCTCATTAAGGATACAGTCTTAAAACACAGAAGAACAGGCTTTGCTGAGGGAGAGTCAGCATGGCTTCTGCAAGGGGAAGTCTTGCAGGAAGCTTGACTAGATGGGCCTTTGGCCTGATCCAGCAAGGCTCTTGCTGGATCAGGTCAAAGTGTGTCTGCTCTATTATTGTTCATGGCAACGGACATCCACTGACTATAAAATACAGTTCCAACCTGTATCCAGCACCAGTGGTGAATGACAGTTGTGAAATGAAACTGAACCAATTAGAATTTGAAATGGAAGCCTTTATAGTTTGAGCTATAGTTATCCTGTAACAGAATTAAGACTCACCATTCTGTTAAACCAGTGGTTCCCAACCTGGGGGTTGGGACCCCTAAGGGGGTCATGTAGCATTTTCTGGGGGTGTGTGTGGCGGGATGTTGGCTAGATGGCCACACCCAAGATGGCGGCTCACTCCTTTCCCCCCCCCCACACACACTGCAGTGAAAGAAGTGTCTGATGCTGTCTTAGGACTTGTTTGCTCACCTTGTGTTACTTTCTGCTTGCCCTTTAGCATCTCTGTTAATATTAGCTCACTCCCCCCCCCATGGTGCTGCTTATGAGTACAATTTTTTTTTAAAGTGTGATTTATTAAACAATGTGATTTATTTAAAAAAAAACAATGCCATTACTTCCTGCGTACTGACATCACTTCCAGCCCTAGGTCAGGGGGGTCCAGACAGATTGTCATTCTACAAAAGGGGGTCCCGGTGCTAAAAAGGTTGGGAACTACTGTGTTAAACCATCAACTGGTGTTAAATCAAAGCAGCTTCCTTGGATAGCCAGTTACCTCTGGGGAGGGGGTGGGTGGTCGCTCAGTGCTAGAGCACATTGATTATATGCAGAAGGTCCCAGGCTCAGTTTCTGGTATCTCCAGTTAGAGCATAGGAAGACCCTCCTTGGACTCTCTGGAGAGCCGCTGTCAGTCAGCCTAGGCAATGCTGAGATAGATGGATGAAGGGTCTGACTCAGTAGAAGACAGTTTCATATGTAACATGAACGGTGGAAGCTGTTTACTTTTCAGACAACACATATGACGTATAGTATATACGTTGCCAACCCACACTGCGGCCATAGTGAATAATCTGGAAGTGCCAGCACCATTGAAGCGATGTGGACCTGGAGGGGAGACAAGTGGGAACCTCGCGCAAGTTGCTCTGAGCTTTCTAGAGGAAGAGTCGGATGTAAGGTAGTTAGTAAGTAAGTAAGTAAGTAAGTAAGTAAGTAAGTAAGTAAGTAAGTAAGGAACCGTTATTGGCATAGAAACAAAACAAAAACAAACGTAACATAACACTTAACACATAGTATTTATATTACAAACATCTACAAGCACAACAAAATTACATCTTAAACCAAGGGTGGGGAACCGGTGGCCCGCAGTCCGGATCCGGCCCCCGGGGCGATCCGGTCCAGCCCGCGCGAGCCTGGACCCGATTCCATTCGGTCCGGCCCGCGCGGGCTCGGACTGGAGGCCGCGTTCACCTCACCCGGCTCTTTTCAAACCTTCCCGACTGTTAGAGACATGCGCAGAACAGCCGGGTTGAGAAGGTGTCGCGCGACTCCAGCCCGCAACAAGTTTTCCCTATGGGAAAATGGCCCCCCACCGCAAATAGGTTCCCCACCCCTGTCTTAAACATTGTAGGGAATACTATCAGCTTTACGTGCTATGATGACTGTATCAACAAAGGCTGCTGATCTTTCCATTACGCCATCCATCTCCGTCGATAAAAGGTAATGTACTACCTCCTGATCTGCCCAGCCCTGGAGCTTGACTAATATAGGGCCAAAATGTTGCTTGCGAGGGGCCTCGTGGAGTGGGCAATACAAAAACATATGTAGTAATGTTTCTACACAACCCACTCCACAAGGACAATACCTCTCAGAGACTGGGATTCCACTATATCTGCCAAGTAACAGAGCAGACAGGAGAGCGTTGCACCTAGCTAAAGAAAGGGCTCTGCGCGACTGGGGGCACTTAAGATTACAAAGATAGTACGGTAGTACAACAAAGTAAATTAATGTTCTGGTAAACCCTTTGCCATCAATAGCAATGAAACACAACTGATCTGGTCCAGCTGAGAGCAAACACTCTCAGAAGCTGGATGAGGAGCTCAGCTGCACACATGTTGCCTCTCTCCCTTCCAGCTGACAGCCAGTGGGGCCCTTTTCAAAATGCAGGGATTACACCTATCAGCTGTTCAGGGAGGGATTTCATTTGCCATTCTCCTGATCAGTGCTTTTTATCCAAGCACGCATCCCTAGCATCTGTGCATACATCCAGTTGGACTGGGGCCACCCTTCCCCCACTTGCATTTAATAATATCTGTTAAGCAAGCAGTGTCGATGAGAGAATCACAATGCTTTCTATGCACCACAGGACTCAGGGCAAACTCCCATTGGATTTATTTTGTGCATCTAGCAAACCAAGTGGCTGGATTGTTATTGCCTTCTCTCCCTGAATACTCATAGAGGCATTTACTTACATTTCATCTGGTATGAATGTAGGCTAATGGCAATGTTTTCCCCCTTGTTTTTCTACTACTAGCATGCTCATAAACCCTCACGGGATAATTACCAAGCAAGGAATGGAAAAGAATCAATGATAGTTTGATCATAAATGTGAAATGGATAGAGACTGGCTCACGAGATTTTGAAGAAAAGGTCTCTTTAAGACGACACCTTTTAGAGGGGGCAATGGAAGAATGGATGATACATTCTGGACGAGAATTGCAAGCGAGTCGCATTGCATAGAGGGAGATCAGGATAGCAGCTTCTGTGTCTTTAACAATGACATGGCAAGCAGAAATTGAACAGGTAAAACCTTTCACATAATTGTACTTTTGAAGCTGTACTTGTTTGAATTTTCCTCCTATTAAGTTGTCAAAATAATAAGTTTCTTGCTGGAAAGCAGGATAGTATGTCACACTTGACCAAGTTCTCTCTTTTCTATTATTGTAACATAATTTGTTTCTGATGAATTACCTTTTTGCCAGTGCAGATTTCCATGATCTAGAAAAGCATCCTCCAAAATACAAAGAGAAACTTGAATCATTTAAACTTCTAAATGTGTATTGGCACAATGTTTTGATATCCAAATCCTTGAGCCTTTTAAATAAATAAATAAATATAGTGATGGGTGACTATGGGCCCCATTGTGACATGAAACCAACTTATTTATTTGCTATATAAGCCACTTTGAAAACTTTTTTTTTAAAGGCAGTATATAAATCTTTTAAATAACTACCATATCAACTCTCCTCAACTTAATTAATATTACATCTGAACATTAAAAGCTACACAAATTTGTGTTCTGAACTAGGACACTGACAGCCCATTCCAACCTAAGTGCTAAGCAGCCCAAGTCAGACCTAAAGTCAGCCTAAGTCGTTTAGGTCGACTTTAGGTCTGGAACGCGACCATTTAGGGCGAAGTTAGGGCGAAGTTAGGTCAAACTTACGACCGACGGACTAAGAATGGACTAAAAATGGCGCACATGCGCACCACCGACGCCGGCACAACTCGCACCTAAAGTCGACCTAAAAGTGGGCGGACCATGGGCGGAACGGGGGCGGAGACTAATTAACGTCGGATTCCAGACCCTGGCGAGCACAGACACGCCCCCTCCAACACAAATGCTGACACAAAATTTAGGTCGACCAAAAAGGTGGACCCAAATTCGAGGAGACCCATAGGAACCATTTTACCTTACCCACACCAGCCCTCTCCTGAAAATTTCTAACACCCTACTCCTGAGTTAGGTCTGAGTTAGGCCCAGCTGTGCCTGGGCACCTGTCTCCATGCTACCATTTGCTAACCCATGTCTTTCTCCCAGCCTCTCCCCCCCCCCACAGGCAACAACACCAGCAGGTAAGTGCAGGTAAGAGCAGGGGTTGTGCTGACATGTGTTCTGACATCTGCCTCTTTGCATATAGAAATATAGGTAGGATACATGCCTCTATACCAATGTGTTGTCTCATAGCTGCCTGCTTAGCCTGCCATGATATGCCTCTTTACCAATGTCTTGTCTCATGTCTGCCTGCAATGCCTTCTCTGAAATGCCTCTTTACCAATGTCTTTTCTCATGTCTGCCTGCAATGCCTTCTCTGAAATGCCTCTTTACCAATGTCTTGTCTCATGTCTGCCTGCAATGCCTTCTTTGAAATGCCTCTTTACCAATGAGTAGTCAGATGCCTGCCTGCAATGCCTTCTCTGAAATGCCTCTTTACCAATGAGTAGTCAGATGCCTGCCTGCAATGCCTGCTATGATATATAGGATACATGCCGCTTTACCACTGTTGTGTCGGATTGCCGTCTGTTGTCATGTGAGCATACAACACCATGAGTGTGGTGCTGTTAACCTTCTGTAGACACCAGCTGTCCCCCCCCTTTTTCTCCACAGGGTCAACTGACAGGTCAGTATTGCTAGGATTGCCATGGTTGTGACCCAATATATGTGTTGTTTTCTCTCTCTTTGACCCTTTCCCCTTACAGGATCATGCTCGCCTTACACCTGGGTAAGCAGCTCAGACCATGCTATGTGTGTCACACCTATCAGCTGTGTTTTATTTCTCTCCCTGCAGGCTTTTGCAACCGACACACTGGCTTGTCTTCAATGGCGACTGCTTCCAAACACCAGCCGACATGTAACTCCCCCTTGTTTTTTTGTCTCCCCAGGAACGTCCACTACCACCTACCTTCCTGGAAGCACCCCTGGGGCTGCAGTCTGGTTGCCCCACTGTCGTCTGCCTCGATGCTGCCAGAGGTTAGGGAGCCAGCCCTGCAACCCTCCTCAGCTGCTGCTGCTGCTCCACCTCCCTGGCTGTCGTACTTGCTGCCCCCCTCCCCTTTCTATGGAGCAGGCTGTGGTTCCACAGGGGAAGAGCCTGCATCTCCAGGTACATGGGGCAGGTGTGCTGCTGCTGCTGCTTTCAGATTGGCTGCTGTGACTACCCCTGGCAGCCTCGCCTGGCCATCTCTGCTAACGTTCCAGAACAATAAAGACGCCCCTCTGGCAGAGCCTCAGTGAAACATATGTGCCCAGTGTTTACACAAGCATTGCCCCCCACACACAGACAGTCCCCAGCACTGAAGCCCCTACATGAGACAGTGGGGCAACCTGACTGCCACGGCCTCATGACTTTTCGGCGAGGGCTCAAAACGTTTTTGTTTCGTCTAGCATTTGGGTGATGGGTTGTGGTCTGCCTCCTGTATCTCAAGATGCTCTGCCATGCTGCTTCTCTGCTCCATATTGTTACCCCAGGGGATTTTATTGTTTTTTAAATTTGTTTATGTATCGTTGTATTGTTTAAACTAATTTTATGTATTTTAAATTATGTATTTTAATTTGTTGTAAGCCACCTTGGGCATTTGCCTTCGGCATAGGAAAAGGCAGGGTATAATTTTTTAAATAAATAAATAAATGTTTTACACTGATTTTTGCATCAAATAAAATAACCTGAAATGAGGAATAAAAACTGAGCTCCCCCACCCCCATCAAAAATTTGAATATCATTTTGGAACCCAAATAGAATCCTTTAAAAAAAAAAGCATATTAGGGTTAAAAAAAAAGAGTTTGAGCCAAAATAGCAGATGTAGCAGTATACTTACTGACCCCAATTATAATGAATCATGAGACATTAAAACGCATGTGTAAGAGAATTTCTATACACAGTGGGTTTGTCTAAGCTGTTATAATACTTTGATATTTGAATGGGCTAGGAAACAGCAAGGAGGACAGAGGCCGGCAGCTTTAAAGTTTAACAGCGGCATTCTTTCAAGGTGAACAGACTGGTGATATGACTCTAACTGCTGCTTCTTGGATAAGCTACAGCCTTCAAGCCAGAAGCTAATTCACGCTATGAAAAGTGTTTCCCAAACTTTTCATATCTGAAGTGCAGGCTTTTTTTTTTTTTTTTAAACAAGATTAGATTTGGAAACTTACTTTACACTCAAAGCATTGCCAGAGCAACTGTCCCTCTTTAACCCCAGCACAGTGTCTTTTCTAGGGGCTGTTGCTGGTGTTTCTTCTGCTTCCTTTTAGAGTGTGAGCCTTTTGGAGACAGGGAAACTCTGATTTATTGATTTTGCTATGTAAACTGCTTTGTGAACTTTTTTTGTTGAAAAGCAATACTGGTGTCCCCCCCGTAACTGCGGTCCCCATAATAGAGGTTTCACTTTTCTGTGGTTCTCCGTGCCCCCATGCCCATTACCTTCCTTTTTTTTCATAACGGTGGCACCAAGCAAACATGTGTCTTGCTTTAACAAAACACCTTAATGCTAGAGAGGCTCAGACCAAACATTAGCAGGAAGTTAATCCTACCTTTAACTCTCCTACCTTTGGCTAAGCCTCTCAGGAATGCTGAGAAGGGCTCTCCACCCGCACAGAGCCTCCTACCTGCATTTTCTGACCTCCAAAAACATGAAAACCTGGAAGTAACTGGTGATGATGTCATCCAGTGGTACGCAGCAGGAGAGTGGCGGCAGAGGTGGTACTTGGCCAGAAAGGGGTTGAGAACCCCTGTCATACAGCATATCTCCCCATCATTCAGATTACAGCAGGGAATGCTAACAAACATTGATGACTGCTGGCATTCGCTGGCTTATCTCCAATATTTGATCATTCAAAAACGGAGTCTGGGATCATTGATATTTGCATATGAATGTCAAGCATTCATCCAATTTTGAAAATTTACAGTTATCTAGCTATAGGTGATCAATCACCCTCCAATATTCCACAGACAAAAATAGGGGCCCTTGTGTATTTTGATCCAGCTCTTCCCGACTGTAGATAAGCCCGATAAAGGAAACCAAGACTAATGATTGTAGTTCTTTGCTATACCCAAGCAAACTGCCTTTTATCAGTGCTTCGTTGAACGTTGCAACAGACTTTCTGTGAATTATGACTTGAGTGAAATGTGAAGGCCAAATCAAGAAGTGAAAGAGAAATCTGAAAACAAATTGACTAGAGGCTGTGCCCATTTCCTTTCAGCAGGGAAACTCTGCTGTTGAATTATTGCACTTGAATAGCAACTTTGTGCTCTTTTCTTTCTCTCTCTTTGATCTATAACAATATTCATTTTGAACAAGATTTTAGTCAGAGAAAATAGTCTCATGCATTATTCCTTTATAGGCCTGACCTTGCTTACATTCACTGCCTTTTGTTTCTGCTTTTAACTTTGTTGCTGTAGATAGTTTTGGAATAAATATGAACGACTCAAACAGGAATAGAATGACTGGCTAGCGGTTGTCACACCTTGCAGTCCTTAAAGGGACATTGCCAGCGTCAGTTATGTCCATTCCCAAGATGGGAAAAGCGTTATTAGACACACTAGCCTGCTAGTAGGAAGTGATGCCCAATGGTGTAGTTTTTCTCTGCCAGAGATAACTAAAAACATTTTCTACTTACCTATGCATAGACCTCCTGGTAGCCTATAGGTCTCCTTGGACTCATGCCGGCTAGTATTTATTGGCGTATAAAACACACTTTTTTGTCTAAATTTGTGACCCAAAATAGTATGGTGCTTTTTATACGCCAGTACTAAAAAATCCCTCCCCCCGCCCGTTTTAAAGCATTTTTGGGCTTACCGGTTTTTTTCCGGAGCCGGAGAGCTTCCTTGTGCTTTCTTACCTGACTAATCTATCCGATCTACAGCTGTTTGTCGGGTTTAATTTATGCACGTGCATGAGTTGAGCTTCTCAGCAGCCAGCAGAAGGCGCTGTGCTCAGTTCAGTTCAGCTGAGCTGCCGAGGGCCTGCTCTTCCGGATGCTGAATGAATGCAGCATGGGTAAGCTTCTGAACTGGGCCTAGTTGGGAGGCTTTGGAAACTGCATAGGTGGGGTGGGGGGAAAGAGTTGAGTCTGGGGTTTTTGTATTTGGGATTTATGTTGTTTAAGAGTTGAGTCTGGGGGTGGTAAGGTGGTAAGAGTTGAGTCTGGTTTTTTTTTGTACTTTTATGTTTTTTACTGTGGAAACTGCATGGGTGGGGTGGGGTGGGGGAAAAGAGCTGAGTCTGGGGGGGTTGTATTTGAGGTAAATGTTCTTTCCTTTGGAAACTGTGCATGGGTGGGTTGGGGGAAAAAGAGTTGAGTCTGGGTTTTTTTTTTGTACTTGGGATTTATGTTCTGGTGCATTTTGTTCATGTGTCTTATTGCTTTGTGTTTTAAAAGAGATCCTGGTATTTTTGTGCAATTTATGTAAATTAGCTAATTAAGCAGCCAAGCAGTAAGTGGCCAAGTGGCCCAAAAATGCTTTAAATGTTTTTTCTTGAAACCCAGGGCCAAAAGGAAGGTGCGTCTTATACGCCAGTGCGTATTATACGCCGATAAATACGGTAACTGGCATACATCTGAGGAGAGAAAAGGGGTGGGGTGGGATGGAAAAAAGGGGATAGGATCTTGGCACACATTGGTGCCACCAATATCCATCCCCTCCTTCCACGTCCCTGCCCTCTGCCCTTCCTCTCCCTGCTCATGACATGCCCCCACCGCCAACTTACCTAGAGTGGCAGAGCCTCCAGAAACCATTGCTGCATGCGCTGTGTCTCTCACCGTTTGCAGCAGTGGCCCAGAAGCGAGCTACAGCGCACCACCGTAAAAGGCCTTGCGCTGCCAGAATGCGAGTTTTGGCAGTGCAAGGTCCAGATAGGATTGGGCCGTACGTTTATTATATCCTGCGGTACGTTATGTGCAGTATTCACATACTTCCCCTTTGCAGTATTCCACAAAAACACTTGCCATAGATGCCATCGTCTCCGCAATTCAGTACATCTGACATCATCTCACCACTTGTATGTATTCAGATATGAATCTGAGCAGTCTAAAATGGCCAGCAATACTCACTTCATATCATTGCATTAAAAATGGTTCTGCTAACCCATCCTTACTTATAAAATCTCTCGATTATCATGCACAAAATGGATCCACACCAACATGCTTATGGACTAAGATGGGACAAACTTGCTTCTATTATAGAAAAATGTGTTATTCAGATGAGGTGCAAAATTATGTATAGGAGTGGATTCCACATTTCAAAAAGAAAAAAAAACCAGTATAGTTTGCACAATCAAGAGACTGTACCACATGGTACAACATTTGAGTGCAGCAGGAAACAGGTTATCTTGTTGGCTGTGTGCTCCCTGATGCATCTGGTGGGGCCACTGTGTGATACAGGAAGCTGGACTAGATGGGCCTTTGGCCTGATCCAGCAGGGCTCTTCTTATGTTCTTATGTTTATGTTCTTGTGAGTTTCTTTCTTATAAGCCTAAATGGTCTTTCATTGGTGACTTTTTTATGTGTCTCTAAAATATATTGCATTGCCTTAGATTCAGTTCATTTTTTGAGCTTCCCTGAAGGTGGACATATAAATTAGATTTTTAGCTGCTGAAATTATATAGGAAGGCCACTTTCTCATTTAAACCCCCCTAATTATGAACTATTAAATCCTAATACATGAATACTTAATTATAAAACACATTTTCTAATTCTCCCAAGATCCTCAGTGAAGCAAATGCATAGCCAAGGCTTAATTGGAAATTAATATGATTAATAGAAAAAAAATGATCTGTGGAGTGAAGTACAGAAAAACCATGTGGATGCTGCCAATGTTGAACAGGAATGAAAGAAGAAAAACTATTACACATTTTCATCTTCCTGTAGTTATTAGCTACCATCCTGTAAGCTACCTTCATGGGAGATCACTTGGGGATCCATAAATGAGCCGTTCTGAGCCGTTCAGAGAATTTCACTTGTCTAACGAAAATTCATTTGGCTTCCACTGAAAATCCAGACAGTCCTCCATGGCAGTAATCCTGAAATTTGTTTTGAATGTCACTTTTGCAAAAGTTCAGTACCAACCATAAAGCCTAACAAACAAAAACTCACAGGTCACAGTAAGAGCGCTAGCATTAAACAGAGCTCTTGACCTTTCAGTTGAACAAAAGGGTTTATGCAAAGTTGAATTTAACACCGCTGGGACTCATGGAGGACCTTTTCTAGTGTAATATAGGCTAATTCTAACACAATTTACTTGTACCATTAGCAGTATGGGTGCTGCCATCTCTGCAGCTGCTCCATCCTGGTATAGGTGCATGCAAAGGCTTTGACCCACTTGGTTTGTCATGACTTTATGTTTACATATCACATGAACAACATAAGCTTCCCCATGCCAGGGAATCTGTCATTTGCCTGATATGTAAACACAGCATCAGGATGGTCCATGTAAATGGACAACTTGACATATACCTGGACCACTGTGGGAGCAACCATGGAGGTACCCGCTCCACTAGACATATGGGCAGAACAGCTTTATATGCTTGTATAGTTCAATTGCAGCTTTAATATTGTCAGGTCCCACATCACACTGATAACAGCTTAAGCAGGGAGACCATAGGAGACTAGCAGATGATGTGGTTCCTTTTCCCGTGAGATGAAACACTGGTGTGGAAAGCAACCACACCATGATCCAGCAATTCTGTATGCCATTCCCTTTCAAATGTTACTGTGCAGTGTGAAGCATAGGCCCAAAGTACAGCCCCCCCTCCCAGTATCCACGGATTCACTTATCCACGGATGGCAGGAACCCCCTCCCCCCCATGCTCCCCTGGCAATTCGTTTACCTTAAAATTGTGTCTGTGTCTTGCTTTCAACAAAGGCTATAATAAGTAGCATGCTGCTGCTGCTTCATAGCACAGATGCAGGGTCAGCCGAAGACCAGGAAGCAGTTTCAGTTTCTGTTTCCTGGTCTTCGGCTGAGCTTGCATCTTTGCTAAAAGCAGCAGCATGATAGCCTTTGTTGAAAGCAAGACACGGACACAATTTTAAGGTAAAAGAATCACCAAGGGAGCGTGGGGGGGGGGCTGAAGGGGGCTGCGAAGCTTGAGACTCGGCTCTACAGAGCCCGTTTCAAGCTGTTTGCGCATTTGCCCAACAATTAGTTAAAATGGGTGCGGGGGGCTGTAGAAGATGGCGTTCGCTCTGATCCACGAATTCCAGGTATCCACAGGGAGGCCAGGAACCAATCCCCTGTGGATACTGGGGGCCCCTGACAGGGAGCCATTTAATCATTTGATTTTGTCTGTAAGTCGCTCTGTGAGCTTTTTGTTGAAAAGCGGTATATAAATACTGTTAATAATAATAATAATAATAATAATAATAATAATAATATGGAAGCAGCATCTGAGCATACCAAGGTAACGTAAGGTTGAGCGGAATGTGTCTTGAAAACAGGCATAGTATTCTTAAGATAGGGATGGAAAGCAGAAGCTTCCAAAGAATATTTGCCAAAGTATGTTTAAGGATCTTCAAGCCTGTGAAGCCTGCCTGTTGCTGGGGTTTAAAGAGTCCTTTGTCTGTGTCTCCTGTAGAAATGAGGAGAGTCAGTGGACAGAGCTAATATTGCTGGCCCATCAGTCCTCTCCCAGTTCCAAATATGGTCCCTGTTAAATGAAAAAGTAGTTGCTGATCAGGGACATAGATCCTTAAGCCCTGAGTACCATTCCAGTTTGCAAAACAGGGAGCTAAATGAATGCCACAAGTGCAGCACATACTATTTAAAAGCTGTGCCTGAATGACTTGCTTTGACAGTAGCTTCTGAATTATTTCTTGGTTCCATTCTGTGACAAGAAACCAGGTGATGGGCTTCCAACTGTCTGTTCCAGAAACGATCAATCCTGCTACATTCTTCAGAAACTCATGCACCATCAGCTCTAGACAACGTAGGAATCTTAACACTGATGTGAACTGGCTGCTTTGCATTGATTCCACATTACTGACTCCATTGCTGAATGTGCTATGAACCAGGTGGAGTAGTGAGAGCGTGGTTAACTATTGGTGAATTTGAGCTGTGTTTTCATATCTCCGGTTAAAGGATCTCAGGTAGAAGTATTATTCAGAATGCAGCTACCCTGCAGTTTAAGCAGTGGCCTTCTTGACCACCCCCACCCTTTGCATGAAGCAAGAAACACAGAGCCCTCATTGATTGGGTGATTAGAAAAAGGCACCTCCCTCTCAGCATTTTCTCTCCCATTTGTCTGCTGAGCTAGACATTCAGAGCTCAGGCAATGTTGCACCCATCCCACCTGCCCTAGGAACAGCCTGAGATTAGCTAGCCTCCCTCGGGAGTCCGGTAGGAATTTTTTGCTCTCGACTTGATTGGCACATTTTGGATGGGTGGGTGTTTGTTTTTTTGCCTAACCCATTACCCAATCCTACCTAAGTTCCCCTGTGCCAATGTAGTGAGGCCAGCACAGGTTATGCTGCATCCTGCGGGGGAATTTTCGCTGCTGGAGATCTCCCCAAGGTAAGGGGACATTTGTCCCTTTGCCCTAGGGCAGGGGTGGGCAACCTATTTGCAGTGGGGGGGGGGCATTTTCCCATAGGGAAAATTTGATGTGGGCCGCCCGTCAGGCCGCACTTTTTTTGCCCCCCCCCGCAAATTTGACCCCCCCACGAATTTACCACCCACCCACCACTCGCTCGCTCGCTCTCCCCGAGAGGGCAATCTTGGCTCTAATGATTTCCCAGACAAAATCTTCAAAGTTACTGAACCGCCAGAAGGAAATGACATATGCTAATAGGATATGGATGCCAATTTTGAATAACCAAAGTAATAAGTGTTGAATAACTCTGAGGACAAAAGTAGTGGGTCCCTTTAACTTTGAGCAACAGACTGATGTTTAACTGTCACCACTCCGTAACATTCTTTTTCATACAGCAGTTTTTTACTGCCAAATTGCCTTGAGAAAGCTCCGTGAATGGAGTGAAACGTCAGCTTGGGAAGTAGGATCCCGTGTTGTTGTTATTGTAAGAAAACTTTTTCTGTGTATGTGACACCTGCACAATATAAAGAAATCTAAACAAACAACAAAACCGGTAAAGGATTTTATTTCTCTATTTTTACATTGACATGGCTGCAGAACCCATACAGTTAAGAACCTTGTCAGTTACCCACAGCCATGAAAATCTGCATGCAACAAAAAACAACCAATATAATAATCTTACAAAATACCCAAAATTCATGTTATGACTGTATAACATTCATGTTATGAATGTTAAATTTAAAATTGTATGTTATGACTATACATAAAATTCATGTTATGACTATACAGGTACTGTACCCTGTATTCATAAAATCAATATATTGCTGGGCCACTTTGACTTGCTAAAGTGTGACTGCAAGAAAACACTTCTACTTAGAGCCAGTGTGCTGTCATAGTTACAGTGTCCGACTGGCATGACATTAGCCAATACTAAGGACTTGATCAAGGTAACCTAAGCAGTCTATCTGGATTATTTTAAATAAATAAATTTGTTAAAAAGATAATTATGATGAATAAACAAAAGTTTATTCTATGCATTCTTTCTACTTGGATTTTTTGAATGTGTGTGTGTGCGCATATCAGAAAGATATTTGCTTGGGAAATGATCCACATCCTGAGATAACGGGCTGTCAAAACGCACCAGAGAATCTCATTAACAAAATAATAACGTTGGAAGCTTCATTGCAATAGAGTGCTTAAGCTAGCTCAATCTTTGTAGAGGCCTTAGAAATCCACGGCTTATTCAATGATAGATAATAACTGCAAAACTCTATCAGTGTTGCAGGAGCATACCAGCAACTTGGAGATATGGAGACCTGACATGGATTCAAATTTTTCAGGGCCCAATCTGAACTGAGGGCGCAGCAGTGCTTTACAGGCTCTGCTGCATCTTGCAGGCAGTCAGACACCATGGTGGGGATGGAGAGGTAAGTATGCATTTCTTTTACTCACCAGACTCCATTCCTGCATGGGCCCCTATGGGTCTACTTGGACCTGCACCAGCTCTTTAACTGGTATGAATCTGAGCAGAGGCAAGGGTGTGTGTCCAAAACAGAGTAGAGGATATTGGCAGAGCCCTCTGCTTGCCCATCACGCCCCCTGATGCCCTGAACCCTGCCTTGTTCCACCCACCCTGCTGGCTTACCGTGGCGGGAGTAGCTGGGTCTGCTGGTGAGCCTCCAGCACTTCTGCCGTTTGCAGCAGCACTTCTAAAATGGCTACCGGCGGCATGCTGTGTGTGTATCCATTCTAAAGGTGGCATGCTGTGTGAAGCCATTCTAAAGCTGACCCAGCCCTAGTTAGGATTGGGCTGTAAGGCTGCAATCCTATACACACTTTCCTGGGAGTAAGTTCTATTTAATTATTTACTTACTTCAGAGTAGACATTCCTAGGCTTGCACTGCTGCGCTGTGCCACCTCATGGCTTCTGAGATTTCAAAATGTAGTCAGACTCCAGCTTGACTTTAAAAAATCAAATACTACATAAGTGGCACTGTGGCTGAGGTCCACAATAGTATTCCTGAGTTATTTATTTGTGCAAATAAATAGTATGAGAAAATAAAGATGTGTTGGGTATTTTAGACAAACTGAGAAGAGATCCACTAAAATCTTGTGGTATAATGCACTGGATAGAACTATTAGATTTAAACCTACACATTTTACAAATATTCTACCAATCTGATCAAACTACTTCCAAGTGTTGAGTGACGAAGCTCTTCCTTCTACTGTTTTCCTTTTAAGTATTAGAGGGTGTATTACTAGGAAATGTAGAAAATGTTTTCCATTACAAATGAAGAAAATTGCATTACCTGTATTGGTTTCCTTTACTTATGGCATCAACTTTATTTTATTAAAAGTATTTATGCCAGCATTTTTAACCAGAGATATCCAAGGTAGCTTACAATAATTAAAAGCAAGATCAAAACAGGAAAGATGTCGAAAATATGAATAAATTCAGCAAACCAGCAGAGGAAATAGCAGCAGTCAACTTACATATGCCCTCAAAGCCTTTTGGAAGAATCATATTTTCACCATCTGGTGAAAGAGGCAAGGACACATTTCAATATGTATTCTTTCACAAATGTATGGAATGCATAAAATCCACAGGCAGGTTGTACCTTATAAAATACAATCCACTGTTAATGGGAGCACTTTGGAATCATATGCTGCTAACTGGGTTACCCCTGCTAACTGGGCAAGAGGCACTTTTTCAATTGATGCTCTTCTTATATTTAGCAGGGGGAGAGTAACTGCTCCCCTCTCACCCCAGCACAGTGTCTTTTCTGGTGACTGTCTGCTGGTGGTGTTCTGCATCTTTTTTAGATTGTGAGCCCTTTGGGGACAGGGAGCCATTTAATCATTTGATTTTGTCTGTAAACCACTTTGTGAAGCCTTCCCACTGGCATTAGTAACCGGAACGACGCCCACTGGAGCAGGTAAGTCTGGCGCAGGGGCGGGGGAAGGGCAGGGTGGTGGAATGGAGAGGGTGGCAATGGGGGCAGTAGTGGGCATACCCGGGATGGGGTGGAATTGGTTGCACCGTATTCTATCCCCCTTCCCCTGCTTGATCCACCAACATGGATCAACTCGGACTTGCACCAGCTATAGAGCTGGCGCAGGGCCGAGTTGATCCATGGCAGCTGCTGGGGCTTACTCCAGGGCAAATGTCCCCTTACCTCGAGGAGACCACCAGCAGCTAAAATTCCCCTACGGCAGCATAGCCCGCGCTGGCGTGGCTGCATCAGCGCAGGAGAATTTAGTTAGGATTGGGCTGTTTGTAAACTAATGAGGTGACATGTCACATAAAACATTCTTGACACCTAAAATCTACTCAGCGTGCTTTTATGTGGCTACCCTAGTACATCTCTGGATTTAACAAGAAATAATGCCATGTGATTTTTAAAAAATCTTTCAGCAGTTTTGCTTCCACTGGCAAAGCAGTATTCTGGGCTAACCTCTCCTCTCTGTGCCTTTTACATTGATCTATGGAGCCATCAACTGACAGAGTCAGTTTTCCCACTCTAGTGAACAGACAGTGAGATTCACAGGCCTCGTGTCCTTTTAAATGAAGTCTGAGCTAGCCACGGTGTCTGCCAGCTTTTGAAATGTATCTTTCTCTCCCTGATCCTGGCTGTGTGCATGATGTAAATGAATGAAAACATCTGCAGGAGCTGGAGAAAGCTGGACTTGTCTAGCTCTGCATTTATAAAGAAGTCTCCATGTCGATCAAAGCCCCTACCTCAGAAAGACTATATTTAAGAGCTAAATTTTTATAAACCTAAATAATTGCCAAACTCATTGGGTAATCATAATCATGGAAGTTTCATGCTTTCTTGCCTTGCAGATTAATATGTTTCATAAAATTCAGGATCTTTCAGGTTTAAAAGCAATTTGAATGTTGGGCTTTTATTTGAAATGGTTGTTTTCAAAGAATAAAACGTCAACTAAACGATAGAGATATCAACATGGAATGCAGAGGCGTCACTAGGGCGCGCGGTGCCCAGAGCGGGGGCGCGCGTCACCCTAGTGACCCCCCTGTACACCTCCCCCCCAAAATTTTCGTGACTCCAAAGGTGGCGCGAAGGACGTACCCCCGCTGCTGCCGGCTCCGAGCATCGTCCTCCTCCTGCAGTCTGGGGCCTTCTGACGAGGCCCAATGCAGAAATACGTGAACGTTTAGCTTTTCGCGCATTCGCAGACCGTTTCTGAGGGCAAGGGCTGCTCGTTTACCCTCAGAAATGGTCTGCGCATGCGCAAAAAAGGTAAAAGTTCATGTATTTCCGCATTGGTCCTCGTCAGAAGGCCCCGGACAGCCGGACGGGGTGGACGCTCTGAGGCCTTCTCCTGGCCTTCTCCTGGCCTCGGAGCCTCTGTAGGGTGACGCGCGTCACCCTTCTGCGCGCATCACCCTACAGCGGTCCGCCCCCCGCCCCACTACGTAGGCGCTATTGATGGAATGCATTCACATTTAGAAGACTCTCAGCGCAATCCTCACATCAGGTGATCCACTGGGCGGCCCAGGCCGTCCGCCGGATTCTGAACTCTGCCACGGGCAGGCACCCTGCGGTGGAAAGTCTACTCGGGGAAGGGGCGCTCGTCCCCTTCCCCGGGTGTAACTGGCGCTGGGGTCGATTGGCCTCCTCAGAATTCCACCAGCGGAATAGCTGGCGGAAGTCGGACGAGGCCGTGTAACGGCTCAGCCGATCGGCGGGGAACAGGATATGGCCAAAGCTGTCCCCGCCCCCTCCCTGATTGGCTGGGCCTGTGACCAGCCTCCATTCCCGGCCGCACCATCCCCTGTCCACTGGATTCTTACCTGGGTCTGGCGGCGGGCAGGCAAGTCCTCCGTCGGCGGAGCAGGGGAGGCCGAAGTTACGTTAGGATTGGGCTGTCTGTCTTGGGTGACAGTGTCTCCCCAATTTTTATTCAGAGAACAAGATACTTAAAAACACAATGAGAGCCCTGCTGGATCAGCTCAAGGATCCAGCTAGTCCAGCATCCTGTTTCCAAGAGGGGCCAGTCACATGTTTCCAGGAAACCCACAAGAAGGGCATGAGGGTAGCAAGCCTTGCATGTTATTTGCCCTCTGCGCTTGATATCAAGGGGGAAACTGCTTCTGAATAGGGAGGATCCATTTGGCTATCATGGCTAATAGTGTATAGCCACTGATAGATCTTTCCTCCACAAATTTGTCTATTCTTGTTTAAAGTTGTCTAAACTAGTGACCATACCACTACAGAATTATTAAAGCAGCTATAATCTGTGTAGAATCCTCATAGTGACTGTAGCAGCAGCTGTCAGAAATGATCACTACAGTCACCTACAGTTCCATGCTTCCTACTGATCACTCACCCACCCCGCCTCTGGAAGCACCTTTCTTCTAACAAGGGCATCTATGCAAAAGGCACTTAAAATATACTCCTTCTTCCTACTCTGTTGGAAGAAGCCATGGAACTGCCAGAAAGTGAAGAAGCTAGCAAGTGAGTAGCAACTGAGTTGGCCGAAAGAGAGCGCTCTGTTGGTGCTTGTAGTTATGATTTCTGACAGCTGCTGCCGCCTCTGTGCATGTGGTGAGTGAATGGGACCATGGACGTTTCACAGATCAATTGGCTCTGATGAACTGTGCGCTGACAGCCACAAGCCCCATAAACAGTTAGGAGTCTGTCATGAAAACAGATAGTGGAAGGTAGTCGGCAGAGGTTAGGACTCCTAAAAGCACCCACCTCTTCCACAGCAACTCCAGGAGACAATGAAGAAAGATTGCTGCTGAAAGGTGAGCACTCCACGAACCACATAGTTAAGTTTTATGAGAGCAAGCTCCAGCAAAGAATAAAGCCTCATCTACTTTCCATTAGCCAAGGAGACCTGAAGCCGGAGTCTTGAGCTGACATCTCAATCCCTCCTAAATCATCATAAGTCATGAGCACTTATCAGAGCTGGCAGGAGCTGGGGTCACGAGCCAACGGGAGGTTTCAAGATTAGCATCTTCACTTCGAAAGATTAAAATATAGTTTATGCTTCAGAAAATCCTGTTTCGGCTGCAAAGAGGGAGAGAGTCTCAGAGTTCTCTAGCAGGTCAGCAACCTGCTAGGTCTGCACTAACAGGAGTTTAGTCCCTGTGCAATAAAGGAAAAAGAGGAGAACAAACCGAGGCCCCAGTTGCAGCAATGAAACCCAGTGGCCTGTTTATTCTCTGGCCTGATGCTTTGCACTATCAGTGCTTTCCATTGGGATGGGTGGGCTATGATTATAAGCATGAGAATGGGGAGCAAAGAACATAAAAGCTCACAATAGATGGATTTGTTTTTCACACGTTACAATGTGATGGTCAGTTCATCTGACAGAATCACAGGGCTGATCCTCAAAAAGTGTACCCCTGGTGGGCAGTAGGCAGGGCTGGCCCAAGATCTCCCAGCAGCATTTGAGTTAACATGCCAAATAATGCTGCCCCCAGATCAGGAGGAATACCAGGCACCACTCCCTTTCCCACTCCCCAGATTTGAAAAAGAAGGGGGGGGGGCTGGAGCAGAAGAGGAAGTTTGGAGAAGAGAGTGGTGGTTGAGAACGTTGTTGATGCTCTAGCCCACCAGTCTCCTCTCCTCCACACTTCCTTTTTTGCTCCAACTCTCTTTTGGAATCCAGGGAGCAGAAGTAGTAGTAGAGACAGAGGGTGAATGGAGGTGGGCAGCCTTCACCAGTCCACCATCAGAGGCAATGACCTCAAATGGCATCATGGGCAGCAGGCTGGCCCTTGCCGTGAGATGTATGCTGGAACAACTGCATGACCATGTGGCTGTGTTAAATTCTAACTAGATCCGTTCAGTGCATAGTATCCACTGGAGATCACTGGAGTCATTCAGCATTCTCAGAACACTGAGACCGCCCGATTCATACGTTGTTGTGCTGCCCAGTGGTGCAGCCCTGCACCGTTCCTAGAATGTGCATATTGTGGTATCGTCTGACTCATAGAGGTTGCTTTGAAAAATGGTTTTAGTTTTTTCACAGATTTTGGTGTTTAACTGAAATGAAATAGCAGGAAGTGGTGTTATGTGTTTTTATTCCAAATTCCCCCCATTCTTATCAATTGTAACCATTTTAAAAGTGTACTTTGGGTAGGTAGTATAGGTTGTACAGTGTCAGCAGATGAAGAATGATGCAAAGTTACATGGTTTTATGTTTGGGTTTTTTTTTGCAGATTTTTCAGCAGAAAGAGGTGTTATGTGTTTTTATTTCATTATCACCATTTTCTTCTTCCCCTGTGTACGAGTGAGGCAAAATGATGCAACTTCTTCTTACACACACCTTATTCAGTCCTTCAGGAAGGGGGTGCTGGCACCAGCATGCACTACGATCCTATCCCATCTTTTCCAGTCCACCCCACTCCCTTTCTTTCTCTCCTTGGACTTACACCAGTGATAGAACTGGCATGGGTCCGAGGAGACCCATAGGCCACCAAAAGTCCTACACAGAGGTAAGTAGAAAATATTTTTACTTACCTCTGGCAGACCTCCTGATTGCCCCCCCCCCACAATTGGATGCAACACGCACACTCCATCAGCGCGGCTGCATCATCAGTAATGGTGTGGGATTAATAGACTTATTATACTGGGCAGTTAGTATAATGAGTCTACTAAAGTGTTTTTCTTTAAAGTGTTTGAGAGCCTTGTATTGTTAAGTGATCTAGCTGTAGAACTGTCAACATTATAATCATTGGCAGTTCTCAAGTCCTTGTGTATTCTTCTAGCAGTTTTCTTCTAGCACATCTGAGATGAATATGTTCAGACAATGGTAATTCCAAATGTGATAAAGTAAGTTATTGCACTGTTAAGGTAAACTGTAATAATTTGACTTTAACTTTTAAAAAATTGTTTGCATTCTCCTGGGGCTCAAAGACTGTAGAGGACCAACATTTCAGATGGTGTAAATCCAGGGAAGTCCACACGATGCACTTATGCTAATTTGCACTAAATGGGAATTATGTGGATAGTCAGATGTAATTAAGATATCCTTCAGGCTAAAACGTAGCCTGGCCTGTTACATTTCATCTGAAGAGCTAAAATTTGTTATGACATATATTAAACAAAATGAGTTTCGACTTATGAAAATGGAATATATTGAAGTTACTTTGAAGGATTTTAATACCTCTGCATTTCACACCTGCTAATTTTGATGAATAAATTAAGCAGATATGTCTTGAAATAAAGCAATTGCTTCTCAGGCTGTAACCCAGTGCTTAGCCAAATCAACCCATCACTGATATAAAAGAGGGGTAGGCAACCCCTCTATCTCCTTTCCTTATTTTCATGAATTTTTCTGCCTTCACATGCTGGCATTACATTAGGGACACCTATCTATAAAGTATGTGATTTTTGCAAAGTACTGTAGATTTGTGTTGTGCATTGCATATTAATTGCATCTCTTTCCCCTTTGTTGAGTACAGGTTTAAAGCATAGTTGCACATCATACTTTATGTGGCTTAATTGTGCATCATGTTTCCCACTCAAAAGCCCAGAGAACAACATGCATTACTGTAGATATGAATCAGTGTTGCATAAGCAATAAAGCTGCTACTTTTTTTTAAGGATTCAGTGATATTTGCAACCCTTCTGCTGTACTGAGCAGCAAATATGTAGGGTTTTTTTTTCCAGGGACCAGAAAATTATATGGATTCACAGCATTGCTAGGGAGCAGTCCTTTGATGAGCTGAGCATGCCTGTGGTTCCACAACCTTGAGAAATTATGGAGCATGAAAACATGCAGCCCTCTGTTTGACAAAAGCCTCACCTATAGATGACTGGTGCCCCATATGGATCCAGTTCACACAGGACTTGATTTTTCATCATCTGATATTCACCACTTGATGCATGTTCTGTCTGTGGTGTGTTAGATCTATGATAGCTCATTCACACATGCAAGCTACCACAATGTTGTGGACATTAAGAGATGAATATGCATGTGTGAACAAGTCCACCATTAGAGTGCTGCACGGGACATTTTTAATGGGCAACCATGTGGTAAGTGATGATCTGTTTCCAACTTGAGTAACACAATTCCACAGCAGCCAAGTTTTTCTGACAGCTTTACAGCAGGTTTGCCAACCAAGCCCGTAATTTTATCAAGAGATGTTCTTTTGCTGTTGCCCAGAGTGCTGCCTTCAGTCTAATCACTTGTAAAACTCCATGACTCCTGCTATGATGGACTATAAATCAATTTTATCGTCTGGTCGTTGGGAAGCACTAACCTTATTTAGCCTTTTATGTTAGAAACCTTGTTTCAGACAGGTGACAAAGTTTAAGATATAGTTTAAATCATAACTCTATGGGGCTCCTGGGATATTAGAGATGTACTCAGAGTAAAACACACATGCACACATCTGCTTTTACTGCAAGATGGGTAGTGGAGAGAGTGATATTCTGTGTATCTGAGGTAAGAGCTGTGAGATAGCATCAAGATGAACCTAACATAGTAGAGATGTACACATGTGATCCTATGAACTGGATTATATTGACCATTTAGAGCAGGTGGTCATGCAAGCCTGACCTTTGTGAACCTCATGAGCTTCGGCCATGTAGTCAGCTGACCTACAGAAACCTCATATGTGTGTGGTTTGGGCATGGATTAGGGATGCAGATGGGTTGTGACTATTGAGATTGGGTTAATTGTTCAATGTTGTTAATACAACTGCAATAAATATTCTCCATTTCCAAATTCTGGTTAGATACTTAGTTCTGGTATGGTAGAAATCTCACCCACCCCCAGCCCTTAAGATTGTGTGTGAATGTTTAAAGTCCTGCTGTCATTTTCTCTGTCTTCTACATCTTCATAGTCACTTTTGTTTCTCCTGTCTGCTGTTTCCTCCTCAGGTATGGATTACTCACATGGCTTGCCTCAGCCAATCAGAGATCACCCAATGAATGGGTTGATGTAACAGTGGTAATTTGCCATTTTATTAATTTATTAAGAATATTTTTTTAGTAATGGCATGACATTTTTGAGCTGGATAACATTTGATGGAACTCTGATGTTATGACTTCAGCAAACATTTCGGACAAAAATCTACCCAATCCAGCCTTCTTTGACAAAGTTTTTCAGTTTCCCTTTTCAGCACTTCTGACCCAACCGTTGACTGCAGGATTGCAATTTCTGTTCCTACTGTGAGCCACATGGTGGTATTTCCCCCCCCCCCTTCAAACAATAATGGAAACTTTTCAATGGCCCACTTCCCCCTCCAAGCCATGTCTGAGATCAGGGCCAGCCAGTCTTATGTGGCTAGCATGTGAGATTTTGTGTGCATGTTGAAGTATTGGACTCAGATTCATAAACAGATTGAGTTGATTTTAAAGATTAAGGTTCAAATGAAACCGGAAACCTTTTTGTTGGGTATGAGGGATGATCATGTAGGCGAAAAATTTCAAACTTTGTTCTTATATATGATAGCTGTGGCAAGAATTTTATATGCACAATATTGGAAGAATTCGGAGATACCTTTGCTGGAAGATTGGTGGCTGAAAGTTTTGGATTATGCTGAAATGGATAAACTTACAATTTTAATTAAAGAAAAGTCAGTTAACCTTTTCGAGAATAACTGGAAACCATTTATCGATTTTTTAAGAGAGAGAGAGAAGAACGATGTGATGATATGCGGATTTAATGAATAGAATGTGGGTGTTATTTTGGCTTAGTTGGATATTATATGTAGAAAATGGTGAATAGTATGCTAGTAGGATGTATTGCTTCGTGCTTGCTATAACTTTATGAAATATGTATTGTTTTTATGTTATATATATATATATATATATATATATATATATATATATATATATATATATATATATATATATATATATATATATATATATATATATATATGAATCTCGTAGGCCCCCATCCTATGCTGGTCTTATGCTTGTGGATCTCACCATCAGTCAGCATAAAGCCAGGGCAGTTGGAGCCAGTGCCGCCTTGTTCTATGGCTTGCTATTGAAGGCGCAGGAGATGTTAGCCCTGTGCCAGCACCAGCAGACTGCAGAACCTATGGTGGTGCAGGTAAGTTGGTGGCAGGGGCAGATCAAGGTGGGGATCGGGCTGGTCTGGATTAGTTTGGGGGCAGGAAGGGGAATCTCGGTGGCAGCCACACACACCATATCCTATCCCACTTCCTGGCCCGGAACTGCCCCGAGTTTCCTCAGACTTGCACCAGCCAAAGAGCTAGTGTGGGTCTGAGACGACCCACTAAGGACCAGGCGGCCCACGGAGAGGTAAGTAAAAATGATCTTTATTTACCTCTCCTGGGCTATAAAAGACTAGGACGTGAGACCTGAGTTCAGTTCAAAACTGTTACTGTTTTGAGTTTCTGGAAAAGCAGGATATACCGGTAAATCTTTTAAATAAATTCCCCACTCAGCTATGAAGCTTCCTGAGTGACTTTAGACCAGTGGTTCCCAACCTGGGAGTCGTGACCACCCAGGCCAGCAGGAACCAACCACCATGTGGATGAGAGAGAAAATGCAAAGCAATCAGCACTTTGATGACTACTGATTCAGTATAGGTGAACTATCGACGGAGAGTGGGCTGTTTTCAAGGCATGAGAGTAATTTAATATTAGCTATTGCTAAAATTTACATGCCACTTTTCAACAAAACGTATTCAAAGCAATTTACATAGCAAAGGAACAAGAAGGTGGTTTCCTGCCCCAAAGAGGTTCACAAGTGAAAGAAAAGACACAAGGAAAACACCAGCAACAGAAACTGGGAGATACATTGTGCTGGGGTGAAGAGGGACAGTTGCTCTCTCCCTGCTAAATACTGTATTGTTCTGAGTATAACACTCACTTTTTCTCCTAATTTAAGTTTTTAAACTAGGGGTGTGTCTTATAATCAGGCTGTTGCAATTTAATGCCAGTGATTTAAATAAATTTTTTTAATAGCACCAAACTTTAAGGGTGCATCTTATAATCAGGTGCATCTTATATTCGGGACAATACGGGTATAAGAGAGTCACCACTTCAAAAAGTGCCCTTTGCCCAGGTAGCAGGGGTTAGTCATGCGATCAATGTACAAATGAGTACAAAGGCAAGTGAGGACCATGCAAATGACCACACTTACATTTTGGCAAGGACAACTGAAAAAGGATGACAAGATTTGTTGTGGAAAAACTGACCTAAGAGACAAGCCTAGGAAGCAAGGGATATAAGTGAAACTGCATTAAGAACACCTGGAAAAAAAGCCATTATGTAATTTCTATCACATTATTCATTGTCTTTGTCTTTCCAGGATATTTTTGACACAATCTACTACTGCATTGGGCCTAAATAATGCCATCTTTCTTTCTCTCTATGATCTTCCTTCATATTTTGGCTCATTGTATTTTTTATCCACAGCTAGAAAATAACGCCACATTCATTTGGATTCTGATGGGGAATGAAATTTCCATTTCTCAACTAGCATGTAGCAGACTTTGGTTATTCAGACTCCTGCTTCCTTCAGGAATTCATGCACTTTTCTTCGTAGATTTTTATATCTTCCTTCGAGTGACTGGATGCACTATTGATTCATTACCACAGAGAAGGTAATAACATCAGATTTAAAAAAAAAAGACATTCAACCTCAAATGAGCTCATCCCAAAAGGAACGGATGAACATATTGCTTCCCTGCCTGTGGTTCAATCCCAACAAGAACACACTTATTCTGTTTTCTTTCTTAAATACATTCTACAATTTTAAATTTCTTTACCTTCTGTGGGGAAATGCAATATTCATGGAAATGTATATATTCAAGAATAAAACCCATTGGCCATATTTAAAGCTCTCAATTTGGCACAGATTTCAACCAGTGTTATTAAATTTGAAAAGGGGAAGACTGCTGAAGGGAATGGGATGGGATGGAATGGGATGAGTTGTATGAAGTCACTCCACCACCACCCTCCCACAAATTAAACAGGAGAATTAGACTTTTACTGACTTCATTTTTAATGGCTTTTACTTATCCCGGAGGGCATTAAACCTTACCACATTAGCAGTGACTTGAATTTCAAAATATGCTAATAAAGTCAGAGACAGAGAGTACCCCCATGAGGAAGAAAAGAGGAAAGGGTAAGGTAGAGAAAGTCATCACAACTATTTCTATTTTTAACTCTTGGGACATGATCCAGACAAATTTCAGCATTTTGAAGTCCTATTGACTTCTATGAAGAGATTTGCACGTATGAAAGCAAAGGGACTAAGGCTGTAATTCTATACCCACATGCACGTGAGTACGTACTAGTGGGTGCAATGAAGCTTACTTCTGAGTAGGCATTCATGCATAGGATTGTGCTGTTAGAAGAGTTTCATTTGTGCCCTGTAGTATTGGGATTGGGACTACAAGTACACTGATTTAAGTAGGGCTGTGGAGTGCGCCTCCAACTCCACCCCAAAAATGCTTCTGAGTCCAACTCCAACCCTGCTCAGCTGGAGTCAGAGTCGTGGAGTCGGAAGCAATTTTGGGTGGAATCTGAGGCAGAGTAAGCTGACTCCACAGTCCATGCAGCTAATCAGAATACCACATAATCAATCAGATTATACTACTTGATGAAGTCATGAAACCAAATCAGAGAGAGAGCAATGTTTCCTGTCCTCGGTCTGAATGAGCCTTTTCAACCCTGTTTCACAGACCCTTAAAGTTAAAAAAAAAAAAGGAAAAGTGCATTGAACGAGTGTGAAGTTGTTGGGGTTTTTCTGGCTCAGCCCTAGTTAATTCTCCCTTATTGGAATGTGTGAGAGTTAAAACTGCTTAACTTTGACTGGACGATTTCCAATAAGAATTATTTTGTTTGCCATCCTCCTGACAAACAAAATATACTGGAAATGTCTATGCACCCATGGCTACTCCATGTAGAAAGATGCTTGGGATACAAAGCCCTGACCTGAGCAAGCACTGGGACAATTGAGAACAATAACTAATAATAGCAAGAAGGGCTCTTTTGAGAGAATCCAGGACGCCCCCCCCCCCTCCACATTCTCCATTTCCCCTCCTGCCAACACTGCCCAATCTGCACAAAGCTGCTGACATGTATGTGGGCTGGGATGAATGTGATTCACCTGGGATGAATGTGATTCACATGTATGTGATTCACCTGGGATGAATTTGATTGTCTCTCAATGTGGATTGTTCTTAAATCTCAGTTTTTAATTAAATGAATTAATGGCAAATGCTCAGGAAGAAAACAACGTCCAATCCAGAGAAGTAAACTCAGGATCATAATGCTCACCCTCATGCTGAACACAAGTACTGTATCATGAGGCACCAGAGTTCATATTCAAAACCCAGAATTCATCTTTGTGTTCTTTGTGTTAAAAGCATGACATGATTTTGTTGCCTGCACGGTGACAGCAGTAAAGGCTGGTGAAAGAGCAACCTGGCCCGATTCGATAATACCAGCATTATTTGATAATACCAGTGGCCTAACCAGCATTAGCTACAAAAGCCGATCAGTGATGCCATAACCATGCTAAGGGTGATATAAAAATCATGTCAACCAATAAGGGCTGTTTTCAGTCCCCTTCGAAGGCTACAGTTTTCATCCCATTCTAAAGTACATTTTTATACAAACAGGAACAACTATGACAAAGATTATTGTTCCTCTACCTGTTGACTGTTATTCAGTAAGCGACACTGAAGTCTGGAATTTAGGAAAAATCTCTTACAAATTGGTGAAAGCTCAGGCTGAAAGACAGTGGCTTGCCTGATGGTATTCAGAGCTGAGCTGAATGACATAGCTGGGCAAAATTCAGCAGGAACTCTGTTCAAGACTTTTCTTGCATTCGTTCAGCAGCCAAGGCCACTACGAAGTGAGAGTTTGAATTGCCAGCAAGAACCATGTGACTCCTCTACAGAATCCCACCAGGGTCATGCCCTTTTAATGCCCTTTGTAGATCATAATGATTTATAGCATGTGCCCAGGGGGGTTACATGTACATAACACCCTGGGAAATTGTAATTAGGTCTGAAGCACTGCTTGTCAATAACTGTACACCATGAATAATTGCTGCAATTTTGTTCCTTTAGCCTCAACAGCACATTGCTAATGGGCAACAGCGAATATATATTACTTTAAAGTTACATTTGGTTTTTATGTTCATTAAGCAATTCTATATGTGGTAGTATGCAAGAACGATCCAGTCATTCAACAGAGGGATTGTCTCAAATTAAACATGGCATCAAGCCACACTCCTTTCTGACCTTTCTCTTTTTATTCCAGTTATGTGTTATTAGTCCAGATCATTAGTGATTTATTATAGTTCATTCAATTCGATTCACCGCCAAAATACATAATCAGGAGAATCACACAGTGCCATTTGTTCTGGGCTTTCCCTAGCGGTATAGTGGTAAATTTTGCAGCGCAAGAGCTTGTCATGACACCTCCCATTGCCACGCCCCCAACTATGCTCCACAAAGGCTATACAACAAAAATTTAGAGTGTTTTCTTCTCCTGCTACTTAGTCATACTTTGAAATTCCATTTAAAAATTGCAACAGCTTCCAACAAATATGTAGAAATTGAAAAATTGAATTTAAAAATACCCTAAACTAGTGGTTCCCAAAGTAGGAGGCACGGCTCCCAGGGGAGCTGTGGAAACCAGCCAGGGGAGCCGCAGAGTGCCACAGAATACTCTCAGAAAACAGTGCAATGCCTATTGGCAGGCATCAACATAATGTCATGGGGAGCTGCGGCCAATGGTCGCCAATGGTCAAGTAGCCGCAGGTCAAAAAGGTTTGGGAAACACTGCCCTAGATAAACATAAAAGGTATATTAGAGTGAAAGCCTCTTAATATTTACTCAGAAGTCCCATGGTGATGTCCAGTAGAATACTACCACCTAAATTTGCATAGGATTGTAGCCTTAATTGTAACACGAGCTGCATACTGTCTCTTAAGCATCCTATGGGGAAACATATGTAAATACCCTTGACATTTACATATGTTTCTAGGCAAATGTCTCAGTTTGCCTGCTGCTGATCCTGATGCTTCTTCTCCTTGAGAAAAAAGTTTCAAAGGCAGCACCGGAGCACTTCCGGTGAGGACATCACTGCTCCTGCTATAGGAGATGTCCCAGAGCTCTACCCCTGACACCCCCTCTCCACCACAAACCTGGCTATACTAAAGAAGATTTCAAGAGAAGAAATACATATTTAAATATTCCCCCATAAAAATAACCCCCTGCAAATTAGGAAGGAGGATTCTAATCTAGACCTCTATGACACACTCGTTTTCAACGCTCACAGAATTTGTTTTATATGTGGGCATCATTCAAGCCTGTGACCTCCTCAAGTTCACTCTGAAGTGGTACTGCCCTAGTAAGGAGCTGCCTTCTATGATACTCCCAATAGTGTATTTCTGTTGTGAGTGGACCCGAACTAACTATAAAACAGTGATAACTTTGACTAATAGCAAGTAGTGTTTATTCGTTCCGTCGCTTCCAACTCTTCGTGACTTCATGGACCAGCCCATGCCACAGCTTCCTATCGGTCGTCGCCACCCCCAATTCCTCCAAGGTTGAGTCCATCACCTCCAGAATATCATTCATCCATCTTGCCTTTGGTCGGCCCCTCTTCCTTTTGCCTTCCACTCTCCCTAGCATCAGCATCTTCTCCAGGGTATCCTGTTTTCTCATTATGTGGCCAAAGTACTTCAGTTTTGCCTTTAATATCATTCCCTCCCTCAAGTGAGCAGTCTGGCTTTATTTCCTGGAGCATGGACTGGTTTGATCTTCTTGCAATCCAAGGCACTCTCAGAATTTTCCTCCAACACCACAGTTCAAAAGCATCTATCTTCCTTCGCTCAGCCTTCCTTATGGTCCAGCTCTCGCAGCCATATGTTACTACGGGGAATACCAATGCTTTAACTATGCAGACCTTTGTTGTCAGTGTGATGTCTCTGCTCTTAATTATTTTATTGAGATTTGTCATTGCTCTCCTCCCAAGAAGTAAATGTCTTCTGATTTCCTGCAAGTACTAGATTACAAACAAAAAGGTTGAAATGGCTGTTGCTACATTCTGTTCTAGAATGCTTAATTGAAACACGACACTTGTAAAATAGGAAGTATGGGATAGAAGCAAAGCTGCCATTTCTATTCTAAAATGCTTTCTTGATACACTGTTGCAAGATAGAGTGAATTCCCATTTAAGGAATGGAAGCAGCCATTTCCAAGACACCGATAGATAATAAACAAGTATTTTCTAATTCCTTTCCCTGAACTCACTACCTTAAACCATTCTTCTATAGAAGATTATCACTTTGTATGTGAATCTTCATATCACAGTGTGTCTCTATTTTTACTAGAGTCTCTTTTATGGAGGGAAAGTCATTCATATTTTTGTCAATATCTTATCAAACACCCTCACTGCAACCTTTGCAGTTTTTTTTAATGTGAACTAATAGGGGAAAGAGTTGAGTTTGTGAATAACAAACTGCTATGAGAAAGTAGACTTGGAGGCTTGCTCCTTGGGGAAAAATAGTCAATAAAAAAACCCAGAGCCTAATGCTCTAGAGGTTACCTAATTGAAAGATATTTATGTTCTTTTTCATTCCCTGGAAATTTAGGAAACAAGATAATGCATTCGCCGCATGCAGGAGGGCAGAGTAATTGGCATCATAAATTCTAGGAAAATTTCTTTTGAATATTATCACTGTATGCAGCTATGATCTACTTGTCACTGTAATCCGTTGTAGCAATCTGTATTTGTACCAATTTGAAGGCTTTTTGGTCATGGCTTTTTGTTAAAACGTTTTTCCTGTTTATACCAAAAAAAGGAAAAAAAGTAGTGCAACAATACAAAGCTACAGTAAGTGAACAAGGGAAGGAAAACCATCAGGTAAGTGCTTCATAGAAACTTGACTAGCAGCCCATTCCAACCCAAGGGCTAAGCAGCACAAGTCAGACATAAACTCAGCATAAGTCGCTTATGTCGAAGTTATGTCTGGAATGCGACCATTTACGGCGAAGTTATGTCGAAGTTATGTCAAATTTACGACCGACGGACTAAGAACGGACACGCATGCGCACCACCGACGCCGGCATAAGTCGGACCTAAAGTCGACATAAAAGTGGGCGGACCATGGGGCGGAAACCAATTATCATCGGATTCCAGACCCTGGCGAGCACAGACACGCCCCCTCCAACACAAATGCTGACACAAATTTTATGTCGACCAAAAGGGTTGACATAAGTTCGAGGAGACCCATAGGAGCCATTTTACCTTTCCCACTCCAGCCCTCTCCTGAAAATTTCTAACACCCTACTCCTGAGTTAGGTCAGAGTTATGTCGGAGTTGTGTCAGCAAAGTCTGGAAACTGACAGAGTTATGCCAAAGATAGGGAGCCTATCAGCACCCAGCCCCACCCAGCCTCTTTCCCACAAAAGCCCAGCCCCAGACCTCCAGTCTCTCTCTCTCTCTCTCTCTCTCTCTCTCTCTCTCTCTCTCTCTGAGCACGTGGCGTGGGGCTCTGTCCCCCACAGCCACAAAGTGGGACTTTGTCGGTGGAGGGCAAAATTCACAAATACCCCACTTCTCTCTTCTCCTCTCTCCTCTCTGCCCCCCTCAAGGGCAGAGAGGGCTGTTCTGGCTGTGACCAACCTGTTTACAGCTGTGCCTGGGCAGCTGCCTCCATGCTACCATTTGCTAACCCATGTCTTTCTCCCAGCCTCTTCCCCCCCCCCCACAGGCAACAACACCAGCAGGTAAGTGCAGGTAAGAGCAGGGTTTGTGCTGACATATGGTCTGACTTCTGCCTCATTGCATATAGAAATATATGATACATGCCTCTTTACCAATGTGCCCTCTCATGTCTGCCTGCATTGCCTTCTCTGAAATGCCTCTTTACCAATGTGTTGTCTGATAACTGCCTGCTTTGCCTGCTATGATATGCCTCTTTGCCAATGTGTTGTCTGATAACTGCCTGCTTTGCCTGCTATGATATATAGGATACATGCCGCTGTACCACTGTTGAGTCTGATTGCTGCCTGTAGTCATGTGAGCAGACAATGCCACAAGTGTGGAACTGTTAGCCTTATGTAGACACCAGCTGTTCCCCCCCTTTTCTCCACAGGGTCTACTGACAGGTCAGTAGTGCTAGGTTTGCCATGGTTGTGACCCCCAAGCTGTGTTGTTGTCTCTCTCTTTGACCCTTTCCCCTTACAGGATCATGCTCTCCTTACACCCAGGTAAGCAGCTCAGACCATGCTATGTGTGTCACACCTATCAGCTGTGTTTTATTTCTCTCCCTGCAGGCTTTTGCAACCGACACACTGGCTTGTCTTCAATGGCGACTGCTTCCACACACCAGCTGACATGTAACTCCCCCTTGTTTTTTGTCTCCCCAGGAACGTCCACTACCCCCTACCTTCCTGGGAGCACCCCTGGGGCTCCAGGCAGGGTGCCCCACTATCGTCTGCCTCGATGCTGCCTGAGGTCAGGGAGCCAGCCCTGCAACCCTCCTCAGCTGCCGGCGCTGCTGCTGCTGCTCCACCTCCCTGGCTGTCGTACTTGCTGCCCCTCCCCTTTCTATGGAGCAGGCTGTGGTTCCACAGGGGAAGAGCCTGCATCTCCAGGTCCATGGGGCAGGTGTGCTGCTGCTGCTGCTGCTTTCAGATTGGCTGCTGTGACTACCCCTGGCAGCCTCGCCTGGCCATCTCTGCTAACGTTCCAGAACAATAAAGACGCCCCTCGGGCAGAGCCCCAGTGAAACATATGTGCCCAGTGTTTACATAAGCATTGCCCCACACACACAGACAGCCCCCAGCACTGAAGCCCCTACATGAGTCCCATCCAGGGACTGCCATGGCCTTCCCTGGGAGAACACAGCAGGGGGGCTGCCAGACCCCCATGGCACAGAGGGGAGGGGGGAGTTGGGGGGCCTCTCAGGCAGGCAAAGAGTGACAGCCAGGGCATCCGCCTGTAATGAAGGAGCTTCCGTCGAAGGTCCGCCCGTGATGAAGGCGCTTCCGTCGAAGGTCCGCCCGTGATGAAGGAGCTTCCATCGAAGGTCCACCCGTAATGCAGCCGCTTCCGCCCAAAGTCCATCTGCATAAGAGGCGCCTGTTTCTGCATTGCCTTCATCTGCGGAGCGCCCCCTGTGTCCCTATTGGTCTCTGCAGACCCCTCTCTCGGAATCTCTCTCCCACCAGCCTTGTTGTCTGTCTGTCTGTCTCTGACCCACCCGTGCCCCTCCCCAGCACCCACTGTCTGCCTGCCTGTGTGTCTGCCTCCCCTCCCACTCCCTGATGATGACTGCTGGCCACCCCCCACCCTGCCAGAGCGCCTGCCGCGAGGCGCCGTCGTCGCCCCATCTGGGGGCATGATGAGCTGTGTGAGCCCTTCACGCTCGCAGCAGACAAGCCCAAGGCATCTCTCGGTCTTGGCCGGGGCACAGAGCAGAACGCACGCCGGAATGCCTTCTTCGTGGGCATTGCCCCGGCCCTGGAGGCCCTGGGCTTCAGGCAGCGCACGGGCAAGTCATGTCAGAGGCAGTTCCAGACATCATGAGACCCCCCTTGTGTGTGACGTTCCCACCCCCTCCTTCCCTTCCCTCCCCCGCTCAACCCCCCATGACCCCCACGTGCAGCCTCAACGTGGCTTGGGGGTGGCATCGCCTTCTGCAGGAGGGGGGACGGCCACTCTCCCCTGCAGCAGGTGGCTGATGCACAGGGTGCCCTGTGACGGCTGGCTCAGGCACCTCGCTCACCTGTCACCTGTCCTGCGCCCACCAGATGACTGGCGCAACCCCCTTGCCTGCGGTCAGCCCCTTTGTGACCGGGCTGCGACAGACCCTGCAGCAGCTGCCATGGATGTACACTGACACATGCAGACAGAGGCCTGCACATGCCCAAGCCAGACACGGAGCCTGGAGAGCCTGCCGGCCTGGGAGGTAAGTGTTGCCTGGATCCTGGGGTGGTGCTGGGCCACAGAAACTGCAGCCTGCCTAATGCAGGCATAACTCTGACATAACTCAGACATAACTTATGTTGAACTTATGCTGAACTTAGGCCACTCTTATGCCAGACATGCGGAGGAGTTGGGTTGGAATGGGCTGTAAAGGTCCTAAGGTGATATAAAACAACCGAAACCCTGACCATGCTCCTTGGACACTGTGGTGAAACCTGTAGAGTCGGTTGCTGGCCCCGAAGTGGCCTCCGGGCTCTCCCAATGCTTCCGGAATGACTCTAATTTGGAGCCCATCGGAAGCAATGGCAGGCAGGAGAGTCCAGATCATGACCCACCTTGGCATCGTTTTCTTTGACAAATGAAATCCATGACCATTACAGATAAATTGGTTAAACTGATTTATAGAAGTCAAAGCATTCACGTAAGAGAGAAAAGAATGATTTACTGATTAGAACCTAGGAGATCTAGATCACAACAAACTTCTAAGGGACACTCCTCCTGATAAACATCCTAACAGCCCAATCCTATCTGCATGGCATGTTGGTGGACCCAAAGGTGGTGTACTGAGCAGTATGCCATCATAGCAGCCTCTCTCCTGGCCTGTGGACCACTGTTGCTGCTGCAAAGGCCCGCAGACTTCGCTCCATCAGCGTCAGAGACCGGCCGCTGACATAGTTTTGCTGGGAGTGGGGGTGGATTGGGGTGGGGAATTTCAGAACTGGGATGGGGCGGATCTCAGTGGAACTAGCAGCCACCAAATCCTATACCCTTGTTTTGGGCCTGACAAGCCCCCTGAGGCGGTACTGATCTATGCTAGCAAAATTGCTGGCATAGATCTGGGTAGGCCTACAGAGGACCAGGCAGCTGCTGGAGAGGCAAGTAAAATTTTTCTTTACTTAACTCTCCCACAGCGCAATCCGACTTAACTTTTTTGCTGTTGTAACCAGCGGCACAGCGAGAACGGGAGGCCCCAGAACAGAATAGGGATTCAAATCCGGGATTTGAAATCCCCTTTGAATTCCTCTTTGGGAGGGGATTTGAATCCCTTTTCCGTTCTGGGGCCTCCCGTTCTCGCTGCGCCGCTGGTTACAACAGCAAAAAAGTTAAGTCGGATTGCGCTGCCAGCCTGCTTGTTCCCCTACTGGCATGCAGGATACAGTACTTGCTGCACAGCACCGGTGGCCCTGCATCCTAGATTGGGCCATTAATCTTATACAAATCCTTTAAAATTCCTTCATGGCACGATAGAGGCACTATTAACTGAGCAGCATGCTCCAAATGTGGCTGTAGGCAAATGTGAGTGTTAATTTGAGTTACCAGTACAATTCTCACCTTTTAAACTTGTGCCTTAAATCCTAAGATCATACCACATATCCAGTTCATACTTTTTCAGCATGAATATGTGCTTGAACAGCTAATAACCAAGCCCAGAAGGCCTCAAGTTGATGAAGGTCATCATGAGACAGACTTGGAGAAACAGTTTCACTTTTGAAGCAGAAGCCTATGTGAGTGGTTGGGCCTGTATGAAGCCTATGTGAAGTCTATGTGAGTGGTTGCCCCAACCTTGGTGGGGTGGGGCAGAGACTAGGACTCAATAGTCCTAGGCCTAGATCAGCTAGAAGCTGTTCTGCTGTCATTTCACCAGTCTACGTTTTGGGCACTGAATGGACCTTTCCACTGAATTCTAACCTAGAAATAGTCTGGTTATTAGAAGTGGTCTGGTACCTGCTGCTGATCTCACACATCCAATATGGGCAAGAATAGATTGCCTTTTCTTTCCAGTTCAAAAGTTTGAGATGCTCTTCCTGTACAACCTCAGGTAATTTATGTTGTGAACAGCACAGGGTGTGTTTTGAACGCTGTGAGAAATATTTGAAAACCAACTTCCTTCAGAAAATGGAGCCTCGCTTCACTGTGCCCTTATATGAAGCTCTGAAAGAAGGGCTCGTTGCAAGGCATGAACACCAGGTGTTCCTGTTGAGCTAGACTCATGGATCATGCAGTGAACCAAGAACATAAGGCGCTATATGAAGATTGTCTCAGCTGGCGTTTTCTTGTACCTTATTTGACAGGTACTATCCAGATGTGCCTCAAACTGCTTTCATAAATTAGATTTTCTAGCATAAAGTACCACTGTGAGAAAGGTGAACGGAGCAAGCACAAAGAGTAAGGACCTCATTTTTTGAGGGGAAAATTGTTATTCCAGAAAAGGTTTTGGGATTACATGTTTTTGTTCTTTAAAGTTTGGCTCACCATGAACAGTTACATAAAAAAAAAGACAAGGCAGAAAGTACACATGTCAGCTGTAAACTAAAGATGACAACCGCAGTCCTTCAAGCAGTCTGTGCTTGATCTCAGAAATCACCAATCAAGGTGGATGAAGTTTTGCTCACTGGAAGTTTAGATTGGCATCTATTTATAAAATTAAATTATGGGACTAGGGCCTGTTTCAAAGTTTCCCGATGAGTTGTTGAAATCCTAGGCCTTTATTAATGAGAAATCTTTCACGACTGGGACATTTCAATTCTCAGTGGTTTGATATGTGCAAATTTCTGTGTGAAGTCCTCTGTGTTCAATCAACGACCGATGAAACACTTCCACAAAGTGTTTAAGATCTGCTTCGGCTTTGGGCTTTGCCTGTCATTGCTTCCTCCCATATACCGTATTTCTTCGAGTCTAAGGCGCCATCAATTCTAAGGCGCACCTTTACTTTCAGTACCACCAGCAGGGAAAAAAAAATCAATCAATTGTAAGACTCACCTCCCTTCATTGAATCTATTCGCTCAGCACCAACTCTCCCCAGCATGTCCCGCGCTGCAGCTGACGATGACTGAGTGCCTTTGCTTAGCATTTCTGGCCCCGCCAGAAAGTGCCATTTCCTTCATTACCTGGGCTTGGGGGAGCTTCAGGGAGGCCTGCGCAACCCTTCGCGAAAACCGGAAATGGCTGAAAATCACAATTTTTCACCAAACTGAAGATCAGGGAGGCCTGCAGAGGGTCGTGCAGGCCTCCCTGAAGCTCCCCCAAGCCCCGGTAAGTAAGAAGATAGCATTTTGGGGTGCTTTTTGGAGACCTTCGATTCCAAGACGCACCCCATTTTTTGAAATGCTTAATTGGGAAAAAACATGCGTCTTAGAATGGAAGAAATACAGTATTCACCTGTCCTTAACAGTTAGTCGGGAAGCACTTGTGTCGTGTCCTTTCCTTTCTCATTCTTCATTCCGGGGAATGTGAGGCTCAGGTCATGGCATCTAGTCTGTGCAACGCCCTTTCTAAAGCTGTTTGCTTGCAGCCTCTAACTGTAGATTTTTGCTAAGATTTTTTTTTAACTTCAGAAGGCATTTCCAGTCAGATAATGATCTTTTAGCTGTGCTCTATGTCTCCTGAGAACTGCTTTTCCCCCACTACGTTTTATACTCATCCTTTTCTGACTTTTCCCACCCAGAACCAGGGGTGTCACTAGGGTTGGTGACACGCGGGGAGAGATCTCATAGTGTAACCCACGTGGACCTTCTCCCATACCAGACCGCATGATGTGGAGGCCTCCTAGGAAATGCGATCCCCATGTGGGTTGCAGTGGGGATTGGGAAAAACCCATTTTTACCAGTGGTCCCATTTTACATCTTTTAAACGATGGAGCCAAGTTGTTAAATTGGGAATTACGAGCAATGCGAAAAAGCACACTTATTTGACAACCACAGAATGAGTCACACATTACAGCTACCCCTAAGTGGTCATTTCAAGAGCCCATGGATATGTGGTCAGGCTCACTGCCAGTCTGCAATGGCAAAGAGGTTCCGTTTGCATGCTCCAGCACCTTGATGAGGGGTGAGTTTCCTCTTCCTCTTGTGCCAGGTTTCCTACTCAAAGGCATTTTGCCATCTCTTCTGTGATTTTTAATTTGCCCACTAAAACATTTAACAGAATCCAGGTATAACAGATGGCCAGTATTTTGTTAACCTTCCCCCGGGTGATGACACAACAATTGCTTCTCCATGTGCGCACTGGAGCAGAACAATAGCAATGCTGTATGGGAAGTCAGTTTTTGTCTCTGATGGGACCAGACGCTATCCCTTTTCAAACGAATCTCCACTAAGCATAAGCTTAATGCAAAGTGCCCGGTTGTGTTTGGTTTTTTCTTAATCCATAAGGAGAAGAAAAATAGTTATGGGAAACCCACTGTCACAAGCCATTATACACCTCACTCATTCATTCGATACAATATGCTTAGCGTCTGGTGTGCTCTCAAGAATGGCATTATTGTCAAAACAATCTCTCACGGGGCTTTAAAAGGCATTCCATATAAGAGCTTCTTACTCAGATAAAGCAGAGTGGAGTTAGGCACGGCGCTCCCATTTCCACCCTGTCCCTTGCTCAGAGAACTGCAGTATGGAGTGCATCTTACTTATTGGAAGGATTACTAAAAGAATGAAGACTGTACACCACTATAGTCATCTGCACTGTGAAGATAGAAATACTGGCCTACCTTAGAGGGTTGTTGTAAGGATAACTGAGATGTTGTCTCTGCTATGCCTAGAACACTTGATTGTTTTTATATTCTTTGTATGTGCATTGCGGTTTTTAAATGGATCTGTTGTGAGCCATCTTGGGTGTCCCAGTTACGGGAGGAAAGGCGGGACAGAAATGTTTTAAAATATATAAAATAAACATTGTGCCTTTATGCTTATTCAATTTTATTTGATTTTACACATTGTTCTGTTTGTGATTGAGCCCATCCTTGATTCAGGTTCAGCATTTGGTGTATTCTCGGATGGTCACAGATGAGGAATCCATTCCAGGACAAAGAGTCCCTTGCAGGAAGAGGCAGGAAGGATTCTAAAATTGCAGTCTGTTTGTGGCCATCTTCAGAAAAAGAATCTCAGCAATAATCTCTGGATATTATTAAGACCATTCTGCAGTCTAGATGAGCAGAGTGGTTTTAACAAAATCCAGAGATGTATTTTACAGATTTTTCTTGGAGTAAGCCTCACTGAACTTAATGGGATGTCCTTTTGAGTGGATGCGCACAGGATTGAGCTGCTAGTCTCGTTTTCAGGAATTCCTGGCCCTCGGCTACACAAGCTTTATATTATCATGTGTTGTTGGGAAACAGCAGAATGCCAGGTTAAATAAGTATATTTCTCTGCCTCTGAGAACATGGCTACTAGAAGCTTATAAGTGTTTATGTCCAGACTGAAAACCTCTGCCACTTGACTCTGGGCAATAATGTTGATTCCTGACTGAATTTTGCTTATCTCCATCATCCATCAAATGCTTCATTGCCAAACACACCTAACTTAAGATAGTAAAGGTTTCCCCTGCTCAAAAGCCAGCCGTGTCTGACTCTAGGGTGCAGTGCTCATCTCTATTTCTAAGACCGAAGAGCCAGCGCTGTCTGAAGATGCTTCTTTGGTCATGTGGCTGGCATGACTAACAGAACGCTGTTACCTTCCTGCTGCAGCGGTACCTATTTATCTACTTGCAATGTCTTGCTTTCCAACTGCTAGGTTGGCAGGAGCTAGGACAGGAGACGGGAGCTCACTCCATCACACGGCACTCGGGTCTCGAACTGCTGTCCTATTGACCTTCCAGTCTGCAGTTCAGCATCTTAACCACTAAGGCTTAAGCCACTGTGGCCCGTAACTTAAGATAGTGTGATTCAAATCCTTATACACAAAGTCCCCAATATATATCCTAGTTCTGTTACAGAGGTTTGTCTGGAAGTCAGAATGGATGTTAAGTCGGAACAGCTAGTTCATGATGGCTCAGTGCTATTGCGCCTGCATGAAAGCACCAGAACAGATGGACTGTGCCTGCGCAAAAGTGCCGATATGGCTATCCGTAACTCGGGACGTACGTAAGTTGAACGTCTCGGGGACCCTGTGTACTAGAATTTTGGAATTGATAACATGGAGGGTTTTCTTGGGGGGGGGGCTTATGTACTTCTATTTTTTAAACAATAGATGGAGGTTAGAAAAACAACAACATTGTGGTGTACATTTCTTATATATTCCAGCTCAAATTTGGGCCCTTAGAGGAAGTTAGATGTGCTAAAAGAAATCAATAGATATGAAATTAGGGCCAAAGTGGGTTTTTTTTTTTAATGTCACTGGCCCTGGCATACATGCTTTTTTCCCTTGTAAACTGTGTGCACACAAATTCCCAATCTGGATTGGGGCCATGGTGGGAGATAGGGGGCTTGCCGTGGTCCTGATTGAAATCATACACATGCACAGGTGCATTCTATTTGTACTGGGGGGTGGGAGAGCTCTCTTTTGAGCCAATGGAAGATTCTTTCGAGGGCAAATAGCACATGTGAGGAAAGGAATCCTGTGTTGGAGTAGCAACAGCATGTGAGCTGAGCATCCCAGTATGGTGAGCAAGTGTGTAGATGCCAGTCTCCACCAGTAGAGGGGTTGTTGCTAGTTTAAAAGCTAATGGGCTGCTTCTCTCCCTACATCTGTTTAACCACACCATTTGGTTCTTGTTCATGATGACTTGCAGTTCTGCCTTTGTCCCACTAATGCCATTAACAAAAGTTAGTTTGCTGTGTGTGGGGCTGCTGCTTGAATCTTTCAGCTCCGCTAACAACCTGATCTGGTGTTAAAACATAGTCACAAGCAAGCCACATCTCCCCCTGTCCCTCCACATGTGCAGAAAAGAAAACAAATATGCCAAGACCAATGACAACACTGAAGAGAATTCTGGTTTGGTCCTTAGTCATGATCGGTTTGTCTCATTGGTTTCAGTGGGTCTTAGGCATGATTAACTTTCTTCATACTGGGGCTTTGAGCTCATTTCACTGTTATTCTTTCTCCTTAGGAAACCTTAGAACTGTTATTCTCGGAGGAGAATAGCATCATGCATTTCTGACTAGGGCTGGCCATCCCTCACGATAGCTTGCCCGGCTGCTGTGTCCAATTTAATGCAGGGCTTAAACTCTAGCCAAGTGTAATGTATTCCCCTCGGCTATTCAGAAAGATGATGCTCCTGTGAGCCAGGTATGGTCGAGACTCTTCCTCATATGATTATGCATTGCCGACTCCATTTGGCTCTTCATAAGAAACTTTTAGCCCCCCTGCTGAGTAAGTGGGAAGGCCATTAGGATTGTATTATATTAAGGAACACCTTATCACCTGAGGATTCTGGTATAATGGAGACAGTGGGAACCCTTTTAAAATATCTCTTGATTTGAAGCATTGGAGCCACAAATATGGTCCAAGCTTGGCAGCTAATTAATGCTTTGCTTATGCAGGTTTTTCCCCCATCTTTGTTTGTTTGATTGTTGATTTGTGTTGTGGTTATTTGTGTTATAAGCCAATAAAGGTCGATTATTATATATAACAGAATTCTTAGCACCCTCAGCCGACTACAAATCCTAGAATTTGTTTGCACGAAACCATGGGAGTTAAACTTGTATAAAACCAACATACAGGAGTTGTGTAGCTACATCCTGTCCCTGGTGTGTTCCTTATAATTTAAATTTTAGTGTGTCAGAAAGAAAGGTATTGGATGAGAAAAAGGAAATATCAGGAGTAGATTTAGGAAAAATGTGATAACCTAGCAACGCTTACTGAGAAAATGTGTGCATTCTTCTTTATAATGTATGGGCAGTCTATTGAGGGTGGGGCTCTGATGTTCGACAAGTCAAACGTTTAAAAAGGTCCTTATTTTTATTTAAGTAGTCTAAAAAAAAATAAATCCCACACCCTCAGTTCAGATAGAACTCCCTGGGGGTTTCACTCTGTACACAGAACAAACGTTCAAGACGCAGGCGCAAGAAAAAGAAAGGAAGGAGGGAAGAAAGAAAATACAAACACACTTGGGACAAAAAAAGCAGAAAAGTGTTGTTTATGCTGTTCAAAAGGCTTCTGTAATTGTGTATTCTGCTTGCTATTGTGAAGCAGCCGTTTTCCTCACACTGTAAGTGCACTTAAATATCTAAAGCACATACTGCGAAAGAGCCAAGGGAGGACTTCAGCAGAGGGAGTGGTGGTTGGGGAGGAGGGGGAGGAAAGAAGGCTGCAAAAGAAACTGGGCAAGAAAGTTACAGAAAACCTCATCACTTCTAAGAAACCTGCAGGACATTTGTCAGAATCCTGGAAAAAAACAGAGGGGAGAATAGCAAAAGAATACAATGCCTCAGAGTTCCATATGGTTTTTCATTCCAGCTACAGACACATAATCTTAAATTCCATGCTGTTTAGGGTTTAGAGGTATAATAAAAGCAGGTAAATAACTTTACATTCCATGCTGATTTTTAGATGTATCCCTATGGAAGCATAACCTCCAAGTCAGAGGGTGCATCTTGCATCCCAACATGATCCGTATTTGTTCTCTGCCAGTGGACCAATGAATTTTGGTGCCAGTTCCCATTGAGATTAAAATGAAGCACCACAGGAAGTGCGACACTCCTGTCAAGCTAGTATTATTGGTTGCGAGCAGGTCTGAGTTAAGGTGGAACTGAGGACCTGTTTTCTGGAGACACAGGTAGATCCATCTCTACTACTGTCTTAAAACTGGTTTAGCACTCATTTTCTCCATCCTAGAGAACTCTGGGAGCTGTAGTTTTGTGATGGGAGCTACCAATATCTAATAGAGAATTCTCAGCACACTCACAAATTACAATTCTAGGGATGTAAAGGACCCCCCCCCCCCCGGTGATATTTCACTTATCTTGTCTGGCTTCCTTTGAAAATTCTCAGATGTCTCTCCTTGGGAGGAACCCTGACATTGTTAAAAGTTTCCCTCTGTGTGTGTGTGTGTGTGTGTGTGTGTGTGTGTGTGTGTGTGTGTGTTTATTTCAGTGCCAACCGTACAATTTCCAGGATTTTTTTTTAGAAAAGCCATTACAGTTAACATGATATAAAATGGATATCTGTTGGTAGTACAGATGAGCTCCCAGAATATTCATCCCACCCCTGTTCTTCTTTGCATCATTCCTAAAAAAATGGACAACTTTTAAGATGTTGCATTTTAAAAGGATGTAGAAAAGATCATATTGAACAATACACAAAATACATTCTATGCAATCAGTCAGGAAGTTACATTATTTCCAGAAAGTGGCTAAGGCCCACACCAAACCCGCAAAAACCTATGTGGAAATGAACTTTCCCTCTACACTTTTGGATGCAAAACCCATGTTCCTTATCAGTGAGACATCCTTATCAGTGAGACATCCTTGAGTTTGTTGCCTCAGAATATCCAAATATCTCTTTCCCACTTTTTCACCTTGAGTTTGGAGACTTGCTCCTGGCAGAGTCCTTCTTCACTACAACTTGCCCTCTCCTTGTTTTTGGCTTTAAAGGGCTAGTAGTCTAGGATGTCACCTCACCTCAAAGGACTGAAAACTCCCAGATATCGAAAACCATATGAGTAAACTCTCCCCCAAACACATCACTCTAACTGGATATCTGCGGGTTTGTGCCAAGTGTACAAGAGGATTTGTAAAGCAAGGACATAATCCATCGGGGAGGTCTCTTGCCCGTTGCCCAGTCTCTGCTGAAATGAAAGGGTCTAGCTCTTTGGATCTTGGCCAAAGTACTAAGGATCAGATTCGAGCTGGGCACACTCCCAAGCCCCACTGAGATAAATCAGAGAACAGCAAATGCACTACTATGCTCTTGCGTAGCTCATGTTCACTAGTCAGGTTTGTGCAGGAGAAATTCTCAGTGGATTGTGTTCAAAAGCAACACATGGGAAACTCTGAAGAACAAGGTAGTCCATTCAGGAGGTGGACAGAAGAGGCTGCCTCAGGTGGTGGATTAGTGAATGGTATGCAGTCATCTGTCCGCCTCAGTCCACCTGGTCTTGTCATCCTCCTCCACTACTGCTGCTGTAACTATTCCTGTGCTCCCTCAATTTGAAAAGTAAAAGAGGAATAGAGAGGAAGAGGAAGTGTAGGAGAGGAGAGTGGTGGCCCAGAGAGTCACCTGAGAAATGCTCTAGGCCACCGTTTTCTTTTCTTCCTCTTCTGCTCTGTCCTCTTCCTTTTCAAATGCAGCATGAACTGTGACTGCAGAGTCAGTCAAAGAGAAAGGAGAAGGTGCCAGGTGAGGCAGCAACGGGTGTTGGGGAACGAAAGTGCAGGGGCAGCACATGGCACCCCACCTCACGCACCTAAAAATCTTAGGCTTCCACTGCTGAAGAAATACATTCTTTAAAATAGAAGAAAAAGACGGTGCCATGTTGCTTACAGCATATTATAAAAAAAACGACAAACCACATTACATTCTTTAAACATATGTCCAAATTTTTATACCTAAACAAATTATATTGATTTATTCAGGTGTAGAAATTTGGAGGTATATATAAAGAATGTAAACACAAAGACGTGTTTTGTGTTGTAAAGAATGTAAACACAAAGACTGCGCACAATGTGTGTGTGTGTGTGTGTGTGTGTGTGTGTGTGTGTGTGAGAGAGAGAGAGAGAGAGAGAGAGAATATGTAGTATGGGTGTGTATATAATAGATATACACAGATATATAGATGTGTGATGTGTGTGTGTGTGTGTGTGTGTGTGTGTGTGTGTGTGTGTGTGAGTGAGTGTGTGTGTGTGTGTGTGTGTGTGTGTGTGTGTGTACGTACACACACACACACACACAGACACACAATTTACAAATCCAGGCTGACAAGCCTGATACTTGATTGTTTTTAATAAAACAGATCAGTGTGATAACATTCTAACCAGAGTAGACACATCAGTATTCACCATAACAATGCATTTGTGTGTCACATTTTTTTTACAAACACAGTGAACCATATTTTGATCTCAATTATTTCGATCTCAATTACTCTAGCAAAAAAAAAAAAAAGGATATTTGTGGAATTATTCTGGATTTATAGCTGCATAATAGCATAACTGACCCAACGGTTAGAGTTGTCATGTTTAGCAACACCTAATTGCCTCTGAAAGGTATGCAGTTTGTACTCTTTCCCCCTAATTACTTAGTGAATTGCAATTAACATTCTATTTTCAGAAGCATTTTTTTGGGGAAAAAAAACCAACGGTGATAATAAATCCCAAGCTTTAAGAACTCCATTGGCACATCAGTCTGTGATTTATGATATGCAGCAAATACAAGTTGACAGCTGATTCTTATAGAAAACCAATAATACATCTTTTGGAAATCAACAACTATTGTTGATCTAAAAGGAACACTCAGACAAAAAAAATGCTGCATGCTTTGGAAACGAAGGAGTGTCAAGACTTGAAGACTATGTCTTTTTCTGTGCTAAATTTGATGTCAAATCATGAAATCTAGAAACACAGAACAGAAAATACATATTAAAAACAACAATTGAGTATTCAGATGTTCAAGTTGCATGAGTCCTATTCAGCCATTCTCTGAAAAGAAATCAGAGTTTGGGAAGGGATCGTATATATATATATATATATATATATATATATATATATATATATATATATATATATATATATATATATATATATATATATATATATATGATGTAATGTTGGAAATTCCTGGATGCCTTGTTCAAATCTCCAAGCTTGGTTGCACTAGTTATCTGGAGATTCAAATCATGCTGATTGCTAAAGACTTCAGGCCAATCCTGGAGGGTCGGCAACCCTATGTAGGACACTGAGCACCCTTCATTCCAGTATTCAGCACTGAGCTATTGACAACTATTGTCCCTATGTGATTGCAGGTAGAGAGATCATTGTTAGGAGAAGCAAGTAAGGAACAGAAACTTACAGTGGCTGCTCTCTTATTGTTGTTATAAGAGCTGCACAGTGTTATGAAGTTCCTTTGCTGACTGCTCCAGACTCCTGTTGCACCATTTATAACATTTCTGGCAGCAAATATTACACCTGTGGTGTCAGGAAACTGTCATGAGTTTGTCTGTCCGAATTCTGTGAATGGCCTATTGCAGGGGTTCTCAACCAGTGGTACTAGTACCACCAGTGGTACTTCGACCAACTGCTGGTGGCAGTGGTGTTACGAGCCGGCGCATCACCCCCGGCGGGAGGTCGGCCAGCTCGGCGCGTGACCCCCACTGCCGCATCACCCCACCCCCACTGCTGCGTCACCCCCCACTGCCGCGTCACCCCCCAGTACTCACCGCTCATGCTGGGAGGGGGTGACGGGCCTGGAGGGTGTCGCGCCCAGGCCTGCTCGGCGAGCCGCATTTTCTTCGATGGCTCGGCTGCTTCTAACCAGGCCGGGCAAGGCTGAAAGCGGTGCATGCCATTGCGCACAATGCCGCTTGAAGCCTTGCCCTCAGAAGGACCGACCGAAGACGCGATTGGGTCTTCATTCAGCCCTTCTGAGGGCAAGGCTTCAAGCGGCATTGTGCGCATGCCGCTTTCAGTCTTGCCTGGCCTAGTTAGAAGTGGCTGAGCCGCTGAAGAAGATGTCGCTCGCTGAGCGGGCCTGGGCGCAACACTCTCTTGGCATGGCATCCTCCTGGCGCGTCACCCCCTCCCAGTGTGTCACCCCCCGGTGTCCTGCCCCCCTGCTACACCCTAGCGACGCCACTGGCTGGTGGCACTCAGACCATCGGAACCCCACTCCGTGGCGCTTTCGACTGTGCGTTTTCACTCCTGAGAGGCTCCTGCCTTTGGCTGAGCCTCTCGCGAATGCTGAGAAGAGCCCTTGCACCCACCCAGAACCTCCTGTCTGAGTTTTCTTGCCTCCAAAAGCCTGAAAACCTGGAAGTAACTGGTGATGATATCATTGCCAGTCACTTCAAGTGGTACGCAGCAGGAGAGTGGCACCAGAGGTGGTACTTGACAGGGAAGGGGTTGAGAACCCCTGGCCTATTGCTGTAGTTTTGCCTATATACACAAACTAATGTTTGGTCAAAAGACCTAAGAGGACTCCTAGTGTTTCTTGATAACTGGAGATGATTTTCGTAACATTCCAGAATGTCTCTCTGGCTTTTGGAAAGTGACACCCTTAATGGGGGAAGGGGTGAGAAAAACAGCTTGGAGCAGTTTTGAAACTGGGGCAGACAGAGAGGCAAAAGGAATGACAAGCTTTTAGCTTGAGTTGAGCTATTCTGGGAAATCTGAAAAGAGACCTAAAATTACTTCCTCATTTGTAAGACATATACAGTTTTTTGGTACGATAGATCAGGATATCTGTTTTATTAGTAGTATTCCAGATTGTGAGGATATGAATATATGCAGTGCCAAAATGATATACACAAGAACTGCTTAGATGGAACATGAGGGCAGGACTAGAACATGAATCAATAAATATGAGAGCAAATCCATACATCATTTGCAATATTTTTTATTTCTTGCATCCTGAATTACACATATTTATGTTCCATGCTTTACAAGAGGAAAAAGTGCCTCTTCAGAGGAAAATGTCATTTCAAGATGTTTCTAATAAAGTGGGCCTTAAAACATTGACAGCATGCAACTTTCTCTCTACTCGCAACTAAAATATAAAAAAGCAAAGCAAATGACATCATTGTATGTGTGAATGAGCTATCATAGATCTCACCACCACAGAGAGAACTTTCATCTCACCCAAGGCCACCTCAAATGCAACATTCTGCAATGGTGTCAGTTCACATATTTAGCTGCCAAACAGGGCTGTTTCACCCATTATGTCACATGCCTGTACAGTGCAGTTTTTTGTGCATCTGACTATGCCTGTATTCATGTTATAAGTCAACATGGGAACTGGAGCTCTTGAAAACACAGAGTACTGTTCAGTACTGCTGTATGTGCGCTGAAAGTAGCGAGTGAATAGATACCTGAAGATCAACATCGTACAGAGATTGCATTCATTCATATTGAACATACTGTGTGAATTGGGATATCAAGGGATGAGACATCAAGTGGTGAGAAATCAAGTGATGTACATGCATGTGTGAACTTTCCCTGGGAGGTTTCCAGCCCAGCCTTTCTCTTGCCAGTTTAACTAAGCTAGGCTGCAATCCTATACACAGTGACATGGGAGCAAGTCCCATTGAACTTACTACTGAGTACTAGACATGCATAGGATTGCCTATTATCCTATGCACATTTACTCAGAAGTAAATCCCATCTTGTTCAATGGTGTTTACTCCCAGGTAAGTGTGTTTAGGAGTGCAGCCTAAGAGTGTCGTTGGCTGTACTTGCAGTATGATCTGAGATGCGTAAAGGTCAGGCAACATTTTAGTCCTACACTCCAGAAATGAATCCCACCAAAGCTGAATGCTGGCAAGACCAAAAGGCCTGGGGTCAGAGCCCACATGACAGCCATCAACAATGGCTGCAACATGGTGCGCAATCCCTGCTTGGCTCATGATATTTTGAAGCAAGTACAGTCTGTATTGAAGGAAGATTGACTGTTATGTTGTGAATCTCTTTAAACTTCTACCACATTCTTGATGGCCACTGGAAGGGCAATGGAAATTACCGTGCTGATAGCCCAGTGGTTCCCAAACTGGGAGGCGCGGTTCCCAGGGGAGCCGCTGAAACCAGCCAGGGGAGCCGTGGAGTGCCACAGAATCTTCTTGGAATATAGTGCAATGCCAATTGGCAGGCGTCAACACAATGTAATGGGGAGCCGCGGCCAATGGTCGCCAATGGTCAAGGGAGCCGCAGGTCGAAAACGTTTGGGAAACACTGTGCCTAATTCCGCATACTCATGTCTCCTAAATGTTACAGTCTGGACAGCGATCGCTTGCCACAGAGAGGCCTTTTGGCAACCACAAAATGTGCTCTGGCCCTGATGTGTCTTTTTAGCATGTCACCTCAAGTTGCATAGGAACCTGCCTTATACCGAGTCAGTCCATCAGTCCATCTGGCTCAGTATTCTTGACAATGACAAGGTTTCAGGCAGGAATTTTGCTCTGCCCCATCTGGAAGTACCAGGGATTGAATTTAGGACCTTCTGCATGCAAAGCAGATGGTCTTCCACTGAGCTACAGTCCTTCCCTCTCTTATTTCTTGCTCAGTCCTCTGGGCCAATGTTATCTGTGAGTTCACAGTTTGAATATAATTTGTGAACGGACATGGTTGATTTTGACTGGAGTCTAATTGGTTGCCACTTATCTTTGAATATGTAGTCTTTCATTTATCTCCCCCTTTAGATTTGAGTTGAAACTGAAACATCAGTCACTCACAGCTTCTTGCAAAGTAATTTCGTGTCACCGGTGCACAAATGAAGGGCGTGCAGCAGGTGTTCAAAACATGGGCAGCTTTGAGAATATGAATAATAAAACACCTCTTTGGAGGAGCTTTTATATTCTGTTTTGCATTAGTCCTTCCCACCTGAAGAGCACAGTCTGTAACAGGGTGTGAATTAAAGTATTACTACAATGGTACATAATTATAGCACACTCCATAGTTGAATCTGTGGCCTCTATTAGGATTCTGCACGCTAGTCATTTTGTGCGTGAGAAAATGATGGAACATCGTTCCAGGGGACCTCAGGGCTTTACGCTTGCAGGAGTCAGGATCATGCATAATGCCTTCAGTTTTCCGAAGGATGCACCACATACACATAGACACACTCAAGCATATATCAGTTTAAATTCATTCCTGGCTGCCTCTGGAACTGCTCCAACCCATCCCCAACTGAGGACTGTTAAAGTGTGTCTTGTAAAGGCTCATCTCATTTTACATTCCCAGCTGCCAGTTACAAATACCATATACCATCCTTTTCCCTTTCTGAGGCTCACCAAAAACTCTCCTTACTCACACTGCTCCTCCATCTCCTTCCACTCCCTAGATTGGAAAAGGAAGAGGGGGATGGAGAGGAAGAGGAAATGTGGAGGGGAGGAGAGTACTGAACTAGAAAACTGGGAGGAGCAGAGCCTGGCACATCATCAGGTAAGGAGGGGCAGCATTTGGCATGTCGCCTCAGGAGGTCTTCTTCGGCCAGCCCAGATTCCAACTCATCAAGTCAAACTTTGGCTTGCCAGTCAGTGAGTCTCAGCAGTTCTATAAAACTCCATATAACCCTGAATTTCCAAACCTGTAGCATAGCGTTTAGTGGTGAGAATACAGCCGTATGGCTATCTGGTTGTTCACAGCCCTATGGCCAGTCAGCATCAGTGGCAAAATCAATAGACATTCGTGAGTAAAGCAAAGCACTCAGATAAAACCAGGGCCCTCCTCCACCTTCATAAAAATCCAATTTCTGTGTCAAGGAATCTGAAAATCCGTGAACGGATTAAACTTTACCAATTAAGTGGAAAGAAATGCATTCAGAAACAATGAGAAAATGGTCTGTAATTTGCAATTTTCAGCCATCTCAGAGACAATGGAAACACATGCACTTTTTCTTTAAATTGCCCTAATTATTTCCCATGCAGTATACTGACTAGATGGCTCAAATAGATGGATGGGTATTCAACAAAAGATGCCTGATGATCAATTGAAATGACAACCACATTTAATATTATCAGGAATTACCTGGAAAACTATTTGCTGCTACCATCATCTTTTCTTTGCATCTGGATGTCTAATGGTGCTTTTAATGAAAGAGACAAGCATATCTTAACTAATTACTTGGCGATATTGAAATTACTCATGTCAGCAACTCCTTTTGTCGACTCTTCTTGGACATTTGGTTTGCTTTTTTCTTATAACAGCACACACAAAATTAAAAGACTCATCTTTCCATGTTATGAAATATGAAGGTAGTGTTGTGACAAATGATGCTCTTCTTGCATAGTGAAACTGATTCTAATTAAAAAAAAACACATCCCATTTGTGATAGCTGCTCTTTCGCACAGTAGAAGCAGGACATTTGAGCACTCCTGTGGCCTGTTGAGTTCAATGCATTCAGCATTCCTTACAAAAATATTATTGGATTCGAAACCTAAAAAATGGAGCCCTTATGTATTCAGGATTAAAGATGTCACAATGTTAATCCATTATTAACGGTATGTTAATCCATTAGGGCAGCTCAAATTACAAATGTGCCTGGCTCAATTCCTTGTGCACAGAATCAGGGTGAACTGAGCTATGATTGCGTGCAAATGAACACAAGCAATCATTGTTGTGTTTGTCCTGACCCTGCAAGCTTTTCCATTGCCTCCACTTCCCCTTCCTCCTGCCTCAAGGCATTCCAAAGATCAGATGCTTCAAGCCCCAGCACAGCATTTTTCCCTGATGGGGCTAAAATGGGACTACAGGTCCCACGAGCCCCTGTGGGGAAATGACTCTCTGCACTCGTTCCCAGCAAGGGCAGGGTCCCTTGGCTTCAGAGAGCAACACAACAGATCAGGTGGCACAAAAAAACCCAAAGGGTTTTCACCTATAAGGCCTCTATCTTCTCATTCTGGGCAACTTGTCTTCTAATGAGCAAGTTCTCATTAGACTGTCCCTACCTGCTTTTATGTCCCATCCCCCCAATTTAGCTCACTAAAGCCATCTTCAGGTGTTCAAAATCTGGGTATGATGTCCGCAGATACCGGAGGAATGAGGACCTACCAGTTAGCTATGCGCTCTGGCACCGACACACTGTGTAGCCATGCCCCCTGCTCTCCTTGTGTTCAGCAATTCTGCAGAGACACAAGCCAAATGCAGGGAGAGGTTTTTTTCTGGTGATTTGGAATGCTGGGTGGCCACCAGCATTCAAATCACAGGGAGAAACTCTTCCCATTCCCATCATCAGCATTTGCTTCTGCAGACAAGTGCTGAACACAAGGAGAGCAGGGGGCATGGCTAGGAAGTGGATTGGCGATGGGGAGATGGCCAGCCAGCATTCCCATATTCCCCTATGGTTAGGTACAATTAATCCAGTTCTGAAGAGGGCTTATCTCAACTACACCCATCTGCTGAGCTCATCCCCTGTCTTACAACACCACTTTGAGGTGATAAGCACAGACAAGTTACTCTTCAAATGCAAACAAGATATTTGTGGTATGACTCAAGAAGAACATCCCCTGGCAGCCAACTGGTTAATGACAGTAACCTAAATTGTAGTAAATGGCTTTCAGGTCAGGTTGTTGCCAACAGCTATTATTATTCTGATTCTAATGACAAGCCACCAGAGAGAGATTGTTCTAATGCCTCCAGCTAAGACAAAGACACAGACAAAAATAAAAGTTGACAATTTAGAACACTGAATAAAAAAAAATCAACAAAATGTAGCAACTACATTATAAAAATTGATTTAATTATATAACAAATATGGCATCGTTTTCTAAAGAGATACAAGGCTGGGTATTAGGAGGGAAAGGCAATCTTTTCTAAACTCATCTCAGATTAACTCAGAAATGGTCTGGGATCATCTGAAAACAATTGGAAGGTTTTAGACAATTTTTCTGAGCCAGCAACAGGCCTGGAAACAACCAACCTCTCAACCTCACATAATTTCAACCTGTACAATGCAATGAGCTCCATTGCACTGAATAGGGCGATGATTGATTAAGAGGCCACAGTGCAAAAACCCAGGGTCAGGAAGAGAGAAGCAGATTTTTATGACCACCTGAGCAGGGAAACAAACAGTTGTTTGCCACCCCCATAACCATCTAAGTGAAGCGAAGAGATGGTGTCTTTGGGATAAATACATCTTAGGAACATTAGCTCCATAATAATCCTAAATTCCAAACAATTACTTTATTCTTCTATTCAACTCTCTAGAGAAAATACATAGACACCCTACTACACATATAATATATAGAAGTAGAGGAGGTGCCAAAGGCAAAACAAGGGTCCATAGATTGAGCTGTACCATAAGCAAACCATTGCCCATGTGAGCAACTACGACATCAGTATTCTGCTCAGTTGCCTTAAGTGAGGCTGATAGCCTGCCCCAGGGGCGTCGCGACGACGCGCGACACCCCTGAGCGGGGGCGCGCGTCACCCTTAAGGGGGAGGCTCCGCCCCCACGCGTGACGTCACGCGCAGGAGCGGAGCGCCCTCCCCGCTCCGTTTTTGGCTCATTTTGGAGCCAAACGGACCCAGGGGAGGGAGGGCGGGCCCACCTTCTCTTCAAAAAAGTAAGTGGGGGGAATCGCGCGTCACCCCTGTACGTGCAACGCCCCCCGGCGGCCCGCCCCCCCCGCTTCCCCCTGTCGACGCTAGTGGCCTGCCCAGAATGTTGGACATTACAGTTCTAGATTGTCCTGCTACTAAAATGAAAAGCTCCAGCACCCAGCATTCCTGATCTAAGAATTCATGCCAAATGGAAGAAAACTGGAGTGAATAGTTTGATGAGGAAATGGAAAAGATGAAAGTTATTATTTCTTTGCATGACCAACTTTAACTTCCTTACAGTGGAAACACACATGACAACTGAATTACAGGTTGGTACCATTATCTGGACATCCAAAATCCAGAGTATTCCGAAATCCAGACATTTTAGGGGCTATGACTTAAAAAAAACACACAAACTTTTTCCAGCACCTGGTTGGCATAGCGCAAGGCATGCCGGGGCACAAAATTATTAAAAATATTCTATAAAATTACCTTTAGGTTATGTGTATAAGGCATGTATGAGACATAAATGAATTTCGTGTTTAGACCTGGGTCTCATTCCCAAGATATCTCATTATATTTACACAAATATTCCGAAATCCAGACAACTTCCTGTCCCAAGCAGTCCTGATAAGGGATACTCAACCAGTATAAGTTACAGGACAATACCATTTAAGCTGTGAGGCTTAAGTCTTCAAATATATAAATCAAAAGACCTTTCATTTTGAGGAAGCAGATTCTAGGTTTAGTTTACAACAGTGACATGTCCCACCATAAAGCAATCTTCCACTAGAAGGCAAAAATTTACCTGAATGGAAACAATGCAAGATTTATTGCATTTATCCAGTTCTCTCTTATCTAGACACTTTTTGCTGTTTTATTCTGAGTCCATTGTGAAGTTGCTATCTAATATTCCCTAAAGTAAAATTCAAGGAGAATGTAGGTTTCATTAAAAAACAAAACAAAAACATTTTTCTCCTACGCCCTCTTGCAGTCAAGGTGGTTTTGCAAAAAAGATTAAAACAATACATAACTAATAACATCACACACATCACACTAAGCATTCAAACAATTTGGACGTTCCTATCCAGGTAAAGTAAGAAATTTAACGGAAAGCAAGAAGAGTCTTTCTAAAAAACTAAATTGTTAAATATTTCAGTCCCCAAAAACCTTGAAAACTAAAGATGAATGAGATATAATTAAAAAGGTATAAATTAAATATATACAGCCCCCCCCCCGCTATCCACGGATCCGGTATCCACGGATTCACTTATCCACGGATGACAGGAACCCCCCCACGCTCCCCTCACACACACACACACACACACACACACACACACACACACACACACACACACACACACACACACACACGTGCGCGCGCGAGAACCTTTGCTGAATTGGTAAATACTTTGCTTTCTCTTCCCCCCTCTCCCTCTTGCAATTATGCTGTATTGAGAAAGATAGTCACTCCTTGTATTACTTGGACAATGGACAGGCAGGGAGGAATTTTGGTGTGGTGTGGGTGCTTACTGCTCCTTCTGCTCCTACGTCACACACCATACTTCCAGGTCTGCCTCCCCAGGCTTGGACCTCGCCGCACATCACTGGAGCAGGATGTGTGCAATCCCACTCCTCATTATGCAAAGAGGGACCTGGTCAGAAAGTATCATCTTGTACTATCCATCACAGGCCAACTTCTCACTGAGGTGGTAGATTTATGTCTGGACTATACCACTACAGATGGCAAATGGGAGCTCACACAATGAAATGCTACTTCATTCAAAAAAACAAAAAAACAACAACCCCCCTCCACTTAGAAAATTATCAGGGAGGAGGATTCCAGCCTTCTCTCTGACATGCAAGTTTTCCATGAGCGAGGAATATTTTGGTATGGCAGAATGTCCTAACTGTAAGAGCTATCTGGCATTGGAACAGTCTGCCTTGTGCAGTTGTGGGCTCTCCCTCATTGGAGGTTGTCAAGCAAAGGCAGGATGGTAATCTGTGAGGGCTGCTGTAGTCACCCGTGCTGAGCAGGGGGTTGAACTAGATGACCTCTAAGGTCCCTTTCAACTCCAGCCCTCTATGATTTTATGATTATTCACTCCTGTGAGCTCCCATCTGCAGTGCAAAGTGGTACTATCTGGACACAGGTTTACCACCTCTCTGAGAAGAACTAGGTCACGGTTACAGTACCAAACTTTCTCAAAAGAGGACATCAGTTATTGAATAGGCCTCTGCAACTTTAGATGCTGAAAAACTGTGAAGTATGCATAGTAAGGAAGAGCAGGGGAAAAATGTGTGCTCTTAATCTTCCTGATGCTCCATTATGAGGATATAACAATGCTAATGGGAAACACATATACTGTAGTACGTTGATTTTAAATGCGGACTGAGAAAATGCTAAAGCAATGTTACTGGAGTAGAACACAGCCCTGTCTCAGAAAACCTCCCAGTATATCATTCTTTTCCTTATCAGAACTATGAGCCTTTCTCATTCTTATTCAGCTCTTTTCTCCTGGCCAGGTGAAGATAAATTGAATCAGGATGCAAAAGAAGAGGACAGGTTTACTGATGCAGCCTCATTCTAAAATAAAACCACTTTTTCCAGGGTTCCGTTTAGTGCCTAAATGGATTTTTGTGCTCAGGAGAAAGCTGGACTAAGGAAGCAGAATGGGTAGGAGTGTCTAGAAACCTCTAGAATGGAATGATGATGTCTTAATAAATGCCGAGACGAGGATTTGCAGGTTAATTTCACACAGAATGAAAGCGTCACATAAAAGCTTGAGAACTGCTAAAATATAATGGGAAGTCATCTAAATTGAAATGATGTTAACTATTTCGGATTGCACAATTTAAAGGTCTGGATCATACTCAGCCCTGGGCTTTACATTCTCAATGCAGCATGATAAAGCAGAAAACCATAGGCTTCTATGAATACATAAATAGACACATGCCATGTGCTGACATAATGTTGCTGGAGGTGGGGTTCTGGGAAACAGAGGCTGCTAGGAGACAGCATTCCCTCATTGTCACCCTCTACCCTCAAAGAAATCATTGACATCTGCCCCCACCCTTTTCACCACCTGCTCATGGGGTGGCAAAAACGGGGCTTGGTGGTTCAACCTTAAGCTTGAATTTTCTAATGTTGACATTTCGTCACATCTGCCTCTCTGGGATGCTGCTGCAAGTTAAAGATTCACTGAATCTAGATGCCTGTCTGAACCTAGTGCTGTTGTTTCTCTCTCTCTCTCTCTCTCTCTCTCTCTCTCTCTCTCTCTCTCTCTCTCTCTCTCTCTCTCTCTCTCTCTCACTGGACACATGGCGGAAAAGGAGAGGGGGAAGGTTAAGAAACCCCTGTTTGGTCCTGGGTGTGAAGGGCATCTTTCTCAGTCAAGTGGCTGACAATGTGTGAGGCCGAGGACCTCTCTCTCTCTCTCTCTCTCTCTCTCTCTCTCTCTCTCTCTCTCTCTCTCTCTCTCTCTCACTCACTCACTCACTCACTCACTCACTCACTCACCCACCCCATTAGTCTGCACACAATGGAAGCCCCACGATGTCTAGGGTGTCATGCCAGCACCTGCTACTCAACTGCCCTTATTTAGAAGACTCGTTTGTCTCTCAAACTGTGCCCAGCTCTAGCCGACTCTGCAAGTTACAGCCCTGTTATATTCTGGGGTGCTGCCAACACTCCTGTGCCTGACTCCATTTTTTTGGGGTCTCTTTTGGTGGTATCCCACTTTGAGGTAGTCACTGTAAGGAGGAGCCCTGTAATAGCTGGGGTGCTTACCTGCCAACTCTCATCCTTTCATTGCTCGCGACTTCTCTGCCCACATGCCATGGACCAGTTCAGTGGGCAACTGATGGCCCCTGTACCCGCCCCACTGCTGCTGCCCACCTCCTTAAAAGAGGGTCTGTGCCATATGCTGCTCCCTCTGCCTGCCCCAGTATGTCTGCGCAAGACATTGTGCCCGTACACCACTGCTGTCTGCTTCACTGCGAGAAGGACTCCCCAGTCTGTCCCCAGTGACCAGCCATTCATTGTGATCTCATGCTGATGCTGATGTCTGCCAAAACACTGACTGACTCATGTGTCTTTGTGTTGATGTCGCCCACCTGAAGGAGAAACTGTGTCCTCTCATAGCAGTGGGCCGTGTGAAGGAGAGAGAGAGATTGAGATTGAGATTGAGATTGAGATTGAGATTGAGATTGAGATTGAGAGAGAGAGAGAGAGAGAGAGAGAGAGAGAGAGAGAGAGAGGTCCTCGGCCTCACACATTGTCAGCCACTTGACTGAGAAAGATGCCCTTCACACCCAGGACCAAACAGGGGTTTCTTAACCTTCCCCCTCTCCTTTTCCGCCATGTGTCCATTTCACCTCTCCTCAGGCTGACACCACTGGCCACTGGTGCTTCTTAAAGCATTTGATGAGTGCCCTCTAGCCCCTGCTGGCTGCCCGTGATTGATTCTCTCTGTGCTACATCCACCCGATGTCTGCTAGTATTTCTTTCATGAATGGAAGCCACTGAAGAGTACGTCACCACCGTTTGGGGTTGGGAAAGTATCACAGAGCCAATCTGAGAAGGGCTTTTGTCATTCAGAGAGAGAACGATTAAAAACTAAAATGAAAACAATTTTTTGAAAAAAATGAAGACACCCTAGAACTAAAATTAAAATCAAAACCAAGAGAAACTTCAAAGTTATCACATGCTCATCCTTATGATTTGATGCCGACATATCTGAGGGGGCAACGGGTTAGAAAACTCTTGAGGATAAGCGTCAAACATGAGGTTACATCATCAGTGTAGTTCAGGCTTTTGGGATGTTGTTTTTAATACTAGCTTTGGTTGGCCTCCAATCTAGACTGGAACTACAGTAATCTAAAAAAGAGGTGGAGAATGGGAGCTTAAGTTGATCACAGCTTCTCCCCAATACCTCCCCCCCCCCCCAGCCACTGCTTCTAGTCAAGGTTCCCATCCACACCTGATAGAAAAATGGCGGAAGAAATGGGAGTACAAAAGAAAAGCACAGTGGGCAAAAGACTAAGCACGACGTCCCTGTCCAACAGCACTTCTCTCCTCTAAAACGTGCCCCCCACCCCGCCAGTCACGTTTTTGATGACTGCTCAATGCTTTGCTTTCAGAGCCGGGAAGGGCTGAAGCATGGTGTTAAGAGCACACACCAATGGGCTGACTCAGTACTGGATAAGGCAGCTTCTTATTTTTTCAGCCTGGTTGCCTGCAGCTGCTTCAGAACATGGTTTTGGCCCTTTAAAAAAAAAAAGTTGCAGTAGCAGCCCATACATTCAAACTGGGTACTCAATTCCGATTGGGAAAATGGCCCATGGAAAATGGAAAAAAACCTTCCCACAGCATCATGAACTTGATCCCCTGCAACTACTATTAATATTTTACCAAGCACAGGAAATCCTGACCACAGATCTCCATCCCATGCCACATCTGGTTGCAACCTGCTAGGGCAATATCCCTGGCAGCCCTTCTGTTTTTGCTGTCCCATGCGGGCAGCAAAACGAGGAGTTTCTTGGCATGGCTGATGGGCTGCATCTGGCTTGGATTGTGTAGCCCTGCTTGATAGACACAAAACCTTCTCTGACTCGGTACGCTCCACGAGCACAATTCTTAGGGATGCTTTAAACACAAATAAAATATACTAATATACAACCTGATTGCTTGATGAAGGAGGGCGGACATATTTTGTGCTCACCCAGAAATCAATTCTGGCAAGTGAGACAAAACAAATCAAGGATTCCAGTGTGGCTCTGAATATGTACCACAAATCATGTGAATTTAAAAATGTGCCTATTATTCATGAGCAGGGAAAAAAGCCCCTAACCCATTGCACATTCAGATATTCTCATGCCAGAGGGAGTTTTCAGGCACCTTTTGTAAGTAAAACATATTTCATGTACTTACTGAGATAAACAATGCAAAATGAGTTGTATGGTGCAGTCTTGCCAGGGCTGAAGAACGTATAAATCATTGATAACTTATTCCTGCACTGATGAAGGTTATAATGAGTTTGTGAACTGCTGTCTTCGCTTGTTGTAAATCTAAAAAACAACACTGAAGAATTGCATGCGACGAAGAGGCAGTGTGATGATGCGATGACACTGCATGGTACAACTTAATATAGCTGACTGCAAAGATCTCTGTGTATGTGGAGCCTCAAAAGCACTCTCTCTTCCAGTTGTTGCTCAGAAATACTGGATGCTGCAGGTGTTCTGTTGCGCAGAATGTGATCAGGGGGATGCTGAGAATGGCTGGCAATGTTTTCCCACAATTATGCGTGGTGTTATTCAGATTGATAGCTCACGCCGTTCATGAAGCTCAGACTAAGGATACAGCCAGTCCTGATTTTGTTCATTCTAACAATAATGTTAAAAGTGATCACATCAGGGGTGGCCCATCCAGGAGGCCAACTGAGACAATCACCTCAGGCAGCAGGTTGGTTTGGGGGTGCTGTTTCCCGTTGCCACTGCTTCTCCTCCCACCCCTGAATTTGAAAAGGAACAGAGGAGTGGAGTGAAAGAAGAAGTGCTAACTGGGCAAGAGGCACTTTTTCAATTGGTGTTCCTCTTATATTTAGCAGGGGGAGAGTAACTACCCCCCTTTCACCCCAACACAGTGTCTTTTCTGATGGCTGTTTGCTGGTGGTGTTTTGCATCTTTTTTAGATTGTGAGCCCTTTTGGGACAGGGGGCCATATAATCATTTGATTTTGTCTGTAAACCGCTTTGTGAACTTTTTGTTGAAAAGCGGTATATAAATACTGATAATAATAATAATAATAATAATAATAATAATAATAATAATAATAATAATAATAATAAAGCCAAATAGCAAAGCGCTACACAAGGAAGATAGTATTTGACATGCTGCCCCAGGCACTGGAAAGCCCACATAAGAACATAAGAAGAGCCTTGCTGGATCAGGCCAAAGGTCCATCTAGTCCAGCTTCCTGTATCACACAGTGGCCCCACCAGGTGCCTCAGGGAGCACACAGCCAACAAGATAACTCCTGTTTCCTGCTGCCACTCCCCTGCACCTGGCACAGAGAAAACCTACTTCTAAAGCCAGGAGGTTGCTTATGGCTTGTAACCTGTGATGGTCTTTTCCTCCATGGATCTATCCAAGCCCCCTTTTAAAGGCATCTAGGCCAGGTGCCATCACCACATCCTGTGGCAAGGAGTTCCACAGATGAATTACACACTGGGTACCACCTTAACTTCATGTCTTCAGATCTTGGTTACTGCTTTTTCGGCATCTCTTCCCCTGTCGGGAGATGGGGAGGCAGGGATGCAGCCCAATCTCTCCATTAGGAGTGGCCCATGCCTCCCCTCTGCCTGATGCCTACTACTGTTTTGCTGCCCCACTCACTTGCCTGTCCTCCCCCACACATCCCATCTCCTTATCTACAGGGAGGACAAGCAAGCAAGTGCACCCCCCTGTGAATGGGGGGAAAGAGGCACCTTTGCCCCCTTCCCATGAGCTTGGCGTGCAGCCTTCCTCCTCCGCGCCACTTCAGTTTCAAATGAACAGAAGTGGTGCATGCTAGGAATCCAGAAGCATCCTGTTAACTTAGTCCATGGAGCCCTACTAGGAGGAGATAGTTGACAACCCCACCTGTGTGTTTCCCGCCCCGTCCTAGTCCCCATTTACAACCAGGAACAAGGAGGCCCCACCCCCTCTCCGTTGGAGCCATTCCGTGCAGTGAAGGCAATGGTTCGAATGGGGAGGGGGTGGCGCCTCATCGTTCCTGGTTGTAAACGGGGACTAGGACGGGGCGCAACTTACAGTACCGCCCCCACCGTAGAAATGCCTCTGATGCTGCACTATCACTGATACAGGTCAATAGAAACCTTGACTGGATCAAGGGTATTAGCTCACTTCAGGGTGGGAATCTGCAGGGGAGGGGCCTCTACTCCCAGTGCCTGCAGCATCCTCACTCTGTGACTTCTTGGGCTCTGAGGGAGGAAAGTGATCATGAGCCCCCTGTTCTCTGTTGCCATTGTATATAGTGGGCAGTGGCAGGGGGATAGGAGGGGCAGCATAAGACAGCTATGCTTTGCTGACAGGTGCCTATGATGAAACAAAGGGCATGGGTTCCATGTGGGTGTGGCTAGCTTGGCAAACCACTGCAGTAGGCATGCTGTACCACATGCTAGCCCAATGACTGGCCCACGCAGGTCTCTGATAGGGCCCATGTGCTATGATCTCCCAAGCAAGATACGCCATTTGCGGTGATGGAAGATGTCAAATGCTGGATGAGGTGCTCTTTGCCTGTCTCCTGCTGTGGCTAGGTGGTTAGAGAGCAGCTTTGTGGAGTGGCTGATATAGGTTCTAGACCCTCTTTCCACTCTTCTTTTGTTCCTGCCATGGGTATTTATGGCCAGTCACACAAAAGGTGAGTGCAGAGGCGTACAAATATATGTGCAGCGCCCCAGGCGCGAGCGGGTACGCTACCTCCGAGGGGCGCCCGCTCGCGCCTCTTGTTCTTAGAAAAAAGTGTAGCCAAGCGGCTCCCGAGCAGACTGCCGCTGCTGCGCGCTCCTCCTCGTCCTCTCCCTCCTCCCGGCAGCCCGCAGATCAGCTGGCTGGCGCTAAAGTCAGCTTGCTCATGTCGGAGGTAGACCGCGGCCCTCCCCTCCGACATAAACAGCGCCAGCCAGCTGATCTGCCTCTAGCCTGGCTGCCCGCGCGCCCGCTGCTTTCCCCTCGTCGTTCCTCGATCCATCCCTCGTCGTCTCCCTGAGTCCCTCCAGGGCAGCTCGGCCTAAAGCCGAGCCGACTTCAGCGCCAGCCAGCTGATCTGCTGGCTGTGCGCTCGTTCCTTCAAGCCGGTGACGCTCTGCTTGGGGGAGGCGGCAGCCGGGCTCTGGCACGAGGGGGGCGCTCCGGAGTGGCTTAAAACGCCACTGGGTGAGTGCTTTGCTGGTGAAGGCAAGTTCCTTGACTGGGCTGAAACCCATCTCGCTTGGCTCCTAGCCTGTGCAGTGAGCCAGTGTCTTCCTGCCTTGCTTGAGCACTGTTGAAGTTCCCCTTGTGACTCATCCCAGTCCCTCCCCTGGCAAAAAGGTCCCTTACAGCTGGCAGATGCCCCAACGGGGACTTAAACCCTTGCCATGGAGACTTGTATGTTTGGTTTCACATGGCTGCCCTCTTCCAAGGGGCTTCTTCCATCTTCCAAGGGGCATCTTGGCACCCACATCTACCAAGTGGCATTCTCCAAGGGACATCTTCACATGGATTCCCTCTTCCAAGGGACATGGAATAACATCCTTCTATTCCATCTTTCTACCCTGTTCTGCTCTGCTCAAAAGATATTCCTCAGATGTGTTTGTATAAGTGGGATTGGGGGGGAGAGACTTGAACCCTGGCTGCAGAGACTCCTAGTCCTAGCAGTTTTTTTTTTTTTTGCTTTTGCCCCTTTGCTGCTGAAGCTACTGTAACCCCTGTAGGAGGTAGGGGTGCTATGGTATCCTTGTGTCATGTTTTGTATATGTGTATTTATGTGTAGGCCAGCGGGTGGCGCAGCGGGTTAAACCGCTGAATCATAAGCTGTTGATCGAAAGGTCGGCAGTTCGATTCCCGTGACGGGGTGAGCGCTCGTTGCTTGGCCAGCTCCTGCCAACCTAGCAGTTCCAAAGCATGTCAATGCGAGTAGATAAATAGGTACCGCTTGCGAGAAGGTAAACAGCGCTCCGTGTTCCAGCCGCATGCTACGCGCTGCAGCAAGGAGAGTCATGCCGGCCACATGACCACGGAGGCGTCTTCGGACAACGCTGGCTCTTTGGCTTTGAAATGGGGATGAGCACCACACCCTACAGTTGGACACGACTGGACTTAATTGTCAGGGGTCACCTTTACCTTTACCTATTTATGTGTAGTGCCCTTAGGGCATCAACCCATGGTGGGGGGGAGGGGTGATGCCTGTGGCTGTGTTATTCATTCCTAGTGGCTGGCAGGGGGCTGTTCCCCCAGCATTGGCCATCGTTATCTCTGCGCCTGCCACTGCCCCTTCTCAGTCCATCCTGGCAGTGTTTCTCTGGCTACCAGTGTTGGGGCTAATTGGATGAAGTGATTGGCTCCCTGGACATCATACCAATGACACATGGATGTCATGACCATGATGTGCTGCTGTCAGGATGCTGTTCCGTGGCTAACAGCCTGGGTCAGTGTTTCCATGGATGCTGGGGGTGTTACTGGGAAGGACTGCATCAGCATTACTTTGCCAGTGCGCTGCCAGTGTGGCATTGCAAAAATGGTCTTAGGATATGACTGACATCGCGCTGGGATCCATGCAATCCTAGGGCAGGGTCTGACGAAGATTGGGCCGTAAGCCCCTTTCTATATTTGGGCTATACACTGGTTTCTATGGAATGCCATTGGCTTTCTTATTGCACTAATGTATTCATTGCTTCTATTCCAAAAATATCAATGGCTGAACATCTAAAATCTATCTTGAATAGCATTTAAATATGTTTGTGCTGATACAGTTGTCTCGAAAGCATTATCTACAGTAATGCCTTGTTATTACATGATAAATGGCCACTTGTAGTAAAGGCATGAAATTGGGCAACATGGTCTGAAGACATATCAGCCTTTTAAAACATGTACAATTAGTTAGAAACTGCTCTGAAATGTCTCAGTAGTACGACTTTAAGAATAACAGCCCAATCCTAACTAACTTTCCAGTGCTGATGCAGCCATGCTGCATTCTGCAGTGGAGGGGGGGGGGCAGTCACGGAGGCCTCCTCAAGGTAAGGGAACATTTGTTCCCTTATCTCGGGGCTGAATTGTATCTGCATTGGCTCTGGAAAGTTGGTTAGGATTGGGCTGAAAGATTTTTACAGATTAGACTACTATTAGAAACGGCGTGGTAAGCTGACTTTCTGACAATTACTTCCAGTAATAAGGCTGTATTGACTCCTCCTTTCATCAAACAACTTTTTCCTGGCACTTCACAGTGGAAATAACAGGGAATACCCTCAAATCTCAAATTTAGGACTAAACTATACACAGTGCAAGGAATGCATAAAATTGTCCTGATTTTTTGGTGTTTTTTTAAAACAAAAATTAGTTAATTGGGGGGATGATGGAAGCCATGCGGGGTAGAGGGGGCTTAGTTCTTTGTCCTCTTCCTGGTTCTGATCCCAGTCCTGGCCAAGCACTATTTTTAGTGGGGGATAATAATGGCTTCTGTTGGCTTTCCTTTACCTGCACAGTATTTGGCCTCATTTATCCAGCGTGTAATTGGTTTCCAGCGTGTAATTGGTTTGTGGAACTCCTTGCCACAGGAGGTGGTGATGGCACCTGGCCTGGATACCTTTAAAAGGGGATTGGACAGATTTATGGAGGAAAAGTCCATCACAGTTTACAAGCCATGATGAGGATAAGCAACCTCCTGGTTGTAGGAGTAGGTTTTCTTTGTGCCAGGTGCAAGAGAGTGGCGACAGGATATAAGTATCTTGTTGTCTTGTGCTCCCTGAGGCATCTGGTGGGGCCACTGTGTGATACAGGAAGCTGGACTAGATGGGCCTTTGGCCTGATCCAGCAGGGTTCTTCTTATGTTCTTATCTAAATTCAATTTCAGCCTTTTCATTGGGTTAAATTATGAGATTTTCTGCCCAATCCTATCACCCATCATTAGCACCCAATGCAGCAGTGCCGATGGAGTGTGTGCTGCACCTAATTGGGGGGGGGGGATCGGACAGAGAAGGAGGCAAGTTAAAATATGTTTTACTTACCCATGGTAGGTTGCCTATGAGTCTCCTCGGACCTATGCCAGCCATTTTGCTGGTGTAAGTCCGAGGAGAGAAAAGGAGTGGGGCAGCCTGGGAAAGAGGGGATAGGATCTGGTGCATGCTAGTACCACTGAGATTCACCCTCCCTCAGATTTCCCTGTCCCCTGCCCTACCCCAATCCACCCCCAAACTCCTCCTGCCCTCCCCCTTCCAGCCCATGACATGCCTCCACCATTTACTGTAGTAAGTCAGCCACTTACTGGCGCAAACAGAAGCTACAGGAGCTGCTGTTGCACATTCTGCACCACTGCCCATTTGTGGCAGTGGCCTAGCTTTTGCGCTGCTGGAAAGTGCCCTTACTGTGCTGCCAAAATGCATGTTCCAGCAGCATACAGTGACTTTAGGACTGGACCCTTTATTGATGATGTCACGGCAAAATCAAGGACTGTCATAAAGAGGATGAGATGGGTTGCCACAGTCAACTGGATTCAGTGGCCGTATACTGTAGGCAAAGGGGGCCAAAGAAATAAGAACCCAGTACCCAGTACCCAAACAGAGGTAGATATTACAGACCAGAGAGGAGGAGGCCACATGGGGACATTGTTTTGGGCAGTAGCATCCTGTCTGTTATGACATCCAGCTCCAATCTAAACTTTCTTTGAAATCCCACTTTGAATATTTATCAACTTCTTAAAAAATAAAATTAGAACTCCTTGTCTCTGAGGATTCCAGAGGACTGACTTTAATAAATGGGCCCTTCCGGCTGTAAAATTCATAAATGCGATTAGTAATCAGATCTTTGGCAAGGGAACAGATTTCAGGGTGTATTTTGCCTCCTGTGCAACCAGGAATAGAATAAGGTACTGATGCAGCAAATCTGGTTCTGCCTCACTAACAAAGAAGTTAACAATGTTTGGATCTCCTTTTCCAGATATCTTAGTTTGGTAATTCATTCCTTGTTTTACTGATTGAACATAGTATGACTGGTCGTTTTTAAAAATAAGCACTTTAATAGTGAGTGGCCATAGCCATTAAATTATTTTCATCAAGCACAAGCCAAGTGGTTCTCCCCAGTCTCTGCATTAGAATTCACTAAGTATCACTTCCATTTTTGCCTTCTCAGATTTCCATTAATGATGACTTTTTCGTATTAATTTAGCAACACTTACTGACAGTGAATACAATCAGCTTGCTGTAAAATGCTAAGACTTCTCTGTGCTGCATTATACTTTCTGATAAGGATTTGTGCATACCAATGGCTTTCAATGGAAACGGGTTTTTTTTCTATTTATAATAGTATGCAGGAGGGTGCAATTGGGAATCGACCCAAGGTGGGCACAAAGTCCTAAAGCCTCCTCAGCTCCTCCTGCTGTGTTTCCGCTCCATTTCTTGGCACCCTCCAGGTGCTATTTAAAACAAAGACACACCACTAGACCATACTACGCATTTAGTGTAGTGCCTACATTGACTTACCCAACAGTGCTTCAGAACTGCATGATATTGCTTAACGCATCTGAATCATTGGCCATCAGCTCAATTGTCCATTCCCCTGTGCATCATTGCCTATTTCTTTTCACAAGACCACAAGGCGGTGGCTCCGTTGGCAGTGACTTTTGCTGTATCCTATGCTGCCGTTTGTATAGCGAATATATTCGTCTTAAAAACAGAAAACAATGGATAGTCGCAAGATCCCTAATTCAACTGACCTGACTCAAGTAGAAAGCGATTTTGCAGCAACGCAGCATTCTTTCCTACTTTTACATAGAATTTGTGTATGGCTTTAGGATTTGTGAAAAGAATGCACGTTGTAGTCACTCAGCTACTTACATGAATGGCTTTGTCCCCTCCAATTAAATGAACAGGAAAGCTGATGTTAGACTGTTTCAGTCATTTCTGAAGAGGGAGAATTGCATTATCAAGGCTACATCTTTTCAAATCCAGCAGAAATCAAGGATACTGCCTTTTCCTACAAAGCTTCTCACCTCCCCCCCCCCCCCCAAGTCTGTGTGAGTTCCATGCATGCACTGGGGATCACACCCACAGCTACACTGATTCTATAAAGGTTTATGATAACTCTTTAAACATTCACAAGACAACTGCCTTCAGCCTTGTATATGATTGGCAAGATTTGTTTATCAAGAGCATTAAAGGAAAGACATGAAATCAATGGGAGAATCAAGGTTTTCTTCAAATCCATCAATGTGTGACTTGATTTCAATACCAATAAACGTTGATTTTTTATTTCTTGTAGCAATGGACATGGAAAAAATAAAGACATGCAATATCTGGGATGAGATACCTTTCACCTCTTAAACGGCCTATGGGCCTTTTACGACAGCAGGACTATTGTCCCACTGGCGTACAAGGCTCAGTGACGGCACGAAGATTGCACCGCTAGCAGCCCATGTGACACCATGCTGCAAGGTAGCTGCAGCAGTGGATCCCCACTGCCGTGGACCCCGGATGGTGCCAGGGCAGGTAGGGGGAGGAACCAGGGGAAGGAGGGGGAGTAAGTGGGCAGGGAGGGGGAGGAACCAGGAGCTTGTTGAGGGCAGGAGGGGGTGGATCTGTCGGCCGTGACTTTTGCCGTATCTTACCTCCCATTTTGCAACCCGACAGGCCCCCTGGGCTGGCTCTCCTCAGAGTTGTGCAGCAAAATGGCTGGTGCAGGTCCAAGGAGATCCATAGATGATCAGCCAGCCTGCCAAGAGGTATATTTTTACTTACCTCCTGCAGGCTGGTAAGTAAACCTCCCCCATGTTCTGTTGGTGTTGCTGCATGCTATAACATGGCAGGGGATAGGAGCGGGCTGTAAACATTGTCCCCATGAATCTCCATGAGTTATTTCAGGATACATACAACTGCTTGTCTTTCCCAAGATCCTGCAATTCCACACTTGCAATAAACATTGCTTGTGCACACAAGTGGAATTCTTGATGGAGTTGTTCAGTAACACACGTCTCCAATTAAGCACTGAACGTTAATAGGGAAAGCAGAAAGCAAGGAGCTTAGGAACACTTGAATGCAGCCACTCATTCCAAATGTTCAAGGTAAACTATACATCAAACATGGTGGGCGGTTAATATATATTACTACAGCACTTGTTCGGAATGTGAAAAGTTTTCCATCGCAATCATAGTTTTGAAAATGCCCTTCTAAGACTCAAGTCAGCGTTGGGTGCAACAAGAAATGTAGCACTGTTTTTATAAGCGAGGGCTGCAGAAGACATCTGCAGTAGAGATTAGCCACTAGACGTAAAAAAGAATACTGAAGACTCCGACAGTCAAACTGGCATTTGCTCTACAAACAACAGTGGGTGAGACTGTGTCAATGGGGGCATGCCCTTTGCATAACTGAGCACTATCAAATAGGGTGCATTTCTAAAACAAACCATAGTCTGTGGAATCCTCTTCTAGGTGAGATCAGGAGTCCCCCCCCCCCGACCGCTGATGTTTCAAAGCGGTGTTAAAATGATTTTGTTTCACCAAGGCTTTAGTTGATTGCTGTTTGTTTTCTGCTCAGTGTAGGCTTCAGTTGGCTCTTGATCGTGAGGTTGTCTGCTGTTTTGCCATCTGTGTTGATGTGCATTGATAGGGTTTGTTGGATTCTTGGGAGTTTTCTTGTTGTGATGCTATTGTATTGATTTATTATTAGTTTGTAAGCTGTCTTCAGCTTTCCAGTTAGGTCAAGAAAGGTGGTATAGTTAAAATTATAATAAATAAGTGTTAGCTCTTCACAGTGGCGTCACTAGGACGCGCGTCACCCCAAGGCGGGGGGGGCGTGTGTCACCCTAGTGAGGCTCAGATATCGGCGCGGCCATAGGCTGCGCTGCGATTTTTTTGGGGGGGGCGACCCGCCTGCACCCTGCCCCGGGTGCCTTCCCTCACCCCGCGTCGCCCTCCGGACGCTCCGAGGCCGGCCCGGGAGCCGGCCTCGGAGCGTCCGACCCCGCCGGCGCTCCAGGGCCTTCTCAAAGAAGGCCCATGCAGCGCGTTAATACGGGTATTTTTACAATTTTTGCGCATGTGCAGAGACCGTTTTGAGGGCATCCGGAGGACCCACGTCACCCCCTGGCGGCCCGCCCCCCCCCACGCTCCAGTGACGCCAGTGGCTCTTCATGGGGCTCACAGTTGCTTGGAAAAGATAGGGAAATGAATTTGATGAAATTTTGTTTTGTTAGGGGTTCCTTTTTTCCCTCTGTCTCCTTCAATTCCAATGGTCTGGATGAGATGGGTGGGAGGGGTGTGTGTGTGTGTGTGTGTGTGTGTGTGCGTGCGTGCGTGTGTGCGTGCATGCATGCATCACTACATGATAATTAATATAAATGATCAGGAGTTGTTAGAACTGCTGCAACCAGTCACAACAACACCAGTGTTTGTTATAAGGCTATTGGGCCATGCAATATCCCAGCCCGGGCCGGCCCATCCATGAGACCAACTGAAACGGTCACCTCAGGCAGCAGATTGGTGTGTGTGGGGGGGAGATCCACCTGTTTCCATCTACTTGCCTCCACTGCCTCTTCCTTCTCCTTCTACTTCCTGGGATGGAAAAGGGAAAGGGACAGAGAGGAAGATGAAATGTAAGGTGGGAGGACAGTGCTGAGCTAGAACATTGGAGAGTGGGAGGAACAGAAGCTGGCACAACCTTGAGTAAGGGAGGCAGCATTTGGCATGCCACTGCCAGGCGTCAGGAAGTCTTGGCCTGGCCCTGATCCCAGCTGTAAGGTATTAAAGGTATGACTGGTGATTCCCAGGGCCTGGCTGCTTGGGCTGCTGATAATAGCTGAATTGCATATCATACCCTTAAGCTCTTCTTCAACACACTGCAAAATTGTGATTTCTTAAGCTGGTACTCATAACCAATGAGAAAGCAATATTAATGCATTGTACGCTACAGAAACAAGTTCAAAAAAATATTAAATCATCTTCACCGCCACCAAGTGTAGCTTCCAAATTGACTGATCAAAAAGAATGAAAAAGCTGAACAATTTAGGTTCCATATCCATGGTTAATATTATAAACTGTGAAAGCTTTACAGTGATAAAGTAAATCCAGTGGGCTGGATATTTTTTTTCCTATGCTGTGAATAGTAGCCAGGAAAATGAATCATGTAACCATGGCTGGAGGGAAAGTCCTCTTTTTTCCCCTTCCAGAATGTTGGGGTGCAGGGTGAGAAGCAAGCAGAATTTAAGGAGATCTGTTCCTTCACATTGTGTGTATTCATGGTAGCAAATCTAATTTAAGAAAAATAAGATAAGTCTACATATACTGTAAGATCAGGTGCATTCAGTAAATAGCTATGACCTTCCTCCTTTAAAGAGATGACTGTTAGCCCAATTCTAACTAGGAGTTATGATAGTGGAACAGAGGTTCCACTGTTGTAAATGGCCATATGGTCATGCCAGCAACCATTTTGGAGCTGCTACTGCAAATGACAATCATGTTGGAGCCTACTGCTGCTACTGGCTACCCATGGGAGTGCAGGGGGACTGGGGTGGGAGGAATGAGGAGGTGAGGAACTGGGGAGTATCTGTAAGGGGAGGGAGTGGGATAGGGGAGGGGCATGAGAGGGGGTGGATCCCAGCGGCAGTGGGATCTCCTCCTCCTTCACTCTCCTTGGTTCTGTGCCAGCAAAATGGCTGGCACAAACCTGAGGAGATCTATTCAGGCAGTGGAGGCTTGCTGGTAAAGGAACAAAATTTCCCTTAATATAAGCACACCTCTGCGACTGCCCCCCCCCCACTGTAGGATGCAGCACATGCTCTATTGGTGCAGCTGCATCGGTGGGTGGAGGGTTAATTAGAATTGGGCTGATACTACATTACTCTTTTTATTCACTACCTTAAGAAGTTGCCCAGTTCTAAGATAGCTGTTGTCAAGAGATCTTCTTGGATTTTTAAAGAGCTTAATCATGTTATTTTGTTAGTGATATTACAGAGGGCTCCTAAATCCATTCAATAACAATAAAAAGGAACAGTACAATGGGTTCAGGGTAAATCATTTATGCCAGAGGTTCTCAACCTGTGGTACGGGTACCCCTAGGGGTACGCGGACCTCTTGCTGGGGGTACGCCAAGCCCTGCCCCTTATCTGCCCCATCAGCAGCTAATTAAGTGTTAATTAACATGGATTTTAAATTGTAATTATTTTCAGAGCCCTTCTGTCTCTCTGATTTTGGTTTTGGGCTTATTTTTTTGTACTTTGGAAAATGTACTTTGGTGGGGTGTGAGAGGGAGGAGCTGATTTGTGACTTGGAGAAAAAAAGAGATCCTTGCATGTCTGTCTGTCCTGTCTGTCTGTCTGTCTGTCTGTCTCTCTCTTTCTCTCTCTCTCTCTCACACACACAGAGTTAAATAAGACATTTCACATTTAAATTGTTTTAGTACTTTTTTATTTAACGATTAATTACCTAATTAATTAATTAATTGATTAATCTAATTAATTAGAAGTTAATTAGCAGGGGGTACTTCAGAAAATTGGATCGTGATAGGGGGTACCCGGGCCTCCAAAGGTTGAGAACCCCTGATTTATGCCAATAAAGGTTTCATTCATTCATTCATTCAGTAATGCCACTAGCTCTCCCGGTGCCCGGGCCAAGGGGCGGGGCCTAAGTGACGTGATGTCATCGTGCCCAGCGCGACTCCGAACATGCCCCCCCACCAGTTTCGGCACCGTTTTGGAGCCGAACGAGCTCCAGGGAGGGTGGGAGGGCCGAAACATCGCGCGGGCAAGTAACCCCCCCAACGCTGACTGCGCCCCCCTGCGCCCGCCACCTGGAGCAGCTGCTCTGCACGCTCCGTCCTTCTTCCGCCTCTGCATTCATTCAATTGAAAATCAATGGCTGGGGTTTATAGGGCAATGGAGAAAGCTTCCACATGGACACTGGCACTTCTGAAGCCCCCCCCTTTCTCACCACAAACCCCGACCTTTTTTTCCCTTTCTCCTTTTAGTGAATAAGGGAACACCACCACACAGGAAATACATAATATAAATCAGTGGTTATCGACCCCTTGGTGACATTGTACCACCGCCTAAATCTTCCAGCATACCACTGGAAGTGATTGGCGATGACGTCACTTCTTCCTGATATCACTAGTGGACATCCCTGACATTTCTGAGGCTGCCTATCTCAACAACACAGACAAGGTAGTTGTGTTTCTAAACTCAGCCCAGGATGTGATCAACTCTTAATTGAATTCTATTAGGAAAGAGATGTCTTTTGAGCTTGTCATGCCATCATGGCATGCAAACCATTACCATTTTGTTTCAATCAAGCTATATTTGTTCATTTTTCCTGTGTGCGATATAATCCTTGAACATGAGGATGCAGCTTAATGCTGCAAATGCATTTTTAATTTACATGTATTACAGTGCTTTGTGCTTAGGCATACAAATTATAGGTCATAGCAACCAAAAAATAAATGACACATTTCAAATTGGTTTGAAGAAAATGTTATTAGAGGGGGGGGGGAACACAACCTTATTGAGTACAAGCGCAGTTGTAGTCAGGAGCGTAACAAGCCTTTACCCCTCCTTTTCAAAACTAGAGTATGCTTTTAGATAAGTGAAATTGCAATGAGTACTGTAAGTATAACTTCACCCTAGGCTGAAAAGCCCCAGACGCTGTAGCCTTTCCTCATAAGGGAGGTGCTCCAGCCCACAAATCATTCTGGTCGCTCTTTTCTGCACCCTTTCCAATTCAACTATATCCTTTTTGAGGTGTGGTGACCAGAACTGGACACAATACTCCAGATGTGGCCTTACCATCGATTTGTACAAAGGCATAATGATATTGGCCGTTTTATTCTCAATCCCTTTTTTAATGATCCCGAGCGTGGAATTGGCCTTCTTCACAGCCGCTGCACACTGGGTCGACACTTTCATCGACCTGTCCACCAGCACCCCAAGATCTCTCTCTTGATCCGTCACAGACAACTCAGAACCCATTAGCATATATGTGAAATTTTGGTTTCTTGCCCCAATGCATCACTTTGCACTTACTTACATTGAAGCGCATCTGACATTTTGCTGCCCATTCTCCCAGTTTAGAGAGATCCTTCTGGAGCTCTTCACAATCCCTGCTGGTCTTCACCACCCGGAAAGCCCATTTTCAAGCCACACCACTTGGCTTGCTAGAGGACACTTCAGATTGAATCTGTATAATGGATGCACAATACAGAAATCTATGAGTAGTGCACTATTTCATGAACTGGCCACCACTCTCAATGCCTATACAAGTCAGGAATGTTTTGTACCTAATCCTCTTAGAGCCCAAACCTATTCTCCCCCCCCCACCAATGCAGCGGTGCCAAAATGGCTACCACTGCAACCTGCGGAGGGACAGTTCCAGAGGTCTCCTCTGGGTAAGCCTCTGCCGTGCTAAATAGCTGGTGCAGGTCTGCATGGACCCATGCCCCAGAATCAGGTCCAGGAAGGGGGTTAGGATTTGGCAGCTGCTGCTGCCACTGAACCCACCCGCTTCTTGGACCCAATCTGACCATCCCACACAACCCTCCCTCCCTGCCCAGTTTCGGCCCCTCCTTGCCCCCGTTCTCCCCACACACCCTCTTGCCTCTCCTATTGACTTGCCTGCTCGGGCAAGTGGTGGGAGAGCTGACGACTCAAGCGGGAAGGCTCTGGGAGCCACAGGTCACCATTCCCCTTAAGGGGGTAGCGACCTATTGTTCCCGACTGGGGCATCATGACACCCCAGTTTGAGAACCACTGCCCTTAGAGGAATGTTCTGAGTCTCTTATGGTTGCAGTTCCTAACCGCAGTGTATATAAATACATATTACATCTGAGGCATAAAGCCAGTGGGTTTGTCACTCAAACTATGAACACTGAAGTACATTTAGAAGACACTGGTTTAATCCCTGGAAGTGGCCTGGATGTAGGCAACCATCATTCAAACATGTTCACTTGAAATGTGAGCATTATCATTAGCAATTGAAGCTAGACATGATTTTCTTATTAGTTACTCAATTTATGGCAAATGGGGAAGGAAAAAAATAGAAGCATGCAACAGTTATAGCTCCGGGGTGGGTGAAATAATCACAACTTCCTCTCAACCATGCATTTTTTTTGTTATAACTTTTGGTAACTTAATCTAATTTAGATTTTGCATAGATCTCATCTGGCGTTATGATCATTCAGGGAGTTATCATTACCAGGAAGCAATTGGTACACAAATTGTTATTAGTGAAGCAAGGGAAATATATGGTTCAAGTGACCTGGTTTATGAAAGAAAGAGAGAGAAAAAAGGTTCTCCAGCTTTTATAGCAGATAAAGTCTAAGGCCTGGCTACCATGTCCATATATGAGAAGTAGTGATTGAAATGATTTGGGGGGGGTGACCAACAAAAACCTGAGCACCGATTCCCTTGATCATAACTGGGTCATTGGTGCCCATATCCACATCATCTGCTAGAGTTGCTGCACTAAGTCATCATAAACCACCTTATGCCAAGCAGAGTACTGCTGCCAAAACAGGGTATTGATTGTGCCCTGGGCATAGCCCATCATGTTGCAGCATGGTCATTTGTTCTCTCTTTCCAGGCTTTCCTTATGCTGCAAAACTATAGAGCAAAATTGCCAGATTATCAGTTTGGAAGCCTTGCGCCAGAACCTCATTATTTTCTTTTGCTCAGAACTATTGTATTGCATTATGCAATCCTGGGGGGAAAAAAACCACTCCTAGCCACAGGTACCACCTGAGCATCAGTTGCAGATGAATCCCCAAGTGGTAGACCTTATCCTTCAGTGGAATAGGATCAATCCATCCATCAATAACTCTTGGATTGAGTTTCCATTTATTAGCCCTCATCGAGTTCATGTTAGTCACTTCAGAGGAGGTTATTCAACAAGGTTGACAAGGCAGATGTTTAAGAGAAAATCCAATTTCTCTCTGTCTGTGCTGTCATCTCATCCTAACAGTGTTGCTGGGTAAGTGACGGTCCTGGATTAGGTTTAATTTTTTGAACTATTTTAATGCCACTCCTACACGGAGCTGAAAACTATTTTCTTCTTCTGCAATGAAACTGTCACAATTCTTGGCAGTGAAATTGTCACATTTTTCTACCTGCTATCAGGGAGAGCAAAATGTCACGCTCCATCAAGCTTTTGCAGCAGGTGCAAAATTGTCCTACAACATTCACACAGGTCAGGGCATGAGCAGGAGGGACTGTAACAAAGCCACCTAGAAATAATGCCCAGTGGTGGCTGCTCTGAACTTTGCAGGTACTCGCATTGCTCAGCAATTGATTGTACGGAAAGTAGATTCTCCTGATTCACAATAGCAAGTTTTTATTCCTGCAGCCATCTTGGAACCTCTGTTGACTTTCTACTTTGATGGGCATGAAAATACCCAGGGAAGTTCTTAGCATTCTGAGAATGATCTGAAAATAATCACTTATAAACAGTGTTTCCGAAACTTTTCCCTTGGCCATTGGCCACAGCTCCCCATTACATTATGTTGGTGCCTGCCAATTGGCATTGCACTGTTTTCTGAGAGGATTCCATGGCACTGGCTGGTTTTTGCGGCTCCCCTGGGAGCCACGCCTCCCAGCTTGGGAACCACTTACTTATACGGATTTAGCAAATCAAGCAGCAGAGCCAGTAGCCAAAGGAAGCCCAGAATTTAATTCCACCAATAAACTATAACCTTGTACATATTGTAGCCAAAGCTGCTGCAGTTCCACAATCTACATCCCCCCCAATAAGTTTGCTAGTGTTCTGTATTTCTTTTCTGCAAGCTGGGAGGGGCATTGATGATTTCCCCATCACAATCACCAGTGGATGCTGTTTCTCTGTGGATCCATTGTATCGGTTCCAAACGACATTCTAAGGAGTCCTTGGGAGATTAAGAGGTTCCTCAATGAGAACCATCATAAATGGCAAACAAGCTTTCTTGAAATACAGCTTGCCTATCACTATCCTATCCCCATTCCGGGCCCATCATGATTGGTCTGGAGGTCTCCTCAGGGGAAGGGGACATTCGTGTAGCACGCGCTCTGCCATTTGAAACTTATTGGATTGCGTCGGCAATGCCTTATGAGAACAGAGTGAGCACCTCAGAATGATCCCCACAATACTCTGCAATGCACAGGGGGTTCCTGGCAGATGTGTGTGGGTTCCACAGCAGACAAGTCCATGTGCGAAGGATTTCCAAAAATTAGCAGTTTGAAAAACAGTGTCTTCCAAAATTGTTGTGAATGTCCCACCACATTGGCCGTCTCCAAATTTATCCTGAATGTCTCTTTGGGGCAAACTTTAAAGCCCAAGGCACACTGCCCACATTTTGTGTGCGTCGTGGAAGGTGCTTCCGGCTGTGCGCACGTTTTTGTGGTATGATATGCCTTTGTTCCGGACGCTGAGGGCCACAGATGCATGGATGCCCAGATTTCAGTGCATTTTTCGCGTTGCGCGACACACCCTGAGCAACGTGCATGACGCACGCGAAATGTGGGCGGTGTGCCTCAGGCTCTATGACAGCTTGAGAGATACAGCAGGCAAAATTTGGTTGGAACTCTACTTTGATGACCACGCAGCCATAATTTCACTGATTTGTTCCATGGAACAAGAGAAGGTTCAATGAACGGTTGGGGGGGGGGGAACTTGTGGAGTGCTGTTCCTCTTAACGCTGTGATTCGCGCTACAGTTAAGTTTAATTGCACATAGAAGGAGTGGTATGAATTGATTTCAATGAATGAGACGGTATTAAATTGTATTTAAGCAGGTAATAATTACCTGTTAAAACTTTAAATGGACGCTTTTGATAATTGCTTTGTCTACCAGAGGGCAGAAAATGTAAGAGAAAATTACAAGATATGCTAAGGGAAATGGTATTTGCCTAAAATAGCCCTTAAATTAAAATACTGACCTTTACCATTTTATGCAGTTTCAGGTAACATTGCCAACCAAGCTGATTATCTTGCTTCTCCCATTTATTTAATTTTGGGATGAGGAGAGATATGCGAACTTACCATTTAATGAGTCATCAACAGTCTGTTTTTCCCCTGCTTAAACAGAACCCTCCAAATTTCTACCTTGCTGTAGGTAATAACGTAGTGGCAACTATGAGAGATAAACTGTTTGAGTACCATCAAAATTCCTACAAATGCTTCATTCCAAGCAGAAACCTCCAAATTCACATCAGATTTCACTTTAAGCAAGATCTAATGACAAATAAGAATGATCTATGCTTTCGCCTTATTAGAGGAGATTCTAGACCTGAAGCAGGGAAGAAGTGGGAAAGGATGGTAAGTTTCAGGAAAAAAAGTCTCATTCACACATGCATGTACATCACTTGATCACTGTACAGGTGATGACTGTGGCGGAGTAGGTCAGTATAACATTTCTTTGCTTCTCTGCTGCTGACGTGGTCCCCGATTGGCCCATAGTATGCAAGAGAGGCGGTTCCAGCACTGCTGCAGGCTCTGGGCTGGCCCTGGATAGGATTGAGCCATAAATCTCATAATTTAATTATGATTAATGTCACTAAAATTAAGATCAAAGGAACATTCTTATGATAGCACCCTTCTGTGTTGTAACTGCTGTGGCCCCCTGGACAGCCAAGGACTCTACTTTTGCCCACAGGCAGAAATGATGGGCGCCCTCCTGGCGCCCGGCGTGTGGGGCGGGGCCTGCGTCACGTCACGTCGACGTGCACCCCCTGCCAGTTTTGAACTCATTTTGGAGCCGAACGGGCTCCAGGGAGGGTGGGAGGGCCGATACGACGCGGCGCTTCGCGACGGTAAGTGCTCCGAGCGCGCCCCCCGCCCGCCCGTGTGCCTGGAGCTCCTGCTCCACGCACTCCACCAAAGTTCCGCCGCTGCCCACAGGGAAGTCTTTAGAATTACACTGGCTCCCCGAGTCACAGATATTCAAGTTAAGAATGGCTGTGTTGGCACTTTTGTATAGGTGCACCATGTCTTTTGGTGGTGCTTTCACACAGATACTTAAGTAGGGGACTTACTGCCCTATTTCTAATGACCCCCTGCACCAGTGGAACACAAGTTCTGCTGGCGCGTGCTGTCACAAAAGCGCTTCGCAACAGTGCTAGTACTAAGAGTACCAGTAGGAAGGCTGAGCCTTCCTGACAGCACCAGTGCATGCAAAGAAGTCTGCCGGACCAGGTAAGGCCATGGAAGGGGCGGAACAAAGTGGGGGAGGGCGGTGATGAGGGTGGGGAGTGGGTATGGGAGGGGGCGGGATCAGCAGTGCTTGTACATGCTGTAGCCTAATCCCCACCCTGGGCCTGATCCACCAACATGGATCAACACGGATTTGTGCCAGCAATATCGCTGGCACAGGTCCGAGTTGGCCAGTTACTGCTGCTGGGGCTTACCCTGGGGCAAAGGGACAAATATTTTGAATTTCAGCATGCTAAATTCCCCTGTGGGATGCAGCACAGCCAGTGCCACCACATCGCCTCACAGAAGCTCCTCAGTTGATAACATTGATAACAAGTTCTTAAGGTTTCTTTACAATCCCCTTTTGTTGCACAAGAAAAGAGAAAAAAATGTATCTAGAAAGCAGATTTGTCCAAGTGCATCTGAAACACTTTAATCCAGGTAAGCGGGGGGGGGGGGGAGAACTGTGAGGGATGATTCCTCACACCGGTGCTTGCTACAAATGGACAAAGGCAACAAAGAGCAGCTGAAAAGCATTTTTAATGAAAAATGTCCATTCTGCTAAATGTCACATATGCAACAGCTTCGCAGACGTTATGTTATAGGCTCTCATTGCCTCTTTTGGATTTGAAATTGAATGTCAAATATAATTTGGACAAGAGAGAAATAAAAGAGCAAGAGCATGCAGGGAAAGACATAATAGCCCAGTTTCTATATCACACATTAACATTTGCTGAGTCTAAAACCCTATCAATCATTATGTATTATCCCATATGAGAGGAAGATATTATGAATGCATGCTGTTCAAGCAGATGAACCCTGTAAACAAGGGTGTCCTCGGTGCTTTAGAAGGTGCTTGAAATCATTGGCACCAATGGCTCAGAAAGTGGTGGTGCAAGACAGACGAGAAAGACAAGAAAGAGCCTTGTTTAGACATTACAGGTGATGCAGGTACAGTCTGTGGACAATGTACATAAGTATCTTGATCTGGTATACCTCTAATTACTCCTATGATACAGTCAGTGCACATACAGCAGTACATATGAACTGAACTCTGCATTTTCCATGGTCCAGTCCCCTTGTTGACTTTTTAAACGGCCGCATGTGCAATCATTCACACAAAAATGTGTACATGCATATGGACAGCCATACATACAGTATATACAATGTCATGTATGAAATAGGGCTGGACTGCAACGGTGAGATACTCACTTTGAAGCTGAAAGAGTGAATTGAATTTTAGGGATTTTTTTCAGGATTTTTTTTGGGGGGAAATGAATATTTTGAAAGGTTCAGGAGCTTTTTTTGTTTACCATTGACACAGCTGCAATAGTTGGCATTTCTTTGAAACTTTTTTTCTTTTAAAGTAATTTTTCATTTCCCAGGGTAGCCACCACAAGAGACACACACACAAAAAAACCCCATGTGATTTGGAGTGAAATGGGCCAAGTTTATTGATCTACTAACAATGGGTCAATTTATAACTGCAACGGGTCCAATCTATACAAATTCCTCCCCCTGTGCAGGCACCTACCCTGGAGGAGACAGCTAACCTGTCCAGACCCCCTTGGGTGACACCACCTCAGCTCCAACCTGAGGTCACCTCTCGGAGACCCCCAAACTTTCAACATCAACTCCTGGAGATGGGACCAAGGAAGCCAAATTGCTCTGCCTACTCTAAGCCAGACAGCCTTGAGAATTCAAGTCCAAGGGGTCACCAACCTGCATCCCTGAGCCAGACAGCCTCTTGAGACTGGTTCAGGTTCTCCTTCTGACTCTCACTTACCTAAGGCTAAGGGTAGACACCAAATTCCTACTCCCTGTCCCTCACTATACCTGCCAGTCATGGTCACCCTGGCTAAATACCACACCTTAAGGAGAGCCTGTGGTAGGTGGAAAAACTCCACAACAACAGCCAAGGAGGTGTATAAAGCAAAACATTCCTACCTGGTTCTTAAGAGCAACTAAAATCCCAGACTATTTTGACAGGTGAGTGAGCTGGGTCACAAGCTCCCCCAGTCTCGGAATGCTGAGGAACTGAGGCCACATGCAAACTGCACATCTCTGGCCCCACCCTCTGCTCGCTTAGGAACCAATCAGGAGCCCAGCCTAATCCCATGCCTAGTGCAGGCATGGGCTGGACAAAGAACGCCCCAGATGACATCCATGGTCACTACCTTGTGATAGCAGAACTGTTTTGGAAGGCTACAGGGGGGTTGAACTTGTAGATTTCATGAACTCCCCCATCTCTTCCTCCATCATTGGAATTATGATAACCCAGACCAGGGGTTCTCAACCTTTGGAGGCCCGCGTACCCCTATGCGGGCCTCCGGTTGTCCCGCGTACCCCCCAGAAGTTTCCCCGCATACCCCCGCATACCCCCCCGAACACACCAAAGTACCCCCCACGTACCCCCTTAAAATGTATTTTTACCGGGTTGTGGTATGGGCGGGTCTTCCCAGCCGCACCGCACCTGAAGGGAATGGCAACCTCCGAGTTGCAGCGTGGGTGGAACCGTCCACGCTGCAACCCGGTAAAAATGTTTTCAGGCTTCCTGATGTCCCCCAAAGCTCCCCCTTACCTGTTCTCCCAACCGTCGCTATCTTGGATCACGCGAAATCTCGTGAGATCCAAGATGGTGGTGCCCAAATCTTGTGAGGGCACATGAAGCCCTCACGAGATTTGGGCACCGCCATCTTGGATCTCACGAGATTTCGCGTGATCCAAGATAGCAATGGCCGGGAGAACAGGTAAGCAGGAGCTTTGGGGGACATCAGGAAGCCTGTAGACATTTTTCCCGGGTTGCGGTGTGGGCGAGTCCTCCCGCCCGTGCCGCGACCTAGGAAAAACTGACGCTGCCTGTCATCAGCAGCTGATCGCAGCAGCTGATAATGGGCAGCGGCCCATGTACCCCCAACCTGGGGTATGCGTACCACAGGTTGAGAACCCCTGACCTAGGCATCTACTCTGACTTGCTACTTTTCTCTATGTAAGGCTTCTTTTGGACATGGGGGAACATTCCAGTATGTGATTCCTCCCCCACCTGCAACCTGAAATAGTCCAGTCTAGCAGGAACTGCACCATTTCATTCTCCAAAGCACGTAACTCGTGTACTATTTTTGTACCAAGTGGGGTGAGCAGAGGCATCTAGGGGGCTTCAAATCTGCAAGCACATGCAATAATATTGCATGGCCTGAAATCAAAAGACCCCCCCAAAAGGGGGGGGATATTCTCTACAATTTTGAAGGAACAGCAGTAGAAAAACAGAAAATGTGTTAACGTGAAGTCTTTTTCCATTTCATCCCCAGCTAATTTGCTGGTTGCAAAGTGAGCAGCTGAGTATTAATGTCACTGTTAATGAAGCCATTTGTTGCCACTGCCCTATAGCTTGTAGGTCACAGCATTACACACAGGAAAGAGCTCAGTCCCCCAGAGGAGTTATAAGCTGCCTTCTTTAGTGCTACTGTTTAATTTGCAGGCATTTAATGTGCCAGAGGGACCTTTTCAAAGGGAAAGCGCCAATTTTGCATGATATTTAAGCAAAGCCAGGAATGGATTTTTTTGACGGCAACTTCCCTCAAAGTCAAAACTGAAAGAGTCAATAGGAGGCTGAGGCGGCTTCCTTTTTTGTTTTAATCATAGGAAATGCTACACAGTCAGCTCTTGGAACGAAGCACTGCAGTCAAGTCATCATCTCTGTTTGGAAACAGCATTCCAGGAAGTTGCATCTGTTGGAACGAATGATCAGAAAGTGGAAAGAATGTGTACTTTTGAGGAGATGGAAGAAAAATCATGAGTCTGCTTTTCTGTTATAGTGATTCAGGTCTGAAGAAACCACACTGGAAATAACAGTGTTAAAAGCAACATAAAAGGAAAGGCTTGGTCAGCCAGTGGAAACCCTATTTAAGGCAGAGAGACTGATGTTTGTTGGCAAAATGCTATTTGAAGCCATCCTTCCTGCCTCTCCCTATTGAGAGCAGGTCTCTTTCATTTTCAGATCAGCACAGCTACACGAGTAAGGCTGAAATCTGGGGAGAGATGGGTGGTGTTTTGTTGTTGTTGTTTGTCTTTTTGCATTTACCGCATCAATAAATCAAACCACTATATTGACAATAATGGTGTACTGTATTTTTTTTTCAGGACTTGTCCACTTTTGTTTGCATACGGCACTGACAATATTCAGGAGTGATCTATCCCGAGCAAAGGCACCTTTCTTTGCATCATTTCTAAAAACTCCCTCATTCTTCATACGCCAACCTTGTCCCTCTTCTTCTTTGCTCCAGACCTCCCCTTAAAACAGAATGCAGGATTTTGGGGTCTCTCCAACCTTTCTTTAGATCTCTGTCTGTGCTGCCACAGGCACAGCCACCACCTATTATTTCCCTTATTAGGGAAAATGAACTTTCAAGATGGCACTTTGTTGTTCAGTTGTTATGTCGTGTCCGACCCTTCGTGATCCCATGAACCATATCCCGCCAGGCCTTCCTGTCCTCCACTATCTTCCTGAGTTCGCTCATTTTCATGTTCGTTGCATCGGTGATGCTGTCTAACCATCTCATCCTTTGCCTTCCCCTTCTCCTTTTGCCTTCAATCTTTCCCAGCATCAGAGTCTTCTCCAGAGAGTCGTCTCTTCGCATTAGGTGGCCAAAATATTTGAGTTTCAGCCTTAGTACCTGTCCTTCCAGGGAACAGTCAGGCTTGATTTCATTTAGGATCGACTGATTTGATCTCCTAGCAGTCCAAGGGACTTTCAGGAGTCTTCTCCAGCACCACAGTTCGAAAGCATCTATTCTTCGGCGCTCAGCCTTCCTTATGGTCCAACTTTCGCAACCATACATTGCTACTGGGAACACCATCGCCCTGACTATGCGAACTTTTGTTGGCATGGTGATATCTCTGCTTTTTATTATGCTGTCTAAGTTTGCCATAGCTTTCCTTCCAAGGAGTAAGCGTCTTTTAATTTCATGGCTGCTGTCTCCGTCTGCAGTGATCTTGGAACCCCAAAAAGTAAAATCTGTTACTGCTTCCATTTCTGCCCCTTCTATTTGCCAGGAATTGATGGGACCAGATGCCATGATCTTAGTTTTATTAATGTTGAGTTTCAAGCCAACTTTTGCACTAGAAAGGCCACATGTTCTAGAGCCTGCATCCCCTTAATTCATTTCTGGATTTCAGGAAAGGGGAGAAAGGCCTGGACTGAAGGTCTTCCCTGGGCCCAGTGCTCCTTGTACATGGCGCATACTGATCCAAGTATGCCACTTATTGGGGAGGGGAGAAGCATCATCCCTCCATTCTCCTCCTGCCACAACTAGAGCCACAAGGTAGGCAAGTTTGAGAAGGGGGGGTTGAGGGCAGGGAATGGATAGATGGAGGGATAGGAAGGAGGCAGGGCTAAATTTTCTTCCAGATTGAAGTAAAATCCAAATTGGGAAAGACCTTTCTATTTCATAAATAGTGCTGGGCTGATTTCTTTTCAGCCAGCATTTCTGCACTACCAGTTCTCAAGGACCATTTCCGATTTCAGGGGTCCTTATGCTGCACAAGGTCCCGGGCACCTAGCAGACAAGCAGTGCATTCACTGCCACCACTCTTAGAAGCAACATCTCTTCAAGTTTAAAGCAAGAAAAGGCTGCAGCCATCCCTGTAAACCCCCCCCCCCAATTATTTTTATTTATTTTTCACATTTTTTATACCGCCCATCCTCCAAGGAGCTCAGGGTGGTGTACATATTTCCTCCCCTCCTTTTTGTCCTCACAACAACCCTGTGAGGTAGGTGAGGCTGAAAGATAGTGACTGGCCCAAGGTCACCCAGGAAGCTTTGTGCCTGAGCGGGGATTTGAACCTGGATCTTCCAGGTCCGACTCCCAAACCACTACACCATCTGGCTCTCCAACCACCTATTTTTACGGGGTTACCCAAGGCTGAGCTAGACACGAAGTGGACTGAAGTGTCCACTTTGGGCAGTGCGCTGAAGGAGGCAGCAAAACACCAAGGCAACTCCCACCCCTGCAGCTGCTCACCTCTCCCTCTGGTCCACTACCCACTTTACCCTGCACTCCAACCCTCCTCTCTCTCACTGAGAATGAACAAGGCTCAGCAGTGGCAACCCATTTCTGCAAGCAATTGTGGTGACCGCGCAGGAGAAAGAATGAGGCGGAGAGATCTTGTTCTGCTTCCTTCCTTCCAGGAGGCTGATGAAAACAGGATTGCTCCACCTTCTCCTGCCGTCTTCTGGCCTGGAAGGATACAATGATGTCCGAGACATAGCAAGCTGTCAACTCCCTTTGCCATAAACTCTGCTGCCTGCTGGATCCTAGACCTGCCACTTCTTCAAGTACACAATCTGGGCAGAGCATGCTGGGAGCGGAGTCCCACACCCCGCAGGCTTCATCCAGCTTGTGCATTTGAAGAAGCAGCTGGGTGGGAGCTAGCAAGCAGCAGAACTCAAGGTAAGAAGAGCAGAGTGTGGCATGGCACGGTCCTCCCTTTTCCTTCCTTCTCCTTGCCCAACTTGCTTTAAATGGCTAGACTGGCAAAGAAGAGGCAACAAGTGATGTAGACTTGAGTCTATTGACTCGGACTCGACTCGGACTCAAGTCGCGTCAATGACTTGACTCGGCGATTGTAAAAGACTCGACTCGAGACTTGGAGCCTTTTACGACAAGTCAAATTTTATTCAGCTTTAAACCTGTTTTCCCCATTACACAGTTAGGGACTTGAACTCACAACCAAAGACTAGATAGGCAAAGACTTGGGACTTGACTCGAGACTTGGAGTCGGAGACTTGATCTACATCCCTGATGTGTGCTGATGTGCACATGAGAACAAAAACATTAAAAAGGAGGGTGGGGAATTAGGAGAGTGCCATGACCATCACCATAACTTCTCCGCTGAGTGGAGAAGGAAGCAGGGGCATATGCATCCCCATGTGAGGGCGGCGTTGGCAAGGGGCAGGACTTCAGCAGGGGGTGGCTTTAGGTGCTATTTCCACTGGGACTGGGTGTGCATCTACCCCAAAATTCAAGATCCCACCATTTTCTCCAGAATTTTTAGGGTCAGATAAAATAATGAGAGGGGGGGGGGTTGGCTTAGCCCTACTCATAATTTTTTTTTTTCAATAGCAGAGGAGAACATTCCAAAGTTGGCAGATTTGACTTCTTGCGTTGTGCTCAGCGCTGCAGCATCACTATTTAATGAGTCAGACGTTCTTCTGCAGCTTGCATTTTAATTGGAGCTATAAAGACACTTAAACCCACCCACTTGCCTCCAAACTGTCTACCATATCCCCTCCCCCCCAGCAACAGTTTCATAACCTTTCAGGGTCAAAAAATTCAAGGGAAAAGGATGGACGGACGATCATGAAATGCGCTCCTCCCCCTCATTTTGACCCTGCACTATGACCCCCCCCCGTACGACAGCAAGCCGAGTTCTTGTAACGAAACAGCACCGACTGAAAAGGTAAGCTAAGAACAATTCCCCTGCCTCTGCATCATACTGACCTCTTTTGAAGCCACATGCATAAAAGGATCTCATAGGAAGTGTAGAATAAAGCATGTAAAATCCACAGAGCAGTAAAGGATTATTTAAAACACCCATTGGGGCTTTAGTGAGTTTACTGATGGTGCCTGATCAAACAGCCTGTCACTATTGACACTAGAGGCATTGAAGTCAGCAAAGCCAGGCAGGCCCATATTGCTTAAAAGAATTTTCTTTTGTTCCATTCCTTGATAGCCCCATGTGTCCCAGACGCGGTACATGTATATTCATGACAGGGGAACAGTGAATTCTGTTTTACATTTTCAGAAAAGGTGTTCAGCAGAGGCTGGCAATTTGGAAGTCTAGGTTTGGGTAGAAGGTGCCTTCTATACGATTTGCCTTTGTTATAAGAGCAAAAGGGGGGACAACAAGGAAAAAGATGGAACGGGAAGAAGGGCTGCATACTGTATTTGGCTGAACCTTAATACATTCGGAAGGGACTGAAAAGCCAAGAGCATTCTGGGAATTCTTTGATACTACACCATTCTTATTATGCGTCGTTATGGACCTGAAAACCTTATAAAAAAATCTGGAGTTCAGCAAAAGTTGGGGATTTGTTGGTCTGAATAAACTTTCTATAGACTCATGGAAGTCTGCTACTGTTTTGTACATTAGGACGTTGGCCTCTGGTTGTTGGACTAATAACACAGACCTGCACACATTTTGATGTCTTAAAGGTTAGACCTATTTCTGGGTATATTTGGGCTGCTGATTCCAAAAATGGCATAGTTTTTCCCTATCATGTCTAGTTTTGGGGGTAAGGCACCACCACCCTATAATAAGAGTCAAGCAGCTTTCTTATAAGGAAGCTGATGCCATGGCTTCCTCACGAGGAAGCTGCTTGACTCGCATTATAAGGTGACAATGCTGTGACCCAAAACTAGATGTGATAGGGCAAAACCAATGCCATTTTTGGAATCAGTTTCCCAAATTCATATAAAACCACCAATAAGTTTGAAAAAAAGTTTTTTAGACACTTAAATTTGCAGGCCTGTGTAATCACAACGATATCACTGTCACAGCTTTATGTTACTGGTGGCTTTCAAGCAACCGAATCCAAAACATTTTTGTCACTTTCTAGAAATATTAGTTTTTCCCGCCACTTTCCAGATGGATAGTGTGGTGTTTGCCTAGCAGTACATATTCACTCGAGGTTCCTCTGAAAGGCTTCACCATTATGTTTGATTTATCACTCTCATTCCAGTTCTACCTAAAAGCTAGTAGTGAAAATGAAAGCAATTACTACAGGACGCTGCCTCTGGATACTAAACAGGATGAACTGACTTAGACAAAATGGGGAATTTTCTCCAAAACTGTAGACCCGCATCAAACACAAAAAGATGTGCTGTAGTGTGCAGCCTGCTCCTAAGCTTATTTTTACACGAATGGGGAGAGTGAATCCCATTCAGTTCACAGGGACTTAACTCTAGTATCAGCCCAATCCTATTGAAAAGATCCGCCAGGTGGCTGAGGCCGCCTGCCGGATCCTGAGCTCCACCACAGGCAGCCTGCAGCAGGCTCACCGTGGTGGAAAGTCCCCTTTCCCGAGTGTAACGGCACCTGGGGCTGATCGGCCTCCTCAGATTTCCGCCAGCTATTTTGTTGGTGGAAGTCGGAGGCCGTGTAACGACTCAGCTGATCAGCAGGGGTCAGGATTCGGCTGAGGCCGATCCCCACACCCTGCCCGATCGCCTGGGCCTATCGGCCCCCACCATTTCCTCCCCCCTCCGCTGGATCCTCACCTGGGTCTGGTGGCGGGCGGGAGACTGTCCGGGCAGTGGAGCAAGGCAGGCCGGCCTTGTGCTGGCCTTCCCTGTTTGCAAGTCGTCGTGAAAGTGCTTTACGGAACTTTCGCAACATCTTCGGCCAGTGGAATGCTTGTTCCGCCGGCCGAAATTAGTATAGAATTGTGGTGTTAGTGTTTTAAGTCCCTCAGTGTGCAGGTGCAACATGATCCTAAGTATGTTTTCTCAGAAGTCCAACTGCATACAGTGAAACTTTCTTTCTAGTAGCACTTTCTTAGAACTGCAGCTTTAATCACACAACATGACTGGCACGTAGGCGTGTTCAAGAAAAAGTTCATTTTCTTTTGTTCATTTTTATTTGTCTTGTCATTCATTAATCTTGCTTCATGATTTGAATTCATTTTCACTGGGTTTTTTTTAAATAAAACAAAAGCATTTTTTTCTTTAAAAAAATGCTCTAATAGTAGCTTCCAGCAGGGCCTTCTTCACACAGCGATGTCCTTGCAGGGTCAGTTTATTAATTACTCAATACTCAGTGCCCTGGGATTTCGGGCTGCTGTGGGGCAGTGTGGATAAAATAGTGGCTCCGTCCATGAAAAAAAAAAACCACAACTAAAGAACCGTCACTTCATTTAGCCTTAAATGTTATGTCCACACATTATATACAGTATGTCCATAATGCTATGTCTGCATTTTCAATATACATTTTTTGTAGAAACCCACTAAAGGAGGTCAAAACCTATCTGGTAATTTGAATAAAGGGTGCATAAGAACAACTGACCCTTCGAGACAAAGGACCAGTTTTAATGCAATATGGACAGTATGTTTGAATTTCCAAGGGTATACACACACACTGTCAGTATTATATTATGGGTTAGAATATATCGCGATTTTTGTGTTTTTGGATTCTGCCTAGGCTAGGACAAAATTGATATTACGCATTTTACTATGGGCCACATGTGTCTTGTTAAACAAAAGGGTCCATTTTGCTTTGGCATGGCTTGGCTGCTCACAATCCATGCTAATTAAGGGGAACTCAAACCAAGGTAGAAATGACACATGTGCTTAGCCAGGTCAACGCTGAAACAGCTTTGGAATTGGAACTGAGAGAGAAAAAAGAGCCAGCGTGAATTTGGCCAAAGAAAGAAAAACAAAACACAGATTTTGGAGCTAGCTAACAGTGGCGTTCTTACTATTGGGGCGCTGGTGTGCTGCGCCCCAGGCGCCGAGTGGGCACGCTGCTTCCGGGGGGCGCGGGAGCTTGGGCTTGGGGCTGTGCATCGGAGCCCGGCTGCCGAGCCCCGGGAAGCAGCGCGCCCACTCGGCGCATCACCGGCTTCCAGAGGCTCCGCTCCGAAGCCAGAACAAGCCCTCGTCATTGCGACCGCCCAGTTCGGCGGTCGAGGGATTTGTGAGCCGGCCGAACGCGTCGCAGGCTTTTATTTGTTTTTTATTTGCTGCCCGTTTGCCCTCAGAAAGGTTCTGCGCATGTGCAGAAAAAAGGCAGTGACACTCCGCTTGGGGAGGGGGCGGCGGCAGCTGGGCTCTGGCGCGACGGGGGGCGCGACGGGGGGGCGCTCCAGCCCCCGCTCCTCCCGGGCGCCGGAATGGCTTAAAACGCCACTGCTAGCTAATAAGAAAATCTGTGGGAAAGGGGGTTTGCAAGGTGCTGCTTTAGGAATACCAGTGTTGTGTGGTGGGTCTATCACTCCATTTACCAAAGCCAAGACATTGTAATGATGCACCTGGCTTCCAGAACAGTGAAAGCCCTGTTACTGGGGGTGACACTATCCACAGAGAAAGATGGGTGGCCCAATCCTACTTAACTTTCTGTGCAGCGATAGAGCGAGGTCAGTGCAGGCAACACTGCATCCTGTGCAGAAAGTGGGAGGTCTCCTCAAGGTAAGCGAACTTTTGTTCCTTTACCATGCATAAAGCCCCAGCCCCTCAATGGGTCTCCTCGGATCCACACCAGTTAGTTTGCTGGCGCAAGCCTGAGAAGCCCCATGTAAGTAAAACAGGGCTAGGAAGGGGGATAGGATTCAGCACGTGCTGCTGCCACTGATCCCACCCCCTCCCTGGCCTGATCTGCTCACCCCCACCCCATTATACCCCCTTCCCACACCCCGTTCTGCCTTCGTGCTGTCTGGAGTGGAACGCAGAGGCGAAACTAGACTGGAGCGGAGGCAAGTAGTTCTGCAAGACTCCGTTACACCGGAGTCAACGGCCCCTCCCCCTTGCTGTTGGAGCCATTCTGGTGGCAAAGGCAACACGCAGGACACTCCCCTGTCGCTGCTGGAACGGCTCCAACAGCAAGGGGGAGGGGCCGCTGACTCCAGTGTAACGGAGTCTTGCAGAACTACTTGCCTCCGCTCCAGTCTAGTTTCGCCTCTGGTGGAACGTACTGTCCTCAGTGTGCGCTGCTCTTTCTGGCAGCGCATGCAGGCCAATGCAGCCCTTCGCGCCAGCCTGGCTGATCACTGTGCCATTGCAATATTCCTTATGGCACTTTCGGCTTGCACCAGCACAGCGCGCATTTAGTGTGGATTGTGCCATAAAGAATGTAGGGACTGTGGGGAGAAGGAAGAGTAGGCAGGGAAAGGAGGTTGCATCTTGCAGATTTCAGTGGGTCTGGTTGACGGGGACAACTTGGAGCCAAGGGCCCAGTCCGTGACACACTGTTGATTTACGTGTCTGCTTGCTTCCCACCTACTCTACCTGTATATTTGCAAGTCAACAATTTCTGCAAAACACCACAAGTCTACGTATGTTACTCTCTTCTTACAGTGAAACCAACTTTTGAAAGCTGACCGAGAACTTCCTACTGGTTTGACAAAGCCTCTTTGAGTAAAAGTAGACTTGTGACTAAAATAGTTGATGGCATCCATACTTTGCTAAACAAAAATGATCATATGACACTAGGAAATGACCTCTGTGCCTCCTTGAAAAATGAATTGTCTTACTTTCAAGGCATAAGAACATAAGAAGAGCCCTGCTTGATCAGGCCAAAGGACCATCTAGTTCAGCTTCCTGTATCTCACAGTGGCCCGACCAGATGCCTCAGGGAGCACACAAGACAACAAGATACCTGTATCCTGTCACAACCCCCTTGCATCTGGCACTGAGAGATAGCCTGCTACTAAGAAGACCAGGAGACCTTTGGGACACCCAAATAAAGTCAAGTTTGTAGAAAGAAGTGCAATTCATATCTTGCCTCAGGAGATTTTATTCTTGTGTTACAAAATGATACTCTTTTTACTGTATCCTATCTATAAGCAATGCACCTGATTTCCCTCCCCCCCCCCTCCAACAGAAGGCTTTGGAGGACAACCCATTGTTTGTACATAATATACTGTCCATTCAACTCTTTACTGCAGGCGTAACTGTAAGCCTATAACATTTACAATGCTATGTCATACCATTTTTACAGGTTTATTAATTTGAAGTAGAAAAACCACCATTACATTTTATCATTCACTATATACTAGGAATGTTGTTATCTTTTTGTAGCAGGTAACACAGAAAATATCTACGTGGTGTTAACAACAAATAAAATATAGGAAAGGCCAGGTATGTGACATATAAAAAACCTATTTGCTCAGCTTGAATATTCCCCAGGATTTGCTTTTCTGAGACATCACATCCACCCAAGTAAAGATGGTCTCTCAGGTGTGCACCCACTAGGAGTCCCCTGGGGGGGGGGGAAGAGCAGGTCAGGGTAGGAAATTATCTCTACTGATAAGAGAAAACTTCTACCCTCACAGGAAAATACTGTGGGGTTGAAATGAACCCCTGCTCCCCCCCACCAGATTGAGCTATTGGTGGCACACGTGTGCGTCCCCCCCTTTGCCACTGGGGAAATAGCCCTTGAAACAGAGGGCAGCTTGAGTCCTGTGAACTTCAAAGGAAGGGGCTGAAACTAGGTGGTAAAGCATATGCTTTGCATCCAGGACGTCCCAGTTTCAGTCCTTGACCTATCCAGGCTGGGTAAGGCCTTTCTGAAACCCCAGAGAGCTGCTCCAAGTCTAAGTAGACAATATTGACCTAAATGGACATGTGATCTGATTCAGTGTAACCCAGTCCTGTGTGTCCAGTTTCCTCAGCAGCAATTCTCCCCCCCCACACACACACACACTGGTCACTACAGGAGTGAAGGGAGGTGAGCCCTCCCTTCCCCTCTGAAGCAACCAACTGTGAGTGGAAAGAGGAACTTGGACTCAGAGACAGCACTCCCTTTGTAGTCTCCGAGCCCAGTTCCCTTAGAGAAGGGAAGACTGAGCTCTCCCCATCTGTGAAGCAACCGCCAGGACGTAAACTATGACATTCTTCTGTCGCTATGCACTTGTCATATTCTCTGCCCAAATCACTCTAGCCATGGACAGGACATACATACTGTACATATATCCCTGATCCAGCAGGGCTCTTCTTATGTTCTTATGTTCTTATGTCCCTCTGCAGAAAACGGCACAAAGGTTGCAACACACCTCAGCTACTGAGGTGTGTCACAGCCTTGTGATGTTGTTGGCAGGAGATGGTGAGAAGCTGTGCAGATATCACTGTGGCTTAAGGTGAAAAGCACTGCATTACGGGGAATACTGAAGCAACGATACTTAGCTTGACCGTCTGTGTGCAGAGGCTGTGTAGTTCTGCACACCAGATGCTGAGGACAAACAATGCTTCCATGCCCTGCAATGGAAGTTGGATACTTCCCATAAGCATCTGGCTGGTGACTTGGAAACACAATGCAGGGACTAGATGGATGGCGGGGTCTGCTCCAGAAGGACAATTCCTATGCTCTTATAGTCCGTGTTGCATCCTAACGGAAGAGTATCAATCTAGTCTTAATAAGATCAAGTTATTCTTAACAACAACAGCACCGGCCTATTCTTAACATCAATCTGTTCCTAATAACAGGAACACACTAACCTGTGGCAGGCAATGAATGCAATGTTAATTAGCCCAATTGCTGTATGCCGCCAGCTGAATAAGAATGAATGATATGAATGATGGCAATGAGAAAAAGAAAGAAACTGAATGACATTTCAGAGCGTAGTAAAAGCAGCACAGTATGTAATGCATGGCATCTGGTAGTTCTACTCTATTAACACTGGCTAAGCATCAGCGGGAGTTTTATATTCCATTTCTGGCTGTGAAAATATCGGAAAGGGCTCCAAGGAGAGCAAAGGAAGTGATAGTTAAGGGCACATGCCTGGTCTCATTGAAATCAGGGGGAAGTTAGCGATTTGACCTCAGTAGACACACGATTGTACCCAAAGGGCTGAGGCTGTAAGATTGAGTAGCAGGACAGATTGCTAGGCATTTCAGACATGAGAAAACTAGAGGCTGGAAAAGAAGTGGATCTGGGAAAGAAACACTTTTCTGCAGAGAGAAAAACCTTCTGGAAGATCGATCCGTGTCATGGTTGGGAAAAAAAATGAATAAAAAGAAAAATCAGACAGAGAAAAGAAGAGATGATTAAACAGCTTCCACACAGATAGCCACCTTGTTTGCATGTTGGGGAAAACAACAATAAAGAGTGTTGTGGCACCTTCAAGGCTAATGGCCCAATCCTATCCTTGGCTGTCCCAGAGCTTGCAGCGGTGCTGGTGTAGCCTCTACTGCATGCTATGCAAGTAAAAAACTTTTTTTTATTGACCCTCTCTTCCACTGCCTTGCCCCCAATGGGCCTACTTGGATCTGAACCAGCTCTTTGGCTGGCATAAATCCAGTGGGTCCCTTCAAACTTCATCAGCTATTGATCTGGGAGGAGCTGGATCTGGGAGGAGTGCCAGAAGAAGGGCTAGATCATCACTGAGAGCTGAAGCACACACGTTATGGCTGCCATGATGCCTCCAAAAAAAATGGCTACCCTGTAGATAGCAGTCCTCATCCAATCTATCCTGTTTGTCATTATTCACTATATAACTTGCCTCTCCTCACATTGTAGTGGCCACTTTGGCCCTATCCTCTCACATCCAGCGGCAACTGGGAACATGCAGTGGTGTGGAGACCTACATGGGTGTTGTGTGGGTCAATAATATGCTGAATATTTGGAAATATCACAGGCCAGGCACCAATGCTATTTGCAGCATCATCTCCACAGTGGCTATACCAATAAAGAATTCATCCAGGTTTAATTCATTCAGGTTTATTTCCTTCTCAGTGATAATAGTTGTATGGTGTTTACATGGGGAACCCACCTGTACTGAAAACAACAATGGCAATTCTGGGATGTGCTGGGGCACTGCACACAGAACATTTCACCAGGCAAGGACCCAGCTCAAAGACTGCTGGTCTAAAGTAGGCACAGTACACGAGTAAGTTAAGGGGCTGAAAGAAAGAAAGAACTGGGCAAGAGGCACTTTTTCAATTGGTGCTCCTCTTTTATTTAGCAGGGGGAGAGCAACTGCTCCCCTTTAACACCCAGAAAGAAAGAAAGAAAGAAAGAAAGAAAGAAAGAAAGAAAGAAAGAAAGAAAGAAAGAAAGAAAGAAAGAAAGAAAAAGATCAGGTTTTAAAAAAGCGTAGAACCAGCAAAATGAAGGGCACAAGAAGTAAGTTGATGTAAAAGAGTTGAGAAATATAGAAGCAAAATTTATTTTGAATAAGAAAAGGATAAGGCAGCCAGTGAAGAAAGGATACTTACAGACAGTGTATTTAGTCCAGGATTGTCACACTTTGCACTGTTTACAGGGGTGGGGTGTCGCACGACATCCGTTCAGTCATATTTTCCTCATGGTTTAACTCACCACAATTATGAATGGGAAAAATCTGTTAAGAACAATGATGCAGCACCAGAATGACTATTGCAGGCACTTCTATTCCACCTTATTTTGAGATGTACTGTACATATTGAAATTCAACAGATGAGAAGAGAAATGGAAAGGGTAGAGGGGGGAGAATCAGTCTATTGTGTCTCTCCCCCCCCAACACCCTACATCTCCTGCCATGCTGCATGGATGGAGTGTTGCAATTTGATGCACAACTTCCAGTGAAAAAGCACTGAGTGGCTGGCACCACAAAGAGCCAGTCTGTAAATGCCCATAGTGAGAGAGGAGACATGTGGTTGTAATGGGTGATGATGGGCAACTTTCTGTCTGTCTTGTTCCATAAATGTTTTATAGAGGGCGTAAAACCTTTACAAAGCAAAATGGTTTTTTTTTTTAAAAAAAGAACCGTTTAAAAATCATGGTGTATCAACGTAAATATAGCTCAGGTTATGAGCTGCAGAGCAGGCAACACAAATGGCAAACTAACGGCAAATTCTGACAGATCATGATACTAATCGCCGCCTTTTTCTCAGAGCAGAGGGTCACTCCAGTCAGCAATTAAAGTAAATGATCCATATTTGAGTGTACAGGAAGAGCTGTAAAATCATCTGTGTTCTTTACTTGGCTCCCTTTTACCATTCAAATTTAAGCACAAATGGAGGTATAAACATGCTGTCTTTGAGAGCTGCTCTTACCAGTAAGGCACTTAACATGCAAATCTGCAACATAAATTTAGCTTACAAATGGCACTGCGTTAAGATTACTGTAACATCTCATCCTGCAGCCAGAAGAGATGTGAAAAAGATAACTTGTTAGAAGAGTGACTGTAATTCAAGGAAAGCCTGGCACAGGCTCCAACTGCCTTGGCACAGATGCTTCCACTCCCAACTGGCACCACTTGGCATTGGCTTAGGCTGACACAGGTTTGGCTGCGTTCAGGATGTATCAATGTTAAAGCTGTGGTTAAGGACAAATTAGACAGCAGCCTGATCCAAAGTTCAGCGAAGTTTGAGTTTTAAGTCAATGTCAGCAACTTCAAATGTACTAGACTCCGTGGCGTCACTAGGGGGGTGCAGACCACACCGGGTGACACCCGTTTTTTGTTGTTGTTGTTTGCATCACTAGTGGTCAAAATTGTGCAAACCTTTTTGAAAATTTGTATTTATACCTTTTATTTATATTTATATTTTTATTTAAAATTTATATTTAAATAAATTTAATTTATTCATATATTATATATATGACATATAAAATTTCATATATATTTATATGAAAATTTGTATTGAATAATATCATATAAAGTGTTATATCACTGGAAAGGTAATTTTATCTGTATTCTATCAAAAGGTATGGCCAAATAACCAGATGAAGAAAACACAACTGACTTATGTAACAAAAAAGTGAATTTCCTTAACTCAAAACCGACCAATAATACCGATTGTTCTGAGAGCCAATGAGGTATTATGACACAGCCTGGAACCTATAAGTAGGCTGACCATATCCAAAGGGGGACAGGGTACCTACATCTTTAACCATTGGTGCGCAGGTGCAGCTCATAATGGAAGCGTGCAACAAGCTGCACATGCCCAAATTCCCTCTTTTTACAACGGTTAAAGGTGTAGGCACCCTGTCCCCTTTGGATATGGTCAGCCTACCTATAAGGTGTTAGTGTGAGTCAGCTCTCATTTCTATGTATCAGAGCTCATACTAGAACTCTTATTCCATTGTGTGAGTGTCATCAAGTTGGCCACTGGTTTTTTGTTCATTAGTGATTTGTTGGGTGACCTGTACTGTTATATATTAAAATAAAATTAATGGGGGGTGACACACTGGGTGACACCAACCCTAGTGACACCACTGGTGTGACGCAAGGAGCTCTTGCACCGGGTGATGCCAACCCTAGTGACGTCTTTGACTAGACTGACCAGCATCCAGTTCTTACTCCACCCCAGAGGGATGCAAAAGTCAAGTGTGAACGCTGGAACTTGAAAGTGAAGGAGCCGTCACAGATGTTCAAGCGCAGATGTTCGAGCTCTTTGAGTAATATCTTCCTGGGAAAAAAAAAACCTGTTTTTAACCTTTTATTGGTTTTTTTTTTTAAAGAGGAACCTGTTTTTAACCTTTTATTGGTTTTTAACCAATACATATTGAAACATAAATATTTTTTCTGAATTTTTCATGGCTTCTTATCCTGTATATGAACTGCAATCTTTGTACAATCAACTTTTAGTTCAGATTTAGATCATTCAAGCTAAAGCTCAGCTCAAATTCACTTGTAATGTTGGGCAGAGCTCCATTTTCAACCCTAGTGGATGGGTGGGAATCACAGAAATAATCATGAAACTGCCGATGGAGAACTTTGGTCACAAAGCCTCCATTTGTAGGCACAAGTCTTATTTCAAACAGGCAGTTGCTCAAAGTTTGTGTGCAGTTCTTCACGTAGGTGCCACTGCCAGCCACCTGACAGGCACCAAATCCCTTTCTTTGATGCTTTGATTAGTTAATTGGTGTTAAGCACTCTTGAGTGTTTCAGAGAATTCTCCCCTGCATAATGATTTTCTTGTGTCTGCCCTGCTATGCTGATGCAATCCTTTAATCCTGTTTCCTATGCAGTTTCTTTCTCCCTCCATCCCACCTCCTTTTAAGAAGGATGTTTTCCAGCTATAGTGGCACAAGTTTCTCATCATTAGTCTCCTTTGTAGAAGCTAGAAAAGTCCAAGGGCCTTATGGGAAGAGGAAGAAGGCCTCTCCCTGTTTAGCTGGAGCTTGCAGCCATCTTCTTTTAAGAACTTACAAACCTTGAAGCAGTTTTCTCTCATCATCTAACACCTGGCCTGATCTACACCAGCTGGCCAGTAAGACAAGTGTTGTGTTTTTCTTTTAAATCTTTTGTCTGCTTTTTCATCCCCATTACAAGTGGCAGCTGATTAAGTCTCAGAGAAATCCTTTTTGGGGTGGTCTTGAGAATGGTTGTCATTCCATGTGAACTCCATCCTGCGTCAAATCATTATGCTGTCCAGGCCAGTACCACCAACTATGACTGATAGCAACTCTCCATGGTTTCCAGCAGAGGTCTTTCCAGCTCTGCTATTTTAGATTCTTCAGCTAGAAATGCCAGCAGTAATAAAATACAAAGACTGGGCAGGCTCCAAAGAAAGACAAGTTCAGTCCTGTGCAGATGGAAAAGCAAAGGATGGCTGTCGTTACAAAATAAGAATTTGGGCCCAGTGGGGAGAACAATGATCTGTCCTGAAGCATCAAAAATAGGTCACCAAATTGTCTAGCATGAGGCATGATATCAATTAATTCATTGGATTGTACTGCATATGGACACTGTCTTCTTTTTCATGCTTTTATGTTATGAGGATTGAAAAAATAAACAAGAACCACTGACAGTATTCAAAGTGACCCTCTCCATTCTGTCTGTGAATGAAGACCCCATATAAGATGACTTGACTACAACTCTAAATATAGTCTAGTGATGAATAATAAATGGATTCTATAATGACACATCGCTGCAAAAGACATAGTTGCAATTTAGAATTAAAGATTTAGTGTTCATACTCTAGCTGGGAATTTTTTTGGCAGACAATTGAATCAGCCTTCCACCAGAGGAGCTAGAAAATCTTTCCAATAGCCATATTGTGGCTGAAACTATTCCTCCTCCCCACAGACAAAAGAGAAGATAATCTTAAGAAGTTTCACCTGATCTACACAGACATGAGGACTAGTTGACATAAGCCAGCTGGGTAACCATAATACCATAATCTTTAGAAGTGACGTTAGGGATTGGTGCAGTGACTGGATTCTCCTCTAGAATTAGTTCAGCATAACCAAACTTACTCTCCAGCTTTCAGCTAACCTTACTGATCATGTTCAAGGATCTTTCTCAAGTTTGGTACTAGCAAATCTGAATCTAGAATTGAGTAGATCTGGCAGCTCAGGAGGCATCAGAAACATTGCACATGCGTGGCATGGCTTACAATATGGCCCACAACAACCATTGGAGATGTGATGGAATCCTGCCAAAATGAAGTGAGTTTTTGGTCTGGTTTGGCATAGTTCAGTCATGGGTCTTGAGCACAACGTGTGGTCTGGATACATCAAGATCATTCTCTACAGATAATATAAACCAGAGTATTTGCAACTTAAACTACTTAAACCTGTGAGTCAAGGTCCACTCTACCACAACTCAATTGTATACACATTTTCATCATCATTATCATCAACATCATACTGTCACTGTGATAATTCACACAACTTCCTTAAAGCCATGGGGGAGTATTTCTTTCCCCGCCCTGAATCAAACATTGCAAGTTATTGCTGTTGGAACAGTATTGTGTGTTTTCTTTAACCTAGGATCTTCCCTAGGTCCTGAATACGTACCTGGAGACCTGAATGTTGTCAGTGCATATGTGGCACAGTGGAATTAGAGATGGGCTGGTTAGTTTGAACCAAGAAAACAGCACTGGCAGGAGCCAGACAAACCCACAAAAGATTCGGAACAGATACTGGTTTGGGAAAGGGGCTAACTGAGAGGGTAGAGCAGAGCAAGGAGAAAAAGAAACATAATAAAATGTGAGATCCATACCGAACTAGACATTGCCAATATGTGGCTAATGTGACAGACAGTGGCCCTGGTGTGTCTTCTATTCCCCAGAGGTGTCGCTACGGTGGGGGTGGTACCATATGTTGCGCCCCGTCCCCGTTTACAAGCTGGCACGAGGCGGCCCTGCCCCCTCACTGTCGGAGCCATTCCGTGCAGAGAAGGCAGCGGGCAGGGAGTCTCCTGCCTGTTGCCTTCTCCGCACGGAATGGCTCCAATGGTGAGGGGGCGGGGCCGCCTTGTGCCGGCTTGTAAACAGGGACTAGGATGGGGTGCAACTTACGGTACCGCCCCCACTGTAGTGACGCCTCTGCTATTCCCCCTTTCACCCTGAGTCTGCCACCAGCTCTCTCCAGTCTACCTGGACACAAGCCACATTCATCCATGGGTGATCAGGGGTTCTCAACCAGGCTGACTGCTGGTGGTACTTGGACTGCTGAACCACCAGAACCCTGATCCGACGCGGCGCTTTTGACAGCATGTTTTTGCTCCCAAGAGGCTCCTGCCTTTGGCCGAACCTCTCAGGAATGCTGCAAAGGGCCCACCCGGAGCCTCCTACCTGTGTTTTCTGGCCTCCGAAAACCTGGAAGAAACTGGCGATAATGTCATTGCCAGTCATTTCAGGTGGTACGCAGCAGGAGAGTGGCACCGGAGGTGATACTCAGTTGGGAAGGGGTTGAGAACCCCTGCTGTAGATCTATTTTTGAGGCATTTGCATAATTCTTTCAAAGAATGATCTAAACGAGTGGGCATCACATATAAGGATGCTGAATTCTACAAGTTAATTATGCATTTTTTTGGGGGGGGGATTTTTTTACCATCCCTGATCATAGTGAGAATCAGAGTCATTGGGTGAACCACAAGTTGCAACACAAAGGGAGAGGGACAAAAAAGTCTGTCTCTCTATATTGTTCGTAACTGTGCGTTCTATTGGTTACATTCCCAGGAAGTTGTCTATTTTGCATGGAACATTTTTCTTCTATGAGCATCATAATATGATCACTAGTTATGATCAGAATTACCTTATTTTACGCTGCATAGGACGCATCGGTCCATAGGACGCATGCATCCTATGGAGCATAAAATAGAGGAAAAAAGGTTTTTACTTACCTGGGCTTGGGGGCGCTTCGGGGAGGCCTGTGGGGGCTTTGGGCAGGCCTGTGCGAGCCTCTGCAGGCCTCCCCGATGTTTAGTTTGGCCGAAAACAGCGATTTTCGGCCATTTCCGGAAATGGCCGAAAATCGCTGTTTTCGGCCAAACTGAACATCGGGGAGGCCTGGAGAGGCTCGCGCAGGCCTGCTCGAAGCCCCCACAGGCCTCCCCGAAGCGCCCCCAAGCCCAGGCTTCGCACCATAGGATGCACGCTTTCCCCCCCCATGTTTTTTTTGGGGGGAAAGTGCATCTTATAGTGCGAAAAATACGGTACTACAAAACAACAACTAATCGTGTGACCACCAGAGACAGAGGGATTTATTGGTTCTCTACACAGAAGGGTAATAACAAGCACCACCTAACATGAAGACCTGTTTTTTTTCAAACAGGGCACTTCAGTTTGCAAGGAAAATTGTTCCACTTGTGTAATAGTTAGCAATAGATAGATTGCTTTGTGTAATAGTCTTACATGTCATAACTTGAAAAAAAGATTTTAATTTCATATGCCTTCCTTTTTTTAACACTAGCTATAAAAGCAAGATTTTTTTCGGTCTAAATTTCAATCCCATTCCTCTGCCAAAGCAATTATTTTATCAGCAGCTGTTAATTTGCAAAATCCATAAAATGTTATGGGGACAGGATACCGTAGTTGCTGGCATTGATAATACAGAAGATTTGTTTATTTTAGAGTACAAAATGAAAGCTTAACAAATTAAATTAGATTTCAGTGAGGAGGACTTCCTGCAATGGAATGTGTTTTTGTCATTGTTTTTGTTTTGTTCCTTTGTTTTGTTTCTTAAAAACCCTTATGTACAGAAATGGGTTTTTAACAGCAGTGGAAAAAAGGTTCTTACGCCTATCCATTCTATGGCTATCATCCTCCAGGAAGTTCTCCTGAACAAACAATGAAAAGAATGGGAACTGTGCAACAAAAGCATTATTGTGCTCCTATGTGGCTCCCATTCATCTTAGTGGAATGTGCACACAAGAACTTCCCACATGATTTGTGGCCCATGTAATTAGTAGATTTATCATGGATACAGCACTTTAAACTCTGTTGTGTACCCTGGAAAGCCCGGGACCGTCCCGGGTTCTGGGCTCTGGTCCTGGGTTGGTCCCGGGCTTTCCGTGCCTGGTGGAAGCCTCCACCACCACTTTAAAAGTGTTAAAAATCACCTTTTTATCCGGCACCACCATTGTGGATCTCGCAAAGTCTCGCGAGATCCAAGATGGCGGTGCCCAAATCTCGTGAGTGCACATGAGGCAGTAGTACTGTCTCATGTGCCCTCACAAGATTTGGGCGCTGCCATTTTGGATCTCGCGAGATTTCTGGCATAGAAAGCTAGTCACAACAGACTTGTTCAGAAATGATATTAAAATACACTGCTTTCTTTACAACAGAATATGGAATATATCCAATACCACTGGAAATGAAATTTCACAAAATGTTGAAATTGCCAAATTTTCATCCAAAAAATATCCACATCAAAAATTGGTATCAAAATGTGTTTGGGTTATTTTAGTTACTATAGACATTGCCACATACCATTGCAGGTCACCTCTCAGATACTTTCAAATGCAGAATGCAATTGCATGTCAGCTTGCAGGAACTATCAAATCGCAACAGCTGCCTGTCAGAGACTAGATTGAAGATATTCATTTCCATTGCATAACACCCCTGGATATAAAATACTGATCTTGGAAAAAGGTAGGCTCAGGGACTATCCAACTAACCACTAGAATGTGCAGAGGAGAATTTTGAGATTTTCTGAAACAAATTTATTTCAGTTGTAATACTCAACAGCAGACCTTCCTGTTCTCCCCAGTGAAATTTCTTTGCTATCTGCTCCCACCAAGACATAACACTTCTGAAGCTAGATTTCTGAAGAGATGAGCGACAGGAAACATACGTTTTATTGGACTGTCCTTCCTTGGTGAAAGTGTATCAACTTTCAAACTACACAGAATTCTTTTGAATACTGTTATCAGGTCAGAGTTAGAAAACCAAAGACAAAGGACAAAAACTTCTCATCTTTACATTCTCAACATTTAAAGTTACTATTCAGCAAACAAAACTGCACAATAATGGAATAAAGTCAGCACATTGTTTTTGAAAACATGCTTCAGCTGCCAAATGGGATTTAAAAGTAACCATTAGGAAACATTTCAAATTTCAGTGATCAATATTCCATAGCACAAGGCAAACTCTGGAATTTCTGCTGTTGGAGCCATTCAAAAGCAAATGGAGACACCATTATCAGACACATGACTGGATGCCATCTTTCACGTCCAGATAAATGTACCATATCAGCAACAAGAACCTCAACAACTTTGAATCATTTAATACTGTTCACTTCCATTTTCTCATTGGAAGTAAATTGAGGCACCGTCCAGCTCCAATCAGAATCTAGGCTGATTGGATTCTGATTGGAATGGAAACACATCCAGAGTAGACATAGGACCTGCTGCTTTTTGGTGGATTTTGGACTCCCTCTAGAAGTAGGATGAGACTTTGCAGGACAAAACAATTAATCACAATCAGAATGGTGGCACGGCCCAGCCCAGTTTATTTATAGGTTTTTCTTCCTGAGATAGTTATCTCTCTCCTTTATACGGTACAAAATAATGGATTGTACTTAACCAAGAATTCTATTCAAGTCAAGTTGAATTTGAATTGTGCCACTCTGTTTAAATGTGGCTATGGTTAAACAGCAAGTATTTAGGGCTGCTGGTTGAACATGGCTAGTCAAAAAGGGTGCGAAGTCAAGCATTTACTGGGGTTCTGACCCACCAAGGGTCCAGTACCCTAATTTTGTACACACTACCCAAGAAGTTGCTTCTTCTTGGCTTCTTGCCATCTGATGCAAAAGCAGAGATTTCCCCAATCACCTCCATCACCCCATAATGTTGTGCAGCAATGCACAGAGAAAATCATTGCAGGGATTAAGTATATAAGATTAGAGAGGAGATGGATGTCATGCCAGTGTGTGGGCAGAAAGAGTAGTGGCTTAGAACATCTCTCAGGTAACACTCTAGGCTGCCACTTTGTGTACCTACACACTTCCATTTTCCTCTTCCTGCTTTTCAAAATTACCTAGCAGGAAGTGAAGGCAGCAGGAGAGGGCGCAGTAAGGGGGAAATCAAGACTGGCTGAGGTGGCAGATGGGTCTGGGGTACGTGCAGGGTGCCCACAGCACCCCTTGCCAATCCACCACTTAAGGTGGCCTCTTCACTTGGCCACTTTATTTGGCCACTCCTGCCACCCATATCCCCCGAAGACACCAAGGAACCTATATCAGAAAACATGGCTGCCCCTTTTGGCTACACCAAAACTCTTTTGTACTCTTTTGGCTACACCAAAAGCCAAAGAGTAATCTGCCAGGGTGCTTGCAAAATTAGAAAGGAACATAGGGAGCTCCCTCATTAGGCTTACCAGATCTCCAACCGGGACAGAATACTAGACCTTTAGGAGAAGGGAATGTGGGCAGGTGTAGCTTGTTAAACCTTAGAGCACAATCCTAGGTATGTCTACTCAGAAGCAAGCCCCACTGAACACAAGGGAGCTTGCTTCTGAGTAGACATGCCTAGGATTGTGCTCTAAGATTTAACAAGATACACTTGTCCACATTTCTTCTCCTAAAGGTCTAGCACTCTGTCCTGGTTGGAGATCTGGTAAGCCTATCCCTCATACTTCCTGGGTCCAGACCATGGGTCCACCTAGTTTAGTATTGTCTACTCTGACAGGCAGAAGCTCTCCAGGATTTCAGAGAAGGGTCTTTCCCGGTCTTACCTGGAGGTGCTGCCAGGGATCGACAGCGCAATCCTATCCAACTTACACCAACAGTGTAACCAGCGGTGCAGCGAGAATGGGAGGCCCCAGAATGGAAAGGAGATTCAAATCCCCTCCGAAGGGGAATTCAAAGGGGATTTAAATCTCCCCACCCCTCCAAAGCCTCCTGCCCTGTCCTCCCCCACTGGTCACACTAGTGGTGTAAGTTGGATAGGATTGCACTGTGAATCTGGGGTGCATGTGATCTACTACTGAACTATGGTCCTTTCCCATTCTTCCCAGTTCAAATTCTTTCAAATCAGCTTGCCCAGTAATCCCTTCAAATAAACAGAAAGCATATGATTGTTTCATATTCATAAGCACTATTCATTTAATTGAAATGTTTGAAGAGTAGAAGGCGTTGATTTTTCAGTGACTAGACTGTAATTAAACATGCAAATATCTTTCAGCTGTAACTTATGGTGAATAATTGACTTTGAGAGGAAACAAATTGGCTGATAATTTGTTTCTTATCTCCCTCCCCCCTTCCCCAATATCATAAAAATCAGTAAGGAGTGTGAACAGGGTGTTAAAATTCCTTTCAAAGTTCTGAGGGTGGATGAAGTTTCTATAATAAATATCTAACTTCCCCACAGCATTCCTTTTATCACATTTGTTCCACAAACCAGTTTATCAGACAGCATTATACTCACGGAAAAAAAAAGCGCCTCATTTATTTATAATTGTCTACTCAACTGGAACTTAATTGCATTATGCTGTAAGGAACTTTGATTGCACTTTCAAAATCTGCAGAAATATTAATAATTTGGAGCCCTAATTAATACAATAGGGATAAACATAGATGTGTCGCTTCCGAAGGAAACACAGGCCCCAAACCTATTGTGACCTTGCGCTGCTGGAACTAGTGTTCTGGCAGTGCAAGGCCCTTTATGGTGAACGAAAGCTGGGCTGCTGTTGTGCATTGGGGGGCAGCGGCACCTGCAGCAGCAGCTCTGGGAGGTGCAGAGGGGGAGGTTTGGGGCATTCCGGGGAGAGGAGGGATCTCTGCAGCAAATGCACATGCCAGATCCTATCCCCTATTTTTTGGCCCACCTTGCCACCTTTCTCTCCTCGGACTTATGCCAGTTATGTAGCTGGTGTGGGTCCAAGGAGACCCATAGGCCACCAGGAGAGTGCTTTCACCTCCTTGTAGTGCTTTCACCGCCTTGAATGGCTCCGAAGGCGAGGGGGCGGGGCCGCTTCGTGCACCGGTGTAACGGAGGTTCAGACTGCGGCGGAACTTAGAGCTCCGCCCCCCTGCAGCAATGCCAGTGCAAATTTCTATAAGACATGACATTTCTCAGATGGGTTCTGCACATCTCTAGGTTTATAGTCAAATTTCTATTTAGGAATCTTGCTAAGAGTAAGGGCAAGGGCAGGCATTGTCCAGGGAAGAACCTAGTAAGTCAGGGGTGAAACCAGGCAGACTCTCTACAAACTAGGATAGAACCTGGCTGATGGAACCTGACCTACTGTGGGTAGAGCGCAGCAGAATTTGATTGGTCAGGGTACAGTAAAGGCAAGATCTACTGGAATTTGGTAAGTCATGAATTGAATCTGGCAGAATCAATAATTAACTAGACTTTCAGACCCTGGTATTAGTAACCTGACAAAAAATGGTTTTTATTGGATGGTGACATTGTCATCATCATCATTATAGGAAAAACTTGTAAAAAATAAGTTTTTATTTCAAAATGGGGGTAAAATACTTATCAAGAATTTGGGAGAGAGAAACAAACATGAATTCCACCAGGTTTATTCATCCCTATTAAATAAGTCAGCATGAAGTGAGAAAATTTATTCTTGTTACAAAGAATTTTGGGACTCAGCACTAGGGAACAAAAACATAAACCAAGGGAGTAATGTGATCCAAAAGCAATTCGGTGAAATGGAGTGAGATAAACTGTCTTGACTTTTGCTGTGTTCCCCCTCTGCTTTGCATTATCAGAATACAAATTTCTATCTGGAAGTGAGAATTATAAAGGAGGAGAGCAAGGTGTGAACTGGAATTGTATCCAGGTCTCCACAACAGGTCACTCTCTCTGGATTACATAAGAGCAGCCCTGCTAGATCAGGCAGATCCATAAAGATTGTTTGGGAGCCCTTCTCATTTCCCTCCACTGTGAAAATACCCATTTATCCCGATTCTCTGCCTCCTGTTCTTTAACCAGTTATAAATCCAAAACAGGACATTTCTTCTTATTCCATGCTGCTAAGCTTATTGAAGAACTGTTGGCGAGGGACTTTATCAAAAGCGTTTTTGAAAGTCCAAGTATACGGTGTCAACTGGATCACCTCCATTCATATTGTCACTCTTAGTGAATTTTACAACGTTAGAGAGGCAGGACTTATTTTTGCGGGAACCGTGCCAATTCTCCTTCAGCAAGGCTCACTTTGGGCAGAAGGTGTGGTCTGGAGGTTGAGCCATCACCTTGCCTGAAAAGCTAAGCAGGACCAGTTGCTTGGATGGGAGACCAAGAGATGGAGAGAGGCTGAGAAGGCCGCTGGCATATCTCTGTGGTGGAGTTTGGAGGAGTCAGCTGGCAGAAACCCAGATAACTTGGAGAAATCAGTCTGAAGCTTAGTGCAACTGCCTGCAAGAGCTTGGAAAAGTGCAAAAAAAGTCAGCAGCCAGGATGACGACAGCACTGTGAAGGGAAATCTGGAGAAATGGAGGTTCTACGAGACTTTCTCATGGAATAATACTTTTAAAAACCCCATTGAAAAATAGGGTTTATGTTCATCCTGCCTATGTAAACCGCCTTGTCTATGAGAAAGGCGGTATATAAATACCATAATAAAGAAATACTTAATTTTACCTTTAATTTTGCTTTTGATCAGTTTGCCTGGCAAAGATATTAAGCTCACCAGTATGTAATATCCTGTAACTTTCCCAGATCCCTTTTCCAATATGAGCTTTACATGGGTTACCTTCCAGTCTTCTGGCACAGAGACTGATTAAGAAGACAAGTTACATATTTGTGTTAGGTGAGAAGTTTCTCGTTCGAGCTCCTAAATAATTAATTCTTGGGTGGATGCCATCTGGACGCAGTGATTTGTCAATTTTTAATTTGTCAGTATGCTTTCGTACCTCATCCCTTGTCGCTTCTATTTGACTCATTTCTTCAGACTTCCTCCCTGAGAAGGTCAGTTCAGGCATCTGTGCTACATCTTCAGTAGTAAAGACAGATGCAAAGATTACTTTCCACTTCTCTGCAATCTCCATGTCCTCTTTAATCTTTCCTTTTATTTCTTCATTATCTAAGAGTTGAACCACCTCCCTGGCAGGTTTCCTGCTTTTGATGCATTTAAAGAAGTTTGTATTGTTTGCCAGAGTTTTCTATTCTATGAAAGGTAAAGGTTTATTCTTGTCAAATACACAGCCAATTCCCCAGCCTGCTGCCTGCTTAATACTTTGAAAGCTGATGATACTCCTAGTTAACTTTGAAAATATGCCTGTGAATGATTTGCCACTGTTCTTTGTACAGGCTCTTTCAGTTAGAGTGGAGCCTTGTTCTGAATGGGCCTGCTCTTTCCCCCCATTTTTGACACAATCCCCCCCCAATACACCAAAATGGGGGATGTTTTTCATGTAAAAATAATAATTCAGCATTAGCAATTAAACATATGCCCCTCTTCCAGTGAGCGTTGGGGATTGTGTTGAGAGTAGGGTGAAAGTCTTCACACTAAGGACAGTGCAATGCAGGAAACAGTGTCCCCAGTCTCATGGGACCCAGCTCATCAGAGCAGATAAGGTAAAGGCAGGGGTGGGCCATGGGTGGTTTGGTGGATGATCAGGGTGGGAGCAGGGAATGTGGGGCAGTTCAGGGGTGGATCTTGGCAGCAGCAGCTCACACCAGATCCTATTCCCATTTTTCCAGCCCAACATGCCCTCTGCCTCTCCTTGGACTTATACCAACAAAATAGCTGGCATAGGTCTGAGATGACCCATTGATGGTCAGGTGCCTACAGAGAGGTAAATAAAAGATTTACTTACTTCTCTCAGGCCATCTAGTCAACCGCCCCCCCTCCATCAGCAAGGTGATGCATAAAATGGTGGGGGATAGGATTGGACAATTGTTCAGACTGACCTTGTCAAATCCAATTGGCTGCGTAGCACCATGATGTCATCACATTCACTATGTGGTCTTTGACTGGAATCACATGAAGATGGTGGAAGAATCTAAATTAAGTTTTGAACCCAAGATTTTCTGGCTTACCCCTTAACCATTATACAGTATTACACTAGCTCACCGTGACCCGAGGTTCCTCTTTAAAGCATATATTCACTCTGTTGTCTGTGGTTTAAACAGAGCACCCTGTTGTCAAGTTCAATCACTGAGGAATCATAGAAATTGCACAAGGAATACAGAGGGGGAAAGAAAGCCCGAAAGGTCACAGCATGTTTTAAAATGCTTAACAAGATCTAAGAGATAAAAACCAGGTTTGGAAAGTGCAGTGTTTTTCAGAAATATATTAACTTGCTTTGAAATTCCAATGAGGGGCATATCATATGGAAGAGAGCTCGCAGTGGTATATTATAGAGGACCGTTCATGAGCAACAATGACAGATAATCTAGTACCAGCAGCCGAGGAAATGTGGGTGAGAGTGTAATAAGCATATTTAATACACCACCGTGTCTCCAGAGTTTCAAGCTTTTTGTTGCTCAAAGTTTGAATAGGCTATGCATCACTTTGGACTGACTCAGCCCTAATGTGTGTCCCTTTTGCTTCTGCATCCATGGGGGAAGTAAAGAAACTAGTGTTGCTACTGAAGAGGGCCAGCTCATTCATGGACCAACTGAGGCAGTTGCCTCAGGCAGTGGATTGGAGGGGAGGCACTGGCTTCCATCTGCCCCCATTACTTCTCCCATGCCCTGGATTCAGAAAGCAGAGATGAAGCTGTGCCCCCCATGTAGGGGCCCCCGCTGACGCTATGCCCCCATGTGATGCCGGGCGTGATGTCACACGGCGCCAACCCCCCCCCCACCGTTTTCCTTACTATTTCGGAGCCGAACGGCTCTAGGGCAGGTGGGAGGGCCCAACCCCCGCTCAGCGAAGGTAACAGAAGCAGCGATGAATGAACGGAACGTGTCGTCCAGGCAAGTCCAACGCCTTGGGGCCCACGGCCCCCCCTGCCCCTACCCCCGCGATGCTTCTGTCAGAAAGGAAGAAGGGAATGGGGCTGAAGAGGAACTATGGAGGAGACAAGAGAGGCAAGCTAGTGTATTAAAGATGCTGTAACTCATCACACCCTCTTCCGGTTCAAATGTGCGTTCTGGTGGTGCAGAAGGCTTTAACGTCCATTGCAAAAGGCAACATGCCATAGAACACAGTCGGACTGGCACCGCAAGCTTAGTGCTTAGTTTCTTGAAACTTTATAATGTGCATATATAGACAAGGGCATTATTATGTCACAAACATTTTGACTGAAAACATGCCTACATCACACTACGCCAGCCATCCTCATGCTCACCCAAACCCTAGACTTAGGGATTTCTGTTTTTTACAGCTAGGTCTGAACCTTTAAAGATGAATGTAATATTTTAATATTCAGTTATGGTGAGGAAAGATCTGCAAAGGATAAATGGAGTAAGGATTTAACAGAATAAGCAACTTTCAAAAGAGAATTGCTTACAACTATGAACAGTCAGGGTCAAGTTGCCCGACAAAGGTTCTCAGGGTGAGTGTTCTTTTCTTTCGGATGTGGTGTCTCCTAGCTGTAGCAATTCAATTGTCTGCCTCTTTGGCATGACTCAAGAAGTTGTGGGATGGAAAAATGACATTCTCTGCTCCACTCAGATGATCCAAGAATCACCACAGGATGAAAAGACAAAGTCTACCATGACTCTTCAACCAACTGCTTTGACCTTCTTACCACAAAGTCTACTGCAAATTTTGGAGTTCAAAATTTTGGGTACTTGGCTGACACCAAGGACAGTTTAGGAGTGGAGCTTTGTGGACTCCAGACACAGCACAGATAAACAGCAAAAAACTCCTGTTTGCTGCTGGTGCTTGTGTGAACACAACACAGGATTGATCCTGCGAGTGGTTCTTCTAGTGTAGCATGAACTTCCATTAGTTAAACATCTGTTTCAATCTCTCTGTTGATTTCCACCAGCTCTCCATATGCCACTTTAAGCAACTGAGATACAAGTATAATGAAGAGATTGGTCTAAGGCTGAAATCCTATACACTTTCCTGGGAGTAAGCCCACTGAACACAATGGGATTTCTAAGTGGACATACATAAGACTAAGCTGTACAGTCACAGAATATGAAAGCTTCTGGGGTATGTGTGTGTAACTTACAAATAATGAAACAGTTAAATAGATGTACTGTATCTGTAATTACAATTTCTCTTTCTCTAGCTGGAATACTGAACACAGCACGTTCTTAGCATTTTTGAAATGGCAGGTTAGTTTCTGCTCCATTAAGCCTCCTGACATGTTTTCCACACTCAATCACTACTCAGTTTGCAGAGCAACACTTACATCCTTGGTCATCATTCAGCATAGCAAACAGGAGGAAGACTTGGAGCAGGAAGTCCATCAGTTGTGAGATAACTCAGGGCACTAAAAATCCTTTCATCCTACGCCATTCAACTCAGTCGACGGGTACTCTACAGTAAAATGCAGGACCCAGGTAATCCATATCCCATGACAAAGAAAATAGTGAATGCTGCACAAGGATGCAACCAAAAAATCTGGTATAATTTTTATTTAATTTCACATAATTAATTTCACATAATCCCTGAGGCATCTGGTGGGACCACTGTGTGATACAGGAAGCTGGACTAGATGGGCTTTTGGCCTGATCCAGCAGGGCTCTTCTTATGTTATGTTCTTATGTTTTTATAATTCATTGCAATGTTTACTATTTTGCTTATTTTTCTGGCTTCGTTAGAGAGGGGAGGAGCTCAGATCTATGTAAAGTCTCAACCACAGGAAATTGTGCACTGGCTCCCCGAGTTACAGACAGCTCAGGGACATGCTGTGCGGGTGCGGCAGGTGAGGCAGCCTCTTCCTGTTGTCGCCCACGGACCAAAGCCGCAGCCAAACCTGGAGACCGCATGTATGCTACCTGCTTACACAGGTGCAAGTGGGTAGCACATACCAGTGGCGTTGCTATCGTGAAGCGAGGATAGCAGGACGCCATGAGGTGACGCGTGCACAGAGGTGACGCGCGCATGCGCGTGACTCGCGTCACCTCCCCTGCGCACATCGCCTCCGATTCTGATGACGTGCCCGGAGCCAGCTCCCGGCCTCGGAGGGGCCTTCCGAGGCCGGGAGCCAGCTCCAGAGACGTCTTCCCCGGCCGACGTGTCAGGGCCTTCTGATGAAGGCTCTGCGTCACAACAGAATTTATACCGTTTTTCACGCATGCGCAGACCCTTCCTGAGGGAAAAGGGCTGCCCTTTTCCCTCAGGAACGGTCTGCGCATGCATGAAAAATGGTATAAATTCCGTTGTGAAGCAGAGCCTTCGTCAGAAGGCCCTGGCGCGTCGGCTGGGGTGGTCGCTCCAAGGCTTTCTCCCGGCCTCGGAGCCTCTGAGGCCGGGAGAAGGCCTTGGAGCGGAGCCGGCTGCAACCGGGGGGGGGGCAGTGCCCGGGGCAGCGTCCCAGAGGGTCGCCCCCTTGGAAAATCGCGCCCACGGCCTAGCGGCCGCGCCAGATTCACACTTAGGGGTGGGGATGGGGGGATTAGGGTGACGCGCGTTGCCCCGCCTAGGGGCAGCACGCGTCCTAGTGACGCCGCTGGCACATACACGTAATCTCCAGGTTCAGCTGCGACCTTGGTCCATACGTTCCTGGGATGGTTGCATCACTGCTTTTGTGCAGGCACAGAATGCCCTTTGATGGTGCTTTCACGCAGGTGCAACAGCTTTTCAACTCCCAAGCAGACCCCTGTATGCCTACATACCACCAGACCCCAAGCAGACTGGTATGTAGGCAGGGGACTTAGACTGCAATCTTACACACTTACCTGGGAATAAATCTCATTGAACTCAGTTAGCTTACTTCTGAGTAGACTTGCCTAGTATTGCGCTTTTAGTGTATTCAGCTTATGAGATTTCAGCAGGCATTGCCCACACTCTTTCCAGCATACAATTGAGTCATAAGTGCTAGAAAGTTTCTTTTTTAAAATAGATGAAAAGCTGAGATATTCAGTAAGCTACATATGCATATGTTCAAAACCCACATAGAAGATTCAGATGTCACAGTATAAAAATGTGAATACTTGGTTTGTTCCATGGGAAAACACTTGTGGATAAGGAAACCCATGTGGGTTTTGCATCTAAATGTGTAGTTATTTGTGAGAAATACTCATTTCCATTTGGGTTTCTGCATGTTTGGTCTACATCAGGGGTTCTCCACCTGTGGTACGGGTAACCCCAGGGGTACACAGACTGCAGGTTGGGGGTACGCAGGCTGCTGCCTATTATCAGCTGATGACAGGCAGAGTCACAGTTGTTCCCGGGTTGCGATGCAGGTGGGAGGACTTGCCCGCTCGCGCCACAACCCAGGAAAAACATCTACAGGCCTCCTGATGTCCCCTTAAGCTCCCCCTTACCTGTTCTCCTGGCCATCGCCATCTTGGATCTCGTGAAATCTCGCGAGTTCCAAGATGGCAGCGCCCAAATCTCGTGAGGGTTACATTTTAAGGGGGGTACATGGGAGGGTTCGTGGGGGTACATGGGGCAACTTCTGAGTGGGTACGTGGGGCAATCGGAGGTCCGCGTAGGGGTATGCGGGCCTCCAGAGGTTGAGAATCCCTTGGTCTAAATCCTAATCTCTTCTTCTTCTTCCTAAACCTTTTCCTTCCCAGGCAGTTGGTATAGCTGAAGCTGAAGCTTAACCTTTCATTATTGAGCTTCCCTATGAGTTGGGGTGAATAGCACACTTCCAAGTCCAGGGTGAGCACTGCTACTCCTGCCCACATGCCCTCTTTCTCTGCATCCCACCCAAATGCTGGCTGCCCCTAGCTATCTACACCCCTCTCTTCTTTCTTTGCTTATTTTCTAATCTTGCACCTACAAGTTGCCGCCATCCGATTTCTCTCCTGAACTGCCCTTGTGGAGCAAATCTTCAAAGTGGAAGCCCTACTGTACCCGGGGGACCTGCCAGTATAGGCTATTCATCCGCTCAGTTGCAGCCTGCTAGCTTGTCTCTCAAAATGTACCCAGCTCTGGCTGCCTACACAAGCTGCTGCCCTGTAATATTTGAGGTGCTGCCAACATTCCTGTGACCACCTCCATGATTTCTACCTCTTTTGGTGCCAGGCCATCCTGGGGGATGCTATAAGTAGAAATCCCATAATAGTCAAGGTACCCTACCCGCCAACTCTCATCCTCTCCTTGCCTGGTGCTTCTCTACCCACATGGTGCTGCCAATTTCCATGAGAATCATCATCCACACATTGCTGCTGCCAATCTCAGTGAAACAGAAACTTTGCCCTTGTGCTTTTGAAGAGAGGGAGAAATTGACCAATGTGTCCCCTGATGCTGCCTGCCTGAAGACCAGCTCTTATGACCTCATGCTGATGCTTCCCCCTAAAGGAGTGAGGCTGGCCATTGTGATCTATGTATATGTCACAACAACCAGGGACAGAGATGCTCCTGAGGACTGATTATACATGGCCTGTGGTTGCCTACAGTAACTTCTCTCATAAATAAGACGTCTTTTGCTCCCAAGATCCATCGTGGAGTCTTATATGGGAAACATGCGACTTACCATGAGTTATGGCCCCATCTAATTGCCACATTAGAAGGTGTAGCGGGGCCATGATTTTTTTCCATTGGCTATTGTTGCTGAAGGAAGGGTTATCACAACTGCAATCAGTTGGGAGTGTCTCTTAGAACGTCTGAGTTTCAGCTAGAAAATCACCTTCAGTGGAGATATGATAAACCAAGAAACAAATACAAATAGAGAATACTAGGGAGATGGATTAATGAATCACTTTGTTTGGTCAGTAAATGGTGGCTCTTAAGAAGCCTGCAGTAAGCTGTACCTCTGCCGGAAATAGGCATGACGACAAATGGCATTCACACTCATGAACCCTCTCTCTTTTACTTGCTTGGGACTAGCAGCTTGCCATGTATTCAGGTTCTTTCTTACAAAGGCAACCAAAAGGCAACCGTCAATTTAACCCCCAAGACTAGCAGCCCCTGCAACTGTCTCTTCCCATCCTCATGGGTTAGTCTTCTCAAAAGGAAAATTGCCATTTCATTTGTAGCACTATGCAAACGAAACACCTGAGATAATTAAAGAGCAGATTGCCTTGACTTTCATATTCAAATCCTTGAGGGATAGTCTTGCATCAGAATGGGAAGATGGAGCGCTGCATATTACACAAACACAAACAAGTGATCAGGAGGGTCCTTTCTGTTTCTCTGTTTGTACAACACAGGCGTGCACGTGCGCGTGCATTCACTTAGAATGGATTGCGTGTCTTTGGAAAGCTGACAACAGTGAAGTATCGTATCAAACGCTTAGCAACAGCAGGACAGTTAACACTGAGAGCTTGAGACTGAAATAAAAGGCATTAGCACTTGACGGTCACATCAATTTCGGTGGGATGGAGGAGCAGCCAGTGAGGTGGTGCGCTAGGTGAAATGCTGTCAGGTGCTGCAGGGCAACTGAGGGGACAGGAAATTCAAGAGGCCAAGTTCGTGTAGACAGGCACCCTGGCTGATGTCAGCAGCCTATGCCTGTACTGGGCTACCTTAATCAATCAACAACAGTTTGTGCCTGGTGCTGGCTGTGACACCACCCTCCCAGGCACCACTGTCACCTTCCAGGACCAAATATTGCCTGTGAATTCACCCAGATAACCACCTGCAAGGCTTCCACTAGTGATATGATCCTAGGCACATCCACTCAGAAGCAAGTTCCAGTGTGTGTAATGGACATACTCCCAAGAAGCCTGCAACAATTTCAGTCTTAACCCAAGTAAATGCATGTAGAACTGCAGCCTTAAGCAACATGCATTTCCCACCAAAAATAATGGGACTTGGAAGTGCTTAATGTTAGCTAGATTTTGGCTCGATAGAAAGACACCAACATGAATGGTATTTTGTACCAGTGCCACTTTTTAAATAAATATTTTTTTATGGGCTAACTTGTTCGACCTGTAGCAGAAAACTCACATTGTTGCCCTTAACCCACCCACCCACAAACCGATCAAACAAGTGAGATAAGTGATTGGAATAGCACTGGGCCACATTTACTGTATTGATAAGCCAACCATGAATCACAACCAATCAACAGCTGGTCCTGCCTTAAGTCTCCTGCGCATTGCCTTTGCCCCACTGAATGGCTCCGAAGGTGAGGGGGCGGGGCTGCCTCATGCCGTTGAGTAACGGAGGTCAGCGCGATGCGGAACTTAGCGTTCCGCCCCACCGTCAGCGTCGCCACTGGTGCTAGGATTGGCTCCCTTGTCCTGTACAAATGGGGTGCAGAGCAAAAGTGCTCCCACCACCAAGAAAGATGTGGGAGCAACATTTCCGCACTTACCCAATTTATTGCAAGGAACTGTTCAGCAGGAATAATTTGTAGCTTAGTTGCTGTTTCTTATCTCTTCAAAGGTTTTTGTGAAGAACACATAAGAAAAGGAACAACCCCACCTAAGTCCACCTTTATAACGGAAGACTGCAAGTGAAATCAGCTCGCTAAATTTGTTGTGGAATTTAATAAGGTTGGTAGCAAAATTAATCAACACCTTGTAAATGGAATGGAAACTTCTAGAGATTAAATTAAAATCAATGATCCCCAAGTACCTGTGCTGGTACATCGGTTGAGAGTATGTCGCATATGCCAAGTCCCCCCCCCAGCAGTGCAGAGGGTAATTAAGCTTGTTTTAGGTATACCAAGAATGCCACCTATCTCCTGACAGGCCCTTTTCTTCCTTTCACAATTATAGGACAACCTAATTCAGCACATTTTCCCCATCACTGGGTCATTATGCAGAGGAAAGCTGCATATGTTGAACATGTTGCCGGTCATTTTAGTATATGATTTATAAGTCTGGATATACTGCTTTTTGGCCTTGCACAAGGCACCCTTGAGCAGTTAAAGGCACAGACGTCCTGCTGGGAAAAGCCAAGGAACCTAGTCTACTTCTCATGGCAGGCCTGCCTCACATCGAGACACACAGTTCCTTAACTCATCCTTCTATCTCAGCATGTTGAGTCAAGGCCCCATTCAAAGCAAAAATATAATGGTACATTGCTTGCGTTCTCTGCTTTAGGGCAAAACATAACGGTTATGGATGGAAAGATAAGTTCTGAACGTGATACATGGTGGTTTCGCTGTATCAGTATCAACAGTTTCAATAGGAAGCATACAAATCTCAATATAACCAGGAGACGACTTATTTCGGGGGTGACAGCCATGCCTCAGTCCATGCATTTATCTGCTCAGCGATTCCATTTGAAAAGCTCTGCAAACACATTCCAAGTCACTTATTAAATCCATGCAACCATCAGATCGTGTGAAGATGAAACTGTTCCTGGACTGTAGCAGAGATGGGCGAACTTTCAAGCTCACTTGAGATTAAACTCACAACAAATCCAAGTTTTTCTTAAATAATTCCATAGAACTCTGATCATTTTTCCAGTATCAGGCATGCCCTCCTCTGTCCCCAACAGCCCTTGCTGTCCCCAAAAGAATTCCACAGTAGCCCCTCATCTCCTAAGCATGCTCCTGCTCTTCAAATGGTGGATGCAGTAGGAGCAGAATTGGCTGCATGCAAGGAGAGGAGATTTGTCCCCCACCCACCTCTCCCTCCAATACGTTTGGTAGCAGAATGGTAGGGATAAAAGACCACTGAACCACAGATGAGGCAGCTTTCTTGAGGGCTACTGCAGTGTATGAGAGAAGGGCTTTGCCCTTACACCTCCCAAAATAGCACTCCAGACAAATGCGCGTTGGATATATGGTCACTTTATTAAATTAACATAAACCTGCAGAGGGAACTAACTTGGGCAACTCAAACCACCCAAAGGCGTGCAGGCACTAATTGGGGGAAACAGCACTAACCGTCTACCTCCCCCTGTTTTAATTTGGCATAAACATCCTGACTCCAGGCCCCCCCTGGTCACTGGCCAAGGGAGCCTATCACAGCCAACCCCGAAGGGTCAAGACAGCGGAGCAGTTTAGATTCCCATACTGGCCAAGCCATTGATGGTCTTCACTTGCTCCAGCCAGGGGGCTTGCCAGCCAGCCTCACCAACCCGGTCAAGCGTTGTTACGAGCGGTCCTGGCTCACCTCCTGACCTTGCTGACCTCAAGATGCATGCCAAGCCCCTTCCATCCTACTTACCCATACCCGCATGCCCCCTGTCAGGTGACCCACTGGCTAATAGCCCAATCCCTCACCACAGTCTGAGGTAGGCGAAAAAAACCACCAACTTCCTGCCAATTGGTTGGCAGCCCCTCTCTCGTCTCCCCTCGTCTCTCCTCTGCAGGTTTTTTTTTTGGGGGGGGGAGTGGAAAATCTTTGCCATGCACAGAGGTAATTTAGTATTGCACATCTCTTTATTTACTCACAAGTACACTCCGATTGGCTGAAAGTCCCCCTCTCATCCCATTGGTGAAACACTTTGCTCCACGTCTCACCCTCACTTTCTTCTCATTGGCTGAAAACAGCCAAACATCAGCATGGTCCATGACCGACCGCAACGGAACTCGGGAGAGCACGGCTCTCCTGTGTTCCGTGGCGACTGGTTAAAAAGGAAGCCACACCGCTCCACACACGCCGCACGCGCCTGGGACGCGCTGGAATGTGTGCGGTGTAGATCAGCCTTTATTCAGCTGATAGTACATTCCTTGGCCTTACTTACCCTAAGTGACTTAACTTGGCAGGAAATTGGCCTATAGAGACTCTTTTGAAGACTCCATTATAATGATGCCCTATTAAGGCAAATCTGCTTTCTCACAACCACCACTCAGTTGTTGAACATAAGCCGTTGCGGCATCATCTTCACATTTGCTTGCCTGATTTAATTTGGCAGATCAAAACAAGAGAAGTGCTACAGCGAGGAAACATATGTATTAGAAACATGTTTAAGGAAGAAAGCACTGCCTTGAGCTTTTAACAGCTTTGGCGATGCCTTATTACTCAGTGAATCCCAGTCTGCTTGCATTTCTCAACAGAGTTTTAAAACAACGAATAAAAATAAGTGTCATGTGTGTGTGTTTTTACTGAGAGGTGAGACACTGTGGCTACTAAGTTCAATAGTTTAAAATCTTTTTTTTGGGGGGGCTCTTTTACATATGCTCTGCATTTTTCATACTATATATCTAAATTATTTTTCTTCCTTGCATTTGCACAGACTTTTTCTATGCTGCCACAGGTAAGTTTCAAAATGAATCTGGCAATGACTGAAGGATCTTTTTCCCCCCTGCTGAAAAAGGTTATAGCACATCGTAATGCCATCCTGGGGAGGAGGATGAAGGTGGGGAGAGAAGATAAGATCTTGGACATTAATGGTGATGCAGAACTTGGAATGTGGCCACCCACCGACCACCAGCTTGTAATTGCTTTAAAAAGCAAGTTTCTAGCTCACATTTTGGGCAGATAAACTTAAGATTCAACAGCTCCAGGAGCTGAGCTCCTGCTAACAAGCTGAAATTAAATCCAGACAAGGCAGAAGTTTGCCTCCTTAGGATGCCAGTCATGCAGCATCAGTCTGTTCTTGACGGGTTGCACTCCCCTTGAAGGATCATGCCAAAGATCATGTTGGAAGGACCACCTTCCTCCACTTGAATCTGCCCATCTGGTTAGATCTTTTTAGAGAGACATGCCTGCAGTTTCTACCATCATCAGAAGTTTGACAAGGACCCACAAGAGGACCTTCTCAGTGGTAGCCCCCATACTATGTGAGGTGGTGTCCTTGTTTTTTTAGCACCACCACAATGACTGCCATTTCAGAAGGCCAGTGTTGGTCTATTACGAGTGCATTTCTATGTTTAATCAAGCTTTATTGTCTCTCTGCTGATTATTTTTTATTGGCTGCGCTGACCTTTCTACTGTGTTATATGTAGTACTGCAAGCCGCACTTTTAGACAGGCAGGATACAAACCTTTTAAATGAATAAATAAATATCAGCCTCAGTTTTAAACCCAGTTTTAAAATGTCACAAAACTCTACCCAAAACAAAGTTTTAGACAAAACTGGAGGTTCTCCCTAGGGGCAAATCACCCAAGAAATGCCAAAAGACACCAAAAGAATTTAATTAAGTTTGCCAATATTTTGGTGGTGGTGTCCACATACCTATAAGTGATAAGTAGACTTCTTATCTCTAACCAGGGATGCAAACAATAAATGCATTCAGAATTTTTTGGGGGTAGATTTTATTTATCCAAGAATTTATACCCCCACCTTCAAGCTTCCACGGAGGCCCCCATGGTGACTTACAATATATTAACAATGATAATACAATAAAACAAAAATGAAATAAAAACAAATTCCAATTAGCCGAATTAAAAGACTAAAAGCCAACAGAAGAGACAAATAATGAAAGCAGAGGGGAAAAAACAAAACAACATACAATGGGGTGAAACTAATTACACATCTGTTCAATCAAAGAAGTTTTTATTAGATAGCAAAAAACCACCCTTGAGGGGGCCAGGCAGGCTTCTAAGGGAAGGGAGGCAATTTTGATCAACAACTGCCTGCCTCCATTTTCAGGGGGAAAGGCCAGGATACATACACCGTGGCTGTGTACATCATTAAACATGTGGAGTTGGTAGGATGGGGTAAGTGTTGTCTAAACCTGCCCAAGATGGCCACTGGGCATTAGACAAAATACTCCAGGAAGCTGAAAATCAAGGGGGGGGGGCGCTTAATGTGTCCTGTAGGTGTCCTGCAGAATGAAAGATAGCCCTCACCAGCTTTGGTGGCAATTTCTAAGTCTGGATGAATTTGGCCTTGGAACATGCATCAAGTTGTGACAGTTTACAGTGCCTTGCTACTATCATGTACTTTGAAGCTCATTTTACACTGTCACTTAAATTGCCATTGACTTTGGCCCACAGGTCGTATCCATAACATCATCATATGAACATTCTAGTACCGACAGGTGCTTCAGATTCTAAAGAGGAAGGAAGCTAACCTGTATTGATTTATCTTCTGCTGACAAAACAGTACCTAAAGCAAACACCTGCAATAATTTACCAAAGATGCTATTGCTAGAGCAAAACTTTTCGTTTAGTGTATTTTTTTAAAAAAAATAAAACACTGTTCCTTCCTTCCCACTCCGCCCTGCTTCTCACCCCAACGGAACACAGACTATCATATGTTTCAGGAACCAAGAACAGAACTGGAAGGATGGAGGGTGAATGTCTCTGGCCCGACTGCGACGACACAGAGAAACCGTCAATCGGCTGGGAGGCAGTGATGTCATCAAGCAGTGCCCTCTACCAGCTGATGCTGATCACAGCTGATTGTAATCAGCTGGAGGGTGAGAGGCGTGGCTCAAGGCAGCCTTTAAAATCAGACTGCTGATTAGGTGAGGGGTGGATGGAGGCACAAGAGAGAGGACAAAAAGAGATAAAGAACAGGATAAGTGAGGGCGGGCAGAGCTGGAGGTGAGAGATGCAGGAAGGGAGAAGAAGAGAGTGGCTGTGGAGTGTGAGGAGGTAAGGACCAGAGTCAGACCCAGATTGGGGGGGGGGGAAACAGATGCAACTGGGCAAGAGTGGCCAATGAGAGGCTGGAAAGCCAAGAACAGGGGCAAAGAGGTTCCAGTGGCGTTTCTACGACTGACCGCCCCGCGCCGGAAATGACATAACGGCTGCAGCCGTTATTCACCATACAGAGACACAGGGCGGGCGGGAGAGCCAAACACGCTGATGGCACTCCTCCCTGGTGAATGGGACGATCTGCCCCGTCGATAGCCGCTGTGACACCCTGCCGCCTGCCTGCTGCCTGCTCATGCCGCCCGGGGGCCCACTGCCCCAAGGCCCCCTCCACTGATGACGCCACTGACAGGTTCAGGTAGAAAGGAGAGCCTTGGGGGACTAAGGCTCCTGACTCAGGAAGGGACTGAGGCCAGTATGCTTAGGGGCATGACAGGAGGCCAAGCAGCAAACCCCCTTGCACCCTAGGGGCAGGCAAGGGGATGGTCCCAATGGCACCCACAGCCTTGTCCAACCCTTGTCCTGGGGGAAACCAGCAGCAGCTACCATTGCAGGTCTCTCCCAGGGCTATTCCCCTTACCTGACGGAGAGGACTCAGTCAGCCCATCAGCATCAAGGGTGAAGTCACCAAGCAGAGGGGGTCCCTGCCTCTTTTTGTTCTGTGCCCCAAGCAATAAACCTTTACATAACCACATGTAGGCTCGGTTGTGTGTGTTCCCTGCCCCATGGCCTTCTGGAACCCGCTGGAAGTGCTCCCTTGGGAGGGAGATGGTGAGATGATAGTAAGTTAACCAGGAGGTGACCATTTTTTGCAAGCAGTGCTGAAGAACTGTTACAAAATGGGAATATGCTTTGGTCTTGCAGGTGTTCATCCAAACGGTGCAGCCGTCTGTTGACATAAAGTGTGGTGCTGGTACTTCTCCAGCTTGGATTTCTGCCATATTGCAGTTCTTTTTCTGCAAAAGCATCCAAGCAGTAAAAGTACCAACACACTTCTAGCTGAAGTGCCTGACAAGCACTATATCGCCATTCTAGAATTTTTCAAATCAGGATGACAATCTAGATTAATGCTCAGCCGCTGGAACAGGGGGCGACTGGAACGCAGAACACAGTTGTTTTTAATCTGGCTGTGCATTGCCATCAGCATTACAAATAGCTGTTTGAAAGATTAGATTGGCAGGGTAGAAAAACAGATGACTTCTTTAGTTTCTCCGATAATTTATATTTCTTAAAAGAAGTATATCGGGCTGCCAGTTCCAAAATGTGAAAACAGCTTCAAACAAAACATGCCAGGAAATCTGAGGCAGTGCAGCTGAATGAATGCAGTGTTGTACTTGGAGCTGGATTCAAATCCCAACAAAGCAATGAACGTGAGAGGCCTTGGATCTGTCATTCAGGATCTGAGTTCCTTACCTGTCAAATGGGGATAGTATTATCTCTTTCTAAAACTACTAAAAACATAGACCCATTAAAAATGTGTATTTTATTCCTATCATATTGTTTTACATACTACTCACCATGAAAAAGAGGGGCAGGTTTATCTCCCATACACTTTTCCTCTCCAGACCCCACTGAGGATATGTCTGTGCCTTAGTGGATCTGGGGGCCTCGCTGGTGACACAGGCCAGGGTCTTTTCAATGGTGGCACCAAATTGTAGAACGTCCTGCCTCTGGATAGTCACTGGGCCATTCACTGACTGTTCTTCCACCATCTAACTAAGACCTTCCTGTTAAGCAAGTAGCCTTCCTTGTGTGTACCGCTTTCTGGATCAAGAACCATGGGCCAAAATCAGATGCAAATACAAATGTGCATCTAAGCACAGATGTTGTCTATCCTCGTGGCATGACTATCAACAGAACACACATTTTTACGTGTATCCAAATGCATATTCTGATGTGGATGTGCACTTAGATGCACCTCTGAGTGCATATTCCATTAAGAGAAAACAGTGTAAACAGACTGCATCGGGGCTATGGTGTATATCTGGATAGCCATCCATCCCATTTTCTCGATGGTCCTTTTAAACTATGAGAAAGCATTCCTTTGTGCAGTTTAAAGGATCCTACATAAGGCAGTTGTCTTGGAGAACATGTGCATGGTCGTTTAAACTGCAAAGGGGTAGACCCACTTCCAGTTGAATGGATCATAGGGGGGGAATTGTGTGTGGAGGGGGTACACTTGAAAGCTTCCAGTGAGTCTGCACACGGAATACCTACTTGTACAAACAGGGAATCCTTTGATTTTGCAACTTAAACACTTCTCTGAGTCGTAGGAGGTTATAATCACATCATTTACAGCATCAATTTCCTTGGGAGAAGAGACTACCAGCAATGTACAGTCCTTCAGTTAAAACAATTAGCAATTTCTAAATATACAGTTTGAACAGCCGAGAGCAGGTAGGCACCCACACAGACAAAGCTGCATCAAGTCCTCTAAAAGCAAACAGCATCAATTTCTCCTCTACAAAGCTGCTTCTTCCTAGCCAACTGCAAAACTCGTGTCTCTGGCGACACTCCAGCTGCCAAATTGCTTCTCTGCAGCCCCATCTCCCCTAAGCAGGTGTGTGTGTGTGTGTGTGTGTGTGTGTGTGTGTGTGTGTGTGTGTGTGTGTGTGTGTGTGTGTGGTGTGTGGTGTGTGTGTGTGTGTGTGTGGTGCCTGCTAGCAAGCTAACCACCAGCCACAAAAAGTTCTTGATGTTAATTTAAGCAAGCAACTTATAGCCATTAGTGACACATCTTTAGCCATGTGCTGCCTATCCCCGCCAGGACTTGGACTCCTTGGAAGTAGGGCCTGGAGAAAAGTGAAGGCTAGGAAGCTGATAGGTTGCAAATGAGGAAGGATGCAGGGATGGGAGCTGATTGGGCAGGCTCACTTCCCTCCTCCTCAGGCCATTCCCTTGCTTTCTATTCAGTGATTCAGTTATGTGTTATATATTTGTTAAATATAAGAGGAGCACCACTTTGAAAGGTGCCTCTTTGCCTTAGTTAGCAAGGGTTGTAGGGAACGAAAATGGAATGTAGAAAATGAAAATGGATCCAGCTTGAAATTCAAATGGGCAGATGGGATTTCTGCAAATATCTACTACCCTGGCCCAAGGAAATAAACTTCAAAGTGGACTTGCTACAACCATGAATTCTCTTTGCACCTTTGATATATTAGGCAATTACCATCATCTAAAACTCCAGTGACAAGAAACGGGGGTACAGGGACATGTTGCTAATTAAAGGTCATAGAGAAATCAGAGATTTTCTCAAACACACACATGCGCACGCATGCACACACACACACACACACACACACACACACACACACACACACACACACACACACACACACACACACACACCATTCATCATACTCTTTATTTATTCACACTAAGCAAAAGTATGCAATTGGAGACCAAAGATTTGAAAGTTACAGTTTAGTCTGATAGAGATTGCTCCAAAAAGTAGAAACCAAAATCAGAAAACAATCTCGCCTTTCCTCTGTCATTAGACAGAGCTTATGCAGTATAAATAGCTGTTGGTTAATTGACCATAATTTACTGTTGAATCAGATCCGCAGTACTCCTGCTGTTCAGAACATCTTGCCAGCTAATGTAGGTAAAATTGTACAACTCCCAGAAGCAGGTGTTTAATAAAAGATCTGATGATTTCTGTTCTGCCAGGATCCGGTGTGTCAAGCTCTCCAACCTTCAGCTCCTGGGTTCCACTGCAGCAATTTTAATTACTGATAATTTGCTGAAACTCAACCTTGGACAAAAGTTCAGCCACATGGATGGGCAATTCCGGAAATAAAAAAACCAACATGGCTGAGAAAGGTCAGAAAGCTGAATTATTCATCTTAATGAGATGATTTCCTTCTGCTTGGTGCTGATCCCTCTCAGGTCACACCAGTGCATTTTAGCATTGCACATTTCATTGCCAACTTTTGCAAAAAAAAAAAAAAAAAAGTCTTGGTGCAAGTTGTTTCCTTCATGTGTTTTGCTACTGCAACTATCTCCAAATTATTCATTTTGGAATTATTTTTGAAACCACCACAACTTTAAGAAGAATGGACACATTTTGACATACAAAAGTTGATATGTGATGGTCTTTTGTTTTGGATGATATTTGATGTCAACTACATGTTTACATTTCCAGCCCAATCCTGACTAAATTCCCCCTGCCAATGCAGCCATGCCAATGGAGCGTGTACTGTATCCTGGGGGGGGGGAGAGTCCCGGAGTAAGGGAACCTTGGAGTAAGCTTCCGCTTCCCTGATAGGTCTACTTGGGTTGGCACCAGCTCTTTGGCTAGTGCAACTCTGAGTGAACCCAGGGAGGTGGATCGAGGCTGGGAAGGATAAGATAACCACCCTCTTCCTGCCCTTGACAGACCCTTTCTCTGCCCCGGCCCCTGTCCCACTCTTCCCTCTACCCCATTCCACCCCCCATTCCAACCTATCAGCACTGCGGCATCCTGGAAGACCGCTGTCATGTGGCCACTGCCATTTGTCCGTTCCAGTGGCAACCCAGCTGTGCACGACAGCATGTCACACTTTACAACACTGGAAAGCTGCTGAGCAGCTGGAATGCGAGTTCCGATGGCGCAGCAGCCTGTTAGGATTGAGACCTTTGTTCTGGATGATGTTTGATGTCAACTAATAGTCAACTACATTTGCTAGATAGCCTGCAGTAGCATTTGTCTTTGACAGCCTTTGAGATTTCATCCTGCATGCCTACCCAATAAAAATAACCAAGAGTGGCCAATGAACCGAAAACACATTTCAAAACCCGAAACACAGTTTTTGCATTCAGAATGCATGTTGGAGTTTCAAATTAGAAATGTCACATTTAAAAATGAATGGCAAACCTGGCAATGTTGCCTGTGCAAACACTGAGTACTTGTGAGCATTTGTATCAGTTATAAGAAGCTTGTTATGGTACAGTACAGAGACATTAGATTCCCCTGTCCTCAGGGTGGTGGAACTTCAGATACTTGGAAAAAACCAGAATGTTTGAAGCATTCTTCTCTTTAGTAGACAATGAATAGTTAAATGAGCCTTACAGCAGCAGCATTCTCCCCCTCACATGATTAATCAGCGGCATTATGATGTTTTCACTGTTTCTCAGTGGATGGCTAAAGCATCCCAAACTTGAAGACATTAATAACATCCCACCAAAAATGTGATGCCTCTGCTTGTGTTTCAACCATGTCTCTGTGTTTAGTATATGTGAGTCACGTGGCTTTCGGATAAAATGCTTGTTTACCCACACCCTGCCCAGAGCTCCAAGCTACCAAACGAAGAAACGGAAGGAGCGTTATTTATGAATTCTGGTTTCCTCGAAGTCCTAATTACTTTCAAGAAAACCCAATTGATTCCTTTTTACTGCTCTCCGGGTTGCTCTTGTGCTTGCTGCGCATCGTGCTACACCAAAGAGTTCAAGCTCATTTCCTTATGGTTGCGCAGCAGTTGCAGTAATATTCAAAACAAGGGTTGCATTTTAATGAGGAGTGAACAGCCCAGTTTCAACTTTCGGATATCTCTAGCAACTGAATACAATAGAATGCTTGTCTGGGGCTTCATGAAGGTAATGGCTTAAGTGGGAGCAAATTCTGCCCTCCCTCTGGAGCAGAGCAGCCTGGGGAGGGAGCAACTGTGCCCCCGGGGCTCTTACAGTGCAATCCTATATGTGTGTGCTTACTCAGAAGAAAATCCCATTGTATTCAATGGGACTTACCCAAGGTGTGTAGGATTGCAGCCTTGAATACATTTGCTCTCCCTCTGCCCACTCTTTGCTGGACTGCAACATAATGATTCATCTAGTTAGGGATTCTCAACCCCTCAACCTACCACCTACTGCACCACAGACCTCCCCGGTGGGAGGAGTCCCCGCATACCACTGGAAGTAACTGGCGATGATGTCATCAGTCAGGTACTTCTGGGTTGGAGACCTCGACGGGTTGGAGACCACAAGTGCGACTCTGCAAATGCCGGTAAGAGGCTCACGGCTATCGGGAGGGCTTTTTCAAGCTTTTCTCATGCCTTTTTTTCAAACCACTAAGCATGGTGTTTGAAGAGTCGCAGTTGTGGTCTCCATGACAAATGCCGGAGCATGTCCATGTTGGTTGGAGCGGTTGCATATCACTGGCAAACAGCCGAAGTCACACTGGTAGTACATGTACCACCAGTTGAGAACCTCTGCTCTAGTTTGAACTTTTAAATTTGGCTTCACAGATACGGAGTGCAGGGAGAAACAGCTGCTTCGAGTCAACAGCTGCAAGCCCCACCCCTCAGCCAATGCAAGCAGCCAATGGGATGCTATCTCCCAGCTTGCCTCATGCGAGGGGCGACAGGGCAAAGGAGGCCCCCACCTCAAGGCTGCTCTCCTATGTATGTCTACTAAGAAGTAAGTCCTATCATGTTCAATGAGGCTTACTTCCAGGGATGTGTGTGTAGGATTGCAGTCCAAGAGTCGGGCAGCCCAATCCTGCCCAACTTTAAGCCGGCAGAACAAGCATCACAAAAGTGCTGTAAGACACTTTTGCAGTGCCTCCAATGTATGCGGCACCGGCACAGAGATGGGCACCGCTCACACTGCCACTGTCCCAGACCCTGTGCAGGGTGGCGGGAAGGCGTGGGGAGGGCAGGCCGGGGTGATGAGGGAGGGGGCCATTGGCTGACAGGGCCTGGGAGGGGGCGGGGACATAGGCACTGGGTTGCACCAATATCCAACGCTTCTTCCCAGACTGGGCCAGCCTTACACAGCCTCCCTGGACATGTGCCAGCTAAGGAGCTGGGAATGCGTCCAAGGAGGCCCATTGGGGCCTCCAGCGCTTACACCCTGAGGTGAGCCCAGTCCACATCAGCACGGAACACATCCTGCACAGGATGCAGTGGCTGGCCATTTAGGCTGGCCGCCGCAACTTGCACAGGATTGTGCTATCAGTGAATGGCAGCATTGTCTAACATGATGACATCATGGAACAATAAGATTACTATCCAGAGCCTTACTCTGAAAGGGGAAGCAATGGAATCAGTGCCTTTTAATATTGATGTTTCTTTATCGTAAATTTCACATCTTTTGTTAGATGCTTTGTATACCCAAAGAATGGAAAGCAGGATAGTGATAGTTCAATGAATAAATGACTGAAAACACCTCCTTTCAGTGGAGTCATAATTAGTTATCAATCCACATAGGCCCACCTAATTCCACTTGATGACCCTAATCTTTTAACTTGACTGAGTTCTTGATACAACCTGCAACGTATTACCAGTAATTTGCCTGTGGCACAATCGCACACAGTTTATTATGTCCTGGCCAGTGAATCAGTCATTACTACCCTGCGCATTAAAAATTCATTTTGCAAGCGATTACACAACCATATAAACTTGACCTTTAAAGCACACACATTATTTATAGTCTCGTCTTTTCTTGATTAAATACTCCCGCTGACCCATAAGGTAAATAAAGATACAGTTATGAAGGTTTTAGATTAATGAGGTGGAAGAGTTCAGGTTCTGTTTAAAAACTTTCTGACACAGCGATTGTTTGCAAAATTAACTCCATATTAACTGAAGATCGTTCTGGAGAATACTGTGAATTATAAAAGCAATGGGGTGGATGGGCTCAGCTGAACTTTTGTAAATTTCAGTTTTGGTGTCAACATTTGTAATTTTTTTCCAACGTGGGATAATGGTCATAGAAATCAAAAGTGTTTCATTTTGCATCCAGATTTTGGCTATCAAACACCGTTCAGCAAGAGTTGTGCAAAGTATCCAAAGAGTTGTTTTTTAAGGGAACATCATAACAGTCTGCCCTTATTTCATATTTGCTAGAACTCTCTTTCTCCCTCGCAGCCACTCACTCATACATACCAGACTGTGCAGTGAGGGATGGAGCGCATGCACAACCACAGGAGGATGCAGCTATATTCCGTGGACTACAGGGGAGGTTCTGCCTTCCTCGCCTTCCTTCACCACACGTCCCTGATACAGACACACAATCGTGGGCTCACTTGATGTCACTCTTCAAATCAATTCCAGACCTAAAATTTGCAAAGGCCTTTAGCCAAAAGCAGTAAAGGATTGATAGACCTAAAATTAAAGCATAGCTTGTTTTCCAAACCCATCACCTTTTGCGGTCAGGAATATGAAATATAGGCACAAATCTGAGGATGCTACATACATTCCCCTGAGATACATTATTAGTCACATAAAGACGGCAAAGACTCGTTTTCTGTGGCCAAAGCACGCAGGACTGGAGCTAATGGGCTGAAGTCAAAAGAGGGTAGATTTCTGTTTAATATAAAGAGAAACTTCTTAACTGTAAGTAAGAACAGTCTGACAATGGAATATGTTCCCTGGGGTAGGGGGGCAGCTCTCCCTCAATGGATGTCTTCAAGCAGACGCTGGGCAGCCACCTGGTGGGGATGCTCTAACTCTGGATTTCCTGCATCGAGCAGAGGGCTGGACTAGATAACTTACAAGGTCCACTGCAACTCGCTATAAGGCTGCAGTCTTAGGAATGCTTTAAGTTGGGAGTAAGCCCCATTGAACATTCTGAGTAAACATCATCATCATCATCATCATCATTATTATAATTCCAGTATTTATAGACCGCCTTTCTTGTCATTGGATTTCTCCTTTGACTTTAATTCAAGGCAGTTTACAATAGGCAGGCAATTCTAAACCAAATGGTTTTTACAATACAATAAATGTCCTAATCTTTCATAGGACGCTTCTTTCCAGGTGTTTCCTTTCATGGTCTGGCCTCTCTCTGGCATTCCCCTCACATGCGTTGACTGACAGGCAACTCCCCCTCACAGAGTGCCAGCTGCAGCTTCCTCTCTCTCTCACACAGAGGATTTTTTTGCAGCTTTGTCAGTGGTGACGGAGTCTCGAACTGCTGTCCTTGGCCTTGATCTTCAGGCATGTAAGGCTGCAGCTCTCCCAACTGAGCCAAACCTCCTGCGTCTTGTAAGTCTATGATACAAACTCTGTTGAAACTTGTTGTTCCTTCCTTCTTGAATAGGAACCTCACAACTCTTTAGGCAAATTGCAGGGACGATTAATCCCAGGTCTTAGCAATGTTGCTGTCTGCATGGATAGTTTTGTCACTGCGCCTAGACCAGCGATTTTCAACCTTTTTCCATCCCATGGCAACACTGGCAAGTCACTAAAATTGTCAAGGCACACCACTGGTTTTTTGACAATTGACAAAACTGACACCATGCTGCTGGTGGGAAGCTCACATCCCCCCAATGGCCCTACTAATAGATGCCCCTCCCCAAACTCCTGCGGTACATTTGAAGACCACTCGCAGCACACCAATATGCCGCGACACACTGGTTGAAAATTGCTGAAAATCAGTGCTGGTCAGGGCAGACAATATACAGTATTTCCTGTGAGTTCCACATAAGGATGTGCAGGACCTCTACTGAGAAATTGTGTTTGCGTCATCAAAGCTCTTTTAACTCTCCCATGTTTCTCCCAAATGTTTCACCTCATCAAGAGCCCCAAATCCACTCTGAAGTTCTGTTTTACAAGGCACTCAGTGGCAACGTTAACGCATTCTTAACGCTTGTGCTTTTGTCGCCTGCTCATTCTTTTGCACCAAGATTATAGCCAGCGTTCAACAGAAATCATTCACTCCACAGAGGCTTGAAATAACTTGCTTACTGAGTCAACATGCAGTGTTTTATGGGTGCGTGGTACTAATCAAGTGTACACCAGCTGTCTGACAGCTTAGCGTACAGTGAAGTATGTTGATTACTACCTTGGAACCGAAGAAGGTGCATCAGTGCTCACATTTCAGAGCCGATTTTTTGTTTTCTGTTCCCCAAAGTGTGGCAAAAATATTTAAGCTTTTAATGTGTTCACTTTTGCAGAGGATGATTTCTGAAATTAATCTCTTTTTTTTTTTTACAAACCACACATACTTATCGTTGAAGGGAAGCAAGCGATATTTTCCTTCATGTTACTGAAAGGAGATGCAGTATCTAGGACTCCAAAAGCCCGTTCCCAACAGTCCGTCCTATTATTCCATCACTTTCAATTGGGACTGAGCCTATTCACTCATGACTCTCCCCACACTCATTGAATTAGAGGAGACGGAAGGCATCCTCACACAGGAATAGTCGCTGGCCACATACATATGGCCTTCCAGCCCAGGTGATAAAGATTTCATTTGCACATGCATATAATGCCACTCACTTTCACATGTACCTTGTGGCTATGAAGTGTCAGGACCACATAAAACAAAGTTGTAAATGGTTTAATAAATGTCGGGTCTCTTCAAATCAATAATAAAATGGAAAGTCCTGCCAGGCACATGGCAGCAGCTCACGGTGGCTATTTCTATGTGGACTGAGGGCTGCTGGAATTAATTTGCTGGGGCCACCTAGAAGCAGCAAATTCATCATGAAATTGGCTTAGTGAAGAAAGAGGGACAAGAGGGTAAAAAAAAAGAGATACCCCAAACACAACTTTTAATGCATTAATATCAGTTACACTCAAGGGGATAGACTGCAAGGCAAACGACAAATGCATGAGCTTTGAAGTGTTTTTCATTTCTTTTGGGGAAGATTGTTCAATGGAACATGTAAAACAAGCTGCCTCTGGTTAGCACAGAGCCCACCAAGTGGCCACTAGCACAAATTTCAGTTCTGGCAAGCAACTTTGTCTATGTGGGGCTGTCCCAAGACCTCCTGACACCTGAGGTTCTGCCTTCCCTTACCAACAATGTGCTCAGCACTCTCCTCCCACCATAATTCCTCTTCCCCACTGTCCCCCTCTTCCTTTTCCAATCCAGGGAGTGGAAAGAGGAGGAGGAGCAGTGGAGGCAAGTAGGCCGACTGAAATGGATGCCCCTCCCACCATCCTGCTGCCTGAAGTGACTGCTTTAGTTGGCCTCATGGATGGGCCGGCCCTGGCGCATTCTGAAGGAGTCAGTGGAAAGGTATCAGCACCTGCTGTTTCTCATTATTACTGACCGTCTCGCAAAAGATCTGTGGCCTTGGAAGTACAATTTTGGACTGTTTCCCCTCTCAGTGGTATGCTTTCCCATCATGCAGTATCACTTAAAAACCCCCACAACACAGTTCTTATCCTTCGTTGGCCATGAATGTGCGCCATGAATGTGGCTTAAAAACAGCAGTAGTGTCTCTCTTCCCATGAGTGACTTCCCATGAGTGCAGAGGATAGGGTTGCCTGGTCATGGGGTTAGTGTCAGTGTTTTAAGCCTCAGGATCTTTACAGGTAGGAATACACTCCCAGAGTGCAGGTCCAGGGCCTAGGGGGAAGGCTACTTTATTTTAGTATGCAGCATTTGCTATTCTTTTCCACCACCATGTTCATCAGGGTCCACAAAAACCGTAGCCAGGCTTTCCCCCTGGCTCTTCAGCCACCATCGTGTGACTCCACTGGACATCACTAGACTCAGCCACTTCCTCACCAGGCTCCACATCCGTAGGCTTACCAGATCTCCAACCGGGACAGAGTGCTAGACCTTTAGGATAAGGAATGTGGGCAGGTGTAGCTTGTTAAACCTTTGAGTACAATCCTAGGCATGTCTACTCAGAAGCAAGCCCCACTGAACACAATAAGGCTTGCTTCTGAGTAGACATGCCTAGGATTGTGCTCTAGGACTTAACAAGCCACACCTGCCCACATTCCTTCTCCTAAAGGTCTAGCACTCTGGCCTGGTTGGAGATCTGGTAAGCCTACACATCTGGATCTTCCAGGCACCTCCTCTTACCTCTTGGGATCAGGATCTGAACTTCAAGAGATCAAGAAACTCTAGGTAAGGAACAGCCTATCCATGAGCAATACCATCTTGAATGCAAAGGAGCATCTATGACAGGAGCATTGGAGATGGTAGCATTCATGGAGCAGGTGCTTCATCAAGTATTTTGATTGCATTGGCCCTCCCTCCACTCTGGTACTTCTCTATGAACGTTTAGGGAGGGCAGCAGGGTAGGGTAATAACCCCCCTTCCCAATATTTTAGAACTCTTGTGCTTATTTATCAGCATATCTCTGGCTGATACACTGGTTTTACACCCCCAGGTAACTATTGTTATAACTAATTTAACAGGCTCTTGTGCCAAGCATGCATGGCAAAGGAACACATGGCTATACTTATAAAAAAATGGGACAACTGTTCGGACTGTTCTGCTCATTTTGCTGTAATTCTTATGAGGTATTGGAAGTAAAGAAGAAAATAAATGCTCTTAATTGGTGGTGTTTCGCAGATTGCAAAATTGTTGTTTGCTTGTCTGATACCCTTCAATCATATATGTTCTTTTAATGTGCTCCCAACAAGTTTGCCCCTCTTATACTTGAAAGTACTGTATCTTGCAAACTCTGTTAAGAATATTCAGGTTTTGTTTAAAACTTTGCTGGCTGTTGGTTTTGCACATGTACTGTACTTAGTGGAGGGATGTCCCGTTGGCTTGCTATTGCTGGCCACAGGCACAGCTACCACTGTTTCTCTGGCTCAGTGACTGACTGACAACTGCATGCTTTTTTTTTTTTCAAGCTGTTGCCCTCCATATGGTTCATTGCCTGCTGCTCCTATCAGTTACCCCCCCCCCCCACGGCACAGAATCTACATGGTGCACCTTCATCTTGAATTTGCAAATCGCAAAATGTGTCAGATCACAGCCCCTGTGGCACTGGCGTCACTACGGGGGGGGGGGGGCAGAGCTCTAAGTTCTTCCGTGATCCGAGCCTCGGTTAGACGGAGGAACGAAGCGCCCCGCCCCTGCGCCTTCCAAACCACTGTCTCCTGTGTGCTCTTTTCACTACTTTGACTGGTTCGGGAAGCGCGGGGGCGGGGCGCTTCGTTCCTCCATGTAACCAAGGCTCGGATCACGGAGGAACTTAGAGCTCTGCCCCCCCTGTAGTGACGCCAGTGCCCTGTGGGGAGGGGGGGAGAGAGAGATGGGGGTACTGATAGGAGCAGCAGGCAGAAGCATTGGAGAATCCCCACATCCCATATTCCTCCCCCCCTTCCCAAAGTAGATGGATGCCTTTTTAGGTGGAGGTGGGAAAATGGAAATGACAGAGAGAATTTAAGGGACAAGTTAAAGGAATAGGCAGGCCACTGCAGCCTGCCCGTCCATTTAACCAAGGCAAACTCTCTCCCTCTCTCCTTAATTTTTCCATTCACACCACCACCCTGTCTTCCTCTGAAGGGAGAAGATCTGAAGATAATATAATAATATAATATACAGTATTTATATACCGCCTTTCTAGTCTTTGGATTTCTCCTCTGACTTTTAATTCAAGGCGGTGTACATGGGCAGGCTATTCTAAACCCCAAGGGTTTTTTTACAATATAATGTTCTAATCTTTCATAGAACCCTTCATTCGAGATGTTGCTTTCACAGTCCAGCTCTCTCTCTCTCTCTCTCTCTCTGACGTTCGCCTCAGCACGCTTCAGCTGACAGGCAACTTTGACTGCCACTCAAGTGCTCAGCTTGCAGCTCCACTCCCCCACAGAGGCTCTGCAGCTTATCAGCTTGGTGTGCCAGCAGCTCTACGACAGATTTCTGGCCATCTCGAACTGCTGTCCTTCAGATCTTCAGGCATTTGTGAGACGAACGCTCTACCAACTGAGCCATAACGAACCTTTGGATTATTAAACCCAACTCCAACAAATGTTGCCAAAATAAGTCAGTCCAGTGAACTACCTGCTCCCAGCTCACACCAACCAGTGGTGTTCCCAGCCCTCCCGGCGCCTGGGGGGGCGGGGTTGGTGCGCCCCCCCAAGCAGCCGTTCTCGGGGCTGAGCGCCCACTCGGCGCTTCCCCGGCCTCCGGAGGCTACGCTCTGGAGACCGGTGAGAAGCCCTCCTCAAAGCGACCGCCTTGTTCGGCGGTCGAGGGCTTTCTGAGAGGTCCGAACGCTACGCTACGTGTTCGGACCTCTCAGAAAGCCCTCGACCGCCGAACAAGGCGGTCGCTTTGAGGAGGGCTTCTCCCCGGTCTCCGGAGCGTAGCCTCCGGAGGCCGGGGAAGCGCCGAGTGGACGTGCTGCTTTAGAGGGGCGCGCCAGCCGGGCTCTGGTGCCGCGCCGCTCTGCGCAGCCCCAAGCCCGGCTGCCGCGCCCCCGCGCCCACTCAGTGCCTGGGGTGGAGCACACCTGCTCCCCCCATATTAGAACGCCTCTGACACCAACACTTGGTTTGGCCCTTAGGAGTTGACATTGGGGAAGTGTATCAATTTGTTTTAATGAAGTACTTTTGTTATGCTGATCTCTCCCACTTTTCCATCCCTGTACTCATGAAGCCTCCTCAGCTATTACCTGCCTCTACCACCTAACGATGCAGTGTCTCTGCAGCATCTCTTTGTTTCCATTCCCTCTAATTGTTGCCTGAAGCATCTCAGAAAAACAAGGAAATAAGTAACACTCAAGTGAAATTACACAAGAATTAATCTCTCCGGATCCGTCATCAGCTCTTCATTTCGCTACGGTAAGAGGCACAGATGAAAATGCCTGTGAGCCTAAGAACATAAACAGCACAGTCTGGAAAAAAAAAGTACTCTAAATTTCTGGATTCGAAATAGACCAACACACCTTTTCTTGGTTCAGATAATTAAAACGTTATATTGGCAACACTGAGAGGTGTGCAGTTCTTTGCAGTCTCAGTCGGGAATTGGTTTTAGTGGAGCACAGAAACCAGAGTTTTACAACTACTGGTGGGAGGAAAGTGGCAAATCTCAAATCCCTGACCTCAGTTGGATGGAAGGGTGTTATTGTCATCCCAAACTTTCTTTCCCAGGACTTCTGGCTTTCACTCCGGCTATGGGACATCATAGAGCTCCTTCTTCCTCAGCCTCTTTGTGTTATTTTTTTTTACTGTGTAGCTCCCCCTAGCCATGCTTTTCCCCCCCGACTCCCATGCCTTGCTTATGAATAGGCCTTTACTTGTGAGCAGGCCATTGCCCTTGAGAAAGTCTACCTACAGATCAAGGGCATTCTGAGTCAGTGGAAATTCCTTCTGCCCCTGTTTTAGGCCAGCTAAAACGAAACCGGTGTCCTACAGCATTCATGGCAGGGTTACTGTTTCTTCAGTCACTTCCCCATCCATCTTCGTTGCTCTCCACCTTCTTCCTCTCCCCTGTCAGGGGCCTGTTCCTGCCTGACCTTGGCAAGGAAGGGATGCCCAACCCGTCCTTTACAGTTAACACTGTATTTTCACATAGGTAAATAGTAGCTTGAGTTATAAGATGATGATTTCCATTTTAATTGGTTGAAGGCTCATTATCAAAGGTAAGCAGGGCTTGGCCTCACCAGAGCCTAGATGGAAGTCTGGAAGGTTCATGAAGCAATTCTAACAAGAGTGAGATATAAGTATAATAAACGAAGAAACAATAATGAACAGGTGAGTGCAGCTGCGTAGCTAAGCGGGGTGCTGGGGGGTGCTGTGCCCCGGATGCTGCCTTATTTCTCCTCGTGAGGAGTGGCCAAAGCAGCTGAAGCAGCTGCTGCTTTCACAGCTGCAGTTGCAATGGCTACGGCAGTCATTCCAGCCCATATTTGGCTGGGAAATGCGCCCTCCGACCTGCCCTCGTCCTTGTAAGGCTCCAAATGGAGCCTTTCTGGGAGCGACGCATGGTGGGGCAATGACGCAAAATGCTTCATCGCCCTGGCCCCGGCCCCCGGTCATCAACGCCACTGGGTGAGTGTTGCTACAGATGAAAATGTATAGATACATTATTAAGACGACAAGCCTTTGCATGCTTAAAAGGCAAAGGTGACCCCTGACAATTAAGTCCAGTCGTGTCCAACTCTAGGCTGTGGTGCTCATTCCTATTTCAAAGCCGAAGAGCCAGCGTTGTCCGAAGACGCCTCCGTGGTCATGTGGCCGGCATGACTCTCCTTGCCGCAGCGCGTAGTATGCGGCTGGAACACGGAGCGCTGTTTACCTTCCTGCAAGCGGTACCTATTTATCTACTCGCATTAACATGCTTTGGAACTGCTAGGTTGGCAGGAGCTGGCCAAGCAACAAGAGCTCACCCCGTCGTGGATTTGAACTGCCGACCTTTCGATTGACAGCTCATGGTTCAGCGGTTTAACCCACTGCGCCAGCCGCTGGCCATGGTGTATGCTTACCAGGGTGTATATCCCATTGAACTAAGTAGAACTTGCTTCTGATTAGACCTGCATAGGCTTACACTGTAAGACTAGTTTTAGAGTGGGCTCGGATGTTATTTATGTTTCACATTTTCATACTGCCCTTCCTCCATGAACTCAGGGTAGTGTACATGATTCCTTCTCTCCTTTTGTCCTCACAACAACCCTGTGAGGTAGGTATAAGGCTGAGAGAGTGACTGGCCCAAGGTCACCCAGGAAGCTTTCATGAGTGAGCGGGGATTTGAACCTGGATCTTCCAGGTCTAACACCCAAACCACTACACCATCCTGGTTCTCATGAAAAGAACCATCAGGAAGGAAACTGGAAATGCTACTGAACTTCACGTAGAGCAAGATTTAAATTTCAAGGTGAACTGGATGTTGTTGAGTGTAACACCTAATATGTTTTGAGGGAAGAACAAAAAAGTTTTATGAGACCAGCAAAAACTCTGAAAGGAGAGATGTTATGAGGCCAGGGATGTTATGAGGGATGTTATGAGACCACATCTCTAGAGGAAGCACAGAAATATTACACTTCCTCTTTTCAACCATATACTGTACATGCAAGGAGGGAATCGCCTCTTCATTACCTTTGGGGAGATGCATGGAAACCAGACAGTGATGTAGACTTGAGTCTATTGACTCGGACTCAAGTTGGACTCAAGTCGCGTCAATGACTTGACTCGGACTTGACTTGGCGATTGTAAAAGACTTGAAAGTCACGACTCGAGACTTGGAGTCTTTTACGACAAGTCAAATTCTATTCAGGTTTAAATCCATTTCCCCTATTAAATAGATAGAGACTTGCAACTCACAACCAAAGAATCGGGACTTCAGAGCAAATACTTGGGACTTGACTTGAAACTTGGACCAAGAGACTTGGGGCTTGACTCAAGACTTGGAGTCAGAGACTTGATCCACATCCCTGGAACCGGATGGGCTTCTTGTAATGTCCAAGGCCAGGCACCATTCAGTCAATGTCACCTGAACTTACATTAGTCAAAACTGCAGTGTTGAGCAGTTTCAGGTCTGATTTGGAGACACCAGAAATATCCATAGACACGTCTTCCTTAAAGATTACAGGAATTCTGATCAATTTTGAAGGAAGCGGTGGCACAACTTGGAATGCCACCCAGTGCTGCCTCAGGTCTGCTGCTGCCATCTCTGCATGATTAAAACACACACACACACACACACACACACACACACACACACACACACACACACACACACACACACACACACACACACACACACCATCCCCTTGCTGTGCTCCTGGTGCATTTTTTTTCAATTGCAGAAGTGCAGGACTTCCAGTTTGATTTAAAGGGAGCATGCAAATGAAGCTGCTCCTTGGTTCGCCCGGTCCCTGTAAATCAAACTGGTCTTGCACTTCCATGTTTGAAGAAACTGCATCAAGAGCAAGAACAAGGAAGGGTGGATGATCCATCTTCTGCTCACTTTTAGCAGGTGCAAAGGGGATCAGTGTGGCAAGCTGGATGGAGGCACTGGTACTAGCAGACTCGGGGTGAAGGGCACCCTGAATTTGCCCCCCTCTTGCCCCCCCAATCTGTCACTGATGTAACCCACCTCACCTTACCTAATGGATGGACCAACCCTATTTGAAGGAGTCTGCTGAATACAGCTGCTGATGAAGTTAGTATAGTCCACTTGAGAATGAACCTAATTTTTCACAAATTTTTCACTGATTTTTCACATCCGTAGATATTCCGTAGGTAAGGGGAGGGGAAGATACCACAAATACTGCAATTTAGTCAATATACCTGCTGGCCAAACAGGAATGAAAAGGAAATGTCAAACAAACATCTCAAAGCAGGTAAGTCTGGAAAGCAAAGTCTTTTTGATCTGATGAAGGGTTGCCTCTAAGAGAGATCTACTCAAGATGGCTATATCATGGCTATATAACACAATAATATTTCCATGTTTCCATTACAGTCTCAAGTTCCAGCTTCACAGCTCTTTGAATGTTTTTATCAAAGAAGGAATTGAAGGGAACTGGAGAGTGGAGAGATGAGTGAAGAGACATTTTGACATATCTACATTAGAAATAACTGTAGCAGCAAATTAAATTTTTTTGAGTTCCTATATAACGAGATACAGTAAAAGATTTCGGGTGTTGCCTGATGGAGAACACTCAAGATTCCTGCTAGCAACCTGGGGAAAAATACAACTCCGTCTAATCAATAGCAGTTTCTATGTAGCCAGGAAAAGAGGTTGCTAATGTTGTACGTTTAGCTCTTTGCAAAAATATGAAAATGAAGAGAACAGGATGCAGAGAAACATTAATTTTGGTGCACCAGTTTCATGGGAAATTTTTGAAGTCTGCTTTCGCATTGGCAAATCCCAAGGAGAATGCTTGCTGTTGCATTTTGCAGTAAAACCAGACTATAAAAATAAGTATGCAACCATCGTGCCACAGCTGTGGTTTGTAATACCTAGTGGAAGAGACGTGTTGTAGAGCTAAATAGTTGCCACAGTTCTAGAAAAAGTACAGAACATGGTATTGGTTGCTTATCAGATTCTTCAGAATCTGACAGTGCTGCCCCCTGCTGATGAAGCCATGCTAAAAAGGCTTGCACTGCATCCTGTAAGGGGGGGGGATTGGGAGGCTTGGGAGAGATGGGAACATATCCGTCCTTACCTCCCCATAAGCCCTTCGACTGCCAATGGGTCTCCTCGAACCTGCACCAGCTCCTTAGCTGGCACAAGTCCAAGGAGAGAAAGGGGGAAGGCCAGGTGCTATTGAAGGGGGTAGCATCCGGCACAAGTTACACACGCTGGGTGCCATACCCTCCCACCTCCGTCACACACCTGACCTCTCCCCGCCTTGTTCCACATCCCCCGCTGACCTATGTAGCTCGGCGGGTGCTCCATGTGCCGCTGCACATGGGGTCGCTCCAGCCTCAACACTGACAGGCTGGTAGCACGCGGCTCTGTATGCTGCTGACAGGCCATTTGTGACAGCTGTAAAGTGTGTCCCGTCGTGGGAACACTAGTTCCTTGCAAATAAGATTGGGCCATGAGTTTCATTCTTTAAAGCAAGTTTGTAGTCCTTATGCTGGCAAAGATGGGTTTGAAAATGTAAGATTGCTGGGGAAAATCTCAGAAGCCAGAGGAGCTGCTGAATAAGATTTTGTATCGCCAGGGACAGGCTTTCAGTACTCTGGATAGCTTCTTGCTGCTTGTCATAATTTGCAGGAGCAGAATTAATAATGTAAAATAATAAACACTGAAGAATAAATTGTACAAACAAAATCAAGGATGCCAAGTTGCAGTTTATAGAGGTTGGAGGGTTCAGTTTTTCTTGGTGCAAAATTTTGCTTGGTGCAGAATGTTTAGTTTGTAGCATGGAGTACATACAACCTTGCTTATTGTTTTTGAAGTGTGTAGGTGACTATCAGCAGGGACAACTTTGATTGAACACTGGAAGTAGTTCTAACCTCTATAGTTATCTTTCTCTTATCAAATGTCTGCTAATGCATTGTTTAAAAAGCCCTGATCACAGATCTCTTGTGCCATGTTTGGCCCTGAGCCGCCCCCCCCCCCCCAAGCACCTGATGAATTCAATAATCTTACTTTACAAATCTAAGACGTGATTTTTAGAAATGGGTGTTCATGTTTAGATTACCTGAATGAGGACCTCATCTTTCAAATTATAAACAGTGATCCCAGATGAGCTAATTAGTTCCCTTTAGGAATACTGTATACACATATTTTACTTCATAGCAAGGTCAAAACTGTTGAAACTTACAGTCAAGAAACTTAAGAAATTGCTTGCATTACGTTAGAAAATTAATGACTTGTAGGTGCATTTTGATGGCAATGGTCTATTATTAAGCTCTAGACATTTTTTCAGGTTAATTACCCAGTGACAGAGGTTATACTTAAAATAGCTTTTAAACACATCCTCTCTGGATCTATCAGAGGGGAGGAAAGAAAAGGAAAAGTCTTATGAAAATGACAGCCCAATACTATCATCTGGCTGCGCTGCTGGAACTTGCATTCCGGCAGCGCAGCACAATTTACAGAATTGCAAAACGCAATGCTCTATAGTGCGCTACCTGGCCACTGCCATAAATGGCTCCCTAGATTCCCCAGTACCAGTAAGTCAGAGGTGGGGGAGGATTGGTGTGTTCGGTAGGAGGAACCTGGGGTCGGGGAAGCAGCAATGGTGCATGCTGGATCTTACCCCGATTTTAAAAACCTCCTCTCCCCCTTTCCCTCCTCTGACATACACCATCAAAACAGGTGGTGTATGTCCGCGGAGACCCATGGGTGACCCCGAGTCTACTTATTTTTGGAAAATATCTGCCAAATTATGGTTCATGGGATCACGAAGGGTCGGACACGACTTAACGACTGAACAACAACAACAACAACAACAACAATCTGCCAAATTTATTGCTGATCCCAGGCAGGATCTAATTCCAGCATAGCCTGAGACTGGGCATACATCTTTTATGTTGCTAATTATTTATCAGATCAGTGAAATACTGACTGTCCCAATTAAACACCATTGATTTCCTATGGACAAAGAGATAATTGTGTTAATTTCTGCTCAATATGTGCCTTCTCCTTATACAAAATGCAAGGAGATTTGTTTCCCCTAGCTACTTTTGTGGCTACTTTTGTTTTATGAAGCACATAAGACTAGAGGTGTCTTTTCCATACACAATTGCTAGCATTCAATGTTACAAAAGGAAATCTCCTACTATTGAAATGTCCTTGCTGGTGCTATCAAGGAGAAACAAAAACGTGTTGTACCCCTTGTGGTAAGAGAAAGTTATTGTAAAGAAGCTACCCTGAGGGATGTGGAAACACATCTGTGAGATCTTGCTTGTTTGTCTTATCACAACGGGTTTTTTTAGCTTTTGTTGAAATTCTTCAGATATTGGTCTGATATTGGTCTAGAAGAGCATGTGACTCAGACACCTTACTAAGCAGATCAGACCAATGCCTGGTTGGGAGACTACCTGCAAACCCCGTGTATGTTTTTTTGAGTTCCACCATGCAAGAAAGGTGGAATATAAATGTAAGAAAATACATCTTTTGCCTGATGAGGAACTCCATTGATGAAGCTCCATTGTTGGCTTCAATTTTTGCTTTAGGTGAAATGCTGGTGGTAGTTCTAGTTACCTTATAGTACTATTCATCATGGATCCCCAAAAAGGAGTTAACTCCCCTACTTGGCTGTGGGCTATGTAAGCACTGCTGATGTCACAACCAAAAGACAGGAGAAAATGACCACACCAGATTTTATTCTGCTCCTATGGCTTTAATCATTCCGCCTGTACTTCAGCTGTCACTAATGCAGCCAGAAACTACCTTCAATATGGATTCAGATGGCTTTATACCTCAGAAGATTCCAAGCCTGACCAGGAATCTCCTCCACTTTTATCCTTGCCTTTCCAATTCTTTCTGTTCCTTCCTGAATCAATAGCAATTTACTTCAATACTGGGTCAAAAAGATTAGACACGGGATCAAAGGGAGGCCTACTCAAAGCCATGAGGACCAAATTAAGGTCCCAAGAAGGGAACTTGTGAATCTGTGATTGATTCAACAGGGCTGTCCCCTTTAAGAAACCGGGGGGGGGGGGGACACAAGACCCTGCCTTCCTTGTGGCTGAGGAATGCTAATCACACAACCCAACACACATTTTTGTGCCTTAAAAGTTAGACCTATTCTTGGGTCTATTTGGGGCACTGATTCAAAAAATGGCATCAGTTTTGCCCTATGGGCTCTAGTTTTGGAGATACGGCATAGCCACCTTATATGCTGATTCAAGCAGCTCCCTCATGAGGGAGCTGATGCCATGGCTTCCTCATGAGGAAGCTGCTTGAATCAGCATATAAGGTGTCTATGCCGTATCTCCAAAACTAGAGCCCATAGGGCAAAACTGATGCCATTTTTTGAATCAGTGCCCCAAATGGACCCAAGAATAGGTCTAGTTTCCAAATCACCAGGAAAAAAATCTTTGTTGTTGTTGTTGTTGGACAAGACCTGCCTCTTCAGAGTGTTAATGCTTTGCTCATAGACAATCCTGCAGGAATTCCAGAAGATGCTGAATACCTGGAGGATCACACTTCACCAAATTGTTTCGGCACCATGAGACAAAGATCTGCCAGGTGATGTTGAACCCAGAGGCGAAAGGACGGTGGAGCGCGTGGTTCACTCGAACCAGGCACTCAGCAGCGGAGCAGAAGCTCCAGGTGCTTGGGCGGGCGGGCGGGGCAATCACCAACGCGAAGCGCCGCGTTGTGTCGGCCTGCCCTCCCTCCCTGGAGCCCGTTACGCTCCGAAATGAGCGGAAAACGGGCAGGGGGCACATCGACGTGACGCGACGCAGGCCCCGCCCCCACACGCCAGGCGCCGGGAGGGCATCCGACATTTCTGGTTGAACCCATGGTTGGTTGACTTCTTTCTGGATGATAATAGTGGTCTTGTGACTTAGTCTAACAGCCCAATCCTATGCCTCCTCCCACCTCCACCGATGCAGGTGCAAGGGGTTCTTGGGTGATGATAATAGAGCTATCTATTGAACGCAATGGGACTTACTTCTGAGTAGACGTGCCTAGGATTGTGCTGTAGGTTGCCTTAAGGAAGCCACTCACTCCCAGCTTCACTTGCACTATGAGGGTAATAATAGTTACTTTCCATACAAGTTGTTGCATGGATTCCATTCAGGCAAGTATCGTGAAGTACTCTGCTCACTCCAGAACTGCTATACAAATGCTAAGCAGCATTATTATGCAATAATTCTGATTCAGCAGAAGATATAATCCTTTTTCCCCCTAGACACCTTCCCTTTCAAAATGTTATTGGACTTTGAAATCCTATTTTAATACCTGTATTTATATATGACCTTTTTCTATCCTAGCCAAGTCACAGTTGGTGCTCAGATCATATGCCACTACTTTATACTAGACCATCAATTCCTAGTAGCCAAGGAGTTGCTATTCCATTTGGCAGCAATTCTCTAGGCTCTGCTACATGAGAATTTTTGAGCTGGAGATGTCTTCAGCATGCCAAACATTTTCTCTCTCTCACTGAGCCATGCCCTTTCCCTAATAAACTGTGTCAAAGGTTTGAATAAGCTCCAGACAGTTCAATAGCCTCACACTATGAAATGACTTTTGGGTTGAGTATAGCAACCTTTAAACAAGAAATGAAATGTCCATTTTTTAGCCAGAGATGGAACTTTGGCCCTTTCATATGCAAAGGATGTGCTACACACCACTGAGCTATCACCTCAATGTAGGTATGGTATTACATTAGTAGACATGTAATCATGTTTTTGATTGGCACTCAGACCCAACAAAGAACAGGAAGTGAAACTCACTTACTATAGGTTAATGACATAGAACCTCAGGAAATCATATTTTCAAAATGAAAGCTCCTTGCAACTCAATTATTTAATAGTTCACATGCTTCCTTGGCCTTTCAAGAATTATTTAAAATGTTTTTTCTCAGATATTTTAATGACTATATTTTAATGAATTGGGCTCTCAAGGTATGCCGAATGACTATTTAGTTATTAATAACCTCATTTTACTTGCTGAAACAATATTAGGGAAAACTTATCCTAATGAACGAAGATTGGAAACATAGGCTTTTTGGAGCTCCACTGGCATTTTGACCTACTTACTAATAAATAATTCCAGCTTAGTAAAAGAGTAACACTCTGCGTAATAAAAGTACAAATGGCTTTAACTATCCTAGTCTTGGAAAAAGCACTTTATTAAACTGATATTGGGATCAGATTGAGCCCAATTAAGACTGCAATCCTATCCAGTAAACCCCACTGAACACAGCTCAGACTTACTTCTGAGTAAATGTGTATAAGATTGTGCAGTAAGTCATGTTAGAAAAATCATGAACTGAATTGCAATTTTAAAACAAATAAGCACTCGTGCACACACACATGCATAGGTTGTATAATTAGACTGTGAACCAAAGGGATGACAGTCTAAAAAGAGATGCAGAAGAGACATCCCCCCCCGCTCAATATAAGAGGAGCACCACTTGAAAAGGTGCCTCTTTACCCAGTTAGCAGGGTAACAACAAACAGATTCTGTTTTATGTTTCGTTTCAAACTTGCTAATCTTTTTGCGGCGATGTACCGACACGCTGTTCCTATTCTGGAATCAGTTCATAATACGCAGTTGATCAAACTTACATCAATCTTTGAGGGCAGCATCCCATGAGCTCTGATTACCTGGAGCTTGTGTGACAGCCAAAGATGGCACAAGAGTATCAAATGCAATGGAGGTGAGTGATGCTGCCCCTGCTGTGGATGCAAGAATTCGAAGTGCGCAGTCCTTTTAATGCCTGGCTTAATGTTCCACGCACGCCGTCCATTAAAAAGTCATTAGAGGCGCAAGTCCTTTGTGCTTCTTGGGTGAGCTCTGAACCTTGCTTTAAACATGACTGGAACTGTCCTCATGTTTGTCTGTTATTTGCAGCACAGGCTTGCTAATCATGTCCATTTGCAAAAGGAATGGCTCATTTCCCATCATGTTTTTTTAATTATTATCTCATCTGCTCTCTTACAACCTGCCGAAATTATTGGTTATTGTCTCACTGTAAAGTGTTTACATTTTCGTTCCATTCCCTCCCCCACAAAAAGAGAACTTTTTTCATGGGAGCCTTTTGAGAGCAGGGTTTTAAGCCTCATGAGTGATTGGGGGGGGGCTAGCTGAACTCAAGGAAGTCAAGATAATTAGGAGCATGTTGAACTTACCAAAGAATTTTCACTGTTCTCATCAACACTTTGGATTTCTGCAGCGAGATCGGAGGTATGGGTAAAGAAGCCATGTCAAAGTTTTTGTTGAAGAGACCAATAAAATTTTATTTTTACCAAAAGCCTGTTGAAATTCTTTAAGCACAAAGACTCCAGCGTACTGAAGAAAAGAGGGGCGCACAGGATTATCAGACAGGCAGGAAATATAAAAGTCCACATTTTATATTTCCTGTTTGATTGGAAACATTTACTGGCTATGGCCAGGATTGCTTGAGAAAACCCCTGGAGCGGGGAGAAACGTCGCAAGTGGACTGTGGACTGTGGACTTTTATATTTCCTGCCTGTCTGATAATCCTATGCGCCCCTCTTTTCTTCAGTACGCTGGAGTCTTTGCGCTTAAAGAATTTCAACAGGCTTTTGGTAAAAATAAAATTTTATTGGTCTCTTCAACAAAAACTTTGACATGGCTTCTTTACCCATACCTCCGATCTCGCTGCAAATTGTAACAAGCCATGAAAACCTGCATACAACACTTTGGATTTCCTACAAAATGGCTCAGCCGTTTCAGCTGAGGAGAAACCTCTATATTGACCTTAAGTAAAATCCGGTGACCGTCAGAGGATATATGAAGTGTCCTTGAGAAAGGTTGATAATATTGTCAAAACTCTTTGGGCTTCTTCAACATTTCTCAGTTGTTGTACTAAGAAAGAATGTCCAGGTTCACTTTAAAATTTGATTTCAGTGAATTTCTGTGGGGACTGTGTGTGGAATACATGCCCTCTAACTCATCGGTTCTCAAAGTGGTGGGTCACAACCCACCACTGGGACTGAATGCTGCCCCCTGCCACTTTAAGGGGTGGGGACAGCATGACGGCAGTGGCGATCCTCAGGATTGCCGCAGGGAAAATGTTTTAAAATGTAATTTTAGCACTCGCCGGGGGTCCTGACGTCTTTCAGAGGGTTTGGGGAGGCCTGTGCTCCCCTCTGCTGGCCTCCTCAAGCTTTAGATCACCACAGAGCGGCAAAAGCTCAGGGAAGCCTGTAGAGGGGTCCACAGGCCTCCCTGCACCATCCAGAAGATGTTGGGACCCCCGGTGAGTTCAGAACGGACACTCCCCCCCCAGTGGTGGCGAAATCCCCAGGATCGCTGCCGCTGTTGTTCCCAAGCTGTTCTTTATGGGGAAAAAAGAGCTACTGTATCCTTCTCAAACTCATGAAGACGGTGGCCAGGTGGGCCATCCTGGGCAGAGACTTCCAGAGAAAGAGTACTGGTATAGTTTCTGAAAACAAAAGGGCACAAAGCTTCATATTCATCAGTTTTTCTGTCTGTTACTTTCACAGTCCATCTCTCTCTCTCTCTCTCTCTCTCTCTCTCTCTCTCTCTCTGACATTCGCCTCAGCACGCTTCAGCTGACACAGGCAACCTTGATTGTCACTCAAGTGCTGCAGCTGCAGCTCCACTCCCCCACAGAGGCTCTGCAGCTTATCAGCTCGGTGTGCCAGCAGCTCTCTGACAGACTTCCAGCTGTCTTGAACTGCTGTCCTTCAGATCTTCAGGCATTTGTGAGACGAACGCTCTACCAACTGAGCCAGATGTCCTGCCAATGGGACTTACTACTGAGTAGACATTCGGAAGATTACACTGTGTTATTTTATGAAGGCTTATATCGCAATGAGACATGATATGTGCGCGCATGCACGCACACGCACACACACACACACACACACACACACACACACACACACACACACGATTTACAGCAGAATTATTCATTTGAAATTCAAACACCAGCTCAGCCCCAGCACCTGTTTTTTCAGGAAGGTAGGAAAGATAAAAATGTAATTTCTAATGTGAGCTTTCTTGAAGACTGTGCTTTACTGGTCTCAACTTGCCCAATAAATAGTCACATAATTTGATTCATCACCACACTTGTTTATAGACCATCTCCTCAAAAGAACTGGCCACATCTAGTTCACAACATTCTCCTTTTAGTTGGCAGTTCTCCTTCACCTTCCCTTCTCAACCGCAACTGGTGGAAATGGACGGAAAATGAAACATTTGTAAGGAATTTCTTACTGATCTGAATAGCTGACCAGTTTTTCTGTCTGTTTTTTTTCTTAATTATGAAGCGAGAACAAAATAAGAGCAGATATCAAAATACAGACCTTTGTAATTAAAGAGCTCCACGTCACAATTTTGAAATCACAAAAGCCCTCCAGTTGTAATGCTGCAACGGTAGGCAAGCAACGCTATTTAATTAGATTTCACACTTGCATGAATATTGCATTTAGCATAATGTCTACAGTGAATGAAATTCAGTTAAGAGAACTCTCTCTCTCTCTCTCTCTCTCTCTCTCTCTCAAACCCTTTTGTTTCTAATTCAATCTTCAGTAATTGGGGAAATAATGTTGGGGTAAAACAATAGGAGACCATGAAGCCGGAGCTACACCGCACACGTTTGAGTTCCGGCATGTTCCAAGAGCAGCCAACGTGCCGGAATGGGCAAAGTGGAGCCTGTCTCTACTTGGCACAGGATGGAACGTGACTCTCCGATGGGCCAACGTCGTCAGGCGCCGAGACAACACACCGGACACGTGTGGACGGCGCTGGCTGTGTGCGTGATGCATGCAGTGCAGCTCCGCCTTGAGTGCTGGTCAGCAGTAGTTATGAATTATTAACCTCACTTCGGCTGCAATCCTTAACATACTTAAGTAGCAATTAAGTCCCACTTAACACCGTGGAGGTTGCTTCTGAGTAGAGATGCTTAGGATTGCAGTGTTAATGTCTTCCAGCCCAATCCTAAATTTGCTTCGGAATGATCCCTGTAATTCTTTGTCAACCTGTAGGTTTGTACATCATAAACAGTTTTAATTAGTCTCAATTTTGCTTTCTTCCAAAGGAATATTGTCTTATAAAGACTACCATAACATTTTCCCCTGGTTAGGGAATGGAGAACCTTGAAATATAATGTTATGGACCATGCCCAAAACACAGAAATGTGTGATTGTGCCTATGGAAATTCAGAAACATTCTCATTGGGTAGGTGTGGTCAAACTGAAATATTCCTGATTAGCCCTATTGTTTGGTTAATTCTCTAAAATGGGTACAATAGCCATTTTATTGACTTCATTTGCCCTGAAACTTGGTTTCTCCTATATTGCCTAGGCCAGTGTTTCTCAAAGTTCTCCCTGCGGGCCTACCTGAGCTGTAGATCACCGTGGAGCAGTGATTATGACCACTTCTGGTTTTGGGATGAAAACCAGGAGTGGTCGTAATCACCGTCATGCGGTCCCCGCCCCTTAGGGTGGCAGGGGACAGCATCCGGTTCTCCTGGTGGGTCATGACTCACCAGTTTGAGAACCGCTGGCCTAGACATATTCTGGGGAACATTGGACGTTTGAAATTTGCTCGTAGATACCTCTCTGTGAGTTCAATAATTGGGTTAGGAAAAGGGAAAAGAGAAGGAGAGGAAGCAGACATCAAATGCCAAAGCCTCTGGAGAAAGATGAGCTTTCCGTTGCTGCTCAAATTCGTGCAAGGAGGGAAGATCGCTGATGCCGATAGGTGATGCATTTCAGAGAAAGCGGGCAGAGTGCAAAAGTATGATGAATGTACATTTCCATAAATGCAAAAGAAAAGAACAACCATGTACTTGAGATTACACCCCACATTTACAAAACAGTGTTCATCGTTTTATCTGTGCAGCGTCTGTTGAATAAAATAAGACGACGCAGCTAGCAAATGCCTACCTTTTAAAATATTTCTATGTCGGAGTGTGAGGCAGGATGTTAAAAGAAATGGTTACAATATAATTACAGAGGATGGCTATATATTTATGGCTCAAAAATGGAGGTATGCACTTTAGTGTATATTTCCCACACATTCAATTTTCCTCCTTCCAAAGAGCACCTGGCAACTCCACTGCAGCCCCACCCCCATATACCTGGTTCTTGTTAATGGGATGGAATAATCTAATACTGTACGTAGGTATTTTTGGCTTTGGTGCATTAACTGCACTTAGTGAGCAAATAAGCTAAAGTGGCTGTCCCTAAAGACTGATTAATACATTAAGACTTAACTTAATATTGCCCATGTGCGTAGGTATTGCTTTTATGTGAAAACTCTGACAACTGTTTTTTCAAGATGAATACGTTCTATAGCAATGACACCAGGAACCACAGGTGCCTGGAACTGCCTAGAAAAAAAAGGGAAGAAATCATTAGGTTCCATCAGTACCAGCTGTGTAGAGCGCCAAGTGGCTCTCCTGGTTCATTGACTTTGTTAATCGTGATGGAAAAATGCGTGAGAATGGTGGGTGTGATGCAAGGCGGAGATGTGCTACCCACCTCCCTGGAAAGTTTGGCTCACCTTTTCCAATTTTTTTTTCTTCACAATCGAAAATATCCTTTGCCTTAGCAACTCCCTCCAAATTGACCTTGAATTTCATTGTAAGGGGATATTCTCTGATGAATGATGGCCCAATCCTATCCACTCGTTATGCCGCCAGCATGAGTGCTCCATTGGTGTAATGCGCTTTCTGGCTGTCACATATGCGACACGCTGGAGCATGCACAGCAAGTAGCAAGTGGCTGGGTCTGTACACCAGTGGACTGGAGACGCCCGCCGCCACTGGTAAATTGGAGGGTTAGAGGGAGGGGTTAGGGTTAGGGGATGGAATGGGGAGGTGACAGGGTGGGGAGGAGGGCAGACCGGGCTTGGAAAGGGGGCAAGTTCAGCGGTAGCGGTGTCCCCTTCCCAGGTTCGATCTGCCTTCATTGATCCATTGGCGCAGGTCTGAGTATACCCACTGGGCCTTCCCTGGGGCAAGGGAATAAATGTTCCCTTGCCCCAAGGAAACCTCTGGAGGCCAAAAAGCCCAATTGGCACTGCTGCATCGCTGCATGGGGAGTTAGGACTGGGCTGCCCATGATGTGACGTTTTGTTTATTTTACTGAAACTTTTATTCCATTCCCTTTGAAATGCTAATGTACTAGATATGTATGCCAAAGAGACAAATCCCTTGGCTTTGACAATCACATGGCTTTGATGATTGCATTGCTATGATTATATGATGTTTGGAAAAAAAGAGAAGATACTTCTAAACCATGCTATTCAAATCACTTTGGAGCCTCCAATGCACCCCAATAATACACAGCTAACTGACTTTCTCCCCCTGAAACCCTCCATAGTATTATGACCTGGTATTGGCCAAGCCCAGACCTATTTTCCCGATGGACCTTCAAGTGGCTCCTTCTGTCCATTTGCTACACTACAGGTCCTGCCCAAATAGTCCTTGATGCATGTGAAAATTTAATCCTGTGTTGCCTCTAAGTTACCACCACACCAGTGAAAAGTTTGCAAAAAGAAGAAACAAAGGGAGGGGGGGACACGTCTGTAGATATCCTCAGGCTTGAGGGATTCCCTATCATCACCTAATGATAAGATGGGTAGGTAACTGGATGTCAAACAACTGAGAACACCTAAAGGCAGAAAAGGAGGGGAAGAATCCATTTGTCATTAAGCAGAACCTAGCTTTTATCTTTATATAACTGCCTGGGAAAGAAAAAAAGCTGAAATACTGTATTAATGCCACAAGATGTGCAAATCTCTCCCCTGTGTTAAGTCTGGCAGCAGCTATTATTGTGAGTTTGATGCTGAAATGCTGCAGCTGAGTTAAAATAACTCTCTCTCTCTCTCTCTCTCTCTCTCTCTCTCTCTCTCTCTCTCTCTCTCTCTCTCTCTCTCTCTCTCATTTTTCCCCATCTACCAGTGTAAGGGGTGACAATCATGATGTGATAACTACAATGAATCCTCTTATAATGGGGAGGAAAAGCCATCTTAATATTGCAATTTGTCTAGGTACACAATCTGGATGCCCATATGGGAAGGAAACGATTTTTTATTGACAAAAAGAAAGTGCTCTATGATGATTGAAATGATTAAAAATATTTCAGTTATTAACTTGCAGCTCTCTTCAAACACTGTGCTGTCTCATCCTGTTAATGAATTTTATAATGGAAAAGAGTCAAGAGTAATAATAATCAGAAATCCACAGTGCATTTCAGCTGCTCTCTCAGGTCTTTCCTTCCCTGCTGGATCCTGGGCAGTAGAGGGTGGTATTTTTCTCATAGCTAGCTTACGGTTGTGGGTTGAGACTTCTCCGTGTGTGACTTTGGTGAGACTAGAGCAGGGGTGGTGGCCAACTTTCCACCGTTAGGGCCTCTGCGTTCTTAAGAGTTATGTAGAAGAAGACAGAACCGCTGCAAGTGCTGATGGTGCTGCTAAAGCAGCTGCACCTGCTCAAATGTCCTCACCTATACAATCATTAAAGGTCCAGGAGCATTCATGTTGAAAGTTTGGCCACCCCTGGACTAGAGACTGGTCATACGTAAGACTGCCAACTTAGCAAAGCTTTGTTTAGGCTACAATCCTATACATACTTACATGGGTTTAAGCCACATTGAACACGGTGGGGCTTATTTCTGAGTAAATCTGCATAGGTTACCGGTTGACCTGCACACACAACAGATGAAGCTTTTCTTCACACTCCCTCTGTCCCTTCCTGTTCTAGGCTCCCAGTTTCACCAGCAAGAACAGAACACCCATAAAACATATCTTAGTAATAATGACGGCAAGAGAGGGCAATGGGATTTAAATAAGGGAGGTGGTAGATGTCTAGAGTTTGATAAGGGGGGTTATTGCTGCAAGTACAGAACTTAAGATGGGCATGGTAATACTAGGATGCACCTTGGTAGGTACAGCATGGAGTCAGTATCCTTTATTCACTTGTTAAAATAACAGATGGGCAGCCCAATCCTACTGGGCACTTATGGCGGTGGATCTCCCAATCCACCACTGTGCCACTGCAGTGTCGGAAAAGCCACAGCACTGTTGTCCTCTTTTGGGGCAGGGAGGTGATTGGGTAGCCTACTGGGAGGTAAGTAAAAACAACAACTGCTAAGTAAAAAAGTACATATTTTTAATTACCTCCTGCTGGCTCTCTGATCGCCTCCCCACCATTGAATGCAGTGCATGCTCTGTCAGAGCGGCTGCCTTGGCACCAATGGTGGGGGATAGGTTAGTGCTGGAAAAACAGAGCATAAGAACATAAGAACATAAGAAGAGCCCTGCTGGATCAGGCCAAAGGTTCATCTAGTCCAGCTTCCTGTATCACACAGTGGCCCCACCAGATGCCTCAGGGAGCACACAGCCAACAAGATAACTCCTGTTTCCTGCTGCCACTCCCTTGCACCTGGCACAGAGAAAACCTACTTCTAAAACCAGGAGGTTGCTTATGGCTATGCGATGGTCTTTTCCTCCATGAATCTGTCCAAACCTCTTTTAGAGGCATCTAGGCCAGGTGCCATCACCACATCCTGTGGCAAGGAGTTCCACAGATGAAGCAGAGAGATTAGAGGTAATGCGTGTGTTCAGGAATGCTAGACTAGTTGGATGAATTAATATTCTAATTGATTTAAAGGATATGTGTAATAAGGCAAGAGGAAGAACTCTATTCAATAAACCCCAATACACATTATCATATATGCACAGCCAATACGTCGAAAACTTGAGCCGGAATTCTTATAATGCCAGGAAGTATGGGTGTGCATTATTTTAATTGTTAATCATTAGAAGCTGTAACTTCCAATTCAAATTCTAATAAAAATAAAGAAATCATCTGAATGAAACTGTTCTCCCGTGTCACCCTTAGCTTTACATTTGATTTCTGAAAACTGGATTTTGAATATCAGTTGGCTATATCAGCAACAGGTAACATCTTCAGCCTTGGGGCAGGAGAAGGCAGGGAATGTTGGCCTGTCCGAGCAGAAGCACCTGGCAGGCACTCCACCTATGAGAAGTCACCCCCCCGTAGCAGCGTCAGGGTGGTCACTGGATGGAGGCCCATGCCTATCATAAAGCCCATCCAACCAGGCCAAGTGTGGAACCCCCCCAGTCCTTGGGGAAGCCATGGTGTGTGTCAGCCAACAGATTTGCACTGCTGTATTCTGCACTTCTATCTACAAAAAGGAGCATCCCAAGATCTGTATGACTGCAGGGCTTCTAGGGATGCTCCTGTTGGCCGGCAGGGAGGGAAGAGCTGCTGTTGCTCATCACTCACCACTGGTAAGCAGGGGCTGCAGAGTCCAGAGTCCCATAAAGGACCCAATGCAGGGCTATGTCCAGGTCTTCAGCACCCCAATGCCAGAACATGCCTTAGAACCCCAGAGGACTAGTAGAAGGAGCCAGAAAAATCATGGCAGGACTGGATGTTGTCTCTAGATCAGCGATTCCCAACCAGTGGTACTAGTACCACTGGTGGTACTTTGGCCAACTGTTGGTGGTACTTGGACCACCGGACCACCAGAACCCGGCTCCGATGTGGTGCTTTCGGCAAAGCATTTTCGCTTCCGAGAGGCTCCTGCCTTTGGCTGAAGCTCTCAGGAATGCTGAGAAGGACACTCCCACCTGCCCAGAGCCTTCTACCTGCATTTTCTGGCCTCCAAAAACCTGAAAACCCAGAAATAACTGGTGATGATGTCATCATCAGTCACTTCCGGTGGTACACTGCAGGAGAGTGGCGCTGGAGGTGGCACTCAGCCGGGAAGTATTGAGAACCCCTGCTCTAGATTGTCTCCTGAGCATCAGTCTACCAACCCTTCAGAGGTCTTGCCAGACCTTTCCATAGCTGTGCTAATAAGCTCCCGTGTTTACTTTCCCTTGAGCCTAGTGCTGGCACTCTAAACATGTTTATTTTGAAAAAAAATGCTTTGCGATTTCAGTGCATTTCCCTATCAATAGACATAAATCTTGTCTATATGCTTGTTAAAAACACCTTTCAATATCAACAGAAAGTTATGTCTGTTTCTCTTTTCTCCCTGGTTTAATTTCAGGGGCACTACACCTGATTTACAATAGGGAGAGAAGCCTAAGCATAGCCACTATGTATATAAATACTGTCAAAATCATTACATGAATCGACATAAGTTACGGCAGTTCAGAGCAGTAAACATTACAAACCTTGTGTTAACAAGGAGGCGTTTTGGTACAACTCCCCCCCCCAAAAAACATATATACAATATATATCCCCAAAAATCTGAAGCAAAATAACCCGTTAAAAATATATGGGAAAATCTTCACATTTCAGCGCATGGAAAATAAAAGTCAAGCAACACAGAGCTTGACAAAGTGATTGTGAACGGCCTTGAACAGAGTTTTGAAAGTTATTTTCCAATTGTTGTTGCTATACCTCACAAATCAGAGGCCTGTACTGTACTCCACAGGCCAAATTAGACAAAACAGTACCTTTTGTTGAGGCAACTGTATTTTGGCGAACAGATAAGACTTAGGAGTTTCAGAGGCTTCAGGCAAAAACTGGATTCTGAGTTTATACTCACAATATTGTCAGATATTGCTATTTTGGAACGTGGACACGGCCAGCTCAAGTGATTTTGCTGCTCTCGGTGAAATTAATTTTGGGCTGCGGCCTTTACCTTGTGCCAAGTTGGGAGGGGAGAACTATCTCCTCCTCAAGCATTTTCCTGGCTGTAACCTCTTGTCTCTTTTCTTATTGGGGCCAATGGGAGCTTCCTTCCTAGTGGAAATAACAGCTCTGGGGGGAGGAGGGATCAAGATTGGACTGTGTTGGTGGGAATGGATAAAGCCCCTTCCCCTGTGCCCACAGTCCTAACCCTGATCACCCCCCTACAGCTGTTATTTGCATAACAAAGAAATATGAATGCAGGCCCAAACTTAATGTAATGTGTAGCCTGGCCATGAATGTATCTTCTTTATTATGATTTTTGGTGCTAGCTAGGTTCTGAAAGGTTTGTGTATGCACATATAGATTGCTTCTTGTTTTCTCAGCTAACAGAATGCCCTTGGAAATAAAATAAAAAAGCAACTTTCTAGTTTATACTGCATGACCCAGTCATGTCTCATTGTGAAACCAAAAGCATGGATCAAAAGCATCTCCAGGTGAACAGAACGTGCATTTGCTAAACACAATACAGGTGAAAAATGGAAAAAAATCTGTATGGTAAAAATAAATAGTGATTTTTTTTTTCTGATCAACTAAAATGCATTACAGCTGTTACTTTAAAGTGACATACTCTGTTTTCCCTGCTTCTAGCCACACAGTGTTTATCGGTGTTATCTCCCATGCCGTTATTTCTTCAACAAAAGGGACATTTTCTTCATTTGTTTTAAACTATATTAACGCACTTTCATATCATGAACACTATTCTCTCAAGCATCTTCTCTGTGTTGTCATTTCTCAGGTACCTTAAGAGTTTCTTTGCTGAGCAGACCCAGGCCCATCTAAGCCAGCATTTTGCTTCCTACAGCAGTCAAACCAGATCCATATATGCAAACAGCTTCTGTTTTAAAAGAGTGGAAGCCCAGTTCTATAGGCTGCCCAATGCTGGCGAGACAGAGTCCCACTGCCGTAAAGTGCCACAAAGCAGCAGCAGCACCATCGGAGGTCCACTCGGGCCTCCCCAAGCCTCGGATCGACTCCCTGAAGCGATCAAAACCCACTTCTAGTTTTCAGTGAAACCCAGAAGTATACTTGAAGTGGGTCTCGATTCCTTCAGGGAGCCGAAAGTTTGAGGCTTGGGGAGGCCCGCAGAGGGGGACCACAGCCCCCCTGCACCCTCCAGATTGCGGGCGCAACCCACGGTGAGTCCAGAAGTTCCTTTTTTCTCCTGGCAGTGGTGCAATCCCAGGAGTGCCGTCGCTATACCAGCGCACTTTGCCACGCCACTTAAGGGGGTAGCAACTGCTTCTGGTTTTCATGGTGGGCCACAGCCCACCAGTTTGAGAACCACTGTGCTAGCAGATAGGTATCCCTTCTTCCCACCCCGTAGGTGAACTTGCACTAGTTCATATATTATTAGCCTAAGCTGCTCTATGGTGTTATTCAACCAAGACAAAACAATTCCCATGCATACTGCCCTAAGTTCCTTGGAGAAAGGGTGGGACACAAATATGATGGTGGTGAACTGGGACTTGACCTGCCCGGTTGAAATACGGGGACATTCTGCAACAGCAATGCTTGGCAGACTGTGCTCCTGAAAGTCCAACAAACCTCTCACACTATTATTATTATTATTATTATTATTATTATTATTATTATTATTAACAACAGTATTTATGTACCGCTTTTCAACAAAAAGTTCACAAAGCGGTTAGATTTGGAGCACCTCCTCTCTAAAGTCTTTCAATCATCCCAACGTTCTAAATTAATATTTTCCATTCTTTCGTTTTCTTCACTTTTTAAAAATAAAAAAGACACAGTGCTCCTTGTAATAAAATAAATGGAATCTAAAATCTTCCATGACGTTCCTAATCTAATGAAGGGACAAGGAAATAAACTGTCATGTTGCTTGTCATTTTCCACCAAAGGCTTTGAAATTAACTTGTTTGGCAAAGACAGGGTAATAATGAAAAGTGCACAATGAACGCATCAGAACTCTGACAGGCTTTCACGTATTTACCCTGGAAGCAGGAAGAAGCACAGTGAGGAGAAAAACACACTAGCTGGGAACAAAATAGGAGAATGAGAACACCCAGAATATAGAAAAAAGAAGACTCTGTTATGAATCACCTCTCTTCTTAATCAATGAAATTTAAATAAATGTTCATATCACCAAAATCTATAGGCATCTTGTGGAACTAGTGAAGAAAAATGCACAGGAAGATTATGCCCCATATGGAGCTGCCACCCCAAAAGTAATGTTGGGGTTGAATTCTCCCCCTCCCCTCTGTAATGCACAGAATTGTCCCCCCCCATGTTGTGACATCATCACAGAATAAGTTCATCGGATCCTCATTCCGATCCTCGTTGGCAGTCAATGGCAGGTACAGTATAGCTGGTACCGAAATGTCAAAAAAAGGGAAATTCGAAGTGAATTTCAGGTTCAGAAAGATCGGAGAATTTTCATGGGTTCGTTTTTATGAGACAAGGGAAATTTCCCCGGGGGATTCTGCAAATCTCTAGGAGCAGGGAAATGCACAACATGCTGACATCACAGCATGACATAAGCAATCATCACACATATTGCTGGTGGGGGGGAGAAGGAGAGCGTAATGTGGCAATTCCAGTTTTGGTGGCAGCCCCATTTAGGCTACAGCATATAGTGCTTCCTAATAGTGCAAGCCTAAGCATGTCTACTTAAAAGTAAATCCCATTGAGTTCAATGGGACTTACTCCCAGGTATGAATGTATAGAATTGCAGCTCAAGTTAGCATTTGTTTATTATGTGCAAGTTATTACTCATTGTCATTAAGGAAGCCTTTTAAAAATATTGTTCATACCTTATTACAGTATAATAATGCACCTCAACCAGAACAGATTCAAACATTTAAACTGTATGCCCTGAATTTGCAGTCTTACTGATTAAAATTGGTTCAGTTTAGTAAAGCTCTAGCTGATTAATCTACAAATTAAAATTTAGAAATTACACAGTGATGTATAAAATGGTCCTTGAATGGTAAAGCCACATATAAACCAAAGGACCATCCTCCAGGTAATCAAAACTACAGCATGTTCCATGTGCTGGAAACGGGAGAATCCTAGGGAGCAGAAGGACCCTTTTCCTATAGTACAGGGGTTCCAAACCCCTTCCTGGTCGAGTACTACCTCCAGCGCCACTCTCCTTCTGAGTACCACCGGAAGTGACCGGTGATGACATCATCGGCAGTTACTTCCAGGTTTTCAGAGGCCAGAAAACACAGGGACAAGGCTCTGGGCAGGTGGGAGGGCCCTTCTCAGTGTTCCCAAGAGGCTCGGCCAAAGGCAGGAGCCTCTTGGGAGCAAAAAGACGCCACCAAATGCTCTGTATCGGAGCGGGATATGAGTGGTCCAGCAGTCCAAGTACCACCAGCAGTCAGCCGAAGTACCACTGGTGGTACTAGTACCACAGTTTGGGAAGCCCTGCTATAGTAAATTCAACCACCATGAGAGTTTGCCGCAATCAATACATAAACAGGAGCAGAGGCTGTTAAGATTTCAAAATGCAAACTTTACTCACAGTTTCCAAGAATACATATCTTCTGAAGTATTAGGTTTCTACTACTTATGGAACAGAGAACCCTATATCTGTACTCTGTGTGAGTGAGTGTGTGTGGTGTGTGTGTGTAGGTGCTCAAAATGACTGTCCGCCATTGTGGAGAAAGACCTTGGTAAGCCTGCATCCTTCCCCTTTGATGGTCTGGGGGGGGGGGAGTGGAGAAAGGGCAGGAAGGAAGTAGCATCAAGGACCACGCCTCCAGCAATGGTCATAGAGAGCAGGTAAAGAGTCTCAGGTATCTGGACATTACACTGCCCTCCAGAGTCCTGCAGGCTGTGTTGCATCCAATTCTAACACCATGGGTATTTTAACTGTGTTAGAATTAATCTTTCACCCAAAGCTCAGGGATAGTTAATAACTCCACAATCGCACGTTTGCATATTTTGTATATTCACTCATCCAGAATAATGCAATCCCTATTCAGAGCTTCTGCACCCATGAGCACCAGTGCAAATAAGACCCCCACCCACCCACCCACCCTCCCACATGTCCTGCATAAGCATTCATTTCTCTCTCTCTTGACTGGTGTGCAACTGGAAGAATTTCAATGGAATTCATTGACCCCCAGTAACTGTGCCTGAGATCATCCTTGTGCCTCTGCTTCCAATCCTTAAATTAACAGGTTGATCTGTCACTCGTGAGACTCCCTTCTGGCTGGTTCACTTGCTCATCCAGTCACATTGTGTCTTTTTCAATCTCATCTTAAAACCTCCCTGATCCCTTTTATCGTATGTCATACACTAAATCACTGCCATTCTCTGCCTTATCCTTCCATTATCCAATCAATGAAACTAGTCAGCAGAATGACCTACGTGTACTTCAGTGGCTTTTAAAGTTCAGCGCACCCCACTCAGTTCTCTGCACACCTTTTTCTTTCTGTCTTTCTGTCTTTTTGGCCTGTGCTAGTTCTCTGGCTTCGAGCTGTTCAGCCCCACACCTCTATCCCAAATCTTTCTGGAAAGTGTTTTTAATGCTCAGTGTGAAGGAAAGCACACGGACAAAATAAGTGGCATTATATCCATTTTATACACCTTCCCATATGTGAACGTGTGGTAATTCTCTCAAGCCATTTTCTCCTTGAACAATGCTGGAAGACAGAGCATTGTGACTCTATTGTTTGAAGGTCTTCGCTTTTCCATTCAGTACTCCTACTCACCCCTGTTGGGTGCCAGACACATTCTATTCACAGGTTAACTGCTTAGGTGGGAGAGCTGAATACACCTTGTGTTCAACTTTTATTCCTAGTTTGGATGCCAAAATCTGTTGCTGGAAACCTTCAGGCAGGGTTGAAAGGAAAACTCAAATAACTCCCTTATGGCCCAATCCTATGGGCTGTTTACAACTGCAGGACTAGCATCCCGCTGGCGGAAAAGGCACTGTGACAGCACAAAGATCACACCCCTGCCGGGCCATTCGAGGCAACTGCCACAACATGGCTGCAGAGGTGGATCCTCACTGCCACAGACCCTGGATGGTACCAGGGCAGGAGGCTGGCACAGGGGGTGGTTTGTGGGTGGAGAGGGGGAGGGCAGGGGGAGTAATGGGGCAGAGAGGGGAAGGAACTGGGGGCATGTCAAGGATGGGAGGGGGTGGATCCAGCAGCAGCAACTTTCGCTGGATCCTCTCCCCCATTTTCCAACTCGACATGCCCCCTGGTTCTCCTCAGGCTTGTGACAGCGAAATGGCTGGCATAGGTTGAAGGAGACCCAAAGACAATTGGACAGCCTATCAGGAGGCATTATTATGTGGAAGGGGGATAGGACTGGGCTGTTAGTTTATTAGGTGTTCTCCTTTCTAGATTTTTTCATTGACTGGAAATGAATTTTTTTTGATTGACTGGAAATTTCATTGACTTACGAGGGAGTAAGTCCCATCAAAGACAGTGAGATTTATTTCTGAGTAAAAATGCATAAGCTTTCACTGTTAATATACTTGGAAGCTTGAAGTCATGTACAGCCAGTGAGATACCACACCGTTGAAAGGAAACAGCTGGAGAAGACGGGTTCTATGCAAATAGAACATTTATTGTAAAAATCCCTACAGGGTTTTAGAAAAACCTGCCTGTGTAAACCGCTTTGAATAAAGTCCGAGGAGAAATCTGATGACAGAAAGGAGGTATATAAATACAGATATTATTTATTATTACTACTTGTCTCAGTAAGGCTGCAGTTCAGAGGTGATCAGGCTGCAGGCCAGCCCAGCCTGGGGTCTTTACTAAGAGGGTTTGGGTCACTGCCCCAGAATCAACCTCATGGCAGTGACTGGGCTGGGGTGGGGTGGTCTGGCTGGGCTGGGGTGGTTTGGCTGCCACCTGATCACCTCTGGACCAGCTACTGCAGCCCTACTGTAATATTTTACTCGTTTGACAGCCTGGGCAGCTCGGGAACAATGCGGGAGAAGGGTACAAATGTCCCCTTCCCCCGGTGTCAGCGGTGGTAGGCCCAATGGACCTACTTGCACGTGCAGAAGCTCTAGAGTTCACGCACAGTAATGCTGAGCTCTAAAGTTCGCGAACAGTAACGCCGACACGGCCGGTGTATCTGGGGCCTGGAGGGAGCTTTGGATACCGGGGTTCTCAGCCCCTGGTATCCCTGCCCCCTCCAGGCCCTGGGAGTCCAATGGCCTCCCTCCCTTGCCACCCGGTCCGCCCTCCCCCCACCCCTGCCCCGACTGGCATAGGCCTTACCAGCGGGATTTTTTAAAAATAGAATTAAAAAAATAGATTAAAATGAAGAGGATGCCTGCTAGATACCGTATTTTCCCGAGTATAGGCTGCACTTTCTCCCCCTAATGTAAGTCTTTAAACTAGGGGTGTGACCTACAATCAGGATGTTGCAAGAAAAACCAATAAAAATACCTTTGAAACTGCAGCGTTAGTGAAACTGAAAGTGTTTTCAAGCCTCTCAGAGTCTGCTACAGTCAGATAACGCTTGGAATGTTTCAGTTTGCAGTTTCAAAAGGTAAAACAGGGCTATTTTTCTTTTTTAAAACTGCAAAGCACCATGTTTTCAAGCCTTTAGAAGGCTGCAGCAGCCAGAGAATGTCTTCCTATTCATTAAATACAATACAGTAAGTCCTATGGATCGCTCTAGTCTCTTATCAGCAGCCTGCTGATATGGTAATTAAGCCCTCTAGCTAGCCTCAGCAAGCAGTTGAAAAAATTAACTCTTAAGTTCCATCCCCAGGATGCTGTGGAAACGAAGATATTTATTGATCCTGCAGCTTGAAAGTTATTGAGCTTGCCACTTAAGAGAGTGCTATATCTTGCTCCTGCATAGGCTTACCATATCCAAAGGGGGACAGAGTGCCTACCTTTAACCATTGGAATTTGGGCAGGTGCAGCTCATCTTCATGGAAGGGTGCAACAAGCTGCACCTGCCCAAATTCCAAAGGTTAAAGGTAGGCACTCTGTCCCCCTTTGGATCTGGGAAGGCTATTTATACATTATTATAATGTTGTTGCTATTTTGTTATAGTAAATATTATTTCAATGTTTAATAATAGAAGTGTTTTGTGTCTTTATTTAGAAGTTTGGTGATGCTTTTGTGACCAGAAATATGCCATAGGAACCTAACTCTTGTTTACGTACGTTAGCCTAGAGTAAAATTGGTTTCATTATAAGTTGTTTCACTTAAAGTTGCAGTTTCCAGGAACCTATCTACAACTTTAAGTGAGGACTTCCTGTACTGTTTTATTGTTCTACTAATGTGTATATTTTCTTTAAGTTAAAAAAAGTTAAAAAAATTTTTTTTAAATAGCACCAAACTTTAAGGATGCAGCTTATAATCAGGAGCGGCCTATACTCAGGACAATACGGTATATTGAAACCAATCTGTTTCTTTCTGTACATGAAACAAAGTTATTGCGTCATCAGCATCGGCTTATATGACAGCTTTTGCAAGTACAAAAACTAAATGGCATCCTATAAAACTTTTGTCCAGGTTGCCAGATGCCTACCCAAGATTTTACCCTTCCCTTAAGCATGCCCTACCAGGATCTGAAGAGAGAACTTGTCCACCTCAAAATTCCTACGGGACTTATGGTCAGGGTCTGTATCATCTTCAGTATATGGAGCAGGATGTGATATTAACCTAAAACTACAAGTATAGATTTAGATTTTAGCAAGTCAGAATGGCAATTTCATAATAAATTACATTGATGCTTTGGCAAAACATCCACGATAGGGAAAGCATGGCCAAGACATTTGCTATTCTCAGAATGATTTTCAGTATTCACAGGTAACTACATAAGACTGAGCTCAGATTAGGGCTCCTAGCATTAATTAGTTTAAAGGGTCAATTCATCAATAAACCTATTGTTACTTAATCAGTACCAGTTTGAATGGTCAGTCTCCATTAGGCTGAAAGTTACCAACACATTTTTTTAATGACATTTTGTTTTTGAGATGAGATCCAAAATAACATCTTTAAAATGCTGCTACCATCTCTAACTGTCAATGACAGCTTTTTTTAAAAAAAAAATTATAGTTATCTCACATTTCCTTCAATATCTCCAAAAGGCACCAATTGAGCTTCTCATACTAGGCAACTTTAATTCAACTCAGTAGATTAATAATTTAAAAGATACATTAAAAACATGTGTTGATGGACAGTCCTAATCAAAATGATGTGGGTGTATAAAAATTCAATAGTGAAGTACATGTATATATTTCAGAAAAAAAAAGTTCCTGGAATTCTATAATTGCTTCTGAAGCTTGCCTTACATTCGTATCTGACGCAGGAAGGTTGCCTTTGCAATGTTTGCAGTGTTTGCACAGTTCAAAACTCCTGCTTGAATTTGTATCCCTCTTTAAACCATCCTGGGAAACCGATCCACAGTCTACCTTCCAGAGCACGCCCTGTAAAAGGAGCCTGAAAAACGAAGAAGAAAGGAGAGATGCCCTTGCACTTAGGGAAAGTGACACTGCTTACCTCAAAGAGCAGCAGCAGCAGAACCACCCCCCCCCAAAAAAAAATATGTAGAAAAAAAATAACCAAGCAGCACATATTGTTTCAGCCATCACTGCCACTGTCAAAGTACTGATCTGTCACCGGACTGATCATCTGTTAAGAGGCTGGGGATGAGAGCATCCAGGCTAAGTCCAGACCCCTTAATAGATGATCAGCCCAGTGACAGATGTTTGACAGTGACAGTCGTGTCTGAAAGAACCAGCCACCGTGCCTATGTTCAGACAACAATTTCTGTAATGCAACAGGGCTCCCCCCCCCCATTGCCATGTACACTACGAATGAGTGATTTAAGAAATGTACAAATGGAATGGAGTGAACCTCAGTTGTGTGTGTGTGTGTGTGTGTGTGTGTGTGTGTGTGTGTGTGTGTGTGTGTGTGTGTGATGGTGGGGAGTTTTTTTACCCATTTCTTAATTGCTGCCTCTTTCCGAAATGCAAGTCAATGGAACAGTGGCATTAATAGACATTTGTGATCTAGAATAGTAGATTGTATGACACTTCTGATCTAGAGCAGGGGTTCTCAACTCCTTTGGCGAGGCCTCAACCTCAACCTCCGTGGCCACTGCCACATACCACTGGAAGTAAGTGGCGATGATGTCATCGCCACTTACTTCCAGGTTTTCAGACTGAAAGGAGAGGTAAATGGACAAGGGCAGGCAGGAGGGCCTTTTCCAGTCCTGGAAACCTGCATGCTCGGGCTCTACCAGATCTGCAGAGCTCGTGCCGCTGTATCCAGGGCTCCAGTGCGGCAGCGCACGGCACAGCCGCCCTGGCACCCACCAGTTTGGCGACCAGGGCCCATGTAGCACCTCCCAGTGGTCCATGTACCACTACTGGTATGTGTACCACCGGTTGGGGACCCCTAATCTAGAGCTTTTCACTCCGAAAGCAAGCGCAGGCAAAGAAAGATTCTCGCAATGCTTGAAATGAACATGAACCTCCCAATGAGAGTATGAACTTACAAATATCCCCCACCCCAAAACATTCAAATAACAAAGGACTTTTGTAATTTTCTAAGCTATGCTTACTAGCGCAAGGTAACCTCAGTTTCTTAAGAAAGATCCATAAAGTTGTTAGAGCAAATAATATCCGTACTTTGTCAATGCCACACATTTTGCATAATGGCACAAAGACAGGGTGGCAACTCTGTAGGAAAATGATTGCCGAGGATTTAAATAGAATGATTTAAAACAACACTTAGGATAAGTTGTTGCCATTTGGTGTTTGATTATTTTGAAGTGAGAGCTCTGTGCATGCATAAAACATCAGACTGTATTTCCCCCTTATGATGTGAACCCAGAGAGAGAGAGAGAGAGAGAGAGAGAGAGAGAGAGAGAGAGAGAGAGAGAGAGAGAATTTAATACTTTAAATTCTGGTAAAATACTTGTAACTGGTGTTTTTCTTTCCTTTTTTAATGTATTTTTTGGGCAGGCTCTTTTGATGTTTCATCAGTAATGAGTCTATTGTTGTTATGTAGAATTTCCCTCCTCCTTGCAACATCTCAAGAAAGAAACGCTGAATACATATGCATAAAATGATAACATATTGATGATCCAAAAACAGCAGCCGCAGTCCACGGAGTGCGGAGGGGAAAGGTACGGTCCACGAACTGGAAGTGGACAGAGAGAGGCCTCACTCCCCATTTTGTACACTCACATTTCTGTGGTCTCCCGATTCCCTTTTATCAAACAGATTTTTTAAAAAGATCCAAATACCCTTAACAAAATCTGCTTACTGGAGGCAGAAGGGCCAAACTACATGTAATGAAGAATGCATTTATTTGACCTGTTCTTCCTTAAAAAAAAATAAACCAACCCACATGGCAGGGCTGTGCAAAACAATATGATAAAAACCCCACATAATGGTGGGGGTTATGTGATAAAGGCCACCTACCACTACACCACAGTTATGCTGTGTTTCACAGCACCTCTCCTTTCATTTTTTAAAATACAGTTGGGCCCTTAGGTGGGTTCAAGGCCATGTGTAAATACAGGTATCTTGTTGTCTTGTGTGCTCCCTGAGGTACCTGGTGGGACCACTGTGAGATACAAGAAGCTGGACTAGATGGGCCTTTGGCCTGATCCAGCAGGGCTCTTGTTTTGTAAAAAGATCTCTGAAATCAACAGGCAAGGCCGGTCCATCCATGATGAGGCAAACTGACACGGTTGCCTCAGGCAGCAGATTGGTGGTGGGGGGGTTTGCACCCATCACCTACTTGCCTCCACTACTCCTCCTTCTCCCTCCACACTCTGGATTGGAAAGGGAAGAGGGTAACAGAGAGGAAGATAAAACGTAGAACATAGGAGAGGACTGAGGCTAGAACATTGGAGAGTGGAAGGAGCAGAGGCTGGCACATCTTCGGGTTTGGGAGGGGCAGCGTTTGTCATGCTGCTTCTGGCGTCAGGAGGCTTGGGCCAGCCCTGTCAATGGGCACCCCAAAACCGAACTCCAAGTACTACCCAAAAACTATTCCCTTGGTTCACCAGTTTCTCCTCAAGGATCTTGTGATCCTCACAGAACCCCTGGGACGTTGCCAAGCAGATTTCTAAATGGAAGTTTCTCCACATCTCTAAGGAGATTAATAATAAAAAAAGAAAAGAGGGAGGACACAGCAATGAGCGATTTTTAGCTGCCTTTCTTTGACGGCGCCTGGGGCCTCTGGCACTTTATACTAATGAAACTAATATATTTGTGGCGAGCTAAGGCTTACGATGACATCCTTATCTGACAAGCAGTTGCAGTGATAAACATTCCTCCTGCGGAATCAATCAGGATATGTCATACAACACACAATCAAAAACGTCTGCCCTGTGGTTGGTCGGAACTAGTTCTTCCTTGCCTAAAATTAATGTCAGACGGCCAGGCGGCACAACAAGCGAACTGATTAGGCCGAACAAGATCTAGGAAGAGTTTAGAAAATACAACAAATGACTTGGTTTCCTACTGACAAATGAGACATGTGCATCCATTTCCTCTGCAACACTTCAGCTGGGAAACTGTTGCAGAAGAACCGGAAGATCATGCCCTTCACACATTTCCTTTTCCTCTATGCTTTTGCCTCATTTGAAATGGAGCTTCTTTCCAACTCAGGAGATGCTCAACCTCTTGGTATGGAGACCGCTGCACATCAAACTCAGGTGATCAGCAGCTGGTGCTATTCTTGTGATCTTTGCCACCTACCTGGGGGCTGGCTGGCTGTTCATCTCATGACTGCGGGCTTGTCCTAGTAGCCTCTTAAAGGGGCCCTGCAACTATGAGGTTATATGTGGAACCCGTCCCATAATCTCCTACTACACTGGATCCTGCCCAATGCTTGACCACCTGTAAATAAAGTAAAGTGTACCTTCTAGATGGGGGAGATGTGAACATTTTGTTTTGGAAAACAAAGGTGTGGAGGAACAGGAAAAAGGAGACTTTTTTGTGCTTCCTTTTCCCTTTGTTTCACCATCACCATCTGAAGTTGTCTTACATTGTTTTCACATGAAGGTCTGTGACCTTAGGTACCTCCCCATCTGAGCTCTACAATATAAAGAACAAACAGAAAAACAAAAGGTTTACACAGGCTCAAATGCAATAAACTGGTTACTACAATGGTGCAGCAGCCCTTCAGTCTACTAGTGAGGAGTGTCTCCTTAGAAGGCCACTTGGAGCTCTTCTCCTCATCCTCAAGTTGGTGTGGCACATTGGTTAAAATGCTGGGCTAGTCTAGGACGTGTCAAATTCCCACTCATCCATGAAGCACATGGGGTGACCTCAGAGTAGTCTGACTCACCTCACAGGGGTGTTGTGAGGACCAGGAAAATCATGCACGCTGCCCTGAGCTCCTTTGAGGAAGGGTGGGATATAAACGTGACAAGAAATAACATACTGTGCCCCAAACCAGGTTAAAGTGCTGAGAGCTTTCCAGCCACACTACCCCTCCAAGTTCCTAACTCTAACTGGTAAGGCTAAAACTGAAAGAGGGTCAAATGATAACATCTGGCTTCCCCCCCCCCCCTTTCAGCCCTTTATATGCCACACTTCCAGAATATCTGAATTCCATGCTGTGTGCATCAAGGGGAGGTGACTTTATTCATGGGTGTTCAAATAGACCACTGCCCTCTCAGTGTTTCAGCATTTTTCAGTCTAGTAACATAATTTATATCCCTACAGCCATTTGATTCAGTATTCCACCTTGGTCATATAGCATTTTCCTAGTTGGACTGGGTGCCAGTTCAAAGTCAAATGTGCAACGAATAATGTTTAAACAAGCCTAGGGCATGTGAGCTGCTTGCATTTTTATAATCTGTTTAGAAATACTGTATACTCTCCTTACAAAGCATGGGTGTTGCATAGTGGCTGTGAATCCGAGCTGTGAATCGGGACCCAAGTTACAATCTTGCCTCATCCATGAACTCATTAGGTGGACCAAGGCTAGTCAATCCCTCTTAGCTTCAGCTGCAGGATGGGATAATAATGCTTCCCTTGCAGCATTTTTGTGGGGATAACATTTTGTGGGGATAACATCGTGACAAGTAAATATGTAGTACTGTATTCTGTATGTGTTATTTCAGAACTGGAGTTTTCATCCTACTCTGTTGAAATATACAAGCAGGGTACTAATTTTAATGGAAGAAAAATGTCTTTTAAATCTCTTGCAGATGTTCAGTGTCTATATCATGATCATTACCCTCCAGCTATGTTGAATTATGTAAATCTCTTAGAATCTGAAAGTGACAAGCTTGATTTTACAGCTGCAACTTGTCATTCTGTAATAGGTCAGCCCTTGGTGTTTGGGAATCATGACGACTATAAAGATTAGTTGTTGTACCAATATCTAACATTTTGAAGTTGGAGTTGAATATGAACATTTAAAAGGTAGAGAATTCCCATTTGGAACCATTTTCTAAGACACGTGCACATGCCCACGATAAGGAACATTGTCAACAAAACGGGTCAGGCACTCAAAGGTTTAGTGCACTCAAAAGGACAGCAGGAAAACAAATAGTGAATGCACATGCAAGACATGTTAACATTGCTCAGGTTTTTGAATGAATGAACGAATAGCCCAATCCTATTGTTTAAACCCCCCACTGATGCAGCGGTGCCAAAATGGTGACTGCTGCATCCTGCAGTGGAGGGCAGTTCAGGAGGTCTCTTCTGGATAAGGGAACAATTATTCCCTTACCAGGCCTCCATGGCACATGGGGGGGGGGGTTTGTCTACTTGGAACTGTGCTAGCTAAATAGCTGCACAGGTCTGCATGGACCTGCGCTGCACTGATCAGGCTTAGGAAGGGGGTTAGAATTGAGCCGCCGCTGCTGCAAAACTCGTCTCATTCCCACCCATCCCTGTTGCCACCCATTCCACCGTCCTCTCTCCTGTCCACCCTTCACCCGCCTATCCTGCCATTTTACCTCCATCATCATCTTTGTGCTGCTTCAGAGTGCATGAGAAGGCTCCGGCCTTCCTACTGGCGCTCCAGCAGCCCACGGCTTTGTGCACTGCTGGAGCACCATTTACAACTGGCACTGACTGCTGTATGGCAGTCAGTGCCAGCAGAAGAGCGCCACCAGCAGCCGGTGAGTATAGGATTGGGCCATTAAAGATATAGGAGCTCACATAACCCAGGGCTACATATTCAGCACTTGATTTCTTTGCATTTGATGACTGACCAATGAATGGGTGAATTGACTCTGGCTGCGTTTGTTTTTTTGGCTTCTAGCGCTAGAAGTGCTTGAGAGCCTTTTTTCTGCCTTGTAGAGCCGAGTGGTTGCATTTTTTTTCTCCTTCCAGCTGGCTCACCACGCTAGAAGTTTAAGCTCCAAGCTAAAAAAAAATAGCGGCCTCCTGCACCAATAGGAAGGCTGCTTGGCTGCAAAGGAGCTTGGGAGATGTAGTACGAGGGACGAGGAGAAACAGCAACCATTCTGATTTTGATCATTTCAGTTCGTTTTTGGAGCCCCTGGTAGCAGCGATATCAAGCATGCTAGGAACGTCACTTTCTGCTATTTCCAAGTTGAAAAACAAACGCAGCCTCTGTTCAACTGATAAGTGGAGGTGCCCTGAAAGTTCTAACTGCAATTTTCTACTTGTGACAATCCTTTCAGACACGCAAGTCTTAACCTGATCTTGCAGTAATCAAGGAATGAGTATGTACTGTATATATGAAACAGGCCCAAAGAGCCTCTTCAAATGGTAAGAAAAGGGGGATATAAATAAATACTCTTGAGATAACTACAAGACATTGAGATTGTTATTACTTCTAAGGATAGCCAGGATCCCAACTGCTGCATGCAGCTTTTTGTTCAAGCCCAGGTGGTGCTACCCAGCTCCCCTTTTCAGTGGAAAACCAACCCGCTTAACAATGCTTTAAATGCTTCCCCAAATTTCTGAAAGTTGGTGGATCCAGCAGAGGCCCGCTTCTTTGAGAAGGAGCCACATTTTGCAAAGTAGGGCTGCCAACCCTCTAGGAGTAGGCTTGAATCAGCATCAATCTCCCAGTGATTACTGAAAGCAAACCTGGAGATTTTAACAGGGCTGCCTGAAAGTCTTCTAGAAATTTATAGTGCAACTTGTAACCTTGAATATTGTGACCAGTAATGACTTTTTCATATTGGAAGGCCAACTTTCAGGGCAGCTCTTAACTTACATTCATAAAGTGAATATTCTCAGCTGGGAAGTGAATCCTTGCCCAGTCAATCATCTTCCCACATATAGCAAGTCACATTTATTACATTTTCTTGCTCCTACTGCTGGTATCTTGCCACTCCTAGATTAAATAAGATATATCATATGGATAGACAGAAGGATAGATATGTTGGAAATGTCAATTTCAGAACACCAATTTTCTTCATCTTTGGTGGAATGCAGATCATGTAAAGAGATTCTGGAATAATATCCTATACATAGTTTTCTAGATTAGTGGCTGGCATTTCTAGTCGTGCCCCTCCCCCCCTTCGGTAGCATTTCTGAATGTTTTAGGTGTGTCACGTAGGGGAGGGGAGAAACTGCTTATCGTTAATCTTTGGGTAGCTACCAAAACTGGCCTAAGAAAAATACCAGGGGTCCTGACTCCTGACCATGTCAGAAGAGAAAAATGTTGGACAGAGCAGAACTGGAACTGGATCAATTGTCTATATAGTGGTTCTCAAACTTTTTAGCACCGGGACCACTTTTTAAAATGACACTCTATCGGGACCCACGTAGCTTTACAAGACACTCAAACATTTATCTCCCTATCTTTACACAAGCTTTCAAACTGCAGGAGCTCTGCTGTTTGCAGGGTAATTAGCAGCTATCTTGCAAACTGCAGGAGCTCAGCTCTTTGAAGTGCAATTGGCAGCTATCTGATTTTTGAATAGCCTCAGGGCTTGTGGCAATTACTTATCTGATTTTTCCAGCACCTGGGACCCACCAGAAATCAGGTCACGACCCACCAAGTGGGTCCCGACCCACAGTTTGAGAAACAGGCAATATATAATATAGAAATTTGTAGATCAATTATACGGTCTGGGCCTAGCTTACCTTAAAGATCACCTTTGCTATCTGAGCTTTACAATACAGGGAGGCCCTGCTCTCTGGCCTGTAACTGACACAAGTTCTGTTGACAGGGACAGGGCCTTCTCTGTGGTGATTCCACACATTTGGAGCTCTCTTCCTGAGGAGATTCACCAGATAGTCTCCTCTGCTGCTTTTAAATGGGCAATTATTTTATCAGGCTTATAATAGATATTTTTTATTTCTGATTTTTAATTGCTACTGCTTTATTGTGATTTTAATTATTTACTGTAGCAGATTGTTGTATACTGCCTTGGGAGGTTATTAAACTTGAATAGTGGATATACTTTAATTAATTACTGGGATTTGTTTATTAGTTCCTGGAATCTGCATTGTAAAAGCATCCTATTACAGTGTCATGTATTTGATGAAGCAACTGTGAAATGAGTCACAAAGCAAAAGTTTTGAAAAATACATAACATTTTAATTTCCCTTTCTAGTGCTTACAGATGTAGCTATGCAACCAGCAGGCAGGTTGAAACCTCATGGTTGGTTGGTTTTTTTAATCCAGTTACTACATCAAACAGTGCAACTAATAACAGTCCAAAAACAGTCAAAGGGGATTCAGGGAAGGCATGCTTGAAGCATAAAGATCTTCAGCCTCCTCTGAAACATGGAAAGGGAGAAAGTCAAGTATATCTCATGGGGAAGGGAATCCTATAGAGAGGGGGCCACAACTGAGAAGCCCCCCCCCCCTCACATGTCCCCAGAAACTGCATCTCAGAAAGAGATGGGACCTGTAAGAGAACTGCCTCCTGGAAGAGCACAGGAAACAGGTAGTGTTTCGGAAACAGTTGGCGAACCTTCAATCCAAGGTTTTTTGAATAAGGAGAATTGAATGGAGCCCCAGAAGTGCACTGGCAATCCATGCAGCCAGAACATCAAGGGTGTGTGATGGCGAGTGCAATAGTTATCACCCATCAGCATTCTTGCAGCTCCATTTTGCATGAGTTGAAACTTCTGGAGAGTTTTCAAGGGCAGCCCCATGTATAGTGCGTTGCGGTAATCCAAATGAAAGGTGACTGCAATTCTAGGAACACTTACAGCCCAATCCTATTGGGCACTAATGCTGGTGGAACGAGCACTCTGCCTTATGGCAGTCACAAAAGGGCCTCCAAAAGGGTCTGAAGCTGTGCACTGCCTGAGTGCCGGTGGGGAAGCCGCAGCAGTGATGGTGCTGGACTGTCCCGTTGACCCAGGCAAGTTGGTAGGGGAGGTAAGATAGGGCAGGGAGAGGGCAGAAAAGGGTGGCAATGGGGGCTGGGAAGGGCGGCAGTAATGGGGGCGGGGTGGGAGTACTGGGACTGGAAAGAGGGTACGTTCGGCGGCAGTGACATTTGCTGAGTCCAAACCCCCTTGCCATACCTGATCCCAGCAATTTGCTGATGCAGGTAAGGGAACAAATGTCCCCTTAGTAGAAGACCTACACTGGGAACTTGACAGAGGACGTACTGGTACTACTGGAACTCTCAGCAGTATTTGATACCATCAACCATGATGCCCGTCTGGCATGGGCATTGGGGCACTGCTTTGTGGTGGCTGTGGTCCTTCCTGGGCAGCTGGTTCCAGAAGATGGCACTGGAGGATTCCTGCTCAGTGCCATGACCATTGGCATATGGTGTTCCACAGGACACCTGTGCAACATAATGGGTCTGTGTCATCCCCAGCTGGAGAAGTTGTGGATGTCTTGAATCAGTGTCTTGAGTTGGTGAAGGGCTTGATGTAGGCGAACAAGCTTCAATTGCTTCTAGATAAGAGGAGATCTGCGGAGGCAGTGACAGGATTCTTTGCCAGCTCTTGACAGAACGATGAGGGGGCGGGGTTGCCTCACCACGTAGCAGGGCTGCCACGCCCGCACTGCACGTCCTTGTTAGGACATACAGGAATCTTACGGACATGATGGACTCTGTTACATTTGTCTAAATTATCAGATCTGATCTCGGTTAGAAATGAATGGAGAATGAATAATAATTTTAAAGTGCAATGGAAGTAATTAGATTCTGGAACTAATCTAGAGGGTGGTTGATGGTTGTTGTGTGTGTGTGTTTTGTCCTATCATAAGTATATTTTGATTTAGGGTTTTTTATATTTAAATGATGTGTTTTTTTCTGTAATTATGTACTGGAACTTAAAATTGGGATATCTGATTTTTGTTTGGTAAGATTTATATTTTATTAATCAGATTCAAGAATCTTGATGAAACACAAAGGATTCCCACGTTAAATCAATGACAGAGTTCTTCCCACAGATGAAAGGGGAGAAAAATCCTTTTGGAATGTGTAAACTAAGCACTTTTGAGTCAGAAGATTTGACTGCAGGAAAATATATGCATGATTAAGTTTGCTACTGTCAGCAGCCCACATTCGGTAAATTGATAGGAGGCACTTGTGGGTGATTCCTTGGACTGAATGTTCTGAAATTAGCTCTTTGAATATATCAGTCAGTTTCATTTCTGGCAGTTTTCCTGCATAGCAACTTCACACAGTGCCATGAGATAGATATTACTCAGGCCCCAATCTTGCAAAGGTTGACATGTGCCAATCATTGACAGCCTATTACACCTACAGCCATTACTCAGATCCCTGAAAAGGTCTGGCTCAGATCCTTGGACTGATTAAGAACAGAAGGGCTGGTGGTAAACAGCTAAAAGTCTCCATGCTTTTGAGCTTTCTGATTGACAAGCAAGTGATATATCCACAAATAAATAAATCAGCCACGCATAAACTGTAAGGAGCAGGAAGCCCAAAATTTGAATCTTGGACATACAGTTGCTAGGTGGCCTTCGGTCAGCTCGCATTGCCTTAGTGCCTTCCTGTCCCCATAAAGCTATGATAACACAAGTATTTTTCAGGAATCTAGTTTGGATGAGACTTGTCCATGATGAGACTGGATGAGACTGGAGGCCACATGAGGCCAGGAGCACCTTGAGTGGATCTGACACCTGAATTGGGGGGAAATCCACCGCCTTGCTAGTATTCACCCCCCAAAATAAATACATATTTATTTATTTATTTAAATAATTTATACCCCGCCTTTCTCCCAAGGGCACTCAAGGCAGCTTACAACACAATATTAAAATACATATATACACATTAAAATAATTAATTAAAACAATTTAAAATAAACAACCCCAGTAGGTCACCTGAATTCACATATGTTAAAAGACATTTGTTAAAAGGTCAACCCACCATGTCAGACATCAAAAGCTGTCCTAAATAAAAACATCTTAAGGTCTCTAAAGAGGGAGTCATTCTTAATTCCAGGGGAGGGAATTCCATAATTGGGAATGCCATAATTGGGGAATTCCATAAAAACTAAATTAGTTTTTAAACGTTTGTGCAGGCCCCACCACCACCTCAACCTCCTCACCTACCCCAGTGCTTAGGGGGGGAAAGCTGCCACTGCTGCCTCCTCCTCACCCACCCAAATGCTGAGGAAAGCAGCCAGGTGGGTGAGGCAAGGCAGTCTGGAGTCTGCCCTGGCCTCCGTCCCTTGAACTCCGCCATTGCCAGTGGCGTAGCTGGCGTTTTGCCAAAGGGGCTGTGGGCGGGACGACGCGTCTTCGCCCCACCCGCCCCGCCATTGGAATGGAGCAGGACTGGAGCCAAAAGGTTCCATTCCATTCCGGTGGTGTGGGGGTCGGGGTGAAGATGTGTCGTCCCGCCCACGGCCCCTCTGGCAAAATGCCAGCTACGCCTCTGGGCCCATTGCCTCCTTCCTGTTTGAAATAAACAGGATGAGCAGAGCATTCCCAGCAGAGCCCATGAGAGGGTTAAAGGGGGTAAATTGTACCTGGGCCTGGGGTCAAAAAGGGGGCCCTGGAGCCAAAGGAGGAGCCCCAGAAAATTTTCCTATCTCACCCAGACTCACTGCCTGTGCGGGATCCCTGCAGCCTTGCTGTGTGGCCTCTGCTGCTGCCGACACCGCAGCGGGAGGGTGGCTGGATCTGGACTTTGCATTGGGAAGCTCAGTAGAATTCCTCTTGGAGGCCCTGGTTCCTGGGGATCCAGGCAGACACCAGATCACCATGCACTGCCCCTCCTTGCTCACCCTGCTGCTTTTGAGGAGAATGTTGGGGATGGCAGCTTTCTTCTTCCTTCAGAGGTGCTGGAGGAAGAGGTGGGCTGCCATTGCCCTAATCCTCTTCCCACTCGCTTTCAGCAAGTGGGAAGAGATTGGATAGCCAATTAAAGCAGCTCAGTGGGTGTTGGGCCAGAGGGGGGCAGTGGGCAGATGCAGGAGATGGGACACCCCTCATCAGTTCATTGCTTCCCTCCAACGTACCACTCAAAATGGCAGCCTCAGCCAGCCTCATCACTAGGAGGGTCCAATTCATTCATTCATTAGAATGAAGTGATACCAGTGGCGTCACTGCAGGGGGGGCGGAGCTCCAAGTTCCACTGAGATCGGAGCCTCCGTTACACGAAGGAACGAAGCGGCCCCGCCCCGTGGCGAGGAGGCGGGGCTGCTTCGTTCCTCCGTGTAACGGAGGCTCCGATCTCAGCGGAACTTAGAGCTCCGCCCCCCCTGCAGTGACGCCACTGAGTGATACTGCCTTTTCTCAGCAGTACCACTCCAAGCCGTGTTGGGTGGGGAATTGCTCATTTCAGTGCTCACTCGCAGGGAAAAACAATAACAACCAAACCCATCCCCCCCATAAAATAAGGGGGAAATGCCAGAGAATGCCAGAGAAAAATGTTCAGTCTACCCTTCCACTGATGTGCTGTTTTTCCTGGGGTAGCATCCCAAAATTCCAACCCACAGTCCAGGAAAATGTTATGACTTGATTCTACAGATTTATAAGTCACCTGAAGTTTCTCTCTTTTTCTCTGTAGCCTGATCCCTATGCTACCATTCTGTCATAAGAGCTCTTTTTGTGTGGTTCAGCTCTGTGCTGAACATGCAGCATCTGTGTAGAGGAATCCCACTGGGCTGCTGAAAGATGCTGTTGTTCCCCATGGCAAAGGCCATGATGCCACCCCGGAGCAGTGGTTTCAGGGACAGGGTGGGATCCAGTCATAGGGAAGCAGAAACTGTGCCACTCAGATAATTAAACTGGGCTTTTTTCTATCTTGCAGAATGCTAAGTCCATTAGCAAGATGCTGATGTGATATGACATCTCCTGTCGTTCCAGAAACCGGACCGAAACTGCCATTGCCAAAGCTTTTTAATGCAAAACAGCATGAAAAGACTATGGAGCCCTGCTTGGGTTAGGAGCAAGTAGCCATAAGCTTGTTCAGTCCTTCTCACGACTGGAGAAGTGTATTCTAGAAAAGTTTTGAAATGGATCCTGATAGATAACATGTACATAATTATGACAGGGTGCCTAGAAATCAGTCAAAGAAATGAGGTGGGTTGGCAAATTGAGAAAGTCTGTGATTGCATATGGAATGTTTTAATTACTATGTAAAACATGGAAATGCGTATCCAAATTGGGCAATATTAGAAAGTTGCACCTGTCAACATTTATTATATTTTGCATACACAAAGGGAAACAGACACAAATTGGGTAAGTCACGCTTGCCAACTCACATGTGTGGGATGAGTCGTTCTGTCTTTTAGGGGAATTGGTTGAGTAAATTGGATTTTTAAAATATCACAATCGTTCACTTATTATTGAAATGGGGGTAGTTTCATCCCCACCCACTATGGCAGGTGATATAGAATGCCTAAGAAATTAATTCTGCAATAAAACAAAATCCTGCTTATGTTATATTTTCACATTAAAGAACAGCTAGCTCCAAAAGAGCTGCTGGGAAAAAAAAGTTTTATTCAAAATGTGAGTTAGGATATCTTTCTCTCTGCTTAGAATCCAGATCTGAGTGGCAGATAAACAAATTCCGATTTCAATTTGATTTCCAAAGTTCTTGAAGGCAGATCTGATTTTCTTCACCACAACTACTTAGCAGTCAGGTATAATATTTTCTGAAGTCAACTGGATGAGGAATGTTACTTGTTAGAGCAACCTGACAAGGGGTCCTGTAACTTTCAACATTGTTAACAACTTACAGAGGGCTAATGGTGTTATAGCACAATCCTATGTAGGCAAACAGTTAATCTTCCAACTGTTAACAACGTGTGCTAAGAAGATCTAGAGCAGACAATAAGTTGCTGCACCTTTGATAATGCTCCTCATGGTTTAGGAGCAAAACGTTAGGACAACCCCTTGTTCTCTTGTTCTTAACTTAATAAAATGACCAGAACAACCTGGAAAATGCTTCCTTTTATTAATTCAATCCTATGTATGTTAACTCAGAAATAAGCCCCATTTTATTCAATGAGGCTTACTCTCCAGAAAGTGTGTATAGGGTTGCAGCCACAGTCTCCTACAACAAAAACTGCAATGATGCCCGATCCTATCTGGCAGTTATGCCTCCAGAATGTGCATTCCAGCAGTGTAACACACTTTCTGGCTGTCGCAAATGTGACAACTCTGGAGAGCATGGCCTGGCCACCACCGGAAGCAGTGAGTGGCCGTGTCCATGTGACGATGGGACTGGGGTCGCCTGCCACCGCAGGCAAGGCCCTATACAGCATAGGGGGTCTGAGGGAGGTAGGGGGTGGAATGGGGCAGGGGGTGGTGTGGTGTGGAGAAGAGATGGGGTGGGGAGGAGGGCGGATCAGACCCAGGAAGGGGATGGGTTCAGCAGCAGTGGCACCTTCCCAGGCCTGATCTGCCTTCATGGGTTAACATGGACGTGTGCCAGCAATATCAAGTTGACCCACTGGGCCATCAGGGGCTTACCCCAGGGCACCAAGGAGGACTCCCAAGACCAAAACTCCCCAACGGGATTCAGCAGACGCCACGTTGGCACCACTGCATCGCCAAGCAGGGAGTTAGGTAGGATTGGGCTGTGAGTCTTGTAGTGCCTTAAATGCTCACCAACCTATTGCAGCGCAGGCTTCTGCAGACAACAGTCCTCTTCGTCAGTTTATTTCTTTGTACTGACGCTTATTTCTTATATTGACAGGGCTTTTGTTTTGTTTTGTTTTTGATATTATCTAGAATGGAAAGTTTCAGCTGTTGCAGTTTGTCATGCAGACATGAGAAAAGGTGCAGACGGAGGAGCAGAAGAAAAATGTGGGGTGACGCACCGCCTCACTCCCAAAACAAGGAACAAAATTTCCTTTCCCAGAGTTCCTTCTTCTGGCCACCTCTGTTTGAAAAGAGTGCAGCAGAGCAAAATCTTGAAGGAGAGACATAAATAAGAAAATCATGGAGCTGTGGAAGGCAGAGCCAACGTATTTAATTTGCAGTGTGGTTTTCATATCCATTGATTCTAGTATCTCTTTGACATGACCATGAATTTATATAGTACTACTAATCTGGACTATATACTCTGGGGAAACCATTCAGGATTCAATGTAAAGCATCCTAAAAGGATTCTGTGAACGTTTAGCACCTGAAGTCTGACCCATTGTGGTGTAATACCAAACTCTATGAACCAAAATAGCTCACTGTGTTTTAAGATACTGGACACAATACAAGGTGCTTTCAGAATATTTTGCAAAGGAAGTTTCCCAGATACCCTTCACTCTCTGTGACATAATTTATCATCAAGGCAATATTATTATCTGGACATAATCAAATATCTTGGCACCAGGGAATTCCACATGCATGCAATCAACATCAACTGGACGTGTTATGCATGCACCTAAACACTGACTTTGGTTCAAAGCAGTAAAGACAGTCTGTTACGGAAGAGGAGGAGTGGAAAGATATGAGAGCAAGAAAGATCAGGAGGATCTGTAGGACTGACATGCTCCATAAATCTTTGTAAGCCGCCTTGGGCGTATGCTTCGGCATGGGAAAGGCAGGAGATAAATTCTTTAAATAAATAAATGTCACAGTTACACAGGAAGGGGCAGGAGCCAAACATAAATGGAGAGGAGCTGAGATGAGGCCAGGAACCTGTAAAACTACTTGGGTCTACAAGATACACTGAGCTCAGCAGCGGCTCCAGGGCCAGCACTCTAGCTACGTTCTAAGAACAGAAAGGGTTTGATTCTGCCTTCTGCTTCCTTCAGGTCATGAAACACTCATATATACAATGCATACTTGAAAATAGCCTCTCAGTGACAATGATCTCTGCCTATGCCATAATGTGGTTATCCTCATCAAGATAAATGAGAGCCCCCTCATTACATCTCGAGCAGTGGTTTCCAAACTGGGAGGCGTGGCTCCCAGGGGAGCAGCGGAAACCAGCCAGGGGAGCCACAGAGTGCCACAGAATCCTCTTGGAAAACAGTGCGATGCCAATTGGCAGGCATCAAAGTAATGTAATAGGGAGCCGCGGCCAATGGTCTAGAGAATCCGGGGATGGAGATTACAACAGAATCATGACAAGCTGGCTGGTACTGGATATAAAGTCACGTTTTGATACTGACCTGGAAATGGTGGTATTATTCATGGAGGTCAAGAAGGTTGCTGATATATATGAACCTATTCTGGTTAGAGATGTGCGGTGCGGGGGTGGCAGGTGAGACAGAACCGCCCTATTGTAGTCCATGGAAAAAAGCCGCAACCTAATCCTGAGATTGCCTGCATGCACCACCCACTTACTTGGGTGCAAGCAGGTGGCGCACGTGCACACAATCTCAGGGTTAGGTTGCGGCTTTTTGTCCGTTCATGATAATGGGGCAGTTCTGCCTCACCTGCTGCCCGCGCACAGCATGTCCCTGTTCTGGTTGTCTTTATTAAAAACAGACCATATGAAAATCCTTGCTCTTACACATACATGGATGTTATTCCATTTCATTCCTTTGCTTCCCAGGTTTGTAATCACCTGCACACTGAAACCTAAGTACAATCTACTGCTCAATTAATCATAATATACAGCAATAATAATCAATCTTATTTGCTTTCTCATAAATTAACCCTCCCTCCCCTTCCCTCTATTTTCAAAGAAGCTGTGCAGCATACACTGGATATCATATTAATTCATCACTTTTCATAACTTTTCTAAAGAAACAAATTACATAAAAAAACTTCTTCCTTAGATAAGGAATTAAAGCATTTAGTCAGTGTCTAGAACAGCTATCTGATAGCCAAGCAATTATGCACCTTAAAATAAAGTTTCTAAAGGAGAAGGCATTTGCATAACAATCAAAAGAACTGAGAAGGTGTGAACATTTCCCAGTATTACCTTGTTTTCTGGCTGATCTTCTATATTCAGTTACAATATTAAAATTAACTTGCCTACTGAAATTTCAGTTCTGCCCAAATACTTCATTTAGGATTAGACAAGACTATGATGGTTATAGGAAAAGATTTACCTCCTTAGGGAGGCACAAGCAGTAGTAGCCAGGTGAGGTGCAAGATCTTCAGCATAGTTTTTGTGGATGTTGACTAGGCAAAAGGTAGGTTTCCCAGAGCACAATCCTGAGTAAGGATCCGGCTGGCAGCCCAGGGCTGCCCACCGGATTCTGTGCACCGGCTGCCCGGCACGCGCCAGGCCGGAGGTCTACTCGGGGAAGGAGACGCTCGTCCCCTTCCCCAAGAGTAAACCCGGGTTGGCCCTATCGGCCTTCTCGGATTTCCACGAGCTAAATAGCTGGCAGAAGTAGAGAAGGCTGTGTAACGGCGTAGCCGGCCCAGCGGGGACAAGGATATGGCTGACGCCATCTCTCCTGCCCCCTCCCGGGCTGGCTAGGCCAATGGGCTCCCTCCCTCGCCTGGCCTGACCGCCCATGCGGCCGGCAACGGAGCTAATACCTTCCGCCACCGTCCCCGTGGAGATCCGGTACTGGAGTGAGGGAGGTCGGCCTTGCGCCGTCCTCCCTTACTCCCGAGTCATCGTGAACACGACACATTTGCAATGGCTTCTGGCGCTGGACCGCTCGCTTTGGCGCCAGACCCATCTTCAGGATTGTGCTGCCAGTCTGTGTGCTCCTTCATTTCTGTACTGTTCATTCACAATTTAAAGAGTTGATGGAAGAGTCCCCAAGTTTTCACAGGGTCCTTCTTAACCTCTTTTCTTTATTAACATTGGGAATAACTGATGTTCTTGACTTAAGAAGGATCACAAGAATAAAATTAGAGAACTTCAGAGAACGTTTTTTCCTATAGAAATCCACATTTCCTCAAAGGTTATTGGATAGGTGAATACAGGGAGAACTGAAGTAATGTCTGCAGGGCTCAGTCTTATCAATGTTTGTCAAAGATGCTGGTACCTCATTCTGTTGAATTTATATTTCTGAACTCCATGCCAGAATTTCTTCACTAAATGCAACATGGGTGGCAGTAGCATTCCTAGAAGGGGGGGGCAGTACTGTAAGTTGTGCACAGGTCTACTCGCCATTACACGGTGGCCCCACCCACTCACTGTCAGAGCCATTCCGAGCAACCAAGGCAACACGCAGGAGTCTCCCTGTGCGTTGCCTTCATAGCTTGGAATGGCTCCGACAGCGAGTGGGCAGGGCCACCATGTAACTGTGAGTAGACCTGTGGGCAACATACAGTACCGCCCCCCCCCCCCGGAACATCACTGATGGGCGGAATATGTTCCTGGGATATTGGACTTATTCATGCATTCTCTCAGCAGTCCAAGAGCTTTTTTTCCTGAGGTGTATCTCACACAGCTACTATGTGGGAGAAAATATTACACACACCACAGTGACACTGGATAGCACTGAAGAGGTGACTTCCAAACCGGGGTGAGTATGAGAAGGGGCCAGAGATGTCGGAAGCCCGAACGGCGCCTGGCGCAGGCGCCGTCACGTCACATCGACGCGCCCCCCGCCGGAATCGAAGCCATTTCGGAGCCGTACCGGCTCAAGGAAGGGCAGGAGGGCCAATCCCGCGCTTCCATAAGTTCCCCCGATCGTGCCCTCCTGCCCGAGCGCCTCGAGCTCCTGCTCCACGCGCTCCACTGTTCTTCCGCCGCTGGAAGGGGCCCATGTGAAACTCTTTGAGTATTAAGGAAAATGAAGAGGAGGTCCTTTTCTACTACTACTACTACTACTACTACTACTACTACTACTACTTCATAATTTAGGATCATACAAAGCTTGGCAAATGTTACGTCACCACAAATGTTCACGAGCCGGAGGACAGGGCAGCTTGTATTAGGCTGCAGTCCTATATACACTCAACTGGAAGCAAGTCCCATTGAACTCAATGGGGCTTACTTCTGTGTAGACATCTATCATATTGTGCTGTTAGTTGATAAATGGAAGCCCAAATGGAACAATGTATAATTCACAAAGAATAACAAAACCAAAACTTCATCCTCATATTTTATTCATTAGTCCAACATGTTTGATTAAATATAAATGAGGCTCTGGTCAAAGAGAATTGCCAGCAGGTATATTGGAAAATATACCGACATGATTTCCATAAAGCAACTACATTCATCTAGGTGATAAAAAATGATCATCGGTAGCTGCTGAGAGAAACAGGAACAGGATGATATATTATTCAAATGTTATACAGCTGTAACATTTCAAGCGCCTTGATGAGCTCCATTGACATTGTCTAGGTCCAGTCTCCTTCCTATATCCTTTGCTGTTTGAAAGGTTCTTCTGAAGAATTCCCAGTAATGAGGCTTCAGAAGCACCCAGAATCCCATGAGCATATGCTCAATCGCTTGTCATGCGTGAACACATGCAAAAATGTGCAGAGATTCGGTGACTTCCCTAAAAGGAAGCAGTATGGCTATATCTGATGCGTAGCCCAATCCAAACTAAATCCCTGCATGGCGATGCAGCGGCACCGGTGCAGGCTGCACTGCATCCCGTGGGGGAGTTTTGCATGCTGGAGAACTCCTCAGGGTAAGCCGCAGCAGCTGCAATGGGTAAACTCGGACCTGTGCCAGCTCCAGGGGGTGTTGGATATGGCGCATGTTGGCACCACTGATCCCGCCCCCTCCTTGACCCCGTCACCGCCTTCCCCCATGCCATTCTACCCCCTCTACGCAGAACTGACCCCCCTGTGCAGAACCCCTGCCCCCTGTTTCGGCTGACATCCCTGTGGCTGCTGGTGCCTGCGGGAAGGCTTTGGCCTACCTGCTGGTGCACAGAAGAATTGCTACGGTGGGGGCGGTACCGTAAGTTGCGCCCCGTCCTAGTCCCCATTTACAAGCCGGCACAAGGTGGTCCCGCCCCCTCACCGTCGGAGCCATTCCGTGCGGAGAAGACAGCGGGAATGGCTCCGACGGTGAGGGGGCGGGTTTGCCTTGTGCTGACTTGTAAACAGGGACTAGGATGGGGCGCAACTTACGGTACTGCCCCCACCGTAGCAACGCCTCTGCTGGTGCACCTGGAACTCATACTGTCGCAAAGCTCATTATTATGGCACTTTTGCAACAGTGCGCGCCAGTGGAACAGGCATTCCGCCAGTGCATCTTTTAGACAGGTTTGTGCCTGTAGTTATTATCAATGCCTTCTTGTCCCTGCAAGTAAATAAAAATGTAAAGGTTGCATTATCTTGCTAACATGAAAGATCAAATGCTAAAAGGGGCAGAGCAAATTAAGACAGCCAGAATATCAGAAGATAAATGAAGGCCTGCCCTTTATTGTTGCTTAGCCTTTTGCATATAAGCAATTTCCAGGCACATGATGAAGAATTCTGAATCCTAGAAGTACTCCAGCCTTACTAGAAAGTTATATTATTTGGAAGAATTAAGAAAGAAAAGAAATGTTCCTTCATTTTGCTTACCAGTAAAGAACAGACTAGTCCATTGTTTTAAACGCTCCTATTTATATGCTACATTAAATTATAATTATTACTTAATTAAAGTCTGTATCTCATACCCCAAACCCGCTCATTTTCCCCCCTCAAGGAATGCTCTTTTTATTACAATGGAATTAAATCTCTAGGTATAGTTAAGTCTTCAATTAAGTCCATTACCCTATCCAAGGGGACCTTGGTGAACAACGAGACCACATCGAAGCTTACTAGTCTTGATTCTGGTTTCAAATTTATGAGCTGTAATAACTCTATAAAATGATATGTATTTTTAACAAAACTGGAGGTATTACCTATGTGTGGTTGCAAGATCTTAGCCAAATGCTGGGATAACCCATGAGTAGGAGCCCCAACATTACTTACAATAGGTCTTAGGGGGCAACCTTCCTTATGGATCTTGGGGAGTCCATAGAATCTCGGGGGCAGTTCTCCCTCAGTTGTTTCATGGCCAAGGCTTCTGCCTTGTTAATATTACTAGGTGGAGGTTTAGCTTTGAAGCTAAATGTTGTTGCTACCTTGACAACATTTGATAAGGACTCAGCAGAAATGCTAAGAATTCAAATTGCTAATGTGCTGTTAAAAGCTAAACCTCCACCTAGTAATATTAACAAGGCAGAAGCCTTGGCCATGAAACAACTGAGGGAGAATCAGAACTTAGGGATATTGCCAGCGGATAAAGGCAATGCCATGGTGATTTTAGATTCCAGGGATTACTGTAGTAAGGTTAGGGATTTGCTTAATCCCAAAACATACACGATAATAAAAAAGACCCCACAAAACGAATTTTAAAAGAAACTAATAAATTGATTAAAAATTCCAATTTTAATGAAGCTCTTAAAAATAGACTAACTAAATCTGAGGCACTGCCCCCAAGATTCTATGGACTCCACAAGATCCATAAGGAAGGTTGCCCCCTAAGACCTATTGTAAGTAATGTTGGGGCTCCTACTCATGGGTTATCCCAGCATTTGGCTAAGATCTTGCAACCACACATAGGTAATACCTCCAGTTTTGTTAAAAATACATATCATTTTATAGAGTTATTACAGCTCATAAATTTGAAACCAGAATCAAGACTAGTAAGCTTCGATGTGGTCTCGCTCTTTTTATTACAGATTATTTTTCTCTAAAGCGAATAACAAATGGTTACACTACCAGTTCACTCTGTGGAAGTTCCTTCTTGTGGGTTGGGGCTGGGACGTAGATTGCCATTTTCATTAAAACATCTCAGGTCTGAGCATGTAAATAAAAAAAATGACAAACAGAAGCACTCTCTAGTCACTTGTTTTATAGCAAGTATTTTCTGTGTTACTTAATACGTGCTCTCAATAGCTTTCGGTGCAGGGGCTTTGAAAACTGTGCATTCATAAAATGAATTTTTGGATGTCCATATTTTATGGATGTGACGACTGGCCCTTCACTCTGGAATACATCAGCCTCATAGAAAACGAGTCGACCAATACAACCAGCTAAATTATGCGGCTGGTCCAACTGGTTCATGGAATGTATCACTTCAATATGCAGGAGGCACATTCTCCTTGATGTGGTCATTTTCTAATGGTGGAGAATTTATTTTTTTGTAAAAAAATGTAATTTCTATACATGTTCTCCAAAGAGGCACAATCCAGAAGTACTACAAGGTTTATTTTTGCTGATGATGTTGGTCTATCCTATAATGAACATTCCTAATTCCAGAATGCCACATAAATTCTAAAGATCAAAAATCAGACCAGACCACTTTAATCTCGCTTTTAAAAATATTCCCAGTAAGTACAGTAAGTTTCTGTTCTGAGAAAGCCTGGATAACTTCATCTCCCAATCCAGAGAGAGAGAGAGAGAGAGAGAGAGAGAGAGAGAGAGAGAGAGAGAGAGAGAGAGAGAGAGAGAGAGAGAATCAAAGTCAAAAGGGACAATCAATTCCGACACAGCCAAGATAGAAGGACAACTGATTTAAGGACTCTTATTGGGAAACAGAAACTGCTCCACTCTCTGTCTTTTTCTTTGCAAAGCCTAAAGATGAAGAATCTTGATTGTACTCTCAGAAGGAAGCCTATTCTGTCACTCTTCAGGGCTGTGGCTCAGTACCACGACGGGGCAGGCATTAAAAAACATCATTGAACTGACAGGGCCAGTTATTTATGACATTTTAAAATGTTATATATTTCATAGCACGTTGCCCCAAACAGGTGGATTATTGTTCTTAAAGTATTATTACAAATATGTGGAAAGGAGACACTTTTTTTTTTAGTCTTATTGGAATTTTCTGTTCCCACTTTTGAAAATCCTCTTGCCTCCTGAACAGAAACCTCTAAATTCAACTCACATTTTGGCTTTAGGTGAAACTTGATAACAATTTAGGGCAGAGGTTCCCAACCTTTGTTGCCAAGTGTACCACCTGTCATGGTCAATTTTTTTGAAGTACCACCTGTGCCAATCAATCAAGTTAATTAACCAATTAATTAATTAATAATTAATTACTTAATTAATAAACTAGATTGATTGATTGATTGATTGGTACAGGTGGTACTTCAAAAATTTGACCATGACAGGTGGTACACTTGGCAACAAAGGTTGGGAACCTCTGCCCTAAATTGTTATCAAGTTTCATCTAATTAAATTAAATTTGATTTGTAAGTCAGGGCTACTTGCGTATAAGGTTTACTTATGTGCTTCTAATGAGCCCTGCCAGCCACTCCCTGCCTTCCTCCACCCAACACACACACACACACACACACACACACACACACACACACACACACACACACACACTGCAGCCCTGCCAGCTCCTACCTGCCTTCCTCCTGACTTGGTCACTTTAATTGTGTCTTTAAGCCTCCCTGCAGCATATATGATGTGCCAAGTCTCAGCTGGCTGGAAGCCTTGGAAGGCTTATCTGATAAGACTAACTAGCCTCTAACTATCATCTGAGCAATTAGCTCTACAAGCTATTCAGTCACAGCAGTGGAATCACTGGTGCGTGGTGGTGGTGGGCCGGAGCGCACGGGTGATGCACCGGGAGTCGGCCGGAGGGGGTGACGTGCCAGGGGGTGACGCACCGGGAGTCCCCGTTACACTCTCCGGTGAGTCCCCGGTTACACTCACCCCCATTCTGGCTCATCACTCCTGTAGCCAGCAAGCCAAGCCATGTCTTCCTCAGTGGCTCAGCTGCTTCTAAATAGACCAGCAAGACTTCACATGTTCATGCGCCGCTCGAAGCCTTGCCGGCCTATTCAGAAGCAGCTGAGCCACCGAGGAAGACGCGGCTCAGCTTGCCGGCTCCGGGAGTAACATGCCGGGATGGGGGTGAGTACGGGGGAGTTGATGCGTCTGTGGGGGGTTTGATATGCCTGGGGTGGTTGGGTGATACGCCTGGGGAGTGGGGATGATGCTCCCGTGGGAGTGGGGTGGTGACATGCCAAGCCGCCCGACCCCGCACGGGGTGACGCACCGGCTCGTTACACCACTGAGTCACAGCATACACTCTCTGTGCTGCTGCTTCTGCCCGGCTGCCTGTGAAGATCAGAAAGGCAGATAATGACCAGCCTGTCGCGTACCACCAGAGGTCATTCAAAGTACCACCGGTGGTACGCATACCACAGGTTGGGAAACTCTGATTTAGGGACGTCACTGAATAACTTCACTTGTCTTATTGGAACTTTTACTTTCCTTGAAGTACCTTGGATGTTTTACCCAAGTAAGAACCTCCAAATTTTCCAATACTATATTTTTATGTATAAATGAACTAATGGCCCTGGAGGCATCTCACTGAATTCTGTGATGACCCCACCCAAATGCCACCTTAGAGTTATAGGTTGGTCTCATGCATCATTGCTATCTTATGCTTCTGTCTTCCTTATGCACATAACCTTTGGGTTTTAGAGGTAGCCTATCTCTGAACATCATGTGCAAGAGAGTGGAAACACAATGCCGGTATCTTGTTGTCTTGTGTAATCCCTGAGGCAACTGATGGGCCACACTGATATATAGGAAGCTGAACTAGATGGGCCATTGGCCTGATCTAGCAGGGCTCTTCTTAAGTTCTTATACATTGCTTTATTTCTGTGTAAAAAAAAATTATATCAGCTTTCAGTGCTAAGTCAAAGTTCACACAAAGCTGGCATAAGCACTCCATTCTCTTCTGGATAGGTCGACACATATATTTGGCTTACCAGTGACTAACCAACTCTCTTTCACTTGAGTTTTCCATAGCATAATGTTTCCCATGAAAGGAGACTGTAGCTTCCATTGGTTCTCACATATTGACTCACTCTCATTAGCGGTCACTTTGGAAGGGAAGAGGATAGGATAGCTCCATTGACTCATTGATCAGTAGATTGTATGAAGGAAGAACCAATGCTTCTCTGGGCTTTAAGGGTGGATGTGAAGCGATTCTTCTGTGCCAGATTGGATAATGCAATGATTTGTGCTAATGAGATCTTGCTCGGGCATTTACGTCTCCTGTTGACTGGGAACTACTCTGGAAATGGTTGGTACAGTTCAATGTTTTCTACCTGAGCTCAATGCTTCTTACCTGAGCTCCCTCATTGCTTTCTACCTGAGCTCCCTCCACCACCTTGAGGCACAGCACCAAACACCAAGGCTAGCTCACCACCAGAGTGGAAGGAGATGCTCTGCCAGACATAGGGTTGCTTTCAAAAGCAACAGCTACATGACTCCTCCTCTTCTGTATTCCTTATAATATCAAGGGACACTCAACACATGACGTGATGCCACCATGCTGCAAGTTTTCCATGCCTCCTCCAATCCACTGCCTCCTTCAGGGGGACCAATAGGGAAACTCATAGATGTCACGTCATATATTGAGTATCTCTAAACATTCAGGGAGAACGAGGTACGGGGCTGTTGTTTTCAGCGGCAGCCCTGTGACATTTGTAATGTCAAGTTCTGCCCTCTGTCACCTTGTCTTACAGTTGTCTTGCATGAGGTGCCAACAGGCAAACGCTGGGATTTATAGCGTCACAATCACAACATCTGGAGGTTGATGCATACAGCGAGGCCTCCAGAAGAATATTTATTTTGCAAGCGAGCAATGGGATGCTATACATGCGAGAAGAAAGTAATATCGCTCTGCTCTGCACTTTAATGAATTGTGTCATCCACAGGGAACACCATTAATTATGCAAAGACTGATGGGGCTCCCATTCAGCTGATTTCTTCCTGAACCACTTGACTCCACTCTCTGTTTAATTAAACAATAATAAATGTGCTAGTATACAGGATTTCACACTGTCGATGAACAGTATAAAAGGGGGCTCTCTGGAAGCAGGGGAGGGGGGAGGGGGGAGAAGAGATCTTTCTGATTGCCAAGAAGATAAAAGTGTGTGGTTGAAATCTGTCTTCAACTCCATTGACTTGATTAGTTGACATTTCTCCAAAACATGGCTCAAGTTGTCGGCAGCTGGTACAACCTCACAAAGCAGCAAAGCCAACTTATAAAATTGCCACCAACGTCACGCATCTCCAGGGTGGCTGTTTCTGTCCTCCCTCTTCTGCTTATTAGATTTTTTATTAAGTCTAAAGAGTTCAAAGGCATGTTGGACTTTCTTCCAAAGGCCAGCACATTCATGAAGTGGAAGATGTGGGTGGCAGGAGCCTTTCACCATGAGTCTGCTGGATGGAGCCACGTTGATCTGCTTCCTTGCCTTGCTCCTTCCTCATGCAGAGTTTAAAGTGACATGTCTGTGTGAAGAAGGAGTGCCTCACTACCCTCTCACCTCGTTCCTTCCTCACACTGTCCCTTTAAATAAAACACAAAATCCCACACTTCATGTTTTTTGAAAACAAATGCATGAGGAAGGAGCAAGCTGAGGAAGTAAGGGGCTTTCCCCCCTCTTTTTTAGGGGGGGGGTGTCCGCGCACATGTTGCAATGAAGGCTGCAGAAGCAAGTCAGGGGCAGTGTTAGGTGGCAGTCCTGGTTGGGCTTTCCCTGTTTCCTCGACTTCCTTGCTGTCTCTCTTATTAAGTGGAGTTGAACTCACGAGACCTTATGAAGAACCGGGTGCAAGAAGAACAAAGACATGACATTGGGAGGAGCAGCGTCACTGCAGGGGGGCGGAGCTCCAAGTTCCATCGGGCTCTGACCCTCCGTTACACGAAGGAAGAAAGCGGCCCCGCCCCCTCACCTTTGGAGCCATTCTGGCCGTCGAAAGCACTTGCTTTCGTCGGCCGGAATGGCTCCAAAGGCGAGGGGGCGGGGCCGCTTTCTCCCATCGTTTAACGGAGGGTCAGAGCCCGATGAAACTTGGAGCTCCGCCCCCCCTGCAGTGACGCTGCTGATTGGGAGCCTCCCTCATCGGAAGCATTGCCATGGGGAGCCTCCCTCATCGGAAGGCCCAGAGCTGAGTGGTCGAGCAATAGCTTCGCATGCAGGTTCATTACCTAGCAGAGCCGAGGTCACAATCCTGAAGAGCATCAGCCAGTCAGTGAGACCAACGCCAAGCGAAATAGCGCAATTGTCTGACTCAGCTTAAAAGACAGCTTTGTATGTTTATTGTGACCAACTTGGGGAGTTTCTGGCTAAGGGTTCTGCACATCTCTTGGTTGCTGCTGAATTTGATAAAAACAAAATAGACGGTGAATGTGGAGGTCCCTCCTTGGGCAACATATTTAAGAATTTCAAGAACTAGCAGCCCAATCCTAACTAAATCCCCAAGTGGTGATGCAATGGCACCAGCGTGGCTTTTGCTGTATCCTGCAGGGGATTTTTGGCCACTGGAGTTCTCCTCGGGGTAAGGGAGCATTAGTTCCCTTACCACAGGGTAACACCCAGTAGCCGCCCTGGGTCAACTCGGACCTGCACCAGCTCGATAGCTAGCGCAAGTCTGAGTTGATCTGTGAAGGTGAATCAGGCCTGGGAAGGGGGCTAGGATTTGGCATGTGTCACCACTGAACCTGCCCCACTCCTGGGCCTGATCTGCCCTCTTCCCTGTCCCCATCAACACCCCGTTCCACCCCCTGCACAGCCTTACCTTTTCCAGTAGGCATCCCTGGTCCATCTGAGCATGGACCCAACCACTCGTCACTTGTGATGGTGGCCAGGCCCTGTGCATTACCCTAGTCGTGTCTGTGATGGCTGTAAAGGAGTTTACACTGGCAGAACGCACGTTCCACTGGCATAAACTGGCATTAGGATTGGGCTATAAATGAATTTTCAGAAGACCTATTACATTTTGGGGAGCAGTCTATACATTCCTACCTACATTATTCATCAAAATTGGTTGCTTGCTACCAAAAAATATGCAACAGTATCTTTATGACAATAATTAAAAGCAATGTATGTTAACCGTATGTCCATGTTAACTGCAGATTGTACAGAAATGAGACTGCGAACCTCAACCCATTTTTGCGTGGTTAACCATTTTGGTATGATTCCAGTGCACTGATGTTGCTGACATTTATTTCTCTGTGTAGATTTTAAAATCAATAGTTTCCATGAGCTTGTACAAAATACAACAGCAGGGTAAAGAGTTTGAGAGCTCTGCTTTAATTTGTTATAAATAGGTCCCATTTTCCCCTTGGGTCCTATGGGCTGTGTTGCATGGGGTACATACAATATTCTTTTTTTCCTCCTCTTTTTTATTTCTTTTTTTCAACACTAGGGGTCAGTGTGGGCCCAGAAGACGTTTGGCCACCATAGAGTAAAACGATGACAAATGCAATATTCCTCCTGGGTTATCATATTTGGCAGTTACGTTTCATAAATGGATTTCATTTTGACAAGTACGTGCACTGTATTGTGATATTCCTAATGCTATTAGTTTATGAGATTCCATTTGAACATCTCTGTGACTGACTGCTAATACAGGATCTGTGACTTCCCCTACCTCAAAGCACAATCAAACTGAATAGTCTAGCAGATCCCATAACTATAATCAGCAATGAAAGGGATGCGAGTACAATATGTAAGAACACAGAATAGAGTTCTGACTGTAGATATGTTGACCACAGAAAGACCAGGCAGTCTCTAAGCAGGGGCTATATGTTGTACCATGTAGTCAGGTCTGGTGGTGAACATTGGCACACAGTCGAAATGATGCAGTATACTTAGAGATAGGGAAGAAAGATACTACCAGAAGCAACCTGTAGATGGCGCCAAAGACTCCAGGTTGCATTTTTCTTTTTTCAGCAGTTTAAACACGCTGAGAAGTGGCTGGCAGGCCCCCGACAGCAATGAAAAAAGAGGTAATGTGGCGCAGTCGGACTCCCTCTTCCACAGTTTTGCCACCCATGTTGAGTCAAATCCGTGAGTAGAAAAGCCGTGGATAAAAAGGGCCAACTGTATTACAATAGAGGAAGAGGAAGGGCAGGGAGGTAAAGCCAAGGATAACGATAGATAAATGTGAACATATGAACATAAGAAGAACCCTGCTGGATCAGGCCAAAGGCCCATCTATTCCAGCTTCCTGTATATCACAGTGGCCCCACCAGATGCTTCAGGGAGCACACAAGACAACAAGATATCTGTATCCTGTCGCCACTCCCTTGCATCTGGTATTCAGAGATAGCTTACTTCTAAAACCAGGCGGTTGCATATACCCATCATGGATTGTAACCTGTGAACAAATGCTGTGACAAAAAGGTGGTCAACTGTGGCTGAAGCTATTTCTGGAGATTTCCCCCTCCCCCCAACATTGGGAATTCTTCAAGGCCCTGTTAAAATCTACAAGATTGCTTTCAGTAGTTACCTGGAGAATGAATCCAGTGGTTTATTCCTATTTAGTGGTTTTATAAAAAAAGTGGTTTATTCCTATTTAGAGGATGTACAGTATATACTGCTTTTTTAAAAAAGTTGACAAAATGGTCTACATCACAAAAGAAATGCAAAATGGTTCCTTGTCCCAAAGAGGCTCACAATTCAAAACAAGTCACAAGAGAGGAGACCCCACCAAACAACCAGTGCAAAATGAAGCAAAAAGAAGAGAAATTACTTTTGCCAAAAAGAAGAGAAATTAATAAGTGCCTCTTTATCCAATTAGCAGGGGAATTATGGTATTTGCACCCATTGCAGCTAGAATTGACAGTGGCTATTTGTTGCATTCATTTTGTAATATGAAGACATTTTTTGTCATGGTAAACTCTCAGTACTGATGCTGTTGACATGTTTGATATCCTTGGGGAAGTGATGCATTGTAAGGACAATTACTTTGCATTTTGTCTATATTATTTATTATTTCCACAATTCACATTTTGACAAAAAACATAGACAAGGCAGTTGGGAGAAATGCTCTTGCAGGCTTCCTTGTACTCTGAAGACATCAAGGTGAAATCTTGTCTTTGGAGTTAACGAAACTTGAAAGGGGACCATTATGTGACAAAAGAACTACTTCAAACGGCTGAAGAAACTTCAGAGAGCAAATGGATGAGGATGAAAGAAAGTGGCTAGGAGAGTGTGACAAGGATCAGTATTAAGGCTGATTAAGTCCAAGGCTTCTTTCTTTCTACACAATTTCATATAAAGAGAGAGAGCTCCAAAAGGTGATGAAATTTGCTTAGAATACAAAAAAAATTGGTGGAGGTGTGAAGGGGAATTGTCAGTTTAAATGAGCACAGAGCATTATTCAGAGTGAATGGGTGATTAGGAGCAGGGTTCTATGGGAGATGCCATGCACTTTGTCAGGGAGGGCAGCGCATGTGAGAGAAAGATAAAGGAGAACAGAATGCCATCATTTAAAGGCCTACTTTTCTTCTCTCTCAGCTCCCACTTTCCTTGCTTGTCAGAGAATTCTCTCTACTTTGCTCCGAGAAATAAATAGTACATATAATCTTTTAGTTTATTCTGTTAGAACAGTGGCTTTCAAATGTTCTGCCTTGAGGGAACTCTACTGACACTGACTTATCTACCAAGGAAGCCTTGCATGACTGCTAAAGAACCCCTAAGCTTTGTTGAGGGTTCTGTAGCTTGTTCCAGGTCGTATATAAGTAGCCCAATGCGGGGGGCGGAGGTCTCAGGAAACAGTGGAGGGGGCATTTGCCCCTATCCATGGTTTTCACATATCTGGGGGAGGGAGCTGGAATGTATCCCCCACGAATACGGCCCCCCCATATCTCATATACTCAGAAGAATTATGACTACAGAATTATAAACCAAGCACTATATTCCTACACCATAGAAAGTTTCAGAAAGGGATCAGATTAACAGGATTTCTTAATTTTTAGCAAAACCGATCAGCTTGTTCCAACTTTTTGATAAGTTTAAAATAAAGATGCTTTTTGCCCCCCAAAGTAAATCAATACTGCAAGCATGAAGCAGTGTGTTAACGTAATACTTAAATTGTAAGCCTTACACCTCTGGAAACAATAAATCAGCTAAGCTGTAATTAAACCTTCAAGCCTTGAGTACATTTTAAAAGAGAACCATAAAACAAAAATCGAGTGGCATTTTTAAAGCTGTTGCTCCCAGTCTACTGAGGAGAATTTAAATTGTAACAGCACTGTCTGATCTTAATTAAAAATATTCAGCAATTACATACCTGATTTCCTATGGTCAGTTTAAGAATGTATCCATCTTTCAAAAAAAAAAAAAAAAAACCAAACCTGGCTTTTTTGAATTTGCTTGATAAAAACCTATAGAATTTTTTTAAAAGGATTGTAAGAGAGAGAGAGAGAGAGAGAGAGAGAGAGAGAGAGAGAGAGAGAGGGGGGGGGGAGAGAGAGCTGTTTGCAGGTTCCAAATATTTGCCTTTTAATCTAAGTTGGACATGTGAGCATGGACATTGGTTTGAAAATAATCCTTGTGAAGTGACCTCTAAAATATTTAAAGGTACAGGCAGTTTCTGTACCCCCAAGATAGTGACGGAATTCAGAGTAAGGCCAGGACTATGAAAAGCTGAACCTGAATTCAGATCGTTCCTTCCTATCCCAAGGAACCTGCCATTTGTTGCTGGAAATAGGGCCTGGAGCTGTGGATTGCAGTTCATCACGTTGAAAGTTGTGTCATTCTGTTGGCCCGGGAAAGGCAAATGACCTAGTAGCAACACTGGACCTGGCCAGTCTAGGGGCTTCATGCTGCCTTTTAAAGAAGCCTATTCTTCCAAAACACATGCATTTGGCAAAGCATGAAGGAAATGACAAATACGTTTGTTACAATATGTTGACATTCACCTGCTAATGGTATAGTATGCCAAAGTCCCCTGGAAAGAAATAAAACCAGGCATTCATATGTTTTCCCATGAGCAAATTTCATTTTTCAAAGCTGTTGAAAAACCTTGCTGTGCAATTATGCTGCTTTTCATAAAGGCAATAATGGGGAACTAAAGCACACAGGACCACGATCCTTCATTAATAAGAGATCTGCTGAGTCACCATGGCTTCTTGGCCTTGTTCTCACAGTAGTCATTAGTAAGGTCTTGAAAGGGCAAGTGTCGCTTTAATAGGGCATTAGCCTGAGAAGTGTTGTGCATAAAGTTGTGTGTGAGGAATGGTGTCGAATTTACCCAGCAGGCCAAGGATCTGATTCATCCTGTTACCTGCTGCAGAAAAAGCCACAAGGCTATAGACCACTGGAATGTCAGTTTAGATGCTGATGGCAAATATTCAGCATTGTGTCCAAGTGGCTCTGACTGTTCCCTAACACAGTTGTGATATTTTCTATGCAATGTAATTACTACTCTTTCAACAGGCATCAAAAGTCAGGTTTAGCCCTGCTGGAGAGGAGACAGAGTGTGAGTTACAGTTACAGTTGGATCTTTTTATCCACTGGGGTTCTGTTCCTGGAATAATAAAGAAAAAATAGCGTTATTTGAAAACTGGGGGTGGGGGTGGGGTGGGGGATGGTGAGCAGTGCCACATTACCTTTTTTTCCAGCATCTTCGGCGCTTCCCTCCTCTTGAATTTGTTTAAACTGACTGAAAAAAAGAAAAAAAACTGCTACCGGAAGCAACGTATAGATGGCGCCAGAGACTCCTGGTTGCATTTTTTTTCTTTTTTCAGCAGTTTAGACATGACAGAAGCGGCTGGTAGGCCCCCTGACAGATTCCCGGTTGCATTTTTTTCTTTTTTCAGCGGTTTGGATGCGCACAGAAGGCGGAAAGCGGCTGGCAGAACCTGACAATGCTGAAAAAAGAGGTAATGTGGCGCAGTCGGACTCCCTCTTCCACAGTTTTGCCACCCGTGTTGAGTCAAATCCGTGGATAGAAAAACCGTGGATAAAAAGTTCAAACTGTATATGATAACTGAGTGTGTGTAAATATTGGCCCCCAGCAGTAGAGGGAGTTTGTTGTTTGTTTGTTTAAAATAATAATAATAATAATAATTTTTAAAAGATGAATTGGCATCCTCTAAAGGGGCCCAAAATGAACAACAGTGGGAGCCCCAAAATAAAATGAGGTTCTTCAATCATTTTTTTTGCATGCACTCCCCACAGCAAAGGCGAGGAGAAACAGCAGCAGATGGGGAACCACAAGGCAATGAACAGCAATGAAATAACAAAGTGATCCGCAAGGTATTTTTTTTAGCCGATAGTTTGGCTGCTTACTAACTTTGAAATAAACATTGAAAACAGAGGATATTTGACTCAGTGCTAGCCAAAATGAAAGCCAGGCTGTTTTTATTTTGTTAACAGCTATTTTTAGTACTGGGAGGGAATATAAGAAGCGGTATTGGATTCAGTACCTCTCTCTCTCAGGTGAAGCAAAGACCAGTGACCTTGAGGGGTACAAGAACCAGAGAGAGAAAGAAACAGCCAATTAAGAACAAGTAGGTAAGCAACACAACCAGGGCAGCCATGTCCCATGAGCACTGAATAAACCTTTTGGAAGATGATCTGGGTGTATTTATAGGGAGTCTGGGCACTTGGGACCCCCTGATTGAGGTGGGCTAGGGTGTTGACTAGTTCCCACAGGATGTCACCTTCCCCATCAGGCATGGAGGCTAATCTCTCTACCAGGCACCTGCTCAGTTTTGTAGGTATCAAAGTATTCTGGATAGTAAAATCTAACACAGGCTATAAAGAGCTTCCTCAAGGATACCCACAAACTTGGTGACTGAGTTGCAAAATGGCAGATGGAAAGCAATGCACATGGGAAGACATTATCCCAGCCCCAGATATAGAGATGGATTTTGAACGGACTACAACTACAGAGGAACGTGATTGGACAAACGTTGAAAAGAATGTAAGGGTTGTGTGACATGTTCTCTGTTATTTTGGCAGATATTTCTAACAGCAACCAAAACTGACAATGCACGTGTGAGATACTTTCTGCAACTACAGGTAGACATTTTTCAGCAGGGTAGAACCTTCTGATTTTTAAAACATGTGTTGCATTGCACGATTCAGACTCTAGCATCGCTGCACATAAAGATCTGCCTTAATCGCATTTTTAAAAACATTACAGCAGTGCATATGCAAACATATGCATACAGGCTCCTGTTCTTTCTCTATGTGCACAGGGCATGAGGATAATGCTCATCATTGTTGACTGACAGGTTTGCTAGTGCCAGGCTATTGTGCATATATTTCTCCATCCTGTATGATAACTTTAATTGTCAAATATCTTACAGACATCACAATTTTTTCCCTTTCCTTTTTTTCCAGATCCACCATCAGGCAGTCCAGTATTGCCTGCAGAGGCCAGCCATTCGTGGCTAGCCTTGATCCCTAAGTTGCTGAGGCAGCAGAGTGGAAGCACATGAAACCATCAGGCTCCCCATCTGGGAATTGGGGGGGGGGGGTCAGGAGAGAGAAAGCATGACGAAGCCATTGCCACTGTGACACCAACACCAGCTCACATCCTTCCTGGTGCCAAGCTCTTGCGAGATCCAGATGGGCACTTCTGCGCATGCGTGGGATGTTGGCCCTTATTTTGGGAGGAGGATGCCAAGAAGGAGGTAGAGCAAATGGTTGAAGTCCCAAGCAGGGAGATATCACAAGCAACCAAGCCAGGGGAGGGGGAAGCAGGTGCTGTTTACAGGGGTGTCAGTAGGGTTGGTGGCAGACAGAGTGAGATCTCATGGTGTCACCCCCATGGACCTTCTCCCACACCAGATCACATGATGTGGAGGCCTCCTGGGAAATGTGATCCCTGTGCAAGTCGCAGCGGGGACAAATAATTCCACCAGCGGTGCGTTTTCGCATCACTGGTAACAAATAGAATAGAAAGACATTTTGGTGTCACCCCTCCCTGGGGTGTCACTTGGTGCGGTCTGCACCCCTTGAACCCCCTAGTGACGCCACTGGCTGTTTAACCCCTCCATCTACAACCTAAGTCATCCGGGAGGAACAGAAACAGTGTTTAGAAATTGTCACTCTATATTGGACTCTTGTCCACAATGAGAACATCCCATTCCCAGCTTCCGCGTTCCAAGGCCACATTAGAAAAAGGAAATTAAGGATTATATGCCCCCTAATCAGTAGCATAGCTGCAACCCTACTTCTTATATCCTGTTATAAAATGTAGCATCTTTGCAGTGGAACACTTTGGAACTCAAGAGATACCATTTGGGAAAACAGCATTCCCAGCTTCTCAGTTTGTGCTTTCTTGAAAACTGTTTTAGAAAAAAAGTGCAGGAACAAAAAAAATCAAGTGAAGTGCTATTTTGGAGTTTCAGTGTCTCAGATCAAGTTCACCTCTTTGAAACTTTTTTTTAACTTCTATGGCTCTTCAGTGCTTAATACTTTCAAGAGTATGTAAGTATATGCTCTTGGCTTCTTCACTATACTATACAATGTTCCGCTCCAGATCAATTTATAGATTTCAGTCTCCTTGTTCCTATTGCATTAATGCAAGGATTTTTTCCTTCAGAAAAATAAAAAATAAAAATAAAAGCAAGGACACTCACCTGTTCATTACAAAATATAGTTGGAGTCAACGGTCTGGATAAGCTGTTTGAGGTATCTCGCGGGGGGGGGGGGGGAAGCACACAGTCTTTTACGTAATAAATAATTTTAAATACTTTTATTCTTGCTGAGATCTTAATCTGCCAGAAATGTAGGTTATTTTTGTCTCATCAATCCCATCCTGTAACAATTGGCTGTTCAAAGGGTGTTTAGTATGCTGCTTCATGGAGCTCTCATTTTCAGAAGTGCACTGCTTCCACATTTCTTTCAGCTGGTAATTCACTCAGGTTTGGCAGCAAGGTCTATAAAAAATACTTACGTGAATTACAAAACACAAGAAAAAGAAAAAGGATTATCACTTCAAGCAAGGTCAGGATTCCAAGATTCAGTACCCTTCTGAACATTGAGGTCTGAATAGTTTTAATTGCCATCTCGTGCCACCCAACCTCTCTGAGATAGGAATACGTTGCAGCAATAGAACACATTTCAAGTGTCCAAAGCACTTCTGCAGCATTACCTCGTTAACCCTTGGAAGAACCCTGTGAGGTAGACCAGCATAATTATTCCCATACTACAGATGGGGGACGAGAATGAAAGACAATTGCCTTGCCTAAGGCCATTGAGTTTGATAGCTGGGGTAAGATTTGAACTGGGGACTTTGTGGTTCAAACTCTAAGTCCACAATCCTAAACACACTCCCTGAGAGTGAGTCCGACTGAGCGCAGTGGGCCTGACTTCCAAGGAAACTTGTGCTGTATGTCCCCATGCTATATTATTAGTATTATTAAAAAATATTTCTATACTGCTTTTCAGCAAAAGCTCTGTGTTCAGCTCTGATCGCTTCCCAAATGAATGAATCTGAAATGATTTTGTTTTTCTGTCTCTCCTTGCCAGTTGGCACCCAAACAGTGTTTTAGAAAATGAGTTACTAGCATTGGTGAGTCAGCAGGAGCAGGGAGGCCATTTGCAGCCCAATCCTGCCATTTGCAGGCGCTCTGCCAGCCTAGGGTGTTATGATACATTTGACACCCAAAGAGTAAGCAGCGCTGGTGCGGAGGCCGGAGCTGCTTACTCTGCTACCTACCTGGACCCATGCCGGCCGCCGCAGGTGAGTCCCACGCCACTCAGTGCAGGGGTCAGAGGAGGGCAGGAGCGGTGAGGGAGGGGACCATTGGACGGCCTGGGCTGGGAGGGAGTGGGGATATCGGCGCCAATATCCTGAGCCCCGTTGTATCCCACACTGACCTTACATAGCCTCTCTGGATGTATGCCAGCTTCAGACCTGGTGTGCATCTGAGGAGGCCCATAGGCCCCAGGCCCTTCTCCCGAGGTGTGCTCCAGGAGCCCCAGAAGCAGGCCGCAATGGCCATAGAATACAGCAGCTGGCCCTTTAGGCTGGCCGCTTATAGTTACACAGGATTGCTCTGTTAGAGACAGAAGGGATGAGTGGAGGAAAGGAATAGGCAAGAGAGGGGTGAAAGGAGGAGAGGCCCATGAATGATAAAGGAATCCTTAGTGCAGGAGAGTATGGCCTAGGCTATCCCCTAGGAAGACTCAGGAGCTACTCACATCAACCCTCCCCAGCCCTATGGGGACAATGACAGATGATCTTAGCTAGATGAAGTGCCCAGAGCTGGGTGGACTTAGAGAGAGTGGACCAGATCACTAGTAGCCCAGGTAGCTGAGGGAAGCCAGCCTGGGGGAATTCAAGGCCAGTGGCCAACCCCATTGCATCCTCTGTAAATAAAAATAACAGTGAAGAACACCTGAAGGCATGGATGTTCAATAGAGGGTGAATGGCCAGGCGGAACACTGGCTGAGGGCTCGTAACTACCAGAAAGTCCACCTGGCTGTTTTGATGTCCCTGAACCTTCAGTACTAGCGGCAGTAGTAGCACCCAATGTGCCATGAAAGAGCAGGTGAAGGGCACCACAGGGGCAGTAGTGTAGTTGGTGTTGCGGCTGTCGACCCCCACATCATGGCTGACATCACTCACCCCACCCCCGAGTGCCGTAGGCCAGAGAGAAACATCCCTCAACCCAGGCAGGCGGGAGGGGACAAAATCAAGCGGCGCACGGAGGGAGCAGGAGGCTTCTGCTGCCTCCTCTGAGCTGTTCCGCCGCCTCCGCCGCCTGGGACATTGCGTTCTTCGTCATCACTGCTGCCATTTTGGGATTCCTGCTGCCGATAAGCTGCCCCCTTCCGCTTGCTGCCCGGGGGCGGGTCGCCCCCCGCACCAACCATTACTACGGCTCTGCACAGGGGGTCTAGTGCTGGGCTTTGCCCCAGAGCCCCCAGCAACCTGGTAGTAGCACTGATCATAATTTAAAAGAGTAGGATTTTTCCTTGAATCAGTTCAACATGATTCATACATCACCCGTTTCAACACCAAGAGAAATCTTCATGGGATACTGTTTGTGCTGTAGATATGGCCTCCTTTCTTCCACCCACTTCCTCCTCCCATCAGCTTTTTCAAACATTTTTTCCCAACATCTCCAATCACATTTGGAGTTCTCTCCCATTTATTATTATTATTATTATTATTATTATTATTATTATTATTATTATTATTATTATTATTATTATTATTATTGCTGCTTCCAACAACATTCTTCCTCAACCACCGTGAAAATTGTGATATGTGCCAATGGCACACATAAAAACATGTTCCTCTGGAAATGAACATGAGCTCAGGTTGCCTAAAGTGGAGAGCTCTTTTCTGATTCGCTTGTGCTGCTGCTGCTACTGCTTCTTCTCCTCCTCTGGCAGCAGCTCCCCCTTGTTTTCTGGACCATTGACTCTCACATTCTCCCTCTGTTTCACTTCTTCCTTCCTTGCTTTCCTCTTCTTCCATGTTTTTGTCCTCCCTCCCTCTCCTAAATGCTTGACTTAAAGGCAAGATTTTGTCCCAAAATATTTCGTTCCAAAACAGTTGCCAATAGTGCAGCTCACTGGTTCAAATTAGTACTTTTTTTAAAAAAAGTCCATTCATTGCCTGTACTTTCCCATGTAATTACTCTGCTGCTTCACCTAGCTGTAACAATATCTCTATGCTAGAGACCTAACCTGGTTTTTTAACTGTAATTCCTTCTTCCCAGAGAACACTGAGACCATAGTACTGTGAGGGAGTTGATGTCTCTCTAACAAAATTCTCAGAACTCTCATGGATTACAATCGTGTGTGTGTGTGTGTGTGTGTGTGTGTGTGTGTGTGTGTGTGTGTGTGTGTGTGTGTGTGTGTGTGGTGGAGGATATGAAAAGATGACAGCTAAACCACTCTCAAAGTGATAGAACTTTGCAGTGAAGCATCTGAACTGAGGATTCCTAAGACATTCTCCTCTTCTTAATTTCTAATTGATCTAAATTTGTGGTATAGTGTCTGAAGTGGGATTTAGTTCTACTCTTCTGAAATGGGAAATTCTTATAAGTGCAGTTTCACACTTCTAGATGGGGAGGAGGAAAGCAATATTGTTTGGGAAATGGAATTTTACTATTAGCTAGAGGCACAAAACATTGCCTGGGCAATTCTCTTTGAAGTTGCTATTTTAAATGTTTTCGGCAGACTAATTTCACTCTAATGAGGCCCCTACAGTAGCTTCCTCTTTGGAAGACATAACCAGCTCTCAGAATACAACTGCAGAATCTGTAACTTGTCCACACTGAAGTCGTTCTAAAGTGCCCTCCTTTTTGTAGAGTATCAAGCTGTGGTCAAAATAGCATGTGAAAAGAAAATCTAACACCAGTACCATAGCTGGTGGGAGGCACTGCCCCCTCGTGGCAGCAGAGTGGCCATTTTCTGGCATCTCTGCTGGCGAGGGGGGCACTCGGTGAGGCAGCGGAGTGTGAGCTAGGCCTGCCTGCCCTTGCCTCCGTACATCTCCAAAAGGACCCATTCCAGAGGCAAGGGCGATGCACAGGCATGGGGGGGGGGGTCTCGCAGGCATCGTGATGTCACCCCATCTCCATCCCAGGCAGTAGCTGGCCTAGCAATGCCACTGTCTACCACTAAGAGTTTTGTAAGGGAAAGACAACAGGTGTCGGGGGGGGGGAGAGGCGAGTAAAAATGGAGAAAATGGCAGGGCAATTAAACTTCTTGGAGCAAGAGTCCTTTGTTTTAAAAGTAGCTGCAGCTAAACCCTTCACCATAGTCAGTAGCGACAGATTTTTTTCCCCCTTGCATCTCATACAACAGTATCTGCAGCAGCTGGGTTGGGTTTGTCACTCGTGTGGGCTGAGCGTGATAAATTACGTGCTCTCAAGAACTCAAGACTAGTGACAAGGAATTTGGCCTTGGGGCATTGTTTATTCCCTCTAAAGGCGTCTCTTTCTTGTTTGTCAATCAAATATGCAACAAGAAATCACTAGATGGAATACTGATGAATAAACTAATCTTTTACAATCTTTTACAATGTTACAAGGCAATGTTGGCAGTGTCAGCCCCCAACAGGAACAAGAAATCGGCAGGAGGCCGAGCAACATCATACATACATATTCATCCTGGCTACATGAGATCCACTCTGAAAGTCTCAGGTAAAAACTACCTCTGCTAAACAGTGGTGACACATTTTGAAGGCGAAATGGATGAAGTGGGTTTGGGGTTTTCTTTAAGTCCACTGCAGTGTGTTTGAATAAAGGAAGACTGTTTTCACCTGTGACACCACTCTCATTGGCACAGAACTAGCCAGACTATGCAGCTTTTGTCGGCTGAAAACTCAGCGCAAACAACTGTACGTTTCCGCATTGAACTTTTGAACGGTTGTATGAGTGTTAATCTTTATTTTTTTATGATACTTTAAAAATTACAGTGTTATAAGAAGTGTTATAACACTTATAACAGGGTTATAAGAAGCAGTGTTGTAGGAGTTATCACGGTACAGTGAGGGAAAAATAGCAGCCCGACCATTAGACAGATGAGATTGGAGCTGGCACGCTGCAGCGTGCCGGCCAAGTTTGCCCTGCGTCCCTCCCGGCGCGCACGGGCTGAGGAGGGAGGAGCGGAAGCCAGCGCGCTCCCAGGGGGGGGGAGCGCGAAGAGCGATCTGAGGCTGCGCAGCGTTTTTGCGCTCCTCGGATCGCTCGTGCCGGCTTCGGAAGGAGGACGCGTCTTTGCGATCTCCCATCGGCAGGCCTTAGCGCGCCTGCCAGCTGGGCGGCGGTGATCGCAGGGGGTGATAAGGGATTTCGGCTGGCCGGGGAGGCGGCGATCGACGAGGGACGTGAGAGCAGCGAGGAGGCAGTCGGGGAGCTGTTCCTGGCTGGGGACGGCTGCAGCAACCGCGGGAGTCGTCGCGACGAGGGAGGCTCTTCAAGAGCTGGTCGTATTGGTTTAAAGCAAGACACACTCACATAGCTTCACATCATTATGCCCAAAAGGAAGCAGAAAGGGGGGGGGGAAAGCTCCTAAGAGGCCAGCCCCTCGTCCAGCCCCAGAGGCGGCTGCCTCGGCCTCCTTGGATGAGGAGGAGAATCCTGGGATGCTGCGGGCACTGATTGCTAGGGTGGAAGCCCTGGAGCGTGAGAAACTTGCCAGGCAGGAAGGCAGAGGGGACGGAGGTGGCACATCAGGGGCAGCTGCGCCTCGCAGATCCACACGCCCTGGTAGAGGGGCTAAGATGTATCAGATTTTATCTTCAAGGGTCGGGTCCATGGAAGCTGAGCATTCTTCGCCTTCAGATGTAGATTGGAGGGAGGACAGGCCGCGAGACACCGCGGCGGCCCCTTTAATCCCTGAAGCGCCTGTGGCACAAGCACCCCCCCCTAATTCCGCTGCAGGTGAGATCAGTCACGGCGGCACGCCTTTGGCTTCAGGGGTTTGGAGTGGACAGGAGGGAGGCGGGGTGGTGGTCCCAGGGGCGGTGGGCCCCCCCCTTTGTGGTCTCCTTCAGGTGTCGGTCAGACACTTCATAGTAACCATCCGTTTTGGCCTCCAGCGCAGCCAGCCGCGCCGGGCGGCTGGGCGGGTCCCATGGGGGGCCAAGGGGTATACCCAGGGGTCCAGGGTGATCCTAGCCAACCCTTGCCTGGTGCAGGGTGGGGCGGAACCTTTCCGGCTTATGCACCGGGAGCCTCTCTCGGGGGGGGGGGTAGGCAGTGCTTATGGCAGCTATGGACCGGTCGTGGGGCCGGACGCGGGGGGGGAGCGCCCTAGGTCTTCCTATGGGAACCTGGCGTTGCCCTTGGGCGGCCACCTTGCCATGGCCGTTAAGGAAAAAAATTGGCGTGGGGAGTTCGTAGATGTTTTTAGCTTGTTGCACACGGAGCCGGAGCCGACGCCTAGGGTTGGGGAGCCGATTAGGGACCAGGAGTTAGTGCGTAGGAGGAAGATAGATCGGAATTGGACCAACTGGTTCAACGGCTTCGCGATTTATTTCGCAGTAGTAATTCAGATGCACCCGACACAGGCGGGGGCACTTCTGAAATACATGGACATCGTGCATAGGGCCTTTAGGGACTATACTGGGTCGGGCTGGCTCGCGTACGATGACCACTTTCGACTTCGAGCCAGTCACGATCCGGCGTTTGATTGGAGGGTTCCGCAGTGGGAACTTTGGATGCAGCTGGTGGTGCCGAACAGGCCAGCGTTTGGTGACAGGGCTGATAGTGGACATCTCATTGCTAGGAATGGGTCGGGGCCCGCCCAGGGACACGGGGGCCCGCAGTGGGTTCAATCTCCCCGGGCTTGCTACGAATTTAGTTCCTCAGGGAAATGCACTAAGGCGGCATGCACCTTCGCGCACGTGTGTGGCATCTGCGGAGGGAAGCATGGTGCCGCGCATTGCCCAAAGATGGGCTGGTTCAAGCAGGGGGGAAAAGGCCAAGGTGGACAGCATAAGAAGGGAACCGGGCACCCGACCCCCCCGCCCGCTGCTGGAAAGGGGGCCCACGCCGATTCGGCTTAGCCCCCTTTTACGGCTGCTGAATGACTATCCGGACAGGCAGGCGGCGGCCTGCCTGGCGGAGGGTTTCGCATTTGGTTTCCGTATCCCCGCCAGACGCCCGGTGCGCCCGTCTTTGTCGGATAACCTCCGTTCCGTTAAAGGTATGGAGGAGGTGGTGCAACGAAAGATTGATAAAGAGGTGGCTCTCGGCAGGGTTCTTGGCCCGTTCCCGGAGCCCCCTGTGGAGAATCTGCAGGTGTCCCCCCTGGGGATTGTCCCTAAAACATCTCGGGGTGAATTTAGATTAATACACCATCTCTCCTTTCCATACGGTGAGTCCGTCAACGACGGTATTCCTCGGGAGCTTTGCTCCGTTAAGTATACGTCGCTGGACCAAGCCATTGTCATGGTCCGGGCTTGTGGGAGGGCGGCCTTGCTAGCTAAGACTGACATTGAGTCGGCCTTCCGGCTTCTCCCGGTTCACCCCGAGGATTTTTGCCTGTTGGGTTTTCAGTTCCAGGGGCAGTTTTATGTTGATCGGGCTGTTCCGATGGGGTGTTCTGTTTCCTGTGCCTTATTTTGCATGTTTAGTGATTTTCTGAATTGGGCCGTTGGGTTCTGGTTCGACAGCCCATTATCTGGATGATTTTCTTTTTGCGGGGGCCCACGGCTCCGGAACGTGTGAAGCCCTTTTGGACACGTTTCAGTCCATTTGTGGTGAGCTTGGCGTTCCGTTGGCGAAGGGCAAGACGGAGGGTCCGACCACAGTTTTGTCGTTTTTGGGCGTAGAGCTGGACACGGTGCAGGGTTGCAGCCGCTTGCCTGGGGACAAATTGAGGCGTCTCAGGGAGCTGTTGATGGCAGGTATGCATGCGACCAAATTGTCCTTGAGGGACTTGCAGGTCTTGGTGGGCCACCTCAACTTCGCCTGCCGGGTGGTGGCACCTGGGAGGGCGTTCTTGAGGCGGCTCTGCGGCGCCATGAAAGGATTGAAGAGGCCCCATCACAGGTTACGCGTGACGGCCAGCATGCGCGAGGATATGCGCATGTGGCTGCTGTTTTTGGAGCGATTTAACGGCGTATCGCTCTGGAGATCGGTGAGGTTGCTGGAAGCTGACTTGCAAATTCACACGGACGCGGCTGGGGGCCATGGCTTCGGGGTGTTCTTCAGGGGCAGATGGTGCGCTGAGCGGTGGCTGGAGGGATGGCATGAGGCAGGGCTGACGGCGGACTTGACTTTCCTAGAACTGTTTCCTCTGGTGGTGGCGGTTTATGTCTGGGCCGAGGAGTTTGCTAACGCCACGTTACACTTCTGGTGTGACAACCAGGCTGTGGTACATGTAGTCAACTGCCAGTCCTCTAGGTCACGGCGGGTCATGCGTTTAGTGAGGGCGTTTGTTTTGCAGTGCCTGTCCATCAACGCTCTGTTTGTGGCGAAGCACATCCCTGGGGTGGAAAACAATATTGCTGATGCTTTATCTCGTTTTCAGGTCGCACGATTCCATCGGTTGGCACCGGCCGCACGGAAGGAACCCGAGGTGATGCCACAGTGGCTTTGGAGGCTTGGGTCGATAGGGCTCAAGAGGCCGTTTGGTTCTCTTTAGCCCCAGCGACCCGTCGCAGTTATATCAGCAAGGTGCGTGCCTTTCTGACGTTCCGGACCTCGGCGAGACTACCAGAGGAGTGGCCCATACCCCCTGAACAGCTGATGAGGTTCCTGCTGCATCTGGCGGATTCGGGCCTGTCTCTGAGGTCGGGGGCGGTTTTCATGTCAGCATTGGCTTTCTATTCGAAGTCCCTGGGGCACGCTGATTACACGGGGGATTTCCGGGTGGTTAAGATGCTTGAAGGGTTCCGCCGGGTTAACCCTAAGCTCCCTGACAAACGTAGGCCCATACGGCCAACCATTTTGCTGGCACTCACCCAATGCTTTCGAGTGTTGTGTCATTCCGTTGAAGAGGCGGTGTTGTGCCGGGCAGTTTCCCTGACGCTGTTTTTCGGGGCGCTTCGGCCTAGTGAGGCCTTGTGCACGAGCAGGTGGGATCAGTCTGGACGGGCACTTGCCCTGGGGGACTTGACATTCACGAACGGGGGCTTGGTCCTCCACATCAGGTTTTCGAAGACGGATCAGCATGGGCGGGGGCAGCGGGTCAGGCTCCACCGCGCCAGAAATCCCACGCTGTGCCCTGTGCAGGCGCTGGTTGAATTCATGAGGTCCAGGCCGGTTGTGGCGGGCCCGTTGTTTGTTCATATGGATGGTTCACCCCTTACGCAGTTCCAGTTTCGGGGTCTGTTCCGGTCGGCGTTGGAAATGTTGGGTCTGGACCCGGCTGCATACGGGCTCCATTCCTTCCGTATTGGCGTGGCAACCACGGCCGCGAGCATGGGATTGTCCATCGAGGCTATTCAGGGGTTAGGCCGTTGGCGCTCCGGCGCGTTCCGGTATTACATCCGAAAGTAATCGGTTTAGGGGGGCCCCCGCCAGTGTGGCGGTTCGGTGACCTGCGAGGGCTTTGGCCTTGCCGGGGAGGCCCGGGCGGGGGTGTCTCCCTACCCCCCCACTTCACCTGCTGGGTGAGGGCGTACTGGTGCGGGGGGTTATGTGTTCGCATGGTGTCAGGCCGTGGTTGACTGTTCCCGTTTCGTTTCAGGTTCTACCTCGCTGCCGGTCCGGGTGCTGATATGCGGCCACTCAATCCTGTTTTGGGCGAGGAAGAGGGCGGCCTCGTCAGGCATCGGTTTGCAGTTGGGCCTGGGCGGTAGGGCACGCGTAGCCTGGGCCGTCCGGCGGGGTATGCGTTGGAGTCAGTTGTTGCCGTTACTATTTCAGTTTCTTAACTCGCACCCCCCTCCCCAGGTCCTGGTCCTCCACTTAGGCGAGAACGACCTCGGTCAGAGGACTACACTGTCCTTGAGGCTGGAGGCCAGGCAGGACATCACCCTTATTAGAGCCTGGGTGCCCGGAATTGTCATTCTGTGGTCCGCTTGGCTGCCACGCAGGGTGTGGAGGCACGCTCGATCCCTCCGACGAGTGGATGTGGCCAGAAAAAAGGTATCAGCTTACCTGGGGCGGGTAGTTGTGGGGTTGGGAGGCCAGATAATTCCTCATCCCTCGATCAGGTGGGACTGTCCGTCGCTCTTCAGGGACGACGGGGTTCACCTCTCGGCAACGGGGGCAGACGCTTTCTTGCGTGACCTGCAGCAGGGTCTCAGGGAGGTTCTGGATAGTTTGTGGGGTGGAGGGGGCCAAGCGCAAGGCTGACCCCTCCAGGTGGCGTAGGCCGTGCGGATGGTTATGCAGGAAAGAAATTTGGTGTTCAGCTGAGGTTGGAAGGTCCAGAGGTGCAGCCAATACCGCTCGGCTGAAGCTTCCCCGGCTCAAAGAGGCTGGTTGGCTGTACATTTGGACTGGGCTGGCTAGAGGGTCGCGGCCTAGCCGGGCTCTCGCAGCAGCCATGCAACCTCGACCCTGCGGGGTTGGCGGTGAAAGGGGGCTGGGGCTTCACCCAAAGCCATCCTGGAGTCAGCTGGTACGCCCATAACACACTGGGAACTGTTAAGACTTCCCTAAGAGATCCGCACGGTCAGTTAGGTGTTTGACTGCTGCAGGTTATTTGAAGTAGTTGCAGCTTCTGGCTGCCGGTTGCATATTGTTGTTAATTAATAAAGCAGCCCGTTCTTCCATATCCTCTGTCTGTGCGTGGTCATTGAGGGGGGGTACGAGGGTAAGGCAAGTTTTGAGATGCCATTTTGACTCTGTCAAAAGTCCTATCACTATCCCTGCTCTGGAAGTAGAATTTTGGCATTTTCTTCACCACTGAAGACGCCCACTCTGTCTGTTTGTGTCGTCTCTCCTTCCAATAGACTTCCAATCTGTTTTTGAGAGGTTTTTCCCACTTGGAGAGCCTCTTGCCTTGGTAGCTGCCCTCACCTCTGGAGGAGCTACTTTCTCTGCCCACCAAGGGATACTTTTTTGGCTGTATTTTCCCTTTTTTCCCCAGGATCCAAAGCCTTGCAGCACAGTCTCGCTTCACAGAAGGACATCATACCCCAGTCTACCCAGCAGACTAAGGACAGGTAAGTTCCCTAACCCTTGTAACAACTTCTCATCCCTTCTAAAACCTTCCATTCCCCAGTGCCTGTTTTAAACCTTCCGCTAATCCTCCCCTTCTCTCCCATTATTAGGTCATCTCTGAGGGAGGAATTGGAAACTCTGCCCATCTGGCAGTCTGACTCTTTCTCTCTTTGTCCCCTCTTTCAGTTTAACCCATGCTTGTCCAAATGGAGCTGGTTACAAGTACCTTTTCACCCTCAACTATCTAAAACTTTATGCAGCTGGTTCTTCATGCAAACATTGCCTTTCTCTTGTTTTTCTGTATCTTAAAAAAAAAATCCCACTATTATTTTGGAAAACTCTGTAAATTAGGTTACTGTTAGCCCCTAATTAAATTTATTTTATTTATTTTAGGAATTTGTAGCCCGCCTTTCTCCCGAGGGCACTCAAGGCGGCTTACAGCATATTAAAATACATAAACACATTAAAACAATTTAAAAACACATTAAAATAATTAAAACACTTAAGTTAAAAATAAACAACCCCAGTGGGTCACCAGCATTTACATATATTAAAACCAATTGTTAAAAGGTCAGCCCACCATGTCAGACATTAAAAGCAGTCCTGAATAAAAACGTCTTAAGGCCCCGCCGAAAGGCCTCTAAAGAGGGAGTCGTTCTTAATTCCAAGGGGAGGGAATTCCACAATTGGGGCGCCACCGCCGAGAAGGCCCTATTCCGCGCCGCCATCCCCCTCACTTCTGTCAATGGCGGCACGGTTAACAGGGCCCCCCCTGATGACCTCAGAGTACGGGTCGGATTATAAGGAAGGAGGCGGTCCCTCAAATACCCTGGACCTGAGCCGTTAAGGGCTTTAAAAGTCAAAACTAGCACTTTGAATTGTGCCCGGAAACGAACCGGCAGCCAGTGTAGCCGCTGAAGCAACGGTCCGACTGAGTCGAACCGACAAGCCCCGGCAACCACCCGGGCCGCCGCATTCTGCACTAATTGCAGTTTCCGAACAGTCTTCAAAGGCAGCCCCACGTAGAGCGCATTGCAGTAATCTAGTCTAGATGTCACTAGGGCATGGGTCATTGTGGCCAGGTCTGCACGATCCAAGTACGGTCGCAGCTGGCGCACCAGCCGAAGCTGGGCAAAAGCCCAGCTTAAAGGCACTTTGAAATTATTCAGTCCGCTATCCTGTCCTCCAAACAGCCATTCACTGCATTCTGGCCTCCCTTGTTACAAATTCCCCACTTAGTCTGATTCTGGGCTAGGCAGACCTGGACTTGAAGATTGTCAGTGCAATCCTATGCATGCCTACTTGGAAGTCAGTCCCATTATGTTCAATGGGGCCTACTCCCAGGAAAGTGTGTATAGGATTGCAGCCTCCTGTGTGTTTGCACATGTAATAGCAGCTACATGCGCGTGTGTATAAGTGCAGTGTTGGCAACAGTAATGACAGCAGTATCCAGACTTGATCACAGAAGGTCTTTCAACAATGATAAAATGCCTTGTTAATAAGGTAAAACAGTCATCCAGTTGAATGTCAGCCTGGGCAAATCATTATGTTTCATCAATAACATGAAAAGACAAGCCAATGGCCAGTGTGAAGCACCTTGCTGAGTATTGCTTGTTAATACAGCGCAAGCAAAGCCTGCTATTACGACTCTCCTATCTGAGGAGCACTTACATTAATAGTGTGAAAATGTCAAATAGCTATCTGACAGGTGTGAGCTATTAGGTCTGTATCTATTAGGTCTGTATGATACGGTGCACTTTTATACATCCATTTGATGCAGGGTGCAAATTTAATGAACTTTGATTATGATGCTCTTCTATGGGTATTTGGGAAAAAAGGTAGATTTATTTTTAGCTTGCTGTATCTCTCGAAATGGTAGAGCTCTCATGCTGGAAATCACTTTGTGACAGGCATCGAAGGGCCTCTGATAACTATCCTTGTTTTGTGTACTAAAGCCTGAAACAGGTCATGCTGATCTGGCCCAATTTTTCCTGAGGGCTCTAAAGACTTACTACTTACAAGGCTTGTAACTCTGTTGCTAGTTTTGCACATGTTTGATCCAATGAAGCAAATGTCATCATACCTTGTCCTACATGTGAATTCTTTTTCAGATCTATCATCATCCCACACTGTGTGGTCGTCATGGTCCCAGGAATAGAACCCTGCACTCGGAGAATGAGGCAGATGAATCTGACAAAGAGACAGGTTTGGGGAAGAATTCCCCTGACACAGAGTCTGGAAGAAGCCCCTCCTTCAGAATCAGTTAGGCAAATAACAGCCCTGGAGAAGCCTCAGCCATCAGAAGAGGAGGGCTGTGCTGTGTCCTCTGGCCATAGAGGAATGCTTCATTCCAAAAAACTCACCTGAGAAGCATGCAAGGGAATCACATTCTCCCTCCCCACACTGCTGGAGTCAATGTCTGCAGAATCAGGCAAGGGCCCTTTAAACAGCAGCAGGCTTCTTAGGGGAAGGGGCAGAGTTAGACACCTTACAGTCTTCAGCAGTTCAGATACTAAAGACTGAAGCACACTGGGTGCATCCCACATGCTTACAGCACGATGCGGCCGGCTGCTCCTGCGTTCTTTCACTGGGACTTGCCTCCAGTCAGAACCCCTAGGGCCTCCGGGAGCCCCCAGGAGGAACGTTTGCATTGATGCCTCCCTTGGGATGCACTCCGTGTGCTTCAGCCTTTAAGCCTTCAGTCTGCTTTACACCTCTGCTGGAACAACTTTCAACCCTGCTTTGCTGGCTGTGCCTGGTCTAGCTTTGGCGCTATCCGTGGTGCTGATGACTGCTTGTCTGTTCTGTCTCCCTTATAAGCTCTTGGAAGCCTGACTCCTGGGACTACATTAGGGCTGTTATTTTGGTTCCCTGTGCTATAGGTACACCCGTGCTGCTATGTGAAACAGAGCAGCGATTAGCCTTCACATTGTCTCCATATCAGGGGCAACAATAATAGGCAAGCTGGGCGCTGGCCATCCAAGGGCCTGTGTATCTGGGCCAACTCCTGATCCTGGCAGTGGTTGCACTGAGTTGGCTGAGAGACTTGTACTGTTGCTACATCTGGCACCCCAATCTACAGAGGAGAGCAACCTCCGGAGGTCCTGCATCACTGCAGAAAACGATAAGGGTGAGTACACAAAAAACAGCAACATGGAAGAGGCGTTATACAGGCATAACGCTTGACCCAGGGCTGCTGCTCCAAACAGTGCTGAATTCTCCCCCTCCCTCCTTCTAACACTTCGAATTACCTTTGTTGTTTCCCTACATTTCTCTGTCCCTGCCAGTGGCAGCCAATGATGTGGAGTAGGGCTGGGGAATCAAAATAGGTAACTCTGCCGAAACATTACAGGGAGAAAGTAGAGCACTTGGTACAGTGTGCTGTTTTCACCATCAACCCTGTGTCAAATATCCCATCTAGTTCCACCCACAGATACAATTTCAAGTGACCTCCACATGGCACCTGTATCCGGAGAAGCAGCTTGTACTTCGGATGCATCCAAGTACACAAGATTACTAGCTGGACCATGATAGGGTTGGACGAAAGTCCACAGGAGAAATCTATTTTGCTAAACCAATCTGTGACTCCCATGCGAACATTTTTATCTCTTGTACTATGAGAGAAAGCGCTGTTCAGCATGAGAAAGCCAAACAGATCCTGCTACTGTAGAGAAAGAAAACAATGATGAAGCAGATTGCTAATCCAGTAGCACACATTAATTTACCTTTGTAAAATATTCAGTATCTCCAACTTTGTCACATGAACACCAAGACACACTCGAGATGCCACTCTGCAAAACTCATATCAGGTTTGGAAAACAATATCTTTGAATCCTTTCACAGCATAAATGGAATAACAAAGCTCAATGAACATTTTTTTTAAAAAAAAATGCATTGCTGATATCCAAATCAAAGACTTTGTTTGAGAATACCAAGATATACATGGGAAGCCACTCCACAAACCCACACCAGGTGGAAAAAAGCAATCTCTCTGAATCCTTCCACCGCATAAATTGAATCACAGAGCTCAAATGTACTTTATTTAAAAATTGAATTGCTGAGGTCCAAATCCAGGTCTTTGTTTGAGATTCTACAAGGAAAATCAGCTTCATCTCAGAATTGTTGACACATCCTTAGGTAGAGAGGGGAAAAAGAAACAATGTTCTGAGTATCAGTTAGTTGGTTTTGTGGTCTCTCACTCTTTTCCAGATGGTCACTCATAAGAAGCCTCTTCTCTGGAGACTAGTGGTACCACCTGGTTCCATTCCAGAAAAGATCTGACAAGATTGGTTTTTCTTGGTGAATGTCTGCCAAAGTTCCATCTACCTGCATTCTGGCATCAGGAGGCCCAAATCCAGTGGTGAAGATACTGTAATCCTATATTATACTCTTGAGATGTCTCTGCTTCAGTAGCACAGTAGGCCTCGCTGAACATGCACAGCATGCATCAACAAAGTAGATCTCTGCTCATGCACCCCAAGCAGGGGTGTCACTAGGATTGGTGACACATGGGGCGAGATCTCATTGTATCACCACCATGGATCTCCTCCCATACCAGACCACACGATGTGGAGGCCTCCTGGGAAATGTGATCCCCGCGCAAGTTGTGGCAGAGACTGGGAAAAACCCATTTTCTACCTGTGGTGCATTTTTGCACCACTGGTAAGAGAATAGAAAGTCATTTCAGTGTCACCCCTCCCAGAGGTGTCACCCAGTGTGGTCAGCACCCCTAGTGATGCCCCTGACACCAAGGCCTATGATACCTACTAACCCAGGCCATAACCTAACCCAAGCCATAGAATAAACTCATGAGCTCACTGTCAAATTCCACTTGCAATGGAATTCTTTGGCATGCCTACCATTGGGGGGGGGGGAGGGAAATGTTGCCTGTAATGAGTCTATTCCTGATCTTTAACTTCAACGTGCTGGAAGAGAAGGAAGCCCAATGTCCTTTCAACGTGTTCTTTTCACATTCTTCCATTTTTAACTACCTACATATTGATCAAATGTTCCCTATCATGTGGTTTATTTCCACGGTTGCAGCTTGTTGTTTCATTCATTCCTGCACTGCTTCGTATGCAGTTTCTTTTTGTTTGTTGTTTTTTTAATACTGACTGCCTGCTGTTCTTTTTCAGGTCAGCTCACATATTGTGTTTGACTTGAACTGACCCCTTTCATTGATCTAAATGGTGGGGGCTTTATCCTTATAAAAAAAATCAAACACATTTTTGTTCCTTTGAAAATTCCTCTAGCCACTGTCTTGCCTGTGTTCAAAGCTACTTTAAATAGCTTTAATTAGTGCTGTGTTATGACAAACACTGAAAGCACAGGGAATGTTGTCACATTTCTTTTTGGTCTTAGCTTTAAGCTTATCTCTTATCTCAGGGTTGCTTCTCAAGTTTCATTTTCATTAAGGCTCTGAACCAATTAGAGATGAGGTTCCTGATGAATCGTCTGCCTTTTAATCAACAAACTGATTGATTAGATTAAAATAAATCTGCATACTATCAAAATCAGAAGATAAGTACCTTGTTAAAAGAAAAGGCCATATTTAATGTTTTCTTTTTCATTCCCTATTACATCAGAATAGCCTCAAAAAATAAACAACTTTTGCAGCCCAATCCTATACATGCTTACTTGGAAGTTAGTCCTACTGTGTTCAACAGGCCTTACTCACAGGTAAGTGTGCACAGTATTGCAGCCTTCGGGCACAAACCTGACAATCGTGCCGGCGACGTAATGAGTGTTCCGTCGCCGGCAGCAGTTGTAAACATGACGGAAAGCAGAGGCGTCGCTCCGGTAGGGGCGGGGCCGAAAGTGTTGCTCCGTCCTAGTCCCGTTTACCGAGCGAGCAGGAGGCGGCCCCGCCCCCTCACTGTCGGAGCCATTCCCATGCGGAGAAAGCAGCAGGCAAGAGACCCTGCCTGCTGCTTTCTCCGCACGGGAATGGCTCCGACAGTGAGGGGGCGGGGCCGCCTCCCGCTCGCTCGGTAAACGGGACTAGGACGGAGCGACACTTACGGCCCCGCCCCTACCGGAGTGACGCCTCTGATGGAAAGCACATTTGTGACTACTCTGGAGCAAGGGAGGCCAGTGCAGATGGGCCGGCTAGGCCATTAAACAGCCTCCTCTACTTCCACCTGCTATTTAGCTGTGGAAATCTGAGGAGGCTGATTGGGCTGGCCTGGATTTATACCCACGGAAGGGGACGAATGTCCCCTTCCCTGAGTAGTCCTCCGGCCCGGCGGCAGAACGGCCGCCGGGGCTCAGGATCCAGTGGGCGGTTGTGGGCTGCCGGCCGGATCCTTGCGCTGGATTGCGCTGTTCATCACACAGTGTTACAGGCTGAAATCCTATAAACACTCTCTTTAGTGTAAACCCCATTTAACACAGTGGTACTTACTTTTAAATAAATATGCATAGGCTGCAAAAAGGCTTCCCCCTATTAAAGAATGTATCCATGCAGTCAGATTCCATGGTTATATACCATCAGTGTGTTCTTAAAGTATGCATACTCTGCAGTTGTATGCACACATGCGATGGAATAGACACCATGGAATGCAGTTACTTATTTTGAGTAAGCATGCATGAAATTGTGCTGTTAATCTCTAGCAGCATGATCCTTGATCCTATAGTATTAGGTGCACATACATTTGCATAGGGTTGATCTGTGAATTGCAAATAGCCTAGTCCATCAAGAAATGCTAACTCACTCATGAAAGTTGTGTATCCAGAAAGAGAGGTTCTAGTGTGTTTAAGGGGCAGACCTGTGCTTCTAACATTTCTGATGACATGCTCGATACCTAGGAGAGAAGAGATACTCCCCATGAGATGAGAAGTTTGAGCTAAGCACAACTTTACATTGGTTTCAGCAGTCAATGAAATCCTGGGTGTATTTCTAATTTTGACAAATTAAAAACCACAGTGCTGTGACACCAATGAAAAAGCACCAGAGCTGGTTTAGCTCTCAAGCGACAGGCAGCAAAACAACTAAGGCAGATACGTTGTCAGAACTTGCCAGTGCTTCATCAAGCACATATCTTAATTTCAAGGTGGAAATTATTTTGCTTGATTCTCAAGGAATTTCTCCTGAGCTCAAAGGGAAAAGGCATAAAATAAATCAGCATGGGTGCAAGTGACTAGGAAGAGAGGCATTGATGAATGGGCACATATCTTTCAAGTGTCCCTCAGCTTGAAGGACGTTCTACTTAAAAAGACCCTTAAACCAATGTTTCCTAATTGCACTTTTCAGCATTTGAAAGTGTATGATTTGTGTGTGTGTGTGAAATTCTTTGAAATTGGATTCTGTTTTAAATGGTAAGAAAAAAATGAAAGGAGGATTTATCTATAGCGGTGTTTCTCAAAGTTCTCCCCGCAAGGCGGAGAGAACTGTAAGTCTTTTCGATGGTGGGGAAAGTGGCAGCAGTGATCCTGGGGACCGCGCCTCCACCAGGGGGAAAATGTACTTATTTTACTTACTGGGGGTCCTGGTGGCCCTCCAGAGCATGCGGGGAGGCTCGTGGCCCCCTCTGTGGGCCTCTTTGCACTGTAGATAGCTGCCCTGCAGTGATTGCGACCAATTCTGGTTTTCGGACAAAAACTGAAAGTGGTCACAATCACTGCTGAGTGGCAATCTACAGCACGGGGAGACCTGTAGTACCCTCCGGAGGTAAGTAAAAAAAAGTGCATTATTCCCCTGCCAGCAGTGCGGTCCCTGGGATCGCCACTGACTTCATGCTGTCCCCGTCCCTTAAGGTGGTAGGGGACAGCATCCGGTTCTCCTGGTGGGTCAGAACCCACCAGTTTGAGAACCGCTGGTCTATAGGCTAAAACATCTCATTATTCAATGTATTCACATGGAAGTAAGTGAATGTCATTCAAAGCCAATCAACACAGTGGATGTGGTGGTGGATTTTGACTGGGGAGAGCCAAGATTCCATGAAGCTCACTATGTGACCTTGGGCAAACCACTATATATTTCAACTTGGCCTACCTCACAGGACTGTTGTGAGGATAAAGGGGGATACCCGCATGCATGCCACCTTGAGTTACCTGAACCTTCCCAAGGTCACAACACCCATAAACATTGAACGAGAAATTCAAGAGCAATATGTCTTATATTCAGCATCTCTTCTAGTATACATATCAGATTTATAAATGCAAGTTCATCTAGTTCTGGAGCTACACTCTTCCAGGAATAAGATGCAAAGTATGCAGGGGAAGAACTGCATATGAATTATGTATGTTTTCCATTATGGCAGTACAACATTATGAAACAACCTGGAGGAACAAGTGGGATACATTTTACTGGGTTTGGACAGAGGAAACTCCCTTGGCCCTTGGAAAAGTGTATGTCACTTGTAAACACTGGTGCTTGGCTTATGATTTAAGATCAAAGTAAATGGAAACATTTCTAAAGAAATTTGTAGCTGAATAATTGTATACAGAACCAGATACAGTGGACTTCCTCTATCTGTGGATCCCGTATCCGTGGATTTGTCTCAACGCGGATACGGGGGTCCACTGTAAAACATTGAAAAAAGGGGGAGACGGTTTAAAAGTGGTTTGCTTACCTTTTAGAGTCAAACCGCTGCATGTTCTTCCTTTCACTAGCTAAAATCACGCTCTGGAAGCCTCTTCTAGGTCGCATGACTCCCCCTCCCTCTCCCCAAATAGTTCCAGATTGCATTACAATGCATTCTGGGGCGATCTTGGAAGAGAGGAGTCACACAACCCAGAAGAGTCTTCCGGAGTGTGATTTAAGCTAGGAAAAGACAGAGTGTGGGCAAGCAGAGCTGGAACAGAACAGGGATTGAGACAGACTGGAATCAGAAAAATAGATTGTCTGGGGCAGGTCATAATCCAGATGATTATGAGTGGATCTAGGCAGAATCTGATGGGTTCTGAATGGATCCTGACAGATCAAGAGCTTACTTGCAGGTCCCCTGACTGGTTACCCAACAGAACATGGTTTAACTGGTCAGATCAGTAGAACACTGGCTGGTTGGCAGGCAACCACCCCAGGACCAGTTGCTGCCCAGTTGTAACTGTTGCCCTGTCTGTTGAACCACTGGGGAAGAAGAGGAGCTACAGAGTGGAGACTGGTGCAGGCAGAGGGATTTAGAACCAATCTTGCTCTTTCCACAAATATATACAGTATACAGTATATTCATTTCTCTGTGGAAGTGCCTTGAGATTCCATCTTACGAGATTACAAATGCTTTTTCGTTTATTTCCCAGTTCAGAAAACAATCTACTATCTCAGAGACCAGGAAATAAATTTGAGAACTAAGCGAAGGAGCAAACTATTTACCCTGAGGCCCCTGCTGCAACAATAGGAAGACCTGGGTATGTACAAAAAGCAGCTGCAGTAACAACATGGACAGGAAATGTATGTTCAAAAGAGCACTTCCTTAACTTTGCAGCATTTTCATAACCAACACCATTTTTGAGAGATACAGGACCATAATTGCACGACTATTTTAAAAAACCTACTTGAAAAAGAGGACTAGAGTGGATATTTTGTTCTGCACCAACATCATTCATAAGATAATGAAGCTTGTTTCTCCATTGTGTTTCACTGCTGCAAAATCTTCTAGAAGCAATAAATATTTTTAGCAATAGTCCAACAGGCAAAAAGCCATCTGGCTCATTACAGCAGCACTTTCACTATTAATCTCCTCTCCTATTCTTCCAGTACTTACCACAATCCTTTACTTACACACAGACATAGTCTGAGAAAAAAGCACTCAAATTACTTTCCAGAATCCTTTTCTCGCCACTAATTTCACACGTGCTATTTATATTCAAGATACAGATGCCTCTTATGTCTTTCTTTTAAAAAAAAATATTAGAGAACTGAAAGGACTCCATTGGTTACCAGCCAGTTTACAAAGTCAATTCTTGGTGCTTGTTTTAACTATAAAGCTCAAAGTAGCACTGATCCAGAGTATCTTAGGGAGCACCTGCTCCTGTATTAAGCTCTTCCCCATAAGCTAAGATCTTCAGGTGAGTTCTTGCTCTGGCCTATCTTTGACTGTTGAGACGGGCAGTCTGATATTGTGTAAAGATACTTGGCCGGCCCATAGGGCTGGCCGCAGTATCCTACTCCCTTCCTGGGCCGCTCCAGCATGGTCCGGGGACTCTTCAGGAGAAGGGGATGTTCATCACCTTCCCCCGGTGTAGGGCTGCCTGGCCCCAATGGGCCTCCTCAAGAGCCGATGTACATTCGGGGCAGCAGGGTAAGGGGGGCCCAGGCCTGGAACGGGCGCGGGATATTGGCAGAGCTCGCCCCTTCTGGCCTGGTTCACCCAATGGCCGCCCTCCCTTGCCGCCCGGCCTGCCCTCCCCCCTTCCCTGCACAACTGGTGCATCTCTTACCTGCACCAACAGTGGGAGGCAGAGTAAAAGCTGCCGGCCTCTGCACCGGTGGCCCTTACTCCCTGGGTGATGCAAATGGACTTTATGGCACATTTATGGCACCTGGTGCCTGCGGAGCGCATGCGGAGGATTGTGTCATAGGTTAAGAATTACCAAGAGTAAGGCCTTTATTGTGGTGACAACTTTCCTGTGGTCCATCTAGTCCAGCTTCCTGTATCAAACAGTGGCCCCACCAGATGCCTCCGAGAACACACAGCCAAGATAACCTGTTTCCTGTTGTCACTCCCTTGCACCTGGCACAGAGAAAACCTACTTCTAAAGCCAGGGGGTTGCTTATGGCTTGTAACCTGTGATGGTCTTTTCCTCCATGAATCTATCCAAACCCCTTTTAAAGGCATCTAGGCCAGGTGCCATCACCACATCCTGTGGCAAGGAGTTCCACAGATGAATTACACGCTGGGTGAAGAAATATTTTCTTTTGTCTATTCTAACTCTCCCTCCACTCAATTTTAGTGTATGTCCCCTGGTTCTGGTGTTGTGCGAGAGGGAGAAGAATTTCCCTCTATCCACTCTCTCCATCCCATGCATAATTTTATACGTCTCAATCATGTCCCCCCTCAGGCGCCTTTTTTCTAGGCTGAAAAGCCCCAGACGCTGTAGCCTTTCCTCATAAGGGAGGTGCTCCAGCCCACGAATCATTCTGGTCGCTCTTTTCTGCACCTTTTCCAATTCAACTATATCCTTTTTGAGGTGTGGTGACCAGAACTGGACACAGTACTCCAGATGTGGCCTTACCATTGATTTGTACAAAGGCATAATGATATTGGCCGTTTTATTCTCAATCCCTTTTTTAATGATCCCGAGCATGGAATTGGCCTTCTTCACAGCCGCCGCACACTGGGTCGACACTTTCATCGACCTGTCCACCAGCACCCCTCTCAGGATCTCTTTCCTGATCGTCACAGACAGCTTTTTGGATTTTGGAATCCTCAGAGGGAAAGATGCAGTGATGTGTACCTTTGCTGCCACGGGACATGCAATTGCTGATGCAAAGCCTTGGGAGTGAAACCCGAATTGGAAATTTGTCACAGGTCTTGAGCGGGGGCTGTGCAACTTGTGACCCACCAGGCTGAAAACAGTTCCCCAACTATACTGTATATGGTGGACTACCATGCATGCAGTGGATGTCCTATCTTTGCTGCCTGCCTGGGCCTGCAAGACCAGGGTGATGGCTAAGCAGCTGTCAGGCCACCACAATACATGGCTGGTGGATTGCATTCAGCTAGTTGGGCCACCGGCCATGCAGGCTGAACAGAGAACAAGCTTGTAAATCTTCCCCTGCCTCAGTGTTCTGATCTGCGATCTCAGTCCCCTGCCTCATTAACAAATCCAACCAGTCTCTGTGAGGTGCTCAGACATCTTGGCAATGAAACTGGCTATAAATAAATGTAGTCATTAGGGATGCAGTCTGCCATTACTGATTTCCATTATTTATGAATTCCTGTAAGTCATTCTCTTTTGAAGCGGTGCCACCTGTCACTTCCCCCACAACAAGAGAGAAAAAAAGGCAAAGCGAAGTATGAATCCTACAGAAGGGGAATACAGAGGCGCGAATGGCCGTTTGCGGAATGGATGGGACCAAGGATGTAATTAAACATCCATCTATCATCCACACATCATTCATCAGTTGTATCTTGCTCTGAGCGAGTGGCACGGTGTTTCTAAATTTAGATTGGTTTGGTGCAAATATCTGCCTTGAAGGGCTTCGCTCTGAGACTGCCTCTGGTTTCCAGCGAGGTCCTGCTTTCTAATCAGTTTTCCTGGCTTGTTCCACCTAAGTCACGAGGAGGTCAAAAGTCTTCATTGATCTTGCATTATGGGTCTGGATCCCAGCATGGCTAAGTAACAGATCTTTCTTTTCTTCAGTATAGCTTATATATTAAAAAAAAATCCCGGAATATTAAAACATATACAAATATAGTTATGGCAAATGAGCAATACCTGATAAGAAATACCGTAAATCATATGGTACACGTTAATTGCTGCATATAGTTTCTCCATATAGTTTCTCCAGGCACAATGTCTTCAGAAATATTGTCAGTGAAATAGGGTAGGGAAAAGAAGAAAAAATTAAAATGTACTCTCTCACTAACAGTTATTTCTGGCCAGGGAGCCAACACAAGAGCTTGACTTCCTCTATGGGAATATATGTAAATGAATTGGATTTTTTTATTATTATTCAGGAGGGATCTGCTTTCCATCAGTTGCATTTACAAGCACGTTTCCAAGAGCTTAGATCTGGGCTCCTTGTGTGTGTCGAAGGTACTCTTGATGTCTCAAAGGCGCAGATGGCTCCTGGAAGCCAGCACAAGCAGTGAAATTTCCCATGCAGTTCTTAAGAAAGGGGACATTAGAAAGCTCTCTTCCAGGTCAATAGTGCTGGTTCCCCAAGCACAGTCTTCCCTTCCTGCTCAGCTTTCTTATGGCACCTCTCTTGTCCCACAGCCCAATCCTGCGTAACTTTGCACGGCCAACCTAAAGGGCCGGCCGCTGTATCCTAGACCCATTGTGGCCTGCACCAGCATGGCCCGGGTGCACCTTGGGAGAAGGGGACATTTGTCCCCTTCCCCCAGTGTAAGCGGCGAGGGCTGCAATGGGCCTCCTCGAATGCGCATCAGCTCTTTAGCTGGCACACATCTGGGGAAACCGTATAAGGCTGGCCCGGTCTGCGACGGGGCATAGGATATCAGCGCAACTCAACGCTGATATCCCCACCCCCTCCCAGTCTGGGCCGGCCAATGGCCCTCTCCCTTGCCACCCCTGCCCCACGCTCCTGTGCTGACTGGTGCAGTACTTACCTGTGTCTGGTGGCGTGGGTCATGGGCAACGGCCTAGTAAGCAGCACAGGCCTCAGTGCCGACGCCGCTTACATGCGAGGAGCCGCAAACACTAATCAAAGGGTCATCATTATTGATTGTTAAGGTTCCAATCAAAACCTTGTGGAGACACCTGAAAAGTGTCACTTCAAATAGAACTCCCAAAGTAGAAGTACATATTCTGTACTCCTCTTATTAATACATGGCTGTTATTGTCCAAATAGGACGTGACATTTCACAATAGAATTTTACAGCATTGCAGTCTCCCATTGCACAAAGCAGGACATACAGGCTTGACTATTATTTACTGGTAAAATGCTCTTGGCATTGTAGATGAATGGGGAAATGGGAGGTGTAAAGTATCAGAACAAAAAAAAAAGTGACTTTAAAACTGATTAACTTCTGCTGGATCATGTCCCCTTCTTGTTGCTTTATTTCTAGAAATTAAATGTTGTAGTATAACACCCGAAATTAAAATGTCCAATCCATGTTTAGTGAATCCAGGAGCTCAGGAAATGTTTACCGTTCTAACTCACACAGTTTAATTATTACACAATATTCAGAAAAGAATTTGTCAGTGTCCCTTCCATCCAGCTCGGAATGTCCATCCGCTAACGATACCCGGGATTTATTATTTACCATTAATTAATTATTTCTCACCCCTCCTGCGTATTATTCATGTCTTTCTTCAGCTCAGAGATTTATTTCCACTTATATTTTGCAGGATTAGATTTTCACTGACACAGTGGTATATAAATAATATCAAGGTGATACATGTTGGCAATGGGGGGGAACATCTCTCCAAAGACATGTTCAGGTTGTTCTGAAAATGCTTCAGACACACAAAAAAGTCCTTCCTCCAATGCATTGATGGAAATATTCTAGTATACTTTCTTAGATGTTCACAGCCGGCTGTAAAAAGTGGTGTCTGGCTACCAGCCTTGAAGGGTGCAAGGATTCACAACTTTAAGAACATGGAAGAGCTAAAACTGATGTTTTAGCTCTTCCAGCTATAAGAACATGCTGTAAGAACATGTAAGACTGGCTATAGGCCTTATAAGGTGCGGAACCTTTTAGCTTTAGAACATGGCAGAGCCAGAGGAAAAAAAGAACTGCCGGTTCTTTAAATAACAGAAGTTAACAGTAGGACTGTCTTGTGTTTTACCTTTGACAACGCCCATCACAGGTATGGGCAAAATGTCAGGAATTCAATCGTATAATGAACCGTGGTCACAAAACCTGGACAATTTTAATTGTAAAGAAATATTATAGTATTTACAATTTCAAAGTCTATGGAGTACTGAAGTTAGCGATCATGGTACAGTGTTGTTTTTTAAATACACAAAAGCCTCTGTTCTGAAAAACACTCAGGGTCCATTTAAGCCTTGTATTGGCATCTGACAGTAAATTTTGGCTGATGGGACATGCAGGTCCACTTGGAATGCTGGTCAGTCTTATTTGAGACCTGCTTGGATATGCGCATGGCAAAAAAGGAAAAACAGACAGCTTTCCATGTAGGCAGAGAAAGAGCCGTGTGAGTTTGTTTCAGCGAGTACAGAGATGGTGGCCACGGCCTGATTGTGAAGTAGCAGCAGCTCTCCCTCTCTGCTCTGAGGAGGCCGCTGTTCTCCGCTTGGAGCGGAGAGGGAGAACAGCCGCCACTTCGCAATCAGGAGAGAACCCCGTAGTGACGTCATGATACATCATGATGTCACTGCCCTGGGCGCCATGGTGTGTAGTTATGATTCTATTCCTACTTCACTCATCTCCTAGAAACGTATTTCACAGAGTACTAGATCGTGCAGGGACAACCTATGCATGTACAAGTTGTATGTCTATTGGCTCTGTAAAGAACATACAGAGGTCAGGGCTGGCCCATCCGTTAGGCTGATTGTTGCCTCAGGAAGCAGATAGGTTTTGGGGCACCCCCCTCTATCTGCCCACTCATCTCACTGCTGCTGCTGCTCCTTCCACTTTCTGGATTTGAAAAGGAAGAGGAAGATGGAACAGAGAAGGAAGTGAAGAGGAGAGTGGTGGGCTAGAGCATCAGAGTCTCCTTCACACTTCCTCTTGCAATCTGTCCCCCTTGACCTTTTCCAGTCCAAGGAATGGGAGGAGCAGAGGCTGGCAAATCACTAGGTAGAGGGGCAGCATTCGGCATGACACTTCAGGTGCCAGGTGACATACACCCCTCTACAGTGTACACATTAATTGGTCATATGAACATGGCTTATGTGTGGTAGTATCTGTGACGGGACTCTCATTGCTTGGCCAGCTCCTGCCAACCTAGCAGTTCCAAAGCATGTTAATGTGAGTAGATAAATAGGTACCGCTTGCGGGAAGGTAAACAGCGCTCCGTGTTCCAGCTGCATGCTACGTGCTGCGGCAAGGAGAGTCATGCCGGCCACATGACCACGGAGGCGTCTTCAGCCAACGCTGGCTCTTCGGCTTTGAAATGGGGATGAGCACCACACCCTAGTCGGACACGACTGGACTTAATTGTCAGGAGTCACCTTTACCTTTACTTATCTGTGATGGGCTATTCATTCCACATGAGTCATCCCTTGGCACAGCAGTCACCAAGTGTTCACATGTGTGAACCAGCCATTGATGCTCCATCTGTGGCATTTGTGGTAAGGACTAAGAGCCCTGCTGAACCTGGCCAAGGGCCCATCTAGTCCAGTTTCCTGTATCTCACAGGTGCCCACCAGATGCCTCAGCGAGCAATGAAAACAACATGATACCTCACCTTGTTGCCACTTCCTTGCATCTGGCATTCAGAGACAGGCTACCTCTAAAACCAAGAGGTTGCATATGGTGGTAGCCTTTCTCTGAATCACTTGATCTTGCCATCGGCAAATGATAAAAGTATAAACACTGATCTGTGTCTTTCTGTAACAATGCATCAAATATACAAACCACAATAATGATGACTAGGCAGAAGGAATATATTGAAATGCTAACTGATCCATTAAACCCACTGCCTGGACAATTTTCACAGTGGACACAAAAATAACACCACAGGTTTTAAAAATAAAACCCCTGTAAATGGTATTATCAACTGCGGTTTAAATAAAGCTTTTTATTATTCATCGGCCATCCAATTTCAGTTTAAAGTCTTCTCTATCTCCAAAGCTAATTCATTTGTTATATTTAATGCTCTTTTTTATATGCTCACAAAGCAGAGAGAGCACTCAGGAGGTAAGAATGGGAATCACACACTGAGAAAGAGTTCAGGGCAGGCAATCTTCATCGCGAATGTTTTATCAGCCTATTCACATGCGCCACAATTCAGAGTAGCAGACACTGGGTAAAAGCACTCCTGTCTGAATGCATCCTTTTGCTTTGTTGCAAATTAAAATCTATTTTAAGTTTAGAATGTCTTACTGTAAGTTCAGTACCTAGATATCTGAACCTTGCCTATTTCAGGTGGTCCTTGCCTGCCTGCAGATTTGAAGAATATTGCTGTTTGGGTGTGTAGCATAAAAGGCAAATGATCTCTGTGGGTACTTTTTATAGTTCTGTGTAATAAAATATTATCCATGCATAAAATAGTACAGGAATATTTAATGTTAGTTATACTAGATAGAGAGTATTAACGATCGCACTCCTTAGACAAACCAAAAGAGTAACTTTTCCTTCTGTAATTTAGGTTTCTAATTTAATCATCTATCTATCATATATATGTATATATTATGTCACAGTGTGTTGGAAAGTTGCACATTTTCCCAGGCATCTAAAATTCTCAGGTTTCCAAGGTTCTCTCTCTATGAAAAGGGGGGGGGGGAGAGAATCAAAGGGGAGGCATAAATAAAATTGGCAGACCAATCCTATCCCCCCCTCCACCACTGATATAACTAGCATTGGACTGGCAGAGGCTGCTTTATGGCCTCCTGCGTGCCGGCAGATTCATGTACACCTGCCAGAGCAGGTAAGCCCAATAGTGCTTAAGCCCATGCAGGGGGCTGAAGGGAGGCAAGGTGAATGGGATGGGGGTGAGCAGAACAGTGGAGGAGGTGGGTGGAATAGGGTGGGGAGGAGGACGGATCAGGCCCTGATCAGTGGCGGCACACAATATAGTGTGAATACATGGTAGAAGGATATAAATCCAGTCTACATTCCTCACAAAGCGCATGGATATATCCTGAGATTATACAGAGATTTCCCAAAGTGTCAACATTCACACATGAACAGTGGCAACCCCATGTTTTGAAAATTCTGTGTGAAAATTCTGAAAATTCTAAAGGTATCTAATCGGGATAGTCAACAATCGCTTGCATCTCTCCAAAGGGTTGGGGAAATGTAGACCTTCATTTAAGCATTCTCAAAATTAGTCCAAGATTGTCAGCACTGATAAGATTCACCAAATTATGGCATGCAATGTGTCTGGGGTTGCCACCTGGCCTGTGAGGATCTGGACAATTTATTCATGCTCTGTAATCCAACAGACATGGTGAAGGGGTAAGGTTGGAATAGCTAGACAACAGTCACTGCCAACAGCACAGCAAAATGGGGGCAGCAGTCAAGAGTAGATGGAGGCATGTGGCCCCATCTCCTGGGTTGTTCAGATGTTACACAACAGACTAGAGCGCTCTTGCAAGGGTGTGCAGGTTGCCACATTACACTCGCCCAGGTATGTCTCTACCCAACCCCATTGATGCCCCCCTGCCACCATGGGACCACAGAGCTGGCGCACCAGATGCTACACTTTTGCATCCTAAAAGTAACATCAGATGAAGCTCTGAGCCATGTATCCCATGCAGGATGCTTTGCTGATAACATCATTGCTAACACTCAAACATACTGCTGTGCTGATAACAATGCCGGCAACATTAGCAGTACACACCACTGTGCACATACATTTGCTTCAGCACCATACTGCCAAAACCTACTCAGGATTTTATTGTTCAAAGTCAATTATTTGTACTCATCAAATTTCAAGTTTGAAAAGGCTTTATTTCTCCGTGTTCAACTTTCAATTTACTGTCTAGGGATATTACCAACTTTTGTAACCCCATTTTTCTAAAACCTGAAAGTCCACATCCGGAATAATAGCCCAGCCAATCACATGCCGGTGATAAATTGTGAAGACAGTTTAACAACTACAATTGGTAACAGCCAAAATCAAACAAAACTAAAGAGGCACATAAATTTTTTTTAATGTGAGAACAGCAATTGGTGAATATGCATTTTGTGTTGGAATCTACAAATTTATCAAAGAGACAGGTGGCGAAGAATATCTGCTACAAATTCTCTACTGGATTTCTGGAAACAGCCAGGGTATAATTATTCTCATTTATTATATATGGGACTTTCAAAAATTCTTAACTCCAGTGGGGGAGGGGAAGTATACAGTATTTTGAGCTAGGCACCTGATGCAAAATAGAAGGGGAAGATGCAAAATCTTCTTTCCAGGCTACAGCATGGTTCTTCTACCCTTCAACAAGGTGAGTATCAGTGGTTGGTACCATGGGGGTGTTTACAAGGGGCCCTGGGACTGCTGGGGTTCAGAGGGCTCACTAAGTGCCAATCCCTGAAGGCTGGTGACAGCACGATTCTCTCCGCTAAGAGAAGAGGAGGCCATCACGACCTTCTCCTGGTTGTCCTGCTCACAAATGGGATCTTTCCTCCAGACATACCTGAGTAACTGCGGTGTCCCCTGGGATGGGTGGGGGAATCCCATTTGTTGAGGATGAGCCAGCTTGAGGGTAGCATCCTCCCCTCTTCTTGCCGACAGCATCACCTTTCCACCCTGGTCCATCTTCCTTTCCTCACTACTTTGCAGTAAGCCCCACCCTCTCTCTCTCTCTCTCTCTCTCTCTCTCTCTCTCTCTCTCTCTCTCTCTCTGAGCCACTGACTTGAGGGCATTTTGCCAGCTCTCCCCCCCCCCCCCCCGCCCATTAGTTTTCCCTGGCTAGGCTACAAACACTTCAAAGACAGACTTGGATAAAACCTAAAAATTGACCTTTCTTATGTAGCAGCCTAGTTTCCTTCTCCAGGTGTCTGACCTGTTTGTCATCCAGGCTTCCATCTTCCTTACTCTGCTTCTCAATGCATTTTGGCATAAGCAAAATAAAATATTGTAAATAAATAGGACAGATCCCTGCCCCAAGCACCTTACATAAAAGGAACAGAACAAAGGAGAAAAGAAAGGAGAAAAAGAGGTGGCTTTGAGTTAATACCGTTAAACATACTTATATTGCCCTATCATGCAATAAGCATAATTTTATGGTTCATCATCTTGTATTTTTTATTATAAATATTAAAATTTCATAGCAGTAAACCAGAATTGTCACACTGGCCATTGCAAATTATACTAGGAATTATCCTATATGAATTCAGTGCCATTATTACAATTGCAAATGGCTGAAATATTTATTCGTGCTTGTAAACCATTCCTCCTTATATATCATGTCATGTAAGCTTGAATTATTAATACATTATTTGAGGGTTTTTAGTCTGTTAACCTCACCAGGAAAATAAACTAGCAAGCAGCGTTATGCAAATGATCCCTAGCCAGTCATTAGTAGTAAAACATTTGAGTCAAGCGACATTTTTAACCCAACACACAGTCACACTGTTTCAGTGCTTCAGCCCAACAAAAACAGTGATCTAGAATACCAGGCTTGTATTTGGGAATTTATCATTTGCAGGAATTAACAAGGCTATTCACATAGGGAAGGCATCAGCTGCCTTACTGAACTACTACTCACTGTGAGATTTACTATTCATAAAGTAAGATGCTAGCTAGCCAGCTAGATAAACATTTTAATTTTGATTTTGGAACATTTATATCTCACCTTCCTTGCCATAAAGGCAACCCAAGGCAGCTGACAGAAACCAAAATAAAACATCAATACAATAAAACTAAAAATATTGTAAAAAGTAGTATGATGACGACAACAACAACAAATCCAAACTGAAGGCCATTCTAGCAATCCAACCACCACTACAACCCTAACCCCCCTCCCAAAGCTGAACAAAAAAGCCAGGTGTTAACCAATTTCCTGAAGAAGCATAGTGTAGGGCCACACATTACAGGGAGAACATTCCCAGCTTCAGTGCCACCATCAAAAAGTCCCTGCTCCTAGTAGATGCCTGTTGCACCTTTGAGGGCAATGGCATGTCGAACAAGGCCTATGCTGATGATCGGAACATATGGGAATATGCATATGCATACTCCTTCATGGATCATTGCCTCTCCTTCATGGATCATTGCCTTGTCGTGGCGAAGGGGCTTGCATAACTCAATGAAGCCATGAGCTATGCCGTGCAGGGACACCCAAGACGGACAGGTCGTAGCAGAGAGTTCTGACTAAAAGTGATCCACTGGAGAAGGAAATGGCAACCCACTCCAGTAACCTTGCCAAGAAAATCCCATGAACAGTACCAAAAGGCTAAAAGATATGACGCCGGAAGATGAGCCCCTCAGGTTGGAAGGTGTCCAATATGCTACTGAGGAAGAGCGGAGGACTATTCCAAGTAGACCCAGAAAGAGTGAAGCGGCTGGGCCAAAGCCAATAGGACGTCCAGCTGTGGATGTGTCTGAGGTTGAAAGGAAAATCCAATGCTGCAAGGAGCAATACTGCTTAGGAACGTGGAATGTGAGGTCTATGAATCAAGGCAAGCTGGATGTGGTCAAAAATGAGATGATAAGATTGAACATTGACATCTTGGGAATCAGCGAACTAAAATGGACGGGCATGGGCGAATTTAAGTCAGGTGACCATCATATCTACTAGTGTGGGCATGAATCCCTTAGAAGAAATGGAGTAGCCCTCATAGTCAATAAAAGAGTGGGAAAGGCAGTACTGGGGTGCAACCTCAAAAACGACAGAATGATTTCAGTTCGAATCCAAGGCAAACCATTCAACATTACAGTAATCCAAGTGTATGCCCCAACCACTGATGCCGAAGAAGATGAAGTTGACCGGTTCTATGAAGACCTACAACACCTTCTAGAACTAGCACCCAAAAAAGATGTCCTTTACATCATAGGAGACTGGAATGCTAAAGTAGGAAATCAAGAAATAAACGGAACAACAGGCAAGTTTGGCCTTGGAGCGCAAAATGAAGCAGGGCAAAGGCTAACGGAGTTCTGTCAAGAGAACACGCTGGTCATAGCAAACACTCTTTTCCAACAACACAAGAGGCGACTCTACACATGGACATCACCAGATGGTCAATACCGAAACCAGATAGATTATGTGCTTTGCAGCCAAAGATGGAGAAGCTCTATACAATCAGTAAAAACAAGACCTGGAGCTGACTGTGGCTCAGATCATGAGCTTCTTACTGCAAAATTCAGACTTAAACTGAAGAATGTAGGGAACACCACTAGACCAGTCAGATATGACCTAAACCATATCCCTTATGAGTATACAGTGGAGGTGAAGAATAGATTTAGGGCATTAGACCTGATAGACAGAGTGCCTGAAGAACTATGGACGGAAGTTCGTAACATTGTACAGGAGGCAGCAACTAAAACCATCCCAAAGAAAAAGAAATGCAAGAAAGCAAAGTGGCTGTCAGATGAAGCTTTACAAATAGCTGTGGAAAGAAGGAATGCAAAAAGCAAGGGTGAAAGGGAAAGATATAAACAACTGAATGCAGAGTTCCAGAGAATAGCAAGGAGAGATAAGAAGGCCTTCTTAAATGAACAATGCAAGGAAATCGAGGAAAACAACAGAATGGGGAGGACTAGAGATCTCTTCAAGAAAATTGGAGATATCAAGGGAACGTTTTTTGCAAAGATGGGCATGATAAAGGACAAAAAAGGCAAGGACCTAACAGAAGCAGAAGAGATTAAGAAGAGATGGCAAGAATACACAGAAGAACTATACAAGAAAGATCTTAATGTTCCTGATGACCACGCTAGTGTGGTCACTGACCCAGAGCCGGACATCCTAGAGAGTGAAGTCAAGTGGGCCTTAGGTAGCATTACTAACAACAAAGCTAGTGGAGATGATAATATCCCAGCTGAGCTACTTAAAATCCTAAATGATGATGCTGTGAAAGTGCTGCACTCAATATGCCAACAAATTTGGAAAACTCAGCAGTGGCCAAAGGATTGGAAAAGGTCAGTTTACGTTCCAATTCCAAAGAAGGGCAGTGCCAAAGAGTGTTCAAACTACCGTACAATTGCACTCATTTCACATGCTAGCAAGGTTATGCTCAAAATCCTACAAGCTAGGCTTCAGCAGTACGTGGACCGAGAACTACCGGACATACAAGCTGGGTTTCGAAGAGGCAGAGGAACTAGAGATCAAATTGCCAACATGCGCTGGATCATGGAGAAAGCCCGAGAGTTCCAAAAAAACACCTACTTCTGCTTCATTGACTACGCAAAAGCCTTTGATTGTGTGGATCACAACAAACTGTGGCAAATTCTTAAAGAGATGGGGGTACCAGACCACCTTACCTGTCTCCTGAGAAACCTGTATGCGGGTCAAGAAGCAACAGTTCGAACCGGCCATGGAACAACTGATTGGTTCAAAATTGGGAAGGGAGTACGGCAAGGCTGTATATTGTCACCCTGCTTATTTAACTTATATGCAGAGTACATTATGAGAAATGCAGGGCTGAATGAATCACAAGCCGGAATCAAGATTGCCGGGAGAAATATCAACAACCTCAGATATGCAGACGATACCACCCTAATGGCAGAAAGTGAAGAAGAACTAAAGAGCCTCTTGATGAGAGTGAAAGAGGAGAGTGCAAAAGTTGGCTTGAAACTCAACATTAATAAAACTAAGATCATGGCATCGGGTCCCATCAATTCCTGGCAAATAGAAGGGGCAGAAATGGAAGCAGTAACAGATTTTACTTTTCTGGGCTCCAAGATCACTGCAGACGGAGACAGCAGCCATGAAATTAAAAGACGCTTACTCCTTGGAAGGAAAGCTATGGCAAACTTAGACAGCATAATAAAAAGCAGAGATATCACCATGCCAACAAAAGTTCGTATAGTCAGGGCGATGGTGTTCCCAGTAGCAATGTATGGTTGCGAGAGTTGGACCATAAGGAAGGCTGAGCGCCGAAGAATAGATGCGTTTGAACTGTGGTGCTGGAGAAGACTCCTGAGAGTCCCTTGGACTGCTAGGAGATCAAATCAGTCAATTCTAAATGAAATCAAGCCTGACTGTTCCCTGGAAGGACAGGTACTAAGGCTGAAACTCAAATATTTTGGCCACCTAATGCGAAGAGAGGACTCTCTGGAGAAGACTCTGATGCTGGGAAAGATTGAAGGCAAAAGGAGAAGGGGAAGGCCAAGGATGAGATGGTTAGACAGCATCACCGATGCAACAAACATGAAAATGAGCGAACTCAGGAAGATAGTGGAGGACAGGAAGGCCTGGCGGGATATGGTTCATGGGATCACGAAGGGTCGGACACGACTTAACGACTGAACAACAACAACAACATATGGGAGGAGACAAGATATTCAGGTCTCAAACCGTTTAAGAATTTAAGGGTCATATAACCAGTACCTTGAATAGATCTAAAAAACAATTCATAAAAAAATTGGAGTGATACAATCTTATCAAGCACCTGCAGTTAACCTGACAGCCACAGCTAAGAAGATTCCCAGAGATGGAAAAACAATCTGAGCCTAACTTCTGTGAAGACCATTTTAATTTCTTTCGTAGAGAACCTGAGTACAATGCAGACATTTTAAAAGGCAAGGCAAGGATTTGCTCCCTCTAGAATCTGCCTAGGGGGAGACCCACTTCACATATAGGGAATACTGTATTTTCAGCTTGGTAGGTCACACAGGGGCAGCCCATGACTCCCCACCAACCGTCCCCCTCAATATTGCTACTACCACCAGTGCAAGTATGAGTGCATCCCCTGGTGGAGAAGGAAAGGGAAAGGAGATGTGCCAGCGCTCCCCCCCCCTTTCCCTTTCCATATTTTACCTTACCTCAAGCTGCTCTCGGTATGCAGGCTCCATCCTCCATGCTGCTCCTATTTCAAATGAACAGCATGCTCCACTCCTGATCATTTGAAACAGGAGCAGCATGGAGGACAGTGGCTGCATGTCAAAAGCAGCTCAAGGTAAGAGAGAGGAAGGGAAGGAGGCACAGGCGGGCTCCAGATCGCCTCTCCTTGCCCACTTGGTACCACTTGAGAAGTCTTTGTAACGGCGGGGAGAGGTGAACTGGAGCCATGGTAGCTCCCCCCCCCCACTTCTCCCTCCAGCAGCACTGAGGCAGAAGAGGGCTGAGACTGCCATGGCCCTCTTTCAGCTTGCTCTCAGCAAGCTGGTAAAGGACTGGAGTGCTGACCAGAGCAGCAAGCTGGAGACAGCAGAAGACAGTTGAGGGGGGCTCGTCAGTTCGCTGCCCCTTTAACTTTACTGCTCGATCTGACACTTTCATGTATGCTTTATTTTTATCCATATTAGGTCAATTGTCAGAGACTAATGCACATCCTCATGGCACCCCGCATTGAATGATGCCCTCTTTTCAAAGTGTTATTGTACTTGTGGCAATTTCCTCTTTTGCCACAAGTAACAGGTGGTCACTTATTAGGTGAGCACCTGCTGTCCTTGAAGAAGGTTCCAGATTTGATCCCTGAAATCTCCAAGTAGAACTGGGAAAGACACCCCCCCATCTGAAACCTGGTGGAGCTGCTGGCAGTCAGCGTAGACAATACTGACCTACCTAGACCAAGAGTCTCACTCAATTTAAGGCAGCCTCGTAAGTTCATACATCTGCCACAAAATGTGCTTGTCTACCTGTTCTGCTGTCCGAGTGAATCTGTACCATCAGGCCAAAAGCAGCCCTCCAACCATGTTTTACAGCCTCCCCATCCATGACAACATCCCTATTTTTGAGATTCCTGGGAGAACCAAGAACTGAACTCAAATCATGATGCTCCTGTGCTGGCACGTATTCCTGGGGGCTCTTTTTGGCTTGGTGGGTGTCAAACGTTGTGCGGGTCTGTATCAGAATAATAGGGAATGTGGGTTCCCCCCTCTAATCCTGACAACTGCAGCAGTCTCCCCTTTTAAGTTTTACTTATCACCCCTCACTTGCCGTTGTGGCCCTTCATGTCACTGCTGACATCACTAAGCTCATCTCGTGTCTTTCAATTATTAATACCATCGGAAATTCTTCCTCGTTTCCTTGCTGAAAAAGGGACCTTGCTTGCTCCATCCTCATTTAACAAGGTGTCTCCTACCTCACAGTGCCGCATTTGAGAAAAGATCAAAAGCCACTCAGAAGGTGTACTTCAACAGTCAGGCGACAACTTGGGCACCTTTCCCATACACCCATATGAGTAGTCGATAGCGTTTCCAGCATATGCTTCTTCAGAAATGACCTCTTCACGTCATTTCCCATCATCTTTCTTCCCCAGAACATTTTTGTTCAGCTTCCAGCCTTTCCCAAATAAGCAGGTCCGTGTTCTGCTTAATAATCTACCTTCCATCGTGAAAGAAAACTCTGGCGCATTCAAAAAATTATCTAGATAAGTTCATGGAGTACATAGCATTTGTCAAGATGGTTGGCACACAGGTGGGGGGGGGGCTATAAGCCCCATATGGCACATTTACGACACCTGGCGCCTGCGGAGCACACGCTCCGCAGGCGTATACTTGTGCAGGATTGCGCAGATAATCTTTTATGCTGTAAACCACCTTGAGCACCAGGTTTGTGGCCTAGGGAAAGGGGTATCGAAATCTCCTAAATAAATAAATAAAGTAGGTGGGTTATTAGAAAAGGTCTGCTGTGTGTCACTTTACTTATTCCATGGTCCAGAACTGGGATGGTGACTTCAGGGGTAGTATTTTGGGGGGAAACATAAGAGGGAAAGCAAGCAGGAGATGGAATCTGTCAAGAGCCTCAGACCCATTTCAGGAAGGCTGGTGCTGAAGACCTTCTTGTGGTTGAAAGGCCAGAAGTCTGCTTCAGAAGTCTCCGTGACATCAGTAGGAGACCTGATGGAAATAGCCCAGCAAGCAAAATCAAAGAAAGATGAGCCTGTCTCCTTTCTGAAGCAGTGAAGGATCCGAAGTTGCAATCCAACCTGACACAGACTTTATACCTGGTCCCTTTCATGTGACTCTTTCATCCAGTGAACCCTTTGCTGTTTTTGAAGAGGCAAGAGAGTGTTGTGAAACGGAGCACCAGACCATGAAAAGAGATGGCTTTTCCTGTGGACTGTGTCTGACCCAGAGTAAAAATCACTTGGCTTCTCTTTGCCTTCCCATTTCTCTTCCTTTGTTTAGCACTTTCTCTAGAAGATTCACTCCATTTCAGGAATGGAAATGTGAACTTACTAAGTTTAAAAGACTCAAGCCACACACAGATACACAATAGCATGAAACAAACCTTGTAAAACCATGTGGGATTACCACAAGAGTTAATGAGTGGGGATGTCTGGCAACCAATTGCTAATTAAAACCAGAGCAAAGACTGGTTCACAAATGCATGTTCATTCACTTATTCAATTGACTCTAGCATGAACCGATTGCTTGCATGTGAGGATGGGTCATGTCTTCTTCTGCTCTGCCCAGAAAGGGCAACTTCACACCATAGGGGCTGGAAAGGACTGTGTCAGCCCCCCTACCGAACTGCTTGAATCAGGTTGATGTCTTCTACTAGCAATGTAAAACTCCAGTGCATTGTGGGAAAGTGGCATGGTGGCTGCCACCTGCCTAGTGGTGACACAACCACTTCAAAGACAGTAAAGCAGTCGCTGGGTGAAAGAACCAAATGAAAGAGTTCAAGTATAAAGTCTACATCAGGTTGAACCGAAATGCCTATTTCTATTGCTTCAGAAACTGGCAGCCTCTAGTTGCTTGAATATGCAACGCATGCTGGCATTAGTGTAGTGGCTAGGAGACTGGGCTGTGAATCCGCGCTTCCTTAGTTCAAAGCCTGCTGAACTCACTTGAATGGCCTTGGGCAAGCCACCCCTTGCCAGCCTCAGATGCAACACAGGATGCATATGTACTTATCTTACTGAGTTGTTTTAAGGACAACTCAAGATAATAATACAGGTGAAGCACTTTGCACACTCAGGAAGCACTACAGAGACAGGAAATATCATTGCTGCTGCGCTGCACGGCCAAGGATGCTCACCCAGGTCCATCAATGCAGGAAGATAACCTGGGGAGGAGATTTTGCTAATGGTTCCTTCAAACATGGAACCAGTCCTGGGCAACACAAATATGTAAACTGGCTCTTTTTTTGAACATTTAGGGATCAATTCTTCCACTGGTGGAACTCACATTCCGCTGAGAGGATGGAACTGCTGCTGTGTTGGTGCGCATGATGAGGCCACCAGCACACCATGCTGGTGAGGAGCCACCCACCACCAGTTGGAATTTGGAAGCGGAGGGTAAGTTGGAAGCGGGGGAGGGGCAGGGGGAAGAGTGTGGAGGATGAGGAATGGGGGAGAGCCTGGGTGGGGAAGGGGGTGGGCAGGAGGCAGAATGGGAGAGGGTTGGAGCCCAGTGGCACTGGCGTGTGCCAGGATACCATCCCCATTCCTCCCCCCATTCCCTCTCCCTTACGCTCCTTCGTTCTGTGCCAGCAAGATGGCTGGTGCAGATACGAGGAGACCCATTGGGGCAGCAGAGGCTTGCCTCAGGGTAAGGGAACAAATGTTCTCTTACCTCAAGGAGACCTCTGTGACTGCCCCCCCCCACAGGATGCATCAATGGGGAGAGTTTAGTTAGAATTAGGCTGTTAGACTCTATGACAAGATGGACAACTTGAAAACAAAATTAAAACAAAACAAAATTAAAATTAAGCCTGAAAGCTTTTAATGTGAATTCTAAAATTAAAACGTTTTCCATTGCGCATTCAAATTCATTTTTGAATCCATGAGGACTAGCGAGTTATCCTGTTCAATGAAAAGTGAGAGTCTCACCTCTTAACTGCCAAGAAAAACCACATGTTGTTAATAAAAGTGTTATAATTTTGAGGAAAATTTGGAACACGTAGATTTTATTCTGGTTGCAGAGGTTAAACGGACACTTAGAGCTGGCTGTGGCACTTGTTTGATTACTCCCAGGCTGTTAGGAGGCAACGATGTGTGGGGTGATCACCTACAATCTGGCAAGCATGTCACTCGCAGCCCTCCAAGTCAACATTTTGACCTGCTCCTGACCATGAAATCAAGAAAAGTACAGCGATCTCATAAACCATATTATACTTCCTCAGCAGAGGGTCAATAGCAGGTCAGTTACTGCTAGGAACGTTCAGAGATATGTGAGCAGGAAAGCTGTATATGAACGCCTGACACAGCACTCTGGGGTTGGTTTGCAGTTTCTCTTGTTGACTCTGGTGTAAAAGCATCCAGGCTCAGGGCCCAATCCTCTCAAACCTTCCAGCGCTGATGTAACTGCAATGCAACCCCAAGGTACAAACATTCCCTTACCTAGAGGAGGCCTCTGTGACTGCCTCCCCACTGCAGGATGCAGCGCATGTCCCATTGGCACGGCTGCATCAGTACTAGAAAACTGAATAGGATGGGGCCCTGAATTAAGTTTTCAAACACTGATAGAAGCAGCGGTCCTGATGAAATCATCCTGTCGGCACAGCCTCAACTGTTAGAAGGTTCTCGATGAATCAAAGGATCCCAAAACATGACTGCCTCACACCTGCCAGCTCTACCACTGTTGAAAAAGGTCGACAATCACAGTCAGAGGCTGAGCTAATCTTCACATCTCCTCCTCCGTATTCTCTCTTCTATCACTTTTGAATCCTATCCATCACTTGGAAATCTGATTAGCATCATCCATCCATTCCAAAGATCTGCCACGCTTTGTTTTTAAACAGAGATTTCCAAAAATATGTTGTTGCCTTATTAGGACTGCGTACAAAGACTTAACAATGAATTTTGAAGCTGGGGTGTTTGAAATTTGGGGGCCCAAGTCTCATTCCTCTCACCAGCGCCAGCCAAAGCTGCCCCCTCACATTTGAGATAATGAGTCACCATTGCCACCCTTCTGTTGTTGGGTGCGTAGTCTCCTTTTTTTCTCTTTCTCTGAGTGACTCCTCTTCCTCCTGCAGTGCTCCCCATGACAGAGTCTGGGGATCAAAGGGGGAAGTGAGGAGAGGAGAGTAGCAACAGCCTAGACTGTTTCCTGGGACATGTTCTAGGATGCTACCACATTTCTCTCCTCACTTCCTTTTTTCCTTCTCAGACTTTCCCATGAGGATCAGAGTGCTGCTGCAGCAGCAGGAGGAATGCCAGCCACTGGGCCTGACCAGACTGCCCAGGTAGAGTAGTGGAGGTTGTGAGCTGAACAGCAAAGGCTGGTGCTACCTCAAAGCAACGACTGTACTTGACCCTGCTCTGCCAATGGGCTCAGGCCTGCTCCCCATTTGTGCAAAAGGTTGCTGTATGAACCAGCCCTAAGGGTGAATTTGTGTACCTGTTTCATTATTCACAGGAAGCAATAACCTGAACGCTTGTACTTTCTATCACATTTTTACGTTTCCAAGCATCACAGATGATTGCCTTTTCTCAAAGTGCATGGTTAGTAAACAGTCGGAATGAAGCTAGGAGAATCTCAGCCTACCTACTCTATATTGAGGATCCCTTCTCAAGGAGCAGGAACCATCATGCAGTGTGAGCACCTCCAGATCTTCACAATGATTAATGGCCCAATCCTATCAGGGCCTTAGCTGACGGATCTTGTGATCCTTCAATGTATGTCCTGGGCTGATGGTGGGAAAGCCACTCTGCTGTTTGGTGGACTGTGGCCACCAGGGCAAACAGCCAGAGGCTGGATGCAGGTGACAGCAGTCTGCTGAACCTGATCCGTCCCCTGTCAACACCAGTAAGTCGGTGGTGAGGGCAATTCAGGGGAGAATTGTGGGTGGATCGGGGTGGGGAGCAGACCAGGCCGGGGGGCAGGGGAGGATCTCAGTGGCACTAGCATTGCTGCAGGGGGCGGAGCTCTAAGTTCCGCCGCTGTCCGACCCTCCATTACACCGGAGCACGAAGCAGCCCTGCCCCCTCGCCTTCGGAACCATTCAAGGCGGTGAAAGCAATATGTTGTGCGTTGCTTTCACCGCCTTGAATGCCTCCGAAGGCGAGGGGACGGGGCCGCTTCGTGCACTGGTGTAACGGAGGGTCAGACTGCGACGGAACTTAGAGCTCCGCCCCCTGCAGCGATGCCAGTGCTCAGTGGCAGCTGCACTCACTTCCTTCCACCTATCCCCCCTTCCAGGCCCTGGCCCGCCTCCAGGAATCTCCTTGGACTGATGCCAATCCAAGCTGGCGTACGTCTAAGGAGACCCATTGGAGGGCAGGCAGCCTACAGAGAGGTAAGTACTTACCTCTCCTGGGCTGTCTGCCCCCCCCCCATGCATAGCATGCAGCATGCGGGGGATAAGATTGGGCCCCAAGTGAATCAACTCTAAACTGATATAAAAGTATCTACTCCAGATACATATTACACGGAAGTTTTCAATCAAGGAACACTGGAGATATTTCTGGAGCAGTATAGGTTGTAATTGCTTCCAACCTTTCCTGAATGCGGAATGCTTCTCCCAACCCAATTCCACACCCATAGATGATTACCCAGCATTTTTAACAAGAGCGCCAGCAAAATATAATGAGGCAGCTTCATTAACATGATTATCGTCTTATTAATAATTCACCAGTTGGCAGACGTTACAGTACTGATGGGATTAGAATGCATCATTTTAAACAAGAAAAGAACATTCTTGCAATGATCATTAAGGTGATTGCTATGCAAGTACATATATTTGCATTTTCTTAATGGATCTAAATAGCCCACATCTACCAATACAGCAATATTGAAGAACATAACATTTGTTACATTTGTCCCACAATCAGGCCCTGAAAGTGACTACAGTTTACGCAGCTACAATCTCAGCATGACTCCAAGTCACACAACAACTTCACATTACAGTATAGACCAATTCATACATCTTTGACGTACTGCACACATTTGTGCAGTAGCCAATCCTTGAAATAAATAATAATATTGAACGTTATATGGTGATATATTCTTAAACTCTTGGGTAGAATTTGAACTAGTGAGCACCCCACAATCCCAGTCTAAACATCTGGTGGGCTGCGGCACCACTGATAATGATAATGATAATGATATAGTGGGAATATAATCCTTGGGAAGAACTTGATATCCAACAGGCCAAATCCAGCCACCAATATCTGACATGCTGTGCACAAGAATCATCATAATAATGTAATTATTGTAGTATCTAGTTGGGGTGTAGTATCTAGTATGAATGTAGTCTCAAGGTGGGGACTGGAGGTAGAGCCGGCCTCTGGGAAGATGGAAATAATAAGGTGCACTGCTAATAACAGTTAGGTGGGGGAAACAGCCTTTCCCTTGGCTTTTCTGTGGCAAAGGTGAACGTCCTCACATCAGGTCAATTAAGAAATGCAGCATTGTCCAAGGTTATACCTACATAGCTGAATGGGACATGAACATAGGTATCCTTGTTCCAAGTGAAACACCCCATTCACCGTAATACCACGTTCCTAGATGTGAGACATTACTGAGATATTGTGAATGTCTAAAGCCGAGTTTGCACATACGCTCGTTTGATGATTGCTATAAAAAGTGATGAATTATATTTGGGAATAGGCCAGCGGGTGGCGCAGTGGGTTAAACCGCTGAAGCATGAGCTGTCTATCGAAAGGTCGGCAGTTCGAATCCGCGACGGGGGTGAGCTCTCGTTGCTTGGCCAGCTCCTGCCAACCTAGCAGTTCCAAAGCATGTTAATGCGAGTAGATAAATAGGTACCGCTTGCGGGAAGGTAAACAGCGCTCCGTGTTCCAGCCGCATGCTACGAGCTGCGGCAAGGAGAGTCATGCCAGCCACATGACTACGGAGGCGTCTTCGGACAACGCTGGCTCTTCGGCTTTGAAATGGGGATGAGCATCACACCCTAGAGTCGGACACGAATGGACTTAATTGTCAGGGGTCACCTTTACCTTTACCTTACAGATACAACACCACCACCAGAAGGCTCATGCCAACTCACACAGTGTTTTTCGGGGGAGTCAGTTCACATACTCAGCTGCCAGTCATCAAAATCCAATGCAGATAGTCAACTGCCAACATGTCTGGGGTGGATTAACCTCCTATCAGCCAGTTCCACCCTTGGCCTCTCCAGTATATGCATGTGGATTGCATGGTTTGGTTCTAAACAGATTGGGCTCTCTCCAGCCCTATGGAAATATATCTGATGCACAGATGGCAGATGACCCTAGAGGGCGTGATAGAGGGGGTGGGGTAAACTGGAGCATTCCTGATTTCTCCCTCCCAGTGTTCAATGACCATGTGCAGAAGGCTCAATTGCAAACAAGTAAAGAAGTGTGGAGATGTCTACATCAAAAATTGCTCATGCAAACTGCAACCCTTACAAGCCATATAAACAATTCAGTGCAACAATATCAATAGAATTTATTATAGCTCTGTTCTCAGAAAAATAGGAATCAATGGGCTTGACCGGCAGGTCCAGGAATTAAATATTGAGTTTGATACATTTTATAATTATTGCATTTTCCATATTACAAAATTATACTACATCAAAATTTAAAAAATAAACAGTAGATTTTTTTCTCAGTAAAACAATAAATGCATCTATTCCCCTTCTACCAAATATGCAATCAATCTACAGTTTACAGATTTATAACAGTGTTCCTAGCCATTGTGCTGCAGCAGTCAGTGCTAGAGATTTATAACCTAGCTACAAAATCTGTTCCAATTGGCTGTCAATCAAGACGGAGTGGCTGCATTTAGGATCAAGCTCACTAAGGCAGCTCAGAATCTTCCACAGCTGCCACAAGATCACATCTGCCCAAGGCTGGCTGTGCTGAAAATGTTGTTATAACCTGATAACTGGTAAGGTGTTGTCAAAATGTTTCCCTGTTTCAGTTTTGGAGCCAAACTATTTCTTGGGGCATTCTGGGGTGGGGAGGAGGGCAGATCAGGCCCGGGGGGGGGGCTTTGAAAGCCCGATATGGGGCTTCTCAGAGCTGTGCCAGCCATTTTGCTGGTGCGCCTCTGAGTAGCTCCATAGGGGCTGCTAGGGCTTGACACGGGGGAAGGGGACTATCGTCTCCTTCCCTTGAGGAAACCTCCAGCCCTGCACTTGATGTAGCGGAGCCTGCCCCGGCACTGCTTCATCCGAGCACAGTTTTTTTAAAAAAATAGAATTGGGCTATCAGTGATGGATGGTGGCCTGAGACAACAGCTTCCAGTCTTTCTACCTTCAGGGCAAACTTTCCACCCTGACTTGTCTGCGGTGAGCAAATCCTGAACATCTGCCATAGAAGCCCTACAGAAGATTCTGGGGCAGGTTCAAAGTCACACACTCAGTTCACATGGGACGTTGGCCTCATGTGTTGGTCCTCCTCACCATTGGCCCACTTGGACAGCCAAGAACATTTTCAACACTCAACAATGTGTACGTTGCCCAATAGTAGCAGACAACCTCTCCTCAGATCAGCTTCCAAGAAAACCTCCGTTTCAACTCCCTGATTTGAAAAGTACTATTCTAGGCCACACTCAGTCTGATGATTCAGTGTGATGCTGCCATTTTTTTTTCCAGAGATAGCCATTGTACTTGGATAAAAGGTTTGACATTTTCAGTATGAAGTTACTATGAGCCACGCACTGCGCTAGAAGCATTTGTGTAGTATCTGATTATAACTGTATGTTTATGATTACCATTTATAGAGTCATTTTCTTTTCATGCTCTTTCCCAAGTCAGTAAAATGTGCTGTTTTAAATATCATTGGAACTTGATGTTGAAAGTGTTTTTTCCTGATATATTAAATACAGTTCAGGTGCTTCACAGGGGAGTCTTTTGGAGGCTCAGTGTGTGCAATAGTGTGGAAAGCTGATGATGGGCCAGGTAGGTTAAATCTTATACTCTTCTCTGTACTCCTCTCGTGTACACTTTAGGCTGGACTAGAGTAAAGTCTGCATCCAGAGACACTCTCTGACATTTCTAACATGATGTCTCATATTTTGGAGCCTTTGATGATAGAAGGGGGAAAAAAAGAGGTGGGCAATGTTAGGCCCAGAAGCAGGAACAAGCCTGCAAGAGTCTCCAATCCAGTCCCCCAACTCTGATCCATCCACAGCTAACAGTCAAGCCCTCAGATCAGGAATTCTGAGAGGGGGATTAAGGGGGTGCAATCGTACCCGGATCTAGGGTCAAAAATGGGTCATAAAGGAGCAAAAAAAAAGGAGGGCCCAGGAGCCAAATTCACATGATGGGAAGGGGGCCAAAATAGACTTTGTACCCCCCTGATAAAATTCCTTTGGGTGGCCCTGCCTCAGATCCTTCTCCTGCGTATGCACACGTTGATGCTGGCTCAGCCTGCTCATGTGTAGCAGCCTCACTCCCAAATGTAGCTTCAGTATGTGTGTGTGAGTGCACGCACGCATGCATGCTCGCATGCTTGTGCATGGAAGAAGGGCATAGGAGCATGCTGACCAAATGGGACAGAGCATGAAAAAGTGTGTGTTCTGTCTGGGAGCAGTGCAGATATAAGAGAACCAGCGGTGAACAAGAGAGAGGGAAAAGTCCTAATTTCCTTCCCAGAACTCTTCCAATTCAAAAATGTGAAATGTGAACACAGAGTATGTCTACATTACTAACCTGTAGCAGTTTGATACCATTTTAACTTCCATGGCTTTCCCAAAAGGATCCCGGGAACTGTGATCTGGTGAGGCTGCTGAGAACACTGGCTCCCCAAGCTATGGACAGCTGTGTCTGCGTTTTTGCACAAGCACAGTATGCCCTCTGATGGTGCTTTCACGCATGCGCAATAGCTTTGGGCCAGCAAGAACTGGCTCTTTCTACTTCTGTATGTCTTGACTTCCATACAGATCCCTGGAAATGAACGGGTTCTTCAGTAGGGGACTTGCGGCCCAATTGTATTTCCTGCCAGCCCATAGCAATTAGCGCTGGTGCTGGAAGCAGAATTGCACTGCCTACTTCAAGCCCAGCAGTCTTTTGAGGTTCGCTTTGCAATCCCAGCTGGGGATTACTAGCTGGCATCACTGAGCTGGGCAACCTCTAGAGATTGGTTCTGTGCCTTCCTCTGACCCCTTCCTTATCTCTAGGTGCACACCAAGCCTTATTCTTGATCCCCAGCCTGCACTGTTCCTGCCAGTAGTGACCAATCTGGCTAAAAAGCAGCTCTCAAACAGTGTGGACAAGGCAGGGAAAAACAGACAAACACGCAAAGCCCAATCATGTGAGAGCAAAATAATCCTACTTCGCCGCCGCCGCCCCCCCCCTCCAAGCAGCCAGCTAGCTTCATACTTATCTAGGCTAGGTGTAATCGGCTGGTGACATTTTCCCACCTTGACACATGGAGGCTGGGATGAGGCAAAGATACTTTTACCTGCAGTGCCATTGGTGGGGGAGCAAAATTCTGGTTTCAGTGTTGCACATCACTTGCGCGCACATGTTCCAACTAGACTGCTGGAAACGTTACTCAGAGGAAAACAAGTCCATGCACTATCAAGCATGAGAGTATTACTGTCAGCCCAATCATATTTTCATTCACAAAGCCCTGCCCTTTGAAAAAATCGATTTGCATTCTTTTCAAATGCGGCTCAACCTCAGGTCAGCATCAAAGCCTATGATCATAGAAAATAATTTCACTAATTGGCTTGGTGTGAAAAAGGGTGAGTAATTTACATATTCAGTTATTTACTGAAGATGGTTGGAGTCTATTATCAGAAAACTGGACCATTAGGTGTTAAGCTGCAAATGATTTGTGGCTTATAAGAAAAACCAAGGAAACAAATTCATGCATATTCCCTAATGAATACTGCCATATAGCATGCTAAAATCTATAGGCTTGCTCACCTAAACTGAACTGGAGACACAGATTATTGCTTCCCCGCCCTCCACCTCTGGTCTTAGCTGTACTAAACTATTCATTAGCCCACTGGCAGCCCAAGACACTTTGCTGCCTGAAACAGAGCACCAAAGTGCCCCCTTCCTGTTTTTTCCACAATGATCCTTGTGGCTATGGATGAATGTACAATTACACTTATTTTTTTTTCCATAAACAGTTGCAAGAATCTTTTGTATTAATTGGCACAGAGTTAATAATTAAAATGACTCACCAGATACAACATAATAGCATGTGTGAAGGGGGCAATTGGCTGCGTGTAGCATGTGTAGAATCTTACATTTCAGTGCGTTGCAAGCTGATTAGTCTGACTTATGCCCCAATCCCATCCCCAACCAATTTACGTGATGCAGCTGCGCCATGGAGGCGCACGCTGCATGCTATGGTGGGGAGGGACAATCAGGAAGTCTCCTTGAGGTACAGGAAATGTTGTTCCCTTACCTTTGAGTAGGCCCCCAATGAGCTATGGGTCTCCTCAGACCTATGCCTGCTCTATAGCTGGCATAAGGCCGAGGAGAGTAAGGAGGCAGCACAAGCCAAATTCTGGGGGATAGGATCTGGCGTCTGTGTTTTCCGCTGGGATTCACCCCACCCGGCCCACTCCCCACCTCCTGTCATCCCCCTGCCCCCCCTCCCCACCACATGTGCCTTGCTGCTCACTGTGTCCAGCAGCGGCTGAGCAGCACATGACAGCGGCCGGTGTTTCGTGCTGCCATAAAGCAAGTTGCACTGCCGGAACATGAGTTCTGACAGCACGGGCAGCCCATAGAATTGACCTGTACGTACTTGGCATTTTCTACAAGAGTTACTTCAAAGTAGCTATTTAGAGGGGCATATTGTAATTTAAGTCACCTTAAGGCTGCAATTCCTAAACACACATAGTAACATGGCTGAATTTAGTAGAACTTACTGCCTGGTAAACATACTTTAGATTAGACTGTAAGTGTGAAATAGCTATAAAATACTGCCTCCCCCAAGCCAGTGAGATGGAGACGAGACAACACTTGACAATTCTGCCTCAATATTGCCTCATCTCGGGCCCAATCCTATCCAACTTTCCAGCACCGATGCAGCCACAATGCAGCCTCGAGGTGAGAGAACAAATGTTCCCTTACCTTGAGGAGGCCTCCATGACTGCCCCCCCCCCAGTGCAGGATGCAGCACACGCCCCATTGGCAAGGCTGCATCAATGCTGGAAAGTTGGATAGAACTGGGCCTGAGATGAGGCAATATTTTGGTAGGAGGTAGGAGGGCAGCGGGTATCACTCAAACGGAGGCCGGTGTCTCTGGGAAAGGCTAGAAACAAGCTATTTCTCAGGGCATGCACTGGTCTGACCACCACAGCACCAGCATGAAGACAGTAATGCTCATAGCTGCAGGCCCTGCTTTGGGGTGTGTGTGTGTGGACCAGATAGTCACAGGCTCAATCTGCCACCCATTAAATTCCATCCCTTGAGTCAGCAGCCTGCTTCGTTCTGCTGCATCATGGTAAAGTGAACTTTGCTTTAGTATCATTCCCATAAACTCCTTAATTTGCCAGCCCCGAATTTCTGTGGTCTCACGAGTGTTAGCATGTGTTTAAGTGCAATTTGTCAACCACGTCTCTTTGACGTAGAACTTTGGCGAGTTGGTGTAGCTGTGACTGCACACAGACAAAAGAGAGGGGAAAAAACAGCTTGCCATGGGTAGAAGCATGCGGTAAATAAATGCATTAACTACAGTTGATATCTAGGGTCTTCAATCTCCACATTCTCACAGCCATTTTCAATCAAGGTGCAAGGAAAGATATAAATTCTGTTTCACTAACCCAACGAAAGTAGTCTGGTTTCAAAGCTATCATTGCCTCCCCCTTACAGGGAATTAACAAATCCTGCAAGGTGCTGACAGTGTGATTGAAATTACTACTGGTATCTTATCCACAGAATATCAAGTGACAGTTTCACTTCTTCAGGGCAGACCGGATTCTGCCTAGCCGAGCCTGGTTTGTGTCAGATGCATTCGAATCGTTACGCATTGCAAGAAATTGACTGTGAAAGTGCCTTTGCATTGTGTCATCCCAGCTTCAGAAGTCACATGTTCCCTCTTGTCTTGGGAAGAAATAAAATGCTGAGCAAATAATATTCATCGCGCTCAGTTCATTCCAATTTGTCATTAAAAGCCATTCCCTTGTTCAGGCAGAATTGCCAAGGGTTTCTCATCTTTCAAGATAGATTTCAAGAGAAGGCAACTTCGGAAAGTCCAAATTAAGCATGACAGCAAAACAAACTACTCATTTTGTTATGGATCCACTGAGGCCTCTTTCAGGCAGGCCTATAAAACCTAGGTTAAAGTTCAGCGTGATAGCCTATTCCCAAAGAACCTGAAATTTAGCGGCTGACGTTGGCATCTGATTGAGGTAATTTTGCCATGGGATTCCGGAGAATTTACTCAGTTCCGTGATGGCTTCTGTCCAGATCCATCATGCCAGGCTGCACTGGATGTCTACCCCTTAGGTCCTGGAACCTCCTTCTACCATGGTATATAGGCTACTGGTGCAGGGGACCCACATGTGTTGAAGAAGAAGGTGGGTGCTGCCCATCACACATCTCAAAGAGGTGTTGGCCATGGCCAGCGTCTCCACGCTGATGTCTACTCTTGCAGAGGTCGTGTTCATGTGCTTTCTCTCTGCTTTATGGAAGGAGAGAAATTGTGTGTTGATCCTGTGTGAACAGGCAAGAACATAATATAAAAACATAAAAGCCCTGCTGGATTAGGCCAAAGGCTCGTTTAATCCAGCATCACGTTTCCCACAGTGGCCGGCCAGATGCCTCTGGGAAGCTCACAAGCAGGAGATAGATAGATGCAACGCTGGTGCCAGGCTGCTAGGCAGGCCAGGGACAAAGTCCTGCACTGCCCTACCCATCCACCCTCTGACAATTCAATGATTGGCTTGGCCACGTGGGTCCTCTGGTGGGTGTGGGCCCTTGTCCAGCGCCCAACTTGGGTGATCCCTGACACTCCTCATGCTGGGGACCTCAGGTAGCAAGGCTAGGAAAGACCTTTGCCTGATGCTGGGGACCCTGGGGCAAATCCCAGCACTACCCGCCCCAGTGCATTGGCCACTACCACTGACACCGATACTAAGGATTCAGGCCAGTGAGCTCTGTGATGGTCTTCTTGGGCACTCAGCCAGTACCCAACCTGGCCAGCCCAATTCCATCCCTGGCTGGAGACATACTCATCTCTTGTTCCCCAGCAAATGGTATTAAGAGGCATTTAGATGTCACTGTGGAGCACCTGACTCATGTGTTCTTTGTGAACTGAGAGTTGCCACCAGTACCAGGAATGTAAAAGCTGGGCAATGATATTATCGAACGTTGGAGCCCTGAGACCTCTGGATCTGTCTCAGTCTGCGTGGCACAGACTGCACTCTCTCCACTGCTCACCTGCTGCCTCACAATGTTATCAACAGGAGTCTCCAGAATCTCTGAGCCATCAGCTCTGCGCTGCCAGCACCATTTGATGACTCCAGGGGACCGTGAAAGATATCCAGCCCAGAACAAGCAGGCCACATCGACACAACAGTTGTGATGTTATCAACAGTGTTCCAGAATTTAGGTACCTCTGGGCAGGCCTTGGACCTCACAACATGACAACATCCCATTTGAGAATCCATTGTGTCCCCCAATTCTGCAGAATAACCAAGCACCACTAAAACCCACGGAGCAGATTATTCCACAGATTTCTCTTGACTGATTTCACCACCTCTGCTTAAAATCATAACCTAGCTGACCATTTTATTCATTGATCCTCAGGGTTCAGAACATCAATGGTTGTTCTCACACTTCCTGTAGGAGGCGAGTAGGGTGTGTGTCTTTAAGCACCAATGAAAAAGACAGGGAGCCATAGCTTAGTGGAAAAGCAGCTGCCTTAAGAGACGGGGCATAGCTCAGTGACAGAACAATTGTTTTCAGTCCAGAAGTTTCCATGTTCAATCAACATCTTCAGATAAATGGCTCAGGGCTAGGAAAGACCCTTGGAGAGACTCAATAAGCTGCTAGGGCAGTGTTTCTCAAAGTTCTCCCCACAAGGAGAGTGTTTGTGGGGGCGGGGGTGATCCCGGGGATTGCCACCGCCACCAGGGAAAAAAAAGGTGCTTTTGCACTTACCGGGGGTCCTGTGTTCCTCCAGAGGGTGTGGGGAGGTCCGCGGTCCCCTCTGCAGGCCTCCCCATGCTATAGATCACTGCTCTGCGGCAATTATGACCACTTCCAGTTTTCGGACAAAAACCAGAAGTGATCATAATCACCACGAAGTGGCGATCTATAGCGTGAGAAAGCCTGCAGAGGGGGCCGCAGGCCTCCCTGCACCCTCCAGAGGGACGCAGGACCCCCGGTAAGTGGCGGCAGCAATCCCTGGGATCGCCGCTGCCGTCATTCTGTCCCCCGTCCCTTAAGGTGGCAAGGGACAGCACCTGGTTCTCTTGGTGGGTCGCGACCCACCAGTTTGAGAACCAATGTGTTAGGGGGTTCACAGTCTTATATTTAATATAGTAAGTCACTACCTCTCAGCCTCTGCTCCCCATTTGGAATACTGCTGCCTGACCAACTCCCCCCCCCCTTCATTTGTATGTATGATACATGCCATGTTACATGCCACATACAATATGTGGCACTGGGTGCCTGCCAGGAGAGGTCAGTATTGTGACTTCTGATTTGATTTTAAGAGGTCTTTCTGAACAAAATACCTTTGAACAATTATGAAGGAATTGCTGAGTGCACTTTTCCATACAACCATAAATGTTCACAGTCAGCAGGAAGAACTCGCAGATCAGTCCTGTCCATTTCCTTGGATATTTATTCCAGGTTTAGGTAACAATACATACACTAATTTTGGGCATGATAGGGGGAAAATGTAGTACTTAATTCATGACCTCATATATTTATTACAGCATCTGGAACAGATTTGTTAGAGAGTACATGAAGAAATGGCATGTGCTGCGATTCGAGGACTAAACATAGCGCATGTTGGAAACTTTGATATTATTTTTGCACCAAAGTAACTGCACTGTGTCAGAGAAACATAACATAGTGTCAGCTCAGTGCTGTCAAACCATCTGCTGAAGTACTTCAGAAACACCATTATTTCCGACATTATTTGAAATGATAGTGCTCGAATCCGTTCATCTGCTATAACCTTGTCACTTTTATTGTTTCTTAAATTACATACATATAGTCCAACCAATGAGATTCTGTGGCATTATATGGACTGATGCATCATGTGAAAGAACATTACTTTAATGTAACATGAAAAGGTTATGTTCCAAGGGACTTTTACATCCTATCATCAACAATGACGGCATTTTGGTTGCGTGAGCAGCAATTGCAGACACTTGGAAGGATATAAAAGGATTTATAGATTCAACAGTTAATTTGAGCAAGTAGCAAATGAAATTTATTCAAAGTTGGAAATGGGCGTACTTGACATTTTAGGAATAATAAATATTTCTGGAAGAAAATTCATAAAGGTGCTAATCTATTTCAAAGTGTAAATAAATTAGTCCAAATAAATAAAAATAAAATGCAATGTTTTCCCTCTAACTCTCTTCCACATAAAGTCCAGAATATGTTTATTGAAGTTTGCAGTTGTTGCTGTTTTTGTTGACGATGATATTAATATTGATATTGATAGTAGTAGTAGTAGTAGTAGTAGTAGTAGTAGTAGTAGTAGTAGTAGTAGTAGTAGTAGTAATTCTTAACTGAAAAGCATTGTGTTTCAGGTGATGCCAGTTGATAGAAAGTGCCATCTCTGGGGTTTGGCCTGTGATAGTTGTTTCACACTAAACTGACTACAGCAGGGGTTCTCAACCCCTTCTCAGCCAAGTACCACCTCCAGCGCCACTCTCCTGCTGCGCACCACCGAAGTGAATGGCAACGACATTGTCGCCAGTTACTTCTGGGTTTTCAGGGTTTTGGAGGCCAAAAAATGCAGGTAGGAGGCTCTGGGTCGGTGGGAGGTCCCTTCTCAGCGTTCCCGAGAGGTCCTGCCAAAGGCAGGAACCTCCCAGGAGTGAAAATGCCTGCCAAAAGCACCGTGTCAGAGCAGGGTTCTGGTAGTCCAGCGATCCAAGTACCACCAGCAGTCAGCCGAAGTACCACTGGTTGAGAACCCCTGGACTACAGTATGTGCATTTTTTTTCAGCTACAAATCTTCCACAAAGCAACCGCAGAGGCTATGTAACTGTGTCTACCAACCCTGAGCAGGGCAAGCGGTACAAGGAGCAGGAAGGACTAGGTCAGTGGTCAAGACTAGCAGGGGAGGTGAAATTGGCGCTGGATTCACAAAGCTAGGTGAGGAATCTTCCTCATGAAGCTGTTGCTCCAGCAACTGAGCAGCCAGAGATGTTAAAGTGCTGATGGCTGAGACCCCTACTGAATTCTCTCAAGGTCCTGATCCCAAGTACAAATTGGGTTTACTGTAGGCTGACCATATCCAAAAAGGGACAGGGTGCCTATACCTTTAAGCATTGGAATTTGGGCAGGTGCAGCTCATCATGGAAGGGTGCAACAAGCTACACCTACCCAAATTCCCTCTTCTTACAATGGTTAAAGGTACATGCAAAGGTACTACCGGTACATGCATTGTCAATACTAGACTCCTTCCCTTGCTTAGGAATCAGGCCCATCTCTCCTGATTCCCTATAGTTCAGGAAAGAAATCATTACTAACATGTTTTTCTTACTTGAAAAGAACTTTATGAGTATTAATCCTAAAAGCGGAGGAGCCAACATAATGCAACATTCTCATTAAAAATGACAGCAGTACAATTTGATTTAATAGATGCGTCTAGCTCCTTACATTTCCAAAGTGCCATGAAATCTTTCAAACACCCCCCCCCCGAATTTATCTTCCTGTCTTTAATCAGTGCTATTAAAGGGGGGAGGAAGGGGGGTGCAGAGAATACCAATTTAGCAATATAAATAGCAGGCTGTATTTGTAAATAGCATGTTTCTTTCTTGGGAAGCGAGGTCTTTTTCTTGCCACCCTCTGAACTGGGGTGGAATGTCAAACATGCCACTAAATTCTGCAGAAGTCTGAAAAATACTCAGTACTGCACTTGTCTTTTGTGGGTTTGCTTAACTGAAAGATTAGCAAGAACATTCTTTTTTACCTCCTACCCCATGACTCGAAACAATTGTTGCTGTTTCTTGATGAGCTAATATTTTTGGTGCAGCTGACAGCACAGTATATTTCTAGCTACTGCAGTTCTCTGGCTTTGGCAAGATTTCTATGAATGTCCTGAGGGCTGGTTCACCAGATAAATCGAGGAAGCAGGGCTTCTGTCAGTCTTCCAAACCTCAGAAATCTTTTTTTTTTCTGACATAAAAAAGTTTGCTTTTGGAGCATGAGCCCCCCCCCCTGCATTTTGGTATAAGTTACCATTATGGTTGTGTTTCCTCTGAAGATAATTCTATTGGTTCCCTGCATCAGATTGACTAAATGAGCCAGTGCAGAGATACAGCAACATTCGGGTTGACCATTTACTCCAAATCATCCTGTTTCTCCAGCTCTTTTTTCTCAGGCAAACAGGTGGCAAAGATTAATCTCAGGCAACTTTTGGGATGCCTCTGGACTCCATCCCTTCACCTGCTGTAAGCTCAACCATGATGAAGCCATCTAACACAGGTTGCATCAGCAGCAAATTGTGAGGGGTCCAAAGGGGTGGTGGACTCAGGGTGACAGAAGAGTCTGGCTCAGTTGGGAGAGCTGCTGCCTTCAAAGCCCGAAGACCGGTGAACTTGATAAGTTCGAGACACGCCGCCGGCAAAAAGCCAATAAAGCCTCCAGGAGGAGAGATAAGAGCTCCCAGCTGCCTCGGTCAAGTGTGGGAGGCACCAGCCAGCAGATGTCAGACTGTAAAAAGGATACCACCTGGAAAGTAGCCATTCATGAAAGATTGGACATTTATATATATTGTAAAAAACCCCAAGGGGGGTGAGGACAGCCTGCCCATGTACACCGCCTTGGATTATATATACTGTATATATTATATTTCTGTCGCCACTGAGTCTGCTGCTGCTGCCACCGCCACCTCCATCCAACCTGCCACTGATGCAATTATCTGCTTCCCACTTGGTTGAGTGAGAAGCAGATCATTTCCTTTCATACCGTGTTGGTTTTGCACTGTTGTCAAACCCAGAAGCACTGGATTTCCAGGTTTACTTACAGGGACAGTGCAAGTAAATAAAATCGAACGTCCTGGACTTCCAGGTTTGAAAACAGTGTGAAACAAACCTGGTAAAAGTTTTTGGGGGGTGGTGATAGGGGGTTGTCAATTTTTTTGTAGTGCAGAAACAGCAGACCTGAGACGACATCAGGTGGCATTCCAGGTCGTGTTGCCCCTGCCTTCAGTAAGTCCCACTGTGTTCAAAAGGACTTACTTCCAGGTAGATCTGCCCTGGTACCAGTTTTTCCTCCCTTTTTCAAGAATTAGCAATCTTGTGATATCACCAACCCTGCCTCCATAATCTCACATTTTTGTGTGCATTCAACCCGACAACTCTAAACAGAACCATTTTGCCGGCGCACATCCAAGGAGGCCCATTGGGGCTGCTGGGGCTGACACTGGGGGAAAGGGACGAATGTCCCTTCCCCCCGAGGTGTGCCTGAGTTCCACTGGCACGACCCTGATCCCACGCAAGATCCCACGCCGCGCACTTTGCGCACTGTGGCGGATATTACGCAGGATTGGGCTGCCCATGTGTGCGTGCATTTCAGAATATTTTTTTAAAACACTAAATGGAGCCCATTTTCATTAGTTATGAAACAAATGCAGTGAGGTCCCCAAATGTTTCTATTTGATTGTAAGCTGCTTTGAGCACCTATGAAAGGAGAGGAATGGTGTATACATGCTTGCATACATAACATGAAATTAATTGCATATATGCCATCCATTTCATGGGACCTTGATTCATGTTTATAACAGTTGGCTTAGTCTGGCAGATTGGCAGGAATTATTTTACTTTAACCATTAAAAGTTTAAAAGAAGCAATCGAGTTCCTTTTAGCAGCCACTTTGGGGCAGTCACCATTATTTTTCCAAGAAAGATGAAAAATTTCATCATCAAATTTCATCTTCAAATTTCGTTTTCAAAGCATTGCATTGTTCTGAAGCATTCTGGGAAAGAAATGGGAGTTGGCACAAAAACACAACGGCTCCCACCACTGGTTGTCATTTTTGCCCAGAACGCCCAATACATTTGGGACATTCTATGAAAAAGAAAATGGCGGCCACCGAGAGGTGACTGCCAAAAGGGGCTCTGCTGTATCTTTAAATCTTCCTTTCTTTAAAACTAAGAAAGGATACAAAACACCACCTCTCAGACTTGCAACAGGCGAGCACCTGAGCCCTCCCACTTACAGACATGAAAGCAGGTAACAAAAATGACTGAAATAATTTCCCAAATTAATGTGATTTTACTGAATGCTTAATGAAATGAATGTTTTTTATAATCAAAATTAATGGAGTAACAGAATACTGTACAGTATATGTATTTTTTTCTCCTGCATACCCCTAGCAGAGATGCTGCAGCAAACTCCTCTCTAAGTGGGTAATTCGACGACATGGGAGCCTTTAATTATTTCGTTTATTTATTCCATGTTGTACACTAGCAGTTCATTCTTAGAGGAGTTCTTATACACAGTTTGAAAATTACCAGCTGAACTACACAGAGGTGGGAATTAGACCCAAATTGTATATAATAAAAGCAATTAGATGCCAGAGTCCATATTCATTATGTTTGCTTGGTTGAAAGAGTATAGATCTGGATCTAAAATACGCTGAGTATGTATGTTCACACATGGCTGCTCATCGGAGTCAACGTTAAAGGTATATGAAAATTCTCAGATGTAACTTAAACAGAACTTGATGTGTTTCTTGAGAGTGAGCTGCCACCTTTATTTGATCTATACCCAAAATGGTAAATGTGAAAAGAAAGGGGATTGCATCTCTCTCTCTCTCTCTCTCTCTCTCTCTCTCTCTCTCTCTCTCTCTCTCTCTCTCTCTCTCTCTCTCTCTCTCTCTCTCTCTCTCTCTCTCTCTCTCTCTCTCCTTCCCCCCTTGAATGGAACAGTGATATTTTTTTCCAAATGATATCAGTGGGTCCCACCTCCAGCTTCTTACAGTGATCTAATAGTTCCCGTGATTTAATGGAACTGAAACAATAATGGCCAATGCCTTATTGGATTCTGGGAAAGAATGAAGGCTGTGAAATAATGGGTACGGCTCCGACAATTTCATCAGGTCAGTTCAGATGATACAACCCTGGGCAAACACCAATAAAAAGGAGCAAGGATGCACAGCTCTCCCACCCACCCCCCAGCTTGCCATCCCCACCACTGCATAATTATGTGAAGGGGAATGCCTAAAGTGCCCCTATTTGTGTGGTCAATATACTACTATAACACTGCAATTCTATATGCACTTGCCTGGGAGTAAGCCCCCATTAGATTCAGTGTGGCTCACTTCTGTCTAAACATTCATAGGATTGTGCTGTAAATTAATTGACCACATGATTACGGCAGTTCAGACATCCCACCCTTCACATGACTTTGTAGCAGCAGGAATGGTGTGCAGTGGGGATGGGGACATGTGCACATCCTCAGTCCTCATTGCTTGGTGGGTCGGAGGATCATCTGAATCGTCCCTGGTCAACTCACTGGCATTTGACAATAGTCAGCATAGTCAACATAGATCTACATATATCTCATTGAGATCTCATATCTATAGATCTAATAGTCAACATAGATCTCATTGAGACAAAAATGATGTACTCCTAGTTAATCACTACGTGTATAAAAATGCAGGTTTTAGCATTCTGTCTATGGGGCATCCAGTGCAGTGAACCCTCTTGTTCTCTAGGGGTGACGTGACACACATGTTTGGAAATCCAGTACAACATGGGATTCCTACAGGGGCCTCTCTCGGTAATGCCTCTTTATCCTGCAAGCCCCTGCTTCCGCTGGGCAAAGGGTGGATGTTATGGCAAGTTCTTAAATGACAGGTGCATGGGAGCTCAGTTGACTCATCGTTGAAGGAAGTCTAGACATGCTCAGAAACCCCTACGAAGACGTGATGTTCTCTAGTGCAGATTGAGCTGTAAAACAGAAAATTATACTGTATTCAGTCTTCCTGAAGGGCATGTTTGCTAGGAGGCAAGGAACAGTGTCTGGAAATTGTGTTGGAAAGCACCAGGAGATAAAGTTGCTCAGTTCATTAATATCCAATTTAACTCGTTGGAGAGTTGAATCCTGGCATTGAAAACAGATTCTGGAACAGATCCCTCAAGTTTTCCCCTGAAATTGTTACCCGTGCTGCTGTGGAATGTTTCTAGAGGAGTTCAGTGCCTCTGATTTTCTTGGATAATCCATATATGGATGGCGACCTAAAATAAGCCTGCACTCGGTATGAAAAATCACACTGTCGAATTCTTACCAGATTCTATCCCCCCACCGTCTCAAAAATGATGAATGTTGGTGGGGCCGTGCAAAGATAACCAAGCTCTAAGTATGTGGCATCACATGCTGATGAGAGGTACATAGATTGAGCTCCACCATTCGAGGCTTAATATAAAACTAAAAAGCAATTTCCTTCCCCAGCCAGGCTGGAAGAAATGAATTAAATCCCATGGCTGAACATCCTTCATAATGAAGATGATGCTTACCAGTGGTGTTTTGTGCAAGGCAAACCTTCAACGACCCAGGAGAAATAGCTTTTGAATTCATAATAGAGTGTAACCTATGTTAGAGCAAGACTCTGGGACTCATCACATGGTCCAGTATTGCACATCTCTCATGGGCAGAAGCTTTGCACTGCAAAGATCCTGAAACCTGGAGACAGAAAGACTCCATAACTACTCCTCCCGCCAAAGCCTCAAGAATTGAATACGGTCCTGACAATTTGGTGCCTGTAGATCATCTTAGATCTGTTTTCTAGAGGAGAGAGATATGGTTGACCCGTCCATGAGGCCAACTGAGGTGATTGCCTCAGGTGGAAGACTGATGAGGGGTACGGGCCTCCACTGGGCAGCCTCCACTACCCTTCTTCCTGCCACTTCCTGGATTTCAAAAGGACGAGGGGAATGGAGCAGAAGAAGAAGTCTGGAATAGAGGAGAGTGGTGGGCTACTGTGTTGACACTCTAGTCCACCACTCTCCTCTCCACTTCCTCTTCCACACTGTTCTCCTCTACCTTCTTGAATCCAGGAAGTGGCGGGAAGAGGAAGAGTGGTGGTGACTGGCATGCCATGGGGTAAGGGGGGGGCAACATTTTGAATGCTGCATCAGGTGCTAGGAGGTCTTGGGTCAGTCCTGGAACCAGAGTTTCACAGCACAATCCTGTCAAAGTTTACCCTGGCGGACCTATAGTTCCGCCAGGGTAAGGTATCACAACGTGCCTTACGGCACATTTGCATCACCGTGAGAGTAAGTGGTGCTGAGTCTGGCTCTGCTCCCTCCGCTGGCAGACATAGGCCAGGGTGCTGGAGGCAGGTAAGTCCTGCGCCAGACTGTGGGACGGTGGGGGAAGGTGGGCCAGGGTGACAGGGGAGGGTGCGATTAGCCGGCCAGGCCCAGGTTGGGGGCAGGGATATCGACGGCACACTCTGCCGATCTCCTAACTCCGTCCCAGGCCTGGCCGGCCTTACACGGACTCCCCAGATTTGCACCAGAGGCGTTCTTACGCCGGGGGCGCTGGTGTGCTGCGCCCCACGCACGGAGTGGACATGGTGCTTCCGGAGGGCGCGGCGCCGGAGCCCGGCTGCCGAGCCCCCGGGAAGCAGCGCGCCCACTCGGCCCGTCACCGGCTTCCGGAGACGCTTTTCTCCGAAGCCGGGAAGCCCTCCACCTTGCGACCGCCCATTTCGGCGGTCGAGGGCTTTGTGAGCCAGCCGAACATGTCGCCCGCTTTTATTTGGGTTTTCTGCACATGCGCAGAACCTTTCTGAGGGCAAATGGGCTGCTCGACCACCGAAATGGGCGGTCGCAAGGAGGAGGGCTTCCCGGCTTCGGAGAAAAGCGACAGGGCGCTCCAGCCCCCGCCCCCCGGGCGCCGGAAGGCGTTAAAATGCCACTGATTTGCACTGGTCATTTTGCCAGCGCACATCTGAGGAGACGCATTGGGCCTGCTGGGGCTCTCCCCAGGGGAAAGGGACAAACATCCCTTCCCCCCAAGGTGTGCCCCAGCTTCGCTGGCGTGGGCCCGATCTCACACAGGATCAGGCACAGTGTGGTTTGCGAGCTGCGGCAGATCTTATGCCAGATTGGGCTGTCAGAAAGCCCTACTATTTAGCTCGGCAACTGCTTTAGAGCAGCATATGGACAGCGAGATCATGGCCTCCCAACCATTTCATGGTTGGTATTGTGAGAAGCATTATTTATGTATGTATGGAATGCTAGACAATGCTATATATTGCTTTGCAGTTAAATCTCTCATCGCAGCTTACAAATAAAATGATTCCTGCTAACCAGGCAAAGAGGCACCTTTTACAGTGTTGGGCCTCTTGTATTTAGCAGGCGGAGAGCAACTGTCTTAGTTCAGCCCAGCATCATGAATCTTCTGGTGGCTGGTGCTCCTTTTGCATCTTTTTTTTAAGATTGCAAGTCCTTTTGGGGATTGGAAACCATTTGTTTACTTATTTGGTAAACCACTTCATAAACTTTTCTTTTTGTTAAAAAGTACTATTTAATAATAAAACAAACAGTAATTAATGAAAACTAGTTATCTAACATCAAGGAAAGCCTTCTAAAAAGTCATGCCTTCCTCCATTTTTTTTGAAATGTAGTAAAGAGCCATTTTTTTTAATTTAAATTTAATTTATTTAAAAAATTTATATCCTGCCTTTCCTATTTGTGGAGCTGATCCCACAGTGAGGGGGCAACCACCAAAAAGACCCAATTCCTTGTAGCCATCGGCCAGAAGGCAGGGATTCTCTAAGCAGGTCCTCCTCAGCAGGACACAATGCATGCAGGGGAAGATATAGGAGAACTCACTTTTTTATTGTCTCTTTGTTCAGAAAATTATTATTATTATTATTATTATTATTATTATTATTATTATTATTATTATTATTATTATTAACAGTATTTCTAGAAAAGACATCTCAACTACACCAAAATGGTGGAGGAATTCAGGACTCCCATAGAATTGTCTGAGGGCTGCTCTGCATTTTATGATCGACATATGGAGGCCACTTGAAACAGTCTCCATGTGAAAGTTGCACCATGGGATGGCAATAAGGTTCTGTAAGGAAGCTTGTTCCGTGTATCACTCCCCAGAGCATGGCAAACTGATGTGCTAGAGTGGAAGCTACAAGTCTACTGTCATCCAGATGGTGAGATGTTCTGAGCGTTAGGATCTGGCAAGATCTTCTGCACTCAGTGCTATGTGTACAATTTATTCACATTTTCAACAAACTGCAGAGAGACAGTGAATGCATACATGAACAAAAAGAGATCATGCAGTTTTAAGTCAGAAATAAATAGTACCACCTTAGGAAATAAAGATGCTCCAATAAATTAAAATATGCAATTTGTATTGAGGCCCCACTTTGGCAGGAGTGAGGTTGGTTGCTGGCTACATGATAGCTCCTTGGAGCTCTGTTCCCCAGTAGGTTCATCTGCACCCGCTCCCTCCTCTGCAGACCCTGCTATTCCACACAATATGGCTCTTTCAACAGCTTCTCCATAGTTCAGCATTTAGCCACCTCCAAGAGTCCCCGCCTCTCATCTTCAGAAACCTGCCTCTGTTCTGTCCAATTATGAAGCTCATGGCCCTCCTCTTTGCAGGGGGCACAGCTTGATCTGCAATATGGAGGCTCATCTATAGAGGAGGAAGGACATGCTTTTGGAGCATGGTGTGGCCTATAGGACTATTAGATCCCCTCCAACTTTACAATTCCAATTTATTTGTCAATACTTCAACAGTGTCACTTAAAACAAAACAAAGACATATAATGGAATAAAGCAAAAAGACTATGAAGAAAGACACCAAAATGTCATGCTGCTACTTCCATCCCAGAGGACTATTGGACCCGGCAAATAATACAAGTTTCAAGAACATTTTCCATTTGGAAAACATAGGGTACAAAATGTCTGATTCATATCTTGCCACCTTTATAGCGAAATCCTGGGTATGTTTCCAGCGCCGGAGCAAGCGCTCCAGTGCCAGAAGCTGCCTACTTTGGAGTAAGGGAGGCTGGCTCACTTCGCTGCCGGGACGAGCATGTGGCCGCCGGAGGCAGGTAAGGCTCCCGCCAGCGGCCACATAGGCGGTCCGGGAAGCGAGGGAGGGGGGCCATTGACCATGCTGGCCCAGGTGGGGGCGGGGATGACGTCAGTCATATCCCCATCCCCGCCAGGCCGGCTTGGCCATCCTTGTCCTACTTTCGCCAGCTATTTAGCTGGCGGAAACCTGAGGAGTCCGATAGGGCCGCTGGCTGGATCCTTACACAGGATTTCACCCATAGTGTTCACTGATTATATTCTCCCCTCCCTTTATAGTTATATTCTGTTTGATGGTTTGATTATTGTACTGTATTGCTTTATTCATTAATAAAGGAAATTAAAAGAAAGAAAAACAATCCTCAAATGTACTCACAGAAGTTCAAGCCTCCCTTCCCCCCGGTATCACTTAAGAAGAGAGTGTGCTACCATTGTGAGTCCCAGTTCCAACTTCCTATTTAGTTCTTGAGTCTTACTTCATCGTAAGCTTTGGTGCACCTTAACTTTTGCCTCAGTCATCTCTGTCACTGCCAAATTACCTAGATGTGCCATGAGCTTTGACTCAGGATCCCTTCCCCTCTCATGCGCACATATTCCATGTGTCTTTAAAAAACAATGCCAGTAACACAGGCCAGTCAAGTGGACTGCACTTATGGGTGTGGGCCTTATTCAGTCATCACCCCACCTGGATGCAATGACTGAAGCAATGCCCCCCCCCCGACACCACCCCTGAAATGACCCATATATATCCTATTCCCAGACCCAGATCAGTATATGCATATTATGGGCAGAGTTCAGCGAAAAACAAACACATCAGCATGAGATCACTACATCTCAGCAAATCCTTAAGTGGCTTGCTGAGCAGAGTGGCCTGTTGAACTGGGGCTTTGGATGCAGCCATTCTTAATAGCCTTTCAATGATTTTTTCCCCTTAGTTAGTTACATTTCTCTCTGTGAATATTTCAATTATTAATGCTGATTTTCTCCTCCTGTTGGTTCAGTAGATGAGATGGGGGAGGGAGCAAATCAATGACTGAATATGTTTACCAGTAAAAATATCATCCTCACATGCAAGGCTGTGATGATGCATATTGTGTCTTTCTTGCATGTGGCCATATTGTTTATTTCTTTGTTTCAAAACACATCTACCCTGCCTTTCTCCTTACAAGAGTTTTGCCACCTATACATGGTGGCTTACACCTATACCAAGGTGGCTTACAGCAAATAAAAAACAATAAATACAATCAAAATAAAAAAATAATAGAACGACAAAAACGTAGCAAAAGCAGCACAAATAATAATTTTCAAGGAGTGAGAGCCGTTGCAGACCGCATACCGAGGCGAATGAGCGAGCGCCGAGACGAGCGAGCGCGAGAGGAGTAGGAGTGTCTTCCCGCAAATAGTCCCTCCTTTTGTCCCGCCTTCTTGGAAGAAACCTCCACGGTGATTGGCTAACACACCCGCTTGGCAGATAGCCACTCTCCTCCCCCTTGGCGGCTGCAGTAGCTCCGCTGTGCGGCCCCCTCAAACATGGCCCAGGAGGATTTTCGATCGTGCCGGAAATCGGGAGACCGCTCGCTTCCGCTGTGGTAACCAGACACCCCAGCACGCCTCGACAAAGCTCCTCAGGCGTCCGGGACGAGCCGAGATTCGTGCGGTCTGCAGCGGCCTTAAATGGGTTTTGGAACAAAATGTGCCCCCTACAGGAACCTGACCAGTGTTCTTTTTAAGTTGTGTGGCCATGTGGTTGCATAGCTCAAAGCCCTGGGGAGCCGAGCTCTGCACAGCTCGGAGCTTGGCATTCCCAGAAGTCCGGTGATGATGACGTACCAGTAGCATAGCCAAGGGGGAGGGGTGGCGGCGGCGCGGTAAATGCTGCATGATGTTACACAGAGGAGCAAAGTGGCCCCTCCCACTCGCTGTCAAAACTAGTCTGGCAGCAAAGGCAACGCTGGCTATATGCTACTGTGACATAACCCTCTGGCTATACTACTGTGACGTACAATGTCATCACCGAGCATCCAGAAATGCCATAGGGTTCCAGTGTAGCAGCTGAAGGGGTCTGTGCACTGGCATGGACCCCTTGGAGGGATTATTGGACCTGACATACAAAAAACCCAAGAAAAATACAACAACCACCCAGCAGCATCAAACCCCAAACGGCAATCTTCACCATGCACAATTTCCCTCCCTCACCCTAAGCATCACAACCCCACCCCCAAACACCCCAGAAGAGAAAAACTTTTGCATCCCATCATGTATGCTGTCTTCTGAAATAACTGAAGATTCAACACACCATAAATAAAGGTCAGGTATAATTTTGACATCGATGTAAAATGCAAGGGGATATTACCCTGTAACTATGAGCAACCTCATTACCAGACATATCTAAATTTAGATAATTGCTACTGAAAACATTAAAAATAGGGAAAAGATCAAGTGTTACAGGTGGAATCCATTTTAGGGGCTATAGAGTCAACAGGATATTACTTAGCCTCCCAACCTTTCATGCATTCTTCTAATTTGTTCCTCTACTATGGCTCCACACAGAGCTCGGCTTCCTAATTTTGTATTTTACTGGGTGGATTAGTACCAGTCATGGTTTATAGTAGAGCAATTTCTTTTGTTCCTGAATAAAATACTGTATACAAATTTCATCCTATTAGTGGCACCTGCTCAGCTTGTAAGATGTCAACAGATTTGCACTGTTTCTCTGAGTGAGAGCAAGGGTTAAAAGCCCCCTCTGTAGCTTGCGGCAGAAGCTCAAGGTCCTGGAGCTCAAAGTCCTGCTGAAAAGCATGTCCACCTACCACCACAACGTTGGAATTGTAAACTTCTTGCTGTTCTTCTATAATGAACCACGCACATTGAGTTGCATCCAAAGAGAGTAAGTCATCATGACTAAGCAACATTGAAATAAATTATATGAATTAGTTGTAACAAATTCAAGTCCCATTCATTTCAATTGGACTTAGCACAATCCTAGGCAATTACTCAAAAGTAAGCCTGATTGAGTTCAATGGGACTTGTTGTTGTTGTTCAGTCGTTAAGTCGTATCCGACCCTTCGTGATTCCTTGAACCATATCCCGCCAGGCCTTCCTGTCCTCCACTATCTTCCTGAGTTCGCTCATTTTCATGTTCGTTGCATTGGTTATGCTGTCTAACCATCTCATCCTTTGCCTTCCCCTTCTCCTTTTGCCTTCAATTTTTCCCAGCATCAGAGTCTTCTCCAGAGAGTCCTCTCTTCGCATTAGGTGGCCAAAATATTTGAGTTTCAGCCTTAGTATCTGTCCTTCCAGGGAACAGTCACGTAAAAGTGTATAGGATTGCAGCCTAATGGCCCAATCCTATTAGGTTGTTACGCTGCTAGAATGCGAGTTCTGGTGGCACAACATGGTTTCCAACTGTCACAAATGAGATAATGCCAAAGAGTTTAGCCTGGCCATTGCCGCAAGTGGTGAGTGGCCAGGTCCACGCAGCTATGGACCAGGGACGCCCACAGCCTGAGGTAAGGCTGTTCAGGGGGCAGGAGAGAGGCGGGGGGACAGTGGAATAGCGAGGTGATGGGGTGGGGAGGAGGGTGGATTGCATCTGAAAAGGGAGTGGGTTTGGCAGCAGCAACACCCATCAAATCCTGACCCCCCCTCCCAAGCCTGATCCACCTTCACTGGTCCGCATGAACGTGTGCCAGCAATATTACTGGCGCAGGTCTGAGTAGACCTGGCGGCCGGGCACGGGATTGCCCTGGGGCATGGGAACAAATGTGTTCTTACCCTCAGGGGGCCTTCCAAGGCTGAAACTCCCCCACGGGCAGCAGTGGATACCGCATTGGTGCCGATGCATTGCCATGCAGGGAGTTACCGTGTTTCCCCGAAAATAAGACAGTGTCTTAAATTAATTTTGGCTCAAAAAAATGCAACAGGTCTTATTTTCAGGGAGGTCTTATTTTCCCAACCTGTGGCGCGACCCCCCCCCCCCCGGCACTTACTTTGACCGATTAAAGCTTCATTCTTCCCCGAGGGTGCAAGGCCCTGGAAGGCCTGCACTTGTCCTCCACCATAGAGACGACGTGCTAGAGAGGCCAGTAAGGCCTGGAAGGAGGCTGCAACCTTGTAGAGTGTCTCTAGCACGTCGTCTCCATGGTGGAGGACTCGAGTGCAGGCATTGCAGAGCCTTGCACCCTCAGGAAAGAATGACGCTTAAATCAAAATGGCGGGTCACACATTGTGACAGCCGTAAAGTATGCTGCGCCACTGGGACACGAGTTCTGGCGGCACAGCAGGCCCATAGGATTGGGCCGTAAGAAAGATTCTAGCCAATCAGAGATCCTTTTATAAACATGGGGGAGTCAAGGTGCTACAAAACCAATCAGATTTGGCTGTGTGATGATGTCATTCAAGGCAAACAAAGGCATCTGAGAGTGAAGGCAATGCTTTCTGCATAAGAAACATGGGTGATTCAAGTCACTTGGATCACTGGTTGCCACCACTCTGCATGGGTGATATACCCCCCCCCCAGTTGATGAAATACTCCAAAATGCTGAAAGAGAGGGTGCTTTTCCACATTTCCATAAATGTTCAAGAAAAGTGCCCCCCTTTTGACTCATACCAAACTGTTACACACTTGCTCTGTTCTAAATACTATGAAAAATGAAAACAGTGCATTTTGAATTCTACTAAGGCAGATGAAGAAGACTCTGGTGAAATATATCTGGCATTTTTAGTACTTTCTGTTTCAATGCTGGAACTTATAAACATTATTCTATGGCCTTAGATTCCCCCCACACACACACACACACACAAGTGACTTTGGATATTAATACTAATAAATTGTGAGTAGTACTTTATTATACGGTATAATATAACCATTGTTTGTTGCCTGCTACAATATTGAATTAGATTAGCGACGGTGTTGTTGTTTTGAGCATTATGAGACCTTTGGGAATAGATTCAGAGCTAACAGAATCAGGAAGAGGTTCTAATTCAGGTGTTGAACAGTGACAAAATAAACAATGATTTTGAGCTTTGCTGTATCTCTGGCAGTTAAAGCCAATTTATATTACCAGAAAAAATATTGGCTGTGAAAGCAGGTAAATGTATTCCCAAAAGGAGCGTTTGTACTTACTAAACTACCTTCCACTGTACACAAATATAAGATACGGGTAGCGGCTTTACATTTAATAGACAAACAATCTATATTTCTGGATGTTTTATTACTGGGAGAGATTTTGAAACCTTAAAGGTCGTATAAGGAAAATTTGGGGCATTTCTCATATATATATATATATATATATATATATATATATGAGTGAGCTCATTACTTTTAACAAAGGCACAGTTGTCTGCTGGATGGAAAATTGGGAGCCAAGCAATTCCAAGAATAGGCCTGTGGGATTAGGACAATGCAGAGGACATCTGTGCAAAAAGGACAAAAGGTTTACTCCAGTTCTGTAATCAGGTCATTGAGAAGTCAACTATTTCACTGTCAACAGAAGTTTCAATGAACTTTTACTAAAAAATTTGAAGATGGATATCTGTGAGGTATTCCCTGAATGGGGAGTGACTATCAATTAAAGCAAAGTGTGACTTTATCCATAAAATCCTGAAAAAGATAAGGAAGGACTACCAACACTGGATATTTACTCAGCCAAGCTCTGATAAGATCCAGTTTGCAGTAAATCACAGGGAAGGTTGCTTATTTATTTACTGGTATCTATAAATGGTTTGTGCCGCTTTTTTCATGATCACAGAGTCCAAGTAGTTCACAATGAAGCCAAATATTAATAAAAACATAAACCACCCAACCATCTAAAAAACTAAAAATGCTGCAAAAGAATTAATGTAAGACTTACAGCATAATCCGAGGCATGCCTCCGCAGAACTAAACCCCATTGTGTTCAATGGGACATACTTGCATGGAATTGTGTGTAGGCTAGCAGCCTTAGCAACACAATATAAATACCATCCATTAGAAACACATATTGGCTGATTAGTTACTGCTAGCTGCATGCCACAGGCACACTCCAAACTTCTATAGGGCTCCTATACACATGCGGAATTCCATGTGTTTAGGGGTTTCTCAGCTCTTTTCTATAGGCACAATTCACTGGAAACTTTTTCTGTACTTGCATCAGTGGATTATGTTCTGTGTCTCAGAACGCTTTGCAGCCATATTAGGGACTCTATCCTGTATAGATGGCTTTTTTTTCTAGCTACAGAGGCAAAAGAGACAGCACCTGCATGTGCAGAGCTCCAAGCAGCCTGCACACTACACTATACTACACACTACGCACACTACACTACAGCCATTGGGTTGTAGCAATTGCTTGGAAACTGTTCTTTCACTTTAAAGGTATAACATACATATGATGTTTATTCCCTATGCACATTTCATTTTTTGCAAATCTCTTGCTCATGGTAGCCACAGAATTGCTGAGAGATCAATAGGCTGGAGGACTGAAATTACCTTCCAGCAGAGGAAGAAAAAGAACCCAGAATATTTACAATGCAATGTTGTAATATATCCACTTGGAATTAAACACCGCTGTGCCAAATGGACTTACCCGTACTTCCTAGGAAGCGTGTTGAGGATTGCAGTCTTAGACATGCTAGACATTGAAATGTGTGCATGCACACACACATACTCCCAGACAACACCTTAGCTGACCTGAATCCTGTGATTTTGTAGAAAACGTTTAATCAGGTAGATACCCATGCATGCAGTACTCCACCATAAACTATCAGAAAAATGAATAGCAGTAAAAAACAAACAGCTACAGTCTCAGATCAACATCCTCTAGCATTAGATATGCTTTTACTTTCTTTTATTTTTATTAGAAAACAGAATCTTGCTACAACAATAAAAGATTATTGTTATAAGAGGGAAGAAAATAAACATCTTCATATTTGTCATTTTAGTAAATAGCTAAAATTGACCCATTTTCTACAGATTTTTTTCTCAGTTGCTTTCCTTCCGAGCTTTGAAAATATGTGCCCATCTTGTTATAACCGTTATATTCTATATATTTTTTAACTAGGCACATTGATTTTTTTTTAACTTGGTGGCTATGATCATATTATTTAAAACCATCTGCAAATGATTTTTTAGTTATACCTTTTAGATATCCTTTAAATCGGTGTTTCTCAAACTGTGGGTCGGGACCCACTTGGTGGGTCACAACCTGATTTCTGGTGGGTCCCAACAGAGCCTCCAATGAAAACATGGGTGATGGAAAGATCAGATAACTAATTGCCTCAAGTCCTTAGACTATTCAAAAACCAGATAGCTGCTAATTGTTGTTCAAAGACCTGAGCTCCTGCAGTTTGCAAGATAGCTGCTAATTGCCCTGTAAACAGCTGAGCTCCTGCACTTTGCAAGCTTGTGTAAATATAGGGAGATAAGTGTTTGAGGTCTTTTTTTCTGGTGTTCTTTTTCCAAGTCTGTCAATGACAGGTAGTGGGGACAGGTGAAGGCTGGTTCACATAACTAAGCCCCTCAAGCCTTGAGGCTATTCATTAGGGCAGTCTCATTATGAGAAATAGATTGAGGGTTTTTGCAAATAAATAAATAAAATATTACAGTACTTGTAAGTAAGTAAATAAATACCATATTTTTCGCACTATAAGACGCACTTTTCCCCAAAAAAAACATAGGGGGAAAAAGTGTGCGTCCTATGGTGCGAAGCCTGGGCTTGGGGCGCTTTGGGGAGGCCTGTGGGGGCTTTGAGGAGGCCTGCACGAGCCTCTGCAGGCCTCCCCGATGTTCAGTTCGGCTGAAAACAGTGATTTTCGGCCATTTCCGGTTTTTGCGAAAACCGGAAATGGCCGAAAATCGCTGTTTTCGGCCGAACTGAAGATCGGGGAGGCCTGCAGAGGCTCGCGCAGGCCTCCCTGAAGCCCCCACAGGCCTCCCCAAAGCGCCTCCAAGCCCAGGTAAGTAAAAACCTTTTTTTTTCTTTATTTTATGCTTCATAGGATGCATGCGTCCTATAGACTGATGCGTCCTATGGAGCGTAAAATACGGTATATTTCTTTCTAGATCACCCTTTTTAAAAAAAGTCTCATAAAGCTACAGTAGGTGGGTCCCGATACAGTGTCATTTTAAACAGTGGTTCCTGGTGCTAAAACGTTTGGGAACCACTGCTTTAAATGATCACTTTTGTCATAAGGAATAACTTAACCACAATGCATTTCTACACATGCCTACCCAGAAGTATGTCTGAGTTTAATGGGACTTACGGTATTCCCAGGGACGTGTGTATAGGATTGCAGCCCCAATCAGACTACGATCCTATACATATTTATCTATCTATGAGTAACAGCCCAATCCTATTGGGCTTTAACGCTGGCGGAATGAGCATTCCACTAGCATTAATGGCCTTACAGTAATTGCAAAAGGTACAGTACTCCAACAGCACACGGAGGCACACACTGTTGGAGCACCAGCAAGAAAGCTGGAGCCTTCCCCCGCATGCTGGAGAATCACCACGGACCTGCTGATGCAGATAAGGTGTTGGGGAGGCGGGATGGGGTGGGGGAGGCAGGGCTGGGGAGGGCAGAATGAGTAGGCGATGGGGGCAGGGTGAAGGCAGGTCTACTCTGGGAAGGGGTGGGTTCTGTGACAACAGCAGCCAAATCCTAGCCCCCTTCCTGGACCTGATCCCATGGCCCGGGTCCACACAGACCTGAGCCAGTGATTTTGCTAGTGCAGATCCGAGTAGTCCCTTCCACACTGTGGTGTCTTACCCAGAGGAGACCTCTGTGACTGCCCCAGGATGCAGTACAAGCCATTTGGGCAGCACTGTATCAGCAGGGGGGGGGGGAGAGAAGGATTAATCCACATTAATGATCAGATTTGGATTTAGAGGCCAGTGATTGCCTGGGAATTCCCATTATTCTAATTTTTTTTAAAAAAAGATTAAAAGAATCATGCTATTGTTCAGATATGGTATGAATAAATATAGATTCACTGATCCATGCATATCAATGTATCATTTGTCACGATGAGGATACATCATGGATGCAGATGGTGCATCAAAGTTTTGACAGGGACTACGAATGCAATAGAAAATAAGGTGTTTTAAAAAAGGAACAAATGGAAGGAACACTGAAGACACTTCTCTCACTATATATTACATTCTGTCTGGTGTTATATATATACGGTACACATAACACTCCAGACAGACAGACTGCATGAGCAAGGCCTACATATGTCAATATTCGCTAGAGGGTTCTACACAGCAGGAGCAGGAGAAAACTCAAGGCTCGCTCCTGCAGTGCTGCACATCTACAACCTACATGCTGGAGTACAGAATGAACAAGACTTTAATTCAGATGGATGCCTGAGTGGGAAGATATTTAGTAGTGGAGCCAAACTGCAGAAGGTTCAACATTTATTCCCTGGTTCTACCTAATAAAAAGACGACGGGTAGCAGGCTGACAAAGATCTCTGCATGAGACCTTGGAGAAGGGTCTTAGAGAAGAGATAGTTGAGAGTAGACCCTACCAAGCTAGGAGGAAGAACGGTCTGACTCAGTGTAAAGCAGCTCTGCCTGTTCATAAGTGGTAGCAATTTCTAGACACAAGTGGTTGACTCAAGCGCTAGTCAGTTCAGGTGTATGTTGAGGCTATCTGTCCTTCCGAGATACAGAAGAAGCTATTGCTCAGGCATATTTAAGAGAAGGAAGTCAGGCGTGTGTGCATACATACACACACACTCAATCTATTGCTAGTGCTGTGCCTGGAATAGTTCTCAGCATTTTCAGAAACTGCACATGATGCTTTACAAGGATTCCCCATGGCCTGAGCTGAAATGGCGAAGGAATCCCTCAAGGCAAAAATGCTCTCTGGTAGGCCAGAGTATCCAAGTGTAACTGTAGCTTTCAGCTTCTGATTGAAACATTAACTATCATTACATGAGTTCCTGTCACAGCTGCAGCAGTGGAAAGACAGCGGTTGTCTTGAGCTTAGATGTATTAAAGCATAAACATGAAGGAAACTGGGAAAAGGCACTGCATATCTTTGAGGAACCGAAACACAGGAGGAGGAGGCCAAGTCTTTAAATATTGAAGGCAATTTGTAGAAACCATCACCAGTTGGCCATCACTGACAAATGCAATATTTGTGCTCTGTCAGCAGTTGTGGCTAATGACCCAATTTGCATAGGGAAGATGGATAGTCAATGGGGGTTATTGCCTGCTGTACATCAAGCTAAGGGGGGGGGGGCTCAGCAAGAGAATATTCAGTCATGAATGCTGGATGCCAACAGAAAAGGTCATGTCAGAAAGCATCTTTTCCCCAGCCTGACAGTTGTGGGATTTTCCCCAGCTATGGCCCATTAAACATTTGCTATGAATGTTGCATCTGCATACCAGTCTTGTACAAACCATGAATAATACACACACACACCCCAAAACAAATGGAGCTGCAATGGAAATCAGTCCTGATGAACTTAATAGGCTTGCACTGCAGGCTGCTTTGAGTAAAATTCACAACTGGCCAGCTGTTAGCTAACATAACTGTATCCTGCTAACTGGGCAAGAAGCACCTTTCAAAGTGGTGTCCTCTTATATTTAGCGGGGGGGGGGGACCAACTGCCCCTCTTCTCCCCAGCATGGCGTCTTTTCCAGTGGCTGTTGCTGGTGTCCCTTCTGTATTTTTAAAAAAGATTGTGAGCTCTTTGGGGACAGGGAACCATTTGATTTATTTTACTATGTAAACCGCTTTGTGAACTACTCTTGCTGAAAAGAGGTATATTATTCTTAATAAAATAATAACAATAATATCCTGTTTGTCTTATGATATGCCATTCAAGGTTTCCAACCAGCCGTTCTGCCCCCGCCCCCATTCAAAATGCATTGTTATAAATGTAAATTAATATATTTTGACTCGTGTACATTTGACCGATCTGTTCCCTCACCTTTGCATTAGGGGGCAGTCTAACGTACCCGCACATGCTTTGTAAAGGGCCTAATCAAGTGGCTAACAAATGGAATGAAAAGATTTCCACTGTGAGCAAGGCTGAGCTACATTTTCTCACGTTTTGATTTGTGGGTTAGAAGCACTGATGAGCTGGAGGTTCATAGAACTTTAGGCTTGGATTTTGGTAGGGTTCGAGGGCAAGAGAGGGGCTGGAACAGGCTTCCTTGCTTCACATTTCTTTGTCACCGTCGCTTCTTTCATGGTAGTACGAAGCAATCTTCTTGCTGGTGGCCCTCCCAGTGGCATTACTGCATTTAAGTTAAACAGAAGCTCTAGGTACATTCTTGAAATGCCGGAACACAATACTTGTGTATGTGCCCAAGCCACCTGTTACCCAAAGCTGGAAGGAGTTGGATGATGAAAGAAAAACCACCCCTAGTCAGCACAACATCAGGGGTAGGGGGAAGGCCCAGACAGCCTAGATGAAGCAGCTGAGCACCATGCTGATGTTGTCAAGGCAATGTGACTATCCTGGGTGGGGAGAGGCCCAGATGTCCCAGGGGGCTTCCCTTCAGGGCTTCAGGCACTCACAGCCTCTGTTGGTTTATACATAGTCAGAGAGGCTGAGGCCAAGAGGGAGCAGCCCAGAGAAAGGAAGCAGCAGGCAGGGAGTTATGCTGGAGAAGGACCAAAGGCAAAGCAAATCTCTGCCTCCACTAGCTCTGAGATCTCTGAGGGCAGGTGCTACGGAGGACTGCTGAGTGAACAAAATCAGTCCATTGGGACAGGCCTCCATCATCCCCTGGTGGTCACGTCTAGTCCCTGCAGGTGGAAAGGTGACTTCTGCTAATACCGCCCAGCTGGAAGGGATTATTCAGAAATGATTCAGACAGCAATGTGAAGCATTCATGTTAAGAGTTCGGATTCTTCCACAAGGATTCACAGTCTGACAAGCGAAAGCAAAACTTGCCATCAGTGATTCCACACGTTCTCGTGAAGATGGACATGCGTTGATAGGGTCCACAGCAGATTTTGCACATTCCCTGATCAATATGGATGTTGCCACAAGGACCAAAGTTGGACAATGTGAATTGATCAACGAAGGATTTTGATGTTATTCATTCCCCCCCCCCACACCCATTAAAACACGCAAGAGAGAGGATTGGATTTAAATTGGGCCACTTTATTAATTATTAATTCAGCATACCTCCAGCAGGGAGCAAACTAAAACTCCTACCCCCCCACATGCGGGCATCTACCAATGGTGAAATTGTGCGAGACCGTATCTTCCCCAGATTCATCGGTGAAACTACCCTGACTCCAAGCCATGATCTGGCTGGAGACAGCACAAGCTTTTCACAGTCAACCCCAAAGGGTCAAGGAAGCTGAACTGTGCAGACTCCCTGTAGTGTAAGAAGTTCCAGAAGATTGGAAGGAGCCAAGTATGATGTCAGCAGTGGACCCTTGTTGACAGTTTCGGGCAACAAGGAGTTAACAGCTGAAGACTTGGACTTTGACAGGACTTTGACAGGACTGGACAACAAGGGGTTAACACCCAGGACTTGCGTGGGTGGAGGCACATCTGCAAACAATTGGGCGAGGCCCCACAGGTGTTGCTGATAATTAGGAAGAAGCTGGGACTTTGGGTGCAGTGGGTGTGGCTCGCAGCTGCACTCAATTAGCACTAATTGGGACTTTCACAGCTGTGGGCAATAATGAGGGCAGTGATTGCAAGCCCACAGCTGCAACCAATAAAGAGTTGATAAGGACTAAGAGTATAAAAGCAGCACCAGTAGGAGCAATAAGGCACTTTGCGAGCTCGCCACGGGGACATGCTGCCAGATTGCTGAGCGACGATGACGACTCTGCTCAGACAGGGAACCTCTGCTAGATTGACTACAGAACCAAGGACCTTGGACCAGAGAAAGGAGCCAGAGGAATTCTACCACCAGCCATGGAGAAAACTCACCTGGACACTTGCTGAAAAAGACTGGTTTGGGGGGATTTTTGGAGGGAGACTATTTCTGTTGTGTGGACTGCTTTGCAGAAGGGTTTCTGCTTTGGGGAGAATTTATGGGTGTTGGAGATAAGGTTTGCTTGTAAAGCAATAAATTTTGTTAATTGCCTGTCTGGAGTAAAGTAGCCTTTTTTGCACACAGCATTATAACTACACGAGAAGAGAGAGGTGCTAATCAGCCTAAGCGGGCATTTGGAAAGCATTTCAGAGGGAAATTGTTAAAGGGAACAAAAGTAACTCCTAAGAGTGGAGTTTGGATCAGAACAAATTGGGTTAACGGGACAAATTGGCACCAGAAGTGGGGCGACAAATCCCAATTAAAACATTCCCCCAGGCTTGAGAGCACTTAAGGTTGCCTTTGCAATTCCAACCCAGAGGGCTCACCAGCCGAGCCAGCCTTGCCGAGCCAGGAAGCATTTGACGAGCAGTACTGGTTTACCCACCAACCTTGCTTAACTCAAGGTGCACTACGACCAACCAACTTTTAAAACCCGTGCCCGCATGATACCTGCCTAGAGTTACCAAACATAAATGGCAATTGCAGCCCAATCGTATCCGTTCCCCCCCCCCACTGATGCAGCTGCACCAAAAAGGCTTGTGGTGCACCCTGCGCGGGGGGCGGGGACTCAAGGGTTTCAAGGGTTTCCAGGAGATGTATGAAACATTTATACTTGCCTCCTGGTAAGTTCCTGGGCCCTCTGTGTCTCCTCGGACATACATCTCTTTTTGTGGCATATGTCCGAGGAGGGAAGTGGGGTTGGGAGGTTTGCAAAAAATGGATAGGATGTGGCATGCACCATTGCTGGCTGTTTCCTCCCCCTCCTCACACAGTTATGCCCCCAGCCCTCACATCCCCTGTCCCCACCACTGATTTGCCATTGGCAGCAACCACTCCGGACCCCACTGCCATGCACAATGCAGCAGGGCTGAGGGAAGCAGCAAAAAACACTGCTGATAGCTCTCCAGCTCTTAGATGCAAAGGCACCAATCAGGTGCCTTGCTTTTTGCGCCCATGCCTCACGTGGCCCCAGGGCGGCCAGGCAAGATCGGTCAAAACAAGGCAAGCTCACCCTACTGGGATTGTTTGGAAAATTGATATCCTGCCCTTTCCCCTCCCATTAAACAGGCCCTCAAGGTGGCTAACAATATAAAAATTAAGAACAACAATATAATCACAGAAGCAGAGCAGGCTTCTGATATTTTTGCCTGCCTCTCCCTTTCTCTGTTTCTTTTCCATCACAGGACAGTTGGTGTTAAATGGCCCCGTAAAGGGAAGAGGAAATTAATTACCTGATTAACATGAATACTTCCTATTGACATTCCAAACATTGCTTGGGAAATATGCATAGTCCCCAGGTGAAAAATGTGGGTGTCAACTGGCCGGTGTGCACACTGCCTGATTACCATTGTACCCTTCTGCACATTCTCCCACTTCAGTCAGAGCCTATGCATGTTACTTGTGCAATGTGCTCAGTTCCCGGATCATGCTGTCCGTTTGCGTACATTCTCCATGCCTTCTAGTGAATGTGCATCATCACCAGTCTTTATGCACATTCTCCATGCATTGTGCATTTGTTGCAAGACAGACAGACAGACAGACAGACAGACAGACAGACAGGAGCATTAAAAGGTTGCATTAGTTACTTCTCCTGGCTACTACTTTCGTGGGGGAAGGGAAGGTGACACCTGACGAATATAAAGTAATGCATTTCAACCAGCAGCTATGCAATGTAAATAGGTTTCCTAGTACAGAGCCTGCTTGGAATTGAGTTCACTCACACATAAACAAGCAGAACTGAGCAGAATCCAGCTGTGAAAAGCAATGGCACCATAATTAGGTTGTTTTAAACCATTTGTGGGAGGCTCAAAGTGTGCTCATCTGGTTACATTTATTGGGTAGATAAGATCGGGTGGCCAAAGGGTAGGCATTTATCGGGTGGCCAATGGCAGTCCATAAACAGAGACCAAATCTCAGCAAGATTGCATTTTCTTCTTCCCCAGATCATTCCACAGTCAGGGGTGGGGGTGGGAAACATTAAATTTTATTTTCCATGTTACTTTTTGTCTTGTGATGACCTCTCCTGGCTAAGCTGTTCATTATCCTTGATGCAAATAGTTAAGAGTCTTCAGATTACTGCTGTTTGATATTGTATAGAAATATAGATCACCTGAAGTCTTTGCCGCTTGGTACAACTGGGTTTGAGAAATGGCACCTAACAATATAGTACTGTTTCCATAGGTCTAAGTATTTGGTCATCATGATATTTATAGCATGGCAAACATCGGGCACACACCTAATTCATTTTCATATAAGATATTGGTGTTAAACTAGAAGTATTTGCTCATGACAGCCTTTGAGTAATTAAAGTAAAAAAAAAAAAGAGTTACAGTGAAATGGGCCAAACCACATTGAAGGATATAGAGTCTTGAAAAATTATGTCTTTTCAGCCACTCCTGCTACTAAAAAGTATATCTTGATTAAAAAAAATACTCAGTGGTTTAATTCTGCACCAGCTAAAGACAACAGCAGACTTTCCTGAGCAAGTGAACAGTTTTCAAATTAACAGCTTGTACGAAACGTGCAAGCAAACTTTCGATGTATTCATAGTACAACTCTGAGATTGCACGCAATTCTGCAGACACTTACTTATGACAGTTGCCTTCAACATGCAATTGTGTTTAGACTTGCAGTGACATGCATATCCAGTTCTCTAGGAACTAGTCTATTACTTTCCATTTCCATGGTAGGACATCAAGGCAGCAAGCCTAAAAACATTCACCCATCAGTAACTCACTTGAAGTCAGCCTGGTTTCTCATATAAGCAGTTGAAAGTTTATTTGCAGGGGTGAGAATTTTGATTATTTGATCTTCATTGTTTGTTTAGAAAGTACTGTATTTGCAACTATATCATCCCGCTCCATTAAAAGTAATGTAGTTTTGCCTTTGACTTCAAAAGGATATGAATTACGCATTATTATATGCATTATTTTCAAGAAGTGGCTCTTACTGACTGCGCAATCCTGTGTAATTTTGCACCGGTAGATGCACCGGTGTAAGTGCACTTACACCAGTGCATCTGCTGTTACACCGGTACATCTACTGTTACACCAGTGCAAAGTTACACAGGATTGCGCTGTCAAAGTATCTCTCCTTGACCCCTAACATCTAATTCACTTTTGTGCACCAGCAAGCAAGCAATAAAAACTGGACATCAATCCAACCGAGGTGTAAGTGAAGACCTGCCAAATACTTTGGCAAAACTTTGGCTACATAAATGCATTACAAAAGTTTAAAATTAACAACTCTGCTTCCTTGCTCTTTCACTGTCACTTGGAAGGACAAATATACTTTTATACGTCTCTGCAGGATTCTGTTTCATGTATTTTTTTTTCGTATGCTAGCATGTAATTGTTATAATGGCTCAAGAAAGCAGATGAGCTCATATGGCTTGGTTTTCTTTCTGCTTCTGTGCATCTGCTTCCAGCCAGTCCCTCTTCCACCTTTACTATTGAACTGGCAATAAGTGCATTCTCTATGATTGGCAACAAGGGATTCCAAGGTAATAACAATAAAAAATAGTTGGAAAGATGGAGGCAAAAAAAGAACGACAATTTGATATGCCCTTTCTATATCACACAGAGAGATGGATTTTAAAAGATAATCAGTTAATTGACACAAGCTTCTTCTCCAACTTTAAACCATGTTAAGCACTCAGTTGCATGATGACTACGGTATATGTTAGCCCGGCAGATGTTATAACGAGGACTACAGATCTGAACACATGAACAAGCTATTTTTCCCTTCCTGATACAATGCAAGGAGGTAACGCATACTAATCATCCTGCAAGCCATGGATATAGCAGCAGTGGAATACGAAGGTGGCTTAAAAATATTGTGTTGGGTATCTTTAAGGTAACCTGAAGACAAATACAGGTATATAAGGTCTGAGCTTTGATGCTGCAGCAAGCAGGGGAGAGCACAACAGAGTCTTTACTGACTTTCTGCTGTGTTACATATCACCTCCTAGCACTGACTGGGAAGGAATTCACATTCAGAATATAAATGGGATAAGACATCAGCACTGAGCAGTAAACCTCAGTATTGGATTGCTTCTGAAAGGAAGGGGGAAATTACTCAAACCAGAAAGTACTTGAGGATTCTCATATGTTAATATGCTGAGCTATATTCTTTTGGGGGACATGTATGGTTTTGAGTGTATCAGAGACATTGGCATAACATCCCTTCTGTTTGGGGACTTAACTTGGGCTAAAGCTCATCGGGGCTCATCCGGTGCATATATTTATCACACATAGTCTCAGCCTTGGAATCTATCTCCTAAGAACCAATATAAGTTCCCCAGAGCAAGTGCAAAGGGCACTTCCTTAGCCACTGAGGAACTACAGACTGTCCCCACACATCAAGGATTAGTGGAAAGATGCACAGAGCTGTGAGACCTGTTTTCAATCACGATTGAGCTCTGACATCTCCCCCCCCCCCCCCCAGAAATGAAGTCCGACTTCACTCTAGAACTGAAGGTGACAGATAGAAATGTGCAGTCAAACCCCAGGTCTTGTGCTCTGGCAATTAAATCTTCAAAGCGATTTATTGAAAGCAAACAGCATGCAGCAGTACCCACATCCCAAAAACAAACTGTACAGCTGGCCCAGAAAGCCTCGTGCGTGCAGAGCAGAGAGTGCTTGTCAGTACACCGGGAAGGCAAAAAGACAACTGCAGATCTTTGAAGTATCTTTTGCATATATTAGAACAGCATCTCTCTCTCTCTCTCTCTCTCTCTCTCTCTCTCTCTCTCTCTCTCTCTCTCTCTCTCTCTCTCTCCAGGAGGCGCGATTCAACACTTTATTCTGACATCTGCCGACCAACGCTACAAAACTTAACAGCAATTTTCAACTCGCAAGGTGTAGCCTTGCATCTCGTCCCGTAGATCCGGCCACAGGATCAGGCCCTCTCGAAGCACTCGGGATGTTGCAATCCATCCCTGAAATTCTCTTTAGCTCATCGGTTGGTCGCTAGTCATTTCTGTACCACCTTTCACTCAAGATGGAAAAATAGACCTGGCAGCTCAAATCCAACTTAATTGATTTTACTTTGGGCAAGTAAAACTTTTTTTTTCCTTCCAAGCATCCAGCCTCTTCCAAGCAGACCAGCAGCAAGAGCAGCTGTGAAATCCCATGCGAAATTCCCTCTCCTGAGCACGCACACAAACGCTCCTGGTTTTGAAAGTCGCAGGCTTGCAAAATCCCACTAAGCATCGGCCAAAGGAAGAACTTCCTTGAAAGCCAACTAGCAACCGCCAGGCAGCCTCCTAGGGTCCAACTTAGTTTCACCAGCAGCCTGCACGCTCCAACAACATGCTCCAACAACACGCTCCTCATTCCTGCAAGAGTTTATCAGAGCCACTTTCCTGCCTCTGCGGTGATCGCTCCGGAAGCAGAGCCACCGACACAAAACCCAAGCCGAAACCGAGCCCTTACGAGAGCAGCCGAGTCCCCCGAACCGCCCTGACAAGCGAGCTACACTTCGGCTTCATGCGGAAGCGAGGTACTTACGGGAGGCTGGGAGAGCTGTCCGGGCTCTACAGCTGATGTTGCTGAAAATCCACAGGAAGAGAGCTGCCCTGCAGCCGGCTCGGAGAACCACAACCATCCTGTACTTCCAGACTCCCCGTTAGTCCAAGGCGCCAGGTGCAGAATAGCTGCCTGCCGGATCCTTCTCTGTGCCACGACCTCCCTCAGCAAAATAGATCTTCACCTTGGGAGCTCTCGCGCTCTCTTTTTCACGCTTTCCCCTCCTCAGCGAAGTCTCAGAACTTTGGCTTCCTCTTAAATGTTGCCCTGTGTATTTCACCTAAATCAAGGAAGTCAGAAGGGTGGGTGGGAGGCAGGAAATGCCAGCCCCCGGGAAACAAGGTGCTGAAGTGGGGGGGGGGTATCCAGAGGGAGCGAGAGAAGCAGCTGTTTCTCGCTGCTGATGCTGGAGGAGCCACTGCAGCTGAACACTTCGTGGCGCACAGCGAAGGGCTGCTAATGCGCCCTGCTCGGCTTGCTCTACAGATGTACACCCAGCGCGCGCGCACTCGCAGCCAGCCAGGAAGCCAAAACGCGCATTCAGATCGGGAGAGCGAGCCCAGAAGCAGAGACACTCCCGCCGCAGAGGAGCTGCCTCAGAGGCTCTCTCCTCCTGCATTCATCATTCGCCAGCAGGAGGAAACACTGCCACCGCCACGACTACTAGCAGAAGCAGCATAACCAGCAGCCTAGAGCGAGGCGGGGGGGGGGGAAAGCTGATGGGAAAATCCTCCCTCCCCTCCTTCTGCTTCTGTGCCTTCTCCCGGCTCCTCCTCTTCAATGAAGCCCTCTCCGGCTGCGATAGCCCCCTCCCCAACTCTTCCTCACTTGTCTAGTTTCAAACCAAAAGCAAAAGGAACATCCCTCCACCAGCAGCCCCCACCCCTTGCGGTGAGGTTCACGCAGGAGGGGCGAGAGAGAAGGGAAAGGGGGAGGCGTCTGAGCGCGCTAATCTGCAAAGCCTATGTCGCTGTCCGTGGTGCTGAAGTTGGAAGCTTAGCCGCCTTAACCTTGCGGGGGGGGGGGTTGTTCCTCCTCCTGGTTTCTTTTGCCTTTCTCGGAGCCGAAAAAGGGGAGGAAAACCCAGGCCCCTCTCTGCCGGCTTCCTGCCTCCTTCGGTGCTCCCCCTTCAAACCGAGATGGTACAGGCTTTCTCTGCTCCAACCTCCTGGGATACACAAGCGAAGCAGTCCAGCAAGCAAGTCTTCCGAGCGGTCCTAAGCATTATAATTAGAGGCTCAGCATCCCGCCTGTGAAACAAGCAAGGACTGCGGAAGGCTCCAATGCAGATGTTTTCCACTGTGCAATTAAACACACAGACACACACTACACACATACAGACACACACAAGGCGGGCAGGCGGGAAAGCGGCATTAAACAGAGGGATTACTTGAAACCGACCGGTAATGCAATCAGGCACTATTGTAGCCTTTGCTACGACACAGAGGTTTCAAGAACCACTTCGAAACCCTTCTCTCTCCCCTCCTTGTCTCCCTCCCTCCCCTCAACAGTCTGAGATAAAAGTAACTGCGCTCTAGCTGTCGCAGCACAATGTTTGCTATTATTCACAATGTATTTAATGTTGACAGTTTAGGTAGATAATTAATATGTCTGCTATTCTGTTATCTTGACTGCATAAGGTAAAACATGTCTTCTTTTCTTTAAAGGCTATTGTATAAAGACATCCAAATGTTTCTCAGAAATGCTCCTGGTTTTGTGTGTGTGTGTGTGTGTGTGTGTGTGTGTGTGTGTGTGTGTGTGTGTGTGTGTGTGTGTGTGTGTGTGTGTGTGTGTGTGTGTGTGTGGGAGAGAATTAGATTTTTTTAAAAAAAGTTTTCTAACAAGACATTAACTTCAGTGCCTTTGTTCAAATTGAGGGAGGTTTTTTTTTTTTTTTTTTGGCCTGGGACTGGATAATTCTAAAAAAAAAAAAAAGTTTTGAGGGTCTGGGGGGGGGGCATGTGCAGAAAACCCAATTCTTTTTTAAATCATATTTGACAATGGAACATGTGCATGTGCCCCTCCAGAACCTGGCCATAGTGTCAGCATGGAAGACAGCCAGGAGTGTCACAAGGTCTTTGGGTGCCAGACACAAGCTTCCAAATCCCACCTCACCATGACCCCTGCAGGAAGCAGGAGTGAAGAGGGGAAGTTGCTATCAGTCCATGTTTTTGTACCGCACCCCTTTAAAAGCTGCAGAGGTCAGACTTAGATCTCTCAGTTCCTGATTTACTGTGCAATCCTGTGCAATCAGCCGCCTGTGGAGTGTGTGCTCTGTAGGTGCAGGTGTCGAAAATGTGCTGTAAAGCATGGTTTTGACACCTGGAGAGTAAGGGCTGTTGGCCAGAGACTGGCAGCCCTTACTCCGCCTCTCCCCAGACCTGGCACCCACTGGTGCAGGTAAATCCTGCACCGGTCACTGACAGGGGCAATCAATGCAGGGGCAGTCAGTGCTGAGGCAGGGGGATGGAGAGCTGGGCAGTGAGGGAGGGCAGCTGTTGGGCGAGCTGGGCTGGGAGGGGTTGGGAATATCGTGGCGAGCTCTGCCAATATCCTGTGCTCATTCCCGGCCTGGGCAGCCCTTACCCTGACACCCTGGATGTATGCTGGCTCCAGAGCCGACGTACATCCGAGGAGGGGCTGGGCAGCCCTACACCAGGGGAAGGGGTCAAGGGGATGAACGTCCCCTTCTCCTGAGGTGTTCCCAGGCTATGCCAGTGAGACCCAGGAAAGGCGCTGGATATGCTGGCCAGCTCTTTAGGCCAGACGCATATCTTTACGCAGGATCGGGCTGCCCATCTTGCCATGATCTTAGTTTCTTTCAAAGCTGCTGCACCTGCATGGATCACATTCTGGTGTGGGAGAGAGAGAGAGAGAGAGAGAGAGAGAGAGAGAGAGAGAGAGAGAGGTGGAAGCAGGCAGGCAAGTAGGTTGGTACCCAGGGCATCAAGGAGGGAGGCAGCAGTGCCTGCCACTCTCCTGCACCTGCCACCTGAGGCAACCCCCCTCCCTTGCTACCTGAAAGGACCAGCCCTGGATCCAACTCCTGCAGGCTTTAAAGGGGCCAGGGGGAGGAGGGAGGCCACTGGCAACCCCTTCTTTGCACCCCACCCCCATTTCAAAGCCTGTAAGGGTCATATCTGACCCCTGCTGCAGCAGGTGACTCCACTTCTCTTCTCCTTCTGGAGGAGGAAGTAGAGGAGAGTGATGGGGGAGACACGTCACCCACCACCACTATCCACTCCTCCACTTACTCTTCTAGAAGGAGGAGGGGAAAGTGTGGAGGCAGAGGAGCCACTGCTGCAGCAGTTGGCAGATAGCACCTCTGCAGGATGCACCCAAGAAGGGCCGATTGGTAGGGAGAGGAGGTGGGTAAGGGGGAGAGAGAGAGAGCAGAGGTGCTGCGGTGGGGTGACCCCAGCAATGGTAAGGGTGGTGGGTGTGGCCTCCTCACCATGCTTCACAAAAAGGACACTTCGAGTCCATAGAAGGTAGAAAAGTGGTGAACAACAGATACGGGGGGGGGGGGGCAGCAGATGAGCTAGATTGCATAGGTGTAGCAGTGGCACCTCATTCACACAATGCCTCAGACAAGGGGGGGGCAGGGTTAGGGCAGTGTAGCAATGCCGCATGCCAGCTCCTGGCTTCCATCATACTCTAACAAGATCTATAAATGGAATACAAAGATGCAGTTATACTGAGAGATACAGGCTTGAATTGATTATTCCTGGCTGTTATTACATTTTGCAGGAAAGGTAACTGGGCTGCATCCTGAGATATCATCAAGAAGGGAAAAAAGACAGAACGTTTTGCTCCCTACCCCAGCTGTATCCTCAGGTTCATCTCTCTTTATTGTCTTCCATAAAGACTGCCACTTAGGCCTATGGCAAAAAAAAAAAAAAGAAGTGCTAAACTTGGGCTGCTGTTGTGGTGAGGGCAAAAACTGGTCCTCTAGATTGGACACTGGGAAGTCTACCACCACTGACAGGGATGTTGAGGGTGGGGTCCTGTGGTGTATCTGTACCCAGGACACACAGACATGCCTCCCATGGAGTCAATGCAATGTACAGGCTCTTCCACACACACACACACACACACCTCATCATAATGATGGGCATCTTGCTAGTAAATATATAAAGAATGAGTCACTTGCTTTCAAAACTACATTTGGAGAGGCATTTTGTTTGTTTGTTTCATCAGCATATAATTAAGCATGAATCATCAGGGGGATAAAAGGAGGCATACACTTTTCTGTGGCTGTCTGTAGATCCCCCAAGGAAATGGTTCTTTCTTCTTCCCCCCTAAGCCTTAAGACATGACCTGCTTATATAGATTGTCATTCTTCAGTTGCCCAACTGAAGGGCACGAACCTTCGTTACGAAGGACAGAGAAAGTACTTCTGCATGAAAGAGCCCCCATCTCTCTGCTTTGTTATGTCACTACAAAGAGCATGGATTGACTGTGTGAATCCAGTCTCAGCCACTTGCACAGTTCTGATCAAGAGGGTGACCCAATTCTGCTTCTTCAGTGTTAATTCACACAGAGTTCAACAAAGATTTACCAACAAGTATTGAGGCAGGTTTACACAGACACGTTCTGTCTCTCTGCTGGTTTTCTTTTCTTTTTTTTGTATATTTCAAAATGATTCTTTAAAAAAACAACAACCCATGATTAAAATATTCTCCCAAAATGCTAGAGGTTTATTTAAATCCAAGAAGAACACTTTTCAGTACTGAGTACACTCTGCATTTTTGTTCATCTGCATACATGGTGATACAGTTCTATTCCAGAACTGAATGAAAGTGACTTTCTTCTAATTGAAAAATAGCAACCACTCAAATTGCTTTTCAAACAGCCCAATCCAGCGCAAATCCCTGCGTGGTGATGCAGCGGCACGGGTTGCACTACACCCTGTAGGGGATCTTTGGCTGCTGGAGGTCTCCTTGGGCTAAGGCAGCGGTTCTCAAATAGTGGGGCGCGCCCCCCAGGGGGGGTGCGAGGCTCCGTAAAGGGGGGCTCGTTGCAATAGTTAGTGTGTATGCTTTGCGCCACTTATCTTGATTGTAGGAGCCTCCAGCGACGATCTAGTTCACCGACGATCTCTTCCGGGGAGCAGATCGTTCCTCTGCTCCCCAGCACGAACTCTGTAACGCGCCTAGGAGCGCTTTGCAGAGTTCACGCATGCGCAAGACGACAATGTTGCCAATCGTCGTCTTGCACATGCGTGATTCACAGCGTGAACTCTGCAGAGCGCTCCTAGGTGCGTTACAGAGTTCGCCCCGGGGAGCAGAGGAACGATCTGCTCCCCGGAAGAGATCGTCGGTGAACTAGATCGTCGTTGGAGGCTCCTACAATCAAGATAAGTGGCGCAAAGCATATACACTAACTATTGCAACGAGCCCCCCTTTACATTAGTTACATTGCATTAGTTATATTAGGGGGGCGCGAAATTTTTTCTTCTTCATAGGGGGGGCATGAGAGAAAAAAATTGAGAAGCACTGGGCTAAGGGAACATTTGTCCCCTTGCTCCAGGGTAAACCCCAGTAGCCTCAATGGGTCAACTTGGACCTGTGCCCCAGCAATATCACTAGTGCAAGTCTACATTGATCCATGCAGGCAGATCAGGCACAGGAGCTTGGATACGGTGCATGCTGGCGCCGCCTGTTCTGCCCCCCTCCTGGGCCTGATCTACCAACCCTCCCCCTGTCCTCCCCCATTCAATCCCCTCTCTGCCCATCCCCCATCCCTGCTCTGGTCTTACATGGTTTGGGGGGCGTTTCTGTGACTTCTGGTGGCAGCAGGAAGGTTCTGGCCTTCTCACACGAGTGCACGGCTATTGAGCTGTTGCAGAGCGCTTTATGGCACTTTTGTGATAGTGTCTCTTAGGCTGGATCGGGCCACAAATTAAATGAGCAAAACCTCATATATTGAATCAGTACCATTTTTTAAACGAAGTACAGAAATGTTAAGAACAGCCTTGCTGGATCAGGCCAAGGGTCCATCTAGTCCAGCTTCCTGCATTTCACAGTGGCCCACCAGATGCCTCAGGGATCACACAAGACAACAAGATACCTGTATCCTGTCACTACTCCCTTGCATCTGGCATTAAGAGATAGCCTACTACTAACACCCAAAGGTTGCATATATTCATCATGGCTTGTAACCGGTGATAGACTTTCCCTCATAAATCTGTCCAATTCTGAGTTAAACACTTCCATATTCCGGGGGATACGTCATTTTAAGAGAGATGACAGGTTTTTAAAACATTAAAAAACAATTGATGTTTCACCACGTAAGAACTCGTGGCTTCATCAGAATAACAAGAGCAAACAGCTGAATACAAGCTTCCGTTGGTCTTCTTAGAGCAGTGTTTCTCAAACTGTAGGTCGGGACCCACTTGGTGGGTCGTGACCTGATTTCTGGTGAGTCCTAAAAGCTACCAATTAAAATACTGGTGATGGAAAGATCAGATAAGTAATTGCCTCAAGTCCTGAGGCTATTCAAAAATCAGATAGCTGCTAATTGCCCTGCGAACAACTGAGCTCCTGCAGTCTGTAAGGAACTGAGCTCCTACAGTTTGCAAGCTTGTGTAAATATAGGGAGATAAAATTTGAGCGTCTTTTTTTCTGATGGTTTTTTCCCAAATGACAGGTAGTGGGGGCAGGTGAAGGCTGGGTCACATAACTGAGCCCCTCAAGCCTTGAGGTTACTCATTAGGGCTGCCTCATTACGAGAAATTGATTTTTTGCAAATAAATAAATAAAATATTACTTATAAATAAATCAATATATTATTTCTTTCTAGATCACCTTTTTTAAAAGTCTCATAAAGCTAGGTGGGTTCCCATAGAGTGTCATTTTAAAAAGTGTGTCCTGGTTCTAAAATGTTTGGGAACCACTGCCTTAGGGCATAAACTGCCAGCTTTAGAATCTGACAGAGATGACCAGGATGCAACCAATTAAGCTCAAAAGGGGTGCAGATTGAACAACGCGATCATGTCCCGGGTGTCACTTGTTAGTCAAGACTTCTAGCTAAACGAAAGTAGAAATTAAAAGCACAGAAACCAATAAAAATTACCAAAAAAATTATGAAAATTGTATTCCGCTCTTTGTTCTTGTTATTCTGATGAAGCCACGAGTACTTACGTGGCGAAATGTCAATTGTTTTTAATGTTTTAATAAACGTGTCATCTCTCTTAAAACGACACATCTCCCTGAATATGGAAGTGTTTAACTCAGTAATCTATACTAGTTGTGAAAACCTCAAACTGTCCAATTCACATTTAAAGGCATCTAGGCCATGTGGTGTCACAACACCTTGTGGCAAGGAGTTCCACAGATTATTCCTTATGCACTCTAATATACTTAATATAGTTTTAGTACATTTTATGGGCAAGGGGCCTGGTTATCATTAATGCCATTATCTTAAACCCAACAGCATTACAGGAGTGGTCCCAGTTATTTTCATTTTACAGAGAAAAAAATGAGGCTAAAAGATTGTAGCACTCTTGCTCAAGGCATCTCTAGGCTATTTTCATTGTTCATCACTGAATTGAAATTAACATATAATTTCTAAACAAATAGGATTTCAGATTTTCATGGCCAGCAACAATTGTTGAGTTAGAAAAAAGCAACGGGTAAAAAGCCATGATAAAAACAGTAAAAAACTTTTACAAAGGATTAAAAGTAAAAACCCTAATTAAAACACACAACGCTAACCTTAAAATAACTTAAAACAATTTAAAATAAATTGTACTACTGTTCCACAACGTTTCGCATTGATTTGTATCAAGCTTTATCAAGTGACCCCCAGAAAAGGTGGGAAGATGTTACAGCTCTATGTAACCCTGCCTATTTGGAGAATAGCCTCAGACTCGTGTATCTAATTAGTGAAGCATGCCACTTGCAATGACAGAACTATAGCAAACAACAACAACCAACACCCTCTAAATTGCTTCCTTAAAGTGTTTTTCCTTCCTGCCACATATTCCTGCTTTGAAATTTATTTCATTGCAACTCATTTCACCCACATTGCATTACAACTCATTTCACCTACCCACCCCTGTGGTGCTATTTTTAAAAATCCAAGACAAAAAAAAAAAAACCTGCATCAGCACATACATTCCTGTGCTTAGGCTCCAGGTTTGGGTTGTAGGCAGACTTCTGTCCTGTTCTTGCTTTGCAAAACTCGGAACCAGCTCCGCACCAACAATACTGCATTACTGGGCGCTCCAAACCCCATAATGTTTGTAATTTCTTGCATCCGATATCATACCAAGCTGCATCTGGCATGTTCAAACGTTAACAGTTTTCTGATGCACACTGTCTGAATATGGTATTTTCCATTTGGACATCCATATGCCAGTAAGATGCTGACCATCTGTGTATTTATTATTTTTATCATCAACATTAATATGATTTTGTTATTAGTGTTTGCGTTACCACACATGGAAAGCAAAACATGTATATCTTTAGGAATGCAAATTCCCTGGGTCCTGATCATAAGGAGTTTGTCATCTCAATTTCAACATGCTGGGTGGTGACAAAGAAATTACAAAAGAGAAAAGCAAAGGAAACAAACCATAGAGAAGAGAGCGAAGTGGGAGAGGCAAGGATAACAATGGATAGTGATCGCAAATGCAGTTACATATACAGTAGTTAGGTTTCATTTCAGAAAATAAGGGGCTAGGGGAGGCCAAAGGCCTCACAGAAAAGGTAAGCACTGAAGAGGGATCTGAAAGAAGGGAGGGAGGTGGCAATGAGTGTTATGATGAGAGAAAGTTCTAGTCATGCAGTGTAACAGGGGAATTTTTTATCCTAGATTTTTTTTACCTGATCACCCCAATAAGCATGCCAGACAGAGGCTTGGGTTAAGAGTCACTTTATTGAATGTACAACAAAGACCGAGCGAGCTTATCACCGCCAACGCCAAAGGGTCAAGGGATCTGGACAACACAGACTCCCATAGGCCAAGCCTTAAGGTGATGTTTGCTTATTTCAACCAGACAACTTGCCGGTCAGTCTCACCGATCCAACCAGTATCGTCTGAGCAGTCCTGGCTCACCGTGCTCACCTCAGAATGTATGCCAATTGATACATCCCTGTCTAGCCTGCCTGCACACCACCTGCCAGGGAGGGGAAGTTGAGAAGGAGAACGAAAGTTTCAAAGGGCAATGATAGCTACCTGATTCTGGAGAAGCCTGGCAGGAGTCGAGGGAAGAGGGTGCTCATGTGCCTGTTCCTAGCACAAAATGAAGAGAAACCCTTCTAATCAAACTGCAGGTAAACAGAGGATGTTGCCTAAGGGGTTGATCCAGAGACTTAATGATAACAGCTACAATGCAGATGTACAAGGAATACCTCACAACCAAGATGCAAAATACGGTTTCATGAAGCAGATGTGACCGGGATTTTTTCTCTAACAGGAAAAAAAATTACATACAAAGAGGCAGTTACAAAATGCAGATGTGACTTTGTAAAGTACACATACAAGCAGGAGGCAGTAATTACAGAGAGACTGCATTTAGTAGGGACAATACCAAATGCAAACACAAACAGGAGGTGCAATGAAAGGTGATATTGGAAGCCGGAGGTTGCCGAAAGGTATGATTTCCAGTCCCCAGGGTGTGTGACCTGGGATGACAAACAGAGTTCTTGGGAATGACTCATTTCCTGATTTTCAAGAAAAGCAGTGTCCAATGTTCATATTGTCCATTTGAGGGTATACTGTATGTGGATCCATAGCATAATAGTCCATGATGGCAAAGAGTTGGTTTGGGCAGACAGGTTTGGCTTGAGTGATGCTGCCTGACATCAAAGCATATGCGGTCAAAACATGATTGCGGTCATAGTACCAATGAAAATAAAATATAATAATTTGGGGAAAATCACCACAGGCAGCAAACCTGGTTTGGCCAAACCAACTGGGCTGCTCAGATCCAGCTTCTCCTTCTCTACACAAATATACTCATATAAGACTTTATAGCATTAGTCATGGCTGATCTATGAGATAAATGTAAAGGTAAGGTGTCCCTTGACATTTAAGTCCAGTCGTGTCCGACTCTAGGGTGCGGTGCTCATCCCCATTTCGAAGCTGAAGATCCAGCACTGTCCGAAGACGCTTCTGTGGTCATGTGGCCAGCATGAAAATACGGAACGCTGTTTACCTTCCCGCGAGCAGTACCTATTTATCTACTCGCATTAACATGCTTTTGAACGGCTAGGTTGGCAGGAGCTGGGCCAAGCGACGAGAGCTCACCCTGTTGCGTGGATTCGAACTGCTGACCTTTCGATCAACAGCTCATGGTTCAGTGGTTTAATGCACTGCGCCACCCCGTGGCCCAATCTATGAGATAGCAAAAGGCAATAACTCTCTGCTCTGGGCCGATTGAAACAGGACAGCAAAGTTGCAACAATTAGGCCTTAATCTTACCAGGGCATAGCGTTCCGGCAGCACAAGTCCCTTTATGGCAGCTCAGACCCCGGGCCACCGATGTGCGCTGCTCGTCCACTGCCACAAATGGGCAGCAGTGTGGTGTGCTCAGCAGCAGCTCCCAAAGCCTGTGTTGGCTCTAGTAAGTTGGCAACAGAGAAGAGTTGTGGGTGGGGAAGGGGAGTTTTGGGGATCTTGGGGGTTGGTTGGGGGGGAGAAGAATGGAGGGGGTTGGTCTCAGTGGCATCAGATCCTATCCCCTCTTTCCCAGGCTACCCTGCCCCTTTTCTCTTCTTGGACTTATGCCAGCAAAATGGCTGGTGTAGGTCTGAGGAGACCAGATGATTGGGCAGCCTACTGGAGGGTATGAAAGAAATATTTTTACTTACCTCCTGCTGGCTGTCCAATCACTGCCCCCCCCCCACCGTTGGATGCAGCATGCACTCTGTTACCACGGCTGCATTGGCACCAGTGGTGGGGGATATCATTGGGCAGTTAGTTTATTAAAAAGGAGAAAGAGTGAAAAGGGAAATTAGGAAAGGTTCTATTATTCAAAAGCGGATAATTTTGATAAATTTTCGTCCTGCTCTGAAGGGGGTTGCACTCCCTCTGAAGGAGCAGGTCCGCAGCTTGGGGGTCCGCCTGGATCCACAGCTGCTCCTGGATTCCCAGGAGGCGGCTGTGGCCAGGGGGGCCTTTGCCCATCTTCGGCTGGTGCTCCAGCTGCAACCGTACTTGGATCATGCAGACCTGACCACGGTGATCCATGACACGGTGACATCGCGACTAGATTATTGTAACACGCTCTACGTGGGGCTGCCCTTGAAGATGGTTCGGAAACTGCAATTAGTGCAGAATGCGGGGGCCCATGTGGTCACTGGAGGTAGGCGGTTCGACTCTGTCGGGCCGGTCCTCCGACGGCTGCACTGGCTGCCGATTCGTTTCTTGGCCCAATTCAAAGTGCTGGTTTTGACCTTTAAAGCCCTATACGGCTTGGGGCCAGGATATTTGAGAGACCGCCTACTTCTATATAGTCCAGCTCGTCTCCTTAGATCATCAGAGAAGGCCCTTTTGCAGATGCCGTCGCCCAGGGAGGTGCGAGGGGCGGTGGCCAGAAACAGGGCCTTCTCAGTAGTGGCACCAACCTTATGGAATTCCCTCCCCTTTGACTTACGAACTGCTCCCTCCTTGGACACTTTCCGGCGAGGCCTAAAAACCTTCTTGTTCAAAGAAGCCTTCTGAGTCCTTGCCTTTTTTTAACATCCTGCTGGTACAGGTTTGGAGCTGCTGTTTTTTATGATCTTGTTTTAATTATAGTAATCTTTTTAATCAATTTTTAGATGTTGTTTTTATTAGTTTTTACTAACTGTTTTTACTGTTTTAAAAAGTAATTATTTATGTACTTTTTTTTGTATTGTATTGTATTTTCTGTTGTAAGCCGCCTTGGGTCCCTTCGGGGAGAAAGGTGGGATAAAAATATTGTAAAATAAATAAATAAATAAAAACAGGTCTTGGAATGTAGGCAAAATTGAGTCTTGCCATCAATGACAAATCACAATAAATCTTAATGCAGGTTACCTAGACTTGTCCTTAGCTAGACATTCAGACCAATCTTATCCTGGGCTGGCCCAGTGGCATCACTGCAGGGGGGGGGGCGAAGCTCTAAGTTCCGCTGCGATTGGAGCCTCCGTTACACGGCGCGTTGCTTTCGCTTCCCTGAAAGGTTCCGAAGGCGAGGGGGGCAGGGCTGCTTCGTTCCTCCGTGTAACGAAGGCTCCGATCGCAGCGGAACTTAGAGCTCCGCCCCCCTGCAGTGACGCCACTGGGCTGGCCTGCACAGTGCAGGGTCACTGATACAGGGTCTGCTGCATCCTGTGGGCCAGCTGGGGACCTTTGCCAGTCAGTTACTTCTGGGTCGCAGAGTTCTGCAACTCAGAACTATTTGCTCCGCTCTGAGCGAGTCCACTCAGAGTGGAGCGAAGCAGGAGGCGGGCCCGAAGGGGCAACACCCCCTTGGCTGCCTTCAGCTCTGTTCGGAGGGCTGAACCTGCGAGCTGAAGGCGTGAGTTGGAAGCGACCTGCGCGGCTTCATCTCACAGGTGGAGCCGCTGAACAGAGCTGAAGGGGGTGACACCACTTTGACTTTTTCCGCAGCTCCACCTGTGCGCTGAAGCCACGCGAATCACTTCCAACTTGCGCCTTCGGCATGCAGAGTGTTAGTAGTGCGGCACCCTCCCCAGCACACCACTGAGTGCAGGCCGTGCCCCCTGCACTAGTGACAGTACGTCCCATGGGTGGCTGTTTTAGTTCTATGGAGTTTTGCCAACTTTTTCTTCCAGCACTCGCACTTCCTTTTTGATTCTACTCCCCATTCAGACATGGATAGCTAATGTTTTACTGGCATCTAGATCTTTTATGCAGGTATAAAAAGGCAAAGGTGACCCCTGACAATTAAGTCCAGTCGTGTCCGACTCTAGGGTGTGGTGCTCATCTCCATTTCAAAGCCGAAGAGCCAGCGTTGTCCAAAATATAATGGCTCAGGCAAGCTAAAGAATGATAGGATGATGAACAGCTGCTTCCCAAAAACAAGGCCTGTAAGAAAATACAAAGGGGGAAAATAATCAGATAAGAAAAATCCATAGGGGAAGAACTGGTTGTTTTGAAAAGAGCAAAGGGGAGCAGGTGGATGGTAAGGAAAACTTGTTATAAACCAACCATAATGGGTTGGTTACCAAAGGTGCATTGCAACCACTGTGCATTTAGCTCTAATGGCTAATAATAACAAGTGAGAGGCCAATCCTCCTTGAATTTGCCTACCCTTCTTAAAAACCATCTAAGCTAGTGGTCACATATTGCAATATAGAATTTCATGAGTTCATCATACACTGAACAAAAGCCATTATTTCCTTTTTTGGTCTATCCTGAACCAACTATCAGTGAATTTCACTGGAATATTGTGAGGGCAGAATTATGCATTATGCAAATGCAGCGCAGAAGGGACACTTATAGGGGATAGTAGTTGGGGAGAGGGGTACTGAACCCTCTCCCTATGTTAACCAATTCTCCCCCCCCCAAAAAAAAATGCAATTTCCCCCAAATTATTTTCCCTCAGCTGGGCGTACGTTTGGTTTCAAATTACATGTACTGGGCATAATATGACCTCTCCCTGCCTCCTGCTGGCTCCTCATTGTGTGTGTGTGTCCCCACATTTCTGTTTATGAGGAAAATATGAGGCATTTTGCTTGCAGTCTGTAATTTCATCCTGAGAGGAAGAAAATCTCTATGTTCTCCACACAGTTTGTAATGAAATCACCATGTCCCCCTCTCTGGTCACCTTTATAAACAAAAGGCCAGAGTAGACACGGCATGAAAGATCCCTCATTAGGGTCTCCCATAGGCCTCTCTTCCATCAGTTATCACTTGCATGCTGCTGCTTTGAAATTTGGGAGGAGTGTTAAGCATTTCCTGCTGCCCTTTCCGCAATTTACCCATTGCCCAAAGCTGCTGTGGGGAGAAAAAGACAGGCACACTGTCCCTACCATCATGCTTAGTATATGTCTAGCACTTTCTGAGTGTTTAAAAGCATTTCACAGGTATTATGTTGTAATTCTTACAACAATCTTATAAGGTAAATAAATAGTATGATCCCCATGTTGCTGTTGAGAGGGAACAGCTGGCCTAAGGCCGCTTAGTAAGAACTCATGGCAGAGGAGAAATCCTGATTTACAGCTCAGCCACTATGCCATACGCAGGGCCGGACCATCCATGAGGCCAACTGAAGCCACAGCCATTGCTTCAGGCAGCGGATTGGTAGGGGGCACCCATCTCTGTGTCCCTACTTGCCTCCACTGCTCCTCCTTCTCCTTTCACTCCCTGTATTGGAAAAGGAAAAGGGGGACAGAGAGGAAGAGAAAACATGGAGGGGAGGGGAGTGCTAATCTAAGACATTGGAGAGTGGGAGGAGTAGAGGCTGGCACATCATTGGGTAAGGGGGGCAGCATTTGGCTGCCGCCTCAGGTGTCAGATGGTCATGGGCGGGCCCTGGCCACACCTATTATCTGAAAATATCATTTTTCCCTTCTGTAACTAACAGCAGTTTGAAGGGGCAGCTTAGATCAGGGCAAGGGAGGAAATGGTTCATCTCTCTCTCTCTCTCTCTCTCTCTCTCTCTCTCTCTCTCTCTCTCTCTCTCTCTCTCTCCAGCATACCAATTCCCTGATCTTCAAAGCATATGCATGAGACCGATAGAAAAATTAAAACTGCAGAAGATCAGTCACATCAACCTGGAGCCTAAAATGCCCCCCAACCTTGTTAGAAACATCCAAAGCAAATGGTGCATTGTCTCTAGGCAGGACTGGGCTTACCGAACTGAAAACTATGGGCAGAACAGGTAATTCTTTCTTCTCTCTACATCTGCTCCTTCATTCCCTACTTCAGCATGGTGGCGGCTCTGTGCTTCTGCGTAGCCATTCCTCCTGTCGCAGCCATGGGCAAAATCAGAAGAACAGCAGCATAATTAAGAATGCATGTTAATATTATTTCCCTACTCATTTTGGCACAAAGTCCATGACTCAGGTGTACAACACGAGCATAATATGCTCATTTTGGTAATTTCTCACTGATACTGAAAGTCAGGGCTCACTGTATGGAATGCGTGGCAACTAGTGAGTAATAGGTTGCCTGAGGCTTGGTCAGTTGAGAGTAGAGTGTCTGGCCAGTGCCCAAATGTGCTCTTTCGTTCCATTTATCAACAACAGGGAAATGCCCACTGAGATCAAAGCTTGCAGAATTAATCTGGAAATGTTGCAATACTTATTTGCATTGCAAATCATACCCTTTCACACTTGATTTTGTTGCATTGTAGCATTAGCAGAAAGCACCTGGGTTTTGGATGACTCACAGTCCAATCCTAGTTAAAGACTGGCCAGCCGGCTGAGGCCGGCCGCCTGATCCAGTACTCCGCCGTGGGCAGCCTGCAGCAGGCAGCCCGCGACAGAAAGTCTACTCAGGGAAGGGGGCGCTCATCCCCTTCCCTGAGTGTAATGGTGGCTGTGGCCGGTAGGGTAGGTCTCCTCGGATTTCCACCAGCTCTTTTGCTGGCGGAAGTCGGAGGCGGCTGTGTAACAGCCCAGCCACCCTGCAGAGCCCAGTGGAGACCAGGATATGGCGGACGCTATGTCCCCGCCCCACCCGGGATGGCTGGACCTATGACCGCCCTCCCAGCTCCGCCATCCCTCCCCCCTGTCCGCCATATCCTACCTTCCTTGGGTCCGGCGGCCACCCGAGTCCTCGGTCGGCGGAGCTGGGAAGGCTGGCCTTGCCGGCTCTAAAGTAGTCGTCAAACATGCCTTACAGCACATTTGCGACTATTTTGGGCAGCGGACGCTAGGTCCGCCGCCTGGAAGTTAAGTAGGTTGCGCTGTGAGAAGAGGAAACTTAGAGAAGGCTCAGGTGGTCTTGGATTGGTGGTTTAGAGGTGAAGCAGGCCCTGACCAGGCAAGCAACCAAGCTGCAAAATAGGTAAGCAGGTAGGTGCCAATAAGATGGCAAGTGAGGATGGGCAACCTTGTATTATTTTAGTCTTTATCCGAGCAACAAATTCACCAGGAATCAGGCCAGAGGTACAGGCTCTCTAGGACTATATGGAACCCTATTGGCTCCTTCTATCTCTTAAGCCCTTATGAGCAGGTAGTTAGTACTACCACCTGGCCATCAGCACTGGTGGCGCTAAAGTGCTGCAGAGATCCATCTCGGGAGTGCTGCAGAGAGTTCCCTCCTCTGCAAAGCTGCAATGGTAGCACAAATAATTTGGCTGAAGAGTCCCTTGTTTGAGACCTCTTAGCATTTTTATAATCATTGTTTTTCTCTATGGGCACATTTGATGTGCGCCTGCTTTGTTGTTGGCTGGTGATGCTCTTATAACGGTATAGTTTGCACTAGACCAGCTGTAGTTCAGTGTTAAGTTACTTACTGCTGTTTCCAGCAGGCTGTTTGAAAGAGACAATGCAAGCCGTTTATGGATAACTACTTTTATCCTCCCAGGCAGAAAGAATTGGGTAAAGCCAAAGCAGCATTAACCATCCTCCTTTACTCACAGTCATGCATTCTAGCATAGGTACTCCTTTTGTTCTTAGAAATGGACTGTGCATTTTTAATGTCATATGGAGTCCCCTGGGAATGATTTATCTTGGCTGTAGGAGTCAGAGGTGAAACTAGACTGGAGCGGAGGCAAGTAGTTCTGCAAGACTCTGTTACACTGGAGTCAGTGGCCCCTCCCCTTTGCTGTTGGAGCCATTCCGGCAGCGACAGGGGAGTGTCCTGCGTGTTGCCATTGCAGCCAGAATGGCTCCAACAACAAGGGGGAGGGGCCGTTGACTCCGGTGTAACGGAGTCTTGCAAAACTACTTGCCTCCACTCCAGTCTAGCTACGCCAACTTCTGTGGATAAGAATGAAGTCCATGAAGATCACATAGGTGAGGGCAATCCCTATTAGCAAGGATGATTGGGACGATCTTCACATCTCTCTTTGACTTGATTTTCCTACCTGCAGATGGAGGAGAGGCATATCCGACATTCTCTAAAGCAGAAAAGTGCCTATAAAGTAAATCTCCATTTGTCAAGGGCAGAGCATCATCTGTCCCAGATGAGATCTGTCAAGTGACTATTAACTGTAATTGAAACTTTCAAAAGCCAAGACGTGGCTAATTGTAGGTGAGTGGCAGCTGGAAATGGGAGGGGGGGGGGAGAGACCTTTCCTTCTTCCAAAAATGGCAAATTATAATCGTGTTCACGCCAGTCCTAAAAATGAGGAAATCCTTGATCAGAAGAAGCCACCTATTCTAGGACTTGCGCTGATGGATCACGAGATCCGTCAATGTAAGTCCTGGGTAGGATTGGGCTGTTAGTGAATTACATGCATCAAGGCAAAGGATGAAAAATTCCATATGTTTGGGAAAGGCTACAGTGTGTGTATGCAGCTGTCATTTCTCTTTGAATGAATACTCAGATTTGGACCATTTCTATTTTTTTGGATTTAAATCATGTTTCTTTTATCCACCTTTCTTGTCATGGCAACTCAAGATTCCTTACAATTAACCTTGTGAAATTTTGAAATGAAAAAGCATTTAGCTTTCATGTTACTAAAGTAACATCTCGAGAACAGAAGGGAGTTTTAACATTTTAAACAGGGAAACAATATGTTTCTCCGAAGCTCACCCATCTGCCCTTCCAACACACATATCAATTCTTACACTGCGCAGAACTAATGATGTATGAACTTCCCACATTCTCCGTATCTAATTCACAATGGTTCTTTTAAAAATGGAATAATTTGGAGGCTCCCAAAATTAATCCATTTTGAGAGGACCCATTTTGAAACAGAGAGGTATCTAGGCCCAGTTGCACTCCAGATTCATGAAGCCGACTGGGGCAGTTGCATAAGGCAGCAGATTGGTTTGGGGTCCCACCTCCATCCACTCACTCGCTTCCACTGCTCCTCCTCCTCCTCCCACTTTCTGGATTGGGATAGAAAGAGGGGGACATAGAGGAAGAGGAAGTGTAGAAGAAAGTAGAGTGGTTGGATAGAGTGGTTGGATAGAGATGCTCTCTAGACCACCATTCCTCCACATTTCCTCTTCTGCTCCATCCTCTTCTTCCTTTTCCAGTCCAGGGGGTGGGAGAAGCAGAGGCTGGCACATCAACAGGTAAGGGAGGCAGCATTTGGCATACTGCTTCAGGTGCCGGGGGGGGGGGGAGTGGGCCAGCCCTGCTCCTGATGATATCACTGGGAGTACAATACAGCCTACAGGCCTTTTACTATGCCTACCATCACCCAGGCAATAATGACCCATCCCGACCACCCTGTTTCAGACAAGCACGCATGTGTGCACATACACACAAATCCTTGTCTTTCCTGCTGGGACTACCCTCATCTCAGTTCACTCAAAAACGGGTCACTAGTTGCAAGTATTTTTTAGAGAACCTGGGGAAAAAAACACCTCTTCTTTTAGAACACTGCAGACTTCTAAATGGACTTGTACCACTACTTACATGATATTAAATTGGCTTTAAATTTTGTCTGGTTTTTTGTCCAAATCCTAGACAGTAATCTCAGCTCAAGAAGAGTGAATGAAACACCACCAAGGGGGATTTTGAAGACTTCAAGGCAAGCTGAGTGACATTCTTGAGCTTTTGGGGGGAGGGAAACAAAGCTCTCCCAAAGTGAGTGATGAGCGCTCTCACAAAAGTTGGAAAAATCTAGGCAAAAAGAAGTGACCACTGCACCAGGCAAAGAGTATAAGCTACTCTAAATATCTTACATGAAGAAACTAGAGTTCATCTGCAAGTCAATAACACATTTTTCTTCAGCACATGTTGATGTTTGTCCCTTTGCTACTTAGTTGGTGCTACCCTCCTTTTTTTTCTGCTGAGTACGGACAGCAGGAAGCTGGAGCCATCTTGGGTCCTTAATGGCCTAATCCTACCCTTGTGGTATGCTGGCGTACATGAGGTGCACCATCATGGTAGCCTCTCTGCCAGTTTGTGGAGTGCTCCTGCTGGTGAAAAGGCTACACAGGCCAGCCACCGGCTGCTGGTAGTGGGGCGGATCAGGGCGAGGCGGGGTACATCATGGTGGCACCAGCGCCCGCCACATCCTTAGCCCCCATCCCAGGTCTGACAGACCCCCTACAGTGCTTCAGATCTACACCAGCAAAGATTCTTGGAGCAAAGTCATGACATTTATTTATTTATTTATTTATTTATTTATTTATCCACATTTTCATACCACCCTTCCTCTATGGAGCTCAGGATGGTTTACATAGTTCCCTCCTTTTGTCCTCACAACAACCCTGTGAGGCTGAGAGTAACTGGCCCAATGTCTGAGGGAGCTATCTTTCTACCCAACCTCTGCTGTGCTCAAAAAGGTATTCCTTGGATATGTGTGTTTTTGTGGGTGGGATAAAAGATCTTCAACCCTGGGTGCAGGATTCCTAGCAGGTCTGTGCTTTTACCCCCTTTTGCTGATGCCACAGTAGCTCCTGCAGGAGATGGGGGTGGTGAGGCATCCTTGTGTCATGTGTGGCATCCTTGTGTTTTTGTGTGGTGTCTTTGAGGCATCTCCGTGTGGTTAGCGAGGGTACCAGTTGCTAGGCTGCCCATTATTCCTGGTGGCTAGCAAGGGTCATTCTTGTCAGCATCATGCCAATGATGCACCCATGTCCGGATGCTGTCAGCATTGCTGGGAAGGGCTGTACCAGTGTTACCAGGAGGGCTGCTCTAGCGTAGCATTGCCTGGATGGGCTTAGGATATGGCAGACATCATGCTGGCGTCTGTGTGACATTGGCATGGTGTGCAAACAGGATCGGACCATTAAACTGATATACAACTGATGTAGGTTGAACGTATACATAGTGCCTTAATAGGTGTTCTTTGGAAAACGGTTAAGCTTATGGGTTTCATAACATTCCTATGAAGTAGTGAATACATCTGCAATCAGTTGGCAGCTGATATAGCTCTTGAGGTCAGTGGAACCCAACAGAGCTGCAAAAACCTAGTCTGGAATGTGCAATGAGGGTCACCACTCTGAACATCAAATATGAAACAATTAAAGTTGTGGGAGGAACAGTAAGCTTTCAAATTTGCAATTTCTGTGCAATCATCCAGAAGATCATTGGTTTGATTGGTGGTGTCAAAAATCTATAGATCTTAAATGGCCTTAAAAAAAAAAAACACCCCAACCCAGATATTTCATATGAGTGTTTTTTTAGAAGTCTAAATATGAAATACACGATTGATTTTTCAAGCTGTATTTTAAAACGGCTTCATCTACCCATTTCGAGCAATAAGCCCAAAGGTTCGCTTCAAAACATATATAGAATTAAAAAGAGGTAATGAGCTCATTCTGTAATAAAAATGTCAAAAATTGAGGTTATAAATGATTGTTGTTAGAAAAAGAATTGCCCATCCAAACGTGAGAAACAGACACTTCAATATTCCTTTAGAACATTAAAAAGCAGGCTGCTATTGTTTAATTTCACTGCAGTTATCCTTGATGTTCTTACTTTTAGTTTGCCAATTAGCATAACATGGAGAGGAAGCACTGCCCAGGTAATAATCTAGGCTAGTAGTCCGTCCTAGGTCATAGGTGATGATAGGCATCTCTGTAATACACAACATTCCCTCCTAGTCCCATTTATGTTATGATTACTGCCTTTCAGATTTGTAAGCATTGCTGCAGAATTGCTGGGCAAAACAAAAATAATTACTTCAGCTGCAATCCTATCCACACTTACTTGGGAGTAAACCCCACTGAAGTCAATGGGAGTTACTTCTAAATAGACATGCCTAGGATTTCACTGTATCTAAAAGACTGTCCCCCCCACACACACACACACATGAGCCTGCCTGTCATTTGGAGGGGACCACTTGTGTGCCCTGCTATGTGAAGTGTGGGTAAGCATGCAGGAAAGGGCCTTTTTCATGGTAGCACCCAAACTGTGAAACTCTCTGCCTCAGGAGGTCCATCTTACCTTCGCTGTATTTTCATTCTAACATAGTTTGAAACACTGTCTTTTTAAAGCAGGTTTTAACCTAGAAGCAACTCTGGTTCTCATTGCCGCCATGTTTTAACTCTCTCTCTCTCTCTCTCTCTCTCTCTCTCTCTCTCTCTCTCTCTCTCATTTTTATTGTAATGGTTTTCTTATTTTTTAGATTGTTTGTACTGTATTGTGAGACATTTGAACGAGGAGAAAAAGCAGGATGAAGATTTATTATAAATAAATAATAAATAAAATGCTGTTTACAGTTCGGCAGACATCCACTAAAACTGAGTGGCAGTAGAATTAGAACAGACAAAAGAAAATATTTCTTTACCCAGCGTGTAATGAATCTGTGGAACTCCTTGCCGCAGGATGTGGTGATGGTACCCGGCCTAGATGTTTTTAAAAGGGGATTAGAAAGATTTATGGAGGAAAAGTCCATCACAGGTTACAAGAGTATATATAACCTCCTGGTTTTAGTAGTAGGCTATCTCTTAATGCCAGATGCAAGGGAATAGTGACAGGATACAAGTATCTTGTTGCCTTCTGTAGTCCCTGAGGCTTCTGATGGGCCACTGTGAGATACAGGAAGATGAACTAGATGGGCCTTTGGCCTGATCCAGCAGGGCCCTTCTTATGGACAGGGCCTGATGTTTGATTGGCTCTCACTTTTGTGTAGCTGGAATATTTGGGCAGAGGCGTCTTTAGGGGGGGCGCCCCCCAGGTGGCTGGGGCGACATGCGCAGATGGGGTGCACTTGCCTCCGGTTTTAGTGGCAATTCAATGGTGCGGCGAAAATGCAGCAGTTTCCTGGCCCTGCATGGCTGCAGGATTTACCTTCCTGCCCTCCTGGGTCGCCTAAAATTGGCCGGAAAACTGCTGGTGTGTGTGTGTGCATTTTCGGTGCGCTGCCGCCGAATTGCCACCGAAAGGGACAGGGTTTGTGACATCACACCCCGGGGTGTGGCTTGTGACATCGCAGGGGGGTGTCACGCTGACGCCCCCCGGGGGTGTAGCAACACCACTGTATTTGGGGAGTGTCTGTTGAGGGAGAAAATGTCTTTCTTGGTTCGTCTTCTTTACTTTTCAGTTCAGGTCATTCATTACCCTGAGGCTGTGTGCAATAAAGCAGAAGAGATGGACAATGCATGCCAGTGATTCCCCTTCTTTTTCCACTCCCCAATTTGTCTGCCATCATTTTGCTTAACCCAACCCCCTTGTGCCAGAAGGTTCTGCTCATTTGCTGTGCTGACATCTTCCTGCCAACTTGACAGGAACAGAACCCATGCATCTCGCAACCTTGCTGCAGAGTAATCAGCAAAATGGTTTATTTGGCACAGGAATGGGGATAACAGACTTTTAGAGTTCTCCAGCCTGCTCCCTTTTTATAGGCTGCGTTTCAGCCAGGCACTTAGCGGAATTGCTCCTCTGCTGATCAAGTCCCACAATAACGACGCATTCCGCAACCGTTTGGCCTAGCAAGGTATGGCCTGACTTCAGGCATGCGGTCTAGTAATGTTTTTTACGAGAATTCTCAGGGGGCAGACTGCCAATGTGTTTTAAAATTCTACTGCAGTCCAGCCATACCTGTGCTAGACCAAACCATTGCAGAATGCATCATAATCTCTTAACATTTAATTTAAGGCATTACTAGTTGGTGTTAAGTCATCCTGAGTAGGCTGTCTTGCTCAGTGGTGTAGCAGTAAATTTGAAAGTGCAGAATCTCATCATAACACCCGCATATTGTAGCCATGCCACATTAAGGGTGAGATCCAGCCCAAAGTTCCGGCACCGGAGTGAACACCCCAGCGCCGGAAGGCATCACAAATGTACTGTAAGCCACGTTTGCACCTCCTTTAGAGTAAAGGAGGCCGATGCAAGGCTGACCTCCCTCACTCCGGCACCGGACCGGGCATGCGACCGGCGGCAGAAGTTAAGTCTCCATTGCTTTTCGCGAAAACCGGAAGTGCCCGAAGATCGCTGTTTTGCAGTGATCCGAAGATCGGGGAGGCCTGCAGAGGGTTGCACAGGTTTCCCGAAGCTCCCCCAAGACCTGGTAAGTACCGCAATGGCAGTTTCGAGCAATTTGGCGATGGTGGCGATCCCCAAATCCGCCAAATACAGTTTTATTGCTGTATTTAAAATGTTGTAAGCCACCTTGGGGGCCTCTTCAGAGGTAGAAAGGTGGAATATAAATACCTGGATGGATAAACAAAGAAATAGTGGTCAAATTTCACACCCGAGAGGCTTCTGATCGGACATTCTGGAAGGGTTATCAGCCGGTGTTATTAAAACGTAGTTCATGGTTCGGTCTTCTGCTGTAACGTCAGGCTGGTCCAATGTGCCTCCACCCTTGCAAACATGTCCACCTAATTGCCTCTGTTGTCACTAGACCAGAACAAAATCTAATTAAAAAAATAAAAGGCTGTTAAAGTTGTTAGTGAAGTTCTCTTTGGGTGGAAAATATAATTAAAGAAGCCAGGTTGTTTAATTTGATTTGCGGCCTTTGAATGCACCATTGACCTCCATTTCTTTCTTTTTTCCTCCAAAAGAAGCACGCCACTACTGACATTTAAAGATATCAATCTTAAATTGCAGCTGAAGATTCAGTCCTATTCCTTCTTCTCTATAAGGAAAAGGCATTTCTTTATCATAATTGTTTCTAATCCAATTGGCCAGGACCCAGAGAGAGGCATGTGGTATGTACTGAGGCTTTGCAGATTTTGCTTTCTCATTTTGCCAGCTTATGACTCCAAAAGCCCAATCCGGGAGAGCGATGGACGCTCCAGTGTGGCACTTTATGCAGTACAAGGAGATTTAGCCAGAAGAAGGAATGGGCAACTCTCCCTTGTGCATTGTGCCTGTGCCACATTGCTGGGGGACCTGAGGAAAGACTCTGCACTGACCCTCTCTATAGGGCCCCGATGGCACATTGAGAGCTGCCTGTACCACTAGTATTGAGATTTAGGTGTCAGCCCAGCCAGGTGGGTCTTCTGATAATTGTGGACCCCTGGCCAGAGCCCAGTCTGCCCAATCCCTGATGCCCCCTTGCTTGTGCACACATAAACATCTCCAGGTGTGTTCCAGTGCATTGTGGGTATTGTTCCTGGCCAGAGGCATCACTGTAGCGTGGTGGGCGGGGCGGAGTGCCCCAGGGTGACACGCGCAGAAGGGTCTGGGAGGCTCCGCGAACGTTATTTATAACATTCTTTTGCACATGCGCAGACTGTTGCTGAGGGAAAAGGGCTGCCCTTTTCCCTCAGCAACAGTCTGCGCATGTGCAAAAGAACGTTATAAATAACATTCGCACAGTGGGCCTTCCTTAGAAGGCCCCGGGCAGCTGGCCGGGGAAGATGTCCCCGAACCGGCTGCAACCATTGAAGGGGCGCCTGGAGCGGCAGTTTGTATCCCAAACCTCTAAGAAATGAGAGAATTGGTCCTATAGTCAGTGCAAGTCTTGCTCCCCAGTGGAGAGAGTGATGGGCTTTTAATAAGTGTGCAGAACCAGGCACTTAACTCATGTATAATAGTGCATCAAATCCAATACACAACACATTGATGCTATGGAATCAAAATGTTCTACATGATGTCAGTCCATTGTCATCTCTTTCCTAGGGCAATTCATTTTTAATAGCCCCAAATGTACTATACCAAAGGGGATGGGAAATACATTGGATACTTTTTTTTTTTAACAGAGACATAACATGCGTATACATTATTTACTGGCAAGCAGTGTATTATATTTTTTTTAAAAAAAAAATCCTTGCAAAGTACTATGATTCCCCACCAGGTGGCATGTAAGCCATTTAGCGGGAGATAAACTGCACTATCTAAATTTGGCATGAGTTTTGCCTTCTGCAAGAAACTTGACTGGTTTGTCAAGAAACTAGGGTCCATAATTGATCTATAATTAATCATTAAAACCCTCTGTGGTAGTTTTTGTTGTTGTTGCTGCTGTAATGTACAAAGAAAAGAAACAGAAAATCTGCTGACAGCCAGCAAAAGCACATAACAGATCACAAACAGGCATAATTATAGTTCCCTTTCAGTTTGTATGCCCTCTGTTCTCCTGGATGGTATTACGATTCAATGATCATTCATGGAATTGTAATGGCAATCAGAGAAGACATTAATGGGCCGGAAAGGCAACATGGCGAAAAGTTTGCAATTCTCAAAGTTTTCCTAGTAAAATAGTTTTAGATGGTTTGCTCCAGCAGTTGTCCAACTTTCTGCCTTCAGAGGACACTTTTCATGCAGCTGTGTCTGCCAAAGAGCCCCCTGAGTGTTTGTCATGGAAAGTCCTGCACGCCGTGACTGTACAGGATTCCAGACCCTTGTCTAGTTAGCACATTATACACTTAGCTCACTGGCCAAGCCAAAGCCATTTGGGCCACACCATCATTCTGCATGCTGCATGCCAGTAGTGTAGCCAGAGGGGGGGCAGCATGGTAAGTGCTGCACGGTGTTACACGGAGGTGCAAAGTAGCCCCTCCCACTCGCCATCAGAGCCAGTCTGGCAGCGAAGGCAGTGTTCCAGACTGGCTCCGATGGTGAGTGGGAGGGGCTACTTTTCACCTCCGTGTAACACCGTGCAGCACTTACCAAGCTGCCCCCCCCTCTGGCTATGCTATTGCTGCATGCAACCTATCATACACTCCCATGATTGTACAGTGCAGAAAAAAATATATCAGTTGCGTCTTAGGAACAAAGCAGGCTGCCTTATACTGTTGGTTCAAATACCTCAGTACTATTAATGCTTCCTGGTATCAGCTCTCCAGGGTTGCAGAAAGGAATTTTCTTTCCCCTAGCTGGAGATACAAGTGATTGAACTTGGGATCTTCTGACTACAAGGCTGCCATTAGTGCTCTTTTCATTGAGGAACTCCTGATAAACTTCCAGAGAACCCCAAGTTTCCAGAAACTGTTTGAAAACACTGGTTTACTGACAGCCCATTCCTATCTCCCCTCCTCCGCCAACATAACTAGTGCTGCACTGGAGAGGCTGCTTTATGGCAGTTGAAAAGCAATCTCCAACGATGCCTATAGTGGGTCTGCTGGCAGTGACCCTGAAGTGACCTCCCACATGCCGGAAGACCGAGAGAGATCTGCCAGAGCAGGTAAGCCGACACAGGGGGTTGGAGGGAGGTGGAGAGGGTGTTGAATGGGGTGGGGGGTGGCAGTGATGAGGGTGGGGGAGAGAGGGTTCAGGCCCAGGAGGGGTTGGGTTTGGCAGCGGTGGTACACGTCGAATCCGGACCCCCTTCCCAGGCCTGATCCACCTTCATGGATCAATGTGAACCTGCGTCAGCGATCGAGTTGGTGACCCAAGTTGACCCATAGTGGCTGCTGGAGCTTACCCTGGGGCGAATGTCTCCTTACCCCAAGGAGACCTCCAGTAGCCAAAAATCTCCTGCGGGATACAGCAGTATCCATTGTCTTCTACACAACTTCTACACAAAGATTCTGTCTTCTACACAACTCTTAAGCAGAGGCCCTAATGGTGGAAGGTTGGCCACCCCTGAACTAGAGTGAAGTGTTGTACCAAAAGTTGTAGTGATTTCATTAAAAAAATGCTTCCCATCCCTGACATCTTGGGAAATACTTTGCTTTTACTGGAGCTGACATGACATGTTCTTCGTGTCAACATTTGCTCCACAATTTTAAATATCAAGTGCAATAATTCAGATGTGGGGTTTTCACCTAAAAACTGGAGTGCTTCAAACTTACTGGTATCTCTTGATGGTTTTGATTTTGTCAGGCATCAAACTTGAAATCTCATGTCAAATGTAGGAATGCAATATAAATATCCAATATTATTCTTTGGAGGAACAAAACACCACCTATTTGTAGTTGTATGCCAGTGTCTTGACTATTGCAACAGGTTTCCAAACGTGAGAGAGAGAGAGAGAGAGAGAGAGAGAGAGAGAGAGAGAGAGAGAGAGAGAGAGAGAGAGGAGATCAACAGGATGTGCAATTAGGCTAATTGCCCAGAATATGGAAGGCAGAAAAATACTGGCTTCAGTGTTGTAGCACATGAGTCAGCTAATGAATGGAGAACAATGTTAAGCATTGCTATGATACTGGGTGCATTAGCAAGCCAATCAACTAATTTCATATGAAATGGTGGCAAACAATAGTTGCTGTTCATACTCCAATATTTCACAGCCTTTATGTCTGTTATGGGCAGCCCGATCCAACCCAAGGCTTATTCCGGCCTAAACGGCGCTATTCCGCCCTAAAATCGGCCTAGGGCCATTTAGGACGGAATAGCGCCGTTTAGACTGAATTTACACCGAGTTTGTGATGGGCGTAGGAAAAGTTTAGGACGGGTGGCCCAAATGTGCCGCGCATGCGCAAAACGGGCGCCGTTAGATATTCCTTCCTAAGTTCGGCCTAAGAGTGGGCGTGTCAGGGGCGTAACGGGGGCGTTCCTGATTTGCGGGGGCGTTCCGTATCCAGACATTGGCGAGCTCCGACACGCCCCTTCGAGCTCCAAAACGGACCTAAAATTTAGGTTGACCAAAAAGGTGGTCCTAAATTTGAGGAGACCCATAGGCGCCATTTTACCTTACCCACTCCAGCCATCTCCCGAAAATTTCAAACACCCCACCTCCCGAGTTGGGCCAGAGTTGGGCCGGAATAGCAGCAGCAATGTCTGGATACGGCCGAAGATAGGCACCCAATCAGCACCCAGCCACACCCAGCCTCTTTCCCACAAAAGCCCAGCCCAAGACCTCCATTCTCCTCTCTCTCAGAGCACGTGGCGTGGGACTCTGTCCCCCACAGCCACAAAGTGGGAGGCTCCAAAATTCACAAACACCTCACTTCTCTCTCTCTTCTCCTCTCTCTTCTCTGCTCCCCTCAAGGGCAGAGGGAGCTTCTCTGGCTGCGGCCACACTGTTAACAGCTGTGCCTGGGCAGCTGTCTCCATGCAAGCTCATGCTAACCCATGTCTCTCTCCCAGCTTCTTCCCCCCCCCCACACAGGCAACCACAACACCAGCAGGTAAGGTGGGGTCTGTGCTGAAATGTTATCTGATATCTGCCTGTTTGCCAATGTGTGATATGACATCTTCCTGTCTGGCAATGTGTTCTCTGATACCTGCCTGTTGCCAATGTGTTCTCTGATACCTGCCTGTTGCCAATGTGTTCTCTGATACCTGCCTGTTGCCAATGTGTTCTCTGATACCTGCCTGTTTGCCATAATAGCATAAACCTCCATGTTTGCACCAATGTTACTTGCCTGTAGACAACAGCTCTCTCTCTCTCTCTCTCCCCTTTGCCTCCACAGGGTCTACTGCCAGGTGAGTGTTTGTTTATTGCCATGCCATGTTTGTAATGCTCAACAGTTGTGTTGTGTTCTCTCTCTCTCTCTCTCTCTGACCTTTGTCCCTTACAGGATCATGCTCTCCTTATGTCCAGGTAAGCACCTCAAGCCAGGCCATGAGTGTAACCCTTAGCACCTGTGTTTTGTTCTCTCCCTGCAGGCTTGTGCTCAGCCACCTACACACTGGCTTGTTCTCAAAGGCTATCGCAACCAGACACCAAGCTGACTGTAAACTCCCCTTTTTTTGTCTTCCCAAGAACGTCCTCCACCACCTACCTTACTGGGAGTACCCCAGGGGCTGCAGGGAGGGAGCCCCACATTTGCCTGCCTCAATGCTGCCAGATGCCAAGGAGCCAGCCCTGCAACGTTCCTCAGCTTCTGCTGCTGCTGCTGCTGCTCCTCCACCCCCTGGCTGAAGTACTTGTTTCCCCTCCCCTTTTGTTCTGCAGGCTGCGGTTCCACAGAGGAAGAGCCCGTGCCTCCAGGTCCCTGGGCTGCCTTTGCTGCTGCTGCTTTAAGATTGGATGCTGGACCTGTGACCACCTATGGCAGCCTTGCCTGGGCAACTCTGCTTTGGTTCCAGAACAATAAAAATGCCCCTCAGGCAGATCCCCCTTGAAACACATGTGCAAAATGTTACACAAGCATTGGCCCCCACACACAGACAGCCCCCACAATTCAAGCCCCTGCACGAATCCCATCCAGGGACTGGCAATACCTCCCCAGGGAGAACACAGCAGGAGGGCAGCTAGACCCCCCAAGCCACGGAGGGGGGGAGTCGGGGGCGCCCCAGGTCGCCCAACACTGAAAGCCGCTATGGCGCCCGTCGCGGAACAGCTCATGGCCGCCACAGCTGTGTCGCACCCATTTGGCGACCGGGGCTCACCCGCACGCCACGCGATTGGCACCCATCACGCATGCGCCCCATGTGCAATCCCCCCATGGCATGGGGTTGGCAACGCCTGCTGCAGGTGGGGGGGGCAGGGACTCTCCCCTCCAGAAGGTGGTTGAGGCACAGGGGGCCCTGTGGCGGTTGGCACAGTCTTCGCGACCCTCTGGCGACTGTCCTGCGACCGTCCCGTGACAGGCGCGGACCGAGTGCCGGTGCCTGCGCCCAGGCCCCTAGCAACCAGGTTGCTAAGGATGCAGGCTGGCTGCCGGTGCCTGCGCCTGGGCCCTTAGCGACCGGGTTGTGACAGACGCTGCAGCAGCTGCAGTCGATCAACACTGACAAGCGCGAGAAGGGTGTGGCGCATGCGCGAGACAGACGCCGAGCCGCGGGAGCCTGCCTGCTTCGGAGGTAAGTTTTGCCTTGATCCTGGACTGGTGCTGGGCCAAAGATATTCTGGACTACCTAACTAAGGAATAGCGGCGACCTATCTATGGCCTAGCTTAGGCCGGAATAGCCAGAGAAGTTGGGTTGGATTGGGCTGTTAGTGCTCTTTCTGGGGCAGTGACCTGACCTTCATTTCTGGTGAAATTGTTGTAAACCCTTAGATCACAGGACAGGACTGGCTATGATCACACATTTATATCATTCTATAGGAAACAAAATGTGTCTGGTGCTTCTAGAATTTATGAGAAAGTTATAAATACAATAAAATTAACCTAGGGTTAACTTTCTTGCATTTCCAGGGTTTGTATCCAAAAGCCTGAAGTAAGTGTCTGATTATCAGTGTCATCCAAGAAATTATTCCAACTCAAGGTTGCTCTCAGAATGACTTATATAAGTAGAGATGTCGCTAATGTACATTGATCTCATTTGAAATAATTATAAAGCTTGACCATTTCTTATTTACCTTTTATATTAATTGTGATGCTAAAAGGAGCTCAGCCAATGTATTTCAAAGAGTATATATTTCCATTATATGCCAAAGAGCCACATGTGGCTCAGGAGCTACCCATGGCTATGAAGGACGAGTCAGAACACCCAACAAAGCAGTTTGAGTATCTTCACTCTGAGTCAATACATCTCTTGCAAACATTTTACTTGGTTGCTGGTCTGCAGCAGGGCTTGCTTGCTGGTGTGTGTGTGGGGGTGGGTGGAGGGGTGGGTGAGGGTGGGGGTGCGTGGGGGTGGGTGAACTTGAATTTTCAAACAGTTCTTAGCCATGGTGGGTGATGGCTGGAGACTACAACTCCTGCAGGGGCCAATATAATAAGGTGAATTCATGCAGTGCTATTCTCTCTCTCTCTCTCTCTCTCTCTCTCTCTCTCTCTCTCTCTCTCTCTCACACACACACACACACACACACACACACACACACACACACACACGAATATTAGGGACTTGTAGAGGACTCTTGAAAGCAGCTGAGCTGCTTTTTTTTTTTTTTTTGCCAAGAAGGCTGACACTGAGCCAATCCAAAATCAAGGTGAGAAGAGTTGGTCCATTGTTATTTATAAGCAAGGATGTGCAAAATCTCTTTCGGGAATTCTGATGGTGTGTGTGAGTCTGCTGTGTGTGTATCTGCTGTGGTGTGTGTGTGTGTGTGTGTGTGTGTGTGTGTGTGCGTGCGTGCGTGCGTGCATGCATGCGTGTGTGTGTGTGTGTGCATGTGTATCTGCTGCACACCCAGTCTTGGAGTGCAGCTGCCTACTAAATCTTATAGATGCAGAGATACTCTTAATAATTGTGGGTAACTGTGTTGATCCATTAGAAAAAAAGAAAAAAGAAACCCAAAAGCCAGAGTAGAGTAACAGCTTTTTTAGGAACCAACCAAAATATCATACAGTAACGAGCACACTATTAGAAGCTCTAGAAATCTTCCTGAGGCTGGGTGTTAAGCAAAACCATAGAATATGGAGGCGGGGAGAGTGAAAGTTGGGCAGGATGGAAAAGCCCAAAGCACTTGGGAACAGTCTTATGATGGTGTGCAGGAGGTGTAGGGCATACTAAATTAGATGAGAGCATGCTAAGTGCAAAACAGACTCCAGGTTGCACCAGGGGCATCTGTGCATTGTGTATTCTTGTATACTGTAACTTCCCTATTCTGAAATATTGCTGTCTGAATCTCAATTCCTAAACTATTACACTTTGCTGGAAACTCTTCTTGGCCTGCTGTAGGCTGCTGTATCCATTATTTTTTTAATGCCCTGTCCTGCACTCAGTGGTGTAGGAGTTGTGCAGGGGCTGTTCTGACACCCTCATAGCCACACTCCCCTAGTCACATGCCACAAAGACTATAAATGGAAAAAAGCACCTTTAAATTTCTTCATTGGAGAGTTTTCTTTTCCTGCCACTTATTTCTACTTTCAAACTCACGCGTCATTTGCAGTCCGATCCTAGTGGGCACTTATGGTGGCAGATCTCCCCATCTGCAGCTGTAAGTGCTGGTGCGGCACCGCACAAGGCATGCCACTGTAGTGTGCTGTGGGACTGCCAATGCAAATGTCTGAAGGCCCTTCACATGCACCAATGATGCACCCAGGTCATGCCAGAGCAGGTAAGGTGGAAGCTGGGGCGGGTGATAGGCAGTTCAGGGGCAGACAAAATGCACCCCCCAGAGATTTAACTTCTAGAGATTTAGGGTAGGGGGCTGAAACCTGAACGTGAGCAACTGGCAGTAACAATACTTCTTATCAGACATCTGTAGTTACCAGAAAACTGGGACAATCCTGGATACAGATAGAGCCCAGTGGCATCAGTAGGGAGGTGCGGGGGGCGGGGGGGGGCGGACTGCACCGGTGATGTCCTCGGGGGATGGGGGTAACGCCACTAGTGGTCAAAATTGTGGAAACCTTTTGGAAAATTTGTATTTATGAATAATACCATAACGTTATATATCATTGGAAAGGTAATTTAATGAAGAATGTAATGAAACAAACCATGTTGAGTTGTCTATATTCTATCAAACGTTATGGCCAGATCGCTGGAAAAAGAAAACACAACTGCCTTATGTATCAAAAAGTGGATTTCCTTAACTCAAAACTGACCATTCGACTGATTATTCCGAGAGCCAATTAGGTGTTATTATAACACAGCCTGGAACTAATAAGGTGTTAGTATGAGTCAGGACTCATTTCTATATATCAGAGCTAATACTAGAACTCCTGTTCAGTTGTGCAAGTGTCATCTAGTTGGCCACTGGTTTTTTGTGGGTGTTTAATATATAATACCCAATGATTTGTTGGGTGTTATAGATTAAAATAAAGTTAATGGTGGTGACACAGTGAGTTACCGCACCAGGTGACACCAATCTTAGTGACTGTGCTGAGATAGACCATTGGAACGTACACAGCCAACATCCTGAGTGGGAATGCAGAAGGTGAGGGGAATGATTGTAGCTCAGCGGTAAAGCACCGAATCTCCACATATGGGCCCATCTGTGGAGCCGCCGCCAGCCATTACAGATAATTCTGAGCTAGATGGACTGATGGTTTGACTCATGATGAGGCAGCTTCCCATGTTCAATGCATACTCGTGCATTCCCCTGTTCATCTAAGTAATGTGAGTGCACCCCATCCTTTCATTTCCACTGTCAAATTAAGTGAAGGGAAACTTCCAACAGAAATAAAATACAAGCTGTAGATGTGGCGAATCGTATACCTTGCTTTTTGCCTACCCACCTGGGGCTTCTTCTTACAGCAATATTAATTAATAGAACACTGGCGGGATTATAAATATATGATCAAAATTAAGGATGAAAAGTGGTCTCACATTCTAGCAAATGAAGACTGCATCAAGTCTAGGGAACCGTTACATCACTCAGAGTAGACCAAAAATAGCCAGGAAGCATTTCTCTGTGAACTCATTAGTGGCTATATGCAAAGTCTCCACTAATAGCAATGCCTTCTGCATCGCTACAGGTTACACCCTAAATGCTACAGTGTAGAAAGAATGCCAAGTAATACGGTGCATTTTTGCATAATTTACATTTAACAACGAATAAACTGAAAGTGCCAAAAGGGAAACCAAAATAGTTTCTTAGTGCCCAGGGTTGGGTGGCTTGTAAAGATTGCTTATACATTTTCCTCAATTCCTTATTCTTTGCGGAGCATATGATTCCCCCCTCCCTGTTTCCCTGGCAGAGGTCGGAATAATATGCTGATCTGTGTTAGAGGTCCACTGCACAGGTGCAGAATGACCTTATGCAGTCATGGGCACCTTTTTAAGTTGGGCATATGCGGTAAAATTTGGCCCATGAACGCCAACATCTCAGACTGAACAGTTGATTGCAAGGTGCTGCGGAGCTTGGATTTTGATGCTCAGTGATGCTACCATGCATGTTTTCTAATTAATTGTTCTATTCATTGTAAGCTTTATTGTTATTTTTTATAGAAACCTATAGAAATATTTTTTTATAGAAACATTTTATAGAAATGCTTCGGGCATTTGCCTTTTCAAAGGAAAAGTGGGATATACATTTCTTAAATAAATAAAGTACTACACCACTGAAAATGGTGAAGCATACCTGGTTAGCCTCTAGAACAGTATCAGAAAACCTTGTGAAAACTAGCCAAAAGAGGAGTTAACTCTTGGGGCATTTCAGCATACACCAAAAAGATGACAGTATTTGAACAGGAACAAGTACCCCATGGGAAGGGAGGTGAATGTCGCATGGGTGGTGATATTGGCAGGCTGCACTACAGCCACCTCTCATGCCTGGAGGTCTCCAGATGCTACAATCCACTCTGGAGTTTGGGTAGAGGAGAATGGACAATGTCATCCCTACATCTGGAGAATGTAGGAAATGACCTTTGTGTGATGAATGTCACAATGTCAAGCTTGCAGACAAGGGGATCCACAGAGAACTTCTTGGAATGCATGGTTCATGGGGGGCCAATCCGGCAACCCCCATTTATTTTTATTACAATATACCGTATTGGTATGTATCCTTCCCTTCAAGGAGCTCTGAACATGATTCTCCAAGACTGATTTCCCTCACAACAAAGGGAGGGAGGTTAAGCAGAGAGAGAGAGAGAGAGAGAGAGAGAGAGAGAGAGAGAGAGAGAGAGAGAGAGAGAGAGAGAGAGAATGCCGAACCCGCACGGCCGCACCAATAGCACAGGGTTTGTATTTGCCCAGCCTCCGCATGAACACAGGAGAAAACGGGGGGGGGGGCTCTTTGAGGGCCCACCTGTGGGTTGGCTTATGAGGGGGCAGGGCATCCCAGGCCTTACCTGTGTGCCCGGCAGCCTCATTGCCACTTCTAATTCTTCATTGAGCAGCTGACCTCGAACTGTGCGGGGACCCGGGTTTTTTCTTGTTTCCTGTCTGTTAACCAGTCACTTTGTTTTGCAGGTTAGTGTGGGTATGAAGGCTGGAGTGGGGCTATCAGTGTGAACTCTGGGGCAGCAAAGGCAGGGGATGCCCCGATCTCCCACCTCTCAGCTGCCTTCCGGCACCGAGGCAGGGTTTGGGGCTGGCCTTGGCCTGGACCACGTGACCTGCGTTAGATGCCCTCCAGCTCAGTGTGGGTCTGAGTGGTTCTTCTGCCCCAGCCCTGCAAGGGGTGGACAGTGAAAAGCCCACCTTCCTCACAGGGGGCTGTGGCTTGGAGTCAGGGTGGAACACCTGCCTTGGGGTGGGCTTCTGCCCGTTCCCCCTTTCACTATAGCCAGCAGGCCCATGCACTGTTCTCTTTGTCCTACCTTAAATCCTGCTGGTCTCCTGATCTTTCTCTTCCTGTTATTTGCTTTAATAAAAGTGGCCCTTTACACCCATATTACTGACTCTTGTGTTTACTGGGGAGTGCTTGGGCAATGGCCCAAGATCATGCAGGAAACTTCATAGCTGAGCAGGGATTTAAACCCAGATCTTCTCAGTTCTAGTTTTACCATTTCACCATTACACCATGCCAGGTCTACCATGTTTCTGTGATTTTTTAAAAAGTCTCGTGTGGTCATGCACAGAGTCCACAGACCTATGGGTGTGTATCTCTGGGAAGCGGAGGGAACGGAGGGGGCGGGGGAGCTTACCAGGGCCAGAAAGTCCTGCTAACAGTTGTGTAAATGGGGCCATAACATGCAGCGCTAACCATCATGTCATTTCAACATTTGATGATGAGAATTTGCAACCTAGGAATTGCTAACTGATAAAACTGATGTGGAAATTCTATGCACCAGACTCGAGAACAACATGATAGCTGCTTTTTGGGGGGCGGTGTTTATACATTATGCCACAGATTGGGTCAGTCATCACATGGGTCTCTCTGTGCGATGCCCATAATACGTCTTCCAGCTCTCAGATGGCTGCTTCTAATATGTACATGATGAAAACAAGATTCAAAGACTTCAGCAACCATTCTCCAGTTGAATGCTAATATTCAATATATAAAAATGGTTTTCAACCACAAGGCACCCAGATAATCAGTGCTGAAACAGATGTTATTACAGCAATTCCAAATGGAATAAAATATACACCAAAGGGAAGGGGGGAAATGGTGCTTTATGTTGAGATGAGAGTAATTTATACCATGCAATAAAAATCATGAAACACAATGTAGTACAAAGTGTGGCAACGTAGAAGTGAAACACGATAGTCAGATTGTTTTATTCTCTGCTCTCCTTTTGCTTTTTAACAAAATGATTGAAGTTCTCAGCCTTTTTCTGTCGTATTGTGCCAAGTGAATGATCATTGGCACAAGGATGTACTGGAGTTTATTCCTTTATATAGATTTATGTTTCATTCTATTGCAAGGTCTCATGCAGATTTCCGAAAGAGACTGGGATGAATCCTTGCCCCCCAAAGGATTCCTAAACCAAGGGGTACTCAACTCGTATCAACTCGTAAAACCTGTCCTAGACTGCACAACTTCAGGCTGCAAGTGACAAGGGGTGCACATTTGAATATCTACCCCTTTGAAAGGACCCCTCCCTTTTGATACAGAGAACTAACATGACAAGGAGAAGGCTAGGCTCAAACCTTTTACCTCACTCATTGATTTTGGATGTGCAGGGTTTGAGTGTTCTCTTTTAAAAAATGGTGGCATTTAAACATGCCACCTTCCCCCAACACACATGTAACCTGCAGTCTGAAGTGGTACAGTCCAGAAAAAAGGTTGACCACTCGATTCTGCTGAATGTATACGTGGCAGAAGAGGGCATGCATGGAAGCATGGGCAGAGAGTGAAAGGGACAAGATGCCTAGCTCCAAAAATCTGGGGGATTGCCACTTACACAAAAACCGAAACAAACTGTTGGGAATAAGATATAGCAGGTAATCAAAGAATAACAAAAAGAAGTTGATGAAAAGGGCTGAATAAACAAGGCAAAAGAAAAGAAATGAGGAGGGATGCAGAGGATCCTATCACAGATAAAATAGGACTAAGACCGATGGTTGCAAAAAGTTGGCACTGAGCCAAACAGGAAAACAAAGTCCTTGAATGCAAATTGCTGGACACTTTTTTCCTATCCTCCACTACTCACACTGCTATTCATCTGCTACTCTCTGCTTACTCATCACTGCTTATGTATGACTTGTACTCTGCTTACTCATGACTGCTACTCATCTTTAGCTATTGTCCCATGAGAAGGGAAGGGGGTCTGACTCTTGCACTCCTACAAGAAATGGGTGAGCCTTTTGTAATGCATGGACAACATGGGACAAAGAAATGGAACATCAATGACTAATCAGAGGGAACAACCCAGAACATCCTTGTGTGTGAACTTAAACTACATAGAGTAGCTGATGCTACAATTGGATGAGTTAGGATCCACCTGGGCATCCCATCCCACCCCATTACCTATTGGCTTGACTGTCCAATTGGTGAGCACATACCAAACTCAGCCAGAAAACTTTCTTTGAGGAAACTCCAGTTCAGAAGAAACACAATCCACACAATCCACACAATCCAGTACTTGTCTGGGATGCTATGTGGTCCTTCCATAATGGTGATAAATTCAAAAAGGACAAGGCCTACTGCAGGAGGTTATCTCAGCGCCTTTTAGGATGCTGAGACAACACAGAAACCAGGAGTGGTTTAGAAATGTCCCAACATATGGGAGGGGAGGGGGAGAATCATTTTTGCCACAGTATAACCTAATGCTAATTCCTCCCAATTATTTAATTACTCAGCACTTCTTGTCTTTCAGACATTTATGTGAATTGACAGATCCAGGATGGGGTAGACCTGGCTTGACACCAGCACGTAATGAGTAGGAACTAGGTGGCCTTAGTGGACCACGAGCTGAACATGATGTGATGAAACTGCAAAAAAGGCAAATGCAATCCTGGGCTGCATTAACAGAGTTATCATGTTTAGGTCATGAGAAATAATAGTTCAGCCCTAGTCAGTTCTCACTTGGAATATGGTCAGCAGTACATAAAAATAAGAATAGCCCCAGTAGGCTGCCCAATCGCCTATGGGTCTCCTTGGACATACGCCAGCCATTTTGCTGGCATACGTCTAAGGAGAGAAAAGGGGTGAGGTAATCTGGGAAAGAGGGGATAGGATCTTGGTGCATGCCGGTGCTGCTGAGATCCACCCCCTCCATCCCCTCTCCTGCCCTCCTCCTGCCTTCCCCCTCCCTGTCCACAACACACCTTTGCTGCTGATGGAAGCTTGTGGCTTTTGTGCCACCATAAAGGATCTTGCCGGAATGTGATAGGATCGGGGCCTTACTCACTGTGGCTTCTGAGGCAGGACTTGAATCAATGGGTTAAAACTGCAAGGAAGCAAATTTACGCTAGATATGAGGAAGAATTTCCAAACTGTAAGAAGAACCATCGGACACTAGAACAGTCTGCCTCATGCATGCAGTAGTGGGTTCTCCTTCATTGGAGGATTTCAAGCAGAGGCTGGAAAGCCACCTGCCAGGGACACTGTAGCAGTTGCTGTACTGAGTGGAGGGGTGGACTAGAGGACCTCCAAGATCCCTTCCAGCTCTAACAGTCTATGATTCTATGAATTCGCTGACAAAGGATTGGGTTTGGGCTGATGTCAGGTGGTGTCCCATTCAGATAAGCAGGTCATCACTTGGGGCTGCAGTATTCAAGTGATGTATGTGTGAATTGGCCCTAAAAGCAGAGGCATAAAGGGAGACCTCGATATGTACTTGGGACTGGATTGTGTGCTCAGATGGATTTCAGATGAACGGATCCAGCTATTTTTGTTTCTCAACTCATTTGGGAATGGGGTGATTAGTTATGCCTTGGAGCCCAGACAATTTATGTAAATGAACCTGTGTGTTTGCAGATTAGGAGCATGATATACAAGGACTCTTTCAGGTCTCCATAGGATGCCATTGGCCCAGTGCCTTGGAGGGGAGGACAGAGCCCATTTCAGCACTGGGCAAATCAATGGCTTTGGCATTCCAACCGAAGTGCCATTTGACAGCAAACTTGTCTCGTCTTACTCACAGCAAGAAATCATGATGAGAAACACTGGGCAGAATATTAATTACATTTGTAACCCAAACAATGTGACTCTGTGTTGAAAAAGGAAAAGCCATTCAGACTTTGTATGAATTCTTAAAGCACGTAAGTGAATATTAACAAGGGCATATATCAGGAAGCTTCACAGTCGCCCTGGACCTCACAATCTGGCTCTTATTGTTTCCTTCCCCCATTTGCTGTAAGAAGCAGGGATTTGGTTTTATTTATATTTTATTTTATTATTTTTCACATTTTTATACCGCCCTTCCTCCAAGGAGCTCAGAGTGGTGTACATATTTCCTCCCCTCCTTTTTGTCCTCACAACAACCATGTGAGGTAGGTGGGGCTGAGAGAGAATGACTGGCCCAAGGTCACCCAGGAAGCTTTGTGGCTGAGCAGGGATTTGAACCTGGATCTTCCAGGTCTAAGTCCGACTACCAAACCACTACACCACAGAAGATCAGAGGAAGGGAATAGGCAAGGTGGGACTGCTGGGAAGAACAAGGCAGGAGCCAGGCAGGGTTGGCCCAAGAGTTCCTGATGCCTGATGAGGCATGTCAAGCGCTGCACCTCCTTACCCGATGGTATGCCAGCCTCTGCTCCTCCCTTCTCCAACGTTCTAGCCCAGCACTCTCCTCCCCTCCACATTCCCTCTTCCTCTCTGCCCCCCTCTTCCTTTTCCAATCCAGGGAGTGGAAGGAGGAGGACCAGTGGAGGCATGTAGGTGGACAGAGATGGGCACCACCCACCAACTGCCTCAGTTGGCCTCATGGATGGGCTGGCCCTGGCATCGGGGCAGAAGCTGCCTATTCTGCTACCTCCTCAATATTTTTCAAGGGAGAGTCCAAATCTGGACAAAGCTGACTCCAGTTTTGTGCAAACCTGACCCAAAGCGCTTTAGCCCCTGAGAGAGCAAGGCAAGTTGCCCGCCGCACTTTACCCCCTACCCCTGCTGCATCATTCTCTAACAGCAGCCTTGAGGACATCCTCCCAGTTTAGCAGGACAGAAACCAGGGATGTATAACAGGGGGGGGGGCGCTGGCTGAATCAGGTCCCCGAAGCAATTTTGTCTGATCCTAACTGAATTAAGGGGCAAACCAGAAGTGCCCTTCAATGTGTCAGTTTGGCCTGCATTTTTTATTCCTTTCTTTACAATGCTGTTAGTGAAGAGGGGGCACCTGAAATGGGGTAAAACTGCAACATGGAGTTGGTAGGTAAGGGGGCCCTTAGCACTTTGCCACGCCATGGTTCTGATCATAATTGTATTTGCATGTCCATCACCTGCTATATTCTAACTAGATTTTTTTTACGTAACTTCAAAAAGTTTCAAATAGAACACACACACACACACACACACACACACACACACACACACACACACACACACACACACACACACACACACACGTTTCCATTGGTGTGTCTAGTCTGGCCCTTAATCAAGGCATGATAAAGAGTTTCTCCACAGCTTTGCTTGAAAGAAAAACAAACCGTTTCACCCTGTAAGAAATAAAGCATTTCCAAAATTACCTCTCTCTGCATGTAATGACCCTGCTTTGCCTGATACAATGAACTCCATAACTGCAAAGCCTGTTCTGGCAGCAAGATGACAGAGCCTGACTATTTGTTGACTCAACAGGCTCAAAGAGTGCAGCAAAATATACTCCCAGCCTATGGGCCACTGTCTGGAGAACGGAGTGTCCTCTGAGAATACAGAACTTGGCCACCCCTGACCAAAACCAAAGCATGACATGTTATAAAACATGCTTGGTCACCATTCTCTGAAACCAGTCCTAGAATGATACCTTCACTGCTCTTCCCACTAGTGTAGGGGTTCTCAACCCTTTCTCAGCAGATTGCTGTGTATCACCAGAAGTGACTGATGATGACATTATCGCCAGTTACTTCCTGGTTTTCAGGTTTTCGGAGGCCAGAAAATGCAGGTAGGAGGCTCTGGGTGGGTCGAAGGGCCCTTCTCAGCATTCCTGGGAGGCTAGGCCAAAGGCAGGAACCTCTCGGAAGTGAAAATGCTCTCCCGAAAGTGCCGCATCAGAGCCGGGTTCTGGTGGTCCAGCAGTCCAAGTACCACCAGCAGTCAGCCGAAGTACCACTGGTGGTAATAGTACCACTGGTTGAGAACCCCTGCACTAGTGCATTGCTATAGATCTGAACCGGGCGGTAGAGGATGGAAAAGAATGATATATTGGAACTGCCGTTCCTGCAATAACTAAAAATGGCTTGATCTGTGAAGGGGAGAGTAATTGCTACTTTAAGTGGCGACATAATGTTTGCCCAAGTACTTTTATATTTTGCTTTGGGAATTAAACAACAGTAATTGTGGTTTTATCTTACCTCCAAAATGTACTTGCACATATTTTCTTTCCAGAAATGATACCACAGAAAATGCTTACACTTATTGTATTCTTCTAAACACCTCTGGTCTTGAATTATTTACAGCAGAGCATGCTCTAAATGACGGAATGCATCATTTTCCAACTTTGCCCAATGTTTTTAATTCATTTCATTTATTTCTTTTTTTGGGGGTGGGGGGTGGGAAGAGAAGATATTTCTATTGTTCAGGAGAAATTGATGTAGGAGGCAGTTCGAGGCACTTCAGAGGTGTTAATTGGCAGTAGCACAAAACCGACCTTCACAATGTGCAGCAATTACAAGGCTTGTTGGTTTTCTTAGGAGAAGTCAAAGCCGAAACATTAACGGAGCCATTGTCAACTTCTGGGGCTCCCAAGGTTTTCATTTGTAAGTTCATCTTCTTCACTGGAGGTTATCAGGAAGGAAGAGGCTGCTAAGCATCTTGCAGAAATAGTTTAGACATATCCTGCCTCATTAGAGACCTCTAGAGAATGGTTCAAGATTTCATCTCTCACATTTTTGTAACTCTGTTTTTTTGTTTCCTTAGATGAGTGGAAGTTATTTTAACATTTTTTGAATGGTAATATACAGTATTTGTTGGAATGCACAATGGCTTGCTGCAGGTTGTGTGTGTGTGTGTGTGTGTGTGTGTGTGTGTGTGTGTGTGTGTGTGTGTGAAGTGGTGGGGAGAGGTTAGCTACATTGCCTCCAAAGTGTTTGAAGAAATCTCAACTCAAATGTCTATGGGCAAACTTTAACTCTGTACTGGTCTGGTGTCTCATTGACATTCTTGAGGACAGCCAGACAACCATCAGTCCCAAAATATATAGCAAGATCCATGGGCCATACATACTCATCGCGCATTAATTGTAGGATGAAGTGATTACTTGTATGTGTGAAGAATGCATCACAGTTCAAACAGCACAGATAGAACCGACTGTGATCTCAGACTGACATGTTGTTGCTTTTCAATAGAACCAGTTCACACAACACATTCAGTTGCTAGTCATCAAGTGATGAGTATTTGGGTGACGTCATATATATGCACATGTGAACCAGATCCAGTGCTGGCCAGGCCAAGAGAGTTAGATAAGATCAGCTTTTGCCCTATTGATAGGAACCATAGGAGAGGCAGGTTTTTCCAAATGCTGTCCCAAGAGATCCAGTGTTAGAATAAACTCAGGACTAGTTTACATGTGCATGTTTCATCACATTATGACAGTAACATCAGGGGTGACGTGAATGTGTGAATGAGCCAACACAGATGAAACACCACAGATTGAACCTCCCTATCACACCTCAAACTCAGGCAACTGGCATTTTTCAATGCAGTCAGTTCACACATTCAGGTACAAGGCATCATGTGGAGTAATTGCAGCCCTTAGCTTTTATCATTTGCTTTGCTTTAAACCTATTTCTGCTCAAACTGTTCTATCTCATTTGACAAGGTCTATACTGTATAGTACTACCGGGAATTATAACTTCTCGTCCCGGAAGTATCATCGTGAAGATCCTTAAGCCCAACCCAGCTGAAACGACAGGTTCGTTCCAAGTCTTGAGAAAGCAATCAACTTCTCTAAACAAAAAAACAAAACAAAACAAAAAGCCCTCACCAGCGTCCACAATCTGAAGGACATCACCACAGGAGAGGACATATTTCTGAAATTCTACTATTTTATCTCGTGTTCTGATCTGTAGTGGGATTCGCCAGAGTCTGTTTCCAGTGACAGAGCTAGGAAGGGGAAAAAGCTGGCCCGAGGGGAGATAATTAATCATTGAGTAGATTCTATCAGCAAAGCTAAGTCCATGGAACAGCAATGCATTATTCATCAACAGCCTTCTCAGCGGAAGGATACGGAGTCTTGAGGATTTTGTACAAAGAGGTCGGATTTCCGGGATTAAAAGCCATGTAAAAATATACACTATGTTAAAAAAAAACAAGCAAAAACACATCTGAAAACATGTAAAGGTTTAAAAACACTAGGTAAAAACGTTTCATCCACAATCCACGTTGTTTTTACCTAGTGTTTTTAGACTGTTTTTACATGTTTTCAGATGTGGTTTGACTTGTTTTTTAACATAAAGAGTATATATTTTTACATGGCTTTTAATCACAGAAATCCAACCTCTTTGTACGTGTAATTGGGTTGTGGAACTCCTTGCCACAGGAGGTGGTGATGGCACCTGGCCTGGATGCCTTTAAAAGGGGATTGGACAGATTTATGGAGGAAAAGTCCATCACAGCTTACAAGCCATGATGGGGATAAGCAACCTCCTGGTCGTAGGAGTTGGTTTTCTTTGTGCCAGGTGCAAGGGAGTGGCGACAGGAAACAGGTATCTTGTTGGCTGTGTGCTCCCTGAGGCGTCTGGTGGGGCCACTGTGTGATACAGGAAGCTGGACTAGATGGGCCTTTGGCCTGATTCAGCAGGGCTCTTCTTATGTTCTTCTTATGTTCTTATGTACGTTGTAACGGGCCATGAAAACTTCCGATTTTTACTTGAGGATTTTGTTCATGCCCGCAGCCCACAGATCCTTTTAGCAGACTACTGGCAAAGCATTGGTGCAATTGGTGGCATGGAAAGTTCTAGCCATTTAATCATTTGATTTTGTCTGTAAACCACTTTGTGAACTTTTTGTTGAAAAGCGGTACATAAATACTGTTATTAACGATGATGATAATAATAATAATATCGTACATGACTAGCAAATGACACGTCTGAGCCATTCATGTAGCACATTGACACGCTTACCAAGTCATAGATACGGCTGCAAGAATTAACCCATGACAGGAAGATTCCATGCTACATCCATAAGATAGCGCATCACTTTGCAGAAAACCTAGTTCAGGTTGATTACTCCTTATCCAGACATCCGAAATCCAGACTATTCCAAAATTCAGACATTTTGGGGGCTATGGCTTAAAAAAAAACCCTTTTCCAGCACCTGGCTGGCAAAACGCAAGGCATGCTGGGGCACAAAATTATTAAAAAATATTGTATAAAATTACTTTCAGGCTATGTGTATAAGGTGTATATGAGACATATAGGAATTTCATGCTTAGACATGGGTCCCATTCCCAAGATATCTCATTATATTTATGCAAATAATCTGAAATCCAGACTAATCCAAAATCCAGACAACTTCCCATCCCAAACAGTCAGGATAAGGAATACTCAACCTGTAATAACACCAATGAAACTGGTATGTGACTTACAGCGCAATCCTAACCAACTTTCCAGCGCCGGTGTGGCCATGCCAACAGGGCGCACACTGCATTTTGTAGTGCAGGGGCAGTTGTGGAGGCCTCTTCAAGGTGAGGGAACATTTGTTCCCTTACCTCGGGGCTGCATTGCAGCTGCACCGGCACTGGAAAGTTTGTTAGGATTGCGCTGTTAAGCATTAAGGTTTGGTTTAATAGCCACATGCTCAAAAGCTTAGAGCCAACATATACATGGATCAGGTGAGGCATGGAGGAATCTTTTCCTGGTCTGTATCACTTCAAACTGCAGGAGATTTTTAATAATTTTGGATGCTCCTCCATGAAAAAACTCCATGTACATAGAAATGGGGGGGGGGGGGGAGTCTGGCCTAGAAACGTTTTCCCCAATGTACTGATTTTCCACATGCAGAAGGTCTCTTTCTAAATATTTTCCCTTCCAAATATAAGGTTACTAATAAATAAGATCCACATCGACTTGTACAGTTGCTGACACTGCTACGGGGAATGATGCATATATTGTAAAACTGTTCATTTTGTCTCACATGGCAAATTTCCCCAAATCATGTTGCAACTCATGGCTAGATAGTTTCCCAATCACACCCCTGAGGTTATCAGCAGCATGACCTGGGGTGCAATGCAAATGCATGCGCAGCTTTGTCGAGATCTTTTGCCTGGAGATTGTGTGGGCTGCCTGCACAGAACCGTGATCAGAGACTTATAATTGCATACTTCACGCTACCATTGCAGTTGCATGGCTGGGCAATAATCTTTCTTTTCAATAGGCCCTGAGTAACTAGTGATTATTCTCTGCTTAGCCTAGCATGTGAAGAGTACATCTCAGGAGATTCAAATACGAGAAAAAAAGAATGGCCTGAGAACTGCTAAGGAGTTTAAACTTCCCTATTTCAAGCCACTAAGTTGTCTCGCACTTAAAGAAACCTTGCAATGGGACCCTATGCATGGTCACTCGGCAGTAGGTCCTACTGATTTCAGTGGGGCTTCCTTCCAGGTAAGTATGCATAGTCAATCAGGTCAATCAATTATATGAGTTTTACTAGATTAATCCAAACATAAAATAAAAATAAAAGCATTCGTTCTTGATGATAGGTAAACCTCTGCCTTCCCCAAATTCATTATATTCACTCAGAATGATCCAAGCTGTCGCCCAAAATTCAGACAATAATGCAGATTATTCAGAGAAATTTTGAGTCAACTTAGACCTTGTTGCTCATGTCATCACTTGCAGAGGCATCACTAGGGTTTGTGTGATCTGGTGCGAGGGTTCATTGCATCACCCCAGTGGTGTCACTAGGGTTGGGGGTCACCCCCATTAACTTTATTTATTTTAATATATAACAGTACAGGTCACCCAACAAATCAGTAAACAACAACAACAACAACAAGAAGCAGTGGCCAACTTGATGACACACAACTCAATAAGTATTCTAGAAATGAGAGCTAACTCATACTAACACCTTATTGGTTCCATGCTGTGTCATAATAACACCTTGTTGGCTCTCGGAACAATCAGTTCATTGGTCAGTGCTGAGTTAAGGAAATCCACTTTTAAGGAAATTGTGCTTTCTTTTCCAGATCATTTGGACATAACTTTTGACAGAATACTTTGACAGAATAACTTTGACGGAATTCAACATGGTTTATTTCATTACATTCTGCATTAAATTACTTTTCCAATGATAAATAACTTTATGGTATTATTCATAAATACAATTTTTTCCAAAAGGTTTCTACAATTTTGGCCACTGGTGGTGTCACCCCCCCCCCCTGAGGGTGTCAACCGGTGTGGTCCACACCCCCTGCACTCTGCTAGTGACACTGCTGCTAACTTGGTGTGTGACAAGATTTGCTCTCTCCTACAATCCCCATGATACTCCAAGCAACTTTTCCTGTCCTCATGCCCCATTAGTAGGGGCAGGAGAAAATGGTGATAATGAAATAAAAACACATAACACCACTTTCTGCTAAACAATCTGTGAAAAATTTTGCATCATTCTTCATCTGCTGACACTGTACAACCTATACGTAGTACATTTAAAGCAGTTACAACTGATAAAAAAGGGAGAAAAAATGGAATAAAAACACAGGAGGTTTGGCTCAGTTGGTAGAGTTGCCGCCTCGTAAGCCTGAAGATCGGTGAATGGCCAGTTCAAGACACGCCGCTGACAAAAAGCTGTGAAAGCCTCTGTGAGGAGAGATAAAGAGCTGCCAGCTGCGTCGGCTGAGTGTGGGAGGCGACGGCCAGGGAGAGGCCAGACTGCAAAGGATACCATCTGGAATGCAGTTGTTTGTGAAAGATTGAACATTTATATATATGTAGTATGGAAACTTTCATGGCTTGGTACAATTTGTAATGAAGCAGGCATTATGGGTTTTCTAGCCATGTTTATTATTTGAGAAATAAAACTAAAATCGTACTGTCTTCTTAAGAGATTTCTCTCACACACACACTCTGGCGATGTGCGTAGAGGCGAAGATGAGTCTTTATTTCTCCTACCAACGTTTCATCCCACACGAGGGACCTTGTCAAGGTAATTCAGCATAACACTGCTGGATGACACTGAGAACATGGAGCTCTTGCTAGCATATACCAGTAAAAGCCATGGCAACCGTTAACTGACAACGGAATCATCAACCTCTGCTCTATTCCTCCTAGGCTGCAAATATGCTCTTTTCAGGATAGGTAGCCAGATTTTATTGGCAAATGACAGCTCTTGCTGTCTATTCAGAAGACTTGCAGGTTTCCTTTGGGAGATTGACAGCCCATTCCAACCCAAGTGCTAAGCAGCCCAAGTCAGACCTAAAGTCAGCCTAAGTCATTTAGGTCAAAGTTAGGTCTGGAATGCAACCATTTAGGGCGAAGTTAGGTCAAAGTTAGGGCGAAGTTATGACCAACGGACTAAGAACAGCCCATTCCAACCCAAGGGCTAAGCAGCACAAGTCAGACCTAAAGTTGACCTAAAAGTGGGCGGAACATGGGCGGACCGTGGGTGTAACAGGGGCGGCAACCAATTAACGTTGGATTCCAGACCCTGGCAAGCACAGACACGCCCCCTCCAACACAAATGCTGACACAAATTTTAGGTCGACCAAAAAGGTGGACCCAAATTCGAGGAGACCCATAGGAGCCATTTTACCTTACCTAAGCCAGCCCTCTCCTGAAAATTTCTAACACCCTACTCCTGAGTTAGGTCAGAGTTAGGACGGAGTTGGGCCTGCTAGGTCTGGAAACGACAGAGTTATGCCTAAGATAGGGAGCCTATCAGCACCCAGCCCCACCCAGCCTCATTCCCACAAAAGCCCAGCCCCAGACCTCCAGTCACTCTCTCTCTCTCTCTCTGAGCACGTGGTGTGGAGTTCTGTCCCTCACAGCCACAAAGTGGGACTTTGTCGGTGGAGGGCAAAATTCACAAACACCCCACTTCTCCTCTCTGCCTCCCTCTAGGGCAGAGAGGTCTGTTCTGGCTGTGGCCAACCTGTTTACAGCTGTGCCTGGGCAGCTGCCTCCATGCAAGTGTTTGCTAACCCATGCCTTTCTCCCAGCCCCTCTTCCCTCCCCCCACAGGCAACAACACCAGCAGGTAAGAGCAGGTAAGAGCAGGGTTTGTGCTGACATGTGGTCTGACTGCTGCCTCTTTGCATTTAGAAATATAGGAAGGATACATGCCTCTTTACCAATGTGTTGTCTCATAGCTGTCTGCATAGCCTGCCATGACATGCCTCTCTACCAATGTCTTGTCTCATAGCTGCCTGCATAGCCTGCCATGACATGCCTCTCTACCAATGTGTTGTCTCATAGCTGCCTGCATATCCTGCTATGATATTCCTCTTTACCAATGTCTTGTCTCATAGCTGCCTGCTTTGCCTGCTATGATATATAGGATACATGCCTCTTTACCACTGTTGTGTCTGATTGCTGCCTGTAGTCATGTGAGCAGACAATGCCACAAGTGTGGAACTGTTAGCCTTATGTAGACACCACCTGTTCCCCCCCCCCTTTTCTCCACAGGATCAACTGACAGGTCAGTATTGCTAGGTTTGCCATGGTAGTGACCCCCAAGTTGTGTTGTTGTCTCTCTCTTTGACCCTTTCCCCTTACAGGATCATGCTCTCCATACACCCAGGTAAGCAGCCCAGACCATGCTATGTGTGTCACACCTCTCAGCTGTGTTTTATTTCTCTCCCCGCAGGCTTTTGCAACCGACACACTGGCTTGTCGTCAATGGTGACTGCTTCCACACACCAGCTGACATGTGACTCCCCCTTGTTTTTTGTCTCCCCAGGAACGTCCACTATCACCTACCTTCCTGGGAGCACCCCTGGGCCTGCAGTCTGGTTGCCCCATGGTCGTCTGCCTCGATGCTGCCAGAGGTCAGGGAGCCAGCCCTGCAACCCTCCTCAGCTGCCGGCGCTGCTGCTGCTCCACCTCCCTGGCTGTTGTTCTTGCTGCCCCTCCCCTTTCTATGGAGCAGGCTGTGGTTCCACAGGGGAAGAGCCTGCATGTCCAGGTCCATGGGGCAGGTGTGCTGCTGCTGCTTTCTGATTGGCTGCTGTGACTACCCCTGGCAGCCTTGCCTGGCCATCTCTGCTAATGTTCCAGAACAATAAAGATGCCCCTTGGGCAGAGCCCTAGTGAAACATATGTGCTCAGTGTTTACACAAGCATTGCCCCCCACACACACAGACAGCCCCCAGCACTGAAGCCCCTACACAAGCATTGCCCCCCCACACACAGACAGCCCCCAGCACTGAAGCCCCTACATGAGTCCCATCCAGGGACTGCCACGGCCTTCCCTGGGAGAACCCAGCAGGGGTGCTGCGAGACCCCCATGGCACAGAGGGGAGGGGGGAGTCAGGGGGGCCTCTCATGCAGGCAAACAGTGACAGCCAGGGTGTCCGCCCGTAATGCAGGCGCCTCCGTCGAAGGTCCGCCCGTAATGCAGGCGCCTCCGTCGAAGGTCCGCCTGTAATGCAGGCGCCTCCGTCGAAGGTCTGCCCGTAATGCAGGCGCCTCCATCGAAGGTCCGCCTGTAATGAAGGTGCTTCTGTCGAAGGTCCGCCCGTAATGCAGGCGCCTCCGTCGAAGGTCCGCCCGTAATGCAGCCACTTCTGCCCAAAGTCTGTCTGCATAAGAGGCGCCTGTTTATGCATCACCTTCATCTGCGGAGCGCCCCTGTGTCCCTATCGGTCTCTGCAGACCTCTCTCTCGGAATCTGTCTCCCACCAGCCTTGTTGTCTGTCTGTCTGTCTCTGACCCACCCATGCCCCTCCCCAGCACCCCCTGTCTGCCTGCCTGTGTGTCTGCCTCCCCTCCCACTCCCTGATGATGGCTGCTGGCCACCCCCCACCCTGCCAGAGCGCCTGCCGCGAGGCGCCGTCGTTGCCCCATCTGGGGGTGTGATGAGCTGTGTGAGCCCTTCACGCTTGCAGCAGACAAGCCCAAGGCATCTCTTGGTCTTGGCCGGGGCACAGAGCAGCAGGCACGCCGGGATGCCTTCTTTGTGGGCATTGCCCCGGCCTTGGAGGCCCAGGGCTTCAGGCAGCGCACGGGCGAGTCATGTCAGAGGCAGTTCCAGTCCTCATGAGACCCCCCTTGTGTGTGACGTTCCCACCCCCTCCCCTTCCCTTCCCTCCCCCGCTCACCCCCCAGTGCAGCCTCAACGTGGCTTGGGGGTGGCATCGCCTTCTGCAGGAGGGAGGGGACGGCCACTCTCCCCTGCAGCAGGTGGCTGATGCACAGGGTGCCCTGTGGCAGCTGGCTCGGGCACCTCGCTCACCTGTCACCTGCCCTGCGCCCACCATATGACTGGCGCAACCCCCCTGCCTGCAGTCAGCCCCTTTGCGACCGGGCTGCGACAGACCCTGCGGCAGCTGCCATGGATGGACGCTGACACATGCAGACAGAGGCCTGCACATGCCTGAGCCAGACACCGAGCCTGGAGAAGAGCCTGCCTGCCTGGGAGGTAAGTGTTGCCTGGATCCTGGGGTGGTGCTGGGCCACAGAAACTGCAGCCTGCCTAACTCAGGCATAACTCTGACCTACCTCAGGCATAACTTCTGCCTAACTTAGGCTGCACTTAGGCCACACTTATGCCTGACTTGGAGAGGAGTTGGGTTGGAATGGGCTGTGAAATAGCCTCCAGATTTAGTCTTCGTTTTAGACTGGCTTCCGAAAACAACGAATGGACCTGCTCAAAAGCAATTTGGTGGCCAGATTCCAGGGCGTGCGCTGCCACAGCAGATTTTTCTCCTTGTGACAATTTTACCGCTCTCTGGTGTTCTTGTACTCTTACTTTAATAGGTCTCATTGTATTTCCAATGTAAGCACGACACAACCGCATTTTATTTCATAGACTCCTGGATTTAATGAGACCTATTAAAGTAAGAGTACAAGAACACCAGAGAGCGGTAAAATTGTCACAAGGAGAAAAATCTGCTGTGGCAGCGCACGCCCTGGAATCTGGCCACCAAATTGCTTTTGAGCAGGTCCGTTCGTTGTTTTCGGAAGCCAGTCTAAAACGAAGACTAAATCTGGAGGCTATTTCAATCTCCCAAAGGAAACCTGCAAGTCTTCTGAATAGACAGCAAGAGCTGTCATTTGCCAATAAAATCTGGCTACCTATCCTGAAAAGAGCATATTTGCAGCCTAGGAGGAATAGAGCAGAGGTTGATGATTCCGTTGTCAGTTAACGGTTGCCATGGCTTTTACTGGTATATGCTAGCAAGAGCTCCATGTTCTCAGTGTCATCCAGCAGTGTTATGCTGAATTACCTTGACAAGGTCCCTCGTGTGGGATGAAACGTTGGTAGGAGAAATAAAGACTCATCTTCGCCTCTACGCACATCGCCAGAGTGTGTGTGTGAGAGAAATCTCTTAAGAAGACAGTACGATTTTAGTTTTATTTCTCAAATAATAAACATGGCTAGAAAACCCATAATGCCTGCTTCATTACAAATTTATATATATGATTGTAAAGCCCCCCATTAGGGGGGTAGGGAAAGCCTGCCCATGTAAACAGCCTTGGATTAAAGTCAGAGGAGAAATCCAATGACCAAGAAAGGTGGTATATAAATACAGTATATTTGTTCCAAGGTGAGGCTGGGTGCTTGAAATGGCAGTTGGGTGCACGTGGTATCCTGGCCCTTATTGACCACCTCACCTACTGCCCTCATTGAGCACCTCACCTACCTCCTGTTTGCCCTCTTCCTCCTTGCTCTGCTGCTGTTTTTAAATAGCATGGCAGAGCAGGGCAGAACAAAGAAGCTCAGAGAAGTACCACCCCACCACTGGCATCACTGCAGGGGGGGCAGAGTTCTAAATTCCGCCACGGTCAGACCCTCCGTTACACAAGAGCACGAAACGCCCTGCCCCCTCGCCTTTGGAGCCATTCAAGTCAGTGAAAGCACCGACTTGAATGGCTCCAAAGGCGAGAGGGCGGGGGCGCTTAGTGCTCCCATGTAACGGAGGGTCTGACCGCGGCGGAACTTAGAGCTCCGCCTCCTGCAGTGACGCCAGTGCACCCCACTCCTGCTTCTCTTCGCTTTCTCCTCCTGGTTCTGTCTCATTTTTTCCAAACAGTGTGGCACAGACAGGAGCAGGAAGCAAGTAAGACAGGAAAACTGGAGAATCTGGAGGTAGGAAAGGGCAAGTAGCAATAGCAATGGTGACAGCAGCAGTCTCTGATCAGGAAGGGGGACACTGCCTCCACCACCTTATCCATCACCTTTCCCCTCTTCCTCCTCATTTGTGGAGAAGGAGGCGGTGATGGTGCGTGGGCTAAAAGAGTTGCGGTGGGGATCAGGAAAAACCCATTTTCTAGCAGTGATGCGTTTTCGCACCACCCATAACAAACAGAAAAAGGTCTTTTTGTGTTACCCCTCCCTGGGGTGACACCGGGAGTGGTCAGCCCCCCTGCCCCCCCCAGTGACACCTCTGCAAGTGCTACTTAATTCCATTCAATGCTCAATCCTGTATATTTGGCAATAAAACAAATATTACAAATACACTATAGGTCTCCAGTGGTTGCTGCCCTAGAAAAAACCCAAACCCATGGAATGCTGTGCACCTAAAATTTGTCACTGTTAGGGAACGTGGGGCACGAGCATGTAACAAGATTACATAACCACTGCTATCTTAGCCTACATATGTCAGGGTAAGCATCTCAGAATCCAAAAGAAAGAACCACAGATGTGGAGTGCGGAAGATGCTATTATATATCAATAAGGATTTGAAAATATGTTCCTGTACTACTTGGTGCAAACACACACTGCCTTAGGCAGCTTCATGTTATTTAACTCAAGACATCCATTATCTATGAAAAAGAGTTTGATCTCAAGATTAGTGAATGAAATTTACACCATTTTACATTACTCTGGTACTCTTGACGGAGTCGCTTATCATACATCTTACTAACTGCCAGACAATCCTTCCGGTCAATAAAAGAAATGCAGCAGCAATTTATCAAAATATTCGTCCGTAAACAAACTCCAGACAATCATAACCTTATTTAAACTCTACATAGAATGACTTTCAGACTAGAAGTCTTGAGTCCCCCAGCTTACCATTTCTGCCAGTAAGCCTTTGTAGTCTTTGACAAATATAACCATCAAGATACATATTCCTTTTTTTTTAAAAAAAAATGTTATATACAGGGATAGTAAGGTAAAGGTGACCCCTGACAATTAAGTTCAGTCGTGTCCGACTCTAGGGTGTGGTGCTCATCTCCATTTCAAAGCCGAAGAGCCAGCGTTGTCCGAAGATGCCTCTGTGGTCATGTGGCCGGCATGACTCTCCTTGCCGCAGCGCGTAGCATGCAGCTGGAACACGGAGTGCCTGGCGAAACATTCATAATTCACTGCAAGCCTGCAAAGGACTCTGCATGTATCTATGGAAATGCTCATCACCAGGGCTGGCCCATCCATGAGGCCAGCTGATGCAGGTTGGATCAGCGGCAGATTGTGAGGGGTCCAGAGGCAGCAGATTTGGGGGGCCTTTCACCCTGAGTCTGCCGCCACCGCCACCACTGCCGCCTCCCTTCAACCTGCCACCAATGCAATCTGCCAGTGCAAACTGCAATGATCTGCTTTCCGTTCACATGAGTGAGAAGCAGAACATCCCCCTCCTTACCATGCTCCTTGTGCACTGTTTTCAAACCCAGAAGTGTAGGACTTCCGGTTTCATTCACAGGAATAGCGCAAGCACGTACGCTGTCCCAGTCAGCTAGAGCGATAACATCTAGACAACCGTCCGAGGGTGAACTGTGAAGCTTGGAAGTGCAGAGCACAAGCCAGAAGGAGGGCTATACTTGGAAGGGAAAACATCTCAAGTATGGAAGGTTCTATGTATGAATAGAACAATATTGTAAAGACCTTTATCAGGTCTAGGATAGCCTGCCTATGTAAACGACCTTGAATAAATCTGATGAGAAATCTGATGATGAGAAAAGCGGTATATAAACACAGAAAATAAATAAATAAATAACCCGGAAGCACTGCACTTCCAGCACATGAGGAGCATGGGAAGGGTTTTTGGTTTTTTATAGCACAGATGCGGTACAGCACTTCAGGCCATGAATGTATCTTGGGGAAGGAGAAAAGTGACAGAAGGCATACAACAGAGGAGGCTCCAACAGGTATGGAGAGCCTCTTTTGTCATCAAAGATCCTGATTCCTGGTAGGAAATAATGCTCTCTGCATCTTTTCTAGTGAAGAAGGAGGCCCTTTACATGTCAGTGGGAATTGACACGTTAAGTATAATTTCCTACTAGAGGTCCTGAGACCTGTAGTTCAATTCCTAAATTTTTGACGGGACAAAGATACGAGGCATGTCTATTACAGCCCAATCCTATCCCTCGCCACCAGTGCTGATTCAGCTATGACAAAAAGGCATGCGCTGCATCCTATGCTGGGGTTGTAGATTCTCAGAACTCTGAGAGCCCCTGATCAGTTTTAAACTCTTGATTTTTATACATTCCGTGCCAGCTGAGCTAGGACGGTCTTCAGTGGAATCTATAAACAGTCCTTTAAAATTCAAGCCAGGCAATACAATTGGTACAATAAAAGTACAATGACCTCCTTACAACATTTAGGGCTCAGTCCAGCCTAACTCAGGCACAGTTGAGGCCCAATTGTGGCCCAATTGTGGCCCAAACTAGGACCGAGTTAGGCTGCAACTGTGCCTGAGTTAGGCTGGAGGCAACAGCATTGGGCCAGGATCGCGGCAAAACTTACCGCAGAGGCAGGCAGGCTCCTGTGGGGAGCTGTCAGTCTTGTGGAAGCGAAGAGCCCCCTCCTCAGCCCGTCTGCGTGCACCTACCACAGCTGCTGCAGCGGTTGCAGCAGATGGGCAGCCACAGGCGGGCCTGCAGGCACTGCGCGTTTGACAGTCAGCTGAAGGGCAGAGGTTGTGCCAGTGCCAGCTGCCCCAGGGCACCCTGGGCATCAGCCACCTGCCGCAGGGGGGAGTGCGACTGCCCTCCCTCCTGCAGACTGCGATGCCACCCCCAAGCCACGGTGAGGCTGCACGTGGGAGTCATGGGGGGGTGAGCGGGGGAGAGAAGTGAAGGAGGGGGTGGGAACGGCACGCACAAGGGGGGGGTCTCATGAGGTCTGGAACCGCCTCCGCCAGGACATGCCCGTGCGCTGCCTGAAGCCCTGGGCCTCAAGGGCCGTGGCAATGCCCACAAAGAAGGCATCCCAGCATGCCTTCTGCTCCGTGCCCCGGCCAAGACCGAGAGATGCCGTGGGCTTGTCTGCTGCGAGCGGGAAGGGCTCACGCAGCTCATCACACCCCCAGATGGGGCAACGTCGGCACCTTGCGGCAGGCGCTCTGGCGGCATGGGGGGTGCCAGCGTCCATCATCAGGGAGTGGGAGGGGAGGCAGGCACACTGACAGGGGGTGCTGGGGAGGGGCACGGGTGGGTCAGAAACAGACAGACAACACGGCTGGTGGGAGAGGGATACAGGGAGAGGGGTCTGCAGAGACCGATAGGGGCACAGGGGGCACTTCGCAGATGGAGGCAATGCAGGAACGGGCGCCTCTCATGCAGACGGACCGAGGGTGGACACGGACGCCGTTGATGGGCGGAAACGGACGCCGGTGACGGGCGGACAGAGGGCGGAAACAGACGCCGGTGACGGGCGGACACGGACGCCGGTGATGGGCGGACCGAGGGTGGGTGAGAGCCCCGGTTGCTGAAAGGGCTCTTCACGGACGTGGCGGACGTGCGCCACAGTGCCCGTCAGTGTTTGCCTGCCTGACAGGCCCCCCAACTCCCCCCTCCCCTCTGGGCCCAGAGGGTCCGGCAGCCCCCCTGCTGTGTTCTCCCAGGGATGGCTGTGGCGGACCCTGGCTGGGATTCATGCAGAGGCTTGTGTGCTGGGGCCTGCCTGTGTGGGTGTGTGGGGCAGTGCTTGTGCAACATTGGGGACATGTGTTTCCAGGGGCATCTTTATTGTTCTGGAACAGTGGCAGAGATGGCCGGGCGTGGCTGCCAGGGGTAGGCACAGCAGCCTCTAGGACCACAGCAGCAGCATCAGGCGAGCCCCATGGACCTGGAGATGCGGGCTCTTCCCCTGTGGAACCACGGCCTGCTCCATAGAAAGGGGAGGGACAGCAAGTAGGCAGCCAGGGCGGTGGGGCAGCAGCAGCAGCTGAGGTGGGTTGCAGGGCAGGCTCCCAGACCTCTCTGGCAGCATCAAGGCAGGTGACCGTAGGGCAACCAGACTGCAGGCCCAGGGGTGCTCCCCGGACGGTTTGTGGTAGTGGGCATTCCTGGGGGGACGAACAACATGGGGGTGTTCCATGCCAGCTGCTGCGTGGTAGCAATCGCCATTGAAGAGGAGCCAGTGTGCCAGTTGCAAAGGTCTGCAGGGAGAGAAATCAAACACAGCTGAGTGGTGTGAGACACATAGCCTGGTCTGCGCTCCTTCCCTGGGTGTACGGTGAGCATGATCCTGTAAGGGAAAGGGGTCAAAGAGAGAGACAACAACACAACTTGGGGGTCACAACCATGGCAATCCTAGCAATACTGACCTGTCGGTAGACCCTGTGGAGAAAAGAGGGGGGGGGAACAGCTGGTGTCTACATATGGGTTACAGTTCCACACTCATGGCATTGTGTGCTCACATTAATACAGGCAGCTATGAGACAAGACATTGGTATAGAGGCATATCATGGCAGGCTATGCAGGCAGCTATGAGACAAGACATTGGTATAGAGGCATATCATGGCAGGCTATGCAGGCAGCTATGAGACAAGACATTGGTATAGAGGCATATCATGGCAGGCTATGCAGGCAGCTATGAGACAAGACATTGGTATAGAGGCATGTATCCTACCTATATTTCTCTATGCAAAGAGGCAGACGTCAGACCACATGTCAGCACAAACCCTGCACTTACCTGCTGGTGTTGTTGCCTGTATGGGGGGGGGGGAGAGAGGGGCTGGGAGAAAGACATGGGTTAGCAAACACTTGCATGGAGACAGCTGCCCAGGCACAGCAGTAAACAGTTTGGCCACAGGCAGAACAGCCCTCTCTGCCCTAGAGGGGGGCAGAGAGGAGAGAGGAGAAGAGAGAAGTGGGGTGTTAGAAAAGTTTTCAAAGTCCCACTTTGTGGCTGCTGGGGGACAGAACCCCACGCCACGTGCTCAGAGAGAGAGAGAGAGTGGAGGGCTGGGGCTGGGCTTTTGTGGGAAAGAGGCTGGGTGGGGCTGGGTGCTGATAGGATAACTATTTGGGTCCATGTCCAGAGTTAAGCCACACCTGTTCGGTCCTAACTCAGGCCCAACTCGGGCCCAGGGTGTTAGAACTTTTCAGGAGAGGGCTGGTGTGGGTAAGGTAAAATGGCTCCTATGGGTCTCCTCACATTTGGGTCCACCCTTTTTGCTGGCCCAAATTTTGGGCCTGAGTTGGGCTCGAGGGGGCGTGTCAGTGGCTCTCCAGTGTCTGGAACCGGACCAAAATTCGTAACCGCCCCCGTCACACCCCCGACACGCCCCCAACACACCCACTTTTAGGCTGCAATTGTGCCTGAATTGTGCAATTGTGCCTGAATTGTACCGCAGTTGCCTTGGGCTGGACCGGGCTGCAATTCAGTCACAATTGCAGCCCAACTCAGGCACAATTCAGGCACAACTCGGGCCTAAAGCACTTGGGCTGCAATTGTGCCTGAATTGTACTGCAGTTGCCTTGGGCTGGACCGGGCTGTTAATTTCCCAGCCCAATGAATTAGGTATTATTTAGCTGACTTGAATTAGTATCCAATTTTAAACTATTTAAGTAAATGCTTAAGATTGGTGTCTGGGGTTCGGGGGCTGAAATATGAACATCAAAGTTTTATTACAGAATACAGATGTTTATGGAACCTCAACAGGTGCAACATTCTTTTTAAATATAAGACACGTCCATCCAAAGCATATGAAATCTTCTGTACCTTCAGATGATCTGACTACATAGGAATTGTAGCGATAGCAATATATATTATTTTCAGTGACAAGCAAATATATCAAGGCATGAGCTACAAGATAGAGGCTACCCAGATGCAGCATCAAAACAAGATTTTTACAGAGCAAGATGCAGCAACAGAGATACTTTTCTCTCCCCCCCCCCCAACCCAGAGATAGGATTCAGGGAAAGATGAGAATAGTTATACTATTAGCATAGCAACATGCTTGGCACTAGCGTTGACGGGGGGAAGCGGGGGGCGGGCCGCCGGGCGTCGCGCGTATAGGGGTGACGCGCGATGCCCCTCACTTACATTTTTGCGGTGGAGGTGGGCCCGCCCGCCCTCCCCTGAGTCCGTTTGGCTCCAAAATGAGCCAAAAACGGAGCGGGGAGGGCGCTCCGCTCCTGCGCGTGACGTCACGCGCGGGGGCGGAGCCTCCCCCTTAAGGGTGACGCGCGCCCCCGCTCAGGGGTGTCGCACGTCGTCGCGACGCCCCTGATGCTTGGGATGGTTTGTGCAGGTGCAGAAGGGACACCTGGCAACATCAGCTGCTGTGATGATGAGAGAGTATGAGGCTTCCTGATTGGCCATGCCTGGTTTCTATATTACTAGGAGCCTAGTCTTTTCTCTCTGCCTGGCCAGCAGAGCATTATTTCCAGTTTCTGAATTACCTGGCTTCATTCTTCCAGGTCTAGATTTGGATATGGCCACCTATGGGCCTAATCTAGCCTGGATTCGAGGGTCAGGACCTATCCCAGCAACTAGGCACTGTTTGCGATAGTTCCACACTGTATTGCCAATCATTGTCTCTAAAAGTCAATTTTTGGAATTTTAGGGGAGGCCAAACCAATTTCAATAGGCTATGTATATCGATGTCACTCCAGTTCTGTTGAAAACATCTGAAAAAATGGTTTGGTGTACAGAAAAGCTGGAAAGCACGGCTGATTCCAGAAAGCTCTTCCATGCCCATCACCTGTCCGCACATCACAGACTGCACTGATTGCACCACATTTCTGCCTTTGGTTAAGATGATGATGATGAGCAAAGGTGGCTAGCAGGGAGTTTGGCAAAAGAAAGGAAATCTCATCAATCATTGTTCTCTACTCTGATTCGGGAATGTTTCAGTGTAATAATCATAGACACGTGGTTGATTGTGAATGCTGTTCTTTTATGTTTCACTTTCCCACTATCACAATGAGGTCTTGTGATGCTTTTTCTTATAGAGGTGTCCACAGAACGAAATCATCTACAGCCCCAAGCCATCATGTTAGTCATTATAAACCGATCCTATGCATTTTTACGCGGAAATGGTTCTTCCTGAGTTCAGTGCCGTGGGACTGACTCTCAAGTCAGTGTGCCTAGGATTGCAGCCTCTGTCTTCCTGAAAGCAACTTTGGTTCACTTGTGACAATGGGATCTGGGCACCATTAACTTTGGCTGGTCCACATGATCACCCGTTTTCAAGGGTCTGTCCCTTTGCCGTCCTCCAAGTGTGACACAGAAATGAAGAGTTGATTGCTGAGATGGGAGCTGCTCAAAGACACTACACAGAAGAAGGAAGGGGACCAGAGAGACATCAAGTCAATAGTAGGGGCAGAGAGAAAGGAAAGGTGGTACAAATTTTGAAGTGAGGGTGGTGAGTAGGAGCCAGGGAAAGCAAAGGCATTCTTCATCCTTTCTCTCCTCCAAATGGATACTCCCTTCCCAATTTTGAACCAATCGGTTGTTCCATGGCCGGTTCGAACTATTGCTTCTTGACCCGCATACAGGTTTCTCAGGAGGCAGGTAAGGTGGTCTGGTACCCCCATCTCTTTAAGAATTTGCCACAGTTTGTTGTGATCCACACAATCAAAGGCTTTTGCATAGTCAATGAAGCAGAAGTAGGTGGTTTTTTTGGAACTCTCATGCTTTCTCCATGATCCAGCGCATGTTGGCAATTTGATCTCTAGTTCCTCTGCCTCTTCGAAACCCAGCTTGTACGTCCGGTAGTTCTCGGTCCACGTACTGCTGAAGCCTAGCTTGTAGGATTTTGAGCATAACCTTGCTAGCATGTGAAATGAGTGCAATTGTACGGTAGTTTGAACACTCTTTGGCATTGCCCTTCTTTCTCTCCTCCCATCTAAATCCAAATCTATCTATCTATCTATCTATCTATCTATCTATCTATCTATCTATCTATCTATCTATCTATCTATCTATCTAATCTACACTCACAAACTCACACACACACACACACACACACACACACACACACTGTCCTGAATGAGAAGGTGATTTTTTCTTTCTGTCTGAAACAGGGATCTTTACACTGATCCTGCACACCCACTAATAATCCTCATGAGGCTGTTTATGCCCATTTGCGTTTGCTGTAGAGAAACTTTTGCTTGTAATATAGGGGTTTATGTTCCATGGGCTATTTCTGTTTATAGTGCATTTGCCAGGGCTGATTTTAGAAACATCAGTTATGTACAGCTGAATAAACTGAAATGGTGATGGATTAGTACACCTTCCCCAAGGACCTGGTTCTCTATAATAGAGTAATATGTAATTTATTCAAATTATGTAGCACAAAAAAGAAGAAAGAAATGCATGGCACGATGAAAAGAGTTGTTACCATCTTGCTGGGAAAAAAGATATGTGCAGCTTCATAGGGTAAACGGAAAAATAGACATGCAGAATTATCCTATGATAAAGCCCTCTTGGGACTGCACTGCACCACTTCTGAATGGGAAAGGTGGGAATGGTATGACTGTTTCCCCACATCGCACACACATTACACATCACACACCCCACATTTGAGTGTTTGGCTGTTTTGAATTTGCTCTTTCTTTGCACTTGGAAACCTACCTAGATTAACAGTGCCAGATAACTTTACCTTTTTTTTTTTTTAAAGTATCCTTTTATTTAGGCTGCAATCTTATACACACTTATCCAGGAGTAACAATTAAATCCAACTTAACTCCCCTGGAGGTGATGCAGCAGTGCAATTGTGGTGCCCGCTGAATCTTATGGGGGTGTTTTGTCCTTTGGGGGCCTCCTTGGGGTAAGGGAACATTTTTTCCTTGCCCTGGTGTAAGCCTGTGCTGGCCCACCAGGTCTACTCTGACCTGCTCTATAGCTGGTGCAAGTTGATGTGGACCTGGGTTGTGGAATCGAGGCTGGGAAGGGGTTTAGAATATCAGCGTGTACCGTTGCTGCCGATACTGCCCCTTTCCTGGCCCTGAACTTCTCTCTTCCCCACCCCATTGTCAATCCCTCCCCCTCCCCACCCCACTCTGCCCCTTGCTGCCTCCTGCCAACCACCTACGCCAACTTACCGGTGCCGGTGGGCTTCCCTGGTCTGCTGTTGCACGGACCCAGCTGCTCACCGCTTGTGGCAGTGTCCAGGTTGCGCCCAATGGCTTGTCATTTTGAGCCAGGATGGTGTAGTGGTTTCGGAGTAGGACTTAGACCTGGCAGATCCAGGTTCAAATCCCCACTCAGCCACGAAGCTTCCTGGGTGACCTTGGGCCAGTCACTATCTCTCAGCCCCACCTACCTCACAGGGTTGTTGTGAGGGCAAAAAGGAGGGGATTTAATATGTACACCACTCTGAGCTCCTTGGAGGAAGAGCGGTATAAAAATGTGAAAAATAAATAAATAAATATTTTTTTTGCGACAGCCGTAAAGGGCTTTACGCCACCAGAACAATCATGCCAGCAGTGCAAAAGACCTGCATCCTAGGCCCATTGCGTCCTGCACCGACGCAGCCCGGGCTCACCTTGGGGGAAGGGGGACATTCAGCTTGCACAAAAGGCGACTATTCATTCCATTTCTGCCTTAATAAAATGGCGACTTCCTAACTGAAAAAAACTGGAGTATATGAGGCACAAGCTCTAGTTTATACCATGTTCTTTTCCTTCGGCCAAATAGGCAAAAATATAAGGAAAAACTTTGACCCTCTGTAGAACCATTCCAGGGTAAATGCTGTGAGCACCGCAGGCTGAGCCTCTTCCAGAGACATGTCATGAAATATACAGTGGCATTTCTAGAGGTAGATGAGTAGTATTTAATTATTCAAAGAGTCAATATGGAGGCACTCTGCTTAGTGTTTACACTCTTTGAAAGAAGCGACGAACCCACTCTGCAAATGCCATCCAAGCTAATTAATGGTGTTGTGCAATGCAAGATGCAACATTTCCAGATGGGCACAAAGCAAATTGCAAAAAGGAACGGAATGGCGGAGAATTACCTTTCAAAAGCGAATTTTGTTGATGAAAGCCATCTCAGGAGTCCTGTCTGGAGGAAATTTAAAGTGGGGGTGGGGGGAAATGTACGCTCTAAAGCACAAGACATGTAAAGAACAGGAGTGAGAGGAAACTCCTCTGTGTGAACCACAACACTGCAGAGTGTTTGCACTTTCCATTCAGGCTCTGAGTATTACACTGAATCATAATAGCAGCTTTGAGTGACAATAAGATACGGTGGTGTTCCTTGGAAATATAACCCAACAATCTCAGCAGATGTTAATGTTTAGTAGACACTGTGACTGCTTGTAGTAGTAGTGCCAGTAACATGCCGTTCAGTGCTGGTGCTTGGTTGGTGGTGGAGCTGGGGCTAATTCCTGTACTGGGCCTCTGTGGCACATTGGGCCCCTATGCTTAATGGTGGCAAGTGTTGGGCGGTGGTGGCAGCGGCTCTTCTCATTCTCCCCACTGTCCAATGGGAGCATCTCCAAGAGGCTCCATGATGATGCTCCCCATTTGTTGCAGCAGGAATCTCTCAGTCGACTCATGCCACTGCTGCCACCGGAATTCAGGGGAGTTCAGCAGTTGGCCTGATCAGGTGGGATTGTTTCTTTGCCACATTTCAGATCATAATAAAAACACTGAACTCTGCTTATGGTTCCTAATAGAAGGGGGACAATGGGATTTAGGAATGTTGGTGGCTGAGGTTATGTATATAATTACTACTAGCAAACTCACAATTGTTATTACCAGTGTGTGTGGGGGGAGAGATCCATCTACTGCATCCCTTATATAGGAGGATCCCTATCATTGGAGGCTGGTCCCTTACACTGAAACCCTGCCTTCAGATGTGTACATTGAATAATCACATATTCTTCCCAGGTTTTCATCTGCCTTCCCTTCTACTGCTGTCTCCCTTGTGTCTTTTGTTAGATCATGAACCCTTTTGAGACATGGGCCGATCTTCTCATTCCATGTAAAGTGCCACACACCAATGGAGTTACGTAAATAAGGCCCAACAAGCACAGCTTTCCGGTCACTCTGGCTGCAGTCATGGGAAACACGCACAGACACCTTATCTAGGAACCAGCAACCAGGGAGCTTCCCTTAAGAAGAAAAGGAAGTGGAAAGGGGGTAGAGGGGGAGAAAGTAGGCAAGAAGGAGCACCCCACATCCCACCCTGTCCCCCTTACTCCTGTTCTGCCTCACACTCCCTGAACACCACTCTGCCAGCCTCAGCCACTGCAAACATTGACAAGCAGCTTCCGCTGCCCAGGCTCTCTCTCTCTCTCTCTCTCTCTCTCTCTCTCTCTCTCTCTCTCTCTCTCTCTCTCTCTCTCTCTCTCTCTCTCAGTCATCTCACACCACACTCATTTTAATCAGGATGTTGGTGTCTTTGGATGTGTTCCTAACAGAAAAGTTGAGTTAGAAATGCTTATATAAAGAAATAAAACACTCAAGCTATCGTTCAGTAACACTGACAAATAAAACATCAATGAAAATGTTAACATTCCAGAAATAAAATTGCTCTGTACTTGTTTATCATCTGCACAAATGAAATGTCTTACGGTGTTTCCGGAAAGCACTCCGTTTCAGACTGTGGTGAGTCTCCATTCTCCACAGAATGGAAATTCCACATCTCTGCCAGTCACTGAGAAAGATTTCTGACATGCTGATACTATGAAGCCAGATGACTGTATAATTTTCCATATTCTGCCATTGATTATCCTTTGTCATATAGTCAAAAGATGTTTTCTATCCTTCTCTCACAAATCTAAGTCCACAAATCTTGATCTTTTCTCCTCTGTTTAATTTCCTGTGAATTTTTACCTATCTATACCCATTCGACAACACAAAAATTCCATTTTAGTATCACTGCCTTTTTCCTTTAGAGAAAAACGGTATGTTAAATTACCCCATGTACAAGCCACTGCAACATAAATCCACACTTTCACTGGCAGTGGCATCACAAAGGGAGCGTGGCTGATGCAGGTCGGACTGGGCGCAATGCTCAGGGAGGGTGACACCACCGTGGCCCAAGTCTTCGGCCCTCACCACGTTGTCACCGACAAGCCCTGGAGTGGCAAGCAGAGATGGGGGTTTTGCTCTCAAAGGGCCCCCCTGCCTGCCCTTGCCTTTGTTTGGCTCCGAATCGCAACACCCCGGAAGCAATTGGCGGTGATGCAATGATGTGGTGCATGTCATTGCCAACCTACTTCTGGGTCGCCACGCTCCATGCCTTCCCAGTTGGCACCATCGACCCCGGGGCAGCTGCTGAACGGCGCACTGGGCACACTCCCTCCCCAGGGATGCTGCTGTTCACTAGTAACTACTTGTACTCCTATTGTGAGGTTCATTTTATACTTGGAAAAACACACCTCCCAATGACAAGATCCAAGAAGAATAGCGTAATGGAGGATGTAAATTTAAGACTGAATAAGTATAGTTATTTCCATAACAACCCTCCCCTGTTCTAACCCGAGAAGGCATTCCCGCCAGTGAAGTACGACATTGATTGTCTCAGTGAGCTTCTGGTGTCATGGTCGACATATGACCTGGATATTGCAAGAGACATTTGCGGTACGACTTATTTTACGAAGTCATAAACTTCCCCGTTGGTATAGGAACAGCCAGTTGATGCTGGGAGCCCAGTGACACATTTCATTCATTAACTGAAGCATGTCTGTCAAGATCTCCAACACGGATTAACTAGATATGGCAGACAATTTTCGAAGAGCATCTAGGAATAAATACAGCTTATTAGTCAATAGCGTCAAGGGCATTGTATTCTTCTTTGCAAGGCCCTCGTCGAAGCTCTGCACTGTGACCCTTTGTGCTGTGTGTAATTTGGCCACAAATGCTCTAGCCTGCTGACCACTTAATATGGCTTGTGATATATCTTTATTTATAAGCCAGGCATCTCCATTCCGTTTCATGAGTTTCTCCCCCTTGGCTGATATAGGAAAAAAAAAGATGTGTGGTAAAGGGACAGTTTTGTTATGAATATAGCTACTAAATATATAGCCAGGCTGCAAGCAAAGATATACGTTAAAGGTAGGTAATGCAAAATGAGGATGATTAACATTTGAGGTCAGCCAGGAAATGAAGACTTATATCCCTTTATGACATTTGGTATTAGGCAATGTTTTAAATAATAATAATAATAATAAAAAACTGTTGAGCTTAGCAAGAGGTATATCCCTGACTGTATGCTGGAGGTGTTGCCACATCAAGATTTCTTTGCAAAACAATAAACTGTATCATCTTCGTTTATTGCAGGATCATAAACAGGTATTTCTGCACCTAGGGCAGGCTTCCAGTTGTTTCCTTCTCTCTGGAACTAATACCATACTAATTCAAATGTGTGAGCATCTCTCTCTCTCTCCACACACTGTGTGTACATACGTACGTACATATGTGTACGTACATACGTACGTATGCATGTGTGTAAAATCTAGGGCCAGTTAAGAGTAGATATATAAGAGTACTTTTAAGGGTACTCTTGCTAAAATGCCATATTCTCATGACCCAGAATTCTAGTGCTAACAAAGAAGTCTAAGCCGCATCAGCCTGGGTGTCCATTCTCATGTTTTAGGGACCTTGGGAGCTCTCGGGGGCAGGGTTGACCACAGCGACACCCCGCCCAGTTAAGGTGGGCATGTGTAAACAAGCAAAAAAGCAGTTTGGAAGATAAAGAGAGAAATATAGAGACCAAGTCATAGCTGGAAGCATTTGGTGGGTGCAAGTCCTCTCTCTGAGATCTGCTGAGGGGTCGTGAATCTGCTGCCCAGTACAAATGTATGCTGCTTGTCTCTGTTATGTACCTGTATATTATTACAAAACTGCCAAAAGTCTGCAATGTCATCTCCTGTATAGAAGCCCAAACCCAGGTAGTGGTACCTCTTTTTCTCACTCCTGGGGAGCACACAAGAGTGTGAACAGCTCTGCCTCTGCAAAATGGGAACTAATTCCAAATCTTCTTACAAACCAGGTGTGAGAGTTTTAACAAGTGGGATATGTGCAATGATTTCAACCACTCTGTGTGAAAACGTGCCACGTCTCCATGATAAATGGAGTAATAATAGCATATTAATAAAAATTACAGTGCAGCTAATCAATGGTGATTATGTATTGGACCTGAATTCACTTCAAGAGGCAGGGAGATTTTTCCCCACAATATAATGTCCAGTTTCTTCTTCTTTCATTTACTTCTTTTTTAAAAAGCAACTTGTTTAATGCTGCAAGGTATATTATGTTATGTGAAGAAGGCACGTTAAGTAAGAATGATTGATCGGTTGGTTGATAACGTTTGTCAGTTGCCTTCACCGCTTGAAGGTATTCAAGGCCATGTACAGTAACAACGTTACAATAAAATCATACAAAGCCTAATTATAACCAATTATAAAACAATTAAACGTGTAAATTGCCACAGAAGTTGAAATGTTAACTTTGTCCCAAAGCAGGAATGGAAAATTGCCAAACAGCCTTAGTGCATCCTGCATCATATATACTGCAGGAACAGCTGTCAAGGAAAGAAATGTGTTTCCAGCTGGTTAAAATAAACTAAATAAGAAAACAGATAGTTTCCCTTGGAAGTGGATTCTATAAAATAGGTGCCACAATGGAGAAGGCCTTGCACCCATGAGATGAGATGAATTGGCTGGTTCAAGCAGCGGATGGGCACAGACGGCACCATGCACCCATCAGTAACCATCTCACTTTGCCCCTATTTGCCCCTCTCTACACCTTCCTCTTTGCTCTGATATTCAGCATTTTGATACAGTGCAGCAAAGCAGGGTAAGATTAGAATCCAGTGAAAACACCAACAAAATAAGTTTTTCATTGTTGGGAAGTGGGAGAGGAGTAGCCTAGTAAAATTATCACAGTTGGAAACACACTGTGAAACACACCATTGCATGCCATGAGAAACACACCACTGGAAACACACCATTGCATGGCATGAGAGCAACCTGGAAACCGCACTTGGCCTGCATTCTCCACCATTGCCCTGCTTTAGCTAGGGGGAAATCCACATCCAATGGCAAAACTCCCTTCAAGCACAATTCAAGTGGAAGTGGAGGATGCTGAAGTTCCATTCATTTGAGTCAGTGGAAGAGAGTCGAATTAAGCAGGTGCTGAGTAATTTTCCAACTCAAATCAATGAGAAATGTAAATGTTAGAAAACTGGGAACTGTTTGGTTTTTGTTTGTTTGTTTTGGTCTCATAGTGCGACTGCTTCCTGCTGACCTGATAAAATCTGAGCCAGCCACAATCGTACACAAAAAAAGAGTCCCAGTGAGTCTAAAGACCTTAGGTTGGAAACACGGGAAGGTTTGCCTGTGATTCAATAACCAGCTAGTAATACCAACCTATTGACAGCACAGTACATAAAAGTGCATTGTGGCTTCATCTAACCCTGTTAAAGCTACAATAGACTAAGGCCTCAGTCCAGCCCAACTCAGGCACAGTTGAGGCCCAATTGTGGCCCAATTGGGGCCCAAAATAGGACCGAGTTAGGCTGCAACTGTGCCTGAGTTAGGCAGGAGGCAAGAGCAGTGGGCCAGGATCTAGGCAAAACTTACCGCAGAGGCAGGCAGGCCCCTGTGGGGAGCTGTCAGTCTTGTGGAAGTGAAGAGCCCCCTCCTCAGCCCGTCTGCGTGCACCTACCACAGCTGCTGCAGCGGTCGCAGCAGATGGGCAGGCAGCCACAGGTGGGCCTGCAGGCACTGGGCGTGCGACAGTCAGCTGAAGGGCAGAGGTTGTGCCAGTGCCAGCTGCCCCAGGGCACCCTGGGCATTAGCCACCTGCCGCAGGGGGGAGTGCCACTGCCCTCCCTCCTGCAGACTGCGATGCCACCCCCAAGCCACGGTGAGGCTGCACGTGGGAGTCATGGGGGGGTGAGCGGGGGAGAGAAGGGAAGGAGGGGGTGGGAACGGCACGCACAAGGGGGGTCCCATGAGGTCTGGAACCGCCTCCGCCATGACATGCCCGTGCGCTGCCTGAAGCCCTGGGCCACCAGGGCCGTGGCTATGCCCACAAAGAAGGCATCCCGGTATGCCTTCTGATCCGTGCCCCGGCCAAGACCGAGAGATGCCTTGGGCTTGTCTGCTGTGAGCGGGAAGGGCTCACGCAGCTCATCACTCCCCAGATGGGGCAACGTAGGCGCCTTGCGGCAGGCGCTCTGGCGGGGTGGGGGGTGCCAGCGTCCATCATCAGGGAGTGGGAGGGGAGGCAGGCACACAGGCAGGTGGACAGGGGGTGCTGGGGAGGGACACGGGTGGGTCAGAAACAGACAGACAACAAGGCTGGTGGGAGAGGGATACAGGGAGAGGGGTCTGCAGAGACCAATAGGGACACAGGGGTCACTTCGCAGATGGAGGCAATGCAGGAACGGGCGCCTCTCATGCAGACGGACCGAGGGCGGAAACGGACGCTGTTGACGGGCGGACTGAGGGCGGAAACGGACGCTGTTGACGGGCGGACTGAGGGCGGAAACGGACGCCGTTGACGGGCGGACCGAGGGTGGGTGAGAGCCCCGGTTGCTGAAAGGGCTCTTCACGGACGTGGCGGACGTGCGCCATGTCGCCTGTCACTGTTTGCCTGCCTGAGAGGCCCCCCAACTCCCCCCTCCCCTCTGAGCCCTGAGGGTCTGGCAGCCCCCCTGCTGTGTTCTCCCTGGGCTGGCTGTGGCAGGCCCTGGCTGGGATTCATGCAGGGCCTTGTGTGCTGGGCGCTGTCTCTGTGTGTGTGGGGCAGTGCTTGTGTAACATTGGGGTCATGGTGTTCAAGGGGCCTTTGCCCAAGGGGCATCTTTATTGTTCTGGAACATTGGCAGGGATGGCCAGGCGAGGCTGCCAGGGGTAGGCACAGCAGCCACTCAGAATGTAGCAGCAGCAGCAGCAGCTGAGGAGGGTTGCAGGGCAGGCTCCCAGACCTCTGGCAGCATCGAGGCAGACGACCATGGGGCAACCAGACTGCGGGCCCAGGGGTGCTCCCCGGACGGTTGGTGGTAGTGGGCATTCCTGGGGGGACGAACAACTTGGGGGTGTTCCATGGCAGCTGCTGTGTGGTGGCAATCACCATTGAAGGAATGCCAGTGTGCCGGTTGCAAAGGCCTGCAGGGAGAGTAATCACACACAGCTGAGTGGTGTGAGACACAGAGCCTGGTCTGCGCTGCTTCCCTGGGTGTAAGGTGAGCATGATCTTGTAAGGGAAAGGGGTCAAAGAGAGAGACAACAACACAACTTGGGGGTCACAACCATGGCAATCCTAGCAATACTGACCTGTCAGTAGACCCTGTGGAGAAAAGAGCGGGGGGAACAGCTGGTGTCTACATATGGGTTACAGTTCAACACCCATGGCATTGTGTGCTCACATTAATACAGGCAGCTATGAGACAAGACATTGGTACAGAGACATTTCATGGCAGGCATTGCAGGCAGCTATGAGACATGACATTGGTAAAGAGGCATACCATGGCAGGCATTGCAGGCAGACATTGGTAAGGAGGCATATCATGGCAGGCATTGCAGGCAGACATTGGTAAAGAGGCATATCATGGCAGGCATTGCAGGCAGCTATGAGACATGACATTGGTAAAGAGGTATACCATGGCAGGCATTGCAGGCAGACATTGGTAAAGAGGCATATCATGGCAGGCATTGCAGGCAGACATTGGTAAAGAGGCATATCATGGCAGGCATTGAAGGCAGACATGAGACAAGACATTGGTAAAGAGGCATATCATGGCAGGCTATGCAGGCAGCTATGAGACATGACATTGGTATAGAGGCATGTATCCTACCTATATTTCTCTATGCTAAGAGGCAGAAGTCAGACCACATGTCAGCACAAACCCTGCTCTTACCTGCACTTACCTGCTGGTGTTGTTGCCTGTGGGGGGGGGAGAGGGGCTGGGAGAAAGACATGGGTTAGCAAACACTTGCATGGAGAGAGCTGCCCAGGCACAGGAGTAAACAGTTTGGCCACAGGCAGAACAGCCCTCTCTGCCCTAGAGGGGGCAGAGAGGAGAGAGGTGAAGAGAAGAGAGAAGAGGGGTGTTAGAAAAGTCACTTTGTGGCTGCTGGGGGACAGAACCCCACGCCACGTGCTCAGAGAGAGAAAGAGAGAGAGTGAGTGGAGGGCTGGGGCTGGGCTTTTGTGGGAAAGAGGCTGGGTGGGGCTGGGTGCTGATAGGGTAACTATTTGGGTCCGTATCCAGAGTTAGGCCACAACTGTTTGGTCCTAACTCAGGCCCAACTCGGGCCCAGGGTGTTAGAACTTTTCAGGAGAGGGCTGGTGTGGGTAAGGTAAAATGGCTCCTATGGGTCTCCTCACATTTGGGTCCACCCTTTTTGCTGGCCCAAATTTTGGGCCTGAGTTGGGCTCGAGGGGGCGTGTCAGGGGCTCTCCAGCGTCTGGAACCGGACCAAATTTCGTAACCGCCCCCGTCACACCCCCGACACGCCCCCGACACGCCCACTTTTAGGCTGCAATTGTGCCTGAATTGTGCAGTTGTGCCTGAATTGTGCCTGAACCCAATTCAGTCACAATTGCAGACCAACTCAGGCACAATTCAGGCACAACTCGGGCCTAAAGCACTTGGGCTGCAATTGTGCCTGAATTGTACCGCAGTTGCCTTGGGCTGGACCGGGCTGTTAGAAACACTCGCATTGAGTATTACTCTCTGGCTATTGAATACTAGTACTATTTAACTGCAGGGCAACCTTCTTGTGTGAATCACAGGGTGCACAAGCTAATGAATTGTGTCACTGTTTAAAGAGCTTCTCCAGTGACAGAGTCTGCAACCTGACCAGCCTGGCTCTGGGTCATGGCAGGTTCAGTTCTGAAGTTAAGAAAGCACCTTTGGGGATCTTCATGAAACATTAACCATCGTCTCATCACAAGTAGGAAGAACAGATGGGAAAGGCAACTGTGGGAGGTTAAACAAGGCAGGGAAAACATATGTGGCAGATCCTTCTCTCCTCATGCCTGCAGAGCCCATGTGGTTCTGTGCGCACAGAGGGGATCCCCCCTGGTTTCAACTGTGGCCAGTGGCATTCCTAAAGGGGGTGTGGTACTGTAAGTTGTGCACTGAGCGTTACACGGTGGCCCCGGCAACTCGCCGTCGGAGCCATTCTGAGCAGTGAAGGCAATATGCAGGTTCAATGGTTCCAATGGCAAGTGGGTGGGGCCACCATGTAAATCCGCCCCCTCTAGGAACGCCACTGACTGTGGCATCCACTCCCCTGCTGAATCTCAACTGAGCTTGTCACCACCACTGTGCTGTTACAACACAATCCATGGAGATGCACCCGAAGCCTAGAGAGAGGTGGGCTGCTGTATGACTGCACTTGAGCTGCATGAAGGCCTCATCCATTAGGTATCTACAGAATGAAGCGAAGGGGCGGGCTGCCCCGGGTTGACGCGCGCACAGGGGTGATGTGCACACTCACGCGCATCACCTCCGCTCCGCGTGTCACCCTTCTGGAGGCTCCGAGGCGGCCTTCTGACGAGGCCCAATGCGGCGACACGTCATTTATTAGGATTTTCACGCATGCGCAGAACGTTTCTGAGGGCAAAAGGGCAGCCCTTGCCTTCAGAAACGTTCTGCGCATGCGTGAAAAACCTAAAAGTTCACGTATTAACGCATTGGGCCTCGTCAGAAGGCCCAGGATAGCCGGCTAGGGAGGATGTTGTCGGAGCTGGCATCAGCGTTGGTAAGACTTCGGCGGCACGGAAAATTTTGGGTGTGTGTGCAGGGGGGCCATTAGGGTGAGGCGCGCCGATGTCACCCTAGGGCATGGGTGACGCACGTGCCCTCCCGCTCTAGGGTGACGCGCGCCCTAGTGACGCCACTAAGCAGAAATGGACAGCTGTGTGGAATGACACCCACTGCAGCAGCAGCAGCAGCACTCCTGGCTGGCAGCCAGATGGGAGGAAAGATTTCAGTGGGGGACCCCATCCATCCCCAAGCACAGAGCCGTGTGTGGGAACAGGAGAAACTTTATCACCTGAAGGGATTACTTGACTAGGTTTCCATTGGGAGCTAGGGCAGCAGTGGGGCTAATGCTGCAATCCTATGCACACTTTTCTGGGAACACACTAGGATGCACTTCTGAGTAGACGTGCATAGGACTGTGCCCTAAGAAGCTGAGATGGAGACAAGGAAGTCCCTGCCTGGTTCAAATCTTCACTCTCTTGTGAATTCACTAACAGCCCAATCCAATGCAACTCGTCACTGTAGCGTGGCCCGCGGGGCTGAGCGCCCCAGGGTGACATGCGCGCGTGTCACCTCCCCTGCACGTGTCACCCGGGAGGCTCCGAGGCCGGGAGAAGGCCTCGGACCGTCCTCCCGGGCCTGCGCTCCTGGGCCTTCTGAGGAAGGCCCGCTGCGCGAACGTTATTAATAACATGTTTAGCGCATGCACAGACCATTCCTGAGGGAAAAGGGCTGCCCTTTTCCCTCAGGAATGGTCTGTGCATGCACTAAACACGTTATAAATAACGTTCGCGCAGCGGGCCTTCCTGAGAAGGCCCAGGACAGCCGGCTGGGGAAGACGTCCCCGAGCCGGCTGCAACGATTGAGGGGGTGCCCGGAGCGGCGCCCATTGGGCGCCCCCCAAAGCGTAGCGCTGCCTACAGCCGCACCGAATATTAATGAAGGGGGTGTGTCTGGGGGGAGGGGTCACTAGGGTGACGCGCGCGCCCTGCCCTGGGGCAGCACGCGCCCTAGTGACGTCTCTGCAACTCCCCATGTGGCGATGCAGTGGTGCCAGCATGGTCGCCTTCTCGGGGATATCTGGAGGCTTCCTTGGGGTAAGGGAACATTTGTTCCCTTGCCCTGGGGTAAGCTCATACTAAGCTGCCAGATCTACTTGGACCTGCACCAGCTCTATAGCTGGTGGAAGTCCGCATGGACCCAGGTCGGGGGATTGAGGCCGGGAAGGGGGCTAGGATTCAGTATATGCCGCTCCCACCAAACCCACCGCTCTGGTTCCATTCTGCCCTCCTCCCTGTTGCTGTGGACACCCCATTCTGCCCATCCCCACCCTGTTCTGCCCACCTCCACCCTGTTCCACCCACCCCCTGCGCACACTTACAGGGGTCAGTGGACATCTATCATCTGCTGGTGTACGGAGCCAATGATTCGCTGCTTGCAGCAGTGGCCAGGCCATGCACTGTGGCATGTTGCCTTTTGCGACAAGCCGGAACATGTTGTCCACCACCGGAATGGCACGGCTACATTGGCGGGGGGGGGGGGGGGTTAGTTAGTATTCAACTGTCCAGCAAGTCAGTATTCCTCAGGCCCTCTCCTTCCAGCAAGAGAAGTATTATATTTGCCTATCTTACAAGGTTGCTGTAAAATTACAGGGCTAATATATGTGAAGTACTGAAAACTAGAAAATCACTATAGAAATACTAAGTAAACTTATGATTATCTTGTGCATTATTTTCTTTATTTTCAGGATTTTTATCCCACCATTCCAGAAAGTTCTAAAGCAGCTAACAATCAAACAATTTAAAGACAGCAACGACGACAATAAAACAATTTATTTATTTATTTATTTATTTATTTACAATATTTTTATCCCGCCTTTCTCCCCGAAGGGACCCAAGGCGGCTTACAACAGAATTTCCACCCAATTTCCACCCCAAACAGCAACACAACATTAAACAACCAAGAATACTCCAACCAGTTAAAACAACACATTACTGAAAACGTTGTGGTAACAGCATTTCTTGACCACCTTCTGAAGGCAGTCAGGAAGGAGGGGAGGGGACTGACTCTAGCACTGAGATTGGATTTTGGATCTCGGTTGTTGAGCTAACTCCAAGGTAAGCAATGCCAACAACACGTTGATCATTATTACTGGAGTTGCTGTGAGCAGTACTGAAGATGATGTACCTGAACTTGCAAAGAGTTCTGGGTTAATATATCACTAAGAACTTTAAGCTGCTGTGAAACCCAGCCACATATTTAATGCCAGACAAGGTAGTGATGGAGCTGGTACATTTCTGTGCTGAGGAGGTGAAAGGTAAAGCAGAGGGCAGAGGGACAGTGGCAGACCAAATTATGAACTCGGTGGTGCACATACCTGCGGATTTATAAGACAAGAGGTAGGATGACACGCCACAGATATTAGATGACTCGGCCTTGACAAACAACTCCTGAAGAGTGATGGATAAAGGACCCTAAAAAGAGTGAAATAATTGAAAGCCCTGGTCATAAACATCAGTGCCCTTAACCCAGCCCAGACGACTCCAAATGCGATGGGCCGACGGTAGTACAGGAGTTCTTCATCTATAAATTCAGTTCCTGCTCCTCCCTGGAGTTCTGGGTAGATAGGAAGCAAGCTCCGCAACAAATGTAAATAAAGCTGACAGGGGAAAGCAAACCTATAACAGATGCTTTGCTATGGCCTAGTTCAGTGGTTCCTAAACTTTTTTGACTGGCGGCTCCCTTGACTTACTGGGCCATTGGCTGTGGCTCCCCATTAGGGTTACAATCCTATCGGATTGTATAGGGTGATGGGTTTTTCTTGAGGATTCCATGGCTCCCCTGGCTGGTTTCCATGGCTCCCTAGGGAGCCACGGCTCACAGTTTGGTAACCACTGGCCTAGTTGTTCTAATGAAGAGGCAAGCCTCAATCTGGGCTGCAAGTCAGGGCTGACATGATTGAATGTTTCTCTATGCGATGGTGTGTCTGTTTTTTTGGGTTTTCTTTTGCCTGAATCCCTACATGTATAGAAGATGACAGGAAGAAGTCTAGGTTACAATCCTCCTTTTCTATGTGGAGGAGCATTATTCTGTACACTCAGTCACTTGAGCTGAAATGGTACAACTGAGGCACAGGTTTACTACCTCAGTAAGAAGTTGGTCAATGTGTGAGTTTGGCTTGTGTGTTCTTAAGCCTCAAAGCCAGGGTTGGCCCAAGCACTGGCATTCCAAGGGTGGTACGGAACCGTAAGTGGAGCAGGATGCCGCTACGTGCGTGTAAGGCCCCCCCCTGCTGGGTGGAGTCATTCCCAGTGGGCTACGGCTACCGCACGGGCGAAATGGAGCTACCTGCACATTACCCGTTGCCTGCTGGGAATGGCTCTGACCGACAAGGGGGAGGAGCTGCTTACACGCAAGTAGCGGCGTCCTGCTCCACTTACGGTTCTGCGCCACCCTTGGAACGCAAGCCCACTTCCTCCTTGAGGTGAGTCATGGCTTGTGCATGTAATGTGCCCCTCCTTTCCTTTCCCATCACCTCCACTGCTTCTCTTCCAGGAGGAGACACTAAACTAGACCAAAATTCTTCCCCTTCTTCTGAAGTCCTCTTCCTGCTTTTTCAAAACACCTCATTAGCAAGAAGAAATAATAGCAGAGGTGCAGTAAGGCCGGGGGAGTGGGCTGGAGGCCTGCTGAGTCAGCTGGCAGAGATAGTGGCTGGGCATGATAGGTGGGTGCGGGGGAGCACATAGGTCGCCTCCTGCCACGCCAGAGGCCAGTACAGTCTGGGGCAGCCATTTCACCCAGCCTCATTTGCATGCTACCCCTGCCCTGCTCCAGTCCCTCTTCAGCAGAGAATATGGGTGTGCAACATCAGCTTCTGTCATTGGCAGACAGACCTCTGTCAGCCTCTGGATTGGCCGGACTTGTTATGTCATCATAGGAGCCTGGCCTTCTGCTTTTGTCTGGTCAGTAGAGCACAACCTTCTGCTTGTTGCATTTCTGGCTTCAGCTTCCAGCTGTCAACTTTGGGGATCCAGAGTTGGGAATTGCAACTTCCTTTCAGGTCTGGAACTTGGATAGGCTGCTGCAACCCAGCCTGGCCTTGACATGACTAATATCCCACACTGGGTCCCAGTTCCTCTCCTAGCTACTTGCCCATCCTATGCATGCCCATGACTGCAAGTGTGCAAACACTCAAAGAAAGACCGATGAATATTGACATAGACCTAGATTTGGTAGCAAGCATTTACTGGTACACGTGTGGGAAGCTGGGAAATACAAGATTGTCAGCGTGCACATGCAAACGTCAACTTTCATTTACCGAAGTGAGGTCATTTACTCCAAGGTACAGAACAAGCTATTCCTATATCATGATTTCTACATTGTGATTTTAGTCATGGTAGTGATTTGCTACCAGGATTTGCTTGGTAGCCGCCTTGGGTCCCTTTGGGGAGAAAGGCAGGATAAAAATATTGTAAATAAAATAAATAAAAAAGTGCTGTGACTCAAAATCATGATCTGGGAAGCAGCCAAGTCTAGCCAAGGTAGATTTTTATTTTAGGGCAAACATGGCCTAGAGGAGTCCTAGCTAGCTCTCGCTGGTTTTCATAGTTCTTTTTGCCTTTGAACAGCTAATCTTGAATATCTGTCTAGAACTGTCTAGAATTCTGAACTGAATGAGTTAAAGTCTGGGCGGAAAACAACATAGTTCTGTTGAGCGATGTGTAAGTATGACTTGTTGAACCAGGCTTCCTGTTTTGTCTCCCTCCAATGGAGTAAATTTCTCCTACTTGAATATACGAAGCAGCACCTGGAAGCGTAAGATAAAGTTTCTTGTAGCAATTATAATACCGCTTCTTCCTAATGTGTCAGTGCACAATCTTTTCTATGTTCTTCATAAACTTTAATGAGGTGAAATGTAGTGTATTACCAGTGAACTCCACTCCCACTGATGGTAGCTGTTGGCCAGACAAGATCTCGTGTTAATAATTGTACAATGTTTTACATGCAGGTTTTCCCCCTCACACAGGAAAAATCCAAGAGCTAATATCACTGAGATGGGGTCTACTGTCCTTTCTTCTCATGCAATGGGGCTTGGGAAACTAGAGGACGAGGAAGAGAAATGCTGAACCATAAGCTGTCGATCGAAAGGTCGGCAGTTCGATTCCCGCGACGGGGTGAGCGCTCGTTGCTTGGCCAGCTCCTGCCAACCTAGCAGTTCCAAAGCATGCTAATGCAAGTAGATAAATAGGTACTGCTTGCGGGAAGGTAAACAGCGCTCCATGTTCCAGCTGCATGCTACACGCTGCGGCAAGGAGAGTCATGCCGGCCACATGACCATGGAGGCGTCTTCGGACAACGCTGGCGCTTCGGCTTTGAAATGGAGATGAGCACCACACCCTAGAGTCGGACATGACTGGACTTAATTGTCAGGGGATACCTTTACCTTTACCTATGAAAAGTTTCAAGAAATTTCCCTTTCGGAACCACAGCAAGAACTCAGTGGGGAGCTTAAGTGATCTGATCGTTGGCTAGGAGGCAAAAAGTTGCACCTTCATCAGATTTTTTGTGGTTTCACTGGATTATAGACAGTAAAGGGAAATCAACGACCCAATCCTACCTTCTCCAGCCGTCGTCACAGCATCCCTTCTGCTGGTGCTGACTGCCATAAAGCAGTCAGTGCCACTTGTAAAAGGAGCTCTGGCACCGTGCTACTCAGTGTGTTGCTGGGGATGCTGGAGGGAAGGCCAACACCTTCCTGCCCACAAAATCGACTCTCCCGTCACCTGCTGGAGCAAGTAAATCAGTGAGAGAGGTGGGAAGGGGTGGCAGGGGGGCAGAATGGGGGCGGGGCGGGACAGGGGTGGGGGGGGTGGGCAGATGGGTGGATCAGGTCCAGGAAGGGGGTGGGTTCAGCTGTGGCCGCCAAATCCTAACCCCCTTCACAAATCCGATCCCACGGTGCAGGTCAACCCAGACCAACACCAGCTCTTTAGCTAGCACAGGTCCAAGCAGACCCCCTGCACCATGGAGGCTTACAATTGTTCCCGTACCTGGGGACCTCTGCAACTATCCCCCCTGCAGGATGCAGAAGTAGCCATTTTTGTGCCGCTGCATCGGTGGGAGGAGGAACAATAGGATTGGGCTCCAATTTTATATTTCCAAACCACCAGCATGGTATTAGAATCTCTCCCCTCTAAAGTGGCACAATTTTCATTTCTAAAGGAATCATTGGTTCACCCCATGTGGTTCCTTTAGCAATACGTTACCAGAATGGTTTAGAATGAATGATGACATGGTTTCCACACTGCTGAGGTGACATATGCATCAGACTCAACAAGGACAACCTTCTGAAATCCACCCATATTTGAGCTGCTGGTCATGAATGACTTACCTGGAGGGAGTCTGCTTCCTGGTTGTGTTTCTTTCAGTCATCTTCCCACACCACCATTTACATGTGTCAATCAGACCATCACACCTTCTAAGTCACTTGTTGATTCTCCAGTTAAAAATTGATATCTGATTGGATCAGTTTTTCAACAAAGGTTTGTTTTCTTTCAGAAAGTCACAGCTGGAGATGAATCCTGAACCCACAATTTTGGTTGGATGGCTGAAGGATCTTACACCAGAGAATTGGAGTAGTGGCTGTCAGCTCCAAGGCTCTGCACTGTTTTTAAAATGAATACGCTGTTGAATTTGAATACGCTGTTGAATAAACTTTTAAGTTGTGAATCAGACCTTTCACTGGGGTCGGTGTAAAAATATTTCTGAGGTTTTTCCCCTCCTCAAAATAATTTGATCTTTGACAAAAGTTAAAAATGATGCAGAGTCTCAGTATGCCTAGAAAGTAAGCTGCAAGCTTTTGATTGGACTGACCTGTAGATTAATCAGCGTTTACAGCCGAATCCTGTCTAGCAGGATGCGGCAGCGCAAATAAGGCACCCGCTGGATCCTGTGTAGGATAGGGCCTGCGCAGGTGGAGCCGGAGGTCTCCTTGGGGTAAAGGGACCGTCCCTTTACCCCGAGTAGAGCCCCAGCTGCCCCAATGGGTCTACTTGAATGTGCACCAGTTACATTCAAGCTGGCAGTGAAACAGAGCTATTCTCCAAACAGAAAAAAAAGGTGAAGGAGCTTATAGGAGTTGTAGACTTTGTGCGGAGTACACTACTGTACTTCCATAGCAGCAGCCCTTACAAAGATGACAACTCCCATAAGCTCCTTCACCTTTCTTTCTTCCTGTTTGGAGAAGAGGTCTGTTTCTCTGCTGCTTCAGAACAAGGTAAAATAAATCATTTTTTTTACCCACCTAACGTGCGTCCCACTTCTCAGCCCGGTCCCCCCCCCAAGCAGCTGTTCTTAGAAGCCCTGTGTATAAGTCGACCCAGATTTTCAGGGTCAATTTTAAGGCATACATTTCAGACTTATACACGAGTATATAGGGCCTTTTGTTTACGTATGTTAGCCTATGGTAAAATTGGTTTCATTATAAGTTGTTTCACTTAAAGTTGCAGTTTCCAGGAACCTATCTACAACTTTATGTGAGGACTTCCTGTATATGTGGAAACGCTTCACCCAGGTACATATTAACAATGACTGTACCTAGATATATACAGTAGATGCATCTGGGTACAGTTTAACTTGTAAACAGCCCTCTTACCTTACCTTCTCTGTATTTTTGTATGTGTTCAGTGGATATAAAAGAAGAGTTAAAGACGGGTCAACAGGGCAGTAACAGCAATTTCTTCATAAGTAGAAGGTAAATGGATGGAGGCTGTGTCGCTGATCCCATGTGGTGGAGTTTATCCTCTAGGTTATTAAGCTGAAGACGAGACATCCAAGATGATGTCTGGAGCAGTTATTATCTTCTGAAAGCTCCTGCTGGCATTGTTACAGGAAGAAAAAGTGATAGTCAAATACAAGGGATGGTGTTTGAAAATGCAAAAAGATTGAGATTTTTTTGCACTTGATGAAAACAAATCAGTTCTCACAAGTCTTCACAAACTTTGTAAAATGTTGGGCATAAATGTGTTAGATATGTCAAGATCACATGGTTTTCTTTACAGTACAGCCATCTAATCAATTGAGGATTTTTTTTAGTAATCAACAAGTAGACCAGTTAATTACATTTCAGTAAATGTACATATCCCTAGAACCTGTCCTTTTGAAATCTTGAAGAAGGTGGAAGATAATGTATAAATGGATCTGCAAAACCTTCCTTTGTTGTTAAGGTGAAACAAGACATGGCAAAGGAATGTGGGGCTGCCACCACTAATGGCAATCTCTTGTTGATTTCTACCTAGTAATATGTAGTCATGGAAACATAGATGTGAGTCTTGCAAGACATGGTGGCCTCATAAGAGCTGGCAGACAACCCGGCCAGCGTTGTAGTGGGGAGGGCAAAGATCAGAAGATGGAGGCAGGAAGTTTAAAAGATGGATACAGTGAAAGAGAGGAGGAGGGAGGGAGGAGACAAACAAGAGAGCCGGGGGAGTGAGATGGAGCAAAAAATGTGGAGAGGAGAGAGTCAAAGAGTGGAGAGTCAAAGCAAGGCAAGAGGAAGCAGACAGGACAAAGACATGGAGAAGAGGGCAAGCAAGACGAGCATGTTGGGGGAAAGGGGACAAGGTGGAGACACAGAGGACCTGGAGAGAAAGGAGGACATGGGAAAGGGGGAGACATGGGAAGAGAGAGAAAGATGGAGGGGGAATGCAGAGATTGGTGGTCCCAGGACTAGGGGATGGCAAGGATCAGGTGGAAATATGCCAGGTGGCTTCCAAATCCCCTCCCACCAAGGGCCATTGTGGTTAAGTGACTGGGGTAGGCTGGCTAGGCAAGCTTGGGGCTGCCAGAAGTCAGTCTAAGCACCTGAAGAATTCCTTTTTCTTGCCCCTGTACTGGGTCAACTTCACTAGTGGGACAAGAGACTGCAGTGGATTAGTGGTGGAACCAATTTCTTAAGAAACTCCTCATCTGCCACAAGTCAGTGATCTTGTCCTCATTCTAACCAACCCTAGCTGTGGGCATGTCCTACCCTTCGTCTTTCGACCTAGAACTTCCCCCTTGGGAAGGGGCACAGGCTGAAGGACCTCCCACAATAGGCTAACATCTATCAGTGATATGGAGCAGGGGTGAGGAAATGTACAGACTATTGCTCTCATTGCATATGTTTTCATTATTACAACTTGCAGGCCGAAGTAGGGGAACTCAACATGGGGCTGCCATTTTTGGTGTCAAATCCATGCTCCTTATCACATCCTGTTCTGTTCTAGATGGAAACGTCAACTTTGTTTCCCATTCCCATCTATACTAACAGCATGAACAAAAAAAGTTTCAAAAATTAAATGATCCTGTCCTCAGTCTCACCAGTAAAAATTGATCCTCATATAAAGTAACATAATCGAATAATGATTATTCAATAATCAACTGAAGCTTTAGCTTACTAATCTGCAGGTCACACCGATTAAAGCTTGCAGTTTACTTGCTAGGGATACTGAGGTTCTACATCATTTTCAACCTTTTGTCAAAGACCAAATTGTTTTGAGGAGGGAAAACCCAGAAACACTTCTTCACCCACCCCAGTGAAAAGCCTATTCTGATCTACAATTTAAATGTATATTAAAGGACTTACGAATTCAAGAGCTCATTCATTTTAAAAACAGTGTACCCTTGGAGCTGACATTCAAGGAGTTAATATAGCAGGCAAATCATGATGTCAAAGACCAGGACAAATGATATTGGCAAGCACTTGGAATAAATAGCTTCTGTAGACCTGTCAAGGCTCTGTCTTGAGTAATGGGGTTCACTTATTGTTTTTTTATTTTGGAAGAAATAAGAAAATTCAGTTGTAAACTGCTTTACGCCTTCTCTACTTTAGCATACACCATTGGATGACAGGCCCACAGAGCTCTGAAAGGGAATTCAGGAAATCTCTTAAACTTTGTCCAAAGTACCTAAGTTCTTGCTTCAATTCTCAGAGCAACTGCTGATTTCCAAGCAGCCCATTTTGCAACAATGGAATACCTCATAAGACTGCATAAGACAGCCTGCTATAGTGTTGGGGGTCTGGACCAATGAGACTTCTTCCCACCAACGTGGGGTGGTTCCACTCTTTGGACTTCTATTTTGGAGTGTTTGTGAAGGCATCAGGGGAACAGTAGTTTCTAAACCCCAAATGGCTCCAATGCACACATGTATGTGCCAGATATCCAAGGTCTTTCTCAAGTCAATGTTTCTCCCCAGTATAATGGGAATCTGCACCTCCTCTCTCTTTTAGTAAGTAACACAAAGTAGCTGGACAGCAGGGAAGGGGCATGGTTTTCAGAGAGGTCCCTAGGTCCCATCATGACCCCATGACACAATTCACGTCATTGTGAAGGGGGTCAAGGTGCCTCATTGATCTCTTAATTTTAAACAATTGTGGCATTTTAGATGTTCAGCACACATGCTCTTCATTAATCTTTTCAATGGAACCATTATGAACTGGACACTGGGGAATCCACCCATTACTAGCCAGGATTGCTCAACTGGTCCATGGAAACTTTTAAGAAGAAAGGCGTGGGGAACAAAGTGGACTCTCCAGCTAGGAGTGGCCCCCTGCTTCCCTCTACACAGACCCAGTGCCATTAATGCCTGTGTATTATATTCAATAAGTGCAGTGTTTCCCAGGCTTGCCATGCAGTTGTTGAAAATCTAGAGTCTCAGCCTTTATAAAATTAGTGCCTCAATCCTATCCCCCACCATTGGCAGCATGGAGGCGCACACACTGCATCCAATGTTGGGGGGAGGGGTGATCAGGAAACCTCCTCAAAGAAAGGGAACTTTTGTTCCCTTACCTCTGGGTAAACCCTTGATGGCCTATGGCAGTGGTTCCCAAACTGGTAGACGCGGCTTCCAGGGGAACCTCGGAAACCAGCCAGGGGAGCCGCGGAGTGCCACAGAATCCTCTTGGAAAACAGTGCAGTGCCAATTGGCAGTCATCAACATAATGGAATGGGGAGCCACAGCCAATGGTCAAGGGAGCTACAGGTCAAAAATGTATGGAAAACACTGGCCTATGGGTCTCCTCAGACTTACGCCAGCTCTATAGCTGGCATAAATCCAAGGAGCATAAGGAAGTAGTGCGGGCCGAAACAAGGAGGTTGAGATCTGGTGTGGGCATTTGCCGCTGAGATCCTGCTCTCCACCTACTGCTCTCCCACCAATCTGCCCAGAGACTCCCCCTGCCCACCCCTTTCCCCACCCACAAGATGCCCCTGTGCCAACTTACCAGCACTAGCCCAGTGCCACCATTTTGCAGCAGCTGGTCAGCTCCGTGCACCATCGCTGGGCCTTTTATGGCAATGAGACACTGTCCTGCTGTTGTAAAGAAAAGCATAGGCGTGGGCTGTAGCAGAACCAAGTGGCAAAGGATTTCAGGTCACAGGTGGTTCTTCAAATACTGTATTTGGATGCTTCCACACAAAGCAACAACCCTACACCCAGAGAGCAAGGATGTGAGGCAGAAAGATCCAACTTAGCCTTCTTTAGTAGACATGTTGTTTTTCTATGGGCATGAAGAGCTTTGGCGCTGTTTTTTTCTCTCTGAATAGCTTAGTCTTAATATTCACCTCCAGTGCCAAGCTATGCAAAAACCAGAGCGATCGGCCCATTCAGAATAAAAAAGACAGCCAAATTTGTAACAGCATATTTGTTTAACAAAGCAGTCCAGGGGAACAGAGCAATGAATGGTCTTAATTCATGCTGGAACTGTGCTTGAAGTATGCTCTTCTTATAAGCAGCATGAAGTACCATGCTTCCCCTTAAATTTATTAATAATGACAAATATTTGTTTTGCTGGGAAGACATGAATAACACTTTTAATTAAAAATTGAACCAAGGGCTGTGCTCTTAAATGAATCACAGACTATTTGGATAAGAGAATTGGGGGACTCCTCAAGAAAAATAAATGATCTCTCGTAACACAGAAAAAATTAAAAGTAATTCAAGCAGAAGAATTGCACATTCTATTTCTCATTATGTCGGCGCTTCAAAAGGCCATGATATGCTATGACCGTCTGTAGCCGCCACCAGGAATTGACACAGCTTCAGTGCACTTTGAAAAAAAATGTTTGCTTTCACTTGAAGGTTAGAAAATGAAAACAAGAACTCCAACGGTAAATAAAGTGGCTGAACACGCAACTGATTGTGCTGCAAAAAACATCTGTTAATGGAAATGGGTTAGGTCTTTGCAGGTTTAATAAACCTTGCAATGACACTAGCTGCATGTCCAGATACCCAAATTTGGTGAAATAAATTTGCTCTCAAAACTGCTCTTCAAAATTATCCTTTGAAACATTCTCCCGTTATTCTCAGGCTCCTTGAATATTTGCCAGGGGCATCACTGGGGGAGCGGATTGGATGGATAGGTTGCCCTGGGTGTCGCCCCATGGAGGGGTGACACCAAAATGACTTTCTATTCTTATTTGTTACCAGTGGTGTGAAAACGCATCACTGGTAGAAAATGTTTAATTTTTTTTCCCGATCACCGCTGTGACGTACGCGGGGATCGCATTTCCCAGGAGGCCTCCACATCATGTGGTCTGAGATGGGAGGAGGTCCATGGGGGTGACACAATGAGATTTCACCCTGGGTGTCACCAACCCTCGTGACACCCCTGATATTTGCTGAAGAAACACTAAATATTTATAGCTGGTTTTGACATGCTAAGATATTTTATAGTATTTGATCGTTGATCCATAATGGTAATGATTATTTGACAGCAGTCAATAGGTGATGTGCAGTGTTTTATATTTGATGCTACTGGATAGTCTAAGCACTAGTACTTAGTATTGGACAGCATTTGCACGGTATTTAATATTAGATGGCTAACATCTTATGAGATATCATATCTGACGCCTGCCAAAACATTCAGGAGATGCTAATTTACAATTTGAATATTGTGAGTATGTCTTTCAGCTCTGGGACCAATATGGTCCAGAAAAAAGAGAACTGGATGTTGATTTGAGAGAACACTTGTAGTTTTAGAGTGTGAACTGACTCCACTGAAAAGCAGCGTACGTACAGCAATACCTTGACTTTCATCCAGTGGACTTTAATCGCTTTGTTCTTTCAGCTGTTTTCACTTATAACCACATTTCAAATATTGTCCATGAGCTTTCCTCTTTCGTCCGATTTCGTCCAACCTTTCACAATGTCCCAATGTTGACATTCTTATGTGTATTTTTCTTTTATTTCTGTTTATTTAGGTTTTGTGCGCATTCACATATGTTATATAGTTGGTTATTTATGTTTTTCGCTGGCCAAAATAAATTTGCAAGCTAAATAAGGCTATGCTTTGACAGTCATCCATTTTTGACATTTATCCATGCTCCGGTCCCTAACCAGATGAAAGTGCAATTGCTGTATTTGAGTCAATGCCGGATGATGTGTAAAGCATGTTTTTGATCTGTGATAGCCCATTGATCTGCGCAGGATCTTTCTGTTGCTCGCTGCCTGCCTACTTGGCTGCTGGTCGCTCTCTTCATGTCTGGTGTGTTGCTTTTTTCAGGAGTTTGTTTTCATTCATGTGGATTTCGTTTGGCACAGTTTTAGTTTTGATTATCAGCCACCCTGAAGACCTTGCAGTGGAAAAAGCAGGGCAGACACATGCTTTAACTAATCAAACAGCCACGTGCATAACTAAACTAATGTGGAACTCCTTGCCTGGGGAGGTGAACTTGCCCCCCTTCCCATGGCCTTAACCTGAGTGGTGAAGTCTTTTCTTCTTAAAGAAGCCAATGACTTGTAGTTCTCTTAAGCTCCTGTTGGGCAAATGTTATATAGATTTACTGCATGTATGATTATTAATTGCTGGCTTGCGCCCCCTTTTTTTCCTCCCAATGTTATTTATTGTAGTATAATCTTTAATTTTATTGTTTCTATTTTGCTATTATTTACATTGTCTGATGCCTTGAGCCCTCCCTGGAAAAGTTGGAGATAAATCTTCTTAATGAACAAGCCACCAAAGTGCCCTCCGAGGTTAACTTTATCCCATAATTGCTGCTGCGGCGACTGCTGCTCCGATGGTCTTCAGGCACAGCTAATTGTAAAACAAGATGACAGTCCTTGCTTGTCTTTTGGTACATCTTTCCGTCATTTTATATACGTCCTCTTCATTCATACTGCTGAAGCCTCCCCTGCCACACTCATTTCTTGTATTATTAATTGTTACTTTTCTCCTTGCCAAGACGGTGGACAGGATAATGCATCTTCTGCTTGCCAGGAAATGGGGGAAAGTGTTCATATTTAAAGACTGGCTCTTCCCTCTCCGTGTCTCTGGAAAGTGAATGTGTCACCCCTGTGACTCGTTCACTCATCATTCTGTGACTGCCGATCCCCAGCCGCCCTCAAACGTGAGTCTCCTCTAATTGAAGCACACTGTGCCGCGGTGTATATCAGATAGACGTGTTCCACACACTCGGTCCTCTCGAAATGAACCCTGCCACAAACTCTCCTCGAAAGACCTTTGCTTAACACAATGAACTCCTCTTTGAGTACACAGGGGACTGTCCAAACAACTGTTTTCCAAGTGATGAGCACGTTGTATCATCTGTAAGTACAATAAGTCTGTAAATGCTGTGATGGTCAGACAAGCACTTGAAATTACTTGCGTTTTTTAGAAATCAATAGGACTTATTGCCACGTAAAAGCAATGCTGGTGTGCTGATAATGAAGCACAAATGTAGGGAAGCAAAGAACTATGCAAGGATACTAATATGGGCTTATTTTAGAAGTCACCAACTAGAGACCCTTGGGCCAGATCTGGGTCCCTAAGGGCTGATGTCTGTCTCTCAGTTGCAAATCAAGGGGCATTGATCAATGTAGAGAAGTGTTGTGGCCAAAGTTCATTATTTCCAAGTTTGGAATATGAACCTCAGTGATTCATAATCAATACAAAGTGAACATTATGGTCCTGTGAGTTCTCCAACTTAGATTGTAATTGAAGCCAGAGAAGAAATCCTCCATGACTGTTTGCCTTCTTTCTTGCTTGCTCCTAACATATCTGACTTGGCAGTGGTGGTACAATAACAGCATTAGCAATGAGGCCTCACTGGAGCACTCTCTTCCTCCCTAACACCTTGAGCACCACTACAGCAGTATTAGTGGCCCTGGGAACTCTCATTTTCCCAGGGCACCAGATTTCTCGGTGCGTATATTAGATGCCCTAGAAACTACATGTCCCAAGGAGAGAGCGAGGTTGAGTGGCCTCCAGAGGCGTCTCTCCGGTAGGGGCGGGGCTGTAAGTATCGCTGCGGTCATAGTCTCTTTACCGAGCGAGGAGGAGGCAGCCCCGCCCCCTCACTGTCCGAGCCAGTCCCCTGCGGAGAAACCGGCAGGGAAGAGACCCTGCCTGCTGCTTTCTCCATAGGGGACTGGCTCGGACAGTGAGGGGGCGGGGCTTCCTCCTCCTCGCTCGGTAAAGAGACTATGACCGCAGCGATACTTACAGCCCCGCCCCTACCGGAGCGACGCTAGTGGTGGCCTCCAGTGAGAGTTTTCTGTTTCACTGCTTGTTACTACTCCCATCACAGTTGTTGTTGTTGCTGCTGCTGTCACCAGGCCAGGTAAGTGGGTTAGAGGCAATGGAGCATGATCCATGGGCTCATGAATACAGTTGGGAGCTCACAATTGTGGGGGGAGCTGGTTGGACCCTTGTCACACCCCTGATAATGTCATCAAGAATGTGACAGGGTCAGACGTGAGCTTAGAATAAAGTGAGCACTTTCTGATTTTGAAAGGAAAATAGTACAGCTTGCCAAGCCCAATTCTAAATCAAGTCCAGACTGTGGGCAGTGGGGCAGTTTTCATCCATCGCTAGGACAGGGGTAACAGAATTGGATTTAGCAGCGGAACATTTTAAGGTATTCAGGCTGGAAACATGGCACATATTCCTGACTGATTTCAGTGGCTGGCCAGGGTCATATTGTATCATGTCTGGTTTTTTTTTAAAAAAAATACCTTGATTTGATTTTAGAAAAACTTGGTTTTCATTGAGTTGGTAAATCTGTACTGGGGTGTACCACTTCAGAGTATGGGTAAGGGCTCACATGATTTGAATGTCCCATACAAAACATGTCCTTGCAGCGAAAGCATTGGGCTAGAATTCTTCTCCCTGACATGATAGTTTTCTGTGTGAAGGGAATCTGTTTTATATTATACAGTTGCATTATGTGAGCACCAGCCTCCTGCAATTTGAACTGGCATAGATCAGATTAATCAGGGAATATTCCATTTTGGTTGGGCATGCAGAATCTTTCCCTAATTTCAACATTATTGAAGAAACAGAACCCAATTCTAATTTTAATTCAGACCATATGTTGATGTTTCTTAATTCATGTGATGACCTTGATCTGAACACAGAGCTGGACAGAAGCCTACTCTAGCCTTAATGAACTAGAAGACGATTCTCTAAAAGCTGCCTAATTTGGAACATAATGTCATTAATGCTAGATGGGGTGGGTATGGATTGAACTTATTCGAGATACACAAACATGTTAACTCATAATTAGGTGATTTGGATACCATGCTTGGTAACGCACATAGGGCTTGTGTCAAGCGAAATCATCACTGACTTGAAATAGTGCCAAAGCATCTTATCTACTATTGGACATCTGACGATATTGACTGCCTTTTCCTAGAACATTCAGTCAGCACCTCTCTGGGAGCAATAATTAACGAGATAATTAGCATCAGTCAATCTTCCTTATTTTTTTAAAGCTGGTAATGCTATTCTGAAGAACATACCTGGAAAGAAAATGTTACGTGAGAACATTGACAACAGATAGTTAACAAGTGGGACCTGCAACAATATGTTGCATTTCACCAACTCTAATGTGTACCACCATGATACAGTAAGCTATTCAATGCTCAGGCAAGCAAGTTCCCTGTTCCTGCATGCATGTGTGTGTTTGTGTGCGCGCACACACACACACACACACACAAACACACACACACACACACACACACACACACACACAGAGAGAGAGAGAGAGAGAGAGAGAGAGAGAGAGAGAGAGGAGTTCTGTTGATTTTTTTTCCAACTGTCAGTATCCAACGTTTCCAACGTTGTGGCCCTTGGAATCCTTGGAGTCCACTGGCCCTTGGAATCCACTGAGCATGCACAGTTCCAGGGGTGTCACTAGGGTTGGTGTCACCCCCATGGACCTCCTCCCATTCCAGACCACATGATGTGGAGTCCTCCTGGGAAATGCGATCCCTGCGTGAGTTGCCACGGGGATTGGGAAAAACCCATTTTCTACCAGTGAGCAAGCAGAACTGAGCAAGGGCATCACTAGAGGGGTGCAGGGGTTACACACTGCACCGGGTGACATTTTGTTGTCACCCCTCCCTGGGGTGTCACCCGGTGCAGTGCCACCCCTGCTTTTCCCACACTTTTTCGAGCTGCGGCTCCCTTGACCATTACTCAGGTCTCATCAGGCTGTTTTAGGGTTTTTTTGTTTCTTTGTTTTGAAACCTACTGTTACCAGGTTATACAGTTGCAAACTACAGGAACCTAATCAAATGTTTAAATGCTCCCCCTCGCATAATATACGAATATTCAAATGCAGGTTAAACGCATGGGAAAGCCGTTCCTTTCAGCTGTGGCGTCAAATCACACAGTAAGCTCATACAGTGTGAAATGCCGCTTTATTAGCTACATAACTGTGTCATCCTCTCAGCGGTGGCACTTTGTGTCAAGTTTCCTTTATTTAGGAAACAGATGAAATCCGAGTGTGCTCAGTTTCGTGCAAGAAGGCAACACGCTGATGAACACGTTGAATAGCCTGTTTGAACTCACTAACCCTTGCAATTGTCTCTGATACTAATTAGTTCTTTAAAAGTCTCATTATAATTCTACAGGTAACGGTAGTGTTTTCCTATCCCATATTTAAGCAAAGGCATTTGATCTCCAGTGCCTACTAAGCAGATGGCATGCAGGCAAATACATGAAGTGCCAGTTACGGGTATCATCGTCAGAGATGTTTGAGTAACTAAAATGACTTTTAGTCTTCAAAACAGATGTTTAGATCATTTACTCCCTTTTCTCCTTTACGAAGGAGCAGATAATTATACCCATATCCTCGCTGCATTTTCTTCATCCTTGAGTTAGAATGCCAGACCCTAAGCCAAGCCTGCACAACAATGTCAGGCCCACCGAGTCAGGCTTAGCCTATTAATGCAGGGTCTGTTTTTGAATAGGAAAGGGAGTACTGTTGATGCTGCTGAAAACCTTGAAAAATGCATCTCCTTTTTAGCTCAGCCCTATCAATTAATTTAGTACTGTAGGAAAGGATCATCAGAGTCTGCCCACTCAAAGACCTGAAGGGACATCTGTTTTGAGTTCCACACAAACTGGCAGGAGATGTTCCTACTATCAAAATGAGACAAGAAGTTTCCATTTCTGGATCAAACCAAGTCCTCTCTTTCTCTTCCTTTTCCAGGGTAGGGAAATCCTGAATTCACATGAGAAGTCTGGTATGCATCTCAAAACTAATATCACAACATTCCTGAAGTCATCTTGAGACTTGAAACATGAAGAACTGTGCATCCCATGCATAACCACAATCCTGTGATTCAAAAGGCACAGGGACTATTCACCTATGTGTGTACATAACTTGCAGTGCAATTCTGAGGATTGCGACAGCAACAGAACGAGTGTTCCGTTGCCGGAACCAGTTGCGAACGTGCCATAAAGCACGCTCGCGACTACTCTGGAGCAAGAGAGGCCGGCGCAGAGGCTGGCCTCCCTTTCTCCATTGCCGGAACGCCCGAGCGGCCGCCAGAGAAGGCAGGTAAGGATCCAGCAGGCGGGGCAGTTCGGCAGGCGAGGGGGGACATTGGCCTAGCTGACCTCGGCCATATCCCGGCCACCGCCAGGCGGCTAGACCGTTACATGGCCTCCTCCGACTTCCGCCAGCTATTTAGCTGGCGAAAATATGAGGAGGCCGATCGGGCTGGCCTGGTGTTACACTTGGGGAAGGGGACAAGTGTCCCCTTCTCTGAGTAGACCTCCGGCCCGGTAGCAACATGGCTGCCGGGGCTCAGGATCCAGTGGACGGCCATGGGCCGCCAGCCAGATCCTTACGGTGGATTGCGTTGTCCATCACTTAGGCAACTTGGGGGAGGAATTCTGAGGAAAGAACATAATTTCCAAAAGAGCAGTGCAATTTCTCAGGGAGGATGGGTGGACTGCACATATCTAGGTTGTCACCTGATAAAGTAAAATTTGATATGAATTTGGACATACCTCCACCAAATGTATAATTCAGTAATTATTACCACATTTCACTGGGTTGGCTGGAGAAAAGGATGGTGTAGTGGTTTGGGAGTCAGACTTAGACCTTGGAAGATCCAGGTTCAAATCCCCGCTCAGCCATGAAGCTTCCTGGGTGACCTTGGGCCAGTCACTATCTCTCAGCCCCACCTACCTCACAGGGTTGTTGTGAGGACAAAAAGGAGGGGAGGAAATATGTACACCACTCTGAGCTCCTTGGAGGAAGGGCGGTATAAAAAATGTGAAAAATAAACAAACAAACAAACAAACAAACTTTCTCTTGACTTCTTTGTCTTTGTGATGTCCTTAATTAGCGACATGACCCTGACATAACAAGTGAGAGGAGCTTAATTTGTATGGGCATTTTGTTTGGCTGCCTTTTAAGTAGTATATTAATTAAGTACTATTGATTCTTATTTAAGGGGGAAATGGAGTCAAAGTAAAGACATTTATTAGCACCATATGGCAGTTGTTAAACAGGTTTCATTATATGTAATTTAAGGAACTCTGAAAAAACATGTTATAATGGGATAGTGTTTAAAGTAAAAAATGTTCTGAAATGGGTGATGACATGCAGTCATCATGCATATGGATGGATTGGGAGTGCTATGGCATCCATGTGTCATGTTGTGTGCGCGCACGCGTGTGTGTGTGTGTGTGTGTGTGTGTGTGTTGTAACCTTGGGGCATCTCTCCATATTTGAGATGGTGCCTGTGGCTGCATTATTCATTCCTAGTGGCTGGCAGAGGGGGTGACCCCCAAAATTGGCTGCTCATTGGCCCTGCACCTGCCCCCATCCCCCTGCTCAGCTTACCTGGCAGCCCTTCTCTGGCTGCCACTGTTATTTTCCAACGTTATCCCAGCATCCATGGTGCATCCGTCAGCGGGCAGGCTTCTACACTGATGGAGCTGTCATAGTGCCAGTATACATGGAGATACTTTGGCATATCTTGAGGATAGGATTAGGCCTTTACTTTACAAACATGCATAGGATTGTACTGTATATGCATTCCTTGCATTTATTGGGCTACGTCACAAGAAAGTTAGTCGTGACTAAGTCCCACTGAAATTAATTGGACTTGAATTAGTCACAACTAACTTGACTCATGGTCCAATCCTAAGTGCGCTGCCCAATGGTGGTATGCCTCCCGTGCTGGCGCTGACTGCCGTAAATCAGTCAGTGCGAGTTGCAAAAGTCTCCCTGCTGATTAGTGCACTGCTGGGGACGCTGGCGGGAAGGCCTTCACCTTCCCAGCCAAGCTGGATGACGTTTGGACGTGTGCCAGAAAAGGTAAGCTGGGGGAAGGCAGAACGTGGGCGCAGAGGGGGCATAACAGGGAATGGGGAGGCCACAGGAGGGGAAGAATCCATCACGGAAGGCCCGGTCCGGATCATATCCCCCTTCCCTGCAACCTCCCCACCCCTTTCCACTCCTCGGAATTTACTAGTGTAGGTCTGAGGAGACCATTGCGGGCCATGAAGTTTACGCAGAGTTAAGGGGATTAAGCATCCTCTTTCCCTGTGGAGCCCCGCGGTCCCGCCCCCCCCCCCGCACAGGATGCAGCGGCTGCCATTTTCGCTCCAATGCATCGGGTGTGTGTGTAAAGGTTAGGATTGGACTCTCATTGATTTCAGTGATGCTTAGTCATGACTCGCTTTCTTTGGTTGCCATCCATAGTGTTCCAATTATGTTTATTTTATGTAAAGTGCTTTGAGAGCTATAAAGTGGGATGTAATGTATTAAAATATGAATATCCAAGTGATCCTCAATGTATTGCCAATTCTTTTAAAGTAATTCATGTTCTCTATTTTAATTTGAGCTTTGCTGCTGCTGCTTTTCAAAGAAAAATAGTTTATCTCACAAAGCAGATCACTTTTACGGAAAACAGCTAGTACCGAGGCTTAGAATTTACACTTTATCAGACTTTGTAGGAGTGACCTCATTGCCCTTCTAGTGTCATCTCTATGAGTCATGAAGATAAATTCTGTATCCTTTGTACAAAGGGCCATTCTTTATATAAGGGAGCATCATGGTTTTCCATGGAAGTTATTATGTAAAATCATCACACTTCTTCATCTCCAAACAGAATGTCCTTTAGGAAGCCTGGTCAGCTTTATGACCACAGTTCATTGGAGAGCTCTTTGACAGCCTTGAAGGTTCTGTGTGACATGAATACAGATCAGAAAAGTAAATTTTGGGAACATTGGAGGAAATATTGAGCACAAAAACCAAATGTTTTGGAAAGTTCTATGATAGCATAATTATGGCCCAATCTTATCCTTCAATTACAAGAGCGGAAGTTGCCATCTGCTGATGTAAACGGCGTGGCATCACCTCAAGTGGGGGGCACTGCCAAGCACAAGGGATCCAGCAGCGGAAGCAGCTGGTGGCTCCCCATATGCACTGGAGGAGGTAACGTGGCAGTGGGGGCAGACTGTGGGTGGTTCAGGGGAGGTTCAGGGTGGGAAGAGGGGCAGGGGTGGGCTGGTGGTGGTGGATCACACTGGCAAAGGTGCTGACTAGATCCTTTCCCCATTTTTAAACCCGCCTTGCCCTCTTCCTCTCCTTGGACATACACCAACAAAATAGTTGACTTGAGTCTGAGGAGACCCATGGGACATAGGTAGCCAGAAGCAGTGGTGTCCTTAGAGGGGGGGGGCGATACTGTAAGTTGTGCACAGGTCTACTCAGTGTTACACAGTGCAGGAATCTCCTGCACGTTGACTTTGCTGTTCTGAATGGCTCCGATGGCGAGTGGGCGGGGCCACTTGTAACGCTGAGTAGACCTGTGCGCAGCTTACAGTACCGCCCCCCCCCCTCTAGGGACGCCACTGACCAGAAGGCCTATCAAGGGGTAAGTAAAAAAGTTGTTTACTTTCCTCATATTGGCCTTCTGGTCATCCCCCCCCCCCCCCGCCCAAAGCATGCAGCATATGCTTTCTTGGCACAACTACATGCTATAGCATTGCAAGGGGTAGGATTGGGCTGTGTGAGTCCAAGCAAACCTAGAAATGAATGCAATTATCAGTTTCACTTAGACTGAATCTTTGACTGCTTAAAGTTTACAGACATCAGCCTACATCTTTTCATACTTGAACTTTCAATCTGGGATGGATTAGCCAACTGGCAATGTAAGCTGCAGGACCCCAACCTATCTGAGAGGCTCTCTTTAGAGAGAATGCTATGCAACATCCTTGGCCAGGTCTATCTTATACCAAAGGCAACAATTGCGATATTGTAGGAAGGTGTCCATTTTCCCATTAGTAGGTACATTCAAAATATTGAGAGCTGGCCCACGAGGAGAAGCACAATGGCACCAATGTAAATCATTCAGCGTGGTTATTCAGCTTGGACCTGGGAGACTAGGATCCCTTTGCCAGGAATTAATCATGAGAGGATAGGCAAGGTGCTATCGGTCAGCTTCCTTTCCCTATCTGCAATATGGGAATAAGAATGAATCATTAAAATATTATTGCTAATATTTAGAAACCACTTTTCAGCAAAAATAGTTTGCAAAGCAGTTTACACAGCCAAATCATTCAATCAATAGTTCCCTGCCCCCAAAGTGCTCACAATCGGGGGGGGGGGGAGATGCAGAAGAGACACCAGCAGCAGCCACTGGAAAAAGATGCCACACAATTGTCCCTCTGGGTGAAGAGGGACAATTGTTCTCCCCCTGCAAAATATAAGAAGATACCACTTTAAAAGGTGTCTCTTTGCCCAGTTAGCAGGGGCCTGTTTCCTCTTATGGTACTTTTTAATTAAATTTTACCAGGAGGGCTTTTGCCTTGTCTGGATTAAGTTTGGAAACTAGTGCTGACTCAGGACTTTCATAGACTCTCTGAGGAGAAAGATGGGGAAATGAGATAGAGCTGTGTGTTATCTGCACATTGATGAATCTTCAGACAATCTGATAAGAGAGAGACCAACATCAGAATCCTATGTATGTCTACTCAGAAGTAAGTCCCACTGAGTGCATTGAGACTGACAGCGCAATCCTATCCAACTGACACCACCGGTGTAACCAGCGGTGCAGTGAGAATGGGAGGCCACAGAATGGAAAGGGGATTCAAATCCCCTTTGAATCCCCCTTTGGAGGGGATTTGAATCCCCTTTCCATTTTGGGGCCTCCCGTTCTCACGGCACTGCTGGTTATACCGGTGGTGTCAGTTGGATAGGATTGCGCTGTTACTCCCAAGTACATACGTATAGGGTTGCAGCCCAAAATGCTGAATAGGTGTATTCTAGTATTATGTCTTTCTTCACTGTAAAACATTTATATTCTGCCTTTCTCCTTGGATAGAGTGGATAGAGTCAGAGAGAAGTTCTTTTCCCTCTCGCACAAGAACAAGGGGACATCCACTAAAGTTGAGTGGCAGGAGAATTAGAACAGGCAAAAGAAAATATTTCTTTATCTGGTGTGTAATTAATCTGTGGAACTCCTTGCCACAGGATGTGGTGATGGCACCTGGCCTGGATGCCTTTAAAAGGGGATTGGGCAGATTTACAATATGGAAGAAAAGTCCGTCACAGGTTACAAGCCATAATGTGGATAAGCAACCTCCTGGTTTTAGTAATAGGCTATCTCTTAATGCCAGTTGCAAGTGAGTGGTGACAGGAAACAGGTATCATTGTCTTACAGTATGTGCTCCCTACTGCATCTGGTGGGCCACTTTGAGATACAGGAAGCTGGACTAAATGGGCCTTTGGCCTGATCCAGCAGGGCTCTTCTTATGTTCTTATGTCCTTAAAATAAAGAACCAAGGAGGCTAGCAATCAAAATCTAAAATAATAAACTATAACAATAAATAAAACCGATATAAAAACAAAAACAATATAACAGCAAAAGCAGCAAAAACAACACTTTGAAGGAGCAAAAGCAATTCAGAATCCGTAAGTCGTGCCCCGTCCTAGTACCACGTTCAGGAACCGGAGCGAGGAGGCCCCCCCCCCACCGACGGAGCCATTCGCGCAGCGAAGCCGAACGGGCAGGGACTTGCCCGTTCAGCTTCGCTGCACGAATGGCTCCATCAGCGAGGGGGCGGGGCCTCCTCACTCCGGTTCCTGAACGCGGTACTAGGACGGGGCACAACTTACGGTCGGGCCCCAACCTCAGAAACGCCACTGAAGGGGTTAAAGCCCCTCCCCCTGCTGTGGCCCTGATCTATGAGAGGGACCAATCTGGCTGTTATTTAACATTGAAAAGCCAAGCATGCATTTGCAAGGGGCATGCTTAAAAGGCACGTTGAGTTCTCTGAAGTGCCGCCTGAGCATGGAAATGGACGGAAACAAAAAGATTCAGAAACGCAAGAATTAAATAAAGCTGCCTGACCTCATAACTGAGAGGACCTGATTGAGGCAAAATGCATCGACTCAGGAGTCAGACCTGGATCATAAACCATAGTGACAGTAGCTGCTGAGTCACAGCTTCCTTCGTAGGATTTGCATGCGCTATACAGCTGGGCTGCCTGTGGAAAGCCCACCACAGTCCTACCAAGCGTACATGTTTCCTGACTGTTGTAAATTACCCCAGCGCTCTCCACTCTGAGCATGAAAACCTTTGGCCTCGCAAGTACATTATACTTTCAATTGAACCCCACTCTGTTGTTTATTATTTTCTTCATAATTATTTTGTTCAAAAGATTTATTCATGTCGTGGAGCATTTCTTTGTACAGTAAATCGAACTGCTAGAGGGTTTTGGGGATGCTTTTTCTTTTCTTGCTGCAAACCGAAACCCAAATACGCATTCCTTTGCCATAGTCTATCATAGTCCCCTAAATGAGAAACTATTTTCTTCCATGAACATACAGACCCTTACGGGCTAAGCAAACCAATAAATCAAATTGTTCCCAACGACTCACATGTTTCCCATAAACAATCATTTCCTGTCCTCTGTTTTTCACCGATCAGATGATTTTTTTTTTACGATGTCTTACTTCAAATCATTTGGCTCTTGGCCAGTGATTTGGGATTCCTCGGAGTCACCTGTACCAGACTGATTTATGATATTAAATACTATGCATTTTATGTTTCTGAATGGCTCAGACTGTGGCAGCGCCTCAGTTCCAGCGAATGATTAATAACGAAACAAGCTCATTGGTACGCTGATTGCCTCCATCCACTCAACTATTGGGATGATATAGCATTATGAGTTCTTATTACTAACCAGGGGCAAAAAATAAAATAAAATAGATTTTTTTTTTAAAAAAGGGCATTCCTCCCCAGTATTTCTGTCATGAATCTAATGCACTACAATGAACAGCAGGAGCAAGATGAAAAAGAAAACAAAGCTGCCAATGAAAAGAAGAGGAGGACACACTGTGGTTTGGTGGAAGCCCACCTTGGTTGCTGCCTCATCATTCATTTTGCTGGAAGGGATGGCTGAGAAGGTTGATATCACAAATGAATCATTCCCCATATCCAGTTCCATGGCCTCATCTGCCCCTGCTAACTACGCAAGGCCGGCCCATTCATGAGGCTGACTGAGGTGGCCAAAGATTGGTGGCAGGCTGCGCTCCGGCCCTGTTCACCTCCCTCCACAACTCCTTCTCCCCCCACTCCTTGGATTTGTAAAAGAAAAGGGGAAAGGAGCAGAAGAGGAAGTGTGGAGGAGAGGAGAGTGGTGACATGCAAGTCCATCGCTCTCCTTTCCTCCACACTTCCTCACCCACTCTGTCCCCCCTTTTTGTTTTGAAACTAGGTAGGACATGGCAGTGCAAGGGGGTAGTGGCATTTAACACACTGCTTCAGATACTGGGAGGTCTTGGTCTGGCAATAAAAAAGCCTAAAACCGCTTGCGCTGGCAGCCCCATAGCACACCATCATGCACTGTTGCGCATTCAACAGTGTCTCCCAGACACCCCACCAGAGCAGGTAGTTCGGTGGTGGTGTGGTTCGGGGAAGATTGTGGATGGTTCAGGGAGGGGAGCAGGCAAGGCAGGGGATGTTTTCAGGGGAAGGAGGGGGAGAATCTCAATGGCAGTAGCACATGTCGAGATCCTATCCCCCTCCCCCGAACCCCACCCCCCGAGTGTCCTCACATTTACACCAGCAAAACAGCTGACTTGGGTCCAAGGAGACTCATTGGAGGACAGGAGGCCTACAGGGTGGTAAGTAAGAAAAAGTTTTATTTACTTCTCCTGGGCTGCCTGGTCAACCCCCCCCCCCACTGCGTGCTACAGAGTGGTGGGGGATAGGATTGGACCCTAGGCATGTTATCAATTTGATTGCACATGAGACAGGAAAGTATAGATCAATGTCTTTGCCAAGGACCAAGATTACCTATCAATGTCTGCTGACCCAGGTGCAAAGTGTCGCAGGAATCACGGGGCTAGATTGCCAAAACCAAGAGATTGCGAGATTTAAAGCAGGGTGCACAAACTTGAAAAGTTTGAAAAGCAAACCCAGAGGCTAGACTGCAGCTGTAGCTCATTGCAGGGAGGGAAGCAGGGCAAGGGAGCTGAAGCAACCCGCAAAAGGACATGCACTGTCGCACAGGAGCTTTACGCTCAGGAATGGGGCCTGCTCAGCCGGCACTGCAGCAGCAGTTTCTCAGTTGCACTCAAGGGAGGGGAATGGGGAAGAAGAGAAAAAGCCTTGGAGAGAGAAGGGAGCCGTTCATTAGCATTCATGGGTGCCGGCTTGGCACTGTGGTTCTTAGGTAGGGGCTAGGGTGGGAGGTGCGTCACACAGCACCAGCGGGTCAAATGCACAACAGCAAGGCAGACAGATGTGCAGTCGGTGGGATCCGAGACCTCTGGCCATCAGTCCCCGTCACAATCATTCACTGGCTTCTGTCAAGCTCTCCTGGCAGACACCCAGTGCCAAGTTCTCATGTATTCAAAGGTGTCACGCATCATGCATCTAAAGAAAAGAAATAGAGAGGTTGTCAGGCAATGCAGCTTTCTCCTGAATTAAATAATTACTGGATATAGTAATTACTGGGTATAGTCCCTACGGAAAAACGAATGCATCCAATCAACTATTCACAAACTTCCAAAAGAACAGACAAATTAATGGGAACAGATTTTAAAACCATTTTATTTTGAAAATATCTATACTGCCTTTTCAGCAATTTAGTTAGCGTAACTCCGAGGAGAGGAAAGGAGCGGGGAGGCTGCAAGGACGGGGGATAGGATTCTGAGCAGGCCATCCGCGGCAGTTCTTCCCCCTCACGTGGCCCCCGCACCCTGTTACCCCCTGTAACGCCCTCCCCTGCCCCCATTCCATCCCTCTGCCTCCCCACCGGCTCACTGTTCACGGCGCGCGTCTAGGCATCCTCCGGCGCACCCAGGAAGGCGGAGGCCTTCCAGCTGGTGTCCCCGGCAGCGCACTGGTCGGCACTCTATCAGGAAGGCTTTTATGAATAGCGCAGACTGTTTTGCGGCAGTCCACGCCAGCACAAGAGGCGTTCTGCACACAGAAGATTGGGCTGTAATTTTTGTACTGAATTGATATGTACATAATTTTACTTACTGATACAGTTGCTTCCCTGAAATCATCTTTACGATTAAGAATATTTACATGCTGCTTTTCAACAGCAACAACAGTTCACAAAGCAGTTTACAGAGCAAAATAAATGGTTCTCTGTCCCGAAAGGGCTCACAGTCTTAAAAAAAAGTTGCAGAAGAAACACCAGCAAACAGCAACTGGAGGAGATATTGTTGTGGCGTGAATAGGGACGCTTGTCCACCCCCTGCTAAAAATAAGAGAAGCACCATTTCGGAAAGTGCCGCTTTGCCCAATCAGCAAGTTAACCAGGACCCTTTGGATGTTTGCCAGTTGGTGAAATGCAGATGGAAAGTGCAGGTTAATAATAAAGGAAATGAGGTGAAAAATAGAATGACAGAATATTAGCGCTGTAGGGAATGGCAACATTAGAATAGGCATATCGTGATCCATTTGTTCATGATTTTTAATTTTATGGTAAAGCTAGCAAATGGAGCATGTGCTTCACATGCAGAAAATCCCAGGTTCAATTCCCGGTATCTCTTGGTAGGGCTGGGAAAGACCCCTGCTCAAACCCCTAGTGTACCCCTAGCCCGTCAGAGTAGCCCGTCAAACCCCTAGCCCGTCAGAGTAGACAACATTACATTAGATGGACCAATGCTCTGACTTGGTGTAAGGTAGCTTCCTATGTATATTTTTTTTTCTGTTTCTTTTTGCTTCTGTTTTTTTGGTTCTATTCTTTCTCCTCTCTTTTTAAAAAGAACAAGCCATTAATCACTCATTTTGGATTGGGGTCATTTCCAGGTTGGAGCCTGGAAAATATTTTCATAGAAATATTTCTATAAGAGCAATGTTGAAAGAAATGGCAATTGTAGCCGTTGATCAGACTGAAGTGACAGTAACCCCCCCCCCTCCACGCACCCCCGGAATCCTCTGCAAAAAGCAAGGGTTCTGCAGTGGGTGGTCCAATACAATGTGACACAGAGTCGGCAGTACATTCGTCATGCAATATTTTTAGCTTGACAAGAGAAAACCAAAGCTGGGACGCTGTGCTGAGAGGATGGGGGGAGGGAAACCAATATGGGATTGCATCTGCTTCAACCCAGAAAAGCTCCATATAATCCTGAATGAGCTGCCGGCCTCTGGTTTGGAAGAAACGGCAATATATTTTTTCCACAGCGCTGTGAGGTCCCTCTATAAAATCTACAGTTCTTTTGAATAAGATGCATTGGCATGCATTGCCTATTCAGCGATGGAGGAAGCTGGGAGCATTTATTACAGACAAAGGGGCTGTTTCCTTATTCTTTACATAAACCAGCACAGCTCACAGCAGAGCACAGGACTCTGCATCACTGTCGCTTTCAGCAGAAGCACCTCTGTGTAACTGTTATGAGAACAGCATGTGGGCCACCTATATTGAAGAGGACAGCACATGCACGAGACGGTCTCGCACGGAAGAGACAGCTGGGCACCAGTCTGCTTGTAACTCTACCTGGTAGGGGTAACAAGCAATGAAGCTTGTTCTTTGGCAGTGTTTCTGTGAACTGAACGCAGGAGTGCTCCTGATTCAGTAGCTGTAAGGGCCCTCCCCTCAGGCAATGTGTGTGATGCTGATCTGCCACACTGCCCTCCTATGTGGCGGAATTAGCGCCTTGGTACAGCAGGGCTCCACACACACTCAGTTTATTTATTTATTTATTTATTTATTTATTTATTTACAATATTTCTATCCCGTCTTTCTCTCCAAAAGGACCCAAGGCGGCTTACAACAAAAAGAATACCAAAAAATACATATAGATAATTGCTTTTTAAACAGTAAAAAACAGTTAACTAAACTGGATCTGAATAGCGTGAAAGAACAGGAACCACACTCAGACACACATTCCAACGTACATTTGAGTACACATCTGGATTTGCACCTGCAGTTCCTGGTTGATTTATTTTCTGTATTTGTATACCACCTTTCTCATCATCAGAGTTTCTCATCAAATTTATTCAAGGCGGTTTACATAGGCAGGCTATCCTAGACCCGATAAGGGTATTTACAATATTGTTCTATCCATCTATAGAACCTTTCATTCACCAGATGTTTCCATTCCATGGTGTGGTCATCTCTCTGGCTGCACAGCTCATGCCTTCCGAGCTTCCGCAGATAGCTACAAATCAAGAGAGGCAGGATCTCAAGTTGCTATCATTCTTTGCCGACTGACTTTTCAGCATTCCATTCTGCTCTCTCACCGCAGCACGACAGCAACTCCTCTCCCTCACAGAGAGTTGTTACAGCTTGTCAGCAACTTCCGGTCTCCCATCCAGGCATGATGATCCAATAAATGGTATGTACACACGGTGTCAGTACCAGGTTGCTAGAGGCTCTGGGGCAAAACCGAGCACTTAGCTTCCCATCTGTGCCTTGATGGTGCATTGGAACACTACCACTGCCATTAGCACTGAGGGTTCAGAGGTGGCCCTGACCAGTGGGCCCTCTGATAGGTGTGGGCCCATGGCCATTGCCCAACCTGGCCAACACCTCTGACATCACCCCTATGTTCATAAAAGCCTGCTTACATAAACAGATCTCTTCATTCAAGATCCATATCTATTGCCCATATACCTCAATAATACATGAGACAAGGAGGGTAGATTATAAACTGGCCATGATTATTTACTGAATACATGTATCTTTTTAAGTAGGTCCTACCTCTCCTGACAAACATAACCATTCAGTTGCTCCTGCTACTCCATCTCGCAACACTGCTTTCCGCAGTGCACTGCAACCCTCTGACACTTATCTGCGATCTGCATTTGCTCCAATCTCCAGTGTGCTTGAATGTGTGCTGCTTTCCTGCTGAACATAGACTAAGCAGCAACCTGAATTACAGCCCTTGACACCTCCCCCTCCAATGCTTCAGAACAATAAACTGGCCCCATATCCCACCTTGCCTTGGACAAGTGGAAAGGGGCAAAGCCACACACCCCACACACACTTCGATACCTTGGGGGATGGGCATATTCCATTTTTTTTAAAGTCAGTTTTTTTTCTTGACAGGTGATTCTCCTTCTTTTCTCTTTCCTATAGATGATTGTTAATTTTTATTTACCTTCCCAAGTTACTAGCAGTCCAGATCACATCATGAACATTGGCTTCAGTACATGGACGTTACATTGCATTTTATCGTATAAGTTGCTTGAGGCTCTGTTCCAGACCTAAAGATGAGGTCAAAGAAAGTATTCACTGATGTCCTATTTTCTTTCTGTATGTCTCTTTAGAGCTTCAACTTTGAGCCAGTCAATTTGGGTGTACTTAAACACACCTGGAACTGGCTTGATCCTCTTCCCACTGAACATAGCAGGAGCTCCACCACCGATCTCAGTGATAGCCAGAAAGGGAGGAAAAGATAAATTATGTGCACAATATTGCAAAGCCTTGATGTGCGTGAGATCCTGCTTAGAAACAAACAAATTTTCATTACTGGATATGATCTGTTTTCTTTGCAGTGACTTCATTTTGTTCATTGTTTCTTCCTCTTCTTCATTTCCTGCTTTCCTTCCCTCGGTGCTTTATCTGTAGCCAACAACGCGAACAAAACCGATACAAGAAAGTTGTCTTATTTATTTTATTAGGAGATCAAGAGGGTAATTGTCTACATTTACTGACTTGGGGCCTTTCAAATTGTTCAGTGACTCAATAATCGAGGTGTGCACATCTGGCATCGGTAACGTTTATTTCGGCAGAGATAAAGAATGGTAAGAGGCCTTTGGAGAACTGAGTTCTGTTTCTTTGATGGTATTATTCCTTATGTTGAATGGGCTCAGTACTTGCTCAGGGTGAGTTCTTCACAGCGCAATCCTGTGTAACTTTGCACTGGTGTAACAGCAGATGCACTGGTGTAAGTGCACTTACACCGGTGCATCTACTGTTACACCGGTACAAACAGTGGCGTAGCTAGACTGGAGCGGAGGCAAGTAGTTCTGCAAGACTCTGTTACACCGGAGTCAGCGCCCCCTCTCCCTTGCTGTTGGAGCCATTCTGGCTGCAATGGCAACACGCAGGACACTCCCCTGTCGCTGCCGTAATGGCTCGAACAGCAAAGGGGAGGGGCCGCTGACTCCGGTGTAAAGGAGTCTTGCAGAACTACTTGCCTCCGCTCCAGTCTAGTTTCACCTCTGGGTGCAAAGTTACACAGGATCGCGCTGTCAGAATGCCGCTGACTCCGGTGTAACGGAGTCTTGCAGAACTACTTGCTTCCGCTCCAGTCTAGTTTCACCTCTGGGTGCAAAGTTACACAGGATCGCGCTGTCAGAATGCCAGAGGTGCATGCTCTTTCTGTCTGTCTGAGTGTGCTGGGGGGAGCTTCAGCAAGATACAAAGGTCCACTCTTTGATCCAAGCCAAGCCAAAATATGAAAAAGCAGTGCATTTTCAGAACAACCATTTACTTACAGCAAAATCTTTATTTCTCGTAATAACTAATAACATCAGCAGTACTGGGCAAATGGTGACCTTTGTTTTTGAAGCAAAGGGATTTGGGCCATTTTGTGATGCATACCTAGAACACAGGTCTCCCAATAATAGCATTGCCATCTGTGCAGAGCCTGCGGCATAGACACATGTGGTCTAAAACACAGGCAGGGGCCACACCACTCCTTTGCCTTCCTAACGGGTGCCCCTGAAGAACACTTTTGAAGTATCCATTCATTTTCCTTTTCAACTAAAATGAATCGTCAAGGCAGGTAACAAGAATAAAACAAAGGCAATCCTAAAAACAAAAATAATCCACCTAAAAATAGCAGGGGAGAAAAACCAGATCCAGTGTAAAACACATGCACAACAAAGAACTAGTCTTATGACACAATCCTATGGCTGGCTTACGCTAGCACAGTAAGTGCTGTGCCAGCCTAGGGTGTCACAAACATGCTGTAAAGCAAGTTGCAATATCTGGAGCGGAAGCAGGCACCAGCGGGAAGGGAAGGCCTGCGCCATCCCACTGGCACTGCATCTAGAAGCATCATGTGCCAGAGCAGATAAGGTTTGCTCCAAGCGGCATGGGGGAGGGCAGGGAGGGGGTGTAACTGGGCAGAGGGAGGGTGGAGATAGGGGCAGATTGGGCCTAGGAGCAGGGGCGGGATCAGTGGTGCTGGTGCATGCCAAATCCTATGCCTCCCTCCCAGACCTTTTCTACCTGCATGGGGCTTCTCGGATGAGGCTTGCAAAGGCCCGAGTAGTCCCATTGTGGAGGCTGGGGCTTTACTCAGGGTAAGGGGACAAAAGTTCCCTCTCCTTTTGTTAGGCATAGACTATTCTGAATGACTAGAACTGTATAAAGGGAACTTTCTAGACATAACAAAGCAAGACACCATATTGATCTACAGAGATAACATCATCTGCTATTTTCTCCCAACTTACTTCACTTACTGCCCAATCCTATCCCACTGGTACGTTGGCTGCTGCATCCTGGAGATGAGGCCAGTCAAGAAAGATAAGAATAGGAAACACTTACCTTTGTGTTGGCTGTGGAAGGGTCCCTGATAGGGCTTCTCAGATCTACACCAGCTGTTTTGCAGGTGTAGCTCTGAGAAGCCTGCTGGGGGTGGATTGGGGCTGGATGGGGGTTTGGGATATGGCCACTACTGCTGCCACTGCTACCTACCCTGTCCTGCTGGGAACAAGAAGTGTATTCTACGGAAACAATGTCAACCTTTTGTTAGGCATGAGAATAAATTTAGACCACAAGATGATGTTTGCCAAATCATATTGGCATCGTTCTAATGGTATATGGAAAGGTATTGATAGATAGCGCTTCAAGTAACTTATGGAAGCAAGGTACGTCTTTTGGGGTGGTTCACTTTTTTATCAAGGACAGATTTGAGTGAGCTTTCATATTGTACTGAGATACTGAATCTATTCATCCAAGTCCTGCTTATGCTGTACACTAGCAGTTTCCAAACTGTGGGTCACAATCCAATTTTTAGATCGCTGCCTGGGCCTCAACTTCCGGGTTGCTGAGCTTTCACATTTTTTTATTTGAACAGCCGTCTGTCTCTGTTCTCTCAGCAAGAACACAATGCAACAAGGCCCAGAGCGCCCAAAGACTCAGCAGAGGCTCAGGTGACCAGCTGTTCACATAAAAAAATGCCAAAGCTCGGCAACCTGGAAGTTTTGGCATTGACATGATGATGCCATCACGTCATCATGTCACCGCCAAAACTTCTGGATTGCAGAGCTCTGCACTGAAAGTGGGTCATGAGGTGAAAAGGTTGGAGAACCACTGCTGTACACAATGAGTTGTATGCAAGGAAAGTTAGCATTCTGTCTAATTACTGAGACTTACATTAGTCATGACTAACTTGTCTCATCAATTTCAATGGTGCTCAGGCAGCATGGATTTTCTTTAAATGCATCACAATTAATTAAATCCCCTATACCTGGCTTCCATATTCTTACTCAATTTTGTGAAGATCCTATGACCTTACCTATTAGTCAAAATGCCGTTCCTTTGGTTCTTGCACCTATTGCTTCTGCTGATTCTAGGTACCTGTAATGCAGTACATATGTGTTGTTAACTCTGGTGATCATCCACATAAACCGAATTGACTGGACGTTATGATCCTGCTTTTCAGCACTATTGCTAATAGCTAGACAGCCCAATCCTATGCGTGTCTACTGAGAAGTCCCATTCTAGTCAATGGGGCTTACTCCCAGGTAAACATGCACACGATTGCAGTCTTAGAATCGTCTTAGCCTTTGGGAATTGTTGATTTCCACAGCAACCTCTCTCTCTCTCTCTCTCTCTCTCTCTCTCTCTCTCTCTCTCGTGTGTGTGTGTGTGTGTGTGTGTGTGTGTGTGTGTGTGTGTGTGTGTGTGTGTGTGTGTAACTATGAATTCTGCTGGCTTAACCATCATTTAGACATACTGTTATCATACGCTTCCACAATGGGGCAGAGCAAACTGCAGATGTCAACAAGAAAAATATCCCATCTAATGAAGAACTATTGCGTTTGGCTTATATGACAGATTACCCCTTCTTGCTTGTATGCCAGGGTAGTTTTAAAAGTTGAGTGACTGTCACATATGACTTTCAAATCAAGGACATTTCCATCGGTGGGCAATCATTTTTTTTCACATTCTCTCCATAACTCTCTATCTTCAGGCTGGGAAAGAGAGGCGATGGGTGCTAATCAAAGTAATTTGAAGTGGGACACCAGGCGGGCCTGTAGAGGGCTCGCTTTTAAGGCTGGCACAGTTTAGACATTTCTGTAAGAGGGTATTACAGTGCAGATAACTTGCAATATAAAATATCCCATCTTTCAAAAATGGAAGCCAAACAATTTGGCAGATAAACTTTAGTTACGTTCCAAGGCAACATGTTGCAATTTTTTTTGTTCAATATCTTCAGGTTTTTAGATTTTGCAGTGACTGAAGCAATACTGGGGAGAAAACATTAAGAAACATTGAAAGAATAAACTTTCTATAGCCCAGGGGTTCCAAAATTTTCTAATAAAAACATTCCTACCATTACCAAGATTCCAAGACTTTTTCAGCTGCAAATTGTGTTTTAGAAGACATTGGTATTTTCATTACCCTTTCATGTCCCTAGAAAATAATGTGTTTTTCCCCCCCCCCTCCTGCTTGCATTTAGTGAGTTGGGTCCAGCCAGTATGAGATATTTTAACATACTTAGGACAGTACCATATTCTGTTAGAGGTGATCAAAAATGTGAGGGGAGTGTGGCCCCCCCTGCCAATGAATGTCAGTGGGGGTGTCCTTTGCCTGGTCCCACTCCTGCACTTGCTTTCACTTCCCTGAAAGGCTCCGAGGGTGAGGGGGCGGGGCCGCTTTGTTTGTTCGTCTGTGTAAAGGAGGCTCTGATTTCAGCAGCACTTAGAGCTCCGCCCCCCCTGTAGTGACGCCAGTGACGAGGTAGGGGACTGGGCTCACACCTGATTGGTGCCTGAATCAGCCAAGGCAAGGCCAGAAAAGTGTAATGTGTGCACAGTATCCTTCTCAGGCATTCCAAGGTGGAAGGAGCTCATGACCCAGCCCACCCACCTGTTAGAACAGTCTGAGATTAGCTGGTCACCGTTAAAGGACCAGGTCGGAATTTTTTGCTTCACACTTGATTAGCCATAGGCATAGATCTTTTTTGCCTACCCTAGACTTTCCTTAAAGTGAATTTAGTTAGGGTGACCATGACTGACAGGTATAGTGTGGGTGGGACAGAGACTAGGAGTAGGGATTTCATGTCTATCCATAGGTAAGTGAGAGCCAGAGGGAGAACCAGAACTGGTCTCAAGAGGCAGTCAGGCTCAGGGATGCAGGCTGGTGATCCCTCAGGCTTGAATTGCAAGGTCTATCTTAAGGGCTGTCAGGCTTGGGATATGTGGAACAATTCAGCTTCATTGACCCCCTTCCAAGGGGTTAGTACTGAAAAGCAGGGGTTTCCCAGTGGTGACCTCAGAGTGGAGTCAACCAGGGTAGGTGCCCAGACATACAGCGCAATCCTGCCCAACTTTAGGGTGGTGGAGCGAGTGCTCAGCTGCCCTAAGCCATCGCAAACGTGCCATAAGGCACGTTTGCGATGACTCTAGAGTAAGGGCTGCCTGCACTAGGCCGGCAGCCCTTACTCTGCCGCTGGATCTCCATGCGACTGCTGGAGGAAGGTAAGGGATCCCCCAGCGGCCGCATGGGCGGTTCAGGAGGTGACGGAGGGGGGCCATTGGCCATGCCAGTCCAGGAGGGGGCGGCGATGGCATCCAGCATATCCCCGTCCCCGTCCGACGCGGCCGTTACACGGCCTCCTCCGACTTCCGCCAGCTAAATAGCTGGCAGAAATCCGAGGAGGCCCATCGGGCCTTCCCCGGTTTACACTGGGGAAAGGGAACAAATGTCCCTTTCCCCGGAGTAGACCTCCGGGCCGCTGCAGAGCAGCCCGGAATGAGGATAGGATCTGGCGGGTGGCAGCCCGCCGGATACTTACATAGGATTGCACTCTTAAAGTGGGAGGCGTTTTTTAGACAGGGCTTGCTGCAGTTGTGAATTGGTTAATTGTTACACTCAATAAACATGGCCCATTTTTAATCCAAGTCACCTTGCCTTGTGCAATCTGTGGTGGGTACCTGGCAAAGGGGCATGCATTTTTCTTGAACAACTTCAGCAATATAGAAAATGGTCCTGTCTTTTGAAGCACTGCTCATGAATGCATTGCAAGAGGACAAAACGGTTCACCTATTTAGAACGAAGATAGTGCATTCTGATTTGTTTTTGTTTGTCCTTGGTGACATCAGTGTATAGATCTGATTTCTGCATACAGTGCTGTGATGCCATGCCATTTATTTTGTGATTCCCAGTTGACCGGGATCAGCCATGTGATGAATCCAGGAAGCATTGCCTTCACTTTCATCTGACTCAGTGTTTCAGTGATGCTGTCACATACTCAGATCTGATTGGCTACAAAGTGTCATGATGCCAACTTGTTCATGATCCCTGACCGGCTGGGATCACAACCTATTTGTCTAACAGCTGAAGGAAAAGAAGATGCAGTAATGAGAAGAAAAAAGAGAAGAAGAAGAAGAATGAGAAGAAAATGAGAGTAATGAGAAGAAGAAGAAATGAGAAGAAAGATCCAAACATCAGACCACCATATACTGATCACATACTGGCATGGCATGAGAAGAGTTTGGTGCTAGAGATGCTGTGTATGGCATGAGAAGAGTTTGGTGCTAGAGATGCTGTGTATATATTGTAGCAATGATTACTTATAATCCTCTTTTTCAACGTATAGATGATTGCCCACAAATGAGACACACCCTGACCTCAACTCCAGTGGCACCACCATTTTAAAATTGTTTGTTAAAAGAAACCAAAAACCGAAAGACCGAAGGGGCAAGGCCCTGGGTTTGACAATTTGGGCCTCTGCAGGACCTCCAAAAAAAAAGCAGAGATTAGCATGGTTTGGGGGACAAGGGACAGGTAGCATAGTGCCCAAAGTAAGACCACAGGACAAAATATTGTAAGAATCAATCAATTAAGAAGAATGCTCCCACACAGCCCATATGAGTTACAATGGGGCTTTTGCAGATGGACCGTATCCCTAATTATTAGCTATATCTATGGTAAGTCCTCGATATGACAATATTGCAAAGCCAGTGCATTCCAATATGAATATCTGCTCATTTTATATGCTTCAATATTTGCGTTTGTTAGAACTACAGTCTGATAAAGGTAAAGGTGGTCCCTGACAATTAAGTTCAGTCATGTCCGACTCTAGGGTGTGGTGCTCATCCCCATTTCAAAGCTGAAGAGCCAGCGTTGTTCGAAGACGCCTCTGTGGTCATGTGGCCGGCACGACTCTCCTTGCCGCAACGCGTAGCATGCAGCTGGAACACGGAGCACTGTTTACCTTCCAGCAAGTGGTACCTATTTATCTACTCATATTAACATGCTTTGGAACTGCTAGGTTGGCAGGAGCTGGCCAAGCAACGAGAGCTCACCCCATCGCGGATTCGAACTGCCGACCTTTCGATCAACAGCTCATAGTTCAGCAGTTTAACCCACTGCACCACCCGCACTCTGATAGTGGAACGCAAATGGCTATCGGCTATAATCTGACATTGCTGAATTCTATTCCCTTAAAATAATATAAATTATTATTATTAATACTGCATTATGTTGACGATGGGAAAGGAGTTCATTGTCATTCCTGAATGGCTTGAAATTCTAGTTGTAAATACCCTGGTTCTTATCTATTAGAGTAACTCATTATCACAAAGTTGTTTAATGGGAAGAGATATCCATCTTCCTCTTATCAAGACAAAAGCTTGGGCTCTTGCCTAACTCTAGCACTGCAGTGCGACATTGAGCTCTCTCTCTCTCTCTCTCTCTCTCTCTCTCTCTCTGTGTGTGTGTGTACAAACACACACACACACACACACACACACACACACACACACACACACACACACACACACACACACAACAATTTAACATTGTTATCTCTTTGAAGGAGATGTTGATCATACATCATCCCTCTCTAGTACCAATGAAACTGCAAAGGCTATACGGTATATATTAAAAGGCAGTAAAAACACTTTACAGTACAAGAGGGAAGTCATTTTTACTTTGCTGTGAAAGTCTCAGACTTTTTTAAGCTGCCATAGTAACCATAACATATCTTTGACTTATATTAATGTTAAGGTGCCACCCTTTGCGACATGGATTTCTCTTAACGACTAGCTAAACTGAATGAGGTTTTACCTTGATTAGTTGCTTCATGCCAATCAGTTGCTTAGGTCCAAACCATCCAAAGTCTGGATTGGCTTGGGGGTATTCTGAAGGTCCAATCCTATACTGTACCATAGAAGGCGGAATGCACCACTTCTTATGCCCCAGTGCAATGTTGCAGGTTTTGGTGCTGCACCGGTGCAGCCAAGCATCCAGGATAATGCACTGATTTCATTGTGAAAAATCTTCCATGGATCAGTTGTGGGTAGAGATGGGTCATCATAATAGAGGCCTAGTGGAGGAACAGCAATGCTAAATTCAATCCTATCCATATCAACAGGACCTGGAATTTCCTTCCACTGGTGCAATACTGCAACTTTAAAATATAGCATATTGAGGGTGAGAGGGAGTGGATCTTGGTGGCACCAGTGTATGCCAGATCCTATCCCTGTTTTCCCAGCCTGACACGCCCCCTGCCTCTTCTCAGACTTATGTCAGCAAAAGAGCTGATGTAGGTCCTAGGAGATCACTTGACAGTCAGGCGGCAGCCCTGGATGACTGATTAAGCAAAATAAGCTTAGGGCATCAAGGGAAGGGGGGCACCACCAAGTTTTTTCCAATGCCAGATTGACCATGGACCATGGTGCAAAACAAAAAACAAAAAACCACAGTTATTCAAAACAAAGTGAATCCCAAATATATTAATTCAAAATATATTTTATTAACTTTTTGAGTTTATTTTTTAATAAATTATAATTTATAAGTAAAACATATTTTTACGTACCTCTCCCGAGCTGTCAGGGCACCTCCCCCCCCCACTGGATGCAGTGCACTTTCAGCAGTGCGGCTGCATCACATAGGATGGTGGGGAAGAGAATTGGGCCATAAATTTGGGTCCCGACCCACAGTTTGAGAAACACTGGTTTAAGAGAAGAGTTATGGCACTTACAAATGTACTCCTACACCAAGAAGCACAGAAATTATAAATTGATTGATGTCCTGCCACTTGTGTCACGTAAGCCATTGAACACACTATACAGTCTCATATTTTTTGCTCTGAGTAATTTTGAAGGAGGTCATAAAAGGTTTGACAAGGCAAACAAAACGTCTCAAGGGGGTCAAAATGCACATCTCTGCTCACCATCTTCTTCCTGTTCTTCAGTTTTGCTATGGTTTGAGGCCTACTGAATGTTCTAAGCATAAGATGTTTTAATTGCTATGTGGCACAAACCTGGGACAGCTGAAGGGGCATCACCTTTGTGATATGTCATCATCGCCATCATCAACAGCTGAAGTGGCAAGTCTGTGGATTCCTCAGAGGCATCTGGTTGCTGGACAAGGGTGGATCTTTGGTCTGATCCAGCAGGGCTCTTCTTATGTAAAGATCCTTTTCCTCTATATTTCCTTTTCTGTTTTATCTATTTCAAAATCTCTCTACAGTAGCTTTCCATAGCATCAGATTATATTGAACTAATGAACTATTACATAGACTTTGTGTATGTCATAGACCAGTGATCTTCTACCTTTACCCAAAGGTAAACGACACTGTAAGTATTTGCAATTTGGCGGGACGGCGGCAAAGGCACTGCCGAGATCGCATTGCCAGGGGGGAAAGTAGATTTTTTAGTCCTACCTGGGGATCTTGCCGGTCCTCTGGGGGCTGCAGGGAACCTGCCGACCCCTCCTCAGGCCTCCCCATGCCTCAAAATGGCTGCAGATCGCAATCGCGATCGCAATTGCGATCGCAACCCACTTCTGTTTTTTGGACAAAACCAGAAGTGGGTTGCAATTGCAACCTACAGCCATTTTGAGGTGTGGGGAGGCCTGAGGAGAGGTTCGCAGGCTCCCCGCATTTCCCGGGGAACCGGCAAGACCCCAAGGTAGGGCTAAAAACCCACTTTTCCCCCTAGCGGTGGTGCCGTGATTCTGGCAGTGCCGTTGCCGCTGTCCTGATGTTGCTGCGGAGTCTACTCCCCTTAAGGGGAAACACACTGTTGCCCTCGGGACTTTGGGGTCATGACCCGAAGGTTGAAGATCACTGTCATAGACTCTTGGAAAACAAGTTGCAGGCACAAAGTGAGCATCATGTTTTGAAGAGGAGAAGAAGGACAGGGAAAAAGTATTTCCGTGCCTACTCGCCTAGTTCATCTGCCTTTAATCTCACATTTGCATCAATTATGCATTCTTACAGTAGCTGCTGATGTCGTAAGTCAAATGCCAAAATATCCCATTTGATGCTACAAGACTGGAGTCAGGTTCCTGAATCTAAATTGCCTGATTTAATTCTGGCATAACCCTTTGACATAGTGAAGGCTACAGCGAGAAGCCATCTTGAGATACATTATTTGAATCAACTGAGAGAAAATGCACAAACTGCATCGTCATTTTATTTTATTTTTTCAATTGACGGAGCAAATAAAATAGTTTATCGCATTTCAGATGAGTTCAAGGCAAAGGTGTTGCAGTTAATTGCCAAAGCCATCTTCGTGGGCCAAATCCCCATGACCTCTCTTCTTCTTCCTATTCTACAAAATGGAAAATCTTGTGCTTCTCGTGGGGAGATCATAACTGCTCAAATTGCACTGTTGGGATGATTTTCAGCTATAACTGCCCTTTCAGTTCCAATTATAGGTGCTAATGCAGCAGTTAAAGGTCAGAAATTGCTCCCAGCTAATGCTGTCTGCTCATCTCCCACAATGGCAACCAAGAAATTGCCCTGTCTGTTGCAATTAGATGTGCTAATAGGTGGTGAAAGGTCACCACAAATACTCAAGTAGAATGTACTGGGTGATGCAGCTATAAATAACACTGGGTAATGTTTAGATACCTTTCTCCATTAAACTGGACAAGGCACTTAGGTGTCAATCCTATGCAGAGTCAAACACATGCACACATTGAAATATAATGGAGTTTATTTATGTTCATTGATACCAAGCCCTATCTCAAGGACTCAGGTTAGGTCACAGTTTGTATGCATGGGCAAGATGGTTCCTGAGTCTGTCAGGAATCATAATTGGAGAGCAAGCCTATACTATGCAAAACCGCTTGACAAATTATTGACCAAACCGTAAAGCAGAATTAACCTTGCCTTGTTATTCCTGATCCAAGTCAATGGCAGGCATTGGTGGAGGTGAAGAAACTCACTACATAATGATCCCACCTGACAAAGTGAGTTTTGCTTCACAATGGAACCAAGAAGTGGGTAATTCGCCAAGTGGATGATAGTCCCTGAGTCATCATGGGGAAACGTATCTTGATGGTGTCACTAGGGGGTGTTGGGGGTACGGACCACACCGGGTGACACCCTGGGGGGGGGGTGACACCACTAGTGGCCAAAGTTGTGGAAACCTTGTATTTATGACTAATACCATCATGTTACATATCATTTGAAAGGTAGTTACTAAACAAAGCATACAAATAATGTTTCATGCTTTTCTCTTTTCTAGCCAAACTCCACTGTATCTAACAGGTTTTTGACAATACTGTGCTGAAGGTTGTTCAGTTTTGATTTTGGGGTCAAAAATTATACTATTGCTAAGGTAAAACACTTTAAGCAATATACACCTTTTCCAATCCTTTTTGGTACCATTGTTTCCCCTGGATGATCTCCCCCCCCCCCCCGGGCTGCTATTTGTTTTTCCATCCTAAATTAGTCATAGGGTGATCCCAGAAAATCAAAAACTAGTAGAGAAGAAGGTGACATCACAAAGCTATGTGACCAATCAGATCTGGCTACAGGAGCCTATTGATGAGGGCAAATGAAGCCAAATGAAAATTGGAACAATGGTTCCCATCCAGTCATGGATCACAAAGTGAACCAGATACTGTCCGGTTTTCGCTTAAATTTTCAAAAACCACTTAAAATACACCAGTTTTTCCTGGCCCTTGGTGGAGTGTGCACAAGCCTGCACACGTGTGTGTGTGTGTGTGTGTGCGTGCGTGCGTGTGTGGATATGTGTGTATATACGCGTATGTATGAAAGTGAACTCTTTTTTTGCAAGAACTGCCAAAGAATAGTAAAAAAAAAAAAGAATGCATTTTCCATAGGTGCCAAAAACATTTGCAACAAATTAAGCTGTTTCAGCTCAGCCCTAAAGAAACTATGGGTTGGATCTTAATTAGCTTAAGCTGAATGGAAACTTCTTCTGTATCCCCTACTCCCTACAGCAGCCCCTCAAAAGCTTCTCCTAAGGGTCAGGGGAATTTCCAGAAGGACGTAGTATGGAGGATGGGGAGGGGCTGTAGAATGAAGACAGGAGAAATTCCCAGATATTGGGTACAGGAACCTTTTATGGGCCTAATAATCTCACCTTATTTGCCAAGCTCATGCTCTTACGGTGTTCCTCAGATGCTCTCCAAAGGCAGAAAGCGTGCCTAAGAGCGCTACAGACAACTAATCAGAATGTCTAATATAGACAACTAATCATTGTGATCACTACAGAAACACAGCAATCAAGGTCTCTACACAAGCCCTGTCCATCACACACTACTACCACAATGAATGGAAAAGAAGAGAGAAGTGTAACGTACTTGCCCAGTCCATCCGTCTGTGCACATGATTTGATACAATTGCACAACATTGAAAACACTGCTCAGTCCTCCCCATCTAAAAATGCATAGTGTATCTAATCATGGGCACAGAGGGATTTTTTTCTCAAGACTGCGTGTTGCCTGAAGCATGATGTCAACCCACAGACACTCTTCTGTTGGCCTCTTTGCACTTTTGATCTGCTGCTGGGTCAACTTGCTTGCTCACCCACACCCCTACAGACTCTTTTTCCATTTTGCCACTTATTTCATGCACTGAGAGCTTTTGTAGCCCCAAGCAAAATCTGCTGTATTCCGTCCCTCTGTATCCTCTCAGTAGGGAGAAGCATTAAGGAAGTTGATTAGACAGCCATGGGTCCTGAGTGTTCAGGCTACTGTCTTCCTTATTTTTCTCTTCTCCAGAATGCCTTGTTAATCAAAATCAACATACTTTAAGAACAAAGTCCAGATTTCCCCATGGAACTAACTACATATAACAACTAACAAGACTCACACTCTTCTTGCCACTCATTGCAGGTTTCATCTCATTGAATCCAATTCTTCCAAGCACAGAACTAAAGAGAAAGGAAGATTTTTCTTCCTTAACAAATTGCATGCTTTAAGCTCAGCTTTATATGAGACGGGCACAATCCTACGTAAGGATCCGAACGGTGGCCCAGGGCCACCAGCTGGATCCTGAGCACCAACGGCCAGAGGTCTACCCGGGGAAGGGGACACTCGTCCCCTTCCCCGAGTGTAAATGCCGGCCGGCCCAACCGGCCTCCTCTGATTTCCACCAGCAAAATTTCTGGCAGAAGTAGGAGGAGGTCATGTAACGGCTGAGCCAGCCCGGCGGAGTCCGGAATATGGCCAAAGCCATCCCCTGCCCCCTCCCAGGCTGGCTGGGCCAATGGGCTCTGCCCCTGCCCAGCAAAACGCCCCCCCCCCCCGCTCACCGGATCCTGACTTACCTAGTCCAGTGACCGCAGGGGTGCTCCATCACCGGAGCAAGGGAGGCCGGCCTCTGCTACACACTCTGACAGTGCAATCCATCGCAAAGAAAGGCCAGTGGAGTGCGCGCTTTGCCAGCCTAAGGAGTTGCAAACGTGCTGTAAAGCACGTTTGCGGCTCCTTGTGAGTAAGCAGGGCCAGCGTGGAGGTCAGCACCACTTACCAGGGCAGGTGCCCTTCAGGCTCCGCCCTAGTTATGCCTCTGTAGACACATGTGGGCAGAGACGTCGCACTTATGGGGGCGGTTGGGGCGGTGGGCCCCAGGGCGCGGGCCGCTTACCTGCTCCATGACGTCTTCCTTGTAGCCGAGAACGGCTGCGTTTTTGTCCTCCCGCCCGCCCTTGCGCTGTTAGGCTCCAAAAAAGAGCCTAAAAGCGCCGGGGGGGGGCGTTTCCATGCCATGGAGGCACACTATGTTGGGGCGGGGCGTGCAGGCGGCCACCCCACAAAGTTCTTGGTTCACCTCTGCATGTGGGGTTTATAATCACAATCAATTTATGGAAGCTGGGGCTGATCACAATTCTACCACTGAAATCCTGATCCCCAATCCATGCAAGTGCCACCCACAAGCTTTTAGACTGAGGGTCTGAACAGAGCAGACACTGAAATAAAGCTGAAAAACTAGGAACTAATTTAGAATAGGTGTGGAAGTGCATACACTCAGGAATACTTTTTAAGGGCCATGAAAAAATTAAAAGTTAAAACATACCCTATGGTCTTTCCATCCATGAGCTTAACCTTTATGGCTTCCTGAAAGAGAAAATGATTTACATGCTAAAAGGATGATTATGTATTTTCAATGCAGAAAAAAACAAGGGGAAGCTTTCTCTCAGAGCACCTGTAACTTTTACATTAAAACTGAATTAAATGCCTCAGTTTTTCTGTTCAATAATTTTCCTATTCACAGTTCCCCAAATGACAGAAAAACCTTTACCCAGCTCAGCTACTATATCTTCCCCAAGGGTGTGTTCAGCTGCAGACTAAGCTTTTTAGATTATCATAGGATCAGTAATGTGGGTCTCGTGTAAACTTATCTTTAAGAAAAGAAGTTCAAAGACTGCAGCGATGAGCAGGGAACAAATATAGCATGAGATTGTACCACCTTGGCTTTGTTAGCAAGAGAGAGCTTAATATGTGATAAAACAAACCCGCAAGATCCATTGAAAGGCATTAGAAAGCTTGACAGTAAAAGAAAAAGTAACTATAGGATGAAGACTATAGTCACAGAAGACTATAGTCTTCAGAAGACTATAGCAAATGGAGTCATTCTACCCCCAAGGAGTGTGTGCTGCTTTGTGTTGCAAGTCATAGCCTGCTTTTCTGTTAATACCATTGAAGGTGACACTGGTGTAGAAAGTGGGGTAGCTAGAAAAAAAATTCAGGGTTCAGACTCCTAATTTCAGAATTTTAAAGGGAAGTCAATTTGAGTTTCTATGACACTGTTTCTCAAAGTTCTCTCAATGAGTAGGGGAGAATGAGTGCTTGCAGGGGTAGGGCGATGGAGGCGGCAGCGATCCTGGGATTGCACCGCCGCCAGGGACAAAAGGGGTATTTTTTGACTTGCTGGGGGTCACGCCACCCTCCGGAGTTCTGAGACCTTGAACGTCTCTAATGGAGTAGGCCCAGGAACAGCTTAAAGTTACAGCTTAAAGTTAAAACAGCTTAAAGTTAAAACAGCTAAAGTTTTTAAGCCCAAAGTTGAAGGTATGGGTATATATCAAATTCACCAAACTTCAGATCCTGAATTCCAAAATGATAGATTGTAACCTGTGCATCAGGTGTAGCCTGGAGTGTTTCTTGTTAAAAGCAAAGGTCTTTTTTTCCTATTCATCATTAGTCTAGTACATCTGGAGTTGATTCTGCCACCCATGGACATAAATAAATGCCATCACTCACGCTTGTTCCACCATGGGGTACTCGGAGCTCTGCCGGTTACTTTCAGTCATCTCATTCCTGCCCTCTTCTTTTTCTTTTTCTTAATAATCTTCTCACTCACTGATCCTTTCTCTCCTTGGAGAACCTCCAGCAGGAAGTACATGTCAGATTCCCCAGGCAAAGCAGACTAGTCTGTCAGGTGGCATTTAATACAAACAGGTGGTGCGCTGTTGTTCTGCAAGTACTGGTGCTGCTGCCTTGTGAATTCTCTCCGGTAGCTAGCTGTCAAACGCATCTGGGCTATCCTATTTCATCCACTTTATAACAATACACTCTGCTCATATATCTAAATCCCCGCATTATGGCAACCTTTGTCACAAGGCTAGAACTTTGAAGCCAATCATTTCTCTGTCCTCCTCATAGGATGGCTCCCTTGACAAAGCCATATCAAATGACTAGGGCTCCTCCACGCTTACCCTTCCTACAACAAGTTCTTGGGATATGCAGAAATCCTCCAAGAAATTTCACTTATCTTATAGGAACTCATTTGGCTGCCCTTGAAACATCGTCGACTGGGAGGAACCCAGAAATGTGCTTCTAAATTAACTCTGTGTTTGGTTTGGTGCCCAAACCCTGAAATGTCCTCTAATTTCACTGTTTTGAAATATTGGTGCTAACCCAACTGAAATGATCTCTGGTGCTCACACATCTGCTGGCATCTGCATATATGACATGTCACATGTGGCAATAGGGACACTCTTGAGAATGTGCAGAAGACAAGGCTTGATGGACTGGGGGCATGGCCCCACATGTTTCAGAAAAAGAGAATGCAGGAAATTATAAAGTGCATCCTTGCAGAATAGACACCTAAAGCTGAGGATGAGGGCCCATGGACCTCAGAGAGGTCACCCAGCCAAACTGTCTAATGAACTTCCCAGTACCGGTGGCAGCACTAGCCAGGAAACCCATGCTGTTGCTGCACTTGGCACCCAATTTACAACCCTCTGCCCCTTCCAAAGTTCTTGTGGAATCTGGCTGCCCCTGGGAGTCCTACTTGCCCACAGGAGCTTTTTTACCCAGAGCAACAGCAAATGTGGGACAGTGATCTGGATTTGGACCATAGATCTGGATTTGGGTAAACGTTCCTCCTCCACACTGTGATCCCAGTCCAAGTGGAGCCAAATTGGGCTCTTGCTTCCTGAATAAGAAACAAGCACACTTGCCCCAAACACATATTGAGGCTACAATCCTATATACGCTTACCTGGGAGTAGGTCCCATTGAACTCAATGGGTTTCACTTCTGAGTAGACATGAGGAGAATCGCGATGTTCAAGTATGTCCAGCTAGTCCCTTAGACTTAGAGACTGAGGCTTAGAGGTTCTCCAGCAGTACTATTTCTATTTCAATAGTTTCAAAGCTTAGAGCACTGCCAGCCCTAGAGCAGGCATCTTCTGCTTGGGTTGGATCAGTGAGGTAGGGAAAGATTTTGCCAGGATAGGGATATACCCAAGGTTGTAAGCAGTAATGGGGACTCAAGTTGCGTGATTCACCCAGGAGTCTGACTTGTCGCAGCAGCAACTTGACTTGAACTCGACTCAGCAGCCATGACTCAGCAGCTTGTCCAACTCAAATCGTGACTTGGCCCTCTTATGGCCGAGTCACGATTCGAGTCACCAGGAGGCATAGGTAGTTTATAAAAGGGTTTAATTCTTGCTTTTAACTATGGGTGCCTTCGCGTGCCAAACTGCTGTGTTTTCTTGCTTTTACAAAGCAAAATCGTGCTCCAGGAGGCACTTCCTGGTTACACAATTTCCTCCCTCCCTTCCCTTAAGGTTGCCCCAGAATGCCTTGTGCAATGCATTCTAGTGTGGGTCTGGGGAAAGGGAGGGTATCACCACTGGCGTCGCTGGAGGTGGGGCGGAAAGCTAAGTTCTGCAGCTTTCCACCCCACCATTACTCTCCTGCACGAGGCGCCCCGCCCCCTCGTCGTAGGACTCTCCTGCATGTTGCTTTCTCTCCGCTGACGGGCTCCTATGACGAGGGGGCGGGGCGCCTCATACCAGAGAGTAACGGTGGGGTGGAAAGCTGCAGAACTTAGCTTTCCGCCCCACCTCCAGTGACGCCAGTGGGTATCACACAACCAGGAAGTGCCTCCTGGAGCATGATTTCGCTTTGTAAAAGCAAAAATAAACCACAGTGGTTTGGTGCACGAAGGCGCCCTAAGATAAAAACAAGATTTTTTAAAATTGGCTAGGGACTTGAAATGAGACTCGAGACTTACTCGAGAATTTTGGGCAAAGCTTGAGACTTGACTCGAGACTTGGAGCCAGACAGTTTTCCACATCACTGGTATGCAGGAACATAGGCAGTAGGAGGGTATGTGTATATATTGCATATATTGCATACACCTTTCCTCCTAGCTCCTCTGTCTCTCAGCCTTGTGCTCCATGGACCTAGTGTGGGTCACTGCATCCAACCTGCTCTTCTACCAGAAGTAACAATGTCTGTTGGTCAGAGAAAATAGCCCACTGGACCTAAAGGAAGAGCGGTGGTTAGATGTGTGTCATCTACTGGAATTGGAAATACAGGATCCTGAGGGTCAAAGCTAAGAAGCCAAGGAAATAGGATAGTGGGAGATGCATGGGTGGGAAGTATACCAAGATGATATTGATATAGAGGTTGAGTACCCCTTATCTGGACTGCTTGGGATGGGAAGTTGTCTGCATTTAGGATTTGTCTGGATTTTGGAATATTTTCATAAATATAATGAGATATCTTGGGGATGGGACCCAAGTCTATACACAACAATCGTTTATGTCTCATATTCACCTTATATAAATAGCCTGGAGGTAATTTTATACAATATTTTTAATAATTTTTGAGCCCCAGCATGCCTTGCACTATGATAGCCAGCTGCTGGAAAAAAAGTTTTTTTAAAAAAGTCATAGCCCCCAAAATGTCTGGATTTCAGAATAGTCTGGATTTTGGATATGTGGATAAGGAGTACTCAACCTGAAGTTACTTTAAGGCTAACTTACAAAAGGCCTTTAAGAAAATAGGGTAGAGTCATATGACTTGAAACTGAGAGCTCCCATTTATTTTCATGGTGTCATGTCCTACGTTTGTAGTAATTGCAGTCCTCTCAGCTAGTCAGAAAAGTACAGTGGAGTTATTACAAATGTCTCTGCTCTGTAAAGAACACTTTGATTCTTTTTCTTTATTCAATACAGTTTAACGTATCTTCTTATTAGTGCTGATTTCCTCAATATTATTTATGTTCCCCACTGGCTTAAGGAAGCTTAAACCACCGCACAATGATGACTGAGTCGCTGAAACCTAGAGCACATTCTGTCTGGTTGGGTGGAGTTTATGTTTAATATTTCAATATTTTCCTCTCCCACTGATTAATTAAATTAAACTTTGTGTGAGCTCAGACTGTGTGCTTTCCTTCAGTAAACAATTCATTTATCTTTATTGACTATGCACTATGGGGAACATTTTATGGAAGGAGTTCTCAAGTTTTATGAGCGGGGCTTAGAAATTAAGCAGTTTTTAAATTATGAAGCTCAACATCCTGTGTTTGTCTTGGAGATTTTTTTTCCAAATAGTAGTTGAGAAACGGAGAACTTGCCAAGTGCTTAACAAGTGTGTTTCGCTTAGGATCCTGAACTGCTCAGTCCTGGCGAGCGGTTTAGGCCAGGGGTTCTCAACCCCTTCCCGGCTGAGTACCACCTCTGGCACCACTCTCTTGCTGTGTACCACCAGAAGTGACTGGCGATGACATCATTGCCAGTTACTTCTGAGTTTTCAGGTTTTTGGAGGCCAGAAAACACAGGTAGGAGGCTCTGGGCGGATGGGAGGGACCTTCTCAGCATTCCCGAGAGGCTCAGCCAAAAGCAGGAGCCTCTCGGGAGCAAAACTGTGCTGCCGAAAGGGCCTCATCGGAGCGGGGTTCCGGCAGTCTCATGGTCCGAGTACCACCAGCAATCAGCCGAAGTACCACTGGTGGTACTAGTACCACTGGTTGAGAACCCCTAGTTTAGGCTGTAATGGTTTCAGATCACGATCCTGCTCTCAGACTATGATCTTATGACCCATTGGCCAGGTTCCCCCACCACTGACTGAAATGGTGCTCAGTGCATATATTCACCAGTTCCTGCAGTTACTGTGGAGTGGGAAGAAGGACCAGGGAAAAGAAGCTACCCCAAATGAAGCTACTGTGCTGTAGCAAGCCTGGGGTTCTAGCACTGGAAGCCATCAGCCCTTTTTAGGTGTTCAGAATTGGCAATAATGAACATGCATGGGAAGACAGTAGGCTAAATCTCCTATGTGTGTTCATCAGAATGTCTGAAGAGAGCCCCTGTGCATATTGTTCTAATGCACGTGTGTAGACAAGAGGTGATGTGTACTGCCAAAATGTTGCCTCCTTCTACATTCATTTGTTATTTGGTTTTGAAGACCAGGATGGTGTAGTGGTTTGGGAGTCGGACTTAGACCTGGAAAATCCAGGTTCAAATCCCCGCTCAGCCACGAAGCTTCCTGGGTGACCTTGGGCCAGTCACTATCTCTCAGCCCCACCTACCTCACAGGGTTGTTGTGAGGACAAAAAGGAGGGGAGGAAATATGTACACCACTCTGAGCTCCTTGGAGGAAGGGCGGTATAAAAATGTGAAAATAAAATAAAATAAAAGGGCTCCACACTGGACCTTATGAACCACTGACTCAGTCCAGCACCTCATACAATTAGGGTCTTTGCATTTTAATATCATGAACAATAACCATGAACAAAACAGCTCCCAGAGTGCTGTCTGTAAGTGATTGGAAGGCCTATGTGGAAACCTTTAATCTGTGTAATCTAGACTTGATACTTTTTAGAGCATGAAAGATAAGAGCAAATGGTGTGTTCTTCAGCTACTGTCTCTGTCAGACACGATGGCTGGGCAGCATGAGAGCTGCAATCCCACACGACTGTGGCATGTGTGTGAATATTTTCCTGATCCTCACAGTCTCTTGCGCGAGAATCTCATTTGGTCGGCCTCCCCATCACACGGGAAAAGGTAGAGCATCTCATTGGCAGGTGAAAGTGGGAGGCGTGGCCCAAGTCTAGCTCACGGGCTGTGTCTCGCTTGGCAGCCAATCTGCTCACCTCTGTCTCGCTTGGTCATTGGGGAGTGCGCGAGCAATAACCATGCAGGCAGGACCAGTCTGGGTGGCCAATTGGCTCCACCCATATGATTGGTATGTAATCTGCATTGTGAACTTTTTTGTTGAAAAATGGCATATATATATTCTTAATACTAATCATATTTACCCAGACTCCCCAGCACCATGGCATCGTACCATGGGGAAGTGACTCATTTCATTGAACCACCAGCCTAAGAATAATTTCTGACGTTAAGTTAAGTCTAACGTTATGTTTTTTTTCTAACTGGATTTTTTCATCAAGCATTTGATCCAAAGTAATCTGAAGTGAGGGGAGAGAGACTTTGGAACAAATCCTTATTCAGTGTGAATTTTTTTTGGAAAATGCATATATTTCATTGCCCCCAGATCCTAGAAGGTAAAAGATCTGTAATTGGATTGAATGATGGCCACAACATTACTCAGTTTCATAGGAGGGAGCAAGTGATCTCAAGGCCATTTCACAGATCATACAGAGCGAACCCAAGTTTTCCACTAACCAGGAGCTACAACCAATCACATCTCCCTCAGGAGTGTGCTTGTCTGATAAACATGTGTGTCTCACCCACACTCTACAGTTTTAGGTGTACACGTGAAACAGCTTAGGGTTTAGCACCTAAAATGTACTGTGTCAACTGGCCCGCCAGTGTGGGCATCACATTTCTTCCTGTCAGGTGATTAGGTATAGGTAGCCATGCCATTTTTGAATGATGCTATCTAGCTTTAAAGTTTGGGAGCAGAAGACTGGTATATTTCTTTTCCTGGTCCCATCCCAACGATGTTGAGGGATCCAGAGGGTATCACAATCTCTGAGTCATTGACATTCTTGGTTGGGCCATTCCACGAGGAGATAACATTCAGAAATGTCACACCTGGCTGGGTCGTCTCTTGCCTAAAAAGTACACAAGCCTATCTCATCCTGCACGCTGACCCTCTGATGCAGGTACAAGAGGAAGTAAGTTCGGAGTTGGCAAATAACCCTACCACCTAGCACTAATCTGGCTTCTAGTAAAGAAATGCCTACTATTTGTTGCAACAGCTACCATTGCTGTCAGCTTCTTTATGGTTAAAAAAAAAACACCTCTGTTTGTTGCCCAAGTCTTGGACACTAAGCACAGCTCAGACAGAGGTGCGCAAAAGCTTCCCAAAACCTCTTGATCCAGGTAATTGTGAAGTCCCTGAAGTGGTCCATTGGGCACTTAGGTTCCTTGCCTTATGAGCAAGAGAGCTGTGCAATCCCTCCATTGGCTTGAGCACACTCAAGGAAAATCCCTGAGTGAATTGGCTAAAGTCATTTTGTAGACTCTGTGTAAGTCCTTAACAGCCCATTCCAACCCAACTCCTCCGCAAGTTTGGCATAAGAGTGGCCTAAGTTCAGCATAAGTTCGACATAAGTTATGTCTGAGTTATGTCAGAGTTATGCCTGAGTTAGGCAGGCTGCAGTTTCTGTGGCCCAGCACCACCCCAGGATCCAGGCAACACTTACCTCCCAGGCAGGCAGGCTCTCCAGGCTCGGTGTCTGGCTCGGGCATGTGCAGGCCTCTGTCTGCATGTGTCAGCGTCCATCCATGGCAGCTGCCGCAGTGTCTGTCACAGCCCGGTCGCAAAGGGGCCAGCCGCAGGCATGAGGGAAGCGCCAGTCATGTGGTGGGCGCAGGGCAGGTGACAGGTGAGCGAGGTGCCTGAGCCAGCCGCTACAGGGCACCCTGTGCATCAGCCACCTGCTGCAGGGGAGAGTGGCCGTCCCCCCACTCCTGCAGAAGGCGATGCCACCCCCATGCCACGTTGAGGCTGCATGTGGGAGTCATGGGGGGGAGCGGGGGAGGGAAGGGTAGGAGGGGGGTGGGAACGTCACACACAAGGGGGGGTCGCATGATGTCTGGAACTGCCTCTGACATGACTTGCAGGTGCGCTGCCTGAAGCCCAGGGCCTCCAGGGCCGGGGCAATGCCCACAAAGAAGGTATCCCGGCGTGCTTTCTGCTCTTTGCCCCGGCCAAGACCGAGAGATGCCTTGGGCTTGTCTGCTGCGAGCGGGAAGGGCTCACGCAGCTCATCACACCCCCAGATGGGGCGACAACGGCGCCTCACGGCAGGCACTCTGGCGGGGTGGGGGGTTGCCAGATTCCATCATCAGGGAGTGGGAGGGGAGGCAGACGCACAGGCAGGCAGACAGTAGGTGCTGGGGAGGGGCATGGGTGGGTCAGAGACAGACAGATGGACAACAAGGCTGGTAGGAGAGAGATTCCGAGAGAGGGGTCTGCAGAGACCAATAGGGACACAAGGGTCGCTCCGCAGATGAAGGCGATGCAGACATGGGCGCCTCTTATGTAGACGGACTTTGGGCGGAAGCCACACAGAAACGGGCGGACCTTCGACGGAAGCGCCGTCATTACGGGCGGACCTTCGGCGGAAGCGCCTTCATTACGGGCGGACTTTGGCGGAAGCGCCTTCATTACGGGCGGACTTTCGGCGGAAGCGCCTTCATTACGGGCGGACGCCCTGGCTGGCGAGATCCCCGGTTGCCGAGCGGCCACTACACAGACGCAGCGGCCATAAGCGGCCCCGCTATGGGCTCTGTGGTGCCTGTCACTGTTTGCCTGCCTGAGAGACCCCCCCAACTCCCCCCTCTCCTCTGTGCCATGGGGGTCTGGCAGCCCCCCTGCTGTGTTCTCCCAGGGGAGGAAGTGGCAGTCCCTGGATGGGAATCATGCAGGGGCTTCAGTGCTGGGGGCTATCTGTGTGTGGGGGGCAATGCTTGTGTAACACTGGGCACATATGTTTCAAGGGTGCTCTGGCCGAGGGGCGTCTTTATTGTTCTGGAACGTTAGCAGAGATGGCCAGGCGAGGCTGCCAGGGGTAGTCACAGCAGCCAATCTGAAAGCAGCAGCAGCAGCAGCAGCACACGTGCCCCATGGACCTGGAAACGCAAGCTCTTCCCCTGTGGAACCATAGCCTGCTCCATAGAAAGGGGAGGGGCAGCAAGTAGGACAGCCAGGGAGGTGGAGCAGCAGCAGCAGCTGAGGAGGGTTGCAGGGCTGGCTCCCTGACCTCTGACAGCATCAAGGCAGACGACAGTGGGGCACCCTACCTGGAGCCCCAGGGGTGCTCCTAGGAAGGTAGGTGGTAGTGGACGTTCCTGGGGAGACAAAAAAAACAAGGGGGAGTTACATGTCAGCTGGTGTGTGGTAGCGGTCGCCATTGAAGACAAGCCAGTGGATCAGTTGCAAAAGTCTGCAGGGAGAGAAATAAAACACAGCTGATAGGTGTGACACACATAGCATGGTCTGAGCTGCTTACCTGGGTGTAAGGAGAGCATGATCCTGTAAGGGAAACGGGTCAAAGAGAGTGACGACAACACAACTTGTGGGTCACAACCATGGCAAACCTAGCCATACTGACCTGTCAGTTGACCCTGTGGAGAAAAGGGGGGGAGGAACAGCTGGTGTCTACATAAGGCTTACAGTTCCACAGTTGTGGTGTTGTCTGCTCACATGACTACAGGCAGCTATGAGACAAGACATTGGTATAGAGCAGCGGTTCTCAATTAGTGGGGCGCGCCCCCCAGGGGGGGCGCGAGGCTCTGTCAAGGGGGGCCCGTTTAACCTCGACCACCTCCGCACGCTCCGAGGCCGGCTCCCGGGAGCCGGCCTCGGAGCGTCCGGAACGGCCAGCGCTTCAGGGCCTTCTGAAGACCCAAGCGTCAATCCGGGTATTTTTCGTGTTTTCGAAACGGTCTGCGCACGAGCGAAAACACGAAAAATACCCGGATTGACGCTTGGGTCTTCAGAAGGCCCTGGAGCGCCGGCCATTCCGGACGCTCCGAGGCCGGCTCCCGGGCCGGCCTCGGAGCGTGCGGAGGGCGACGCAAAGGGGCGGGGGCGGCACCCCCCAAAACCATGTGACCGGGGGGGCACGAACTGTCATGCCCCTCCTAGGGGGGGCATGACAAAAAATAATTGAGAAGCACTGGTATAGAGGCATATCATGGCAGGCTATGCAGGCAGCTATGAGACAAGACATTGGTAAAGAGGCATAACATGGCAGGCTATGCAAGCAGCTATGAGACAAGACATTGGTAAAGAGGCATATCATGGCAGGCTATGCAGGCAGCTATGAGACAAGACATTGGTAAAGAGGCATATCATGGCAGGCTATGCAGGCAGCTATGAGACAACACATTGGTAAAGAGGCATATCATGGCAGGCTATGCAGGCAGCTATGAGACAACACATTGGTAAAGAGGCATATCATGGCAGGCTATGCAGGCAGCTATGAGACAACACATTGGTAAAGAGGCATGTATCCTACCTATATTCCTATATGCAAAGAGGCAGAAGTCAGACCACATGTCAGCACGAACCCTGCTCTTACCTGCACTTACCTGCTGGTGTTGTTGCCTGTGGGGGGGGGGTAAGGCTGGGAGAAAGACATGGGTTAGCACATGGTAGCATGGAGACAGCTGCCCAGGCACAGCTGTAAACAGTTTGGCCACAGCCAGAACAGCCTTGAGGGGGGCAGAGAAGAGAGAGGAGAAGAGAAGAGAGAAGTGGGGTGTTTGTGAATTTTGCCCTCCACCGACAAAGTCCCACTTTGTGGCTGCTGGGGGACAGAACCCCACGCCACGTGCTCAGAGAGAGAGAGAGACTGGGGGGCTGGGGCTGGGCTTTTGTGGGAATGAGGCTAGGTGGGGCTGGGTGCTGATAGGCTCCCTATCTTTGGCATAACTCTGTCCGTTTCCAGACCCAGCAGGCACAACTCCGACATAACTCTGACCTAAGTCAGGAGTAGGGTGTTAGAACTTTTCAGGAGAGGGCTGGAGTGGGTAAGGTAAAATAGCTCCTATGGGTCTCCTCGAATTTGTGTCCACCTTTTTGGTCGACCTAAAATTTGTGTCAGCATTTGTGTTGGAGGGGGCGTGTCTGTGCTCGCCAGGGTCTGGAATCAGACGTTAATTGGTTTCCGCCCCCGTTACGCCCACGGTCCGCCCACGTTTATGTCGACTTTAGGTTCGACTTATGCCGGCGTCGGTGGTGCGCATGTGCGTCCGTTCTTAGTCCATCGGTCGTAACTTCGCCCTAACTTCGCCCTAAATGGTCGCGTTCTAGACATAACTTCACCCTAAACGACTTAGGCTGACTTTAGGTCTGACTTGTGCTGCTTAGCCCTTGGGTTGGAATGGGCTGCCCGAGACCCATGTGGCTGGTAAGAACCGCATCCCCAGCCCTACTGTCAAATTGGTCAGACGGGAGGGCTTACAAAGTATCTATCAAAGGATTCTACCTAAGCTTTGACTTCATTTGGTCAGGGTGCTTCTCCAAGCCTAGTCAAACAAAGTCAGGCACTGTACAGCTCCGTTAAGTCAAAGACGGGGGAGTTTCCCTGAGCTGTGTGCCCTGAGCCTCCACCGCCCCATTAGCTCAAGGACTGCTTCATTCCCTACCATCTTTCAAAGCAACCCTGATATCTTTGCATAGCTCTGTCTGGGCTGTGACTAGTGTTCATGACTTGGATGAAAAGCAAAGAAATTGTTTCTGTGATTTCCTTGGCTCTTTGCTGGAAGGGTCTCCTCCTTCACGGAAGGTGGAAATTTTGAGGACACATTATGGCAAATACATAATGGGGCCTGTTGTTTTTTTTCTTTCTTTTCATAGCAATAAGTCTGGGAGAAGGCATCCGAAGTGAAGAGGAGACTTTAGCCCATTGTACTTGCTGTGGTTCCAATCCCAATTACCCTCCCCCACATGCTATTTTAATGAGAAAAAAGCTCCCATTCATTAAAAGCCAACAAAAATGGTTTTTCCTAATTAAATAGCTCTGGGGGGGGGCTGCAATTGGGATCAGAACCACAGTGGAGCAAAGTGCTAACCCCCCCTTGCCCTGACATGGTTTTGCCCCATTTCATGGGCCTGTCAGCACTATTGATAAAGAAAGGGGGGGACACTAGGACAAATCATACATTTGTCATAACATGTAGTTCAGCCCGACAACTCATGAAAACTCAGCTGAGCTCTAGTTCTAATGTCTTTAGGGAGTTTTGGTTGCAACCACACTTACCTGGGAATAAGTCCCACCGAATTCAGTGGAACTTACTTCTGAGTAGGAACGCCTAGGATGGCACTGTTAACATGCAGTCCTATGCATGTCTACTCTGAAGTAAGTCTCATTGTGCTCAGTGGCACTTACTCTCAGGAAAGTGTGTATAGCATTGCAGCCTTTGAAACCTATCCCTCAGCAGAGAATGTTCTATCTGGCAAACACAATCCCCATTTTGAGAAAAGCAGGAAGGACTCTTGCTGGATATTGTATATGTATTCTGGACCATCCTAATAAATCTAAATGAGCTAGAAAAACTGTCTGCCATACGCAGCCAGCCACCGAGGAATTAGGTGACATATCCTAAGCTCATTATTTTCTCCATGCCTTGGACTTCAAAATGGATTGTTTCTCTTACAAACACTTAAAAAGTTCCAAAACAAGAGCAAATGGCAGTGTTGCTAAATGAAACTAAACAGTAGGCAGCCGCATCAATTTAATTAGATTACCAATTTTCTTTAGCATGTCATCTGTTACCTAATAGTCTTCAAAAGAGAAAGATTAAATGGATTCTTATTGTTCCTGATACTGACCAACAACAACCCCGCCTGCCCCCCCTCCACCCCATCAACCTTGCATCCCTGGTCCCTTTGCTATTCAGTTAGGCCTCCTGGTGTTTCAGAGCGGCTGTTCATTAATTTTACTGATTGCATAATGAGAAAAAGTCAAGGAGCTGTGAATATTGAAAGCTGTAGGTTGATTAATCTCCCTGTATGAAGGGAAAACAAAGCAGAAGCATTCAAACAAAAACTGGTTCAAAAATATCTGCACCAGCGTCTCAACGTTTTCTCTGAGGGTGACTGTGCATTAGCATAAGCAGGGTGGAAATTACAACATCCATGCTCCAATTCTGGGCTGGTGCCAGGAATGACTGATCTTCAGTCACATGTCTGACCTAGAATGGAAGTTCTTTGAGGACAGGTCAGCGTCCCTCCTTTCTCCTGCTCCAGTTCCCGAGCAGCCCCTGTAAAAGGAAGCAGGAAATGGCTGCTGTCCGTCTGGTAAACAGCTCCATATTGGGATTCAGGGCAGTGCTGTCCAGGGCCTGGCTATTCGTGAGGCCAACTTAAGTGGTCGCACAGGACTCCTTGCGCGTTGCCTTCATCACCCAGAATGGCTCCGTCGGTGAGGGGACGGGGCCTCCTCGTCCCGGGTTGTAAACGGGGACTAGGACGGGGCACAAATTACAGTACCGCCCCCACTGTAGGAACGCCTCTGCATGGGAATCTCATGAACAAAGAAACAATATAAAGTCTCCCTGGGCATGCCCAAATCCTTTGTTTGTATCTTTGGATCCTGGCCCCCAATTTCATATAGTTTTGACTAATATCTCACCTTCAACCACTGGCGTCGCTCGAGGTGGGGCGGAAAGCTAAGTTCTGCAGCTTTCCGCCCCACCATTACTCTCCGGTACGAGGCACCCCACCCCCTCGTCATAGGAGACTGTCAGCAGAGAGAAAGCAACACGCAGGAGAGTCCCTGCGTGTTGCTTTCTCTCTGCTGTCGGGCTCCTACGACGAGCGGGTGGGGCGCCTTGTGCAGGAGAGTAATGGTGGGGCGGAAAGCTGCAGAACTTAGCTTTCCGCCCTACCTTGAGCGACGCCAGTGCCTTCAACTGCCCAACCAAAAATGGAAGAAATATTCTCATAGAACTCACTGAAATTACAAAGAAAGTGGCTACATTATCCATTGCTTGTAGGTTCAAATCCCCCTGGTTTCCTATCTTCTGTCTTGATATGAATCCAGTACATCCTTGTGTGAACTGATGCCAGCACTCACTGTTCTGGGGTTTTAATTCTGTAACAAAGGAGAAAAGACCAAGATAGTCCTGGTTGTAAGTATACTACCTGGGCATGAGAACATGACGGGCAGCCCAATCCTAACTTAACTTCCTATGCAGCCAATGCAACATCCGCTGTATCCTGCGGTGGAGTTTTGGCATATTGAGGCCTCCTTGGGCTAATGGAACATTTGTTCCCTTGCCCCAGGGTAGGTTCCAGCAGTTTCCATGGGTCAACTTGGACCTGTGCCAGCTCTGTAGCTCATGCAAGTCCACAATGACTCATGAAGGTGGATTGGGCACGGGAAGGGGGTTAGGATTTGTCAGGCGCCACTGCTGCCAAACCTGCCCCCTTCCTGGGCATAATCCACCCTCATCCCTGCTTTATCTCTGCCCTTTCCCCCCTGCAGTGCCTTACCTGCTCTGGCAGCTGTCTGGCAGCTGTCTTTGTATGGACTTGGCCTGTTTGTGGCAGCAGCCAGGCTGCATGCACTGGCGATGTCACATTTGTGACAGCCGTAAAACTATTTATTCTGGCGGAATGCGTGTTCCACCAGTGTAAACGGCCAATAGGATTGGGCCATTAAATCATAATCCAACCAGTTCCTTTAGCCTTTCCTCAGAGGTCATGCGTCCAAAATCATTTCCATCCTTATTATCCTACTCTCAGTCCTCATCATAAAAAGCCAAAGCACATTGTTGCACTCATAATGCTGCATAACACTCCAACTTTCTTCTCACATCAATGATGACAAGCCAGATATTGTTGGATGACAATGGAGTTTTTTCCCCTGTAATAATCTATTCCAGAGATGTAGTAAATTTGACACAAATAGGACATTTCAGATTTGCAAATCAAATTTGAATATTTCACAAACTTGAACTGTCTTTTGGATATCTGATTTGGGAGTTCATTAATGGGGAACTTGATGAATTTTTAATTCATTATTAAGCATTTTATTTAAATTCTCTTTAAAGCTACTACTTTAAAGTCACTATTGACTACTTCAGTAGTGAGATAAGAGCCATGACATTTTGAGATGAGAAACTCTGAATGGTGAAGTAATGACTTACAACTTTGAAAGTGTGTAAGACAAGCTCAGCCATCACCCACATTCACATATTACATTGTACAAATTCATCTGACCCGTTGGTGAAATTGGGACAGAAATTGAAAAATAAATAAATATGTTTCCTCATTGTGCTTAGTAAGATTTGGGTTGGTGGGTGAGAATAGGGAGAACTTGGGCAGCTGGGTCTTTGAAACCTAACGCTGGCATCAAAATCTAAGCCTTCTCCATTAGTCCCAGTTGGTCAATCTAAAGATTAATTGTTAGCGTTAGAACAACCTTCTATTTCAGGTCAACAGCCCAATCCTAACTAAGATCCGGCCAGCGGCCCCTAGGCCGCCCGCCGGATTCTAACCACCAGCGGCCAGCCTGGAGCCCGGCCGGAGGTCTCCTCAGGGAAGGAGACACTCGTCCCCTTCCCCGAGTGTAATGGCCGGCCGGCCAGGTTGGCCTCCTCGGATTTCCGCTAGCTATTTTGCTGGCGGAAGTAAGAGGAGGACGTGTAAAGCTTCAGTGCCTGGTGGGGGTCAGGATATGGCCGACAGACATCCCCCTCCCTCGGGCAACCGGACCGCCCCCACAGCCGGCGGCGGGAGACTTACCGTCCGCTGCCGGCCGCAGCTGGGTCCGTTGTTGGAGTGAGGGAAGCTGGCCTTGCGCCAACCTCCCTTACTCCCAAGAAGGCGCAAACGTGCCTTACAGCATGTTTGCGACCTCTTCCGGTGCCAGAACGCTCGTTCTGGTGCCGGGGGAGTTAGTCAGGATTGCGCTGTAAAAAGGGTACATGCCCCATCCATTGTTTGTGGATTGAGCACTTGAAATCTTCAACCTAAGGGAGGCACTCTGACTGCACCCATTGCTAGGGGTGTTTGTTTTTGTTGATAACCACATAAAAACACAAAACACCACATTTTCAGACAGAATTGGTACCAAATTACCAACTCTCTACTGGTTGTGGAATGCATCTGGTTGAAACAGATCACTTTTCATTCTTGTCCCCCCCCCCTTTTTACATATCCCAATGTCCCATGGTCATTTAGCCCCTTATCTGTTTTTTCTTCAAGCGATATCTTGCACTAGATTCAACGTAACTCCTTCCCAGGTTTCTGTGGGTAAATACTCTAATATTCCGCTCATGGATCGCTGGCTGCCCATGTAATATGTGCACTGTTGAATCCCTAAGTCTATCGGCAAATATTTCAGGCCTCCCAGATGCTGAGAAACTGGTTTTCCTTTTAAAGGATGATCCCCCAGATGTAATCGGACAAGCTGCAAAGTTCCTGTGTTTGGTGGAACAAAAATTTCTTGCTAGGCAAGGTTGACTTGTTTTTTAAAACTTTTCCATGTTTTATGTTCTAGGAATGTGTTCCATATGTTTTATGAATGTCCACCTGTTTTATCTTTGTATGCCAATAAAGCTTTTTGAAATTGAACTGAACAGATCACTTTTCCAGTTAGAAATAATTGAATCATTTGTTGTTTTTGCATTGAAGGTTGCAATGTAATGATATTCAACCTGATACTGATGCTTAAGAATTAGCACCTGTGAATAGAATTACAAAACACCACATTTTGCATTTTAATTCAACAAATTTTTCCCAAAAAATATGTGTGCGTGTCCTTTTTAATTTTTTTTGAGAGGGGGGGGGCTTTTCCTTTATTTTTTCTTTCTATGTTTGATATTTTGTTTAACAGTTGTATTATTGCTTTATTATTTACCAATAAAGGAAATTTTTTAAAAAATCTGGAACAACTTCAGGTCAAAATGGTCTAGTTGTTTAACCATGTCTGATCCAGAGTTCAGACCTCACAAATGTTGCCCTATTCAGTGATATACAGTAAGTACATTGGTACCTCCAGCTCTCAGCAATAATACATTTTATTGGGACTCTGCTGGAGTAATGGCTCTCTGGTGATAGAAGAGCCTGCTGAAGTTAATTTTGCAGTGTGTTCTTCTATCAAGAGTTTTTGCTGTCTTCTAGATGCCAGTATTTCATTTCCTCTCTTGCTTCAATGTGCCATGGCTGATAGTCATTTGGTGTTGCTGAGATATGTCCTGTCAGTGCTGTTTTCGAAGCCCTCTTTCAACATTATAGCCAAATGGCCTTTGAAGAACTGACTGGCAAGCTAGGTTAAATACTAGGACATCTAATCTAGGGGACATATGAAAACATGAAGGATTTGTGGCTTACGCAAACACTGAATGACATAGATTTAAATCTGCATGTTCTAAAGAACAGACTCAGAAGGGACTGCTTTTGCACTTTGAGTGACTAGTGAAGCAACGCAAGATGAGGACAAATGTCCGATAGGGACTGAATTCCACTTACAGTCCATCCATTTGTCTTCATTCATTTTTTTCGACTGTGCTGTGTGCCATGCCTTCCATTTGACACTGTTAGTCTGCACACGAACCCCTCAAAGACCTGAAACTGTATATCTTTTGTTTGTAGAATTGTTCCTTGAATTGTGAGGTATATCCATTGTAAGAACAAATCTGTGCATCTCAACTGAGCTGTGATCTTTCTTTTCTGAGCATCTCTACTCAAGCGTGTTTTGTATGTCAACCATCAGCTCTCAGCCTCTAACAGCTACCAGTTTTTGATCTCAAAAATAATGGCCTCTACACTGGGCCAGTGATGAGGAGCCAGGGCAGCCCAATCCAGGGTAGGTCAAGGGAAGGGTTAGGGCAAAACATGGCAGGTGAGGGGAAGAGTCCAAACCGAATCTAGTGGGTCATGGGAAGAGCCTGGAAGAATTCAGTTTTGCAGTCTCCAGTGTTGTTAACCTGGCAGAAGACAGCTTATGGGTGGGCTAAATAAGATATCAATGGTTGGCAATCTGACAAATTTCTTCTACCCAACCTCTGCTTTCAACATCTAACAAAGATCCTACACAGACAGTCCAAATTGTTTCCTAATATCTGGTCCCCGCTGTTATTACATTTCAAGACAAACTGTGTCCTCTATGGGTGAGCTACCAACCCAGCTTGGAAAATCCCTTGGCATTAATTAACGGTGCAATCCTGTGTAAAGATGCGTGGCCGGCCTAAAGGGCCGCATCCTAAGCTCATTCTGAGCCATGCTAGTGCTGCTGGAGCACACCTCGGGAGTAGGGGACATTCGTCCCCTTCCCAGGGTGTAGATGAGCCTGGGGCCTATGGGCCTCCTCCAACTCCAGAGCTGGCGTACATCCAGGGCGGCTGTGTAAGGCTGGCACGGGCTACGACAGGGCTTAGGATATTGGAGCTGATATTCATGCCCCTAGCCAGGGAGGGCCAATGACCCCCCCTTCCCTGCCACCCCGGCCTGCCCTCCTGCTGGCTGACATGGCCCTTACTTGTGTTGGCTAGCACGGATCCAGTTAGGCACTGCTTACTCGCTCATATTCGCAAATGTGCTTTACGTCACATTTACGACACTTTAGGCCAGCGGAGCAAGAGCTCCGCCGGCCTAAAGTTAGGCAGGATTGCACTGTAAATAAATGATCACTAGGATAACTTGAATTGTAGTTATGAATCATCCTCTTCACCAGCCCCTGGAATGTGGCCACACAGGTACCTCTTGAAAACCCTCTGTGATTTCCTGGAAACTGCCCATCCAGATAAACACCCTCAAAAGTACCAGAAATAACCGGTGTCCACTATCCCAGCCCTGGTGGCATGAATGCAGGTGCCAGGAGCATGCACATACAGTACATGGAGGCCTCTGCACCCTGCTCAGAGAATGAATTGTGCCCATCAATGCAATAACTCACTAACTTGTGGCTCACTTGCAGTCCTTCAAGTACCGTCACACTAGTAGTATTCATGGACTCCAAAATAGCTGGTTTCTGAATTTCAGCCACCAAAGCTCTAGCTTGTGCCTCACCATTTAATCAATATGATAGACTGGAATCGATGTTAGGAATACGAAAGGGGAAAATGTAGTTTCTGGAGACCGTTTTAATGACAATTTTAGTATCCATTTTGCACTGGCAGCTGGTATCCACTGCAGCTGGTAGAGCAGCAGGCAGAGTGGCTAATGGCAGGCAGAGCCATAGCCAATGGTATTTATTATCACACCTTCCTACAGCACAATCCTAACTAGTGCCTGCCGACAGGGCACGGCAGCACCGGCACAGGCTCTGCTGCATCCTGCAGGTGGGCAGGGATCACGGTGAGGCAGAAAGGTAAGTACAATAAAGTTTCACTTACCTTACTCCACCGCACCATGGTTTCCTATGGGTCTACTCGGATCTGTGCCAGCTCTTGTGTTGGCACAAGTCTGAGTAGAACCAAGGGGCTGTTTCAAGACTGAGCAGGAGCGGAGGATATAGGCAGAACCATTCCTGCCGATACCTGCCCTCTGCTTGCCCCCACCACACTCCTGGAGGCCCTGATCTGCCCCATTCTGCCCACCCCTGCCCCATTCCACCCACCCCTCCGTCACCACCATCTTATCTTCCATGGCAGAGGTAGCGGATTCTGGCGGTGAGCCTTTGGAACTGCTGGAACAAACAACAGCGTGAGCCTTTGGAACAAACAACAGCGTTTCCAGCATGGTTGCCAGTGGCAACAATGCCGCCTTATAGCCCTTTACAACAGCGGACCTGGGTTCCCCCCTATCTTAAGTGCCCAGTTAGGATCGGGCTGTTAGTGTGGTATGCACAGTTCCCCTCCAGTGACTTATCTTCACAACAACCCTGCGAGAGGAAGATTAGACTTAGTGACAAGTCCACTTCTCCATCCAGTATATACCACATTTCCTAGAAAGTAGGTGCTGACTCATAAAACTGTGAAAGATTTTTTTTCTGCCCTGAATGCAGCCTTGCCACTGTGTATGTGTGGCGGGGTGGGTGGGGGTGGACAGAGGGAGAGGTCAAAATGAGATGCCATTTTCATGTAGATCCACCTTAGGTATAGGTTATAGTGTAAATTCATTTTAGGTCCATATTGTAAAAGTTGTTACCTTGATCTTTGCCTATTTTCTTCAGGCCCCCATTCTGCGACTACTAGAATGAGCTCATCTATGTCCCAGTAAAATCAAGCTCCATTGTGTTAATTGAGCTATACAAGCTTGTGAGTTTATGTATTCTCTTGGATGTTAACAATTCTGCATGTACATAACCATTAAAGGACCAGATGTAAAGTAACAGAAGGAAAGGAATTTAGAATCCCACTGCACTGGATCATCCTTAAGTCCCTCTCTTTGTCCTTGGTCCACTCTTTTGTCCTACCATCACTCTTTGGAGAAAAACATTAATTGCTAGACTCCATCTGTGAAATTTGAAGGGTAGATTTAAAAATGCATATTCAATGTAATATGAACAACCCACAGGACACTTTGGATTTGCTTTGACTAATTTGAGTTGATCCTGGCTATTCAGTTTTCCATTTGGCCATTTGTGTCCTGGTGGTGGCTATCACATTGTGACAACAGGGTTTATGGGATTTTATTGCATGAATCAATTATAAAGGATACAAATACACTCAGAACAAATTCAAACATCAACTTTATTAAGAGCATGAGTAATTGAACTCAAAGTAGTGGCTTCTGCAACTATGTGAACCTTCTTGAATGAAAATAAACTTTTGTTTCAGGTTACAAAATTGGATAAGACCCTTTTCATTTTTTGTTATAACAAAACAATTGCCATAATTCTTTGGCAAATACTCATTTTTAAAAGAGGAACTGAAAGTTCAGCTTTAGGATTCTCAAAATGCATGACTATGAGATCTGGAGATGGATAGGTAAACCATTGCAAGGATATACTGTACTCCCCCCTCCATATCCGCTGGGGATATGTTCCAGGCCCCTCCGTGGATACTTGAAACCGTGGATAGGAGTGAACACCCCCTCCATGGTTTCCTGAGGGGGGCCCAACCTGCCTCCCCTGCGGGCAGGCGTGCGTGTGCCCCCAGCTCTTATTTTTCTTTTTCTTTCAGCAAGCTTTGTTTCTTCCTTAAACAGAGAAGCAGTCTCCATTGCAGGCAAGTAGAACTAGACTAAGTCCTAGAGAGGCTCTGCAAGGTTTCTGTTAACCTTGCAGAGCCTCTCTAGGACTTGTCTAGTTCTACTTGCCTGCAATAAGCAACCAGAGGCTGCTTCTCCTGTTTGTATAAGGAAGAAACAAAGCTTACTGGGAAAAAAAAAGCCTGGGGGGTCTCCGTGATCCGTGGATAACTGAAACTGTGGATAGCGGATCAGTGGATATGGGGGCCCACCTGTACCAAACTACAGCAAGTCTTCACTTAAAGTTGTTGATAGGTTCTTAGAAACTGCAACTTTAAGCGAAATGACTTATAACGAAACCAATATGACCGTAGGTTAATTGATAGACATAAACAAGAGTTTACGGCATATTTCTGGTCACAAAAACATCACCAAACTTCTAAATAAAGATCCAATACACTTCTAATATTAAACACTGAAATAAATGTGAGCTTTCCGGGCCAGAGAAAACCCATGCAGACATGGGGAGAACGTTCAAACGCCACACAGACAGTGGCCCCGGCCAGGATTCGATTTTTTTCCTCCACAACTTTAAAACGAAACGACTTCTAGCAAACCAACTAAGTGAACAGTTGCTGTATGCATAGATGTGCACTGAATTGAGATTTAGGAGAGTTAGGCACTGTATTATATGACTGTGTTTTTTTTAAGTGACTCCTTTATTGCTCGTGATTCAGAACTGACAATATTGTTCCCCGTTACCAGACAAACTGTGCTTTAAACTTTGTAAATGACTTGGCCATTAAAATTCCACCACGGAAATCTCATTCTAAACTGGATCCAAGAAGCATTTGAAGCATATTAATTTTACTTGGCTACCTGCTTTGTTAATTAAACTGATGAGGCAAATTATTTGCTCATTTTGAGGCTGACATTAAGTGACATTTTGTGGTGACATCCGATATTTCTATGCTAATTGAATAACTTCTTGATTTGTATACCTTGGGTTGATTTGTGAAGTGCTTGAGCGTCAGAGAAAATTATAGCAGCAGATAATAAGTAATCTGGATGATTTACAAGTGGAGTTGCTAACATTTTGAACACAGGTGGCTGTATATTTGGAATGCACTACGGAGCTTAGCTGAACTGCCACTTTGGTGCTCTGTTTTGATAGGGAAATTAAAATTAGAAATGCAGTGTGCTCACGATCGGATGTTTCTGTGCTAAGAAAGCACTGACAAACATAAAGGATTTTTCAGATCTGAAAGAAAGAAACGATCTGGGAGTGGTCTTCGTTTTATGCGTTGCCGGTTTTACGTAAAAGTGGATCAATTTCAATTTCAAAATCAACAGTTTCTAAAGCTATGTTGTATGTTAGGGGAAAAAAAAAGCTTTCCACGTACAGTAGTTATGCAGACTTCAGCATTGCATGCCATGAGTACTGAAAGGGACCAGGCCTATCCAACTTTCCAGCACTGATGCAGCCATGCCAACAGGCCGTGTGCTGCAGCATGCAGTGTGTGTGTGTGGGGGGGAGTCACAAAAGCCTCCTCAAAGTAAGGGAACATTTGTTCACTCACCTCGGGGTTGCATTGCGGCTGCATCGGCGTTGGAAAGTTGGATAGGATTGAGCCCAAACTCACTTCGTGAATGTTGTTATGATACTATACTGCTAACTGGGCAAAGAGGCACTTTTTCAAGAGGTGCTTCTCTTATATTTAGCAGGGGGAGAGTAACTCTGTCCCTCTTCACCCCGGCACAATGCCTTTTCTAGTGGCTGTTTGCTGGGGTTCTTCTGAATCTTTTTAGATTGTTAGCTCTTTTGTGATTGTGAGCCTTTTGGGTTCACAGGGAGTAATTTAGTTATTTGATTGTGTCTGTAAACCGCTTTGTGAACTTTTTTGTTGAAAAGTTTATATATATATATATATATATATATATATATATATATATATATATATATATATATATATATATACACACACACACACACACACACACACACACACACACACCAGTAACTCACAACAACAACAACAACAACAACAACAACAACAACAACAACAATAATAATAATTTCCTTCAATGCTCCAATTCTCTTTTTCTATTTATCCCTTTCTTCCTTTTTTTTCTAGTCTGAACTGTGGTTTCTAATAGTCAAGTATTATGGTGTCTAGTTAAATAAGAATTTAGTGTTGCTGCTAATCTGTATCGAACACAATAAAGGGTTTGATTTTACATTTGAATCTCTAATGTAGTTTATATCTATGGAATCTGTTTAAGTACTCCTCATATCTGTATCAGAGCAGCAGTTCTAGAATGGGTGCTAAGGTTGCATTGAAATCAGTGGGGTTTACAGTCCAATCTTAACTAAATGCTGCCTGCAGGGTGCAGCGGCGCTTCCACAGGCTCTGCTACATCCTGCAGGATGCCAGAGACCCCCTCTGCTTCTGCATGGTCCCCAATATGATCTACTCAAACCTGTACCAGCTATTTAGCTGGCGCAATTTTAGAGGCAAGGGGCCGTGTCAGAGACAAAACGGGGGTTAGGATATCGATGGAGCTCTCCCGCCAAGACTCTCCCCTGCCACCACCACCCTGATCCACCCCCACCCCACCTTCCAATGATAGAGTCACACACATTCCAGATCACCTAAAAACCAAATCTGGGTCCATAACGAACAAAGTATCTCCATCATCCCTGTATAAACTTGGCTATGAATGGATGATGGCAGAATAGATAATAAAAGTCAAGTAATTTTCTCCTAAATGAGCTAGCAGGAGGTGAGGAGGGGGGCTATGTTCTAAGTCAGCGGTTCTCAAACATTTTAGCACCGGAACCCACTTTTTAAAATGACCCTCTATCGGGACCCACCTAGCTTTACGAGATGCTCAAACATATCTTCCTTATACAAGCTTGCAAACTGCAGGAGTTCAGCTGTTTGCAGGGTAAGTAAAAGGTAAAGGTAACCCCTGACAATTAAGTCCAGTCGTGTCCGACTCTAGAGTGTGGTGCTCATCCCCATTTCAAAGCCAAAGAGCCAGCATTGTTCGAAGACGCCTCCGTGGTCATGTGGCCAGCATGACTCTCCTTGCCGCAGCGAGTAGCATGCAGCTGGAACACGGAGCGCTATCTTTAGCAGCTATATTGCAAACTACAGGAGCTCAGCTCTTTGAAGGGCAATTAGCAGCTATCTGAGTTTTGAATAGCCTCAGGGTCTGTGGCAATTACGTATCTGATCTTTCCATCACCTGGGACCCACCAGAAATCAGATTGCGACCCACCAAGTGGGTCCTGACACATAGTTTGAGAAACTGCTTGAAGTATTCCTACAAACTAGGCAGCATCTGATTCCAAAGCATCCCTCTCTTTCGCACCATCTCACACTGCCCATCTTCCCCAGGCCCAGTTGGATGCCATTGCTGCTGTTGCTCGCTCTCTTGTGGCCCCCAAAAATGATAGCATGCCCACAAATCAGCACCAAAATCAGAGGCACCTGCCAAAGATGGAAACAAGAATCAATGGACTAGCCACATAAGCCTAGACAGGACATCTCACAAACACACGTATTCCTTAAATGGCGTGGACTTCCACTGCCCAGTATATTTGATGCCATCCTCTCCAAGGCCATGGTCCAGATAATACTGCTCTTCAGAAGTGCACCATGTGCTCCCAGGCTCTTTGATCACTTTCTGGCTGCCTTAACTTGATGATTGCCATTCCACCATCCATGGAAAGCATTTTCCTTTGCAAAGCCCTGTCAGGCCCGCACCCTCCTTCCCTTCATCACAAGGTCTGAGGGTAGGGCATCTACATTTGTGGACTTAGGGTAGGACCATGTGTTGCTGCCATTAAAGCCAGCCCAGCCCTAGTTCGGATTGGGCTGTAATTTTTAAAAATGTAATTACTATTGTGGATGCAAAGCCCACTGCCTCCAGCTCCTCATGCTGCCTCCCGGTCACAGCGGCGTAGTGAGGCTGACCGCAGCCCAGTGTGGAGCTTACCTTGCAGAGGCACAGCGTTCTGGAAGTAGGTTGGCGGTGACATGATAATGTTGTCATGTCACCACCAATTGCTTCTGAAGTGCCGCTGTTTGAAACCAACCAGAGCCAAAGGCACCGGGGGGGGGGGGTAGATTGAGCCTATAAACCACGTGAGCACAGAGCTCCTCTCACCGCTCCAGGCTTTTGAAAGACTCTGGTGTCACACACACACACACACACACACACACACCCCAGAGCATTGCGCCTGGTGTGGCCCACACTGGTCACACACCCCTAGCAACACTACTGCCCTGTCACACTCACGTCCACTCCACCGAATCAAAACCAGGCCTCATACTCACTCAGCCTCACAACCAAACCAATTGCCCTTCTGGACAACACACAGCTCCACTTCCCAACCAAGCCACCACTGCTACTACTTCTCTGAGGCCTCAACAACGCCACCTAGGCCGCAGCCCCACTCAGCTGCTTCTTGTCCATCATCACTTCTTCAGTGCTCAGTCCTGCTGTCCTCAATGCTTCTGTCTCCAGATGCAAAGAGAGATGCCAAGAAGGCCTAACAGCTGCATAGGCATCTTCCCTCATTGCCTCCTTTAATCAAGATGCTCCATCTTCCTGCCTTGCTTCATGCCTGGGAAGGGGGCAAAATGGCCCCCTTTCCATGCAAATTTCCTTGTGGGACGGGCGATAGTCTGACTGACATAATTATGATTTGAACATGTTTAATTTCCTCTAATCTGGTGTGGCATGCATGAGCATTCATAAGTCAAGTCAAATTTATTGTCAAAGCCATAGGCCATGACAAATAAAATTACAGTCAACCTGAGAAATTTCCATAACACTGCTCCAGTGATATAGCCCACATCATTGTCCAGCATTGTAACAATCTATCATGTGGCTATCAAAATATCTTTGATGCAGTTTGTCCACAATAATAGCAAACAACAACAACAACACTTTCACAGTTCTATTATCAGCAGCTAATAAAAACAGACTTTTCTGCAGGATTGAAAAAAGGACTTTTCTGCTGGATTTTCTCTAGCTGAATCCTTTGCATTGGCATATTTTATACATGGAACTGTCCAAGAAATATGGGAGAGATTTTCAATTCTTTTGATCCAATAAATGCAATTCTTTAGCTCAGGGACGGGCAAACATCAGGCTTGTGGGAGCTGTTTTGTTCTTGATCAGGTCTGTCAACCAGAGCCAAGTGCCAAACAGTGTCAGAGATGGGGGACAGATGCACTTCAAATGAAGTCACACTGTGACTGTGAGCACATGCTCTGTCCAGGCTTTTGTGTTTTTTTAGTACCAGTTCGCAATCCTTCCAAGAAAAATCCACTCCTGGTTTTCCTCCAAACTTTATTCATTGCAGAAACCTACTGTAGTGGGGAGGGGAAAGTATTTTTGTTGCTGAATTTGTTACATAATTGGGAGTTAGAAACAATGTTCCTTCTAACTCCACACACACACACACACACACACACACACACACACACACACACACTGTGTGGAAGACTACTGCTGGGAATAATTGATATCTGTGGGGGGGAAACCTAGGAGGGCAAGTTTGGAATTGCCCACACTATGCTCAATACAAAATCCTCTTTCCACCCCTTCTAAGGTTGAGCTTTCTGAGGGGGAAAAAACATTTTGCAACTTTTCAACGAAAGCCAACTGTAAGATGATACCCGTTGCCTCCAGGATACCTCCCTTCCAATGCCTATGGAGCAGTTTGCAACTGTTTTTAAAATGTTCCTTTGAAAAAGATTGATAAATGTACATGTGACCTTTAAAAAAATAATAAAGGCAGGCAACTCACCTGAAGCATGAAGGGAAAGTGATGACTGATGGGCAGCCAAATCCAACGTAAATATCTATGTGGTGATGCAGCGGTGTTGGCGTCAGGCTATGCTGTATCCTGCAAGGGATTTTTGACTGCTGGAGGTCTCATTGGGGTAAGGGGACATTTGTCCCCTTGCCCCTGGTAAGCCTCAGCAGCCACAATGGGTCAACTCGTCTCGGACCTGCACCAGTGATATCACTGGCATAAGTCTGTATTAATCTGTACAGGCAGATCAGGCCTAGGAGGTGTTGGATATGACTTTGCTCCTCCCCACAAAGATGTCCTCTCTCTGCCCGTTTCCTGGGGGTGGGGAGCCTGTCTTGTGTGTGTGTATCTGCATCACGAGAAGCTTTTCATCATATGAATCCCCACCTTCATCATGTGAGACACAGGTTTACAGCCTCAGTGAGAACCAGATCTGAGATGCAGACAGCTGGAGGTCAAAATTCAGAATCAGTCTTGACATATACATAGGAAGCTCACAATTTCCCCTGCTCATTATCGATAATTAATGCCTCTCCTTCTCTCTATATATAGTTGTGATGCTATTTTGAAATTCTGCAGTTTCTAGGATGGAGTATGTCAGTGGAAAGAAAGATTTCTATGTGAGTGACTGGAGAGAGCATGGATGCATTTGGATGTAATGGTAATGTGTGAGTTATGTCGGGACAAGGAGAATAGGAAACACATGTGTCTTAAACTTCCTATTCCCTACTTCTCTGTTACATCCAAAAAAGAAGCTTGACCATTCCCCTGTTCTCCATAGTGTGTGTCAGTGTGTGTACCCTATAAGCAGTGGTGTCGCTTGGCCAGTCAGCTCCTGGGGTGGGATGGGGGTGATGTGATGACATCCAGATGCATTTCTACGGTAGGGGCGGTACTGTAAGTTGCACCCCGTCCTAGTCCCCATTTACAACCCAGAACGAGGAGGCCCCGCCCCCTCACCATCGGAGCCATTCCGTGGTATGCCGCTAAGACTCCCTGCCCATTGCCTTTCCGGCACAGAATGGCTCCAACGGCAAGTGGGTGGGGCCTCCTCGTTCCGTGTTTAAATGGGGACTAGGATGGGGCACAACTTACAGTACCGCCCCTACCATAGAAACGCCTCTGATTACATCATCACCCCATGTCACAACCCTGCATCACGACTTCACCCCCCATGCTTCTGCAATGGCTCTGATTTGGAGCCAAATGGAGGCGATGGAGGGTGGGAGGGCCCTTCCACAGTCGAATGGTAAGACCAGCAACTGCTACACCCCACCCCCAGAGCATCGAGGGTGGTGCGGATAACACCAGTTGTACCCCCATAACGACGCTTCTGAAACAGCATGCATTCATCTGCCCCAGTAGTCCTCATGATCCACATTTGAATTACATTTTGACCCAAGATGGGTCATACCACTGGTACTGCCACCATTTTCTCTTTTGTTGTGATTTACAGTTTTAAACTAAAAAAAGGAAAAAGTCTTAAGAGGAGAAGAGAAAGAGAAGGAAAGGAAAGGAGGATAGTGAATGCCTAGTGTACACACAGCAAACATTTAAAAAGTAGATCTCATATTGCAAGTTGGGGTTCAAGTGCACTGACCATCAATTAATGACAGTATGGGAAAGATGTGTCATCATCATCATCATCATCATCATCATCATCATCATTGTCATTTCTTGGTATCAACTCCTGTTGGTGTAGTTTGGTCCTCTTTAATCTTTTCAGGCCTGGGATCCTTCTGAATGTTTTGTAAGGGAGTAATAGAGGGGAAGAAAAAAAGGGAGGAATCTTCCTTCCTTTTACAATCCCTTTCTACTCCTACCTTGCTTTGATCCAACTAAGGAGAACTCCAATCCCGCTACTTACCCTCCAGGTTGAAGAGATTCCCAGCTGAAACCTTACACCCACACACCGCTCTGGACAGCATGAAGCCAGTTTGTGTGTGGCACCATCACCTCTAGATAGTTTTTGAATGCATGCACGATACCTTGTGAGCCCTCCCACTATGTAGGAAAACCCATTCCAGTCTTTTCCTTCCCTCTTTTTGCCACCCAGCATGTGCATATGAAATACGCTGATCAAAAATAGAGGGAGTGATACATATTGCCTTAAACCACATGTAGTGACCTGGTTTTTAAAAAGCCTTGATTATGAGAAACAAGTCTTGCTGGTTATCAAGCAGATCTTTTGTATTAGGTGCTAAGTACCACATCAGCATGCTTTCTTTGGCTGATGCTTATGCTCTCAAGCCGCATGTTTGTTAAGCCACAAGAACAGCTGCTTCTCAGGATAGGTCTCTCAGAATGGCCATGAAGAGACAGTGAATGGTCATGAAGAGACCGTGCGTGGGGCGACATGACACTTTTATTCCTGCGGATAATCAAATCCGTGGGAACACAGTGCATATATAACGAGGATTGACTGTATCTATCCACAGAGACTGGGTTACTACGTGCAAACTACGTGCAAAGTGTTTAGGAGGGCACAGTTCTAAGATTCAAGCTTGAAAGTTACTGCTTAGGTACAGTATACATTTCAGCTGGTTACAGCAGACTGTATATGTCATTCTCTTGCTTTGTTCCAAATGCTGCTGGTCTTTTTTCATCCTTTCTTTTTTTCCCCACTCCCAAATTGTGTCAGAAGACGAGATAGCCATCTTCATCTTTAATGAGAATGAATATTCTGCAGTACAATTGGGGAGCTCGAAATCCCTGAACAGATTTCCACTAGAGCACTAATGCTGAATTTAAACATTTGTTTCATGTCCTAAATGTATGAAGAATTTGACTGAAATGAAAAAAAAAATAACTAGAAATATAATTTAGATTCAGTGGCAATCTGTTTTATTTAAGGGAACTGGAATATTAACAGAGCCTTCCATTTACAGCTGACAAACATTTCAGATACTGTACTCTCAATAGCATACATATTTTCAATGCCCAGGGTCATTTTCTACCATTGTTGAAACAGGTCTTATGTGTGAGACACTAGCCATGTTCACTTGTTTCTCTGCACACACTTGGTGAATGTGTGGGGGAAGGCGGAACTGCATCTACTGGCTATGCTCTCCACACTAATGCCAAGTGCCACTGACTTCACTACAGGGGGGGCAGAGCTGTAAGTTCTTCCGTGATTGGAGCCTCTGTTACATGGAAGAACGAAGCGCCCCACCCCTGCGCCTTCTGACCCATTCAAAGCGGTGAAAACAACGCGCATTCACCGCTTTGACTGGGTCGGAAGGCGCGGGGGCGGGGCGCTTCGTTCTTCCGTGTAACGGAGGTTCCGATCACGGAAGAACTTACAGCTCCACCCCCCCCTGTAGTGACGCCAGTGCCAAGTGCTCCAGGGGCACCGCCAGTGGGTGTGTTGGTGTTGGGGGGGCGGTCTTGCTTCCCTCTTGCACATTCTCCAAATAAGCAAACAGAGCTCTTATCATCAGCTGTTCCTTTCTGTCTCAGAAAACAATCCCCACAATGATAAAGTAGCCGCCGCTACTAAACATGAGTATCTGTCTCTGTGCTTTTCCACAAAGCCCAACATGAACTGAGAACACCACACCCCTTTTGCCCTAAAAATGGCAGAACAGTGGCTCGGTGGGTCTTCCACTGACCTCTGAGGCCCAGTGTTTGCCTGACCTCACTGACCTTTGGTGTTGGCCTTGTTGGAGATTCCTGTTCCGGTGAAGTACCTGAGGGTTTTTGAGGAAAGCAAAAAATGGTTCCTAGCAAAATTTATTTGGAAGGAGGTGGGTCTCATGCTCTTGAGGGATTTACTAGACATGGCAGAGTGGCATATCAATGAATAAGAATGTAGGTCTGCCACACAGCTGTAAAGTGAGGGGTAATTTAAAGCTGAAGAGTAGTGGGCAGGGGTGGTACCAGGAATCAGTCAGGTTGGGCCAGGCAAGGACCCATGCCCATAAAAAGGCCCACCTGGCCGACCTTACCCCCAGAACCCCTCCCCCAATACTGATCAGATTCTCCCTATTGACCAGTGGGGACAGTGGGAGGAGCTGTTGCTTGCCCATCACCATCAAGAAGCAGGGGACAGTAGTGCAGAGTTTTGTCCAGAACCTCCAGTAATCTGGCATTGGTACTGAGAGGCGGACAAAATGGAGGTCTGGACCCTTCCCTTGCCCATAGCTTTTGTCCCCAGCAGTCTTTTTCTTAACTGGGCTCTGAGATGAGAAATAAATGGGAGAGATATGGCTGGAGGAGGTAGTTAGGGAGGCAAAAGCAGTGGTTTCATACTTTCTGGATCACACACACACACACACACACACACACACACACACACACACACACACACACACTTTACAGCTGCATGGCACGACTCACATTTTGCGAAGTGGGTTGTGCCACTGTCATGTCTAATCAGCCTCTAATCCCTTCAAACAAAAGGAAGTTCTGGAACCAATCTGAAGTGAGGGTGGCAATGATTCTTCCCGTGACAATCCCTGCCTGTCCTTCGTACATCCTGTACAAGCCTCTGTTGAATATTATTCTGATATATGTTAGATGCTGATTATTTTAGTGAAGCAATTAATCAAGCAGTGACTACACTCGTGTGTTCAATTATAGACTTTATGGTTGATTAATCTTTATAAGATGTGTCATTACTGCTTGTGGGATTCCCACCCACCCCCCTCTCCTCTGCACCCAGGGTAAGGTAAGCCAGTGCACAAAACAAGGAGCAAGATTTAACAAACTTGTATACTTCAAAGACGCCGTTAAGAAAGGGACTTGGAGAGCTATTATTTTTCTGTGTCAGAAATATTGGTTTGTTTACCGGAGCTGAAAAGCGTAATGAATGGTCACTAAATATACACTTTCAGAGCGGTAGCATCAGCTTGTCAGAGCTGCACTTTTGAAATCATTAAAATACAAGCTCTTTTCCATGCCTTCTCCCCCCGCCAAATGCCCCAAAGTTTTCGTAACGCTGTGATTAAGCAGCAGTGTTTTATTGGGGAGCCCAATCCTATCCAACTTTCTAGCGCTGATGCAACCATGCCAATGGGACATGTGCTGCATCTTGTCAGGGGGGGGCAGTCATGGAGGTCTCCTCAAGGTCAGGGAATGTTTGTTCCCTTATCTTGAGGCTGCATTGCAGCTGTATTGATGCTGGAAAGTTGGATAGGGTTGGGCCCTGGGATTTTGGCCACAGTAGTTCTTGAAATCTGTGATATGAAAGAGTGTTTTTCAAGCTTTCGACATTCTTCTCTGTCACATGGAAACTTTCTTCCCATGTAGACTCTGCTAAGGAGCTTGTCCATCTAGCTCAGTATTGTCTACATCAGAGATGGGCAAAGGAAGGCTGGGGCCATGACAGCCTCCGGTCCAGACCTCTAGCTGCTCCCCATCCACGACCCTCAAACCCTTCTCCCGTCCACACACACATGCGTACACCCACATTCACCCAGAGGCGTAACAAGGGTGGAGCGAAGGCAAGTAGTTGTGCAAGACTCCGTTACACTGGAGTCAGCGGCCCCTCCCCCTTGCTGTTGGAGCCATTCTGGCAGGACACTCCCCTGTTGCTGCTGGAATGGCTCCAACAGCAAGGGGGAGGGGCCGCTGACTCCAGTGTAACAGAGTCTTGCACAACTACTTGCCTTCGCTCCACCCTTGTTTCACCACTGCATTCACCAATGTAGCAGCCTCACTCCCAGATGTAGCAGTATGTGGGTGCATGCGTGGGAAAAGGGCGCAGATATATACAAGCCAACCATGCCCAGACTGAGCCTGGGGGAACAGCTTGGGCACTCACTGGAAGCCACCATACTGAGTGAGTTCGATCATTGGTCTTGTTCAGTATTGTCTACACTGACTGGTACACGGTGGGTTTTAGATCAGGGGTCTTCCCAAACCTACCTGGGCATGCCAGGGACTTAACCTGGGACCTTGTATGTGTGATGCAGGTGCACTACCACTGAACTACAGCCCCTCTTCTGTGCAGTTTTGCTGAACACGTAGATCAGGCCTCCAAGTCTGGCAGGAGCTGCATCAATGCTCTCTTATGTGCTCTTAAGAAGAGATCAGAGTTGCTGAAGAGGCCTTCATATGATATGACTTTGCCAGTGGATGCAAAATCACATCCAGCATCCACAGGTTAAGTTAGTAGGGCACATAAGAACATAAGAAGAGCCCTGCTGGATCAGGCCAAAAGCCCATCTAGTCCAGCTTCCTGTGTCACACAGTGGCCCCACCAGATGCCTCAGGGAGCACACGAGACAACAAGATACCTGTGTCCAGTCGCCACTCCCTTGCACCTGGCACAGAGAAAACCCACTTCTAAAAAACCAGGAGGTTGCTTATGGCTTGTAACCTGTGATGGTCTTTTCCTCCATGAATTTGTCCAAACCCCTTTTAAAGGCATCTAGGCCAGGTGCCATCACCACATCCTGTGGCAAGGAGTTCCACAGATGAATTACACGCTGGGTAAAGAAATATTTTCTTTTGTCTGTTCTAACTCTCCCTCCACTCAATTTTAGTGCGTGTCCCCTGGTTCTGGTGTTGTGCGAGAGGGAGAAGAATTTCCCTCTATCCACTCTCTCCATCCCATGCATAATTTTATAAGTCTCAATCATGTCCCCCCTCAGGCGCCTTTTTTCTAGGCTGAAAAGCCCCAGACGCTGTAGCCTTTCCTCGTAAGGGAGGTGCTCCAGCCCACAAATCATTCTGGTCGCTCTTTTCTGCACCTTTTCCAATTCAACTATATCCTTTTTGAGGTATGGTGACCAGAACTGGACACAATACTCCAGATGTGGCCTTACCATCGATTTGTACAAAGGCATAATGATATTGGCCGTTTTATTCTCAATCCCCTTTTTAATGATCCCGAGCATGGAATTGGCCTTCTTCACAGCCGCCGCACACTGGGTCGACACTTTCATCGACCTGTCCACCAGGACCCCAAGATCTCTCTCTTGATCCGTCACAGACAACTCAGAACCCATTAGCGTATATGTGAAATTTTGGGTTCTTGCCCCAATGTGCATCACTTTGCACTTACTTACATTGAAGCGCATCTGCCATTTTGCTGCCCATTCTCCCAGTTTGGAGAGATCCTTCTGGAGCTCTTCACAATCCCTGCTGGTCTTCACCACCCGGAAAAGTTTAGTGTCATCCGCAAACTTGGCCACCTCACTGCCTATCCCCAACTCCAGGTCATTTATGAATAAGTTGAAAAGCACCGGTCCCAAGACCGATCCTTGGGGCACACCGCTTTTCACCTCTCGCCATTGTGAAAATTGCCCATTGACTCCCACTCGCTGTTTCCTGGTCTTCAACCAGTTCCTAATCCACAACAGGACCTGCCCTCTTATTCCCTGACTGTGGAGTTTTCGCAGGAGCCTTTCATGAGGGACCGTGTCAAACGCCTTCTGAAAATCCAGATATATAATATCCACGGGTTCGCTCGCATCCACATGCCTGTTGACCTTTTCAAAAAATTCTAACAGGTTTGTGAGGCAAGACTTCCCCTTGCAGAAGCCATGCTGACTCTCCCTCAGCAGAGCTTGTTCTTCTATGTATTTTAAGATTTTATCCTTAATGAGACTTTCCACCATCTTCCCTGGAACAGATGTTAGGCTGACCGGCCTGTAGTTTCCCGGGTCCCCCCTCCTTCCTTTTTTAAAGATTGGCGTGACATTAGCTATCCTCCAATCCTCTGGCACAGTGGCTGTTTTAAGGGACAAGTTGCATATTTGGGTCAAGAGGTCAGCAACTTCATTCTTGAGTTCCTTCAGAACTCTTGGGTGGATGCCATCCAGGCCTGGTGATTTATTGATCTTTATTTTGTCAATTAAGTCTGAGACATCTTCTCTTTTAACCTCTATTTGACTTAATTCTTTAGTCAGGGGAGACCGTTCCGGAAGCGGTATTTGCCTGAGGTCTTCTGCCGTGAAGACAGATGCAAAGAATTCATTTAATTTCTCTGCAGTCTCCAAGTCCCCTTTTATCACCCCTTTCTCTCCCTCACCATCCAGTGGACCCACCGTTTCCCTGGCAGGTTTCCTGCTTCTAACATATTTGAAGAAGCTTTTATTATTCCCTTTTATGTTGCCTGTCATACGTTCCTCAAAGTCTTTCTTGGCCTCCCGTATCATCTTTTTACATTTCTTTTGCCACAGTTTGTGCACACCGAAAGGAAGCCTTCCGGTGCTACTCTGTGTGAGGGAACAAGAGTACACTCAGGACCTTAAGTATACTTTACGTTATATGTTATCTGTTGAAGTTAATAAATTACCTAGTGCAACTATCTAATGTTCCAAGCCTTTCTTCGCCATGTCTGTGCCAGGTCCATATGATGTACCCCCTCCCCCGTGGACTCAGACTCCACAGGTCGGGGACGTACAATTGCATAACCAAGCTATTCATTGAAAGGAGAAAGGTTCCACGGCCACTCCATAAAATATTTGCTTTGGACTGGCGAGAAGCTATTTGACAATAATTGTGATTTTATTTATTCATTTATTTTTCACACTTTTATACCGCCCTTCCTCCAAGGAGCTCAGAGTGGTGTACATATTTCCTCCCCTCCTTTTTGTCCTCACAACAACCCTGTGAGGTAGGTGGGGCTGAGAGATAGTGACTGGCCCAAGGTCACCCAGGAAGCTTCGTGGCTGAGCGGAATTTGAACCTGTATCAAGCTGAAAGGGAAGGTAAAAAGAGTCCAATCGCTCCAGAGTGCATGGAGGCTGTTTAAAACAACAGTCATAGAGGCCCAGCGGGAGTGTGTCCCACAAAGGAGGAAGGGCTCAACCAAGTCCAGGAGGGTGCCGGCATGGCTAACAAGCACAGTTAAGGAGGCTGTAAAAGGCAAGGAAGCTTCCTTCCGTAAATGGAAGTCTTGCCCTAGTGAGGAAAATAAACAGGAGCACAAACTGTGGCAAAAGAAATGTAAAAAGATGATACGGGAGGCCAAGCAAGACTTTGAGGAACATATGACAGGCAACATAAAAGGGAATAATAAAAGCTTCTTCAAATATGTTAGAAGCAGGAAACCTGCCAGGGAAACGGTTGGTCCGCTGGATGGTGAGGGAGAGAAAGGGGTGATAAAAGGGGACTTGGAGACTGCAGAGAAATTAAATGAGTTCTTTGCATCTGTCTTCACGGCAGAAGACCTCGGGCAAATACCGCTGCCGGAATGGTCTCCCCTGACTAAAGAATTAAGTCAAATAGAGGTTAAAAGAGAAGACGTCTCAGACTTAATTGACAAAATAAAGATCAATAAATCACCAGGCCTGGATGGCATCCACCCAAGAGTTCTGAAGGAACTCAAGAATGAAGTTGCTGACCTCTTGACCCAAATATGCAACTTGTCCCTTAAAACAGCCACTGTGCCAGAGGATTGGAGGATAGCTAATGTCACGCCAATCTTTAAAAAAGGAAGGAGGGGGGACCCGGGAAACTACAGGCCGGTCAGCCTAACATCTGTTCCAGGGAAGATGGTGGAAAGTCTCATTAAGGATAAAATCTTAAAATACATAGAAGAACAAGCTCTGCTGAGGGAGAGTCAGCATGGCTTCTGCAAGGGGAAGTCTTGCCTCACAAACCTGTTAGAATTTTTTGAAAAGGTCAACAGGCATGTGGATGCGAGCGAACCCGTGGATATTATATATCTGGATTTTCAGAAGGCGTTTGACACGGTCCCTCATGAAAGGCTCCTGCGAAAACTCCACAGTCAGGGAATAAGAGGGCAGGTCCTCTTGTGGATTAGGAACTGGTTGAAGACCAGGAAACAGCGAGTGGGAGTCAATGGGCAATTTTCACAATGGCGAGAGGTGAAAAGCGGTGTGCCCCAAGGATCGGTCTTGGGACCGGTGCTTTTCAACTTATTCATAAATGACCAGGAGTCGGGGATAGGCAGTGAGGTGGCCAAGTTTGCAGATGACACTAAACTTTTCCGGGTGGTGAAGACCAGCAGAGATTGTGAAGAGCTCCAGAAGGATCTCTCCAAACTGGGAGAATGGGCAGCAAAATGGCAGATGCGCTTCAATGTAAGTAAGTGCAAAGTGATGCACATTGGGGCAAGAAACCAAAATTTCACATATAAGCTAATGGGTTCTGAGTTGTCTGTGACGGATCAAGAGAGAGATCTTGGAGTGCTGGTGGACAGGTCGATGAAAGTGTCGACCCAGTGTGCGGCGGCTGTGAAGAAGGCCAATTCCATGCTCGGGATCATTAAAAAAGGGATTGAGAATAAAACGGCCAATATCATTCTGCCTTTGTACAAATCGATGGTAAGGCCACATCTGGAGTATTGTGTCCAGTTCTGGTCGCCACACCTCAAAAAGGATATAGTTGAATTGGAAAAGGTGCAGAAAAGAGCGACCAGAATGATTCGTGGGCTGGAGCACCTCCCTTATGAGGAAAGGCTACAGCGTCTGGGGCTTTTCAGCCTAGAAAAAAGGCGCCTGAGGGGGGACATGATTGAGACTTATAAAATTATGCATGGGATGGAGAGAGTGGATAGAGGGAAATTCTTTTCCCTCTCGCACAACACCAGAACCAGGGGACATGTACTAAAATTGAGTGGAGGGAGAGTTAGAACAGACAAAAGAAAATATTTCTTTACCCAGCGTGTAATTCATCTGTGGAACTCCTTGCCACAGGATGTGGTGATGGCATCTGGCCTAGATGCCTTTAAAAGGGGTTTGGACAGATTCATGGAGGAAAAGACCATCACAGGTTACAAGCCATAAGCAACCTCCTGGTTTTTAGAAGTGGGTTTTCTCTGTGCCAGGTGCAAGGGAGTGGCAACGGGAAACAGGTTATCTTGTTGTCTTGTGCTCCCTGAGGCATCTGGTGGGGCCACTGTGTGATACAGGAAGCTGGACTAGATGGGCTTTTGGCCTGATCCAGCAGGGCTCTTCTTATGTTCTTATGCCCCCAACCGCCAAATTCTGCCTCCAATCCCCTTACACCTCCCAGTGCATGCGTATACTATTGGACATGCACACCATCCCAGCATGCGCATGCACACACAGCATGCATTGCTCCCAGAGTGCACCATCTGCCAGCTTTCCAGCTGTCCCAGTTTATCAGCTGCGGTGAAGGATTCAACCAGTCCCATGGCTGAGTCCATCTTGTGCCCCTCTACATTATAGCACAGTTCAACCTGAAATAGACAATCTGCCTTGTTGGGGCTCCAGCACCTGGTGGCCACCGTAAGTCCTGAATTCCTGGTGTCTTATGCTCAGACATGTTTCAAACATTCCAAAGCTTCTTCTGGGGGAAAAATAATCAAAATTGAAAGCAACCATATAGTCTGATTTGTGCTCTTCCAGATATTAAGAGAGATAGACTTTTCAGTGATAGAACAAGTATGTGAATATCATTCTGCTGCTCTGGTTTGCTGGTCAAGCTTGGAGAGAGCAGCTTCTCTGTGATCAGCAAACCAAAGAAAAGAGCTATTCCCACGGCCTGGCTGTTTTGACTGCTTTCCCCCTCTACATTGTTTTTGTTACATGGCCATTTCTTTTTACATCTATGGCACTGGGACATTTTATACTCACAAACTGCATCTGAATGCACTCGGCCACAACAGGTGCATCTCTCTAAAGCCTGAACCTTTAGTGGTGGCCTTTGTAGTACTGTATCTTATTTCCAGGGCTAAAATGAGTTGCCTTGTTTTCTAAATGCAAATCGTTTCTCATTGTCCCAGCTTACCAGATCATCATCATCATCATCATAGCTGTTGCTAGTTGTTCAGTTTTTTGCCCTGGTCAGATTTCCTTCTACCAGCTGCCTTTTAATTTTCTCCTCACTTACTCCACAAACAAACCTCTCTCTCAACATATCGACCAGGACATAAGCGTTGGCCCCCTTCAGCAGGCTGGCACCGATTGCTCGGCTCATGGGGACGGGACTGAGGAGGCTTCTGCCGCTCCATTCGGCAGTCCGAGATTAGCTGGTTGCCCATTTGGGGGGCTGGGTAGGAATTTTTTCTCACAGCCTGATTGGCCATTGGCTGTGGGTTTTTCACCTACCCTGGACTGCGGTATGTGGAGGGCATTATAAGTAGGTTACACCATTGGTCACTTTAGGTAGGTAGCATGCGGGGGGGGGGTGTAGCCAGGGAGGCTTATACTTTGCATACATCCAGAGGTAAGCAAGGCCATGGGGCGAGCCAGAACTGCTCAGACGATGCTGACCCGGATCGGTGAGGCTGGCTAGCAAACCCCAGGGCTGGAATGGCAAAGACCACCTTAAGGCTTACCTGGGGTGGGTCTGCGCTGTCCGGCTGCCTCAACCCTTTGATGATGTGTTTCTGCAGCTGGAGGAGAACATGTATGCAAACCAGGAAGCTGCTGTAGAGAAGCATCTGCTGACTGAGGGATGGGTGGAGACAGAGTTGTAATGCTGGTGACAGGGGAAAGTTGGTGTGGGCCGTGGGGCAGTGGCAGCCACCACCATAGGAAGCGAATCAGTGAGGTCTGATGGGCAGTGTGGATTCTCCTGCATATCCATGGGCCTCTGGCCAATGACTGATCTGGCCAACTACCTGCTGCCACCATGTTTATAATGGTGATGAAGGTGGAATCTGACATTAGAGCTTAACCCTAAGGCAATGCCCGGCCATTGTGCTTTGGATGTGATAAAAGAACTAACGGGGGGGGGGGCGATCAAAGGTAACTCACCCTACCTGCCCCTCCAGGAGGAGGATGAAGTGTAACTAGAGCCCATGAGAGAGGGGTAAAGGGGGTAATTTGTACCTGTGCCCACTGCCCAGGGTCCAAAAGGGGGCCCAGGAAACAAAGGAGGGGGCCCTGGAAATATTCTCATCGGCAGGAGGCAAGCGCTGTGCACACACTCACTCTACAGCGAAAAAATGGATCCCTGCTGCAGGCAGCCCTTGCCGGCTCCGACGACGATGAACTGGTCCTGGCCAACCTCCAAGTCCCACAAGGCAAAGTGGTGCAGCGCTACCAAGGGGGACGCTGTGAGGGAGGGGCATGAGCTCTGGCCATGCCGAAAGCTTCAACCCCAAACAAGGGATGATCCTTTTATTTATTTATTTATTTATTTAAAGGCTTCCAGTTCCAGCCCCTTTCCAGGCCTGATCCACCCACCCCACCCCATTGCCGCCCCTCCCCTCCCCCTTTGGGAAGGTGACAAAAAGAAATGTTGTACCTCCTGGCAACATGCCTCTCAGAGGCCCTGAGTGTATCAGAAGAAGCAGTTTTCTAGCAGCTTCTGAGTGAAACAGACATAGAGTGAGTAGAGTGAGAGATAGACACAGAATGGAGAAGCTGGGAAGAAGCAAACCAAGCACTGAAGACCCTTGGGGAGAAGGACTCTCTGTCGCTGCCTTGTTCCCCTCCGGCCCATAGCATGCAAAGGAGTGCAGTACCGTTGCATCCTATGGGCCGGCCCAGGATAAGATTGGACTACCAGACTACAATCCTATACACTCTTTCCTAGGAGTAAGCCCCACTGAACATAATAGGACTTACTTCTGAGTAGACATGCATAGTCTTCTGCTGAGAGTGAATTCATATATTTCGATTGCGGTTAAATTTGCTGCTGATGCCCTAATCTTTGGATATGCCTATATGTATTCCAAGCATGATCCTGAAGCAGAATTTGAACTGGTAGGCCCATTTTATAACGCTCAAGAAACCACGGCCATAAAATTGTCAATGCGCAAACCTTGTCATTCCAAAGAGCCTTAAAATTTACACACAGTAATTGTATTTAGCTTGATAGAATCATTCATGTCCTTAAAGTTAATTGCCCAGTAAAACACTTTCAGGATCAAGGCCAAAGATAAATTTTCCAATAAACCCCAGATGATACCTCAGCTGAACCTGCAAACCCTTCTCACCTTTCATGTCATCGTCATAACATGATTAGCGGAGTTTTGCATTGTCATTGACACAACGTCATAAAGCAACCCATTTTCATTAAACGATCGCTTAAGGTTTGCTGTGCAGCTTGGGGGACCTCGACCAAAGTCACAACTAAGTCATGAAATCTGATGACTTTGCCTTAGCATTAGTTATGCTTTAGATGCACATCATGTTGTCCTATCCAGTTGCTTATTCTAGCTTCTTTACTCCAAGAGCCCAACTCTGCAGTTTTGCTACAGGCTGCTCTTTTAGCTTGATAACAAAAGGGCTGTTGGGGATTTTCTTCCCCACATCGCCCCCGACTCACCTCCGCCACGCCCCTCCAGGGCCTCATTGCTGCTGCCGCCGTCACCCCATGTTGCCCCTGCTCCAGGAACCACTCCAGGGGGGCCACTCTGTCTGGAAGCTGCAGAGCCCTTGGCAGGTCTTGGAGCATGGAGGATTTTTAATAGCAGAGTAAAAAGCGGAAGAAACCTTTCCTATGGTAAAAACGGAATTATCCCAAACACCCAGGCTAGCTTGCTATCAGTAAAAGAAACACACGAAGGCAGAGGCTTGTATAGTTATAGAAAAAACAAGTTTACTCACGGTTCAGTTTCATTTGTACAGCATCTGGTTTTGACCAGAGTTATTCTAACTTAGGAACAGCATACCCCTGAAGCTGGCACGCTGTGCATGGTGGTTTGCTGGCAAGATGGCCCCCGGGCTATGGAGAGCCCTGGGAAAACACACCTTACCCCCTTGGAGTCTGGAACAGAGAGAGCGAACACATGGCCAAGAAGAGGAAGTAGGAAAAGGTCAGGAGCCACGCCCCTTCCAGGGCACAGAGAGGACCAGGTGAAGGGTCTTTCAGGTGAACGGATCACACACTGCCCCCCAGTGCTCAGCAGACAAATGCTGCCCAATTTCCAACAGCAGGGACAAAGCCGCCATCCCTTCCCCCTGCCAAGCCCTGTCCAAGCCTTCCGAGTGCCAGCAGGATCTCGCCCCCGTCACAAGAGGAGAATAAGCCCGGGGAAGGGGGTGGAGTAGCAGAATTAGGCAGTCTTAAAAGGGGTCAGGGGAAGCCGAAGAGGAGGCTCAGTACCTGAGAGGTGGTCAGTGAGTGAAGAGCTCCCTGACTGCCTAAGACCAGGAGCAAGAGAGCCTGGGCAAAAGGAGGACTCAGTGGCATCGCTCTAGGTGGGGCGGAAGGCTAAGTTCTGCCCCGCTCTGAACCCTTCCATTCTCTCTGGCATGAGGCGGCCCTGCCTCCTGCCGGAGAGTAAGAAAGAGCAGGGCAGAACATAGCGTTCCGCCCCACCTAGAGCGATGCCACTGGGAGGACTGTGGATGTAGTAACCCCCTCCCCTGCCCTGTCTGATGCTAATTCCCACCCCATGAGCGAGGCTGGGGTGGGAGCCTCACAAGGGCCAACTGGCAATGACTGGAATGAGACCCTCCAGGCCTGGTGAAAATCCTTTGGGAAAGACACACATTATTAGCGCCACTTAAGTAGTTCCCATATTTCACATGCAGCCCACACAGTCATGCAGAGTCAAACCATGGAGAAGCATGTCCTGGGCCGCAGTGAAACAGATGCTGGTGAAAGGGACCTTTATGACAAGAGAGTGTGCCATCTATGGGGTCTCCATGTGGTTGCAATGTAATTAAAAGCTGTTTGTTTGGGTTTCTTTCTTTGCTTTTCTTTTTGAAAGAGAGCTCAGCATGCTTGGAAGGGGGGGGGAGCGTTTCATAACTTTCATCAGAAAGTTACTGAGCAAAGCGTTCCAAGAGAAGAACAATAATAATATCAAACGAGCCAGATGCCAACCCTTTTAATTTTCACCCCAGCATGTTTGTTGACTGGGAATTTATTTATTATAGTTTTATTATTAAGCACTTCTCTTCTCAACTGGTGTCCACATAAAATCACAGATCTGCAGCAGCAGCAGCAGCAGCAGCAGGAGAAATTCGAGTGAGGGAAAAGTTGTAATTGCTTTTGGAATCTTTCTTACTTTCCTTGATATTTATGACAAAATACCACGAACGTAGACAACTTGATATGCAACATAACCTCCTGGAATAGGTTCGACTTGAACTGGCTCTGAAGAGGCTGTTTCCCCCTCCACCCCCCCCCCAAAATAAGGAAATACCTTGTTCTAGGCAACATGATCCTGATCCTGCCAAAAAAAGCCTCTTTTCCCTTTTCAGCATCAAAACAGAGAGTAACAGCACAATCCTAGGCATGTAAATCCCACTGTATTCAATGGGATTTACTTCCAGGAAAGTGTGTATAGGATTGCAGCCTAAGTAGGATTTGTAGTAATCAGGCAGGGAGGATGTGCAAAAACAGTACCCTCTATGCCACCAAGAAAAATCATTCATTTTATCAAAACCCTTTTAGCTTCCCTTCAAATTGCCCAGATGTTTCACTCAAATTTCAGTTCAAGAGCAATGCGGACACCCACCCTAATTCAAACATTTGATCTCTCACTCACAATCTTCCCACCCACAAGCTTCCTGCTTCCTGTTTAACGTTGGGAGCCTCTCTAGCATGCAGGCTGCTTGCCTCCTCTTTGCAACGAGCTGGCTAATTGTTTGCCTAAAGGAAGAGAAGCGCTGGCATTGCGCCAGCACTGGACGCTTAATGAAGGTACTGGGGGGGGGGGGTCAGGGCTCCCCGCTGTCTGCAAATAAGTGAATCAGCGGATCCGTGGATATGGCCCCCCTCCTGTATTTATTAGAACTTTTTTTTCTTCTGATTTCTACTTTGAAACTATTTCATTTAAAAATCTAGCTCATTCCATCGCAAACTCCTGGAGTGGGTTGTAATAACCAAATGTATAAAAATGGAAAAATTGAATTGAAAATATCCCAGGTGAATATATAAGGTAAGGTATATTGGAGGGTTTGCCTGTGCCCAGGAGTTACTCAGAAGTTAATAATCGCATTGTGTACAGTAAGATGTCTTCCTAGGCTTGTAGCCTTGATGTAACATGAGCTACATATTGTATCAGGGAATGATGATGGGCAATAACATAAGAACATAAGAAGAGCCCTGCTGGATCAGGCCCATCCACTGGCGTCACTGTAGCGTGGCGGGCGGGGCGGGCCGCCGGGGGGTGACGCGCGCCAAGGGGTGACGCGCGTCACCCTCCGGAGGCCGGACGCTCCGAGGCCAGGGAGCGTCCGGCCCGGCCGGCGCTCCAGGGCCTTCTGAAAAGACGAGGCCCTGGAGCGCTTGCGTTAAAACGCGAAAATTGACGATTTTCGCGCATGCGCAAACCCTTTTCTGAGGGCAAGGGCCTGCCCTCTTGCCCTCAGGAGGGACTGCGCATGCGCGAAAATCTTCGTGTTTTAACGCAAGCGCATTGGGCCTCTTCTTTTCAGAAGGCCCAATGCGCTTGCGTTAAAATGCGAAAATTGACGATTTTCGCGCATGCGCAAACCCTCCTGAGGGCAGGAGGGCAGGCCCTTGCCCTCAGAAAAGGGTTTGCGCATGCGCGAAAATCGTCAATTTTCGCGTTTTAACGCAAGCGCTCCAGGGCCTCTTCTTTTCAGAAGGCCCTGGAGCGCTTCCCAGCCGGCTCCCGGAGCGCCGGAAAAGGTAAGTCTATGTAGGGGGGGTGAGTCGGGGGGTGAGTCGGGGGGGGTGACGCGCGTCCCCCGCTCTGGGGTGACGCGCGTCACAGTGACGCCACTGGGCCCATCTAGTCCAGCTTCCTGTATCACACAGTGGCCCCACCAGATGCCTCAGGGAGCACACAGCCAACAAGATAACCTGTTTCCTGCTGCCACTCCCCTGCACTTGGCACAGAGAAAACCTATTTCTAAAACCAGGAGGTTGCTTATGGCTTGTAACCTGTGATGGTCTTTTCCTCCATGAATCTGTTCAAACCCCTTTTAAAGGCATCTAGGCCAGGTGCCATCACCACATCCTGTGGCAAGGAGTTCCACAGATGAATTACACGCTGGGTAAATAAATATTTTCTTTTATCCATTCTAACTCTCCCTCCACTCAATTTTAGTGCATGTCCCCTGGTTCTGGTGTTGTGCGAGAGGGAAAAGAATTTCCCTCTATCCACTCTCTCCATCTCATGAATAATTTTATACATCTCAATCATGTCCCCCCTCAGGTGCCTTTTTTCTAGACTGAAAAGCCCCAGACGCTGTAGCCTTTCCTCATAAGGGAGGTGCTCCAGCCCACGAATCATTCTGGTCGCTCTTTTCTGCACCTTTTCCAATTCAACTATATATTTTTTGAGGTGTGGTGACCAGAACTGGACACAATACTCCAGATGTGGCCTTACCATCGATTTGTACAAAGGCATAATGATATTGGCCGTTTTATTTTCAAATGCCCCTAGGCAAAGTTCTCAGTTTGCCTCCTGTTGAGCCTGATGCTTCTTCTCTTCTAAAATCCTTTTGGAAAAAGGTTTCAAAGACAGTACCTGTGCACTCCTGTTGCTGCTATCACTGCTCCTGCTGTAGGAAAAGTCCCAGAGCTCCACCTCCTCCCACTCCACCTTGACTATAAAGGTAAAGGTAAAGGTTCCCCTTGCTTGAAAGCTAGTCATTACCAACTCCAGGGGTGGTGCTCATCTCCGTTTCAAAGCCGAAGAGCCAACGCTGTCCAAAGTTGTTTCCGTGGTCATGTGGCCGGCCAAGGGACACAGAATGATGTTACCTATATATACCTAGGCGGTACCTATTAATCTACTTGCAATTTCTTGCTTTTGAACTGCTAGGTTGGCAGGAGCTGGGGCTGAAGACGGTAGCTCACACCGTCACGTGGCATTCGGGTCTTGAACTGCTGTCCTGCCTACCTTCCTGTCTGCTGTTCAGCGTCTTAACCACTAAGCCACCGCTTCCCCCACCCGCCTTGACTATATGTATATACCCTTGCACTTTTCTCTTGCACTTTTCTCTGCTGGTGGTACAAATAGGTCCTAGTAGGATGAGTTCATATTTTCATCTGATGCAGAGCAAGCCTGTTTCTCAACTCTATATTATGCTTAGTCTTAAAATAGCAAGAGTTTACAGCATGTCTGTATGCACCTGAATGCCATGCCTCTGCTAGGTTCAGTACCTGGGGATGTTGCAGGTTCCTTAAACTTGGGCTTCCAGCAGCAGAGTTGTCCTCTCTTCTGCCAATTCACATGCCTGATGATGAACGTTTCGAATGACAATTATTTTCAGCTCAGGAGGATTCTCGGAGCAATGGAACTGCAAGCGGAAAAGGCACAATGAAAACAAAAAACACACAAAAAATGAAGAGCAAGCATTCCCCAAAGTGAAAATTACAGCTCAAACTGATGAAGTGGGGTGCTGTCGTAAGAGGGAAATGCTAATGGGCGAATCCAGACCAAGATGGAATCTCCTCCCTGTTTGCTGCTGTAGAAGAAAGAGAACTTTAATGCAGGAGGTTGTAGAAGTGACTTCTTTAAAGTGACACCACAGTGTTGATAAGTGTTCTCCAGCAACGACTGTAAAATTGTGTTTATTCAGCTTACCAGTCAAAATGAATATTGTTCACTGGCCCACAGGATCACTGAAGCTTATGAAAATCAAATAGTACCACGACTGTTTCATAAATGATAAACAGCACCAGCCAGATAATGGAAAAAATGGAGCCTGCTTCGGGAATGTTTTGTGTGGGCAATTTCAGGGGGAACAAAAGACAACACACACCTCCCCCTCAATAAAGGTAAGGGGGTGATTTTCATGAGTTAGTGTCTCTCAGCCTTTCGGGCTGAGAAGAGGAAAAGTAAACGAGGGGGGGGGGAAAGCCCACAATGTTTGATAGCTTTGCTGGTAAATTAAGCATGACAAGAAAATTGCAGAAGATGAATGGCCCATCAAATACCACATCTCTGCATATTCCTATTTGAACGTACCAATTTCATTTAAAAACGCGGCTTTGCCTGGCAGGCTGTGCATTAGAATGCTGCTCCCGCCTCCTCTTCGGCGGTTGGGGCATTTTTGCCCTGCCCTGCTGTCACACAAGGCAGGGGAGATGATCTCTGCACCTGATTGAGGGGGTGGAACCATGACCACTGCACCTGATTGAGGTACCTTGGCTGAGGGGGCGGAACCTTGTTGCCATTACTGTGCCCCCCCTTTGTCTTTCTTCAGTATGCCTTGTGTCCTTGTCCCCCACCCACCAAAGGGGCAGTCTGAGATTAGCTGGTTGCCTTTTGGAGTCGGGTAGGTCATTTTTGCTACCCACCTGATCAGCCTTAGTTGAAGGTTTTTTTTTTGTTTTTGATGTTTGCCTATCCCAGACTGCTGCCTTTGGGCTGGGTTTCCCCTTAGCCAGGGCAGTTACATCTGGAAGGTATGGTGCAGGCTAGGGAGCAGGAGTAGGGATTCTGATATGCACCCTTAGGCTAGCAGGGTCAGAGGGGGGGGGGGAACCAGCACCAGTGCCTAGATGCTGCCTGGCTCAGGGACCCTGGCTAGCAATCCCTGGGTCTTGGATTGCAAAGCTGACCTCCAATGCTCTCCGGCCTGGAGGAGGAAGTGCAGTTCAGGTTTCTTAACTGGTGTTAATAGGCTCAGGCTGTCAGTTGATGGCCCACAGTTCGTAATCAGGGTAGGGATGCCCTATTAGGGAAGAGCCAGTTGTTGGACCTCATCTAGTCTAGAAGCCCACACTAAAGGGGGAGGTGTTTGAAGCAGGACCCTCTGCTGATTTGTTGAGGTGCATGATTGACTTGCATGATATCAACAAATGTGGCCCAACGTTACTCCAAATCTCTTGTCTCATGGGTTTTTGGGGAGGGTGCAATGGCAATGGTAGGATTTCAAACAGCGATTGCCTTGCATGGACACACGGATCATTCTTCTTGGCCAGCACAAGCTAATTTTAATAATTATGGGCGGAGGCACTGGAATCTATGAACATTTCTACCTGTATGATCCATTTCCAGTTCTCCAGATTTCTTTTTGCCAAAGACAACGAGCAAGTCCATACAGGGAAAGATTAGGGGTTGGTGTTTTTTTTAAGTTACAAAACATTTACATTTTATGTTTATAAAATTTAGCCCAAGTATGCTTTAACTGGGCTAATTGCATTTGTCCCTTGATGCCCTTCCTTGCCTCTTTCAAATGTAGATAATACTCTATTGGGCTGGGATCTTTCTCTTGTGGTTACACTCTTCTGAAGAGTTGGCCTGTTCTTTCGGCAATACAAGTATAATCAGTAAAACACAAGGCAGAAAGACTGTGGCAGAAGAACAAAAAAACCAAAAAACAAATGGCCAGAAAAAGAAACTCAGGGGATCTAAACAAAGCAGAAATATTTTCACTGCCCACCTAAAGGCAGGCAGTATTTGGGCCAGTTGGGTCTCAAGGGGGATGAACACACCCTCTCTTTACATTGCTAGATGGCATGAAATGCAAATTTATTTATTTATTTTTCTCATTTTTATACCGCCCTTCCTCCAAGGAGCTCAGAGTGGTGTACATATTTCCTCCCCTCCTTTTTGTCCTCACAACAACCCTGTGAGGTAGGTGGGGCTGAGAGATAGTGACTGGCCCAAGGTCACCCAGGAAGCTTTGTGGCTGAGCGGGGATTTGAACCTGGATCTTCCAGGTCTAAGTCCGACTCCCAAACCACTACACCGTCCTGGTTTTAAATCAAGTTTAAAATCATCCTTGATTTTAAATCAAGTTTAAAATCCCAGAGACCACAATATAGGGCAGAGGCGTCAAAAGGGGTGGTGCCTTGGTGCCCAGAGCCCCAAGTGGTGCCCAGGGCCCCAAGGCGCGGACCCCTGAAGGGGTGGAGTCACTGGCTCAGGAGGGTGCAAACTCAGTGTTGTGAGCGCCGTCCTGACATCTCGCTGGCTCTTCGCAGGTGGGACGGCCGCGTTTCAGCCCTCCCGCCCGCCCTTGGCTCCGAACGTATCCAAAATCAGGCAAAAACGCCAGGGGGTGTTTGAACGCGGGGTGTGATGTCACGCCGCTGCATCACGTGGGGGCAACGCCACAGGGGCGGGGCGGCGGCCCCCCATGTGGGGGCGTAGCGACGCTGCTGATATAGGGGACAAAATACAGCCCCCCTGTATCTGCGGATCTGCTATCCGCAGATTCACTTATCCGTGGATATTGGGAGGCCCCCCGTGTCCCTCCGTGTGTCCCACCAGCCATTAATTTACCTTAAGAGCTGGTGTGTGTCTTCCTTTAAACAAACACTATTATCCCTGTACCCCCCAATAAACACGCCAGACAGGTGCTTGGAGTATATGGTCGCTTTATTAACTGAATAACAATAAAATTGCAGCAGGGCCCTAACTATAAGACCCCCTTTTGGCGTGCAGGCGGCTAGGCTGGGGAAAACGGATCCTAGCTGTCTGCCTCCCCCAAGATCTAAATGGGCATCACATCCTGGCTCAAGGTACGCTTGGTCCACAACCAAGCAACCTATCCCTGCCAACCCGGAAGGGTCGAGGCAGCTGGACAGCGCAGACCAACCTCCAGAGATTCCGTATGGTGATCCTTGCAAATCCAGCCTGGGGGTTTGCCAGCCAGCCGCAGCGATCCGGTACAGCACCTGCTGAGCGGTCCTGGATTACCCCCAGACCTTGCTTACCTCAGGGTGTATGCCAACTAAGCCCTCCCTGGCTACCCCTACCTGCACGCCCACCTACCCAAGCAACCTTACTAAAAATGCTAACATGGTGACAACCTAAGAATAGCCCTCCACAACCCACAGTCTGGGGTAGGCGAAAAACCCATGAACCATAGGCCAATCAGGTTGATGGGAAAAAAATCCTACCCGGCTCCCGATAAAGGGCAACCAGCTAGTCTCAGCCTGAAAGGAGGGCGGGCGGGTGGGGCACGGCAATCCAGAGCGGGACTGAAGAGGGAGAGCACGCTGCGTGTACTCTGCCCACCTCAGCCCCGCCCCTTGGATACCAGCAGCCAATCAGCTGCAGTCACAAGCCCCGTCGACATGTGAGGGGCTGAAGAGGACAACGCGCGGCGGCTCCGTGATACGGGCCGCCGCACCTAAGCAGCAGCATGCTACTTTTAGCGCAGAAGCCAACTGATTGCTAGAGAGGATCAGCTGAAGAACAGGAAGCATACTTCCACTTTTTATTTAAAAAGTGCACTTCAGCTACCTGAAGTTTTTGAGACACTATTTTAAGCAACATTTGGATGTGAACTGGAGATGACAAGGCAAACCTCTCAAATTGCACGCTTACTAAACTCTAAGAAAGTCAATCAGTGGGACTGACAGTTGCTGAATATCCATCAAAACACCTGAAATGGCAAACTTTTCCCAAATGCTTGCATCACAGACCCCCCCCCCCAGGTGCCCATTTAGAATTGTTTTACATTTATCTTACAGACAAAGCAAATATATTGGAGTCTGCATAAGCATATTCCCTCCAGACATCCCTTGGCAATCCAACTGAGCAGATCCTCACAACATACAAATTTCTTAGTATTATCTAGGATTGCTACAATTTAGCTCCAGCATTCATTTTCTACATTTAATATACCGATGATCACAAGAAATAGGAGGACAAATGAGGTTATCAAATTGTAAAAACTCAATTATTGAAGGTGTGTCACTGCCTGACTGCCTTCCATATACAGATGCCGACATTATAATTACTATTGTTACAACTAGGGGGTCATATTAACGTCTGTCTATACCAATTAAACCCTATGACCTTTGGCACACCAATCCAATCAAAGTTAGCGCAGAAGTTAACCGACATAATGCCATCAGTTCTTTCATGTGCTCCAAACTTTGTCCTTTAATAGTCATCGAAGCTGACAGTGTTAACACCCACAATTTCCTCACGCAGTGACACAAAGTGACACAAAGTTCAGTGTAAATTACTTAAAATGCTCCAATCTCTCTTTAATCAGTGAAACTGAAGCCCTATTTGTTCATTAACCTTTAGATTGTTGTGTGCTGAGCTTATAGCAAAATATTATTTTTACAAGTGCTGTCGTTCGCAACCCCGCCCCCTGCCATTCTGGAGATCATATTACAGTGCATTCAGAGCTGACTATACCCAGTGTACCCAGGGAAATAACTACTTGGCCACAATCGTATTCAGAAGCGTCGCGGGGGTTGGTGCGGTGGTGCGGTGGGCCCCAGGGCGTAGGATGTACCTGGAGTCCCTCCGGCGCTGTCGTTGCCGCTTTGGCAGAGCGGGGTTGGGCCCTCCTGCCCTCCCTGGCTCCAAAAGGCTCCGAAATGGCCTTGAAAACGGAGCAGGGGGCGTGGTCAGAGCTGCGTGACATCACAAAACGCCAGATCCTTCACCATGGATCAAGTCCTCCAAGACGCTAGGGGGGGTGTGTCTCTGTCACTTGTAGGCTTCCTCCTACAGGTGGCGGCTCTGTGTTTCCCGGTGCCTTGAATGAGGGGAGGGAAACTTTGGTTTCAATTAGCCAGTCAGATGGCATGGATCACAGGGTCTGCCTCAGCATTGCCCTTAGGGGATGCACCCTCATGAAGAGTGGTCCCCTAGTCCACCTTCCTGGGACCCACCCCCAGCTGGTGTCTGTCCCTGACTCAGTGCCTCCCTGTACTCTGTTGTAAAACAGCAGCTCTCTTTCCTCCTCCCAGTTGGCTCCCCGGTCTATTTCCCTTTCCCCATTTCCTGTCTATTCTCTTCATCATCATCCTCTTCGTTGCCTCCTTCCCCTTCCTCTCTGCCTTCGACCTCTGACATGCTGCCCCCAACTTCCACCTTTTCTCCCGGCTTCTCACCCTTCTCCTCTTTCACTTCTCTTCACCTCTCCCCTGCTGTGGTGCTTGCTTCCTCCCTGGGCAGTGTCCTCTGCCTCAGCTTTCATCCCTGTCTCCCTACCTTACCTTTCTGTCCTTGCTTGTGCCCCAGCAGCCTCTTTTGAGGACTGGTACCAGCTCTCAGCTGCCATCTATTGGAGCTGATGGACAGCCAGTGAGCTGTCACCCAGCTGAGTTTCGGAGGCGCGCATCAATGACATCATTGCCAAGCGCCTCCACAGAAACTCATAGTGAGCCTCAGATGACCATGGTTTGTCCTGTGCCATGCGGAGCCACAGTACGCCACATATGGGCTCTATTTTGACCTCCAGATGAAGATCACAGAGGGAGGACAGCAATCTTATCCCCCCATGTTTTCAATGAAGGTCTGAAAGGGGCTACTATCATCATCTCCATTAACAGGTCTTTGAGATGCATTGATCAGAAACAAACATGGGACCAAAACAAAAATGAGGTTTTACTCCACGAGAATGATGCCACTTTCATACCACCCTCAAATTTCCTTCAAAATAAATTAGGTTGTATGCTAAGTTTAACTATGACTAAGAAAGTTAGCCAAGTCTGTCCCATTGATCATGATTTAGTCATAATTAACTCAAATTAGGCTATAACCCATTCTCTGTCTCCAGCCCACAGAAGGCAGCTTGTCTCATATTGTAGCATAATGTGCTTTGACAGTCAGCCCTAGACAATGCCATGATTTTACACCTTCATACATAGAGAAACTTATTCATGGCCACTAATCTCAACTATCTGTACCTTGGCGGGAGACCCAATCCTGCAAGGATCCTAGTATATGCTTTTATAGCATGCTTTAACCTTACAGCTCATTCTGACTGGCTCTTCATTCATTAGTTTCTACAAACTCCTTTCACATACAGATTTTGAGCTGTCATAGACTTGCCAGGGACCAAAGAGAGAAAGATAAGTTTTAATTTTCCATACAGGGCTGTTATATTCCATTTGTTCCCAGCAAAGTAGAAACTCCATTCCAATTCCTTTGCCTTTCACTTCCAGAACCATTTTAACGAAGATATAACTATCAGGAATATGAATGATTTGATTCAAGCAAGCTGAACTGCTCTTCCAGATCGCAATGAGTCTTCATCCTCAACTCTTGTTCCCAGCACAGTCATCCTCGGTTCCTAAATAAATTATCACATGGCACCTTGAGATGTAAAACAGAGCAGCTGCTGTGATTTACAGGGCCCACAATCACGCTGCGACATCTTGAGATGTGATGAAAAAAGGCACAGAGTCGTTGAATAAAACAATCTGAAGTGCTAAGCTAATGACTGAAAACCAGAGAAAACATATGTGCCTTCTGCAAGGGGAGAAAAGTGGGGAGGGAGGATCATGAAAAGGAAAGGAATGCAAACAGCTGATACGAGGAAGAAACGGAAACATGACAGTGTAGGAAAGATGGGAAGACCTCTTTTCATTTATCCCTGTATAAAGCCAAAGGCTGAGACTACTTGATCTAGCTGTTTCGGTAGCCAAGAGCTGGAAGTGGTTTATGTATACCCTAAAACAGTGGTTCCCAAACTGTGGGTCACAAACCACCAGTGGGTCGCAATCCGATTTTTGCTGGGTCGCGAACAGTCTACCACCTGAGCCTCTGCTCAGTGGTCATTGGCTCGTTCTGGGTTTCATTGTGTCGTGTTCTCGATGACGACTGTGTTTTTATCACTCATCAGCGAGAACATGATGGGACAAGGACCAGAGCGGCTGAAGACCACTGAGCCGAACCTTGGGCAGCAGGCTGTTCGTATTAAAAAAAAAAAAACCGAAAGTTCGGAAACTCAGACATTTTGGCGGTGACGTGATGACATCATCGTGTTTCAATGATAAGTGCCCATTTTAATCAGTGTAAGGGGGCATGCATGCTTATTTACTGTAATGCTACTTGTAGTGTGTACTAGGACAGTACTAGGGAGTGAATGAAAAAGAAAGCTAGCATTCCACATGGGGAAAATATGTATGGAAATGGGGTTGTAACTGGCCACACGTCCCTTCTCAGTTGGGTTTGGCACACATGTTTTCATGTTCCTCTTGTATTACATCTAGAACACATGTAATAACATGCACACATGGAGGAACAACAAGAGTGCAGGACCATATCTGTAGGATAATTGCACATCTCAATGGCATTTGGCATTTAACAGGGACCACCAGCGAGTCTGAGATATAGGTGGAAACAGAGTTTATGGGGGGGGGATAATTGTATAATAAGTGGGAGAGGAATTCAAGACTAACATGCAATAAAATAAGCGAGCAGGGATTTAAAAGGCTATATGTATCTAACCGACACAGCCTTATGCAACAAAAACCTAAGTGATGTCAGTTACTAAGGAAGGAACTGTGTACACCACCCTGCTCTCCTTTGAGGAAGGGTGGTATAAAAATATGAAAAATAAAATAGAAGGGGAAGTTAATGTGCAGGCACAAAATGGAGGGGTGAGGGAGATGAGAGGGTGATGTGTTGCTCATGAAGGATATAGTACAGGGATGGCTAAACTGCGGCTCCTGAGCCACATGCGGCTCTTTGACGTGTAATGTGCGGCTCTCGGAAATATGTTGGCTGAGCTCCTTTTTGCATCACAATTAATATAAAGAAATTTATTAATATAAGAAATTTTCAAGCTTTATAATTATTTACCTGGTATAAACTGAGAGTCCACTGGGTTAAAACATACGTTTAATGTTCATGGTGAGTAAATATATTTTAAGAATTTAAATGCTTCTTAAAATATTGTGGCTCTCAAACATCTGAAGTTTATTGTATGTGGCTCTTTGGTCACCCCTGATATAGTGATAAATTTCTATGGAAATTTGGGGATTACTCAGGGAGCAATGAGGCTGAAAGGAGAAAAGGGGTTCAGGGTGCTCTGAAAGGAGAAAGAAGGAACAGGAGACTAAAAGAAAACGGGACACCAAGCTGAGGTGTGGAGTCAGGACTGCAGTTTAGCTGTCTATAATTTAGAAACAGATCTTGAAGACGAACCTTAGCCAATTTTAAGCAGCCCCAGCGGGGAGCTTGCTCAATATATCAGTCAGGTGAATGGGGAGAAATGTAGCCTCCAGTTGTGCATGTTGTTGCCCACCTGATAAATCAGTGAAAGGCAGGGTTCCTGATAAGCTGCACCTCCATGCTGCCATGCAGCTCAAAGCCAGGCTCCACACACCATGGAGCTTGGCAACCAGGACGTTCGTGTGATGTCATCGCCGAGCATCCAGAGATGGTGTCGCAACACAGTCACAACGCTGCACAGGAAGAAAAGGGGTCCATGTACTGGCGTACTTACAGGGAATATAGGTTAAGGGGCTTCTATAAAAGCAATTATAGAATATATAATTATATATTTATATAAATATAATTATAGAATTATATAATATAATATAATATAATATAATATATATAATAATATAAAATATAAAATATAATATAATATAATATAATATAGAATATAATATAATAAGAATATAGGTTAAGGGGCTTCTCCTTCATGGATCATTGCCTTGTCGTGGCGAAGGGGCTTGCGTAACTCAATGAAGCCATGAGCTATGCCATGCAGGGACACCCAAGACGGACAGGTCGTAGCAGAGAGTTCTGACTAAAAGTGATCCACTGGAGAAGGAAATGGCAACCCACTCCAGTAACCTTGCCAAGAAAATCCCATGAACAGTACCAAAAGGCTAAAAGATATGACGCCGGAAGATGAGCCCCTCAGGTCGGAAGGTGTCCAATATGCTACTGAGGAAGAGCGGAGGACTATTCCAAGTAGACCCAGAAAGAGTGAAGCGGTTGGGCCAAAGCCAATAGGACGTCCAACTGTGGATGTGTCTGAGGTTGAAAGGAAAATCCAATGCTGCAAGGAGCAATACTGCTTAGGAACATGGAATGTGAGGTCTATGAATCAAGGCAAGCTGGATGTGGTCAAAAATGAGATGATAAGATTGAACATTGACATCTTGGAAATCAGCGAACTAAAATGGACGGGCATGGGCGAATTTAAGTCAGGTGACCATCATATCTATTACTGTGGGCATGAATCCCTTAGAAGAAATGGAGTAGCCCTCATAGTCAATAAAAGAGTGGGAAAGGCAGTACTGGGGTGCAACCTCAAAAACGACAGAATGATTTCAGTTCGAATCCAAGGCAAACCATTCAACATTACAGTAATCCAAGTGTATGCCCCAACCACTGATGCCGAAGAAGATGAAGTTGACCGGTTCTATGAAGACCTACAACACCTTCTAGAACTAGCACCCAAAAAAGATGTCCTTTACATCATAGGAGACTGGAATGCTAAAGTAGGAAATCAAGAAATAAACGGAACAACAGGCAAGATTGGCCTTGGAGCGCAAAATGAAGCAGGGCAAAGGCTAACGGAGTTCTGTCAAGAGAACACGCTGGTCATAGCAAACACTCTTTTCCAACAACACAAGAGGCGACTCTACACATGGACATCACCAGATGGTCAATACCGAAACCAGATAGATTATGTGCTTTGCAGCCAAAGATGGAGAAGCTCTATACAGTCAGTAAAAACAAGACCTGGAGCTGACTGTGGCTCAGATCATGAGCTTCTTATTGCAAAATTCAGGCTTAAACTGAAGAATGTAGGGAACACCACTAGACCAGTCAGATATGACCTAAACCATATCCCTTATGAGTATACAGTGGAGGTGAAGAATAGATTTAGGGCATTAGACCTGGTAGACAGAGTGCCTGAAGAACTATGGACGGAAGTTCGTAACATTGTACAGGAGGCAGCAACTAAAACCATCCCAAAGAAAAAGAAATGCAAGAAAGCAAAGTGGCTGTCAGATGAGGCTTTACAAATAGCTGTGGAAAGAAGGAATGCAAAAAGCAAAGGTGAAAGGGAAAGATATAAACAACGGAATGCAGATTTCCAGAGAATAGCAAGGAGAGATAAGAAGGCCTTCTTAAATGAACAATGCAAGGAAATCGAGGAAAACAACAGAATGGGGAGGACTAGAGATCTCTTCAAGAAAATTGGAGATATCAAGGGAACGTTTTGTGCCAAGATGGGCATGATAAAGGACAAAAAAGGCAGAGACCTAACAGAAGCAGAAGAGATTAAGAAGAGATGGCAAGAATATACAGAAGAACTATACAAGAAAGATCTGAATGTTCCTGATGACCACGCTGGTGTGGTCACTGACCCAGAGCCGGACATCCTAGAGAGTGAAGTCAAGTGGGCCTTAGGTAGCATCACTAACAACAAAGCTAGTGGAGATGATAATATCCCAGCTGAGCTACTTAAAATCCTAAATGATGATGCTGTGAAAGTGCTGCACTCAATATGCCAACAAATTTGGAAAACTCAGCAGTGGCCAAAGGATTGGAAAAGGTCAGTTTACGTTCCAATTCCAAAGAAGGGCAGTGCCAAAGAGTGTTCAAACTATCGCACAATTGAACTCATTTCACATGCTAGCAAGGTTATGCTCAAAATCCTACAAGCTAGGCTTCAGCAGTACGTGGACCGAGAACTACCGGACGTACAAGCTGGGTTTCGAAGAGGCAGAGGAACTAGAGATCAAATTGCCAACATGCGCTGGATCATGGAGAAAGCACGAGAGTTCCAAAAAAACACCTACTTCTGCTTCATTGACTACGCAAAAGCCTTTGATTGTGTGGATCACAACAAACTGTGGCAAATTCTTAAAGAGATGGGGGTACCAGACCACCTTACCTGTCTCCTGAGAAACCTGTATGCGGGTCAAGAAGCAACAGTTCGGACCGGCCATGGAACAACCGACTGGTTCAAAATTGGGAAGGGAGTACGGCAAGGCTGTATATTGTCACCCTGCCTATTTAACTTATATGCAGAGTACATTATGAGAAATGCAGGGCTGAATGAATCGCAAGCCGGAATCAAGATTGCCGGGAGAAATATCAACAACCTCAGATATGCAGACAATACCACCCTAATGGCAGAAAGTGAAGAAGAACTAAAGAGCCTCTTGATGAGGGTGAAAGAGGAGAGTGCAAAAGTTGGCTTGAAACTCAACATTAATAAAACTAAGATCATGGCATCTGGGCCCATCAATTCCTGGCAAATAGAAGGGGCAGAAATGGAAGCAGTAACAGATTTTACTTTTCTGGGCTCCAAGATCACTGCAGACGGAGACAGCAGCCATGAAATTTAAAGACGCTTACTCCTTGGAAGGAAAGCTATGGCAAACTTAGACAGCATAATAAAAAGCAGAGATATCACCATGCCAACAAAAGTTCGCATAGTCAGGGCGATGGTGTTCCCAGAGGCAATGTATGGTTGCGAGAGTTGGACCATAAGGAAGGCTGAGCACCGAAGAATAGATGCTTTTGAACTGTGGTGCTGGAGAAGACTCCTGAGAGTCCCTTGGACTGCTAGGAGATCAAATCAGTCAATCCTAACTGAAATCAACCCTGACTGTTCCCTGGAAGGACAGATACTAAGGCTGAAACTCAAATATTTTGGCCACCTAATGCGAAGAGAGGAGTCTCTGGAGAAGACTCTGATGCTGGGAAAAATTGAAGGCAAAAGGAGAAGGGGAAGGCAAAGGATGAGATGGTTAGACAGCATCACCAATGCAACGAACATGAAAATGAGCGAACTCAGGAAGATAGTGGAGGACAGGAAGAAGGCCTGGCGGGACATGGTTTATGGGATCACGAAGGGTTGGACACGACTTAACGACTGAACAACAGCAACAATAAAAGCAAGCGAGGAGGAAGACTTGGGCTCCTACTATTGTGGTTTAAAAACAGATCCAGTATGTGCATTGCACAGTCTTACAGAAGCAACATGTACTCTAGACTGACAAGGGAACTGACATTTCTCAGAGGGACAGAGTAATAAACAAACTGTGCTGTCAATTTGACAGTACTCAGGGAGGAGGAAGAAACAGTGGTTTATATCTTTCCTATATCTCCTGTAATGGTATCTCAGGCACATTGAAGCAAGGAAGAGTGGATTGGGGAAATGGGTGATATCTCCCCTTCTAGGTATCCTGTTTCACCGAGCCTGTCTGCTCTTAATTCAGCTGCAGTATATCCCTCTGACCATGCTATTAGGGTTAACATAGTGCCTTTGTGACATCAGCAGTGATTAGACCAATCCCCATCCTTATTTTAGAGCCCTTTGTCCCTTTCCTTAGATGCATTGGTTGCTAAGCAAGCAGGTTTGCTTTGAGTTCAGGGTGTGTATTGGTTGCTGATGTCACAAAGGAACTGGGTTCACTCCCCTCTTGAGTTTCTAGGAGAAAGGGACATTTTGCTGAGGCCCATGCTCACAAACAACACAATATACCGGTATTACCTTCTCTTGTCTTGCAGCTTTCAAATAATGTCTCTTGCCTGTTCCAGCAAAGCAGTTTGGTATGAGGATGGACAAACAGGTAGACCAGATTCACAATGGTGAAATTTAGAGAGGATGTTATTATTAATTAATTAATATTTATACAGTATACCGCTTTTCAACAACAACAAAATTTATTCGCAAAGCGGTTTACATAGCAAATCAAATCAATAAATGGCTCCCTGTCCCCAAAGATCTCATAGTCTAGAAAGAGATGGAGAAGAGCCACCAGCAACAGCCACTGGAAAAGATGCCATGCTGGGGCGAAGAGGGACGGTTGTTCTCCCCTGCTTATATAAGAGAAGCACCACTTTAAAATAGCCGTCTAGCAATACACATGAGCTCTTGTTTCTTCAAGATCTCAAAAAGGCACCTACATTGAGGTTTTGGTAATATTTACTTGAATTGCATTTGTTTCAATTCACTTACCGTAGGCTGTAATCCCATATATGTTTTCCTGGGAGCAAGTCCCACTGAATTCAGTGAGACTTACAGCCCAGTCCAGCCCAAGGCCTCAGCGGCACAATTCAGGCACAATTGCAGCCTAAGTGCTTTAGGCCCGAGTTGTGCCTGAATTGTGCCGCAGAGTCCGAATTTGTGCTGCAATTGTGACTGAATTGGGTTCCGGCACAATTCAGGCACAACTGCACAATTCAGGCACAATTGCAGCCTAAAAGTGGGCGTGTTGGGGGCGTGTCGGGGGAGTGAAGGGGCGGTTACAAATTTGTTCCAGTTCCAGACACTGGAGAGCCCCTGACACGCCCCCTCAAGCCCAACTCAGGCACAAAATTTGGGTCAACAAAAAGGGTGGACCCAAATGTGAGGAGACCCATAGGAGCCATTTTACCTTACCCACACCAGCCCTCTCCTGAAAAGTACTAACACCCTGGGCCCGAGTTGTGCCTGAGTTAGGACGGAACAGTTGTGGCCTAATTCTGGAACTGGACCAAATAGTTACCCTATCAGCACCCAGCCCCACCCAGCCTCTTTCCCACAAAAGCCCAGCCCCAGCCCTCCACTCATTCTCTCTCTCTCTCTGAGCACGTGGCGTGGGGTTCTGTCCCCCAGCAGCCACAAAGCGGGACTCTGAAAACTTTTCTAACACCCCACTTCTCTCTTCTCTTCTCCTCTCTGCCCCCCTCTAGGGCAGAGAGGGCTGTTCTGCCTGTGGCCAAACTGTTTACTGCTGTGCCTGGGCAGCTGTCTCCATGCAAGTGTTTGCTAACCCATGTCTTTCTCCCAGCCCCTCTCCCCCCCCCACAGGCAACAACACCAGCAGGTAAGTGCAGGTAAGAGCAGGGTTCGTGCTGACATGTGGTCTGACTTCTGCCTCTTTGCATAGAGAAATATAGGTAGGATACATGCCTCTATACCAATGTCTTGTCTCATAGCTGCCTGCATAGCCTGCCATGATATGCCTCTTTACCAATGTCTTGTCTCATAGCTGCCTGCATAGCCTGCCATGATATGCCTCTTTACCAATGTCTTGTCTCATGTCTGCCTGCAATGCCTGCCATGATATGCCTCTGTACCAATGTCTTGTCTCATAGCTGCCTGTATTAATGTGAGCACACAATGCCATGAGTGTGGAACTGTAACCCATATGTAGACACCAGCTGTTTCCCCCCCCCCTCTTTTCTCCACAGGGTCTACTGACAGGTCAGTATTGCTAGGATTGCCATGGTTGTGACCCCCAAGTTGTGTTGTTGTCTCTCTCTTTGACCCCTTTCCCTTACAGGATCATGCTCACCTTACACCCAGGGAAGGAGCGCAGACCATGCTATGTGTCTCACACCACTCAGCTGTGTTTGATTTCTCTCCCTGCAGGCCTTTGCAACCGGCGCACTGGCATTCCTTCAATGATGATTGCTACCACACAGCAGCTGCCATGGAACACCCTGTGATTTATGTCTCCCCAGGAATGTCCACCACCACCTACCTTCTGGGGAGCACCCCTGGGCCCACAGTCTGGTTGCCCCATGGTTGTCTGCCTCGATGCTGCCAGAGGTCTGGGAGCCTGCCCTGCAACCCTCTTCAGCTGCTGCTGGTGCTCCACCTCCCTGGCTGCCTACTTGCTGTCCCTCCCCTTTCTGTGGAGCAGGCTGTGGTTCCACAGGGGAAGAGCCTGCGTCTCCAGGTCCATGGGGCACGCCTGCTGCTGCTGCTACGTTCTGAGTGGCTGCTGTGCCTACCCCTGGCAGCCTCGCCTGGCCATCTCTGCCAATGTTCCAGAACAATAAAGATGCCCCTTGGGCAAAGGCCCCTTGAACAACATGACCCCAATGTTACACAAGCACTGCCCCCCACACACAGAGACAGCGCCCAGCACACAAGGCCCTGCATGAATCCCAGCCAGGGCCTGCCACAGCCAGCCCAGGGAGAACACAGAGGGGGGCCGCCAGCCCCTCTGGGCTCAGAGGGGAGGGGGGAGTTGGGGGGCCTCTCAGGCAGGCAACCACTGACAGGCGACATGGCGCACGTCCGCGAAGAGCTCTTTCAGCAACCGGGGCTCTCACCCACCCTCGGTCCGCCCGTCAACGGCGTCCGTTTCCGCCCTCAGTCCGCCCGTCAACGGCGTCCATTTCCGCCCGTCAACGGCGTCCGTTACCACCCTCGGTCCGTCTGCATGAGAGGCGGCCGTTGCTGCATTGCCTCCATCTGCGAAGTGACCCCTGTGTCCCTATTGGTCTCTGCAGACCCCTCTCCCTGTATCCCTCTCCCACCAGCCTTGTTGTCTGTCTGTTTCTGACCCACCCGTGCCCCTCCCCAGCACCCCCTGTCTGTGTGCCTGCCTCCCCTCCCACTCCCTGATGATGGACGCTGGCATCCCCCACCCCGCTGGAGCTCCTGCCGCGAGGCGCCGACGTTGCCCCATCTGGGGGTGTGATGAGCTGCGTGAGCCCTTCACGCTCGCAGCAGACAAGCCCAAGGCATCTCTCGGTCTTGGCTGGGGCACAGAGCAGAAGGCATGCCGGGATGCCTTCTTTGTGGGCATAGCCATGGCCCTCGAGACCCAGGGCTTCAGGCAGCGCACGGGCATGTCCTGGCAGAGGTGGTTCCAGACTTCATGAGACCCCCCTTGTGTGTGATGTTCCCCCCCATGACTCCCACGTGCAGCCTCACCGTGGCTTGGGGGTGGCATCGCTTTCTGCAGGAGGGAGGGCAGTGGCACTCCCCCCTGCAGCAGGTGGCTAATGCCCAGGGTGCCCTGGGGCAGCTGGCACTGGCACAACCTCTGCCCTTCAGCTGACTGTCGCACGCCCAGTGCCTGCAGGCCCACCTGTGGCTGCCCATCTGCTGCGAACGCTGCAGCAGCTGTGGTAGGTGCACGCAGACGGGCTGAGGAAGGGGCTCTTCGCTTCCACAAGACTGACAGCTCCCCACAGGGGCCTGCCTGCCTCTGCGGTAAGTTTTGCCTCGATCCTGGCCCACTGCTCTTGCCTCCTGCCTAACTCAGGCACAGTTGCAGCCTAACTCGGTCCTATTTTGGGCCCCAATTGTGCCACAATTGGGTCTCAACTGTGCCTGAGTTGGGCTGAGTTGGGCTGGACTGAGCCCTTATTTACATGCATAGGATTGCACTGTAACTAGCGTAATAATAAATTAAGGCTGAAATCCTGTACACATAATTTAATGTATCTTTATCCCGCTTTCCCCCCCCCCCCATTACTGTGGGCACTAAAGGTGGCTAACAACAACATATATAATATGCATAAAGTCAGTTTAAAACAATTTAAAATAATTTCAAGCAATCATACAACATTCTAAAACTAAAACAAGGAGCAGCAGACAATAAATCTAAAAACTTAACATAGCAAAAGTAAAAGCAGCAATAAAAGTGACAATAAGCAGCACATACCTAGGAGTAAGCCCCATTGAACTTACTTCTGAATAGATATGCCTAGAATTGCACTGTTTACGACCAATGATTAAACAGTTACCATTATTTAATCCACAAGCAGCCTTAATATCAATATGTACATTGTTGTTTGTCTCTTTAGTCAACTGGCTCTTGAGTCACATTACAAGACAAAATGGGTTTCTCCTAAACTTACGGCACAATCCTGCCTAACTTTAGAGTGACGGAGTGCTCTAAAACGTCACAAAAATGCCGTAAGGCACTTTTTTGACGACTTGGGTGTAAGCGGTGCTGGGGCAAAGACCGGCACAGCTCACACTGCCATGGAACTTACCCATCTTCTGCCACCACAGGTGCAGGGGTGGGCGGAACAGGGAGCCCAGGCTGGGAGGGGGCGGGGATATCGGCGGCATGCTCCACTGATATCCTCAGCCCCTTCCCGGTCCGGGTCAGCCTTATACGGCCTCCCCGAATGTACGTCAGGTCCAGACCTGGTGTGCATTCAAGGAGACCCATAGGCCCTGGGCTCACTTACACCTGGGGAAGGGGACAAATATCCCCTTCTCCTGAGGTGTGGACTAGCAGCCCCGGGGCAGCCCGCAATGGGCTCAGGATGCAGTGGCCGGTCCTTTAGACTGGCCACGCATACGTACGCAGGATTGGGCTGTTAGTAATGGTTAAGGAAGTTAGTTGTGACTAAGTTTAGAATACAATCAAAGCACTCCCAGCATTTAAAAACATAGCAAGCATTCTCAAAAAAAAAATTTTAGTAAAGGGGGAATCAAAATGTGGTTTTGCCTGTATTTATGTTGTTTCAAAGACTGGAGCCCTAGTAGGATCAAGTTCTCCCAATCTGATTTGGCACTGGGCTCAGCAAAATTAGCTATTCCCACACCCATGCCCCTCAACACTAAGGATGTCATGTGCAAAAATGACATTTCCTTGGGTCTCTAGCACCTGCAATGCTGCTGTAAAACCTCATTTTTCTAACTTCCATACAGTGATGATAAGCAACAGTACAGACCACTGTTTCTTTGTTCCATAATTTCCAATTGTCTCTTTCTACCCAATTTCCATGGAGCTTTGCCAGGAAATTATTGGGCCTTCTCTTGTTACTTCCAAAAGATAGCACAATTGGTAATGTTAGTTCATGCCCAATTCGGAACTGCTGTAGAAAAAAACGTCCAGAGATCATTTTTTTTCCTTCCTTCTTTCAATGAGTAATGGTAGCTTCTGCTTTGATCTCTCAGAAGAGAAATGTGATAATTTCTTTTTAAAAACATTTTACACCTGCCTAGCAGGTGCTAAGAGCTGTAGCGCAAGATAATTAGCACATCAGATGGAAACCAGAGTGTTTTTCCTGAACATAGAAACCCTATATTAGTGCATTGCATTTAACGTCTCAGCACTACAAAGAAGCCAAAACCTATGTTCGTTTCCATATGCTGTCAAAAAGTGCCTCCCATTTTTAGCAAGTATCGGATTAAGTTGCAAACAGATTTGTCCTGTTTTGAAGTCATTGTTCCTGGTGTTAAGCTTCCCGTCTTCCATGAACCCTGTTCCAATGTGCAGAATTGCCATAGTTACAGCACCTCCATGCGCATGCTAGAAAGCCCTTCCTCTGTTGCTGTCACACTCTAACATGACACCTCCATGTTCATGGAGGACATTGTAAATGATAGCATTTATGTCCTCCCTGTAATAGAGAACACAGTGTGTTCAGTGTCCCCCATCGGAGAGGTTCTCACCCTGAGTACAGCGTTTGTTGCTTCAGAGAAATGCTGTACTTGTGGTTTGAGAGTGTGGTGTGGGAGGTGTGGTTCTAGAGTGCATTGGCAGAAGGATGGGGCTTTCTGGCATTCTCACAGAGGTCTTCTGAACAGGGCTTTGCTGTTATAGTCTGGACAGCCCAATCCTGCCTAAATTCCCCATGCCGATGCAATGAAACCAGTGCGGGCTACGCTGTATTCCGCGGGGGAATTTAGCAGGCAGGAGGTCTCCTCAGAGTAAGGGGACATTTGTCCCCTTGCCATGGGAAAAGCCCCAGCCACTGCTATGATCAACTCGGCCCTGCGCCAGCTATATTGCTGGTGCAAGTCTGAGTTGATCCATTTCGGCAGATCAGGCTCGGGAAAGGGGACAGGATACGATGTGAACAGGCAATGCCAATCCCACCCTTCCCAAGCCTGATAGGGTTAAAAGAAGGGGGGAAATTGAACAATAAAAGGAAACAACCTGCCAGACTCTTCCTCTCTGAGCCATAATAGATAAAGGTTTTGACTTTGATAAGGGAGAAATATTTATGTTGAAAACTGATTCATAATAAGTCATGATCCTGGCAAAGGGTCCAAGGAGAGGTAAGTAAAAAATAATTCTTACTTATCCCTCCATAGGCCGCCTGGCCTCCAATGGGTCTCCTTGGACCTATGCCAGCTACTTTACTGGCCTAAGTTCAAGGAGATGCAGGGGGTGGTTTGGGGTAGGGAAAGGGGGATAGGAGAGGGCGGCAGTTGATTCCATTAAAAAGCAGTGGAACAGCAGTAGAGAAGAGATTATTGTTCTCTCTGTAGTGTTAGATTGACCCATTCATTCAAGCCATCCATGGAAGCTACAGTCATCCCATGAATAATGTGGATTTGTGAACTAGACCGGTCCCATGCCAAGCTGGCATCCCTGTGCACACTGCAACAATGACTGTTCCACTGATATTAGCCAAAGCTAGTGTGATTTAAATAGCTCGCAAGGAAAGACAGCTTGGTAAGTAGAATGAGTCATGTCTAGACACCTGCCTACCTAAAACATTCACTCACTATTTATAGCAAGCTGTACATCAAAGGCATTTAAAAAGCAACATATAAGTTTCTCTTGACTCTTTTTTCAACAGGAACGGGATTGTTGCACCTAGTTTGTTCATAAATCAACTAATAAGCTCAAGAGGTTGCTTAGAAGCTGAGGATAATCAACCGGGAATGCAGCATTTACTGGCTTTTGTGGCTTTCTCCTGAGCCTTGTGATATTTGCTATTGTATCTGATGAGACACTTCAGCACCTGGGAATATATAGGAAAATCTATTCCTCTCTTCGCTAAAACCCCAATCTGGCAAACTCCTCCATGGCATTTCGCAAGGGAGGCAACGTAAGGTGCCTGGTTTAGAGAATGAAAATGGTCTCCCCAACTGGTAAATGAATTGATGGTCTCTCACATCCAAAAGGAGCTCTGAATCTATTGCAAACATTCTTTAAACACTTATGGAGGAAGGACAGCTGCGGTAACAAGCAGGTAGAGGTGGAAATGCTGTCAAGGGCTTGCTTCTTTGGAGAACAAGGTCAACACTCCACTGTCCTAGACCAGGGGTTCTCAATCCCTTCCCGGTCAAGTACCACCTCTGGCACCACTCTCCTGATGTGTACCACTGGAAGTGACTGGCGATGACATCATCATCAGTTACTTCCGGGTTCTCAGGTCTTTGGAGGCCAGAAAATGCAGGTAGGAGGCTCTGGATTGGTGGGAGGACTCTTCTCAGTCGCCAAAGGCAGGAGCCTCTCAGGAGTGAAAACACGTTGCTGAAAGCGCTGCGTAGGAGCGGGGTTCCAAAGGTCTGAGTACCAGCAGCAGTCGGCTGAAGTACCACTGGTGGTACTAGTACCACTGGTTGAGAACCCCTGTCCTAGACAAAGGGTTGACTTAATATGATGGTCCCAATGTACAAGGCCATCCTTTCTAGGAGGCTAACTGAAGCAATTGCCACAGGCAGCAGATTGTAGGGAGTACCCACTTCCTTCCCCCCACTCGCCTCTGTTGCTCCTCCTCCTCCTCCCACTACTGGAATTAAAAAAGAAAGAGGGGAGCAGAGCAGAAGAGGAAATGTGAAGAAGATGCTCAATGCTGAGCCCCCCCCCCCCCGTCTCCTCCACACTTCTTCCACTCTGTCCCACTCTTCCTTTTCCAATCCAGGAAATGAGAGGAGCATCAGCTGGCACATCGCCAGGTAAAGGGTGTTTGCATTTGGCACTCCGCATCAAGGGCCAGAAGACCTTGGGACAACCCTTCCTACATAGAGGCCATCAAAAAGGACTTCCCATCTAAGCAGTCCATGTGATTGAACCATGTTCACAACATTCTCCCCTTGTATGCTAATCCATCCATGTGCAATTTCCTACTCCGATCCCACAATTTGTATGGGCCATGCATAGTCTCCAAGTCTCCAGAGTCTCCAAAATGTCATGCAGATTTTTACATATTACATCTGGAGTTGCCACTAACATTTAACTAAAAGCAAAAGTCAAAGGTGACCTGGGAAAACCTCTGAGGAATTTCCAAGAAAGCTAAAAGGATTTCACTAAGACTAGCAATATACTCCAAACCTTAGCCACGCTTAGCGGAAGCAGCTTCTGTGAGCAGCACAAAGAGCAGAATGCTCTTCCTGTATTTGCTCCACTACTGAACCCAGCTATCTACTTTGGAGAAGAATGACATCAGATTGAGGATGCTTCCACATTTTCACCATTCCGCCAAAGAAGAACTGTTGTTTTCAGAATGCATTGGTAATTTGTGTGGCAATAGAATATCATCTGTGGGTGCTGACTTCTCCTTCTGCATTTGTTTGCTCTTGCTTGAACCTGCTCTATCTAGCCCAGAATTGTTTACTCTGATCAACAGCAGTTCTCAGATGGAGATCTTTCCCAGCCCTTGCTTCTTGAGACCCTTCAACAGCCCAGTCCTATTGGGACTGTATACTGGCTGAAGGTGCATTCCACCAACAAAGGCCACCTTATGGCAGTCATAAAACCCACCCCCAGTAGTATGTGAGTGTGTGTGCTGCAAGAGTGCTGGTGGAGAGGTTGGAGTGGTTTCTTGCACAATGGTGGATCATCGTGGGCCCGCTGACAAAGGTAGGCTGGCAGGGGAAGCGAGACGGGGCAGGGAGAGGGCAGAAAGGCATGGCAACAGGGGTGGGGGAAGGGTGGATTAGATCCATGAAGGGGGGTGGGTTTGGTGGTGGAGGTAGCCACCAAATCTTAGCCCCCTTCCCAGGCAGCAAGAATACTGTATACTTTTCTGGGAGATGAGAGAAGGCCCAAAGTTTAGAAGCTAAGAGGAAGTATGCCCAAGGAATCCATAATAACGCTCCAGTTTGGACCTGATTACCTGCTCTGGCTACTATTTAGCTTCTGGGCTCGGTTCATGGTGCAGTCATTTATCTTTCAAACCCTTAGTAGCCTGGGACCTTCATGCCATAGGGAGCACCGTACTCGATAAGTAGTATCCCATCCATTGGGCTCTCCTGGGGAGGCCTTGCTCTCCCCTCCTTTTTTCATTATGGTCAGAAATGTGAGGGTGCAGACGAGAGTCTTTTCTTCTGTGGACCATGCCATTTTGAACACCTTTCAGTGGGGGAGTCACCTGGCCCCATCCTTACACAGTTTCTGTCACCAGTAAAAATAGGGTCAAAGCTCAGTTTTATGCTGCTTTGTTATTTTATTACCTGTGTCAGAACCCAAGCCGACACCCCCCACTGAGGTAGCTATCCAGCGGGGGGGGGGGGTGTTGGCGGATAGGTAGGCTTTGTAGGGGAAAAGGGAATGATTTCCCCTTACCCCTTCGTAAGCCTCCTGCTCCACAATGGGTCTCCTTGGACCTGCACCAGTTCAGTTCTGTAGCTCTCCTTTTTTTGTGGCTTTAAATAGTATGGTGTTTTACATTCCCATTGCTTTCTTATGTATTGTCTTGTGCCTTCCTTTCATTGGAAAAGTGATGCCTAAATGCTATAAACATGGATTTTTTAAAAGATAAAAATCTATGGAAGATGGTCAGATCGTGGTGTAAATACCTATCCAATTTTCATTAGTTTCTAATGACACAACTGCACAGGGACTTCTCCTGAAGTGTGTTTAGTGCCCAAACTGGAAACATTACCTGAAAAAGAAGATATGAGGTGACATGGGGCAACCGTGTGCTTCATGTTGTGTGAACAGCATAGTCTGCGCTGGGCCACTTTTCATCCTTGCCCGCTCTACAGAGAACATGAGGGACCAGTGTGGGATCAAGTGAGTGGGAGTGAATTCGGATTGGCTCCCCTTCATTGGCTTTTTTTTTTTTGGAAAGGGCTCAGCTTATTTCTGAGCCAGTGCAAAGTGAGCATGGAACAGCTTCCCGTGTTTAATAACAAGTGCATTTTATATGTGTTAACCTTTATTTTCAAATCTCATATGAGCACAACGACAAAGAAAAAGACCAGAAAAATTACATTTGGTAGTAATTTTTCATGATGTTTTTAATGTACCATTCTTTTTGTAAGTCACTTTGGCAGCTCTTCAGCTAAAAAGCAACTAATACAAGCATAAAAGGAATAAGAAGAGAGTCCTATTGAAGTTGAACAAAGCATCTGAATGACGGTGTGTGTTCCAAAACGTGTGGTCTGCAAAGTCACTTCTCTGGGCTGCTCAAGGGCTTTATGCCTTTTCCTACAGTGTCTTCTCTGCTCTGGAGAAAGGCTCTGCTGCACTTATACTAGGAGTGGTGAAGGAAGCCATTCCCAACCTGCAGCATGCTGACAGTGCAGTTTGGGTTTTAATTAAGGCTTCAGTAAACTTTTTTTTTCTGAAAGTGCTAAGCACCTCTCTAAATGAAGACCTGGTTATGTGAGAAACCGACATTCCGATGACATACGCATGGGTGGATATCCCTTGTTGTAGCGCTCCTGGCCTGTCTGCCTTTCATTCCAGTTACTCTCCACTTGGATTTCTTCACAAGTTCCTGTCAAATAACTCATTGTCATTGTAATCTAATAGACCTCAACATGCTCAGCTGGAATCTGTGCTGCACAGGAAATCTCCAGCAACTACTGCCGGAGGCAAGTGTTAGATGTCACAAACAGGATCTGGAGAATCCATTCTGCAGAGTGCACTTCTGGGGGGAGAAACTGGGGAGGTGCAGCAGAAAACAAGGCTGAGCCTGAACACGAGATCAGTATCTTAATGCCAATGCCCATGCAGAACATAAAGATTCTGGGCACATTAGGCCTTCCCTTGGGTTTGCCAAAGCATATAAGCATGTTCTTCATAGCATGTACACACACAGTGGCGTCGCTGGAGGTGGGGCAGAACGCTACGTTCTGCACCACACTGACCTCTGTTACTCACCAGCACAAGATGGCCCTGCCCCCTTGCCTTCAGAGCCATTCAGTGGGGTGAAGGCAATGCACAAGAGACTCCCTGCGTGTTGCCTTTGCCCCACTGAATGGCTCCAAAGGCGAGGGGGCAGGGCCAACTTGTGCGGGTGAGAAACGGAGGTCAGCACGGTGCGGGACGTAGCGTTCCGCCCCACCTCCAGCGACGCCACTGCACACACATACAGCGCAATCCTAACCAACTTTCCAGCTCCGGTGCAGCAGCAATGCAGCCCCTGGGTAAGGGAACAAATGTGCCCTCATCTTGAAGAGGCCTCCATGACTGCCCCTGCACTGCAAAATGCAGTGTGTGCCCTGTTGGCACGGCTGCATCGGCGCTGGAAAGTTGGGTAGGATTGCGCTGATAGTGTAGTGGCTAAGAGACTCATCTGTAAACGAGGAAGGCTGCAATCCTAGCCACACTTACCTGGGAGTAAGTCCCATTGAATGTAATAGGACTTACTTCTGAGTAAACATGAATAGGCTTGTGCTCGAAGTCTCTAGTTCAAAGCTCACCTCTATCATTAACCCATGGGGTGGCTTTTTGGCAAGCTAGTATCTCTCATCTCCTGTATGGGGGATATAATACTGACACAGACAGCCCAACCCTATCCAGCGCCAGAGCTGCAGGGTCAAGCTGTTCATGTTGTATCCCGTGCTGGGAAGGAACTGGCTGGAGGTCTCCTCAGGGTAAGGCGATATTTGTCCCCTTGCCCTGGGTAAAGTCCCAGCCATGACAACGGGGCTGCTCTGTGAGCTAAATAGCTGAACCAAGAAGCCTCATGCAGGCAGAAAAGGCCTAGGAGGGGGCACAGGATTTGGCGCGTGCCAGCACCGTTGATCCCGCCCTGCCTCCTGGGCCTGTTCCGCTCCGTCTCTGCCCTCCCCAGCCCCTGCGCCGCTCGGAGCAGATCCTATCAGCTCCAATGCGGTCATCCTGCTACAATGCCAGCGGGACAGTGCAGGCCTTCTTACTGGTGCTTCCTGTTCTCCAGGTGTTGCAACATGCTTTACGGCACATTTGCAAAACCCTAGGCTGGTGCAGCATGCGCCAGAATAGGATTGCGCTGACTGTGTAGGATCATTGGGATGTAATCTGCTGGCTGTTCTTTGAAGCAAGTGTGTTGATCTGTGGTGGCTTCTTGGCACATGGAGCCAGACGGGGGTTTTTTTTGCCATGCATCCCAGTCACCACACCTGCCTTTTGCTGATGGTGGTGTCATGCCAGATCCATTGGTGAGCTGCTTATAAAGGATTTGCTGTGTGGAGCAGCCTTCATGAAGTTGTGTTTCAAGTGATCCTCCTCACAGCATAGCTAGCACACTACTGCCTTCAGCATGTCTGGTCACATTCAGAAAACGGAAGGACAGTATTTTCCACACCATAATTGTGCTGGCTGTGATGGCCACTGGACCTTAGTGCAGGGCATCTGAGAGGAATCTTATCAGGGGGTACAAAGTTTCCTTTGGGCCCCATCCCAAAGGGGTAGGGGGGAAATGGGGTAGGGGTGGGTGGCCCAGAAGGGGGTGGAATTGGCAGCCTTTAAATAAATAAATAAATAAATAAATAGATAGATAAATAAATAAATAAATAAATAAATAAATAAATAAAAGAGGATCAGAGATGAGAAAGCACATTTGATTTGAACATCTTTGTTTATGCTAAGAATTCACAATACAGATAAACTTACTATTTACTATTTACTTTACAAAAAGCTTTCCTGGCCTTTTTTAAACATCTTTGTTTATGCTAAGGAGAAATATTGATAAACTTGCTATTTTATCAGAATACAATAGTGATAAACTTGCTATTTTCACAAAAAGTGCTTTCCTGGCCTTCTTTTGAACAACTGTCTGGCAAATAACCCTACCCAGCCCAGCCTTGCTTTGCAACTTGCCACACAAATCGATTTTTTAAATGTTTAGGGCCTGTCTTGCTACCAGAATGCCAGGAACCCCATCAGGCCAGGGACAGAGCTCATGCACCTGGCGAGTGGGAGGGGCCACTTTGCATCTCTGTGTAACGCCATGCAGCACTTACTGCCCCCCCCACCCCCCAGCTACGCTACTGGACTGGAGAACTTTTTATGGCACACAAGTGTTTCTAAAGAAAAATTATTATACCAAAATAAAAAAGAACCTTGATATATTCCATGCATGTCAAAATCTCTTCAAAACGAAGTGCCCCACAATGGATCAAAAATGCAGCTGTTAAGACAAGTTGTAATGAGTTAAGTGTATTAGTATGCAAGTTATATGAAAGATTTCTTTAATAGAACATTTTTCATTATCATTAGTCCTTGAGGTGTGTGCCATGCTTCACTGCTGAATATAAATGATGGAGAACCTCGACAAAGGGGAGAGTTCCTCCCCCCACACACACTTTGAATTGTTGCAAAACATGGTTTTGCATGGGGAGAAGTCATTAATATAACATCAGTGTCACAGACGGAGATGCTTTGTTTTTGGTATCACAAGCAAAGGAAACAATGCAGGCGGGGTCTTGTTCGCTGAAGTTGGCTGCTCCAAGCGTAATTACCATGGAATGAAAGGTTGTCAATGAAGAAGGGTTGGATGCCAGGCATGGCAATCTGATTGGCTTCTGTTACTGGAGAGAAAAGAACAGGAGAAAAGAGCATGAATGTTTTCTTTCCGCTTCAGTCCAACTTCCACCCATTTGCAAGAACATCCTTACAAGGCTGTTAAGAAGGATAGCCGAGATGATGCATACCAGAACTGGGGGACATCCACTAAAACTGAGTGGCAGGAGAATTAGAACAGACAAAAGAAAATATTTCTTTACCCAGTGTGTCATTAATCTGTGGAACTCCTTGCCACAGGATGTGGTGATGGCACCTGGCCTGGATGCCTTTAAAAGGGGATTGGACAGATTGATGGAGGAAAAGTCCATCTCAGGTTGCAAGCCATGATGGGGATATGCAACCTCCTGGCTTTACAAGTAGGCTATCCTATTTCTGAATGTCAGATGCAAGGGAGTGGTAAGAAGATACAGTCTTGTGCGCTCCCTGAGGCATCGGATAGGCCACTGTGAGATACAGGAAGCTGGATTAGTTGGGCCTTTGGCCTGATCCAGCAGGGCTCTTCTTATGTTCTTATGCAAAGTATGTGGGGCACTTGACAAAAGTACGATGTTAAGGCTACTGTACATTTTTATATAGCTGAGAACTGAATGCATCATATTAAACCACTCCATTGCAGTCAAGGCCATCTAAGTCTGTAACACTTCACAAAGCGACATGAATGGTTGATTTCATTCTCTTTTTCAGGGCGTTCCAAACTTCTAAATTCTTTTTAGGAGTTTCCTCGCACTCGATACAAGTTTTTGGAAGCAACCGAACACTGACTAATGTTCCATACTTTTGATATAATCTCTCCATTTGTCACTGATCATCTGTGCTATCAAAAGCATAAATATAATATTTATAAAGAACACTAAAATCCATTTCAAGCTCTCCTAGTGAAAGGCAGATAAGGTTTCTGAGCAAATCCCCTTTCTGACTTTGAGAATTCATTTACGGCAGGGGCTAAGAAGCTGAGACGTGAACCAGGGAGTTCTTGATTCAAATCTTACCACAGCTATGAGTTCACTAGGTGACCATACACAAGCCACTATTCTCACAGCCTCAGATCCTTGTCTACAACATGGGGATCATGTTAGGTTGGACTACCTTACAAGATTGTTGTAAGGATTACGTAGATTTTTTTTTCTAATTGTCAATGTATTTAACTTTCAATATGGAAATATATTGGTGGGTTCTTACGCTGGTGCTTTTGACGACTGGTTTTATCTGTGATATGGATTGTGTTTTATGCTGCTCTTTGGACCTTTCTAGTTTTTATTGCACTGCTAGTAATATTGCAATATGGTTTTCTTGTATTTAGTGTTTTTACAATATTTTGTAAGCTGAGTCGGGCACCTCATTGCAGGGGGAAAGGTTGATGAAATAAACAAACCAATAGACAAATAAATCAATATTAAGGCAACAATGATAAGACCTAAAATACAAATACTATCCATTTCTGCCCATCTTGAGTGGAGCAAGAGGGTACAGCAGTAGTTCTGGACCAGCCAAGGAATGATCCAAAAGGGTCTGGGCAGGCAGAGAAGGATCTCATTCAGGAAGCCTAGACCAGCGACTGAGCTGACCAGTAGAAAATGGTTAATAGGAGCTGGGTGTTAGGCAAGGGAACTTCCCCACAAAGCTATTGCACTAGCAGTAAGCAGGCAGAGACTGATTGGAAGCCAGCAGTTCTGCCCCTTCCTGGATCTTGACTGAGTTCTGATCCAAAGCAGGCATTTGTGCTTACCTCCTCCTCCCAAACGGGACTGATGGAGTAGAAGCTGTGGGCTAGAGCTAGACAAATGAGCACCGAGTTAGTGATCCTGGGCTTCATTCAATATGGGTCTGATGTCCTGGGGAGACAAAGGGGTGTCCACAGCTGGGGTAGGGGTCCAGATCAGGGTGTCAGGCCCATTGCTATCTCAACCTCCCCTTGCAAATGTCATCAGGGGTGATCTCAGGCTACCCATTAGGGCAGTTGTTCCCAAACTGGGAGGCATGACTCCCAGGGGAGCCACAGAAACCAGCCAGGCGAACCGTGGAGTGCCACGGAATCCTCGCAGAAAACAATGCAATGCCAATTGGCAGGCATCAACATAATGTAATGAGGAACCACGGCCAAAGATCGCCAATGGTTAAGGGAGCCATGGGTCAAAAAACACGGCATTGGGGGTGTTGACCCCACTGTCCTAACTCTGTGCTAAGAGCTGTTGGAAGCTCCTGCTCTTCCACTTCAAGTGTGGTCATGGTTGAGTCTTGAGAGAGACCCACTCTACCCTTTCTCTCCCATCCGTCATTCCCCCTTCATCCCATCCTGAACAGATGCCCCAGAAAGAAACAAAGGAAGGAAGGAAAGGAAGGAAAAGGGGAAAGAGTGTATGGCTAAATTAGGACTGTAGTCTAAGTTTGCAAAGTAGAATTTTATTGAAATTGCTTCAAAGATTTCTTCCAAATTGATCATACTTATCCAGGGTTTCACATTCATTATATGCCATTTTTCTTTTATTCTCCAATCTAACATATTCTTTGCCTAACACTCTATTGCTGGAGCTTCCTTAGAAGTCTCAAACTGTAAAACTCTGTTTAGGCAATAAAATATCTCTAGAAATCTAGTCATTGTCTTTTGGAAAGGTCTAACTTGTGGAAATATAGCCTAAAATATGATTGAAAGGAAATGTTGATGAAGTTGCACTCAGAGAGGTATGTGAATGAGACCTTCAGGAACATGATAGAGGCATCTTGCTCTCAGTCTATCAACTCCGCTGCTGCCATGGAGATCGGGAGCCTCAAGAGAGAAGGGCATCCTTCTGAAGAAGATGGCAATGATCTTCCAGAAGGGACCAATTCCTTGGATGATGAATCCATGTCCGCTCAGGCTGATGATAGTCCAACAGGATGAAGGCTCCTAGTAGTGGGTGATTTATAGGGAATAGAGGGGAATGGAGTGAGCATGCTAGCCACTAGGAACTACTGCCCTGGATCAGCATGCGGTCACTGGCAGCCCGTCTCTTAACCCTGACAGTCACACATCATCAAGATACCTTGGTAGATAGTGCTGGAGAGGAGGCAGCAGTTGTGCTGCATGTTGGCACCAATGACATTGGGAGCTCAATCCTGCCTAAGGATCGGGTGATCCTGTGCTCTGCCGTGGGCAGCCTCCCTTGTGGCAGAAAGTCTCCTCGGGGAAACGGACGAGTGTAAATGGCTCTGGGGCCGATCGGTCTCCTCAGATGGCCATGTAATGGCCCAGCTGCGCGACGGGGGACAAGATTCGGCCAAAGCCGATCCCCGCCCCCTCCCATGCTGGCTGGGTCTATCGGCCCCTGATGTTTGCCACCGAACGGCCCCCCCCCCGTCGGCTGGATCCTTATCTGGGTCCGGCAGCAGGCTGGTGAGGCCTCAGGCGGCGGAGCAGGGGAGACTGACCTTGCGCCAGCTTTCCCTGCTTGTGTGTCCGACAGCTTCAGGCAGCCCGCCAGAAGTTCTGCTGACCACCAGAAGAAGAGAATTGCGCTCTGGGAAATGTAATCGGGCAGTCCTGGAAGCCAAATTTAGATTGTTCCCCACTGCCCTGTAGGAATGGTAAGGATTATTATCAGCCTTCTTCTCATATAACTCAAAACACTGGGCTATCCCCCACCTGCGTCACTGGAGCGTGATGGGGGGGGCGACGCGTGCAAAGGGTGACACGCGCACCCACGCACGCTGCGCATCACCCTTCCGGAGGCTCCGAGGCCGGGAGAAGGCCTCGGAACGTCCGCCCCGGGCGGCTGTCCGCGGCCTTCTGACGAGGCCCAATGCGGCGACACAGTTTTTATTAGGTTTTTCACGCCTGTGCAGATCATTTCTGAGGGCAAAAGGGCAGCCCTTGCCCTCAGAAACGTTCTGCGCAGGCGCGAAAAACCTAATGAATACTGTGTTGCCGCATTGGGCCTCGTCAGAAGGCCCCGGACCACCGGCCGGGGAGGATGTCTTCGGAGCCGGCAGCAGCAGGGCCCGGGGGTAAGACTTCCACCGCGGAAGTCTTACCCCCGGGGCCCCGCTGCTGGCTGGCTCGGACGACATCCTCCCTGGCTGGCGGTCCCTCCACGCCACCAAAGGCGTGGCGAATTTGCGGTCATTAGGGCGGCGTGTGCACCCTCGCTTTAGGGCGGTGCGCGCCCTAGTGACGCCAGTGCTATCCCCCTCCCTTCCTACTTTCTTACAGCTCTGTGGCACATGCATTTGCCTTTCTGCTCATTGGCATGCAAATGTATCTATATTCCAAATCGTTCCACAAACAGAAGGTTGTGTTTGAACCGCAAGATATGGGCATCAACTTGTCAGCCTGCACCAGCTCATTGCTGCAATTAGGAATTTGTCTCTCGGACCAACTGTAGAAGGTTAACACATAGGGTGAGAGGATATTTCATTAGTTTCTCAAAGCATCAGGTCCTTATTGCAGAGTGCTATACAGGTGGCTCTGGACTGAAACAGGGAACAACAACAACAACAACAACAACAGTATTTATATACCGCCTTTTCTTGGTCATCAGATTTCTCCTCTGACTTTAATTCAAGGCAGTTCACATAGGCAACCACAGAAATGGTTGTTTCTGTGCAGCCCCCCCCCCCCACAAAAGCTGTTCAAGGAAATTCCATTTGAAGTCTGTATAGAGATGGAGATTGACAGCTGTCTGTCCTACACACCACAACCTTTTGGGGTGCTTATAAAGCAGGGGATGTAGTCAAGGTGGACGAATTACAAGAGGCTAATGGCCCAATCCTATCAGCCACCTATGGCGGTGGAATTTCTGGTCCGCCACCACAAGTGCCGCTGCAGTGTTGTAAAAGGCATGCTGCTACCATGCACTTTGGGCCCCCCGATACACATGGCCGGAGGCCCTGTGGGTCCCCAACAGCTCCTGGACACTGATCCAGTTCAGTTAAGGTGGTGGCAGGGGCAGTTTGAGGGCAAGAGGAACGGGGCAGGGAGCAGGGTAGGCTGGGAGTGTTTTGAAGGTGGTTGGGGGTGGGTCCCAGCTGTGGCAGTGCATGCCGGGATGCTATCCCTATTTTTCCAGCCCAACACACACCCTACCTCTCCTCAGACGTACATCAGCAAAGTAGCTGGCATGGATTTGAGGAGACCCACTGGTGATCAGGCAACATACCAGGAGGTAAGTAAAACATATTTTTACTTATCTCTTCTTCCAGGTCATCTCATTGCCCTCCCCACCATAGCATGCAGCACATGCTCCATGAGCGACACTGCATTCTATGGACTTTGCGGGGGATTGGATTGGGCAGTTAGTTCCTTTCCCAAGGGGATTGAAATCTAACATTTGGCACAGAACCAGGAGGGAAATGAAGGCAGGGTAAACAGGGAAAACAGATGGATTTTTTATATAGTATATGCACTTACTTTGGATATTATGTTCCAATTTACAAACTGAAATTGGTCCCATTTTTCCTGAATTCTGATTTATTTATTTTTTTACAGAATTACTGATTGTGTAATATAGTCAGGCAAACGTTTGGATAAATAACTAAAAAATATACACAGACGTGGTGTGTAATTTGAGATGATTTTCCCCTTCTAACGAATAATTTAACTGGACATCAAGTAATTGGCCATCCATAAATCCTTTATTGTGGGATGCATCAAGACTTATATATCTTTCCAGACACTTGGACCAAAGCAAAAAGTGCACTTTCTCAGGTTAATGCGATTTCAAATGTGTGTATTGATTTTCTACTTCTTTCGTTAGTGTTAGCATTATTTTGATTAGAAGTTTAAAAAACAATCTGCAGAAAAGAAACTATCCGGAGAGTTTTTGATGTGACCCTTTAAGGAAACCTGAGAGTCACTGTCTAATAACTATAGAGCAAATGTTGGCGCAGTGGGTTAAACCGCTGAACCATGAGCTGTCGATCGAAAGGTCGGCAGTTCGAATCCGCGACGGGGTGAGCTCTCATTGCTTGGCCAGCTCCTGCCAACCTAGCAGTTCCAAAGCATGTTAATGCGAGTAAATAAATAGGTACCGCTTGCGGGAAGGTAAACAGCGCTCCGTGTTCCAGCCGCATGCTATGCGCTGCGGCAAGGAGAGTCATGCCAGCCACATGACCACGGAGGCGTCTTCGGACAACGCTGGCTCTTCGGCTTTGAAATGGGGATGAGCACCACACCCTAGAGTCGGACACGACTGGACTTAATTGTCAGGGGTCACCTTTACTTTTACCTATCCTGAATAAGCATTCAATCCATATAAGCAGGCAAAATGTATACACAATCTGGAGTGAAACAGACCCGCTGATGCAGATGAAGGAAAGGAATGTAACTTCATATCAGGGAGGAGATATGCATGTTGTACATGCTATGAAGGTGGGGACATGCTGGAGTAGGAAAAGCCACACCAAATTCTGGGGGGGGGGAGATCTATATGAATCTTCAAATGATGAAACTACCCAGGGTGAGCAACTTCAGGCCATGGTACCATGAGCATCTGTACTACAAAATCCCTACTTACTACAAGGAGTAAGTAGGTAAAATCTGTAAATCCCTACTTACTACAAGGAGTAAGTAGGGATTTACCTCACATTTAGTAAACAGACAACCCAATCCTATCCCCTGCCAGTCCACAGCATTCAGCGTCACTGATGGAGTGCACATTGCCTGTTATGGTGGGGCGCTCGATCAGATGGCCTGGGAGAGGTAAGTAAAAATATTTTAAAATATTTAAAAAATAAAATATTTAAAAAATATAAAATAAAAATATTTAAAAAATTATTTTAAATATTTTTTTACTTACCTAGGTAGGTAGGCCGCCTGACTGCCAATGGGTTTCCTCAGATCTACACCAGCTATTTAGCTGGCATACGTCTGAGGAGCCTGAAGGGTTGGATCGGGGCCAGGAAAGAGGGATAAAATCCCAGCGTGCATGACTGCCGTCGAAATCCATCCCTCCTGCTCTCAAATCACCCGATCCCTGCCCCGCTTCCTCCCGCGAAGTGCCCATGACCTACCCCCACTGCCACCTTACCTGCTCTGGCGCGACCTGGGTGGGCTATTGGCAGACACACAGGTCCACCAGCAATTTGCACCAGTGATCCCTCAGGGCACAACAGTGGGTTGCCTTTTGCGGTGATGGTAGCGGATCAGGAGATCCACCGCTGTAAACGCACTATGGGATTGGTCTGCATGCTAGGCTTATGCTGATATTGCTAAAAGGCCCTTCATAAGGGGGGGCATAGGTGAGCGCTAAAGCACCTGCTCTGCATTTAGAAGATCCTGAGTTTACTCCCTAGCATCTCCAAGTAAGGCAGGAAAGCCCCTGTTTGAAATCTTGGAGAGCCTCTGCCGGACGTTGTGGACAATATGGACCTAGAATCTAGGTCCTAGATGGACCAACAGTGGTGAGCGTACACCCCCACGGATGCCCCACGCCCCACCCTAGGATGTGTGATGTCATCGTAGCGCGTCACCACGGTGCGGAAACATCCCACCCCCCAGCACTTTTTGGCTCCTTTTTGGAGCCAACCGGCACCAGGGAGGGCCGAACTCACAGTCGAGAACAGCTGCAAAGAGGAGAAGGACGAGGCAACGGATCTGCCACTTGGGGCCCACCACCCCTACCTCACCAACCGTGACGACGCCTCTGTGGACCAACTGTCTAACTTATATAAGGCAGTTTCCTTATATACATAGTTTCCTCTGTTCATGGCTAAAACCCAAAGCCTTTGCCTTTCCGATGCTGGTAACCATAGCCCATCACTTCACAATTGCTTGTTCGGTTCATAGGCAATTATCAGTCCCTAATTCAGCTTGTCACTGTAGGGGATAGTCAAGCCACCTAGGGAGGACTTTCATCACAATCGTTGATTTTTCCCTCATATCGGAACCATAGTACAAGATAGATCTCTTTTCTCCTTCCAAGTAATGAGCATCTCCATCTTGCCACAGAGAGAAAACTTCATTTTCTTGCGGGAAATAAAGCAAACATATGATTCAGTCTGTGGCTACTTCTGCCCTTCTGGCAAATTCTATTAGAGTTCAGACTATGAATCAGTGTTTTTGTTTTCTTCCTTTCTAAGTAATTCTTCCTTTATACTGCTATATTATATTATCCTTTATGCATTTTAATTTAATTTTGTCAGATTTAAAGGTATTGTTTTATTTCTGATTTTCATGGCTTTTCGTTGGTACATTGAGATTTGGCAGAGAAATGGTTTGACAAGTTGTTCTGTACAGAAAATTAATTTTAGATGCCTTTCGGAAGTGCTCAGCATAACAGAGTCTCTGTCACCTCACCAAATATGGCAGGATGGACCCATGGTTTTAAAGAAGTGTTTCATATACTTCCTTGGCTATTATATAACATTATATACAGCAAGCCCTCACTTAAAGTTGTTGATAAGTTCTTGGAAACTGCAACTTTAAGCAAAATGACTTATAATGAAACCAATTTTACCATAGGCCAGGGGTGGGGAACCTATTTGCGGTGGGGGGCCATTTTCCTATAGGGAAAATTTGCTGCGGGCCGGCCGTCAGGCCGCCCAATTCCCCCCCCCGCAAATTTGACAACCCCCCCCCGTGAATTTACCTCCCACCCACCGCTCGCCCTCCCACCAACCCACCCACCCACCCACCGCTCGCTCGATCACTCTCCCTCTCTCCCACCCACCCACCGTTCGCTCACTCTCCCACCCACCCACCCACCCACCGCTCGCTCACTCTCCCTCGCACCCACCGCTCGCTCGCTCTCTCCCTCCCTCCCACCCACCCACCGCTCGCTCTCCCTCCCACCCACCCGGCAAGCGCCCACCCCCATCGCTTTCCTCCCCCCACCCCCCACCCCCATCGCTCTCCTCCTTACCTTCTCTTCAACCTTCAGGCCGCCGCCACTGCCGCCGTCACTGGCGGCGGCAGCGGCCCCGCGCGCACTCACCTCACCCGACTCCTTCTCAGACCCGGCTGTTATAGACATGCGCAGAAACAGCCGGGTTGAGAAGGAGTCGCGCGACCCCTTCTCAACCTGGTTGTTTCTGCGCATGTCTATAACAGCCAGGTTTGAACAGTCGGGTGAGGTGAGCACGGCCTCCAGAGCCTCCGGTCCGAGCCCGCGTGGGCCGGACCTGATGGAATCGGGTCCAGGCTCTCGCGGGCCGGACTGGATTGCTCCGGGGGCCGGATCCGGCCCGCGGGGCGCCGGTTCCCCACCCTTGCCATAGGCTAATTGATATACATAAACAAGAGTTCACAGCATATTTCTGGTCACAAAAACATCTAAATAAAGACCCCAAACACTTCTAATATAAAACATTGAAATAAATGTGAGCTTTCTGGGCTGGAGAAAACCCACGCAGACATGGGGAGAATGTTCAAACGCCACACAGACCGTGGGGAATTGACTTTTTGCCCTCAATAACTTTAAAATGAAATTACTTATAATGAAACAACTTGGGCAGCCAAATCCAGTGTAAGGATGTGGCGGGTGGCCCTGGGCCTCCCAGCGGATCCCATCCCCCGCCGCGGCCCACCATGCGGCAGACCATAGGTTTACACGGGGAAGGGTGTAAACCGGGTCCGGCCCTATCGGCCTCCTCGGATTTCTGCCAGAATCGGAGGAGGCCATGTAACAGCCAAGCTGGCCCAGCGGGGACGGGGATATGGCTAACACCATCCCCGCCCCCTCCCAGGCCGGCTTGCCCAATGGCCCCCCTCCCTCACTGGCTGGACCGCCCATATGGCCGGTGACGGAAACTTACTTTCCGCCGCCAGCCACATGGACGTTCCGGCACCGGAGTGAGGGAGGCCGGCCTTGCCCGTTTGCGACAGCTTCTAGAGCTGGTAGTTTAGGGTGGATTTCGCCGTAGCTACTAAGTGAGGACTTGCTATATACCGGTACATTTCCACATTGATCTTTTATAAATACATTAATATCTTTTTATGAGTTTGTGAGAGGGACCCTCTAGCAAACAAACTAAAGGTCAATTTTAATGGTCACATTTTGAGTTTATTTCCATCAATCTGAAATCAATAGGAACACATGGTCATCGCTTTGATGGAGATGGGATGGTCATCTTAATGGAACATAGAGATGACATGGTACATCCAGGTCCAAATTTTCTGTGCCACTACAAACAATCATTTTGAAGTATTTATGCTTATTTGGTAAATCAGGTGCAGATCACCATGCATATGTGCACCATGCATAATTCACACTATATGTGTGAATTAAATTAGTTTCACTTGCGTTTAGGTGTCACAGCTGCCAGCCAAAGAAACCTGTACATTATAGTTCCATGAAGAGACGGGGACTCTCCAACAATAATAACAAAATCCTCAGTAACCACATAACACATCCCTGCAATTACCAGACTCCTTTGGGGAAAGTCATACCAATCAAACAAGTATCAAGTCATTTCAGACCAGTTTAAAAGGGTTGTGCTGATGTTCCTTCAGTCAACCTCTTCATCTAACATATTTTATCTCCAGGCAGATAAAAAACATCATCACAGGTGAAAAATATACCCTCAAGAATTGTCATGTTCACTCAAATCTCACTGAATGATCATCTGAGGCCCCAATCCAGAGACACTTAAACTCGTTCTGTTGAAATCAAGGTGACAGGTTAGTTATGACTAAGGCTGCAATCCATTTGAACTCAATGGGGCTTACTTCTGAGCAGACATACCTAGGACTGCACTGCAAGTTATATCCTGTTGGTTGAAATGGGACTTAAGTGAAAAGGTTTGGGAGACACTGACATAAGGGGTACTCACACTGTAGTTGTTGCGAGTCTTTGATAAATGTTACAATAAAGTTGTGGCCTGTTTACCCCAGGGCACACACCTCATCCCTTATTTTCTAGATGTGGGCGCCACACATGAGAGATTTGGGTGGCTAATGGTGGTTGAGTTGGAAGAGCCAAAGCCCCTAGCAGTGGCCTTTCAGGAGATAAGGGCAAAGGAAGGTTGAGGCAAAGTCAAAGAAAGTGCTAAAGGAATGACGGAAGCATCTGTGCTGCGTACAGAAGTTGAAGGATCTGCCCCCTCCTTTGTTAAAGCAAGGATAAAGCTCAGTGAATCAGTGAGCCGAACTACATTCGCTTTTGAGTCTGTCTCAGTCTAGGTGATAATCCCTCCAACAAAAGAGTTCTGAGCCTATCTAGATTCAGTGATTACTCTGAGCAAGTTGACAAAGGGCATGGTGAGTCTTTTCAAGTCCTGTGTCAGAAGCTCAAGTACCTTGCATAACAGAGCCCTTATAAGCCCTTATAAGTGGTCGAGACTTCTGACTGTTGTCTAGCCGCGTTTTGCTGTGGTCTGAATCAATGATAAGATCAGCACGATTAAAAACACCCACTCAAGATAATGGCTGGAAAACAAGGATATACAATTTTAGATGTGGGTAATACTATTCTGAGAACTATCTTTGGTTTTCACTTCCAGGTGCTGGTTGGTCTCTCTCTCAAATCCTTGGGAATTGTGTTTTTCATATTATTTCCAGTTAACCTTGTCAATCATTTGTATCAATATCTCCGGAGCTATCACACAGATAGAAAATCTACTCTCTTTTTTTCCTCAAAGAAACAACAAAACATTATGAATATTTGTCTGTGTGCTCATCTATTAACTCTGTATTGATGGGTGGTTCACCTTTCAACGTATTTTTTACCAGCTAATACTCTTGATATTGGTTTTGTGATATGATCGTGATATTGACATCTTTCAGCAGTCTCTTTTGGCTCAACGGCATGTTTAATTCATACAAAAACTAACCACAGTTGTCGTCATAATCATCTTCATCATTATTTAGAATGTTGATATATTACTTTTCAATAAAAAAAATGTTTACAAAGCACTTTACATAGTGAAATGGATTAATGGAAAAAAATACTTCCCTGCCCCCAAAGGGTTAAACAGTCTTAAACAAACAAAATACCCTAGCAAATAGTCACTGGAAAAGATGCTAGGTAGGGATGAATAAGGCCAGCGGGTGGCACAGTGGCTTAAACCGCTGAACCATGAGCTGTCGATCGAAAGGTCGGTAGTTTGAATCCACAACGGGGTGAGCTCTCATTGCTTGGCCAGCTCCTGCCAACCTAGCAGTTCCAAAGCATGTTAATGCGAGTAGATAAATAGGTACCGCTTGCGGGAAGGTAAACAGCACTCCGTGTTCCAGCCGCAATGCTCGCGGTGCGGCAAGGAGAGTCATGCCGGCCACATGACCACGGAGGCATCTTCAGACAACGCTGGCTCTTCGGCTTTGAAATGGGGATGAGCACCACACCCTACAGTTGGACACGACTGGACTTAATTGTCAGGGGTCACCTTTACCTTTACCTCTTTAGGGATGAATAGGCTGCTCTGTCCCAGTTAAATAGAAAAGAACGACCACTTAAAGGTGCCTCTTTGCCCAGTTTGCAAGGGTTAGATCAAAATTGTTGATTTAGCTTGAGCTTTTGGGTACACAGCCTCCATATCCTCTTCAGGGACAGATGGGATTACAGATGTGCAACATCAGCCCCTGCGATTAGGAGGGATTATGAAACCTCAGGATTGGACCGGCCTGGTATAAACACTCACAGCCTAGCCTCATTACCAGAGCAGTACTTTCTACCTGATGGATTTTAGGTGTTAGTTTTTCTGCCGCAATCCTCAGTGACTGACCTCAGGGATCCGGAGCTTCCAGGCACCTGCTCATGACCTAGATTTATTTATTTATTTTATTTATTTACAATATTTTTACCCTGCCTTTCTCCCCGAAGGGACCCAAGGCGGCTTACAACATGGGATACAAATACAACAAATACAACAAATAATCACATTTAAAACAATAAAAACAATCCACAAAAGCTAGTAAAAACATCATCTAAAATTAATAAAAACACATCAAATTACAATTAAAACAGAAGCATAAAAAAGCATAAAAAAGCAGAAGCACTCCACCTGTGCAGGATGTTAAAAAAGGCAAGGACTCAGAAGGCCTCCTTAAATAGGAAAGTTTTCAGGCCTCGCCGGAAGGTCTCCAGGGAGGGAGCAGTACGTAAATCAAGAGGGAGGGAATTCCATAGGGTTGGTGCCACTACTGAGAAGGCCCTATTTCTGGCCGCCGCCCCTCGCACCTCCCTGGGCGACGGTACCCTCAAAAGGGCCTTCTCTGATGACCTAAGGAGATGAGCCGGAATATATGGAAGTAGGCGGTCTCTCAGATATCCTGGCCCCAGGCCGTATAGGGCTTTAAAGGTCAAAACCAGCACCTTGAATTGGGCCCGGAAACGAATTGGCAGCCAGTGCAGCCGCTGAAGAAGCGGCCCAACAGAGTCGAACCACCTACCCCCAGTAACCACACAGGCCGCCGCATTCTGCACTAATTGCAGTTTCCGAACCGTCTTCAAGGGCAGCCCCACATAGAGCGCGTTACAATAATCTAATCGCGATGTCACCGTGGCATGGATCACCGTGGTCAGGTCTGCATGATCCAAGTATGGTCGCAGCTGGCGCACCAGCTGAAGCTGGGCAAAGGCCCCCCTGGCCACAGCCGCCACCTGGGAATCCAGGAGCAGCTGTGGATCCAGGCGGACCCCCAAGCTGCGGACCTGCTCCTTTAGAGGGAGTGCAACCCCCTTCAGAGCAGAACGATACTCTAGCACCTGCATCGTGGATTTCCGGACCAGGAGAACCTCTGTCTTGTCCGGGTTTAGTTTCAGCTTATTAGCCCTCATCCAGGTCCCCACTGCCTCCAGGCAGCGCTCCAGAACCTCAACAGCCACCCTGGAATCAGGTGGAAAGGAGAGATAGAGCTGGGTGTCATCAGCATATTGATAGCACCCCACTCCAAATCCCCAGATGACCTCTCCCAGCGGTTTCATGTAGATGTTAAATAGCATGGGGGACAAGATGGAACCCTGTGGCACCCCACACCTCAAGGGCCAGGGTGCTGAACAGGCGTCCCCCAGCACCACCATCTGGGACCTATCTGCCAAGTAGGAGTGGAACCACCGCAGAACGGTGCCCCCGACCCCCAGCTCGGCCAATCGGCCCAGAAGGGCACCATGGTCGATGGTGTCGAAAGCCACTGAGAGGTCCAGCAGAACCAACAGGGACGCACTCCCCCTGTCCAGTCCTTGGCGTAGATCATTCACCAAGGCGACCATGGCCGTTTCCGTCCCAAAGCCCAGCCTGAAACCAGATTGAAAGGGGTCTAGATAATCAGCTTCATCCAGGACCCTCTGGAGTTGAGACGCCACCACCCGCTCAATTACCTTGCCCAAAAATGGGAGGTTTGAAACTGGCCGGTAGTTGTCCATTACTGTGGAGTCAAGGGAGGGCTTCTTCAGAAGGGGTCGAACCACCGCCCACCTAAGAGCGAGCAGCAGCACCCCCTCCGCCAACGAAGAGTTGACCACCCTCCCCATCCACTCAGCCAGTCCCTCCCGGGCAGATCTAATTAGCCAAGCCGGGCAAGGGTCAAGCATGCAGGCAGCCGGCCTCACACTCCAAAGGAGACTGTCCACATCCTCAGGCTGTACAAGCTGAAAAGAGTCCCACAACACTGGACAAGCAGATGCCAAGGGGACATCCTCAGATATCGTCAATGAGGCATCCAAGTCATGGCGAATCCGATCGATTTTATCTGCAAAATGTTTAGCAAACATGTCGCAGCGGGCCACCGTGTGTTCCTCCTGATCTATTGGGGCGGCCTGGTGGAGTAGGCCTCGCACCTCACGGTACAGCTCCGCTGGATGATTGCTTGCAGACGCAATGGTAGCAGAGAAGAAATTTCTCTTCGCTGCTATCACCGCCACGGAGTAAGTTCTATAGTGGGCCCTACTCCGTGTCCGGTCGGATTCGGCACGAGTTTTCCGCCACCGTCGCTCAAGACATCTACCCCATCGCTTCATCATTTGCAGCTCCTCAGTAAACCAAGGAGCTGCTCTGAGTCTGCGGCGTGGCAAAGGTCGCTCAGGAGCGATCTCATCCACTGCCCTGGCCATTTCCCCATTCCAGAGGTCAACCAGGGCCTCAGACGAGTCACCAGTCTTGGCAGTGGGGAAGCCCCCCAGAGCCCTCAGGAAACCTTCTGGATCCATTAGCCTCCGGGGGCGGACCATAGAATGTGGTCCCCCACCTTTGCAGAGGAAGGAAGCTGCAACAAGCCTAAACCTTACCAGAAAATGATCTGTCCATGACAACGGAGTGATGTCAATCTCCTCCACTTCCAGATCACCGCCCCCTTGCTCAGCTGTAAACACCAGGTCCAGTACATGTCCTGCCTCATGTGTCGGGGCCAAGATCTTCTGGGACAGGCCCATGGTTGTCATGGCGGCCATGAAGTCCTGAGCCGCACCAACCTTGGACGCCTCTGCATGAACATTGAAGTCCCCCAGCACTAATAGGCGGGGGGACTCCAGCGCCAAGGCCGAGATCACCCCTGTCAGCTCAGGCAGGGAGACTGTTGGGCAGCAAGGCGGGCGGTACACCAACAGAATCCCCGTCCTGTCCGGCCCTCTCAACACAACATGGAGACATTCAAACCCAGTGAACTGCTGAACGGGGCACCTGGTAAGGGAGATGGATTCACGATAGACCATCGCAACTCCTCCTCCCCGTCCCTAAAGTCGTGGCTGCTGCACCACCTGGAAACCTGGGGGACAAAGCTGGGAAAGACCTACCCCTCCCGCCTCATCCAACCAGGTTTCTGTGATACATACCAGGTCGGCGTTCTCATCCAGGACCAAGTCCCGGATGAGGTTGGTTTTATTATTAACGGACCTGGCATTTAAAAGCAGCAGCTTCAGATTCAGGGAGTCACTGCCAAGAGTACCAGTCTTCCAGTGTGTACCAGATTCCAGTGTGCACATGCATAGTCTCAACCTACCCTGACAGCAGCCTTATTTATTACACAGTAATGCCTTTGCCTGGCCTGAGCAGTTGCTTTGTTACTTCGGTGAGGCAAAAGTGACCGAACAGCAGGCAGAACAAGAAAGTCCCTTTCACCGCGGAAAAAAGCCAAAGCAAAATCATGGAAACTGGGCCCATTCCAGGAAGGAGATTCACAGCCCAATCCTACCAAACCTTCTGCCTAGCAATCCACTGAGGCCAGTGCAGGCAATGATGGATCCTGAGCAGAAAACGGGAGTTGGGAGGTCACTTCGGTTAAGAGAAATCCTCGGATCTGCACCCGCTTTTTTGATGGCGCAAATACGGGAGCCCCAAGTAGGGAAAACCAGCTAGGGAAGGGGGATAGGATTCGGCATGCACCAGCGTTGCTGATCCCACCCCCTCCCTGGTCTGGTCCGCCGACCCCCTGCCCCCATTTCTGCCTACCCCTTACCCCGTTAAACCCTGTCCCTGCCTCCCCCACCCCATCCTGCCCTCATGCTGAGAGGAGCAAAACTCACCATACTGGGCTGTGTGCCGCGTGAATCTGCCGTGCAGAGGTGGGTGCAGGCCTCTGAGCCAGCCTAGGGCTGGCGCAACTGCTTTACGGCAGTGTTTGCGATGGCTCTGAGTCGGTCCAGGACATGTTGCGCCTGCTTGGGGGTGTTGTTAGGATTGTGCCCTTATTGCAGTAAACAGATGTATTTATATCCAAAGAGAACAGAGAAGTGAGTTCTAATTCTACTAGTTACCACTTACTCCACCAAGATCACACAGCAGTTCAATAGTGTTAAAGCAAGTCCACTACTTCCACCTTATGCACTTTTTAACAATCAGTCACTTCTTGTTCTATGGAGGAATCAGAATGCTTCCTCCCCCGTCTTGAGACATATTCATTTGTAAAAGGGAACCACTTGGTACCAAAAATACTGGGGTCATTGAAGCTTCTACTTTCTAATCCCCCCCCCAAGGATTTATATGCAATTCTAAATGTCGTTGTTTGCATACAAATCACCAGATCATAATTAGTTAATCAGATTCACTTTTTCAAAGCCTAAATTTTGTGTCAAGAAAATTCAAAACCTGGGCAGAAAAGCAATTATACAATGTTTGTGCATATTAGTTGCTTGATTGGATTGTGGATCAAGTTGCCTGTCTCAGAGTAAGGTTGTCCGGAATCCAACAGCCACTTGTGTTCATCCTTTTTCCTCTTAGCAGGAAAGTTGATCTGTTCAACCTCCATCTTTTTTGCTGGATCTCTTTTCGTGCTTCACCTGACAGCATTCACCACCTATGCGTTTTCTAATACAGGAAGTCCTCATTTAACATCGCAGATAGGTTCCTTGAAGCTGCGATGTTAAGTGAAATCAACGTATAATAAAACAAATGCTTACCGGCAGCTCAGTGATGCTCCGGGGGGCTCTGGCGGGCTGCAGAAGCCACTTCTGGGACCGTGACTCACTTCCTAGACTTTCTTCTCGCCTCAGAATGCTTTGCAAGGCATTCTGGGGTGAGAATAAGACCAGGAAGTGGGTCGCGACCCAGAAACAACTGCAGCTTCAGCAACAAGCAGTGGTATCCGTAACGGTATCCGTTAAAGTGAAACAACGGATACCAAAACAACAGTGAGGACTACCTGTATATGTGTTCTTCTGCTGCTCTTGTTCTAAGCAGAGGCGGGAGGGTGGATTGGCATTTTGCAAGGTGTGTTGCAGAACCTGCCCTCAGAAGGGTGTGACCCTTGTCTTTTCCTTTGCAACCATTGAGGATTTCTGCAATCCTTGATTGATGCCCACTGTAAACGCTAATCCCATATTGGTGTTGGTGCCAAAGCAAACCCTTTGAGGCCAAGGCCTATGGCATACATTGGCATGTACGATCATCGCTTATCATCACCACTGTGATGGTCTGTTGTCCTTTCGGTCCCCAGGCGCAGGAATTCACTTACAGATATCACAGAGGCCAGTTCATCAGGAGACTGTCATGAGCTGCCATTAACAAAATGGACAGAAAGTGAGTTCTGAAAGCGAATTCCTTTGCCTGGGGACAGAAAGGACACCAGACTATCACAGTGGTGATGACTGCAATTATTGTGCATGCCAGCACATTTCGTTCGCCGTGCCTCAAACGTTCCCTTTAACGAGGGATTATGAAGATGTACTGAATGATCCCAACAGGGATCGTTTCAATGACTCACGCTTTGGAGGCATTTTCCTTTTTTGAGAGGAAAAAGGGAGGCTGTGGGAGATGATACATTTTCTTTTCACAGGTTCCAAAAGCAGCTTCGCAGGAAGACATCGATCTTCTCTCACCTTGGCATTCACATCATACTGAAGTTTAACCCAGGAAGATGATCAGCGCTGCAGATTTCTCTAAGTATGATAAACAAGGTTGGAAATGACTGCCAGTTGGGTTCTTTATTGGACTACGACCTGTTCCGAGAAGCATTTTTAAGCCTAAGCCGATGGGTTGGTTCGAAAGCAAAGGCATCCCCTTAGTCAAATAACATGAAATGTTAAATCAGAAAGGGAATTGAGGTGGAGAGCCAATCCTCCCTTGTTCAGAGTAACAGAAGATGATTCCAGTGACACAATAAATGCCAATGGGTTTCAAGCTGAAGTTCCTCTCCGGCAGGGAAACATTTGCTGATTTAGGAGGAACTCTATTTTTGGATGCTCCTAAAAGAGCTCTAAAAGGCCAGCGGGTGGCGCAGTGGGTTAAACCGCTGAACCATAAGCTGTCGATCAAAAGGTCGGCAGTTCGATTCCCGCAACGGGGTGAGCGCTCGTTGCTTGGCCAGCTCCTGCCAACCTAGCAGTTCCAAAGCATGTTAATGTGAGTAGATAAATAGGTTCCGCTTGCAGGAAGGTAAACAGCGCTCCGTGTTCCAGCCGCATGCTACGAGCTGCGACAAGGAGAGTCATGCCGGCCACATGACCACGGAGGCGTCTTCGGACAATGCTGGCTCTTCGGCTTTGAAATGGAGATGAGCACCACACCCTAGAGGCGGACACAACTGAATTGTCAGGAGTCACCTTTACCTTTTTTTTTAAAAAGAGCTCTACTGAGGCTGGTGCTAGTTTGCATTGGTGTAGTTCTGGGTCTCCAGCCATCCATGGTATGCTGGCCAGCCTCACACCCCCAAGGCACACACACCCATCACTGGGCAGTGGGTGATGGCAACTCTTCCTCCTCCCACCCTTGAAAAACAGGAAGAACAGGGGCACTCAGTGGCAGAGCACCTGCTTTGCATGCAGAAGGGCCCAATTCCAATCTCGGGTGTCTCCGGGTAGGGCAGAGAAAAATTCCTATCTGAAAACTACAAGTTGCTGCCAGCCAGTGTTGACAATGCTGAGCAAGATGGTCTGATGATCTGACAGTATACAGAAACATCCTCTGGAGTCTTGTCCCTGTGTAAGAAGAGGAGCTGCTGCTGCTGCCACCAAATCCTTTGGCAACTCCTCTTGTCCCATTCACAAACAGGTCCTTTGTGTCATCACCGAAAGGCCATGGGCCAATGGGGAGGACAGGAGGAGAGCATCTGCTGGCCAAGTCTTAACTTGCATGGTGGCAGCTCTTCTTCCTCCCACTCTCTTCATAGGTCAGTGGCACTGCTTATTATGCTAGCACTGCCAATGCAAAGGGATCAGCTAGGTGAAGGCCATGCCCCTCTTGCCCCGCCCCCCCAGACACCGGAGCTGAGTTCTATATACCCATTTCCTGCTAGTCATAATCTCAATTAATATTATACTGTAGTTGAGGTTAGCAATAGGAGACAGAATCGTACAATTCCTTTTGGAACACATAAAGAAATAGATTGCCTACTGAACCAGCAAATCCTTCCCTGGTGACGAGCAACTTCAAATCAAAAGACGTTGGGTTTCATGTTATCACAGTAAAGTACCATTTCCTGCAGTCACTTGGATAATCTTTGGCTGCGTTTGATTTGTGGTGCCACCCTTTTGGGTAATGATATCTTGTTCAATAGAAAAGTAAAGCTGTGCTTTCAGACTGCCAAAGATTCCTAATAAAGCTACCGACATTGCTGCTGCCTGGTACCAAGACTATTCAAGTCTCCTTTTTCTTATTTTCCTTGCAGAATTTATATACAATTCTAGATGTCTTTGTTTACATACAAATCACCAGATAATAATTAGTTGATCATATTTGCTTTTTTAAGCCTAAATTTTGTGTCAAGAAAATTCCAATCCTGTGCATCAAAGCTATTATGCAACATTTGTGTATATTAGTCCCTTGATTGTATTGTGGATCACGTTGCATTCCTTCATACCTAAGAGCAAAATAAAGACCAATGCTGGATTATTTGTTCTGCAATGGTGGCCTGCTTATTGAGGTTTTAGCTTCTGCCCTATATTTCTTCAACCTAAAATCCTGCTTTCATTAGAAATGTAAGACTTACCCTGCTGGATCAGACCAGAGGTCAAATATCCTGGCTGCAAGAATTTAGAGCTGGAAAGCTTCATCTTCATCTTCCTCGTTAGAAGAACCAAAGATGACCACAAGGCTTGGCCTTGGGGAATCTGCAAATCTTCAGGGTTGGCCATGATAGGCTCGCTTGGTCTCTGACCAAGCACAGTTTTGAGTCAGGTGGTTACGCCCAGGATGCCTGGGGGGAGGTAAATGGTGACCACCGTTCCCCCACCTTTGTTGCCCGCATGGCTGGTGTGTGTGAGATAGGATGCCCTGCTGCTAGAGGCGTCGCTGCCTCTGTTGGCGCCCGGAGCAAGGGGGTTGGCGGCCCTATCAGAGGGGAGGGGCGGCGCGCTCCAGAGGGGTGGGGCGGCGTGCTCCGTAGGGGCGGGGCGGTGCGCTCCGGAGGGGCGACCCGGCACCCCCCCTCCGCCCCCTCAATCGGGTGAGCCGGCTCAGGAACGTCTTCCCCAGCCGGCTGCCCGGGGCCTTCTAAGGAAGGCCCGCGCGAGAACGGTATTTATACCGTTCTTTTTGCGCATGCTCAGACTGTTACTGAGGGAAAAGGGCAGCCTTTTTCCCTCAGTAACAGTCTGAGCATGCGCAAAAAGAACGGTATAAATACCGTTCTCGCGCGGGCCTTCCTTAGAAGACCCCGGGCAGCCGGCCGGGGAAGACGTCCCCGAGCCGGCTCTCCCGACTGAAGGGGCGGAGACTCGAGTCCGACTCGGAGACTCGGACTCGGACTCGAGTCTCCGAGTCGGACTCGGAGACTCGAGTCCGAGTCCAACTCGCGGGCGGGGCGCCCTTCGGGAGATGGCGCCCGGAGCAGGTGCTCCGCCTGCTCCGCCCTAGATTCGATATGTTTACCTTGTGTGTAATAAAGTAGCCAAGTGTCCTTCCAAGCCTCTGTCTCGTGTGATGATGATGATGATGATGATGATGAAGATGATATTATTATTGTTATTATTGTTATTATTGTTATTTGGGGGGTGCCTAGGTAAACATACCCTGCTGGATCAGACCAGAGGCCAAACATCTTGGCTGCATGAATATAGAGCTGGAAAGCTTCATCTCCATTTTGGAGGTGTGAAAACTATATTAGCATTTAAGCCATAAAACAAGCTCCATCCAAATCTGGAGCACTGAATTCCAGACATGTAAGGTGGCGGGGGGGGGAGTGCTTTGATTACATGGCACATGTGACACATGTGGCCTTCGTGGCCTGTCCTATCTAAGGTGTGGCCTTCCTTCCTGGCCAGAAGATCTGGAGCCTCGTATCAATAGTTTATATTCTAATAGACATGTTATTGGTCTGGCGCTTTTCTCTCCAGGTCAAGTTGTTGTTCAGTCGTTAAGTCGTGTCCGACCCTTCGTGATCCCATGAACCATATCCAGTCAGGCCTTCCTGACCTCCACTATCTTCCTGAGTTCGCTCATTTTCATGTTTGTTGCATCGGTGATGCTGTCTAACCATTTCATCCTTTGCCTTCCCCTTCTTCTTTTGCCTTCAATTTTTCCCAGCATCAGAGTCTTCTCCAGAGAGTCCTCTCTTCGCATTAGGTGGCCAAAATATTTGAGCTTCAGCCTCAGTACCTGTCCTTCCAGGGAACAGTCAGGGTTCATTTCATTTAGGATTGACTGATTTGATCTCCTAGCAGTCCAAGGGATTCTCAGGAGTCTTCTCCAGCACCACAGTTCAAAAGCATCTATTCTTCGGTGCTCAGCCTTCCTTATGTATTTAAATGTGTGTGCCTTGCAGTGATGTAGACTTGAATCTATTGACTCGGACTTGAGGCGGTCCTGCCCCCTCACCGTCAGAGTTGATTGTAAAAGACTCGAAAGACTCGACTTGAAACTTGGATCCTTTTACAACAAGTCCAATTTTATTCAGGTTTAACCCTGTTTTCCCCATTAAATAGATAGGGACTCGCAACTTGCAACCAAAGACTCAGGACTTGGGGACAAAGACCTGGGACTTGACTTCAGACTTGGACCCAGAGACTTGGGACTTGACTCAAGACTTCGAGTCAGAGACTTGATCCACATCCCTGGTGCCTTGCATTCAATAGAAATACCGTATTTCTTTGAGTCTAAGGCGCCATCGATTCTAAGGCGCATCTTAATTTCAGGAACACCAGCAGAAAAAAAACAAAAAGCATCGATTGCAAGACGCACCACCTTCTTTCAATTTGTCTGCTCAGCACCAACTCTCCCCAGCTTGCCTGCCACGGTGATCTGATTTTTACCGCGCCATTTTGCCACCTCTGCTCAGCAGCGAGCTCTCTCTTCCTGAACCTGAGAGTTCGCCCCAGCATGCCCCGCGCTGCAGCTGACGATCTCCTAACTGCCTTTGAGCAGTGCCTTTGCAGTCCGCCAGAAAATGCAATTTCCTTACTTACCGGGGCTTGGGGGAGCTTCAGGGAGGTCTGCGCGACCCTCTGCAGGCCTCCCCGATCTTCAGTTTGGTGAAAAACAGTGATTTTCGGCCATTTCCGGTTTTCGTGAAAACTGGAAATGGCTGAAAATCGCCGTTTTTCACTGAACTGAAGATCGGGGAGGCCTGCAGAGGGTCGCGCAGACCTCCCTGAAGCTCCCCCAAGCCCCGGTAAGTAAGGAAATTGCATTCTGGGGTGCTTTTTGGAGATCTTCGATTCTAAGACGCACCCCATTTTTTGAAATGCTTAATTGGGAAAAAACATGTGTCTTAGAATCGAAGAAATACAGTAAAATACAGTATTGGCCATGCAACAGGCATGAGGGTGATGGTCAGACCCTGGTGATTGTCCATGGCACCTGATAATTAGAAGGATGCTTTTTCCTAAGCATGAAAGCTCCAGTTGCGTATTGTCTTTATCAATAGATGTGTCATAATACAGAGAAGGGACCCAGAAAATTGGCTTTGTAAAGGGAAGAAAGCAGTTACTTTGAGCACTGCTCTTTTGTCTCGACTGGTCTAACCTGGGATTCTTTTCCCTTCTACTGGTTGCAGCTGGTATTTTCTAATCTGCTGAGCAGAAAATGGACAGTCATGAAGTCATCACTGCTCTCCTTGGTTCTGGTAATGGACTTCCCAACTTGTGACCATGTATTCCGCCTCCGTACTTCCAAGTGTACTTCCAAGCACACACACACACACACACACACACACACACACACACACACACACACACACACACACACACACACACACACACACACACACACACACACAGATCTTTGAATAAGTTTCTCTATCAACTAACATTGGATTGATTTTGGAGCACAGAACTGAATAGGGGGGGGAAGTGAGTAATAACATTAAATTATTCTTAAAAAAAACATTAGAAAAGTATGATAAATAATGGCTGTAATTCTGACAATTCATCATTTTAAATCCTTACTATTTCCCTACCTCCACATTGATTTGCCCAAGAAAGGGAGCTGATAATTGGTGATTGTGCTGTCTCATGAGGTAATTTATTTGAAGCAATGCATCTTTTTTCAAACTATAAATTTAAATTGCTAATACTGAAGTTATTCACTCCAATTCAAACAGGTATTCATTATAGGCCCTGCAAATTCGCCTCTACTGCCTGTTAACTGTTATCTTAATGAGTTTTGCAAAAGGGGGAAAAACCACATTTGTTAATGGTGCCCATGCTGCATGAAGAAAGAAACAAAATTGGACAAAACCTTTTAATAGCTACTTTGAAATTATTGGTGGCCCTCACCTCTTTGCAGAAAAGCCTCTGTTGATTGTGTATTTAATGTGATTTGAGTTTTGGAGAGGAATTCAGACCCCTTCATTTACAGGAGGATGCTTTTCACCAGCAGAGAGAGAGAGAGAGAGAGAGAGAGAGAGAGAGAGAGAGAGAGAGAGAGAGAGAGAGAGAGAGAGAGTAGTCTGTCCCAAGGAAGAGTTTTCAAAATACAGTAAATCCTTGCTTACCGTCATTTTGCTATCCGTCGTTTCGCTTTAACGTCATCCTCCATGGCTGCAGCTGCTTCTGGGCCATGCTGGGCTTGTGACCCACTTCCTGGTCTTATTCTCGCCCCAGAATGCCTTGCAAGGCATTCTGAGATGAGAACAAAGCGAAGGAAGTGGGTCGCGGACCCAGAAACGGTTTTGCAGTGTGCAGCAAGCCCACCAGAGCCCCCCCCCCAGAGTGTCACTGAGCCCGCCGGTGAGAATTGGTTTCATTATACATTGTTTCACTGACGGCGCAATCCTGCCTAAAGATACATGGTAGGCCTAGTGCTCATCCCTGCCCACCTGCTTGCCTCCACTGTTCCTTCTTCTCCTTCCACTCCCTGGATAGGAAAATGAAGAGGGAGACAGAGAAGAAGAAGAAACATGGAGGGGAGGGGGAGTGCTTTTCTAGAACATTGGAGAGTGGGAGGGGCCAGTAGCGTAGCTGGACCCGTGCAAGTAGGGTGGTGGGCGGGGCGACGCATCATCACGCCTGCCACCGGAATGGCCCTGATCTGGAGCCAAACAGATCAGTTCCATTCCGGTGGTGGGGCGGGTGGGGCAATGATGTGTCACCCCACCTACCGCCCCACTGGCACGTCCAGCTATGCTACTGGGCGGGGCAAAGGTTGGCACATCACTGCAGAAAGGGGGGCAGCATTTGGCATGCCTCCTCAGATGTCAGAAGGTCTTAGGCCAGCTCTCATGTTTAGCAGCAGCAGCAGCAGCAGCAGCAACAACAACAACAACAACAAACAGTAATAACACATTCAGCAGAGTTATAGTTTAATCATGTTACCACTTCAGCTCCACATGAAGAGTCATGATGTTCAAATGTTCCCGCTTGGAATAAAAACTTCCTGAGGGCCTCCAGAGGGGTAGCCATATTAAGTCTACATTCAAAGGAAACCTGAAGAGTTCAAAGGTAAGCTGAATGACATTGGAATGATTGGATGAAACTGGCCAAAGCCCTTGAAAAAAAAATCAATTTGTGAGTATTTCACCATATAAAAATTGTTGAATGAACTAGATCTGAGCTCTAAAGCCCAAACTCAGATCCGATTCACCTTTTATCTCTGTTGGTTGGTATCAAGCTACCACACTGTGTAGGCGCTGAACTGCACATTCATAGCCCCCTTTTTGAAGGGCTTCCCACTCGCTTGGGTCAGCTTTCACCATTCTAGCAAAACTGGGTAGAATTTGACCATTGGGAACAGCCTCAGACAAGCAAATAAGTGCATGGTTTGATACCAGTTCAGGATCTTATATAGTAAGTGACCATACCGTAGGGGTGACATGCGAATCAAGCTTCAGCCACAAATGAATCCAGTGTATTGGTTACTTACTGTGGCTTTACTCGGCAACTGTTCAGAGGATTACTGTTATCAGGGCTGGCCTAGACCTCCTAACATCTGAGGTGGCATGCCAAATACTGTCTCCCCTTACGCAATGATGTGCAAATCTCTGCTCCTCCAACTCTCCAAGGTTCTCGCTCTGCACTCTCCTCCTCTCCATGATAGGCTCGCTTGGGTTGGCCATGATTTCCTCTTTCTTCTGCTCTGCCTCCCTCTTCCTTTTCCAATCTAGGGAGTGGAAGGAGGAGGAGCAGTGGAGGCAAGTAGGTGGACAGAGATGATGGGGCCAAATCCTATCCAACTTTCCAGCACTGATGCCGCTGTGCCAGTGGGGCATGCACTGCATCCTGTGGAGGGGGGGCAATAACGGAGGTCTCCTCAAGATAAGAGAACATTTACTCCTGCACTGAGGCTGCATCAGTGCTGGAAAGTTAGATAGGATTGGGCCCCGAGTGTCATTCCACACACACACACACACACACACACACACACACACACACACACACACACACAAGCTGCTGCCTGAGGCGACCACTTCAGTTGGTCTCATGGATGGGCTCTTGACTAATATAAATCTTTCCAGATTTTGTGGTTGTCCTCAACAGTTAAAATTCCATTTTCTCTCCATTTATCTTTATTTCAGCTTCTTTCTCCCATAAAAGGTCATTGTTTAAACAACCCTCTAAAATAGAAGCAGATGTGTTTTATTTGGGCCTTAATGCATGGGTGTTAACTAGTTACATAAAGCAAGAATGCAGAATAAAATATCAAAGTGGTGTTGTTGTTTTTCAGAACTGGTGTTTTTTATTGGTTTCTTTCTTCTCTAACTTTCTTTGAGTCTAAATTGGTTTTCATTTAAACCAGAGGTGATCAATAAAGCCAGAAATCAGACAGGCTGCCTTAAAAGCACAGAATACAGAATGGAGGCTGTTCCCAATGCACACCAGAATAGAGAATACAAGAATAGAGGCACTGGCGTCACTGCAGGGGGGCGGAGCTCTAAGTTCCGCCGTGGCTCCGACCCTCCATTACACCGGAGCATGAAGCGGCCCCGCCCCCTCGCCTTCGGAACCATTCATGGTGGTGAAAGCGCTGCTTTCACCACCATGAATGGTTCCGAAGGCGAGGGGGTGAGGCCGCTTCGTGCTCCGGTGTAACGGAGGGTCGGAACCGCGGCGGAACTTAGAGTTCCACTCCCCCTGCAGCGACGCCAGTGAATAGAGGTTTGTTGTTTTAGAAACCATCGTTATATCATATGGAAAAACGAGCCAGAAATTCAAGATTTAAGAAGGAATGAATATATGAACTAAAAAATGTTGTGTGAAAGAGGATAAGAAGAATACAACCAAGACCATCCGGGGAAAGACACTGCCCCTCCTTGCCCCCTCGCAAACCAGCTGCTGCTCTATCTCCTCCTTCTACTTCTTGGTTTGAAAAGGAAGAGGAGAGCAGAAGAAAATGTGTGGAGGAGAGGAGGGTGGTGGTGGGCGAGAAGAGCATCTTTGACTACTGTCCCCTCTTCCACACTTCCTCTTCCACCCAGTTCCCCTCTTCCTTTTTGAAATGAGAGAGAAGGAGGAATTGGAGAACGGCAGAGTGAGTGGGCAGAGGTGGGCTGTGAGTGCCCTCTGCCCAACTGCCAGCTGAGGTGAAGCCGGATATCAATATACAGTAGTCCCCCAGTATCCACGGGGTTTTGGTTCCCCCTCCCGGATACCTTGAAAACGCGGATGCTGGTGAAAGTCAAATCCTATGCTCCCTCACGGGCCTGTTCTGCTTATACGGGGCTTCTCGGACCTGTACCAGCAAAATAGCTGGCACATACCCAAGTAGCCCCATTGCAGAAGCTGGGGATTTACTTGGGGTAAAAGGATGAATGTCCCCTTACTCCAAGGAGACCTCCAACCTGCTTCTCTCCAGGACTGGATACAGCATGTGCACGGCACCTACGCAGCACCGGTGCTGGATAGGACTGGGCTGTTATTCATTTTGTGATCCCTGATTGTCTAGGGTTATCCATGTGACCTGAATAGGAAGCACTGCCCTCACTGCTTTATTTGCCCTTAGTGATGTTAGCAAACAGCCAAATCTGATTGGCTACACAGTGCCATGATGTCATGTCCACTACGTACAGGCACACATATGAACCCCTCTTATCCTGAGTCAGACCATTGCTCCATCTAGCTGGATATTGTCTGACATTGGTTCTCCAAGGTTTCAGACAGGGGGCTTTCTCAGCCCTTCCTGGGAAAGGTGTCAGAACCTGGGACCTTCTGCATGCAAAGCATGTGCCTACTGCTGAGTGACAGTCCTTGTTCCAGTACAGGATCTCTGATAGTCTGGAATTACTTGAGATGGAACAAACACAGAACAAAAGGGCACTGGCGTTGCTCGAGGTGGGGTGGAGTGGTAAGTTCCGCACTGTGCTAACCTCCGTTTACTCCCCGGCACGAGGCGACCCTGCCCTTTTGCCATCGGAGCCATTCAGTGTGGTGAAGGCAACACGCAGTAGACTCCCTGCATGTTTCCTTCACCGCACTGAATAGCTCCGACAGTGAGGGGGCAGGGCCACCTCGTACCGGGGAGTAAACGGAGGTTAGCACAGTATGGAACTTACCGTTCCACCCCACTTCGAGAGACGCCACAGCAAAGGGGAGAGGCAAAAAGGACGAAAACGTAGCTGTAAATAGCAGTGAACAACAAGGTGGGGGGGATTTGGGCCCTCTGAAACAACTACCTCCAATAATGTGGGGGACATTTGTCTCAGCTCTACAAATATGTACGCTGCAACAGACCTATAGACCTTCCTAGCAAAGCAGTGAATTGTTGTGAGGGTAAATTAGTAGTGGGCTGGTCTCTTTGCTTGGCTGAAGTCCAGGGCAAGGAATGGGCTGGAAGGTGTCTCTCAAGGCATGACTGTCTGTAGCTGTTTAGGGGGCTGGCAGCCTCATTAATCCTCATCCAGGGCTAAGTCTTTGGAAAGTATTTACAGCATGCAAACAACTCAGTTTATTATCCCCACCTTGCCGGAAAATTTGAGACATGTTTGTGTACCAACAATTCTCTCTTTGTTTCTATGGAGATGGTAGATTACAATGAGCATCTTTTAAAAAAAATGTATAATCAAACCACTAGGTCAATTATTCTAAAGTGATGATAGTGTATACACAATACATACCGAGACAAATTAAGAGAGACACAACATAAAGTAAGAGTGTGTTTGCGATTTCATAGCAGTAATTTGATTTTTTTTTCTATTACAATCTTATATTTAATGCAGCATGGAATAAACAAAACAATTAAGGGAATAATTAGGGTTACCTAAGGCCGCAGCAACTGTTATCATGGCTGGATTGTTGAAAGCTGTAGCTTTAAGAATGTCAATGCTGTCCTTCTCAGCAAGTTTCTTTTCACTCAAGTTTCTTTTCACTGAACCCCACTCAAGAGACGTTTGAATGTTTGGAATCAGGAAATGTTTCCAAAGATTTAATTCTTACGGGTATCATAGCCATGTATAGTAAGAATTAAATCTTACTCGTAAGATTTAATTCTTAAGATACCCATAAGAATTAAATCTTTGGAAATAATTGCTGGCCATGAAAGCTTTCGTGCAAAAATCAGGAAATGTGTTTCTTTTTCCTGTAGCATATGTCTTTCCAGATTGATAGTCAAATGATGTGGGATCTGTTATCACTCCACTAATGTACATGTATAATGTACACTTTTCACAGAGTGAAAACACATGTTCCTTCCCTAAGGGGCTAGCAATCTAGATATCAACAAGGAAGACAAAGGGGAGTGGTGGGGCAGGGGTAAACTGGGGAAGCAAATGCAATTGTTTCACTTAAGCTTTGTTACAGTAACTCCCAGTCCAGTCCAGTCCAGTCCAGTCCAGTCCAGTCCAGTCCAGTCCAGTCCAGTCCTCCTCTCCCCCCCCCCCCGATGCAGCCACGCCAACATGGCGTATTTATTTGTTTTTCAGTTTTTAATACCGCCCTTCCTCCAAGGAGCTCAGGGTGGTGTACATTGTTTCTCCTCTCCTTTTGTCTTCACAACTTACAAGCTTACCAGATCTCCAACCAGGACAGAGTGCTAGACCTTTAGGAGAAGGAATGTGGGCAGGTGTAGCTTGTTAAACCCTTAGAGCACAATCCTATACACACTTTCCTGGGAGCAAATCTCACTGAACACAATGGGGCTTGCTTCTGAGTAGACATGCCTAGAATTGTGCTCTAAGGGTTTAACAAGCTACACCTGCCCACATTACTTCTCCTAAAGGTCTAGCACTCTGTCCCAGTTGGAGATCTGGTAAGCCTATTCACAACAACCCTTGAGGCTGAGAGACAGTGACTGGCCCAAGGTCACCCAGGAAGCTTCATGGCTAAGTGGGTATTTGAGCCTGGATTTTCCAGCAATAAGTCCAACTCCTGGACCACTACTCCATCCTGGCTTGTGCTGCATCCTGCGAGGGGGGGGGCAGCTGTGGAGATCTCCTCTGGGTAAGGGAATGTTTGTTCCCTTACCCAGGGGTAATTCTCTGAGGTACGGAGGGGTCTATTCGGACCTGCACTAGCGAAATCACTGGTGCAGGTCCACGGGTCTTGTCTGGGAAGGGGGGGTGGATTCAGTGGTCACCACTGCCGCTGAACCCACCCTCTTCCTGAACCCGATCTGCCCCATCGCCGTCTGTATTGCCTCCCCGTTTCACCCCCGCACTGTTCCGCCCTCCCCCACCCTCCTCCAGCCCCATCTTGCCTCCCCCGCCATCCTCCCTGGGTTGGTTGGTCCACAACGATCCTCTGGCACGCAGGGGAAAGCTCTGGCCTTCCTGCCAGTGCTTCGGCAGTGCATGACTCCACGCACTGCCAGAATCTTTTTTATGACTGCCATAAGGCAGTTAACCCTGGGGGAATACTCGTTCTGCCAACATGAGAGCCCAATAGGATTGGGCTGTCAGACACTGCCCAAGTTATGAACAGTGTCGTAGACCAGGACTACATGTTACATCCACCATTTCAATGGTACAAAAAATAGCATTCCTGTAGCAAGTTCTCCCTCTCCTTGCAGTGATGTCTTCCTTATACCCTCTCTCCATACCACCCCATTTGTTAGTGCTACCAGAGACATTCATAATCATAGCTAACATTGCATCCTGTGAAAGTGTTCCTAGGTATCAAGGTGAGGTGGGGGTAGAGGAGAAACTACAGAAATACTGTCTCTGGTGGCATTCCCTTGACAGACATAGGATGCAGCCCAGCTGTTATACTCTGCAAATGGCTTATCTTTTTCTTATCTTACCTCTTCAGATGCCCCCTACATATGCAGTATTAACACAGCAGCATGGTAACCATTGGCCCACGAGTTCTTGCATGAGTAGGAGGCAGAGATCTGATTTAAATGAGATGTGAGCTAGATACAGAACCCACATGGGAAAGTTTAGATTTGCCCTTTTCTTTGTAAAAAAAGGAGAGATGGGGAAAACTGCAGGCCTATACGGTCTTCCATATTGAGTACTATTTCAGTATTAATGTATTTTTAATAAGTTCATTGTTCTTTGGAGCTTTCCATTTTCTCCTTATATGCTAAGTGGAGAGTACATTGACTTAAAAGTAGGCTTGTTTTTCTGACGCCTATTCCCAAGGGGCTTTGTTGGATCAGTTGTAAAATAGGGATATTTTCACATTTTATTTCTCCCCAGATAAACAGCCCAGTCCTAACCAACTTTCCAGTGCTGATGCAGCCATGTCAATGGGGTGTACGCTGCATTCTGTGGGGGGCAGGTCAGTCATGGAGGCCTCCTCAAAGTAAGGGAATGTTTTTTTTCCCCTTCTCAAGGTAAGGGAATGTGCCAATGCGGCTGCATCGGCACTGGAAAGTTGGTTAGGATTGGGCTGTGAATGACCGGAGCTTAGATCTTCGGCCAGAAGATCTTCACCAGAAATGCAAAGGGCATAATACAAAGCTGTTTAAACAGCACCATCATTCTTATGGAGCCTCTCAAGTTGTCAGGTTGGATGCACCCCAAAATTTGAGTTTTCTGAGGCAGGGCATGGTGATGCCAACCCTTGAAAAATGGGGTGTGTGAAATTTGGGGCTTGGGTAGGACCCAGCTGAGCCCCCCCCCACTCCAACGGTCTGATATTAATCTTTTTTTCCATACACCTGAGAAAAACAAACAAACAAAAAAGATGGAGAAACAGGTTCATTTTGGCCGAACTGGTGCCAATATGAGCCTCCTACTCTCTGAAATTTGGTGGAAAGGGCTAACTGCAGATCCAGTCTTTTCACGATGGAGCAAACTTTGAGGGTCAACATCAGGACAATCTCCATTGTTGTACCACAGATGTGCAACTTCTTCTCAGAGAACCAGCTCTCTAGTGAAACGGATCATCTTAGGGTAGGGCTTGTCCCCTTGGAGGGTACAGTTTGTGTATCACACAACTCAATGTTCACACCTATTATTTGTTTATGGTGAACATTTCTATTCTTCATCTTAGCACCAGGTGGCTAACAAGAAGTTAAAAATATCACTTAACACAGAGCATGAAAACCAACGTCAACAAAATCTATAAAAACAGCAGTAGGCAGCAACAGCCAATAAAGGCAGAATTAAAACATGCATTAACATTTCCAGAAAATAAAGTTGGCTTCATCTGGTGCTTAAAAACTTCTAGAGTAGGTGCCAGCCAAATGTCCATGGGGAAAATATTCCACAACTGGAGCACCACCACTGAAAAGACCCTGGCCCTCACCTGAAGGTAAGGGCAACTGTAGAAGGGCCTGTGAGAAAGCTCTTAAAGCATGGGCAGTTTCATAGTGGAATAAATGGTCCTTCAGATACTCTGGTTCCAAGTCATATAGAACTTTATAGGTCAAATGAGCACCCTGTATTGTGGCCAGAATCAAACAGTGTAGATTTTGTTTAATACTAGTGAGATGTGATGTCCAGACAGGACGTTTTACATGAGACTCATTCAAAAGTTAAAGATAACTTCATTTAAGAGAGATGCGTCTTTGTAGGAAAGGGTGGATGTGGATTCTGCAGCTAATCTGTCTAGCTGCATGTCTTCTCTTCAGAGGAAGGGAGAGAGGGCGCAGGAAGGAAACAAGGCCTGAGAATTGCACTCTGGATAACCAACAAGCATATGTTAGCTGAGGACAGAAAAGATGGAGGGAGAACACCTTGCCCCCCTACCTCTATATACCTAGACTTACTGCCCCCTGCTGGTACAAGTGTAATGGTGTTGCTTTGCATGTCACACCCATTAAGGTGAACATGAAGGGTTCATGTTCACAAAACTGCTAAGGAAAATCCTAATTTCTATGACTTGCCATTTGCCCTGCCTGCAAAGCAGCCTGGGCTTGCTCCCTCATTCTAAGGCTATGGTTTCGAAGGCCCCTCTCATTTAGAATGTGTCGCCTGCCACATCAGTGTGAATGTGATTTTGATATGGCTTTGGTAGGATATTTTATTCTTTTTTGCCACGATGTCATAATGTTCAAATTGCTGTTCTCAGTCACTGCTTGGAGAAACTTTGGAAGGCAGTTCAGAAATAGCTTAATTTTGCCTTCAAATGATGACGGGTTGCGAGTGGCACGCCTGCTGTTTCTGATCCAAAGCTGTTAAGATGTACCAGTGCGCTCCCATAGATCATGCACAAGCAGACTTCCTCATTGACCTCAGTGATGGGGCAGCTCTGAAGCCTGCATACACAGCCAGGCTGTGTGCAGCCACCCCAATATTCAAATCAAAAGGAAAGCCCTTGAATGCCTGGGAGCTCTGCCCGCCTGGCGCCTGCATCTCTCTCTCTCTCTCTCTCTCTCTCTCTCTCTCTCTCTCTCTCTCTCACACACACACACACACACACACACACACACACACAAGGGGAGTCCCTGAATCACACGGAAAGAGGATCTAGTTAGTGTGCCACTGTGCTACTTCCATGGAAGCGATTGCATTTAATGAGCAATCAGAATGCTCACTTAGTCGGCTACCAGCTCTTATTTTTAAGGAGACACTATGTGCACTTAAGATTGTTAATTAGCAAGTGCATCTATAGTAGGCATCCTGACTATGCTTGTAGGAAGGATGAATTAATTGTAGCAAATGTGGAGTGTAGAGCTCCAGAATCACGTGATTTTGTCTCCAGGGTACTGTTTCCTGAACATGATTAGATTGCAGTTGGAGGACAGCTTGCATGATTTGATGCTTAAAAAAATAAATAAATCCTGCACACAGAAAACTAACCTGTCAGGGAGAACAGTAGTAGCCTAGCCATCTGCCTGATGTATCTACCTTCTCACACAAGGACCCATTCAGCCGCCTCCTGGTAGGTTGTCTTACTTGAATCTGGGCTTCCCTATTTTTCTCCCCCTCTTCCCAAACCCACCCTTTGCTTCCCACTTGCTTCTTTAGTCAGGCTGCCATATTTGCTGTCATCTGATTGGAATGCTAACAGTATCAGTTCAATGCACAGTAAACAGAACCTATCCACACAGTGACCTGATTCAGTCATGATTTCTCTGAGTTCACTGGGTTCAGGGAGAGGGGGAGGGGGAGCACACAGCTAGCCATGCCCCTGCATTGACATGTTCACCGACCGTGCCCTTAGGCACCTTTGTCTGAAGAGAGCACTGCCTGAACATGTGGGGGGTTCTTACATGTGGTGGGTTCTGAAGAGTGGTGGTCTGAAGGAATATTCAAGAACTTGGAATGTTGGTCACAGTAGCATCTCTAGGGGAGGTACTACTGGTGCGGACCACACCAGGTATGACACTCCATGGGTGGGGAACCAGAGACCCCCAGAGGCCCGGAGCGGTGAGTGGAGCTCTGCACTCACATAGATTGTGCGCTAGATGGGCCGGCCTCCCATGGCTCGAGTTGGGTTGAAAATAATGGCATTCTGGAAGCAATTGGTGGTGACACAATTACATCATCACATCACCACCAGCCTACTTCTGGAACACAGAACCTCCACGAGGTAAGCTCTGCACCGGGTGGTGGTTCGCCTCGCTACACCACTGGTTGGTCTGCCAAGGCCGTTCTCATTTTTTAAATATCTACTCAGTATGTACATTTGAAAACCAGTTGAGACCACTCTGCAACTTTTGGGCAACTCAAGATATTTAACTTCAAAGTTTCTCTGTCCCTGAAAACTGAAATTAGTCCCCACAGTTATTGCTATAACAAATGTATCCAGGCATCAATGACAAATGATAAATGATAGTCAATCACTATGAGATGAATTAATTTATCAATTTTATTTCAACGTTCACATTTTTTTGCAACTGGAAAGCTGGAAGTAAATAGCTAATTTTATAAGCTAATAGCTAATAAATAAATAAATAACAAATCATGGCAACACCGGACTAGAATGGTTACACATGAGAATTGGCTTTTCTTCATTATGTGTCTTTCAAACAGTATATGACAAATACAGACAAAAACTACGTATTTTCTTTTCAGAACGAATGACAAAGATGATGACAAACTGTATGTGAGAAACAAGAATGGGGTTCTGATTCCATTTGTCCAATCATCACAGTGAGGGAAGCTCGTGCTGATGGTCGTCAGGGTCATCTAGCCAAACGTTTACAGCCCAATCCTGTGTAAGTTTAAGAGGCCGGCCTAAATGGCTGGCCACTGTATCCTATGGCCACCATTGCGGCTTGCCCTGGGGCTGCTAGGCCGCACCTTGGGAGAAGGGGACCGTCCCTTTCCCCGGGGGTATGGGAGGCCTATGGGCCTCCTCGGATGCACGCCAGGTCCAGACCTGGCATACATTTGGGGAGGCAGTATAAGGGTGTTGCGGGCTATGGGCTTAGGATATCACCGCCGATATCCTTGCTCCCTCCCAACCCGGGCCGGTCAATGGCCCCCTACCTCGCTGCCCCACCCACCCTCCTTTTCGACTGGCATGGGACTTACCTGCGGTGGCTGAAGTCAGGTGAGCTCTGCGGTGAGTTCTGCGGCCTCTGCACCAGTGCCGCTTACTCTCCTGTAGTCAAAAACATACTTTATGGCACATTTGCAATGCTTTAGGCTGGCGGAGTGTGCACTCCGCTGCCCTAAAGTTACGCAGGATTGCACTGTTAATGTCAAATGCTAGTACAGCCTGTCACAGATCCAGTCCGTCAAAGTACACATCAAAAACTCATATACAATACAAAGGTTCAGGAGGAGGGTAGATCCCATGGGCCCTTATATAAACATTTTAGTTGATTTGATCAGAACCCTTTTGCCTTCAAAGAGAAATAAGGATACAACCGAGTCAGATACAGTATGACTGTCTAGAATTTAAGACTTAGCAGAGACAGTATTGATTCATGTGACAGTTCAACTCTCCTCCAGTTATTATGTAACTTTGCACTTTCTTGAGTTTCCATCAGCTTTAGTGGTAAATGTATAACTAGGGGTGTTTGGTTTTGGTGATAACCACATAAAAACACAAAACAATACTTTTTCAACCCTTTCAAGCTGAATAAAAACACAAAACATCTACTTTTCAAACAGAATTGGAACCAAATTACCGACTCTCGACTGGTTGTGTAATGCATCTGGTTAAAATAGATTACTTCACCAGTTAGGAATAATCAAATCATTTGTTGTTTTTGCACTGAAGACTGCAATGTAATGATATTAAACCTGATATTGATGCTTACGAATTCGCGCCTCTGAATAAAAACACAAAACACCACGTTTTGCATTTTAATTCAACAAATTTTCAGAAAAAGATACCATTTTCAAACACCTCTAGTTATAACCAGTTATCTCAGCCATCTTTATGGCACAATCCTGTGTAAGTATGTGCAGTCAGCCTAAGCTGCATCTTGAGCCCATTGTGGCCTGCACCAGTGTGGCCTGGGCTCTCCTTGGGGGAAGGGGACTTTGGTGGTCAGTGACTCTGATGCCGTCACGTTTCTGGCCTGGGCTTTGACGGGGTTCAGGATATCAGCCCAGCCTGGCCAATGGCCCCCTCTCCCTTGCCACCCCTGCACACCCTCCCCATGCCCCCTGCACCATCCGGCACAGTACTCACCTGCGTTGGCTGGCGCGGTGACTAGAGGGCGGCGGAGTAAGCAGTGCAGGCCTCCGCACCGGTGCAGCTTCCAGAGTGTAGACAATGTGCCTTACGGCACATTTATGACACCCCCTAGGCTGTCAGAGCAAGAGCTCCACCAGTGGCGTTCCTGCGGTAGGGGCTCGACAGTAAGTTGCGCCCCGACCTACTACCGCATTCACGAACCAGAGCGAGGAGGCCCCGCCCCCTCGCCGTTGGAGCCATTCCGCGCAACGAAGCCGAACGCGGTAGTAGGTCGGGGTGCGACTTACTGTCGAGCCCCTACCGCAGGAACGCCACTGAGCTCCACCAGCCTAAAGTTGGGCAGGATCAGGCTGTGAGTTGTCTGCCACTCTCTTCCTCTCCACCAAACCAACTTCACTAGGTTGCTGTAAGGATAAAAATGGAGGGAGGGAGACCCCAGATATACTGCCCTCAGCTCCTCGGAGGAAGGTTGAGATTAAAATATAATAAACAAATAACATTGAAGTCTTGGCAGCAGCATGACATTGTTACCTGTGGTGTAGGATGTGAGAAATTAAGTCAAGCAAAATTGGAGAGCTTTGTTTTAATTCCCCACATTATCTTTCATGACTCCCATAGGAACTGGTCTTGCAACTCCAAGACTGCAGCGTCACACTGTGAAGATAGATCTACCGTCCCAGCCACTTTAAAGCCTCTTTGAGCTAATCCTATACAAGTGGATAATTATTAAAGCTCCAAGAAGCTTATAAATCCAGTGATTTATTGCTGTGCTAATCTCTGTAAATGGCTGATCCAGCTGCAGTGCATATAATATGTTTTCTCTCACTGCTGACAATGGTAAGGACAGGATTGGACCCCTCCAACCATGATGCTATATGGGAACAAAGACATTGGTTTTTATGTCTTCATTTTGTTTCTGCCCCAGTTCCTCAAGCTCATTTCCCCCTCAACGTTAAATTATTGTCAATATCACATTTATGGTTAATGTTTAACCAGGTACATTATGGCTGTAGTCTAGATCTGATAAAATGAAGGAGAGTTTTGCCATTGACTTCAATAGCAATAATAAAAGTGAACATTTGATTGATTGATTGATTGATTGATTGATTGATTGATTGATTGATTGATTGATTGATTGATTGATTGGACAATTACATCTGGGGCCTCAGCAGGCAGGAATAGGATTAATGATGAAGGAAAAGGGAAAAGGAGAGATGAAGAGATGAACTCAAGAGATGAAATACGGAGACAGGAGCAACAGAATCATAAAGGGAGAAAGAGGACGTGATTGGGGAGGTCAGGAAGAACAGCCTTAGGGGCCCAATGTGTAGGTCACCACACACACCTACCACGCTCATGACCATGCCTGTGCATGTGCAAAGTGCATTTCCATCACTGAGCAACTACCACTTACTCTACACATCTAAAAAAGGGGGGGAAGTGAGAGAGAGAGAGAGAGAGAGAGAGAGAGAGAGCGCACTTCCATAGCAGTGGGTGTGGCTTCTAGGCAGGTGTGAATGGTGGCATTTCACTTTCTAGAGATTAATCACAGGACATCTAAGGACTCAATATAAACCATGCGTCATTTCTGTGGAGTTGAATGTGACTGTTGAGATCTGTTGATTAGTTTTCAACCTAAGGAAGCATTTTGTTAAAGCTGCATAATTTCTAATTAGGATTGCCAAGGGTCTTGTGTCAGGCTGCGATGCAGCAGACAACCATTCAACAGGGAGTTTTCTCTTTGCTACCTTTCAGTCAGTGCCAGTAAAATAATGATCCCATCTATTGAATTCCTATCTGTAGCACACTTTTTCAAGGTACAGACATCCTGGCAGGGATGAAGAAAAGATGGTGGACTTATCTCTTGTTCGCAGCTCTGTTGTGTGGGAAGAATGGCCATTCTAAGAGTAGCGACTGTGAGGTGGGGGGGGGGTGTTGTTTTTAGGGCAGTGATTAAACTGTGGGAAAAGTATATACACATAACTCAGGGGGCTTTTCTGCAGACTAAACAGTGTAAAACCAAATGGCATGCAAATAACAACTGTACTTGATTTCACCGTTCGTAATCGTCTTTGGTCATGCTGTATTGCATCAAGCTGTGCATCAAATGTAGCTCTAATCAGTTCTTTACAAATGGTTCAGAACCAAGGCTAGGTGCTGGCTGAGAGCAGGCCTGAAAGTCATTTTAGTGCGACATGATGGTACAGTTAATGGCGCTTTTTTATTTCTTGTTCTGACTGTGTGGATGATGGGCCTTTAAGAGAGGCCAACCATTTCCACACAGGGAGCTTCTCAGAGCATCAGATTTCCTTTGATTCTGTTTCAACATCTCTCTGAAGTTGTCACCTTTTTTTCTTCCACTGAGAGACATTTTGCCCTCGGCCGCTGCCTGGGAAACAGAAATTCAACTCGTCTGGCAGGTTCCGTCATGGCACTTCCTTGCTGGGCAACCCTGCACCCCCATCATTGCTTCTGTCAAGTGGAAATGAAGTAACCTGGAAACTTTCAAGCAGTCTTCTACCGCTTTCTCCTGCTCCCAATTTAACAAGCTGCAACGAATCGCCAAGGGCCAGAGATGTCATGTGGCTGAAGGGCACCCGGGGCAACGCAGAATGCGGCACCCACCCCCGGGCGCTCCAAACCCGGACGTGAGTGGCAATGATGTCACCGCCTACTCACTTCTGGGGTTGGAACACCCAGCACTAGTGTCCACATGCCGGTACGAGGCTGGAGGTGAGTGGGAGGGCTTTTTCCAGCACACGTTTTTTTGCGCTCTGCAACTCTCCCGGCCGCACCAAGCCTCCTGCCACCATGTGGAGGCTTGCACGTGGGGAAAATTGCACCCTCCTTGGTGGAGCGCCCAGGGCAGCTTCCCCTCAGGTTGTTACGTAGTTGTTACGGCACTAACTACAGCCCATTAACTGTGATCATGCAGGAATTACTTCTCTCACCCTCTTAAGGTTTAGGGCTCAGTATGCCAACATACCAAGAGGTCCGTCATCACAGCAGCTGTTCTGCCAGTCTGCGTAGAGCTCCTGCCAGTGCAAAGGGCCAACGTATCACCAGCTGTGCCACGCAGACTGGCCACCGGTGGGGCTCTGCCAGCAGTAGGGGTGGATTGGGGTTAGGATGGAGCAGATCAAGGGCAAGACAGAGACAGGTACCAACGGCACCAACCTCTGTTGTATCCAAACTCCCATCCTAACCTGACACCACCACCCAGCAGGCTCCTCAGATCTATGCCAGCAAAAGAGCTGGCATAGATCTGAGGTGTCCCATAGGGGACCAGGCAGCAGCCAGAGAGGTCAGTCATGTTTTTCTCATCTCTCCCAGCTGGTCTGGTCCCCTGTCAGCACAACAGGATACAGCAGCTGCTTCACTGGTAGCCCTGCATCCTGTGAGCCAGTGGGGGATAAGATCTGCATATTGGGCCGTAACAGCTGGGAAGATCTAGTGGCACAGGTACAGGAAGCAGCAAATAAAGCAGCTTGCTTTTCTATGTTAACCGTCAACATTTATTTTAATGTCGTGTAGATTTTACCAGTTAGTCTTAGCGATGGTTGAACTCCCATCACTTCCAACTGCAATTGAATCATCAATGGTGAGTGTCATCTGCAAATACTTGAAAAAATAGCTTTCTTTAGGTGTTTCTAAATTATACAGTATTGTATCTTTTTTACATAAGTGTATTCTGAGGGTTGTATTGCAGGGGGCGGGGAAGGCCATAGGTTGCCTAGCAACTGTGACAAAACTCCCTTTTCTTCCACATACATTGTGCATTGCAACCACTTTCCTGTTGTTTGAGTCATGAGCATTAGCCACAAAGATACATCATATGTTTACAGTATATCAGGTTTTTATTTTCCTTCCTCACTTAACTTTGTTCCATATTGTCTCCCTGCCACAAACATAAAAGTCGGCTGTTGGTGGCGGCGCCACCCCTTCGGGGCAGCGCAGCAGCGAGTGCTCCAGGCAGCACTCGCTGCTGATACACCTCTGGTTGGTGGACTGTCTTGTTTGTCAACTTTAAAAGTTCCCTTATTCAGTGTGTAGTTGGGATCAGTCTTAAGTTGATTGGGTTTTTTCACGGTGTTTTTAAATGGGTTGGTTCTTTTTTCTACACAACAGTCAAAGGTGTTGTTTTTCCAACAGCTAGACTCCACGAGGCACAAATGCTTTTTGTAAAGATTACATGTTGTATGCCCTGCCCTTCAAACAACTATTAATATTATTACCCTGCTTTTCTGCTTAAAAACACTCAAAATGGCTTTTAAAAAAGTAAAAACAAATAGCATGAAAAATACACAAATGCTACAAAGGTACTAAAAAATACTGAAAACAGCAGTAAAACTACAGGAGTGAGCAAGTGAGTGAGTGAGTGAGTGAGTGTGTGTGTGTGTGTGTGTGTGTGTGTGTGTGTGTGAGAGAGAGAGAGAGAGAGAGAGAGAGAGAGAGGAGATATGCTCATACATTTGAATGTGTATGGTGTTATTTCCAGAGCGAAGGAAAGAGAAATGATTTCAAGGTTTCAATATAACTCAACAAGTACAGTATAGCAAGAGATTGACCATATAGGTTTGGTTGCAGGAGCTCTTTAACTAAGTAGCTATTTTGCCCTGTCCTGACAGGGGTTTCTTATCGTTCCAGCTTTTAACTATTGCATAGTGAATTTGCAGCAACAAAAAGCAAGAAAATAAGTTCCTTGTGAGATCTGGAACCAGATGTTGAACTGTCCAATAAGAGCCCTCAAAAGAGACCTAGAGGCCCATGATCTTTTCAATATATGTAGCACCTGGGCCCAGAATGAATAACTGGGTGAAAGAACAGCAAATGCAGACAAAGGATGTGACCTCTTCACATTTCCTCTTGCACTGAGCTAAGCAACTGTGAGCGCAATCCTGGAAAAAGGTCCGGCGACGGAACAACGTTCCGTCGCCGGAAGATGTCGCGAATGTGCCGTCAAGCACGTTCACGATGACTCTGGAGTAAGGGAGGCCGGCCTCCCTCAGTCCGGCGCCGGACCGAGGATGCGGCCGGCTGCAGAAGGTGAGCCCTCCACCACCGGCCACGTGAGTGGTCTGACCCAGGGGGGGGCATTGACCTAGCCGGCCCGGGAGGGAGCGGGAGATGGCGTCGGCCATATCCCCGTCCCCGCCGGTCCGACTACGCCGTTACACGGCCTCCTCTACTTCCTCCAGCTAAGAAATCCGAGGAGGCCGATAGGGCCGGCCCTGGTTTACACCCGGGGAAGGGGATGAGTGTCCCCTTCCCTGAGTAGACCTCTGGCCTGGCAGCAGAATGGCAGCCTGGGCTCAGGATCCAGTGGGTGGCCCTGGGCCGCCGGCCGGATCCTTAGTCAGGATTGCGCTGCACGTGTGCTTAGATGTGTGTGTGTGTGTGTGTGTGTGTGTGTGTGTGTGTGTGTGTGTGTTTACGTGCGTGCGCACCCCATTGGTGAATGGTGCTGCCTTGACATGATATTAAGAGAGAGGACCTGAGTGCCAGATATAATTCCAAGTCTGTTGATCCAAGTCTGTACCTAGTTGCTACTCCCACCATGTAGCAAGGTTTCTTTCCTCCCATGTTGCAACTCCTAGGATCTTATAAATATGCAAGACCTTAGCTTGGATTGTAAATTCATCTCTGTAGCATGCAAGCTGTTGTTTTGGTTTGTTTTTTTCCTGTATAAAAAGTTTGAAAAATAGCAGTAAAACAGAATAAGCAAAAACAGCAGATCATACCAAAAGTAGCAACTCAAACATAAACATTCATCGACTAAAAGCCTTCTCACATTAAGAAAAACAACACCTAATATATAAAGAGTCATAGTATTGTTCTGTCAACCACACACACATTTTTAAATAGTGAAAGTCAATCAGTTTCAGCAAGGAATGAACAAACATGTTCCATTTTTTCCAATCCAACCGATTGTCACTCCAGCAGCTGCCATTTTGAGAGCCCAGTTTGACGAATGCAGACTGTGTGTACAGGTGAAAAGAAGGGAGAAATGCTTGTAATGGTCTCAAATTAAATAGGTAGCACAGGGCCATGTATATGGACCACAGAGTTCACTTCCAAGTACATTTGTATATTGTGAGCATGACAAATCTGCATATTGCAAGGCAGGCACATTTGGGAGCCAGGTATTATTGCACCTCAGTGGCACTGCTAATAACTGAGCCTCTAACATTTCATGGATGAAAATGGAAATTTTCATCTCTTCATCCTGTTCATGGATGAAAATAGGGACATACAGGTGTCCCCCGCTTAATGACGGATCGCTTAACGATGATCTGGATATATGACGGATATGTGATGGATCACTTAACGACGATCTGGATATATATCCCCAGCAAAAAAAGAGCAAAGGGTTTAAAAAGACGCATCTGTTAAAATCCCCAGCTCTTCAACTGTTTGGCTTTAGATAAGAGCTTTGAAGTTCAGTGCTGTGCTTAAAGCACCAGTGCTGCTTATGGCTTCACTTTACGACGGGGATTTCAGAACGGATCCCTGTTGTTAAGCGGGGGACACCTGTACTTGGGACACGCTTGTTTGCCTAAGAAGGATCACTAGCTGCGTTCCTCTACCCCACTATTACAGATTGCCAAATGCTCTATTCTGCTGCCATATTCATTTACTCTGAATGAAATAGTCTTTCCTCCATTGATCTACAAGCCAAGAGGTTGTTTCTTATTTTGATTAAGGGGTTCTCAACCCCTTCCTGGCCGAGTACCACCTCCTGAGGCAGTCTCCTGCTGCGTACCACCGGAAGTGATTGGTGATGACATCATTGTCAGTTACTTCTGGGTTTCCATGTTTTTGGATGCCAGAAAACGCAGGTAGGAGGCTCTGGGCAGGTGGGAGGGCCCTTCTCAGCATTCCCGAGAGGCTCGGCCAAAGGCAGGAACCTCTCGGGAGTGAAAACATGCTGCCAAAAAGCCATGTCAGAGCAGGGTTCTGATGGTCTGGCGGTCTGAGTACCACCAGCAGTCGGCCAAAGTACCACTAGTGGTACTAGTACCACTGGTTGAGAACCCCTGAGTTATACCATAGTAGACAAACATGATTGTCCTACAATATGTTGGTCATAGTTCAAAATATATCTTGGGAGTTGCAAAGTGTGAAATGGCAGGGTGGGCACTGAACAGTTTCCAGTTCCAGTGCTAGAGGCCCTGGGAAAACCCTGTACTGCCTTTTGCTGGCAGTGGACCACAACTCCTCTCACCCTTCCCATTAGTGAAGGTGGAGGAGAAACCAGGGCAGCTGACCAGTCCTGGGAAGTCCAGGAGGTTAGCCAAAGCAAGGGGGCCCGGATATGAAGATGAACCCTCAGCTGGTGCCAACATTTGATGCCAACACTGACTGCTTCTTCAGACTCAAGTGCATTGTACCCATTGATGTGCTTATTGCATCTGACTCCAGTACATAAGAACATAAGAACATAAGAACATAAGATGAGCCCTGCTGGATCAGGCCAAAGGCCCATCTAGTCCAGCTTCCTGTATCTCACAGTGGCCCCACCAGGTGCCTCAGGGAACACACAGACAACATGATACCTGTAACAATCATTGCCCACTGGCAATACACCTGCTTCCTTTACAGTTGCCAAGTGGCAACACATTGGGAATGTGCACTTCCTCAAAATTCTTCACAACGTGATATTAAATAGCTTTTGACCTTCCCCCCCACCCCATTCCTCCCTCAGTACTTTGCCCCTTCTTCTTCCACTCACACCTTCCGTGATGTAAGCAGTGCTCTCATCCCCCCCCCCCCCAGGAAGTGAGATGGAAAGGGTAGCAGGGTCACCAGAGAAGTGAGACTGGCTCAAGTCATACCAAGAGTGCTCACTCTTTCTTTGTTTTTCTGCTGCAAGGTTGTTCAAAAGACACATGTCTCCAGACACACCTCTCTTAGCAACTCTACTAAGCTACTCCCTCACCCTAATATATATTGAGGCTCATTTACAACAGAATTTCATTTTCAAACACAAGAAGCATAGATTTTGCAGAAAGAAACAGTACCAAGCTTATCCAGTTGATCATTTAGACAGGGTTGCATTGTCCAGTGCCCTGTTCCTGTGCATGTACCTGCAGTTTGATCTGCGGGTGAATAATGCTTATCTCCTGCTTCACCTGCTGGTTTCTGCAGAGCAAGCTGCTGTTAAAGGCACAAGAGTAACCCATGGCATTTTTTCTGGGCAATTGGCAACCCTGTAATTATGTCTCAATCTGTACCTCATCCAATTTCACAGATTTCAGTAAAAATAAGATTACGTTTTCTAGTGGCCGGGGGGTGGCTCAGTGGGTTAAACCACTGAACCATGAGCTGTCAATAGCCGCCTTGGTTGCCCTTGTGGGAGAAAGGCGGGGTATAAATTCTATAAATAAATAAATAAATAAATAAATAAATAAAAGGTCGGCAGTTCGAATCCGTGTGACAGGGTGAGCTCTCACCACTCGGCCCAGCTCCTGCCAACCTAGCAGTTCAAAAGCATGTTAGTGTGAGTAGATAAATAGGTAACTTGCGGGAAGGTAAATAGTGTTCTGTGTTCCAGCCGCACACTTTGCACTGTGGCAAGGAGAGTCATGCCAGCCACATGACCATGGAAGCATCTTCGGACAGCGCTGGCTCTTCGGCTTTGTAACAGGGATGAGCACCGCACCCTAGAGTCAGACACGACTGGACTTAAATGTCAAGGGATACCTTTGCCTTTGCCTTTACTAAGATTAAAGGGAAAGGTGACCCCTGACAATTAAGTCCAGTCGTGTCCGACTCCAGGGTGTGGTGCTCATCCCCATTTCAAAGCCGAAGAGCCAGCGTTGTCCAAAGACGCCTCCATGGTCATGTGGCCGGCATGACTCTCCTTGCCACAGCGCGTAGCATGCGGCTAGAATACGGAGCGCTGTTTACCTTCCCGCAAGCAGTACATACCTATTTATCTACTCGCATTAACATGCTTTGGAACTGCTAGGTTGGCAGGAGCTGGCCCAGCAATGAGAGCTCACCCCGTCGCAGATTCGAACTGCCGACCTTTCAATCGACAGCTCGTGGTTCAGCAGTTTAACCCACTGCGCCACCCGCTGGCCTTACTAAGATTACTTGGTTAGATATTAGAAAGAGTAATCTAAATAATTCTACTTGGAAAAGCTTAATAGAATAATGGTGGATTAAATAAGCAGCTAGTCCCTACTGTTCGCATAAATATTGGTGAATGGAACAACGTGATAAACCCTAACGAAGGTTGGTGAATGTCAGTAAATCAGCACTTTGTTTCTCTCCATCTTTCTCTTCCAGTTAGGCATTGCTTCTGCTTAAAAATGCAGATCGAATCTCTAATGTAGTAGAACTTTTCAGTATTCTAACAACTTGGAACTTTGCTTAGATTCAAACCATAAAGCAGGCAGAAATATGGAGAATGGCTGCATTAGATACAATGACATGGGGGGGATTTATTCCTACTTATTAATGAATCCTTCAATAATTTAACAAACCAGATGACAAGGCAGCTCAATGTGTGTCAAAAGAAATGAATTTGGTATGCAACGAACGAATAATGCATATTTATAATCATGTTAAGGCAAGCAGCCCCCTGCTGTACACCCTTATGCTTTCGACTGTCAATTGTCCTCTTTCAAGATGCATCTCAAGAAGCCTGTTGCAGCCTTCTCAACTGGGATCCTGAAGAGCAGTTTGTTCCCCAGACGACTACGCCCCTATCCCGCTTCTTTCGAATAAATTCTGGCGGGGGGGGGAAGGAGGATGTTACCAAGTGTTCGATGCAGACAGTGCTCTGAGTTCTCCAAACTTTCCTACAGTGGTTTTATTGTCGCTCCCAGCAGCAATGGCTACCCTGTAGACCTGTTCACTCATTCACACAGGAGGAGGAAGCAGAACTATGACTGCTAGCCTTGCTCCCCGGATAGTGCTGGGCTCCCTGGCCACATCCCTTGGTGGCTGTATTAGGCATTAATTTGAAAGAGGCCGTAAGCACATGAGGCCCCTTTCCCACTCACAATAAACATGTGGATGTTGCACCTGTTGTCAATGGGTGTGATCTGTGGACATACATAGTCCCGTTTTATAGCCATCACCCTTTCACCAAATGTGGAAAGGGATGTGAGCAAACAGCAGGGATGTGGATATCAAGTCTCTGACTCCGTCTCGAGTAAAATCCCAAGTCTTTGCCCCCAAGTCCTGAGTCTTTGGTTGCGAGCTGCAAGTCCCTATCTATTTAATGGGGAAAACGGGTTGAAACGTGAATAAAATTCAATTTCTTGTAAAAGGCTCCAAGTCTCGAGTCGAGTCTTTCGAGCCTTTTACAAATCGCCAAGTCAAGTTTGAGTCAAGTCATTGATGTGACTTAAGTCCGACTTGAGTCCGAGTCAATAGACTCAAGTCTATGTCACTGGCAAACAGGGCATTCATTTTGTTCCGAGTAGTGAGTGAACCAAACGAGTCCCATTCATTTCATGTTGCCATTTGCTAGAAAATTGAATGCACACCCTGTAGTATAGAATAATTTCTCATGCTAGCCTGAAAGTGAGTAAGAACTATACTGGTGCTCTCCCTCTGGATGGAATGGCTGAAGTTTTTTTTTTCCAAAAAGTGAAAATATTTAACTGCTTCAAAGCAGTTAAAAAACCAGTTCCTTTATTCTTCCAATTATTTTTACTCAAATGTACATAAATATTGAACAAAACTACATTTTAGATAGCTTTATTCAATACTTACAGTACAATAGCTCCAGTGGTAGGTAAGCAACTATTTTTAAACCAGTTACTGTCCACCACTGGATGACTGGAATCGCATACACAAGTGTGGTGTGAACTCTGAAAAGCTCAGAGGTGATGTTCTCATTGGTGGTACTTGAAATTTTAACCTATTGGTATCTGGCCTGATATTCCTAGGATTGCAGTTTGCTAGTTCTTTGATTGAGGTCCCAGTCCTACCCTTCTCTCTCTCTCTCTCTCTCTCTCTCTCTCTCTCTCTCTCTCTCTCTCACACACACACACACACACACACACACACACACACACACACACACACACACACACACACACACACACACTGATGCAGCCGTCCTGAAAATGGGTGCACTGTATCCAGTGGGGGGGTGGATTGGGAGACTTCAGAGGGGAAAAGGGAATCTGACAAGGTTCTTAACTGTATGGGTTCTGCAGCCATGTCAATATAAAAGTAGAGAAATAAAATCCTTTACCGCTTTTGTTGTTTGTTTAGATTTCTTATATTGTGCATGCAACATTGAAAAGGGAATCATTCCAGGCAGCGATGGCTAATATGTAGGAGGCTCCATTTGGTTCCGTGAGCGCCCGCATGTTTCCGCCACTACCAGGAATGGCTCCGACCAGTGACAGGGCAGGGCTGCTTACCTGTGTGTAGCAGCGTCTTGTACCACTTACTGCTCTGTACCCCCTCCAGTGATGCTGCTGGAGCTGCATACTTGGAAAAGACAATGGCATAGTAGACATTAATATATGCCCCTCGGCAAGGTCCTCAGTTTGCTTTCTACTGAGCCTGATTCTTCTTTTCGGCTAAGGCCCTTTGGAAAAAAAAATCAGAAGCAGCACCTATGTCTACTGATGACACCACTGCTCCAGCTATGGGAAAAGTCCTGGAGCTCTTGTCTTCCACTCCCTTTTGCCTACACGCTTGGCCATAAGTAAGCATATTTAACCTCAGTACATATTTGTGGAATTGTCACATTTCGAGAACGAATCTTTAGGCAAGCTGAGTTGGACTTGCAAACGCAGCACTGCCTTGAAAGAGAAGTGAAAATAGGTAAGTATGAACACTGATGAGCATGCTATGAACACCAGAAAGGGTCTGGCCTGGCGACTCCACAATGACCACAAAATCATCTGAGTTGGTGATGTGTAGAATACCGCCTCTCTGGTGATCGACATTGCATATGCCCCCCAAAACTCCTCCCACTTGGAAGCCTGGCTCATTCCTCTCCCAATCACAGAGAGATTGATCATCTGGACAATGATCTCTGGGAAATTGGGCATTACCAGCAGTTATGGACCCATTTGGCACAGAGCTGCCTAAAACGCTGTAAAAGAAAGAAAGGCTAATGTAGACACACTGGCAGTTATCTGCAGTTAGTGGATAATTAATGAGTCATTGTGAAGAGTTTATTACAATAACAGTGTCCCTTTTTTTAAAAGGCTGGCAGCTGATGAACAAACTGCACAGCTGCACTGCCTTAAAAAAAATCAGTCATCTCAAAGTTAATGCTCATTTTTCACCAAGCAGAATGGAAGAGGTTTTGCTTGTACAACGTTAATGTTGCAGGCATGTTCCAAAGGGTTGGATGCATTATGATCTCCATGTTACCATTTATCACCTGAACATATAGGTAGATATATGAACACCTTAAAGCACCTGCCATTTCGCTGAAGAAGTGGAGATAGAAAGAGACATGGGGTGGGGACATTTAACCCCTGATCTTCTCAGTGCTTCCAACATGCTAGAGACAAAGGTTACTTGGTTTCCTGGATCACACTGTCAATGGTGACAATGCTGAGCGGACAGAACGAGCGCCACTGGGAGGTGATAAATTACACCTCATTGATGCCGGCAGTTTTTAGAGCAAAAGGATTCCGAAGAGGCAGTCCCGATTGTCTCAGGAGCAACGAGTGCAGAAATTATGGGAAGGATGCAGTCATAGATCAGGCACTGGGGAAAAAAATGAGGCAGGCAAATTTGTCACTTGGAATTATTTTCTGTTCATCACCAGAGGTTTAGGATCAAGTTTACTCTGCATTTTGAAAACTACATGTTTCTTTTCATGGGTTTCCTTTGGGTTTAGGAAGCTCTGGATGGCTTGGTCTCTATGAAGAGGGGAAAAAATAGTAATCTGAGCAGAAATTGTCTGGTGTGCATTGAATAAATAAAGAAGTGCATTTGCACCCTAGACACTGGAAACCTGACAATGTATCAGGTCCACACCTGGCCCAAACTGATCCAGTGTCCACAGAAGTGTCAAATTCTGCTGCCCACCACCAGTGTGAGCGCATGCCGTACCAGAACGTTCACCCCCACTGCTTTTGCAACTTCTAAATTATTACTATTATAATTATAATTATAATTTCTATCCCGCCTTTCTCCCTCACAGGGGGACCCAAAGTGGCTTACAAAAATTAAAATATATACAAATCATAAAAATGATTACTGTATAACATTAAAAATGCCTAAACACATTGATACAACCTAAAAACAATAAAATACTAAATCAAAAAGCTTCTTAAAGAGGGCCGAACCTATAAAATCTTTAAACTAGGCAGTAACTCAGCGAGACTGTTTAAAAAGAAATGTCTTCAGGCCCTGCTGGAAGACCTCTAAGGAGGGAGCAGTTCGTATATTAAGTGGCAGAGAATTCCACAAGGTCGGTGCCACTACTGAGAAGGCCCTATTTTTTTGCCACTGCCCCTCCCACCTTCAAAGGTGATGCCACTTTTAAAAGGGCCTTCTCTGATGACCTGAGGAGGTGGGCCGGATTGTATGGAATTAGGTGGTCTCTCAGATAGGCTGGCCCCAAGCCGTATAGGGCTTTAAAGGTCAAAACCAGCACTTTGAATTGGGCCTGGAAACAAATTGGCAGCCAGTGCAGCCTCCGACTGAGCCAAACTGCCAATTTCCAGTGACCACACAGGCCACCGCATTCTGTACCAATTGCAGTTACCGAACCATCTTCAAGGGGAGCCCCATGTAGAGCGCGATACAATAATCTAACCTTGAGGTCACTGTGGAATGGAACACCATGGCCAGGTCTGCGTGATCCAAATACAGTCATAGGTGGCGCACTTTAGAAGAAGTGGTGGGGAAGGAAAGGAGGTGGTGGAGGCAGTACTGGCCTGGAGGTGGTGAAAATGGCCATGACGGCAGTTGGAACAGGATTGCAGCAGTGGCTACCTCCTCCTCCAGCTCCACCTTCATGCTCCATGGTAGCACTGCTGGAGGAGGAGGGGTTAAGCCATGCCCCCCATCTCCTCTTGTGCACTCTCCAAGGAGAGCACACAAAAAGAGGATATGACAAGGTAGAGTGGCTGGGGAAGCAGTGGTCCTGGGGAGGTGGCAGGCAAGCAGTGTGGGTTATCCCCTGCAAGTTTGCCACCACCCCCAGCCTGCTGCATTAAACATCCACCTTAGCTGGCCTCATGGATGGGTTGTCCCTGATCAGACTTTCATCCAGCTCCACCTGCCATAGTGGGGCATTTTGCTAGTTATAATAAAATCAATGATAAATAATAAAGTTATAGTAATCAAGTTATTCCTGTATTCTCCTCCTCCACCACCACCACCACCACTTACATCTCAGGTTTGTTCTACTATTTGCTCTGCTGGCAAAGATTTGCCTGTCCATTTACACATAAAGTCAGTGAGCCACTGAAAGACACAATTATGGTGACTCACAGCCCAATCCAACCTAAATCCCCGCATCAAGATGAATAAAGACTATTACTCTATAGCAATTGTTGACCATCCTCTGGACTTCATATTATGTCAGGACTCCATCAATTTCTCAGCCAATGGTGAATGCTATGGTTTAATTTCTGGGTTATTTCTATTATTTCTTGCAGCTACTAAAGACTGGGAATCCTACAATTATGCCAGTGTTGACCCCATTTGTGTTACCAGATGGAAGGGTTTACTCTTGGCTTATACTTTGCACTCAATTTTGTTATGTAGGTGTTCATTTCATTCCACTTTGCATTTGTAATGATTGATCAGTATTATGTTACCGCGCAATACGCAGGCATGTTTCTGTTTTGCATATCGTGCCAGGACCTTTGGATTCAGCCTTCACATTTAGAGTCTAAAAGCACTATTCACCCCATCAAAACAAAGTTGAACTTGGCAACCTAAGCTATTTTTTTAATAAAAACAAAAACAGGAAAATGGCTTGTTCTTCAAGTCCAGTTTCAACATTTAGACACCGTCATGTTTTCAGTGACATCACCAGGAGCAGCAGCATCACTGGGGAGGGTGACACCCAGTGCGGTGCCTACCAGGAAGAGGAAGGTCGGGGTGACGCAAGGATGTATTGTGTCACTCCCAACCTACCGAGCTTTCCACACTGCTTATATGTGGAAAGCCTGCATCCATAATAATAAGTACCTTTATTGGCATAACACAAAATCATCCATAAGAAACAGTTTAAGAACTTTCAATAAAACCTAGCCTGAAAGAAGCGCTCTACTGACAGTAAACATTTTACAACATTCCCAACCGTCTCAGTCAACCCGTCATTTAAAAGATAGGATAATTTTAAAACATCTGAGCGACCTGGGTATTTCACAAGTAGAGGGTCCAGGTATTTTGGAACGAAAGTGTACATGAAATTTGCAATTAAAAAATATATGGAAAATAGTCTCCACAACCACAGAACCCGCATCCACTCGGCAGGCTTCAGCCTGCCCCAGAACCTTTGGTGCTTTGTGCTCTTGCCAGAAGGGGCAAAAATACATTTGTTGGTGGGAGTGCTCAAGGTGGGTGGGCTTGGAGTAGGCTGGGGCCGCCGACTGGAGGCACGGTGGCACCCCTCCCCGAGGGTGGTGTTTGGAGTGGCCTGCACTCTCTGCGTCACACCCCCTGACCAGGAGTATGATGATGACGTCTAAACATGCCCCCTGGAATTGCCCTATGAGGTAGAGATGTTGGGAGAGTTCGGAGTTCAGTATTAGAGCACATGCCCAAGTTCAATCTCTGGTGTCTCCAGGTAGGGATCGGAAAGACCCCTGTTTGAAGCCCTGGAGAATTGCTGCCAGTGTAGAGAAACGCGAATTAGAGGGACCAAGGGTCTGTTTTCAACCAAAGCAGTTTCCTATGAGAACCTCAGTCCCTCCCCATGAACCCAGATTTCAGGAACGGAGGTGTGCTGGCTTAGGAATAGAGCCAGAGTATTGCTGTTTGGGGGGGGGGGGTTATATTTGGTGCAACTGACTACAACATAAAATTCATCCACTACATATTGCTGAAATCTCTGAAAGTTCCACTTTTTTCTTTTCTTTTTTTGGTGCCCTCAAATGAGATCTATAAGCTGCTTAAAACAGATCTATGTCTAAAACTTCGAGGCAAATGTCCACATAACATAACTAGTTCAATAGTCCATTTTATACCATTCTTTCGTATCTTCCCAATCCAATTTGCAATACGGCACAGTGTTACCGCAAAGACACCAGATGTGCCAATAGCGAAGCCCAAGAGCTTGGCACCGCCATCATTTATTAATTGAAGTGTGATACATTTGTTTCCAGTTAGCTGGCATTCGATGCTGTTGAGAACAGATTTTAAATTATTTTCTCTCTAGATTTGTAGCATTATTTGAAACCAAATACACACGTCACATACAAGCAATTCTCTATCCATTGGGTTGCAATTCCCCATAACCTGATTTCTCAAATGAAATTATTAACATAAAATTAAATATGAGCAGAAAACCTCAATTCTGTTCTGTTTTTGCTCTATGACTCCAATAATATCCAACTTTCACTCTTCTTTCCTTCCACTCAGACAGATTTTGCTTGACATAGGGCCCAATCCTACCTAGTACTGTACTGGGCTGGCATAGCACATCTTGTGCTGGCTCAGAGCCATTGCAAAGGCTGCCATAAGGCAGTTGGCCAGCTCCAGGCTGGCGCAGAGGCCTGCACCAGTGGATCAGCCCAATCTTACCTAAATTTATGCCCTGTGATGCAGAGAGGCCGGTGCAGCCAATGCTGCATCCAGGGCACAAAGAGGCAGGCTGGAGGTCACTTTGGGGGAAGGGAACGTTAATTCCCTTACCCCAGGTAAAGCCCCAGCTGCCTGAGTGGGTCTCATTGGATCTACACCAGCTATTTCGCTGGTGCAAATCTGGGAGCCCCATGATGTAGGACAAACCGACCAGGGATGGGGAACAGGATTCAGCGTGTGCCACTGCCGGTGCGCTGTGGGGAGCATGCTGTGCATTGCCGTTGCTCCCCCGGAATGGCTCCGATGGCAAGTGGAAGGGGCCTCTTACACACATGTTGCAGCGTCTTGCACTACTTACAGCACCACCACCCCTCTGGCTACGCTACTGCATGAATTCAATAAGCAGGATTGGCAGTGACATTTCAAAAACAGGGAAATATGAAGCAAATTTCTGGGCTCCTCCCAAAGCAGAACATCGAAGCATTTTCAAGGCAAACTAGTTTTTGTAAATCATGTGAAAATTCCCAGGGGGCTCTGCACATCGCTGTTACTAAGCAACAGGAGCTTAGGGATAGGTTGATGGCAGTGCATTTGGGTAGGGGCATTTTAGAGAGGGGTGCCTCTTCCCCATCTGCTAACCCCCTGTACTTCACCTACTCTGCTCTATCTCCCCACAGAATAATAGCACAGATAAACTGAGCCATTGAAGAATGAGGGAAAGAACAGTTACAAAAAGGAAGATAAATATTCAAGTATCCTCACTGTTCAGAAAGTCAAATAAAAATATGCTTCACGTCCTTGCCTTATTGGTTTTTCGTCACAAGCAATACCTTGTCATGTTTTAGAGATATCACATACTGAATGACTGCCTCTTAATCCCATCCCATCTATTTATTTTCATAGCCTCCTCTGGCCACTCATTATATACATTTATTACCCTTTCAGTAAAATAATGTTCAGCCTGATTTTTCCATCTACGCGAATGTCGTCTTAACTGTATTTTAGGCCCCCGAGTTTGTGAAACCTCACGTTGTAATAAAAAAAAAAACTTACTTTGATTGTGTTTTATTGGTCCTATTACAATTTTGGGAGACTTTCATTAGGTCATATCAAAGTTACCCTATTGCCAAGGAGAATAAACCTGACAGTATGAGACAGAAGTCGATATTGGTTTGAAGGCTGAACCAAAAGAATTCACCCATTTCCATGCTCATTTTCCATTATTCATTTTTTCCATGTTCATTCACCCACTTTCCACGTTCATCCACTTTCATATTCATTTTGGCAAATTGTGGAAATCAAGTTGCAGTTTGGGGTTTTGGTGAGGTCCCCTTTCAAAAGTTTTCATCAATGTTCATTTGAATGTGGAGCAAAATACACTGCAGCAAAATACCTGTGTTGTGCATCAGTTCACAACATCATATTTCGAGGACAGACCTGATAAGCTGTATTCTGTCAAATGACTTTATTTACAGAAGTCATTCCCAGTCTTGCAGCTGGCAATGACAACTGCAGCAGTTCCTTGTGACCAAGCAGTGATGGCAGCTGTTCCTCTGTCCCTCACTTTCCCAACAAGGACATCCACCAAACGAACAGGAATATTAAATTTAAAATTGAATAGGGGTTTAATGACCGTGTCGATCAGTTCTTAGAAGTGCCAAACGTCTTAACGTTTCATTCCGGAATCTGCACAGAGCTTTTTCAGAAGTGTGGATCAAAGGCATTCGCCGCCCTTTCACAGCTTCTGGCTGGAGCTGGAGCAGATATGATATGGATATGAATATACTGAGGCTGTTTGCTACCATGGTCCTGCTTGCGCGTATGCACACACACACACACACACACACACACACACACACACACACACATACACACACACCCTTATTCTTCTCTGAGCCAGTTCAGACAATACTACCAGACAGGCCCTTTTAATCTCATGATGCACACCCCACTCCCCCCTTTTGACACACTGGCACATCTCCACATACTTGCATGGGAATAGTTCATTGGAAGGACGTGCAGTGTGGACATGCGGTGTGGGCGCAGCAAAAGAGGCACCCCCCCCCTCTTACTTCACAGTAAAGCACCTTAGCCTAACTGGGGGGGTTTGCGTGCACTACCTGGTTGCACTTGAGTAAGTGCGTAGCATGCGTGTGATCCCCCAGTTAGGCTGTGGCACTTTACCATGAACTATGAGGGGGCGGGGTTCCCTCCCCTGCTGCGCCTGCATCGCATGTCCCTGCTGCATTGAAACCACTCCTTAACGTGTGAAGTCAATATTGATTTGCATGTTAAGAAGAGGTTTTGATAAACTTCCCTTCCATATGATTATGAAGTGGTGCAGCAATGTACCAGGAGAGGGATGTGCATGCATCATGAGACGAGAATGGCCAGTCCACTGGTAAAGTCTGAACTGCCCCCCCTCCCGTACGTCATCTGAGAAGAGCTAACCCCCCATTTCTTTGGCCATTTTCTCCCTCTTTTTTCCACTCATCTTCAAGATGCTATATTACTAGTAAATAGCAAATTTGGAACTAACCTTACATTTTCTGTTACAGAGACTTAAAGAACCCTCTTGTTTTTCACACAGCTCTGCAGCAAAATGGCTGAACCAAACAGTGACAAAACAGCAGAAAAACCTAAACAACTTCTGACAGAGGAACAAATTGTCGTCTTTTGTGAGGCCCCCTGATGAAAGTCAATGGGCTTTCTTGGAGGTTTTGTTTCTTTCTCATGCAAATTCCTGCAACTATTACACTGGCAGTAACTCTTCTACTTTTTACAGCACATGGGGGTCCAGAGATGGCAATTTAGACCTTGGCGACAGGCTGCAAAGCGTCTTGCAGCCGTTAGCCTTTTCAGCATAACTCCCTTTCTGCCACCTGAAATACTTTTATTAAAAGCTAATTTAGTGCCATGAGAGGTAATGGGACAATTATCCTGAAGTCAGAAGTCCCCTTTAGGACAAGTATTTCACATATCCATATTAAAAAGGAAAACTGACAGTCGCCTAACAGTTTGCTAACTGCTAATTAGCAACTAAAAGCTAAGTACTCTTTTCTAATCTTTCCCAAAACAGGGAATTTTAAAGGGGAGAGGGAGTGTCATGATGTCAGTGGTCTCAGAAGTGGTCGCTTGCATAGAGACTCAACCAACGCTGCAAAAGCCCTGATCGCAGTCTAGAGGTATCAGAGCCTGACCAAAAGCCATGGCCTGTGATGGTCTTCAAGGGGCCCTGCAGCCAGCACCCCCCTTCACACCCCTCACCTTTATTCAGAAATAAAATTATAGTAATTGCTGCCGCCACCAAGCTAAAATGAGATGGGCGGGTATCTTGGAATTCCGTCCTCCCAGATGTGTGATGGGACCCTCCAGATTCCGAGGAAGTTCAAAATGGATGAGTAGTGTAGGGGTAGTGGTCACTACAACATACTTTCCGCTGAATTAACTAACCCGGCAGGTTAAAGATCAAAATTAAAATGAAATTTATTAAATTGGGGCAGCAGATAAAAATTGGGATGTGGAGATTAACATCACTTCCTTGTCATGGATAGCTCACTTCTCAGTAAAGTTTAGGCTGGTTGCATCCCCTTACCTTGCGATTGGAAAACAGATTGTATGGTCTGCTCCTGGAGGCTGATGGATCCAGAAGGTGTCCTTCAAACATGGTGTCCTTTTCAGTCAGTTGGCCAGGTTGGGGCTTGGAGGCACCACTTTGCAGTGGTTCCATTCCTTCTTGGCTGATAGATTCCAGAAGGTGATGCTGGGGGATGCTTGTTCAGCCCCCTGGCCAATAAGGTGTAGGGTACCATAGGTTTTGTCCTCAATGCTACTTAACACCTACATGAAACTGCTGAGAGATATCAGATGGGGATATGGAATCGGATGTCACTGGTATGTGGATGACTCACAGCTCTATCTCTCAATTCCATTTGAACTAGGGAGGCTGTTGAAGTCTTGTAGTATTGCATGGAGGCGGTTGGGAACCAGATCTGGGCAAACTAGCTGAAATTAAATCCAGACAAAATAGAGGTTCTTTTGATCCAGAAATCTACAATTCAGGTGCTAGACCATTGACCTGTTCTGAATGGGGTTGCACACCCTCTGCAAGATCAGGTTCACAGTTTAGGGGTTCTCCTGGATTCGTAGCTGCTCCTAGATCACCAGGTGGCGCCTGGGCGTTTGCCCAGCTTTGACTAGTGTGTCAGTTGCAGCCTGAATTGTTTGAACCTGACCATAGTGGTCTATGCCTTAGTGACATCTTGATTAGATTACTGTTAACACTCCATGTGGGACTGCCCTTGAAGACTGTTCACAAATGGGACAGAATGCTGACATCAAGAGGTTAAGTCACAGGAGGAAGCTCTTGACTTCTGATTTTGAATCTTAGTGACCAGTGCATTGTCATGATCCAATCCACCCACAAGTGAGAGTGATGCCATAGAGGACGGGAACCATCGTCTAAAGTAAGAACGTTCAGGAACTAATGGTCCAATCCTATGGGCCTTTTACAACATCTTCTGGGATTTAGGATATACGAGTATAGAAGCCGTGTAAAGAAAAAAAACTGTCCGCAGTTCCCAAACAAAAGGGAGCTGCAGCACAGACAAGAATCATTAAAATCTAAGGCTAGAGAGTGGTCCGACGTTTCATTTCTTAAACTAGAAACATTTTCTAGGAGCAATCAAAGATTGTTGGATGGTAACAGTAAATGTAACGCTTTGGGTTTTTTATAGTAGAAAAGCGCCGGAAAACCACTTGATTGACAGCGGACACAGAGCGGACATAACCAATTAGCCTCCGAAGAGGCTCTTGACAGTGGGACTAAGCATCCCACTGGCATAAAAGGCCCTGCAACAGCATGAAGTTCATGCTGCTGCCGGGTCATTTAAGGCTGCTGTCACAAGGTAGCTGCAGGGAGCCCCCCACCACCACCATGGACAGGTAGGATGGCGCAGGGAGCAGTTCATGGGCAGGGATGGGGAGGGCAGGGGAGTAACTGGGAGGGGGAGGAACCAGGGGCATGTCAAGAGCAGGAGGGGCTGGATCCTATCCCCAAATTTCCAAAACGACCAGCTCCACTGACTCTCCTCAGACCTGTGTCAACAAAATGGCTGGCACAGATCTGAGGAGACCCAGAGATGATCAGCCAGCCTTCCTTGGGGTAAGTAAAAAAATGCTTACCTCCTTCAGGCTGTCAATTGCCCCTGCCAACATAGCATGCAGCGCAAGCTTCATTGGCATGGCTGCACACTATAATTTATTTGGCAGAGAACAGGATGGGGGGGGGGGGGAATTTAGGCAGTCCTGTCAGATTTCTGTTCATTTTCATGCCTCCCTTTTATCTATTTTGTAAGAGTTATGCCTAGACTTTCCATTGCCTACACCTTTCCACATCTACTGATTGTAGCTACCTTTTACCCTTTCATGTATTTATTTAGCCATTTTATACCCCGCCTTTTTGTGGCAAGCATAACAAGCAGAGCCTGTAGAATTTCCAAAAAGTAACACACACACACACACACACACACACACACACACACACACACACACACACAGAGAGAGAGAGAGAGAGAGAGAGAGAGAGAGAGAGAGAGAGAGAGAGAGAGAGAGAGAGAGAGAGAGAGAATATTCCTGACATAAAGTTTGCCAGCAAAATCTGAGGGTTTATCATATATGTCTTCTTGCCCTTTGCATATTTCACAAGACTACTTCAGAAGTTTCAGTAGGACTATGGCAGGGGGGAAATCCTTCTCCTCTTCATGTGACTGGTTATCGTTTCTGGCAGGAGAAAAAGAGAGCTGCTTTTGAACATTTAAATGTGCCATATTACAAAGGAGGTCTGAAAAAACCTCCTGCTGTGCAAGGGGAAAGACAGGCTGAATTCCTGAAGCCAAATGCCAGGCATTGGAGTTTCAGAGGAAAGCTTTTCCAAACGACTGCGGGAAGGGGGTGGAAGAAATGTTGCCATCAGCTTTGCCAGTGGCTTTTCCGGATGCTTTGCCGCAAAGTACTTGGGGCAGAACATCAGAAGAGCCCTGCTGGATGGGACCCAGGCTCCATCTAGTCCAGGGACTAACCATGGCTAGCTAGATGTTTCCAGGAAGCCCACAAGTAAAGCCATGAAGAAGGCAGCAACAGCCCTCTCCCTCCTCCCTGCAAGATCTGGAATCATCTAGTCTTCGAGCTGCTTCGGATCCTACGGGATCCATTTAGCTATCATGGCAAACAGCTGTTCACAGACCTACACACATTTGGCGAATCCCCTTCATCTAAATCAGTGTCCAGTACCAAAACCTGTGGCAGTGAATTTCATTTGTCAATCATGTCTTGTGTAAGCAAGCACAGCCCTTTGACTGTCCTGAGCATACTGTCAATCCGTTTCCCTGGGTAACCTCAAATTCTAGCATGATGAGAACATGCAATACTGCTAACAAATATATTAATAACACCACTGAATCAGTAGCAACGTGAAAACCGTAAACATTAAAGCACACAAATGATAAGACAATGGAAATAACTTCGAGGATCATTTCCCATCCCAAGTCCATTTCCAAAAATATTTCTCCATCCTTACTCATTGTGTGGATTGAGGAGAAACTGTGTGAAATAAAAAATGCCTTTACGTGCCACTGGAAATTGTTCAAAGCAGGAGAATGTAAATATCCTTGGGGATAAAATTCTGCAAAGTGGGCGTCACCACTGAAAAAGCCATATTTCGTTCCAACTCAACTAACAGAGCAGAGTTTGTGGAGGAGAAGCAATGCATGATGGAAGTAGCAGCTCTCTCAGAGACATACAGTAAACCAGACCATTTTGGGCTTTAAAGGGCATATCCAGCATCTTGAATTGGACTATGGATCTGATCAATAGCCAGTGCAGCTGAGCTATTGGGGTGCACCCAGGGCTACTCAGAGGAATTTTATCAGGGGGTACAAAGTTTATTTTGGGCCCCATCCCTTCATGTGAATTTGGCTCCTGGGCCCCCTCTGTTTTGCTCCTTGGCCCACTTTTTGACACATTTGTGACCCTGGGCCCAGGTACAATTGTACCCCCTTAACCCCCCTCTCAGAGGCCCTGGGTGCACTGTCCTACAATGAACACTTATCTGGAAGTAAGTCCCACTGAACACTGCAGGACTTACTTCCAAATGAGCCAAATGATTGTACCGCTGGTTGAAAGAACTAGTTAAAAAGATTGAAAATGAGATTTGCAGTCTTGCACATCCTGATGGTGAAGATGAGCCATATTCTATGATCTGTGGCGCAATCCGATCAGCAGAGATGCCTTGGCTCCCTGCGTACGTGCGCTGGTAGATCATGTTCCCCACGTCATTCAAGACAAGTGAGTGGCTCATCATTCCTGCTCATTGAAGCATCGCATTTGTTACCTTAATTCACCCTGCTCCTCTCCTCTGCCCTCCGTGTGCCCTTCAGCTTTATTCATGAATGTATTCGACATCTCTAACTCTCATTTATCCTATTTGCTTCACTGGCTGCACTTGACAATTCACTCCTTGTGTTTACTACCCTTTGAATGAAGTAGTTTTCCTGGAATTCAGGTGCAGTTAAGTGATAATAGTGCTCCTGCTCTGTTTTATGAGGCAATAATCCGGATTGGCCAAGTCGTTTATCCCGATACGGAATAATGCCAGTGAAACAGTTTGATGGTGTTGTTATTGTTCTTGAGTTCAAAATAAGGCTTTAAATAAACTGTTTTGACAAGAAGCCATTTATTGAGGACCGGCCTGTGTTAATCATACTGTTCTGCATTAGGGATGTTTGGAGCTATCCCATCCAAGCAGGAGTGTACCCTATGCGCACATGCACATATATGTGAAAACAACGATGGTCAGAACTATGTTACCAAGATTCTAACCCTGCATTGTATAGTTGGCCGTCGGTATCCAGGGGGATTTGTTCTGGGACACACACACCCCCTGCGGATACCCAAATCTGCGGATGCTGAAATTGCGCCATGGCGCTAAAATGACTTGCCGGAATCCAGCGAGAGGTGCCTCTGAACAGCCAATCACAGCACACCAACCTCAGTACTAAAGCCTCTGTCAAGGAGTCCACAGCTCAGATGGGAAGATGCACAGCACAGGGCTACGGTATATCTCTCTGATCTCTCAAAGGGGAACTCAGAAAGCATGATGCAAATGTTAAGTATTTTTATAGAAAGATATATGCAGTCTTTCAGCTTGCAACATATTTCCAAATCTCACATTAATATTTAACAAATCGCCAACTTCTCTTCAAGAGCTTTCAGAATTTTTCTTTTTAAAAAAATATTGATTGTGACTAAAATGCATTTAACACTACAGGAAGCATCACCCTCATGAACTGAAGCCTGCCCTGTTAGAAGTCAATACTTTTTTTCCTTTGTCTATTTATTTAGAGGTTGTTCCTGATAATTACTAATTTTACATCCATAGGTATCTTCCTGAACTGACAGGAAGTAATATTCAATAAAAGAGATGAATGCAGCTAATAGTCCATTTTTGTCATGCTTGCTGAACACCCCAATAATTTTAACCATTATCTTATTGATTGCTATCATCTGAAATGTCATAGGAACTATTTTGTGTTAAATAGTGTTCTTAGGCTGCAATCCTATACCCACTTTCCTGAACATGTCCCATTGAATTTAATGGAGCTTATTTCTGCATAGACATGTTAGTAATGTTCTGAGGACTACATAGAGGAACAAGGCATACATGTGGAAGACAATGTACACAGTCAGTCCCCTTTTGTTGAATTACAGGTAATGTGACATCACAATTCTTTATAACAAGACCAATTGGAGGATATAGAGCAGCGTTTTTCAACCGGGTATTCAGCTAAACCAGGGGTTCTAAACCTTTGGAGGCCCGGGTATCCCCTATCATGGTCTAATTTTCTGAAGTACCTCCTGCTAATTAATTGCTAATTATTTGGATTAATCAATTAATTAGCTAATTAATTGTTACATAAAAAGTACTAAAACATTTTTAAATGTGAAAAATGTCTTACTAAACTGTGTGTGTGTGTGTGTGTGTGTGTGTGTGTGTGTGTAAGACAGACAGACAGACGGGATTGCATTTAAGCTCTAATTAACAAGTAATTAATTACTGATTGATGCTGATAAAGGGCAGGCTCTGGCGTACCCCCTGCCGTTGGTCCGCGTACCCCTAGGGCAGTGGTTCCCAAACTTTTTGGACTCGCGCCTCCCTTGACCTCCCTCACCGTTAGCCGTGGCTCCCCATTAAAGTGCACTGAGGAGACAGGCACTCTTTACATGCTCAGAGGCACCCTTTCTAATATGTATATGTATATTCCCAAAACGAGCCCTAAAGTGGTTTTTCCATGCTTCTGCTGAGCAGCAGCTAAGCCAGGAGTGCACAGGGTGAGGTTGGGATGTTGCCCTCCCTCCCTTGGCAGGCCTGGGGTATCTACCTGGTAGAGGGCACTGATGTCGTCTGCGTTAGTCCTATTCATGGCAAGAGAAACATCAAAGCATGGGAGGGAGGTCATTCCTTTTCATTGGTCATGCCCCCCACCCCAGTTGCATGAGAGAAAGCTCCTCTAGGTAGCATCTTTGCAAGATGAAAAAAAAGATGTAGCAACTTTGCAAGATAAAACAAGATTCTTACACTGCCCAGCAGTCTCCAATGGGGGGGGGGGGGTTGTCCCAGCAAATAGAGTGGGAAACTAACTTAGAGGTGGATCAAAAAGGAGGAAGGAGAAAGATCCTAATAATTAATCAAACAAACAAACATAGTAGCTGCCACCTCCTTCCTCTGGCTTAATTAAACAAGGTAGACATTTCTACAGCTCATTCAACAGCAAGCAACTTACTTATGTCTCTTCTACCTCTCTTAATCACAGAGTGAGAAATCAAAGTCTTTAAAGCTTTCTTAAAAACATTCAGCAGCAAGAAAATATTTTAACAATTTGCAAATGTGCAATAAATAGAATGCTGCCTCCAGCACTTGTTTCAGTTTGCAGGGAGCCTCAAGCTGCAGTGAATCTCAAAGTGCTTAGCTTATCTATTGAGTTGTTAATTGTTCTTTGATGAAGATAAGCAAGGCTCTCTGCTCACTGCTGTTAAAAACAAAATGTGGTGCTGGCTGCAAACCTGAAGTCTGTTGAAGTGAACTTTGAGTGACCGATGTGAAGAGGCAGGTTTTCCAGGTCTTTGTTTTTGCCAAAATGTCTCTTGCAAGCAAGAATAGATGGTAATTAAAAGACTAACACGACGCCCCTGGCTGCATTCCATGACGCACTTGGGAGTCGCGCCTCTGCCCTAGGGGTACTCGTACCACAGTTTGAGAACCCCTGAGCTAAACATTAAGCATACCACTGGTGGTACATGGGGTGTTGGTCCAGTGGTACAGAAACCAGCTTCCCAGCCAAGCGCAGGGCATCCTTGGGCGTGGGTCAACCCCTGCCAAGGGGACGGGGAACCCAAGGGATACCCAGGAGCTGGTGTCTGCTTGCCCATGCTTGGGTAAGGGCAAGCCCGCAAAAGCATGGAAGCAATGGGGGAGAGACACAGGGGCCAACCACAGGCCACACCAGTGGCAGAAACATGGGGAAGACAGAGGGGGGAGGGGGTCTCTCATGAGAGTTGAATATATTAGTTTTCACAATACAATTCTGTCTTTGGAAAATTATTTACCCCTGATAGCCTTTGGGATTTTAGGTATTTGTGGTACTTAAGATAATTAGAACATGAGAAGTGGTACATCAGGAGAAAAACTTTTGCCAACCATTGAAAATGTACTATCGCCCAGTACAAGCTAGACATGATACAGAATAAAGGGTATATTTTCCCTGTTTAAACCAAAATCAGTGATGGGGTGCTGAGGATTAAAGTGAAGGAAAATCCGAAAGAAGGGCTGCTTAAGCATTTCCCCTTTGACTGGTTTTTGTTCAAATCACCACCACCACCCCAGTTTCTTTTCTCCCCGTAGAGGAAAAGATGAGTGACTTTAGGTAGAAAATCAGTTTGAAGGATGCTTATGAACTTGAAGATGAATTGTCTTTCTGCATTTTGGTTAAGAAAACAGCAACAGGGAAATCATATTCTGATTTTGAATGAAAGCATAGTATTGCTTTTGTGGAAAGTCAATGTTTGTATTGTAGAAAATAAATAGCAAAGATCAAGATAAAGAAAAACTCCTAATTTCCACATTGATAAAGTAAAAGGAGGCAAAGAAAAGCATGTTTTAAACACACATGCACAAAACATTAAACATAAACAGCTGTTATAACGTAAGCACCATAGGATTCTGATTAAGCAGGTCATTTATCATTCTCAAATTCCAATATCTCGGAAGAGGTGCCCAAACAGCCTAGACTTTGATGCCTGCTTGTATATTTCCCTCCCAGAGCCATTTAACTTGAGTAATCTTATAGAATAGGCCAGCGGGTGGCGCAGTGAGTTAAACCGCTGAACCATGAGCTGTCGATCGAAAGGTTGGCAGTTCGAATCCGCGACGGGGTGAGCTCTCGTAGCTTGGCCAGCTCCTGCCAACCTAGCAGTTCCAAAGCATGTCAATGCGAGTAGATAAATAGGTACCACTTGCGGGAAGGTAAACAGCGCTCCGTGTTCCAGCCGCATGCTATGCGCTGCGGCAAGGAGAGTCATGCCGGCCACATGACCACGGAGGCGTCTTCGGACAACGCTGGCTCTTCGGCTTTGAAATGGGGATGAGCACCACACCCTAGAGTCGAACACGACTGGACTTAATTGGACCTTTTTAATCTTATAGAGAAAACTAGCATGCCAGCATTTTCACAGCCATTTCTCTTTAATAGCAGATGTTTCTACAGCCCACTGCTTTGGCTAACATTACCCAAGCAGTAATGATTAGGTTAGCTGATAGCTGATCAGCATGTAACAGATCCAACAAAATAATATATGGTAACAATGATATCTCATATCCAATTATCTCATTAATAGTAGATCTAATCGTTTTCTACAAATCATTTACTTTTTCTACAGTCCCACCACACATGTCTAACACCCCAAGCTTATGCTCCCCACCCCCTCCAATGCAGCCACACCAAAACGGCCTGTGCTGTATCCTGTGGGGGTGGGCAGTCCCAGAGGTAAACCTCCAAGGGGTCTACTGGTGCACACTGGTGCTGTGTGCTGGCGCTGCGTGCACACCTCCCTCCACGTTCCCCTCCCCACCCAGACATGCCCCCGTTCCTCCCCTTCTTTCCCCTGTTCCTCCTACCACCCACCCCGATGCTGGCTTACCTGTGCTCCTATGGGTAGCTGGTGGTGACAGCGAGCTATTTGCAGCGGCAGTTCCAAAATGGCCATTTATGATAGCAGGACCTCTGTTCCACAGTTGTAACTCTTCATTACAATTGGGCTGTTAGTCAATCATCACCATCATCGTCGTCGTCTGTATTTATATACCGCCTTTCTGGTCATCAGATTTCTCCTCAGACTTTATATTCAAGGCGGTTTACATAGGCAGGCTCTTCTAAAACCCCGTAGGGACTTTTACAATAATGTTCTATTTGCATAGAACCCTTTTCATTCTCCAGATGTTCAACGGTGTGGTTATCTCTCTGGCTGCACAGCACATGCCTTTCGAGCTTGCCTGACAGTGACTCCTCTTTCACACAGAAGGTTAACACAGGTTACCTCAGCTTGTTGGCAATTTCCGGTCATCTCCGATCCAGGGCACAACCGAGCTGGTCTCGTCTCAGCTATCTTCAGGAAGGCAGAAGCTCAACCACCAGACCACACCTCCTGCCCTTTATTATAAAATACTCATTTATTTATTTATTTATTTATTTATTTATTTATTTATTTATTTATTTATGGTTCCATGTAAATCACTCTTTACATTGAACCTTCTTATACAATAAAGTCTCAACGTCCATGAGAGGTCGAATCACAATACCATTGGAAGATACAATTTCAAATTACATATTGGCAGGATGGTAAACAGACAAGAAAACATTCTCACAAATCTTGATAATTAGTAATCTGCCCATGTTTAATAGATTCAATAATTCTCGTTGAATTATTTCTTCCCTGGAGGGCAAAGCTGATTGTTGCCTTGTGAATTGAAAATATGGTCTGTTGAGGCAAGTGGTGACAGATCTGGAGCAAGAAAATGTCTCTATTTATTCCATACTTTCATGTTGCCAATCTTGCTTCATGCTGAGTCTTTTGCTTCTGCGCCTTTTTTCTTAGTTATAGCCAAGTTGCTAATAGGGAGAGATGGGCTGCCTACTCCGATGAGGTACATCCCTGGTCCTTGTACAGCCCATTATATTTAGGCTGCAATCCTATAACACTTTCCTGAGAGTAAGCCCCATAGAACACAGTGTTTGAGTAGACATGCATAAGATTGCATCGTTATAAGGCAGTTATTAACAGAGCTGAATGAGAACACTTATTAAGGCCCATTCCTATTCTTGTTTCCTCTCCCTTCTCAGTACTGTGCCAGCAAAATGGCTGGCGCAGATCCAAGGAGACCCATTCAGGCAGCAGAGACTTGCCTGATGGCTGACTTGCCCGAGGGTAAGGGAATGAAAGTTGTTTTACCATGAGGAGGTAACTGCGACTGCCCCCCCCCACCGGATTGGTGGGAGGGTTTAGTTAGGATTGGGCTGTAAGTTGTATAAAGCTATGAAGAAGTTGGAAATTGGAGAAATGAATTATAGAGAATAATGGACGCATTTCAATTACAGAGGATCAGCAGAGAGAGGAAAAAATGGTTATACATTTGGCAGACCTGTGCCAGCCATTTCGCGATCCACTGCCATAAGTCAGTAGAGATCCCTCCCCACCGTTCTGCCTCCCCCTCCCCACCCAGACACTCCCCCATTCCTCCCCCATTCCTCCCCCTCCTGGCATTGCAGAAGCTGTAGCGCAGTCACGTGCTTTGGGTCCATTGGCAAAAATGGCAGGAGGCCCTGTGTGTGCGACAATGGCCCAGCAGGCCATACTGGAGCAGGTCAAGAGGCCGCAGAAGCAGGTCGTGGGCAGTTCAGGAGAGGGTCAGGAGAGAATTGGGGTGGGGAGCAGGAGGGAGCTGGATCTCAGTGGCAGCAGCTCACACTGTGATCCTACCCCACTTTCCTGACCCTGCTAAATTGGTGGTGGTGGTGGGGTAGGATTGGGCCATCAGTTGTATCAGGACGGTCTGTACCTCCTTGGAAATTCATCTACTAACCATTTTGAAGGCTTCAGCTCAGACATGGTCTAAGACAGGAAGACAGAAAGATGCTTCTAGGTGTCAACGTCCCCTGTGACAATAGCACCAAATCAGCAAATGGAAAAGGATTTGGTGCCACCGTCGCTCATTTTCTGCCCCATTTGCTCTCCATGCCATTTGAACTAGCATCAACCTGAATGGGGATCAGCACAGTCTTTGTGTAAATTGATGAGGTCAGGTTTGCTGATTCAACCCACCCCATACTCATAAATCCCTCCATCGGGAAGCGCAGTCAGAGTTCTTACATTCTTCTTCACATTGTAAACAGCCCTTAAAAGCTTTGAAGAGGGAATGGCCAAGGAATCAAAATGAACCGCTTGCTTTTTCCCACCTATATGAGTGTAGGACAGAAGGTAACAAAGGCTGATCAAATACAACAGCACTGTAGATTTGTCTTCTGTCCACGACTAGCATGAGTTCATCCATCTGTATCAACTGAGTCAATTCCCTGCCAGTACTGCAGACTGAAGACTTGCACATCAATCCAAAACACATTCACCAGAATCCAGCAATCTCTTCTAGGCATGGGACTTGTGATGAGCAGAGCTCATCACCCTGAACAGCATTTCCAACGAAACCAGAAGTCACTTTTGATCATCTGTTTTTTTTAAAAAACTGTTTTCTGCAGTTTGGAGTAAACCATTTTGGAGTAAACCACTAAAACTGAGTGGCGGGAGCATTAGAACAGACAAAAGAAAATACTGTATTTCTTTACCCAGCATGTAATTCATCTGTGGAACTCCTTGCCACAGGATGTGGTGATGGCACCTGGCCTGGATACCTTTAAAAGGGGATTGGACAGATGAAGGAAAAGTCCTTCACAGATTACAAGCCATGATGGGGATATGCAACCTCCTGGTTTTAGTAGTGGGCTATTTCTTAATGCCAGATGCAAGGGAGTGGAGACAGGATACAGGTATCTTGTTGCCTTGTGTGCTCCCTGAGGCATCTGGTGGGGCCACTGAGTGATACAGGAAGCTGGACTAGATGGGTCTTTGGCCTGATCCAGCAGGGCTCTTCTTATGTTCTTATGTACTTTTGGAGTACGTAGAAGGTGCGCAGGACAGGAGTCGAGAAGTGGGCAGCAGGCCTGGCGCAGCTGAAAAATATGGTACTGTGGCGCCGCCCTGCCCCCCCCCCCCCGCAAGTTTCATTTAGCGTGGTTTTTGCCATCCGCAGGAGGTTCAGGAACCGAACCCCCGAGGATGTGGCCAACTGTACCTTTACTTTGCCCCTTTGGTTTTGATGCTCTTCATCCTTTTAATACAATAAAGCTCTTTCTATTGTTGCCATTTTAACCTGCTTGTCTCAGTTCACTCAGGAAGGAGTCGATTGTCCTGTCGTCCCAGACTTTGCTATCGTCAGGCTTTTAACGGGAACAGCAGGAAATGTGGGGCTCTCCATTCTCCTAGGAGGGAGGATTTCTCAAGGCCGCTTCCTTATGTCGGCTTCTTCCTTGCCTTTTGTGGTGGCAGGAAGAACGACTGTCCCAGTTTAAATCCAGTTTCAGACACCCTGGAGGTGGGTACTGGTTGCTAGGTGCTGCACCTCTGACTGGCTACCAAAGAAAGACTCACTCGATGTCTCTCATTCATCAGTTTGCCTCCTCCCCCCCCCCTTTTTTTTCAAATTACATATACATGAACCAAATGCAATTTTTGGTACACGGAACATTGTCAAATAAATTTATACGCAACATTAAACTGTGTATTAAAGATGTTGTAAACAGCAGGCAAAACAGAAAACAATACAGAGAAAATTTCCAAAAGACAAAAATAGGAAAATGTTGTTTTTTAAAAAATAATAATCATAAAAATAAGCTAGAAGGAAAGGCTCAAACTAAAACTAAGCAATAACATTCATATCATCTCAAAAACAGATATTGTTATGGTTGAGGAAGGAAGGAGCTATATATAACAAGTCTTCACTTAAAGTTGTTGATAGGTTCTTAGAAACTGCAACTTTAAGCGAAACGGCTTATAATGAAACCAATTTTACTGTAGGCTAATTGATATACATAAACAAGAGTTTACGGCATATTTCTGGTCACAAAAACATCACCACACTTCTAAATAAAGACCCAAAGCACTTCTAATATTAAACACTGAAATAAATGTGAGCTTTCTGGGCCAGAGAAAACCCACACAGACACGGGGAAAACATTCAAACGACTTTAAGTGAGGACTTGCTGTACAGGGGGCCCCCATATCCGCGGATCCACTATCCGCAGATTCACTTATCCACAGATAGCGGGAGGACCCCTCGCTCCACCGTGTACCCCACCAGCCATTAGTTTACCTTAGGAGATGGTCTGTGTCTTCCTTTCAACAAACGCTATAAGCAGCAGCATGCTGCTTATAGCACAGATGCTGACTGAGTGCTAAAGAGGCTCAGCTGAAGAACAGGAAGCAGAAACTAGAATTACTTCCACCCTCCGGCTGGGTGGCTGGTCACCCTGGGGTGGCCCACGCCATCGCCCCCCCCAAGTATGCCACTGGGTCACCCAACAAATCAGTAACGAACAAAAAAAAGTGGCCAACTTGATGACAGTCGCACAACTGAATAAGAGTTCTAGTATTAGCTCTGATACATAGAAATGAGAGCTGACTCATACTAACACCTTATTGGCTCCATGCTGTGCCATAATAACGCCTCATAGGCTCTCAGAACAATCACTCTCAATGGTCAGTTTTGAGTTAAGGAAATTCACTTTTTTGTTACATGTCAGTTGTGTTTTCTTTTTCCTGTTCTTTGGCCATAACATTTGATAGAATACAGATAATTCAACACAGTTTGTTTCCTTACATTTTGCATTAAATTACCTTTCCAATTATATATATAATTGCATCCCCATACCCCCTGCATCCCCATACCCCCTAACAATGCCATTGTAAGCTGCAGTCTTCAAATAACCTGCACTTGACTGTTCAGGCAATTTTGGCCCTAGACAGTCATTTCAATTGGTTGTCACCAATTGCTTGTACCTCAGTGAAAAGTGGTCTCAGGAGAGAGCTGGATCAACTCCCTGATTCCTCCAAAGCATTGAAGAGCACCTTCTTTGTAACTTGAAAAATCATCTGTTATAAGCATATATGAAAAATGGAAGCGATTTCACAGTCATTACCATTTGTTTTGTCAACTGATATGTGGAATTCAGTTTACTGGATGCAGTAATTGTATATCTTCTGTGTACAGTATATTGAAGAAGAAAGCAAATTGTGAGGTGCCCTCTCTCTCTCTCTCTCTCTCTCTCTCTCTCTCTCTCTCTCTCTCTCTCTCTCTCTCTCTGAGAATTATAGCTAAACAGCCAAATGAGTGGCAGGGAGAGGTAGAGCATGATTTGCAAACATTGCCAAGTTCATGCCAAAAGCATCCTAATTTTTTGGTTTGTTTGAGGAAGGAACGTATAAGAATCTGCTGAGACAACCAGGCAATGTCCCCCATCTTCTTGTTCTCTACTGGCATGCAAGGATATGCAATCAAATAGAGGGCATTATTCAAAGATGATTTGCAAATTGACAATCCTTTCTCCAGGCTGAGGGTCATATAAGCTCTTGCATTGCCATCAGTCCAAATGGAGAGTTTTCCTGAGGAGTGATAGCGCTAGAAACTGCATCTCCTGTAGAATTTCTGCCTGGACATTTATTATGTAGTAGGTGGCATTCTGGAGAAGCACTAAGGCTGCAATCCTATTCACACTTACATGGGATTAACAGCCCAATTCTGCGTAAAGGTATGTGGCTGGTCTAACACCCTTCCCGGGTGCCGTAAACATGCTCTACGGCGCATTTACGACACCTGGCACCTGCAGAGTGTGCACACCGCAGGAGCGAGATTGCGCAGAATGGCGCAGTAAGTCCTACTGGACACAATGGGGCTTACTTCTAAGTAGACATGCATAGGATTGTGTTGTGAGTCTTGTAGATTTGCATCAAGCAGCACGCATGAGGATTGAGGGAGCCTTATCTGCTGAATTTCTTCCTGGATGTATCCCTCCCCAGAACAACGTTGAGCTGAAAGACCAAGGCAAAGTATGAGTGCACAAAACCTAGTTTGTAAAGCCACCATAACATTCAAGCCTGTGCAAAATCTTTACTGCTTACATGGCCAAAAGTTAAACCAACCACCTTCACATCCAATTCCCTATGCTTTTTGGAGCACGAAGGAAAACTGTAAGCAGCTTAACTCTCATCACAAACAGAAGGTTTTTGATATTTTAATTAATAAGTTTTCACACCGAGTCTGGAATTTATTGCAAGCTCACAATGACCTGACAGTGAGCAAGGGTATGTGGGAGGCACGTGTGCGTAGTTCTGTTTCGAACAGTTGTGGCACCATACCAGGGCAATGTATGTCTGCTAAGTTGCTGTGTATCAGGTTTCTGTTAAAGGCACAGGAACATGATGGGGGGGGGGGGGAAGGAGCAATCCTATGGTGCTAAGTGATTCAGTTTTCTCCTTCCATCGCCTAGTCCAGGCTTCCGTTACAGTAAAGGTATCACAGTGTGACTGCCAGGTGGCCAACACGAGATATACTATTCCACCTCCCATTGATTTCAGCAAGGTTGGATTGTATCTAGGTCTGCCACCTTTTTCACTTGCCTCTGCTCCTGTGCCTTTTACAGCAGCCTGATTCACAGGCACAAGCAAACTGAAATGCTTATCTCTATGGTGTGACCACCTTCGCTTGCTGCCCTGCACAGATCCAACTGCTGCAAAAGGCAGAGAAGCAGGGCATGCCACGTTTTTGGTCAGTTGGCAACCCTAGTCGCATCCACCATGCTATCCACCACTAATGCTAATTGCTGTCATTCTCTCCATCTTTAAAAAGGATTAACTGCAATCCGGTCAGAAGCGAGGCAAGAGCCAAACGTGATGTGATTTGAAAATACCCCAATAGCCTGGGAAACTTCAGTTACCATTGCTAGAGGGGTCAAGGACTCCATGTCCTTCAACCTTTCGTATAAATGGGTGAATCATTTGTATAAAAGTCTTATCTGACTGTAGTTAATTGTCAGCATTAAACTAAAACACTGACTGCTTATTACCGAGAAATTCTAATTACTTGCATGCATTAGCTTTAATTCCCTGATAAGCAAAGCTCGGTTGTATTTGCTCTGACTGCAAGATGGAATTAATTAGCAGCAGGTTGAAACTGCATAACACACTATCGGCATCCGAGGAAAGAGACATTCCAGCAACACAGAGAGGACAAACCTGCTCTCCCCTTCTGGGAAATGACCAGCAAATGGGAGACACGCATCGATTCTGAGTTGGCATTTCCTTCCCTTCCTGAACCTGAACTCGGCAACAGAAAAGCAATAAAACCAGAAGCAGGACTGTGGGACCCTCTCCTGTGTGTAGCTTTTCTGGGGAGTGCTGTATTGGCTCTTGAAATGCAACATAGCACATATAGCAATCAGGCGGCAAACAGGGGACTGGGAGGATTGGGACCACTTGTGATAGAGCTGAGCTGAAAATTCACGGGTGATGGAAATGGGGGGAGGAGAGGAGAACATTTGGAGGGGGGCCAGTGAAATGCTGAAACATTTCCAGGGGCTGTTTCCTACTTGTTGGCAGCAGGCAGTTGTGCTTTCCTCCGTAGTTGATTTCTTTTGCCCCCTCTTTGGTGGTGACAGTGGCGGCGGCAGAGGCAGTGTGGTCCCCTTCTGGAAACTGGTGGTTTTGATGGTTGCCATGAATTCCTCCCCAGAATGCCTGGGGTGAACAGCGTTATGTCATGATGCAGTGGCATTCCAAGGGGGCTTCCCCCCCAAAAAAAAGTAGTAGCCACTAGTGGAGCAATGTCTCATTCCCCAGAAAAATCACCGACTGTACAATCGTATGTGCATGGTATGCTAGCACGATAACCTCTCCAACAGTCTGCAGAGCGCTGCCACTGGTGCAAGGGCTGGGAGGCCACACGCCGCCGGTAGCACTCAGCGGACTGGCTGCGGACAGGGTTCTGCAGGGGGTAGATCAGAGGTGGACTGGGCCAGGATGGGGGTGGATCTCGCTGGCGCAGGCGTCCGCCATATCCAAACTCCCAGCCTGGGCCTGACATGCCCCCAGCAGTCTCCTCAAATCTACAGCAGGAAAAGTGCTGGCATAGATCTGACGAGTCCCATAAAGGAGACCATCCGAAGACTGACACCAAGTGTTGTTCTTTAGTTACTTTTCCCAGCCAGCCTGGTCCCCAGACAACACACAGGATGCAGCAGATGCTATATCAGCAGCCCCCCCCCCCACGCCAGCACAGGATAGGATTGGGCGCTAAAGTAGCCTCCCATGTTTGCTATTTGAGCAGACCTGGCCAAAGCTTGATAGTTGCTTGAAGTCAGGGCCTCCAAGAGGAATTTTTATCAGAGGGTACAAAGTTTCTTTTGGGCCCCTTCTCAATGGAGGAGGGGTGAAATGGGGTGAAGAGTTGGAGCAGGGGCGGGGTGATGGGCAGATGGAGCAGGGGGGAACAAAAGAGGGCAGGGGAAGGCATCAATGGCTGGAAAAATCTCCAGATCCCAGGTCTACCAGGCTTCCTGATGCAGATCCCAGATCTACCTGCTTGGTAGACCTGGCCTCCTGGTCGGAGTGGGCCTTCCTTTTCATCTGTGGGTCCAGGATGAGTCCGACTGAGATTGGAAAATGTTCTGGAGCCCCAACCTTTGGCTCCTGGGCCCCCCTTTTGACCCCAATCCCAGGTACAGTTTACCCCCTTTACCCCTCATGGGCCCTGCTTGAAGTGACCCAATTTCACCACCCTTCTCTATTTTTTGTGGGTGTGCTTCCACCCCACCCCACCATTGTCACCACCCTCTCCTTACAACCTCTCCCACTGGAACTTCTTCAAAACTGGCTGGTGCAGCGGGTGGGGGTTCATAGGAAAATTCCTCTCCACATCAGTCTGTTCTGAAGAAACATCAGTGGGAGAGGAGGTAAGGAAGGACCACTCTTGAATAGGACTACCGCGACCACACCGTTTTCTCCAACTCTGAGGCCATGATACCTGGCCGCGGTGCACTGGAGAAGGTAAGCTGCCCCCCCCCTCGCCCATCTTCTGGCTTGTTTTCCAAAGACAGCAAGCAAAAAAAAATTGATTGCCCAGTGGCCGGTGGTGCAACCAGGCAGGTTGCAGGTTGGGGGATGAATAGGAGAATTAAATTATAGAATAGGAGGAAAGGCAGGTTGCAGGTTGCAGGTGGGTGGACATGGAGTGCCAAATATATCTCCCTGCCAATTTGCTGCCTCCCACAATCCTCCGGTGGAAGCAAGCATTTCATTCAGCCTTGTGGCAGGATACCCCTGCACCTGAGAATGGGGTGGAGAATATGAACGAGCATTTTGGATCGGCTCTCATTTGTTCCTGTGTGATGCCTCACCAAGCGTTTGGCTACAATGGCTCTTCTTCCCACCCATCGTGGAAACCTTACAAAAAGAAAGGCAAGTGTGGGAATTGTAACCTTCACCTTGAAGTGCCTCACTGATGTTTGGTTCTTCTTCTCTCCACCCCCTGGCTGGGACTGTCCAAGACAGCCTCCACTTGTTACTAAAGAAAGAAAGTGGGGCAAAGACACGATTCAGATTTAGTCGCAAACTCAGAACAAAGTCATGTTCTTGTAAGTCAGAGAAATGGATGTCTTACCTTCCTTCTGGAGACCTAGTTTTTCTTTAATATATGAGCAGCTTCTGACTAGTTCATCTTGACTTCCCAGTGAAGTCAGGCCACACTTGCTGCTACAAGTCAACAAGGGATGAATGATAGTTTGATGGGCAACCAACCTACATGAGCATCTATCTGTCCCCCTTCGGTTTCCTTCAGCAGAAACTCTTGTTGTTATCATTTTCAGGACAGATGACTGTTACCTTTTATTTCTCCTGCAAGGCAGTAAAAACCAAACGAGTCTGTGTTGAGATTTTAATCATCAAAATAGCCCTGACTACTGATATTTAAAAAATTCCTTCTACATTATATATTTCTTTCTGATTGCCATTATACAGCGTACCATCTGTTTATGGCTCTTCCTGGGCCATTAATACGGGCATTCTGGCTAGCTTGCATGGGACTTTACAGCTTGTAAAATAATGATGAATTAACACACCGTCCCTTGGTGCTTTCAGGACATCAACAGTAGTTAATATTATTACCCCCTTGTTCGATACATGAAGGCACAGGATCTTAAGCAACTCATTTACTTGGAAATGTTCATACCACTGCTTGTAGCTTCAAAGTTGCCAGCTGATCACTCTGTTTTGATTTCTGTTAGGGTGCTATGTGTGACATACTAAGAACATAAGAAGAGCCCTGCTGGATCAGGGCAAAGGCCCATCTAATCCAGCTTCCTGTATCTCACAGCGGCCCATCCGATGCCTCAGGGAGCGCACAAGACTGTATCTTGTTACCACTCCCTTGCATCTGACATTCAGAAATAGGATAGCCTACTTGTAAAGCCAGGAGGTTGCATATCCCCATCATGGCTTGTAACCTGTGATGGGCTTTTCCTCCATCAATCTGTCCAATCCCCTTTTAAAGGCATCCAGGCCAGGTGCCATCACTACTTCCTGGGGCAAGGAGTTCCTAAGTTACTAAGGAGTTACTAAGGCTTAAATTGCAGAGGCAAACCTGAAGGGGGAAGGAGTTTGGGAAACAGATGTCCTCACTTACAGCAGAATGGCTCCTGGATCTCTCCTGAGATTATATGATTCTAAAGGACGAATCCTATTTGACTTGAAATCATTTTATTTGTTGAAGCTTTTGATAAGGGCCAGAATTCTGCTAGGCAGCTCCCTGCTTCCAGCTGATAGGTAATTGCAGCATTTCCCCCATTTAAATTATAGAATAGCTTCTAACTGATATGTGATTGTAGCATTCCCACCTTTTCAATTATAGGGCACAGCATCCACAAGTGGCTGTCCTTTTCTTAAGGCTAATTGCCCTCTAACTTTCCTATTAAACATTGTTTGTTATTGGGTTTTATGTTCTATATTTCCTTTGCCTCTAAGATTTTGCCTTCCTTCATTTGGCCAACACTGGGACTATTGGGGGGAAAATAATTTGGGCAAGTGAGCCAATTTTGTGTATGAATGAACTGCCTAAAGTATAGGTAAGACCAGGGCCATGAGGCCAACTGTAGCAGCAGATTGGTGGGGAGGCGTTCATCTCTGTCTGCCTACTTGTCTCTACTGCTCCTCCATCTCCTGCCCCTCCCTAGCTGAAAAAAGAAGAGGGGGGCAGGGAGGAAGAGGAAATGTGGAGGGGAGGGGAGTGCTGAGCTAGAACATTGGAGAGTGGAAGAAGCAGAGGCTGGCACATCATCAGGCAGTGGGGGGACGACAGCATTTGGCAGGGCTCCTCAGGCATCAGGAGGTTCGTGCGCACCCCCACCACGGCCTCTTCGGCCTCTGGCTCGATGTGCGCATGTGTTGATTTTTCGCGCAGGCGCACACTGTTGCTGAGGGTACAAGCCTGCCCGGTTGCCCTCAGCTGTGGGTCCGCCATGTTTGCGCATGTGCAGACCGCAACTGAGGGCAACCGGGCAGCCTCGTACCCTCAGCGGCAGTCTGCGCATGCGCAAACATGGCAGATCCACAGCTGAGGGCAACCGGGCAGGCTCTCGCCCTCAGCGACGGAGTCGGAAAATCCACGCCTGCGCACAATGACACCCGGCTCAAGGTAGGTGACGTGCGGGGGGGTTGGGGTGGCGGGAGATGACGCGTGCGCGACCCGCTACCGGGTGATGCGCGTGCAGTGATGCCACTGCACGGGTTTCCCGGACTTATGCCAGCTAAATAGCTGGTGTGGATCCAAGGAAACTCATTGGGGACACTGGGACTTTACCCGGGATAAGGGGACATCTTCTCCTGCTGGATACAGCATGGGCCTTTTGGCCTTACTGTGCTGGCGGGGGATAGCATTGGGCTACCCACTTAACTTTGTTTCATTGACTGTTCATTCTCTACTTCCACTCTGAGGCAGGACACGTGAGGCTCAGAGGATGGCAAATATTTCCCTCTTGAGCTGCGTGACATTTCTGGGAGGTGAATGGCTTAACTGCACTCTATGCACAGAAGATTAGATCCTCACCAATTGTTGGGTGGTATAACTCTGTCAAGCGGCTGAAGAGAAACTGCTGTGTGAAGTTAGCTGTATTCCTTGGAAGTGTCTGTCTAAAACTGAACTGAAGCAATGCCAAGAGACATTAAATTCAGAAAATCTCAGTCTTGGTCTCCTGGTTACTAATGAGAACTATGAGCAAGAAAATAAATTGGAACGAAATGTAGGAGATCATGAAATTCTCTCACATCTCGGCTAACAATAACATAATATGGTGTGCCCTGAAGCGTATTGTACTCGGTTAGAAAATGTGTGAAAAGCACTTGAATGGAGCTCCTGAGAAAGGTGGACAGGATGAGAGAAAAGCAAACCCAAGACAGGCAGAAGCAGCCTGAGTAGGTCAGCCACCTGAAGTGGGGCAGATCTTCCACCTCATGTGTGCCCCACCACTGCTGTTTTTGCTGGCACAGCTGCAGCCTCTTCACCACCCTCCTTGCCCACCTGGCTCCTCAGGAAAGCAGCCAGGTGGACAAGGAACGGGGAGGGGGGGAGGACAAGGCGCAGTAAGGCAAGGCAGAGTGTGGTGATCCAGAGCCCCCCACCCCCCTTACCTTCAGCTCCAACATCACCTCCTTCCTCCACGTGGTCCTGTTTGAAATAATCAGGATGCTCTGCTTCTCCTTACCCACCAAGCAAGTTCCCACCCACCACTTGTCTGCGGTCTTCTCAGAGGAATCTGATTGGCCACTGTTGGAAACAGGGTACTGGACTAAATAAGTCTTCGGTCTGGTCCAACACAGCTCTTCATATGTTCTTATGTAGGCAGACTCAGAGCAGTGATTCACACAGAGACACAATGGTTAGTCTCCTCTGAGGCTGGTTAATTCTTCAGCATCAGGAATGAATGAATAATCCAAACACACCTTGATTTATTATTATTAATTATTTAGAGATGCACACCATCACTTCGGTCCCAATAGATTTAACTACCTGCTCGACAACTGACGTTTGGTATTAAGTCACTCAAGGTTAAGATCTTTTAATTATTGAACAAAAGTGTCGCCCTTTATTCATCCAAATGCTGGCATGTGTGGTCTCTTCATGACAGGTCTTTGTGCGAAAGCAGAAGCAGGCAAAGCAAATGGCAAGTGCTAAACTCATAAGCAAGACGTTTAATTGATTAGTAAGGGCCTGTTAACAGGTGTGAGTGTGGTCATTGCGTAAGTTGGTTGATTGTGCTCAAAAATAGTTTTCTAAATTACACTGAAGTGTCGCAATCGATCACGTTTATGTTTTTCATTACAGAAATGCATAAACTGGTACCCTATAGTGGGGAAAAAATAGAGTGATGTTGGCCCTTTTTTGAACTGCAAATGTAAGAATTGACTTTTTACCGGTAGTTCAGACTGAAGGTGTCAGGTGCCTTTGAGAAATTCATAAGAAAACATGGTTGCCATAGCCAGCCCCAGAGTCGGCCTAACCCCTCCCCCTGGCACCTGAGGTGGCATGTCGAATGCTGCCCCCTTTACCTGGCCTCCGAACCAGGAAGTAACTGGTGATGATGTCATCACCAGTTACTTCCGGTGATACTTAAGATCGACTACGACAGAGGTTCCCAACCTGTGGTAAGCGGACCACTGGTGGTACACGGGCCACAGGCTGGTGGTACACGGGCTGCTGGCAGCCAAGATGGTGGCTGCTATCTCAGCCACGTGGCACCACATCAGAGCCCGAAAAGCAGCGCCTCAAGCTCTCCCAAGCCAGCAGAGCTCGAGCACATGGGCTCAAGGTGGAGGGAATGGCCCTTCCATCCTCCCCTGTGCCTTTGTGAGCTCCGCCGTGGCTACGAACCCGGAAGAAAATGCCAGTGACGACATCCGGAAAGGTTGGGAGAGGTTGGGAAATGCTGGACTATGAGAAGTGGTACACAGAGGACAAAAGTTGAGAACCCTGCCATAGGATAACAATGCAACCCTTCTGGAATTTCTGGAAAAGGTGTTCTGATATCTAGATTGCTTTTGGTGTGAGAAGGAAGAAGCAGGTTTCAGAAGGATTTTCGCTTGCTCAGGGCTCAAACTGCACATGATACTCAGGCTGCAATCCTATGTACACTTTCCTGAGAGTAAGCCACAATGAAGAAAATGGGACTTACTTCTGAGTAGACAAGCATAGGACTGTGCTCTCTGTCATGTATCTTTTTGAGGCCAAAGTTCTTCTCTCTGTCCCCTTATCCTCCCCTCCACAGTTGTTGTTGTTGTTCAGTCGTTAAGTCGTGTCCGACCCTTCGTGATCCCATGAACCATATCCCGCCAGGCCTTCCTGTCCTCCACTATTTTCCTGAGTTCGCTCATTTTCATGTTCGTTGCATCGGTGATGCTGTCTAACCATCTCATCCTTGGCCTTCCCCTTCTCCTTTTGCCTTCAATCTTTCCCAGCATCAGAGTCTTCTCCAGAGAGTCCTCTCTTCGCATTAGGTGGCCAAAATATTTGAGTTTCAGCCTTAGTATCTGTCCTTCCAGGGAACAGTCAGGGTTGATTTCATTTAGGATTGACTGATTTGATCTCCTAGCAGTCCAAGGGACTCTCAGGAGTCTTCTCCAGCACCACAGTTCAAAAGCATCTATTCTTCGGCGCTCAGCCTTCCTTATGGTCCAACTCTCGCAACCATACATTGCTACTGGGAACACCATCGCCCTGACTATGCGAACTTTTGTTGGCATGGTGATATCTCTGCTTTTTATTATGCTGTCTAAGTTTGCCATAGCTTTCCTTCCAAGGAGTAAGCGTCTTTTAATTTCATGGCTGCTGTCTCCGTCTGCAGTGATCTTGGAGCCCAGAAAAGTAAAATCTGTTACTGCTTCCATTTCTGCCCCTTCTATTTGCCAGGAATTGATGGGACCAGATGCCATGATCTTAGTTTTATTAATGTTGAGTTTCAAGCCAACTTTTGCACTCTCCTCTTTCACCCTCATCAAGAGGCTCTTTAGTTCTTCTTCACTTTCTGCCATTAGGGTGGTATCGTCTGCATATCTGAGGTTGTTGATATTTCTCCCGGCAATCTTGATTCCGGCTTGCGATTCATTCAGCCCTGCATTTCTCATAATGTACTCTGCATATAAGTTAAATAGGCAGGGTGACAATATACAGCCTTGCCGTACTCCCTTCCCAATTTTGAACCAGTCGGTTGTTCCATGGCCGGTCCGAACTGTTGCTTCTTGACCCGCATACAGGTTTCTCAGGAGACAGGTAAGGTGGTCTGGTACCCCCATCTCTTTAAGAATTTGCCACAGTTTGTTGTGATCCACACAATCAAAGGCTTTTGCGTAGTCAATGAAGCAGAAGTAGGTGTTTTTTTGGAACTCTCGTGCTTTCTCCATGATCCAGCGCATGTTGGCAATTTGATCTCTAGTTCCTCTGTCTCTTCGAAACCCAGCTTGTACATCCGGTAGTTCTCGGTCCACGTACTGCTGAAGCCTAGCTTGTAGGATTTTGAGCATAACCTTGCTAGCATGTGAAATGAGTGCAATTGTGCGATAGTTTGAGCACTCTTTGGCACTGCCCTTCTTTGGAATTGGAACGTAAACTGACCTTTTCCAATCCTTTGGCCACTGCTGAGTTTTCCAAATTTGTTGGCATATTGAGTGCAGCACTTTCACAGCATCATCATTTAGGATTTTAAGTAGCTCAGCTGGGATATTATCATCTCCACTAGCTTTGTTGTTAGTGATGCTACCTAAGGCCCACTTGACTTCACTCTCTAGGATGTCCGGCTCTGGGTCAGTGACCACACCAGCGTGGTCATCAGGAACATTAAGATCTTTCTTGTATAGTTCTTCTGTGTATTCTTGCCATCTCTTCTTAATCTCTTCTGCTTCTGTTAGGTCTCTGCCTTTTTTATCCTTTATCATGCCCATCTTTGCACAAAACGTTCCCTTGATATCTCCAATTTTCTTGAAGAGATCTCTAGTCCTCCCCATTCTGTTGTTTTCCTCGATTTCCTTGCATTGTTCATTTAAGAAGGCCTTCTTATCTCTCCTTGCTATTCTCTGGAACTCTGCATTCAGTTGTTTATATCTTTCCCTTTCACCTTTGCTTTTTGCATTCCTTCTTTCCACAGCTATTTGTAAAGCCTCATCTGACAGCCACTTTGCTTTCTTGCATTTCTTTTTCTTTGGGATGGTTTTCGTTGCTGCCTCCTGTACAATGTTACGAACTTCCGTCCATAGTTCTTCAGGCACTCTGTCTACCAGGTCTAATGCCCGAAATCTATTCTTCACCTCCACTGTATACTCATAAGGGATATGGTTTAGGTCATATCTGACTGGTCTAGTGGTGTTCCCTGCATTCTTCAGTTTAAGCCTGAATTTTGCAATAAGAAGCTCATGATCTGAGCCACAGTCAGCTCCAGGTCTTGTTTTTACTGACTGTATAGAGCTTCTCCATCTTTGGCTGCAAAGCACATAATCTATCTGGTTTCGGTATTGACCATCTGGTGATGTCCATGTGTAGAGTCGCCTCTTGTGTTGTTGGAAAAGAGTGTTTGCTATGACCAGCGTGTTCTCTTGACAGAACTCCGTTAGCCTTTGCCCTGCTTCATTTTGCGCTCCAAGGCCAAACTTGCCTGTTGTTCCGTTTATTTCTTGATTTCCGACTTTAGCATTCCAGTCTCCTATGATGTAAAGGACATCTTTTTTGGGTGCTAGTTCTAGAAGGTGTTGTAGGTCTTCATAGAACCGGTCAACTTCATCTTCTTCGGCATCAGTGGTTGGGGCATACACTTGGATTACTGTAATGTTGAATGGATTGCCTTGGATTCGAACTGAAATCATTCTGTCGTTTTTGAGGTTGCACCCCAGTACTGCCTTTCCCACTCTTTTATTGACTACGAGGGCTACTCCATTTCTTCTAAGGGATTCATGCCCACAGTAGTAGATATGATGGTCACCTGAATTAAATTCGCCCATGCCCGTCCATTTTAGTTCGCTGATTCCCAAGATGTCAATGTTCAATCTTATCATCTCATTTTTGACCACATCCAGCTTGCCTTGATTCATAGACCTCACATTCCATGTTCCTAAGCAGTATTGCTCCTTGCAGCATTGGATTTTCCTTTCAACCTCAGACACATCCACAGTTGGACGTCCTATTGGCTTTGGCCCAACCGCTTCACTCTTTCTGGGTCTACTTGGAATAGTCCTCCGCTCTTCCTCAGTAGCATATTGGACACCTTCCGACCTGAGGGGCTCATCTTCCGGCGTCATATCTTTTAGCCTTTTGGTACTGTTCATGGGATTTTCTTGGCAAGGTTACTGGAGTGGGTTGCCATTTCCTTCTCCAGTGGATCACTTTTAGTCAGAACTCTCTGCTACGACCTGTCCGTCTTGGGTGTACCTGCACGGCATAGCTCATGGCTTCATTGAGTTACGCAAGCCCCTTCGCCACGACAAGGCAATGATCCATGAAGGAGCCCCCTCCACAGTACAGGTAGAAAAATAAACGGAGGGAGATTTTGAATAGAAAAATGGCACACCAACTTAAGAAGCAAATCCCTTACCAGCATTCATCCAATCAATCACAGCTTCTTTCACACATCTCCAATGTAACATATAATTTTTCCTCACATAAACTGTTGTATAAAAACCTGCTGGCGTTTTACTGTCCAATCAGCAGCTGGCCAGAGTCACATCTTCTCTACCACCAGCAATATTCATTGGCTGAATGTGCTTTACTGTGGAAGACTGGAAGTGCAGAGCCAATGAAAGTGCAAAGCCACACTGCAGTTGCGGTGGTTTGCCCGACCTACTGCCCACACTAAGCCTCTCAGCAAGTTGCTCTCTAACTTTGATCTACCACCTTGAAAGCATCACTTTTATGTTTTTCATGACAGAAATGCCTGGCACTAATATACTGTAAGAATGTTGGATTATTCATTCCCCCCAAAAAAGAAGAAAGCATTACAGAACTTCACTGATTGTCAATAAATTACATAGCCTTCAATACCCACTTTGTGCTCCTGTCGAGATTACGTTGGCAGCAGCTGCCCCTGTCATGCCATCTTTGCTCCCTCACTGTGTGTATGAATCATCCCTAGAAAGTGCCCAGATCAAACTACCAGAGTTTGTTCCTACAGCCAAGTGATTTGCTAAGCAGCAACTGAAATAAATAGCACTATTTCTTTCTGCCAAGTGCCAGCTCCGGAAATACAATTAGATGGCAGATTCTCTGTTTTCTTCCTTAGTGGTTTTGAACCAGTTTGATATGTTAAACACATTGCAACCAGACCTACCCAGCCATTTGTGTTTGTATATGAATAAGCAGTGGAGATGGTTGGATTTTTAAAAAAAAAAATTGCTTGGATCCCCATTGCGAAAACCAGAGTGAAAAAGCAGGAATCTGACATTTTATTTGCACTCAGCTGTTTCAACCAGTGGGAGCCCTGGCATAGACAAAACTCTTGCAGTTCCTGGTATTCCTTGCATTGTGTCAATGAAAATCCTAAATATCATCTAAGAAATAAAAACTCTTTAAAGCAGCAACAGCAGAAAATAACAACACACACCATTTTTTTTTGTTCTTTTCATTTGTTGTACAGTAGTGAAATTTCTGAGCTGCTACATCCCTATGGCTCAGGATGCACAGTGTTAAAAAAAATGAAATCAAATATCCAGAATAACACAAAACCAGGAGAAGGTAGTCGGGATGATCAGGTGGACAATGAGATGGTTTGCAATAGATTGGCAGCAGTTTCTGACCACCAGTTGCTTAACAATAATAAGCAATAAAAGGGCTTTTCCTGTCTAAATTAAGTTGTGAATATAACCCTGTTCGCTGACCTAGTTCAGATGCTCTGTGGCCCCCACATGGCCACTTGCAACATAGCACAGGGGACCAATGACAGTTCACAACCCAACCCAGTCCAATTAGTTAAAGTTGCTCCCCTATATGGGGGCTATACATGCAACCACCATGATTTGTGTGATAACAATGGCCCTTTCTGGAGTCACTAAGATCACGTAAATCATGGTAGACACTTCCCACCCACCCCAGTACGGAGACACGGATTCATAAAATTGGTGCATCCAAGCAACACCAGTTGCTTGCACAGGTGATCACATGAGAGCTGCTGAAAGCCTAATGCTATGTGTTTCTCTGCCATAGCATGCAGCTGAGCCAAAATGGGTTGTGCTGTCTGCTATGGGGGGGGGGGCACCAGTTGGGAGGCTTAACCTTCAGTAAGCCCCACAACTGCCAATGGGCTTCCTTGGACCTGTGCCAGCTCTGCAGCTGGCGCAAGTCCAGGGAGACAAAGAGGGCATGTCAGCTTGCTCCAGAGGGGATAGCATCTGGATCAAGTCATCTGCACTGGGTGTCACCCCTCCCATCTCCCATGTGCCTTGAGCCTCCCCCGGTTATGCCCATCCCGTTATGCCCACCCTGCCGACTTATTGGCATCAGTGGGTCATCTTCCCCCCCCCCCTGCATGCAGAGCCTACGTGGCATCCCTGGCAGTAGTCCAGAAGTGCGCGGTTATATGCGCTTCCAGGTTGCCATTTATGATGGCTGTGAAGTGCGTACTGCCACCACACTTGTTCCTGCAGTGGTAGCACTGCATACAATTGGGGCCCAAGTGTCTGAACTGGGCCATAATGTGATCATCATCCCCTTGTTTCCCAGAACTCAGTGGCAACATGAAGGAAAAGGGTTTTATCAAATAAAGTACATCTTATGACATTTATGCTGCATAGTCTGGATTTCATCCATGTTTCCCAGAAACTGGTCCATATTTCTGGACAGGAATCTGACTGTTGCTGAAAGGTTTCAATGGAGTTGAACCAGAACAAGGTAAGCTTCCAAGGCCTCTATACAGGGAAAGGTGCACCTATCAAACCGGAGCATAGGTACATTATTTGAGACCCCATGATAGCAAGCCCTGCTTCAATATAAACACCATGAATTTTCCTTGGAGTTCAGCAGGGCTGCACCACTCTGGGGAAATGGTGCCACCAGGTGGGGAAATGAAAGGAAACTAAGCAGAATAACAGCCCAATCCTGTGCAAGTATGTGTGGCCGGCCTAAAGGGACAGCCGCTGCATTCTAAGCCCATTGCAGCCTGCACCGGCGCAGTCTGGGCTCACCTTGGGGGAAGGGGATGTTCTGCACAAACTGCAATGGTCCTCCTCGGATGCGTACCAGCTCCTCAGCTGGTGCAAAATTGGGGAGGCCATGTAAGTTCGTCCCAGGCTGCAACAGGAGTTAGGATATCAGAAGAATTCAGCACTGATATCCCTGCCCCCTCCCAGCCTGGGCGGGCCAATGGCCCCCTCCCTCACCGCCCCTACCTGCCTTCCGCCTGCCCCTGAGCCAACTGGCATGGGACTCACCTGTGGCGACTGGCACAGGTCTGAGACACTGGCAGAGTAAGCCTCCACGCTGGCACTGCTTACTCTAGAAGAGCCACAAACGTGCTTTCCGGCATGTTTGCGACTCCTTAGGCCGGCAGAACGTGCGCACCACCAGCATATTGTTAGGCAGGATTGCGCCCTAAAGTGATGTGAATAAGGTTGTGGTCAATTGCAGCCCTCCACCCACTTTGTACCCGTCAAGCCACTTATTCCACAGAAGTCTCCTTGAAAGCAAAGGGATAACTTCAGATGAGGTAACCCCAGGGACTGCAGTCTTGTTGCAGAGTAGTCCTGCAAAATGGTGCAATCTGCAGGAAAGTACGGTATTTGCCTTACTTATGGGAAAAATGTGTTCCTGTCTCTCGTCAACTATTTCTCATGTTCATTCAGGGAAATTTCAGACAATCATGCCGTGTTTGTTCAGTTTAGGGAAACTGCAAAACTTCTCCCTTTCTTTCTGTGACTATTACCACTTTCCCAGAAGTTGCCATCCCACTAGGGATACTTATCTGCAAAAGCAAAGATGCAATTTTCTGAGTGCAGATCTGAAACTGTCATATTATCAGCAAATGGTTTAAATGAGCATCAGCTTGCACATCAGTTATACACGGTCAGTGTTTTAGTTTGGAAGGCCACATTGAACCACGTAATCACCCCTCCTTTAATTAATTAATGGAGCCTACCACTCCAAAGCTGAAAAGACCTATTTTACTCCTTTAATCTGTGTAGATTAATAGCCCAATCCTATCAAGCAGGACACAGTGGTGCAAATAAGGTGCCTGCTGCATCCTACGCAGGACTGGGCCTGCGCCAGCACAGCTGGAGGCCTCCTCGGGGTACAAGGATGTTTGTCCCCCTTACCCTGAGTAAAGCCTACCCGCCCAATGGGTCTACTCAAATGTGTGCCAGCTATTTTGCTGGCACACATTCGAGCCGGCCATGTAACACCAGCCAGGCCCAGGAAGGGGGATAGGATTCGGTGGAGCACACCGTCGATGATCCCTCCCCTGTTCCGGGCCCAGCTGACCAATCCACACACATCTCCGGAATAGCCCATTCCACCTTCCCCACACCCCTCCACTGCCTGGCAGGGACTTACCTCTCTGCCCAGTGCTCCACCGTTCTGTGGCACCAGCAGAGTGGCGCAAACCTCTAATTCAGCTAATTCAGTTAGGTCAGTTTATTGAACTAATTCAGTTAGGTCCAGTTTGAACCCCGTTTTTTGGGGGGGGGTTTGAGCACTTTATTGGATCTTCGTGCACTTTCACCCTTGTCTCCATTTTCTTTTCATCACTTCATCATACTGCTGTGCCATTGGCCATTATACTGGGTCCTTGCACATGATTGTTTGCCCCCGTGTATTTGTGTTACATGTGTTTAAAAAAGCACTGGTGGTAACACATCCAGTTGTTGCTCTTTTCCCTGCAGAGACATTGGTAATATTCTCCAACTTGCTGCCTGTTGAGGACACCTATCCAATACATCAAAAATGCCATTTATGTATCTGAAGGAAAAAAATCTATTTCCAGCATTCCTAGTCCAAGTTTGTTTTCTTTTACCTGGACAGCACCATGCTTGTGGGCAGAGGCGTCGCTCCGGTAGGGGCGGGGCTGTAAGAGACCCTGCCTGCTGCTTTCTCCGCAGGGGAATGGCTCTGACAGTGAGGGGGCGGGGCCGCCTCCTGCTCGTTCGGTAAACGGGACTCCGACCGAGCAAAACTTACAGCCCCGCCCCTACCGGAGCGACGCCTCTGCTTGGGGGATACACCAGGTTCCCAGAATAATTTTTCAAGCCATGCTCACGGGACATGACCCTGTGCATAATGGTTGTGTTAATTAACCCCTTGTTAATACCAATTCTTACTATAACCCCTTTCACTCAGATTTTTACAATGCTGTTTTTAATACAGCAAAGAGCAAGATGGCTTGTAAGCGCAAGGGAGATATAGCTTGCTTTAATGTGCATTCTATATTTTTTCATGTTTTATTTGAAAACATTTTAAAATATTTTGAAAATCAAACAGAACATCTCTGGTAGGCCTCGACTGGCTTAATAAAATTAACAATGCTTTTAAAGGTCAGGAAATACACCTGAGCTTAACATCTCTCTAAACATATTAAAAGGATAATGTTCTCTCACATTAACTTTTAACAGCAACTATCAATTCTATGTCCTATTGAATTAGATCCATTGTCGAATTTTATCGTGCAGTTTCAAAAGAGTTGCCCACCTGATGATATTATAGGATGAGTGGAGGTGAACTGAACACAATTGGGCTTGTTTCTGAGTAGACATGCCTAGGATTGTGCTCTAAGGGTTTAACAAGCTACACCTGCCCACATTCCTTCTCCTAAAGGTCTAGCACTCTGTACCGGTGGTTGGAGATCTGGTAAGCCTATAGATCAGGATGTATTGGTGGGTCTCTGTGTGATCTGCAGTAGATTGGCAAACCAGTCAGGAAGGATGACCACCTGAGGGAGGTTTCAAAATCACGATGCCATGAAACCATCTTCTGGGTTTGCTTTCCGTTTTACCGAAGACTAGAAGGCATGGACAGACCTCCCAGTCCACTTTTAGTTAGTCCAGGAAAATCGAATTAGTTACTCTGTGATTGTGGATGTCTAGTCATGATGAATCCATTTTTTTTCCCTGCATTGCCTATCAAGGGCCTGGACTTTAGATCGCTAAAGGGCCTTAACTGTTAGAGGCTTGCCACACCCACTCTAACATAGCTTGGGTTCATGCCCACTTGTCATGCCCACGTTTGCCACACCCACTCTGGCACAGATTGAATCCTCGCTGCTGCCTCTGCCTACTTCAAAGTCACCCAACAAGCAGGAGTAAGATGGAGAGTCTGATCCGTGCCACTGGGATGTGAGAAATGTAAAGGCCTCCAGGCCCCAATGAGTCCCCAATTACATCACTGGACACTCACCACGGGTCTAGAGGCCTAGAAGAGGCCCAGGTTCGTTTGGACCATTTCCACCCTCATTTCAGATTCCAGGCATTTTATCTTGATTCTCTAAAATGGGGCTGGAAAAGATAGGTGTCCCCATTAGCTGGTACAGAATGTGGCTGTTAGCTGGTTGCAGCTGGTGCAGAATGTGGCAGCCCATGTGGTCACCGGGGCTCAGTGTGCAGAATCTGCTGTGCCGTTGCTCCGGCGGCTACACTGGCTTCCCATTCCTTTCCGAGCCCAATTCAAGGTGTTATTGATTACCTTTAAAGTCCTATACGGCATAGGACTGGGATACCTCAAGGACCGCCTTCTCCCATACAATCCTGTACATCCCCTAAGAAGATCAGAGAGGGCCCTTACTAGGATACCACCGCCATCTGAAACCAGATGGATAGCGGCAAGATGTAGGGCCTTCTTTGTTGTGGCACCATGCCTCTGGAATCGGCTTCCAGAGGATTTGAGAACAGCCGCCTCACTACATGGCTTCCAGCAGGGTTTAAACACCTATTTGTTTCATCTGGCATTTGAGGCACGAGGAACTACCTAGGGGCTACCTTGGGACCCTTTTCATTTCTGTTGCTGCTATATGTTTTTTACTTTTAATCTGCTCTTTATCGTTTTTTTAAAATTTAATTCTAACTTTTAATTTTAATTGTTATTCTTACAAGACACAGGATATATGGGTAAAGATGCCATGTATTAAAAGCCAGGAATGCAATTAAAAATATTTAAAAACACTGAATCACAGATCTTCAAAACAAGTTAAAAAACAAGTTTAAAAAACTGCGAACAAGGAATAAAATACATTTAAAATCCAAGGCCTAAGATTGTGCAAAAAACCAACGTTTCGTTCCAGACTAGGAACCTTCTCAAGGTACAATCACAAAGACTGTATGTTGACAGGTCAGCAGCGCAAACCTGAGAGCAAAGCACATGATCAGCCAGAAGCTAATTACCAGCAGAACTCAAAACAGAAACAGCTGTCGACTTTGACAGAAAGTAACTTCCAGTGATAATAGTCTGATGTTCCTTGTTTTCTTTTTCTTCTTAATCTGCAAGGGGGACTTTGTGGATCATGGGAAACCAAATTTTATTAACAAATGATAAATCCTGTTGTCTGTTAATCAGGTATCCTGTATGACTTTTACTTATTTCCACTGCTTCCAAATTCCGGAGTGTTCTGATGTTGCTGTCATTAATGAGGCATTTAGTATTTTCAAACAGGTTAGTGTGTCCTGTGGTTAACGCATGTTCTGCAATAGCAGATTGATCAGGGTTTTTTAAACGGACAGACCTTTCATGCTCCGTTATTCTGGTTTTTATGGATTGTTTAGTCATTCTGATGTAACAACGACCACAGTCACACGGTACACTGTAAATTCCGGAGTTCGAAAGAGGGGGGTCTCTTATCCTTAGGATTATTAAGTAGTTGTTCCAATTTTACAGTGGGTTTAAAGATCGTTTTCACTTTACGTTGATCCAAGATACGAGAGATCTTGTCTGTAACACCTTTAATGAATGGCAACGAAATCCATCTTTTCTCCTCCTTTATTTCTTCGTTAGTGGAACTTATTTCCCTAGCAGTAGGTGCCCTCTCTCCTTGCTTTAATTTTATTACTTTGTTGTATCCAGCACTTATTTATCTGAGTTGCTGGATACCCATTGGCTCTTAATGAATTATGAATAGTTTGTCTTTCTTGCTCAATTGTGAATTGTTTTGTTTTTAATGATGTATGAAGTTGTTTTGTTTTTATGTGTTTATTTTTGTTGTACGCTTTGAATGTTAGAAAAATGGTATAGAAATATTTTAAATAAATAAATAAATAAATAAATAAAATGACTATCCAAACTGAATATTTCCACAATTTGTCACCAACTTCCAGAAGACTAGGCTAATAGTGAGTTGTAGCAGGAGCTGAGAAGTTCTCCCACCCTGTTGCTCCTCCTACCTGGTGTCATCTGATTCTACTCATACCAAACAAGATGGTACACTAGACTTCTATGAGTATTTGATCACCATTGGTCAATTCATCGTTTTCACTGGATGCTGAATTGCCTCAACCCTCATAGTCGCAAGTGAGAATGAAGTTGTAGTTTGTGTGGAAGGTCATTGGGCTTTCTTCTTTGTTGGACCATCCTCCGATTGGGCTTTCTTCTTTGTTGGACCATCCTCCGATTGAGGGAAGGAGGCTGTGTGAGTTGCAGCACAGCCATAAACATATTTACACTTCTTGTACCATGCAAGCCATATTTAGCAATCTTTTCATGTTCTAGGATTGTGTGGTTTACAACCCAATCCTATGGTTCCTCCCACCGCCTATGTAGCGATGCCAAAATGGCATCTGCATTCTGCAGGGGTCGTCAGTCATGGAGGTCTCCTCTGGGTAAGGGAATGTTCATTAAGCCTCCACATTGCAAAGGGGTCTACTTGAACCTGCACTAGCAAAATCACTGATGCAGGTCCATGTAGACCCAGTAAGGATGCTTGGATTCAGCGGCCACCACTGCTGCCGAACCTGTCCCCTTCATGGACCTGATCCACCCATCCCCTGTCCCCGTTCCACCCTCTCCCACTCCATCGCCACCTCATTTGCTCTCCACCCGAATTCCGCCTCCCCCACCCATCCCTCCTCCCCTGCCATCCTACCTACCTCAGCGGATCCGGGAGGATCTAGCCTTTCACGACTGCCATAAGGGAGTTAGCGCTGGTGCAACGCTCATTCTGCCAATGCTAAAGTGGCTGTTAAAAAAAGGAATTTGGGAGCCTTCAGATATATGTGCCTTTATACAGATATCATTTAAAAAAGGAATTTGGGAGCCTTCAGATATATATGCCTTTATACAGATGTCATTTTCATTCCTTTATTTCATCACCAGTGAAAGGAATGCTATTGAGATACCAGTACAATAATTGTGGAAGGCACTCGCATTTTGTAGAAAGTTTTGGCTCCTTTGAAATTATTTTCTTTTTGAAAAACAGCAGAGATCGTAATTTGACAGTTTGCCCACAGAAAATGATTGAACAGTTGGCCACTACAGCCTAAACGGCCCTGCAGGAGTTTCGACTTGGCAGCAGCAGATGCGTTTAGGAGCTCCTAATTTTGAAAGCAACTCAGACCGTTCATAAAGTTCTTCCTTCTAGATGCAGATGTAGACCTACTCTTCTGGTGTCAGAGAGCAGAATCTGGTTGTCATTGCTTCTCTGAGGAGTCTTAAACAAAGATGCCTAAAATGTTAAGATATGGGGGTGCCTACCTATACTAGGCCTTTGGATCTGTATATTTTAAGACTGAGCCATAAGTTCTCTTTCAGCTCATGTTTTGAGATACTGGGAGAACAGTGTTTCATGACATTGTGTTCTTTGTTAAAAAAATATTTTTATACAAGGTTTCCAACCAAAAAGCTTGACCAGCGCTCAAGTCAAGGCGACTCACAAGCTATGCAAAACATAAATTAAAAAGAAATCATCAAATCAATAAAAAACATCAAAACAAGTCGATAATAAATCACAAACCACCCCTTAACATTCAAATCCAGCAATACTATTCTCATATTTGGGGAGAGGGTTGATTTTTGAGGGTGGGGCAAAATTAGTGCTTCCTCTTGAAGGCTATGATGCCATTTTCTCCCAAAATACCAGTGATGTAGATTTGGGTCTATTGACTCGGACTCAAGTCAGACTCAAGTCGCATCAATGACTTGACTCGGACTTGACTCGGCGATTGTAAAAGACTCAAAAGAGTCAACTCGAGACTTGGAGCCTTTTATGACAAGTTCAATTCAAGTTGAAACCCGTTTTCCCCATTAAATAGATAGGGACTCGCAACTCGCAAAGACTCGGGACTTGGGGGCAAAGACTTTCCACATCCCTGCTAACGTACACAGGAATACACTACGTCAACTATTTATTATTATTATTAAGGATATTTTTATACCACTTTTAAAAAAAAATTTCTCAAAGCAGTTTACAGAGAAAATTAAATAAATGTCTATACATCTCTTTTCTGTGTACTGTTCAGTGATGCCAACTTGTGTTTTCTCCATTTACTCACACACACACACACACACACACACACACACACACACACACTTCGGATTTGACTTGAAACTTGGACCCAGAGACTTGGGACTTGACTCGAGACTTGGAGTCAGAGACTTGATCTACATCCCTGCAAAATACCCCAGGAACAATGCTATATGTAAGTAGATCCCAACAGTTCCACACACCCACACACCCAATCCTTGGGGCTTTTATTCTGAGCACCCAAGCAGCATAGAATTGTGTCAGAGGTAACTTTCCTTGACAGGGGGGAAAGGGTGTTGTGCCTCTCTCTTGCTCTGGGAATCTGGTTGGAATCTGGGAGCTTCTTGCTGAGCTATGCAATAGATATTCTATTACATACTTTTCTGGGAGCAAGCCCCATGGAACACAGTGGGACTTACTTCTGAGGAGGCATGCATAGGATTGTGTCATTGAATGCATTGTATGGAAAGGCACCTCTGTCTGCTCCACACAATGTCAGAAAAAAGGCTCTCGCCATGGCCTCCCTGAGCTGCCATCGGATCCTATACTCATTTTTCTGGGAGTAAGCCTCATTGAACACAATGACGTTCCTCCCCCTAGCATCCCAGGCTTCCCCCCCCCCCATCCTGAGGGGATCCATGAAGCAAGAGGTGGTGGGGCAGCCCCATCCATGGCCTTGCCTGCCTCTCTCTTTCTGCCCCCTTCTTTTTACGTTGGGGGAAGGAGCTGGAAGTTGCCTTTTGTCTGGCCAGGGGTCAGACAAAGCTGTTTTGTTCAATTAGGCTTTAACACTTTGTGCATATGCAGCATTGTCGAAGCCAAGTGCCTCTGACAATCTCCATTGTTTCATGACTTTTGAAGAAGCCTTCATCACAATTAGAGGCTGCTGCTCTGATTGAAACCCCCAAGTTCATGGCATTTCAAAGAGCTCTGGGTCGATCTGTTGGGGGAAGGTGCCTTCCTGTCTCCAGGCGCAGCACCTACCAGCATCCGGGTCTGGGGGTGACAGCGGAGTGAATGGTGCTGGCCTCTGCGCCAGCACCGCTTACTCCAAAGGTGCCATAAAAGTGCTTTACAGCACTTCCGTGACACTGTAGGCCAGCAGAGCACTCGCTCCGCCAGTCGATAGAAGTGCAGGATTGTGCTGTAAGTCAATAAGAGTTGAGACATTTCTCGAGGGAGTTTGCACGTTCCAGAATTTCATGAGTTATCTGATGCATGCAAGGAATTTGGAGGGTGGCTCCAATGGGATGCTCAATGTTTGCATTATTTTCTTTTCACCAACATTTATATTTATATAAGAAGCTATTTATAATCTGAACGCATGACAAAACTCCCTGTCTGGAACTAGACATTGGCTAGCCCAAAAGGGAATCAGAATCAGTCTCAAACATTGGCAAGAGGTAAAAATGAAAGGAATCGGAAAAGAAATTCAAATATTATTATGCCATCAAGAGACTGCATGGGTTCAAAGTCACCAAGGGGTGCTATATAATAGTCAAAAGACAAGGAGGGGAAAATAAAGCAAAACCTGCAGAAGAAAAATATGCTTTCAAATTAGAAAATAATGTTCCCTGAAATCCTTTGTTCTGCCTGCCATATTCTGGGTGCGGAAAGCTCTGCCACTTTAATGAGTCGCAAGTCTTTCAAAGAGAAGTATTTAAAAATGAAGTCAACATATGGGGGAGGCAGGTGGTCATTTTCCTCAATAATGGGCTATGATATGAGTTCATTTAGAGCACTAAATTGAATAGAAAGAGATTCCAAACAGCAAACAGAGAATGAGCAAAACCATCTCCATGTTTTAAGCGACATTATTGGACTTGCTGCTTTTTCTTTTTTTTCTTTTTTTTTGCGGTTCACACTGCCAGTCAATAGTTGTTAACTGTTTCAGCAGATGTTTTTGACTTTTTAAAGTGCCTTTTTTAAAGATAAAAGTATTTCAGAAGTAGAGTTTCCATGGGCAGAAAACTGGAAGTGTGGCATCTACTTGTTTGATTGACAAGCAATGGGGGGAAATGAGCGATAATGTTCAGGCGCCCGTCTCCATCGCACAGCATGCGATCTCAGCAGGAAACCGTGTAAAATGTCTTGAGAAATGTTTCTCATCAACAGTCGCAGAAAGGTTTCTGGGTGGCTATTTTTTAGCAACATTTTCAGGAGGGGTCGAAACAACACATCAGACAAGGCTCAAAGCAGTCACATAGCAATCAGCACGTACAGTATCGTGTTCTTTCTTTCTGAAGGGCAACAAGCTAGATAGATTTAAAGGAAGTCAAGGATCTGAGCTGTAAAAATGCTTAGACAATGGAACAAGTTGTGCAGAGAAGTGCTGGAATTTCCTTCATGATCCAGAGGGTCCCCCATGGCCATGGGAGGCTGTCTGATCTCCACCTCCCCATGTTTTCCAAGGGAAGTATTTCAAAAATCCCCCATTCAAATCCTATGGGCAGCCCAGTACAGCCCACACTGTATCCAGTGCTGAATAAGAGCAGGCTGGAGGTCTCCTCCGGGTAACAGAATGGTTTCCCCTTACTACGGGTAAATCCCCAGCCTGCAATCGCTGATGCAGATCCGAGAAACCCTGTGTGAGGCTTTCAGGCCTGGGTGGGGGAATAGGATATGGTGTGTGCCAAGGACGCTGATCCCTCCCCCTCCTGAGCTTGACGATCTGCCCCCGATGCTGCCCTTCCCCAACCCTGTTATGCCCCCTCCCCACCCTCCTCCAGCTCCTGTGCCACTCAGCATGAAACTCACCGGCTCCATGGTGCAGACAACTGGATCCGGCATTGGGATGGTGGGGTTCATCTCCAAGCTGGTGCTGCTGCCTACTCCCTGAGTGTCGAAATGTGGTTTATGGCATGTTTGCAACACCCTAGGCTGGTGCCAACCTAGCAGTTCCAAAGCATGTTAATGCGAGTAGATAAATAGGTACCGTTTGTGGGAAGGTAAACAGCGCTCCGTGTTCGAGCTGCATGCTACGCGCTGCGGCAAGGAGAGTCATGCCGGCCACATGACCACGGAGGCGTCTTCAGACAACGCTGGCTCTTTGGCTTTGAAATGGGGGTGAGCACCACACCCTAGAGTTGGACACAACTGGACTTAATTGTCAGGGGTCACCTTTACCTAGGCTGGGGCAGCATGTGCTACGCCGTCCTAGCCGGCAAATAGGATTGTGCCATTAATATCGTAATGAAGTTCCATAGCTCCATTACATCAAATGAAGAGTGCAGAACCGGCAATTCTTTCCCACTTGGCTTTTAATGCAAGCTGAAAAGAATTCAGAGGGATTTTGAAGTTTGCCTCTCCTTGGAAGCACACTTTAACAAACCCTTGAAAATCCTTTCCAAGCTTGCCTGCGGAGAATTTCGCCAGCATCTCTCGTGTAACGTGGCCAGTTCTACCAGCCCCAGTGGACAACCTGGCAGTCATATTATGAATCAATGGACGCTTCCAAATTCTCTTTGAGGGCCAATCCACAATGAATGCATGACATGAGGTCACTGCAGCACTTCTTGGCCCAGGGAATCCTTCCTTTCCATCTCCTTTAAGCCATTCTTACTGGAGACGCTCCAGGTGCCTCAGCTGTGTATTTATTTCCATTGAGGAGCAGTGAGAGCAGGAATAATATAATCCATCCAGCCAAAGCCATTTTCAGCTTTGAAAAATTAACCAATTCTTTTGCCAAGACAGTATCCCAAAGAAAGCAGATATACCCCCTTTGCCATGCAGAGTCCTTCAACATACAGGGTGTCGGTGTTATCAAGAGAGTCATTTTGGCTAAAGGTTTTCTTTTCTGGTTTAGCACTTAACTCAAAATTGACCACTAGGAACAAGGGGCAGAGTGCCTCCAGACTGGAATGACGACATTAAACCAGTCAGAAAGCATGATCTTTTCACAATGAGAGGTGTTGTTGTTGTTGTTGTTGTTGTGAAGAAGAAGAAGATGATGATGATGATGATGATGATGATGATTTTCAACAACAACAAAAATCACAATGCGGTTTACAGAGAAAATCAAATAACTTAAATGGCTCCCTGTCCCCAAAGGGCTCACAATCTAATAAGATGCAGAACACCACTAGCAACAGCCGCTAGAAAATACACTGTGCTGCGGTGAAGGGGAGCAGTTACTCTCCCTATGCTAAATATAAGAGGAGCACCAATTGAAAAAGTGCCTCTTTGCCCAGTTAGCAGGGTGAAAATAGAGGTTCTCCCCCCCCCCAGAATAATACTTAGAATATAGTTAAGATATTCTGCTCATATTTAGAAGATAGTACTTTTCATATTTGCTCAAATTTCTTCACTGACATGGCCGCATTAATCCATAAAACAACATAGTTAGCCTACTATTATCCCCCCATTATAGATGGAGAGGCTGAGAGATAGTAGATTGACTAAAGTTACTCAGGGCCCAATTCTATGGTCACCCTGCACTGCCAGAATTCATGTTGTGGCAGCATAGGGCACTTTCTGGCAGCGTGAAAGCTGGGCTGCTGTCATGCACTGCTAAGTCACTGCCACAATTGAGAAGCAGCACACAAAACAGTGGCTCCCAAAGCCTCTGTCGGCACTGGTAAGTCAGCAGTGGAGATGTGCTGTGAGTGGGGAGGGCAGGGGACATTTTGGGGCCCCATCAGAGAGAGGGCAGGGAGGGGAACGGAGGGGTGGATCTCAACGGCACCAGTGAGTGCCAGAGTGAGTCTCCTCTTTCCCAGTCTTATGCGAGCAAAATGGCTGGTGTAGGTCCAAGGAGACCCATAGGCGATTGGGCAGCTTACTGGGGTGTAAGTAAAAAGCATTTTTACTTTTATTTTTAAAATGTTTACTTACCTCCTGCTAGATGTCCAATCACCACCATTGGATGCAGCACGGGCTCTGACAGTGCAGCAGCAGCGCCAATGATGGGGGATAGGTTTGGGTAGGCTTACCAGATCTCCAACCACCGGGACAGAGTGCAGCTAGACCTTTAGGAGAAGGAATGTGGGCAGGTGTATCTTGTTAAATCTTAGAGCACAATCCTAGGCATGTCTACTCAGAAGCAAGCCCCATTGTGTTCAGTGAGGCTTGCTTCTGAGTAGACATGCCTAGGATTATGCTCTAAGGTTTAACAAGATACACATGTCCACATTCCTTCTCCTAAAGGCCTAGCACTCTGTCCTGGTGGTTGGAGATCTGGTAAGCCTAGGTTTGGTCAGTCAGTGAGTTAGTAGTTAGGAAAAATCTATATTCATTTCAGCCATTATTATGGGATACACATCTTGTGAATTCCAAGTGACTTAGCTTTCCCACCACACATCTCTGCCCACTGCCTAACATATTTATATGTAAATCCATAGCATGGTAACTTCCATTCTATTTGTCATTATTCTGGAGTGAAGCTAGGACCTCTGAGGTGTCATTTATATGCTCCATTTGCCTTGTGGGAGCCATTTTTCTATGGCGTCATCTCATGACATTGCTATCCTATTTCACAATATGGCATCGTACAGCAACAACCGAATGGGAAGGATCCATAGGGCAAAATGGTTGCACTGATTGGGCCACCAGTGCATCAGAAGGACCTGTGTGATTGGCTCCACCTACCCAATAACAGGCCTTTAAACTTGACAGCATCATGGTGTGAAGCAATGGAAAAGCAGTCACCATGACACTCCTGTATGTCTAAAGAGCTCTAATATTATATAAGTGTATAATATATAATTAAAAAAAATAATTATTTGATTTTGTCTGTAAACCGCTTTGTGAACTTTTTTTGAAAAAGTGTTATATAAATATTCATCATCATCATCATCATCATCATCATCATCATCATCATCATACCCATTTTTCAGAAATATCACTGCAAAGGTTAAACAGGAGTTAAATAGTTGAAATATACTATTACACTTATAGGGACAAAACTGTTGAGATCAGAAAAGAGGTAGGAATTTAGGCAGTCAGATCTATACATCTTCCATGTGAGCAAAACATGAGGAAAACCCCAGCTGCTTAGTATTTCCCTGTCTGGGATGAGTTGTCCCTCTTCCCTCCCCAAGCTCCATATTTCGTCCCTCACATGCAACATTGTAATTGCCAAGGAAGGGTATTCTTCTTAAGAAAAATCTGCTAAAGTAGCAGGGGGTCCCAAGAGCTGGAAAATGGAGATTGTTTCCTCTATGTGGAGTGAAAATGCAGAAATTAAATAGTAATGAATTTAGAACTTTGCAAAGCCATTATCATACCATGATGCATAGAATGTCATTGGCTGTGGCAGAGTGTGGCAGCATATGCAGAATCTAGTTATTGCTTTCCTAAAAACATGCACATCCACGTTTGTCACCCTCATGACTTGAAGGAATATTTCTAGAAAATGTCAGCAGAGACTAAACACTCGTGAAAAAGGAATTTGTATAGAACCGTACCCTGGTTGGTAGAATTATATTTCTTTTCACTGCTGATGTTTTCGGACATGGTGTTAATGAAGAAGTAGCTTGTTGTTTTGTTGGCATATATAGGAACATAAAAATTAACCTAACTCCCTAGCAAAGTCTGCATGCACAGCCAGGAAAAAGCAAACTGGTCCTTTGCTGGCTCTTGATGCAGAGAGGGGACTAGAGAACAACTCGTGGTGTGTGTGTATGCTGCTTGGGTGCTCAGAATAAAAGCCCCAAGGATTGGGTGTGTGGGTGTGTGGAACTGTTGGAGTCTACTTACATATAGCATTGTTCCTGGGGTATTTTGTAGGGATGGGGATCAAGTCTCTGACTCCAAGTCTTGAGTCAAGTCCCAAGTCTCTGGGTCCAAGTTTCAAGTCAAATCCGAAGTTTCTGTGTGTGTGTGTGTGTGTGTGTGTGTGTGTGTGTGTGTGTGTGTGTGTGTGTGTGTGTGTGTGTGTGTGTGTGAGTAAATGGAGAAAACACAAGTTGGCATCACTGAACAGTACACAGAAAAGAGATGTATAGACATTAATTTTCTCTGTAAACTGCTTTGAGAATTTTTTTTTGAAAAGTGGTATAAAAATATCCTTAATAATAATAAATAGTTGATGTAGTGTATTCCTGTGTACGTTAGCAGGGATGTGGAAAGTCTTTGCCCCCAAGTCCCGAGTCTTTGGTTGCGAGTTGCGAGTCCCTATCTATTTAATGGGAAAACAGGTTTAAACCTGAATAAAATTCGGCTTCTTGTAAAAGGCTCCAAGTCTCGAGTCGACTCTTTTGAGTCTTTTACAATCGCCGAGTCAAGTTCGAGTCAAGTCATTGACGCGACTTGAGTCCAAGTCAATAGACTCAAGTCTACATCACTGTATATTAGAGTTATGCTTTATTAGACTTAAACTAGAGTGTATTAATTGTCATATAAAAACTAGGTAGTGGAGCAAAAAGTAAAACTTGAGAAAAGGTATTTGGGAAGCACCTTGCTAAATAGGTGGAGGGGTTGCCAGCGCAAATGGCTGGAGATCCTGCAGACATGCCACCAACTCAGCCAGCCCGCACAGAAGCACATATGGTGGCGATGGAGGGCAGTTATGGGGAGGGGATTTGGGTCAGAGAGAGGGCCGAACCGGGAGACGGGATGGGGTGGGAGGAGGAGGATCTCGTCTCGGACTTCTCCCTTATTTCGGCCCAACATGCCCACTGAGGTTCCTAGGACATACGCCAGCTAAATAGTTGTGTAGGTCTGAGGAGACCCATTGGCAGCCAGGCAGCTTATGGGGAGGTAAGTAAAAAGTTACACACACACACACACCACCACCACCACCACCACCACCACCACCACCACCACCACCACCATAGGATGCAGCATGCGCTCCATCAGCACCACTGCATTGCACAGGCTGGTGGGGGAAAACCACATTTTCACCAAAATTCACAAAATTCAAGAGCATGAATATGGCAAATCTACATTGGAAATTTCCCTGCCTAGTTGCCCAGAGTCAATTCCATCACGCCTTTGGCAGCCAGGCTAGGAGATTTGTCAGACAGTGTTGCCTCATTTTAATGAAATGAGTCCAGTAGAGTGCGTGCATGTGTGTGTGTGTGTGTGTGTGTGTGTGTGTGTGTGTGTGTGTGTGTGTGCGTGTGTGTGTGTGATCGCTAGTTATTTGATGTCTCACTTTTCCCACCTGATGCTAACAAAAAAAATGTCCCACAGATGTTATCTAAAAAAGCCTGAACATTTAATTTCTCATGTGGGATTATTTTTCTTTTAAAGAGAGAAAAAACTTCTTTGGTAGCTTTGCAAATTCCCAGCAGAGCTTCCTTTTAATAAAAGACAAAATTAAAGGACTACTGCAAGCCACAAGTGAACCTTGTACAAAGTCACAACTGGCTATTCAGTGATCAGATCCAAAGCAATTATAGAGGAGGAGGATGGAGGGGTGTGCCAAGGGTTTAGTTCTGTTGATTATCCTGCTTGGCAAAAGTAAACCCTGCCTAATGCTGGCACATTAAGCAGAGAAGGATTAAATTGAGAGCAACACATTCAAAAGCACCCTGATGCTCTTCTGCTCGATAATGTTTTGGTTTACTTTATGTGGTCTGGAGGCTATAACCCTGCCTATGAAATCATTTCTAGCCAGACACATTAATTTAGGATAAACCTTGATGAGGACTGCAGATGCTGTGAAGATCTGTGGTTTTGCTCTCCCTGTGCAAACGGCAGATATTTGCTATTGCAGTCTTGAGGGAATTGCAGGTTTGAGAATACAGTATTGTCCAATCCAGGGAGGGAAAGGGGTCAACAGAATGTGCAAGATTCACAGAACCTCCACTACACTTGAAACTGTGATACACAAAAGCACTTTGAGATCTGTATGATGGTGCTTAAAATTAAAAGCATGTTTTCTGCTTTAGAATGGGGAACAAAGTGCACAATGAAGCCTAATGCAGATGCATTCAATGTCTAACAATGATTTGGATCGATGGTATGAGGATCTGGGGTATGAAAACAAGTGATGCCCTGCGAGAGAGGTCACTAGTATTCCCATTTTACAGATGGGGAACATAGTCTGAGGACAGCAAAGGCTGGGAGACGGAGGCTGAGTACTCCTCAAGGCTGTAGGTAGATACTTGAACCCATGTTTCCCATTCAGGTCTTTGCTCCCTGGGCCATACTCATGAACCATTCTTGCATCTCACTGGATTATACCCATAATGTGAGACTTTTTGTTTAAGTTCATGTCTTGGTTTATCTGTACTTGGCCACTGTGCTCAGTTACTTTTCCTATTTAGCAGGGGGAGAAGAACTATCCCTCTTCTCCCCCGCACAGTGCCTTTCTAGTGGCTGTTGCTGGTGTTTCGTCTGCATCTTTTGAGAGTGTGAGCCCATTGGGGACTGGGAGGCGTTTATTTAGTTATATCATGTTCTCTGGCATGCGTAGGGGCAGGAGAAAATGGTGATAAAATAAAAGCACATAACACCGCTTTCTGCAAAAAAAAATCTACGAAATCTAAAACCATGTAATGTGGCGTCATTCTTCATTTGTGGACACTGTGCAACCTATACCACCTACCTAGTACACCTTTAAAGCAGTTACAATTGATAATTTGGAATAAAGACACACTACACCGCTTTCTGCTATTTTATTTTGGTCAAACACTAAAATCTGCGAAAAAATAAAACCATTTTCTCCCACCTCTAATGATGTGTCATTTAAAGTGACACCCTTGGAAGTGTCTTCTCTGTTTACTGGTCTTTTTTTTGACCACACGCAGAGTCTGAAACTCATTCATCTGCTACGTTTCTCTGTATGCCTTATAGCAAGTACTGTATATGTGTTGCAGCAGCCTTACAGATACAGCCACAAAACTCACTGTCTCCAAAAACATGAGTAGCCAGCTTACACATAGTCATTTACGGCAAATCACCACTGGAAATTCCCCTGCCTAGTTGCCTGGAGGCAGTTCCTTTTTGCCTTCGGCAACCAGGCTAGGAGATGTGTTACAGCTTCATTTGTCCTCGAGACTGAGTAATAGATAGGAATACAGTATGCTAATCTATGTCCAGGTATACAAATAAGAAACAAGTAAAATACTTGCATCTCTGATTGACCTCTGGAGAATTTGTAGAATCTCATGGCTTTCCACAATGTGAGTTGAGCAAAATGATCCCCTTGCCTCTTTGCCGAGACCCTACACTTGCTTACCTGGAAGTCATTTCATTTCCCCTGAATTCAGTATTGGACAGCGCAATCCTGCGTAACTTTAGGGTGGCGTAGTATGCACTCTGCCAGTCTAAAGCGTCGCAAACGTGCCATAAAGCACATTTACGATGGCTTCGGTGTAAGGGGCGCCGATGTGGAGGCCAGCACCGCTTACTAAGCCGCAGAAGTTCAACGCATGCAGAGTTAACGCATGCGCATAGCAAACAGCCATCACAGAGTTCACGCATGCGTGATGGCTGTTTGCTATGCGCATGCGTGAACTCTGTAACGCTTAGGCTTACAGAGTTCGCGCTAGCAGAGGCGGCAGCAGAGGAGCGATCTGCGCCCCTGAAGAGATCGTCGGAGGAGATCATCGCTGGAGGCCCTATAAACACAAGATAAGTGGCGCAAAGCAAACATATACACCTAGAAGCCCCGTTACCCTAAAAAACCTTTTAAAAAAGCAAAAAAAAAATGGAAAAAAGCAAAAAAAAACCCGAAAGTAATTAGCATAATTATGTTAATTATTAATTATGCTAATTACTTGGGGGCGTCAAGGGGTGCCCCACCCTGTTCTGGGGCTAGCTACGCCACTGCGGCAGAACTCACCCGACTCTGGCCACCGCAGGTAAGTCCCACCCCAGTTGGCAGGAGGGCAGGCAGGGATGGCAAAGGAGGGGGGCCGTTGGCTGGCCTGGGCTGGGCAGGGGCGGGGATATTGGCAGCGATAAAGTCTCTCCCAGATTTCCCCAGGAGAGAATGGTGGAAGAACCCTAAGGGATCATAATGCCCAGCTTCCAAGGAACGTTACTTGCTCACAGCCACAGGCAGTGGTGACTCTTCCCCCGAAACATCCTCAATTCTGTGGCTCCCCCGCCCTTGATCACCCACACTAGTTCCAGAAGCAGCAGGAGATATCCCAGTCCCATTGGAGCACATGCCTCAGGAATGGAGTTTGGCTCTTTTAATTCCGAACAGATCTCCTCTAGGGAAGCAGGACCTAGTGGACACAACTCCCACGGAAATAGTACAGCCTTCAGAAGGCTCCAGACCAGTGCTGGAGCACCATTCCAGGTAGGTTTCTCAGCCAAGGTCTTGATAGTTAACCTTGTTTTTTTCTCTCACGGCTACATTGTGTTGACTGAATTTCTGCTGCACGTTTCACTCTGTCGCCTGCCTGTCTGCTGAGCTGTGCAGACCATCTCCGCTTGGGATTATAGGAACGTCTCAGCCTGTTTCATCCACTCCTGAGCAGTGGCTCCTTTGTGGACAGCAGATGAGAGCTGGAGATATGATGAAGCTTTGCAGATTTGGGCGTTTTCAGCACAAACTGTACACACTGAGAGTAGTTTCTCCTACTGAGAATTATTTTGCAGCTGCTAGCACTTGCCCATACGCGTCCATCAAGTTAAGCATATTTAAAGAATTTCTTAATGATTCTTAAGTTGAAAGAAATGGGCAATTGCCTTTATAAATGCTGAGAAAACAAACCGTCTCCTTCTTGCTTCAAAATGTGATTATTGATCTCGTCAGTAGCACCCTCTTGTAAACACTATTCAGATGGGATGCAATGGACTCATTAAGCTCCATGAAATTAGTTTTGCTTTACTCAACATTTCTTTATAGCAGATATAAATTCTTCAGCATTTGACCAGACGTCGGTTAGAAGGAAATTCACAAATGAAGTGGGGATGAAATTAAAGAACCATCACACAAGCAGGCAATAGCTTTACAAATGTCATGGTAGAATAGGAAGAAAAGTAACTGACAGCCCTATTCTAACTAGGATCGGGCTGACCTGTGGAGGCATTTACAACAGCGTAACAGCGTTCTGCTTTCATAAAATGGCTGCTGATGGTGCATGCAGCACTGTGCGCGTTGCCACAAAAGCAACTCACCGCCAGAGTCACCGCCAGAGTCCGCTGCACCCACCGGAGCCAGTAAGCTGTCGATGGGGTTGGGGATGAGTGGAATGGGGCAGGGATGGAGGATTTGGGGCAGGGATCGGAGCCTGGGGGGGATGTGTCATGGGTGGTGGGCTGGTATTGGCGGAGCCTTCTCTGCCTATATCCTGACCACCATTTCACCCTCGACACCCCCCCCCCTTGTGTTTGCTTGCAGTTGTGTCAGCAAAAAAGCTGGTACAGATTCAAGTAGACCAATTGGAGGCTATGCAGGCATGAGTAGAGTAAGTAAAATCATATGTACTTACCTCTCCACCTCCGCATGATCTCCAACTGCCCGCAGGATGCAGCAGAGCTTATGCTGGCAGGCAGCACTTAGTTAAGATGGGACCTGGAGACTTGTTGTGAATATTCAATTTGAAATTTTCATTTTCAGCAAGGGGGAATCTCCAGTCAACCACATATGCAAATTCCATACAAACATTGAATATGTCCCTCTTTTTTCAGCCAAATCCTGGAAGAAGGGAAAAAAAAAAAGCACTGCTCACTGACTTGTGCAAAAGTCCCCAAGCTAAGGCTCCAGGTAGTAGCACAGTCCCTTTATAAGCAGGGCTGAGTATCTCTAGGACCTGAATGAAAAACAAAGACAATTTTGAGGGAGCTGTTGAAAACATAGGGAAATATGAGTGTGGAGTGTTTTGTTTTGTTTTGGTATTGGTTGTTTGCTTTAACATCAGCAGAATGAAACTAAATAAATAGTTTGGATTTCACCTTTTGTTAGGCTATATATCCGGGGTGACCAAACTTCCTTAATGTAAGAACCACATGTGATAAATGTCAGAGGTTTGAGAGCCGCAAAAGTGAGGTTTGAGAGCCGCAATATTTAAGAAGCATTTAAATTCTTAAATATATTTACTCACCATGAACATTAAACTTATGTTTTAATCCAGTGGACTCTCAGTTTATACTTGGTAAATAATTATAAAGCTTGAAAATTTCTTATTCACCTTTTATATTAAATAATGATGCAAAAAGGAGCTCAGCCAACATATTCCTGAGAGCAGCACATTATATGTCAAAGAGCCACATGTGGAGCCACAGTTTGGCCACCCCGATATGGGTAATGTCACATTTCTTTGCTCTTGGCGGATTTTTGCTTGTTATTAGTGGAGTACGTTATTAGCCAAAAATGAAATTTTTACTGCTCTGCAGGGGTAGCCCACCCATGGAGTGGGCTGAGACACCCGCCACATCCTCCACCCAACCACTGCCCCATACTCTTCTTGCTTGCTCTCCTTGTGAGTGAATGAGAGAAGAATGGGGGGGCTCGCCTCCTCCTCCTCCTCCAGCCCAAAAGGAGAAGGAGGTTGGGATGGTGGCTGTGCTCTGGGTCCCATGATCAGAACGAGGATTGCTCCCTCCTCTCCTCCCACTCCACATCTTCACTGTCTGGGCAGGGAGAATATGAAGAGGGGAACTCTCAAGGTTTTTGACCAGCCAGTTTTGAAGGCATGGCGGACTGAGATGAGAAGGCAGAGGTAGCAGCATGTGCACATGATTGTGCATGCAAAAAAAAAAAAAAGACAAAGAGAGAGAGAGAGAGAAGAAGAATAAGAATGTGTGTGTGTGGGGGGGGGGTAGAATGTGGATGCTCTTTTGGCTCGGCCCAAGCCTGCTGCTATCTTTCCATCTTTGTCAGCTCTTGAGATCAGACCAAAGTTGAAACGTTCCTGAGTAGCTCAAGTGAAGCTTTCTTTTGGATTGGGTTCTTCTCACAAAAAAATCGCTTCTTGGCTTATGATCAGAGCCACGAGTCACTTTTATACTACCGGCTGGTGATTCTTTTGGCCTGTCATTTGTTCAAAGGTCCGAGCTTTCAGTTGACCTCATACTTTCTCTTAGGCAAAACATGCCTTTGTCATATGGTTAAGGTGATTCAGAGCCCAACCCTACACCCCCCCTCCAGAGCTGATGCAGCTGCGCCAATGGGGCATGCGTTGCATCCTGTGGTGTGAGGGGGCAGTCATGGAAGCCTCCACAAGGCAAAGGAACATTTGTTCCTTTACCTCAGGATAAGCCTCCACTTCCTCAATGGGTCTCCTCAGACCTATGCCAGTTATCCTGCTGGCGTTAAGTTCAAGGAGTGTAGAGAGGGAATGGGGATAGGATCCCAGTACAAATCGTTGCTGCCTGGATCAACCCCCATCCCCTGATATGCCTCCTCCCACCACCAGAAACTCCCCCTTTTCTTCCCCTCCCCACCCTATTCATCCCACCACCACCACCCCGAACCACCTTACCTGTGCCCTAGCGGGTAGCCGGCTGCCGGAGCAGGCCACCAACGCTGCTGCCATTTGTGGCGGCAGCTCCAAAAATGGTCACCAGTGGCATGCTGTGTGCTGCCATATTGCCATTTACGACAGCGGGACTCTGTTCCTCTGTCGTAAATAGGGTGTTTGGGTTTGGCTGTTACAAAATGAACGTACGACTGCCTTGCAGATCTGTGGGCACTTTGGTGACTCACAGCTGAACTGTCTCCACTGTCTCATTGTGTGAACTGTCTCCACTGACAAACCTTGTGTGGAGATGATGTCAGTTCACCTGAAAGTCTGCTTGGTGGTGTTTGATCTGTGATGACTCCGTCGCACATGCAAGTTATAAATCTATGCATGATATACCTGTGCAAGTACTGTAGGTTTTGATTATTCCTGTACTGCTGTCAAGCGATGTCAGTTGGGAAAGTCAGTCTCAAAGCAACTCAGATAAGTATGTTTCTCAGGGTGAAGCACAGACAATTCACTTGCCTGCCAGGGTGTTATTGGCAGTTCAAAGGGGAGGGGGAGTGTAGACAACAACCACTCCATGCTATCCATCCTCTCTTCTCTTTTTTCATATTGTAGTATTGCTCCTATAGGTTATGGTCAATCAACAAAAACAATGGAAAATGATGCTGCAGTCATCAAATAATGAATATGCCTCTGTGAACGAACCTTAACAACGCAATCCTATGTAAAGATACACAACTGGCCTAAAAGGCCGGCTGCTGTATCCTATGGCCATTGCGGCCTGCCCTGGGACAGCCCAGGAGCATCTCAGGAGAAGGCAATGTTCGTCCCCTTCCCGGGTGTAGACAAGCCAGCGGGCTATGGGCCTCCTCGGACGTATGCGAGGTCCAGACCTGGCATATATTCAGGGAGGCCATGAAAGGCCGACCTGGGCTGGGAAGGGGCTTAGGATATCGGCAGAGCACGCTGCAGATATCCCCGCCCGCTCCCAGCCTGGCACAGCCAATGGCCCCCTTCCTTCACTGGCCCAGCCCGCTCGCTCCTGCCCCTGCACCAAGTGGCCTAAGCCTTACCTGAGTCAGCCAGCACAGGCCAGGGCCACCAGGAATGTGATTGGTGCAGGCCTCCACGCCGGCACCACTTACACCAGAGTTGTTGCAAACGTGCTTTACGGTGCACTCCATCGTTCTGAAGTTAGGCAGCTTTGCGCTGTAAGTCTGACTCAGCACCCTGTCTATAGAGATTCCATTCTATGGTAAATAATTTTTATCAGAAATGTGACACTAAAATAGTACATTATTTTAAATAGTCACAAAATAGATCTATCTGCCCCCTTTTGCTTCCGCTCTGCTTCTTAGAGTTTTGTGTTTAACATATTGTGAAAAATTCCCCTGAGTAATACTTTGCCTAAATACCACTAGTAGGGCTGCTTATACCACTGAGACTAATCATCCAAGGAAAAGATACAATCACTGTAAATATATTTAATGTAAGAAAATAATGAGTTCCACTAATTGCATTCACCTCTGTAATTTAATAAAACTGTATCCAATAGATTAAAAAATTAGATTTTGTTTGCCTGTATATAGCCTGTGTGCAGATCATTAATCCTAAACCTCTTGACACTGTGAGCACAGGTGAGATCCAATAAATTATCGTACTCCTAAAGTAAATTGCATTTGAATAAGACATAGCATGAGTTTAATCTTTCCACCACGTTGGTTAAATATTCTGGTTAGTTTATTAACCTTTCACAATTAATGTGAGATTTTATTGCATCGATAAGGTCTACTGTTTTTCAAATCTAACCTATATTAACACAGGTTTCGTGCATATTATTATCTACAATTCCTCGTCCCCATGCACAGTCAGCGTGACCGATCGGAAACAATGCTGTTCATCACTTTGCAGTTGGTTTAACTGAGCAACAGTATGCGCAATTAAGCTGCCACCTTTCTTTCTTGCAAGACCCAACATCGCATGCAGGTGCAAATTAGAAACGTGAAAGAGGGTTAAGGCCAGATCTGGTCCATGTTTTAAGAGAGGAACCCACAAGTCATAGGCTTCCGAAAGATGGCTTACAGAAGGCCACACAAGATATCTTAGGCTATGAATTGAATTTGATCCCCAAGCCATGTTATTTGGATATATGAAAGGATTAGCAGGGATGTTGTCAAGGGAGAATGGAGTTCTGGGATCTCTCCTATGTCGAAGGAGCAATGAGGTCATCAGCAGGAGTGCTCAGGAGTGCTCAGGTACTTTGGAAACTTTTTTCAAAGGACCTGAGCTGAGAAGAAGCATCCAGATCCACCAAAGGGAGAAACTTGTATCGTGGCATAAAGGGCAGTCGGCCTTGCTCCCAAATGCATATTTTTTATTCCACTTGTTCTAAACCATGGCAACCCACACCAAGCATTTGGGAGGAAATATTCTTCATTTAGGGCCCAACCCTATCCCCCGCCAGCCCATAGCATGCCGTGCCAATGACGGAGCGCGCATTGCATGGGGGGGGGACCAGACTGCCCAGGAGAGATTAGTAAAAAAATTCCTTACTTGGCCTCTTACACCTGGCCTCCAGTGGGTCTCCTCACAACTATGCCTGCTATTTTGCTGGTGTAAGTCTGAGGAGACTCAAGGGGTAGTTTGGGGTAGGGGAAGGGGATAGGATCGCACTATGTGTGGCTGTCGCTGATATCCTTCCCCTCCCCCCAAACTGCCTCCCTGCTCAGCCCGCTCCACACCCCACACTACCTACAATCCTCCCCTGAACCACCCTGCCACCAACCTACCTGCTCTAGCAGGGTGTCTGGGAACTGCTGTCACACACATGGGGCCTCCAGCTGTTTGCACCAGCAGCCCCAAAGCGCATGATGGTGGCATGGCTTTTGCACAGCTGGGCCAGGACTTATAGTGGTGGATCATGAGATCCACCACCATAAGTCCTGGATAGGATTGGGCTGTTAAAGATGGTAGCTCAGTAAGTTTCAAAGGAAAAAGAAGGGGCTGGAGAAGAAAAACGATAGAGAAATGTAAAGTTAATTGTGTTTTAGCAATGATGAGGCTTGTTGTGACAAGCTTCTGGACTTCAAAATTGATCACTACACTCCTGTGGATTACAACCAAGCAATGAATTGGAACTGACTGACCACTTATTTTTGTGTAGCATGGAAGTTTTCATGGCAAGAAACAATATTCAAAGAGATCGGGTATATGGGTTCAGAAGCCATGTAAAATTTATTGAAGAAGAAATAAAAGCTTTAAAATGCACCAAATGGTTCAAAAATTCTTTAAAAGTATACAATTTAAAGGTATCAAACCAATAGGCACAAAAACATTTAAACCCTTGCAGACCTTTCCTCCCTCCCACAGGACATTATCAAAGCGAAAGCAGCACGACTGGGCTGCTAGATGACACTGACCACATAGAACAAAGCAGACATTTAACAGAAGTTTAACAGAAAAGAATGGAAGTGTCAATCACCACATTAACCGGTCGTGTGCCGAGAAGCTGGAAAATGCAGTGCTCTCTTTAAGATCAAATGCCAGATCTTGTTAATAAAAGAAAGTGATTGACACTTCCATTCTTTTCTGTTAAACGTCTGCTTTGTTCTATGTGTTCTTTTACCTTTTAAAAAAAAAAAACACTAGTTACAAAAGAAAAAAAAGTTAAATAGGAGTTTGTAATGGACAAGGGTAGTAGACCTAAAGCCCAATCCTAAGAGTTACAACAGTGGAACAGAGGTACCACTGTCATAAATGACCATACAGCGGTGCACACAGCATGCCGCTAGTGGCCATTTTGGAACCATCACTGCAAATAGTGGCGGTGTTAGCAGCCAACTACTGGCTCCCCACAAGAGGTGCAGATGTGGTGTGGTGGACACGCGGTAGAAGGAAAGGGGGAGTGTCTGGGTGGGAAGGGGAATGAGCAGGAGGCAAAATGGGGAGGGAGGGGGTGCATCCTGGAAGCACCAGGTTGCACCAAGATCCTACCACCGTTCTCTCCCTTCTTTCCTCTCCCTTACTCTCCTTGGACCTGTGCAAGCAAAATGGCTGGTGCAGACCCAAGGAGACCCATTAGGGTGACTGCCCTCCACGATAGGATGCAGCGCATGCTCCGTTGGTGTGGCTGCATTGGTGGAGGGGTATTTAGGATTAGGCTGCTATTCCTACAAGGCATAGCAATCCAAAAATGGCAGCCAGATCTTTCGAAACAAATCATGAATTCCTTTTCTAAATGTTTTTCTTTTTTTCCCCCATTGTCAGGTAGCTTAGGAATTTCCAGCATCCACATTCCACAGATCAACAGAGGCAGCATTTTTTTTTAAAAAAAAAATCATATTTGTGCTTTAGCAGCGTTGAGCATTTAAGTATATAGTTACCTGGAACATTTGGGAGCATTTTTCTCTTTCCGCAAAGATCCAAAATAAGTAAAGCACACTTGGGGAAAAAAAAATCAGATATAAGGAGAGACAAGCAGCCTTTAAAATATTCATAGTTTTGGTCTTGCTCACCACGTTTTTCCAGACAGTGCCTTCCCCTTTCCTCACAATTTTTTAAAGACAGTTTTTGCACTCTTAACTCCGTGAAAATAGAAACGCCTAACGTTGACGGATCTTATTTAACAGATTCTCCGTCTCCTTGTCAGTGGCTGCTATCTTTGGATTGTTCAAGTGCTTTCTCTGTGTCTCTGTGTTTGTGTATGTTTGCATACTTTGTAAACAGCTGCATTTGAGGCTCTTTGCAAGTTTCACCTTAACTTGAGGCTGTTACCAACAGTAGATTGGTTGACTCATATGGTAGCAGTCTCATCTTTGCCATGGACCAGTGTTGCTAGAGTACAGCAATGCTCTAGGAACAGGGTTAACAGTCTCAGTTCTGACAGGAAAACACAACAGGTCAACTAATCATTGCTATGTCTGGAAAAGGCTCTGGCTCCTGTACCCCCAACCTAGGAATACAGGTACTGCTGGTGACATTCCATGTTCTCACTGTTCAGATAGACTGCTCTTGCTCAGAAGGCTTTCTGGGCAGAAAATCTGCTACTTGGTGTTGCCCAGTGTCACAAATCTCCAATTTTCTCTTCCTCACCACCACACTTCAGTGGTTGCATACGCTATCCTGTGTTAGGCTGCAATCACCTTGTTGTGCAAGGGGGAGGAAAATTTGCACCATTGGCAAATTGGTAGCCCTCCTATGCTATACACACTATTCCTGGGGACCCCCCCCCATTGCTAGGAATGGCTTATCAGGAACACTGAGGGATGCAGAATGGGGGGTTGCAATGTTATGAACAGAGTGCCACTCCCAATTCACTGGATCCAAGCCATTATCTGTCTTTTCATCTACCAGTCTGAAAAGGCACTCAATTCTTCCATGCTGAAAAGAAAAAATTATACAACATGATGTCATTTTAATCATTTCCAACCTATTAAATCATCCTGAGTGAGCATTTTAGACCTCTGTCCAGGTAGTACTCACAAGTTAGATGCTGGAATTGCCACACCCAGGTATATTATTTATTTTTATTTATCTTCTCACATTTTTATACCACCCTTCCTCCCAGGAACTCAGGGTGGCGTACATGGTTCCTTCCCTCCTTTTGTCCTCACAACAGCCCTGTGAGGTAGGTGAGGCTGGGAGATAGTGACTGGCCCAAAGTTACCCAGATAGCTTTATGGCCACGCTGAGCGGGGATTTGAACCTGGATCTTCCAGGTCTAAGTCCGACTCCCAAACAACTACGCCATCCCAACTGGTACATTTGTGCAAAAACTGGAACCCATTTCCATCCAGATGCAATGCTGCAGCAACAGTTGTCTGTGCTACTTGCAGCAATTCTTGCAGCCTGTTGCATGATAGGGCACTGAGTTCTAGAGGGGACAGGGTCATGGATAGCCCTGCATTACATCATGTAACAGTCCTCTGCTGTTAGAGAGCCAAGACCACTTGAGTAAAACATACACAGAGCTTTCCTGCAAATCCTGGGCCAGAGGGGGTTTCCTTCCCTGTTGGTTTAGCAGGATAGCTTTGCATCCAAGGTCTTGAATTCATTGATGTAGTTTCTGGTATGTACTCAGCCCTCTCGATTTGTGTTTGACTCGTTTTCCCTGGCAATTGGAATGCGACAACATCCTATAATCAGATCATCGGACTATATCAACTAATCTCACACTTTCTCTGTTTGTTTGGTTACATCATTCTAGATGACTGCCCTTTCATTGGTTCCGTGTTTTTGCTCGCTAACACATTTGGCTCAAGTTCATGGCAGTATTACTTGCAAAGCTCTGAAATGCAGCGGAAACTACGGATGGGCAATTTTATCAGCTAGATTTAATGTGCAGAAGGTTTGGTAAATATTTAGTTCAGCTCTAGGCACAAGCGATCTGAGGAATGCAGGTCTTCAACATGTTAGTTTTAATAGGTGGCCAATACTGTAATATAAGTCATTAAACCGTCTGGTACGCAAACTGTTGTGCTTGATTTCTACATTCTGTTTGGAGCAGGAATCAGCAACTGGCGGCTCAGGGGTTGGGAACACTGGGTAGCTGCTGAGGGCTCAGAGCCCTTAGAATAGCCTACTGTTGGTCCCAGAGACACCACTACATACACATAGACTTTGTATGATGGTGATGGATCAATTCTCTTCACAATTCTCTTGAACTGTCACTTAACATGTTTCTCTACACATGAACATAGGTCATGTTCACCTGGTCCATGCTAGGCGAACATGACCCAAACCAGTCTTGCGACATTTTGCTTGGGCGAATAGCGAGGAAGCATCGAGTCCCACTGGCCTTAGGGAAAAGGCCAAACTTTGGTTCTTCAGAACAATCTCTCCCCGCTCAAGCTGGCTGGCTTAGGAGAAGTGTCGCCTTTCTTTGGGGGAAATTCCATGACGAGCCGCACCTTGCGTGGTCAGCAGAGTTAAACCTGTAAACAAGCCACATCCTGGGTGGAGCTTCCTGAGATACAAAAGAGGTGTGTTCAACCTTGGCTTCCCTCACCAACCTCATTGCACACTCAATCAAGAGTGGTATGATGATAATGCGAAGAGAGGACTCTCTGGAGAAGACTCTGATGCTGGGAAAGATTGAAGGCAAAAGGAGAAGGGGAAGGCAAAGGATGAGATGGTTAGACAGCATCACCGATGCAACGAACATGAAAATGAGCGAACTCAGGAAGATAGTGGAGGACAGGAAGGCCTGGCGGGATATGGTTCATGGGATCACGAAGGGTCGGACACGACTTAACGACTGAACAACAACAATGATGATAATTAAAGTCCAGGCCTCCTGGGTCATCATGGTGCCCTCTGCCGCACCCTCTGCAGGTGAAGAACAGTAAAAGCACCAGCCTGGAACCAGGGCTGGACTTGCCAGACTTACCAGGGCCACCACGTATTTTTTCTTTTTCTTTTTTTTTCCCGTCTCCTCCTCTTTGTCCCGGACTGCCCCCGCCGCCATCACCTCCACTTGCCTTTTTCTTTTTAACGACGCTTGCCGTCCTTCCTGCTGCCGCCACTTGCTGCCGCTGCCGCCACTTTTCTCCCATCCCAGCTGGCAGGCTGTGTCCTCCTCAGCCAGCCGGGACTGAGTACTGGCTCACGCACAAGCACGAGCCTTGCGCAGGCACACAAAGCGCATTGACATTGCTGCGCTGAATGGCTCCAACAGCAGGTGGTAGGGGTTACACGATGGGTGGGAGGGGTTACCCCAGGCTTTGGAATTCCCTCCCCCTTGAGACCTGCTTGACTCCCTCATTGTCAATTGTTCATGTGTGCAATTTAACATGTATGCATGTTACATGTGTTTTAAAAAGTACTGCTGGTAACAAATGCTTGCAATCGCCCTCTGGGACCCCCAGTTGCCAATCTCATTGAGAAAGGGGAGTAGGTTAACATCATCTGGGGTGAAGGACATGGGACTTTGGCTGCCCCCCCCCCACCTTACCTTAAGTGGCAAATGTAGTTGCGAGCTAGAGGTTTAAAGTTCTATATTTAAATTATAGGGTGTCCCCCCCCCTGTCTAAAGTGCATACAGGCGGTTTCATATTCTTTAAAAAAAACTTGAATGTTAAAAAAGGAACCTATTTTTCAAACCCTTTTTCACTCTCTTTTCACTTCATTCATTGTTTATCCTTCCGCTTTTTATCTGCTAAACCTCTGTGCATTCAGTCAAAGAGACGGATTAACCTGCAGCATAATAGGCACATGATTCAAAACCCATCTGATGTCAGATTTGAAAGGAGGACAGGAGAAGTCAATTTATATTCCCAAATAGAAGACCTTGAAAATAGAAAATCTGAGTGGATGATGTCATCTTGAGATAATGTTTAATCCAAATTCGGAACAGGTGTGTGGATATGTGAGCAGAGGCTTACAATAGAGGCTTGCTGTGCCAGGGTTTGCTTTGAAGCACGGTGGAATGATAGAAACATCTTATTTTGCATCGCTATGATCTCCAGCTCTTCAGATATGTAGGCTTGAGACTCATTGAGAATGATCATGTACACCCAATTGTTCAGAGGACAGGGATTCGGCTGGCAATCATCACCACGAGACGCGGTGATGATTAAAAGAGGGAGAAGAAAAATTGATATTTGGCTCAGAGGGGCTTTCATCCTGCAACAATGAAGTGTGTCTGGTCTGTCACAGAAAAGTATGTTCCCTGGCTAAAATCATCCAGGATGGGACCTTATTTTTCAACAAAAGGAAGGCCCCTGAGGTGGGAGGAGGAATGACATATTGTGAAAATCCTTATCATGCAATAGGTTTGGTGGAGTTGTATACATCAGGAATGGCCAACTTCTGGATTCTCAGGGAGACTATTCCCAATACAGTGGTCTTGAAGAGGGGGCTGCAAACCTCTGTTCCCACTCAATCTGATTCCTTTCCATTGGTGGTCAAGTTTTTTTAATAAGACAGTGCCACCCAGCGTAAGAGGACTTCATTGTTGGGAGGGGTGTTGCACACAACATGCAGAAATAGGCATAATTTGAAAGTGTGGAATATCTGTCTCCAGTGGCATCACTAGAGGGGTGTGGGGGTGCAGACTGCACTGGGTGACACCCTAAGGGGTGCATGATACCACTAGTGGCCAAAATTGTGGAAACCTTTTGGAAAAATTGTATTTATGAATAATACCATGACGTTATATGTCATTGGAAAGGTAATTTAATGCAGAATGTAATGGAGTAAACCATGCTGAACTATCTGTATTGTATCAAAAGCTATGGCCAAATAACAAGAAAATGAAAACACAACTGCCTTATCTAACAAAAAGTGGATTTCCTTAACTCAAAACTGACCAATGAGACTGACAGTGCAATTCTAATCAACTTTCCAGCACCAGTGCAGCCACAATGCAACCCAGATGTAAGGGAACAAATGTTCCCTCACTTTGAAGAGGCCTTGATGACTGCCCCTGTACTGCAAAGTGCAATGTGCGCTCTTTTGGCAGGACAACATCAGTTCTGGAAAGCTGGTTAGGATTGCGCTGTGATTGTTCTGAGAGCCAGTGAGGTGTTGTTATGACACAGCATAGAACCAATAAGGTGTTAGTATGAGTCAGCTCCCATTTCTAGGTATCAGAGCTGATACTAGAACTCTTATTCACTTGCATGAGTGTCATTAAGTTGGCCACTATTTTGTTGTTGTTGTTGGTTACTGATTTGTTGAGTGACCTGTACTGTTATATATTAAAATTAATAAAGTTAATGGAGGTGACACCATGAGTTACTGCACCAGGTGACACCAACCCTACTAACACCACTGGGGTGAAGCGATGAGCTCTCGCACTGGTGACACAAACCCTAGTGACACCTTTGTTTGTCTCTCATACATGATTCTTGAAATTATGTATGACAGCTGTGGGCCAGATAAGATGGTTTTGTGTGGTCCCGATTTGGCCCACAGACCCTCTGTTACCCTCCTTGATGTAAATAAGAGAAAGGTGGTGATCTGCCTTGGCTTTGTGCAATGCAGGTGCACCAGGAAGCAAATCTGAAGTAGGGGTGGTACCTGCTGTGCAACAGAGCTGCTCTATGGCACTGGGGCCCCAAAATTGTCCCCTTTGGACCGACCAGCTTTGGCTAGCAACGTGCTTTGTGGAAGGACCACCACAAAACCTGCAGTAACGTGTATTTGTGTGCCGCCTATACATCTCCATTTTTACCCTTGAACTGTCAGCAGCGTCCTTCAAGGTTGTCATTAACTTCTCCTTTTCTGCATGAACTAAATCTCATCCGGCTTGTTTTTATGCATGAAGGAAGAGCTCTCATCTTAGGCAGGCTTTCAACTCTCTCTACCACACCAGCCTTTGGAATATATATCCTTCAAGATGATCATGGCTCACCTTTACCAATAGATAATAAATCCCTTTTTTTGCTATCAAGCTTTGGATTACTGCAGCATTGGCTGCTCCATCTTTTGACTTTTATCTCAGTACTTCAACTCTCAAGACCTGGCAATGATTAGACTCTGTCCACATCTAATAAATCTCCAAGGGACCTGAGGAATGGCTTGTTCCCTTTGCCAACATGATATTTCACACCAGGATTAGGAACAGGACGAGGACTTCTTTGTGTTTTCCTCCCACAGATTCACACAGTGCACTGCATGGTAATTAACTCCATGGACAGTGTTTGAAGCATCCTAAGTACCAAAGTGTCTTATTGTGTATGCACAGGTTCACTTTTGTAATCATGGCTGTGATCCAATAAGCATCTGGATTTTTCTGAGCATTTCTGTCTTAGCATCTGACCCCCAAAGAAGGATATCTGCAGAATTACTCCATCACTGTATCATGAAGAACGGCTTGATTTCTAGCTCTGAACTGTCTAGTTGTGTTGTTGCGATCACCAACCAGTCAACTGTTGCCCTCCACCAATTTCACTGCTCATCTCCATGCTACCATATTGCACCCTCATTTGGAGACATGTAGGTCTGATTAAAATATTACCTGGTTGTCAATCCAATTCTATGCTGGCCTCTGCTGACCGTACTGGGCTCCACGCTGTTGCAATCATGCCATAAGCCATGTTGTAACAGCTTGGACACCAGTCCCGCCTGCATGGGGGTCAGTGCCAGCAGGCCTCCACGGGCAAATGAGTGGCACCCCCCTGCCCCCTAGTGATGCCCCTGATAGAGGACAGAGTTTCACCATACAACCTAGTGCTGGAATTAGGGTTTGGAGAGGGACAACTGAAGTAGACTGACCTTTGCTGCCACTTGAAGGGTGTTTTGAATGGAGGGTTTTTGGCTGGAAATCCAAACCAACCCCAGGCAACCATTTCTAACTTGCTACACTAGCAATTGACTACATTGCTGGGATGTAAAGAGTCAGCCTCTTTCAGCCACAGCCACCGCCAGCTCCCGCAATATGGGGGAAATGGACTGTATTGGCATGCCATTGGCAGGGCATTGATTAAAACTGAAAACATGATATTTTCCACACAAAATAATATCTGCGTTAGAAAGAGCAGGTGTTCCTGTCTTTGCCACTGCCTTCTGAATGAGTGAGGGGGGACAGGATACTGCCCAGTCATAGGTACGCTAAGAACCTGGATTCTTTCTTTTTTCTTTTTTAATTGATAGCTGTCACTTCTGTCCCAGGGAGTAAAATATTATTAAATGGGCAGCCCAACCCTGTCTACATCATAGACTGGTAGAGCGCCTGCTCTGCCAGTCTAGGGTGTCAGAAATGTGCCACAAAGCATGTTTGCGGGACGCAAGAAGTAAGCGACGCCGAGGCCGGCACCACTCTCCCCAGCCTGGATCTGGAGCTGTGCCTGCCAAGGAAGCTACGTTCCCTGTCGGGTGACGGAGGAGTGTGAGAAGGGCAGAACGGGCCGTTTCAGGGGTGGGGTGGGATTGGTCATCCAGGCCCGGGCAGGGTGTGGGATCATCGGAGGCCTTCCCCACCAAATCCTATCCCCCTTCCCAGGCCTAGCTGCCATTACGCGAGCCTCCCAGATTTGCGCCAGCAAAATAGCTGGCACACATCCAAGGAGACCCGTTTGGGCGGCTGAGGTTTACACCGGGGGAAGGGAAAAAAATTTCCCTTCCCCCGAAGTGACCTCCCAGACAGCCTCTCTATGCTCTGGATCACTGGCGTTGCTGAAGGTGGGGCGGAGCTCTAAATTCCGCCGCGGTCCAACCCTCCGTTACACGGGAGCACAAAGCGCCCCCGCCCCCTCGCCTTCAGAGCCATTCAAGTCGGTTAATTCACCAACTTGAATGGCTCCGAAGGCGAGGGCGCTTCATGCTCCCGTGTAACGGAGTTTCGGACCGTGGTGGAACTTAGAGCTCCGCCCCACCTTCAGCAACGCCAGTGCTCTGGATGCAGCGGAGGCTGCACAGGCCCCGCTGCATCTCAGGACACAGAGTTAGACAGGATTGCACTGTAAAGCTTCTTGGATAAAGATCCTGTGCGTTTTCTTGGCCACTGTTGTTGCAGAGAGACATTAGCAAAATGGAATACAGCAAAAATGTGATTGTGCAACAAATCTGCATACACTCAGCATGCCTTCTCCCACTATGAGGCTCTTAAAGGAAGTACCAAACCCAATTAAACCTTTTTTGTTCCTCTCTTACCACCTACTTTGTCTTCCAGTGACAGACTACATTGGATCTTTTATTTCCACTTATCTCCCCTAAATGTTCTGAACTCCTCCCGGCTTATAGACATCCCTGCAAGCCATCTAAAACTGTTATGGAACCCATCACAGGAGATGGAAGTCAGAGCTTTATGTGGAAGTGAACGAACAGCAGAAAAGTCCATCTCTTCGGAAAGCAGCTTTGGCATTCCAGGGCCTTTTTGGATCTTCGCAAGGCAATTATCATGAAAATTATGGGAAACATACCACATGTTCCATGTATAAACCAAAATCATTCATCTCTGCTGAAAAACGATCCTATACATATGCATTTTGAGATGCCTTTGATTTTTGATAGGTTCACAGTTATAGGGTAAAAAGCCATGGCAGCAATAAAAGTAGTAATAAAGTATAAAACACGTACAAACTAAGTTTAAAAACATGTTTATTCAGTCAGGGTAAAGACAAGTTTAAAAACACACTAGCAACACAATGTTTCGCTCAAATGTCATTGAACTTTTTCAAGCGGCCCATCTATGATTGGGGCAAGATGTTACCAGTCCGGCATCGTAACATAAAAGGGGGGGGGGAGCCTCGGAATCATACTTGCCATTAATTTGTTTAATTTGGGTCCCAGTCCCTCTGTGGTTGTGGCAACTAATCCACTGCTGGCCTGGGTGGCAGAGGAGCGGTGGGAGGGTGGAGTGGGGTGTTCTGTGGGGGGTACGATTGGTCAGCCAGGCTAAGGGAGAGAGATCGGCAGTGAAGGCTAAGACAAAACCCTATCCCCCTTCCCGGGCCTGGCCACCGCTACACAGGGTCTTGGATTTGCACCAGCAAAATAGCTGGCGCCCATTCAAATAGCCCCATTGGGGCAGCTGGGGGCTTTACCCAGGGGAAGGGAAAAAACGTTCCCTTCCCCCGAGGTGACCTTCCACCTGCCTTCTTTGCGCCCTGGTTAGACAGGATTGAGCTGCCTGTTTCAAACCTATGTGCATTTGTTTCTGGCACATCCTTTTTAGGTATTCATGTTTTGATGGGTTTGACTTGTAATAACTTGTAATAATGACTTGTAATAACAAGACATAATTTCTCTGTTCTCAGCAATTGTATATTTTCAACATTTTTTAGGTCCAGTAACTCTACAGTCTCCAAACCTGGTTACCCAGTTGAAGAGCCTGAGTCCTGTAAATATGTTTTTTGTCAAGTGCCCGGGAACTCTGACACCTGATGCGGTCCTTATTGATCAGGGGAATGACTGATCTGGTATAGGATTCATTTTTCTAGTTTGTACCAGAGTTAATTGGATTTCGACACATTCACGACGCGATCCTGTGCAGAAAATGCGCTGCCCCGTGGCAGGGTATTGCGTGAGTGCCATAAAGCACTTGTGCGTCACCCGGAGAACAAGCAGTCTCCCCAGCCCTGTGGTCGCCGGACCAGGTAAGTCCTACGCCAGTCAGGGCAGGGGGAGGGCGGACAGGGCGGCGAGGGAGGGTGGCCATTGGCCGCCAGGGGCCTGGAGGGGGCAGGAATGCTGGGGCCCCGAGATCCCCGGTATCCAAAGCTCCCTCCAGGCCCCAGATACGCTGACACGGCCGGCGTTACTGTGCGCGAGCTCTAGAGCTCACGCACATTTGAGGAGGCCTGGCCTCCTGTCATTTACACAGGGGGAAGGGGACGATCGTTTCCTTCTCCTGAGTTGTTCCCGGGCTGCCTCGGGGCAGCCCAGGAACTTGGTAGGATATGGCAGCCGGCCCTTTAGGCTTGCCGCCGTATCCTACACAGGATTGTGCTGTCAGTCTGGCTCCTCATCAGAGGCCTATCTGGCTTGGGTAACCCTCCAGCTTAGGCCTCTGAATCATTGAAGAATGCAAGCCCCATCGCCACAACAAGACAGTGTCCACTGGAGAGTTGTTGTTATTTAAGGGGCAGCTGTCAGGACTATGGCTCTAGCAAATTAGGCTAGGTTACAGAAGGATGACCATGTATTGTTGTGCTCTTTTAGTTAATATATACAGTTGTAAAAGCGGAAATCATTGTTCTTCTCTATCCTAATGCGTTGAACTTGAGTAAACCCATTTCAACTTTCCTGCTCCTCTCTGTTGAACCTCAGTCTCTCCACACCTGCCACGTGGCTGGCATAAGATAGCCAGTGGGTATGAGCAAAATATCTCTGCTCTGCCTAAGAATAGCTAGAGGGCCAACAGGGCAATTAAATTAATGTCGTTCTTCAGGGTAACACGGTCAGGAAGGGAGCATACAAGCAACATTTTTAGCAGTGGCCTCACCAGACATCACCTGAGGTATATAACCCATGTTAAGAAGCATTATCTGTTAGTAGTACATAGCAAGAAGGGTGATATAACTCCACAAGTAGCAAGTCTTCAATTCATATGCTAAAAAGAGTTTTATTCTTCAGTTGTTGGCACAAGACAATCTAGAGACAATGAGAAAATGCTCAGTCAACTCTGTCATGTGCTGCTAAGTTATAACCACATTTAATGTGCACAGAGACAGGAAATGGACAGTAAATCACCTGATGGAAGTCTGAAGCTACTTTTTGTTTATACATTTATTGATTTTCCTTTCTAATATTGTCTTACTCTTTCAATCATTGGTTCTTTGTTTGTTCTCTGTGATTCTGAGACAAAGCAATAGACTTCCACTCTACAATAGATTCAATTTACAGGAGGAAAAAAGGAATGCCATTATCTATAAAAGAGGATGCTTTCCACTTCAAGGAAGGGAAAACATATTTTTAAAGATATTTTTCAAAATTTCACCAGAAAAAAAGTCATTGTAAGCATTTATTGAGGCAACCTAAACAGAAGACAGATTATCCCCCCCCCTCCGCATATAATTCTTGAATATATTCAGCTGGACATTTAATTACTTTAGGTTTTAAAATACAGCAAGTCCTCACTTAAAGTTGTTCCGTTATATGTCGTTTTGTTTTAAAGTTGTTGAGAAAAAAAATCGATTCCCGACCGGGGCCACTTCTGTGTGGAGTTTGAATGTCTACATGAATTTTCACTGGACTAGAAAGCTCACATTTATTTCAATGTTTTATATTAGAAGTGTTTTTGGTTTTTATTTAGAAGTTTGATGATGTTTTGTGGCCAGAAATATGCCATAAACTCTTATAGGAAAAGATTTGCAGAATACGGGTGAAGATGCCATGTAATGTTTAATATCCTTCCAGAACGTATTAAAACAATATTTAGAACTGTCCGAGGAAACTTGCTTGCAGAGTCTTCACTGAAAGCCAAGAATACTATTTAAAGTCCGAGGAAAGAAAGAAGGTAGTAAAACCAACGTTTCGTTCCAATTCTTGGAACTTCTTCTTGGGTACAACCCAGAGATTGAAGATGGAAAAAAGAACTGCTATTGAGCCTTCAGTTAAAATGCTAATTAGCAACGGAAGCAGAATCCAGATTTTCAATTGCGCTGACCATAGGAGACCACTAGAGGCCCTCGTTCTTTCTCTTCTGTTCGCTTATGGTTTGAAAGGACTTGTGTATAATGGGCAACCATATTTTATTCACAAAAGTTAGGTCTTGCTGTTTGTTCATAAGTACCCCTATAGGTCTCTTGCTGATCTCAAGTGCTTCAAGGTTACGAAGTGTTTTGATGTTGCTCTCACTCTTTAAACACTCCGCATCTTCAAAGTTGATCTTATGACCGGTGCTTATGGCGTGCTCAGCAATCGAGGAAAGCTCCGGGTGGCATAAACGTACTGATCTTTTGTGTTCATTGATCCTGGTGTTGATCGATCTGCTTGTTAATCCAATGTAACATTTCCCACAGCTGCATGGGACCCGATAAATTCCCTCATTGGACAAGGGGGGTCTCTTATCTTTTGGGTTATTTAGTAATTGTTGTAATTTGACCGTGGGTTTGAAAATGAAAATCTGGATTCTGCTTCCATTGCTAATTAGCATTTTAACTGAAGGCTCAATAGCAGTTCTTTTTTCCATCTTCAATCTCTGGGTTGTACCCAAGAAGAAGTTCCAAGAATTGGAACGAAACGTTGGTTTTACTACCTTCTTTCTTTCCTCGGACTTTAAATAGTATTCTTGGCTTTCAGTGAAGACTCTGCAAGGAAGTTTCCTCGGACAGTTCTGAATATTGTTTTAATACGTTCTGGAAGGATATTAAACATTACATGGCATCTTCACCCGTATTCTGCAAATCTTTTCCTATAATCTCAGGCCATGAAAGCTTCCGGTCCATAAACTCTTGTTTTTATGTATATCAATTAGCCTACGGTAAAATTGGTTTCATTATAAGTCGTTTCACTTAAAGTTACAGTTTCTAAGAACCTATCGACAGCTTTAAGTGAGGACTTGCTATACCTGCACCGACGGCTGCAGGGACCTGGGGGAGGTGGAGTAAGGGCTGCCGGCCTGTGTGCGGAAGGCCCCTACTCCAAGGGTGCCAAAAATGCAATTTTATGGCATGCCTTTACGGCACCCTCCACGCGCGCTCCACAGGCGGAAAGTTAGGCAGGATCGGGCCGAGAACCGCAGACCTTCTCCCCCTCCCTTGAGCTGGGCCTGCTCAGAACAGGGATTATTTGAGGGGGTTCTTCTGACACACACTTTGTAAAGGCAAGGGATCCCAAGCCAACCGTTTCTGCCCTTGGTTGTCCACACACAGACTGCACTGAGAATTACGGTATAGATCCAGCTGGAACTATTTTGGCATCTTCCATTATACATGATGCTTCTCCAGTCTTGGGAGAGCTCCAGGCTGTTTCTGGTTAAGGCTATTTGTCCCAAAGTATGTTATTTACAGGCTCCTTTGTGTTCTTTTAATTGAATTCCAAGATTACACACAAACATACTAGCAGATGCAAAGATGAAGCCAGAAATTGCTTCTGGTTTTTCATTCCCTCCTTAGCAGGAACATGAAGGAGGCACTTTATGATCCAATTAGTGCCTCTAGGAACTCTCTAATTGCTTTATAAAGCAGTACAACATTGGACTTTTTTGTTGTTTAAAGAGGATGGTTAAAATTTTGAAAAATATGTGTATATGTTGTTTTTACAGTTCATTCCTCTTGCAGCAACCGCAGGGGAGAAAAAGCCTCAGCTACTATTTTATAAGGTACTTTCTGACAAGCGTACCATCAACTGCTGCTGGGAAATATGGGGAATAGCATTATTTATCCCCACTGGAAAATCTACTCTCCTCAAGATTCCTCAGAAAACCGCTTTGCCCTCTTGAAGAAGTTTCCTGTCAGAACAAAAACCTTCCAGCACACAAGGAAGGTGCCACAAACAATGTTGATGTCAAACAAGTCACTTTTGTTTTAATTGGTGGCCCAAAAATGGCCATATTTAAAGGTTATGTTCAGAGCTATGTTGAATGTTAGTTGTTATCCTTTCCAATGCCGTTACTGCAGACGTAATGTACAGAACAATTTGATTATTTTAGCAGTGAGGAGCTAAATTTCATTTTAATGCAAAATGCAGAAATTCTCTCTCTCTCTCTCTCTCTCTCTTACTCACTCACTCACTCACTCACTCACTCACACACACACACACACACACACACACACACACACACACACACACACACACACACACACAGATTTTTTTTAGTATGCACCTGAAACGTTATGTGTGAAAAAGAGAGCCTGTCTGAGACCCAAGATGGTGTAGTGCTCCAGGAGTTGGACTTAGACCTTCAAATCCCCACTCAGCCACAAACCTTCCTGGGTGGCCTTGGGCCAATCTCTCAGCCTCACCTACCTCATAGGGTTGTTGTGAGGACAAAAGGAGGGGAGGAAATATGTATACCACCCTGAGCTCCTTAGAGGAAGGGTGGTATAAAACGTGGATAGATAGATAGATAGATAGATAGATAGATAGATAGATAGATAGATAGATAGATAGATAGATAGATAGATAGATAGATAGATAGATAGATAGATAGATAGATAGATAAGAAGGCAAACATGGTTTTGAAAATGCATGTATCATACAGGTAAATAGCTTTGACTATGGCATCCTGTTGTGTGATGCCAAGCATGGCAGCTTGAGTTTGCTCTCCTGTAATGTGCCGAATGGCTCTCCCTGGCTGCTACCAGTTTTGACGTGCAATTACAGGCATTGTCACTACAAGGTCACTTTTTCCATGCCGAAGTGAATGTTTCCCACTCATTATGAAGTTGCTTTTCAAAGTCTTGACACTCAACTGTCACTTGCTTGCTTTCGTGGAAGTAAATGCTTCTGTTCAGCCTCTTGTTTGTTTGGTTTGCCATTGTAGGGTCGGGTGTTTGTTTCCACCTAGTATCAAATTAATCCCGAGGTCACATTCTGACGGACCTCCTAGGTATTCTAAATGAAACTAAATGGAAACAACCCCCTGTTCAATACACATTCACTATTATAAGAGAAGCACAGACAGTAATTTGGAGCTAAGTAAAGAAGAAGGGTCATTTCCAGTTCCATTTGCAGCAACAAATTTTGTCTGCAAGCAGGAAATCTAATGTGAAATTAGCTTTTGGCAACTTTTAAGATTTTTCAGCCACCTCTTTCGCATTCTGTTTGAGAGGCGCTACTAGGAAAGCTAGCCAATTATTGAACGCGCTCTCTGCCTCTAGTCACATTTCCCTTGACATTGGAAGATGGAGTCTATGAACCAATTTAGGAGGTGTATTTACCAAATCTCTTTTGATTTGACTCAAATACCTTGACTTCTGGTTTTATAATTCCAAAACTTGTGTTACAATTGCTCCTCTTTTTTTTTTTTAAAAAAAGCAACCTTTAAAAAACTGAATGATTTCAAAGCAGCTAGCTAGAAATACAAATGTTTAACATCCAGCCACCCCCACCCCAGTGATTTATTGCATTGTCTTCTGGGCAGAAGGTCTGATCAGTAAGCAAACCGCATTGTCAGGATTCATGGTCCATGTTGTAATGAATGTAGGAGGAATCAGCAACAGAAAGTCTAAATGAAAGAGAAGGGAAAGATAAGCAGTAGCATTTGAAATAATAACCAGGAAGTCAAAAGCTCAAGACCTCCGGGTACAAGCCGTTTGAAGCAGAACGAATGAAACATGGGGCGGCTGCTGCTGGAAATGGCAGCCCATATCAAGCTCCTCTCTTCCCTTCCATAACCTGTAGTGCAACTTACCCCTTGAACTGATATCATTAAGCTGCTCATTTCCCTATCCCCATTCCACTTCAGGGAATCATGCTGGTGGGGCTTGGGGGGCCACACCTTGTCTACGTTTGTTTTGCAGCTAGCAGTGCCAGTAGCACTCGAGGGGTGTGTGATAATCTCCTCCTAGCACGGTAGGGTTGCATATGTTTTTCCAGTAACGTAGCTAGCCTGGTCCCGAGGGGGAGGGCCGATGATGCGTTTCATGTCAACCCCTCATCCCCTGCACTCCCGGAAGTCTTCATTTGAAGCCTTCCAGGATGCAGGGCGGGGGGGGGGGCACCCATTTTTGCATGTTTATGCTCCGCGGCTGCAAACGCAGCCCTCTGGCTCCAAAAAAGCAGTCGCGGAGCATGAAACTCCCGCCGCGGCTCCTCCTTGCGAGAAGGCCGTGGCTGTCACCCGGGGGCACACCACCACCCCGGTCCTCCCCTTAGCGACACCTCTGTGTTTTTCAGCTTCTAGCATGCTTGCCATGCTTGCAACCTTTCCTTCAAGCTCCAAGGTATTAACATGGTGGCCTCCATGCATTGAGTTCTGAGTCGTCTACAATTCAACGCCATTTTTCGTTTGTTAATGAATCAAAACTGAAGCATGCTAGAGTGACGTCACTTATCAAATATGCCACTGGTCCCCCATACTTTACTGGTATGGAATGGAGATATAGGACAATGTCACTATTCATGGTGTCGCTCCTGCCCTCTTGTTGGCAGGTCTTCATCTCTTTGGGCAGAAGAAAGATATGGGTCTGTTTGTGCATACAGGGAGGTTAGCTCAGTCAGGTAGGGCAGTAGTCCTTGGGCAGACTCCAAGTCAGGGCCTCTGAGAGGAATTTTATCAGGGGGTACAATTTTTCTTTTGGGCCCCTTCCCAAAGGGGAGGGGTGGCAATGAGGGCAGGGTGGGCAGATCGGGTCTGGAAGGTGGTGGACTGGCAGCCTTAAATAAATTAATTAAATAAAAGAGGGTCATCCCTTGTTTGGGGTTGAAGCTTTCGGCATGGGCAGAGCTCATGCCCCTCCCTCATAGTGTGCAGGCCCCCTCGGTAGCGCTGCACCCCTTTGCCTTGTGGGACTTGGAGGCCAGGACCAGGTCGTCGTTATCGGAGCCAGCAAGGGCTGCCTGCAGCAGGGAGCCATTTTTTCACTGTAGAGTGAGTGTGCGGCACGCACAGCGCGTGCCTCCTACTGATGAGAACATTTCCAAGGCCCCCTCCTTTGCTTCTTGGGCCCCCTTTTGGACCCTGGGCCAGGTACAAATTACCCCCTTTACCCCCTTTACCCCCCTCTCATGGGCTCTGCTCCAAGTCCTATGTGCCACTGCAACTTTGATCCTGACATGTTTCTCTGCAGCACATCAAAGGACAAGGGGGAAGGAAAACCCTCCCCTACTACTCCCCTACATGATCACTGCTGCTCCCACTGACAGGTCACTGAGTAAATGGCAGGGGTGTGTGTGTGTGTGTGTGTGTGTGTGTGTGTGTGTGTGTGTGTGTGTGTGTGTGTGTGTGTGTGTACGCGTGCTTGTTTGTTTGGGGGGGTGGAAGCTGGTGGTTATTTTCTCAGCCTCTGCCTGACCCATGGCCCAGTCCTATTGGGCTCAGCCACCAGTGGAATGCATGTTCTAAATGGCACTCCAGCAGCACACTACTCTGCACACTCCCACAGCTCCAGTGGAAAGGGTGGAGCCTTCCCACGCCTGCCAAGGGAGTGCTCTGGACTCATCGAGGCAGATAGGACGTTGAGTTAGGCGGGAGGGGAGAGGGTAGAACAGGGGCGGGTAGGGGGCAAAAATGGGTGGGAGGTAGTACCAGGGAAGGGAGGCTGCAGGAGGGGGTGAATCTGGCGGTGATGTCACTTGCTGGATCCTGTCCCCTCTATGTGCAGCCTCCCTGTTCCCTTTCTCTCCTCGAACTTGCGCCAACTAAAGAGCTGACTCAGGTCCAAGGAGATTCTTTGTGGAATGAGAGGCTTACGGAGGTGTAAGGGGATTTAAATCCACTTTCCCCTCTGAAGCCTCCCGATCTGCCCCCCCCCTCGCTGGATACAGTGCACCCATTTTTGGCACGGCTGCACCATTGGAGGGTAAGGATAGGGCTGTCAGAAATGACCCCATTTCTTTGACCCCGTTTCTTGGCGGGGGGGGGGAGAAATCTGATCACTTCTGAGTTACTCTGAGGTGGGTGGGCGATGGGATTAAAATCTTCTGATAGGATCAGAAAGTCTTAGACCTCCACTCCCTGGCTTACCGTATTTTTCGCTCCATAGGACGCATCGGACCATAGGATGCATGCATCCTATGGAGCAAAAAATAGGGGAAAAAAGGTTTGGAGTTAAAAAAAAGGAAAAAAAAGGAAAAAAATACTTACCGAGGCTTCGGGGAGGCCTGCGCGACATGAAATGGCCGAAAATGGCCGTTTTTTGCCGAAATGAAGATCGGGGAGTCCTGCAGAGGGTCGCGCAGGCCTCCCTGAAGCCCCGGTAAGTATTTTTCCTCCTTTTTTTGATTCACTCCATAAGACGCAGGCTTTTCCCCCCCTATTTTTTTGGGGGGAAAGTGCGTCTTATGGAGTGGAAAATACGGTACATGCTTGGTATAAGAAATTGCACAGAAATATACATCTGAAGTGGTTTGGCCACTAAACTCACTGTATACTGTAACTGTATTATTATTATTATTATTATTATTATTATTATTATTATTATTATTATTATTTCCACTGAGGTTAATTCAGAGTGTCTTAGCTCATGTGAAATATCTTAGCTCATGTGAAATATCTGTAGCTGTTTGGAAAGAAATGAAGTAAGAATGGCAACACAAACAAGGCAGAAAAGAGAATCCATAGCTACAGGAAAACAAATAATCCATTCAACTCAGGTTGTTTTTTTAATAAAAATTCAATACACACATACTGTATTTTGAGCTATACTGGCTTTTAACAAAACAAGTACAATAAAGTCTTTGTTTTCCTGCATCAGTGAATTCTTTTTTTCCCTTTTATGTGCTATTTTGAGGGAATTTTTGTTTTAGGCATATCTCCAAACTTATGCCTCTTTGAGCATATTTTTTACATCCAACGGGAAGGTGCATTGTTCATGATGGCTTTTACTCCCTGAGCCCACAAAGATAACAATTCATGATGGTCCCCATGTCCTTTGTCCTCAACTTGGGCCATGCATGAATTTTAGTCTAGATCAGGCGTTCCCAACCTGTGGTACGTGTACCCCTAGGGGTACACGGGTCGCAGGTCGGGGGTATGCAAGACGCTGTCCCTTATCAGCTGCTGTGATCAGCAGCTGATATGGGACAGCTGATTTTTTTCCAGGTTGCGGCGCGCCTCTCACCCGTGCCGCAACCCGGAAAATAAGGCTACAGCCCTGCCGATTCTACAGCCTAGCCGATGACTATTTGACTGCCCTGGCCAGAGATAGGAGTTTCTCCCAAATCAGCCAGTGCAATCTAGACTGTAGATTTCACTGGCTGATTTGGGGAAACTCTTATCTCTGGCCAGGGCAGTTAAATAGCCAACCCTTCCTAAATGATATACTAATGGCATTTCAAGTCTTTTATAACTGAACATTCTGAATAGGTTTTATGTGGTTTTAATTGGAAACTGGGCCTATTTTCTTTTCCTCTTAAGCACTCTGAGCATTTTGCAAAGATATCTCAAGCAATGCTCTTCCAGTGTGTAATAATGCTGTCAGAAATAAAGCCCTTCCATTTGGGAATGATAAAGATGAAGCAAGACTTGCCCATCTGGTAACATATCCATTCAACAAATATGCAGTTGCTGATAAGCCCATATAGGTAAATGATATGACAGGGAAGCAAGAGGCCATTATAGTCTGTGCAGTATTATTACCTATCTGGAAGATGTATTTGGCCAATATACTGACACTGAGGAAGTTTGAAATAGTGCAACGGAATAGTTTGGAATAGTGCTCAATATATATGAGTATATGCTTCATTAGCGATGCACCATTTAGTTGTGGGAATTGCGAGAGGAAACTCAGCTAAAGTGACAAATCTGGTTGTGAAGTAGACCCATACCCTTCATTCACAATTGTCACAGCTCTGAACAATTGATGGGACTGTCTAAAATGTAGTGATGAGTGAACCTATCCAAATGTTAGTACCTCCATTGGGTTTTTTTTTCCCAAATGCACATAACGTCCTAAGTATAGGCCCTTTCCCAGTTGTAGCAGTCTCAGTTTTTGTCAAGTTAGAGGTCAAGTTCTAAAGAGCTATTTTATGCCTCTTTGGCCTAAGTACATTGGAGGGGGGGGGGCTAGTGCAAAAGCACAGGAGATGCTAGTCTTATTGAAATTCATGGAATTGAAGCACACCCAAATTCTATGATTGGCATTCTATGATGGGCATCTAGATGCTTGAAATGTTGGGCAGCCACAGTCAGATGGACAAGACACAAACTACATGGACCACGGTGGTGGTGATGGTTTTGAGGAAGCTACATGGACTAGTTATAAGATCTTTCAGCTCAATACTACCCTGGACTGGCTCAGAGTCTGCAGTGGTGCTAGCACAGCCTACACTGCATGCTATGGGCCAGCTGGGGACAAGGAAGTGATGAAGAGGTAAGTAAAATGCTTTTTTACTTACCTGTTCTGCCACAGCCTTGTCCCCACTGGGCTTACTCAGATTTGCACCAGTTCTTTGGCTATCGTAAATCTGTGTGGGTCCACAGAACCTAGGCTCTTGCCGGCTTGCCCTCCGAGCCGGCACACACAGCCCAACGTGGAGGCTCGCATGGCCTGACGAGGAAGGAGAAGGAGCAGCACGGCGGTGACGGGCAATGACAGCGACAGGATTCAGGAGGTAAGTCAATTTATTATTTATTTTAATCTAAAAATAAATAAATAATTAAATAATTCGTGTTTGTATTTTTAAATTTATTTTATTTCTTTAATTACTTATTTAATTCTTGGCTTAAATAAATCAATAAATATAAATTTTGGGCGCACTTCACGCAACAAAAGGGGCACTTCGCGCCCCCTTGGTATTTTTTATTTTATTTCTTTAATTAATTAATTAATTAATTGGTTGTTTTTTGGGGGGTGTCCCGGTTTAAGGTCAGGAAAATATGGTAAGCCTAGGCTAAATTAAACTTAGCCTTTGCTTGACCCGGAAGTGGGTCATTAAGCTTGCTGAAGCCCTGCGGAAGCTTGAAAATGGTGCAATGAATGAGTGTGCGCCTGTGATTTGCACACACTCATTCATTTTGTCCCGTTATTACTTGTCATCAAACAACTTTTGCAGGACTTGCAGGCGCTGCAGCCTGGGTTCAAATCCCTGCCCAGTCATGATGCTCACAGGGCGGCCTTGGGCGAGACCCTAGTTCTCAGCCTAACTTACCTGTCGGGGTTAAACTAGGATAATCCCATGTACATAATGTTCAGGTCCTTGCAAAAAGAACGGAACACAAACATGTGAGATGGGGGGGAGCAAGTATTTGAGCCAACAGAGGGATTTGGACTGTTGGCCAAACCATCGAAAGAGCAGAGGCTCATGGGAAATAATTTGTTCATTGAACATGGAACTATGGGATTCCTTCAGGAGACTATTTACTTATTATTGTGCTTGTTCTGGAATTAGATTATTTGATTAAACCTAGGAGAAATGAAGCGATTGTGGATTCATCTATGAATTTCAGAAACATTTGCAAGGCTGTCTAGAGTATTTTTGTTTTAAGGAAAAATTGAATGAATAAATAAAATTAGGACTCTGGGGATAAACTCAAAGAGTCTCCGAGCCAAAATTAAATTCAGTGCTAACCCTTTCTTCTGCTATGCCCAACGACTTATACTCACACCAGAACTGCATGCACATAAAGTGTTTCGATCTAACACACTATATTTGCAAGAGACTGCAGAAATACGTTCAAGTACAAGATGAAGAGGGTGGTCATAAATTACTCCATTTCCAAAAGTACCAGGGAATTACTCAAGTTTTGCAAATTTCAGTTAAATCGTATCAGACGTATGTTTCTGCCTGCTGTATATAACTGAGTGAATGCAAAATAAATCCTTTGGGGCGACAACTAAGCACTCTTTTTGGGGATTTTTTTTAAAGCTAATTATGGCATGCCATGAGTCCACAACTGTTCTCAGAGTTTCATTGAAAAACACAGGCAGTTGGGTTCAACAGACTGGAACCAGATCCTTGGGTAAACAATATCTTCATGTTTCCTTTTCTCAGCTGTTGTTTGTTATAGTTGTGTCAGCAAAATTGTCGTCTTCTTTCATAGCAGATACCGATGCAACAAATAGAAAGCAGATTAATGACAATGGCTCACAAAGAAGGGATCTGGAAACTAGCATGCTGTAGGGGTGAGTGATCTCTAACAGGAAAACAATCACACGCAGGGTTCCTTGTAGGGTGCCTTGACTTTACAAGCATCCTCTGCTAACTGTAAAGAGACATCTTTTAAAGTGATGACTGTCTTATATCGAGCAAGGAGAGGACAACTGTCTCTGTTGAGCCCAGCATATAGCATCTCTCTCAGTGATAATTGCTGGTGCCTTCCTTGTGTGTGTGTGTGTGTGTGTGTTTAGAAGATACGTCCCATTAAGACAGGGACAATCTTTTCATTCATTTTGTTCTGCTATGTAAACCACTTTGTGAACTTTTTTTGCTGGAAAGCAGTATCTACGAGCCCAATCCTATCCCGTAGCATGCAGCACCTCTGGCGAAGGGCACACTGCATGCTATGGGGGAGGGGGAACCAGATGGTCCAGGAGAGGTAAGTAAAACTTTTTCTTACTTACCTTCACGTAGGCTGCCAGGCCTCCAATGGGTTTTCTCAAACCTATGGCAGCTATTTTGCTGCTGTAAGTCCAAACAGACTCAGGGGGTGGTTTGGGGTGGGAAAAGGGGGATAGGATCTTGGTATGCATGGCTGCCACCAAGATCCTCCTGCTTCCTGGCCTCAACACACATCCCTCCCCACCACGGTCTCTGTCCTGTTCAGCATGCAGGCTGCTTGTCTGCTTCTCTACTACAGTATAAGCAGTTTGCTGCTTATAGTGTTTTTTTGTGACAGCAAGACACACGATTGCTTGGGGCCACTGCTACAACACAGAGAAAGGTAAGGGACACATGGGGGATGCGAGGGGCACAGGTCTCCGCAGAGATAGGGATCCCTCTTTTTACAGTTTTAGTTTTCCACCGGGGATGGGGAACCTATCCCCCACGGATACGGGGAACCGACTGTATGTCTTGGGATGGTTCCATGCATCTCTTCAATTGCTTCCTTTAGATGTGAGCATTTACAATAAAGTATGTATTGGTCAGCTCTTGCCAACCTAGCAGTTCCAAAGCATGTTAATGCGAGTAGATAAATAGGTACCGCTTGCGGGAAGGTAAAACAGCGCTCCGTGTTCCATCCGCATGCTACGTGTTGCGGAAAGGAGAGTCATGCTGGCCACATGACCACGAGGCGTCTTCGGACAACGCTGGCTCTTCGGCTTTGAAATGGGGATGAGCACCACACCCTAGAGTCGGACACGACTGGACTTAATTATCAGGGGTCACCTTTACCTTTACCTATGTATGAATTAGGGCTCATTAAAATGTGTGTACATTTTTTGAGACAGCCTGTGTGTGTGTGTGTGTGTGTGTGTGTGTGTGTGTGTGTGTGTGCGCGCGCGCGCGCGCGCACGCATGTATCAGCAGCGTCTTCCATGCTGCAGTTCGTTTGTGCTCTTTTTCACATTGACAAAAAGTGCACGAGTTTCATTTCATTCACTTAACAAAAATGATAGCACATATCTAATTTTCAATTTTCAGCTGGGGCAAAGTCAGACCACCAGTAGACAGACCAGAAATGTTGCCTTTGCCAATTCATCTTCAGTTACTCTTTCTTCATTCAGCCTGTCAGACACAACTGGGAAAAGAAGGCAAAGCCAGAGCATGACAAATAGAGCCTGTGATTGTTTCCAACGTGTCACAAAAAAGTAGAACAAAATATCTTAATGTTTTCCTCTTTCCCTTCATCCTTCATTCAGCAGAGATTTACTGTCATTTGTAGAGGTCACTGGCCTGTGAAGCATCCAGGGAAAGTGGAAAACTTTTCCCTGGTTCTTCAACTGTAACTTTAAATAGCTATAATATTTAAGGATGGATGCTGCACATTTTTATGATATACTTAAACAGGTCATCTCCTCTCCTCCAGGAACTCTGGGAAATGTAGTTCTCTGAGGAGTCATGAAGCGCCGCAGACCTCCATGGCACAGTGCAAGACTCTCATTGCTGATGTTTGCCAAAAGCAGCCCTGGAGACGCTCAGCAATGATGCCCTCACTGAGCACCTCTGATACAGCAGTGATTGACAGCTCCCCAGCTGCTCATCATCAGGGGCTGATGAGATCTGGGTGCCAGTTCCAGCAGGGCTGAAGCAGAAGGGAAATGGGGAGGAGAGGGGAAGGAAGGAGGAAAACACAGGAAGGAGGAAGAACAAAGAAGAGGAGTAAGTAGAAGAGGACAAACAAAAGAAGTAGAAGAGAAGTAAAGGAGAAGGGGGAGGAGGAAACAGAAGAAAAAGAGGAAGAGGAGGAGGAAACTGAAAAGGAGAATGGAGGAGGAGGAACAACAGGAAACGGAAAAATACGGGAAGGTTCAAGGAGAAGACGAGGATTCGAGTGGGAAGACAGAAATGATTCAGAGAAAGCAAAGAAGGGAAAGCTTCAGGGAGGAAAGGCGCACTGGACCAGCTTGGGGCACATAAGCAAAGGTGGACAAGATACTACCAGAGGGGAACCTAGAGAGGAGGGACCTATTGCCAGCAGCCAGGGCTGCCCCACTTAGAAGGATCCACTTGGGATTCACACAGCGGGGGCTGAGGTGAAATGGAACCACATCCCAGAAGGAGCACTTGAGGGGCTCCTTTCATACAGGTGTTCCCAAGAGACAGGAAAGTGCCAGTCGATGAGGACCCAGGCATCTATCTGGCCTGAAAGATTAGCTGGGCCCAACAACTCCTGCACTCACCCAGGAGTGCGGGCTGGAACAGAACACCCATCTCACCAGACTGAGAGACTATCAGCCCAGAGTGAACTGCTGGATTGTAGGTGGGCCCCTTGGAGGGAGTCTGGAAGAGGGGTGCTTAAGGGGAGGGACCCCTCTTCAGGGGTGTCCCCGAGGGTCTCTGCCTCTAGACCCTCAAGGGGTCTGTCAGAGGTTGACCCTCTCGGGCAGGTGTTATGGCCAGCTCAGGGTGGAGGAGACCAGCATGGCCTCAGAGTCCAAGGAGGGCGGGGGGGGGGGTCTCTTACCCTGGCGACCGCCTCTCCTTTCTGGTCGGCTGGTCTCAGGCTAGGAGGGAGGACACGACCTCTCCCCAGTCTCGCAGCCAACCGAATCATCACTGGCCCTGGCTCCCTTCCCTCCATTGTCCCACCTCCCTGGGTGATTGACGGGTATCGGCTCGTTGCCCCGGCGTTCCCTGGGGTTGCGTCAGCCGGCATGGGACCTAGCACACCCCTTTCCCTTTTCCCGAGCCAGCAGAGGACTCTCGCCCGTCTTCGAGACTGGGGGGTCCACCGAGGGTCTCGCGTTGGGCCCGGGAGAACTCGGACGCCTGTCGGGGGTGAGCAGCGGACCCGCTTCTCCGTTGGGTCCAATGCCGGCTCGCTGTGAGCCCCGCGCTCGTCGGATGGGGGAAGCGGGGCGAGCCGCGCTGCCCACTTTACATAAGAACATAAGAAGAGCCCTGCTGGATCAGGCCAAAAGCCCATCTAGTCCAGCTTCCTGTATCACACAGTGGTCCCCACCAGATGCCTCAGGGAGCACAAGACAAGATAACCTGTTTCCCATTGTCACTCCCTTGCACCTGGCACAGAGAAAACCCACTTCTAAAACCAGGAGGTTGCTTATGGCTTGTAACCTGTGATGGTCTTTTCCTCCATGAATCTGTCCAAACCCCTTTTAAAGGCATCTAGGCCAGATGCCATCACCACATCCTGTGGCAAGGAGTTCCACAGATGAATTAAGTTCCACTTTCAGCGGCGGCGTGGTTCTCTTTGGGCCGGGGAAGCAGGGGCGAGTCGTGCCGCTTGCTCTCAGCTGGGGCGGTAAGTACGGGGACCTCGGGGGTGCCCGGACATGGATATTCGAATTATGCAGGCAATAATGGTGAAAATATCCTACTTTTGATTTACTTGGATTTTTGTGTTCCTCTTGAAAAAATAATTGAAACCTATCTACCTCTTTTGGAGATCTCTAGAAAATGGCATACCCCCATCCAGTGGCGTTCCTAGAAGGGGTGCGACTGCGCCTTGCAAACCTTATAATGCAGTCCCTCCCACTCGCCATTCCGACAATGAAGGCAAAACATTGCCTGTAGGTCGCTAACATCCCTACTGCAAACCAAAAATGGAGTCACCTGGACTCCTGCTGGCTGAGAAGACATACAGTTTAGCCACCATTAAAGCCTTCTGCTTAAAATATGGGGTCAAGAAAAGCTGACAAGTTCTACTAATTCACGAGGCTAGATCTCTCGCGACTATTTGTTGGGATAGTCAAATCTTTAATTCAATACAAATTGGGAGGGGGGACATAATGAGGTGTTGACTTTCCTTGGCTCCAAGGCCTTAGAAGATGCCCAGTTTTGTAGCTTCAGCATATTCTTAAACATGTAACTTTCTTCCACAGACACTTTTGGAAAGCATCTAACCTGTTCTAAAAATAATTGTGGAAATGGCAAGGAAAAAAATGGCAATGTCTAATTAAAATTATAGTGTCACTAAATTGATACAAAGGAGAGAGTGTGGGAGATACAGGCAAAGGAAGATAAACTGTCATGTAGGTGCAGATAAAGTTCATAAGACTCGGCATCACTGCACAAAGGGTATGGCAGCTGTTCTGACCTAAGTGTTTTATAGTGTAGCCCCACAGTCATAACTTACTGCAGGTCCAAGGGTGAGCAGAGAAGTATGAAAGGCAAGAAACAGGTAGATAATGTCCTTGCAAATTGACACATTTCTGAGAATGGTTGTAATAGCTATTGTGTTGAGCAGAAGCGTCATACAGGGTGGTGCCTTGGTGCCCAGGGCACCAGGTGTTGCCCAGGGCCCCCAGGCATGGACCCCTGAAGGGGTGGAATCGCGGGCTGAGGAGGGCAAAAACGTTCCTTCCTTGGGCCGCGTTTCGGCCCTCCCACCCGCCCTTGGCTCAGTACGTCGCTAAAATGAAGTAAAAACGGCGCGGGGGGTGTTTGGTGGCGGAGCGTGACGTCATGCGCCCGCATCACATGGGGGCGGCATTGCGTCACATGGGGGCGGTGTTGCGTCGGCGGCCCCCCCACGTGGGGGCAGAGCAACACCACTGGTGTTGAGGGAGTGGTAGTACTTTCTTGAGACATGCCTGTGATTGAATAGAACCAATTTATTGATTTACAGAACTCTCTAAAACAGTGGTTCTTAACCTTTTTTGAGGTCATGGATTCCTTGGAGAATCTGAGGAAAGCTATGGACCCCTTCCCCAGGATGATGCATGTAACAACCACTGGCGTCATTAGGGGTTGTGGGGATGCGGGGTGCACTGGGTAACACCAAATGAGGGGTGACACCACTGCCCAGGCTCAGCTGTCTTCCACTCGCTCCAAGCTGAAGAAGAAACTCTAAGTGGCCAGAAACAGCCGAGCAGGGGTGTTACCCCTCCCTGTGAGGGGTATCACCCTTACTCGGACACTCCGAGTCACTTCTTTGGCCACTCCAAGCCGAAGAAGCGACTTGAAGCAGCTGAAGAAGCGGCTTAGAGTGCAGAGGCTCGCTGAGCCGGAAGTAATTGATGGTGATGTGATGACATCATCATGTCACTGCCAATTATTTCTGGCTTGCCAAGTCTCTACAGAAGGGAGGGGTGACACCACGTCCCTGCACCGGGCAACACCAAAGGTAGCAACATCACTGGTAACAGCATACACTCAAAACCTTTTTTGCACTTATGTCACAGACCCCCCCCCTGAAGCCCATCCATGGATCTGAGGTTAAGAATCCCTGCTCTAGAAGGATCCAGGCAAATGTTGGTACTTGCACAATGAAACAACAATGTTGGCTAATTGCACACTTGTCCTTGAGCCTAGATTAGAATTGTATCTACAAGAAGATAATGCAGTAATACTTGATACCTGGTTTGAAAGCAATATATATTGCTTTTACACACACACACACACACACACACACACACACACACACACACACACAGAGAGAGAGAGAGAGAGAGAGAGAGAGAGAGAGAGAGAGAGAGAGAGAGAGATCTCACTACTCAGTTTGGATGCATGCACACTTTTCAGAACCAGGATAATTTCCTTTCTAAAAAAATAACTGCTATAGGCCCTGTTGCAGCAGCACAAAAACCATGCCACCATCGCACATAATAGAGTCACTGGTGGAAATGGCCAGTGGCGCTATGCGCATGCCTGACTCATCCTGATGCTCTGCTGGCCCAGAGCGGTCAGTATGCCCCTATATAGCTGGCACACCCATGTGGGGAAAATGGCTTCCAGGCAAGGAGCCCAGAACAAGCACATCCTTCCCCATGTACAGTCAGATGTGAAGAGAGAGAACCCATGTGGTCAGAGAGAGGATGTCGGGAAAGGTCAAGGTCACGCCCCTTCCAGGTCAGACAGGAGGGGCCAGGTGAAGGTCCTTGCAGGTGACCGGAAACACACACTACCCTCCCAGGTCCTAGCAGCCAAATACTGCTCATATCCAACAAGTTTGAGGCTGGAGACAGAATTCTTAGTGCCCCAACCTTCACCCCCTGCTAGGCTCAGCCTGAGGGGGGAATAGAACAAAACCCCAGAAACAAACAGCCAACTTACAGGAACAACATTAGATTACCCTCTAAGGACCAACGCCTTGTGTTGCTCCAACTTACAGCTCTGTAAAACTGATCACCTGCACCTGAGGTGTTGGAAACAAAGTAGATACAAAAGCCAGGGCCCTGACCATGAAAAAAAAAGCCAGAAATCCACTCACAAAGTATAGGAAATGATGCAATATGATGAAAATGGCTGCATAGGTCTATTCTGTTACCCGTATAACCCCAATGAGTGCTTTGAGCAACGCCTGGTGTTGCTCCTGTTTACAGCTGTGTACAGCTGATCACCTGCACCTGAAGTGCTCCAAACAAAGTGGATTCAAAAGCCAGGACCCTGGCCATAAAAAAGCCAAAGTTTCATTTCTAATTTCAGTGAGGAGGGGGTACCCTGCAACCAATTCCTGCACCTCATTTTCCCCAAAAACAGTGATCTTTGCTCTTCTGGGGGGGTCAGTGGGGTGACCCTAGAACTCTGAAAATTGTTTTAAAAATAGTTTCACCTGTCTAATTTCCACAAAAAAAATTCCAGAAAAATTGGGGGAAGCCCTTTTTTAAAAAAAAACTATTTTCTTTCAGGTGTTGCTTGAAGCACTTATTAGAGTCTACTGTACTATACCCTGTTCCAGATATCATCGCTGTCAGTCAATCTCCAAAAACTCTACCTTGAAGTTCCCAGAACCTCAGAGAAACCAATCTGTCTCATCCAAATTCAAATGCATGGCTCACATGTGCTTCAGCAGAAGTTGGACTTATAGAAAGCCCTTTACTACTACTTTCGTGTTCCATAGCCGAACATGTACATCTTGATCTGAGCAAGACTCAGTCCTTGTGAATTCTGGATTTACATATCCCTTGATGCGCCCCTGTTTCCAGTGTAAGAAAAGTCTAGTGTTTTATTAGGATCTCATCTTTCTCATCTCCGAACTGTAATAATCTGTCACCCCTTGCTTCCAAAACGGTTATAAAATATCCTCATTCTAAGTGCATTGCCAGAATTGCTCATTAAATCTAGATGTTATACATTGACTAACTAGGAACAGCTCTGGAAAAATAGTATGAGTAAGACTGAGCTCAATTCATATGTTATTTATTTTTTATATTAGAAAGAAATATTTCTAGCTGGCATACACCAGATATTGTCCATGAAGATTCTTGGACATTGGAAGATTCTTCAAGGTTCATGAAGATCAGAATAGCCCAAAATCCCTTTTGTAAGATCAGTCACATGAATTTGGAAATGGCCTACTTACTCATCGAAGAACTTAGTAACTTTGTAATGAACATACAAACCAACGAAACTTTGTGCAATAGCAGCAATTAGGTTAGGGAGAGAGAAAAAAAATCTGTGAGATCTTTTTTGTAGTTCACATTGAGGTTTTGTTTTTTTTTAAAGTAGCCTTCAAAGATAAAGATGGTGCAGTGATCAGTAAGAAGAGACACAGCAGGCGCGATTCCACTCTCTATTGCACCGACGATGTACAGATTTTCTATTAATATACCTCAGATTTATGCTGGTTGTACTATGATAGAATGAAGCCTCCAGTAACATCAACGGTGTGAGAGATGATTTAAAACTTCCTGTCAAAAAACACAGTCGTATATTAATAATTTAAAACAGAATGCGTTCCTTTTTGTTCTTCCTGAGACTCACTGAAAAAAAATCCATGCAGGTCGGTCTACGGAGCGATTCCTTTTAGAAGTGGCGAGGCTCCGTTTGCCAATTCTCTGGCTGTTCAGACACCTGGAGCCGCTGTCGAACTTACTTTCCCATGATTCTATCCAACCATTGCTGAGAAATGTGTGTTAAACAATCACATGGTCAAAGACTCTCTCATCCCGCCAAGAGAGAGGATAACAGTCAGGTGGGAAAGACACACATAACTGGTTTGTCCCCATGGTTGTTTCATTCATCCGCATTCCCTAGCAATGTAATCAAGTGGTGTTTGTGCATATACTCAGTGGCGTCGCTCAAGGTGGGGCGGAACGGTAAGTTCCGCACTGTGCTAACCTCCGTGTACTCTCCGGCATGAGGCGGCCCTGCCCCCTCACCATCAGAGCCATTCAGTGCAGCGAAGACAATGCGCAGTAGACTCCCTTGGCTTCGCCATGTAAGGAGAAGATTGGATGTGCATCTGTTGGCCTCATCCTCACTCTCCATGTATTGGTATAATTTCTACATGGGGCCTTATGTACTTCTACTGCAATGTGTGTGTAGACTGTCTCTACTCTGCAGAGTTGCAGGAGAGATATGGGTCATGCTTTCTGAGAGGGGGTGTGCAGTCATTTCAACATAAATGAAAACACGGAACCAAACTGGGCCCATCTGGCTCAAGTGTTCTTCATACCACAGTGAATTCAACGTAAAACCAATAAGGAACCAGAGCTTCCGGGAGGAATATTATCTGGGTGTACAAAGTTTATTTTGGGTCCCTTCTCGAATGGGGAGAGATGAAATGGGTTGAGGGAGGGTGACAACAGGAGCAAGTGGAATAGGGGCAGGGAGGGGGAAGCAATGGCCAGAAAATCTCCAGAGCCCAGGTCTTCCAGGCTTCCCAATTTAGAGCCCGGATCTAACCCACCTAGTAGACCTGGCCTCCCAGCGTGGCATTGGTAGCAGCAGTAGCTGTGCAGCAAGAGCCGCAAGGATCCTGCGTGGGCAGCATGTCTGGGTGAGATCAGAAAGTGTTCTGGGCCCCCTCTTTTGGCCCCCGGGCCCCCTTTTTGACCCTGCGCCCTGGTACAATTTACCCCTTTTACTCCCCTCTCATGGGCCCTGCAAGGAACAAATGGGTGTGAATGGAGTTTGTTTCTGGAACCTCATTCACAGCGCAATCCTATCCAACTTACACCACTGGTTTAACCAGCAGTGCAGCGAGAATGGGAGGCCCCAGACCTGAAAGGGGATTCAAATCCCCTCCAAAATGGGATTCAAAGGGGATTTGAATCCCCATTCCGTTCTGGGGGCTCCCGTTCTCGCTGCACCGCTGGTTACACCAGTGGTGTAAGTTGGATAGGATTGCGCTGTTAGTCCTGTTCTTATCCCTTCATGCAGAAGGGGGCACCTTTGCAGAGCTGCTCTTTGACAGTCACCATTTTGATTTTCCCACAATGCCCTGAATGTGACACTAGAATGATGCAGCATCACTCTGGGGCATTCTGGGGAAAAATGGTAGTTGCCAACGGGGGCTGCCAGTGAGAAAATCAAAATGATGGCCACCAGGAGGCAATTGCAAAGAATGCTACTGCTACCAGGGTAGCAGCAAAAAACAAACCAACAAAACAGTTAAAAGTAGATCAAAATTGTTTAAAGCATGCAAAAAGCATGAAGAAGAATGGGGGAGTAGCAGAATGAATGGAAGGCAAATTAAGAAATAATAACACAAATTGAAGTACAAACCAAAAAAAGTGATAATTTCACAAATGACAGTTTAATTAACAAAAATGGATGGAGGAGAAACAAAGCAAACAAATAAGATCGAAGATTTTCATGGCCTGCAATAATCAGAGAAGTTTGTAAAAACATGGGATTAAAAGCCAAGACTAAAAAGTAACAATGCTTAAAACAAATACAGAGCCTGAATACATCAGGGTATATGCGCCCCAGTGCAGAAGTTACACGGCAGACACGACCCTATTTCCCCCACTCACATGTAGATCTCTATCTAGTCTTAAACTGTAGAAAAATCTACATTTGTACATACATTTGCACGGCAGCCTCTCTATTCCCTCCTTACACATAGAAACAACAGCTGAATAAATCATGCAGAGGAACTCTTCCTATGTTTAGTGCTATCCTTTTCAGACAAGTACTAAGTGTCGAAGTGCCCAGGGGCATGGTCAGTACATGCAGCTGCTCTGGGGGGCGTGGCTGACCAGCACACCCCGAGCCCCCCCAGTTCAATTAATGCAGAAGGGTGACTAGTAAAGATGGCTACCATTTCCCACTTATCCTGATCCTGTACTTCTGCTGTGTAACCACACCACAATGAATAAAAATTTAATTAAAAATAAAGACCAATCGATCCTTTTAAATTTGGGAGTGGGGCACTGGGATTATTTGACAATATTTATATTACTCTTGGCTATCAAACTTTAAATTTTTCCAATAAATCCTGTTCTAATTTTTTTTTTCACTCTCTCTGAAGGATCTGATTGTTTTGGTACTGTATATACACTGACTTATTGCGAGGTTTCTTATTGATTTCAAAGTCTTGTTTGTGTACTTCTACTATTTAGCTGGGAAGACATCTGGGGGCGGGGGGCGCGCATGCACAAAATGGAAGAATTCTATTGCAGAACTGCAGATATATTTGGCTGCTACACAAACAGCCCAATCCTAACTAAATCCCTGTGCTGCAATGCAATGATGCTGGCAAGGCTTCCGCTGCATCCTGCAAGGGGGGGGGGGAGTTCAGCTGCTGGAGGTCTCCTTAGGGTAAGGGGACATTTGTCTCCTTCCTCTGGGGTAAGCCCCAGCAGCTGCTATAGGGCAACTATGTCTATCGCTGGAACAAGTCTTCATTGCTCCGGGCAGGCAGATCAGACCCGGGAAGGGGCTCAGGAGTGTGCCCTCATGAGATTTGGGTGCCGCCATCTTGGATCTCGTGAGATTTCATGAGATCCAAGACAGCCGACAGGAAAAAGGTACACTTTTTAACAGTTTAAAAACGGTGGCGGCTACTTCACTGGGCCTGCAAAACATGGGACTGACCCGGGACTGGAGCCCAGAACCAGTCCCAGGATTTCTGGGACAGTCCCAGGATTTCTGGGACAGATGGTAAGCCTAGGTATAATGGACCTCTGCAGACATTAGAAACGGTCCATTATTTCCGAAGTCAATTGAATTGAGGACTGCTAAATCAAGGTCTGCTAATTTCACTGTATTGGTATTTTCAGTCACAACATGCAGGTGCATAAATACACACACACCTGCTCAAACGGTGGAGTTGTCAGGGTTTCTCCCCCCTCCCCAATCATAACTTAAATCAATGAGCCTTATTAAACTTAATTAGGCTTGGGGTTAGGACTGGCTGTCAGTCTAGTGATTTTTACTATTAACATCAGATGCCATTTTTTTCTGTGTGCCACAAATCATGGGTAAATTTTGGAAGGGAGGAAAAGGAAACATTTCTAACTTCTACCATAGAAGTTCTCACAAATAAGGTAGGAAGATATTTATCTTCCTGGCTAAACCAGTCCCCACCATTTCATTTTATTTGCACATAGAAAAAGGGATCTCAGTCTTCTGTTTAAACCCTAGGTGTCAGGCAGCCTTAGAAGCGAGGAAAAGGAGAAAATAATTAAATCCAAAGTGAGCTTGTTTTCTAGGCAGGCTTCCCAAAAATCACTCAATTCTACAGTCATAACAAGTAAATTTACTGTCCCATTTATCACTGCTAGCCTAATCCAAACTGAGCAGTATTTCAGCATTGGCAGAAATGCAAAATTGGCTACCATGTCCTTAAACTTCCAAATAACTCTTAAAAGCTCTGATAAGGGGAAGGTTGAAGTGCAAGAGGGACTCTAAAAATGAGATTTACAGTGAAGCGTGAGCTCCACATGTCTTGCATCGGATTGGCTTGCCTACAGTAAGTCAGGAGACTTCTCGAAGATTCAGGAAATAGTCCAATTTCTTTCGATACAATTCCAGTATGGCTTCCTATCCCTCCATCTACCCAATGCCATGGCAGTCATTTGCAGGCAGGGTTGCAGTGGTTAGAAAGACTCCACCATCACTGACTGCAACATGCAGCCCCAGAGCTTAGGAGAAGATGGACTGGCGGACCATAACTCACCTACTACAGCTCTTTGGAGCAAGAGGGTCTTACAGAACTGGTTTGATTTTTGCCCCCAACTATTTGGCAAGGCATTTTGGGAGCTCCATCCTCTTTATACCTCCCTATTGGAATTAAAGGAAACATCAGTGTCTCACTTGAATTGGATCGAGAGACAGAGAGTAGCCCTAGACCCAAAAATGCTTGGGGCGGAAGGGCAAACAGCAAAACACTTAAGCCTTAAGGGGCTTCAGTAAGTGAAGTTCTGTTTGCTCCCTCACCAGAGGTTTTTGGGGATTGCAGCCCCTTTCTATCATCCTCAAGAATTCAGTGGAGAAGGGAAGAAGAAAAACAGTGTGGTGCCATTTTGCCTTGTTTCTCTGCAGGACATCTATGGAGGGGTGGCATCAGAGGTTGGCAGTTCAGATACTAGCTGAGGGCCCAAACTCATCAGAGGCCCCACCTGATCAAGCTGAACAGGTTCAACAATAGCACCCAATCAGGGACTAAGGTGGGTGAGCAGTGCAAGGCTCTGTCCCAAGGCCCCCAGAAATCTGGGGTCAACACTGTCCTCATGACAGGGATCTGTGTGAGCTGCCATGCTGCCCTGAGAACTAGCTCACAATCTGCTGCTTGAAATGGCCTGCTTTACCCTGCTTCATGGTAGGGCTGGCCCTGCAGGACAGTGTCCTAGGAGGCCTGAGTAGATGCAGCCGAGGAAGATAATAATAATAATAATAATAATAATAATAATAATAATAATAATAATAATAATAATAATAATAATAATATCATACAGTATTTATATACCGCCTTTCTGGTCATTGGATTTCTCCTCCGACTTTATTCAAGGCGGTGTACATGGGCAGGCTGTTCTAAACCCCAAAGGGTTTTAACAGTATAATAACGTTCTAATCTTTCATACAACCCTTCATTCAAGATGTTACTTTCACAGTCCATATCTCTCTCTCTCTCTCTCTCTCTCTCTCTCTCTCTCTCTCTCTCTCTCTCTCTCTCTCTCTCTCTCTCTCTGATGTTCGTCTCAGCACGCTTCAGCTGACATAGGCTTGCAGCTCCACTCCCCCACAGAGGCTCTGCAGCTTATCAGCTCGGCGTGCCAGCAGCTCTCCGACAGACTTTCGGCCATCTTGAACTGCTGTCCTGCAGATCTTCAGGCATTTGTGAGAGACCAACGCTCTGCCAACTGAGCCCCAAAGATGGTAACATTGGTAGTCTCAAAAAGTGACAAATAGCTTTAAGAGCATGAGAATTATAAGAGACTCTTACGGCGCAAGCCTGCTTAAGTTACGGGCGGCGCACCTAGCGTTCCACCGCCCGTAACAGTCACAAACATGCCATAAAGCACGTTTGCGAAGTACTTTAGAGCCGGGAAGGCTAGCGCAAGGCCAGTCTTCCCAGGTCTGACACTGGAGCCATCGGTCTGACGCCGGACCCAGGTAGGTCTGGATCCAGCAGGCAGGTCAGCGGATGGGGGGAGGGATGGCAGAGGCGGGGGAGGGAGGGCAGAGGCGGGAGGGCGGCCATAGGTGGGTGGCTGGGCCATTACACAGCCTCCTCCGACTTCCGCCAGCAAAATAGCTGGCGGAAATCTGAGGAGGCCTATTGGCCCCAGCCGCCATTACACTCGGGGAAGAGGACGAGCATCCCCTTCCCTGAGTAGACTTTCTGCCGTGAGCTGCAGGCTACCCACGGCAGAGCCCAGGATTGGGCGGAAGGCCTCAGCCGGCCACCCAATCTGTACGCAGGATTGGGCTGCCCGACTCTTTGACTCTTAGCCAGGAGAAAGTAGTTGGAAACCTTATTGACAGCAATTTCATCACACCTTCCTACTCATTTCTCCTACTCATGTAGTTCTATTAATCTGTAGGTAATCGGAGTCTCTGCGTTAGCAGCCAATTGAATTAACTGACTTCAAAAGTGTGATTTCTATCCAAATATAATGATAATTTTAAATGTAAAAAATGCTGTTTACTCTTAAAAATTAAAATACAGCTTTTGAACACACAACAGTAGCTATGATTTTTCATCTTAATTTGAATCTTTCCCCCCTGGAATTGTTTGTGAATTTAGCTTTCCAAGTCATTGCTATTTAGAGTGTATAAGAATACGCATCTTTCCTCTAGGGAAAAAAACAACTAAAAGTTTATCTTTTGAAAACAATTTCTCTTGCCAAGTTTTTAAGAAAATGTGTGAGAGGGAAAATAGTGAAGACTGATATTCTTCAGTAAAAAGGTTTGATCCAATGCCAATTGAAGAAGGAATTTTACAAGTCTTGTGGCCAAAGTTGCAAGAAATAAGTGGCATGCTGAAGATGAGGTTTTGGTTCCATGGACCTGTGCTGTTCTAAAATCTCTCTCTCTCTCTCTCTCTCTCTCTCTCTCTCTCTCTCTCTCTCACACACACACACACACACACACACACACACACAGAGAGAGAGAGAGAGAGAGAGAGAGAGAGCGCACAATCCTACCCAGCTCCTCCACCAGTGCAACCAGCAGAGGAGGGCCAAACGGGAGTCTTTGGAGGGGGAAGAGGATTTAAATCTCCTTTAAATCCCCCTTTAGAACAGATTTGGATCCCCTTTCCTTTCCAGGGCCTCCAGCTCTTGCTGCACCGGTGGAGGAGCAGGATAGGATTGCGCTGACAAACACATACACATGCACAATTTCAATCATCCTTACAACAACCCTGTAAGTAGGCAGTGGCAGAGCCAGGAGCCCCCTCCCCTGGGCCCTCATCAATAATAATAATTAATTCCAGTATTTATATAACGCCTTTCTTGTCATTGGTTTCCTCCTTTAATTTTCAAGGTGGTTTACAATAGGCAGGCAATTCTAAACCAAACGGTTTCTACAATACAATAACAGCGCAATCCGACTTAACATTTGTGCCAGTTTAACCAGCGTCGCAGCGAGAACGGAAGGCCCCAGAACGGAAAAGGGATTCAAATCCCCTTTGAATTCCTCTTTTGGAGGGGATTTGAATCCCTTTTCCATTCTGGGGCCTCCCGTTCTCGCTGCGACGCTGGTTAAACTGGCACAAAAGTTAAGTCGGATTGTGCTGTAATGTCCTAATCTTTCATAGGACACTTCTTTCCAGGTGTTTCTTTTCATGGTCTGGTCTCTCTCTGGCATTCCCCTCACATGCGTTGACTAACAGGCAACTCCCCCTCACAGAGTGCCAGCTGCAGCTTCCTCTCTCTCTCTCTCTCTCTCTCTCTCTCTCATATAGAGGGTTTTTTGCAGCTTTTGTCAGAGGCGACGGAGTCTCGAACTGCCGTCCTTGGCCTTGACCTTCAGGCATGTAAGGCTGCAGCTCTCCCAACTGAGCCAAACCTCCTGCCCAGCCAATGGCCACTGCTGCCATTTGTCCCCCTGCTTTTGGTCCACCATACTCTCCTTGCTTGCCTGTCCAGAGCAAAAGTAATGCATCAAGAAGAGTGGAGGGACGGATTGTATGCACGCCCACTAGCTCACCACTGGCACTTCACACTCAAGTCCCAAGTCTTTGCCCCGAAGTCTTTGGTTGTGAGTTGTGAGTCCCTATCTATATTTTGGCCACCTAATGCGAAGAGAGGATTCTCTGGAGAAGACTCTGATGCTGGGAAAGATTGAAGGCAAAAGGAGAAGGGGAAGGCAAAGGATGAGATGGTTAGACAGCATCACTGATGCAACGAACATGAAAATAAGCGAACTCAGGAAGATAGTGGAGGACAGGAAGGCCTGGCGGGATGTGGTTCATGGGATCACAAAGGGTCGGACACGACTTAACGACTGAACAACAACAACAACAATCTATATAATGGGGAAAACGGGTTTAAATCTGAATAAAATTCGACTTGTTGTAAAAGGCTCCAAGTCTCGATGTCAAGTCTTTCGAGTCTTTTACAATTTCTGAGTCAAGTCAGAGTCAATAGACTCAAGTCTACATCACTGCTATTGTCCCCATACAGAGAGCTGAGAGATGCTTGCCTGGATGTCTCCCTAGACATGCCCTGCCTTGAGTTTATTGACAGGGATGTCCTTTTCCCACCCATGGCAGCAGCAGCCAATGATGTGGAGAGGAGGCAAGGAGAAGCCCAACCTGACAATCTATGACACCAGTAAATCCTGCTGTGGAACTGGAATTGCCTTTCCCATGAAGTATGACTTGCCCCATCCCTGACATTTTTTTTGGGGGGGGGGAAGCTGAAGACATTTTTATTTTGTATTAGACATTTATTCCGAGTCCCCTTGATTAGTTCCACCTTCTCCCCCCCCCCCCCCGGTGGTTTTTAAGTTTTGCGTCTTGATTTGTTTTGCAGCTTTGGGAAGTTAGATGTTTCTATGTTACATTATGTTTTATTTCTGTTATAAGCTGCCTTGGATCCATTGGAGAAAAACAACTTCTTGGTGATTCTTATTGATGGGGCAGAGAGAGAGAGAGAGAGAGAGAGAGAGAGAGAGAGAGAGAGAGAGAGAGAGAGAGAGAGAGAGAGAGAGAGAGAGGCTGCAGCCCTATCCACACTTAGAATAAACTCCATTGACTATAATGGGACTTACACCTGAGTAGACATGCATAGGATTGGGCTCTCATACAGTAAACTGGATACATGTAGTCAAAGGTGGAGTTTCTTTACATGCTTCTACTGAGCCAGGAAATGGGCAGGGAGTCAATGAAGCTGAAGCTGGGGCTGAGGTAGTGGGCAGGGGGCAGCATTTGGTACCCTGTCTCAGGCTCCAAAGTTCTTGGGCTTCCTCTGATATGAATGCTGCCCCTTGAGTTTCACCAGGCACACTCCTGATCTTTGCTTTAGAGGGAAATATAAGTCTTCTAAATCTTAAGAAGTTACAGTTACAAAAATTAGAGGAGACAAGAACTCATTATAAGTATTCTAAAATCTAAGGCAAGGGGCCTGAAGAAAAAGAAAGCAAGTCCCCTTGGAAAAACAACAAGAGACAGACACTGCCTGTAATATCCGAAATAAACCCAAACAATCTTACCTTGAACTTTGGCATCTTGGTGAATTTGTGGGAAATGGAGACTGTTGATCCCAGCCCTAAGTCATAAGATAACTTTTTCTTTTACTATGGCAGTTTAAAGCTCCCTGGCCTTGGAACCGTTTAGACATTGGCTGAGTAAATTAGCTTCTGCATCGCACTTGAAGAGAGAATCTATATTGTGTTCTTTCCCCCTAAAATCAATGTTTTCCTTTATCGTGATAAAAACAGAAGTACTTTAATGACACACAGTTCAGCTAGTCTATATGAAGGCATCAAGTCTGGTGGTGAAGTGGACTTCTGTGTGCAGCTCTGCACAAAAAAGACCCACAGCACTCTCCCCATAATCTCTGTCTCTACAGTCTTTCCTGGGAGTAAGCCCCATTGAACAGAATGGAACTTATTCCTGAGTAGACATGCATAGGATTGCGGTAGTTGCCTAGAGTCAGGTCATCAAATGATGAGGAAATCTCCCTCAATACCATCCCCAAGTATAGCACTTGACTTTCCCCTTCTCAGGCCTTAGCAGTTGTCAGGGGCCAAGGCAAGGTCGAAGCTGAAACAATCAGGTCAGGGGCCAGAAGTAGAGTGGAATGTGGAGAGTCGGTGGACCAGCTTCGAGGCCAAGACATTATAGACCTTGATGAGCCAGAATTGGCCTGTGGGGTCAGCTGACCATTACTGCAGCCTAAGTGGTACTCCTCCATTGAAATGCTTAGGCAACTGATTTTGCAGAAGAGGCAACGTGTCAATGATGCAGGAGGTAAGAAGACACACGGACCTGGTTGTTGGATGCCCCAGTCTCTCTCTCTCTCTCTCTTTCTCTCTATCTATCTATCTATCTATCTATGAACCATAAGCTGTTGATCGAAAGGTTGGCAGTTCGATTCCCGTGACGGGGTGAGCGCTCGTTACTTGGCCAGCTCCTGCCAACCTAGCAGTTCCAAAGCATGTCAATGCGAGTAGATAAATAGGTACCGCTTGTGGGAAGGTAAACAGCGCTCTGTGTTCCAGCTGCATGCTACGCGCTGCAGCAAGGAGAGTCATGCCGGCCACATGACCACGGAGGCGTCTTCGGACAACGCTAGCTCTTCGGCTTTGAAATGGAGATGAGCACCACACCCTAGAGTCGGACACGACTGGACTTAATTGTCAGGGGATACCTTTACCTATCTTTCTATCTATCCAGTTGCGTTTCTGAGGTTGGGGCCCGACCGTAAGTCATGCCCCGTCCTAGTACCACGTTCAGGAACCAGAGCGAGGAGGCCCCGCCCCCTCGCCAACGGAGCCATTCGCGCAGTGAAGCCGAACGGGCAGGAGACAGGCATGAGGCTGCGCGAATGGCTCCGTCGGCGAGGGGGCGGGGCCTCCTCGCTCCGGTTCTTGAACGTGGTACTAGGACGGGGCACGACTTACGGTCGGGCCCCAACCTCAGAAACGTTGTCCGCTGCGCGAATGGCTCCGTCGGCGAGGGGGCGGGGCCTCCTCGCTCTGGTTCCTGAACGTGGTACTAGGACGGGGCACGACTTACGGTCGGGCCCCAACCTCAGAAACGCCACTGTATCTATCTATCTATCTATCTATCTATCTATCTATCTATCTATCACGCACGCATGCACGCACGCACTTACAGCGATGGATATAAGAGAAAGTATAGGGATGGACTTGGAGGCACCACTAGGGTGGGGGTTAAACCTGCACCCTGTTCCTGATGAGCCCTGTGTTTTTGAGCAGGGATTTCACCTATTTACTGTAACCCTGACTTCAGTCATTGATTTCCTCCCATGGAACTTAATGGAAGCCCCATTGAGAATCAAGTCTATATCCATCTCCATAGTTCTGTACCAAGTTCTGCTTTTGGGTCATGTTGGACCATGATGCTTGAATGTAATGGAGTCTTGGGACTTGAATTATTGAGAGGCAAACATTATACATGTGCTATTCAAAACTTGCATTTGAGAATGTTATATACTGGCCTTTGGACATTATATTGCATTGTTTTCTACTCTTTTCACTCTGGTAGTAGAACAGACCCTGCCTCCACAGGGTCTGGATCAGCAGTAGAGGGGACCCAGCTGAGCACGTTCAGCACAACTGAAGGGAAAGCAACAAAACCATCTCCAAGCTGGCATGTGTCCTTGAAGTACTGATACACTCATAAGCCCAGCAAGCAGCCAGTAGTGAAGAATCAGACAGGGGGAGAGAAAGAAGCCCTCAGCAGTCACAATATTTGCCAAGAAGAGAGATGTTCCCCAGTCAGAATCAGAAACCCACTGGGGGAACCAGAAAACTACATGTAGAGACATCAAAACAGCACGGCAGGTAACATCCTCCCCAGGGATGGGGGTATCGACCCGTCTCTGCGTATCTAGAAGTATCTAGTGAAGAACAGGCACCCTATGGAGAGCAGAGCATCAAACCATGCCAAAGTTCCTTTACTGTTGATTGCTGAAACACATAGAGCACATTGCTGAAGCACATCCTTCAAAAATGGCTCACTGGTTGACAGCAGGTAGCTCAGGGCACCACAGTATATCAGAAAAGAAGGAAGAAGAAAAGGCATTGATGGCGAAGGATCTCTAGCAAATGTTTCCTTTTCCTAAAAAATAACCCATAGGTAGCCTATATGCTGAACATCAGTAGGCTTTGTTGAAGGAGATGAGATTCGTCTCTTAGGGGGCCTCGAATCCACAGAAGCCAATCTTAGTTTGAGTATGACAATGAATTTCATATGGACAGGCTTCACCGAGCTGATGAAGCTGCAAAGAAGGGGGTTGTGCAGCCTGTCACTCTGTTTTATAATCTTCTGGTTCCTACCCAGAAGAAGTAAAGGATCCGCTAAAAGTCCTGCTCCTCAGGAAAGGTGGCAAGCAGAGACATTACTGCCTCATTACAGCAACATCCTGTCTAGGATTCCGGCACCGGAGTGAGTGCTCCAGCGCTGGAAGCCGTCGCAAACATGCCATAAGGTGCACGTGTAACGTGCGCTTACTTGTGCCAGCCTCCCTCACTCTGGCGCCAGGATGAGCATGCAGCCACTGGAGGCAGGTAAGGCTCCCGCCAGCGGCCGCATGGGCAGTCCAGGTGGCAAGGGAGGGGCCATTGGGCGAGCCCGGGAGGGGATGGGGATGGAGTCGGCCATATCCCCATCCCGCCGGGCTAGCTCGGCTGCTACACGGCCTCCGCTGGCAGAAATCTGAGGAGGACAATAGGGCCGACACCCTATTTACACCCAGGGAAGGGGACGAACGTCCCCTTCCCCGAGTAGACCTCCGGCCCGCCACATGGCGATCTGGAGCAGGGATGGGATCCAGCGGGCAGCCCTGGGCCACCGGCCAGATCCTTACACAGGATTTCACCCTTAGTCTCCTCCCTCCCGCTTAAGACCCTCTTACTTGAAGAAAAGTGGCCTGGGGGTGTCACTTTCTTAGAGACATTCTCCTGACAACTTGTCCAATCTAAGCAGGGGTGCCATTAAGGAGAGCAAATGGTCAGTTCCCACCCTACTCTTCCCATATTTCAGACAGCATGTGATGAATGATTCTTTAGCCTGCAAGGCACTTTAGTAACATGCTTAGGAGTTCGTTCAAATGGCTAGCCCAGATTCTGCTACGTTTCCCAATACTGTATCTGGAAAGCTGGATTTATTGCAGAAAGTGTGACCGGGTGACTTTTCAGTCTGCAAATGCACTTCATGCATAGCCACAGCTGCTAACTCTCCTCTTACATTGAGGACAGCAGAAGGAAGAGAGAGACTTGTCACATCAGTATTCTGCTAATGATGGCTTCTTTCCTTAAACGTCCAGGTTGCCCACAGAAGAAAACAGATCAAACGACAAGCAGTTGAATGTAAGGCTTTAGTATACAAGCACCTGGGCTTCATCCTTACACAGAGGGGGTCATGTACTGGAACGTCTGTCACAGGAAAACACTTGTTACATGATTTTTTTCCCCTCTCCACATACACAGAATAAGGAAATGCTTTAAGGCAATATATTGTAGACCAAAAACTCCTTTTGCATTCATGTTGAAAGACCTGTGCTAACTCAGCCTAGCTTCCTATTCAACAGACTTCCAGGGCTCAAAGGGTCGCTAAGAAACACAGAGAGTTCAGCTAACAACTAAAGCAGCAATTTTCAACCTTTTTCATTTCACAGCACACTGAGAAGGCACTAAATTTGTCAAGGCACACCATCAGTTTTTTTACACTTGACAAAGCACACTGCTCATATCCCCCAATGGCCCTACTAATATATGACTCTCCCCCAATCTCCCGCAGCACACCTGCGGATCATTCGTGGCATACCAATATGCCCCAGCACAGTGGTTGAACATCACTGCACTAAAGGGAACGGGCCACCTGGTGAAAATGTCTAATAAAGGCAGGAGGTTTTGGCCCAGTTGGTAGAGTTGCCACCTCGTAAGCCTGAAGATCTATGAACAGCAGTTCGAGACACACCGCTGACAAAAAGCTGTGAGGAGAGAGAAAGCTGCCAGCTGCACCTGCGTGGGAAGAAGACTGCCATCGGCCCAGCATGAGAGGCGAAGGCCAGTGAGAGGCCAGACTGTGAAGGAAACCATCTGGAATGAAGTTGTTCATGCAAGATTGAACATTTATATAATTGTAAAAATCCCCATGAGGGGGTTTGGGAAAGCCTGCCCATGTAAACCGCCTTGGATTAAAATCGGAGGAGAAATCCAATGACCAAGAAAGGTGGTATATAAATACTGTATATTATTGTTGTTGTTGTTGTAGATCGAACCAGCTTTTAAAAATGAAGGCAAACAAAGCATTAGTGGAGATTGGGCTCTACATCAAGGTATGCCAAAGGCAGTTTATATTCATCTGGCAACTATTCTCCACCTTTCAACCAAGGAACTGATTACATTGGACAACATCTTTTAACAAAGGTCATGCCCCCAAGATTAAAGTAGTCATTTCTTATAGATTTTGAGATGCTGAACGCGAAAATGACAATAAAAATACAAATTTGGCTACAGTTTGTGAGAGATCTGCAATGGATAGTTCTATAGACATGTACTGGTAGATGCCTGACGGCACTTACAACACCTATGTATGCACTTCAGACTGCTTCTCCTCAACTAGAGCCAATTGACAGATTTTATTGTCATTTTCACTTTCAGCACATCGAAATTAGTAAACATTAGTAAACATTTCATTTCAGAGGCAAATTGTGTGTTGTCCATTCTTTCTTATGGGGTCACAGAGCATTCTGACCTACTGAGAAATGTGGTTCAGTCTAGTTCAAAAACACACATAAGACGAGGTGGGAGAGGACCATAGGCTTGCTTCCCCCTCATCTCCCCCCCCCCATATTCATGCACTGACTTTCTCTGCTGAAATGTTGCATCTAATTGGACTTGCAGTAGGTAAATAACAAAGTAGGGGGGGAATTCCTAAGAAGCCCCTTTGTAAATCTTTCCAGTGTTAAAGATGAACTTGCTCTGAATACGCCAGTGTAATGTAGGCCAATTTAATAAAGTGAACTTTCTTCAAATATTCATTTCAGCTGTAATAATAACAGCCTACTGGATACTTTTTTATAGCTTTGTTAAGAATATGAATTTTATGGGACTAATCCAACTGAATATTGTACGGGGTTGCAAATCACAAAATAAAATACCTTTCAAAGATAGAAATTGCCTCATTGGGGCATCTTTTATTACTCCATTGAAAGTAAACAAAGGAATATAAAGTAATTCGGGAATATGAAGTAATGTATAAAGAAACAGCATTCAAGATTCTTGCAAGGAAACATTGTCATGGAAAATGACAAGATTTATTTATTTATTTATGTAAAAAAAAGGAAAAGAAAGAAAAGGATTCAACAATTTTTACTAACTATTACAGAAACTCATTTCAGGTCAGAGCAGAAATCTACTTTTGAAGATGAATATAGATTTTATTTTAACGAGAAGAATGTAGAAAAAGAAAATGCCTTAATTCAGGCCAGATCCTACTGCAATTATTTTATTTCATTTGGAAAAAATTGCATTTAATTCACCTTGCTTTACACAGAAAGATATCGGTGTGTTTTAACTATACCATGAACTTTCTCAATTGCCTATAAAGAATCTTGTAAGAGCTGCCATCTTAATATTAAGAGCTAATTTCCCTGCTGATATATATTTCCACAAATCAAGTGGCTGTCCTTGTGGAATAATAACGGGGTTTAATTTTTCAAACTTGTTCAGTGTTACACACACACATCACATGTCATATATACACGCACAAGTCCTTTTGCGCAATATGTAAACAAAGGACATTTAATAGTGCAGATACGGTATTAAAATCTAGTGAAAGGAATCTATTTCAAAGTGTCCCTCTTCTCCACAATGAAACTGGAACACCATCAAACTCAACAGAGTTCCATTCATGTTAAACCAGCACAACAGGATGGTGTAGTGGTTTGGGAGTCGGACTTAGACCTGGAAGATCCAGGTTCAAATCCCCGCTCAGCCACGAAGCTTCCTGGGTGACTTTGGGCCAGTCACTATCTCTCAGCCCTACCTACGTCACAGGGTTGTCGTGAGGACGAAAAGGAGGGGAGGAAATATGTACACCACTCTGAGCTCCTTGGAGGAAGGGCGGTATAAAAATGTGAAAAATAAATAAAAATAAATAAACAGAGAGATGTGCAAGATACATGGCTTTTTTTTAAAAAAAAGGTATGCTTACAGAATTCATATATCTAATAGAGGTCTGAGCAAGACAGACTTGACTTTTTTATATAAAGGAGTGTGCGAGTAAATGTCTTTCATTTGGTTATTCCATTTGCTTTTGTTATTAAGAACCTCATTTGTTTTGCCATTCATTTGATCAAATCACTCTCATTTTGTTGCTCTCTTGTTTGTTTCATTTTGTGTTGTTTTTTTTTACCTTTTTTGCCAGTTCTTGCAGTAGTGGCAGCACTGCACATTTCAGCAGCTACCTCCCAGTGGCCACCGCCTTTGTACTCAGCTGTTGCACCATTTTTCAACCACTGTGCCGCGGCACATTGGTGTGCCATGAATGGTCTGCAGGTGTGCTGTGGGAGTTTGGTGGAGGGTCATTTATTAGTAGGGCCATTGGGGGATGTGAGCCCCCCACCAGCAGCATGGTGTGCCTTGTCAGTTGTCAAAAACTGATGGTGTGCCTTGACAATTTTAGCGCCTTGTCAATGTGAGATGAAAAAGGTTGAAAATTGCTGTTCTAGGCCTACTCGGGGAGGGGGGGGGTTATGGCAACTGCCAGCAGGTGTCAACTTGTTTTCAACAGCTGCTCTTTTTTTTTTTCAGAATGTCCTGGAGCAACATATCCCTGGAGCAACATGTCCTGGAGCAACATATCATATGGGAATTCTGGGTAAAAGTGGCAGCTGCCAGCATAGGCAATGGCTACAGAAATGAGCAGATCGGGCCCGGGAGCGGGCAGGATCAGCAGCACCAGCATTCAAACCCCCTTCCCAGGCCTGATCCGCCACTGGCACAGGTCCAAGTTGATCCGTAACGACTGCTGGGGCTTACCCCGGGGCAAGGAGACAAATGTCCCTTTGCCCTGAGGAGAACTCCAGCAGCCATAGCCTGCGCCGGTGCCGCTGTATCGCCACGTGGGGATTTACATTGGATTGGGCTGCCTGACCAAAGCTGGTTTTGACTTCATGCATTGATATGGTGGAAACCACTCAACATTTTCTCTTTAAAATTTTTTTTGAAAGTTGCCATGCCTGCGTACAACTGAGACCAAAATACTGCAGATAATGACTTACTTCTGTAATACACATAATGATTACAAACATTTTATAGGATCCCCCATGACTAACCAAAGTAGGCGTGTATTTGAATAAGTAAACAACAAAAGGATGTGTAGATGAAAAAACTGGCTTACTGTTATTTAGAGTAATTTATGTTGCATTTCTCCACAGTGAGATCTGAGTACTTAAGATGCTTCTCACAACATATATTCTACTTTTTTTATGTCAGCAAAAGTAATTTTTAAATTATTTACTATTCTCAATTATTAAAGACATTAGCAGGGAATATATAGTTGCATCCTGTTTGAAAATGGTGTCAGTAGCAAGGGACCTTACTGTAGCGCTTGCCTTCTAAATCTTTGATGACAAATGGATTAGGAGGATTGGTGGGTTCTTTTTAAACAAAATAATAATAATAATAATTGTGCTTAGATATTTCCCACGCGGGTCGGTACCATATCTAATTAGCTAGTTAAACTTCTTCAATTGTTTGCATCACCTCAGAACTATCCAAATGCCGCAATCCTGTGTAACTCTTGCACTGGTGTAACAGTAGATTCCCCGGTATAAGAGCATTTATGCCAGTGTAACATGCCGTACGCCGACAGACGCAGGATGGACCCCTCTCGGATGCCTCACATGTGCAGTTCGGACACGGAACGGACACCGACACAACTCCACCGGTGCAGGGGGCACTCTGGGGGCATTCAGACACCCCTGGAATGCCCCCAGCGCTGCCGGAGTTGTTTCAGTGTCCATTCCGCATCCTAACTGCTCGTGTGAGGCGTCCAAGAGGGGTTACGCCGTTGTCCGTCCTGCATCTATCGGCGTACGGCAAGTTACACTGGCATTAGTGCTCTTACACTGGGGGATCTACTGTTACACCAATGCAAGAAGTTACACAGGATTGCGCCCAAAGTTTGTTAACTTAAAAGCAGGGCATGCCTCTGCCTTGCTATTGAAAGCTAGATGTTTTGTTGTACAAAATGGCCAACTCTTGTTGAAAGAGCTCTGCAGTTTGATGTTATCCAGAGAAAAACACCTGAATTTTGCAGACAGCAGGCAAGAGGCAACCTTGAGAATTGCAAGGGTATGTTTTCGCTTTGGGAGGACTCACCTTGCTTCAAGAGTATCACTACTTCTCTGGATGCCTGATACTCCAGCTCAACATGTATTTTTGAACTTAGACACAGTGGCATAGCTAAGGGGGGCGGGGGTGCTGTGCCACCGGGTGCCGCGCCAGAAGCGCCTCAGGGAGTGACACGCAACACACACACAGATGGTGGTTGGGGGGGGGCTTTAATATCTTTAAGGTTGCAGTGGCTCCATGTTCACTCTTATTCCTTTTTAAAAACATTTTCAGTGGCGTATCTAGGGGCATGGCAAGCAGGGCACTGTGCCCTGGGCGTTGTTTGAAAGGGGCACACGTGGGCGCCGCCGCACAGCCACCGACAACAAGCCCCACCCAGATGTACTGTATATAGTATTCCCAAGCCTCCCAGCCGGCTCAAAGCTGAGCCTGCGCCACCGCCAGGTCTCCAAATGCTCAGCCACTCGCGAGGACTGAGTGAAGGAACCTGAGCTGCATCTGGCAGCGGCGGCGGCAGCAATGGCCTGGCTTGGAAGCCCTGAGGCAGGTGCCCGCATTTCCAAAGTACAAGGAAGCTAAGTTGGCTGGCTGGCTGGCTGGCTGTTTGGCTGGCTGGCTGGAAGGAAGGGAGGGAGGGAGGGAGGAAGGGAGGGAGATGTCACGTGATAGAGCAGGGAGGGCAGAGAACGCTCAGTCTAATTTTCAGGCATAATTGCCCTTAAATCCTCAAAACAGATGTAAAGCTTCCCCACACCAACAGCTCTGTAGCTTAGTTGTCACCTATAGTCAGGACTGACTGATTATTCCATGTAGTTTTTCAAACTTCAGCATCCTAGTCATTCAAAGAGATGTTTTCGTAAGATACAACCATCTCTTACATTAACCTGGAGTACATGGCACTTTGCCCCTTTAAGTAATAAGCATTAATTCTTAAATTAAAATGCATTTTTGAAAAATCAATCTTAAGCATTTTAATGGGAAACACATCCTATATATGACTATATGCCTTCAAATTATTGCTGTGAGCTGTATCTGTGCTGCCAATCTGGATTCTGTATATTTGATTATAAGTTAGGAAGACAAAAGCAAAATTGAATCAGTTGTATTGAAAAGCTGATTGCTTTCCTTTCTTGCTCCCTAATATGTATAACTCCTAAAATGAGCATGTTGTGTGTTAGGTGAAGATACTGCTGACCTCAAAGTTCCATTGTGACAAGATCAATGTATTTTTCAAATGCAAAAAGTTCATATTGCTTAAATAATGAAACCCTACTATCCTACCAAGTGCAGTGCTGCTCCAGTGAAAAGAGCAGTTCCAGTGCTATTTGAGCATGGTTTGAGATGAGAGTTCCTATTCCCTGTTTCGATTAGGCTTCTTGAGCCTGGTGTATTGAAAAGCTGATTGCGTTCCTTTTTTTGCTCCCTAATATGTTTAAGGGCACAATCCTGCCCAACTTTGGAACGGCAGAGCAAGCACTCTGCCGTTCCAAGCCATTGCGAACATGCCATAAAGCACGTTTGTGATGACTGGAGAGTAAGGGCGGCCAGTATGGAGGCCGGCCGCCCTCACTCCGCCACCAGATCATCCCCACGGCCGCCGAAGAAGGTAAGTGATTCCCCCCCGGCAGGGGCAGTCCGGGCGACGAGGGAGGGGTCCATTGGCCGAGCTGACCCGGGGGGCAGGGATGGCAGCCGCCCTATCTCTGTCCCCTTCCCGGGCCAGCTCTGCCATTATACGGCTTCCTCCGACTTCGCTGGCGGAAATCCAAGGAGGCCCATTGGGGCCTCCCCACCTTACACCTTACAAATGTCCCCTTCCCCCAAGGAGAACTTGGGGAACAGGGATAGGATCCAGAAGGCGGCCTGGGCCACCCGCCAGCTGCTTACGCAGGATTGGGCTGCCCCTCCTCTAATTAGCATGTTGTGAGTTAGATGAAGATAGCTGCTGGCTTTAAAAGGTATGTAGTTTATTAATTATAAAAGAGTGATTGAAGGAAGAGAACACTTTGATAGTTGGTGTTTTAGTGAACACTTGTAGATTGTTTAAATTGTTTGAGTGTTTTGGATGCTCTTAATTTGGGAAACTATGTTTTTCAACTTTCATGTCAGGACTTTAGTGCTTGATTTGAGCTGTTTACTTCAAACTGTTCATCATTGACCTTGCCCCCCTTTCTAAATTGGTGTTTTTCTTTATATCTTTACTTATTTTCCCCAGTTCTGTTCCATTTATTAGTTGAGTTTAGTCCTAAATTAATTAATTAATTAATTAATCAATTAATTATCTTGTCACAATGGGGGGGGAGTGAAAACATTTCTCAACCCTGGGTACCAGATGACCTAGCTATGCCACTGTTTAGACACATATTACCCCTCTGCAATGATTGGACGTGGAGTATTCTTTGCCCATTCCGACAGAATGGGCTTTCAGGCACCTGATTGGTACGTTCAAGTCAATTGAGGTGGACTTGAATCATGGTCTATCTCAAAGGCTGTCTGACTTAGGATAGACTGAACAATTCAGCTGGGGGTGCATTGCATTGTGTACTGTGGTGACCACAGGTTTGAGCCAGGGTGGTAATGCCTAAGGGGGAGGCAGCAGGGCTCCTGTCTCCTCCAGGGTAGGTGCCCACATTAAAGGTGTGAAGAAGTCCCCTAAGGACCCTCTGCATAGCAATTGTTGTGTTATTTAGTAATTTGGCCCATTCTTCCCAAAGGATATCTGGTCTTGTGTGTACCAGGGCCAAAGGCTAGCAAACTTTAGTACTCAACTCTCACAAGAAAATTGACCCTGTAAATGGCTGCCTGAAACTGGCCTTGCCAACTGAATAGAACAAAATAGACTTGACCTGCTCTTATGCCCAGCAGGACAACTGCATGATCATTGCTGCTGTCTGCAGAACAAACAGCAGAGAAGTAAAGGCCAGTAATAAAAGCTGGCACCGCTTAGGCAAATGGAGAGTGCAAAACAAGATTTCCTATTAAATTCCTTGCCAAAACGTTGAAGGCTTCAAAACAAATCTCTCATCATATGCTAATAACCAACCTTGAATTGTCATTTCCTTTGCAATCTCAGGCAGCAGTCTTAAGCATGCTTCTTAAGAGAGAATGCCGTTGAGAACAACAGGATATATTTCTGAGTAAACAAGCACGGGATTGAGCCATCATTACGACTGCAATCCTAAACATGCTTTAGGATTGGGAAAAAGCCCCATGGAATACAGTGGAACTTGCTTCTGAATAAATGCTTAGGATTGCAGGGTAATGTGATGATCATAAGCATCCATAATGCAGAAAATAATAATAATAATAATAATAATAATAATAATAATAATAATAATAATAATAATAATAATAATAATACACCAGCACAATGACGTTTCTGGTGGCTGTTTCCTGGTATTCTTCTGCATCTTTTTTAGATTGTGAGCCCTTTTGGGACAGGGAGCCATTTAATCATTTGATTTTGTGGTAAACTGCTTTGTGAACATTTTGTTGAAAAGCAGTATATAAATACTATTATTAATAATAATAATAATCTGTATATATATATATATATATATATATATATATATATATATATATATATATATATATATATACCGCCTTTCTAGTCATCAGATTTCTCCTCAGACATTATTCAAGGCAATTTACACAGGCAGACTTTTCTAGACCCCCATAGGGGGGGGGTGTTACAATAATGTTCTATTCGCATAGAACCCTTTTCATTCTCCAGCTGTTTCCCTTCAACGGTGTGGTTATCTCTCTGGCTGCACAGCACACACCTTCTGAGCTTGCTCGACAGTGACTCCTCTCACAGGGGGTTAACACAGTGACTCCTCTCTCACATAGTGGGTTAACACAGGATATCTTAGCTTGTCGGCAGCTTCCAGTTGTCTCGAACTGGTTTTGTCTTTAGCTTGTCTTCAGGCAGCAGCTCACACTAGACCACACCTCCTGCCTAATAGGTCCACTAATGATTAATCATTTCTGTTTTCAGTTTCCGTTACCAATTGGCAGTTTCCCTCACATTCTATAGTCTTTTTAAACTGGTGACTTTACTCTACCTGCTTTACCATCTTCAATCTTCGTGATTGCACATAGAAAAAGCTCCGAGCTACGGAGCGAAACGTCGGTATCTGTAACATACACAGCCTCCGATTTTTAATGTATTTTATTCCTGTCCGGAGCTCTGTTTATATCGGTATCTTCGCACAGTGTTTTGAAGTTATTTTAAATCGTTGGTCTGTTTGAAATAAACTACATGGCATCTTTACCCGTAATTCTAAAGTCTTGGACGAGGTCCTTTTTCTCTATACTGTATATGGAATGTTCCATTCCTATGACATTTGTAAGAGGGGGTCCCCAATCTAGTCCAGCTTCCTGTATCTCACAGTGGTCCACCAGATGCCTCAGGGTGCACACAAGACAATGAGATAACTGTATCCTGTTGCCACTCCCTCACATCTGGAATTAAGAGATAGCCCAATATTAACACCAGGAGGTTGCTTATACCCATCACGGCTTATACCCATCACGGCCTACGATGTAACCTGTGATGCAAAATTTCCCATTTCTAAAACTGCATCATTTCATAGAACCAATTAGCAACATATGAATAGATATAATCTGGACAAATTGTCATACTAATTTTAGCCCATGGAAAAAAACTGCATTTATAATTATTATATATGCATACATGCTTGCTAGGGATAAATACAAATACAAATACATAACTCTTTTTGGGCATGCTAAAATGAGTATGTTCACAGTTTTCAGCGCCTTCATTTTTTTTCCTTAAAATTTAAACCATGTAATGAAGTGGATACTACGGAGTTGTTATGTCTTAAAATATTTACAAGCATTCCAATAAAAATAATTTCCAAGTAAAGCTTAGAGATTGGTGGAAATTAACATTTATGCAACATTAAGTGCATTTTATTCAATATTTCTCTAATCAAATATTTCAATTTGAATCCTTCGGGCTGTTGGAAAGAGATATTTATACCACATGTAAAATTAGCAGGGCACAGCCCTGTAGATGTTTGTTTGCTAAATATACGTCAAACGTGTTAATTAGTTCCCCATTAATTTAGGGCATCAGAACATATTCTGGAAAACTCTGTTGTCCGGCTGTGACCCCGTCCGGGAACACGGTGATGCGCCGGGTCGTGACCGAGCGCCGGGCACGGACATGACACCGAACGGACTCACCTCCGGACTCGCCTTCCCCGTTACGATGAAGCACCCACGGGCCGGGGGGAGAGCGACGGACTCACTCGAGGCCAGAGATTGGCCTCGCCAAGAAGACGACGCCAGGGACACTTTCCCCGGGACGAGGCCCGGTAAACAGCTGCGCTCTAGCGCTGCTGTCTCCTCGGCGGGGCAGGGAGGCCAAGCGACGCCAACGCCCCTCCCTTACTCCGTTGCCGAGAGGCCTGAGGCCCGAGCCGCGGCCGGCGGCCAGGCTGAAGGCGGGGGAGGTGCTGAAGAGGCACCATGTGACCCCTGAAGCAACGCCGACAATGACGGCATGAACGATAGGCCGGCCGGCCTGTCAGTACCCCACAGGGCATGGTGGGATTGGCTCCAAGGGTGGGGGAAGGACCGAAAGGGGCGGGACCTGAGGTTGACCCAGGGTATAAAAGCAGAACAGGCCAGTGATGAAGTGGCTGGCTAGCAGGTTGGTACATAGGAGCGACAACCTGACTTTCTATACTCCAGCCGGCTGGGGTGAGGACCCGGTGAAGTAAACCCCCTCAACCCCAGCCCCGTCTGAGGCCTAGCCAAGAGCAGTGGAGTCTGGGTCGACCTGGCCCCTCAGAACGCTACTAATATACTGGGTAGACCTGACCACCAGGAATCAGTCTTATAGCCGCCCGCGGGTAGACCTGACCCTCCCAGAAGACTTCGGTTGCCTCCAGCATGGGTAGACCTGCCCACTGAGAACTACTCGCTCTCTACAGAGGATCTGCAGGTAGACCTGTCCTCAGGAGACCACTACACCGGACACCAACAGGTGGGTTGACCTGTCCAGTGGGGAACTATTTAAAGAGGACTGTCGGCCTGGAGGTTGACCCCTCCCCAGGGGAGCCCTTTGGGGCCGAAGCCGCCTTAACTACCCCCTTACCGGGGTCCCCCACTAGCGCCCACCTACATCTGTTTCCAACATTCCTTCAAAGCCCACATCTTTGGTTTCCCAACTATTCTAATAGACACTATAGTTATGCCTTCAAGAAGAGCAACTTGATGATGAACATACCATTGGTTGGCCGTTCGGATTAGGTGTATTACTTTTTCTGGAAGAGGTTGAACTTCCTCTGAAGAATCCTGCTCACAGTGTAGGGGCGCTTCTTGATCTAATATTGTTTTTGGAAGTTCAAGTAACGATGATTTCAAGGAATGCTTTTGACCAACCTTGACTAAGATTCCAGTCTGTTCAGAAAACCTTGGCCCTGCCTTGACCACTGTCATCCATGGGCTTCTTGTCCCCAGGTTGGATTACAGGTAGTCCTCACTTACCATTGTTTCGAAATCTGTCATTTCATTTTAACATCATTGCTGAAGCTGAAGCTGAAGCTGATTCCGGGTCACGACTCACTTCCTGGTTCTATTCTCGCCCGAGAATGCCTTGCAAGGCATTCTGAGGTGAGAAGAAAGCATAGGAAGTGAGTCACGGTCCCAGAAGCAGTTTCTGCAGCCCGCCAGAGACCTCAGAGTGTCACTGAGCCGCCGGTAAGTATTTTTTTTATTAACATTGTTTTCACTTAACGTCGCAGTTTCACGGAACCTATCTGCAACGTTAAATGAGGACTTCCTGTACTTTAACACGCTGCATGTGGTTTTTACTAAGAGAGCTGCATGGGGTATTATTAATAAATGGGTTCTCTCAAAAAGAAAGGGAAATCAGCCCTTACTGCAGCTTCCAGAGAAAACACAGCTAGAATGATAAAAGCAGCTTCTGTTAATAAAGGAATCTGAACTGGGTGCAAATCGGCCTTGTGCAGAAATAACAGAAAACCCCTTTTAAAGAATAGACTGGGAGAGAGGAAGAGAGTTTCCAATCAAAGGATGCAGATTAATTAAGAAAATGAACAACTATCAGAAATTATTATTATTATTATTATTATTATTATTATTATTATTATTATTATTATTATTATTATTAATAATAATAATAATAATAATAATAATAATAATAATAATAATAATAATAATAATAATAATATCCTATTCCTGAATGAGTAATGGTATCTGGAACATCTCCTTGGTGTGCAGCCAGGAGTTTGATGGGCTTGATTGAGTTAAGGTGTGTCCTTCCAGGAGGGCACAAAGTCTCATTCCACCCAACTGGAGAGGATCCTGAGGGACAACAGGTATGGCAGGGTGTCGGCAGCAATGCTGAGGTTATTGGTGGGAGAGACATTCCGGAAAAGGTGTTTGAAAAGACTGTCCAGGTGGCCTAAAATGGCCCCTGGGCAGTTTGGCTTAATTATTCAGGAAGACTTGCGTGCTTGCAAATGAGATTATGCCAAGGTGGAGAGCAAGACCAAATTTACAAGAACTTACCGGAAGGTGACACAAAAGATGTGCCTCAGTGCGGCAGCTTTCCATTCCTAACAATGGCCCTTATTCAGCATGATTTCGATTAGAGGGAGCTATGCCTCACCCCCTCCCAGGCAAAGTCCTGGCTGGCTCTCAGGCATATCAGCTAAGGAACCAAGATGGAGTTAGGAGAGACTGTGCACGTTTTGAAAAATGAGGTCTTTGGCAAGGCCTTTGGCAAGGCTCTCCCTTTCTCCCATCTGAGGGGAGAAAGGAGGAAAAAAAAAGGTTGGAGGGAAGATGTTGTGTAAGAAAAGTCCTAAATTTTTACCCTGAACCCTAAGCTTAGAAGGGTAAGTTGAGAAGGGTTTAGAGAAGGGATTGGAGATAAAAGCAAGAAAACAAGAAGCTCAATTATAGTTACCATTCCAGGAGATAGCCTGCCAAGCCTTGGTATGCAGTCGCATCACAAGGACGCGCGTCACCCCAGAACGGGGTGCGCGCGTCACCTTTAAGGACGCAGCTCCGCCCCCACGCGTGACGTCACACGCAGGCGCAGAGCACCCCCCGCGCCGTTTTTGGCTCATTTTTGAGCCAAACGGACGCGAGGGCGGGCGGGCCCAGCTCCAGCGACAAAATGTAAGTGCCAGGGGGACACGTGTCATCCTTGTGCGCGTGTCACCCCCGGGCGGCCCGCCCCGCGCGCTTCTCTTTGTCGACACCCCTGTTGGTATGCTAGGTTCCATGCGACATTTGTGAGACGAATATGTTTTATTCTGACATACAATGAATGCAGCTGAAATACAAATGCAGGCAGAAGTAAAACAACAGGAGGTGGCAGTTTTCACAACACAATGAGATGGGAATTTGCAACCTCATCCCTTTTCCCAAAGTACATGACCTGGCATCTTGGTAACAAACAGAGATCAAGGTGGAATTTTGAGAGCTTGACCTGAGTTTTGAAAGACAATGAGCAGAGTTCATTCGATGGTCCATTGATGTATATAGTGACTTCAGGAAAATAGTCCAGACATGCATTTACATAGCTAATAACAATTGATTTTGGCAGGCAGAGTTGTCTGGAATGTGCTGCCTGGCATGAGTTTATAGGTGCTTGAGGTACCGTCCATAGCTCATAGGTTACATGAATATGAGAGAATGATACCGAATAACATAAAATACATCACCGGTGTGTGGTAGGGTAACAGTCAGGTTGCCCTCAAAAACAGTTCAGAAACTTACAGCCCAAACCTATTCTTGGCCAGCCCATAGCATGCAGTGGCACCAACATGGCCTCCACTGCATGCTATGAGCCCTCAGGAGACCATGTCATTGCAGAGGGTAACCAAGATAATGTTTTACTTATCTATTCTGCCACATCATGGTCTCCAATGGGCCTACTTGGATCTGCCCCAGCCCTATGAGTGGCATACATCCGAGTGTGCCCAAGGGGGCATGTTGAGGCCTGGGGCATTCAATATCAGTGCTGCCACTGCTGCCACTATCCACTCCCTGCCTTCCTCGACACGCCTCAAGCTAGCCTCAATCCCTGCCCCAATCCTCCCCCTCCCCTCCCTTATCCTCCCTCTCCCCACCTATGACCCACCCCCTGCCACTAACTTCTGATACCAGCGGTGGCTGAGCACTCCAGTGGCATGTGCACACACTCGCCAGCCACTCACTCTGGCAGCCTCATTCCACACACCATCACTGTGGCTGCAGCACCAGCGCCCGAGCCTTCTGTCAATGGAACGTGAGTTCCACCAGCAAAAGGCCTGGGTAGGATTGGGTCGTAAAACTGGTGCAAAACTGGTAGGTGTTTTGGGTCGTAAAACTGGTAGGATTGGGTCGTAAAACTGGTGCAAAACGCAGTAGGTGTGGCAGGTGAGGCAACCCCGCCCCCTCGTAGTTCGCAGTAAAGTTTCATAACCTAACCAGGTGATTGGGTGTGTGCTACCCATTTACTCAAGTGCAAGCAGGTAGTACACGTGTAACCCCCCAATAAGGCTGCGGAGCTTTACCGTAAACCACAAGGTTGCCTCACATGTCATGCCTGCACCACACGTCTTTGACGCAAACCCTGAGATTTCTGGTGCATGGCCTGATGGTGTCACAAGCCTCATAATAAGGCCTTTTCCATCATGATGACTTGCTTGTGGAACTTCCTTCCACTAGAAATTGAGATGGCCCTGCCTAGGTCTACGAAAATAGATGGGTCTTCAAGTTCCTGGCAGGTCATGATACATGGCTAACGATAGACTACATTTGGTATGATGGGTCACATGTTGTGTGAAGTCAGTATCCTCACAAGCACAAACACACAAATCTATCACTCCTGAGGATGTGAAGGCAATGAAGCTTTTTATGCAGAAGTGTTGTGCAGGGTTTTGTTTTTCTTTGCGGGTTTTGACACACATACTCAAGAAATAATTGCTGTTTGAAATGCTGCTCAGCTTTGTTTTGACAGTTCCTTATTTGGAAGACACCGAGCTTGTTTAACAATGCAGAAACTATTGGGAGAACTTTAGGGAATGTTAAATGCACATTTCCATGCTGCTCAAATGAAGATTGTTTCTCCCCATGATAAGCAGAAAACCTGCAAGAGGTTTCCTTTTTTCTTTTTGCCATTGCCTAAATGTGGGTGGATGCGGCCCTCTGTGTGACACTGGACATTGTGACAGTCAGTTGTTCAGAGCATTTGGGTAGGATTAGGTTCCCACTACTGTCTCTGGCTAGGACTTCAAAAGACCTTCTCCTGCAATAAAACCCACTGTGCCATATTAGATGAAGAAACCCTGGCTTTTCAGAGATACGTTTCCAGATATTGAGTTGTAACCTGCTGTCAGTAGAAGAACTAACGTATAATGATCTTCACTATGTGTGAACACAATGGAATAAACCTCCCTCCTTCACTGAAAGTCCATCTATTCCAGGAAAGCTGTTGCTCAGCCTCTGAGATCTGAACTGCACATTACCTCAGCAAACACTTCCAGATATGTGCAGGCCAAGTTACACTCATGGGGATGGTTAGTCTTTGCAGAAGAGAAGTGGGGTGGGGGTAGGAGAGGGTAGTGCGTAACCTTTCCACTACCCATCACTTTTCTCCTGCATCCCTCTCTAGACCCCGGTAGCCATTTCAGGGACCTGGTGGCCATCTTAAAAGACCTGTTAGCATCTTCTCTGTGTCTCTCATACCCTGGAACTTGTCAACTTTTCCTGCTGAGCTGGTTCCCATGAGAGGATGGGCTGTTGCCATGAGAACACGGGCTCAAGGCAATGACCAGCTGCAGCTTTCCAGTATTATCAGGGTGGGAAGGTGGTTATCAGTGAAGTAATGAGAAGGTAAATTCTGTAGTGCTCTTCCCAAAACATGCTTACCCTTTATTGGCGCAGTTGTGTGCCCTAATTAATGACACCTGTTCGTTAGGCCCTTCCTTAATGATGGGAATATGTTACACACATGACAACTGATTGATCCTTGTTATGGGAAGCAGTGTCAATTGTTATGAGAAGTAGCTATACTTGCTGTATTGTTGCCAACTGCCTATTTTAGCTACGCTTTACTGAACCTATATAAGTCATGCTTTAGCTTATCCTGGTCGCCTCTTGGACCTAGGTGTTTGAGGTGCTGATTGAAAATGCCTATGTACGTGCTTTTTGCTTGAAACCTTAGAAATAAAGCTCTTTATGTGCCTGCTTGGAGCCTTGTATGTTTGCTTCCTCAGAACTCAAAAGAACATCCCCGAGCCCATAGCTACGGCCCGGAACACACTCCCATCATGCTGTCCCCCCCCCCCAAAAAAAAACCACCAGACTTAGTTCCATCCGTGTCTCCAAGTTGGAGGAGAATCACAACTAAAGCAGCTGAGAAGAGGGGTTGGGGCATACATAAGTAAATAAGCAAACAGGGGAAGGGTTAAGCACCCCCCCCTTGCTGGTTATGCTCTGCCCCTGTATTAGCAATAGCTGGAAAACACAAATTTGCCATGCAAGGTGTTGTTCCACTCATATTCCTTATATCCACGCTGAATCAATACTCAATTACACATAACTGCATTTCCTCACAGTCATCTCTTGTTATTATCCCCACTTCTCTCTTTGGGTAGTGGTTGTTGTTTTTAGTCTCCCTCACTGCCCAATTGTAGACTGTAAGATCTTTGGAGGAGATCCCAAAAAAAACTGTTATTTTTGGCTTAGGCTCAAGTTAGGCAGTAAAAAGATATGTGGCTCTAGCGGCGTCCCTGGCAACCTGTAAGTAGTATGGCGGTGTCACTGTAGCATCATCATGTCACCGCTCCATCACCAATTGCTTCCCGATTACCGGGATTTGGAGGGGATTTGGAGCTGAACAGGGCCAAGGGCGGATGGGAGGGCCCTTCAGTGAAAAAACAATTGCTGAAACGGAGCCCTGCTCGCCTCGTCATGGCTGCAGACTCGGGCGGCGAAACCGTCACCCACCGCACGACTGCCGCCTGGGCCACCCCCCACGCCATCCTTGCTATGCTCCCATCAAAAGCAGCAACCCCAGTCACATTAAGTAAAAGAAAGCATGCACAGAGAACATCATGCCCCCCAAGAAGTGCCAGTCAATGAAGTCAGGATGGGTTATAGGCTCAACTTCCAGATACATGTATTGAAAAGCATGGTCTGATGTGTCTTCTTTTACTTGACATTACCAGGATGGTGTGGGAAGGATATGCAGGATTGATGCTCTTGACAAGTGCCTACAGGGTGGGGTCTTTTCTTATCCACCCCTAGCCTTCAGGATGGGGTGGGCTATAGATCTGAATAAATGCATTATTAGACATTAAACCCGCAGAAGTTATTTAAGTGCAAATTAAAAAACAAAGCATAGAAGTGGCACCAAACTACATTTTCTTTCTGTTTGCCGTTGAGAAATGTTTTTCCTTAGTGTGCAGGTTCTTTCTAGTCTGGCTAGACTATTTTCTTTATATTCCAATCATAATTACAGCGCAGTATTAGCATAGTCATATGAATCTCTCTCATCATAGCTAGGCACTGAATATATAATACACCTGTAAACTAATATGAAAATCTGATTTCGAAGCAAAAGATAAGAAAGTAATATATTCTGGGTAATATGTAGGCAAAAAAACCCACCAAAAGCAAAGCCACTTTAACCTAGATTGCAATGGTTCCAACATTTATTTATAAGGCAATCCATGTGCTAAAAATGGGCAAGCAAGAGGTACTAAAATAGCTGCCTTAAAAGCATTCATCTTCCTATTTAAGGGCACATGAAAATGTATGCAGAGCTGCAAGAGCCTGCTGGCCTATATAAAGGAGGGCAACATGCTGCCAAAAGAGCCTGTTCACAATAACAAACCATGTCATTGTTTTAACACCACGGCAAGGCCTCTAGCCAAATTTGGGGGCACAACAGCATTTGGAGATCTGTATTCCACTGTCCTGAATAAATAGGCATTCAGCAATGAGTAAAACTGTTTTTCCTTCTGTTCAAATTATCGTGGGACACTCCTTTTGGCAGGTCTACAGAACTTGCAAACTATCAGGCAAAATGCCGCCGACCAGCCTATGTACAGCAACCCTCTCAAACCGGGGACAAAATCTCCTGGTCTTACTGAAAAAAAAACACAGGGGTGGGGTCTCTCTTCAGTCTGTAGATAGGAGTGACACTGCTACTTTGTAACTGAGAGGCTACCGTACATTCAGCCAGGGGGAGGGTCATCAATTATATATAGGCCATCACAGCATCGAGTACTTCAGCATCATTCTCTGAACATGAGATGTCAACCCAATTTCACAGGTGCCCAGAAGTTTGCTAAATAAGGTCAAGTGATCTTGATATGAGGAGAGCAGCATTCCACTTAGCCAACACTGGTGCCACATTGCTGGGCAAGGGCCCAACAGTGGGCCTGCCCCCAAATGGTGTTTCGGACTTTACCACTGCCATACATACTTTCAGGGGTTGGCCCAGCCAGGTGGACCCCCAACCTGTCTGATCCCAGAGCCGACACTTGCATCTGGCTCCCAAGGATTCCAGCTTCAATGGCTGCTCCCACTACTACCAACACAGAGCTACTGGAGAACCATCTAACCCTGAGTGAAGGAGACAGAAAGCAATGCACCCAATGAGCTGCCCACCACCCACCTCCTGGTGACACCAACTCAGAAGGCCCCTTCTTCTCCCAGCCGCGTCACCTGTGAACATGGACTAGGCAGGCAAAGAGTCAAAAGTTAACTAGTTTATTAAAAAGTCAAAAGAAAAAAAAATAAAAATTGGGGGGCAAGGAGGTAGAAAAAGTGCTACAGAGGGTCCCAACTCACAGATTTTTGAGTTATGAACCTCTGACTTACGAACGGGTTTGGTCAGGGCTTTGAAGCAGGCACAGCTGTGAAGATACCAGCAAAGCAAGCAACAGAAGCTGCTCAGAGACAAACTGGAGCAGCTTGATAACTTTGAAAATAGCAACCTCTTGCTATGGCAACAGGGGAAAACAGCAGCTCAGTAACATTGGATAACTCTGAAAACCTGGAAATTCCTGAGGGCAGAAGGGAGGGAGAGGATGAAGGAAGCAGTCAGTCGGTGTGACCAAACGTTGACTAGGCACAGGGGGGCTGAGACATTGCAAGGTGCAGGGGAGCATCAATACGGTAGGAGAAAAAGTGGGCCCTGAATAGAAGCGACACCAACAACAGAATGTGAAACACAGCAACACTTTAGCTCTATTGAGTAGGGAAGGAGAGAGGGGAGGGTTAACGCCAACTTTGATCAAGGCCCCCTACAGCCGTCATTGACTCTCTTTAAAAAGTAAACACAGAGAAAATTTTACAGTCAATAAACAGCCCAGTCCTATGGAAATCCCCCACACAAGTGCAGCCATGCCACCAGAGCATGTGTTGCATCTTAAGAGGGGGGCAACAGCCGGGAATTGCTGGCACAAGTCTGAATGGACCCAGGTAGATGGATCAAGGCTGGGAAGGAGGATAGGATATCGGCTGAGCTGCTGCTGCCCCTTCCTGCCCTCAACACATCCGATCCCCATTCCACCCCATCCCTGCCCTGTTCTGTCCACCTCCCACCTCATTCCACCCACTGTCCATCCCCTGCACCAACTTACCAGCGCTGGTAAGCCAGGCTTACCACAAGCAGCCGGCTGGGACAAAGATGGCGGTGGCAAGCAGCGGCAGGGAAAGTCCCAGTGGCCACGAGCAGCCAGCCGGGATGAAGATGGTGGAAGTAAGCGGCGGCGGCAAGCAGCGGCAAGCAGCGGCAAGCAGTGGCAAGCGGCAAGCACTGCGGGATTTTTTAAAGGGAAAAAATGTAAGAAGTTGTATTTATTTATTTGTTTGTTTGTTCAGAGATTTTCCCAGCCGGACACGCCCCTTTGTGACATAACGTCTGGCCGCGCTGACCGGACATGACCCTTTGTGATGTTACTTCTGGCCACGCTGGCCGGACACGTCCCCTTGTGACTTCCGGTGGAAGTGACATCACTGTTCCTTGCCATGCTCCCCATAATGTCACTTCCCCCTCGGTTTGCCTCCCTGAAAATTTGGTAAGCCTACCTCCGCGGATACTGGGATCTGCAGAAGCAGAATCTGCAAATAATGAGGTCCCACTGTAATTAAATCACTCCCTCTCCCCAAAGGGCTCACAATCTAAAAAGCTGCAGAAGGAACCCCAGCAAACAGCCACTAGAAAAGACACATTGCTGATACGAAGACAGTTCTTCTCCCCCTGCTAAATATAAGAGACGCACAGTAGCGTCGGTGCGCGCGCGTCTCCTGATAGCAGGGCACACACGGCGTGTCACCCCCACCCCTAGGGTGACATGTTGGTGGTGCACGTCACCCTAGTGCTCCCCAGCCCTGTGCACCCCTGTGCGCCTTGTGGGCATACGCAGGGCCTCGGCAGAAGCGGCCGGACTGCCGGCCGGGTCTTCAGACGCTCCGAGGCCTTCTCCCAGAGGCCGGGAGAAGGCCAAGGAGCGTCCGACCCAGCCGGTGGTCCGTCCGCTTCTGCCAAGGCACTATGCGGCTTGTTTCCGCATTTTTGCACATGCGCAGAAGCTGCTGAGGGCAAGGGAAGCCCCTTGCCCTCAGAAGCATTTTGGGCATGCGCAAAAATGCGGAAACAAGCCGCATAGTGCCTCGGCAGAAGCGGACGGACCGCCGGCTGGGCCGGACGCTCCGGGGCCTTCTCCCTGAGGCCAGCGCGCGTCACCCCGCGGTGGCCCGCCACCCCCGCCATGGTCCAGTGACGCGCCTGGAGACGCACCACTTGTCAAAGTACCTCCTTGCCCAGTTAGCAGGGTGACATTAAAATGTACATGTGACATTAAATGTATGCTGCATCATTAAATGCATAATTTGCCCTGTTTGGGCTCAGTTTTCCTTTCATCAATAAACGTGAGAGTGGGGGGGGGGGGTGAGGCTGATCTTGGTAAGTTGGGTCTGTAGCATGGCAGTTCTTACACTTTGCCCCCATTATGGCCCTGTTCACTACAGTCTCTAGACAAGCAGGTAAGGGAGATGGGGTCTGGCCTCAGAATGGAAAGTTTCAATGTATTTATCGGGCATTTGTATGCTGCTTTTCCACTTCCTATGTGGCCCTCAAGGCAGCTCACATTGGTTAAAGACGCAGCTTCCTTCTTCTCATCCTCCTCTTCCTCCTCACAGACAATGGATGTTAGTTTCTCTGAGAGGGCAAGAGACACAGTTCAGCTTTAAAACCACAGCACGTTTAGGAGACGATGGCGGATCCTGCCTTGCTACCTTTCCTCGTCCTTTTTCCTTCTTGCCTCTCTCCCTCCTGTTTTTTAAGACCGAGGGAGAGTAGGAGCCAGGCAGTTTTCATACCAGCACAAAGGCTTTTGTACTTTTTAATTCAAACGGCCATTAGTCTGCGGAGACTGACAATGAATTTGCTGTGATTCATCAAGCTCTGCTACTTTTCTGGTCAGTTATAGTGGATAATAGGAGAAAGTCGAAGGAAATGTTTTCAGAGAGTCACCCTTACTAGCTTCTGGAGTCATCTCTGTCTAGCACCTCTCATTACTCTCTTTTATTCAGACCAGCCAGAATGAAGTTGAACCTTGGCTAATGCAAATTTATCCAAACGGGAGAAGTTAAGGGGGAAAGGGTCACTTATTTTTCTTCAGGCCAAAAGTGAGGTTGGTTTCTATTTTTACTTAGCCAGTGACATCTTTTCTCTTGGCTCCAGTATGACGACACCGTAGAGAGGGCTTCAAGTCGATTAATTAGCTCACATTTTCCAAGGTACCTGTGGCATCTCTGTGCAGTGTTTTCGTTGCTTAGATGTTTTCACTGAGGGTAGTAATGCAATAAATTAAGGCAGAAGGCTGTCTTGTTTCTATGAAGCTGAGAGTCCATGAAAATTCATGGGGATCATTGTAGCAATTTTTGACAAGTTCTTTGAAATACTGTAACTGAATCCTGAAACATCCTTTTTCCTCTCTCTCTCTCTCTCTCTCTCTCTCTCTCTCTCTCTCTCTCTCTCTGAGTTTACTACAACAACTTCTAGACAAAACATTATAAATCTTCCCCCCAAAAACCCCCAGACAAATCCAAAACCCAGGAATCCTGCTTCAATGATGAAATTAAAAAACAAAACAAAGCAATAACCTTGTAAATCCAACTGAAATTGTTTTCCAAAACACTGTTAAATGTGGGAAAGCTCAATCATGTCATTGAGGGCACAATCCAATCCTACTTATGCTGCTGTTGTAACCAGTGGCACAGCGAAAATGGGAGGCCCCAGAACGGAAAGGGGATTCAAATCCCCTTTAAATTCCCCTTTTGTAGGGGATTTGAATCCCCTTTCCGTTCTGGGGCCTTCCGTTTTCGCTGCACCACTGGTTACAATGGCGGGGTAAATTGGATTGGATTGCGCCTTGAGACTCATTGAAAAGTTATGCGTGTATCACTGGAGTTGTCTGCAACAGACCTCTTGAAACCTTTTATAAGGGAGGGTTGTTCTTTTGTTTTTCAGACTTTCTACTTTTCAGGCTACCTTGCCTGCCAGCCCATGCAGGGTGAGAGCTGTCAGTCAACCAGTAAAAAATACACAGCCTTGCCAGTTGTCTTGCTTTGAGGCACATAGGAAGATGCCTTGTTCTGCTGGACCTCTCAGCAGCATTTGACTCTATTGACCATAGTGTCCTTCTGGGTCAGTTGGCTGGGTTGGGAATTAGAGGCATCATTAGTGGCTCTAGTCTTTTGTGGCTGACAGATTCCAGAATGTGATAGTGGGGGACTCCTGTTCAGCACCCTGGATGTTGGCTTGTGGGGTGCCACGGGGATCGATTCTGTTCCCATGTTATTTAACATGTACATGAAATTGCTGGGAAAGATCATCTAGAGCAGGGGTTCTCAACCTTTGGAGGTCCAGGTACCCCGTATCACGGTCCAATTTTCTGAAGTACCCCCTGCTAATTAACTGCTAATTAATTGGATTAATTAATTAATTAATTAGATAATTAATTGTTAAATAAAAAAGTACTAAAACAATTTTAAATGTGAAAAAATGTCTTATTTAACTCGTGTGTGTGTGTGTGTGTGTGTGTGTGTGTGTGTGTGTGTGTGTGTGTGTGTGTGTGTGTGTGTGTGAGTGAGAGAGAGAGAGAGAGAGAGAGAGAGAGAGAGATATGCAAGGATCTCTTTTTTCTCCCCAAGTCACACTTCCCAAAATCAGCTCCCAAAGTACATTTTCCAAAGTACAAAAATCAGCCCAAAACCAAAATCAGAGACAGAAGGGCTCTGAAAAAACAAAAAAATCCATGTTAATTAACACTTAATTACCTGCTGATGGGGCAGATAAGGGGCAGGGCTTGGCTTACCCCCAGCAAGAGTTCTGCGTACCCCTAGGGGTACCCATACCACAGGTTGAGAACCTCTGATCTACAGTTTTTGAGTTGGGTACCAACAATCTGTGGACAGCCTAGAGTGTTGTCTGGGGGGTGGTAGGGAACTGGATGAGAGTTAACAAGCTGAAACTCAGTCAAAACAAAACCGAGGTCCTCTTGGCCAGAGTTCCAGCCTGTTCCGAATTCGCTTGCACTCCTTGTGCAGGAGCAGGCTCACAATTTGGGAGTTCTGGATTTCTTGCAGCTCTTAGATAATCTGATGGTAGCAGTGGCCAGCAGGAACTTTGCTCAGCTTTCATTGGTGACTCAATAAGACCTAACCACTGTGGTCTGTGACTTCTGATGCCCTGATGACATAAAGACTTGATTACTATAATGTGCTTTACATGGGGCTTCCCTTGAAGACATCCAAGAACTGTATTTGGTGCAGAATGTGGCAACTCGTGTGGTCACAGAGGATTGGCAGTTTGACTCTGTCACGCTGCTGCTCCTGCAGCTGCACTGGTTGCCAGTTTATGTCTGGGTGCAATTCAGGTGCTGCGGTTGACTTCTAAAGCCCTTTCTGGCTCAGGATCAGGGTATCAGACAGACTGACTCCTCCTGTATGAAATGACCTGCCTCCTGAGGTCATCTGGGAGGCTCATTGGCTGAGGCTAGATTGGCAGCAACAAGGGGGAGGGCATTCTCTGTGGCAGCACCATAGCTTTGGAACTCCCTTCTACTTGAGCTGCGAACTGCACCCCATTATCCTTCCAGTGGGGATTAAAGATTTTGCTGTTTCTTCTTGCCGTTCAAATCCCCACTCAGCCCCACCTACCTCACAGGGTTGTTGTGAGGACAAAAAGGAGGGGAGGAAATATGTACACCACTCTGAGCTCCTTGGAGGAATGTCAGTATAAAAATGTGAAAAATAAAAATAAAAATTTTTCCCTTTAACTGTGCTCAGCTACTCTTGTTCTCACTAGTGTTTTTGTGCTGCTGTTATTTTATTGTATTACTGGAGTTTTATGTTTTAATTTTTTATTGTTTTTAATATTATGTTGTATGCTGCACCTTGAATGCAAGAAGAAAAGTGGGGTATAAATGTTTCAAATAAATAAATATACCATTTGGGACCATTGTTCCACCCAGCTCGGTATTTCTGCCACTGAGCTATAGCTCCTCCCCAAGCTTCATGGTTTAGGGAGTCTAGGTGCCAGAAAAGCTAGTGAAAAGTCTCTCTCCTGACATTTTTTAATCATCATCATCATCTGTATTTATATACCGCCTTTCTTGTCATCGGATTCTCCTCAGACTTTATTCAAGGCGGCTTACGTAAACAGACTTTTCTAAAACCCCATAGGGATTTTTACAATAAATGTTCTTTTTGCATAGAACCTTTTCCTTCTCCAGATGTTTTCTTTCAACAGTGTGGTATATCACTGGCTGCACAGCACACACCTTCCGAGCTTGCTTGACAGCGACTGCTCTCACCGAGGGTTAACAGGTTATCTTGTTAGCGGCAGCTCAACCACTAGACCACACCTCCTGCCCACTAAACCACACCTCCCGCATGCTTTTGATAAACAGATTGTTTTTGCACTAGGCCCTACCTCTGACCTCTTACAAAATGCTAGGTCCCATAGAAATACAAGGAGCCTGTTCTCTCGACCTTTCTTGGTGAACAGAGCAGTATCTTCTGCTTCTTCTAGTTGAGGCTCCAACTCAGGCCTTCACTCAGGCTATCATCTTCAGCCGGACCCTTGCCACAGCTTCTGCTCAAGCCTCTAGCTTCAGCAACTGACTTCAACAATTCTCTGTTGGAGTGACCACTCTTCCAGTTTGGATTTGAGTATGGCCACTCATGTCCCCAGTCTAGCCCTGCCCATGACAGAGTGCATTTTATGTCTTTAGATGTTCAAAATCATACGTGAAGATCCCTTGGGTGCCAGTTTGGTTTACATAGCTTATACCCCAGAGCTAAAGGCACAAAGAGGATACATAGTTACTTGAACAAGAATATTAAAATGATAACCTACCTTCAAAAATGATTTGCGCTGAGTTGAATTTGTAAATGTTACAGGTTCCAAAAGTCATTCTGAGGGCAGTCTAGAGGCATCATTAGGGTTTGTGTCACCCAGTGCGAGAGCTCATCACGTCACCCCAGTGCTGTGGTGTCACCTCCATTATTTATTTTAATATATAACAGTACAGGTCACCCAACAAATCAGTAACCAACAAAAAACCAGTGGCCAATTTAATGACATTCACACAACTGAAGTTCTAGTATTAACTCTGATACATAGAAATGAGAGCTGATTCATACTAACACCTTATTGGTTCCAAGCTGTGCCATAATAACACCTCACTGGCTCTCGGAACAATCAGTCTCATTGGTCAGTTCTGAGTTAAGGAAATCCAGTTTTTGTTAGATAAGGCAATTGTGTTTTCTTTTTCTGGTTATTTGGCCATAATGTTTGATAGACTACAGATAATTCAACATGGCTTGTTTTATTACATTCTGCATTAAGTTACCTTTCCAATGATATATAATTTTATGATATTATTCATAAATACAAATTTTCCAAAAAGGTTTCCACAATTTTGGCCACTAGTGGTGTCATCCCCCCCCCCCCGAGAGTGTCACCCGGTGCAGTCCACAACACCCAGGTTATTCCACTGGGGTAGGTTTCATAGTATACCACAAGCGGACTGCATTCACTCCTTTTAATCAAAGTGAGGGCTGCAATCATCGCACACAAGCTAACAAAAAAGATACATTTAATTCTGAACATACGTCCATTTGTCAAAAAGCGCAAGTATTTAATCTACTCTAGAAATCACTGTACAGCTTGGTTTGCGTGCACAGAAGTATCTGTGTCCACCCTCTGCTTTTCTGCAATGACAGTAATGCAAATAATTATTCCACTTCAAAAGAAAATAATGTCAGAAGCAAACCTGATCAAGGAAATTGTCATTCGTGCCGTGCCGTCTTACCGTCAACTCTCTGGTTGTTCAAGCAGGCTTTTAAAAGTGTAATGTCAGGAACTTCTGCAAAACTCTGATCTCCATGGAACAAACAGAACACGCCATGGCTTAGCAACCAACAATATGAATGGGCTTTTAATGCGAGAGTCCTCATAAAGATGAATCCCATCAGTACCTCTGCATTACACAGATCTCTGAGATAGTTCGCTTTATGATTTTTTTTTCTGAAATAACTGGCAGCACTGAAGAGCAAACCAACCAATTATGCCCTAAGCAACCAGTGTGACTTTGAATAGAAAATAAGACCCAACATAAAAAAGGAGGCAAAATATATTTCGACCACTGTAGGAAGCTAAGCCCAGCTGCTAAAGTACTGAGTGATTACATGACTGTAGATTATTATGCTTAAAGTGTTGCTGGGTGTAATACACATGTGGCCCACTTTCTGCTATACATCTGAGATCAAAGGCCACATGGGGCACTGAAAATGGAGCTCTCTGATGGAATGGAGAAACAATGCCTTCCCTACCAGCCATGCTAGCTATGGACCTAATCCAACCAAACGTAAGCCTCTTAAATCCTGTTGATTTCAAAAGGAGAATTAAGAATGGGTTTAGCCCTCTCTTCGGTGAACTTTATGAGACCCCAAACTACATGCCTTTTTTACTGTATGTGCCCATAAGTTGCTTTCCTAATGATGATCCAAATGCTTATATCTATTCTAGACCTATTCACACATTCATTTGTCATTTTTGTGGGGATGTAATAATAATAATAGTTAACAAAAACATTCACAGAGCAGTTTACAGACAAACAGCGCAATCCTGCGCAAACATAGGCCGGCAGAGCAAGCGCTCTGCCGGCCTAAGGAGTTACAAAACTGCCATAAGGCACTTTTGCGACTTCTCTAGTGTAAGGGGTACTGGTGCGGAGGCCGGCACCACTCACACCGCCGCCAGATGGACTCCACGCCACCGGATGCAGGTGAGTGCTGCAGGCTGTGGGAGGGCGTGGGGAGGGAGGGCAGGGGTGGAAAGGGAGGGGGGTCATTGGCCAGCCTAGCCTGGGAGGGGGCAGGGATATCGGTGCTGGGTTGCGCCGATATCCAACGCCCCTTCCCAGGCCAAGCTGGCCTTACACAGCCTTCTTGGACATGTGCCAGCTAAAGAGCTGGCGCGCATCCGAGGAGGCCCATTGGGGTCTCCGGCGTTTACACCAGGGGAAGGGGATGAGCATTCCCTTCCCCCGAGGTGAGCCCGGGCCGCACCGGCACAGTCCGCATCCCAACTAGGATGCAGCAGCCGGCCACAGCATCTTAGGCAGGATCGGGCTGAAAAAGGGCTCACAATCTAAAAATATACAGAAAAGACACCAGTAACAGCTACTGGAAAAGACGCAACACTGGGGTGAAGAGGGACAGTTGCTCTCCCCCTGCTAAATATAAGAGGGGCACCACTTGAAAATGTGCCTCTTTGCCCAGTTTACAGGAAAGTAATCCGCCAATATCCTAGGTCTGTTCTTGGGACTGGCTGGCCTTACTCCCCTAGCTTGAATGTACGCCAACTTCAGACCTGGCATACATCTGAGGAGGCCCATAGGGCCCCAGCCGGTTTACACCCAGGGAAGGGGACGAACATCTCTTCCGAGGTGCTCCGGGGCAGCTCAGGACTGGGATAGTATGCGGTGGCCAGCCCTTTAGGCCAGCTGCCACATGTTACACATGATTACGCTGTTACCCCTGTATGGTTGCAGCAGGTGTTCCTTTGTTTTTTTTAACTTAATTTTTTAAACATAATTTTGCTCTACCCCTGCAGGTGGCAGGACCAGTACCAGCGCTGGAAATTCTGGAACGCTAACTGGCCACCATTTTTTTCCCAGGATGCCCTGGGAATGACAGTAGGTCATGATGTAGCAGCCAGTGTATTCCTGGAAAAAATGAAGGCCAGATAGAGCTACTGGCACTGTCGCCTGCAGAGTAATGGCAAAATTATGTTTTAAAAAAAGGAACAATAAAGGAACACTCACTACTGTTAACTGGCAGTAAGTCACTTCTGAAACTAAGGATTTCCCACAGAAATTACCTCATGATCATTCTGTTTCATACCTTTCCCCTCAAGTTCCCCTTATCCCATTGAATCAAGCTGCACATTCTTAGAATAATGTTCAATTCAGCCGTAGTTCAAAATTAACCAGAACTTTGCACAGTCCCATCTTCTTTTCCATGGCCCTCATCGTGTTTAAGTTATGTGTATAAACAAATCTTTCCACAATGATGTGAAAGCGTTATTTCCTCACAAATCATCACAAGCATTTGAAACTCTGAAATAACTAGAGCAGAATGATGGAGTTACTCATACTTTTGAATTCGTGGTCACTGAAAAATGGGGCATAATTTCTCTGCTCTTTTTGCATGCCCTTTCAAAACATTCATTCCTGTTCACTGAAAATGGCTGCTGAAATCAGATGACTTCAGCATGGAATTGGGCAATTATATAGTGTTTGCTTATTCCATGATTCACTTCTTTTACCCATGTGACTTTACTGAGGTCAGTGATGTGACTACGCCATGTATCAGGACATCATTTACGGCATGCCATTTATTGGCTACACAATATAAGGAACTCAGGGCACTATGGAAATTGCTGTGAACAAGAAAATGCAACACCTATTTTTCAAATGATTACAAAAGGTAACATGGGGCATTCAATAATACATTCACATGTGCTCAAGCTGTTCCTTTTTACCGACAAGCCACAATAGGATAATACTTTTATTAGGATCCACTAAAACGGGTTCTCAACCCCTTCCCAGCCAAGTACCACCTCTGGTGTGGTTCCGCTCTCCTGCTGCTTACCACCAGAAGTGACTGGTGATGGTATCATTGCCAGTTATTTCCAGGTTTTCAGAGGCCAGAAAACGCAGGTAGGAGACTCTGGGCGGGTGAGAGAGCCCTTCTCAGCGTTCCCGAGAGGCTCGGCCAAAGGCAGGATCGAAAACATACCACAGAAAGGTATGTTTTTAGGTTCTCACAATGTGTCCAAACTTTAGAATTAAAAACAAGCATTCTGCCGTGAAAACTTCGTCATAAAATACAATTTTATTGTTTCACTCAGATGGTTACTTTACGTTTCGCCTGCAGAAAGCGCCATGTCGGAGCATACCACAGAAAGTGCCATGTCAGAGCAGGGTTCCGGTGGTCCAGCAGTCCAAGTACCACCAGCAGTTGACCGAAGTTTCACTGGTTGAGAACCCCTGCACTATAATATCCCAAAGTAATGAGCAAGCGTTCTCCATAACACTTCTTTTAAAACTATGTAAACTGTTATAGTCAGTCCAACATACAGGAGGCAGAGAAGAAGTATTCAGTACATTGTAATGAGGGGAAGGGCTCAAGAAATTATGGCCATAAAAATAGAGGTGTTGTAAGTATGCGTGTGTCCCTATTTGCATCTGTGAAATGCTGGAAGGTATAAATTTGGCTGATGAGAAGGGGGATTTTCAGAGCAAAATGTCGAATGTCACAAAACGTCAGCACAGCTCTCACTGGAATATTTTTTCCCTAAGGGAAATAAATTTGATTTTAATGCGGTAAGCGTTCTGCAATACATTTGCTTCACAATGCAAGGTGCTTTATATGGGGAGGGGGAACACCACGGTAGACATTTCAACCAATCGGGCACTTAGGCTGACTGAGCCTCCCTAAGCATTTTATAATTCGGGTCATAAGGTTTAATTAGCATATTACAGTTTGGCCAAACGAACAGTGTAGAGACACCAAAATAGCATAAAAAGTAAATTCTCAAATCCTAAAAATAGAATGTCATAAATCTTCCGGCTGGGGAAGAAGCAGGCGCACTCTTTCACGATGCCTGCTGCCTGGAAAATCTTGCCTGAGCATCACATTAGGATTCTAAACAGTGTAGGAGCTGGGCTGAACAAATTTCACAAGGCAGCAGAATAGATCTTGCTGGTTTTGCCACTGGAACTCACATCTTGGCACTGAAACCTCATAAAGGAGCCCAGGAAAAACAGCAAAAAGGGACAAGAAGGGAAGGAAGTGTACAAAAAAAGGAGCAACGTGTGACTGCCGCTGTTTGTTGAGAACCATGTAGCATAAAAGGATGGCAGCTACCAGCTTAAAAAAATATATATATTATAGCAGTCTTTTGTGAAAGAATCTGTGAATCCCCAAACTTCAATCCTTCTCAGTGCAGCAGACATTGTGGCTGTCCTGGGCTGTGCTTTATGGGAAGCAGCTCATAAAATCTGCACAGAACCTGCTCGGCTATTGCTGTTTCTAGGACAGCAGCCAAAAGAAATATTTGCATTGAGAACAGGCACAGAATGCCATGGAAACTTCGAGTTCTTGTTCTTATTGGACCTGGATGCCATCTGAGTTGTGACAGGTGGGGTGGATTAACAGCTCGTGAGAGCTGGCATCTTAGAGACATTTCAGTTTCCATGAAAAGAAACCGGTGCTTAAGTCTAGGTAGGATTGGGCTGGCCATAGCATTTCCCAGAGAGTTTCACACATCCCTCATTGTCGTCATCTACTGGATCTTTTAATGGACCAGTGATTTTTTTCTTTGACACAGTATAAAATTTTTCTAGTCCTTGTTCCTTTGAGTTCATAAAATGCCACCGGTTTCTTTTCATGGAAACTGAAATGTCTCTAAGATGCCAGCTCTCACGAGCTGTTAATCCACCCCACCTGTCACAACTCAGATGGCATCCAGGTCCAATAAGAACAAGAACTCGAAGTTTCCATGGCAGTCCTAGGCTGGTTGCTGGGAGGGCGTGGCATTGCAGGGGCCATTGGCTGGCCCGGCCTGGGAGGGGCAAGGATATCGGAGCCAATATCCCAAGCCCCTTCCCAGGTTGGGCCAGTCTTACACGGCCTCCCTGGTTGTGCACCAGCTAAAGAGCTGGCACGCATCCTTGGAGGCCCATTGGAGCATCTGCCGCTTACACCAGGGGAAGCAGACAAATGCCCACTTCCCCTGAGGTGAGTCCAGACCACACTGGCACAGCCTGCATCCTGCACAGGTTGCAGCAACCGACCATTTAGGCCGACTGCCACAACTTGCGTAGGATTGTGCTGTGTTTGGAAATGATTTTGCGTTGCCTTGAAATCCTTACAACCCTCGACAGGAACCTTGAGTTTGGCCTCAGTGTTTCTGTTAGACAACATCTGATGGCAGTTCTAGGGTTGTGTGACATCTCCCTGAGGAATGTTGCCAGTCTTAACCAAATCCTTTCAACTTCCCTTTGTGTTCACGTGGATATTTCCCCTGAGCCAACCCTTGCAAATTCACCTTGAATTTCACTTGATTACGATTTGATGTCAGCTCTATAAGAAAGTGGGCCCCTCTGAGATCCTTGTCTATCTTTCATTCTGATGCCAAACAATATAATAATAATAATAATAATAATAATAATAATAATAATAATAATAATAATAATAATAATATACAGTATTTATATACCGCCTTTCTTGGTCATTGGATTTCTCCTCCGACTTTATTTAATTAATTTATTTATTTAAAGAATTTATATCCTGCCTTTCTCCCAGCGAGGGCACTCAAGGCGGCTTACAACATTAAAATACATATACATTAAAAATTAAAAACAAGTAATTAAAAACAATTAAAACAAACAACTAAAAACAACCCCAGTGGGTCAACCTGTTAAACTTCGTTAAGAAGCCATTTGTTAAAACGCCAGCCCACCATGTCAGACATCGAATGCTTCCCTAAATAAAAATGTCTTAAGGCCCCGCTGAAAGGTCTCTAAAGAGGGAGCCGTTCTTAATTCCAGGGGGAGAGAATTCCATAATTGGGGCGCCACTGCCGAGAAGGCCCTATTCCGCGCCGCCATCCCTCTCAACTCCGTCAATGGCGGCACGGTTAACAGGGGCCCCCCTGATGACCTCAGAGTATGGGTCGGATTATAAGGAAGGAGGCGGTCCCTCAAATACCCTGGACCCGAGTCGTTAAGGGCTTTAATTTAAGGCGGTGTACATGGGCAGGCTTTCCTAACCCCCCTAATGAGAGGTTTTACAATCTATACAGTAGATGTCCAATGTCCAATCTTCCATGAACAGCTACATTCCAGGTAGTATCCTTTTGCAGTTTGGCTTTTTCTGCTCGACAGCGCCTCCCACACTTGACCGACGCAGCTGGGAGCTCTTATCTCTCTCCTCACAAAGGCTTTTCACAGCTTTTTGTCGGTGGCGTGTCTCGAACTTGCCATTTGCTGATCTTCGGGCTTTGCCAGGCAGCAGCAGCTCTCCTGACTGAGCCAGACCCCTCTGCCCAAACAAGCAAAATAAACACACATCTGTCCAAAATTTACCATGAAAACTTTGAGTTACTCAGGGATTGATGTGTTCTCTGTGAAGGCACCATGCCTCATTCTCTGCTGCTACTGTGAATGGGATATTCTTTTCAGTTGGCATGGACGTTCAGCCAAGAAGTTCACTGGATGATTTTGAGCAAAGTGCAATATCAACGCTGAACTCTTAGACTGTTCTGAAAATAGAAATAAGGTATATGACTCTGCAGGGGCACTGTCTTTCATCTTCCTCTAACAGATGGCAAATGATGTGTGGACATTCAGAACGATTGAGAAATACAATATGATCATTCCAGGGTTTTTCTCCTGGGATATGTCCTGGGAAAAACTGGCGCAATTTATACTGCATGAATCCCAACTGAAGTCATTGATTAGTGCTCTGTTTTCCAGGTTTGATTTCTGGGAAGTGAATTCCTTTCCTCTAATAATTCTGTGCAGTGTCCAAACAGACATTGTCAGGAACATTGGGCCTCTTCATAAGCAAGGTCCCTGCCATTTCATGTGAAGTGGCAGTCTAGGGTGCTTATTCTTTAGGTGATCCACTGGCAGGGAGGGCTTCAATCTGCTGATTCTCACGGAGCCCCTTCCCGGAAACAGATTTGCTCCCTGTGGGGCCTGGAACAGCTCCATTTCAACAATGCTGAAACCTGCCCTACCTTTAGCTTTACGCATGAGGCAGCACACTAGCTTCCACTTCACACCACAGGCTGAGGTGCTTATTGTTAGTAATTGTCCGGAGATAGCCCCCTTTCCGCCAGCCTCGGGACCGCCCCCGGGTCCGGCAACGCAGCGCCCCAACCCGCGGGACAGGGGTCCACCTCCGGACTAGCCAGCGAACCCCCGAAAGAGCACCGGCAGGCCGCAACCCAGCCTGCAGACTCACCCGTTGCTAAGGAGACGCCGCCGGAGATCGCCAACACCGCGGGCCGAGGCCCGACGTTGGGGGAGGCCAATCGGCCACCGTCCGAGCCAACGGCAACGCTGCCTCAGGAGGGGGAGGAGTGGCGGACCAGCTGTTCGAAACCCCCACAACGAGGCTCCGAGACCCACCATCAACAAGCGGGGAACGCAAAGCCAGCGAGCCGGTCGAAAAGCCCTCACGTGACCCCCTCGGGAGAGCAGCAGAAGATAGCCCAGCTGACGGGCCGGCTGGCCCATCAACACCCAGCTCGTCCTGGTGGGGGTGGATCCAAGGGTGGGGGAAGGAACAAGGGAGGCGGGACCAGGGACTACCCAGGGCTATAAAACCTAAGAAGGCCAGTGATGAGGGGGCTGACTATCGGGCTGGTACACAGGAGCGACAGCCTGACTTCCCTGAGCCAGCCAACTGGGGTGAGGAACCGGGTGAGGCTAACCCCCTCCACCCCAGTACCGCCTGAGGCCGTACAGGATTTCAGCTACCCTGGGTAGACCTGTCCACCGGGAACGACTACAGCCGTTGTTGGGTAGACCTGTCCGTCGGTAAGCACTTTATTATCATCACTGGGTAGACCTGGACTTCTATAGAGACTTCCCCCCCCCCTCCCCCCTTTGTGGGTAGACCTGGACGCCGGTAACCACTCTACAGACGGCTACGGGTAGACCTGCCCAACCCCAAGGATTTTGATTCCTTCGCAAGGTGGTGCTCCTGGGTGCTCAGGAAACACCTCTACAAGAACAGAGACAGGTGGGTAGACCTATCCCCTGGGGAATTATCTGGCTAGGACTGCCGGTCTGGAGGTTGACCCCTCCCCCGAGGAGCCCTTTGGGGCAGACGCAGCCTTGACCACCCCCTTACCGGGGTCCCCCTCAAGAGCCCGCCTACAGTAATATTTCTTCTCTTTGCAGGTGTGAAAAGCACATCCACAAAGAGCAGAGGTGTTGCCAGCCCAGTGGCTGCCCAGGGTTGGGATGATGTCATGACACCTTGCATGTCTCCTCCCCATGCAGTAGCATCGTCAGCAGTGGGGGCGTTGGGGCAGTGGGCCCCCGGGCGGCCAGGCAGCAGGCAGGCCTTTGGGCCAAAACATGGCGGGGGGTGATTCATGCCACACCGCGGCACACGAGCATGATATCACGCCCCCCCAGGGGCACGTGGGGGTGTCTAATCAGCCTCCCCATGGCCCCCACCCACGGGGGATGTTCTACCACCACTGCCCCCATGACACAACATCACCTCCCCCCCCCCGCACCTGCATGTCACCCTTTGCCTCCGGAATGGCTCCATTTGAAGCCAAATGGAGCCGAGGGCAGGCAGAAGCGCCCATTTCGCGGTGCTTGCTGCTTCTACTGGCAAGCGCCATGCACCCCCCAGCAGAGACCGTGGAAAAACACTGGAATGCCGTGGGGGCGGACCACAGCACCACCCCTTGCCAGCTACACTACTGACAAAGAGCAGCAGCGGAACATTCTGGAAGGTGGAAGAAATACAAAGAGTGATGGCTGCTTCTCTCATTTTCTAACAGAAAACTGTCAAGTGGTGCAAATGTGTCCTCAGCCTCCAGGGATATAGAACGATACCCAAAGCGCTAGAAAACATGCTATAACACATTTATAGAAAAGTATGTCTGAGTGGGTTATGCTTGAAGAGCAATTTGCAGGAGAGCTTCCTGGAAAAGCAGGTTATTACAGAAAGATGGTTATTTATGTAGCATTTTAAAATGTATTGATTCATCTTGGTGAGAAAAAGAAAAAAAAGCATTAGAACCCAATCTTGTCAATAGGAAGTCCTTTAGAAAACATTTTCCTGGAATACCTATCAGTAAAGGAATGAAAGATGACAGATAGTACTGTTGTCTGGTCAGTCCTTGCACATTTCTACTTGACTCAAGGACAGTGGAACCTCTGGAAGCAATGACTAGCCCACAGGCCTTCTTCTGGCCCACTAAATAAGAGCTGGAGACATTTTCAATGGCTCACTATGCAGACTGTCTCCATGAAGTGAGCTGTTTATATGCACACATTCATGGCACAGATCGGACCGTTTTGTCTTGGCCCCAAGCAGTCCTAAAAACAAAAAGGGAACATGGACAACATTGGCCAAACTGTGTGATGAACCGTGAAGCTTTTTGCATGGAGACAGCTGCCATGGGGGAAAAAACACTGAACCATTGTCATTGTGGCAACTATAGTGTGAGAGAATTGGAAAACTTGGAAGTCAAAGGGGCAGCTGAAAGTTTCCCTCAGCATTTGCTGACGGCTGACAGTTTCCCGCCATTTTTGTTTGTTCACTGACAGCTCCTGCCGCTCCTCGTTTGTTCAGTAACAACTGACAACTCTTCTCCTCACTCCGGGTCCACTTACCTGTTCTTACCAGAGCTGACCTATCCTATCTGTAAGTGCCTGGGACCCTGGGTTAGGAATCGCTGAAAGAGGGTAGAAGGGTACCTGAGGGAACGAGGCTTAGTCAACAGATACTATGTGATCTGGTTCATTCAGTTCAGATACAAAGTTCCGTTGTAACAGTAACTGGTATGCAAATAAACTGTGTTTATTCCAGCCTGCCTTAGGGTCTCTGGATTTCCTATCCTGATTCGTGTATAACAGTACTATTCCCAACCTGGCACCTGTTCTTGTGAATTATCAGAGGGAGTCATAAACGTTGTTCCCAAAACCCAATAGGTCTGTCTGGAGTGCTGGACTAGATAGTCCATTTGAGTTGTTAGATTTTATGAAATAAAAGAAAGGTTTCAGCTTTTTTTATTTATGCAGGTGAAATTCTCATTGGATTTTGCTCATACGCTTGTGCATTTGTACACATAATAAACGAACCTAGATTTCGCCCTACCTTCAATTAATACAACTGTTACCCTACTGCAGGGTCAAACTGCACGTTATGTTAAACCTCTTATTGGGGCTGCTGGGATTGATTTTTCCTAAGCAGATAGCAGCTGGATTTGTCCCTGTGACTCAGGGCCATGGCTTGTGGGGAGAGGACTTTAGCCCTCTGCTCCTATCTTGGTCCCCATTTGCCCCCCCCCTCTGTGCTTGCTGTTTTGTTTTTTTGTTAGCCACCTTCAGCACTTCCCTAGTGGGAGTGGAAAGGCAGACTACAAATGTGTTCAGTACATGAATGGAAGCATTCAAGAGGTTGTGTGATTTGCTGCTGGTTTCTATTTTGATGTCACGCCATCACTTGTTGACATCACTTATTGGTTTCACTGTCTTGACATCATTTGTTAATTGATTATGGTGTTTCACAGCTGAATTGCTTTATGGCATATTCTGCCATGTTTTCATTTATGAGCTTCCTCTGGGGTTTGTGTCAGATCAAAAGGCAGGGTCAGGGGTGGCCCACCCATGAGGTTGCCTCAGGCACCAGATTACTGGGGATTCCCACCTCCACATCCTCACTTGCCTCCCTTGTGGAGGGCACCCTGGGTGGGAGTCCAGTACAGGACTGCCATCAGGCCCCCAGCAAGCTTCTGCTGGCACTGTATGCATCATTTGCTTCCTATGGAGGCCCCAAGCATTCATATTGTCAACCCCTCCCCAAGGATGTTTCTGAAAAAGGCATAAAGAAGTCAGCCTTTCCAGTTGGACTAGGAGATTAGAAAGTAGCATTTCTTTTGCCTGAAGCCACATAGCTTTGATTAGGGAGCTTCTGAGGAGAGTCCTCTATTTGCTATTACTTGACAGCATAAGGTGAACTGTGCACTTCAGGAGACCGTTTTAAAATGAAACGTGTTATCTCCTCAAGGTACCCCTAAAAGCCATTTGCAGTCTGCTTTGGTTCTTTTTTGGGAAAGACAATTGAACGTCCTCTTCAGCTTACATACTTGAGCTGATTCTCTCTGCCTCTTTAAAAGCAGCTGTGCGCACGTTTCTCTCTCCAACTACTTTTCTCCTGCTGAGACCGCTCCTAATTGTCAGTAATATGACAGGTAGGCAAGGGCCATTTCTGGTGTGTGTGTGTGTGTGTGCGTGCGTGCGTGCGTGTGCGTGTGCGTGTGCGTGTGCGTGTGTGTGTGTGTGTTTAGTGAATTGAAATTCCAGTTTATTTTTACTAAAGCTCATTTCTGGTTACATTTAAACTGTGCATTTAAACTAGTGTTTAAGGATGCTCAAGCATGACAAGCACAGTGATCTAGCACGGAGCATCTTTATTTCCCACCATAGCCATTTCAACACCTTTTAGAAAAAGTAATTCTTGGGCAATTAGTTGTTTTCTTTTGGAACAGCCTATCCTTAAAACATCTATAACCTATATAGTGCAATCCTATCCAACTTACACCACTGGTGTAACCAGCGGTGCAGTGAGAACGGGAAACCCCAGAACAGAAAGGGTATTCAAATCCCCTCCAAAGGGGGATTCAAAGGGGATTTAAATCTCCCCTCCCCTCCAAAGCCTCCCACCCTGCCCTCCCCTGCTGGTTACACTTGTGGTCCAAGTTGGATAGGATTGCGCTGATAATCAGTGTAGGTCAAGAACCCACATCCCCACCCCAAAAACCCAAATAAGGTCAGAATTATAAGATATTGCTGGAGTTCTTTTTTTCCAGATAATAAAACGGTGTGTTTGTTTTTTTTCTTCAGATGCCTTGATAGACCTTTCTTGGAAGTTGTAAAGGTTTTCAGACAACATTGTCCTTTGTCTAATTTGTAGATCACCACCCTGATTAGAAAAGCCAGAAGCAAGTTGTAACTGAGGATCAAATTGGACAAGATAGGTATTTGCATGCTTCGCCGTCATGCATCTCTCTCCAACTACTTTTCTCCTGCTGAGTTCGTAAATGACAGGCTCATTGGGGCTGATTCAGCTCATGGTGGGCACAATTACAGCCCCCATCTCCCCTACCATGTTAGCAATCCAGATTGGGCCCCAATCTGAAAAATTTCAAGAGGAAAAAAAAAACCACAAGGTGAGCAACAGCTAAACAAGCCATAAATATCTTGAATGAACTATGGTTGTCTTGCAATTGCATGGCATCATTCATTAATTTTTTTAATGAGTGCAGTATCTCTATCTAATGCCCCAAACAAAATGCAGAACATTAGAACTTTATAGCCATGCATGTACTACATGCATGACATTAATAGCAGTGTAGTTCAGTGCATGTTTACTCAGAAGTCAGCCCTATTGTGTTTAGTGGGATTACTCCCTAGTAAGCGTGGTTTGGATGGTGCCTCTTTACACTTGGACTGTGCTCCTCCCCATCACACCAACTGTCAGTAAGAAAAAAGAAAAAAATGATGATTTATTTTGTTTTTGTTATTTCTAGTGTGGCATTGTTTTGATATGTTGATTTTACAGTAGTTTGCTTGTACTATTGTTCTGCTGTACTATCTGCTGTAAGCTGCCCTGGTGACCCTTATGGGGGTGAATGGGCAGGATGGCAATCTCTTAAATAAATACAGTCAATCCTTGCTACCCACAGATTTGCTACCTGCGGATTCGCTTATCCATAGGAAGCAGGAGTACCACTTTCCTCATGCCATTCACAGTTTTCGGCTATCCGTGGCCATTTGCTGCATCTGCAGCCATTCTGAAGGTATTCCCGGCCATTTTCAAACCATTTTCAAGCTATTATGTATTTGCAGCAGCCATTCGGAAGCTACCTGTGGCCATTTGGAAGCTATCCCCCACCATCCTGAAGCTATTCTGCAGCTAGTCAAGTACTGACAGCGCCTCAGAATGCTTTGCAGCATCAGATAGCACCCCAGAATGCTTTGCGGCACCACAGCCTGCTCAGGCTGCAATTTTTGGAACAGCTGAAACTTCAAAGGGGCACCTTTTTTTACTGTATTTTTTTTTCTTTTACACTCTTGTTAGATCCGGGGGGGGGGGGGAAGGTCAATCAGCAAAAGGGAGGACAGAAATGAATATGACAGTAAGCAGTCTTTTTATACCCTTTATAGTGTATAGGATCCATGGAACCTAACCCTGTTAATCTCATAGGATTAATGATTCAGTAACCACGGGTTTTGTGTGAGCTGGGATTTCCAGAAACCTAACCCCAGTGGATAACAAGAATTGACTGTATATATATAGCCTGTGGAATTCATTGCCATATGATGTGGCAATGGCCACTAACACAGGTGGCTTTTAAGAGGCAATTGGACAAAGTCAGGGATGACAAGTCTATCAATGAATGACAACATGATGGCGATGCGCTACCTCCAGTTTGACAGCAGTCTGCCTCTGTATGCCGGTTGCAGGGGAGCAATAGCAAGAGAGAAGCATGCCTTTCTTACTTGTGGGCTTCCCAAGTATGACTGATGGGCCAATGTGTTAGAGGATGCAAGACTAACTGGGACTTTGCCCTGATCCAGCAGGGTTTTCTTTATGTTCTTATGTCCTTCCAGATGCCCTGTATTTGTATGCCTGTAACAGGCGTAGCAGCTGTCATGAAGAGAGGAATTGTCGCTCAGCGGTAGAACACACATCTTGAATGCAGAAGGTCCCAGCTTTAATCCCTGGTGTCTCCCTGTCAGCCTGAAAAAAAATCCTGTTAGAAACCCCAGAGAGCCACTGCAAGTGAATGTCAACAATGCTGAACTAGGTAGATAACTGGACTGGCGTAGTATAAGGCATTGTTCTGTGAGAATTTGTTATCAGGTCCCAAAATGAGAGGCTAAAACAAAAGTATGAGAGAGAGAGAGAGAGAGAGAGAGAGAGAGAGAGAGAGAGAGAGAGGTGGTGTGGTGTGGTGTGTGTAACTGCTAGCTACACTCCAGTTTACCTCCAGGTACCTATTACCTGAGCCAGCGGGTGGCGCAGTGGGTTAAACCACTGAACCATGAGCTGTCGATCGGAAGGTCGGCAGTTCGAATCCGTGCGACGGCTCCTGCCAACCTAGCAGTTCGAAAACAAGAAAGCAAGTAGATTAATAGGTACCGCGTCAGCGGGACGGTAACAGCGTTCCATGCGCCTCGGTGTTGAGTCATGCCGGCCACATGACCTTGGAAACGTCTTCGGTCAACGCTGGCTCTTCAGCTTTGAAACGGAGATGAGCACCACTCCCTAGAGTCGGACACGACTGGACTTAATTGTCAAGGGATACCTTTACCTTACCTATTACCTACCTTTTCCAAGGGAACTCTATGACTTGCACAGTGATTCTAAGTTAAGTTGCATTGCTAAAAATGAGTGGATTCCCGGCAGTCTTTTGCCTTGATGCCTTAGCGGTCTGTCGAATACCGTATTTTTCGCACGATAAGACACACTTTTTTCCCCCAAAAAAGGGGGGGAAAATAAGTGTGTCTTATCGTGCGAAGTTAAAAAAGGAACTAAAAAAATACTTACCAGGGCTTCGGGGGGGTTGCGGGGAGGCCTGCAGAGGGTCACGCAGGCCTCCCTGATGTTCATTCCGGCGATAAATGGCTCTTTTCGGCCATTTCCGTTTTTCAGGGGCGAGAGGATGCTCTGCAAGGAGGTTCAAGGGAGGCTCTTTATTATGTGCGCCTTGGTTACAGTCAGCTTAAATTATGAGAGACTGAAAGGGCGGGGGACAACAAGTCAAGCTGCGGATAGTGGCTGCTGCCTGCAACTCATCCTTCCAGGGCCAACACTTACAGCTTACAAACACAAACAGCCCCTTTGCATTGCTCGCTGGACAGAATGAGTTAAACACACACGCCCGTCCCTTCACAGATCAATTCGCAGCCCCCAAATACACTTCAGGGCTTAATAAATGCAATGCTAGGAAGGTGCCATTCACAAACGTCTCCCTCTTGCGCTGGCAGCATTGTTCATCTCAGTCGAAAGTTCTTTCGCAACGCGTTTGTTTGGTTTTTTTTTTAAAGCCCATCAGCAAATTGTTTGCGATCTCCTCCAGAGCTGTCTTTTTCGGCACGCTCAAGCTGACGCCAAGTGAGGAGCTCAGCTTCCTACCGGGTGCGACCCTGCCCCATTGCAGAAGCCCCCTCCCCCACTCAGCTTGCTGATATCTGGGACGGGAAATGCAGGCTGGAGTGAAAGAAAGACGCACGCACAAGGGATTACTTCCCTCATGGCAGCGGCGCAGGGCTATTGCTCACTGGAGCCTTTGAAAGCACCAAAGCCCCTTGCCTCGCGCCGCTCTTTGAGAGAGTACTGTATTCAAAGGGGGGGGGGGAAATGGAAGGAATCCCTTGATCGTTCTTCACCCCAGCCCAGACACCATTTTCCATCCCTGAGAGATCGCCTCTTTCTTGGCATACGCAGATCACACCCCCTCCCCCTGTGTTAATTAAAACGGAACACGTCGTCCTCCGTCGTCAGAAAGGATGGGCAGCACTGCAGCAGCGGGAGGAGGAAAAAGGTAAAATGCAAGCCCTAAACTTGCGCCGCTTGCCTGGCGGACAGGGGGGCAGCCAATTGCTTTTGGTGGGGTGCAGGACAGGACATTTTTGCACCGGGCACCCACGGTTTGTGCCTTCGAGGCACTGTTTTTGTCAAGGTATATTTCTGTTTAGAGGCACGAGGCAGGCAGCCCGTTTTGGCGTGGCTTGCATTATATGGTGGGGGAAACCATAGAATTGGGCTGTTAATCATAAAAACCATTATTACAAATATAGTATAGCAAAACCACCATAGGTTTCCAGTACTCCTTTCTTCAAAGAAAACAAACTAACGTTTCACATTTGTTGGTGAAGCAGTTCTGAAGCACTCAGCATCTTAAGCTGGTTCCCTTTAAAAACAATTCCAAGTTGGGCACATAAAAATCAAAGCCACATCCCTAAGCACAGTTCCTTCGACATAAATTACACGGGATTTCACAGGACTTCCTTTTAAGACTGAGTTGGCAGGCCGTCACTGATTCACAGATTAATAGAAAGGACAATGCAGAAGGTGGTAATCACAAGTAATGAGAAATCAAGAAGGAATTGTTTTATACAATACATGCTGCAAGTAGTAGATCAGTTTGAGCAATTTACTTTTTTCCCCCCTATTTTTTGCTCCATAGGATGCATGCGTCCTATGGTGCGATGCGTCCTATGGAGCGAAAAATACGGTAACTTGCAGAAGCAAAGAACTAGACTTGTTATTTCCTTTTAAAATAGCATTTATCTGAACAAGTACAACACCTGAAAACCTCACGCACGATGACCTGCTGTGCAGCTTAGAGAAGAAAATAGGTGAGGTGGGGTTGTTTGCCGTGAATAACTCCCGTGAACATTTTTTAGAAAAATAAATTGTACTTGCCTAGTTTTCAGGTGTTTGTTAGGGATTCCTTTATTTGCCTCTTCCAAGATGCTAGATTATATATATTCACTTTATATTGTCTGAATGAAGAAAAAACTATATCTTTGCTCAAAAATGGAACTCAGATCCACATACATTATGATGAGAGGTTCTTGTACTCCTGATTTGATGCTATACCATTAAACTGAAAGCTTGGGAAAGAGAAAGAGCAGGTTGTCAATCCTTACCTTTGTCTGGCTAGAAAACAAGCAGAATAATATAACGTTCCCAAGGATGGCTTCAAATCTTACCGAACAGGTGACAAAAGTAAGTGACTCGCAGTTGTTCACACATCAGAATAATGTCTGGAGTGAATCATTACAACTCATACAACTCTGCATGCACAGCTTTCCCATTGAACATTGCAGTGAAACCATGAAAAGCAGGTGCATGAACTGTTCCCACTACTCTTTTGTCTAGAGGTCTGTGAAACTTGTCACATTTCTGCCTTCTGACATGCTGGTGTCACCTGTTCAGGACACTTATCAAGAAAATCAGATATGCAGTTTTATTATGCAGATCTGAATCATTGTTGCAAATTACATCATCATCTGCAACTGACTTACGGCCCAATCCTATGGGGGCCTTACAGCGGTGGATCTCACAAAAGATGGAGGTCCCACGTGCGCAACAGCAGTTTGCAGAAGCCGCTCTGGAGCAGATAGGTCAGTTGGTGGGGAGGGTTCGGGGGAGGATCAGGATGGTTTGGGCCAGGGAGTGGGCGGGGCTGGGGGCAGTTTGGGGGTGGGAGGATCTCAGTAGAAGCCACATACGCTGAGATACTATCCCCTTTTCCCCACCCTGAAATGCACCAAGGCTCCTTGGACCTATGCCAGCAAAATAGCTGCCGTAGGTTTGAGGAGACTCCCTGGAGGCCAGGTGGCCTACAGGGAGGTAAGTAAGAAAAAGTTTTACTTACCTCTCCTGGGCCATGTGATCTCCCCATAGCATGCAATGTGTGCTCCGGCAGCAGCACTGCATGCTACGGGCTGGCAGGGCATAGGGTTCGGCTGTTAATTGTGCATCAAATTATCCAGCCGCAATGCAACCTAGAACACCATCTAATAATTAAATAATAATAATAATAATAATAATTATTATTAATAATAATAATAATAATAATTAATAATAATAATAAATAAATAAATAAATAAACCAGTATGTACATACCGCCTTCTCTTTGGTAATCGGATTTCTCCTCTGACTTTAATTCAAAGGTAGTTTACATGGGCAGGCTTTCTAAACCCCAAGGGGTTTTTACAACACAATAATATGTTCGGCCGTCCCAAACTACCATCCTTCAGATCTTCAGGCATATATAAAACGGTCGCTCTACCAACTGAGCCAGACCTCCTGCTCCCAACTGAGCCAGACCTCCTGCCCCTCTGCAGAATGCAGAGGTGATCTAATGCCATCTCTGCACAATTACCATGATCTGCACTTCAGTTATGGAAGTGCAGGAGTTCCAGTTTGATTTAAATGGACCACATGAGTGGAGCTCCTTCATTTGCGCAGTCCTAAGTCAACTCAGAAGTCCCACACTTCCATGTTTGAAGAAACCACTATACTATGCAGTGGAGGGGAAAAGGATTGGGCTTTCAGCATGCACAGTCACTCAGTGCTTTTGTTGTTGTTGTTGTTGTTAACCTCCAGAGGGATATCCATGTTGATCTGCTGCAGTAAAAACAACAAAGTTTCTTGTTTTACCTTAAAGGCTAGCAAATTTATTTCTGCATAAGCTTTTGTGGATGACATCTGATGAAATGTACTATAGTCCATGAAAGCTTATGCTGAAAAAAATTGGTTAGATTTTGGGAAGCTACAAAACTTTTTGCTGTTTTTGCTTTTGTAGATCTGTTGATAATATTGTCATTCCTGCTACCTCCTTATGACACTGACAGCCCAATCCTATGGGCTGTTTACACCACCGGTACAACCGTTCTGGCAATGTAAACAGCTTTACAATGTTAACAGCTCAATCCTTCTGTTAATGTGTGGTTATCCACTCCTCAGATGTGTGGTTTTCACACATGCACAGCATCTTGACTCTTGTTACTTCCTCCTAATATCTGAATCCATTTGACTCACTCACGTTAAGAGAAATATATGTTCCTAGCTGATTATTTTATTTTTCCAGCCAAAGGAAGAATTTGACATCAGATTCACTTTAACATCTCATAGAACTTATTTTTGTTGCTTCTTTTTTATTATTTTCAAGCCACCAGCTTTGCCAAAAAATGCCTCTCTCTCTCTAAATTGGTTTTAGCAATTTCCAGGAATGAGATATCTGGAGGGTTTCAACTTCAGCGAACACAAACCTCAGAGAAGCCTTGAGATGTTGGGAGAAAAAAAAATGGGGAAAATAATATATATATTGTTTCACCAGCAATTCTTGAGATAGCTATTTTATTTATTTTATTTACAATATTTTTACCCCGCCTTTCTCCCCGAAGGGACCCAAGGCGGCTTACAACAAGAAAAAATACAATACAAAAAATAATCACTTTCAATATTTTGGTATTGCAACTGGGTTAGCTGATGAATCATTGTGACTGTGCATACATTGACTATCCAGAAATTGCCTGCGTTCTTTTAAAGATATAAGGCATTTTTAAAGCCGCAGTTTAGTTGGTAGACGAAGGTGTGATAGGAAAGGGAAACAGCAAAGCAGGAATGCATTCTAATACCCCAATCCCAATCCTTCGGTGTTACTAGAAGGCCATGCAAAGCTCTTGCCATCATGTTCCCCATTTATTTCAATGGACAGAAAGGATCTGTGAGTGCAAAGGATGTGAATGGGGCCATTGTGGTCAGTCAGAGTGATCCCACTTCATCTAAAATTACTCAGTAGATACAGCTGCAACAGATTGCATTCACATTTGAGCTTTAATCACATGGCACAGTGGGTTAAACCACTGAACCATGAGCTGTCGATCGAAAGGTCGGCAGTTCGAATCCGTGCGACTGCTCCTGCCAACCTAGCAGTTCAAAAGCAAGAAATTGCAAGTAGATTAATAGGTACCACGTCAGCGGGATGGTGTTGAGTCATGAGTAACAGCGTTCCATGTGTTGAGTCATGCTGGCCACATGACCATGGAAACGTCTTCGGACAGCGCTGGCTCTTCGGCTTTGAAACGGAGATGAGCACTGCTCCCTAGAGTCGGACACGACTGGACTTAATTGTCAAGGGATACCTTTACCTTTACCATGTTATTTATGTTAAGTCTGAACATTGTAAATACAGAAGAAAAAGCAGAGAAGAAGCATTTGTCATGCAAATGAGCATCCTTCCTGGTCAACATAGGTTTTACATTCTCACAAGCTCAACTGAAACCAGAGATAAGCACTGTTTGGGGATGACTGTGTGTCTAGTGAAATGCATGTAGGAGAAAAAGAGATCCCAGGAGCATGCCTGGTCCTAATCTGCACATATTCACTCAACTGTCTGTTCAAGTCCTACAGGCAAAGAGAGTGTACGCATGTAGGCTCTGCTGTACACATGCATAGATCGCTCAGACAATGGAGTGGATGCATGTAGTGAAGAGTGCCACCACAATTCCATACGCGCATCTCATGCATGCACAAGCATTCTTTGAAACGGGTCCGACTTGAAGCTTCATGTCTGAAAACACCCTTCACTGAAAAGGCGCTGAAAATCTTCGTGAATATTTGCAAAACAGTCCATTGTGATGGTTTTGTCTGATGAAACAGCAAGTCAGAAGTAATTGAAGTTTTCAGAAATGGGGACGGATTATTTATGGGCAGAGGGTTTGATTCATGAGATGGTGAGAAGGAAAATCTTCTTCACTTTGAAAGCACTGTCAAAAGAAAATGTTTGCTTGCTTTCTCCGTGCTCCTTTCATAACCCGACATGGTCGTAGCACATGGCTGTGCTGCAATTTCAGAAGAAATTTGCAAAGCCTGAAGACACCTCCTCACACAGCACAGAAATGAATGAGGTGCTACCTACGCAACTCATTAAAAATCTAATAGGCACAATCTGTAAGAAAGCCACTTTTAAAAGCACCGGGCTGCTCATCAACGACTGTTAAGCAAGCCTCTCTACTCGGAAAAGTTAAGAGCAAACAAGAAAAATCCAACCAAATGTTTGTTTCTTCCTTAGTTTGGTACATTGCGTTTGTACCAGAACATGTGTTTCCAGCATCACGGCAAAATCCATTAGACTTGAGTCTATATCTTTGCAGGTGATGTTTGCTGGGACCAAGATCTGATGGGCAGCCCAATCCTGTGTAAGGATACACAGACGGCCAGCCGCTGTATCCTAAGTCCGTTCCTGGGCCGCCACAGTACAGCCCAGGAATACCTTGCAACAAGGGGATGTTTGTCCCCTTCCCTGAGTGTAGGACTGCCCGGGGCCCATGGGCCTCCTCGAATGCACACCAGCTATGAAACTGGTGTGCATCTGAGGTGGGGGAGTAAGAGCACGCCGCCAATATCCCCACCCACTCCCAGCCCGGACCAGCCAATGGCTACCCCCCTGGCTGGCCCTGCTCACCCTCCCCCTGCCCCTGCCCCGACCGGTGCAGGACTTACCTCCACCAGTGGCTGCGGGGCCTGGAGGGCAGTGGAGTGAGGGCTGCCGGCCTACACGCCAGCAGCCCTTACTCCTGAGTCGTCCGAAACGTGCTTTATGGTACGTTTGCAATGGCATAGAGTGGTGGAGTGTGCGCTCCGCCGCTCTATACTTAGAGAGGAAGTACAGGAAGTCGTCACTTAACGCCGTAGCTAAGTTCCTGGAAATTACAATGTTAATTGAAACAACGTACAGTTTAACGAACAAATTTTCACTGGCGCGCTCGGTCACGCTCCAAGGAGCTCTGGTGGGCTACAAAACTGCTTCTGGGTTCCTTGGCTTTGTTCTCACCAAAGAATGACTTGTAGAAACTACCTGCAAGGCATTCTGGGGCACAAATAGAACCAGAAAGTGGGTCACGAGCATGGGTGGCGACAGGGGGAAGCGTGCGGGGCGGGCCGCTGGGGGGTGTCGCGTGCATAGGGGTGACGCGCCACCCCCCACTTACAGTTTGTTGGTGGAGGTGGGCCCGCCCGCCCGCCCTTGCGCTCGTTTGGCTCTGAAATGAGGCAAAAATGGCGCGGGGGGTGTTCCAGGCATGCGCGTGACGTCACGCGCGGGGCGGGGCCGCGTCCTTAAGTGTGACGTGCACGCCCCGCTCCCCTGTGATGCGCGTCCTGGTGACGCGCCTGGTCACGAGCACTGAAAACAAGCATGCTGTATCCAACGGGGGGCGGTGGATCAGGAGGCTTTGGAAGGGAAAGGGTACCCCCCTCCATATGCCTCCCACTCTGCAATAGGTCTCCTCGAACCTGCACCAGCAATTTCGCTGGCTCAAGTCCAAACAGGATGGCAAGGAGAAGGAGGCAGCACCAAAGCTCAAGGTAAGAGGATTGCAGGTGGGCTCCAGATCACCTGCTTTACCCTCCTTGCCTTGTTGTTGTTCAGTCGTTAAGTCGTGTCCAACCCTTCGTGATCCCATGAACCACATCCCGCCAGGCCTTCCTGTCCTCCACTATCTTCCTGAGTTCGCTCATTTTCATGTTCGCTCATTTTCATGTTAGGCTCCTTGCCTACCCAACTGCTTTCCTAAGCAGCCAGATGGATGCAGAGGCAGCTGTGACTGTGGTGGCAGTGGCTTTCCCTCAATCTTCCTCCAGCATTGGGAATCAAAAAAAGCTGCTGCTGGGTGTGTGAGTTATGCATGGAAGGGCAGCAACATTTGGTGCCGTTTCAGGTAGCGGCCAAGGTTCAGCTGAGCCCAAATGGGAGGGAACCTCCCCCCCGTCAGTCCTGATTGAGCCTCCCATGGCTGCTATTTAAATTAAAACAAACCACTATGTACAACCAAAGTACACAATTAATATTACTCGTAATTTTGTCCCATGAGTTACCTGGTTGTGCTAGATTTGGAGTGCTGGGTGTATTTAATGGGACGGGGGAGTTTTTGTGTGATGGGATTGTCTTTTGTTTGCCAGGGATATACAGTATTTATGTTTGTTACCCGTCAGAATGGGATGAGTCATAACATGAATAAATGACCAAAGAAAGACAAAAAGAATCTGAAGAATCTGAAGGTTGGATATGGAAGGAAGGCACATTCATACCATGTGTATTGCTAGGGTGGACACATCCAAGAGGAATCCCTGCTGACGTTCTCAAAACAACTATGCAAAAACAAGTCAAGATTCTCAAAAATGTGGTCAACTAGCAAGCTAAAGACAAGAAGTGTTGGGAGTTTGGAAGGGAGAATGATCTATGACGGGGTGGCCAAACTGCGGCTCCTGAGCCACATGCGCCTCTTTGACATATAATGTGCAGCTCTTGGAAATACGTTGGCTGAGCTTCTTTTTACATCACAATTAATATAAAAGGGAAATAAGACATTTTCAAACTTTATAATTATTTACCAGCTATAAACTGAGAGTCCACTGGATTAAAACATATGTTTAATGTTCATGGTGAGTAAATATATTGAAGAATTTAAATGTTTCTTAAATATTGCGGCTGTCTTACGGCTCTCAAACGTCTGAAGTTTATCATATGTGGCTCTTACATTAAGCAAGTTTAGCCACCCCTGATCTATGAAGTCTGCACAAAGCCAACATCACAGTTTCCTGACTAGCAGCTAAGCCGTACTCAGGAGTCCAGAGGCAGGGCAGGAAGGGGGGCGTGGCACTGCAATAGCCAACGCTCGCATCGGTACTAAGGGCCCAACAGAGTAGGTGCAATCATTTTGGATGCTCACGTAGCGCCGTTGGGTCATCCAAAAATTGCTTTCCTGTTCACAAAGAGATTTTCCCCCATCCCTTGCTAACCATTTCTTCAGTCTTGTAGATTAGAAAGTGTTCTGACTTGTTGGGGGCAGCTTGTGTGATTTGCAGTCAGGAACATCCACTGCCTCATGACCTATTGGAACTGGGTCAGGAGACGAGTTTCTATCCCCTGTGATACATGATTTCTTCACAGATGTTCTCTCTCGCTTTTTTCTTTTTCTTTTTAATGCTGTTTAACATTCTGGTATATTCCCTGGCCTATTTGTTGGATTAAATATATAGCCTTAAGCAATGGAGAAAAAGCCGACACATTTCTCAGTGTAACCTTAAGATGTAATGTGCATTTATCCAAAATCGGTACCATTTTTCTTCTTTACCTGAGACATTTGTCATCAATCTTTTGAAGCGAGTCAAGTGGAAATCTAAGGTGTCATTCATGCATAATATTATATCCACAGCTTACTAGCAGCAAATGTTTCAAATCAGCTAACTGAAGCCTTGGGCATCTTGCTATTACTAATGGAACTTTCCTTTTGTGCCAGACCTGTCATGTTAAGGAATAAACTTAAAAACATATCCTCCAGTCCTGCTGTACTGGTTTTGAAAAAGGGAACACTAAAATGATATGCTGATCTTAGAACTGCAACTTACATATGCAAGGACAGGTAGAAACCACACACAGTCATCGGTATACTCAAAAGATGATGGGCAGCTCAATCCGACGTAAATCCCCATGTGGCGATGCAGTGGCTATGCTGCGTCCTGCAGGGGATTTTTGACTGCTGGAGGTCTCCTTGGGGTAACTGACATTCATCCCCTTGCCCTGGGGTAAGCCCCAGCAGCCGCAACAGGTCAACTCGAACCTACACCAGTGATATCACTGCACAAGTCCACGTTGATCTATGCAGGTGGATCAGGCCGAGGAAGGGGGGTTGGATATGACATGCGCTGGCACTGCCAATCCCACCCCCTCCTGGGCCCGATCCGCCCACCCCCAACCCCGTCACCCTCCCCTGCCCCGTTCAACTTTCTCCCCACCCCTGCACTGGACTTAGCTGCTCCAGCGGGTCTCCTGATGACCACCAGCACCAGCAGGAAGGCCCTCGTTAGGATTGGGCCATTATATATTGGTGCCAAGTTGCTGGGGACCCTAAGACAAAGACCTGCACTCAGTCCCCAATGGGATTCCCTGCACACTCTCTGCAGCTACTTCAGTATCCATGGGCTGGAGTAGTTGGTGGTTCAAATAAAGAAAAAGGATTTTGGGGGAACAAACAAGGGTTTATTTTTGACACAGTTTAGTGCCATGTTATCTATCAATAAACATTCCAAAAACAGTCAAAACAGTGTGGTTCCTGCATTCCAATGCAGCAACAGCTATTTACATAATTTAGTAGTAGTAGTAGTAGTAGTAGTAGTAGTAGTAGTAGTAGTAGTAGTAGTAGTAGTTAGTATTTATATACCATCTTTCTATGTCATCAGCTTTCTCGGAATTTATTCTAGGCAGTTTACACAGGCAAACTCCCATAGGGATTTTTACAATAAATGTTCTATTTGCATGGAGCCCAAATTCTCCAGCTGTTTCGTTTCAATGGTGTGGTATCTCTTCTGGCTGCACACGGCTTTGAACTTCCGAGCTTGTCTGAAAGCGACTCCTCTTGTCTCTCCCACAGAGGGTCAGTGCAGGCTATCTCAGCATGTCAGCAAGATATCGCAGCTTGTTGGCAGCTTCTGGTTGTCTCGAACCGATCTCGTCCTAGTTGTTCTTCAGGCAAGGTGGCAGCTCAACCACTAGACCACATCTCCTGCCCAATTTACATAAAACAAGTGCAAGCGAATGGGTTCTCAGAAGGCGGGGAGCACCCCATGTGCAGTAGAAGTAAAGAGGAACTCTGCCAATGTTGGTAGGGGTGGGTGGAACGGGGCAGATGGGGGGAGGGCCAGGGGCACGCCAGAGGCGGGAGGGCACCCAGCGTGAGCGACTTGCACTGGGTGGTATCCCCTCTAGAGCCAGCCAACACGCCCCTTTGTCACCTCAGACTTATGCCAGCTAAAGAACCATTGTGATCATGGGTCTTCTTGGGAAAGGTAAAGGAAAATATTTTCCCTTAGCTCTCCACAAGCCTCCCAATCGCCCCCTCTCCCACCACAGCATGCAGCGGAGCCTGTTTTAACACGGCTGCATGCTATGGCAGGGAAAAGGATAGGATTAGGCTGTAAGGGGGCTGAAATCCTATGCACAGTTTCCTGGGAGTGTCCCCCACTGATAGGGGGAGACATTTGTGGGAAAAACAAAATAGCGCAATTTAGTGCAGTTGACCTTTATAAGACCCCAAAAATGAAACGCATTGTAAATTAGTGATATAATGCAATTTTACCTCGTTTGCTTGGTTCTTTAAGAAATTTCAGCTTCCCCTGTCTTTTTGGTCTTCCTCTGGAGATGTTTTGCTCATTTACGTTGATTTCAGGCCTCCCCTATTGCTTTGAATGCAGCATTGTTCTGAGCATGCTCCTGATCTTGAGACCCAGAAGTGACCTTTCTAGCCTTCTGATCATTGCAGCAAGTGCAAAGGAACATGGTGACAAGGTTCAATGAGGAGGTAAACTGCTGTAATGTTCATTGCTTTCTCAAGGTCTTTTTAAAATTGGTTTTAAGCAAGCTGGTTTGCAGGGATGTATCTAAGTAACTAGGTCACGAGTGCGAGTCAGTGCCAAAATTTTTGGGCAAGTACGAGTCAAGTGCGAGTCATTTTTGCACGAGTGCGAGTCGAGTACGAGTAAGGCCAAAAACCACGAGTCACAAGTCACGATCAAGTCACTTTGGGGAAAATGGCTTTTTCCCCCTGAAAATGGGGTGGGTGTCTGTGTGTGGGGGGTGTGGGGACCTCTGAGGCTTTTAAAGCACCCACTTGGCTTCCCCTATGACTTGGAAAATGTCTTGGAAATGGCAAGTCGTTACCCCCACGAGTGCGAGTCAAGTGCGAGTCCCGTGGGTCATGAGTACGAGTGCGAGTGCGAGTCAGTGGGTCACGAGTATGAGTACGAGTACGAGTCAGGGAAAAAGTGACTCAGTCGCACTTGCGAGTCGAGTCATTTGACTCGAGTCCCCATCCCTGCTGGTTTGTGTGTGGTGGGTTGTTGAATTTGCAAGGCCTTTAAAGTCTGCAACCTTCTTTGTGTGTTATCAAATTTGCAAGGCTTTCTCAAGCAAGCCTTTTAAAATTGTTTTTATGGCAGCTGGTTTGTGTGTTGTGGCTTCTTAACGTGCTGTGGAAATGGCAAGGCTTTCTCAAGCTTTTTTAAAGGTGTTTTTCAGCAAGCTTCTCAGTATGTTGTGGAATTTGAAAGGCTTTTCTCAAGCAAGCCTTTTAAAACTGCTTTTAAGGTGGCTGGTTTGCACTGGCGTCACTACAGGGGGGAGCGGAGCTCTAAGTGCTGCTGAAATCAGAGCCTCCTTTACACAGACGAACAAAGCGGCCCCGCCCCCACACCCTCGGAGCCTTTCAGGGAAGCGAAAGCAGTTGCTTTTGCTTCCCTGAAAGGCTCCGAGGGTGAGGGGGCGGGGCCGCTTTGTTCGTCTGTGTAAAGGAGGCTCTGATTTCAGCAGCACTTAGAGCTCCGCCCCCCCTGTAGCGACGCCAGTGCTGGTTTGGTTTTAAGGCAGCTGGTTTGACTAGCGTTTGCGGAGCGGGTTATTTGGGTTAATTGGCATCTTGTGAAGTTGGTCACTGTTGAATACAGTGGGCCTTCTGAATAGTCATGTATAGGATTGTGCTGTAACTATGGATTTAATTGCCAGACACCATTTTCTGAACACTGTCAGAGGTGTTCATCCTTTAATCTAGTTCATACAGCTTCTCTTTTGTGCTTGGACCAGGCCTGGATTCAGCATTAGGGCCTGGCCAGGCATGTGCTGTTGACCCACTCTTCTGCAGGGCCACACAGCCATGCCTGGTGTTACCCCCACGCACTGTTCCTTCCACCCAGTCCACTGCTGCCTCTGTGACTCTGCTCCCCACCAGCACAGAGCCATGATGGACAATGTTGAAAAGGAACAACAAACATGGAAGGTCCTCTTCCTTTCCTAGTAACACTTCCAGGTGACCTGCCTCCGCCTCACCCCCAAAGCAGCACTGGTTGGAGGAATTTTTAAATGGAGCTAACCAAGAAAGGAAGAGGATGTTCCATTGCTGCTGCTTCCCTCAAAATCATCCAACACGCAGTAGGGTTGCTAATCGTCCAGGATTGACATAGAACAGCGATTTTCAACGTTTTTCGGCTTGCGACACACTGACCCCTCTATGGTCTTCGTCTCTTGTGATGTCACTGCCAGCTTCTGGGAGATTCTTCCAGGTTCTTTTTCTAGCCAAGCAATCCCATGAAGCTGCAGTAGGCGGCACCGGGCAGTCCCACTCCTACCTGCTCACTCTAACTCGCTCTTGTGGGAGGCAGGAAGGCAAAGTTTCTTTCCCTTCGGAACAAACAGACATCCCCACTTACGAGAGCGCAGCACCGAGGTGAGGGGCCAGGCAACTTCCCTCCCTCCTCCCCTTGGCAGCACAGCAGTTGAAAACCGCTGTTCTAGGGCAACTGTCTGTGGTAACGAATTGTCTGTCCCTCTTCCTCCACTGGCTCCTTAGAGCTGCCGGTGGAAGAGGGACAGACCATTTGTTACTACAGACAGTTGCCCCCTGTAGAACCCAGAAGCTATTTTCAACCGCTGTGCTCCAAACTCCCTCCACACACCTCCAGACCATTCACAGCACACCAACGTGCCATGTCGCAGCGGTTGAAAATCACTGGCCTAGAGCCTCCAGGTATCAGCAATCCTAGAGATTTTAATGGGACTTCTGGCGTAATTACAGTCTATTGTGTTGGGGGGACAGGACTTCCAGGAATGGTGTCAATCACAGTGGCCAACTCTAGTCAGGGGCGGTTTACCAGGAGCTGGGTGGGAGCAGTAGAGGGTTATCGCTGGAGTGCACACACAAACTGAAACAGAGGGGGAGCACACTGTTGAGCCCCACAAAAGGCCTTTTGCCTGAGGGTCCTTAAAACAGTGGTGCTGCGTCTGATTTGGACAGTCTTCTCTCATCACCATCAAAACAGTGCCCTTGCTGTGACTTTTATATTTGATTTCTTGTCAGGTTTTCCCATCCTTCTTGGGGGTCCTCTGTAAGCACGGCATTCTGCTATTTCCAGAATATCCATGCTTCTCACCTGGCATTTGCTCGCTTGCTCCTCTGAATTTCTGGAGACTTAACACAAGAGTGCTGTGCCACCCAGACCTCAGAAATGTATGAGCAGATCTGACTTTCTTGTGTGTATTTTGCAATCAATGCAGATCATTTTGATAAATGTCCCTGTAGGTAAAAATGCTTCATATAATGCAGCTAATACCAGTCTTTATTGTGTTTTAAACATACTGCTTCTCTTTGAATGATGCTAGCCCTACTGTGAAGCAAAGGGTACAAGGAGACTTGCTGCATGACACTTATGCGCCAATTGTACTTTCAACACAAAAAGCTCGTCTTCAAGAGTAAACAGGACTTCTTGCTCTGTAATAAAATGTGGGATGATGTGTTCTTATAAAAAGAAGAAGAAAGAAGGATCAACTCCCTAGCTTTGATTAACAACTGCTTTACGAACACTTTTCTCCTCTGTTGTCAGCTAAAATAAAGGCTTTCGCAGCTGAAATCAAAGTCATAGAAAGGAACTGTGGAGGTGGGTGGGAATCAAACCCTGGGATAAAAGTATTTTTGTTCTGGGATGTGTGAATTATTCTAACTGAACTAGAGTTGCACATGAGCCATAATAAACATTATGATATCGCTAGAGACAAAAATCCGCTTGTTCAGAATGCATTGATACTGTCAATAAAATAGCTGGAATTCACCTGCCTGCACAATTAAATATATTGGGTGCACTGAAAATACAACTGGTAATAAGCAGTGTACGTTTACGACACAAACTTACTACCGTATATAAGGGAAAATATATCCTTTGCATGTGTTACAGTAAAAACCTGAAATTTAGTTAGAACTAGTTCCAACTAATAAAAACTAGTGACCCAATCGTAATGGGCCTTTATGCCGGTGGAACGCACGTTACGCCAGCATAAACTGCTTTACGGCCATTGCAAACATGACTAGGCCGGTGCATGGGGCCTAGCCACTACCACAAGCGGCGAATGGTCAAGTCCGCATGAAGCCAGAAGCCAGACACCCGCCGGTGCAGGTACGCCAGTGCAGGGGGTTGGAGGGAGGGGTTGAACAGGGTGAGGTTGGGTAGAATGGTGACAGGGGCGGTGACTGGGGCAGGGGAGGGCGAATCACATGATTAATCCCGAACCCCTTCTGGGGCCTGATCAGCCTTCACAGATTGACTCAGACTTGCTCCAGCAATCAAGCTGGTGCAGGTCCGACTTGACCCATGGCGGCTTCTGGGGGTTACCACGGGGCAAGGGAACTAATGTTCCCTTACCCCTAGGAGGCCTACAGTGGCCAAAAATCCTCCACAGGATACAGCAGAAGGTGTGTTGGTGCTGCTGCATCGCCATGCCGGGAATAAGTTAGGACTGGGTTGCCCATGCTCCAAACCGTCTTCAGAGATTCTAGTTGCAACTAGTCAAAACTAAAAGCTCTGGACAGTCCTCGTAGAATGTAGATCCTAGTTGTAACAAGTAAACATTACTGTATTAATACAAGCAGTAGTTTCTAGTTTTGACTAGTTGGAACTAGTAATGGTGGATTTGGGGTTTTTATTGCAACACATACACTACTAAATTATTATACATTTATTGCGGACCAGGCAGTTCTCTCAAGTTGATGTACACATTGCAGGTGACATGAGGTTACCTCTGAAAGCGGCAGCCATGTGTTGAGGTCTTCCCCTCTCCCCTGTAATGTTTAGTAAAACGTTCTGGGGTCAGTGCTCTCACATCTGCCTTTTCTGTGTTTCTCCACCCCCCTCCATACTGTTGGCTGCCGCTGGCAAGGGCAAAGAAATGCACAACATAATAATGCTACTAAAGGTGTAAGTGTTCCTGACGTTTATGGTGGGAAAGGGGAAAATTCAACATGAAAACATTTTCAGCAACACCCCTATGCCATGTGTCATTCTACCTTTAGGGCCTGAACTTGACGTGCTTTTCTCAGGACTATTCATGGGGCAATTTCCTTCCTTGTACCAGATCTGGACTCTTGTTCCATAGAAATGTGATACCCTTAGGATCAGATTGCCGGATATTGGCCCTGATACTACCACCGTATATACTCGCTTACAAGGTGAGAAATTTAGGCAAAAAAATGTCCCAGAAAAGCTGCCTCACAGCCCATTCCAACCCAAGTGCTAAGCAGCCCAAGTCAGACCTAAAGTCAGCCTAAGTCGTTTAGGTCGAAGTTAGGTCTGGAATGCAACCATTTAGGGCGAAGTTAGGTCAAAGTTAGGTCGAAGTTACGACCAACGGACTAAGAACAGCCCATTCCAACACAAGGGGTAAGCAGCACAAGTCAGACCTAAAGTTGACCTAAAAGTGGGCGGAACATGGGCGGACCGTGGGTGTAACGGGGGCGGCAACCAATTAACGTTGGATTCCAGACCCTGGCAAACACAGACACGCCCCCCCCAACACAAATGCTGACACAAAATTTAGGTCGACCAAAAAGGTGGACCCAAATTCGAGGAGACCCATAGGAGCCATTTTACCTTACCTAAGCCAGCCCTCTCCTGAAAATTTCTAACACCCTACTCCTGAGTTAGGTCAGAGTTAGGATGGAGTTGGGCCTGCTAGGTCTGGAAACCGACAGAGTTATGCCTAAGACAAGGAGCCTATCAGCACCCAGCCCCACCCAGCCTCTTTCCCACAAAAGCCCAGCCCCAGGCCCCCAGTCACTCTCTCTCTCTCTGAGCTCGTGGTGTGGGGTTCTGTCCCTCACAGCCACAAAGTGGGACTTTGTCGGTGGAGGGCAAAATTCACAAACACCCCACTTCTCTCTTCTCCTCTCTGCCTCCCTCTAGGGCAGAGAGGGCTGTTCTGGCTGTGGCCAACCTGTTTACAGCTGTGCCTGGGCAGCTGCCTCCATGCAAGTGTTTGCTAACCCATGTCTTTCTCCCAGCCCCTCTTCCCCCCCCCCACAGGCAACAACACCAGCAGGTAAGAGCAGGAAAGAGCAGGGTTTGTGCTGACATGTGGTCTGACTGCTGCCTCTTTGCTTTTAGAAATATAGGAAGGATACATGCCTCCTTACCAATGTGTTGTCTCATAGCTGTCTGCATAGCCTGCCATGACATGCCTCTCTACCAATGTGTTGTCTCATAGCTGTATGCATAGCCTGCCATGATATGCCTCTCTACCAATGTCTTGTCACATAGCTGCCTGCATAGCCTGCCATGACATGCCTCTCTACCAATGTGTTGTCTCATAGCTGCCTGCATAGCCTGCTATGATATGCCTCTTTACCAATGTGTTGTCTCATAGCTGCCTGCTTTGCCTGCTATGATATATAGGATACATGCCTCTTTACCACTGTTGTGTCTGATTGCTGCCTGTAGTCATGTGAGCAGACAATGCCACAAGTGTGGAACTGTTAGCCTTATGTAGACACCAGCTGTTCCCCCCCTTTTCTCCACAGGGTCTACTGACAGGTCAGTATTGCTAGGTTTGCCATGGTTGTGACCCCCAAGTTGTGTTGTTGTCTCTCTCTTTGACCCTTTCCCCTTACAGGATCATGCTCTCCTTACACCCAGGTAAGCAGCCCAGACCATGCTATGTGTGTCACACCTATCAGCTGTGTTTTTTTTCCTCTCCCTGCAGGCTTTTGCAACCGACACACTGGCTTGTCATAAATGGTGACTGCTTCCACATACCAGCTGACATGTAACTCCCCCTTGTTTTTTGTCTCCCCAGGAACGTCCACTATCACCTACCTTCCTGGGAGCACCCCTGGCCTGCAGTCTGGTTGCCCCACTGTCGTCTGCCTCGATGCTGCCAGAGGTCAGGGAGCCAGCCCTGCAACCCTCCTCAGCTGCCGGTGCTGCTGCTGCTGCTGCTCCACCTCCCTGGCTGTCCTTCTTGCTGTCCCTCCCCTTTCTATGGAGCAGGCTGTGGTTCCACAGGGGAAGAGCCTGCATGTCCAGGTCCATGGGGCATGTGTGCTGCTGCTGCTTTCTGATTGGCTGCTGTGACTACCCCTGGCAGCCTCGCCTGGCCATCTCTGCTAACGTTCCAGAACAATAAAGATGCCCCTCGGGCAGAGCCCCAGTGAAACATATGTGCCCAGTGTTTACACAAGCATTGCCCCACACACACACACACAGACAGCCCCCAGCACTGAAGCCCCTACATGAGTCCCGTCCAGGGACTGCCACGGCCTTCCCTGGGAGAACCCAGCAGGGGTGCTGCGAGACCCCCATGGCACAGAGGGGAGGGGGGAGTCAGGGGGGCCTCTCAGGCAGGCAAACAGTGACAGCCAGGGCGTCCGCCCGTAATGCAGGCGCCTCCGTCGAAGGTCCGCCCGTAATGCAGGCGCCTCCGTCGAAGGTCCGCCCGTAATGCAGGTGCCTCCGTCGAAGGTCCGCCCGTAATGAAGGCGCCTCCGTCGAAGGTCTGCCCGTAATGCAGGCGCCTCCGTCGAAGGTCTGCCCGTAATGAAGGCGCCTCCGTCGAAGGTCTGCCCGTAATGAAGGCGCTTCCGTCGAAGGTCCGCCCGTAATGCAGGCGCCTCCGTCGAAGGTCTGCCCGTAATGAAGGCGCTTCCGTCGAAGGTCCGCCCGTAATGCAGGCGCCTCCGTTGAAGGTCCACCCGTAATGCAGCCACTTCTGCCCAAAGTCTGTCTGCATAAGAGGCGCCTGTTTATGCATCACCTTCATCTGCGGAGCACCCCCCTGTGTCCCTATCGGTCTCCGCAGACCCCTCTCTCGGAATCTGTCTCCCACCAGCCTTGTTGTCTGTCTGTCTGTCTCTGACCCACCCATGCCCCTCCCCAGCACCCCCTGTCTGCCTGCCTGTGTGTCTGCCTCTCCTCCCACTCCCTGATGATGGCTGCTGGCCACCCCCCACCCTGCCAGAGCGCCTGCCGTGAGGCGCCGTCGTCGCCCCATCTGGGGGTGTGATGAGCTGTGTGAGCCCTTCACGCTCACAGCAGACAAGCCCAAGGCATCTCTTGGTCTTGGCCGGGGCACAGAGCAGCAGGCACGCCGGGATGCCTTCTTTGTGGGCATTGCCCCGGCCTTGGAGGCCCAGGGCTTCAGGCAGCGCACGGGCGAGTCATGTCAGCGGCAGTTCCAGTCCTCATGAGACCCCCCTTGTGTGTGACGTTCCCACCCCCTCCCCTTCCCTTCCCCGCTCACCCCCCAGTGCAGCCTCAACGTGGCTTGGGGGTGGCATCGCCTTCTGCAGGAGGGAGGGGACGGCCACTCTCCCCTGCAGCAGGTGGCTGATGCACAGGTTGCCCTGTGGCGGCTGGGCTCAGGCACCTCGCTCACCTGCCCTGCGCCCACCACATGACTGGCGCAACCCCCCTGCCTGCGGTCAGTCCCTTTGCGACCGGGCTGCGACAGACCCTGCGGCAGCTGCCATGGATGGACGCTGACACATGCAGACAGAGGCCTGCACATGCTTGAGCCAGACACGGAGCCTGGAGAAGAGCCTGCCTGCCTGGGAGGTAAGTGTTGCCTGGATCCTGGGGTGGTGCTGGGCCACAGAAACTGCAGCCTGCCTAACTCAGGCATAACTCTGACCTACCTCAGGCATAACTTCTGCCTAACTTAGGCTGCACTTAGGCCACACTTATGCCTGACTTGGAGAGGAGTTGGGTTGGAATGGGCTGCTAGTCTTCACATTGGGTCAGTGCACGTTGTCCTTTCACTGTGTCCCCACTGTACCCCTGCGGGCCCCCCGCCATCCCGTTATCTTTGTGTGTTTTAATTCAAGCCTGTGTCTTGCTTTTACAAAACATCCGCTTCTATGCTTTACAGATAACTACGGTAGCTCAGAAGCAGACAAGCCGAATGGAGGGTAAAGAGGCTCAGCAATTAACAGGAAGTAGTTCCAGTTCCTGCTTGGGCTCAGCCTCTCTACCCTCCAGTTAGCTTCCCTGCTTCCCTGCTAGTTAAAGCATAGAAGGAGACTTTTTGTAAAAGCACGACACAGGTTTGAATTAAAACACAAAACACAAATAGGTAATGGGGGGGCATGGGGGAATTCTTCAAAGTGTTATTAATGCATGTGTGTTGCTGGAGGGGAGTTCTGTGTGTGTCTTTCTGGCTGTTACTGCTGGTTTGTGAGTAGCACGGATATCTTTTTCTTTTTTAAGGGAGACGTTAATGCATGTATGTGTGACAGAGAGAGGGAGGATCTTTAAAATGCAGCTCCCAGGGTGATCTTTGCAAATGGCAGCCCCCCCCACCCCACCCTGAGGCAGCATGAATCTTTAAAATACAGTGACTGTGATGAGACTGAGTGGCAAAGCTGCTCCCTCTGAGCCTCCACTCCCAGGCTACAGTCCCTTGTCTCCCCTCTTCCTCCAGACACCCTCCTCCAACCCTCCAGACTCCAGCCATCGGGGAAAACCAGACCAAATTCAAAGAATTGTACAACTCCTTAAGTTTTACCCTCGACTTATCAAAGAATCATAGCAAATGTCAGGATTTTTGGCTCAAAACGTGCCCCTCATCTTGTATGTGAGATCGCCTTATATGCAAGTGTATACGGTAATCTTATCCATCTCCCATGTGGATTGTCTTTTGTACCCTGTTTCCCTGAAAATAAGGCCTCCCCCGAAAGTAAGACCTACCATAATTTTTTCGTGTTTTTTTTTGCTGGCACTCATAAGACCTCCCCTGAAAATAAGACCTAGCTAGGATCATCAGCCAGACGGACGCGACCCCCAGGCACTTTGACCGATTAAAGCTTCATTCTTTCCTGAGGGTGCAAGGCTCTGCAAGGCCTGGAAGGCCTGCACTTGAGGGCCTGCACCTGGAAGGTCTGCACTGTGCTAGAGAGACTCTGCAAGCCTCCTTGCAGGCCTTGCTGGCCTCTCTAGCACGTCGTTTCTATGGTGGAGGACTCAAGTGCAGGCCTTGCAGAGCCTTGCACCCTTGGGAAAGAATGACGCTTTAATCGGTCAAAGTAAGTGCTGGTGTGTGTGTGTCGCGCCACAGATTGAGAAAATAAGACCTCCCTGAAAATAAGACCTACCGCATTTTTTGAGCAAAAATTAATATAAAACACTGTCTTATTTTCAGGGAAACACGGTAGTTCTTGAAGCTGAAGGAAACTTATTCAAATATGGAAACAAATGTCTTATGACAAAGGTATGTCAAAAATAAGCTTAAGATCCCAGGTCTTTTTAGGAGAATGAGGGAGCTGTAAAAGGGGGGGTGCCACCCAGCCATTAGGGGGATTACCCAGCCCCAAAGTACTGCAGTGAGAGGTCCACACTACTGAAGGAGGGTCTTTATTTCCTCCCCATCCAAAATGCTAGGAACCCCAGTGCATACATCTTAAAAGTTACATTTATGCAGCAATAAATGTGTTTGTCTTTAAGGTGTCACAAACCTCTTTGTTGTTCTATGACAGGAGTGTCAAACGTAAGGCCCATGGGCTGGATGCAGCCCCTGAAAGCTCTCCCAGTACTGCCCTTTCAGCAATGCTGCTTCTGCCACGGTACTGGGAGGGAGAGACGGAAGGAGGCCTCAGAAGGCAAGGAATGCTACGGGGTAAGGGACAAACCAAGAGGGGTGAGAGAGGGAGACACTGCCGAGGTGCTGGGAAAGTCAAATCATCATGCAGGCTGCCCTTTCAGCAGCACTGATTCTGATGGGGCGTCACTTCACAGGCCACCTCTCAGCTGCTGAGTTGCAAAGTGACACTACGGCAGAAGTAGTGCTGCTGAAAGGACGGCACACATGATAATTGGGCTCTCTCATAACTTGAAAATATGATCAGGTTTTGCACATTTTCTCTTCTGTCATTTGCAGCTAATGAGTTTCTATGTGAGAACAAAGTGCTCAGATGGTCATCATCTGCTTAATGACATCACTTCCTGCTTAACGAAGTCACTTCCGGCCCTCAGCAGGCGCCACAAATGCTATTTGGCCCACTATATGAAACAAGTTTGACACCCCTGTTCTAGGACATGTGAGCAGCCTATCTGCGCATGTGACACCATCCTACCAACCCGCTCTAATGTCACCGCTGTTGCTTCCACTCGTGAGTAGCTTTTTAATGACAAATCTAAGGGTGCACATGCGCCCTTAAATCTGACACTGAAACGCCCCCATGGTAGCAATAGAAAAGTCTGGAAGGAGATCAGTCTACATACATACAATATGTACAGTACATGCATGCAGTACTGTGTTGACCCCCATAGTCTGGGTCTATATAAACTCACATTTGCAGCATATGAGCATGTTGCACTCTCTCCATTTGTCTCAAACACATATAGTATCACAGCGCTAGACTCCAAAATTATGAATGTCCAAACAAGTTTAAACTGTGAATCTTAGAACTGGACATTCGGCAGGCCCTGGAACTTACAATCCAGTATTTCATTAGCCATCCAGATCTATCATACTGTGTGCCTGAATACAATTCACTTAAAATAGTAATGTTTTGCTCACATTACAAAGCCCGCTACGGTGAGTTAGGTAAACAGAGACTGCTAAATTTCATTTTACATATTTATTTCAGGAATGGTACACAATACATTTTTCACAGTTGATCTGAATTGTGCATTACTAAAAAAAAATAGATACGGAGTCATCTGAAGCTAAATCTTGTTCAGGTGTTTAGCATCTAATTTAATAGAACTGCGTGTGTGATATTTCAGCAGAAAACTCATTAAGGAAACTTAAGATTTGGAGATTGGAGAAAATCTTTGCTGCCTGTCAGACAGTGAGATACATTCACAGAGATATTGGGAGTCAGATGAGATTTCATCCATTGTCTCTTTGAAGCGATGTGAAGCATGCCTTTCCATCATCGCTCTATAATTAATTCCATGATGAGATTGTTGTCTATCATTGTCAGTGTGCATTTCATAAAGGGACCCCCTCCCCTTACTCATGCTGGTAGAGAAAACAGAGACTGTTGATTTGCATGTAGTTTCAGTGTTGGTATCAGGTTGGGGGGGGCAGTTGGGCAAGATGCCCACAATAGCTGCTAACTGGGCTAAGAAGCACCTTTAAGTGAGTTTGTTTTCAGTTTAGCAGGGGGAGAACAATTATTCACCCCAGCAATAGCATATTTTCCACTGGCTGTTTGCTGTTCTCTCCTTTGCCTCATTTTTTTAAAGACTGTGATTCCCCTGGGACAGGAAACCAAGTTTTCATTTCTGTTGCTATGTAAACCATTTTGTGGTTAGTAATATTAAAAATATTATACAGGTGCCCCCCCCGGTTAACGACAGTTCGTTTAACGATAATCCACATCCCCCCAGTACAGTACCTTGCAAGTCGCTGCTGCTTGATGCCTGAGCCTGCTGCTGATTACAAAATGGAGGCAGGAACCACTCGCAGCCCTTTTCAAATCCTTTTTAACATTTGTTTTTAAATTTGTTTTAAATTTGTTTTAAATTAAAGTTTGTTTTAAAACTGTTAGGCACTAAACATCAAAGCACTAATCTAGCGTCAAACAGCTGATGGGCTGGGGATTTAAAAAGAGGAATCTGGAGTATTTGCCATTCACTCCCTATTATAACTGTATTGTATTACATAGGCTATACGTGCTATACCAAACGCGACCACTACATGGTGCTAAACACTCATTTAACAATAGATTAACTTTACAACAGAGTTTTAAGAACCTGTCCCATCTCCTGCGCATTGCCTTCGCTGCCCTGAAAAGCTCCGAAGGCAAGGGGGTGGGGCCGCCTCGTGCGGGCGTGTAATGGTGGGTTGGAGCGGAACACAGAGCTCCGCCCCACCTAGAGCGACGCCACTGGAGAGAGTGGACAGAGAGAAATTCTTTTCCCTCTCACACAACACTAGAACTAGGGGACATCCACTCAAATTGAGTGGAGAGAGGATTAAAAAAGACAAAAGAGAATATTTCTTTACCCAGCGTGTAATTTTCGAACGGAAACTGTTATAACCGGCAACTATTTTCATAGAAGAGGGTAACACGGGTAGCGCGGTCATAGGAGAAAGTAAAAGTAGCGATCCAGCCGATAAAAACACACTGACGATTTTATCCGGTTTGGACGTGACAGCCCAGAAACCCGGACAAACAGAAATGTTTAAAATCAAGAAACTGGAACTCAAGGACCCGACGTTTCGTGTCTAATCCAGACACATCCTCTGGGGCATTTCCAAAGTAGATTGGAAGCTGTGCTACTTTGGAAATGCCCCAGAGGATATGTCTGGATTAGACACGAAACGTCGGGTCCTTGAGTTCCAGTTTCTTGATTTTAAACATTTCTGTTTGTCCGGGTTTCTGGGCTGTCACGTCCAAACCGGATAAAATCGTCAGTGTGTTTTTATCGGCTGGATCGCTACTTTTACTTTCTACTATGACCGCGCTACCCGTGTTACCCTCTTCTATGAAAACAGCGTGTAATTAGTTTGTGGAACTCCTTGCCACAGGAGGTGGTGATGGCACCTGGCCTAGATGCCTTTAAAAGGGGACTGGACAGATTTATGGAGGAAATGTCCATCACAGGTTAAAAGCCATGATGGGGATGTTAACTTGTTAACTTGCCCTGGGGAAACTTCCTATAGTTCTTACTGGACTCCTCAGTCCCTTGCCAGGTATTTTGCTGGAGCAGGACCGAGGCGTGTAAAGGCAGCAGAAGGAGAGAGGTAGAAGGATAGGATTTGACCGCATGCTTGTACCGCCGAAGTTGCCCTCTCCCTCATTCCGTCTCCCTTCCCACCCCCTCCCTTCCCCCTCCCTTCCCACCCCCTCCCTGCCCAGAAACTCCTCAATTCCTCCCCCTCCCCTCCCTGTTCCACCCACTTCCCATCCCCACCGCCATCTTATCTTACATCACCGGATGGTGATTTGGCTGCCGGCTTGCGCATGAGGCCGCCAGCAACAGCTGGTGGTCCCACCGCATTGGCCGGTGTTGCCAGAGCATATGACACCGTTGCATGACTCTTGGATCCAGGAACTTCCGAATGCGCATTCCATCAGCAGAGGCTTTAGTACTGTGCAGTTTTTTTACTGTCCATCCATTTTTGCAGGAATCGGTGGGCCATAAACTGCAATCGTGGTGGGAACCATTTTAACTGATGGGAATAGTGGTGGAAACGAGAGGACGGGCGGGCGATTGTATCCCACTCCAATTTCGTCATTTTGACGTCTCGACTTTATGCCTGAGGACTGTGTATGCATATGCACGGTGTATACACTGTACATGATGTCCTGCAGAAGAATAGGAACAGGAAATTCTTCTCCCTCTCGCACAACACCAGAACCAGGGGACATACACTAAAATTGAGTGGAGGGAGAGTTAGAACGGATAAAAGAAAATATTTCTTTACCCAGCGTGTAATTCATATGTGCAACTCCTTGCCACAGGATGTGGTGATGGCACCTGGCCTGGATGCCTTTAAAAGGGGTTCGGACAGATTCATGGAGGAAAAGACCATCACAGGTTACAAGCCATAAGCAACCTCCTGGTTTTAGAAGTGGGTTTTCTCTGTGCCAGGTGCAAGGGAGTGTCAACGGGAAACAGGTTATCTTGTTGTCTTGTGCTCCCTGAGGCATCTGGTGGGGCCACTGTGTGATACAGGAAGCTGGACTAGATGGGTCTTTGGCCTGATCCAGCAGGGCTCTTCTTATGTTCTTAACCATTTAACAATAGTGGTGGGAACCATTTTAACTGATGTGGGCAAATTTTAATTGGTGATGCTGAGCGCTACACTTGCTAAAAGCACACTTGCTGTGTCATATATTTAATATTTTGCTTCTAGTGTGTTACTGTAAAAAGGAACAAGGTCTCTATTTTGGATGCAGATTGCAAACATAAGTGCTCCAAATTCCTTGGTACATATGAAATTAATCTAAAAACCTTGCAGCATTTGCTTGCTTGCTTTCTCTTTTCATTGTTGGTTTTGATTGACTATTCACTGGTACAAAGAGGACAAAAATCAGCATTTTTCAAGGAATCTAATATCTTTTCTTTCCACCTTTCAATCAGATCACAATAGAGATTCACGTTCAGTTGAAGTCTTAAGTGAAAGCTAGAAGTTGGTGCCCATTCTATTTGAATTGACTCCTTATTAAATGCAGAACTATTGTAGTTTATGGCCCACATACAACTGTATGGTGTTTGAGTGAAAAATGAACTCATCTGACCATAGTTTCAGGGAATGTTTTTTTCTATACTTTCACTTTAATGTCACTAAAAGCTTTATCGTAGCTATCAGTGAGAAAGACAGACACTATCAAATATATATCTGGTCCATCTTCTCCATCTAATTGTCTGTAAAGGAATGAAGGAGGGCCAAGAAAAAGCTAATTAAAGTCTTAACTACCAGAAACTCCCACCCCGCCTGCCCCCAAATCTCACATCTACATTAATTGACCACAATCTTCCAGTTTTCATACTTAATTTTCAAACATGGAACTTGAGAAACCTTAGATGTTCCTCTTTCTTTCTAAAACTTTCTAAACATTTCTAAAACTATGGTTTTTTTTTTCATGTGATTAGATTGGAATACCCAGAAGCATTGGCACTTGTAGCATTGCTATAACAATAATTCTTGTACCTGAGAGCAGGTAGAAACAGCTGCACATTTGCTCCTTCAGCTTATGACTACTCTTCAGAGTCAGAGCAAGGCCAGGGATGCATGTCTGATGGCCTGAAAGGGTCTGCTTTGCTCTGCAATTGACAGGATGCTCTGCTCAGCTCTCTCTCGCTCTCGCTCTCGCTCTCGCTCTGTTCAGAATGTTCTTACCATGCTCTCGCACATTTGGCTGCAGGTTCTCCACCCGGAAAACTGAACGCCTATTTCTTTCAGTAGGTTTGATAGCCAGACAGTGATCTAAGGGAACAGGGACACCCAAAACAGCCAGGCTGGTATATGGTAATTTAATTAACGCTAGAGATGCCCCAAAAACAATATCCTAACTCTTGGTGTGTGGTTTGTATTACACACTGCCTTTGACAAAGCTCATTGTGACTATGAGCAAAACGTTAGGGATAAAAACTCTTTTAGGACTGTGGCCATTAAACCTGGAAAACTCTAATCTTAATCATATATTTGTTTCAAGTAAAAGTACTGTAATCTTCAGAGAGACTTTGCCAGCAGAACACTATGCTAATGTAGCTGCATTGCTGCTGCAAATCTGCTGTGGTAGGGCCCAAACTGTTGGGGTCATCATTGCATCATAGGAACACTCTGCCCAGCTGATGAGCAGAGGCGTCGCTCCGGTAGGGGCGGGGCTGTAAGTTTTGCTCGGTCGGAGTCCCGTTTACCGAACGAGCAGGAGGCGGCCCCGCCCCCTCACTGTCAGAGCCATTCCCCTGCGGAGAAAGCAGCAGAACGGGACTCCGACCGAGCAAAACTTACAGCCCCGCCCCTACCGGAGCGACGCCTCTGCTGATGAGTATCCTGATCTGTGGCCAGGAATCCAAGTGCAATATTTAATGAGATCCAGGGGTATTGGTCTTATTTTTTCTCAAACAGTAGCCTGCCCCACTTCACCACATAGCAAATGGCTTCTCAAAATGAGAGGACTCTCAAAGGTAGTTGTGACAGGGCGTTGAGGTCTAGCTGGTCAAAATAAAGTCAAACATTCCACAGGGTTAGGAACCTTAGCAGCTCTTGGATGTCACCCAATAACTGCCATGCACATTACAGCTTCATGCAGCGTACGTAACATTGCTGTTCGGTGCTGGACCAAGTAATTCCTCCCTGTATATTCATTTCAAAAGTATATGAAAGAATGACTCCTGGAGTTTGTATCACTTCTGTTGGCCTCCATCAAAATACGTTTTAAAGAAGTGACAATGTTGTTATAACTATGTATAACTGTGTCCAAGGAAGCACATTTATATTTTATTGTCAGAGTTTTCATGGAACCAAAGTGTAAATTTACCAAAAGTGTACATTTAATGCAAACAGAACATCCCTCAAAAACATGAGATAGATCACATCAACTCAGTCCAAATGAATAGATCTGTGTGAGAAAGTATGTTTCCATACTGTAACAGTACAATCCAATGAATATCTATTCAGAAGTCCCAAGTGTGTATGGCAGCAGTTCCCAAACTTGTCCTGTTCACGGCGCCCTATCATGCCGCAGGAGATGAGACGGCCACTTCTTCCCGACTTTCCTGGGCACTGCCATCTTGTTCAGGCTGAGATCATGGGAGAATCACACGAGATCACATGAGATCTTGGCCCAGACAAGCTGGCTGCGCCCAGGAGATAACTCCAGAAAACTCCTATGGCGCCCCTGTGAGTTTGACATGGCGCCCTCAGGCACTGCAGCGCACAGTTTGGGAACCACTGGTGTATGGGATTGCAGCCTTAACGGGTAAAATTTAATTACTGTATAATCAATGATGAAAAATTGTAATAGGTGGGGCTGAGAGTAAAGGGCATACTAATTTATTTTTCAAGCTATTTTGGTTCTGGTGAGTTACTGTAATAGGGAATAACAAAAAAATACAGATGGCCTTTCATTCTAACAATAAGTGATTGCTTTTATTGTGAATTATTTCACAAGTTCTTCAGGCTCTGACAGGCTCAAATCCTATACACACTTTCCTGGGAGTAAGCCCCATTGAACACAATTGGACTTACTTCTGAGTATACATGCATAGGATTGCAATGATAGGCACCTATACAGAGGCCTTGGCAATATGCACATTTCTTTAAATGTAATCAATTCATCGGCTCAAAAGTAGATGACTGATCAGCTACAAATCAGTAGATTAATTGACAGTTCAATTTGTCAGGCTGTCTATAGTCTCATTTCCTGGAATACACATTTTTCATATGACATGCAATGAAATATCAATGCCCTGAGTGAAACATCATCAGCATCACATCTTTCACTGGGCTTGAGTGAGCAGTTGGCATAATATATCCATAAACAATGTTTACCTTCAGTCTCTTTTAGATGCAATTCCAAGCCGATGAGCAATTTATGAAAAGCAACTGTTGGAGATGCACTTTTGCCTCTTCATCAGGAACATATAAAAAAGCAATATATTCCGATATTTATTGCAATGTATTACAAACCTCCACCAGGATCCAATCAAGATGTCCCTTTCCTGCATGGTACCGACCTTCAAAAATGATGATATGAAAAAGCCTCAGATTTTATAACAGCTTAACTCGGAATATGTTACAGCCTCTCTCTATTAATATGTATTTCAAGCCCTGCTATAAACTTTGAATATAAAGAGATGCTCTGCACCGTGTGCTTTGCAGTAAACTTTGAATAGGAGCAAAAAGATGTTCATGTGGGCAGAAGCGGGTTGCGACAATATTTATGAGAAATCGTGTTCCTTCTCTCTCTTCATCCACCAAAGGCATAATTCATTTTGTGTGTTTCATAAATTTGACGTCTGCTAGATTTGTAAATCGAATAACTCGCAACATAAGGACCACACCAAGAAAGTGATGTATTAGGGTACGTCACCATAAAACGACTAACATCGCATCGTTTATACTTAGAGTTCTATAGCCAATTGGTACTCATGGTTTAATTTGGAGGAGTTCTTCTGACATCAGTCTTGTGACAGTTGCTCCCTCTCAGTCCTGTAATGTCTCTGTTTAAATTTTATTCTAGCTAAGTGGATCTAAATGTGCTTTTTATGTTTATAGGCCAGGCTTCTAGGTCAGGCAGAGGTCTGTCAATTCATCAAAATTATGCTGTCCAGGTTGGAAGGTAATCTTCTTAGCCTGTTGCCAAAATAGGGGATTGCAAAGGCAGAACAAATGTGTTCAGTGTTTTCTGCTGCTAGAGTATATGCTGTCGGCATGCAAAGATATATCCAGCTGAGAGCTCTTAACTTTTGTCATGGGTACATTTGGGGTAAGCATTTTGCTTATGACTCTTTAGGAAAGGAAAGGTTTCTTAAATGAAAGCCACTCTGCATATCTTCAAAGGCAAGGGCAGCCCATCCAGTAGGCAAGGTGATGCAAGTTGCATCAGTGGCAGATTGCAGGGGGGGTGAGAGGGCAATGGATTTGGGGTGCCCTTCACCCCAAGTCTGCCACCACCGCATCTCCCTCTAGGAGATGCAACCTGCTTGGATTCACTTTCTGTCTGCTAAAAGAAAGCGGATCGCCCACCTCCTTACTTTGCTCCAGGCGCAGTTTCTTCAAACATGGAAGTGCAGGACGTACAGGAGCTCCTTCATTCACATGGTCCCTTTGAATCAAACCAGAAGTCCTGCAGTTCCGCCACTGAAGAAACCGCAGGAGGCGTGCGGTCAGTGGCTGTTTTTTTGTTTTGTTTGTTGATAATTTTGTGCAGAGGTGGTGGACTCAAGGCGGCATCACAGCAAGCAGCATTCTAGATTGCATTGCTGCTGTTCAAATGACCTTGAACCCTTTATAAAAATCGAAGATCATTACCCTTGGGAAAAGGTACTCTGTAAACGCTCAGAAACATTTATCATGAGATGCACAAAATATGGTAGCACTCGCACGCAAGCCAACCTGCTAGATTCTCCTGTTTTGTTTTGTTTTTCAATCCAGGGGTTTCCATCATCTTCTCTCCACTTGGAATTCTCTCATGCCCATTCATTCGGTCTTCTCTTCTTCTGGAGACCATTCAGACTTTGTGGGATCTGCTGCAAAGGGAGGGGGATTTGCAGTTATTATGAGATTCTGGTGACTTTGTGTCTGAGCGCCTGTCATCCACAAAAAGGGAAGCAAAAGATGAAAGGGTTATCTGACATTACAATGCCATGCATGTCTATTCAGAAGTAAGTGCCATGGAACTAAATGGGACTTCCTCCCAGGAAAGTGTGTATAAGTTTGCAGCCTGAATCTTCCTGCTAAACAGTTGGCAGTGTCAGAGGTGTGAGATAAAGGGATGGTGAGTCAAAGCTGTTGCCTTAGGATAGGATTGGGCTGTCCGTGCAGGTAATGAAAGTAGATTTCAGATACATTCATAGGAATAGATGCTGCCCTTTGATCATTACCTGTTTTCCGGCCTAATCCTGTGTAACTTTAGGCCAGAGGAGTGAGCCGGAGAATTTTCTCCTAGGAAATTCTACCTATAGTTTAACTCCTGTAATTTCAGTGGGTTTAAGGACAGCTGACTGGGTGGGGTTGTGGCTGCATATATTTTGTTGGTTTGCAACTTCAGTTACTTAACAATATACCGTATTTCAGAGCATCTAACACATTGCATTTTGCCTCATGCATCTTTAATAGTTTCTTCCCTTAAATGAATTAATTTGGCTTAACGACTTCTTTGTGTCTCCTTTTTGCCATCGTGCCACAAATATGAGTCTCCAAGATAGCAAAAATCACAGTATGAAATGAACCAACCAAGCGGCGTTTATCATCAAAATGACCCGGCTACAGTCAGAAAACGCTCAGTGGTTTGTTGAAATAAGATATTTAACTAACAGAGGTCTCATTTAAAATACATGGTGTTAATGAAATAATTTCAATCTCCCCACCAGACAATCAACAAAAACAGCAGGGAAAGCAAGGCAGAGGAAGCTCCAGGAATCCAAAAGTCCTTTCATTCAAATTAAATTCTGCAACTTTTCCTTGTACGTACAGTACTTGCAAAACTATATTGGTGTCAGGATTCTCTCCTCCCATCGGTCCCTGCAGGCTTAAGCTCAGTTAAGCTCAGTCAGGACTTATTTGCCTGTTCTGGTCTCATTGACCAGTTATCCAGCAGTCCTTGTAAATGGCGGGGGGGGGGGGGAGAGGCTTCAAGCAGACTATTCAGCAGCTTGTGTCTGGTACATAAAGAAGAAAGTCTAGAGCAGTGTTTCCCAAACTTTTTCGACCTGCGGCTCCCATGACCATTGGTGACCATTGGCCACAGCTCCCCATTACATTACGTTGATGTCTGCCAATTGCACTGTTTTCCAAGATTCCATGGCACTCTGCGGCTCCCCTGGCTGGTTTCCATGGCTCCCCTGGGAGCCGTGCCTTCCAGTTTGGAAACCACTGGCCGAGAGTAACATGCTGCCTGACTTCCGGCTTGACTTGGAATGTTCATGTTATGCTTTCCAAGAGGGGGAAGAACAATAGGTCTCCATGAAAGTCAGTGGAGTATAACCATGTTTGCAGGCAACTGAGCACTGGGTTTTTATGGGAGGGGCCTGAGAGGGGCAAGGCCAGCCCATCCATGAAGTCAACTGGTCACCTCAGGCAGCAGACAGGTAGGGAAAACCCACTTCCATCCATCCACTCACCTCTATAAGCAGGGCCACTCAAAGGAATTTTATCAGGAGCTACAAAGTTTCTTTTGGGCCTCTACCCTTCATGTGAATTTTGACCCATTTTTGACCCTGGGCTCAGGTACAATTATACCCCTTGGCCCCCCTCTCAGAGGCCCTGGAGGTGGGCAGTTGTCCAAGCTTCTCCAAAAGAGAGAAGGAGAGGGGCAAGGAATTGGACAGTGTTGCAGTTGTCACAGTGACGATCTTGTCGTTCCATCCTTCCAGTATCACGGAATGTCCCTCTCTGCCCAGTATCACTGAACGGCGAATGCCCCTCTCTGCATGCGTGGAACGTTGGGCCTTATATGACCAGTTAGGGAGTGATATCAAGGATGAGAGAGAGAAGGCTGGTGGGTGGGCTCCCAAAGCATGGGAGAGCAGAGGAGACCTAGGAAGGCAAGGAAGAGAAGGATGAAATGAAACTCCTTCTCCCTTCCATCCTGAGGTGTCTGAAGTCCAGGACTACAAAGCAACAAAGGCATATTGTTGTGCTTTTACGGCATCACAAAAATACCACAGTTGTGTGGAGTAGTGATATATCAGAAGTGGTGATACCCACTAACATTTGCTCCTCTCTCAAGTTCTCTCTGAGGCTCAGAGGGAGATGCCTGGAGTATATCAATGGACTTCCGCTCTGAGGCCCTTTCCTATACAACCGCCTTGAAAGTGACTGATGCTTGTGATCTGGGAGATCTCTGGGGCAAGCTTCCCAACAAAGAAGTGTTCTTATAGCTGACATTTTTAGAATCGTTAAATAAACTAATAACATTCTGTAGCTGAACTAAAGTCATTTGGGAAAACAAAGAAAGAAAAAGAATATGAATAAAGAAACTCCAATTGTAAGCCAAAACCAATTACTAATGAATCCACTGAAGGATGGGTTTCTATGAGGGAATAATAAAGGAGGAAAATGGGTGATAAAAATCCTCATGTTTTGGGGTGACTTCCAAGGATGATATATACAGTGTATAAAAAAAGGTAAAGGTATCCCCAGACAATTAAGTCCAGTCGTGTCCGACTCTAGGGTGTGATGCTCATCTCCATTTCAAAGCCGAAGAGCCAGCCTTGTCCGAAGACGCCTCCGTGGTCACGTGGCCGGCATGACTCTCCTTGCTGCAGCACGTAGCATGCAGCTGGAACACGGAGCGCTGTTTACCTTCCCGCAAGCGGTACCTATTTATCTACTCGCATTAACATGCTTTGGAACTGCTAGGTTGGCAGGAGCTGGCCAAGCAACGAGCGCTTACCCCGTCGCGGGAATCGAACTGCCGACCTTTCGATCGACAGCTTATGGTTCAGCGGTTTAACCCGCTGCGCCACCCGCTGGTGTATACAGGGAGCCAAACGGCATTTATTGGTTTAAATATTTCACCTAGGTTTTCCATTTTAAAAAACCCAACAACGCTCAAGGCAGCTTATAATAAAACGATAAACTATAAAACAATTAATATATGAATCAAACTTGCACACTGAGAGGCAACAGTCAGATAAAATCGCCATAGTTGCCCAGAATTCAGTGACAGCTGATTGATAAAGTCCCTAGACGTCATTAGCTTTATAGATATGTGATATTTGTTCAGTAATGAGACCCAAAGCTCCCACATTAGGAAAGGACCATCACAGGAATAGATTGTGAACTGGTCACCACTCAATGTCTCAGGTTTAGTCTATGCAACCAGCCAATTGTGTCCTTGGACTTCATACTGCAGGTGAGGGATTTCATGCTAGAATGCTCCCCACAAAAAGAAAAAAATGTCTACACTGAGAAAAGAAAAAGATTGGACTAGAACATTTTCTTCCCAAAATTTAGGGGCTATATGATTGGACGCCCTGGGTTGTATCCAAAGAAAGCTAGCGATGATAAAGCACCCTCGAGATCAAGAGACAAGTTTGTTTTGACTAACTTAAAATTTGGTCCCATTGAGTCCTTAGAGGTACGGCCGAAAGTAAATAGTTAAAAAAAAATGGCTTCTCCCAATGTTTCTGGAATTTTTTTTGTGGAAAGTAGACAGATGAACCTATGTTTTAAAACAATTTTCAGAGTTATAGGGTCACCCCACTGACCCCCCCAGAGGAGCAAAGATCACTGTTTTTAGGGAAAATGAGGTGCAGGAATCAGTTGCAGGGCACCCGCTCCTCACTGAAATTAAAAATGAAACTCTGGCTTTGTTTTCATGGCCAGGGCCCTGGCTTTTGAATCCACCTTGTTTGGAGCAGCTCAGGTGCAGGGGAGCAGCTGTACACAGCTGTAAACAGGAGCAACATCAGGCGTACCACAAAGGACTCAACGGGTCTTTATGGGTGGCAGAATTGGCCTGTATAGACCTGAACTCACAACTAAAGCTGCAGGATTTCAAGGATTTGAAGGGTCATAAAAAAAAAAAAAAACCTTGAAGGAAGGGACTTGTAACTTGAGATACACTTAGCTGAGACATCCCCCTAAACACCCCTAAAGCACTGGAGCTGTGTGTTAAACACAACTATGTTTTTGTTTGAAATCTTGTGTTGTCAGGTCCATGCTTTACATAGGAATGAATGGACTAAGTGGCTTCACCTTAAATCCCGTTGAGTCCCGAAAGCACCGCCTCTGCTCCAGGTGCATGGTACACCTGGGAATTTTTCTACAGGTGGTTTTCTCTACATGGGGGTCCCTTAGACATGTGGATCACACTGACATTTGGGAATTCTGGGAAAATCATACCGCGGGACCAAATGGGTTTTAAGTCCTGTTACTTTCAATGGGGCTTAGGGCCCAATTGTATGGGCCAGCTGCACCATTGGGTTCTAGTGGTACAACACGCTTTATGGCTGTCATGAAAGGCAACATGCCATTGAATGCAGCTGGGTTACTGCCACAAGGGGTGAGCGGCCATGACCACACACCAGTAGCCCCAGGAAAAGCCCCGGCACTGGTAAGTCAGTATGAGAGACAGGCGGGGGTGGGCAGAATAGGGCAGGGAGGAATGGAGCAGAGACAGAGGTGGGGAGGGGGTGTTGAAGCCAGGAAAGGGGCAGAATCCGCGGCAGCAACACCGCCGATATCCTATCCCTCTTCCCTGCTTCAATCCGTCTTTCCAGGTCCTCTCAGACTTGCACCAGCAAAATCACTGGCATGAGTCTGAGTAGATCCATTCTGGCAGCAGAGGCTGACCCCTGGACAAAGGAACAAATGTTCCTTTACTCCAAGGAGACCTCCAGGACTGCCTTCTCGCGGTTGCATCAGCAGGGGGTTTGGATAGGATTGGGCTGCCTGTCAAGATGAACCTTGTTTTTGATACAACCCAGGGAGTCCAATCATGTAGTCCTTTCCTTGAGCACCAAGGTGGTGTGCTTAAGGGACAGTTTTACCATATTTTAGTTTACTGGAGTACTCTGAGCCTCATTTCCTCATGATCGACCACTCAGTTACTCTTACGGTTGATCCTCCTGGGAATGTGAGGAATGGGAAGGGAGGGGGAGGAATAGGGGAGTGTCTGTGCAGGGAGGGGGTGAGCGGGATGCAGAATGGGGGGGGGGAGAGAGGTGGATTCTGGCAGTACCAGTGTGTGCCAGGATCCTATTTCCATTCCCTCTCCTCTTCCCTCTCCTCTTCACGGTTCAGTGCCAGCAAAAAGGCTGGCACAGATCCATTCAGGCAGTGGAGACTTGCCCCAGGGTAAAGGAACAAACGTTCCCACTGCGATTGCCTCCTCCACTGTAGGATGCAGCGCATGCTCCATTGGCAACCATAATGTATGTCGTCAAGGGCTGGGGGAAAGAACAGCAAAATCCTGATAGAGGAGGAATTGGATGTGAGTTAAAAAGGAGAAAAGTATGCAAATAAAGCTATTCTGAGTTCTCTGGCAAGTGGCAAATGTTAACAAATGTTAGCATATTTTCTTTCTGTTCTAATCATGCTGTGCATTATTTACCCCCATAAACCATATGACAGGTACTTTACCAGACTATGTACTGGTAAAAAGAAAATGTCAGTTAATATTTGGCTTATGCATAATTCATTCCATTGTCAGTGCTAATCATATTTCTTAGAAAGATGAAGTTGTATCTCTCCTTACAATACTCCTGGTAGGATTCTTTAAGTGCCCATGGAAGGGGCCACAAAGAAGCTGGTTCACAAGTGGTATCTGCTTCATTTCCCCCCCCCCCACCAGACTCGTACTGTTCGCAGAATAGACTACATAAAGAAACTTCATTTAGCTGCACTCCACTCTTTCCCACAGTGACCAGTAGCTTTTTTGTGATGGCAACAGCTGGAAAACGTTCTGCTGCAATTACAGAAATGTTCTGTGTATCCCCTTCTCAGAGTTTTCAGTCTGTGGCCCCCTTCAAATGTGCCAGGGCTCCCCAGGGAGCCATATGCCCCCCCCCTTGAGACAGGCTAAGAAACATTTATATGTAAAAGTATGATGGGCATCACCACAGATTTCTTATAATTAGTTATGAAATGGTGACCTGTGTCCACAGTTGCAGGGTCATCAAAGCCACCATCATTGGGCATGTGAGACAATGGAAAAGAGTAAAGGCATAACTGACAAACAGCGCAATCCTATCCAACTCACACCACTGGTGTAGCCAGCTGTGCAGTGAGAACGGGAGGCCCCAGAACAGAAAGGGGATTCAAATCCCCTTTGAATCCCCCTTTGGAGGGGATTTGAATCCCCTTTCCGTTCTGGGGCTTCCCGTTCTCGCTGCACCGCTGGTTACACCGGTGGTGTAAGTTGGATAGGATTGCGCTGAAAGTTGCCTATTTTGTTGTGCTCGCTACAAGTAGATTGTCTAGTCCCCTCCAAGTCAAAACTGAATGACAGGATCCAGTGAAGAGCACAGGCCTCTCCTAGCAACCACCTTCAAGGTTTCCCTTTCAACGCAATGAAAGGGAGCTAACTCCTCTCAAGAACTAATTTAAGCAAGACTTTTAAATCCTTGCTGGCACTTTATCATTAAATTATGAATGTCAAGTTCTTTCACCACACGTCCTTCAAAATACTGTCTCTTCGACAATGTATTTTGTGGTTCTTCCCCTCCACCCCCTCCGAATAAGGGCACAAAGCCCTTGCCCTTTGCCAGGCCTATGGAGTATGGCCCATCATTACATGTCAGCTTTCCATTTGCTTTGCCCTCTGAAAAGGCCAGAGCAAAATAACTGTTTAACAAATCTTCCATGTCTTTCATTGTCTCTAGTTCCCTACTATCATTTTTAGTGGACCAATTTTCTCCTTTATGATCTGTCAGCTGGGAATATATGTGAGGTGCCCTTTATTGTTAGTTGAACATCCTCTCTGGATATCTTGAGTTTTTCTGTGTTGTCCTAATTTTTGAGAAATAAATGAGAACCTGCTTTGAAACAAGAGCTTTCTCAAACCTTTTTTTTTTAAAAAAAAATTGGGAGTATTGTCACTGAGGTTTTTGTTCCATTCTTAGTTGCTATGGATAAGTTCAACCCACTCAAAACTATCATAGACATTCACATTTCACTCATACTGGAGACAATCATCATTTCAGACTGTTGAGAGCAATATGATAGCGTTATTGTGCCCCTTAGCAGTAGCGTCGCTGCAGGTGGAGCACAACGCTAAGTTCCGCACCGCGCTGACCTCTGTTACTCACCAGCACGAGGCGGCCCCACCCCCTTGCCTTCGGAGCCATTCAGTGGGGCGAAGGCAACACGCAGGAGACTCCCTACGCGTTGCCTTCACCCCACTGAATGGCTCTGGAGGCGGCGGGGCTGCTTCATGCTGGTGAGTAACCACCTTGCGCCCCACCTCCAGCGATGCCACTGCCCCTTAGGATTGTTACCGGCAGAGCTTTTTGAAACACATGCCTCATGTGCACACATTGGAAAACAACATTTGTGTGCAGGGATGCATTGTATTGGCCAATGGCATATCTGTGGAATTCAGCAGTGGAAAGAAAATGGAGGTGAGGGTGAAGGTGCACAACAGTTTACTAAAAAAAAACATTCAAGGACCCCAAAAACAGGAGGTTTTAAATGGAACTATCTGAATTATCTCATTCACTCTTAAGCTACACAGGGAGAATCTACCACTAAGAGTCACACACAACTGAGCTCTAAAGAAAGCTTGTTAGAAGGAGGAATGAAAAGGAGAGGAGAAATCCCTAGAAGGAAAGGGGACAGAGCAAAGTGGGGGGAAAACAGGGGGGAGAAGAAACATAGGTAGAGTAATTGACTTCCCAGAGGAACCCAGGAGAAGGAAGGGAAGGTTTTGAGGTACAGTGAAGGAGGAAAGAGGAGAGAAAGTTAGGGAGATTAGGAGGGATGAGCAGAGTACAGATTTAGTGGCATAGCAAGGGTGGGGCGGGTAGGGCGGTCTGCCCCAGACGCAGGAGGTACGGAAGTGTATGATGCTCGGCGGACAGCACCGCTGCCCAAGTCTTCACCGAGGCTTGGAGTGGCAAGCGGAGCTCCATGTTTGAAGGGCCCGCCTGCCCTCGCTTTGGTGCATTTCCAGATCATGGCACCCCAGAAGCAATTGGTGGTGACACGATGACGTGCGACATCGTCATGTCACCGCCAACCTAATCCTGGGTCGACGCACACACCAGACGCCATTGACCCCGGGGCTGCTGCACTGTGCACACACCTGGTGGGTTGCTGCATGCACCTGGCGCCATCAACCCCAGGACTGCTGCTGCCACTGCCACCCTGGGCACACTCCCCCCCCCCCAGATAATTCAGATCATGGGAAAAGCCTGTGGTGGGGAATGGCTCTCTGTAGCCTGAACCAAGGACTACAGAGAAGGGCTAAGCCTACAAATAGGATGTGAAAGCATTTCACCCACTTGCAGTGGGGGAGCTAGTCTCTCCCAGTAGGCAAACTTACTTGATCAATACACCAAAGCCTCTGAGGACTTGCTGGGTCCATCAAGATAATTTGATGAAGGAGGCCTGAGTCTGATCTCGGACCTCCAAAAAAACAGTTCAAAGATAAACAAGCCCCCCCCCACACACACACACAAAGCAAAAGGACAGAGACAATCACTAAGCATGCAGTCAGTTTGACTTAGCACAAGACAAAGATAAGGAAAGATACTGAGGATTTCATGGGGCCAACCACAGGAGCCTCCCTAGACAAACAGGCATCTGAAAGACGGAAAGCCCTTCACATGAACAGAGACTATAGCCTTGAAGGGAGCAAGGCAAGGGAGCCAAGTTGCCTTTCTTCTGAGAGAAAGAGAGGGGGTTGGGGTGCTTGGGTAGAGGGAGAAGCAGTCCCAAGAAGGTTGGCTGACCAGCCTGCACTGGCTTCAACAGTTCAGTAGCATTTAGAGAGAGGGAAGGAGAACGGCCAGAAAGGAAAGGAGCACTGGCGTCACTGTAGCGTGGCGGGCGGGGCAGGCCGCCGGGGGGGTGACGCGCGCCGGGGGGGTGATGCGCGTCACCTCCGTGACGGCGTGCGTCACCCTCCAGAGGCCGGACGCTCCGAGGGCGGGGAGCGTCCGGCCCGGCCGGCGCTCCATGGCCTTCTAAAAAGAAGAGGCCCAAAGCGCTTGCGCTAAAACGCAAAATTTTAAGATTTCCGCGCATGCGCAAACCCTTTTCTGAGGGCAAGGGCCTGCCCTCTTGCCCGAGGGTCTGCGCATGCGCGAAAATCTTAAAAGTTCGCGTTTTAACGCAAGCGCATTGGGCCTCTTCTTTTCAGAAGGCCCTGGAGCGCTTGCGTTAAAACGCGAACTAAGTTTTTCGCGCATGTGCAAACCCTCACTTTGGGCCTCTTCTTTTTAGAAGGCCCTGGAGCGCCGGCCGGGCCAGCCGCTCCCCGGCCTCGGAGCGTCCGGCCTCCGGAGGGTGACGCGCTCCGAAAAAGGTAAGTTTCTGTAGGGGGGGTGAGTTGGGGTGGTGACGCGCGTCACAGTGACGCCACTGGAAAGGAGGTTGAGGGGGTTTACTGATTTGCAGCCCAAACCTAACTCAGTCCCCACCGCTGATGCAGCTGCACCAATGGAGCATGCGCTGTACCCTGCAGGACGGGGGACAGTCCAGACGCCTGCTTGAGGTAAGGGAATGAAAGTTCCCTTGCTTTAGGGCAAGCTTCCACTGCCCCAATGGGTTGTCTTCGATCTGCAGAAGCTATTTTGCTGATGCAAGTCCAAGGAGAGTAACAGCCCGATCCTGTCTGGCGGTTATGCAGCCAGAATGCAGCTGTCACAAACATGACAATGCTGGAAACTGCAACCTGGGCACCACCAGAAGCAGCAAGCAGCTGGGTTCATGCAATGGTGGACCAGGGACACCTGTTGCTGCAGGTAAGGCCACGTAGGGGGCCAGAGTGAGGTGGTGGAACAGAGTGGGGGGTGGGCAGAGCAGGGAGGGGGTGGGGAGGAGGACAGATTGGGCCCAGGAAGGGGGTGGGTTCAGCAGCAGCACCCACTGAATTCTAACCCCCTTCCAGGTCCTTCATGGGTCCACGCTGACTTGCGCCAGCGACATTGGTGACCCAGATGAGTTTGGCAGTAATGTGATTACATCATCACGTCACTGCCAAACTCTTCCGGGTTGTCTTCACCACCATGAATAACTACCATGGTCCTAAGGGCGCCATGACTAGGGTATGTTTGGGAACCACTGCCTTAGATGTTTGAATGATGCAGGTTTTCTGCAATGAAGAATGTATGAAATAGAGCTCATTAAAATGTGTTGTTGTTGTTTTGAGACACCCTGTATATTTCAATATTAAGTTAAGGTTTGCAGGTGTAGGAAAGACATGCAAATTGTGTCCTTCCCTTTCATCCACCACTTTTAAAGAGCAAATGCCATTTAAACCCCATGTGGGAGAGTGATTTATGGCAAACCAGTGTCCCTGTGATGCTGGGCAGGTGACACACAGTTTACCAGTACTCCTTCTCGGCTAGTTTGGGGAAGACGACCCTCATTACAAGTTTGATGTAAATGCTATCTTTGTTTTGATTGCCCATCTTCCAGATTTCAAAATGCTACAACAAAACACGAGATTCATGAAAACAAAGCTGCTATAATTCAGTTTTTCATTACCTCCTTTGTTGTTGCTGTTTCTTTTTCAAGACATGCAAAATAGGTTCGGCGATTTCCCATCTTTTTTCATAGGACCAACTTCTGAAGATGAGGGCGACTCTGTAGTCATGTGAAATATAGCTTTGTCTTGGAAAGACAAAAAGAATATTGCAATAAAAGTTGTAATTTCCCACTTGAACACCAAGTGAAAAGACAAAAATAATTCAAACTCTGCAGCTCATTCACCTCCCTTCTTTCTTTCTTCTCTTTTTTTCCATCCACTGTTCAATGGCTACCTGGGGGTCGAGACTGAGACTGAGTCAAACAAGGCTTAAAATTCAAGGTCAACATTCAAAGGTTGAGCAATAATTTTAATGGGCATGATGTAGCAGAAGGATCTTTCGTTTTCTCTACTCATGCCAAGGAAAATAAATGGCTAGAAAACTGTTCAGTAGATTTTTTTCTTCAAGTTTAGACATTGGCTGGTTCACACATGTATGTTAATTGTTCGTTGACTTCAGCAACAAGTAATGATTTACATGTTCTTTTCCTTATCGCACAACACTAGAACTAGGGGACATCCACTAAAACTGAAAGGCGGGAGAATTAGAACAGACAAAAGAAAATATTTCTTTACCCAGTGTGTAATATCTGTGGAACTCCTTGCCACAGTATGTGATGATGGCACCTGGCTTAGATGCCATTAAAAGGGGATTGGACAGATTTATGGAAGAAAAGTCCATCCAGTGGCGTCGTATAATGGGGGGCCCGATGGCCTTGGGCCCCAGGCGCCAAGTGGGCACGTTGCTTCCGGGGGGCGCTATCACGCTGAGAAAAAGTTTTTAAAGTGAGCTGCCAATGCCTGCTGCACCCCAGCTGCCGCTCTGAAGCCGAGCAAACACCCTCAAGCAGCCTACAGCCCGCCCATTGATTCGCTCCTCCTGCTGCGCCCAGCTGGCTGCCGCTCTGAGGCACGGCCGTGCATACACGTTGCAAGCCTTGACGAGACGATGACGCTCCTCGCGCGGGCCGGCGCCGTGCTCCAGCTTTCGAGTCCGACTCCGAGGTCACCTCGGAGTTGGACTTGAAAGCTGGTGCGCAGCGCCAGCCCACCCAGCCATAGCGGGCGGCGGCGGCGCTTTTGAGGGAGTTCGAAGCCGCAGGCAGTGGCGGCAAGAATTCAGCACCCCCCCACCTCCTCCTGCCTGCCTGCCACTTCTCCGCTTGAACAGAGCGATCCTATGATTGCATGGGAGTAATTTGTAGTGTGTTCAGTGGGGCTTCCTCCCTTATATAAGTGTATTAAGAATTGCCCCCAAAAGTCGCCCTCCCGTCCGCTGCTGTATGGTGATTGCATGGCAACCAACCCGTCCCTTCATGACTCTGCCGTCGAACAAGCAGATCGGATCGGATTTTTATTAAGAAGTGCATAGGCATAGATGCGAGCTATGATTAGTGGATTTGGGGCATCTGCGTATACAAATCCGGAGAATACTGCAGCTGCTTGCCCCGACCCCACAATTAAAAGTGCCTGGATGGGCAGCGTCGAGGTGGCGCGCGCCCAGCAATTCAGTAAAAAAAGTAAACAACTTGGATGAGCGTCCGCCCTGCCGCAGCCAACAACTACCCCACCTTGCAAAAGGGGCAGCCGCGCGGCGAGCCGGCGGCGACGGCCACCGTCCACTGCGGAAAGCAGCGGAGAGGAAAAGAGCGAACAGCGAAGTACAGACCAGGAGGAAGGAGAGAAGATGTGTAAAGAGCAGCCGCAGCGGCAGACATGGAGCAGCAGGAGAGTAGAAAATGCGAGAAAGTGGGAAGGTAATGGCAGGAGAGGCAGAGAGAGAAGCGTGGAAGGATAGGAGAACTACGGGGAAGGAACCTGAGCATAGAAGCACCACAGAGAGTGGAAGATGGACAGGGAGGCATCCAGGAGGGGAAAGGTAGCAGCCATGGCAAAGGAGAGGTGCCCCATTGCCATAAATAAATAAATAAACCGCAAAATTTGTCCCCCCCCCCAAATCGCCGACGCCGCCAAAGGCGGCGGCTGGAACTGTAGAAGAGGAGCAAAATGGAGGAGGGGGGCGAAAAGTAGAGGGTGGGCCCCTGTTACATTTTGGGCTAGAGACGCCACTGAGTCCATCACAGATTACAAGCCATGATGGGGATATGCAACCTCCTGGTTTTAGTAATAGGCTATCTCTTAAATGCCAGATGCAAGAGAGTGATACACAGGTATCTTGTTGTCTTGTGTGCTCCCAGAGGCATCTGGTGGGCCACTGTGAGATACAGGAAGCTAGACTAGATGGGCCTTTGGCCTGATCCAGCAGGGCTCTTCTTATGTTCTTATGTGCGAATGGGCCATCATCCATACAGCTTCCACTCCGCAGAGAGTTCACTTACAGCGCAATCCAACTTAACTTTTGTGCCAGTTTAACCAGCGGCGCAGCAAGAACGGGAGGCCCCAGAACAGAAAAGGGATTCAAATCCCCTCCAAAACAGGAATTCAAATGGGATTTGAATCCTTTTTCTGTTCTGGAGCCTCCTGTTCTCGCTGGGCCGCTGGTTACAACGGCAAAAAAGTTAAGTTGGATTGCGCTGTTAGTGGCTCACCTCAACTGTAATGGAGTCATTTCACACATTCAGCTGCCAGCTATTACATATAAAGACATTGTGTAGAGACATCAACTGATTCATTTGCATATATGAATGAGCCCACTGACACCTTGGGCTAGCAAGTTGCTGCTGGTGCAGGGTTGCTGGGGACCCTGGGGTGAAGCCCTGCACTGGCCCTCCCCATGATGTCCCCTTCCTGGCTACCCCAGTGGTGCATTCCAGCTTTACTGAATGTTCAGGAATCAGCCTGGATGGGCTGAATGTGGACCTCAATGCCTCCTGTGATCCAGCCTCTCCAATACACACAGTCATAAAGAATGGCCCTTCCGTTATGGTGAGTAAGACAGCTTCGGCGAGCGGCGGGGATGCAATAATGCGGGTGGGAAGGCACCTTTTACGACTGGCGCTGACTGCTTTATGACAGCCAGCACCAGTGGAAGAGGAGGAGTGACATCACGCTGTTAGTATAGGATTGGGCTCTTAAGATCTAATATAATTATAAAGACTAAAATTAAAAATAGGATTTTTTAGGATTGATCTTGCAATAGGATTGTGCCACACATCTATCAATTGCACCCAAAATGGAATGCTTGGGTATCCAGTCAAAAACCAAACAGGCAAATGGAGGACAGGGGGAAAGAGGGGGAAAGAGGGAGAATTGACTTGCATACAAGGGCTATGAAAAAGTGTGCCTATGCGTGCGTGCGTGCGCGCGCGCGTGCATGCATACACCCCTGGGAATCCACAGCAACATTTCATTTCAAAACCCATTTGCTTTGTCCTACTTTTAATTATCATGTTCAACCTCTGGTACAAATAGATGTATTTAAAAATAAACTCCAGAGCTCCATAATACATGGTTTAGACTCAAGTTGGGTTATGCTAGAAGACTGTTTGAATATTGTGCATTTGTGTTGCTCTTTACAAGAACTACGACAACTGTGTGCACCTCTTGAAGAAAGCGTAGCGTTGCCTGTGGGCCCAAACAAGCACATCTGCTTTATAACAGTTGGCATTTTCTAGGCCATGATGCTTGGCATCCTCCTCCCTTTGATATGCCAAACCCTGGGAGAAGAATGGGATGCCCTGGCAGCAGCTTCTGCCTGCCTTTTCTAAAGCCACACAAAAGGAGGACCTTCAGGGATTTCCAAATCGCTGATGCATTGCAAGGTTTGGCCTCTCTAATCCAGCCTGCCTCATCGGGATGCCTGGTTCATTGTGCGTGAGGCGCTCAATTGAAAAAGAAACAATCCCGAAATTGGATTTTTGTTTTGTTTGATCCTCTTTGTTAATGGATTTTATTATGATTTATTTCCATGTAAACAGCACTGTACAATTGCTGCATAAATGTGGCTCCTTTTTGAAAACTCTGGTACAAGGTTAATCTCGGAATACAAATGTCTCTGTTGTAAAGAAACTGCAGTAATCTGGGCACTAAAGAACTTGCAGAGTGTTGGTCCATCTAGCTCAGTATTGTTTACACCAGTTGATAGCTCTCCAGCGTTTTACCCCTCCTGACCTGGAAACATGGAGGGCTTCACCATTTGGAAACATGGAGGGCTTCACCATTCACCATTTGCTGAAACCCTAACCCAAGCCCATCTGCATGCAAAGCAGGTGCTCTGCCATGGAGCTACAGCTCCTCCCAGTTTTGGAGCAAACGTATGGAGGCTTTAACAGCCTCCCGGCAAAAAGCACTTGTAATGGCAGCTCTTAAAAAGCACGACAAAGAGTTCGCCGACCATGCAAAGTGTGGCTGAAATATCTAAATCAGTTGCAATTTACATATCTCATTATTCAGGAGAAGTGTTGGGCATGGAGAGTCTTATTTCAGGTGAAGAGCATCTTATTTCAATTTAATGCCAGCAGATGAATTTACAGAAGAGAGTAAAAGAAAGAAGTGAAGGCTCCCTGAAATGACCTGAAAAACAGGAGGCCCTTTAGTGTAAAGCAGGGGTTCTCAACCAGTGGTATTCTTACCACCTGTGGTACTTTGGCTGACTGTTGGTGGTACTTGGACCGATGAACCACCAGAACCCCGCTCCGACGTGGCACTTTCAGAAGCACGTTTTCACTCCCAAGAAGCTCCTGCCTTTGGCTGAGTCTCTCAATGCTGAGCAGAAGTGTCATCTGGGGGGAGCCCTTGGTGCCCTGGGCCCCAGGCGCCGCTTCAGGGGAGGGCTGCCATTTCGCACGTCGCTTACCTTTTCGTCTTCATTTCTTCACAGCCATCTGGGCTGCGTTTCGGTCCTCCCACCCGCCCTGGCGTCAATTGGCTCCGGAAATGTCATGCGCTGACGTCACGGCCCCGCATCACATGGGCGCCATCACGTCGGCGGCCCCCACCATGTGGGGGCGCAAACAACACCACTGACGCTGAGAAGGACCCTCCCACCTGCCCAGAGCCTCCTCCCTGTATTTTCTGGCCTCCAAAAACCTGAAAACCCAGACGTAACTGGTGATGATGTCATCATCAGTCACTTCCAGTGGTACGCAGCAGGAGAGTGGCGCTGGAGGTGGTACTCAGCCAGGAAGGGGTTGAGAACCCTTGGTGTAAAGGGATTTTGCCGCCTGCTTGTTTCTGAAGCCCTGTAGGCCCTGTTTTCGCTCTCTGCTCCACTGGGAACTCTAATTGGGTGCAGGGCTGGTGCTCCCAGTAGGCAAGGTACCCAAGCTGGTGGCAGCTTTTAAGACACCATTAAATGGCAGCTACTTGTCAGGGCCATTTATTATTATATTATGATTGCTGTGGACATGCTGCCATTTAGGTTTGGGGCCTCAGGGTCCAAAATGTCTTGGGCCATAATGAGCCAGGATGGTGTAGTGGTTTGGGAGTCGGACTTAGACCTGGAAGATCCAGGTTGAAATCCCCGCTCAGCCATGAAGCTTCCTGGGTGACCTTGGGCCAGTCACTATCTCTCAGCCCCACCTACCTCACAGGGTTGTTGTGAGGACAAAAGGAGGGGAGGAAATATGTACACCACTCTGAGCTCCTTGGAGGAAGGGTGGTATAAAAAAAAATGTGAAAAATAATTGCAAGCAACCTCTTAGAGGAGGCTCATCACTTTTTTTCACTGGCATTATTTCTGTGCCTGCCAGCAGTCTCAGACCAAGAAATGGAGCAAGTGACATTTTCCCTATAACTCAATCAGTGGCGTAGCCAGAGAGCATGTGGTGCTGTAAGTAGCACAAAACGCTGCAACACGCGTGTCAGCGGCCCCTCCCACTCACTGTCAGAGCCAGTCCGGGAAGCGGCGGCAACACGCAGCGTGCAGTGCAGCATTGCTCCCCGAATGGCTCTGATGGCAAATGGGAGGGGCCGCTTACACACGTGTTGCAGCATCTTGCGCTACTTCCAACACCGCACAACCTCTGGCTACGCCACTGAACTCAATATCCATGCTAGGAAAAACTTCACCTGCTTAATTTCTTTGTCTAAGGCAGTGGTGGCCAACCTTTCAACATGAATGCTGGCCCTTTAAATGGTTGCATAGGTGAGGGCATTTCAGCAGGTGCAGCTGCTTTAGCAGCTCCATCAGCAATTGCAGCTGCCAAGATTCTGTCCTCTACAAAACTCTTAAGAACACAGTAGCCCTAATGGTGGAAGGTTGGCCACCCCTGGTCTAAGGCAACCAACAGGGGACCAATCAAGACGAGGACCCTAACGCACAGGGATGAGCTATTTATCCCTTTCCTGCCATGCCACAATCCAAACGATCTTCCTCCCTGAAACGATTTGGGCCAGAAGAAGCTTTCATTGGCATCAGTGGTAAAAGACAGCACAAATCGAACCTTAGGAACACAGGAAGTTGCCTTATACGGAGTCAGGCCTTTGGTCCATCCAGCTCAGTATTGTCAGCACAGGCTGGCAGTAACTCTCTCAAGTTTCAGAGAAGGGTCTTTCTAAGCCCTAGCTGGAGATGCCAGGAGCTGAATCTGGGGTGTCCTACGTGCAAAGCAGATGCTCTACCGATGAGTTCTGGCCCCTCCCCAAGCTTAATGGAACCAGGCATAGGATCACATCAGGACTGCTTTCTTGACATTTTTTTAATCATTGCATATATGTGTGTTGTTAGACTGCTAGTGAAGTAGAGGAGAAAAGGTACAAGGAACAGAAAGCTCCAGCAAACTGTGAGTGCACGTAAATAAACGACTAGATAAATAAAGGCTACCGAATCCCGAATGCATTGGTTCCACTTCAGAAACAAGCTCAGATCATTTGGAGCTCCCAATCATTTGGATTGTTGAAATTTCGATGAGGAGAATTTTGGAAGCAGCCCTTGCTATGTGTTAGGAAAACTGCGAACCTCTCCATGATGTAAGACTCTCTTACAAATCACAGTGGCTTCAACAAGATTATGGGCATTTTCAAGCAAGCAAAGGGGAAGCACTTCATTAAAACCTCTTGTGCTTAGAAGATTGAAATCGGCTGGCTTTGGCTTCATTAGAAAGACATTTGTTAGCTACCACAGAAGCAGCTCCTAAATCCAGGATGGATGTGTGTTTACCACGTACCATCGGAGCGGACGCAAGCTCCTTTGTGAAGCGCAGATCATAAATCTGAACCCAGTTGGAATACTTGTAACAATTAATAATTTAGGATAAATAATGTCGCGGTGGATCATGTGGTGCTTTGCACACTACAATTAAACTTCTTCGGGAAGATCAAGGAGTCTGGCACACAGCAGTGGGGGTGCAGAGGTACAGTAGGAACACACTGTCATGCTAGAAGAAGGGAGGAAAAGGCAAAGTGGGAAACATTACATAGGCACCAGTCTACTGCACTGTGGATGTGTACTGTACTTCAGAATTGTGCTCTGTTGCCTTGGGAGAGCAAGGCATGTGCTCGGTGGCAAGGAGTTCTGGATTTGATCCCCTGTCCTCAAAAAGGGGCTGTGATGGAAACATGAGTTGCCTTATATGGAGTCAAACCATTGGTCCCTCCAGCCCTGTACTACTACCTACTCTGATTGGCAATACCTCTCCAGGTTCTCAGAAAATCTGAGCCCTGTGACCAGGGTGCCACTGAAGAAGGGGGCTACTCCTCATGTTCTGCCACTCTATAGTTAGGGAGAATTGCGCTGCCCGTCACAACCAGACTGGATGATTGCAATGTACTCAATGTGGGGCCATCCTTGAAAATCAACCAGAAACTGATACAAAATGATGAGGCACAGGTTGTACTGGGGGCTCATACTTGAGAACTATTATTTCCATCTTACATCAGCTTCAGTGGTTGCCGGTATCCTTCTGGGTTCAATTCAAGGTGTTGGTTATGAACCTCGTCAAATCCCTAAATGGCTTGGGATAAGGATATTTGAAGAACTGCTTTTCTGTACATGTATCGTTCTGCTTACTTCCATCATCACTTGGGGCCATGCTCCATATCCCCCCTCCCTTGAAGCTGTGTTTTTGGGGGGACACACATGACCAGGCCTTTTTGGTTGCTGCCCCCAGGCTTTGTAACTCCCTCCGCCTGGAGACACCATCAGTGGTATCCTGCCACCATTTGCTGAAAACACTTATGTTCACAGAAACATTTTGGATGAGCTCCCACAAATGGATTGTTTTATAATGTTTTGAATATATTTGGTGTTTTTAACAGAGTGGGAGCTGCCCTGAGGGTCTCGTAGAGATGAAAAGGCAGCACACAAATGCCCAGATAAATAAAATATATAAATAAAATATGACGGGCTGTTGAATGGAAACAGGCTGCTGGACTAGACAAGAACTTGATTTGATCCAATAGCGCAGGGGTTCTCAACCCCTTCCCAGCTGAGTATCACCTCCGGCACCACTCTCCAGTTGTGTACCACCAAAAGTGAGTGGCGATGACATCATCGCTAGTTATTTCCGGGTTTTCAGGTTTTCGGAAGCCAGAAAACGCAGGTAGGAGGCGCTGGGCAGGTGGGAGGACCCTTCTCAGCGTTCCTGAGAGGCTCGGCCAAAGGCAGGAGCCTCTCAGGAGCAAAAACATGCTGCCAAAAGCGCCATGTCGAAGCGGTGTTTCGGGGGTCCAGCAGTCTGAGTACCACCAGCAGTTGGCCAAAGTACCACTGGTGGTACTAGTACCACTGGTTGAGAACCCCTGCAATAGCGCAATTCTTACACTCGTATGTATGTTTCTTACAATAAAAGTCTAGGTTTCCAGTGTCCTTCACTTGGATAAATAGTGGAGTAATTGCTGCTGTATGTAACAGCAATGATCACAAGAATAAGAATGACTCATTCATTGTTGGGAAAGATGCATTTTTCTTAAGGATAAATTAATCTGAACAAATTAAGTCACAAAGAGGCTGCTAGCAATAAAAAAAATTCTATCATTTATTTATAAAATCTAGTCCTGCTTAACAAAAAAAATATTTTAAACATGAACTCCCTTTGCTGCTAATTAAATTAATGAGCTGTTCATGCAGCTGTAATCAAGTTTGTCAAGAGTTTGGCACTATAATGATAGTTGCAGAAGAAGTGATTTCTTTTGTTTTGTTAAAAAGGTGGCATCCTCCAGGATAAAGGACTTGCATGTGGAAAAGGACAAAACAACACTGAGGTCTGTCAGTGGAGTTATTCAAGCGACAATCTGCCTACCAAAATAAGAAGGCAGCAAAGTCCTACATTGGGGACCCCAAGCTTGCTGGCATCAGGCAACAACAATTCTTCTCCACTGGCCAGTGAGAACATACCAGAGGTCCCCAGGGGTGTATTATCCATTAGGCTGACTAGGCTTCAGCCTAGGGGCCCCGCAGGGACAAGTCTCTATAGAGTAAGAGGAACTCACTCTGTAGCAAGAGTGAAGATTGAAGTGCTGGAGGGCCCCCGAAATATTATTATTTTATTATTAACAGTATTTATATACCGCTTTTCAACACAAAGTTCACAAAGCGGTTTACAGACAAAATCAAAGGATTAAATGGCTCCCTGTCCCAAAAGGGCTCACAATCTAAAAAAGACACAGAAGAACACCAGCAAACAGCCACCAGAAAAGACACTGTGCTGGGGTGAAATATCTGAACTTGAAGCCTAGGGGCCCACCATGAGTTAATACACCCCTGGAGGTCCAGCCATGACTGAGGAAGGGGTGCAGTGGAGCACAAATCTCCCAGCTGAGTTGTGCAACTGTTGCCCCTGGTACGGGGGAGGGATCTCAAGGAGTTTGTTCCAGTGTAAATTATTATTATTATTATTATTATTATTATTATTATTATTATTATTATTATTATTATTAATGGTATTTATATACAGCAAAAAGTTGTATAAAGTTGAACTTTTTCAACAAAAAGTTCACAGAGACAAAATCAAATGATTAAATGGCCCCCTGTCCCAAAAGGGCTCACAATTTAAAAAAGATGCAGAACACCAGCAAACAGCCACCAGAACAGCCAAACAGACACCGTGCTGGGGTGAAAGGGGGTCAGTTACTCTCCCCCTGCTAAATATAAGAGGAGCACCAATTGAAAAAGTGCCTCCTGCCCAGTTAGCAGGGGTCAGCTAACTGGACAAGAGGTGGGTGGGGTGTTCCACCCACCACTAGGGTGGACCACAGGGGATAAGTGAAAGCCCACTAGGAGTGCCTCAATGCACATATACAGGCCTCAAAAGCAGAGGCGTCGCTCTGGTAGGGGCGGTACTGTAAGTTGCGCCCAGTCCTAGTCCCGTTTACCAAGCTGGCAGGGGGTGGCCCCGCCTCCTCGCTGTTGGAGCCATTCCCGTGCGGAAAAAGCAGCAGTCAAGAGACTCCCTGCCCGTTGCTTTCTCCGCACTGAAATGGCTCCGATGGCGAGGAGGCGGGGCCGCCTCCTACCGGCTTGGTAAACGGGACTAGGACCGGGCGCAACCTACGGTACCACCCCTACCGGAGCGACTCCTCTGCTCAAAAGTGCTTTCAGTGTACTTTTGATTGCTTTCAAAACTTTCCTTACAGGCGACAACGGACCAAGAAAGAATTCATACACCTTACTATTTTAAAATTGTTTTCACTATCATTGCTGTCTTCTTTGGAGCTTGTTTGCTTTCTATGGTTAGGCTGGGGCTGTAGTTCAGTGGTAAAGCACTTGCTTTGCATACAGAAGGCCCCAATTTCAATCCCTGGCAGCATCTCTGATAGGGCTGTGAAAGACTCCTTCTTGAAACCCTGGAAAGCTGCTGCCAGTCAGTGTTGGCAATAGAGTGATCTAGATCAGTGATTCTCAAAGTTCTCCCCATGAGGTGGGGAGGGGAGAACTCTAAGTGTTTGCGGGGGTTGGGGCCAGCGGTGGCGGACATCCTGGTGATTGCCGTCGTTGCCGGGAAAAACGCCCCCGAAAATGCCGGGTTTTGCCTTACCAAGGCTTGGGGGGCTTCAGGGAGGCCTACGTGACCCTTCGCAGGCCTCCCCAATCCTCGGATCACCGAAAAATGGCAATTTTCAGGCACTTCTGGTTTTCACGGTTTGCCCTGGAGAAAATTCTGTTATCCGTTATAATGAGATGCAGTGAGGTAAGGCAGGATCAGTGATGCAGTGGTACATTTTGAAGTGCAGGACGTCATCATGACCCCCCCCCCCCATATCTGTACCTCACTGAGACTCAGCAACAAAAGCATCAACTTGATGTTTCTTCATTAGTTCCTCCTCCTCCCACTTATTCCCGCTTTGAAACTTATGATACTTCATTGAAAGATCTAGTTCATTTCATCCAAGACTCTCCAACTTCCGGTCAGTTGCAATAGTTTAAAATGAGTGTATAAACATTGAAAAACTGAATTAAACAATAACACAGATAATTTTCTATTTATTACAGAGCTAGGCTATGGTTTGTTTACTCAGGAGTAAGACCCACTGTGTTCAGTAGGGCTTACTTCCAGGTAAATCTGTATAGGATCATAACCTTAGAGCCCAATCTTATGCATGTCTATTCAGAAGTAAGTCCCACTACAGTCAATGGGCTTACTCCCAGGTAAGTGTGGATAGGATTGCAGCCCAAATGTAATGTGACCTACATACTGTCTTTCAGACAGCTGTTGGGAAAGATTATGACCTAGACCAGGGCTTCCGAACCTGTGATGCTAGTACCACTAGTGGTACTTCGGCCGACTGCTGGTGGTACTTGGACACGCTGGACCACTGGAATCCTGCTCCGATGCAGAGCTTTTGGTGGCGCATTTTTGCTCCCAGGAGGCTCCTGTCTTTGGCCAAGCCTCTCGGGAACACTGCCCTCCTACCTGCCCCGAGCCTCCTCCCTGTTTTTTGTGGCCTCTGAAAACCTGAACATAACTGGTGATGATGTCATCACCAGTCACTTCCGGTGGTACTCAGAAGGAGAGTGGCACCAGAGGTGGTACTTGGCTGGGAAGGGTTTGGGAACCCTTGACCTAGACCAGGGGTTCTCAACCTTTGGAGGCCCGGTTACCCCCTATCATGGTCCAAGTACCCCCTGCTAATTAACTGCTATTTAATTTGATCAATCGATCAATTAATTAGGTAATGAATCATTAAATAAAGTACTAAAACAATTTTAAATGTGAAAAAATGTCTTAACTCGTGTGTGTGTGTGTGTGTGTGTGTGTGTGAGAGAGAGAGAGAGAGAGAGAGAGAGAGAGAGGGACATGCAAGGATCTCTTCTTTCCTCCTCACACTTCCCAAAATCAGCTCCTCCCTCCCCCACCCCACCATAGTACATTTTGCAAAGTACAAAAATAAACCCAAAACCAAAATCAGAGAGACAGAAGGGCTCCGAAAATAATTACAATTTAAAATCCATGTTAATTAACACTTAATTAGCTACTGATGGGGCAGATAAGGGGCAGGGCTTGGTGTACCCCCAGCAGGAGGTCCGCATACCCCTAGGGGTACCCCTACCACAAGTTGAGAACCTCTGACCTAGACAATAATATATGCCCTTAGGCGCTCTTAGCGCGCTCTGGCTCCCTTCCCCCCGCCCCGCCCCTTAAGGGCAAAACGGAGCGTCCTGGTCGGCGATATGGTAAGCCTGCCCTTAGGCATATTTCTCAGTTTGTCTCCTGTTAAGTCTGATGCTTAACTTTTCAGATGAGGTCCTTTGAAAAAAGGTTCAAAGGCAGCACCTGAGCACTCCTGCTGTAGGAGAAGTCCTGGAGCTCCACTCTCTCCTGTTTCCCCTCAACTGCACCCCTTCCTTGAATCATGGTGGTGCTTGGATTATGAAGGGAGGAGAGGGGACCCAGCCCCCTTATCGTTTGGACAGGCCCCCTTAGCTACTGTTCAGCTAAAATGGGGGAGTCAGGGGTGGGGCTTATGAATTTCATTAAGGGTCCTCTATCCCCCCCCACAAATGATTTTATCACTGTGTTGTCTTCTGAAATACAACCAGGTTTCAACCAGAGTAGGCTTACCAGATCTCCAACCGGGACAGAGTGCTAGACCTTTAGGAGAAGGAATGTGGGCAGGTGTAGCTTGTTAAGTCCTAGAGCACACTCCTAGGCATGTCTACTCAGAAGCAAGCCCCATTGTGTTCAGTGGGACTTGCTTCTGAGTAGACATGCCTAGGATTGTGCTCTAAGGTTTAACAAGCTGCACCTGACCATATTCCTTCTCCTAAAGGTCTAGCACTCTGTCCCGGTTGGAGATCTGGTAAGCCTAAACCAGAGGGCCACACACTACACCACAGAGCAAAACGATGAGAAGACAAATGGGTACAAGATGTATTAGCAAGTCAGTTTTCCAAATTTCCCAACATGTTTAGAACACACAAATGTTCTTCTTTGGGGGGAAAACTATTCAACATATAAATGATGGAATCAATATTCTGATTGAATTCAGTATCCCCCAGCTTGCTCCAGAGTAAATGGACTTATTCAACATCCCATTCAAGTTTACCAGTAACAGAGAAGCTGTGTTCTTCTCATTTAGCAGGAAGAGATTGAATTCTATGAGAATATTGATTTCTTTCACCAAGGATAATAGGTTGCCAACTCATTCCACAGCCCCAACTCGGCCTGGCCTGCTCTTCACCTTTATCATTAGCTTGTTCTGCAGGAATTAGCAGGTGATGTTTTAAAGCATATAGATAAGCGCTATCACCTGCTACTGTGTGCAGACCATGCTGCTATTTAACGCACAGGAGTAGGGGCAAGTAAAAATGTTGGCAACTCTACTGAGGAAAAACAGTTGGGGTCAACACATTGCAACATTTGGCCTATGTTTTTTGAAGAGCCAGCTTTACGCTTTGTAAAAAACAAAACCAAGGAAATGATTTTTAATATGCACCAAATAGAGCAAATAAAATGTGAAACACCTTTTTCTTTTAAAATAAATTCTAGTGCTTTATTACCCCAAAGCCATTTCCATTCATTGCCTTGCTTCAGTTGCCTTCGCCCCAACTATTTCCTTTCCCTCCTGAACTGATCATGCTGCTTGCTCCTTAGCCTTTTTCGAAGCCTCCCAAGCCAAGCTCTGCGCAGGCCAGATGACTTTGTGTGGTGGGCCGGATCTGGCCCGCAGGCCATAGGTTGCCAACTCCTGAGTTAAAGCCTAGTTGCATGCCAGGTTAAGAGATATTGAATCACTTTTAGTTTTGATTCCCCTTTCCCTATTACAGGTTGGTTACCACTTATCCGGACATCCAAAATCCAGAATATTCCGAAATCCAGACATTTTGGGGACTATGACTTTTTAAAAAAACATTTTCCAGCACCTGGCTGGCATAGCGCAAGGCATGCTGGGGCAGAAAGTTATTAAAAAATATTGTATAAATTACCTTCAGGATATGTGTATAAGGTGAGACATAAATATATATGAGACATAAATGAATTTCGTGTTTAGACTTGTGTCCCATCCCCAAGATGTCTCATTCTGTTTATGTAAATATTCCAAAATCCAGACAAATCCGAAATCCAGACACCTTCCCATCCCAAGCAGTCTGGATAAGGGATATTCAACCTGTATTTCTATTCTCCTTCATAAGGAAGGTACGTTTGTTGCACCTTTGCTCTCGCCTTTCCTCTTCATTCCTCACTGAACCAATGAGCTTTGCCACTGGCCACTAGACAGGATCCCAGGACATGACATAAATTTCCCCTGCTTAAAGACAGACCCAGTTACATGATCCCAGGCAAGGCAAAATCTTTCATTTCAGGCTGCTTTAAATCTCAAAACTAGAAGCCATTGCCTCCTTTCCTCCGTGGCGTCCTTGAAACAGGATCTTCCATGGTTTATGTCATAGTTTTGGGACAAAAAGCAGAGCTAATTTGAGAAGAGCAGGCTAGGCGGGGACAATGTGGTTGGCTTGTCCTAAAGGACTCAAAAAGCAGGTGAAAGGAACGAGCAGGTAGATTGAAGTGATTTGCGTTTTCCAGCCTTGCTCTCATTATTGTTCATAAAAGTGCACTCTTTGTCCCCAGCTGGAGTTAAGCGAATGTACAGTGCTATAATAGCTAGGGCTATAAAAAGCCGTCAGAAAATGACTGAGCCTGGAAAAAGGAAAACTTCGCTTGAAATAGGAACGAGGCTTGATGAGTGTGTCACCTTTGCCATGCTGAAATACAAACTTGTTATGAATATATACAGTATATATTCCCCTTATTTTCCATACCTGCCCGTCTTTTCACTCGACACAATAGGGCAACACAGGAAGCCTTGAACTGACAGCAGGTAAGGTGTAGGTGATCTCTCCCAGTAAGAGCTTGAAGGAAATACCAGATGGTCTGCGGACATTCCCACAGTGGGTAGGTCTCCCAGGCACCTCTTTATTATTTTCTTTCAAATGTCTATAGGTTTGGAGCTTGACATTTTAGGAGGCTGGGAAGTACCCTGCGGTATTCACGTTGGGCTACCTGCCCATGCATTGGACCCCCAGATACATTTCTGTGGGCAGGCAATTCACACAACTCAGTTCTTAGTCTTGACTTTTGCTGTTAAAGTCATGGGCGTCGTTGGAGCGTGGCGGGGGGGCGGACCGCATGGGGGTGACGCACGCATGACACGCGCAAAGGGGTGACGCGCGCACCCCCGCGCGTCACCTCCGTGATGCGCGTCACCTCCGTGACGCGCGTCACCCGCGTGTCACCCTCTGGACGCTCCGAGGCCGGGGAGCCGGCCTCGGAGCGTCCGGCCCCGCCAGTGCTCCAGGGCCTTCTGAAGGCCCACTGGCTCAAAACGTAAAGTTTTACGTTTTCCGCACATGCGCAGTACTTTTCTGAGAGCAAATAGGCAGCCCTTTGCCCTCAGAAAATGTACTGCGCATGCGCGAAAAACGTAAAACTTTACGTTTTGAGCCAGTGGGCCTTCAGAAGGCCCTGGAGCGCCGGCGGGGCCGGACGCTCCGAGACCGGCTCCCCGGCCTCGGAGCAGAGGGTGACACGCAAGGGGGTGTTTGGGGGGCACCCCAGGGCGAGGGGGTGACGCGCACCCCCCTGCCCTGGGGTGACGCGCGTCTAGCGACGCCACTGGTTACAGTTAGAGCAAATCGTAGACAGCCTTAACGGCTGCAAATATGCTGGCCGTTTAACCATATAAACAGATTTGCAGGGTAGACATTTTATTTTGAAATATAAGCATGTTTTACTAATGTTTGTGTTCTTACCATGTCTTTGTGAAGAACCTTAGAAGAACAAATCAAGGGTCCATCTGTGTCCATCTTGTTTGTGGCTGGCCATGTGCCTTCAAGAAGCCTACAAGCAGGGCACGAGGGCAACTGGTCTCCCCTGTTGTTTGTTTCCAGCATCTAGAATCCAAAGGTATACTGCCTTTAAAGATGGAGGTTCTGTTTAACTAATGGCTATTAATAACGGCCAACCTATCCTCCATGAATTTGTCTAATTATTTTTTAAAGCTACCTCCTATAACACGGTTTCGTTATTGTACTCTCAGTCCATCCTGAGTGTTATTTTTTACAGTATTAGAAAAAAGAAAAAGGTTAAAATCCTTCTTTCTGTCCCATCCTTCTTTGTCCCATCCTTCGTTCAAGATTTTGATGCAGAAAAGTACAGCTGTCTGCAATGTGCTTTCAGCAATGAAAGCTAAATAGTCTGGCTTAGCACCACACCAATGAGAGCAGTGTATCCGGGCTAGCATGGGGCCAATCACTTGCTGCCAGAAAATGCTTCAAGAGAGGAAACAGCAGACAAGGCAATCTCCCCTTGATGCCTTCTTCCACAAAAAGCCTGTAGTTCCCAAGGATGAATCACAACCTGACTCATCTGCCTGCGCATAGCTCTTCCTTTTGTCTTCTAACACTGCCATGTAGGAGGATTGGTCAATTACACAGCAGGCTCCAACCTAATGCACTGGTGAATACAGTATATTGAACACATGTATATAAGAACAGTGTTAAAATTACCTCCTACAGTGCTGTTTCACACAGCACTCTCTTTTCCAAGAACATATTCACAGTATTATAGGAGGCATCAGAGGCATAGCGACACCCTTCGGGAGGGGGGGGAGGCATAAAAAATGTCCCCCCTGTGACGTCACCACCGGAAGTGATGTCACCCGCCCTGCCTCTAATGACGTCACCGCCGGCGCAAAACGGTCAGTGGAGGGAGGGTGGGGAGCATCCTTTCTCACCACCACCCACCTGCAAGGACAATGGTGCTTTTTTGCGCTGCTTTCTCAAGTGCTTTGCAGTGCTTTTCCCTTGCTGCCAATGTGCCGCTGCTATGGCGGATTTGTTGCCCCACCGTGCGTCACCCGGAGGCGGCCCGCCCCCCCTTACATCACCTCTGGGAGGCATTACTGTATCTAAATTAGTGGCCATCACTACATTGTTTTTGTTTATAACAGATACGTACTGTATTCAGGTTCTGAATAAGGTCATTATTATGTGTTGTATAAGGAAAGACTTTTTTCTGTCTGTCCTGAACCGACTATCTATCAACTTCATTGGATAAATCTGAGTTCTAGTATTTCTATGAAGAGGTGATTGTAAGGCACACAGTGTCCTCTGACGTATATTGAACTGAGATCATTTAGGATCTTCACAAAGATGGGGCCAAAATATACCAGCAGAACCCCTACCTACTTGGGAGGCAATTGGGACTTTTCTGAAATGGACCCCCCCCCCCCAAAAAAAAATCTATTGTATTTGAATGAGAGTTCCAAAATAGAATTTCGATTTTATCAATACAGACGTATACCCTGCTGCAGCTCCATTTCTTGAAATCAGGGTCATACGGTAAGTCTTAATTGCACTGCTTTTAAAAGCAAAAATCTCACAGGTACAGCTCATTGGATTGTTTTCCATGGGTTATACCAGCTTCTGTTTTCAGAATTGTCTCGTTCAGAGTAGAGCTGCCCTTCCTTTCCCTGAATTTACTATTATTCAAAGTGCAAAAGCAGAATGCTTTTGTGGCGATGTCTCATAGATTCATGAAAAATTCATGCGCAAGGAAGAAAAATTGCACACATTCACACAGTGCTGGTTGCTCTAACAGACACTCCTTACACCAATGGGTGCGCTGTTTCTCCGAGAGAAGCCTCTTTCCTTACTTCTCCTGAAATGTTTCATTTTGCTAAACATTTTGCTAGAAAGTACGTAGAATACTTAATAAACCAAAAACCAATTATATCAAAGAAAAGCTCCCACATTTAGCAATGTCAAATTATATCTACCCTTCCTAAACTCAATAAAAAGGAGCAATGCTGCTTTGAAGAGGCAAAATGGCAAATAAATAAATAAATAAATAAACTATAAATAAATAAATTCTATGTATTTATTTCTTGGGCAACTGGGCATTCTGTATGAGTGTATTGTAAAACGACAAACAGCCTTGGCTTCTCTTCCTAAATCCCAGATCCCAACCTTTATTTCCTAAGCCTCTCCCTTTACCTCCTTTGGCCAGGCTATATTTCCTAGGGTCATGCATCCCCTTTTAGGCTTGCCAGTTTATAGCCCAATCCTGCATAGGGCCGCTGCAGCGTGCAAAAGCACACTGCGCCAGATCCTAGGCAGGATTGACAGCAGAGCTGGGGCACACCTCGGGAGAAAGGGACAAACGTCCCTTTCGTCCCTTTCCCCCAGGGAGAGCCCCAGCTGCCCCTATGGGCCTCCTTGGATGTGCGCCAGCAAAATGGCTTGGCTGTCATCATCATTTATTAATGCGGTCAAAGACCAACAAGAACAGAATACAACCAGATTAAAAACAGAAACAAACATTATCAAAGCTAAAATTTAACGAATGAGGACAAATAAAACAAGAAACAGAGAAGCAGAGAATAATGTTAAAACTTATCCTCAATGTCGACAATACCTTTGCGAATTTTGCAAGCAGCTGCCAAGAAGCTTGCGCTCCAAGTTGTGAACTGAGAATTAGTTCCCAAAAGTTTAGACATCATAACATCAGGCAAGTCCGGGAACTCCCTATCCCCAATGGGATGGGGAATAGGAATCGGCGGAGTGTGCTGCCGATAATCCCTCCCCCATTCCTGGCCCAGCAGGCCAATCAACCCTCCCCTGCCAGTCGAGTCTGCCCTCCCCACACCCTCCCACCGCCCGGCGCAGGACTTACCTTCGCCTGCGGTGGCTGAGGCCGAGAGCTGAGCGGCGCCAGCCTCGGCAACAGCACTGCTTACTCGCCGGGTGCCACAAATGTGCCTTACAGCACGTTTGCAATACATTCCCCCCCCCCGGTGGGACTATAGTCCCCCCGCTGGGGGAAAGTTAAGCAGGATTGCGCCATTAGGCAGCTACAGAGCAGCTCCCTTTACCATTCCCATTCTGACAGGAGAAAAAGCAACAGCCGCTCCTCCTGCCCCGGTCCTATTTCCCCCCTCCTCTTCCCCAAACTGTTGGAATTAATCCCCACAGTGGTGAAATTGCCAGCCACTGCTGACGTTTCTCCCATCATCAGAATAGGAACATTAAAGACAGGAGCTGGTCTCAAGCTGCCTAACATGGCAACAGTGGCGTTCCTGCGGTAGGGGCTCGACAGTAAGTCGCGCCCCGACCGACTACCGCGTTCACGAACCGGAGCGAGGAGGCCCCGCCCCTTGCCGTCGGAGCCATTCCGCGCAGCGAAGCCGAACGAGGGGCGGGGGCCTCCTCGCTCCAGTTCGTGAACGCGTTAGTCGGTCGGGGCGTGACTTACTGTCGAGCCCCTACCGCAGGAACGCCACTGTTGCCATGTTAGGCAGCTTGAGACCAGCTCCTGTCTTTAATGTTCCTATTCTGATGATGGGAGAAACGTCAGCAGTGGCTGGCAATTTCACCACTGTGGGGATTAATTCCAACAGATTGGGGAAGAGGAGGGGGGAAATAGGACCGGTGCAGGAGGAGCGGCTGTTGCTTTTTCTCCTGTCAGAATGGGAATGGTAAAGGCAGGAGCTGCTCTGTAGCTGCCTAATGGCGCAATCCTGCTTAACTTTCCCCCAGCGGGGGGACTATAGTCCCACCGGGGGGGGAATGTATTGCGTCGGGGGCCTCCGACAATGAAGGGCGGGGCCTCCTCGCTCCGGTTCGTGAACACGGTAGTCGGTCAGGGCGCGACTTACTGTCGAGCCCCTACCGCAGGAACTCCACTGCATGGCAACCCTATCTCCTATCCTTTCCTCAGCCCAGCCGGCCCTTCTGCTTGTGCTGTAGGATCTGATTCGCTCAGACAATGGCAAACACTCTTCTCCCTGTCCCATCCTTCTTTGACATAAACTCAGGCATTGCCTCAGGAGCTTTCATCACCCACCCACCCCAAATGTCATGACACCTTATAATCTAGATAATAGAGCTGCGTTCTTAAAGCATGATTGTATTGTGTGTGGAATAACCAGCATTGCAGGAATGTCTACCGCAGTTACATTTCCTGCTGCAATGAGAAAAACGGCCCGAAGCTAAATCAAGAAATCTTTTGTCTGTTCTGGCATTACCTTTATTCCCAAACAGCTGGATGTGGTTAATAGATATAAACTAGCTGCCAGAGCCAACAAATTAGTAATCTTTCTCATGCTTACAGTATGAACTACGGTTGTAACATCCGTCCCAGATCGCATAATCACAGAGTACATTCTTGTCGCCTTACAAGCATCTTTTCCCCCTTGCAAACTTGCGCTTAACGGGAGATACTAAATCTCTGTTGGATTTCCAGGCTGTAGAAGCTTCGCTTTAATTACGGTGCTTGCATTTTATGGGGATGGATGGAAGAAAAAGAGCCAGAAACATCCTTTTCACAATGTTTAAAATGCAAGGACCTGCTTGTGTTTGAAGGACCACAGATGGTCTCGTCAAACCATGGTAGGTGGTTCAAAGGTCAAATGACAGCTTAGACAGCCACTCGGTTTTCAGAATGCCAAAGAGGAATCTCTGACTATTGTACCTCTGGATACAGACCAAGGTGCTGCTTTATCTTCCCTTCTCAATCAGCCATCAACATCATTTGCCCCAACTAGAACTTAACATGTTTCTGTATAAAACGTACACTGTTTTTTATAGTACAGAGCTGAAATAAGGTGACCTGCAAATGTGAAGAAAATAAAAGTTCTTCGACATAACATTTAATTAAGGTCCATGTTAGGGTTATGGCCAGGCCTGCTTCAAGTCCGAATTGGATTATCTTTCACAAATCTGCACCCATCTTGCAGGTATTGTGTATTGATGAAAACTTTGCACATGGAATCACCACGATCTTTAGTCCACTTGCTCTGATGAGTATCATTGCCCTGCCCCAAAAGTCACAGGCAGAACTGGACAGCTAAATGTCTTGCTTGCTAGAATGTAGATATATGGGCTCGTGAAAAGTAGTTAGACTTAGAGCACAATCCTAATCAACGTTCCAGCACCGGTGCAGCTGCAATGCAGCCCCGAGGTAAGGGAACAAATGTTCCCTCACCTTGAAGAGGCCTCCATGACTGCTCCTGCACTGCAAAATGCAGTGTGTGCCCTGTTGGCACGGCTGCATCGGCGCTGGAACGTTGGTTAGGATTGCGCTGTTAACGAACAAGCCATCCGGCACTGCTAGTGCTGCCATTTTGCCCAAAATGACCCTATTTCTCCAATGTTTTGCTTCCCCCTGCCCCAGATGGACAAGCAGCAACGTTAACCTCAGTTCAAGCCATTATTGGGCCAATGGTGGGCTTCACCTCTTTACCAGTGAGCACTGCCCTAGACTGTCAACTCTAAAAAAATGGGGAAACAATCATGCAACATCATCTTGTAACATCATCACCAGGCTTTGCCTCAGAAATAACAGGTTTTGGGGTGCATCCAAAATGGCAAATTTACCCTACATAACATGGACCAGATACAAGTCTTAGCTCCCCCCCCCCCCCATCATGTTACCAATATATGTATAACCTGGGAAGTTATTTCTGTGATATAATGTAAATGTACTGGGTCTATATTGCATTTACATTTCAGAACATAACCACTTGATATGTAACAGCCCAATCCTGTCTAGCTAGGCTGCAGCACAGGTGTAGAGCCCACGCTGCATCCTATCCAGAGAGGACCCAGCGCCAGCGTGGCTGGTGCACTTCTCAGGGGAAGGGGATGTTCATCCCCTTCCCCCGAGTAGAGCCCCAGCTGCCCTGATGGGTCTACTTGAATATGTACCAGCAATTTTGCTGGTGTACATTCAAGAGGGCCATGTAACAGTGGCCAGGTCTGGGAAGGGGGATAGGATTTGGCGGAGCCGCTACCAAACCTTCCCCCTTACTGGGCCCGGCCAACCAATTCACCCCTCCGAAAGTGCCCCATTCCGCCCTCCCTCCACCGCCCGGCGGGGAACCTACCTTCCCCAGTGGGCGCTCCACTCAATCTGGGGCGAGTAGAGCAGTGCCAACCTCTGCACCAGCTCTTCCTACTCACCTGGTGCCGCAAACATGATTTGCAGCAAGTTTATGACACCCTAGACCAGCGGAGCAACTAGACAGGATTGTGCCATAAATTTCAGTAAACCAACATTTATGTGTTTGTGGATCCATTTATTCAGGTCCCAGGACACAATTGTTGTTAAGTCTCCTTGTGGGGATAGCAGAGGCAAATGCCTTGGTGAAAGCAAGAGAATATTGGAGTAAGTACTGCAGGTTACTTGTCAATTACCTCAATTAGCTACAGGAACACAAAAGCTGAGAAGGCCTTTTATAGCAGAAAGCATGGATTGACATGGAGATTGACTGTTGTTCCCTAAGCTTGTGCTATGACTAATGGCTGCTTTTTATTGTGTTTCTTATGGCTTTATGTTGCTCTGTTCTGCTTTCAAATGTATGGTTTTTATTATTGTAATGACCTATGGTTAGGGACAAGTTTTTTTTGTAGATAACCACATGTTGTGTCATTCTTCATCCACTGATATTGTACAACCTATACAACCTATATCACCTACCTAGTACACTTTTAGTAGTAGTAAACACCGCTTTCTGCTATTTCCTATGGTTAAATTAATAAATATGGTTATTACCGCTATAGACAATGTGTTGCAGCCCAATCCTATTGGGCTGATCTGCTGGCAGAATCAGCTGATGGAATCAGCCCAATGGCAGTTGCAAAAGCCCCTCTGGTACTGCGCAAAGCCATACACTGCCGGAGCACCAGCGGGGAGGCCAAAGCAGCCCCATGTGTGGCGGCGGTTTGCTGAAGACCCACCAACCCAGGTATGTCAGCAGGGGAGGCAGAATGGAGCAGGGTGGGCGGAACAGGGCAGTAACATGGGCGGGGAGGAGGGCAGATCGGGTCCAGGGAGGGGGTGGATTTGGCGGCAGCAGCAGCATTCATTGAATTCAAATCCCCTTCCCAGACCCGATCCCCCGGCCCAGGTCCACGCGGACTTGCACCAGCAATTTCACTGCCGCAGGTCCAAGTAAACCCACCCGACCTTGGAGACTTACCCCAGAACAGGGAGTCTGCACCGACAGCAAATGGAATCATTCCCTATAGCAAATAGCCAATGTTTAATTGCCTTCTGGACAAATGAGTTAGAATATCTATCTATACCTAAGCATACACACTCACACAAAATATATGTATAATGTAATAAATGCTACAGAAACCTCTTTGACAGGCATTATTATCTTGGGTACTTTCATAGATCACTGCTGCAATACCTTTATATAGTTGCGAAGATTCGTCTTGCTATCTTGTGAAAAACAAGACAACATCAAAAATCAATGGATGGAGCAGATTTGGGAATTTATGGTTATGACCATTCTAACTCAACAAGTTAGACTAGAAACCCAACTTTGAATACCTATTAATGCAATGGTAGCTGGTTCCTTTTTCTACGATATACTGAAGCTCTTCCCCCAAGTGTGTACCTCCTAGAGACGAATGTGTATATTTCTCAATTATGACAGTCACTGCAGTTTTCCTAGCCTTTTCTTTTTTTTTCCTAAAGTGCAACCATCATTTGTTTGATAATGTTTTAATGCAAAACAAAAAACAAACAAACCATTCTCACTGTGCAGTCATTACTTTTGTGCTTGTTACTTTTCTGAGTTTAGGTAGGAGGTGGTATATGTGTACAGTATATTATCCTGCTTTTGGAAAAAGAAAATGTGTTTAATAAAGTGTGTTACAAAAATGTTGCAGAGAAACATATACGGGCAGCCCAATCCTACCTAAATTCCCCCGTGCCGATGCAGTGGCACCAGAGTGGCTTCCGCTGCATCCTGCGGGGCAATTTAGCAGGTGGGAGGTCTCCTCAAGGTAAGGGGACATTCATCCCCTTTCCCCGGGGAAAGCCTCAGCCCACGCAATGGGTGGTGTAAGTCCATGTGCACCCATGTTGGCAGATCAGGCCCTAGACTAAACTTGAACAAAAGGTTAAGCCTTCACTTGCGCCTTTCTGTAGCTAGGTTTGCACAACAACAACAACAACAACAACAACAACAACAGTATTTCTCCCCCGACTTTAATCCAAGGCGGTTTACATGGGCAGGCTTCCCAAACACCCTAACGAGGATTTTTACAATTATATAAATGTTTAATCTTGCATGAAGAACTTCATTCCAGATGGTTTGCTTCACAGTTTGGCCTCTCACTGGCCTTCACCTCCCACGCTTGGCTGATGTGTAGCTGGCAGCTCTCTCTCTCTCTCTCTCTCTCTCTCTCTCTCTCTCTCTCTCTCTCTCTCTCTCTCTCTCTCTCAGAGGGCTCACAGCTTTTTGTCAGCGGCGTGTCTCGAACTGCCGTTCACAGACATAAAGGCCAGTAAAGTTATCTTCTTCTAACCCAGCTACTTAACTCGCCTGTTTGTTTCTCGTTTGTTGTCAGTATTCATCACTAGGGCTCCCTTGTGCTTACACAGCCGGGTCTTCTCCTTGGAAGTTGAATTTGGAAATACATGCATTCAGATTGATTCTTGGCAATTTAATTCAGCTAGAATTAAGGGGAAGAACAAGGAGAAGACGAACAAAGGAGGAGGAGATGACAATGCTTCAGCAGCGCAAGCCCTTTCAGAGGCAAAATCTTATTCAGATCTGCCATCACACATGCTGCTTGATGGAGCTGGGGGGGGGGGGAGTCCCTAGAATGAGCAGCAATGCTACCACATCCCTCCTTTTTTTTAATCCCCTGGTGCAGAAAGAGTCTTTGGTTCATTAAATCTATGTGTGGTCTGAATAACAGTTAAATATTAATCAACAGTTTCCTTCGATTCGCGTAAAAAATACATGAATCATAAGACAGCTTCTGTGGCATGACAAATTTGAAAATACATTTGGTGGCCTTTTATTTTATTCAAATTGGCAATAAATGTACTTATCTAGGACAGTGCAAGCTGTCAGAAAGAGACAAGAAAGAAGACATCCGCCTGTCACATTCTTATCTTCTGTAGGAACTCATATTTCACACACACACACACACACACACACACACACACACACACACACACACACTTCTCAGAGTTATACTGATTTGTCTTGGGGGGAATCTGTCGTTCCTCATCACTTGTTGCCTACAAGAGAACTTGAGCATTGGCGTAATCAGCTCCATGTTGGCAATCTTTCTCTGCTTATGACACACAATTCCAGAGCACTCTCTTGGGTTTCTTCTATGCCTTTGTCATCTCACATGATTACACTAATCCAGCTTCGAAGAACCTGTTCAAGACAAAAGCTGATTCACACATGCATTTTCTTGATGACACCCACCACTTCCTGGCTCTGGTTTGTTGATTAAAAGGTGAACATGTTCCATCGAAATCCGGCCTGGGCTACTCAGTCAAAGGCTTGAGTCCCTGGAGTTTGGGGGAGCTCAGAGCTTGCAACGGCTGGGGAGTTATCCTGTAGGACTTCAGCTTCCCCATAGCTGGAGGACTGGCTGTTAAAAGGGGTGGTGGCACCTACCATAGGGCGGTTAGCCCTGAGAAATCGCATGCACCCATCTGACTGGGGTCTTTGGCCAGTAAGGTGGGGGTGCGCAAGAACTTGTACAGTACTTACCATGTGGCATATTTGCCCTGAGAACTGCGCGCTGCTATCTCACTGTGTGCTGTGACCTGTGAGGTAGGGGAGCACACTGGAACATAGAGAGAGCATGCATCTCTGACTCACAGGGAAGTTGTTAAGCCAGTGAGGTGGGGGTGCATAGAAATGGTTTGAGAGACCAAAACCATGACAAGGGAGGGGGCAGAAGTTGGCATGTGCCTCAGGCATCAGGAGGTCTCGGTCCAGCCTTGGTTGGCATCTTCTTCCTTATTGAAGTGGGAAGAAGCAGCGTGTGGGGAACAGTGTGTGGGCAGGGAAGAAACAGGCACATTGGAGAATACCCCAGGTAGGGCTTCTACCTACCATGAGGACACAGGATGGCCTGGCACCAAAAGGGTATTATCTATTTATGTCTCACTCTTTCTCTATATATCTCACCCTTTCTCTTTGCTCAAGGTGGTGAACCTGGTTCTCTTCCCCCTCCCATTTACTCTCACAACAACCCTGTGAGGTAAGTTAGGCTGAAAGACGGTGATCAGCACAAGGTCACCCAGCGAACTTCGTGGCTGAGTGGGGATTTGAACCCAACCTAGGTCTCACCAGTTCTAGTCTGATGCTTGCTTCACTGCATCAAATAGAAATAAGGGGGGGGAGGGCACAGGACTGTTGGCACCACCCTGCATAGAATAGGGTGACCACTTGCAGAGTCTGCCAGAGCTGGGCAGAGTTTGAAAGATAAACTGGCAGTCCAGTGGAAGAATCGCAGGCATTGGCATGATGCCCCAGATGCAGCAGGGTTTCAACTGGCAGTGTGTGCCTCAAAGAGGGCAGACTAGGAGAAAGAGTGAAGGAGTGACAAAATAGCATGTGATAAGGTGGGAGCAGCCGTAGTGAACAGAGGCAGGCATTGTTTGGAGCCCCAGATACAGTGGAGCTTCAGCTGTCCAAGGGGGGGGGAGAATGGGGGACCAGGGGCAGCTGGCGGGCACGGAAGCAGTAGAATGTGAAAGTGAAGAAGAAGAAGAAGAAGAAGAAGAAGAAGAAGAAGAAGAAGAAGAAGAAGAAGAAGAAGAAGAAGGCGACGGCGGCGGCGGCGGCGACGACGACGACGACGACTCATGGGGAACAGAAAGAGGGCATTTTGGCAAGCGGCGTTGGGAGCAGAGAGAGGTGACATGGCGAGAGCAGCAATGCTCGTTTTAGACTTGGCACTTGTACTACTCCCCCCATCATGTCACAGGGCAGCTTGAGGAACCCCAGCAATGGCCGCACGAAGGCCTTCACGCTAGCACACCTAGCCTCTGTGCCACATCGCGAAGCGCTTTACAGTGCTTTTGCGACGCACGGAGGCCTGGTGCGGCACAAAAATGCACGCTACGCCAGTGAGTCAGGATAGAATTCTTCCTCATGCCCTGCTGTATTCCTGTATGGAAGATCAGTCTCCCCTTGCAGGCTGGTAGAAATCAGCACAGCAAGAACAAGGCCTCTGTGGTCCACCAATGTTTCTTCCAAGTTCTCTTCACCACAGGGAGAATCTTCCCAATGATAAATTTATATATGGCTTGTTTAATTGTGTTTTTTTTACCCTCAAGCAACTCAAAGCTTTATAATATTTTATTGGTAAGGGAACCGTGCAGTGATTCAGTAATATAACCCATTTATTTGTGCAGCAGGTGTTCCAGTGTCATGGCAAGTGTCATTCATCCCTCTTCGAGGAGATCGTCTAAAATCCAAAATTAATTACTTTTAAATCCCATTGGTTTCTCTTCCACTGAAGTCAATGAAACTATTGTTATTTATTTATTTTATTCATTCATTCAGTAGATTTTTTTTAATCTCACCTTTCAGCCTCTAGACTCTTTAAAATTTGATGAATATTGATATTCACATATGAATGCGGACAGCCTCAAGTGAATTTCGTCACTGTCTGAAATATATGCCAGTTATTAATAATTCTGAATAACAGACTGAAAAGGTTATAATTGAAGAAGAAAATAATTACGGTAATGGTATTAGAGATGGCTAGGACAAAACGTTTCTTTGTTAACGTTACTGGATTAAATAATGCATCTAAGCCAAAGATGATATTTAGAAACCTGTTGAAAGAAAATGTGGTCATTGTTATGATGCATGAAATGGAAGATAAGATGTATATAATTGGTACGATTCATACTCCTAATCATAATCAGTGATGTTTATGAGATGTATTTTGTACATCATTGTACACAAAGTTCAGAAGGGGGAATTGTTATTGGTGGTGCTATGAAAGGAGGTGGATATAGAACTGGAAAGATGAAAAATAAGGTATTAAGGATTTTTTCCATTTCACGAAGGAATAAAAAATAGCATTTAGTTGTTATCTGGTGATAAGCTAAAGGTATCCCCTGACAATTAAGTCCAGTCGTGTCCGACTCTAGGGTGTGGTGCTCATCCCCATTTCAAAGCCGAAGAGCCAGCGTTGTCCGAAGACGCCTCTGTGGTCATGTGGCCGGCATGACTCTCCTTGCCGCAGCACGTAGCATGCAGCTGGAACACGGAACACTGTTTACCTTCCCGCAAGCGGTACCTATTTATCTACTCGCATTGACATGCTTTGGAACTGCTAGGTTGGCAGGAGCTGGCCAAGCAACGAGCGCTCACCCCGTTGCGGGAATCGAACTGCCGACCTTTCCATCAACAGCTTATGGTTCAGCGGTTTAATACAGATACCCTAAAGCAGGGGTTCTCAACCAGTGGTACTAGTACCACCAGTGGTACTTTGGGCAATTGCTGGTGGTACTCAGATCACCGGACCACTGGAACCCCGCTCCGATGCAGCACTTTCGGCAGCACATTTTTGCTCCCGAGAGGCTCCTGCCTTTGGCTGAACCTGTCGGGAATGCTGAGAAGGGCCCTCCCACCCGTCCAGAGCCTCCTACTTGCGTTTTCTGGCCTCCGAAAACCTGAATACCCAGAAGTAACTGGCGATGATGTCATCGTCTGTCACTTCCAGTGGTACGCAGCAGGAGAGTGGCGCTGGAGGTGGTAATTGACCGGGAAGGGGTTGAGAACCCTTCCCTAAAGTAAGGGACTATACATTTCCTTCCTATCCTCAAAATATTTACTTGAGGATTGATATTAGCGTAGACCCATTGGGGAGGCTGGGACTCAACTCAGGGTAAGCGAACTAATGTTCGCTTTACCCGAGGAGGCCTCCGCCTGCGCCGGCACTGTGTCCTATCTGGATAGGATGCAGCATGGGCTCTACAATGCAACATGCAGCCTAGCTAGACAGGATTAGACTGAGACATGGCGGGGGAGGGGAGATGCAAAGTCTTTTTTATGGTTTTTAATACACATGGAATAGCTAAATCAACAATTTGGGAAGCAGGGTTTATATGAGAGGTTTAATTATTTCAAGAATGGCTTATAAAAATAAGCAGGGGGAGAAAGACGGGACATATTTGTTGAGGGAGCTGTCTTCTCAACAGACAGTGAGCATAACAAGAACCACAATATGAAATTAAGAGGGGTTAAAGAGGTTATAGAGTTAAAGGATGCATGCAAAATTTATAAAATATATTTTCTAAGGAAAAAAAATGGAAAGAGCTAATAAAGCAGATAAATTATTGGCTTGCCTATTGGGAGAACAGGCAAAAGAAAATAGAATACCAGCAGTTAAAAAGGAAGATGGAACAAACAGAGATCGTAAAGGAGTTTGAGAAATATTACTCTTCTTTATATGCTTCAGAGAATCCAGAGAAAGAGCAGATGGAGACTTTTTTTAAATAAGGCAAAAGTGATGAAGTTAATAAATCTTTATTGGAAAGAATTGTTAGCGTAACAGAAGTACAGCAATTGAGAATTTGAAGATAGAAAGTTAGCAGAACCAGTAACTGGATTTACAGTTAACTATGATAACATACTAAATGGAATTATAATGATACCACTGGTAGATACAATATAGGACATAATGATAAAAACAATGCCTAAAATTTAGGAAGAAGCATATGTAGTGATGTTTTCGAAAGCCGATAGGGATCCAGATTGAGGTGTCATACAGGTGATTCCATCACTTAATGATTGCAAAATACTTTCATCAATAATGATCATGAGACACAAAAGGATAATCAGGCCCAGCCTAAGCCAAAGTGCCACCTGAAGTGGTGTGCAAATTCTATCTCCCTACTTCGCTGCCTCCCTGCCCACACCTGGCTATTTAGGAAAGGAAATGCTATAGGAAGAAGCCCACAATCCGGAGCTCAAGGAGTGGGTTCCAGATCGCCATGCTCCATCTTTCTTAGCCCACTTGGCTGCTTTTCTAAGCAACCAGGTGGGTGGAGAGACCAAGGAGGCATCAGCAGCAGTGAGTGAATAAAAAAGGAGTTAGGGTAGAGATTTTCATGTAAGCCCATAAAATACTTGGGATTATACTTAGAAAAGGCACAGACATTTTTTAACACATGAAGAAATACAATAATTGTTTTAATGGACAATAATAAGGTATACTGGCTTGGATATATTCAACTAATTATATAAGAAAATTGCATCAAAAAGACTTTCACATAGGTGTTTAATACTGAGATATTAGAATTAAAAGGAAAAAAGGAGAATCATGTGAAAATCTTATTGAACGTTAATTGTGAAACAGAGCTGTCCGGGTCCACCCGTCCTCCCTAGCCTGCCCAAGAGCCCCGGGAACCAACTCAGAGACACGGGGGCTATTTCTGACCAGGCCACAGCACAGGAAACATCTGGCCCCTCTCTCCGGGGATCGGGGTGACGGTCTTCCTCTGCCGCAGCCATAGACAGAAACGCCAACCCACCCGCCGAGCATCTGTTGATCGCCGTTGCCGCTCCAGGTCCGCCGCCCACTCCATCCGGAAGGCCTGACCACCGTCTGGTGAACGCCGTCCTCAGCTCACGCCCTCGACCGTCCCTGGCCCTCGACGAACAGCCTGACCAACGGGCGAGGAACGACCGCAACAAGGATTGCGGTGCGGAACCCTCCAGGGCGGGCCACACCAACGTCCTTCTGCGACGGCTGCCCGCACCCGGCCAAATGCCGCGGCTGGGCACCGTGGGCAGATCGCACCGCAGTGCTGGCCTCAGGGACGAGCCAACGGCTAGCTGCAGAGCCGCGGCCACACCTCAAACTCCAGGGGCATGACCAAGACAACCTGGACAGGGAACAGAATGGGGGAACATAGGAGCGGGGCTAGAAGGGGTGGTAGCTTCCGACTACCCGGGGGATATAAACAGGGTGGCTGCCGATGATGAGGGTGAAAGGTTAGGCTCCCGTCTGAGGAACGATGAGCCGGTGACCCTGACACCATCCACTGAAGAGGACTTGCATGAGTGCTAACCCCCTCTCCTGGAAACTCTGAGGCCTGCCTAGACTTCCCCCAAGGGAAACGAAGGCTATACGGAACCTTACTGAAGGTTGGCCTGGAATTCCCCACAGACTTTTACCCGGAGCTGGACCCAGACCTGGCCTTGGGTAACCCCATGCCGGGGTCCCACTAACGCCCCACCCAACAAGAGCAAACCAAAACTTATATTCATTTTATTTATTGTATGCTGCCTTTCCACCTTCAAAGCAGGGACGTGTCATGCGGGCACGGCAGGTGAGGCAACCCTGCCCTCTCATAGTTCACAGAAAAGAGCTGCAGCCTAACCCTGAGATTGTGTGTGCGCAATACCCACTTGTGCAAACAACGAAGTCCTCATCTACATCCCAATCCTATCCAAATCGCTGTTGCCGCCTTACTGGTGCAGCTGCACCACTAGAGAGCGCACTGCATCCTGCAGGGGGGGGGAGTCCCAGAGGTCTCCTCTAGGTAAAGGAACATTTCTTCCCTTGCCCAGGGGTAAGCCTCCATTGCCATGATGGGTCTACTTAGGCTACACCAGCGATTTTGCTGGCACAAGTTCGAGTGAACCCAGGCATGTGGATTGAGGCCGGGGGGGTAGGCCATAGCGGCCCTACAACCCCCCGTGGGAGGGGGCCGCCGTGACACCCCCATGGGATGCCATATGCCCCCCACGGGACACCACACGCCCCACTCCTGGGGGGCGTGATATCTTTGCGCACTGCCATGGCGCAGAAACACACACACACCGGCGCTTTTCGGCTCCTTTTCGGACCCAAACGGCATCAGGGAGGGTGGGAGGGCCAAACTTGCAGCCAGAACGGCTGTGAAGAGGAACCAGAGGTGGGGGGGGGCAATGAATCCGGCAGCAGGTACACCCCCCGCGACCTGCCGCTTGGGGCCCACCACCCCCACCATCATGACGCCTCTGGGGGTAGGATATCAGCGGAGCTGCTTCCCCCTTCCCAGCTTTGATACACCCCCTCCCCTTCCCAGGCTCTGCTGCATTCATCCCCCTCCCCATTCTGCTCACCAGCCATGCCCACTTACTGACGCTGGGGCTTCTCGAGAGGCTGCTGGCTCGCAGCTGCAGCCACTCATTGCTTGCAGTGGAGGCCCAGGTCATATTTTGCGACTGCCGTAAGCCATGCTGCACCACTGGAACACAGGTTCTGGCGGCGCAGTGAGCCCATTGATTTGGGCTGCAAATGGCACAAGGGTAACGGTGAGGGGGTCAACTGAGCCTCCAGAGGGAAGGAATTCCAAAGCCTGGGGATTGCAACCAAAAAAGCCCTATTGCACCTCTGAAAGAGGCAGAGCACAAAGCAGGCCCCCAGTTGATGACTAAAGTGGGCAGGCAGGTTCCTTTGGGGAAAGGCGGTCCTTAAAATATCCTGATCCCAGGCTGCTTAGGACCTTTAAGATCATAACCAGCTGTCCTGTGAGGGAGAAAGTAGCAGAGAAATAGGATTGGGCTCGTGGGCTGTAAATCTCTCGGCATGTGTGACTGTAAGTGGACCCGTGAGGGCGACCCAGGTAAGGGTGTGGTAAAAGCGGCCTCTGCCCCAAAGGGCTCCCCCTGAACTGGGTCAACCTCCAGGCTGGCAGTCCTGATTAGATAATTCCCCAGGGGACAGGTCAACCCACCTCTTGGTGTCCTAGTAAGCGTGGTCTCCGGTGTCCTGGTCTACCAAGTGGGTTGAGCTTAGTGTCTTTCGGTGGACAGGTCTACCCACAATCGACTCAGCCGAAGTCTTCTTGGATGGACAGGTCTACCCATGACCGACTGTAAAGCAATTCCCGGCGGACAGGTCTACCCAGGCTCAGTTATACGGTGCAAGGCCTCAGGAGTGGCTGGGGTTGAGGGGGTTAACAGCACCTGATCCTCACCCCAGCTGGCTGGTGAGGGGAAAAGCGGGTCTTCGCTCCGGATTACCGACCTGCTTGCCAGCCTCCTTCATCACTGGCCTGCTCTGCTTTTATATCGAAAGCTGGGTTCTGGTCCCGCCCCTCCTGGAGCTTCCCCCACCCCTGGAGCCAATCCCACCACGACCCTCCTGTTACTGACAGGCCCGCCGGCCTATCGGTGATGTCTCTGCTTTGGAGGTTACATGGGGCTTCCCCAGCGTCTCGTTCGTCAGACGCTGAACGTTCTTCCGGCCTCGGGGCAAAGGGGGGAGGGAGAGGTCTGGTGGCCTCTCCTGCTCCTGGAGCTGGCGAGGAGGCTGCCTCGTTAGGGCAAGGCTGGTTACTGGCCTCTGGCTCTGGGGACGCTCCCCCGTTGTTGTTGTTGGCCTGGCGACGCCCCGCTGCGGCGTCGGGGGAGTCCCTCGTCCTCCCCTCGGCTCGCGGACAGGTTGTCGCTGAGGGGAGAGCCAGCCCTGTGGTGGGCTCGTCCTGAAGTGTGGGCGGGGGCGCTTCTGGTAAGTGCCTTGTGGCGTCCTTGGGGATAGGGACGGGGTCACCCCCGGACAGTGACAATACAAGAAAATGGATTTAAGGTTGTGAGTCACTGTTATATGACTCTGCAGAAGATACTTAAAACAACTGGGAAGTGATCCCTTTATGTAGAAAGTGTAAGAAGTAGGTGAACACACACCATCATTTATGGTGGACTTACCAAGAGGCTCAGAAATACAGTAGTTGACTGGAATTAAGGAAACTATTTGTAATAACTGGATTGAATGTGATTTTAGAACCAGAGATACTTTCACTGGCTTTTTCCAAAAATGCAGAGGACGAGTTAAAATAATTTCTAGCTTACATTATTATTTCAGCAGGATTTTATACACAAAACACAGGAGAACTCATAAACTACCACATACAAGAGAGTGGGAAGATGGATTGCATGAATACTCAATCATAGCAACTATAACTGAATATATTCAATAAAAAAATGAAATTCGAGGGAGGCTCTCTTTTATGGAAAAAGATGCTTTATTGACTACTGGAAACAGAAAAATAGTTGAAAGTATTAAGAATATACAAATATTTGCTGTACTGAAATGTGATTAGATGAGCTACCACGATTCAACACACATATATATTTTTAAAGTAATATGTTTGAAGAGAAATGAAAGTGATATAGATATTATTTGCATTCCAATCTTGGTAGATTTTTGGGGAAAGATCCTATACATACTTACCTAGGAGTAAAACCCATTAAACTCAATATGGCTTGCTTCTGAGTAGAGTTGCATAGGATTGCACTGTCAGTGTTAGACCATCAAGATATTATGACTCTCCTCTTTCTCCCTCCTATCTACGGTACTTTTTGAGCTACAATTGTTCCTTGATTTAGCACTCCCTAAATGCCTCATTTAATATGTCTTATGAAAAAATGCATATATTAAAAAAAAGAAATGTGATGAGATGAGAGGAATGAAGTTTCTTTTTGCTTTGCAAACTATTCCCCAGTGAACATGGACAGTTATTCCTATAAATCAGGTGATTGCCCACATTCCCCAGCATTTCTCTGAGTCTGGGGGTCATTCAGAAATTCACCTTTGGAGTTCTAGAACGTTGCAAAGAAACAATATTTATGGGATTTCCAGCCATGTATTTTCAAATTGAAGAAATAAAGTTTAGTCCTTACATTTGACTGAAGAAAATTCCTCTCCTTTGATCCTACCGCAGTGAAGAAGCAGGTGCTCAGGAACGGACTATCCAGGTCAGCCAAGCGATGAGAAAAGCCTTAGATCTTCTAGCTTTTACGTTTCTTCCCACTCTAGGGATTTTTTCAAAAAGCAGATGAGTGGAAATGGAAGTGGAATGATGAGTACAATGGAAGTGGAAAAAGAAGGAATGCTATCCTTTCTAGATGTACAAGTAACAAGAAAAAAAGATCTCACGTTTGGTCATACCGTTTACAGAAAACCCACTTGCACAGGCAGATATCTAAATCAGCTGTCTAATCATCACCCTGCGCAAAAAAACTCTCTAATCAATTCTTTAGTCTACAGAGCCATTCATGTCTGCGACAAAGATTCCTTACCAAAAGAAAAATCAACCATCATGGATTCCTTAAAAGCAAATGGGTATAAATCGGAACAAATTAATACTGTCTGGGAAAAGCAAATGAAAATAGCAAAGCATGTTCCCACACCGGAAGAAATCAATCAGAAAAATAAAGACGCAGAGTTAGAGAGAATAGAAAATAAGGAACGTAAGTGGCTGTCTCTACCTTACTTACGAGGAATCACTGACAGGATCACCTATGTCTTCAGGAAATATAATGTTAAAACAGTGTTTTTGCCCACCACTAAAATAGAACAGCTTCTAGGCAACCCCAAAGACAGAAGACCAGAGCTGTCAAACCCAGGCGTTTACGAGATCCCATGTGGAGACTGTCAAGGTACCTACGTGGGGAATTCGAAACGTCCTATCAAGGTTAGAATTAAAGAACATTTGAGAGCTGTCAAAAACTTACAGGAGGAAAAATCTGCGGTTGCTGCGCACGCAGCAGCAACCGGACACAGCATTGACTTTAAAAACACACGTTCTTTATTCAACGAAAAACGAAATAGGCAGCGCTTAAACTTGGAGGCAATCTCAATTTCTCAGAGAAGAAATAATATCCTTTTGAACCGCCAACAGGAACTGACTTTTGTTAACCGCATTTGGCTTCCCTCGCTGAAGAGATCCTTCAAAGAACACAGCGCAGGAGAGAGGTCATTGCCGGTTAACTCGGAAACTGCGGTTTCCGCATCCAATTAACCAATTGAGCGGTTCCCGCGCTCTCCAACGCTTCGTATCTATTTCTACCCTGTGCCTGCGGACAAGGCTAAGGACATCTATCAGCGTGCCTGCTGAATTCTCTCATCTGCTTTTTGAAAAAATCCCTAGAGTGGGAAGAAACGTAAAAGCTAGAAGATCTAAGGCTTTTCTCATCGCTTGGCTGACCTGGATAGTCCGTTCCTGAGCGCCTGCTTCTTCACTGCAGTAGGATCAAAGGAGAGGAATTTTCTTCAGTCAAGTGTAAGGACTAAACTTTATTTCTTCAATTTGAAAATACATGGCTGGAAATCCCATAAATATTGTTTCTTTGCATATAGTAACAAGCCATGAAAATCTACATGTATTCTAGTTCTAGAACGCACAGGTGACTCTTGATATTCACCAAGTATCGGACCTTCTCATTCACAGATTGGGTGAGCTTATATCTCACTGGTAGTAGAGCACTAGTTCTGTCTACAGAAGGCCCCAGGGCTAGAGGACGTTATAGCAGCATACACAATACTATGGGTGCATGGAGTTGGTTTTCCCCTACATATGGCATCACTTGAATGTTCAATCGATTTGCAGGGGAGAAACACTTTGGCAAATACGTATATTACAGGAGGGAAGATAGTTAACTGCAGCCAGCTGATGAGAACAGTGCTTCCTGTCAGGGATTGTTTGTTACTTTTTAAACTACAGGTTGGGGCTGGATAACTTCTATTTTGTTCCATTATGCTCCAACAATTTGAGCAATCAGTTTAATTCCTAGAGTGAAAACATTTACAAGCCCTGTTTTTACCCCACAATAAAGAGCCAGATGGTTCCATCAGCAGAATATTTCCAAACTACGACAGAAGTTTCACAATCCTTAAACTTTGGTCACAACTTAAAAAAAGGGGGGGGGAGCTTTCATTGCATTCCACAGCTTCAGTCTTCAGTATCTTTTAAAAGAATATTTTCCAAGAACAGGTGAAGTGTGAAGTTATCTTCACAGCCTCTTGTCATGCACCGTTTTAAGAAATGCACAATATATTTGCTTTTATTGTACTTCACTGGCATTCTTTCCATAACAGTGTAACTGAGTCTTAGTTTTATTAGTGGCTTTGTATTCTGCCGGAGCAATAAGGGAACATATGCTGGAAACAAAATTTTGCTTGGAATAGTATTTCTAATTTTAGGTACCGCAATCACATTATTCTTTCAAGTTCAGCAATAGTGACATTTGGCCATGTTCTGCCACTTTAACTGGAGTGCTTTAGTTGAAATATGGCTAACAATTTAGCTCGTATGTTAGTGTTTTCAGGGGACTCCAGAACTGGTGCCAACTGTCAGCAGAGCTGTTGCTAAGAAAAAAGAAAAGAAATCTAACGATATCATAGTTCCAGACAGAATTAGTTAAGCATATGTAGCAAACATCTAAATGAGAAGGAGCTAGCAAGGCATTGCTACCTTCAGCATCAGAACAGTAGAGTACTGAATTGATCAGGGCTGACCTTCATGTCAGAAGATCTATGGGGATATTGCTGAAAATGTCATCTCATGGCCTGTTTTCCCCCTTTCTCATGTAATATTCAATCGCGTTCACCGATGACATGAGCAGATCTCCTGGCGCAGGAGGCAGTATGTCAAATGCTGCCACTCCCTCACCTGATGATGTGAACACCCTGCTCCTCCTACTCCCTGGATTGGAAAAGGAAGAAGGGGACAGAGTGGAGAGTGACTGGCTAGAGTGCAGATGGGCTGGCCTATCATTCTCATCTCCTCCACATTTCATCTTCTTCATCCTCCTTTTCCAGTCCAGGGAGTAAGAGGAGGAGGAACAGTGAAGGTGAGTGGGCAGATGGAGGCAAGTGTCCCCAATCTGCTACCTGAGGTGACTGCTTCAGTTGGCCTAGATGGACCAGCCCTGAATATGACTTCATTATGTTGCTAGCCATCGTGGTGCAGTGGGTAGACCAGGAGTGTCAAACTCATTTCATACAGTGGGCTGAATAGGATTCACGGTGCCTGCTGAGGGCCAGAAGTGACATCATTAAGGAGGAAGTGACATCATTAAGCAGGCAATGACCAAAAATAAGCACTTTGATTTCACACAGGATTTAGGAACTCATTAGCTACAAATGCCAGAAGAGAAAATATGCAAATCTGGATCATATTTTCAAGATATGGGAGAACCCAATTATCACACGGGCCACCCTTTCAGCAGCGCCACTTTGCCTGAGGTGTCACTTTACAGCTCAGCAGCTAAGAGGTGCTCTGCAAAGTGATGCCTTGGCAGAAGCGGCACTGCTGAAAGGGTGACCAGCATGGTAATTGGGCTCTCCTAGCACCTCGGCAGTGTCTCCTCACTTTATCACCCCTCTTGGCCTGCCCCTTCCCCCTGCGCTATTCCTCGCCTTCTGAGGCCTCCTTCCAATTTTTTCCCTCCCAGAACCTTGGCAGAAGCGGTGCCGCTGAAAGGGTGGTCCACATGCTCCTTATGGCTGCTATTTATGGTAAGCAAAATGTGGAATTGCGCCTTATAACCCTCAACCTTGAAAATTCCTGAAGAAAGGAGGATATCGTAGTTTTCTGTTTCCTTTGTAAGCGTTCTTGCAACATGAAAGCTAAGCAACGTTATTCTATCCATCCAGTCTTGCAAGTCAGCCCTGTGTACCATACACCAGTAGTCTTGTCCTCATTTAATGCCCCCGTGTTCCTTTTCTTCTGAACAAGAGCATTTGGGATGTTGCTACGTCCTCTGCAGAATCCTCTTCTGTGAAACCTTTCCAATTCAAGAGACTGAGCCCAGAAAATCATTTGCACATTCAATTGATCACCGCTTGACTTGTTAGCCGTGTCCCTACATCCACTCTGGCTGCCAAAACAAGGTATTAGTTAACGCTGCTGTTTAAAGCAACTGTGCCAAAATTATTTACAGTTTCTTCCAAGAACAAAAACACATACCCAATAAAAGTACGACTAAAGAACATCAAATATTAACTGCCTGCACTATATACAGTATATCTATATCTGTTTGTGAAGTCAACGCCAGCCTTCAACAGCCTTTTAGAGCACCTGCTATGGTTGTAAAAACACTAACAAAATAGCTAATTAACAGCCCAATCCTATCGGGAATTAGGCTGTCGTGTGCATCCATTTACGACAATGGAACAGAGTTCCACGGTGGTGGGGAGGGGATTAAACTGGGTGGGGAGGGGGTGAAACTGGGCAGGGAGGGGGGAGAGCGAGGGGAGGAACAGGGCAGGGAGGCTATGGAAGGGGTGGATTCAGTGGCAATGGCACACACCAGATCCTATCCCCTCTTTTTTGAGCCTCCCCCCCTTTCCTCAGACCTGAGCCAGCTAAAGAGCTGGTGCAGGTCCGAGGAGACCCATTGTGGAGTGGGAGACTTACGGAGAGGTAAGGAAAATCCCCTTTCCTTTCCAAAGCCTCCCAATCCACCCACCCCCCCGCTGCATACAGCACGTTTGTTTTCAATGTGGGGGTGGGGGGAAGGAAGATAGGTTTGGGCCGTAATACACAGTGCATGTATTTATGGAAAAATTGTGAAAATAGTGTGGTTCTTAGACAGCCCCCATTAGACAAACTTGACAATGTTTTTGGAACCTGTGGTTAACACGGGGTTCAACCCAATGGTGTGTGTCTTTTAGAGGAAGACTCCTTCTTCTGAAAGAAGTTCCTCAGATTGGAGGAAGGGGAGCGTTGGAGGTATAACCCATAGGATGCAATGTTTGAAACCTCTACTGCAAGTGTGAGAGTTCTGGTTTCAAGTGAATGAAATGAGCCTTTCTAGCTCAAGGCTCAGCTGCTGATGTGTTATGGAATATAAACATTCCAACTTCTCAATGATATTATCATGTATTGCCAGCACATAATATCACACATTGAGTTGCCCTACTTACCCCTAAGACCCCTGTTTACACACACACACACACACACACACACACACACACACACACACACACACACACGAGAGAGAGAGAGAGAGAGAGAGAGAGAGAGAGAGAGAGAGAGAGAGAGAGAGAGACCCTATCCATCTGACTTCTTCCTTCCATCTTCCTTTTTCTCTTGCTCCCCTTTTATTATTATTATTATTATTATTATTAACAGTATTTATATACCGCTTAATTAACAGTATTTATATAAAGGCAAAGAGTCTTTTCAACACTTGGTAGGACAATACAGATGACTAGCTTATCAAGTGGTAAGGTACCTCTCAGCAAATCAGATTAGTGAATACATATGGCTTCTTGCAAAAAAAGATACAAAGTAGACTGTATATACAGTATTATAACCTTTCATTTGTCGAACATGTAAAGCAAACATCGCAGCTTAGGGGAATGCAAACAATGACTCGAAGCTTAGCAATCCAAATATTTTTTTAAATCATATGTTGAATCATTTACCTAACTGATCATGCCAGTGTTTTCCTAATGCCTTATCTAAAGGGCATTTCCATACATACTATACCAGGGGTGGCAAAACTGCGGCTCCTGAGCCACATGCAGCTCTTTGACATATAATGTGCGGCTCTCGGAAAGATGTTGGCTGAGCTCCTTTTTGCATCACAATTAATAAGAAGTTTCCAAGCTTTATAATTATTTACAACTATAATCCAGTCCACTGGATTAAAACATAAGTTTAATGTTCATGGCGAGTAAATATATTTAACAATTTTTAAATGCTTCTTAAATATTGTGGCTCTCAAACATCTGAAATTTATCACATGTGGCTCTTACATTAAGCAAGTTTGGCCACCCCTGTAATATACTGTCACCTCTTTTTCATCCAGTCACATGGGCGAATCCTACTAATGCTGAATGCGGCTCCTTCATTTAAATGCATCAAGCCTCTCTATGCAAATATGACAATGAGACACACTTCGCACAGAGATTGTTCTTTAGTTCAAGGCACTTCTCTTGACATTTGTGAGCTGTAATATTCAATGTGCAACTGAGTGAATGCCAAATCATGCTAATGCGCCCAGTTTCACCCTTGGATGTTGCTTTCTCCAGATGAGTTTTTAAACAACACAGCCTCAGTACTGTATGTAACTATGCATATATGTAAACATACATATATATTTACATTATGTATTGATATGACAGTAGATATGACATTCTGCATGTATATTAAATGTGCAGAATGTGAACATGTGCAAGAAATGTGCAAAAATGTATTCCCTTGACATTGCTTGTACTGTACATCATTACCTTCTGTACTTGGCCTGTTTTGGTGGTGTTTCCTCACCCCCACCCTTTTTTGCAATAGAACAAAAAAAAAAAACCCTGACTTTTGGAAGGACAAATGCATTCTCCAATAGCAATATTCAGTATTTATGTGGCACTTTTCATCCACAAAGCACTTTGCCAACATTAGCCAGTTTACTATAGCAATTAAGCATTCTAAGCTTAAATATAATTTGAGGGAAAGAAACAAGAGCTGAATGAACTGTGCATTTGTTACTAGTCTAGAATGGTGAATTAACACTTTACACGCCCGCGCTGCTTGCACAGAGACAGCTCCCCTTCCTCTTTGAAATCTTTTCAATTTGCTGTTTCTAAGGAAACAGCCGCAAACAATACAGTGACCAAGGCCAGTGCGGGAGATGTGACTTGAACAGGTCTAATGAGGAGGGAGAGGAGGAGAGTTGCAAGGGCTGTCATGGACCGAGGCACAGGATCAAGCAGGTAGGCAGCTGCTTGCTATCCTGCAAGGGAACCTGCCTGCCTGAACATAGAGTGGTAAGTTCTTGCACTTTTTTCTTGGTCTACACAAGGTAAGATATGAACAACAGTGCACTATGCTTTGTGCAGGATACACTGGGTCCGTGGGAAACAGCAAGTATGTGCTGTCTCAATGTGTCCAGAATCCTATGCGCAGATCTGAACCCCAGTCCCTTTCCTGCATGCTCCACTGCCCAGATGCTCCCTTTGTTCCACCTTGACACCTGCCCCACCCCATCAACCTCCCCGGTACCAGTTCCCAATAATCTTGACAGTGGCCCTGCAATCTTAACACCGCAATCCTAAACACATGGACTTGGAAGTCAGCACCACTTGAGTTCATATGCCCTATGTCAATGTTCTTAGAATCTAGGTGGGTTTTCCAGTGGTCTCTTTACAGGGGTCTTCGTGCAATTCATGTTCCATCAACATTAGTGAGAATCTCATCACAGACTTCCACAATTCTATGAGTCTGTCACATGGTTTGTTCTCAGCATCCAGTATTCAGAGGTCCACTGCCTCTATTGTTATTGTTCAGTCGTTAAGTCGTGTCCGACCCTTCGTGATCCCATGAACCATATCCCGCCCCAGGCCTTCCTGTCCTCCACTATCTTCCTGAGTTCGCTCATTTTCATGTTCGTTGCATCGAGGCTAATACTCATTGCTAGATCTATCCTCTGTGACATTTTCATCCTTTTTAAAAGCTGCCTATGCTAGTGGCCATCGCCACAGCCTGTGGCAGTGAATCCCATAAATGTGTTACGTATTGTATGAAGAAGACATTCCTTCTTTTTCTGTCCTGTCTCTACTCCAAATCAATAGTGTTTGGTGAGTTTGAGTTCTAGTTCTATGAAAAAAGGAAGAAACGCTGCCGTTTATCCACTTCCTTCACACCATAAACCTCTATCATGTACCCCTTAGTGGTCTTTCTTTCCTCACTTTAAAGGGTCCCCAACACATTGGGTTGTATCCTGAGCACATGCAAAAGTAAGCAGCATTTTGCACAGTTCTGCATACAGTTGTACAAGCACATGGAGAAGATATTGTGCAACAAAGAATTTATAATGTTAGACCTTCAGTGAGATGTTGCACAATGTGTTGCGCACATGCAAAGCCTAGTCAGGGTCCATTTGGATTTGTTTATGCACCATCACTTCTGCGCACACGAGCCCTCTTATGCAACCAGAAGGATATAACCTTATAGCCTTCCATGGTGCTTCAGTCTTTTGATCTGTTCATTTGCCTGTTTCTGTAGTTGTTCCAGCCAATAGCGTAGCCAGACTGAGGCAGGGGTGTGTGCGCTGTACTCTGGGTGACAGCTGTGGTCTCACGAGGTGAAGTTGCAGCTGCAGTTTTTCACTCCGTGGCTGTTTTTTTTGTTTTTTTTGTTGTTTTTTGCAGTCAGACTGGCTGTGTTTGCAGCTGCAGAGCATTTTCGCGCTGGTTTTTTGTTTGTTTGTTTGTGGGCTGTCCCGCCTGCCCCGGACTCTAGAAGACTTCCAATGAAGCTTTCCGGGAGTGTAGGGGGTGGGGCGATGATGTGAAACATGTCATTGCCTCACCCTCCGGGGCACTCTAGCAATGCCACTGGTTCCAGCTCCACGATATCACTTCGGGAGTAACCGTAACAGTGCATAATCTCCCAAATGTGGCTGCCCCAAAGAGTTACACACTGGTCCTCCACAACTTGAGACCAACAAAACCAAAGGCAACTCAGCAATCATGGACTGTAGTTTGCTAGAAGCTTCACAACCCTTCTGCTTTTGCAGCCATAGGCAGGTAAGAAGCTTATCAAACCCTAGTGGGCCACCATACATGACTGGTGATGGGCTGTGCTCAGCTCAGAAGGTCACGCATTGTGCAGCTCTGCTTTGCGCCGACTGCCATGTCAACATTTGAAAGGCATGATATACATAAGTGAATGGCAAAGTTTCCATCATTGCATATCTCCAGAAGGATGAGGTGCTGAGTCAACCCGACCAGATCTCTGCCTTGCCACTTCTGTACAATATTGCTTAATAAGCAGAACTTTACTTACTCTCATCTGGATTTAGACAAACCTGGAAATTACCTATTTGATACAATATATGCATCTGCCATTGAGAGGAACTGATAAACGAGACCAATTTGAAAAGCTCAGGCCCACTCTCGTTGCAGCCATAAATAGTGAATAATGATTTTTTTCCCCTCTTACCCCCCCCCCCCCATTTGTAAATCCTTGATACTGCTTTGGCTAATGATACATCTATCCTCTTTACAATCCACTTGATGTGTGAGTAAACATAACAGTGAACTGCGCCATAAATTACTTTAAATTCCAAATCAGGAGACCAATGAGGTCAATATTACAAATAAAATGTGTCCAGCGCTTTCTCTACTTACCCTTAGCTTTAATCCGTTCTACACTACTGTGCATTGCTTTCTGTACACTGCTTCTTTTGAAATAAAAAAGTGCATTGATGCCCAAGGGGAGCTCTTTGTAAATACCCCCCCGGGGGGGGCATTTATCTGCTCTGGGGAAACTCAGTTCAGTTGGACCAAGGCTTTGTAGATTATGTTGGCCAACCTTCAGCAATGATGAGACCTGATCTGTCCATGAAGCAATCAGGGGTAACTGCCTTACATAAGAACATAAGAAGAGCCCTGCTGGATCAGGCCAAAGGCTGATCTAGTCCAGCTTCCTGTATCTCACAGTGGCCCCACCAGATGCCTCAGGGAGCACACAGCCAACAAGATAACTCCTGTTTCCCGTTGTCACTCCCCTGCACCTGGCACAGAGAAAACCTACTTCTAAAGCCAGGAGGTTGCTTATGGCTTGTAACCTGTGATGGTCTTTTCCTCCATAAATATGTCCAAACCCCTTTTAAAGGCGTCTAGGCCAGGTGCCATCACCACATCCTGTGGCAAGGAGCTCCACAGATGAATTACATGCTGGGTAAAGAAATATTTTATTTTGTCCGTTCTAACTCTCCCTCCACTCAATTTTAGTGCATGTCCCCTGGTTTTGGTGTTGTGCGAGAGGGAGAAGAATTTCCCCCTATCCACTCTCTCCATCCCATGCATAATTTTATACATCTTAAATCTTGCTGCCCCCCCTTACCCAATGATATGCCATGCTGTGCTCCTCCTGCACTCCAACGTTCTCACTCAGCACCTTCCTCCTCTCCACATTTCCCCTTCCTCTCTGTCTCCTTTTTCCTTTTCCAATCCAGAGAGTGGAAGGAGGACGAGCAGCAGTGGAGGCAAATAGGCGGACAGAGATGGGCACCACCCACCAATCTGCTGCCTGAGGAGACTGCCTCAGTTGGCCTCCTAGATGGGCCATCCCTGCCTAAGAAAAACAGGCAAAAGCTTTTCAACATAAAAAATAACTGTTCCTATTCAACTTACAAATGTTCAATGTGAACAATCTATTGTCACTAAAATGCAGAGAGCTGCTGGGGCTTGGCAACAGGGTTGCAGACGTTTCTCTTGGTAATGAAGAGAGTCCTGCTTTTCCCATTCATTTCTTGAAAACACCACCTGGACATATGGAAGCCCAACTAGCGACGAAGGCTGGCTTTGTCCCCGAGCCCACAAAGCAAAGAACACCAGACAGTTTGAGTCAGGCAATCAGACTTTCACATGGAACCCTCCATGGTTAGCGTGGCGCTCCCATTAATATCTCGATTTTCTCTATGAACAATGGGAATAATGATGTTCTGTTAACGTCTCATTCATGCTCAGCTTATCTGTTTAGTTTGCAAAAGCCCGATCTGTTCCATGGTACCGTTTAAAAGCAGGGAAGCCTTGATCTCCTCTGCATTAATTAGGTGAGGCTATAAAACCCACAAAACATGTTGAACCAAAGTCAGCAACTTCCCAGTACCTCCTGCAGAGCTTTCTTCCACTAATGAAGCTCAGTCACCACATGGAATGGAAGAGAAGCAGCAGCAGCTTCTTTTATCCAGTAGCAGGGTGCGGAGTATCCATCAAACAGCAGTGGAGCTCATTCCAAAAAGAATTGCTCTGGCCAGACCAAGTGCTTTGAAGTCTGCCATTTCCCCTCCCATCACATCTTGCACACATATCAGCGGGCTTGGAAGTCCTCAGAAGGCACTATTGATTTAATTGCCATCCAAACGTGACCTATCCAAAGGTCACTGCAAAAATTACGTGCAAAAGAAACACAGTAAAAAACACAAAGTCCGACTCAACTTAAAATGTCTATCCTTCTAAACCCCAGAAGGACAAGTTATAGAAGACATGGGTTGCTGCCAAAAAATGGAAACCTCCACTGCTAATTCTCCCCAGCAAGGTCTACTGTAACCCTGTGAGTGACATGACATTAGCGCACCATGAGATTCCTTAACTCTGACAGCAGCAGTCAAGTCACAATATGGGATGATTTTCACTAGAACCTTCTTCACATGCCCTGGCAGAATTAATATGCATCGGATACTCCTCCCCATATGCTTATCCCTTCACATGTCTGCAATGTGTCTATGAACATACATTTGACCACATGTAGACGCCTCTTTTGTTTAATCAGGAATCTTGGAAAGACAGGGTTTCCAAACACATGGAGAGATGCCTGTGCATTCACCCTGTGAAAGCTGCGTAGGTGCTGCATGCAAGAGTATGTGGTCAGGCGCACTGCAGACATGCAAATGACTGCATGCACACAGTGGTAGTAGAACTTGTCTGCCTCCCATCCTACATGCACTCAGTGAACACATGGAGTGCCACCAAATTTCTGAAGAAGGTTTAGATGTGACAGAGCATCAGCATTGAACTAAAAACGGGGTACCATCTTCTGGCCAGCCACAAGTCTTCTATAACATCCACAGTACTTGCATCTTAACAACTAGCAAGCAAATCAGAATGTAGTTTCCAGTTTAATCATCGAATCCAGTGTCAAATGTCCGCCTGTCCCTTATTTTAAAAGTCTTCATTTCCCCTGAAACCAAAGAAGAGATGGATCCAGGTGTAAGAAGGGAATTCTACAGACATGGCACAACCACATAAAACGGCCTTGCTATGGGCAGTCACTGACCACATCTTCCAAACAGGTGGAATACTGAAGAAACTTCCCAGAAAATTCATGGGGGTTCACATAGGTGGAGACATTTCTGTAGGTACGATAGCCCCAAGTGAATATTGTCTTCTGACAGCCAAGCATCCCTTTGTCCCACCCTTTAAGCAAACAAGTTCAAATATATAACTATGGACTCTGTATTGACCACCTGGTTGTTTCTAACTCAGGCTGCTAGCAGACAGCTATTGATCCTCTTTTCAAACATAATAAATGCTTTGGAGCAGTAATTCCATAACTACAACAATTTGTAGAGGTGTTTTGAATCAGATCCAGCAGTTCGTTTCAGCAAATCACCCTCCTATCCCTCCAAAGTCAGCTTCATAGCTTATTAAATCACTTCCTTCAAGACATTCAGTCACACAACCCATCCTGATGTTAATTCTCTTCTTATGGTTTCATGGTATCTCTTTTATTATGAATATTCCATTCAGATAAAATAAGCCAGGATGGTGTAGTGGTTTGGGAGTCGGACTTAGACCTGGAAGATCCAGGTTCAAATCCCTGTTCAGCCACGAAGCTTCCTGGGTGACCTTGGGCCAGTCACTATCTCTCAGCCCCACCTACCTCGCAGGGTTGTTGTGAGGACAAAAAGGAAGGGAAGAAATATGTACACCACTCTGAGCTCCTTGGAGGAAGGGTGGTATAAGATGTGAAAAATAAATAAAAAATAAATAAGTGTTAGAAAATGCCTGGACATTTATCTTGATGAGAAACAACTAAGGGCCCAATCCTATCCAACGTTCCAGTGCTTGTGCAGACGTACCAACAGGGCATGCGCTGTATCGGGGGGGGCAGTCACAGGGGCCTTCTCAAGGAAAGGGAAGTTTGTTCCCTTACCTCAGGTCTGCATCAGTGCTGGAAAGTTGGATAGGATTGGGCCCTGAGAATAGATATAAATTATTCCTCCAATTTATAATCAAAACTACTACAGCGTAAGGGAGGACGTACATTTGGAAATACATGTCTGTAATATTTTGTAAGGATCTTTAAAAGTGGATTAATATACCTACAAAGGGGCCTAAATCAAATATAGGCTCATGTCACATTATGATAGGTTTTTAAGAGCAATTCTGAACATATTCTGTTATCTGAATCTACTGTTTGTTTCCCCCCAGAAGTGCTGTCTTGGTTTCTTTCAGTACACACTCAGCCCCCTAACTGATCACACCCTGACTTGTGTGGGATGTACTCAGCGATGCTGTTATGCTACTGTGGCATAGTATATAAATGTGCCAAAGGAAGATTTATGAGACAGCCCCATAAATACAGTACCATCCTGACCTCATTGGGGAAAGGGAGAGTTACAAATGTGATAATTAAATTTAAAAAAAAAACAAAACAAAAACAAAAAGATACCTATGCAGCGATCATGCAAATGGGGGTTAAAGTCTTTTTGTTTAAAGTCGTTTCATTTTAAAATTGATGGGAAAATGCCATAAGGAACATTTACGTTTATCAATTAACCTATGGTAAAAATGGTCTCATTATAAGTTGTTTCGCTTAAAGTTGCAGTTTCCAAGAAGACCCTATCGACAACTTTAAGTGAGTACTTGCTGTACTGACTTATGGCCCAAGTTATGGGTAGTTTTTTTTTTCTCCCTGTGGATGACTTAGCATAGCACTCAGGAGAAGATGAAGCCCAAGGTCCAAAAACAAAGTCTATGCACACACAATGGTGAGCTGGGGACTTCTTAGTTGTTTGCTTCTTCACAACAGTTCCCACTGCTAAAGAGACAATCTGCTCTGCAGCTTCTAAAGCAGCCTGCGTCTTGGGAGGTGGGAAACTGTTGTGAAGAAAACAGCAAGTGAATCAACAGCTTTGATGCAATTCTCTCACTGGACAGAAGGTTTTCCTGACACAACAACAAACCCTGGGAACTGCAGTATTTTTATTCCTGAAGGGATGAGACATTCGCCTGACTCACTAACCAGGATAAGGAAAGGTAAATGTATCCCCTGACAATTAAGTCCAGTCATGTCCGACTCTAGGGTGTGGTGCTCATCTCCATTTCAAAGCCAAAGAGCCAGCGTTGTCCGAAGACGCCTCTGTGGTCATGTGGCCGGCATGACTCTCCTTGCCGCAGCGCGTAGCATGCAGCTGGAACACGGAGCGCTGTTTACCTTCCCGCAAGCGGTACCTATTTATCTACTCGCATTAACATGCTTTGGAACTGCTAGGTTGGCAGGAGCTGGCCAAGCAACGAGAGCTCACCCCGTCGCGGGAATCGAACTGCCGACCTTTCGATCAACAGCTTATGGTTCAGCGGTTTAACCAGGATACATTTTGCAAAAACTACAGTTCCCAGACAGGGCCAGTTCAAAACCTTCTAGCGCCCGGGATGGCATGCCAAATGCTGCCTCCTCTTAACTGCTGGCTTGCAGGCCTTTGCTTCTCTCACTTCCTAGATTGGAAAAGGGGGACCAAGAGGAAGAGGTAGAAGAGAGGTGAGTGACGGGCTAGAGTCACTGGTTAAATCACTAGAGCCACTTTAAATCAATGAATGAAATTCAACATCCCACTCCCTGCCCATCTCACAACCTCTTGTTTCCAGATTCCAATATTACAGGTATTACAAAAACCCACACCTGGCAGATTTCTCCCTTCTATGAAATTCTTAAAGGCACAGGAACCCTATACCTCTTTTCCACTGTGGCCCACAGTCCTCAAGATTTTCCCTTGGGCTTCTGTCTCTTCCACCTGCTCTTCCCTCATAGTCCTCTAGTCTATCTCACTCCATTACATACTGTGCCCTATTCTACTGGTCTTCCTCTAACTCTCTGCCCCCTAGATTCCCTACTTTCTAGACCCTCCCACTCAACTTCTCAGGCTTTTGCTTGCTCCTCACAGCTTCTTCTTCTATAGGGCCTACATGGCATTCTAATGCCTACCACATTGACAATTTCCCTTTATCATAGAAGCTAGACTGTGAATATTTTGTTGCTGACAATGTCGTTCTCTGCACATTGGAATACTTGTAGACATTCCATATCATCACACTAGCTCAACTAAACAGTGTCTGAGATTTCATTGTCACTAGTGCAACTCCATATGAATAATTGTCAGTCCATCCTTTGTCCACAGACCGCGTGTGGTAGTTTTGTTGTCACTGCGCCTGAAACACAGCCAAACCACATAAGTAATTTTTCTGAAGAGTCTTTCCTGATTTGGGGCTCTTATCAGCTTGCTGGGTTGCACGCTACCTCTCAGCTTCCCTTCTTAGTTTACATTTCCGAAAGCTTTTCTCATTTCCGCTGTCTTCCAGTGGATGCTTTTCAGTTAACGTTCTAATTTGCTCGAGAGCCAATAATTTTTTTTCTGCAAACATGAAAATCAAACATTTGAGAAAAGGAATTAATCTCCTAATATAGTGCCAAAATTGTGGATTGCATGCTTCACAGATGCAGAATAAAGTGCATAATCTCTTTTGTAATCTTACATAATATAATAGACTGCATTCTACTTTTCCTAAATCACATTTACCAGTCAACTGGTAGCTTTCGCATTTCGGTATTACATTTGTTCACTCTTACTTTCTGTAACAGTTTTCATTCATTCATCATGACCATCAACCGAACATTATTTCTTCTCAATGTCCAACAAACACATGTGCCTAACTAATGAGTCCATGCACACACAAGTGAATGGTACTTCTTGCATCCTTCAAACGTAGGAACATGCCAGCCTAAATAACTTGTCAGATGAGTGCTCTAATTGTATAACTAGACTATTTTCCTGTGTGTGTGTGTGTGTGTGTGTGTGTGTGTGTGTGTGTGTGTGTGTGTTCGTGCGTGTCCGTGCGTGTCCTGTGTAGATAGGACTACATGGACACATTCAACACACTGAGATAACACACATTCTGAACGTGAGTGGATCAGCATGAGATCTGAGTGGTTAAGGTGTCAGACTAGGGCTGTGGAGGTCTGGCTCCAGATCCTTACTGAGCCCCAAATCCTCACTGACTAACCTTGGGCCAGTCACTGTCTTTCAGTCTATTCAGAAGGTTGTTGTGAGGATAAAACAGGGATGGGGAAGAGGACCCTATAAGCTACCCTGAGCTCCTTGGAGAAAAGACAGAATTATTATTATTATTATTATTATTATTATTATTATTATTATTAGTTGTTGTTGTTGTTGTTGTTGTTGTTGTTGTTGTTGTTGTTGTTGTTGTTGTTCAGCAAGTGTGAGTGAGAGGTGGGGCCAGGACCAGGGCCAGCCCATTCATGAGGCCAAGTGAAGTGGATGCTTCAGGCGGCAGATTGGCAGCCCCCCCCCACTTCTGCCCACCTGCTTCTTCCAGTGATCTCCTCCTCCCACTTCCTGGACTGGAAAAGTGTGGAGTAGAGGAGAGTAGTGTCAGAGGAGGAAAAGCTGGCACATCATCAGGTCAGGGGGCAGCATTTAGCATGCTGCCTCCGCCGGCATGAGAAGGTCTTGGGCCAGACCACTGGCGTCACTGGAGCGTGGCGGGGGGTGGGCCGCCTGGGGGTGACGCGCGCAATGGGGTGACAAAATGCCCTCAAAACGGTCTCTGCGCATGTGAGAAAATTCGAAAAATACCCGTATAAACGCGCTGCATGGGGGGGGTGTACCGACGGGGTCGGACGCTCCGAGGCCGGCTCCCGGGCCGGCCTCTGAGCATCCGGAGGGCGACGCGGGGGGGGAGCCGGGTCACCCCCCCCGCGCCGCGATGTCAGAGCATCACTAGGGTGACGCGCGCCCCCTGCCCCAGAGTGACGCACGTCCTAGTGACGCTACTGGGCCAGACCTGGGTGGAGCAGTACTAAATCAATGAACTATCAACTACCTTGCCACAAAGAGAAGAAAGAAAAACCAAGAAGACAAAGACCCACCACCGGCTGATGCCTCTTCAAGCTTATACTATGCCCTCTCCCCTCACAGTGGCCACTGAAACACCTGGGAGGGGGAGAACAAAGCAAAGCGTATTGCCCCCCCTCTCCCCCCTACTTTATTCTATTGTAACCATTTCCCACTGTTTGATTTTATGTAAGTTTCTCTCGTGTCAACTGGAGGGTGGGGTACAATTGCTTTAAATAAGTAAACAAATAGTACATTTAGATACAGAGGTACACCTTTTGCTTTCCTTCTTGGCCCCACAAGCTCATTTCCGTTGCAGAGGCAGCCAATGAAATAATAAAGCTCACACATCTATCTATTTCACAAATGTCTTTCTTCAAGTGATGCACAAACGCACGTACTCGGGCCCAGAGAAAGTTAAGGAAAGCACCTTTGGAGGGGGGGGGGATGGAGAGCAGAGAAGCAGATGGCAGGAAGGCTGCTAAAACCTGCCCCCTACATAACATTTCACATTGTCTCCCCGAGTGACTTCTTCCCACACAGGGTTCTTCCCACACAGGGCAAAAACACACATTCACAGGAAGCCACTTGGGGGGAGCAATTTGGAGCTGCGAAGCAGTAGGCGGAGAAAGGTTAGGCACCCTCTCCCCCGCCACCTTACCACTCTCAGTTGCCTCCTGTGGGAGAGAAAAAAACAACCTTCTCCATCCCTTGATTTCTAATCTGGAGAACTCACACAAAGTACAGAGACAAGTATAAGCAGCTCTCAGTATGAGCATCTCTTTATTTTAATTCCAAGAACAGCTATTCTGGTCCACAGTTCAGATGGTAAGTTGTGCATACCTGAACGAAGAACTCACGACACCCCCCCCTATGAAACTCACAGAGATGGTATCCCCCCCCCTTTAATGCAGCAGATAGCAGAATGGTAGGAGAGTGATTGATGACCTGTGGAATGCTGATCAGCCTTGTGACTGGGACTAACGAGACTGATTGGATATTGAGCCTTGAACTGGCTGTAGTCTTGCATATATTATCTCTTTCTTTTGTAGGGGCACAGGCTGGTAGTTTGTCTCCCTAATTTAGGAGCATTTTTACCTTCAGCTTCTAGCTGCTAGGTTTTAAGTTTTCTATTTTAAGGGTCTGCTTTTAGCTTTTCGTCCCTGTGGGAACTTTTAGGCTTTAAGTGTCTACCAGTTTTTCATTTTTACCTTTGATTATGCCCTCCGTAGGTGAGGGCGAAACGTTAGGAAGATCAAAACTATATGGAACGTGGTCTAGAACCTCAGAAGCTTGTAACAACAAACAAAGAACTCATGATTTTTATATCCTTATGTAAATACCTAATAAATATTTAGAGGACACTACCATATAAAGAGAATTCTATACAGTTTTGTTTTCCTTGGAATCATATGACCTTTGGTTATCTAAAGACGCATTCCTTCTTGGCTTCCTGCAAGAAATTAAAAAAACATTCCTGGGGGCTCCTTATCTCTCCTTCCAGCTTGTACAAGAGAGTCAGATAGGTCCCCATAGATATTATAATACAATGGAAAAGCTTCTGTCATCTATACGCAGAATGAGTCAAAAGCCAATCTCAGGGTCACTTATGTCATAATAACATATGTGGTCCTCAATTTCTGTGACACTCCTCTCATTTTTTTAAAAAAAGCAGCACTATGTTAAGACTCCAGTCTGTGTGGTTGTGTATAACGTGTAGTTATCTCCCCAGATACCTAGATTTACAAAGTGGGAATTGGCAGCATGAATACTTTTGCAGTGTTCATAGTTACCCTCCATTAGAACAATTTTATTCGAGGTGAAAAGATGAGAGCTGAAATTTCATTCATCTCAGCAGGCTAATATGGCAAATACAGATTTAACCTGTCTGCTTCTGTGAACGTCTCCTGTCAAATTGTTATTCCTCTTCTTGGCAAGTACCTAAGCAACACCATGGTGACATCATGTGCCATGATATCTTATTCAGGGAGCCGACTCCTCAGCATCACTGCTTAATGAAATAAACCATCCACTCTGGCATACTAAAGTGTAGGTCAATAAGCAATATTATGAGTGGCAGGAAGGAATGCTCTTGTTAGACCAATCAGCGCCTGTTGCATTGCCGGGAACATAATCATGGCTTGGAACTTTGGAGAGAAACATAATGGGTGCACCAATGTCAAGAATGGTTGTCATTACTTGTATTGTTATTTATAAGACCATCATCCTGTGCCCGTTCCCCCCAAAATTGGGTAGGTTATTACTACCACACCCAGAAGAATAAGCCATATAAAAACGAAGTGCCTTGTAATAAAAGAACTTGTTCATAATGCACAACTCTCTCTCTCTCTCTCTCTCTCTCTCTCTCTCTCTCTCTCTCTCTCTCATTTGTTAGCTGAACACAAAGCACACTCTATTCTAAACTAGATCCTTAGCATCCAACTGTTATTCCCCTTGCCATCGTTACCTGCAAGCACCTCTTTACGTCAACCTTCAGGCTTGGTCTATTATGGTCTGTATGTCAGCACCTTGTCCCCAATAACAATAATATGTATTTACTATATACCACTTTTCTGGTTGTCCTACTTGTTTACATAGTCAGGCTTTTCTAACACACACACACACACACACACACACACACACACACACACACACACACACACGGGTTTTTTACAATAATGTTCTACCTATTCACATAGAACCCTTTTTATTCTCCAGATGTTTTCCTTCAACGGTGTGGTTATCTCTCTGGCTGCACAGCACACGCCTTCCGAGTTGGCTCGACAGCGGCTCCTCTCTCTCACAGAGGGTTAACACAGGTTATCTCAGCTTGTCAGCAACTTCCGGTTATCTCTCATCCAGGGCACGACCAAGCTGGTCTTGTCTTACCTTTCTTCAAGGCAGGCTGCAGCTCAGCCACCAGACCACACCTCCTGCCATCAGACCACACCTCCTGCCACATCACACAATCCTTGCAACAGCACCTTCAATGAGGCAAACAGCCACTAGAAAAGACACTGTGCTGGGGTGAAGGGGGACAGTTACTCTCCCCCTGCTAAATATAAGAGGAACGTCACTGGAAAAAGTGCCTATTGTCCAGTTAACTGTAGCTGAGTGTGTAAATTATCTCTTTAGCCCCTCTTACAGAACTACAGTTCCCAGGATTCCCTGAGGAGAGAGAATGGCTGTTGTATCATTTTAAGTCTGTAGGGAAGATATGCCAACTGTCTTACCTTTGCCGTGTCAGCATCTGTGGAGGATCCCCCCCCCCAATGCCAAATACATTAGAGTTTTCCCACAGATTCAATGCTCTCCACTGAGATCTGCATCTGATAATAACTCTGTCTTGATAGGAAAATCATACCAGAATGAGAAGCAGATTTAACACAGTGGATTTAACAAGCCGTGATGAGATGAGTAAAGAATGTTACTGAAGAGGACACTAAATCTCAAAGAGGCTTTCATCTAATAGGCAGAAAATGTAATTAAATATTTCCCCTCGAGTAGTAATGTGTGAGGTCTCCAGCAGGTGTGCAACTATTGTGTTATAATGTTTAAAAAATAATAAAGTCAATCTTTCAGTATAAAACAGATGAAATAGAGACCAAATGCTGTAATTGGCAATTTACATTCACCAATTATACTTGTTATGAAGCTAGATGAAGAACCTTGAAAAACATTTTTTTAAACTCTTATGTAGGGTTGTATAACTCAACTAATCTTAAGCTTCCAGATTTGTTATGCATCTCTTTGGGCCCAAAGTATCTCTCTGGCACGATGACTTGCCAAGTTGTCAAAGCTGTGTCTGGCTGTGAATTATAACCAATTTAGTGCAACTGGCACAAACCTACACATGGGTGATAATCCACAAGCATGTACAACGCTGATAACCAGAATGGGCGATAAACGTAAGAGAGAGAAGCTAGTGCTGTCTGAGTCCATGTTGTTTGAACATGTCTGAAGATTATGCCAAAGTGGATGCTATTCTTTATTTCAGTCCCAAGAACTGTGAGTGCCCTGGTGCTTGGATAGGGGTGGCATCAGGGGTCAGCAGGTGAGGCACTGGCCAAGAGCCCACACCCATTGAAGGGCTCACCTGGCCAACCCCAAAGCCCTGGCCAACCCCTGAAGCAGCAACTATGAGATGGGTGATGGACACAGGGCTAGGCTTTGCCTTAGGGCAGTGGTTCCCAAACTTACCTTGCAGCGCCGCCATCTTGGATCACATGAAATCTCACGTGATCCAAGATGGTGGCGCCCAAATCTCACGAGATCTTGTGAGATCCAAGATGGTGGCACCCAAGAGGGGCCACTGGGGACATCCTGTGATGGCGCAGTGAACTTGCTGTGACGCCCTGAACCATCGCGAGGCACACTTTGGGAATAACTGCCTTAGGGCCTGCAGCAACCTGATACTGGCACTGTGCTTGGGGAAGGGGAGGTCTGCACTGCACTCTTCAATAGGGATGGAGCACCATTTAGGGAGAGTGTGCCACCACCCCAGTTTCAAATTGTATGCTCATTCTTTACCAGCTCCTATATTGATCTCAGTTCAAATGATGCAGCTGCTTTGCTGAAACTAAGCAGGTCTAGTCCTGGTCAGAAACTGGAGACCCCATGTACTCTGCCTTGAGTGCCATGATGGAAGAGACGTGGGATGTACAAAAAAAAAAAAACAGTATTAATTTTAATATATGCCCTTATGAAATTTCTACATAAGTGTCAACTGATACATATTGGTTAAGCAATACACATTACAGGAGGACCTCGATTCACATGCATTCCCTGTACTGCAGACGCATGGTGTAAAGTAGGAGTGGGCAACCTTTCAGCATGAATGCTCCTGGACCTTTAATAGTTGTATAGGTGTGGGCATTTTAGCAGGTGAAGCTGCCTTAGAAGCACCATCAACACTTGCAGCTGCCGAGATTCTGTCTTCTACACAACTCTTAAGAACGCAGAGGCCCTCATGGTGGAAGGTTGGCCACCCCTGGTGTAAAGAGTACTTTATGGACTCTTGGTGTTTTTACATAAGAGAAAACATAATCCTGAGAACATGGTAAGCCACCATGCAGCCATGCTTTAGTTCAGGGATGTCCAATCTCTACATGCTTGGGGGCATTTTATTCTCCAGACATTGATACTTATTGATCATTATATAATATATAGTCCCGGGAGTAAGTCTCATTGAAATCAATGGGGCTTGCCTCTGAGCAGATGTACATAGCATTGCATGGTTAGTGTTACAGGTGGAACAGAAACAACGAGCATGGTGGAAGACGTCTGCCTGTCTTTCCCATAGGGGAGAAGTCACACACGTTAATATTTAGCAGAGTGAAGTGTGATGGCAATCACTCTCAATTTAAATCATTTCAATTGCTCCAGAAATCATGAAGTGTATGTTTACATATTTGGAAAACATTTGCGCTCAAAAGGAAACACTAGTACTGTGGCAGCTGAGTAGCACTAATTGCTTACAGCCGTTTCCTGATGAAGAGAGACAGCCGGCCGACGGAAAAGAGTGGTATGACTCATATCAGATAGAACTGTGCCCAGATATGCAAATCCACTGATCGAGGATGCAGTTGGCACAATTGGGGGGGGAAGGGGCAGTCACCTCCAGTCACCTCCACCTTTGCATATCGCAAAACAGTGAGCCCACAATCCTATGCCAGCCTCCGCCAGCAGAACTGGGCTCTGCGCTCTCACAAACGTGCCGTAAAGCACATTGCGACAGCGCAGAGGCCTGTCTCGCCAGTGTGGAGGCCAGTGCTGGCAGGCCTCTGCCAAGGATGGAGCTGTGCCCGTCGGCAGCATATGAGCTCCCCACCAGCTGGCAGGGAAGGGAGGAGAGCAGTGGGGAGGAGGCATTCCGGGGCAGGGAGAGGGCGTGGAGGAGGGTGGTTCACGCGCAGGAGGGGGGCGGGCTCAGAGGAGGAGGAGGCCTCCACCGAATCCTAACCCCTGTCCCGGGCTTGAAAGCCCGACACGGGGCTTCTTGGAGCTGCGCCAGATATTTAGCTGGCACACCTGCGAGTACCCCCATAGGGGCTGCTGGGGCTCGACATGGGGGAAGGGGACGATTGTCCCCTTCCCTCGAGGAGACCGCCGGCACCGCGTTGGATGCAGTGGAGCCTGCCCCAGCGCCACTGCATCAGAGCATCAGGTGCCACTGCATCAGGGGCTTTTAATAGGATTGGGCTTGAGTGTAGTACAGAGAACTGTAAACTAGTTTTCTTTCCTGTTGATGTGAGTGTGTGTTTTAATCTGTGGGCATGAATAGCCCTGAGTTATATAATACAAGATCTTTAGCTCCTACTCCGTAATGTCTGATGTTTGTAAATTAATTTCAGAAAATGTGGATTGGCCAGTTTTAATTATTGGTACTTCCACTTTAAATTGTAAGAATGATTAATTAATTAATTATTTTGAAGCATTTCTAATTACTAGACTACTTTTTGTCATCATCATTGTTCTTTTCTATAGACTAATGAAACACAATCGGACCTCAGTATCCGCAGGGGTTCCGTTCTTGTCTATTTACAACAACAACTATTTTTACTATTCAAAAATATGTCTATTTACAACAACAACAGAAAAGAAATTACACTGCATGCCTATGGAGCACTTCCTGGAATTGCCCTGAAAAAAAGATTTGCCTGTCTGAACACCTTTCTTAAGTTAGTAGTTGTGCAGTTTTACTCATATAGTAATTTCTTTTTTAATGCATGATAAACATAAAAATGACATGCAAGTGAGAAACCACCATCACACATCCAAGACAATCAATCACATGCAAACAACCCATCATAATTGTAAACATTTACATTCAATGGGTACTAGTTACACAATTGTATCCTGAGGTTGCAATCCTATGCACACTTCCCTGGGAGCAAGCTCCACTGAACATAGTTTGACTTATTTCTGAGTAAGCATGCATAAGATTATATGTTCAGTTATCCTTCTGCTCGTGCACATGGAAGGCTCTTGTGCACAGAAATCTGCATGGAATCTTGTGTTAACTTTGTGCATGCACAGCAGCACATTGCATAAGATGTTGCTCGTAAAATTGTCAGTACCTCATCATTGTGCAATTTCTTCCGCATGCACGTGCTCAACTGCACACAGCACAGCACAAATGGCTACCTTATTGGTATGTATTACCAATTAGACTACATTACTTATTGGTATGCATTACACCATAGATGGATAGATAGTATAGAGAGTTGATGTACCATAGTGGCAAACAGACTGAGCCATGAATCAGGATTTCTCGGATTTGCATCTCGCCTCCGCTTGAAACTGATTGGATGGCCTTAGGCAAGTCACAGCCTCTCAGTCCCAACTCTCCAGGTGCAATATTGGGATAATAATACCTATAGGGCTGTAGTAAGAGCAACATTGAGTTGAAGCACTTTACACACTCAGAAAGTGCTATATAAATGCTAAGTATGCTTATGCTAGCCAGGGGTGTCACTAGGGTGTGTGTGTGGGGGGGGTATGGACCGCACCGAGTGACACCCCTGGGAACCTGTAACAAATTAATAGTAATCTTATGCCAGCAGGCTCCTACTTCCAGGAAACATGACTGCAAAACATGACAGGGCTTGCAGAGAATTCCTACAAGGGAAATAACTTTACCTACTGCAATGGTCTTTCCCACTGAAGCTACTTGAGATCCTTTCCAGCCTCATTTTCCAAAGCCTTCTTTGCTATCATGACTCTCAAACCCACCTTCTTCTGAAGGAAATTTCCGATCTCTCTCCTGAGCACTTTTTAAACACCCGACACTTGACTTCCAAACTCCATGGAGAAATTATAACCCCAAACCAACCAACCTGCTCCCCTCCATTTCTCCCCCAATTAACGCTGTAATATTTTGCTGGATAAGGCAGGAGGGCAGGTGCTGGGATTGGGCAGGATTTGTTTTTTGCCAAGAGCCTTGGTTTTGGGGGATTGCAGTAGGGCTTCTGTTCCTTCTGTCTGTTGGAGTCTAGCTAGTCAGTGACCGGTTTGGTGGCTGCTCAATGTTATTGCCCCCCATTGAATGTTGGGATCTCTTAGGGTTTTGATGGGGTTTACCTGTCACTACTATTGCCATTACATTCAGTGATATACGGGAATTACGATTTACGAGTAACATTAGTACAAAAAAACCCATTACTAACGATTCTGTACAGTCTGGTATGAGAGGAGATTCTTGCCCCGGGTGCGTCAAACCCTAGTGACACCTCTGCTGATAGCTCTGCTGCTTTGTCATTTATTGAGGATACCTCTATTGACATGAGGGAGTGCAGGATCAGATGCTGAAGATGCAGGAGCCAAGCAATGTTTCTAATTAGAATAATTACCACAATTAGCGGTTGAAGATGTTGTGATTCAAAATGTTAGGTCCTGGTGATTTTTATTAAGATGTGGCTGTTAATTGAACAATTAGTCCTTGCTGAGAGGGTACATCTGATTAAAAAATATTCCAGCTGCAAGGGAGAAAAGCTGAACTGAACTAAGGTAATGGATATGGGTTATTTTAAGAGGAGTTGTTCCTGTTCATTTTGAAAAGTCGAGTTAAATGTTATATAAAAATAGCCAAAGGGGGGGGGGAAGAAAAAAGAAAAAAGCCCAAGACCCATCCTATATACACAACTGCCTGATTAAATATTGTGGTGAAATGCTTTAGGTGAGATAAAGAAAACTAGGATTTTTTTTTCTAATAATAGCTCTGGAGAGACACTTTCATGAAGTAATGCTGATTTTTTTTTTTTTACCACAGATATGAATCTTGCCCTGGCGTGATGCACTCGCATTAAGTGGATTGATCTTCTGTATATAGGAGGAACTTCTTCACCTTTGGAATGGTAGAAATTATGATTAATTAGCACAGGTATCTCTGTGCTACTTTGTAGCTTTCACCTTTTGATGTTTTGGGATTGCCTGGCATGCATCGTCCATTCCTGACGAGAACTCATTCATTTTAGCGACCCTTCAAATTCAAAGCTCCGTGAGAGCAGAGCGACACATTACAAGAATTCGCGGGTGCTGCCCCAAATGACAGTTCCATATTGGCAGCCCAATCCTATTAACTGCCCCGCACTCGGATGCAGCAGCACCAGAGCAGGCTCTGCTGCATCCAGTGTGGGACTGGAGGTCTGCTCAATGGTCCCCCTCCCGTTTTGAACCCCAGCAGCCCCTATGGGGCTACTCGGAGGCGTGCTAGCAAAATGACTGGCACAGCTCCGAAAAGCCCCGTGTTGGGTTTATAAGCCCGGGACATGGGTTAGGATTTGGTGGAGGCCTCTTCCACCGAGCCTGCCCCCCTCCCAGGCATGTTCCACCCTCCTCCCTGCCCCGGAACGCCTCCTTCTCCCCGCCTCCCCGTTGCACCCTTCCTCCAGCAGGAGCAGCTCCGTCCCCGGTGGAGACCAGCTAGCGCTGGCCTCCACGTCAGTGACACAGGCCTCCGGGCTGCCGCAACATGCTTTATAACACGTTTGGGACAGAGCAGAGCCCCGACCCACCGGCAAAGGCCGGTATAGGTTTGGGCTCTGCGTCACCTCCTTCCTCTCTACAGTGTATCATTCAGCTCATCATTTAATGTGTGTTTCTCTGTATTTATTGCATGTCATTGGTTGCTGTTGGTGGGGAGGAAAAAGCAATGATGTAAATACAAGGGGTAGGTTGTGCTTCTACATATTCCAAGTGGGGATAGAAAACCTTTCAGCAGCAGCCTTGTGCATTTTGTAAGGTCACGTTTTGCCTTGATAGTGAAGCAAAACCACCTGCCAAAAGATACCGTACTTGTTAAAACTGTAATCTTGTTGGGTGAGTCAGTGAGCCCACTCCTTCTGTCCGGGACATGTAAATATCTAATTCACAGAGGACATTTCAGAAAGAAGGTCTGAGACTGACTAGAGACTTTGGAATCAATTTCTCCATCCTGTACAAAGAACCGAGATGTCAGGGAGAAGAATTTCAGCCTAGCCTTCCGTCTAGCTTTCCATCTGACAATGCTAGTTGTCTCTGCGTAGGAATTAATGAAGGGAGCATTTAGTCATCCCAGGCTCCAGCCTGCAGATTGACATAGTAATGTGCAGACACAGGGTGACCACCTTAGCCGCTCTGTCCAAGAGCAAGGTTTAAATTAACAAGAAGAATTTGCTTTAATTGCAGAGAGGCCTGAATAGAGCTCATCATCTCAATTGTGTTATTATCTGAGCCAAATAACAGGTATTAACAGTGAGGAAACATGAGGGACATTCTCATTTTTAATATGATTTCATGTATTGCAAAAACTCTGTTAAAGGTTGCCTGTGCTGTAAACATCTGATACCAGGAATGGGTTGAATAAATATTCTGCAGTACAACAGAAGACGTATTTTCTAAGTCAGCGATTTTCAATTGGTGTGCCACGAATGGTTTGCAAGTGTGCCGCGGGAGTTTTGGGGAGGGTCATTTATTAGTAGGGGAATGGGCATCCATATCAATGTACAAGCATGAACTTTGGGTCACACCTGATGTTCTAAATCAGATCCAAAGGGAGCCTTAACTCCAGAGGAAATAGCAACCACGAGGTGGCAATCTGATCAGGATCATGATGGGGGGAATGGTTGAAGCCCCCCTCCCTCCATGCCACAGTCCAAACCCAGATCATATACCACCACCCCAGTAGTTTAACCATGAAGTAGTGTTGTGCAGTAATATAGTAGCTAGAGTGTTGGGCTGAGAGATCCAGGTTTCAGTCGCTTCTCAGCCAGAGGCGGGATAAGTAATGGAAGATACCACGAACTGGGGGCTTACGGATGAAAATCGGTACTTTACCACTGAGGTCTGGCACTGGAAATTCAGCCCCAGTGCTATTGAACCTATATCGTCTCTTCTGGATCATGCTTAACAAACAATTGTATGTGCACAAGTTACACGACATTTCACTCTGGCTTTTCGATGGTACTTTCAGCCCCAGTTTACTAGGCTTGCTTGTGTGCATTTCCCTTTGTGTTTAGTATCAAAGGTGGTAGACTGGAGGCCAATGGTTACATCTCTGTGTTGGTTTGTTATACAGTATTTCAGAATATTATTTCAAGAGGCTTAATTGAAAATCATTTAATTCTGCCAGCACAGGCTTAATGAGGACAGGCACCCATTTAAATTTACACGATACAGGAGAAAATCCAGATATCGACACTGGCGCCTTCTTGTGAAATGTCTTCTCCTTTTAGACACTATACATATCCCACATTAGTGTATTTAAGGGGAGTGCAAGATGGGAGATAACAAAACTGTGGTTTCAATTTGAATAGCACAGCAGTTTGAAAATTAAGCTCATGAAAGATAATGGGGGTGATCCATAGGTAGGATTTCAGCTGTACGGCCAGAGGTGACAGGCTATTTGGTGAACAATTTACTGAGTGTCTCCTTTTCTAACCATGGGCATTCCAAGCTCATTCTATTAACCTTAATAGGTTTGCTTTCAAAGTGTTTTACTTGGAAGATTAAAATGTAAACTCCATCATATGTCAACCGAAAGGGAACCGAAGCCAGTAAACTGGAAAGTGGATGCAGTACATTCATCAGGTTTGCATATGGAAGGGAATGAAGCCGAGTTTTGTACGATGAGTAGCTCCGAGGCCTATTTCCTTTGTTTCCGACTAAATAGTGCCATCAGTGTATCCAGGGCGTTTCAGTCTTACATTGGATTACTACACCCCAGTTTACTCAGGGGCCCAGCAGAGAAGATCTTGCTAAAGAATAAAGACTCACAGTCTTGGCTGTAATCGTAGACACACTTATCTGGAGCAAGCCCGACTGAACGTAATGGGACTTCTGAATAAACATGTATAGGATTGTGCTGCTAGGGTCAAATTAGACGTTAACCTAAATCCTTACAATGGAAGCTTTTTATTATTAAAAATAGCACCTGGGGAATTGGAACAAGAGAGGTGGCTAGGTACTAACGCCCCCCATGCACCGTGATTTCAGCCCATTTCTTCTCCCCTGCCCTCATGCATTATTTACTAAAAACAAAACCAACCGAACAAAAAACATGGATAAGTTACATGTTTATGTTACCATCTGGTTTTACTCTATGGTGAAAGAGAGGCACACTTGGAAAGCATGGGTGGAGGGTAAAACAGGTGAAACACCTGTTGGAAAGGAATAGTAGCAGAGTAATTAGTGGAAGGACCCCCTTTCTATGGTAAAAGGTATGCCCCACCACCCAGGCTAGTGCTATCAATGGAAATACTTTTATTCACAGTTTATGGTTGATTACATCATCTTCTGATTAGGATCAAAGGCTCTAATACTTGGGAACAGGGAACCCTAGGTTGCTGTCCCCTTTGAATGCAAGTGGGGGGAGGGTGGCCTGCGGGCAGGGAGTCCCAGCAGGCTTCTTCTGTAATGTCTGGAGAGAAAAAAAATATAATGTGAGGAGGGGAGGAAATAGAGTTAAGGACCACACTTCCTGCAAGAACCACAAAGAGGGACAGGTAGATGGTCTCAGGTGACTGCACAGAACACTGCCCTCCAGAGTCCTGCAGGCGGCATTGCATCCAAATCCAAAAACACCTAGCAGTAATCTACTCTAGTCTTGTCAAATACACACATTAAAATGCGCTTAGATCCATTTGGTCCATTAACTCACTTGCACTTTTTAAGTGTACATTTTCATTGCTTTCCATTCTACCATAGAGTTATAAATTCTATAATAAATTTTATTTATATCCCTAAGATTCTACAGACCTTGGCTGTGAACCTGGGGCCCTGCAAAAAAAAAAAAAGTTTCCAATTAGGCCCCGCAGCTCCTAAGGCCGGCTCTGAGTGCCACTTGCCTCTCTTCCTCCAAATCTCACTCAAAACGTATCTGTTCTATGAAGGCTTTGGCTTAAACCCATTATTAATTGTCATTCCCAACTTAAATATAGCTTAAATATGTAGCTGCACAACCGTCATCCCTTGTTATCCTCCCCTCCTTACTTTCTCTGCTTCTGTCATCTCACCATTGAAATGTAACTTCTTTGGGGCAGGGCCATAGTCCTGTGTTTTTGCTTGTGTGCATGGCAGTTAACCATGCACCTGTCCATGGCTCTCAATTTCCTTAGTCAGGGAATATTACAGTATGTGGAGTAAGTGAACAGGAACTCAGTAGCTCTACATGGGCTATGAACAGAGGTCATGGTTTGTCTTGGGTCTTTCAGTGGTGGGGCCAAGGTCGATGGTGCTTAATGCGCAGGCACGGAGTGCAGTGACCCGGAATTAGGTTGGCGGTGACGTGATGACGATGTCACGGCATTGTGTCGCTGCCATGCCATTTCGAGCTAAATGGCGGCAAGGGCGGGGCCCCCAAACAACGCGAAACTGAAGACTCTGGAGGTGATTGCAGCCCCCCCCCCCCCGGAGCATCACACCCACACCAGTCTCACACCCCAGTGACGCTACTGGTGACTTTTTAGTATGTAACTGACAGTGTTTAGCCTCCTCGTCATGTTCTGCTTACTTGGGATTAGGGCAAAGCGTTCGGATCGATGCCTGAATGGAATGGCAAATTTTTGCAAGGCTTCGAACACCCTAAATCCAGATCTTATTCACAGTGAATTCATTTAACTAACCTTGGCTGATTATTGAATACTTCTTTATGCTGAAGTACAACCTTCCTCCTCGCTAATCTCCCCGTAGCTCCTCCTGCCTGATTTGTTTTGGGAATACTTAACGTCGACTGCTAATGACATCCATGCATTCTGTACAAATTAACCAGATAATTCTAGCAAAATTAGCTAGGTATGAATAGCCTCGTTTATTAGAAAGGCAGCCACAAATTCTTTGAGAAGAAACCACATGCCGTCTATCCTCATCAGTCACATCATTTCATATAATTGAAGAGAGCAACAATACGGGTTTCTTCCATTCGTAGGGGACAAATGAGTCTCATGAAAAAATGAACACCATTTTTATTGATGTTTTCTCATTTGACACGAGAGAAGGGGAAGTGTTCCTTTTTGTGTGGTGAACACTGATCCAGGGGACACCCTGCAGAGAAATACCTGCAATGGGGCCATTCTGCTGTTCTAGTTTTAGTTTTGATTTGGATATTGCTGCCCTTGCTATTTTTAAATTCCTTTAATTATTTGCTGCTGTTTTTTTAATGTTGTACAGTATTTTGTTTTTGTATTTTGTGTTTTATGTAATTTTGTACTATGAATGCTTTTATGCTTTTTTAATGTTTTATGCTTGCTAGCTTCTGGTTTGTTTTTAACCTTTTTACCTTGATACATTCACGAATATTGTAAGCCACCCTGGGTGCTCCATTGTTGGGGGGGGGGGAATGGCGAGACATACATCTTTTAAATAAATACAGTCATAAATAAATACCTGAGATGGTGACATTCTTCTACCTGGAACCATGCATAGGGGTTGCAACTTGCATGGTGGTTCGTGAGTTATCACCATTGCTTAACCAGTTCAAGCTCCCCGTCAACACAGAGGCTGCCTACCACACCTCTGCTTGATTCCACCTAGGACTGGCTTATTTAATCACTCTGGATATAGGCACACAGCAGAACCACCTTCCCTCAGAAAAGGCTGTTCATTGAACCTCTGCTTTGCTCCTCTATCAATGAAGAGGTTCGCCCAGATCTGTGACTCATGCAGAGTGGTGTTCCTCTAAGGGTGGGTAATTCTTACTCTATATACTCCAATGGCCCAATCTTATTCCGTTGCGACGCTGATGGCCCATGGATGCCAGCACAACAGCCATCATATCCTAAGCCTGACCTAGCAACGCCACACTGATGTTGCAGTGCTGTCGGTGCACTAAAAGTCAAATCCCAATCCTGTCCTGGCAAAGCAACACTGACACAGCCCTTCCCAGTAACACCTCCAGCATCCATGGAAACAACTCCTGTTACCCATGGTGTGGCATCTTGATGGTATCATGTCATTGTCGTGATGTCAGAACCTCATCAGTCCAAGGAGGCAATCACTGCATCCAATCAGCCCCAACACTGGTGGCTAGAGAAGCGCCACCAGGGTGAACTAAGCAGAAGGTGGAGACAGGTGCAGGGCCAATGAAGGGGGGGCACCCCCTTGTCAGCCACAAGGAATGAGCAACACAGCAACAGTCACCACCCCGAACTACGGGGGAACGCCCCATGGACGGACGGACGGACGGACGGACACACACACACACACACACACACACACACACACCACAAGGATGCCATAGCACCCCCCACCTTCTACAGGGGTTACAGTGGCATCAGCAGGAAAGGGACAAAAACAAAGAACTGGTAGGATCCCCTGCACCGAAGGTTCAAGTCCCCTCATCCTACTTACACAAACACACACATACAAGGAATACTTTTTTAAGCTGACCACAGCACAGCAAGGGTAGATAGTTCCCTTGGAAGAGGGCAGCCATGTGCAACAAACATACAAGCCTCTCCATGGCAAGGGTTCAAGTCTGTACAGGGATATCAACCAACTGGAAAGAGCCCTTATGCCAGAGGAGGGACTGGAAAAAGTCACAAGGGGAGCCCAAACAGCAATCAATAAAGCAGGATGCTGGTAGCTCACTGCACAAAGACACAGGCTGGGAGTCAGGAAAGATGGGTTTGATTTTGAACCAGGGATGTGGATCAAGTCTCTGACTCCAAGTCTCGAGTCAAGTCCCAAGTCTTTGCCCCCAAGTCCTGAGTCTTTGGTTGCAAGTTGCGAGTCCCTATCTATTTAATGGGGGAAACAGGTTTAAACCTGAATAAAACTGGACTTGTTGTAAAAGGCTCCAAGTCTCGAGTCGAGTCTTTTACAATTGCCGAGTCAAGTCCAAGTCAAGTCACTGTCACAACTTGAGTCCGACTCAAGTCCGAGTCAATAGACTCAAACCTACATCACTGGTCTGAACCCAGCCAAGGAACGTGGCCTAACAAACAAAGCTTTCACCGAACGTAGCATCTCTTCAGGATTAAAGGTCATACAAAAGTATACAATGAAAACAATTTAAAAACACATTTAATACTGCAACGTTTCATTCATTCCCATTAACTTTTTCAAGCAGAAGAAAAAGCTGTGACAATGGGGCGTGTGCTGCATCCTGCGGGGGGGGGGGGCGGAATCATGGAGAACTCTTCAAGGTAAGGGAATGTTTGTTCCCTTGTCTCGGGGCTGCATTGCGGCTGTATCGGTGCTGGAAAGTTGAATAGAACTGGGCCCTAAGGCAGGAAGAAGGAATCCCTAACAAAGTAACGAGTGTGATCCAGTCAAAGTTTTTTTATTGAACTGTGTCAGCCACAGAGCAGCATCTGAGATAAACTGGCATACCTCAAGGATAGGATTGGACCTTAACAATAAAGCTTTGGGGATGCAAATGTTTTCATTTCAATTTTAAAAGTGGGCTGTTTGGAAAACACTGTGCAGAGACAGACCAATAAGAGTGTTGTTAGACCAGACAGGGGAGAAAAAAAGAGAGGTGGTGGTGGTTCCTCATCTCAGTAAGTTTATTAATGCCGAAGTCCTTGTTCGTACCAGAGGCCTTTTAAGGATCCCTCTGTCAACCTGCTCACTCCTGACTGATTTCTGGGGTGATGAATCTTGCATTACTTTAACTAGCGGTAGTAGGGATACAAATTGCACTCACAAAAGTAGCTGGCAGCTCATCAACCATCATGCCCAGGCTGCATTGCCGAGACTGGAAAAGAATTCAGTAGGAAGAAATCAGGGATGCAGATGGGCACAAGGAAAAGAAGCTGCCTGCCCTGTGTGTGCCTCCCTCATGTAGGCAGTGGCAACTGAGGGGCCAGCAGTCCAAACAGACCATTGGTTTGCATAGTCTCTCTCTTTAAAAAAAGAGAAAGAAGGGGTTGCATAAATGAGGCACCTCTTTTGTACATGATATCTGTATGGTTTGTGTTTGTGTGTGTGTGTGTGTGTGTGTGGGGGTTGCCTGTTCCTCTGCTGTGCATTACCAGGGCCAGTAACTGAATGGGAGTCTTAGGCAGGGCCCATGAGAGGGGAGTAAAGGGGGTACCTGGGCCCAAAGTAAAAAAGGGAGCCCAGGAGCCAAAAGAGGGGGCTCAGAAATTTCCTGGGATCCCAGCTGGCCTCATGGTAAGTGAAAAACACAGGCCAGGCCAACCAGGAGGCCAGGTCTACCAGGCAGGTAGACCTGGGCGTCACATTGGGAAGCCTGGTAGACCTGGGCTCTGGAGACTTTTCCAGCCATTGTTGCCCTCCCCCTTTGGGAAGGGGCCGAAAAGATACTTAGTACCCCCTGATAAAACGCCCCTTCCAGGTCCTGATCTTAGGGCCCAATCCTATCCATCTTTCCAGTGCCGATGCAGCCCTGAGGTAAGGGAGAAAATGTTCCCGTACCTTGAGGAGGCCTCTGTAACTGCCCCCACCCCCGCAGGATGCAGCACACGCCCCATTAACATGGCTGCATCAGCGCTGGAAAGTTGGATCGGATTGGGCCCTTCGGTTTTGGTTTCTTGAAAAAGTAGCTTTCCACACCTCATCCTTTGAAAGAGGGGCTCAAAAACTCGGGTGCAACACCTTCAAATCTCAGGAGTGATGACACTGCTGCTGGGGGCTGAGTCGCATTTTAAGGTTCAAGGGTGGGGAAGAAGTATCCATTACTCTTCTTCATCTCTCCCAGATGCAGCATATATTGTGAGAAATAGGAAAACATACAGGTATTTTATTAGTGTAAAGCTTGTACATCTTTTCTTGACACAGAATCTGGACGATGGTGGTGCCAAATCCTTAAAAAAGAACAAACTATCAATAGAATAAGGTCAGCCTTTTCTAGAAGTCTCCAAATCACAAAGCATCTCAGGTGCCCCCCCCCCGTAATCTTTTCCTTGGTACCAAGATTAATTTTGCCTTCTCCCACAAGAGAGGCTGCAGTCCTATAACACTTACAGCCCAATCCTCTGCAGGTCCATTCAGAAGTAAGTTTTATTGTGTTCAATGGGGCGGCATTCCGGAAACGCACGGTTTTGTGTGCTGCCGGAATGGTGTTTGCAACAGCTGTAAAGCAGCTGCTGCTGCCGGAATGCTGTGTATGAAGTGTGCATAGCCCCATCACAGACCTTTAGGGCCGAACTACACATGACATCTAATGTGTGCTGGCCTCTGTTTTTTAAATCAAATAGCGCATGTAGGGGGGAACAAAACACAATGAAAATACTGCAAGGGAGGGGGAGAAGAGGGCTTTAGTATTTTGCCTCCACCATGGTTCCAATTGGGATCACCCCTCTGGCTTGTATGATTTAAAATAAGAAAAAAACCTTTCATTGGCCTTCAACTGAGCTTTTTTTCCTATTTTAATAGCGCGTGGGGTGGGGGGTTGGTGCAATCCAGATAGGAATTATGGGGAGGGCAAAGTATTAAAGCCCTCAACTCTTCCACCATACTTTTCCCATGTTGGCATGCAAGATGTTTATGGCATGTTTACTACAGTGAATGCATATGTGCCAATCGCACGCTTGTCTCCCTGCCCCGCATAGCAGCCCCAGGCTCTGTGTGTGATCCATTTAGAACCAATGCAGAAGCAAAGAGTTAAAGCCCACCTCCCCCCACACTGCAATCCTAATCTGGATTGGTTCCCCACCACCACCACAGCTGCTATTTACAGGAGGAAACTGAGCATGCAATTGACAAGTATGCCCATTTACAAAAATGCACAGACTGGAACCTCATCACGCCCAGCAACATCTGCTTCCTCCTCTCTCTTTTTTACGTGCTTTTATTTTGTTTACCATCCATTCTGATAAAGAGTTTTGATGAGCTCACTTTTGGGGGGATGCGATTTTCTTTTTTTAGTTAGTCTGAATAAAAGTATTCTAATACTGTTGCCTTTGGCTATTTCCTAATGGTCCGACACGGCTGCCTGGGATTTCTCTTTCCTATGAAAACAGCAGCTGCCCTTGGACTCCTCAAGCCATGCTCCTTTGCTGCCCTCTACTGCAGAGCTCTGTCTAATTTTCCTATATCACCATAATGACAAGCTTGCATTGCTTGCAAAAGTCAGGACTTGCCAGACAGATCCAGGCTTAAAAGTCCAATGAGGAAAAAAAAAAAGGGAAACCTGAAAACAGACAGTTTGATTCTTTGGGGATCATTCAAATGAGTGAGAGATGTCACTGGATTGCTGCTAAGAGCATCTTGAAGTCTGGTTACACTGGACAACGCGAAATTGGCCCTGAAATGAAAAGAGCTAATCTTTACTAGATTAGCACTTTTCATTTCAGGGCCAATTTTGCGTTGTCCAGTGTAACCAGACTACGCAAAATTGGCCCTGAAATGAAATACGCAAAAGCCTTTGATTGTGTGGATCACAACAAACTGTGGCAAATTCTTAAAGAGATGGGGGTACCAGACCACCTTACCTGTCTCCTGAGAAACCTGTAAGCGGGTCAAGAAGCAACAGTTCGGACCGGCCATGGAACAACCGACTGGTTCAAAATTGGGAAGGGAGTTCGGCAAGGCTGTATATTGTCACCCTGCTTATTTAACTTATATGCAGAGTACATTATGAGAAATGCAGGGCTGAATGAATCGCAAGCCAGAATCAAGATTGCCGGGAGAAATATCAACAACCTCAGATACTCAGACGATACCACCCTCATGGCAGAAAGTGAAGAAGAACTAAAGAGCCTCTTGATGAGGGTGAAAGAGGAGAGTGCAAAAGTTGGCTTGAAACTCAACATTAATAAAACTAAGATCATGGCATCTGGTCCCATCAATTCCTGGCAAATAGAAGGGGCAGAAATGGAAGCAGTAACAGATTTTACTTTTTTGGGCTCCAAGATCACTGCAGACGGAGACAGCAGCCATGAAATTAAAAGACGCTTACTCCTTGGAAGGAAAGCTATGGCAAACTTAGACAGCATAATAAAAAGCAGAGATATCACCATGCCAACAAAAGTTCGTATAGTCAGGGCGATGGTGTTCCCAGTAGCAATGTATGGTTGCGAGAGTTGGACCATAAGGAAGGCTGAGCGCCGAAGAATAGATGCTTTCGAACTGTGGTGCTGGAGAAGACTCCTGAGAGTCCCTTGGACTGCTAGGAGATCAAATCAGTCATTCCGAAATGAAATCAACCCTGACTGTTCCCTGGAAGGACAGATACTAAGGCTGAAACTCAAATATTTTGGCCACCTAATGAGAAGAGAGGACTCTCTGGAGAAGACTCTGATGCTGGGAAAGATTGAAGGCAAAAGGAGAAGGGGAAGGCAAAGGATGAGATGGTTAGACAGCATCACCGATGCAACGAACATGAAAATGAGCGAACTCAGGAAGATAGTGGAGGACAGGAAGGCCTGGCGGGATGTGGTTCATGGGATCACGAAGGGTCGGACACGACTTAACGACTGAACAACAAATCTTTACTAATTTCAACGTGCTGAAAACAAAAATGACAAAATCTGTTGATTGGCTCTAGTTTAGGAGAAGCAGTCTGCATTGCATACATAGGTGCTGTAAGTGCCGTCGGGCATTTACCAGTGCAAGTCTATGGAACTATCTATTGTGGATCTCCTCACAAACCGTAGCCAATTTTCATTGTCATATCCGTGTTCAGCACCTCGAAATCTATAAGAAGTGACTAACTTAATCTTGGGGGCACGGCCTTTGTTGAAATTTGTTGTCCAGTGTTAATCATCCTCATCACCATACTTTGTATGTATACATAGCTTTAGAGCAGGGGTCCCCACACCTGTAGGCGCCAAGGCCACATCATTCATAATCTTGTTCGTGGTGGGCCAGAGTGGGTCAGTTACCCCCCCCCCCAAAAAAAAAGAGAGAAAAAAGTCACAATTAGATTTTATACATAGCTTAAAAATTTCAGAATACGATAAAAATATTTGTAGCTGTGGGGCTGCTTGTTCAGCGTGTCGGACTATCAGCGAGAGCGACCTAGCCCAGGAGTCACTTCATCCAGCAAGAGGAAAAAGGTGTAGTGGCAGGAAAAGGGTGTGGGAAGAAGAGGAGGGGGTGCATGTAGTTATATCATTGGGCTCAGCAGGCTGGTCAAAATGGGTTGGTGAGCTGGATGTGGCCCACGGGTTGAAGTTTGGGGACTATAATGCTGTTTGGTATCATTGATTATGCCCATATTGCAGAAAGGATTGCCAAGGACTCCTCCCTTGCCTTTAATGGCAGCTTGATCTGCAGACATGTGCATGTAACAACACGTATTTCTATGCCAAGAAAAAGCTTCACTTGCTGATTTTGGCAGCTCATGCTGCACAAGAGCAGACCAGGCAATTTTTCTTACCGGTCACTTGGCAACCCTAATTGCAGATGGGGGGCTCAGGCCAATGGATAGTCGCTTGCCTAAGGCTGCCAAGTGCATTCATGACAGAGGTAAGGTTGGAACTGGGGAACGTTCCAGTGCCTCTTGCATGTCTGCAGAGCAATCCTATGCATGCTTTGCTGAAGTAAGTCCTGTGCTGAGCGGGCCTTACTCCCAGAAAAGTGTGCACAGGATTGCAGCCTCAGCTGCCAGGCTCACTAAGAACACCAAAGACTTTACATTTACTTTAGACAGGAGTGCACAACATACGGCCCGCGGGCCGCATGCGGCCCGCCTGACGATTTCCCATGGCCCGCGAAGAAATCGGGGATCCCATGAGTCTAGGATCCCCAAGCTCTTCGCGGGCCACGGGAAATCCTCTGTGCCCGCTCTGTCCTGCTTCGCTGTGGCCGCTCCTTCTCTGCTTTGCTCTGCTCGCGCGCTCATTCGGCTCCTGGCCAAACGCCAGGAGCCTGTTGGCAGCGCTTTGATCGCCGCCAATCAGCTGTGAGCTCTGGCGTTCAGCCAAGAGCCGAATGAGCGCGCGTGCGCGTTGGTCTTCCTGGGCTAAAAAGGCGCGAAGGCAGCTGTGAGGCAGCTTGCTGTTCGGGCTTCGCTTGCTTGGCTTGGAATCGGCTTGTTCTTCGCTGGATTGCTCAGGAATCCCCTCCTCGTGTTGCTGGGTTGTTCGCTGGATTGCTCTTCTTCGCCAGGACTGGAGGCTAAGCCCACGCTCGCCAGTTTCCACCTGGTGAGGCAGCTTGCTATTCGGCTTGCGATTGTTCAGGAATCCCCTCTTCATCTTCCTGGGTTGCTCTTCTTCGCTGGATTGTTCTTCTTGCAAAGGTATTCTTCTTTAAAAGAGGGGGGAGGGGGTCTGGGGGGGAGTCTCTGCAAAGTTCTGCAGTCCATGTCTTTTAAAATTTTAGGCGCTTTTTATAATATGAAATACTGGGGGTATGGCTGCTGGTAAGGCTGCTGCGCCACTCTGGGCTTTCTTGGTGAGTTTTTTATACATATTTTTACGTGGGAAATGTGCTTTTTGGGGGTGGGGGGAGTTTTATACATGTTTTTTACGTGGGAAATGTGCTTTTTGGGGGTGTTGTGATTTTTGTAATGTGCTGCTTTTTGTAACTACTGTGCTTTGAGTTTGAATCAAAATTCTGGCTTGCAAAGTGATTTGTGCTTTTTAAAATTTGACTGGTGGGGGGGGGTTGTTTGCAAAAAGGAATCAGGCTTGTTGTGATTTTTGTAATGTGCTGTTTTTTGTAACTACTGTGCTTTGAGTTTGAATCAAAGTTCTGGCTTGCAAAGTGATTTGTGCTTTTAAAATTTGACTGGTGGGGAGGGGGGTTTTGCTTGCAAAAAGGAATCAGGCTTGTTGTGATTTTTGTAATGTGCTGCTTTTTGTAACTACTGTGCTTTGAGTTTGAATCAAAGTTCTGGCTTGCAAAGTGATTTGTGCTTTTAAAATTTGACTGGTGGGGAGGGGGGTTTTGCTTGCAAAAAGGAATCAGGCTTGTTGTGATTTTTGTAATGTGCTGCTTTTTGTAACTACTGTGCTTTGAGTTTGAATCAAAGTTCTGGCTTGCAAAGTGATTTGTGCTTTTAAAATTTGACTGGTGGGGAGGGGGGTTTTGCTTGCAAAAAGGAATCAGGCTTGTTGTGATTTTTGTAATGTGCTGCTTTTTGTAACTACTGTGCTTTGAGTTTGAATCAAAGTTCTGGCTTGCAAAGTGATTTGTGCTTTTAAAATTTGACTGGTGGGGAGGGGGGCTTTGCTTGCAAAAAGGAATCAGGCTTGTTGTGATTTTTGTAATGTGCTGCTTTTTGTAACTACTGTGCTTTGAGTTTGAATCAAAGTTCTGGCTTGCAAAGTGATTTGTGCTTTTAAAATTTGACTGGTGGGGAGGGGGGTTTTGCTTGCAAAAAGGAATCAGGCTTGTTGTGATTTTTGTAATGTGCTGCTTTTTGTAACGTGAGTTGATATGGTTTTAAAAAATAAAAAAGAGAATTTTTAAAAATATGTTGCTTTTCGTGATATTTTCTGGCCCATGGACACGCCCCTTGTGATGTCACTTCCTGAGGAAGTGACATCACGGTTCCTGGACACGCCCCCCCGTGCGGCCCCAGAGAAGTTTGGCCTGTTCATTTCTGCCCCCACATACTTCCAAGTTGTGCACCCCTGCTTTAGATCGAAAGCTTTCATGGACCGCAGTTACTCTATGCGACTTAGGGTTTTCGGGTAAAGATGCCATGTAGAAAAAATCCAACTTTCATGGCCTGCAGTTACTTTGCATTTACCAAACAGGATAGGAATATTAAAAAATCAAAGAAATATTACCTACAAATATCATCCAAGTGCTCTTCTTTTAAGCTGAGCATTATGTTTGATTATTGTGTAATACATGTGAACCACAGAGTTTAAAATATAACTGAACAGGCAAAAATGGAGTTGGTGGATTAGATTTTAAAAGGTTTACTGATCGGAAGCAACGGCCCTTACAAAATAAAAAAGTTTTTTAAAAACCTCAAAGGCATGGACGCATACATATCTGTGTGAAAATATGCATAGGAAAATGCCAACTAAAGTCAAAGATACATAAGGAAAATGACAGCCCATTCCAACCCAAGGGCTAAGCAGACCTAAAGTCAGCCTAAGTCGTTTAGGTCGAAGTTAAGTCTGGAACACGACCATTTACGGCGAAGTTAGGTCGAACTTACGACCGACGGACTAAGAACGGACGCGCATGCGCACCACCGACGCTGGCACAAGTCGGAAATAAAGTCGACCTAAAAGTGGGCGGACCATGGGCGTAACGGGGGCGGAAACCAATTAACATCGGATTCCAGACTCTGGCAAGCACAGACACGCCCCCTCCAACACAAATGCTGACACAAATTTTATGTCGACCAAAAAGGTGGACACAAATTCGAGGAGACCCATAGGAGCCATTTTACCTTACCCACTCCAGCCCTCTCCTGAAACGTTCTAACACCCTACTCCTGAGTTATGTCAGAGTTATGTCGGAGTTGTGTCAGCAAGGTCTGGAAACGGACAGAGTTATGCCCAAGTTAGGGAGCCTATCAGCACCCAGCCCCACCCAGCCTCTTTCCCACAAAAGCCCAGCCCCAGCCCTCCAGTCTCTCTCTCTCTCTCTCTCTCTCTGAGCACTAGGCGTAGGGTTCTGTCCCCCAGGCCCCAGCAGTCACAAAGTGGGACTTTGTCGGTGGAGGGCAAAATTCACAAACACCCCACTTCTCTCTTCTCCTCTCCTCTCTCCTCTCTGCCCCCCTCTAGGGCAGAGAGGGCTGTTCTGGCTGTGGCCAAACTGTGCCTGGGCAGCTGTCTCCATGCAAGTGTTTGCTATCCCATGTCTTTCTCCCAGCCCCTCTCTCCACCCCCCCACAGGCAACAACACCAGCAGGTAAGTGCAGGTAAGAGCACGGTACGTGCTGACATGTGGTCTGACTACTGCCTCTTTGCATAGAGAAATATAGGTAGGATACATGCCTCTATACCAATGTCTTGTCTCATAGCTGCCTGCAATGCCTTCCCTGAAATGCCTCTGTACCAATGAGTAGTCTCATGTCAGCCTGCAATGCCTTCTCTGAAATGCCTCTTTACCAATGTGCCCTCTCATGTCTGCCTGCAATGCCTTCTCTGAAATGCCTCTTTACCAATGTGCCCTCTCATCCATGGCAGCTGCCGCAGTGTCTGTCGCAGCCCGGTCGCAAAGGGGCCGACCGCAGGCATGGGGGTTGTACCAGTCATGTGGTGGGCGCAGGGCAGGTGACAGGTGAGCGAGGTGCCTGAGCCAGCCGCCACAGGGCACCCTGTGCAGTAGCCACCTGCTGCAGGGGAGAGTGGCTGTCCCCTCCCTCCTGCAGAAGGCGATGCCACCCCCAAGCCACGTTGAGGCCGCACGTGGGAGTCATGGGGGGGTGAGTGGGGGAGGGAAGGGAAGGAGGGGATGGGAACGTCACACACAAGGGGAGTCTCATGAGGTCTGGAACCGCCTCTGACATGACTCGCCCGTGCGCTGCCTGAAGCCCTGGGCCTCCAGGGCTGTGGCTATGCCCACAAAGAAGGCAGCCCGGTGTGCTTTCTGCTCTGTGCCCCGGCCATGACTGAGAGATGCCATGGGCTTGTCTGCTGTGAGCGTGAAGGGCTCACGCAGCTCATCACACCCCCAGTTGGGGCGACTACGGCGCCTCGCGGCAGGCGCTCTGGCGGGGTGGGGGTTGCCAGCTGCCAGCATCAGGGAGTGGGAGGGGAGGCAGATACACAGGCAGGCAGGCAGGCAGGGGGTGCTGGGGAGGGGCACGGGTGGGTCAGAAACAGACAGACAGACAACAAGGCTGGTGGGAGAGAGATACAGGGAGAGGGGTCTGCAGAGACCAATAGGGACACAGGGGGTGCTCCGCAGATGAAGGCGATGCAGAAACAGGCGCCTCTTATGCAGACGGACGTTGGGCGGAAGCCACACAGAAACGGGCGGACCATGGGCGGAAGTGGCTTTGTGACGGGTGGACGCCCTGGCGGGTGAGATCCCCGGTTGCCGAGCGGCCACTACAGAGACACAGTGGCCACAAGCGGCCCCGCTATGGGCTCTGTGGCACCTGTCACTGTTTGCCTGCCTGAGAGGCCCCCCAACGCCCCCCTCCCCTCTGTTCCATGGGGGTCCTGGGAAGGAAGTGGCAGTCCCTGGATGGGATTCATGCAGGGGCTTCAGTGCTGGGGGCTGTCTGTGGGTGGGGGCAATGCTTGTGTAACACTGGGCACATATTTGTCAAGGGGGCTCTGCCAGAGGGGCATCTTTATTGTTCTGGAACGTTAGCTGAGATGGCCAGGCGAGGCTGCCAGGGGTAGTCACAGCAGCCACTCTGAAAGCAGCAGCAGCATACGTGCCCCATGGACCTGGAGATGCAGGCTCTTCCCCTGTGGAACCACAGCCTGCTCCATAGAAAGGGGAGGGGCAGCAAGTACGACAGCCAGGGAGGTGGAGCAGCAGCAGCAGCAGCGCAGTCAGCTGAGGAGGGTTGCAGGGCTGGCTCCCTGACCTCAGGCAGCATCCAGGCAGATGACAGTGGGGCACCCTGCCTGGAGCCCCAGGGGTGCTCCCAGGAAGGTAGGTGGTAGTGGATGTTCCTGGGGAGACAAAAAACAAGGGGGTGTTACATGGCAGCTGGTGTGTGGTAGCAATCGCCATTGAAGAAATGCCAGTGTGTCGGTTGCAAAAGCCTGCAGGGAGAGAAATAAAACACAGCTGATAGGTGTGACACACATAGCATGGTCTGAGCTGCATACCTGGGTGTAAGGCGAGCATGATCCTGTAAGGGAAACGGGTCAAAGAGAGAGAAGACAACACATATATTGGGTCACAACCATGGCAATCCTAGCAATACTTACCTGTCAGTTGACCCTGTGGAGAAAAGGGGGGGGGGGAGAACAGCTGGTGTCTACAGAAGGTTAACAGCAACACACTCTTGGTGTTGTCTGCTCACATGACAACAGGTGGCAATCAGACACAACAGTGGTAAAGCGGCATGTATCCTATATATCATAGCAGGCATTGCAGGCAGGCATCAGACTACTCATTGGTAAAGAGACATTTCAGGGAAGGCATTGCAGGCAGACATGAGAGGGCACATTGGTAAAGAGGCATTTCAGAGAAGGCACTGCAGGCAGACATGAGAGGGCACATTGGTAAAGAGGCATTTCAGAGAAGGCATTGCAGGCTGACATGAGACTACTCATTGGTACAGAGGCATTTCAGGGAAGGCATTGCAGGCAGACATGAGAGGGCACATTGGTAAAGAGGCATGTATCATATATTTCTATATGCAAAGAGGCAGAAGTCAGACCACTTGTCAGCACATACCCTGCTCTTACCTGCTGGTGTTGTTGCCTGTGGGTGGGGGGGAGAGGGGCTGGGAGAAAGACATGGGTTAGCAAATGCTTGCATGGAGACAGCTGCCTAGGCACAGCTGTAAACAGTTTGGCCACAGCCAGAACAGCCCTCTCTGCCCTTGAGGGGGGCAGAAAGGAGAAAGGTGAAGAGAAGAGAGAAGTGGGGTGTTTGTGAATTTTGCCCTCCACCGACAAAGTCCCACTTTGTGGCTGTGGGGGACAGAGCCCCACGCCACGTGCTCAGAGAGAGAGAGAGAGAGAGAGAGACTGGAGGTCTGGGGCTGGGCTTTTGTGGGAAAGAGGCTGGGTGCTGATAGGCTCCCTATCTGTAGCATAACTCTGTCAGTTTCCAGACCTTGCTGCCACAACTCCGACATAACTCTGACATAACTCGGGTGTAGGGTGTTAGAAATTTTCAGGAGAGGGCTGGAGTGGGTAAGGTAAAATGACTCCTATGGGTCTCCTCGAATTTGTGTCCACCTTTTTGGTTGACATATAATTTGTGTCAGCATTTGTGTTGGAGAGGGCGTGTCTGTGCTTGCCAGGGTCTGGAATCCAACGTTAATTGGTTGCTGCCCCCGTTATGCCCACGGTCCGCCCCTGGAACGCCCACTTTTATGTTGACTTTATGTCCTTTGTCCTAATTTCGACATAACTTTGACTTTATGTCCTTCGACCTAACTTCGACCTAACTTCGCCGTAAACGGTCGCGTTCCAGACATAACTTCGCCCTAAACGACTTAGGCTGACTTTAGGTCTGACTTGTGCTGCTTAGCCCTTGGGTTGGAACGGGCTGTTACACACTGGGCTTCCCTGCCAGAAGGCAACTCTTCCTGGTATTCACTCTAAAAATAAACCTATGGGTGTCAGGTCTGCCTCCAATTTAATTCAGAAATAGAAATTCAAACATTGGTGTTCAAGTTTGAGATGTATGACAATCACTGGACTAACCCAAATGCAACACAGGGAACGAGATTTAAATGGCAAGAACGCATTTGAACGCAACACATAATGAAATGAATGAGCGTTTCAGTTTCTGCTTCCTGCCCTGCTACTGTAATAATACCTGAATTATTGGAAGCGATGTGTGCAAGCTCTACATACACATATGATTTGCCCATCTCTCGCACTTCTTTGGAAGCAACAGTGGAAGGACACAAATGGCAAAGTATGGCATTCATGCATTTGCTTGTCAGCACTTCTGGCAAAGTGTGAAACTGCTACAAGGCTGCAACTGTAGCCTGGAGTTAAGTCCCGTTCAGTTGAATACCTCTGCATAAAGGGTTTGCGGTTTGGGGTATTATTGCACTGCAATATAAGCACTCCACACCGACTGCAAAAGGAGTTCCAGTGAAATCAATGGGATTTACTCCCAAGCAGAGAACTGTGGCTCTGAGCACAGTGCTGCGTTCTGCACGCCATTTACCTAATTCCTTGTTAACGTCAGAAGGACTGTTACAAACAGAGTGGATATTCAACGGGAGCCCGAAGGCATCCCTGCATGGGTGCTTTAGTGCTAAGCAGGACGGGTAAAAAGAAGTCCTCGCGAAAGAAGGCATGCTAGCAAAAGAACAGCACGTTCAGAGCCCATTTCGTGCATTCAGAAAAAAAAAAAAACACATCCTCCAGTTCTGATATGTCAGTGCAGGAGGAGGTAGGGACATCAGGTTTAAGTGCTTCTGCACATCAGCTATCATTTCAGCAAGAAGTCGTAGCACCTTTGTCTCCAGTGTGGTGGTTTTCTAGTTGAGAGGAGTTTTAGAGAAATGCATCATGAAGTGGTAGAATACAGGTGGGCCCCCATATCCGCTGGGGATATGTTCCAGGCCCCTCCGTGGATACTTGAAACCGTGGATAAGAGTAAACACCCCCTCCATGGTTTTCTGAGCCCCCCCCCACCCTGCCTCCCCTGCAAGCAGGCATGCTTGCCCCCCCCCAGCTCTTATTTTTCTTTCAGCAAGCTTTGTTTCTTCCTTAAAACAAATAGAGAAGCAGCCTCCATTGCAGGCAAGTAGAACGAGACTAAGTCCTAGAGAGGCTCTGCACGGTTTCTGTTAACCTTGCAGAGCCTCTCTAGTACTTAGCCTCGTTCTACTTGCCTGTAATAAGCAGCCAGAGACTGCTTCTCCTGTTTCTTTAAGGAAGAAACGAAGCTTACTGGGAAAAAAGTAAAAGCCTGGGGGGGGGGGTTCCCCCACGATCCGTGGATAACTGAAACAGTGGATAGCGAATCAGTGGATATGGGGGCCCACCTATACTATGCAGACAATGGCATGGGAATTTTCAGCATGCGGCTTAGCTGTCAGTGATGTGGCCTTGGACACCTACCATCAGGGCCGGCTTTAAGCCAATTGGACCAACTGCTCCCAATTGGGCCCTGCGCCTAAGCCCCTCCCCCCCGGAGCTAGGGTGATCTATTACTTTTCAAAAGGTAATCTACACAATTTGTTGTTGTTGTTGTTTTACTTGTAGGCTTACATGTATGCAATTGTAAAATGTGCTTAGATCCCTTTGGTCCACTAACTCACATGCACTTTTTAAGAGCACATTTTGATTGCTTTCCATTCTACTAAAGCAGGGGTGGCCAACCTTTCAACATGACTGCTCCTGGCCCTTTAATGGTTGCACAGGTGAGGGCATTTCAGCAGGTGCATCTGCTTTAGCAGCACCATCAGCACTTGCAGCTGCCAAGATTCTGCGCCTTCTACAAAACTCTTAAGAACGCAGAGACCCTAATGTTGGAAGGTTGGCCACCCCTGTACTAGAGAGAGATAAAGTCTATAATAATAATCTACAGACCTTGGCTGTGAACCTGGAGTACCACAAAAAATGTTTCCAATTGGGCCTCACAGCTCCTAAAGCCGGCCCTGCCTACCATGGCCCTGCAATGGCATCACCATCTGTAGTGGAGATGTACAGCCATTCAGCATAGCATGTGCAAGTATGCTCTGCGGATTAAAGGGTTCAGGTATGTGGAAGCATAAGGCTTTGCTCAAATATGTCCCACAAAGATGTGCTATAATTCTGCTGAACGGTAGCTTCAACCCTATGCATACTGTACTTACTTGAGAGTAAGCACCAGGGATCTCGGTGAAACTGGTACACATGTATAAGATTGGGCAAAGTGTCCTGCAAAATACAGTCAGTGTTAATTGGTAAGAATGGAACAAAACATTAAAATGCATAAGCATTTATAGCACCCACTATCTCTGTTTAAACACCATGCAAGTATTTGCTTGCAGCTGGCCTCTAGTACAGTAAATATTCATTAAATGGGAAACAATTGGACAATTAAAGTAACACCTATTTTACAGTAGTTAGTTCCCACAGAAACATCTTATCCAATTATATGAACACAATAAAAAAATGAAACAGAAAACATTTTACTTCTGTAAATGTATCATCCAGTTAATATGGCTACCTTTACATATTTATGCCCCATGAAAAAACATACATGCCACACTCCTAAAGAGCACTCAGAGCTGGAAGGAAGATCCATTGAGCTTAGTAGGAAGGGCTTGCTTCTGAGCAGGTACGCTTACGATCCAGCTGCAAGCTTGCTAGGACCTGCCCTGCCTATATTTTGTCTTAGTACGTTTTAGCAGCAATGCATTGTCGCACAATTGGACTTTAATATGTGAAGGACTTTGACATTCAGGCTCAGCCCTTGAGCAATGCCTGGTTGGGGATTAAGCAACAGGGGGTAACAACTACTCATGGCCAAGGAGAAGTTTCTAAATGAGAAAGCTTGATATGACCTCAAGTTACCTCTACCTGCAAGGAGCAATTAAGGGTGAGAGAGCCTAGAAATAGAAGCCAACAACTGTATATATTTGTAAATAAAGCAAATATTACAAAGGCATCATAAGACTCCAATTTCTACTCTAAAGGCAGCCAGAACCCAGACAGTACTAGTTCCCTGGAAATTCATATCACTCAAAGAAGTGGGGAATGAGCATGCAACAACTTTCAGTTGGAAGATAGTTTGGTACTACAGGTTGATTACCCCTTATCCGGACATCCAAAATCCAGACTATTCCAAAATTCAGACATTTTGGGGGCTATGACTAAAAAAAACAAAAAAACTTTTTCCAGCACCTGGCTGGCATAGCACAAGGCATGCTGGGGCTCAAAATTATTAAAAATATTGTATAAAATTACCTCCAGTCTATTTGTATAAGATGAATATGAGACAAACAAATGTTGTGTTTAGACTTGGGTCCCATCCCCAAGATACCTCATTATACTTGTGCAAATATTCCAAAATCCCAACAAATCCAAGATCCAGACAACTTCCTATCCCAAGCAGTCTGGATAAGGGATGCTCAACCTGTAAGTTCATTTGAATCTACTTTTGATAAGCATGCTTTTGACTACCACGGCTGACCTAGCAATGAGGCTGACCCCAATTGTTTGCTCAGAGAGCAGCAAGTGGTGGAGGGGGTAGGGGAGCAGCCAAAGCCCACCTCTTCCTCTGCCACTGGAAGTGGAAGGGGAAAAAAGCTGAAGCCATCATCCCCACCACCTCACTTGCTTAGGAAAGCAGCCAGGTGAGCAAGCAGAACAGGAGCACAGCAATCCAGACTTCACCAACTGCTGCTGCAGCACCTTCTCACTCTGTGCAATCCTGTTTCAAAATAAACAGGCTGAGCTCCCAGCATGCTCTGCTCAGTGGTGGAAGGTAAGGGGGTGGGTGGGCTCCACTACGCCTCCCTCCCATCTCCTTTCCTAAGGAGGTGGTGTGCTGTGTCGTTTGTGAGAGATTTTGTTGTTGGGGGATAGCAGTAGGTGCAGCATCTCCCCCCCCCCCCCAATCAGGCAGCATCATTGCTCAGGCTGCTCCTGATGACTGCAGCCAAGCAACCTAATTCTATGCATGTTCACCAGAGTAACAGCGCAATTCGACTTAACTTTTTTGCTGTTGTAACCAGCGGCCCAGCGAGAACGGGAGGCCCCAGAACGGAAAAGGGATTCAAATCTCCTCCAATAGAGGAATTCAAAGGGGATTTGAATCCCTTTTCTGTTCTGGGGCCTCCTGTTCTCGCTGGGCCGCTGGTTACAACGGCAAAAAAGTTAAGTCGGATTGCGCTGTTAGTAACATGTGCCTGGTCAGACTCACACCCAAGTAAGTGTGCAGCTTTTAGACCAAAATCACAGTTGTGTTCTCCAGCACTTTCATGAGCACTCAAATCTTTCCCTGTTTCAGTCCTGCTGTTTACCACCATTCACAAGTTATGGGTTTTCTGAGTTAAATACCACCATAACTCCAACTATTGTGGAAGAAGGACTTGGATGCTGGTCCTGTGGTGACCGTGTGTAATTCTGCCTCACCTGCCCAACCACCATCTCTTTCTCTGGTTCAGGGGGAACCAACAAGGTCTGGCAAAGCCCTGTCCAAAGTGGATTATACAAAATGGACAAGTGTTCACTCCGACTATGTCAGTTTCATGAAAAGACCAGAGAGGAGAACTAGGTAAGGAAATTATGCCAATCCTGTTAGAGACCATTCTGTATGGGGAGGAGAAAGATTAGTGTTTAAAAAAAGCCATATCCAATGTGTCCAACTCTATGGAAAAAAGTAGGTGGGGAGACTTTGATAGAACTTATTTGAGGTGGCAGGATAAATGTAGAAAGGCTGAGATGTGATTGGAAATCCGCCTGCCTGGCCCTCAGCTGGTTTATGAACCTGATTCAAGCGCATTTAAAACCCATATAGTCCCATTGAGTCTTTAGCGCAACGTGCGAAAAGAAAAGAGTTAAAAGAAAATGGCTTGCCCCAATGTTTCTGGAATTTTTTTTGTGGAAAGTAGACAGATGCCCCTATGTTTTAAAACCATTGTCAGAGTTCTAGGGTCACCCCTCTGACCCCCCCAGAGGAGCAAAGATCACTGTTTTTAGGGAAAATGATGCCCCGGAATTAGGGGCAGCCCCCCCCCCCTCCTCACTGAAATTAAAAATGAGGCTCTGGCTTTGTTTTCATGGCCAGGGCCCTGGCTTTTGAATACACCTTGTGTGGAGCACCTCAGGTGCAGGGGAGCAGCTGTACACAGCTGCACCCACGCCCAACATCGGGCGTTGCGCAAAAGACTCAACGGGACTTTATGGGTGGCAGAATAGACCTGTATGCAGCCATTTTCATCATATTTCATCATTTCCTATACTTTGTGTGTGGACTTCTGGCTTTTTCTCATGTCTGGGGCCCTGTCTTTTGAATCCACTTTGTTTCCAACAGCTCATTTGCAGGTGATCAGTTCTGCAGAGCTGTAAACAGGACCAACACTACCAACTTTTTTATGGCCCTTTAAATTCTGGAAATACGCAGCTTCAAATCCTCTAGTTTGTGAGTTGATTTCTGTTTTTTTTTTTCCTAACATACAACTCTTTAGAACATAATGTAAACACAGCTAAAATTTCAGGCAGTGCCTGGTGGAATTTGTAAGGTTTATAGCCTGTTGGCTATTGTTTGACCTAATCTCAACTATCTAAATTGCAAATGAAGGGAGACTTGTAAGACTTAAGACTTAAAACCAGTTGTTTTTCTCTCAGTGAAACATCACAATATACATTTCATCATGTCTTGGGTGGTGGGATGTGAGGAAAATGTGAGGGATTTCATTTTGGGTGGTGGGATGTGAGGAAAAAGTAAGGAAACTGACAGGCTGAAATCCTATACACACTTAGCAGGAAATAATTATCTTTGAACTCAATGGGGCTTACATCTGAGTAGACATGCGTAGGATTAGACTCTGTGACTACAATCCTGTGAATATCTACTCAGAAGTAAGTCCCATTGTATTCAATGGGGCTTACTCCCAGGAAAGTGTGTATAGGTTTCCCCCCTGAATTTGGCAGGTTTTGACTCCTATCAGCTGCTGACTTGTTTCTTCTTCACTGTTCTAAAATGTCTTTCTCTTCCCCAGAAAACAGACTGCATTGAATTTTTATTGAATGATTCTGCTTCCATTTTCTCAAGATAGTGGGGAGTGGTTGCTATTGTTACTGAAGTCCAGTCTTCAGTTTCAGAGGCTGCTGACTGTTCAGCAACTGGCCCTTTAAAAATCAGGCTACAGAGTTGAACTCAGAAAGGTTTATAGGAGACTGGCTCTATGTGGTGATACGTTGCTTCCCCCCCCCCACCCAGCCTGTCTTTGCAGAATTTTTGCAGCCAGCTCAATGTAGACGTTTATTTCTGGGGGGGGGGTTTCTTCCCCCCCCCCTCATCAGGCTGCACCTATCAGAACAGAGTTGAAGGCTTGGTCACTCAGAATTCTGTCTCCAGCCTCAAACTGACTGTAGGCTTCTCTCATATAGCTGTGTGATGCTGGGTTTTTTTTGCAACCAGCTCAATGTAGATGTTTATTTCTAGGGGGGGGGTCTTTCCCCCCTCATCAGGCTGAGCCTATCAGGACAGAGTTGAAGGCTTGGCCACTCAGAAATATGTCTCCAGCCTCAACTGTCATTATATACTGATTTGTAGCTCGATTTTTGCAGGGAGCTCTGTTTAGCTGTTTATTTCGGGGGGGGGGTTCTCCCCCCCCTAGGCTGAGCTCACCCTGGTCACATGGTATTTTTCCAGGAACAACTGCATTCAACAGGCCTCCAGCTATGTGGAGTAACAGCCTTTGTTATAAGGCTGGCTGAAAGAAGTTTGTTTTGCTAAGCGGGTATTTAAATTTTAAAGCCCACATCAGAAGTAAGCAATCTTTGCAATACGGTTTTGCAAAAACGACCTGTCGAGCTATAAAAAAAAGCTCTTGCACTCAGGAACTTGAAACTTCTTACACAATGTCCTGAAACATGCCCCTACATACACATAAAGCCCTGTAGCTGTGTGTTCAACACAAGTATGTATTTTGGAGCATTTTTGTGCTGAACTAACAACTAAAGCTGCAGGATTTCAAGGATTTGAAGGGACATAAAAAAAAACCCTTGAAGGGAGGGACTTGAAACTTGGGGTACACTTAGGTGAGAGATCTCCCTAAACACCCCTAAAGCCCTGTAGCTGTGTGTTCAACACAAGTATGTATTTTGGAGCATTTTTGTGCTGAACTAACAACTAAAGCTGCAGGATTTCAAGGATTTGAAGGGACATAAAAAAAACCCTTGAAGGGAGGGACTTGAAACTTGGGGTACACTTAGGTGAGAGATCTCCCTAAACACCCCTAAAGCCCTGTAGCTGTGTGTTCAACACAAGTATGTATTTTGGAGCATTTTTGTGCTGAACTAACAACTAAAGCTGCAGGATTTCAAGGATTTGAAGGGACATAAAAAAAAAACCCTTGAAGGAAGGGACTTGAAACTTGGGGTACACTTATGTGAGACATCCCCCTAAACACCCCTAAAGCCCTGGAGCTGTGTGTAAAGGAAAACATTGTGATCTTCGAGCATTTTCGTGCTGAACTCACAAATAAAGCTGCGTATTTCCAGAATTTAAAGGGACATAAAAAAAAACCCTTGAAGGGAGGGACTTGAAACTGGGGGTACACTTAGGTGAGAGATCCCCCTAAACACCCCTGAAGCCCTGGAGCTGTGTGTTCAACACAAGTATGTATTTTGAAGCATTTTTGTGCTGAACTAACAACTAAAGCTGCAGGATTTCAAGGATTTGAAGGGACATAAAAAAAAACCCCTTGAAGGGAGGAATTTGAAACTTGGGGTACACTTAGGTGAGACATCTCCCTAAACACCCCTAAAGCCCTGGAGCTGTGTGTAAAGGACAACTATGTGTTTGTTTGAAATCTTGTGTTGTCAGGTCCATGCTTTACATAGGAATGAATGGACTAATTGGCTTTAACCTTAAGTCCCGTACCTGCTGGGAACACCTGGGAATTTTTCTGCAGGTGATTTTTTCTACATGGGGATTTGTTACACATGTAGATCACACTGACATTTCGGAAGTCTGGGAAAGTCATACCGCGGGACCAAATGGGTTAAAACAGCATTTCTCTTTCGCAAATGCACACCAAGGCGCTTTAAAACACACACGTGTGAAATCGGACTCAGCGGATGGTGAAACACTGCAGCGCAGCCCCTAATCACTCAATCCGACGGACAAAAACCAACTTAAAAACCAACTTCTCAACTATAAAAGGGGGGGGGGTTGTGCCTTGAAAAACTACAGGATGCCTGAGACTTTGTACAGCGTGACCTCATTGGTCACAAGAGCCGTGGTGGGATTATAACAAGATTCATCACCACAGTCCACAGCTTCCCCCCCCCTTCCTACTACGCAGAAATTAAAGGTACAGGAACTCTCCTAAGACCAGGCGTTGACAGCATGCTCTCTTTCCATGGGCTCCTTTTTGTGAGATGTTGATCAGGAACAGTTGAGTTGTGAACTTGCATCTCTCTAAAACTGGCGCTTTTCTTGCCGTGCTCGCTCGGCTCTCACTCTCTGCTTCCTTTTCCTTGCAAAAAGCGACGCTCGCTGCTGCTCCTGCTGCTGCATAATCAGCCTTTCGATTTCCTGGGTGTGTCGGTTCTCGGTGTAACGCCGAGCTCCGGATTGCGGTGGCGATCGATGTGATCGGCCCTCTCCTATTTCTCCTGTGAGCGGCGCCCTTGACTCGCCGGGTGCCAGAGCAGCAGAGAAAGCGTGTGTATAGATGCAGGCACGCTGCGCCAGCCAGGTACTCTCTAGGCAAAGCCACTCTCTCTTTTCCTTCGCTTTCTCAGCCCCTCCCCATGTTGGAGGGAATAACGCAGGTCACCCTTGCAGCTCGAGCCTATGTATGTTTAGTCGGGAAGTCAGCCCTGCTGTGCACAGCGGGACTTTGCAAGTAAGAAAGTGTGCACAAGATTACAGCCCTCGCCTAGGAAGAGCAGCCTCGCTCCTGCCCTGTCGCTTGTGCTGAGCAGCTGCTAGACGTGGTCTCTGCATCTTCCTCCTTCTTCTGGGAGAGGAAGCGCCGCGGGAAGGTTGGCAGTACAGTATTGCAGCCGGCGGCGCTGAGGTATATTATCAGTGCATAATTTCTACAAGGAGTGTTGCCAGTGGCTCAAATCTTAGAGGATGCGTGCGTGCTTGCGTCATGTGTAAAACGCAAGTCCTCGGTGTAAAGAAGGAAAGGGGTTCCTTGTGTATTACAGGGAATTTCAGCTGATGCAGAACCTCGTGTTTTCCTCTGGTCCCCTTGCTATGCTCAAATCAAATGTGTGAGAGGACTGCTTATTAGGGTTGCTTCAGGAGTGAAAAATGCACTTGGCACATGTTCGAGGGGGATTTTTTAAAATTCACATATTTCAGGGTTGACTCTGGGCTCAGCTGATGCCTTCTGGGAAAACTATAAATCGCCTACCAAAGTCTCCAGGCCAGGGGCCAAAAAGGGTGCAAGGGACACTCGTTCCCCTGCCTGGATCTCTGGGTTTGTGATCTGGGGATAATTGTTCAAAAAAGTTACTTTCCTGATGGTCAATGGATTCACACGACCAGTTTCTCTCTCGCCATGAATGTTGTGGCTTGCCAATAGAACCTATCATTCATTGCCTCCTCTTCAGATGGTTACGTGTTGCATTGTAACATAGTTTTTAAAAAAAAATCTAAAACCATCTGAACAGCTGTAACAGGATTGTTGGCTTTTTTTAAAAGCCTCTAAAATATGTATATAGGGGGCTTTAATATAAACAGCAGTGGTAGAATCTGTGCATTTTAACCCATTTCCCCATGCCCTTTCCCTGATTAAAAAAAAAAAAATCAGCCGAGCTGCTCTTTTGACAAAGGAATGGGGAAGTCACCCCCCCCCCACTCATCTTACTCCAATGGCTTGTCACATCCCATTGCCTTGCACATGATTGCTAATCAACATTGCTGTTCTGGTGCTACGTTGGCAATTCAGGGGCCAGCTGGATGGATTTGGCCCATTGGTTTCCAATTGCCGATCCCTAGGGTAAAAGGCAGTCCCCACATAGTCTTCTGCGTTGGTGTGATAAACTGTGGGCAAACTTTTTTTCTTTTGATTTTTTTTACTGTTTTTTTTTTTAAACTCTCCGTCCACATTCTCTCATCAAACATTTCCCTGTGTTGGAATGTGAAAAATCAGTCCAAAATGTCACCATCATGCTCTACTGCTGAATGGGATTGTATGACACCTGAATGTACCCTTGGCTGAATTACAAGGGCAAAAGCTATGTGTTCTATATTGACATTTTACAAATTAAAAAGGACTGTCAGTGATGCTGGGGAAGGGATCCATCTTCACACAGAGGTTGCTCCTAAACTTATTTAAACCAGTATAGTGACATTATTCTGCTGCTGCATTTAAACACACACACGGACTATAATAGGAATAATGCATAATATTTCTACCATGCTTTCTGAGCATGCAAAGTGCTTCACATGTATTGTCTTGAGATTGTCCTTAAAACAACTCTGTAAGCTAAGTATGTATGATTATTTCCATACTGCCACTGCTTTAAGGCCCCTAGTGAGCTCATGGCAGAGTTGTGACTTGAAGCAGTGACGTCCTGATTTACAGCTCCGATTCTGAGCCGCAGTGATAGGTAGATCGAGATATTTGGATAGATGAGAGATGCTGCTCCTCATGGTGTACATGGTCAGTTTGCTATCCTCTTTGTTTGCAGGGTTTTGCAGTACTGAAACCGGAAGTATTCCTGGTTAACTAGAGAGGAGAGTCTGAGAAAAGAAAAGAAACAAGGGTATATATGCCATGGGCAACCATACCTCCCTTGTACCTCCTTCACTTCTCTTAAAACGGCTGTCCCTCCAGCCACGAGATATCAATTGACAGCCACTACTGGAGAGGGTGTTTGGCTCTGTGTTTTGATCCGGAACCAGTTTGTCCTTCTTATAGCCCTGCGTTGTTGAAAAGGCTCTTGGGCACGTCCCAGGCAGATAGGCAAGTACTGTACACTTGTGTTCCTACAGCTGTAGGCCCGAAAGTGGTTGAATAATTTAAATCAGTCCCATTCACCCTCCAATTTAATCATACTTCCCAATCTGTGTTGTCCTAGTAGTACTAATTGAATAAAACAAAAATAACGGAATGAGCACTGCACAAGCAGAGCTGAAAGACCCACACTGGGATATTTTTTTAAAGCTGTGTAGAGTACTAGTTGAGGGGGGAAAATAACACTTTGTAGGCCTGTGATCGGCCTGTGATCTCTGCAGAGATCACAGGCCGCTCCTTCCCAAGCACAAATGCAGCTCCTCTGAGGTGGCCCATCCCCTTTTCCCATTTCTCCCGCCTTGCAACTCTCCCATGTGACCCCTCTGGCCCTTCCTTCCTTGAGTTTGCCCGCTCAGCACCAACTCTCCCCAGCTTGACCCGTGCTAAGGCGCTCAGGAGCTTGAGCACCTTTCCAATCATCAGCTAGAGCGACCTCTGGCGAAGGGCGCCAGCCCGACCTGCTCTCTTCCAGAGCCTCCGGCAGAGAGTAAGAGGGGCCAGCAACCTTGGGAGAGATCGCTGCAGCGTGCCCTCCAGCTGACGATCACGCTTATGAGGGATGGAAGGGGGGGCTCCAAACGGCAAGAGGGCTGCGTTTTGGACTACCCTGCGATAGATAAATGATGACCTGTCTTGATATAAGGCAACTTTTAAATGCAAGGAGACATTCCTTCAGATATCCATGCAAGGCAGTGGTGTAGCTAGCCACTGTGGTACTCGGGGGCGAAATTCAAAATTTCACCCCCGGAAGTGCCATGGCGTGACTTCACTTCCGGGGTGATGTCGCCTCCTGTGGTTCTTTATTTTTTTTAAAAAAAAATTAAAAGGCTGTTTTTTCACCGTCAGCCTTTTTGCCCCCGCCAGCCTTCAGCAAAAAAAGCAGCAAAAGCCTCTTTTTTTGCTGGAGACCCAGCTTGCTTGCCTCCCGCCTGCTGCCCAGCCTATTGCTTCCCACCCTGCTCATCTTTCCCGCCGCCACTGCCCAGATCTCCAGGCACAAAAATGTGGCAAAAGCCACGTTTGTGTGCTGGAGGCCTAGGTGGTGGGAGAAAGCTAAGTCGCTCTTCCTCGCCCTCTTCTGTCAGCCCAGCCCAACTTTTCCTTTTTTTCCTATATATTTATATTTTATTGATATATTAAAACATAAAAACAATACATATTTCATAAAGTTATAGCAAGCACGAAGCAATACATCCTACTAGCATACTATTCACTATTTTCTACATATAATATCCAACTAAGCCAAAATAACACCCACATTCTATTCATTAAATCCGCATATCATCACATCGTTCTTCTCTCTCTCTCTTAAAAAATCGATAAATGGTTTCCAGTTATTCACGAAAAGGTTAACTGACTTTTCCTTAATTAAAATTGTAAGTTTATCCATTTCAGCATAGTCCAAAACTTTCAGCCACCAATCTTCCAGCGAAGGTATCTCCGAATTCTTCCAATATTGTGCATATAAAATTCTTGCGGCAGCTGTCATATATAAAAACAAAATTTGAAATTTTTCGCCTACATGATCATCCCTCATACCCAACAAAAAGGTTTCCGGTTTCATTTGAACCTTAATCTTTAAAATCAACTCAATCTGTTTATGAATCTGAGTCCAATACTTCTTTGCTTGGGGGCATGTCCACCTGTGACGTCCATGCTTGCAGCCTCAAGGGATTGGGGTCGCCCTTTCCCAAACCTCTCCTTAGAACTGCTCCCCGAAAATAAAGAGACGGACTTACGTTTTGTGATATTCGCAAGTTTTACTCGGGTCAACTGTTTTACATTCATGAGGCCTTGTTGCAGTCACAGGCCCTTGCTTGAGCCGAGTCTCTGCTAATAAGAACTCCTCCTTGTTCTCTTCACCGGAGCTGTTTTGTTTGAGACATTGGTTGGTTGGGCCAGGTCAGGCACATGAAGCCGAGGTAGGTCTGCCGGTAAGTTGCTGCTCTGAACCCTAGGGAGTGGTCTTAGAGGCGGTTCATAGGTTGAGGTAGAAGCGGAGGCTGGAGAAAACCCCAAGCGGCTCTTCCCCCACTCCCACAACTGACCCCAGGTCAAGCTGGGAGGTTGAGGCCGGCAGGTCGCTCCAGGCCTCCCTTCACCTTGAGAACAGCTGTCTGTCAAAAGCGGGTCCTCCCTCTGTTGCCTCACAGGGGAAGCCTCTCCTTTTCCCTGCTGTCCATAGTTCCACCCGTGCGTTCCTCCTCTATTGGAGGTACTGAATGGTAGCTTTCCTTCCCTGTCAGAGAGACTCCTACTCCCCCCTCCTCTCTCCTCAGCCCTCTGGCTCCTTATGAGCTCCTGGGCTGGCTCAGCGTGCCCCGCCCCTTCCTGGGGAGGGCCTCCCAGAGGTTGCAAGTCTTGCCAGACTCCTACATAAGTCCCGCCCCCACCTCCTTTGCTGGGCCTAGCAGTTGCCTGCCAGGATCCTTCCAAAGCTGCAGACTCCCAGCTGGTGTCCTGCTCTCTTGTTGCCTTAGCCCATGCAGCCGATTGCCAGGTGGGTTTGGCTGTGGTGTGACACCACCACATATGATAAAAAGTTCATTCTTGCTTTTTACATTTCCAACATCTATTCGTCACCTTCTCATACATTTTTGCTAATTTGCTTGGGGTTATATACCATCTATACATCATTTTATACATATTTTCTTTAATATTAACATTTAACGTAAATTTCAACTGTTTTAACCATAGTTGTTCCCATTGGTCCATTAAAATAACATGACCTACATTTTTTGCCCAATGAATCGTACATTCTTTAACCTGTTCTTCTTCTGTTTCAAACTTCAAAAGCAATTTATACATTTTTGAGATTACCGGGTCTTCAGATTTTAATTGTACCTCCAATATTGATTCTTCTTCTACAAATCCATATGCCTTCTTGTCCACTTTAAATCTCTCCAAAATTTGAGCATATACAAACCATTGGCAATTAAAGTCTTCTTCCATTAATTTTTCTCTTGACTTCATTGTACAGTCTCCTTGTGAAAAATTTAATAAATTTCTGTATAGTAGTCCTTTCTCTTTTGGCACGCTACTTCCACCAAAGTGTGCTTCATATGGTGCAACCCATAATGGTACTTTCTCATAAAACCTCATTTTATATCTATTCCAAATTCTCCATAATGCATGTCTAACATAATGATTTTTAAATTCTAAATTTGCTTTCACTTTATCATACCACAAATACCCATGCCAACCAAATCTCCCATGCCCAACTTTTCCCACTCATCTTTCCCCCTGCCGCTGCCCGGATCTCCAGCACACAAATGCGGCAAAAGTGCCTTCTTGCCGCCACCCCACCCCACCCCCCAGCCCAACTTTTTCCACTCGCCTTTCCTGTCACCGCTGCCCGGATCTTGCCTGGACACAAGCTGCGCTTGTGTGCTGGAGGCTCAGGCGTCATTGTTGAGAAAGCTAGGTCGCTCCTCCTCGCTCTCACCACCAGCCCGCCGCCAACCTAACTTTTCACCCCCTTCCCACTCACCTTTCTCGCTGCTGCAGCCCAACTGCCTTAAAACCCACAAAAAGTCACACTTGCTGGATTCAGGGAAAAAAATCCCTGCTCCTCCCTGATTGCATGTCACCCCCCTTACGGGAGGCACCCGGGAACACAGCATACCCCGGGGGGCCCTTAACTATGCCACTGATGCAAGGCCAACACCAGCTCTTTCTAAGGGGGTTTCGGGAATACAGTTTGGAAACTGTTGTGTGCAAAATACATATAGCATCCTGCAGGAAAAAAAGTCTCCTTAACATAAACGAGAACTCTTTTTACAAGGCATTCTGTTTTAGCAGAACTGTAAATAGGCGGCTTGTGCAACCCTCATTATTTTGCTTATTATTAATTTTGACTTGGGGTGGCAACTTATTGCTATACAAATCAATATTTGCCAATTAAAAACTGAACCCTCCCAAGCCTGCTCGTTTATTTTGCAGCTTCCCTGCTCCCCCAGAACTCAGATTTTCCAATCCCTTGAACTGTGTGTCACACTATCTATCAATCTGCCTGATGCCAAATGTACTTATAGATTAATCTCTTCACACTGGAATGGGCTTTCTGCCACCTGCTGTATGTAACGGTTCACAGTTCCGTGTAAATCAGCTTTAAATGTATTTATTTTAAAATCAATACAGTATTTGCGTGCATGCCTGCAAATTTGCAGCTATTTCTGAAAGACGCTTTCTCTGGAATAGGGTATGCTTAGGGTGTAGTTTGAATGCAATTACACATTGCCAGGGCCCATGAGAGGGGGGTAAAGGGGGCAAATTGTATCCAAGCACAGGGTCAAAAAGGGGGCCCATAAGCCAACGGAGGGGGCCCAGAAATTTCCTGGGATCTCAGCTGGCCTCATGGAGAGTGAAAGACGAAGGCCGGGCTAACCAGGAGGCCAAGTCTACCAGGTGGGCAGACCTGGGCGCTGCATCGGGAAGCCTGGTGGACCTGGGCCCCGAAGACTTTTCCAGCTGTTGTTGTTGTTTTGCCCCCTCCCCCTTTGAAAAGGGGCCCCAAAGAAACTTTGTACCCCCTGATAAAATTCCTCGCAGAGGCCCTGCATGTTGCATTAATGTGAGATTCATGAACTGTAACTTTTAACCTTTTTTGTTTGTTTGTTTTGTTTCGTTTTAGTTTTAAAAGCACCGCGTTAATAAGCTGCCATGGAGCACGTGTTGACTCCACTGGAGTGCCTGCATCCCACTGGTATTGTACCTAGTGCTTACATTTTTTTAAAAAGTGCTTTTATTGCAAATGCATTATGGAGATGGTACCGCTTGAAGGACTGCCGTCAGTGGTTGATTGGCAAAGGTGTCATTCTGTACTATTTTTAAGAAAAGTAACAATTGACAACGGAGTTGTACTTTGATAGCAGAGATGTTCTTCCTTCCGTAACTACGTAAATAAGGCGTTCAGGGATGTGCGTGATTATGGGGAGTCTCAGAGCATGACCACTAATTAGGCTTGGTGGGTGGCAAGCTGGAGAACCGCCTGTGACCTTCACATTGACAACGCGGCTGGAGAGGTTGCCTCCACCGAGTCATCTGCCCTTCTCCTTCCTGTGTCATTTTTGCTGTGGGGCAACATTGTAGTCCTCCTTCGTTAAGGAAGGTGGGGGAGATTGGGTGACGGGTGAGTGAACAAACCAGAGAAGGAACGGTGCGGAGATGGCCGTGGGACTAGGAGTCTCTCTCTTGTTGCATCAGTATTGTCAGTGTTAGCGCCAGGTTGCTGGGAGTCTTGGACCCAAATCCTGCATGGTGCCCCCATGAGGCCCCTGCCCACCCCTTGATGGTGCATTGAGCTGCTGCCATTGAGGTACACCTGGCCAAGTGGGCCCTTTAAGGGGTCCCCCCTCAGCCAGTGCATGTCCCGACTGATCTCTAGTGCCACTCCAGAGTAAGGATAGTATTATATCCTTAAAAGTAAGGATAGATTCTCTAGATTGCAACCTTGAAAGCTTGTTCAATTTTGAGCCCAGCTATGAACTGGGACCCTGTTGCACCCATGCTGACATCATGGGGAGTGCAATTGGGATTGATCAGTCTCTCCAACCGCCTGACATGAGTTCCCAATTTTCTGCCATAGCAGCACCTGGGGAGAGAGACAAGAAAGTGACCTGCCTCCCTTCTTTCTCGCAGCAAGCTAAAGTGCGTGAGGGCAGAGGCTTATGAGCAGGCGGAGTGGGGAGGGGTTGAGGCAGCAGTTGAGTGAATAACAGCACAATCCGATTTAAGTATAGACTGGCAGAGTGACTGCTCTGCCAGCGCTGGGTGTCGCTAATGTGCTGTAAGGCACGTTTTTGACACCTAGAGAGTAAGTGGTGCCGGCGAAGAGGCCGGTGCCGCTCACTCTGCCCTGGACAGAAGCCACTGCCGGTGGACAGAGGTATGTCCTGCTCCAGGCGTGGGGATGATGACGTTGGGGGTGCATTTTGGGGGGGGTGGGGTTGGTCAGCTGGGGTAAGAATGGGGGAGGGATCCTCGGCAGCATGCTCCACTGAATCCTATCCCCCGTCCAGGGCCTGGCCAGCTTGAATACACGCCAGCAAAATAGCTGCCGCACATTTGAGTAGACTCATAGGGGACCTATGTGTTGCTGAAGGGGGGGGGGCGCCCACCCTTTGCTTGCTTTCCAAGGAAGGGACAGTAGCTGGGCTGGCAGCAGACTGGGGGAGGTACTAGAGGTGGAGTTGGGGCATCCCTACCAGTTTCCCGCCTCCCCCAGGCCACTGCTTGAAGGAGCCGCTTCACCTGACTTTATGCATGGGCCGCCACTGCAACTAGGATTAAAATTGAAACTGGAGAAGACTATTGGGGTTGTAGCGCATGTCTTGTGTTTAAGATGATCAGTACAAATTGCCAAGGTTCATGTGGTGAGTTGGGTCTTTGTGTACCAGCCTTCTGGAACGGAGGTCCATATGGTCCCCACTCTAATCCTTTGAGTGCCAGGTTAAAACTTGACTTTTCTTGCTCCTCTCCAGTCCTCTATAACTGGGGACACCTTCATGGTGTGGTTTAGGGATTTGCTGATTTAGAGGAATGTTTGATATTCTTCATATCCTTCTGTTTAACCTTAGCTGAGCTTGAGTTTTAAAAGGTAACTATTTTACACATACTGTAGTATCTGAGCTATTGATATTTTCTCCCCCATTGGCGTCTGGCTGTCCACTGTCCTTGATTATTGAGCCAGAGCCATTCAGTGGTTGGAAAGAGAATGTGCACTAACTAGACAGCTGCCTATAAAGTCAAGATATTATCATGCCTTCCGACTGCCAATTCAACCGGTTGAGTGCCTATCGGTTTGAAAGTGAAACGGGGCCACCCAAAAATGAAGTTGTGGTTTCTACGTAGTTGGAGGATTATTTCAGTATGTAGAATTTATGTTTATAATTTTATTTATGTGTTCACACTTGCAAAGCAAAAGCAAAGCTCACAACTCAAAGCAGCCTCTGAAGTTTCAGGGCACATGGTATATTGAGGGTATAGAGACAAGAACATGCTAGAGTAATTCATTCTGTTGTCTCGAGAGGGAACTTCTGGGGTCACATTTAACATGCTGCTTCCCAGTCAGAGCTACGATAAATCCTGGATTTATGGCTAGTTTTCACTTCTGCCCCAGGGGAGACAGAAAGGGGTATTGAAAGGACCCAGAAGTCAGACAGACTATGTGAGTCTCAGCGCAATCCGACCTAACTTTTTTGCCATTGTAACCAGCGGCCCAGCGAGAACGGGAGGCCCCAGAACGGAAAAGGGATTAAAATCCCCTTTGAATTAAGAACATAAGAACATAAGAAGAGCCCTGTTGGATCAGGCCAAAAGCCCATCTAGTCCAGCTTCCTGTATCACACAGTGGCCCCACCAGATGCCTCAGGGAGCACAAGACAACAAGATAACCTGTTTCCCGTTGACACTCCCTTGCACCTGGCACAGAGAAAACCCACTTCTAAAAACCAGGAGGTTGCTTATGGCTTGTAACCTGTGATGGTCTTTTCCTCCATGAATCTGTCCAAACCCCTTTTAAAGGCATCTAGGCCAGGTGCCATCACCACATCCTGTGGCAAGGAGTTCCACAGATGAATTACACGCTGGGTAAAGAAATATTTTCTTTTGTCCGTTCTAACTCTCCCTCCACTCAATTTTAGTACATGTCCCCTGGTTCTCGTGTTGTGCGAGAGGGAGAAGAATTTCCCTCTATCCACTCTCTTCATCCCATGCATAATTTTATAAGTCTCAATCATGTCCCCCCTCAGGCGCCTTTTTTCTAGGCTGAAAAGCCCCAGATGCTGTAGCTTTTCCTCATAAGGGAGGTGCTCCAGCCCACGAATCATTCTGGTCACTCTTTTCTGCACCTTTTCCAATTCAACTATATCCTTTTTGAGGTGTGGTGACCAGAATTGGACGCAGTACTCCAGATGTGGCCTTACCATCGATTTGTACAAAGGCATAATGATACTTGCCGTTTTATTCTCAATCCCTTTTTAATGATCCCGAGCATGGAATTGGCCTTCTTCACAGCCGCCGCACACTGGGTCGACACTTTCATCGACCTGTCCACCAGTACCCCAAGATCTCTCTCTTGATCCGTCACAGACAACTGAGAACCCATTAGCGTATATGTGACATTTTGGTTTCTTGCCCCAATGTGCATCACTTTGCACTTACCTACATTGAAGCCCATCTGCCATTTTGGTGCCCATTCTCCCAGTTTGGAGAGATCCTTCTGGAGCTCTTCACAATCCCTGCTGGTCTTCACCACCCGGAAAAGTTTAATGTCATCTGCAAACTTGGCCACCTCACTGCCTATCCCCGACTCCAGGTCATTTATGAAAAGTTGAAAAGCACCGGTCCCAAGACCGATCCTTGGGGCACACCGCTTTTCACCTCTCGCCATTGTGAAAATTGCCCATTGACTCCCACTCGCTGTTTCCTGGTCTTCAACCAGTTCCTAATCCACAATAGGACCTGCCCTCTTATTCCCTGACTGAGGAGTTTTCTCAGGAGCCTTTCATGAGGGACTGTGTCAAACGTCTTCTGAAAATCCAGATATATAATATCCACGGGTTCGCTCACATCCACATGCCTGTTGACCTTTTCAAAAAATTCTAACAGGTTTGTGAGGCAAGACTTCCCCTTGCAGAAGCCATGCTGACTCTCCCTCAGCAGAGCTTGTTCTTCTATGTATTTTAAGATTTTATCCTTAATGAGACTTTCCACCATCTTCCCTGGAACAGATGTTAGGCTGACCGGCCTGTAGTTTCCCGGGTCCCCCCTCCTTCCTTTTTTAAAGATTGGCGTGACATTAGCTATCCTCCAATCCTCTGGCACAGTGGCCGTTTTAAGGGACAAGTTGCATATTTTGGTCAAGAGGTCAGCAACTTCATTCTTGAGTTCCTTCAGAACTCTTGGGTGGATGCCATCCGGGCCTGGTGATTTATTGATCTTTATTTTGTCAATTAAGTCTGAGACGTCTTCTCTTTTAACCTCTATTTGACTTAATTCTTTAGTCAGGGGAGACCGTTCTGGCAGCGGTATTTGCCCGAGGTCTTCTGCCGTGAAGACAGACGCAAAGAACTCATTTAATTTCTCTGCAGTCTCCAAGTCCCCTTTTATCACCCCTTTCTCTCCCTCACCATCCAGCAGACCAACCTTTTCCCTGGCAGGTTTCCTGCTTCTAACATATTTGAAGAAGCTTTTATTATTCCCTTTTATGTTGCCTGCCATACGTTCCTCAAAGTCTTGCTTGGCCTCCCGTATCATCTTTTTACATTTCTTTTGCCACAGTTTGTGCTCCTGTTTATTTTCCTCATTAGGGCAAGACTTCAATTTACGGAAGGAAGCTTCCTTGCCTTTTATAGCCTCCTTAACTGTGCTTGTTAGCCATGCCGGCACCCTCCTGGACTTGGTCGAGCCCTTCCTCCTTTGTGGGATACACTCCCGCTGGGCCTCTATGACTGTTGTTTTAAACAGCCTCCATGCACTCTGGAGCGATTGGACTCTTTTTACCTTCCCTTTCAACTTTTTTTTTAACTAGTCTCCTCATTTTGTGGAAGTCTGCCCTTCGAAAGTCAAGGGTTTTCGTGTCAGATTTGCTCGGCACTCTCCCTCCGACATGCATGGCGAAACAGATCGCAGCATGGTCACTGTTCCCCAACGGTTCGGTAACATTTACCTCCCTGACCAGATCTTGAGTGCCACACAATATCAAATCCAGAGTCACCTGTCCTCTGGTCGGTTCCGTGACAAGCTGCTCTAAGGCACAGTCATTTAACATATCCAGAAATCCAGTCTCTCTTTCATGACCTGAGCATGAATTGACCCAGTCCATGTGAGGATAATTGAAGTCCCCCATGACTACAACCCTGTCTCTCGTTGACACCTCCCTGATTTGCTTCCTCATTTCAAGATCCCCTTCAGGTTTTTGATCTGGAGGACGGTAGCATGCCCCTACTATTACATCACTCTTTGAGCCTGGTAATCTAACCCACAGTGATTCTATGGAGGAGTCAGAGCCCCCCTCCTGCTCTACTCTGGTGGATTCTACCCCCTCTTTGACATAGATGGCCACCCCACCTCCAACACGCCCCTCTCTGTCCCTCCTATAGAGTTTATATCCTGGAATTGCAGTATCCCACTGGTTCTCCGCATTCCACCAGGTTTCTGTTATACCTACTATGTCAATGTTTTCCCTAGCCACCAAACATTCCTGTTCTCCCATCTTTGCCCGTAGACTTCGGGCATTTGCATAAAAGCACTTATATACCTGGTCCCCCAAGAAGGGCTGCATGTTTGCACCTTTATTCCTGCAGCCTTTTGTCCTGCTAGACTGGCTGTCATGTCCCATCACGCTACCACTCCCAATTCTTACTCTGTTATTACTTGACTGTTCCCCATCCTCTGCACCCTCATTTCCTAGGGATGAGGAGTCCCGAACCGGATGCCCCTCGGCTCCTGTCGGCTTTCCCCCAGGAGTCAGTTTAAAAGCTGCTCTGCCACCTTCTTAATGTTACACGCCAGCAGTCTGGTTCCGTTTTGGTTCAAGTGAAGCCCGTCCCTCTTGTACAGGCCCGGCTTGTCCCAAAACGTTCCCCAGTGCCTAACAAACCTAAACCCCTCCTCCCGACACCAGTGTCTCATCCACGCATTGAGACCCCTGAGCTCCGCCTGCCTAGCTGGCCCTGCGCGTGAAACAGGTAGCACTTCTGAGAACGCTACCTTTGGGGTCCTGGATTTGAGCTTCCTACCTAGCAACCTAAATTGGCCTCCAGGACCGCCCGGCTACACTTCCCCACGTTGTTGGTGCCAACATGCACCAGAACCGCTACCTCCTCCCCAGCACTCTCTACCAGCCTATTTAGACGAGAGGTGACATCCGCAACCTTCGCACCAGGCAGGCAGCTCACCATGCTGTCCTCACATCCGTCACAGACCCCCCTCTCTATGTTCCCGACTATAGAGTCGCACACTACAAGAAGCCCCCTTCCCCAGCGTGTCCATAGTGCGAGTGGATACGGGCCCATCACCTGAAGAAGGGGTCCCCACTGTGGGATTGTTTCCCTCTTTTCCAGAGCAATGTCCTCCAGCCCTGAGACTCCCTTCCCTGGCAGCTGAGGAGCTGGCCAACAGAGGGTGGGGCGATGCCTCCACGTCCCTAGAAGTCTCACCCTGGTTCCTCTCTACCTGTCTCTGCTTCTCCAGGTCAGCAACCGTGGCTTCAAGGGAGCGAACCCGTTCCCTGAGAGCCTGGAGCTCTTTGCACCGAGCACACACCCATGACTTGTGCCCAATAGGCAGATAGTCATACATTTGACACTCGGTGCAAAACACTGGATAGCCCCCACCCCTCTGCTGGCTGTCTGACTGCATAGGTTTTGAGTGTAAGTTATGGATTTATCAAAGTTTGGGTACCTTAATTCCTCTTTTGGAGGCAAAAAAGGCGAAAAAGTTAAGTTGGATTGCGCTGTCTATCAGTTAAATCTGGAGAGTAGGTGAGCCATGGAATATTGAAGAGCTTCTCTTTCTCCTCCTCTTAACAGTACAGTACTTTATGGTGAAAAACTATTTCTGTTATTTCCTCTAGTTCTTTCACAACTACCGTTCAGTGCTGCCCAGCTTATTATTATTTAGAGTATTTATATACCGCTTTTCAACAAAAAAGTTCACAACGCAGTTTACGGACAAAATCAAATAATTAAATAGCTCCCTGTCCCCAAAGTGCTCACAATCTAAAAAGCTACAGAAAAACCACCAGCAAACAGCCGCTAGAAAAGACACTGTGCTGGGGTGAAGAGGGACAGTTAACTCCCCCCCCCGCTAAATATAAGAGGGACACCACTTGAAAAAGTGCCTCTTTGCCCAGTTAGCAGGGGACCAAGATTCCTTTTTTTTTTCTAAGAGTAAACAAGATGATTTGCAATTAACCGAAAAAGATTTTGTTGCACCGCAATGTGAAGAGGGATGACGAATCTTTGGCACTGAAATGCAAGGGAAAAACTATGCTGAATGACTATGCACGGAGTTTGGAGTTAGGCAGGAACTGTTTGGTCCTCCTGGGCAGAAATAGTTGAGTAGAGAGTATCCTCAAAACCAGAATTGCCCATAGTTCCACACTCATTGCATGGAAATATGAGAGAGCTTGAAATCCCCAGTTGTAGTTTATTTACTACAGGTGGGCCCCCATGTCCGCTGGGGATATGTTCCAGGCCCCTCCGTGGATACTTGAAACCGTGGATAAGAGCGAACACCCCTCCATGGTTTCCTGAGGGCACTCCACCCCGCCTCCCCTGCAGGTAGGCATGTTTGCCCCCCCCCAGTTCTTATTTTTCTTTCAGCAAGCTTTGTTTCTTCCGTAAAACAAACAGAGAAGCAGCCTCCATTGCGGGCAAGGAGAACGAGACTAAGTCCTAGAGAGGCTCTGCAAGGTTTCTGTTAACCTTGCAGAGCCTCTCTAGGACTTAGTCTCGTTCTACTTGCCTGCAATAAGCAGCCAGAGGCTGCTTCTCCTGTTTGTTTAAGGAAGAAATGAAGCTTACTGGGAAAAAAGTAAAAGCCTGGAGGGGTCCCCACGATTCGTGGATAACTGAAACCGTGGATAGCGAATCAGTGGATATGGGGGCCCACCTGTATTTTAATTACCATGGGATTGGCCTCTAGCGTAGGCAGTTGCATGATCTTAAAACTTAAAACTTCTTTGCGATCCGCAAAGTGAACCCATAGGCCAGATTGCCCAGTTCATCAAAATGTGTGGTTTTATTTAAAACTCTTAATTGGGGCGATATTCCTTCAAAATGCTTAAAGTTGTTTTCTCTAGGTTCAGTAGGAACCAAATGAATAGACACTGCGAGTTATCCATTGTAATGCTTCACTTCTTTAACTGAAAAGCATTTAAAACAATTTATTTTATTTTCCAAGTTGTTGGCTTGTCGCTGCTACTTTATTTTATAGCGGTAATAACATACTTCATTTAGTGCTGTTATTTTACCTACCTCTTCTTCTCAGGTTGCTAAAACGTTCCTTCCTGGTTCCTTTTTCTATACTGCATGGTTGTGGTGGGTGTCTGACTGAATTACATTTATAGCATCGCAAACGTGCCGTAAAGCAAGTTTGGGACGACTCGGGAGTAAGGGCTACCAACGTGGATGCCGGCAGCCCTCCGCCGCCCTCTGGACCATGTGCCCGCCACCAATGCCAGGTCCAGTGCCGGTGGGCGCAGGAGCGGGGGGAGGGTGGGCTGGGGAAGCCTGGGGGTTGGCCAGTGGCTGGCCTGGGCTGGGAGAGGGCGGGGATATCGGCGGCGCGCTCCACCGGTTTCCTAGGCTTTTTCCCAGCCCAGGCCGGCCTTATTTCGCCACCTCCGATGTACGCCAGGTCTGGACCTGATATACATCTGAGGAGGCCCATAGGCCCCGGGGTTGCATACACCCAGGGAAGGGGACAAACGTCCCCTTCTCCCGAGGTGCGGCCTAGCAGCTCCGGGGCAGGCCACAATCTGGATAGGATACAGTGGCTGGCCCTTTAGGATTGTGCTGCCCATTTGTTAATAGCCTGCCCAGTACAAGCAGTGGACAACAGTGACTTCATTATGCATCCTGAAGATCCCATAGTCTTAAAACTGTATTTGTGTGTAACTCAAATTCATACTGAATGGCTTCATTAGCCTCTTTCCGATGACCTGTAATGGGGCTGTTCCACGTGCAGGGGTTTATGGCACACCTGTAAAGGACTCGGAAAACCAGCTATAGCACAAACTAAGCCTACTGTTTGTAGTAGCCTCTCCTTTGTTGTGCTGCTGTCTGTTCCCTGTGCATGAAATTAGAGGCAAAATCCAGTAGTGTGACAAACTCTCATAGTATTTAATTGTGCATTTACAGTGAACCCTCAGTATCCACAGGAGTTTTGTTTCCAGAACCCCCGCGGATAATGAAATCAGCAGATAGCTAATTCTGCTATCGTGGATACAGGGGCCCATGTAAAAAGGTTAAAAGAGCGTTCATTACCTTTTTGCTGGCAAACTGCTTCATTTTTCATGCTTTTAGAAGGGGAAATTGTGCTCCAGAAGCCTCTTCCGGGCTGCACGACTCCCCCTTCCCCACTCCCACGTTTGCAATGCATTCCTGGCAAGCCTGGGAAAGGGAGGGGGAGTCGTATGACCCAGAAGAGGCTTCCAGAGTCTGATTTTCCCTTCTAAAGGCATGAAAATGAAGAAGTTTGTCAGCGAAAAGGTAAGGAAAGCTCTTTTTAACCCTTTTTAAAAAGCTTTTTACATTGACCCCCCCCTATCCATAAGTATCTACGTTGAGTCAAATCCGCGGATGCTCAAATTGCGGATACAGAGGGCCTGTAATACTGTATTTAGCTGTTTTTAAGAAAGCTCTCAGAGCAATTTATGAAGAAGAAAATACACTAGTATGACTCCTTCAATAATAAACATTAATGCTAATTAATATTATTGCTCTTCATCCTTCTCCAATCAGGTGATTGGCTGTTCAACTGTCAGGGAGGCCCTGCCCTTCTGGCTCATCTAGATTAGAAGATGGTAGAGAACTCATATTTTTAACTTGATTTGTATACATTTGCCTAAAAAGTTGGCCATCAGTGGACTAGCATCTTCCCAGCACACAAACTGTAAGAATTATCCACCAGCACATGACTGACATGTTGTGATGTCCCATTGGCTAAGCAGAGATGCCTTGGCTCCTCTACAATTAGCTCTGATGCCACAGAGGGCTCTGATGTCACAGAGCTCTGATGTCACAGAGGGCTTGAGTAGCCTTGGCACAGGCAGATGGAGCCACAGGGGAACATGAGAGATCCCTAACTTGAACGCTTGAGGTCTGTTCTTCAGCTATTTGCCTACATGCCCATGGGCTTTTAGATGATTCATTGTTGGTAAAGGTCGATTTATGAGTTTCAGAAACTGTTGATGAACAAAGGCTAGTCACTTAATCCCTTTGTATGCGAGTCAGAGGTTTGCCCTTATTGATTTGAAGTTCTTCTAGGCTCTTGAAAGGGCCTTGCCAAACTGTGACTGAACAATGGGTTTGTGGCCCAGCTGCCCCATCTTTTTTTTTTTTTTGTTCCAATTCTTCTAATTATTCTGATTTCATTTGCTTGATTTTTGATTTTTTTGGAACATTCACCGTTTGCACTTTTGGGGACTGAGCTGTGAATTAAAACAGTGATTGAAATACATTAATTCATGTAATTTTGTGAGAAAATTATATATATTTGCCCTGTTTGCAAGAAGGTGGTGCAGCTGACAGGAATAGCTGTTTCTCTTGAAATTTAAGGGGAGGGGGCAACGTTTTTTCTTGCAGGGTTGAATTGCCAGTTATAGCTGTTTAAAATATTCAGACATTAATTATCTTCAGCCATTTTAAGCTTTAATATTTGTTTAAGCAAAGTGTTATGTTGCCAGCTGTGTTGAACTGTATTTTGTCATGTAGGCTGTCATGCTGTATATGATCTGGAGCGGAGGTTCCCAACCTTTGGGGACCCACGTACCCCTTACGCGGGCCTCTGGCCACCCATGTACCACCGATGACATCATCCGCACTTTCTTCCGGAAGAAAGTGCGGATGATGTCATCGGCACTTCTTGGGGGGAGAGGGGGAGTCTGCCGGCAGCCACGTCTCCCTGAATATGATTGCGGGCTTCAGCTTTTCTTCCTTGATGTCAGCGAAGAGAAACCGAAGACACGGGTGCCCCAGTGTTCCGGCGGCTACCTCTTCAGCTTCTCTCCGCCGCGATCAGGGAAATGAAGCCGAAGACACAGCCACCAGCATACTGGGGTATACGCTGGCATACGCGTGCCAGAGGTTGGGAACCTCTTAGCTAGAGAGATCGGATGATTTGGAGTGGCACCTAATGCACTTTTTAGTTGACATTATCTGAGCAATCCTTACAACAGTCCTGTAAGGTTGCCCAGGATCGTTTTTACAAAGAGGCTGAGAGACTACGCTGAGCCACTTTAGCTGGTGAGCGATGGTTAGCCGCTGCAAGCAGTCTGGCAAAAGGGCGAGATTGTAACGGGTAACGTTGCATCATCGGAGTATTTCAGGCAAAACAATATACCTTGCATATATTCCATCTTAAAATGCGTTACATGATTTTGATTTTCTGTCTAGCATGTGTTGCCGAATCTAGAGGCCTGTGGAGCCTATTTAAAAGTATTAATAATCATAAAATATGGGTCAGTTTTGAAGCGGGTGAGGTATCCATTAATCCTCAGCTTCTCAGAAGTGGCACAAAACAGGATTGTGCCTAGACCAAAAGGTGGGTTACAGCAAGAGTATCGCCATCTTTCTTTCTTTCTGAGAGACCAAGAAAGAAAAAGAGGACAAATCAATAGATAGATCGGAGCTGGGGAAACAGACAGAGGAAAATGATAGACACAGGCAGTCAATTATTAAAAGTGGCTTCTAGTTAATGGTGGATCCCTTTGTGAGGTTATGAGTGTTGGAATGAAAATCTGCCAGGTTGTGGTGACATTTCCCTTTAAAAATTAACCATGTAAACCTGTGGTGGCCAACCCGTTTCATGCCATGTGCCACATTTTATGTAGATAATCTTGAGCGTGCCACTTAAATAAATATTTCTAAGGCAATGAAAATATTTAAAGCACAGCGACGGTGCAAGAAGAATAAGGCGCAGTGGGGTGAAGAGACCTCTTCTAGTGTCACAGGCTTGGAAAGGCGCGCTGCGGTCGAAAGAGAGAGGGACTTCAGCACTTGGCTTGAGCAGGAACGGCAGTGCATGCCACTTCAAAAGACACTAAGTGGCACCCGTGCCGTGGGTTGGCCACCTATGATGTAAACGGATCCTTAGCCGGAGCAAGCAGCAAGAGGTCCCCTCCCCAGCCCCGTCCCTGCTCACCCTCAGAAATCCTCCTCTATTCTTTATCATGGGACTATATTGTCCTGACTGGCTTTGTACAGTGTCTCCATTGTGGCTTGTGGGTGAAAACAAATTGGCTGCTTTATTGCTTTCTGAAAATGCTTTAAATAGTTAGATGCAAAGTATTGGCGCGCCAGTATTATTGCGTTCAGAACATCAATACGCTCGAGCTGCGGTGACATTTCAAGATCTCAGCAATACTGTTAATTTTGTGGTGTTGGAATTTTGTGGTGTTGGAAGCTTTAGCACGCTGAAGATTAAAAGGAAAAGGAGGAGGAAAACAAACAAACAGCCAGCACCCTGACATTCTTAAAATTGGTTTGTAGTGATTGAGGCAATGCTGGAGAGTAAATTTGAGACAGCTAGTCATAGACTAAGAGCATGAGCTAGAGAAAATGAGGAGACTGGTGGTTCATATTGCACCGGTGTAGTGCACTTATGCCAGTGTAAGCGCGTGCGTGCGTGCGCAGACAGACAGAATTTTGTATAGCTTTCCTGGCTTGTCACCTGGAGGTGTTTTTTAACCTGCCAGAGGAAACTAGGCAAGTAGCCATTTCAGTGGACCTAGCGATCTGCCGCCTGGAATAGCCCAAAGTAGTCGCAAACGTGCCGTAAAGCATGTTTGCGGACTATGTTAGAGCAGGGCAGGCCAGCACAAGGCCTGCCTGCCCTGGTCCGCCGGCCGAGGACTCGACCAGCCTTCGGACCCAGGTAAGGTTGGATCCGGCAGGTGTGTGTGGGTGGGTGTTTCGGGCGGTAGTGGGAGGGTGGCCATAGGCCCAGCCACTCCGGGAGGGGGTGGGGAACATGGTGTCCGCCATATCCCGGGCCCCACCGGGCTCCGGAGGGCGCCGTTACATGGCCTCCTCCTACTTCCGCCAGCAAAATAGCTGGCGGAAATCCGAGGAGACCTACCAGCCCCGGCCGCCGTGACACTTGGGGAAGGGGACGAGCGTCCCCTTCCTCGAGTAGACTTTCCACCGCGGGCTGCCTGCTGCAGGCAGGCCGCGGCCGAGCACTGGATCAGGCAGCCGGCCTCGGCCGATCTTTAAATTGGATTGGGCTGCCTGTTTTGGCTAAGGAAAGCAACAAGACCACTGTGGAAATGAGTGCGATTAAACTAATTCAGAATATGTGCAGTAGAGATCATCTTCACCATCAGTAGTCACAAAATTTGATCAGGCTCACATCAGGTCCTGTGATTTCTCCTATTTTCTGAAAGCTTGATCGCCTTCCCAATATTACTGTAAACTTCTTTGTCTTCCCCTAAGGAAATGTGCTGCCTTTATCAAATAACATGGGGATGTTGAAGCGCAATTCTAGTTTGAAAAGTGATTATGTGAAAATAAGCTACCTTCTCACTGAATAGTGAGACTCCATGTGTGTATCCATTGTCAAAATCACTTCCTTGAGAAATGAAAATAATCTGCTTAGAGTTGAGCTGGTGGATGCTCCTAAATACAAAGTGTTATCTTGCATGAAATATGGCTGTTTAGTTGGGATGTTGCTTGTCCTTCACTGAGTCCCATCCTTTCCATGACTCGCCCCCTACTCTTTTCTTTCTTGTCATCCCCTCTCCTTATCATTCCGCCCCCGAGGAACCTCCATTCATGATTGCTTTCCCACGAGAAGCTCCCCCCCCTCACAGACTGCTGTATTAGCCCTTCTGTACCAAAATGGATTACTGGTAGCTGCTGTGCTCACAGCCCCGTCTATATTCAAAAAGAATGATGTGTCTTTAAGAAATGCATGTTTTGAGGGGGAATGGAGGGTGGCGGAGAAACACATATAGTTTGAAAAGCATTGTCATAAAGAGACGATGGAACGTAAAACCGGTACCATATGCTGAGAGAGTTTTCATGAAAACTGGCCATCAAGTTTCTATCTATCACCTACTGTTAAGGCTGTACATTTGATCTAGATGAATTACATTACAGAATTGAATTTTTAGGACTTTTTCATATTATTAATTTTATTGGCAATAATAGGGCATAATACAATGGTCACTTATTTTTCCAAGTCGCTCCAGGTTAAATACTTGTACTCAGCAATCGATTCTTGAATGTATCGTGTATGAATGGTGCTCATGCAGCTTTTGATGGCAAAATACCTAAGAACAATGGCCTGTCTAGCAAGATTTAAAACTTTCATGGCCAGCATTAATCAACAAAGAATGAACATCATTTATGGGATAAAAAGCCATGTAAGCTAAAATATTTATCGTTCAAAAGAAAACAAAGCTTATTTTTTTTAAAAAAAAATATTCAAATCCTGGGCCGTTGTGCCGACTGGTGGACTCTCAGCTGACCAGCGGAGTGTTCAGTTTTTTCACTCACGGGGGTTATTCACGGTCAAGCAACTCTTATGCGAGATCGGTTGGTTTTGTGTTAATTAACTCCAGCTGATCGGCGGTGCGCGTCTTGATACACATATATGTTCCGAATGTTCCGCACGTTTCCCACCATCTGTGTGCCTGCTGCGCTCGTCTACCTGAGGATGTTCAATGAATTTCGAACGAAACGTTGTGTTTTTAACGCTGTTTTATTGTTTTTAAGCTGAAAGTTTTTTAAAGTTTTAAGTTTTTTAAAACATTTTAAAGCTTTATTTTCTTATGATAAATTTAGCTACATGGCTTTTTATCCCGTAAATGATCTTTTTTTTTTTTTTGAATGACCTGTCTCTTTGCACACATATTGCAAATAAAAGGTGCAACCTGACGATGGATGCTGATTTCTGGAGAGTCTCCAGGAATATCAAATATATAAGGCCCATGGGCTGGATGTGGCCCCTGGAAGCTCTTTGGACTCTCCTAGCGCCACCCTTTCAGCAGCACCGCTTCTGCCAAGGCGCTGGGAGGGAGAAATGCAAACCAAGAGGGGTGAGAGAGGGAGATGCTGCCAAGGTGCTGGGAGAACCCAGTTAGCACACGGAGCACCCTTTCAGCAGCGCCGCTTCTGCCAGGGCATCACTTTGCAGGCCACCTCTCAGTTGCAGAGCAGCAAAGTGACGCTGTGGCAGAAGTGGCACTGCTGAAAGAGCAGCCCCCATGATAATTGGGCTCTCCTAGCATGATAATTGCACTCTCCCATATCTTGAAAATATGATATAGATTTGCACATTTTCCCTTCTGTCATTTGCAGCTAATATGTTTCTATGCGAGAACAAAGTTCTTATTTCTGGCCATCCTCTGCTTAATGACATCATTTCCTGCTTAGTGATGTCACTTCCGGCCTTCGGCAGATGCCATGACTGCTATTCGGCTCACTATATGAAACGGGTTGACACCCCTGGTTCTAGGCCAATGTGCATGCAGTTCATGAAAGAGGTGGCTCATGTGTACTTTGCGTTTTGGAATTGGTTCTCCAGTACAGGCTACAACATTTCAAACTCCAAGCCTCAAAAAAATGTGCCAGAAACCCTGGCTTTAATTTTTTTTGCAATGGCTGATAATCTAGCGTTTCTCGAATTTATAAAGCCATTCTCTTTCTCACCCTCTCGAGAACATGAAGGACAAACTTTGCAATTCCACCATCTATTAAGAAACTCTCTCTGTGACTGATTCCTTTTATAGACGCTACCCATTCTGCAGTACATCACTTTGGGTCCCGTAGATGTTTAACTCTTGCCTTTTATCACTCTGAAATTTGTTTTCATATTCATGTCTTATTTTTCATTTCACTTTTAATTAGTTTCATTATATTTGATGGCAAAATGTTTAGTTTATCTTCACTGTTAATAGCCTAATTGTTTCTCTTGCCTTAAGTAATATCTCGTTAACTTTATAAGCCATCTTTTCCACATCATCTACAGAATTAATTTCCTGTGCATGGAGTTGGATTAAGTCGGCAGCATTTTCCCCAAAACTTTCCAAATTAGCATTTTTATAGCCGCATTGGGTTTTTTCGTTAAGAATTAAGCTTCTGAAGAGACTTAATAAAATAAGTATTATCGGTTGATTATCTCTTTTTAACACTTCTAGAAAGCCAGAAATTGGTTTGGTGTTGGGATGGAGGAATGCCTGTAGAATTAAAAGACAGTTTTAAAAATGTGGCAGAGAAAAATGGGAAAAGTGAAAATAGTTATTTTATTGTAGTATATTAAAATCTTCTGATTTTCTCACGCAATGTAGTTTTACAGGTATGGTTAGGCATTCTCCCCCCCCCCCTTCTGAGTAGTTTACTTCCTTTTTTTGAATGTGTCAGAGGAAATTATTTCTCGTTCGACAACAAACAGATGTTGCTAACAAATAGGTTTCATTGCTTGGAATTTTCTTCAACTGAAAAGCAATCGATTGTATACTATTTATGTAGCACCGCCAGCGTGCATGGTGCTTTACGTACATGCTGCCTGGGGAGAGACCTGTCTTTTTACGCTCTATTTTGGTGCCTGCTTAGGATTGCAAAAACAGGAGAATCGTCAGACACACGACAGGTCATAATACATGTCTGGTGCTCTTGGCTTGCTGGCAATTTTGCAGACCTGCATTACATTGTACGCTTTTGCTGATCAGAACTACAGTCAACCCTCCTTATCCACGGGGGTTCAGTTCCGAATCCCCCCGTGGATAAGGCAAATCCGCAGATAATTAAACCTGCTGATTAAACTTTTTTTAAAAAAGGTAAAAAAAAAAAAAGCTTTTCCTTACCTTTGCACAGCAAACTGCTCCATTTGCAGGGCTGGAAATAGTGCTCTGGAAGTGACTTCCGGGTCATGCAATTCCATCCCTTGACCTGCCTCAGAATGCATCATGAATTGCACCTTGGGGCAAGCCAAGGCTAAGGGGTTACGTGACCTGGAAGTGGCTTCTGGAGCGCTGTTTCCAGCTCTGCAGCCTTGCAAATGGAGTGGTTTGCTGCGCGAAAGTTAAAAAAAACCATGCTTAAAAAAACTTTTTAAAAACTTATTTTAATGTAGATCTGGCATCCTTTGTCATCCGCGGATACTGAAATCCATGAATGGCTAAACCGTGGATGGTGAGGGCTCAGTGTACCTACTTCTGAGATGGATGAACTTGTCTACATGATGATTTATTGGGAGTTATTGCTGAATTGAAGTGGATATATCCAGAAGTGGATATATCCAGAAGTCAATCTCGATAGTCTGAATGATGGAACATTTGAATACCTGGAAATTGCTGTAGGTAGCAGTATTGGTTGTATTTCAGTACCTCAGGACATTGTGTTTCTGGAATAAATGGAATGTTCAGTATATAGTTGGGTTAGGGTTACCATTCCAGAAGCTATTCCTGAGATCCCCCCCCCCCCACACACACACACCAACATAAAGTAATGTTGGAAATTCCTGGAGGCCCTGTTAAAAATATCCAAGATGGCTTTCAGTAGTCACTTGGAGATGGATGCTGATTTCTGGAGACTCCAAGCCAATTCTGGAGGGTTGGCAACCCTGTGGGGTATGGCTCCCATTGGGTATGGAACCTATTTGTGACCTCATAAGCTGAATGCTGAGGAAGGGCAGTTTCTAATTCATGTGTTTTGCTGGAAGAGGTGTGGTTTGTTGAACCTTCAGACCTGACTCCATTAAGCCGAGGGTGGACCAGAGCAGAGGTAGAACAAGACGTAAGCATGCGTGATCCATAGCTAGCACAAGAAGCATTTGTTCCTAATGCTGCTTGTGCTAGCTACGGATCACGCATGTTACGTGTTGCTCAGTTTGAGCAATTATGAGTTGCTCAGTTTCACAAGCAAGCCTGACTTGGAAGCCTTTACAGGGGTCTGAGACATCAGGTAACTCTGATCTGGCCTATGGGTGTAAAGATGCTTTCTTATGGCTGAACTCCCTGCAGTTCCCTCCTTTGGTCAATATCGAGGGTTGGTGCCCAGTTTGAATGCCTGCCAGGTTGCTAGTTCAAGAAGACTCATCCTGGGCTTGTCCCGTAGCATCTAGCTTGGATTTTGTTTAAATCAGGGTGAATTTAACCATCTTCTCTGATATCAGTCCACAAGACAACAGGGGCAGTGGGTTTATTTATGATAGCCTATACTACTTGTGTCATCGTGCTAGCATGGGATTCTTTATTTTATTTGGCAACACTTTATATCCCACCTTTCCTCTCTCATGGCGGTGCCCAACAAAATCTATGAACAGCGGTGACAATAGCAGATTAAAACAACAAAATCGAAACTTACAGCAACTGAGAGAGCAATAAAAAGACAAATCCTCAAAGCAAATTCTCAAGGCAGCAGAGAACAAAATAAGCCAACGAAGCAGACAAAATCTCTCGACCCTGCCCCCGGCTACAGAGAGCAAATACTGAAAGTCTTCAGCTTTTGCCGAAGGAAAAAAAAAAGAATGCTTCATGAAACAGACGTGCTACCCAACTTTCATAATACCCATGGCTGGCCATCTGGGGGCCATTTTGCTATCTGTCACCAATTGGTAGCTGTAGAACCTTTCCCAAGTTTTTTGATGATATGAAGGTACAAATTGACATCCCCTTAATTTCAGGGGTCTTTTTTCTTTTACCTGCCAAGCAAATTTCTGAACAGTTTTATCTTGAATTAGATGGTACTCACTAGGGCAGGGGTTCTCAACCCCTTTCTGGCTGAGTACCACCTCCGGCGCCACCATTGCCGGTTACTTCCGGATTTCCAGGCTTTCAGAGACCAGAAAACACAGGCAGGAGCCTCTTGGGAGCAAAAGCATGCCACCAAATCATCGCATTGGAGCCGGGTTCCAGTGGTCCAACGGTCTGAGTACCACCAGCAGTCGGCCGAAGTACCACTGGTGGTACTAGTACAACTGGTGGAGAACGCCTGCACTAAGGCAATCATTGAGAACCCACCCACCCAGCCATAATGGAGTAAAATGTTTCTGGATGTAGCTTCAGAATCTCCCATTTGTGCTCTGCCTCCTTGCAAATTGTTTTGGATTCTCCGCACTGAAGGCAGTATGAGCTACAAGCAAGGCAAAATAGCAGAAGCCGCCTTTACAAGAATGCATGCATGCTGTGTGCTTTCTTGCCATTTCCAAAGAAAGAAAACACACTATCAGAGCAAGCGAATCTCTTGGGAAAGAGTGGAATGTGACATGGGGCAGACTGGTTCAATTTTCACTCCCTCTAACACACCTGACATGATGCCTGAGCTTTGAATAATTAAAACCTGAGAGTGTGTAATACTGCCAAAAATTTCATCAACTATTTTGACATATATATAAGAAATAATTAGACATCTCTCACTTCAAGGTATCTTAAAAATAGACAAGGTGTTGTTCACTTTGCATCTCACACTTCTCCCATCAGAGAGAGCCAATGACAATTTTTGCTGAACATCTACATATTGGAATGTAAATGTATTCATATCTGTATATTTCAACACAACGGACTGACTTTAAAAAAAAAAGCTTCTTCAGGAGAATTATCCTCAAAGCACGGGGCTACACAACTCTGCATTAGTTTGGAGCTTCTTACCGTGCAATCTTATCTGGTCTACTCAAAAGTAAGTGCACATAGGATTGCAGCCTTAAGGAAGGATTTGCTTGAAGCATGGAGTAGAACTTTTAGACAGGCATAGATCTTCTTACTATCTGCATCTCATGTTGTTGGGGTTAAGCCTATGACACACTACATGCATCTGGCTGCGACGGCTGGAAAATCCCAGTGTGCCTTCATTTTTACAAGATCACACCGGAACACAGGAGAGCAGTGTTCCGGTGCATGCAAAGTTGAACAAGTTGAACCAATGAGAGGCCACGTTCTGTGTTGTGGGGGCGGGACGAGAGGAACGCATTGGGCCAATCAGAATTGAGTCTGAAAAGACTCGATTCTGATTGGTTAACAGAGAGTGGGGGGCGGGGCGGGACAGGACATCTTATTCTTCTCAAATCCACAGGTCCGGTGTAGACAGGAGCATTGCGGCACGTCGGCTACTCTAGCAACGCACCTGGACGTGATACAGCCAGACGCGTGCGGTGTGTCACAGGCTCTATGCTGGCAAGCAGGGTCCCAGCAATGCCCAGGACCATAGCCCAAGGCCAAGGCAAACCCAAATAAACTTAAGTTCTGAAGTGAGTTGGACATTGTTTGCAGAACGACGCCCCAAGAACCCTAGACAAAGAAGCCTTACCTGGAACTGTATGCAGGCAGTTGGTTAGACACGGTTCTAGTTTTTAGCAGGGAAGCAGGCTAGGCAACATGGCCCAGCATTAAGAAATCACGTCAAGAAAGAAGCTTTCATAATCCGCGGGAAACTAAAATGCTAACGTAAGAGCAGAGTCTTATCAGTGAGACAAGGTGACGTTGTAACGCCTCTAGATGGTACAAGCGTAGCGTCATCATATCCTCTGTAGAATGAAATATCCTCTCTGCAAAGTAGCCTTTCGTCCAGTGATTGGGACACAGAGTGTAATTGCGCATTGACAGAAGTGATTAAGTAACTATATCATGTGAGCCCATGTATTTTCCTTTTAAAATGGAAAAAGAAATGCTGTTGCAAGAGATGTAGATCAGAGGGGACAAATTAGCATTCAGCAAACAAATAGTTCAGACATGCCTTATGTCGAGAATAGTGATAAAACTACAAAAGTTAGCAAGACTTGCTTTTGAAACCTAAAGCAGAGCTCTATTGGGAAAAATGGTTAAAAAATATGGGGCAAAATTCAGCCCTAAGCATGAATAACCAAATCTCCCCTTTGGTTTCCTTGCTTGCGCTGGTGCTGAGAGTCTGCCTCTGGAATGGTATTTTCAGCATTTTGATTAAGTGATAATGAGGGGAACAAAATGTAGCACAATAACTTTGGAGCTGTAATGCAAGGAAATATATTCAGCACAGGCGCTCCTTGCTCTTCAAGATCGTGGAACTTATGTTTTATAAATCAGAAATAATTCCTAACATCCATATATTCCGACTTCTAACGACTTGGCAGAATCGAGGAAAAAGTTCAATTTTCTTTTTAATTGGCTCAGATAATTGACCGTGGGCTATAATGATTAAAGAAAAAAACACCAGGTACGGGGTGCATGTAAAGGGTCAGGAATTGGACCCTGTTGAATTGAGGGACCATAAGGACTCTATGGGGGGGGAGCATTCAACTTCCCTTTTCTCCTGAAATACTTACAGTAGGGCTCCCGTATCTGTGGGGGATAGGTTCCCCGCCCCCCCTGCAGAAAACTGAAACCGTGGAAAAGCCCGATTTCCATGGTCTGCATGCTAGAAAGGCTCAGCCCAAACATTAACAGGAAGCAGGAAGTTAACATTCGGGCTGAGCCTTTCTAGCATGTAGGCTGCTTGTCTGCTTCTGTGCTATAAGCAGTATGCTTATAGCTTTTTGTGAAAGCAAGACACACAACTGCTTGGGGCCACAGTTAAAACATAGAGAAAGGTAAGGGGCACGGGGGGGGGACTGCGGAAAACTGAAACCACGGTTATGGGGACAGCAGATACGGGGGTTCTACTGTATTGGGATGAGGATGTGGGGGTAATGGGAAGACGGCAAGTGTATGCCTCAGCCTGAACAATACCGCATGAGAAAAGAAGTTTAGATGGCCTTTGTTGAGGTTTGGAAATGAACCTGATGAATTTACAAGCCAGAACAGAAAAGCAATGCAGTTAGATTCACCCTGCAGTGAATCACCAGTCCAAGTCCTAAGTACTTGAGCACTCACATATGTAGAATGAGGAGTAAGGGAGGTTTCAGGCTTGCTGAATAGCATTCAGTCCCAAAACTGAGTCCTGCTGTAGATCTTTGTAGATCAGCCTACAGTTTGTTTTACCTTGACGAAGATGTATTATTCAGGGATGTATCTAAGTAACTAGGTCACGAGTGCGAGTGCGAGTACGAGTCATTTTTGCAAGAGTGCGAGTCCGAGTGCGAGTCAGTGTCAACATTTTGGGGCAAGTACGAGTCAAGTGCGAGTCATTTTTGCACGAGTGCGAGTCGAGTACGAGTAAGGCCAGAAACCACGAGTCACAAGTCACGAGTCGAGTCACTTTGGGGAAAATGGCTTTTTCCCCTGAAAATGGGGTGGGTGGGTGTCTGTGTGTGGGGTGTGTGTGTGGGGACCTCTGAGATTTTTACAGCACCCACTTGGCTCCCCCTATGCCCTTTCCCTCACCTCTCAGTCTTGTCACCATCCATCTGGTTTGGGAAAAACAAGCGTGTCTACATTCAAACCATTTATTATTCCCTCCCTGCACCTTCCCCTTGCTGAGCCAAGCATCCCTTGGGCTTGGAGTTTTGGTCAATGAGGAGGAACTGCTGCGGCAGCTTCGCCTTCCCTCACTCCTCCCCACCCCTTGCGCTCGGAGTTGTGACCAATGCCAAACAGACAGCAACAAAAGGGGGGGGGGACTCAGAGCCAGGCTTTCCCACCCCCTTGAAAACCCTTCCTCTCTGCTGCCCTCCTCCTCCGAGGTCTCCACTGCGCCTGCCTGCCTGCCTGCCTGCCTGCCTGTGTTGATGCCGGCCATTAAAGGAAAATGACTTGGAAATGGCAAGTCGTTACCCCCACGAGTGCAAGTCAAGTACGAGTCCCGTGGGTCACGAGTGCGAGTGCGAGTCAGTGGGTCACGAGTACAAGTACGAGTACGAGTCAGGGAAAAAGTGGCTAAGTCACACTTGCGAGTTGAGTCATTTGACTCGAGTCCCCATCACTGGTATTATTGTATTATTATTCCGTCTGGCATTCGAGGAAGGAGGAGCTACCTGGGACCATATATTACTTTTGCTGCTGCTATATGCTGTTTTTTAATTTTAATCTGCTCTGTACCTTCTTTTAATTGTAATTATATTTTAGTATTTAATTTTACTTGTGGATAGTTTTAATGGGTTTTTAATGATGTATTAGTTGTACACCTCTTTAAATTTTAGAAAAGTGGTATATAAATCTTTTAAACAAATAAATAAATAAATAAATTGTAGATCAGTGGTTCCCAACCTGTGGTACACTTACCACTGGTGGTACTTTGAGCGACTGCCGGTGGCACGCAGCAGACTGGTCATCTGGTTTTTCAATCTCTTGTCAGCCTGACTTGCACTTGAAAGCATCTCTGACTTGCTGGTCTTGCCTTTTGGAATGCTGATCCCCCAAGCAATCAGCTGCTAGGAGGTTGTTGTTGTTTATCTGCCATTCGGATCTCTCTCTCAGCTGCTTTTGCTCCTCATTTCCGATCTGTACTGTTCCGTATTGCTTCCTGTATATACTACATTGAGCCACTAGGTGGCACAGGCAAGAAGGAGCAGGCAAGAACAAAGTTGGCAAGCCTTTTATTTCCTGTTTCTTTTCTTTCTATTTTATTGCTGTTTTTGAGCAAGTTGCTCAAATTGCTGTTTGTCGAGATTCAAATCAATGTGCATGAATGGGGGTGGGAGGAAGCAGTGAAACATAACTGTCCTGGGGAATGATAGGCCAAAAATGGTGAGACTGAGGATGCATGATATTGAAAAAAACAGCAGCAGTATCTTAATTGCTGCATTTGCTGACACTATCACCTATCTAGTGCACATATTTATTTAAATTAAATATTATAAATTTAATTTATTTATTTATTGGCGGAGGTGGTACTAAATTTTTTTGACTGTGACAGGTGGTACACCTGGCGACAAAGGTTGGGAACCTCGGCTGTAGATGAATTGTTTCCAACTTGGGGTTAGAGGCAGCCCCACTCCTCCCACCGTCGTTGTCCTCCTGCTGTCTGGAAGGCTTCCTTTCCTTGTGAAAGGCCATTTTCAGACCCCCTTGCTCTTGTGACTTTTTGAGCATTTAACTATTTTGTTCCTGTGGGAGGGCTTTGCAAATATTCAGCTTTCATTGGGAGGCAGATTTTGTCTTCCCTTTAAAAGCAGTATGTTTCTGAATATCTAGAGAGTCCTCTAAGTATGCAGAAACTCCACTTTGTCTATGGGTGGCTCAATTTCACTGCTGTATTTGTTAGCATGGGTTCACAAACTCTGTTACTAGCGGGAATGGTGGAAAAATGGTGAATATGTCCTCTGCACTCAATAATAATAATGTAATACCGTATTGGTTTGAGTATAAGACTCACTTTTTTCTCCTAATTTAAGTTTTTAAACTAGGGGGTGCGTCTTATAATCAGGCTGTTGCAATTTAATGCCAGTGATTTAATTAAAAATTTTTAATAGCACCAAACGTTAAGGGTGCGTCTTATAATCAGGTGCATCTTATACTCGGAACAATACGGTATATTATATTATAATTAATAATACATCTTCATCAAGGTAAAACAAACTGCCAAGAAAAGTGAAATTCTGCCACCCATATGCAAAAATATAACTTAAATTAATTTGCATATTGTTCCTTATTTTGCATACTTTACATTCTTTTTTTGTAGTCCTACAGAGAGATAAGGAAGTAGGTGACCCTCTGAGTAACCCTCTGTGCCCCGCCTGGTCAGCCCCACCTCTACCTTCTGAACTTCACACAAGCGTTGCCTACAATCCAGTTTGGCAGTTAGTTTCAGCAGGAGTCATTTTAGAACTGAACATAGGAGAATGTCTAGAAACCGTTGTTAATACAGTATATCTTAACGTTCATAAAAGCATGATAAAGAAAGTAATCTACTCTCTACAAATCTACAACATTAGAGCATGTCTTCTTTTGTAAGGGGCATTCCTTATTTGAAACTCAGTGTTAGCGCTGCTCCAGGGCATATCAATTATATATGTTTTAAATTACAGTGGATGTTTCTTATTAGAGCTGAAACTAGTTTGCAAAACCCCCCCCCCCAATGTTCTTCTCCAAATTCATAATGAAAATTCATTATTTTCTAGCCCTCCACTCTCCTTTCCTCCACACTTCCTCTTCTGCTCTGTCCTTTTCCCAATCCAGGGAACAAGAGGAGCAAACTGGCACATCCCCAGGTAAGGGGGGGGGGGACACCTTACCAAAGATGTTGCACCTGTGCATGCAACAGTTCAAGAAAGATAACTTGCAAAATCTTTTAATGCACTACTTATAATTTTTGTGATGAATTCACCAAATTACTAACCCTCTTCTTTATTACAAAAGACTGCAATTTGCAGGATAAAAAACCCATTATACCTGGCTCTAGCTGATGCAATCTGATGCCGACCATAATTTTTAGAAATTAGTATTTTGGGGGGAATGCAGGAAGAAAAACACCCCATTTTATGAACTGAAAGAATCCATTAGTGTAATAAAACTTTCCATGAAATGCCAGAGTTGTTGGTGTTTCTTTAAGACTATCTACTGGTATATAATTATTTTGTCATAATAGAACCTACTCATTATGAAACGCACATTAGGCATCTAATGCATGTCCTCTAAAACAAATGTATGCTTTTTGATATGGTTTCGGGATGAGGAAAAACGAGAACCTGAGAGAGCACCGAGTTTTCACCATACGCAAATAAAATTGATGCTTTTATTGGAGGATAAAGAAAAGGTGGTGGAGTTAATTGCATACACTTCCAAGTCGCTTTAGAACTAGCTGCAGGAAATTAGCTGTTGTGCGAAAACAGCATGAAATGTAATTCAGAGCAGCTGTCTAATTTATCAGCAAGAATAAACTGCTCATGTTCTTAAACTGTACTCAATTACTCGGTCCACCTTTTTCTGACCTGTTCAGCCGGCTAATATTTGCTTAAATCTAAAAGAAAGTTTGCAAGCCTTTTTACGGAGTGAGCCGAGAAGCTCCTTTGAGTCTCCCCTTGCAATACTCATTTCATTGGTGTTTGAATTTATATCTAGTTTTGTACCCATGGGACATGTGCTGTGTAATCAATCCATTTTTTTAATCCTACCCTTCCTCTAAGGAGCTCAGGCTGGCATATGTGGTGTGTGTGTGTGTCTCACAGCAGCCTTGTGAAGTGGAGAGAAGGTAACTGGCCCAAAGTGACCCAGGGAACTTCATGGCCAAGTGGGGATTTGATGCTGTGAATATTATATTCTGTCAAGTAGGATTGGATCACAGCAATGATCCACTCCTTCCCCTTCCATGAACATTGCCACATATGCAGAAGCAAGACACAAGTCACCTCCCCCATCAGCCCCTGTGCCAGGGATGTGGATCAAGTCTCTGACTCAAAGTCTCAAGTCAAGTCCCAAGTCTTTGCCCCCAAGTCCCGAGTCTTTGGTTACAGGTTCCTATCTATTTAATGGGGAAAACAGGTTTAAACCTGAATAAAATTCAACTTGTTATTAAAGGCTCCAAGTCTCAAATCGAGTCTTTTACAATCACCGAGTCAAGTCATTGACGTGACTTGAGTCCGACTGGAGTCTGAGTCAATAGACACATCTCTACATCACTGCCCTGTGCATACAGAACTCAGCACCCACATTGCTGCACCAATAGGAATACTGCTTGGCCTACTGCACCAATAGAAAGGCTGCTTGGCTGCAGAGGAGCTTGAGAGATGTAGTACGAGGGAAATAACGTACATTGCTGTCAAGAGTATGGTGCTTGTATGAGCGGTTATTTCCAAGTACTAAAATATCATCTGAACCATATGCACTGTTAAACCTAGAACCTTTTCCCACATTATAAGTAAAGCATGAAAATGTGGCTTGCTCCTTATTGGCTGAAAGTGAAAGCCCTCTGTGGCCTTTGCTTGCCATTCTCGTCTAGATGAGGAACACTTCGTGGAGGCTTTCAGTTCCATGCAAAACATTTCCCCTGGTTTGTAGAATAAACAAATTGGACCTTTTGGATCATAGCCATTATTTTACAGCTACAAGAAAATGCAGGTCAGTGTAGGAAATACAAAAGAAAATGCTGGATTACGCCCCCCCGTGTAATGCTGTTTTCTTTCATTATAATATCCTGTGTCCTCAAACTTTCTGTTTTACGAATTGTAAATAACAGCTATTTGACAGCAATATCAGAGTCATGGTGTGTTGGAAGCTGTGCCCAGAAGTAGAAAACATTTTGGTTTTTTAACTTATCCATTAATGTGCATGCTAGAGCTGTTATCTTCTCCGGCATCTATCAAGGAGCTAGCTGGGGGCAGCAGAGAGAGTAAATAAAGAATGCTGGAAGAAAATCATCCCCCGTGGGGGATCATTTAAAGTCACAGGGAAGTTTTGTCTTCCAAAGGCAACATCTTTGGTTCCTTTCATAATGCTGGAGACATTGAATTGCCTGTGGGAATTTGGTAGGTCCTCATGCAGCTGTTATTTCAGGCTATAGTCTTTATAACTAATGTTCATCCTCACTCATTCTCGCGCATCAGTACAAACAGCTTGTTCAGATCCTAATTTCAAGAAGTCACCTGTTGTTGTTTGAAGCTTGGGATCAGAACTCACGACAAGTTCAGAATAAGCTTGTAAACAGAAGCCAGGGTTAGGGTTATTTAGCATGCCCAGTGGGACTTCTGAACTCTTGTGACATAGCATGACTGGCTTTTGAAAGTCGTCATAGTTTCAAAAATGGGCTGCCATGTGGCATGAAGCGCTGCTGATCAAGAAACGCAAGCCCCAAATACTGTTGCGCATGAGGAACTAGTTTGGCTGCTGGCTATGGCTCACAACGTAAGATAATTTAATAGAGACCACAGCATTTCTGTCTTCAAAAATGGTAATGTGCAAGAGCTATTCCTACCAGACTTCAAGTGAAATGTATGCACGTATTCTTATAATTGCGCCCCCCCCCAAGTTCCTATGGAGAATTTTCTACCCTTCTCATTGCCTTGACATCCTAGAGACCAGTGATTAGCTGGAGGGGTGTTAGTTATTCCAGTTTTACCTTTAGAAAGAAATACTATAAATCAGTAGAGATCCCACCATCAACGGAATATGGTGGTAGTAACATTGATAATTGTGTTGAGTATTTGCACATGTGCATGCTTGTGTGCATGCACACACACAAGCTTCTTTTTATTGTTTCTTAGGAAGGAATTCATTTCGGTTAAACAATTTTGATTCTAGGTAATTGAAGGCTACCCATTTTGTATAAGCTACTGATTAGAGTCTTGGCTTCAAACTGATCTAAAATCCATGACATCGTGAAAATCTGGCAAAATGAAAGCATTTCAGGTTCCCATATTTGTTTTTATTATAGTAGCATTTGGTGCCAAATGAGGCATTTTAATCACTTTTTTAATGCTGAAATTGCTGGATTTTTTATTTTTATTTTTTTGGAATCGAAATGAGATAATTGGATGCAATGATTCATCTATGTGCCTGCAAGAGTGCATTTAGCCGTTTGGTAGATCAGTTACAGGAGCCCTGTGGAAGTACGGATTTATTTGTATAAGGCAAAAGGGATGGAAAATGTTTTCCTGGGCAGCATAATATTTAGTCTTCGAGTTTCATTGACTGGTAGTTTGGTACTCTGATTAAGGGAAATTAGAGTCATTGTCTTTTTTTGCACTCTGTGACTCCAGTTTTATGTTTTAGGTTACTCCATTGATTTTGACCACAGATGCTCCACTTTTCTAATTGAATTGCCCAGCACATTTTTTAAAGTCAGCCGCAGTATCCTAAAAGATATTTTCTTTTGGAGAATTAATTAAATTTGTTTCTACTTTCAAATTTAAGAAATTGACTTATTCCTGAAAAGGGAGGCTGTAGTGGTGGGGGGAAGAAAGACGCATTTGTGCATGAGACAGGGGTGCAACAAGTGACAGACGCTGGACCTGCCTATAGCAGAGCACTGTGGGTTTCAAAATGTGTTCCAGGGAACCCTAAAGTTCCTTGGATGCAAAGGGAAGATCAATAATGGCAGGAAAACTAATCTGTAAGATTACAGTAATCTGTAACGACATCATAATATTGGCCGTTTTTATTCTCAATCCCTTTTTTTAATTATCCCAAGCATGGAGTTGGCCACCTTCACAGCCATCGCACACTGGGTCGACACTTTCATCGACTTGTCCACCAAGATCTCTCTCCTCTGATACAGTGGCCGTTTTAAGGGACAAGTTGCATATTTTTTGTCAAAAGATCAGCAACTTCATTCTTGAGTTCCTTCAGAACTCTTGGGTGCATGCCATCTGGGCCCAGTGACTTATTGATCTTTAATTTGTCAATTAAGTCTGAGATGTCTTCTCTTTTAACCTCTATTTCACTTAATTCTTTAGTCAGGAGTGGCCGTTCAGGCAGTGGTATTTGCTCGAGGTCTTCTGCCGTGAAGACAAATGCAAAGAACTCATTTAATTTATCTGCAATCTCTAAGTCGCCTTTTATCACCCCTTTCCCTCAATGTCCAGTGGGCCAACCGCTTCTCTGACAGTTTTCCTGCTTCTAACATATTTGAAGAAGTTTTTATTATTCCCATTTATGTTGCCTGCCATACATTCCTCAAAGTCTTGCTTGGCCTCCCATATCATCTTTTTACATTTCTTTTGCCATAGTTTGTGTTCCTGCTTATTTTCCTCATTAGGGCAAGACTTCCATTTACGGAAAGAAGCTTCCTTGCCCTTTATGGCCTCTTTAACTGTGCTTGTTAGCCATGCCGGTACCCTCCTGGACTTGGTCGAGTCCTTCCTCCTTTGTGGTATACACTCCAGCTGAGCCTCTATTACTGTTGTTTTAAACAGCCTCCATGCACTCTGGAGAGATTGGACACTTCTTTCTAACCTTCCCTTTCAGCTTCTTTCTAACTAGTCTCCTCATATTAGGGAAATCCGCCCTTCGGAAGTCAAGGGTTTTCGTGTCAGATTTGCTTGGCATTCTCTCCCCGACATGCATGGCGAAACAGATCGCAGCATGGTCACTGTTCCCCAATGGCTCGGTAACATTTACCTCCCTGACCAGGTCCTGAGTACCACACTATCAAATCCAGAGTCGCCTGTCCTCTGGTCGGCTCCATAACTAGCTACTCTAAGGCACAGTCATTTAGCATATCCAGAAATCCTGTCTCTCTTTCATGACCAGAGCTTGAATTGACCCAGTCGATATGAGGATAATTGAAGTCCCCCATGATCACAACCCTGTCTCTCACTGACATCTCTCTGATTTGTTTCCTCATCTCGAGGTCCCCTTCAGGTTTTTGATTTGGATTATGATAACATACCCCCACTGTTACATCGCTCCTTGAGCCTGGTAATTTAACCCACAGTGATTCTATGGTAGCGTTCCAAGAGGCATATCCAGAAATTCTGTCTCTTTCATGACCAGAGCTTGAATTGACCCAGTCGATACGAGGATAATTGAAGTCCCCCATGATCACAACCCTGTCTCTCCATCCTTGCTTTCGAATTTGAAAAGCCTGAGAAGCAGGCAGAGGAGGAAGTGTCTGGAGGGTAGGGACAGTGGTGACCTAGAAGAGCATCTTCCTGAAAACACCCTAGGCCACTGTGTCCCCTCCATATGTTTCTTGGAGAAGCTGGAAGAATAGCGAAGAGGAAGCAGCGACAGTGGTTTTTGGTGCTGGGCCTGCATTTGTGTTAGCTCTTGGCCTGGAGGAGCTGGCAGCTGAATCACTTGCTCATTCTTGACCAGGCTAGACCCAGCTGAGTGCTATGCAAGTGCCCAGCCTGGAGGCGGCTGTGGTGGCAGCTTGCTCACCCTCTTGCTAAACGGGCATTTGAACCATTCAGCACCAGTGGCTGTCCCCACCTCTAGGGTCCTTGCACATGAGCTGCTCCTTGTGTTGAATGCACTGAGAGGTTGAACCTAAGCAGTGCAGGATACATAGGAGGCAGTGGGCAGGTGTAGGTGTGTACAGGACTCTCCAATCCACAGCCAACTTCAGTCCACTGCCTGAAGCAGCTGCTTCATCTTGCCTCGTGGCTGAGCCGGCCCTGATGGCAGATGTGACGAGGTTCCTTTAACGACTCAGCTGATAATGTGAAAAGGGGTCCCTGACGGTTGAAAGCTTTAAGACCACTAACCGCCCAATCATACCCAACTACAGGTGTCCCCCATTTAACTCTGGATCGCTCAACGATGATCCGCATATACGACGGAGGAAGACACGTCAGTTTAAATCTTCAGCTCCTCAGCTGTTTCGCGCTAGACAAGGGCTTGGATGTTCAGCACTGTGATTAAAGCCACAGCGCTGAACATCCAAGCCCTTATCTAAAGCCCCGCTTAACAACGGTTTCACTATACGACGGATTTCCCAGAACGTATCCCCGTCGTTAAGTGGGGGACACCTGTATACGTGGCTGGCCTAAATGGCTGGCCACTGTATCCTAGGCCCATTGTGTCCTGCCCTGGTGCGACCTGGGCGCACCTCGGGAGAAGGGTTCCCCTGCCCGCCCTCCCCACGCTCCCTGCACCAGCACTCACATATGTTGGCCGGCACGGGTCCAGATATGTTGTGTAGTGAGTGGTGCCAGCCTCTGCGCTGGCGCAACTTACTCTCCAGGTGCTTTACGGCATGTTTTACAACACCCTAGGTCAGCAGAGCGCTCACTCTGTTGGCCTATAGTTGTGCAGGATTGCGCTGTGCTGTTGGAGTCAAGCAGGCACTTCTGGGTGCCTTTTCTGTGCTTTGGTTCCGCTTCGTCCCTGATTTGGTAGAATATGGGCCAAATTACGCGAGACCCAGGACGACTTCATATGAATTGCAGTGTGCACCACTCATACTTCAGGCTTTGATATGTGGCACACTTGGCCAAAGAAAAGTTGGCCATCTCTGAGTTAGCGGTCTGAGAGATCTTTGACATGTGAGAAGGGTTAGCACTAGAGATTTTGACAGGATTATTTCTAAGGTTTTTTAAATGCCTCTCCTGTGCAGTATTCAGCCGTCCTTGAGAGGATTTGTATGAATCAAATGGAGGACTTCACATGATTCTCTTCCTCTTCGGTTGTTAACATTCACCTACTCCAAATCTTTGCAGTGGTGCTGATGGCAGGCTGGTGAATTGTGAATTGTGTTCAAGAGTAAGCAACTCTATGAAATCTTCCCCTCCAAAGTATAGCTTCTGTGTAATTTCAGGGATCAGCCCTCATGGTATTTTGTTTGAAATAGTTCATCTATTCATCACACTTTGGAGCTACATGTGTGGGAAGCACTTGTGAACAGTGTTTGTGGAAATGGATGAAACCGAATATAAGTGAAGGGTGTAAAATAAGGATTGCCCAACGTCTGCTAAAGAAGCCAAAGGGGGAAATGAGATCAAGACCAATTTGGTGCATTGTAACTTCCACCCATAGTGGAAGAGCCCGGTAGTGCTGAGATATGGAAATCAAATCGGTCAAGGAAACATTAAGTAAATGAAGAATAGAATCTGGCAAGGCAGTGTCAAGCATTGATAAGGCTAGAGAGGTGACATGAAATAAAGGCAGTCCAAGCAACAACTGGGTTTGTGACACTCTGTTTTTAGAGTAGTACATGTGGAGTCCTTACATGTGGGCAACAAAATGTACAGTCAGACAGCTTCTCTCAAGGTGGCAATAGCGTCACTAGGGGAATGCGACTGGTGCAGGCCGTGCTGGTGCGACACTCCATATGGGGTCACACCAGCGACTCCCAGAGGCCTGGAGTGGTGAGCTCTGTGCTCAGCTTCGGTTAGGCTCAAATAGCGGCACCCTGGAAGCAATTGGTGGTGGCGTGACGATGTCATCACATCACCGCCAACCTACTTCCAGAACGCCGAGCCTTTGCGAGGTAAGCTCCGCACCGGGTGGGGGCTAGCCTCACTATGCTGCTGCAAGGTGGAGCTTCTGGTTGTGAGGATACTGCATATTCCTAAGGTCTACCCATTGTGGACTCGCCTTTGACTCATGGTTAAGCTGACAAAGGGCAAGGGCGTGTAGTCAAATTCAGAGACAGTTTATTCTTTGGGGTCTGTTTGCTTTTGTCATCAACCCAAGCCTTTGGGTTCAGATCAGTTACAAATCTAAATTTGAAGAGATGGATGAATGAATGGATCTGCTAATGAAACATTAACCTCTGCTTGCACCCAGCTTGGGGGGGGGGGTTGCACGTGCGCGCATCCACGCATGCATGTGTGTGCCTGTTGGACTAGTTAATATAAAAGCTCCTCAGTGTTAAGTAAAAGTTTTTGGTATCTGTGGGCTTAAGTGCCAGATGAGAGATTTATAACCAAAGGAGCACTTTTCACCGAAGCATGATGAACAACAAAGACACTGACAGTATTAAGTGCCGGAGTTTCTCTTTCCTTCATTGATTTTTATTGTGTTTATTGTTTTGCTCCCAGGCATATGTATTTTCATTTTCCATTAGTACAGCCAATACTCTCTCTGGAGAGTGGAGCTGACATAAGTAGCACCCATTTCATTAAAAATGGCTCCCTCTACACATAACACAGCCTCTGATTATTAAAAAAAACACACGTTTTTTTTAAATAGGAAGTTGACATTTGTTATTAGGCCTCAAAGCTATTAAGTTTTAAATGCCATTTTTTTTTCATTAGACAGGCTTTACCGTTTAAATCCTTGGCTCAAGTTTTACGGCACTGTCTTTTCTCGGAGGCTTTTGTTTGGACTTCAGTAGACTTTTAAGTTTCTTTTTACTTGACTGTTAAGGTATTTAATCCACATTCCAAATGGGGAATATGGTAGCACTAGAGCTGTTGGGAAGGTATTTCTTATGCCCTGATTTGTACCTGAGGAAAGGTTGGGTTGGGTGTGGGGCTCAAGCCCATCATTCTGCACTCCCCCTCACCATTCCGCACTGGTCATTCCACACTCCTCCTCACCATGGGGCTGGAGGGGAGTGAAGAACCAGATCCTGATTTTAGTTGAACATGGGATCTTGCCCTTCTTGTGAGCCAAACGCTGTTAGAAAGTTGGTATTATCTTCCCGGATTAGAGAGCTTCTGCATTCAATGGACATGGATTGTCCTGGTTCAATTGCTCCCTCCTTTCTGCCTGAGGAGAGAGGGGGAGCATGCAGTGCCCAAATGTCACATTTCTCGGCTCAGCACAGTTTTTAAACATTTATTTATTTATGGAATTTATACACCACCTTTTCTTTACAGACTCAAGGCGGTTTGTATAGGCAGGCAATCCTAAACCCCATTTTTAAGGTGTTTTTTTTTAACAAGTATTGTTCTATGTGAGAACATAGAACCCTCAATTCCCAGATGTTTCCTTTCAAAATGCAGCTACTGTACGCAGTAGCAGTGCTTCTGCCTTCCAAGCTTTTTGCCGCAGCTGCAGATCTCCCTCAGTCGGTTCTCAAGGTGTTTTCCATCTTGCCAGCTAACTCCTCTGCATTCCACACACTTCACACTCTCACAGTGCCTTCGCAAGATCTGTCTGCGGCAGTGGTCCCCCTTCCAAGTGATGACCAGGGCTGAACCTGCTTAGCTTTCTTCAGGCAGGGCAACAGCTCAACCTCCAGGCCACACCTCCACATGATTTCCCATCTCCTCGATTGCTCATCTGTTTATGGAACAAAGAAATAAAAGTTGAGAATTGTTTAGTTGATTGAATGCTTAGCATCTTTCAGTTCCCTTTAAGGTCCAATAAGCACTTACCTGAACTCAGTGGGGCTTACTTCAGAGTAACCATGCCTAGAACCACACTGTAAATTAGTCCAGTCTTTCAGTTGCCTGGAAGAACAGCTTGTGGATCCAAGCCTTCCTACCTCCCCCCCCCCCCAAGCCCTGAAGTACAGCGTATGAGGAAGAACAAATATGTAATGTTCTAGAAGTGGGCAGAGAAAGCTTACATAAAATTTGGTGACTTAGTAGTGGTGCTGCTTTTTGTTGACAGCAGTATCAGAGTATACGCCCAACTACCCCTGTTCAGGAGGGAGGGTTCCTGTTTCCTAATTCCTCTCGTTGGTCTTTGTTCTTCCCTATTGAGGATTCTTTGTTAAAACTTTGTTTATGCATTGGTTGGTGGTTTTGCTGTGTAGGGCTCAGCTCCCAATTGCAGGTCTCTGCAGAGGTGTAGGAAGGGGGGCTGGGGGGCGGTGGCGGTCTGCCCCTGGGCAGCAGAGGGGCAGGACTCACCCGCAGCGGCAATTTCGGCGGCGGCATTTGCGCCGCTTTTTTTCAGATTTATTCGGCCTACGTAGACTTCCGAAGGCCTCCGGAGACTTCCGGCGGACAGGGAATGTGCTTCCCCGCCCGGCTTCTAGGGTATGATTTCGACCTCTTGGAGGCCAATGACGTCACCCAGCGGGGGCGAGACTTCCGGGTGACGTCACCCCCAGGGGCGTGGCTTCTGGGAGGGGCAGCAAATTGGTCCGGGGCAGCGTTCCTACCCCACTGGGTCTCTGGAAGTCAAACCTCTGCAAGTGCAACTCTACGCATATTTACTTTGAAGTACCATATTTATCGGCGTATTAGACGCAGCGACGTATAACACGCACCTTACTTTTTGCCCTGCTGTTCAAAGAAAAAAGTTTTAAAGCATTTTCGTGGCACTTGGCCGCTTACCGCATTGTTGTTTTGCACCTCCAATCTTCGTCCCGCGTTGCCGGCTGCATCATGGCCCTGCCAGACTGCCCCCACTCAGCAGCTCAAAGACGCTGCACCTTCGCTTCTTCTACGAGCCTCCCAGACGCTGAGAATCTGTACGCGACTACAAAGCTCTCCAGAAACATCCGAATTACTCAGATGTTTGCGGAGAGCTTGCAGTCACGTTCAACGCCTGTGCGAAGTTCCCAGACTCTGGACGTGACTGCAAGCTCTCAGCAAACATCCGAGTTACTCAGATGTTAGCTTTGCAGTCGCGTACAGCATCTGAGCGTCTCGGAGGCTTGTAGAAGAAGCGAAGGTGCAGCGTCTTTGAGCTGCTGAGTGAGGGCAGTCCCGCCGGGGCTGCGATGCAGCCAGCAACGCGGGACAAAGATTGGAGGTGCAAAACAACAACGCGGTAAGCGACCAAGTGCCATGAAAATGCTTTAAAACGGCCAGGGGGGGGGAAGGGATTTTTTTAGTATCGGCGTATAACACGCACCCTACTATTTAGACAAAAAAGTGCATCATATACGCCAATAAATACGGTAGATGACAGTGGGATTTACTCCCATGTAAGTGTGCATATGATGGCAGCCTGAGTGGGGAATGAATGCATCCTGTCTAGTCACATGCAAGTAAGTCAGGTATATGAGCAGCAAGGCACCAATACAGTGCGTATCCTGCTATTTTGCACACTGCAGGTAATTCTTTGTAGGACACGACCCCTGTTAACTGAGCAAAGAGGCACCTTTCTAAGTGGTGCTCTTTTTATATTTAAAATGGGGGGGGGAGCAACTGTCCCTATGCATAGCATCTTTTCTAATGGCTGTTTGCTGGCGTTTCTTCTCCATCTTAAAAGACAGTGATATTTTTCTAGTATGTCTCTAAGGAAAAGAATGATTGCCCTTGGGTTCTAAATCAGTGGAGGATAGACTACTGCAGGGAAGACCGGGGGAGGAAGGGGGGGAGAGAGAGAATGAATGAATAGGGGTGTTCCTAGCATGCCTCCCCTGTTTGCATCTGTGAAATGGTGATGGGTAGAACAGAGTCGGAGATAAAAGTGCGGCCTGAAAGCAAACTGCAGACAGTAAGGAATTCCCATGCCTAAGAAGAGGAAGAACAGATTGCAAAGGATATTGCAGGCTAGGCAGTGAGGTGAAGGGTTAACTTACCATGTCATCTTCGGCATGTCTGCTCAGAAATAAGTCTCATTAAATTTGATGGAACTTACTCCTTGGGAAAGCGTGTGGGATTGTAGCCTTAGGCTGCACTACCAGACATACTTACTTAGGAAAAAGTCCCATTAAACTCCTTGGAGCTTACTTCACCTTGCCTCGTGGCTGGGCCGGCCCTCATGGCAGATGTGACAAGGTTCCTTTAACGGCTCAGCAGATAATGTGGAAAGGGCTCCCTGATAGTTGAAAGCTTTAAGACCACTAACAGCCCAATCCTGCCTAACTATACACGGGTTGGGTTGGTTGGTTGGGCCACCAAGCTTTCTTAAGTTTTATTTAGTCTTTGAGGATTCAACTATGCTTTATTATTGTAAGCTGCCTTACTGCCATTTTATGGCAAAAGGCAGGGGAGAAATGTTGTAGTAAATACGTGTATGATACATACAACAATTGTACCCCCCCCCCAAAGCCTAATGGACCATTACTTTGTTGCAAAGCAGCCTGGTTTGGGGGGGGGAGGTTTGGAACAGAAATGCAACGGTGATGCTTAACCCCTGCAAACCTGCCATTCAGTATGCATAATTGGCAAACAATTGGCATAATATGCAAATTAGACTGCTTGGATTTGCATGAGTATCCTTAAGCATGATCTACAATGTAGCCTCAATTTTCTTTCTCATAGTAATGGGCTTGCAGCCCAGCCCAGGCCTCAATGAGACCCCAAACTCATTTCCCCATGCTTGGGCCCTGTGAGAAACCCATTACCAATCGATGCCACAGTACAGTTCTGTAGGGAAAGTATTGTATGAACAGGTTCCCAGTATAGATTGCAAAGGAGCAGCTGGGAGCCATCTATCAAACATCTATTGTCACTTAACCTCCATTGATTTCTCTCTGCAAGCCCAAATAAATTTCCTGAAGAGTTTTAGCTGAGCAATCTCCCTGCTGTGTGTTAGTTTCATGTCTATATAAAGATTTTTTTCCCCTCATGGGGAAGCACAAAGCCATGTAATCCCCCACCAACAAGTTCCGAGTAGTACAATCCAGAAACCATTTTAACCACCTCATTTTCTGTTTCTGGGAAGTAAGCCTTGAATTGTCAACGATGCGATTTAGAAGCCAAAGAAGCGAGAGTGTGCACACTAAAATGTTTAGTAGTACAGCAAATTCCGATGTTGCATCCAGACTTAAAGAGTGTTTGACTGATCAATTTAGTGAAGTGCCTCATAGCGATTTACCACCATTGAGCCATGAGGTAAATGTGACATCAGAAAGATAGCTTTGAGGTCCAGTGGAATAGGGAATGTAGCTGTAATGCCCCCCCCCCCTCTCTCTCTCTCTCTCTCACACACACACACACACACACACACACACACTCCTGGTAGTTCATATTTCCATGTAATGAAGAAGAAGGCCACTGGCCCCAATTTTGTGAAGGAGGAAAAAAAAGCCACTTTGTTCTGAGCTGGGAGGAATTCTCAAAGCATCAATTGCGAGGAACACAACAGAAAGTCTTCATGAAGGAAGTTTGTCCAGTGGCGCTACAGCCTAGTGTTGTGGGCGTAAATACTTGGGAGTCAGGAGGCCAAGGCACCAAGCCTCAATTCTGCCCATGGAGAGCGTGTGGCTGTGCTTCGGTTTCAGCAGCAGTATGCCTTTGAATACCAGCTGCAGGGGAGGAATGGCGGGTAAGGAGTCTGCCTTTTTGTCCGAGGGGCAGCTGGTGGGCAACTGTGGGTGACAGGATGCTGGACTAGATGCACCTTTGACCTGATCCAGCCGGACTTTTCTTCTGTTCTAAGTATCACTCTCAACTGATTGGCTGAAAGGCGCTACTCTGTGTAACCTATTTAATGTGGTAGCATATACTGTAATTCGTTGCTGCTAGAAATCTCTCCCAAACAGGGAATATGTTTAATGAAACAAACTCTCAAATGCCCATGCAGTGCGTCATTAAGATAGATACGGAATCACTTTAAGAACCCACAAGCTTATTTACATGGCTGGGGGTGTGTTTTCTCCGATGTTCCAGCATTTGCTTGGGGGAGGGGGAAGAACATAAGAAGAGCCCTGCTGGATCAGGCCAAAGGCCCATCTAGTCTAGCTTCCTATATCACACAGTGGCCCCACCAGATGCCTCAGGGAGCACACAAGACAACAAGATACCTGTGTCCAGTCTCCACTCCCTTGCACCTGGCACAGAGAAAACCTACTCCTACAACCAGGAGGTTGCCTTTCCTGTAGCTGACTGGTAAAGCATCTGTAGCTGACTGGTAAAGCACATGAATTGCATCTCAAAGGTCCCAGGTTCAGTTCCTAACATTTCCAGGTAGGGCTGGGAAAAGACCCCTGCCTAAAACACTGGAGAGCTTCTGCCAATCATTGTAGATAGCACTGAGCTAGGATGGACCAGTCGTTTTACTCATTGGAAGGCTTCTTCATCTGTTCGCCTTGATGTTTGTTGCAAAACGCAGCATCCTGAGAATTTCATGGAATCATAGAGTCGGAAGGGACCTCCAAGACCATAGAGTCCAACCCAGGCAGTCCACAACTTCAACATCTTTAGAGAAAAAGTTTGAAAATGCATGGATATTGTCAAGAGATGTTTCAGGATCTGTTCACGAGCTGAGAAGGATGTCCAGTGGACGGGATAGGGTGGGCTGCCTCTATGCCATTGAAAGTCAACCATGTTGCCAAAAGGGGCCCCCTCTTACCCATAGTTCATTACATGTTCATGGGGAACCTGGTGCAAAGTCATTCATAGATAACCTGATTCTGGGTCAGCATTTTGTACATAGTGGGGCAGCTCCTTTGCTTTGATCTATGGACAAGCCCTATTTTTGGAAGGAGACCATCTCTGGCCCATGGTACCCGACACGTTGATGGGAACCTGCTGCCTAAGTGCTACCCAAACCCCTATCTGCTGCATTCTGTTTATTGGCCATGCTAGAATGGGATGGAAAATTGGCAATTCATAGAATGAACACTGGAATATATCCTGAGAGGCAGTGATTCTTTCCCCCTGTCTATGCAACTGCAAGTCTTTAAATCTCAAGTGCAGTATTTTGCAGCTAGAAGGTGTCTTTTTTATGCTCTCTCTCCCTCTTCCTTTCTTCTCATTCCTCTCACATCCGTTCTCCCATTTATAAAGCCCTCCACTTCTAACTGTAACCTTTGCAGGATCATTGGGAGTGGTAAAGTTCTTGATCTTCAGGAAAGCAAGAGTACTGGATTGGGGTGTGTATGTGTTTCTTTGCATGATTGGAGTTGCTTAGCCGTTGGATTTATACCTGATTAGCACCCAGGGGCATGGCACTATTTTCGCACTTCTCATGCTGTGTTGTGGTGTTCCACTAAGAACAAGGAGAAACAGCCTTCCCTGAAGAATTTTGGTTTCATGTAATAGTAGCAGTAATAAAACAAATCTGCCTGGAAAATACATAATCAAGAAGCTCATGGAAGGTATTGTAATTTGTGAAGTGGTTTATCAACGTTAAAGGTAGAATGAGGACTGTATAATGGTGTTACTCGGCATTACGGCTAAAGATAGTAACGTTTTATACATGCACATATATTCCCCTTGAATATGCTGTGTAGGCTGCATATAACCTGAAGACTACTTAGTGACAAGGGACCATATATGAAACATTTATAATGTCAATATTTATGAAATGCATAGAGTAGCTTAGTGTAACAGGGACAAGACAGGATGGCTTTTGTAATAGCGTCCGTGTATCTTTTGGCATACATCACAACTCTTTGGAGATGGCAGAAACAAGGGCTACGGGCAAAGCGGCATAAGCAACGTTTTCTGGAGTTTCAGAAAAGTTTCACATGAAGTTCATTTCAAGTTGCTGTTAAACTTGAATAGTTTTCTTTTTTTTCTTTTGAGAGAAAAGGGAAACAATGATGACAACTTTTCAGAAGACCCTACTGAAAAGTGAACAAAAGTATATGAAACAAAATAATTTTTTAATATTTTTTTTGTTTTAGAAACCATGTTGGAAGTTTTTATCTCAGAGGGCTTAGGAACTGTTCTAAGATTCAGTCCTCCAAACAAACAAACAAAAAACAGCAACAACCAAGCAGCCCTGTTGAGAATTGGGCGCTTGGAAAAATAGGCAAACATGCCTTAAAATAAAAGTTCAAATGTATATAGTAAGTCTCAAATATTGAGGGAAGTTGAGTTTCAAAAACAGACTTTTCCTGAGTTTCTGTGGCCAAGTAGATTGTCTGTTTCTACTCAGGTGTGTACCCTGTTTCCTTTTTGGGGTTTACGAGTGGGCAAGTGGTAAACTGCGGTTCACTTCGAATTTGCTGGTTGCTGGAATTCTTGCAAGGAATACTGGCTTAGAAGGATTTTCTAGTCTGATCTAGCACAGCACTTCTTACATTCTCAGTGTGCATGTTCAGGACCATTGAACACAGACTCGCTGTGTTTTAAATGCTCACTAATCCTGATTATCCTTCCAGCCCCCAAAGAAGACACGAGACAAGCCACTTTATGGAGAAATGGTCACTTTATTTAATGTTTATAAAAGAAACCTGCAGAGGCAAACACTGGGGGTAACCTAACCCACCCCCAAAAGGCGTGCGGGCACTGGTCGGGGGAAATGGGCCTAGCCATCTTCCTCCCCCTGCTTGTTTTGGCGTCAAACACCCTGGCTCCAGGGCCCCCCGGACACAGCCCGGGGGAGCCTATCACAGCCAACCCCGAAGGGCTGAGACAGCGAAGCAGGTTTTGAGACCCATACTGGCCATGCCATTGATGGGCCTCACCTGCTCCAGCCCGGAGGTTTGCCAACCAGCCTCACTGACCCGTAAAAGTGTTGTTAATGAGCGGTCTTTGTGCACCTCCTCACCTTGCCGAGCTCACGGTGCACGTCGATCCCTATCAAGCCTTACCTACCCATACCCGCACACCACCTGCCACCTCAGTCGACGCCCGGTCCCACATGAGCTGGCCCGGCCAATCACAGGCCGGGCCTGTCGCGGCTCATCTCCTGCCTCCCTCGGGGGGGGGCAGGACAATCTCCCCGCACCGCAACCGGCGGCGAAGGGCCTTTATGCAACCTTGCTTTGAACATTTAAAGCACATTGGTGAATGTCATCCGACGCTCATCGGAGCTGGTTGAACTAACTTCCCTGAATTGGCCTGGAATACCAGTGATGGTGGTGCATGTCACCCAAGGAACTTGTACTGTGACTGTGCCTGCCCCCCCCCCAATCTACAAATGGGAGTGTTCTGCGAAGGGCCCTATGACATCTTGGGGTCTTCGGGGGATGTTCCCATTTGACTGGTGGGGAGAAGGAGCTGCCGCCTACCACTGGCAGTACGCTTGGGGGTCCCAGTGCAGGGCTTTGTCTCAGGGTCTCCAGCAACCTGGCGCTGATATTGGTGAACAGTCTACTACATGTATGTTTTCACATGCACACAGTCATACATTTTATAGTACAGGTTGAATATCCCTTATTCGGACTGCTTGGGACAGGAAGTTCTCTGGATTTCAGATTTGTCTGGATTTCGGATGTCCGGATAAATGGTAATCAATATATATATTGATATATATAAAGTCGACCACACAAGTCTGAAATCAGCCTGCTACTATTTCATAGTAAAAGAACCCCTTGTTTGGGGGTGGCCCAATTTGAATTAAAACACACACACAACAGAATGTGCTTTTGTGCCAGGTGCCATTGGCTACTACCAGAGTCTGATGTTGCGTGTTCTTAGACCATTCTGCTAAGAGAGGCAAAATGATTTGAGTAGTAGACCAATGTGAAAATAAACCTTATAGCATTGTCTGGTTTGGATTTGCTTGAATGACACAAGGTCGGGAAGCTTTTGATAAAAGCACACCTGCAATTACACTAAACCTGAGTGTGCAATCATACTCTCCTTTTGCAACAGTATGGTTACTGTATAATCACACTTCAGATCCTCTTCCTGTTTAGAGAAGGTGATCCAAAATATCACTTTTCTGCTTTTATGTATTATAATTGCACTTGTTTGTTTCATAGAGTTTCACAGCCAGGCACCCACATTCTAAACTACATTCTGCAGTATAAGATTAGACATAATGTATAACTTCCTGAAGTATTTTAACTGCGACTTAATACAGGCAGCCAGTGATCAAGTGGTAACCTTTGGCAATAGGCATTCAGCCATGTAAGGAGCAGATTCTCTGTAGCATTAAAGAAACCACTGTTCTGGAGTTCTCTAGCATTTCTGATTGGGTGCAGATGGGTTGTCAAATTCTTCTATGGGTGCATGTTGTGTAGGCAACCTGCTCCCCATTGTAGCTCAGATGGTTGTCTTGGATGTGGTTTCATGGAAGACAAGTCTATCAATGGCTACTAGCCATGACGGCTCCAGATTAAGAGGTAGTGTGCCTCTGAATACCAGTTGCAGGGGAGTGACAACTGGAGACGTCTGTAGATTTGGTGTCCTTTTTTTGTGGACTTCCTGGAGGCATCTGGGTGACCATTGTGAGCTGCAGGGGTGCTGGACTAGATGTTTGGTCTGATCCAGCAGAGTTCTTCTTACTCTCTACATTGCACCATACCTAGGGAGGTTCTCAGCTACTGGTATTATTCTAGAATGGCCAATAGAAGAAATGCCTACATTTTTGGTGTGTGTGTGTGTGTGTGTGTGTGTGTGTGTGTGTGTGTGTGTGTGTGTGTGTGTGTGTCATATATTTTAAAAAAGTGGTAGAATGACTGAAGCACACGTGGAGTCCCACATTCCCTTTTAGCTGCTTGTGGCAATATGCACCACATATTTTAACTGTGATCTGAAAGACAGGGGTGAGGTACTTGAGAAACCCTTAATGAAGAGCAACTACAGTATGTGTTTTGACTCTTAGTTATAAAACAAGTTGTTAAGGCTTCAGATGAACTCAAAAGCTGATTGTGTAAGAGTAAACCACATTAATGTAAAAATGTTAACAGTTAGCTGGTAGATAAAAAATATACAATTCTGAAGGAAATAGGTCCCCCCCCCTCTGTGTGTGTGTGCGTGCGTGCGTGCACAACAGCTAAAGCTTCAAAGAGAAGTCCACATTTCAGGCTTTATATCTGTTTCCCCCTTCACTTCAGATTTATTCTTTCCTCCTTGCACTGCAGATGGCTGGATCTGCTCAGTCTGCAAAAGCTGCAAGAGAAGCACACCATAAAAATAAAGCAAAGGAAGATGTGCTTAGAACAGTATGAAAAGTTACCGGCGGGAACAGCTCTCTCCCTGCGTACCGTAGCGATTGTCAATCAAAAATATATTCTTTCACAAGAATATCACATACAGTACATGAAGTTCGCTTCCTTCGGGTTATTTTGGAGTGGCTCAAAAGGAACGTCTTGTTTCAGGCTCCTCAGTGTGGCTGGTTGCTAATTCTTCAGCAAGGCTGATTGATGTCCTCCAAAGAGTTCAGAGCACTGTTCTGGGCTCACGACAGTTCAGTGAGAAACGCTTGGCTGAGAGAAAGAGATCGTCACTGGCCCAGCACCACTCATTGAGCGTCATAGCTGAGCAGGGCTTGAAGCTGAGTTCCTGAAGGCCAAGCCAACAACTCAGCCGCTGCAACAAAGCTGGTTAAATTCACTGAAGCAGTAGCCACTTTCATATGTTGTTGTATCTGTCAGCAGTGTCTATGGTCACAGGGGGTTAGGGGAGTGACCACCAAGCCTCACATCAGCACGCTCTGTGGCCCCATTCCTACTTTCATTGGGTATGATGTTCATAGGTAGAAACAACCAGTGTACCTGGGGAGAGTTTTTCATTGTGATCTAGAACAGGGGTTCTCAACCTCTTACCTTCTGCTTACCACCTCCAGCGACGATCTTCCTCCGCATACCACCCAATGTAAGTGCCGATGACATAATCGGCACTTACATCCAGGTTTTCAGCGGGACGGAGCCCTACAAAGGTAAGCTAAAGGGCTTGGGCAGGCGGGAGGGCCTTTCCTGAGACTGGAAACCCATGTTCTCAAGCTCTGCAGACTCTGCAGAGCTCAAGGCGCCGGTTCCAGGGCTCCAATGTGGGGCGGGGCAGGCTCCCTGACCGCTGCCATCTTGAATCACCAATTCAGAACCCCTGAACTAGAATGCTGAGGGAGGCAAGCTATGGAGCACATCAAACATGCTCACATTGGCTCTATAACTGTGCACACTGTCCATGGTTGTAAAGGGCTAGAGAGATCTGGATATCTAATTAATTAGGATGCTTTTCTGATTATACATGGATGTTACACTCGGTATATGTAAAGACCTATACAGTATGTCCCTATTTTAGCCTGTATGTTACCTGTCTAGTAAAACACTCAAAATTATTTTTCTTTGTTTTCTAGTAATTGTATAAGTTAATGCAAACTGGCCCTCTCTGCAAAACCTATACAATAACACTGTGACTCTTTTAGAGTTTCTGGCTGAAAATTAACTAGAAAGGGTGATAATATCAAGCAGTGGAAATTAATTGCCGATACCTTCTCTGTTTCAGGAAACCTGAAAATTTGCCTTCTGATTCTTAACCAGCCTTTGAACAAAGGTCATTTTCATCGTCTGTGGAGCAAAGGTATCTTTGTAAATTCAACGTCCTTCTCCATTTGCGTGTTTGCTTATTTGCTGCCTGCTTTAATGTGCTCTGCTGTTCAGAGAGATGTTGAACAGAATTTCCAGGAGCTCTGACAAATGTTCAGGGTTGGGTTTGAATCATGGACCCTGTTCTTGCTGAAGGGGGGCTCCTGGATTGTTTCAGTTCAGAATGCAATCGGGGGGGCTCATATGATTGACTGCTCCACCAAGCCAAAAAATCCACATGGAAACTAGCATGCCAGGGAGCATCCTTCTTCCAGACAGGAGGGGTGTTTTTTTTTTTGGTGGGGGGAGGGAATTTGTTCTATATGGAAGAGGTAGCATTCAATCATGTGAGATCCCCCCCGCCCATTATCCAAAGTGGTGCGGCCTGAATGGGAGGTTTACCAGCCTAGTGAGAACTAGGCCAGAGCAAGATGTCCCTTGTTGCTCAATATAGCAAGTGAGCTGATTATGCAAATTCTGCATTTGTTATGTCAGTGGGTACTTTATGGACTGAGAAGGTTTGAACGCACTTATGTGGGGAAAAGACTCTTGAGAGCTTTTGATGGTTGGGTTTGTGATAAACTATACAGTAGTGGATCAATGCTGCATTTAGAATCTAGAGAATATGTGTTTCTGAAAGGTCACCACCAAAGTATGCTGATTTAATTACCATAAAAAGAGCTTGTAACCTTTTATCGTCAACACAGGGAGTTGACGGTTTTGTTTTTCTTCTTGTTGGAGATCTGTACGATTTGAATAAGCAATGTAGAGCTCAGAAGTCTTCAGAGATATATAAGTCAGGGAGAGGCTTGAAGCTATTTCCTCTTTCCATGGGAAAAATCAATGCTTGGTAGGAATTCTTGCCTTTAAGATGCTTACAATATTTTAGAGCCGAGCCAAAAAGCCATTTCCAGCAGTCATTTATTGAGTTTCCAATAACTGGACAAAATTGAGAGTGGGGCAAAGCAGGATTTTCAGTGTGATTAAAAAAGAAAAAGGAAAAAGTTGGCTTGTTGCATGATACGTTTATCAGAGCTGTTTATAAGAGCTGGTGTGCTCCTGAGAGCTAAGGCTTCAACCAGTCAATGGTGTAGTAACACGGACCTCTACCACCACCACCCCACGCTACTGCCCCCCCCCCGCGGAAGCCACTCCCCCGGTGGGTGACATCAGCAGCCTCCAAGAGGCCGAAATCAACCCCAGGGGGTGGGCGGACAGGGAGCACTTTCCCCCACCCTCTGGAAGCCTCCGGAGGCCTTCACAAGCCCTCCGGAGGCCAAAGAAAAGGCAAAAAATGCAGCGCAAATGGCTGTACTGCCGCTGAAAGTCACCGCCGGGGTGAGTGCTGCCCCCTGGCCCTGCTGCTGTGTACCACTGGAAGAGACTGGTGATGACATCATCGCCAGTTACTTCCAACTTTTCAGGGTTTTGGAGGCCAGGAAAAACGTGTCAGAGAGGGGTTCTGGTGGTCTGGCAGTTCGAGTACCACCAGCAGTTGGCCGAAGTACCACTGGTGGTATTAGTACTACTGGTTGAGAGCCCCTGCTTTAGGTCATACTTTGTTTATCAGAGGTTGCCAGATCAATAGCCCAGCCTTATGAATACTTTCTGAGGGAAGCCTTGTCTATTCACTGAGTTTAGTGGGGCTTATTCCGAAATAAGTATGATTTGGATTGCATGCCTAAACAGTTAAGAAGTCCAAATATTGAATCAGTCTTCATTGTGCATGTTTTCTTTTTAGAAAGGGAACAGGAATGTAGCAAATTAGCCTCCTACATTGGATGGAGGTCTGATATATATTCTGTAGAGTTCTCTATAAGAGCGATGGGAGTTATGAAATAGGAGGCATCTACTAGGTGCAGCAGAGCTATGCTAATTCACGTCATGCCTTCGCCATGGTTAAGTGTTATGTTTGCACTGGGGCCCACATGGTATGCAATCTGCATAATTTTCTACCGGTTTAGGCGCAGGATATGCTGAAATCCTCAAAACAAAATGTTTGTTTGTTTTTAAAAGAATTACTCATTAGTCTTCTGTATCCTTTTTATTTTTGTAAACGGGAGGGAAAAATGAATAATTAATAGTTCTCTTTGTGAGGCTTTGAAGTGCTGAACCCTGCTGATCCTGCGCTCATCGTAACCGAACAATTGCAGCAGAGGGTTGCTTTGAAGCACTTGCTAAAAAGCCTAATAGATGATTACAGCGAATGGAGGAATTTTCAAAAGGAAGATTATTACTGTGCTCTCTACAACTGAGCTAAGACACCGGTCCCGCTAGGGGACTTGTATTGTTACAAAGGGGATTGCTGTATGGAAGCGTTTGATCATGGCATCTATCCTGTTGCCAAATGCCACGTTTTATGGACGATATTTGGAATGCTCCCAAAGTGACTGATCTTGAAGGGGTATCGAGAGCTACCAGTGCGAAAACGGAGCCAAATAGAGAAGAGCAACACTTTAAGTACCTTTTCGTCATCTGTCTTAGAAACCGCAGGTCTCAAACAGTTTTTCTTAACCTTAGTTGTATTAGTGGCTTCATGAAGGCTCCTCAAGATAAACGGATGAAGAAGGAAATTTTCATGTTAAGTAGCTGGATAGATTCCCGCATGGTGCTCCCGTAACAGAAAGTGCAGACACTGAAATGTCCAATCCACATTGTCCACTGAAATCAGTGCAGATACTGAAATGTCCAATCACTTATCCATGGTTAGAAGATTAGAAATCCCTCCCCCTCACCAGGCATTCGCGCCCCTTTCTCTCATCTTGCACGTGAGTTTCTCTTTCCTTTCATTTTTGGAACCAACAAGTGTTAGCATTGCATTGGTGCATTTTTGCTAACTATAGTAACCCTTAAATGACAGTGCAGCCATTGTTAGAAAATTGCTTGCAAACTGTAGTTTGAATGGTTAGCAAAAACAATGATGCTAGCTTCCTGAAATGCTATTCTTACAGCCCAGTCCTGACTAGGGCCACCACAGCGTGCAAAAGAGCTGGCACCGGCGGAGCTGGGGACACATCTCAGGAGAAAGGGATGGATTTGCGCCAGCAAAATGGCCGGCGCAAACCAGAGGAGCCCATGTAAGGCCAGCCAGGCCTGGGACAGAGGATAGGAATCGGCAGAGTGCACCGCCGATACTCCCTCCCAGTAATGTAAGGACGGTGGAGCGCGTGGTTCATTGGAACCGGGCGCTCCACCGAACTGGGTGCAACGGGAGCAGCGGTGCGCGGCTCGCCCGAACCGGGCGCTTCGCCGCGGCGCCGTGTCCTCTCCTCTGAGTCCGGGGGAGGAGGGGCCCAGGGGAGGTTCTCTCCTCGGCGCAGGCTCCCTGAGCTCCCTCCCTCCCTTCGGAAGCAGCTGCGTGTTGGCTCCGGCTGGGCGGCGATCGCGGAGCTCCGCAGCAGCTGCGCTTTTCCTGCTGCCTGCCTGCACCATGCAGGCAGGCAGCTGAGGGCCTGCGCCTGCTGCTGAGGCGTGGCGGAGGCGAAGCGGCTGGCGCTTTTCCTCCTGCAGGTAAGCCGGCAGGAGGACGCCTCTCCGGGGGACTCCGGCGGGGTGTGGGTGGGCGGGGGGCACCCGGAGCAGGGCCCCAGTGGGGCGCCCCCCTGAACATTTTCGCACACGATCTATTAGGGCGCACAACACCCCCCTGGAACCGGGCACTGAAGAGGGTAGTTATGCTGCTGCTCCCTCCCCTGTCTCTGGTTTGGCAAGCCAATACTGCCCACCTGGAACACCCCTCCCCAAACTCCCCCTGCCTCATCAGGTACAGTTCTTACCTGTACGGGCGGGCACGGCGTGGTCTGGGGCCTTCTGGAGCAGTAGAGGCCGCTCCACCACTCCAGCCTTCTCATGAGGAGGTGCAAGCTTGCCTTATGGCACGTTTGTAACACCTTCCCCCAGCGGGACTATAGTCCCGCTGGGGAACACTTATCGAGGATTACGCCATTAGCTTCAAAAATGAAGAGGGGGCTACTTTCACACAACAGAGAGGAGGAGGGGAGAGGGAAGGTGCGCCCAAGTAACAGTGGCTAGAAGATCAGGCAGCATCCCATCTGGGCCAAAGTTTTTCAGAGCTGGTTAGTGGGTATATCATTGCTCTGTCCAAGCTGCTTTGGTTACACTTCAACTACCTTGATGTAAATGGTTGCTTTTTCTTGACCCTCTATTTTACCTTCTTTTTCGTGACCCTGACTTCCTCTGTCTATAGAGGGGAACAGTGTTCATCATGTAGAGAGTCTCTATGCTGCCTCCACATCTTATTCCTTGATACTGGCATGGAGACTCTCCACCCTATTGAATACATGCACGTTGAGCTGTTTTCACAGGCAATAGACCCTGCACAGACTATTGCTATACAGAAGCAGTTTTGGGTAGCCTCCACGTGGGACAGGGCATTAGTGTTTGAATCTGCCCCAAGAGAGAGGTATCAGAAAATTTGGGAACCATTGCAGCACAATCCTGTGCATGTTTACTTTCATTCCATTTCATAAACTTTTATAGGTATAACAGACAGACATAGAAGTACATCAAATGCAGAACCCAGCACACCATACAGTATAAAGCCCAGAACCATTTAATAATTTAAATGTCCATTTAATGGACAGAACCTCAACATCAGTGACGGTAAGAAGGTGGCGTCACCTACTTTGATCAGTCAATTCTCCCAGTCCTCCCAAAATCAAGTCTAGATAGAGTGAATGGAGGTCATCATATAACGGGCATGATAATACCATATATAACACAGTTTCAATTCTTTCCGGGTCACACTGGCAACATCTGTCAGAATGTGCGATTCCTGCAAACCTACCCAGAGCAACAGCAGAGAGCATCACGTTGCACCTAGCCAACGAATAAACCCTGCGTTCATGAGGATCTTTCAGTAATCTGAAAAAGGGAGCCATCTCTCCATGGCGTACAGAAATAGAGAAGTGCAGGGGGGGAACATGTCTTATTAGCAGCGAGATGTAATTCCTGCTGGTCAGTGTGCATGTTTACTTAAAAGTAAGTCTTACTGTATTCAGTGAGACTTTCTTTCCTGTAACTGTGTATAGGATTGCAGCCTAAGATGTTCAAAGGTGTACCACTGTCTACAGTATTTCACTTCTGCTGCTACTCTAATTGCATGCGAGAGCCCTAGTTCCCATACCCAGTATTAATCACAAGTCCACTGCAGTGACCGGCCACATATTATGTGATATAAACAGCATAGTAAAACCATAGATGATGATGATTTTTTTAGGGTTGGATCTTCACCTTTAAACTGGTGATTTATACCTGGCCTTGAGAAAAAAAAAGGTCTATATTTATACTATTGCGGTTCGTGGCTTAATGGTTCTTATCTGCATCTTTAATAGCTTTTTTGAACATAGATTGCTATTTTATGGGGCATTTTGCTTTTGCTGAGAGCTCTAGACTTTTAAGAGCTCTGATTATTTTATAACTTTGGCTCTAATAAATGAAGAACTTAATCACAGAATGTTTAACTAGGCTATAATAGTTGTGACTTCATTGAGCGCCTTGATTGATGGAGTACCTTTCAATTGTATGCTGCCTCAAGGAAATCTTTCAAAGATTTTAATGTAAAGAGGTTTATTTGTTTTTCCACAAAACAGCTGACCATTGTATGTGGAAAGTCCAGTTACACAGGCTGTGGCTGCATTTGTTTTTCTCATAGCAAATAGGAGGTAGTGACGTTTCTAGCGTATCTCTAGCATGTTTAGGCTTACCAGATGTCCTGATTTGGCTGGAACAATCCAGTTTCTGGGCGGCGCCCCAGGCGGAGTCCTGGGAAACTGGCACTGTCTCGGACTTTCCTGGGCGCCGGCTGCGTCCTCTGCAACCGTCCAGGACTAATACTGGTTTGCGCACCTGTGCAAGCCTCACACAGGCGCACAACGCCTGGGAGCCCTTCGGAATTGTCTGGGACTTCCTGGACGATTCCGAAGACGGAGCTCCCAGACGTTGAGCTCCCAGACGTTGTGCCCCTGTGCGAGGATCATGGATGTGCGTGAGCCAGTATTCAGTCCCGGCTGGCCGCAGAGGACGCAGCCGGCGGCAGGGAAAGTCCAGGACATTCCCAGTTCCCACTGAAGTTGAAAATCTTGGCCACTCTAGCACACACACACACCTAGTCTTGCTGGTCGGTCCTCCAGAGCCTAGAGAGGACCGCCCGGCACCTAGTCTCGCTGCTGGCCCTCATGGCTGCCATGCCGAAGAAGCCGAGGAACAAAGTAGGAGGACGTAAAAGTAGGAGGACGAAAATGGCCCCCGTGGTGCACCCCCAGCACTGCTGCAGTGCCTGGGGGTGCAGACGAAGAAGCTGCTGCCACATTCGTACCTAGGGGTGCACGAAAGCAGCGTCAGCTGGGTTAAAAAAGCAAAAAACAAAAAACAAAACCCTGGACATTTTTGTACCTCCCTCAGCTTGGAACACCCTGCGCCTGGGAGCCCACGGTACCCCACCCCCTAACGACGCCACTGGGTAAGATTGTGCTGTGAGGGGGTGGGATGTGAGGAGTTAATATTAACTGGATTCTTCCACAAGGAGAGAAAGCTTGTCCACTGGGCAAGGAGAAATTCTGTGCATAGTTCTGGGAGCTGATCAAGGAAGTATTTTCTTTTTGAGTGTAAGAGAGCCAAGTGAAGTGTACTGCCTCTTTCAAGCTGGAAAACGGCTGTGGAGCAGGCAACCAAAGTATGAGAAACACTGATCTAGAGCTATGCTAATACCTTTCATTCTATTGACCTCTTCCCTTGGATGAGGGGAGAAAAGTTGGACTTTGCAGGAATAGCTTGCTTGAGACACGGAATAGCTTCCTTTCAGCAGAGAATGATGTAGCAGGTCATATTTCAGATGCCCCTTGTTTCCTCTACCCAAATCTCTTTAGTTTTATAGCCTTCCTTTTACTTTTGTAGAACTGGAAGAGTTTTAATGTTTTGCCTGTACTTTATCTAGCGCTTTACAGCATGTAGGCACCCCTTGCCTTCGCAAGCGCTTCTCTTTCTTCACCAAAACGCTGTATGCCAGTATGCTCGCTGCCTTATAGCACCGAGCAGACAAGCAGCCTAAATACTAGAGAGGCTCTCGAACTTTAAACAGGAAGCAGGACTTCCTGCTTCCTGTTTAGCGTTCGGGAGCCTCTCTAGTAGTCAGGCTGCTTGCATGCTGGCTTACAGCGTTTTGGTGAAGAAAGAGAAGCGCTTGCTTGACGCCAGTGATAGCTACATAACGTAGGTAATGGGCGAGTGCGTGCATGTGCACGCAAGAATTATCCGAGAATTACCCCGAGAACGTCTGAACTGCCTCTCTATTTTTGACCATGGTTTCCAGTGCCCCAGTTAACGTTGGCATTTTCTAGAGAGTTTGTTCCTCAGCATTCCTCATATAGTCCAGCTAAGTGGGTGCAGTATTGAATCGATCAGGTCTGTTCGTATGAAAATTGGCTGTGTGTTAGTCACGGAGGAAAAAGAACTTAAAAATCTTGCACATGCATGTGTTCTTGAAGCAATTTGCAACTAATTAATCCAATTTACAACAACTGTTAAATCCTAAATCAAGCATTTTTATCTGTTTTTGAAAATGTGGGATAATATGTATCTGTCTAAATTAGGTTTGGTGGCCAAGGTGTCAGACTCTGGGAAGTGAGCTTGGTCCTTCAGACTGGGATCTAGACTAGTGAACTCCTAGTGGAATAAGGGCTTCAGCTAGGTTACCCATCCCTTTTGGTTTTGTGGATTCTGTCTCCAGTTGCTGAGTTGAGTTTTATGCACCACTGTTCAGAGTGACTCATCAAGAGAGGTTCCAGTGAAGTGGACAAGAGATGAAGCTTTATTGTTATTTAGTTCATAGTAGTTGTTTTTCACAAACATTATGCAAATGTATTTTATCTGGGTGGGTAACAATTTTGCCTTTGAATTTGTGTCGTTGCCGTGTTGAGCAATCTAACTGTTCGCTGGCAACCATTTTTCAGCTGGAGAGCATTTGAAACAAAAGCCAACATGTCTACCCCATTTTCCTAGATAACTTAAATGATATATGGCAGATATACGGAATACAGCTTCCACTTTATTATTATTATTGCCTGTACAGCAAAAAGGCATAAAGCTCTCTCTCTTTCCTTTTATCTGCTCAACCTGACATCAAAACTAACTATGTTCTCATTAGTGTTCAGCTGTCATGTACGGAGGATGAACTTTTAAACTTCATTCTGGGCGTGAAGGCATTAATGATTTCAGCAGCAGCATTCCTCATTCAAGACACAGGGACTCTCTCTGGAACTGGCCATGCATTTACATCCAGAGCACATCGCTAAAACAAGAATGAACATTTTGAGTGAGTCGTTGCAGAAGGGTAGGCATGTGTGTACATTCCAATCACAGAATATTTATTTTCTTGTAATATTGTGTGCGTATACACACACATATACACACACACAGCATATGTGCTGTGTGTATATACTGTGATACTTTGTGTGTGTGTGTGTGTGTGTGTGTGTGTGTGTATACAATAAATACTGTGTGTGTGTATATACACACATACAGTATAAATATATGCACACACACATACAGTATACTGTGCATACACACAGTGTACACACACACACACACACACACACACACGGGCCCCCTGCTATCCGTGGATGGCCCCCACCTCCCATGTGCGCGGGGTGGGTGTGCCCTCAGAAAGCCACGGAGGGGGCGTTCTCGCCTATCTGCGGTTTTCACGTATCTGCAGGGTGGTGGTAGTGGAACGTATCCCTGGAAATACGGGGGCCCTACTGCGTGTGTATATATAAATTTAAAAAAAACATAAATACAGGTTGATTACACTTATTCGGACATCTGAAATCCAAACTACAGTATTCTGAAATCCAGACATTTTTGGGACTATGACTTTAAAAAAAATAAAAATAAAAATCCAGCACCTAGCTGGCATAGCACAAGGTATGCTGGGGCACAAAATTATTAAAAATATTGTATAAAATCACCTTCAGGTCCATGTTAAAAATGCTATAAAAAGGTAAAAAATAGGTTTTTTAAACCTTTTTAGAAGCAAACCGTGCCGCTTTCAAGCCTCTGCAAGGCTTCTGGAAGCTTAACGACCCACTTCCAGGTCGTGTGAAGGCTCTTCCCTCGTCCCAGCCTTGTCCCAGGATGCATTCTGGGACAAGGCTGAAAGGGGGAAGGGCCTTTAAGTGACCTGGAAGTGGGTCGTTAAGCTTCCAGAAGCCCTGCAAAGCCTTGAAAGTGGCACAGTTTGCTTCTAAAGGTTAAAAAAAATGTTTTTTTTTTAAACCTTCCCCCCCCCCCTTTTTATAGCATTTCTAACGTGGACCCCGCGGATCCAGGACCTGCAGTAAGTCAAATCTGTGGATCCTGAATCTGCAGATAGAAAGGATCCACTGTATAGTCATTCACACAAGAACAAGTACACATGTACAGAAACCTGTACAACGTAATACAGTATATGAATAACCTGTGTGCCTGCGTGTTTGTTTGGAGAATCTCTTAGGAGAAGGAACAGTGTGGGAATAACTTCTTTTCCTTTAATTAAGGCCAAAGGGTTCCAAGGGTTGCTCCCCCACAATATGCACTCACTCAACTCTCTCCCTCCAAGGATGGAGAAAAAGATTTTCAGTCATTGCAGATGAGATCACTAAACCCTTTTTGTTAAGCCTCTGATGATCCCTGATGAGCTAGGTTAAGCAAAACTATAGTGATAAGCCGGTCACTGTAATCAAGACATCCAAGCGCAGAAAAATAGAAAAGGCTCTCCTGTGCCGAGGATTGCTTTCCAACCTTGATCTGTAAATGAACGTATAAATGGCTTTTCAGAATGCCAGTGTCAAGATTTCAGTGCTCTCTCTTCTGATGAAAATGGACATTTGCAAGGCTGCCCTGAACTTTTTAGAATGCTTTTTAGAATGTGGGGAAGAATTTTAAAACTGGAAGAATGAAGCATCTCAACGGGTGAGAATCATCTCAAAGCGCAAAAGAATTCCCTTATTAATTTGTTGGTGGTTAGAGCTTTAAGGTTGTGTGATGTTGCTTCGCTCCCCTTAGAAAGAATTAAAGTGACAGATTCTTTGTTAGCCAATAGGTATACTCGTATACAAGTTAACAAAATATGGCAAAGACAGCATAATAATACTGGGAAAGAAAAAGATTTGGTTTTAAAGCGTAAACAAGAGCTTTCCTTAAAGTTTGGGCCCCATTGGGCCTCAATGGTAATTTCGAGTAACCTTAATGGTGATTGTGAGTTGTTCACTTGAAGTTGAGCGGTTTCTTTCCCTTTAATTTGACATTAGGTTGTTTATAGGCAGCCAACACAGGTTTGGACTGCCAGAAGCTAATTACTTGTTAGCCTGTCATTTTGTCAGCTTTGTCTGTTTTAGTATATAACAAGTGGCTGCTGTATGCTTGGTTACATCTGTTTGCAGCCAGTTTAGTCTCTGTATTTGTCATCTGAGGAAGTTCATAGATATTGAACGAAACGTAATGACCATGCAGTTTTTAATTAATTTTTTATTGTTTTTGATTTTTAATTAATTTTTAACTTTTTATGGAATATATGGCTTTTAAACCCATTGAGATGCTTCTTTCTTCCTGTATCATTGCTGACCATGAAAGCTTCAGATCTTAATTTTAAAACTGTGACATTACTAAATACAATTTCAAACTTTCATGGCCCGCAATGATCAATTTAGACTGAATAAAATTTACGGGATTAACAGCGCAATCCGACTTAACTTTTGTGTCAGTGTAACCAGCGGCGCAACGCCAGCGGGTGGCTCAGTGGGTTAAACCGCTGAACCATGAGCTATGGATCGAAAGGTCAGCAGTTCGAATCCACGACGGGGTGAGCTCTCGTTGCTTGGCCAGCTCCTGCCAACCTAGCAGTTCCAAAGCATGTTAATGCAAGTAGATAAATAGGTACCGCTTGCGGGAAGGTAAACAGCGCTCCGTGTTCCAGCTGCATGCTATGCGCTGCGGCAAGGAGAGTAATGCCAGCCACATGACCACGGAGGCGTCTTTGGACAACACTGGCTCTTCGGCTTTGAAATGGGGATGTGCACCACACTCTAGAGTCGGACACGACTGGACTTAATTGTCAGGGGTCACCTTTACGTTTTTATTTAAGAAGTAGGAAAGGTGGTATAGCAAGTGTCTGAGAAAATACAGTACAGTATATAAATATTAGATCTGAGCCAAAGTGGGGGAGATTTTGCCAAGATTTTTACCCTCTGTGAAAGATGTCCTTCCTGATTTGAATCCCTTTTCCGTTCTGGGGCCTCCCGTTCTCGCTGCGCCGCTGGTTACACCGGCACAAAAGTTAAGTCGGATTGCGCTGTAAGAGCCATGGCTCACAAAAACCAATAAAATCTAAGGTTAATACAAAATTATTAAAACACGACGTTTCGTTTAGATTACACTAAACCTTAGACGTTTCGTTTAGATTACACTAAACCTTATCAAGCAGGCAGCTCAGCGAGCTGAGGCAAGCAGATGGTAACAAAGCCTGGCCCACAAGCTGAACAAGTTTGCTTTGTGAACTGCTTTTTGTTGAAAAGTTCTCTCTCTCTCTCTCTCTCTCTCTCTCTCTCTCTCTCTCTCTCTCTCTCTATCTATCTATCTATCTATCTATCTATCTATCTATCTATCTATCTATCGTCTTGATTGATCTAATTAGTCGCAAACCCGCAAGTGCACTACGCAGAACGATTTGAAAACTCTGTCACCGCATCTTGTGTATGACTGTATAACTGTGTGCATCAACGTAATGTATAAAGACGCCCACATTTGTGGATCAGTTAAAGGAATGAATTTCAAGAACATCTGTCTTTGTAAATCCAAGGCACACTTTCTGACAGTGTGCATTTGTTGGTGTTTTGGTTTTGATTCATAAGCTGAAAGCTGGCACTGAGCTGCCATTGCACTAAGATATGGGTGTCTCTCAAGAGCAGCTTTTTTTTTTTTTTTTTTAGTGTGTGTATACTGGTTCCTGAGCACTGTACAAGGAATAACATTCAGCGTAGTTTATGCCTCAGCAATGTTTATGGACATTTGGGGGCCAATAAGATAAGAGGCCAACTGCCTGCTGCACCGGTGATGTTTGTGTGGTACAGTCATTTATTTCATGCTCCCTCTATTTTGAAGCATGGTTTATTAGGCTAAAAGTCAGAAATGCATTTTACAAGTCTTCGTTGGTAACCTACTTTAAAGAGTTTGATACATGTACAAGTACATGGGTCTCCTCCAAAGCCTGCAGACATCAGTAGACGCATTTCCACTATCATTTTGGTTTGATGTTCTTCACGTGACGTTGAAGGCCTTGGGAGACGCATGGCTGGATTAACCATTTATGTTGTTAAGCGGCCTGTATCGTGCTGTGACACATTCTGAACCTGTATTTGGGAGGATGTGGAATTACTTTGCTTCCCTACTGTGGCTAAATCTTTTAAAATAACACCCATGAATATATGCCACCATCTGCTGTATGTATTCCATAACTTATAGGTCCCCAAACTACCTCTTTTACATTTCAAACTTACCGCTCCGTTATGACTTGAGCAGGTTATGTTTCAGGTCAACATAAGTCTTCACACACACACACATACCCAACCCCCCTTTTTTTGGCCTGGTGTGAGTGGTTCTAAATCAGAGCTGGCCTGACGCCTGAGGCAGCATGCCAAATGCTGCCCCCCCTTACCTGATGATGTGGCAGCCTCTGCTCCTCCTCCTCCTCCTCTCCAGTGTTCGAGCTCAGCACTGTCCTCCCCTCCACATTTCCTCTTCTTTTCTGCCCCCCCATTTCAGTTCAGGGAGTGAAATGAGGAGGAGCAGTGGACGCAAGTAGGCGGACGGAGATAGGCAACCCCCCCCCCCCACAATCTGCTGCTTGAAGGCTAGGACCTTCTCTGTAATGGCTTTGATATTATGGAGCTCCCTCTCAGTTGAACGAAGAACTATTCCTTCCCCGGCGGCCTTTCCAGTGATGTCTATTGACTCAGACTTGAGTCATGTCGATGACGTGACTCAGACTTGACTCGGTGATTGTAAAAGACTTGAAAGACTCGACTTGAGACTTGGAGCCTTTTATGACAAGTCGAATTTTATTAAGGTTTAAACCATTTTCCCCATTAAATAAATAGGGGCTTGCAACTCACAATCAAAGACTTGGGACTTGGACCCAGAGACTTGAAGTCAGAGACTTGATCCACATCCCTGGGCCTTTCAATGGGGGCTAAGAACCTTTCTTTTTCAATTGGCCTTCCCACCTTAGTTTTGGTTCCCCTTTTTGGTATGGTCGTCTTGGTCTTCTGCTGTTGGTTGCGTAATTTATTTGGGTTATGGGATGCTACCTTGCTATTTTTAGCTACTTTTATTACTGCTACTGCTGTGTTTTATGTAATTTTGTGGTTTTTTTAATGACATTTTTTTGCTGGCTAGTGCTTCTTACTTTTTCTTTGATTGGATTGTATTTTAATGAATATTGTAAGCCGCCCAGGGCATTCTGTTACCACGAGAGGGGAAGGGTGGCGTATAAATCTTTTAAATACATAAATAAAATAAATCTGGTTCTTTGTAATTGGCTTTGGTCATAGGTGATACTGGGAACTACTCATACAGCCTCCCTTTAGCTCATGGATGGTATGTGAGTGAGAACCAAAGGTTATATCCAGACTAAGCACCACTGAAATCAGTGAGACCAGGACCTCTAAGAGGAATGTTTATCAGGGGGTACAAAGTTTCTTTTGGGCCTCTTCTCAAAGGGGAAGGGGCAAAACAGAATGGGGGGAGGGCAGCAATAGCTGGAAAAGTCTTCAGAGTCCAGGTCTACCAGGCTTCTTGATGCGGCGCCCAGGTCTACCTGCCCAGTAGACCTGGTCTGGCCACTGCCCTTCACTCTTCATGAGGCCAGCTGAGATCCCAGGAAATTTCTGGGCCCCCTCCTTTGGCTTTACCCCCTTTGCCCTCCTCTCATGGGCCCTGAGTGAGACAAGTTAGTCATGACTAACTTAAGTCCCATTCATTCCAATAGTGCTAATTCAGGATCCACTTTCTTTGGCTATAGCCCCTGTGTAGTGTGAAGGAGAGAATTTGGCATTACTCTGCACTATATAGTGCCCAAGGAGGCACCTTTTGAAATGGCGGTTCTTCTATATTGATCAGAGGGAGAGCAACTGTCCCTGTTCACCCCAGCACAGTGTCTTTTCCAAGGACTGTTTGCCGGAGTTTCTTTTTCAATTGTTAGCTCTTATGTTAACTGCTTAGCAAACGTTTTTGTTGAAAAGGTGTGTGTGTGTGTGTGTGTGTGTGTGTGTGTAAATAATAATAATAAATAATAATAATATACATGTATAGTTTATAGCAGAATATAGATTTAAAAAATGAGAAAATAAGCTCCCAACTTGATTTGGCAGAGAGGGAAGATATATATATATATAATTAGGAGGAAGTTTCTCTTCTTGCTTTGCACCGAAGGACATTTGGTCAGATCCACCTAGGATGTTTTCGTTTTTTACCATCATGCATTTTGTTTGGGGCCTTTGTAAACTAGAAAATAGGATTGTTTCTGTCAAAATAGTCAATAACTAGACTGGGGCTGTTTAGAAAGAGGTTGTATTAAGAACCTTGAGAACTCCCTGAACGTTTTTAAAGAGCGCTTTTAAAGCAAGGGGGCCTCATGACAAATTCTGCCCAAGACTTTTACAAGTCTTTTAAAAAGAAATGGAAAAGAAGGACCTCTCTAGTGAAAATGAAACCCTGTACTTCCCAGGAAAAAATAAACAGGCACAACAGAGTAGAATTCATATCGGTAAAACACTGTTTTATCCGTAAGACTCTGCTATGGGCCACTCCATGCAATACATTTTCAATGTACACCTAAAGTGAGTGTACAGGTGAAAGTGCAGAGTATGAATCCAAGAGACACATGTTTGCAAGCGTGTCTATCAGGCAGGTAAAATATGCTTGTCAGGGAATCGTAACTGGTTGAAATACCCAGGGCCAACTCCAGGTTTCAGGAGACTCGCCGCAGCTGCTGCTGCAGCAGCAGCAGCAGCAATATTTAGATACCCTTTTTCAACAAAAAGTAGTTCACAATGTAGAGGAGCCCAATCCTATCCAACTTTCCAGTGCCGATGCAGCTGCAATGCAGCTCCGAGGGAAGGGAACAAATATTCCCTTACCTTGAGGAGGCCTCCATGACTGCCCACCTCAATGCAGGATGCAGCGCACACCCCGTTGGCATGGCTGCATCAGCACTGGAAAGTTGGATAGGATTGGGCCCTAAATGACAGGACACTTCAGCGCATTACATATCTGAATATGTAGCCTTGAAGAATTTATGGAAACCAAAAACAGCCAGTCTGCCTTTTCTAATGGTACATGAAAAATAGCAGCTTTTCCTAAAAAGGTATGGACACAATCCAGTCGAAGGTCACTGTTTAGGAAGTGCTGTTTCATGATCCTATTGAAATGGATGGGGCGGAATCATGCTCTGTATTTGCTGGTTCCAAAATAACAGACTTGTACACCAGAAAAAAAAGGTCTCTGCACTTTAAAATGATAGCGCATTTTGTGGAGGGAAGGGGCGGGGAAGAAAGGCTTCCCTTTTAAATCAAATGCCCTTCCAGAGACCCTTGACTAATAAGAAGAGAATTCAGAAAATGGTTGCATGAATTGTTAAGAGAGGGTAAGTGAAAGAAATGACTTGTAATTCAATAAAACATGCAGAAAGCTTCTCTTGCAAAATCTCTTTAATGCTGGCGCTCTTATTAATAATACTTAATCACTCTCTTTGGCATTTAAACACTGATTTTTGTTCCGCTTCCTTGATTTCATTAGTGCTTATTTGCCATAATTAAAGCCTATTGCAGAGGATCATATGGGATGCAAGTACAAAAATAATAATAATATAAATGCATCTAATCATGTAGGCTTTCAAGTTCTGTTTTCCAGTACACAGGATTGCTTTGTTACTGTGTCTTGCAGATGACACTAATCTATTATGCTGAGCATACTGCTCGTATCCAGGGCTGTGGTTTCCCAGATGATAGCAATTCAGAGCAGAGAGTACAGAGCAGCAGTTCTCAATGTCCCCACCACTGCGACTCACTTTCTTCAGTTGCTCTCCTGTCGCAACCTACTGGGATGTCCTCCAGAGGTCTCAGAATGACCTCTGGACGTGACCAGACGTTGTGTCGGCAAAACTGGAAGTGACCCTGATGTCACTTTAGGAGGCCTTCTGAGGACTGCAGAGGCCGTCCCGGGCCCAGCACGATGGGGGAGCAGCTGCAGAAGGCGAGTCATGACCCGGAAGTGACCTCCAGTTGCTTCCGTTTGGCGGGTGGGCCCAACTGGCGACCCACCTCGGTATCGGGCTGCGACCCACTTTGAGAAGCCCTTCCGCAGTGGCTCCGATTTGGAGCCAAATGAAGGTGTGTGTGTGTGTGTGTGTGTGTGTGTGTGTTAAACTTCGTTCCACTCACCACTCCGCCTCCTACCCTTTTCATGCTTCCTTCCCCCCCCTTGGGAGCAAGAGGAGGCGGGTGCCACATCATGCAGCGGCTATCTTGGCTGGGCCTCATGTGACACCCTCCCACGTGACTCCCAAGCCTGCTGCCTGGGGCAGTGGGTCCCTCCAACCCCCCCTAGCTACGCCAGTGGCTTAGTTTTTCAAAGTACTCTTCAGCTCTTTTCACAGCACATAGTTTTTCTGTTTTAAATGTTCTATGAACAAGTGTCTAGGTTTTTTTCCCCACACCAAAATAGCACACCAAATAAGGATGAGTTCTAAAGATTTTATAGACTGAGCAATTGCAAGGGATTTGCAAGGGAAACAATCAATTGCAAGGGAAACAAGCAAACCCATATGCCGAGACTTCTCTAAACTCACCATAGGAACAGAGAAGAAAGTGTACTGAAACTTTTTTTATTTTTAAATTCCTTTGAAATATACGTACTTGCACCTGCCTCAGCAACAGAATCCACAGAGACGTTCCTTTCTTTCCTTTAATGCTGCTGTCCACCCCCTCAACAGCCCTTTTGGAGCTTGCTGGGAAGATCAGAATGTAGCCTTAAGTTAGGAGAATAAAGCAGGTCTTTTAATTGTTCCAGACTTAGGTTTCTGCGTGAAGGTAAATGAGAGGGTGGCTGGTGGAAAGATGAGCTTTGTGGCTATAGCCTTTGAATTTTGGCTTCTCAGCCAGCAGAACTTCAAAAGAAAAGCTGTACCACTTTCACCCCTCCAGCTTTGCCACCTCACTCCTTTGCACGTTGTAGCCTGACAGGTTGCTCTGAACGTGTGTGTGTGTGTGTGTGTGTGTGTGTGTGTGTGTGTGTGTTGCTTTAAAAGGGCGAACTGTTAAAGATCCTGGTTTTTTTCTTCAAGTATAAGCATGAAGATGGAAGCAGCGGGTTAGTGGTAGGCAGCGTGCAAGGCCAAAGTGCCGTCGGATCCACGGGGAGAATGCCTGTAGGGGAGATGCCTGTAGAAACTGTGGATCCAAGATGCTACTGCTTCGGTCGAAGAAGCAAAGGGCAGCAAAGGCACAGTGATGGAGAAAGTTGCTAGCCAATGGGGTCGCCAGCTAGCACCCTTAGCACCCTTCTTGTGCTGGCGCTGGATGACATCCTTTCCCGCAGTGTCTCCAAGGTCCGTGAGGAATGGGGTGCAAGCAGAGAGCAGGGGTGGCTTCCTTGCAGCAGAGGGTGGTGAAGCAGCCCCCAGGTTGTCCCGGTGATTGGGATGCTGCCCCCCACCCCCTTTGCAGTGTCCGCACGGCCAGTACAGAAGAGGCATTATTGCAGGAGGTGGACAGCCCTTCTGTTATGTGTGTGCGGCTTGCTGCCAGCTGTGTCACCAGTGTCTGTGGCACCCAGGGCGGTGATGTTGCGATGTCACTTCCAGGTTCTCCCGGAGGAGAAGGCGGTGGCTGCATCGCCATCCCCCCCTCCTGGTTCCTTCTCCTTTTGAGGCTCTCTAAGGAGGGGGTGGCGGCGGCTTTGCTGTTGCCCCCCTCTACATACCTGCTGAGTTGCTCAGTGGCACGTGCCCTACCTGCCATACCTTAGATACGCCACTGCTTGCTGCACTTTATTTATTTAAGAACCCATTTGAAGAGAATTGAGCAGAGAGTTGATGGAAGGCTTTTCCCACTTGTATCCATGAAACCTTTTTGTAATGTTTCAGTTATCTTTGTTTTTAGGAATTGGGCACAAAAAGGGTGCACATTTTAAGCATCCAAATGTGGGTGCTGCCCATTGCTTTCGTTGATTGTATTGATTGGCTCATATAGAAAGTGAGTTCAAGGTAATTATTTGTACCAGTGGAACTACAGTTGTCTGTATCGAAAATCTAACCTGCTGGTTTATTGCTGCATCTCTGGCTGCCATAAATGGAAGAGGAATAATTGTGAAGAAGAATACGTGGTTGAAGGAAGATGATGTGTTATGTCTTTTGTTTAATATTTTCTGGTTCCAGTAATAACCGTAATCGACAGTTATCCAATTAGTTGTTATTAATGAGTTTGAAATTGTAAATGAATGCTGTTTGTTTAGCTTACTGCAACTGGTTGTGTATTTATTTATACAAGCAGCTCTACTAGAATTGCAGTGCAATAGCTAGCAAAAAACAAGCAAAAACGAAAAAGTTGGAAGTTGTTGGAAGGCAGCATCAGGGAAAAGGGGAACGACCTGGGAGATTTCAAGAAAAGTCAGCAGCAGAAATGCGAGGCAAGTCGCAATCGGATTCTCAAGAATGGCACAAAGAGTCTCCAAGGTGTTCCTTAATGAGCTAAACACACGAGGTCGCCTCGCCTCGCAGCTCTTCCAAGTTGTGCATTAATCAGTTAATAAAGCGTCTTCTGCAGTGCCTGAAAGCTTTCGCAGGGCCCTTGAAACACTGACAGCTTCTGATTAATTATTTCTTATTAGTGAGACCGCTGTGTCATTAAGTTCCAGCAGGTGTTCTGGTTCACAGGACCCCTGACGGATTGTGGGTAGGGGCCGTTGCACGTTCAAAAGTGAATGAGAGAGATGGAATATTTTTAAAGGATGAAGCTGACTTACGATACACCATTGTGGACTGACAGGAACCATGCAAACCCTGAGTAATGCATGCATCCGCTTGGTTTAAGTCATTTTTACTTGGGGTGAGATACCTTGAGTGCCACTGTGTGACAGAAAGGCACCTTGCAAATATTTTAATAATACAAATGTGTAATATACATTAAGGTGCAAGGGGTGTGGGTATACGTTGCTCTATGTTAGAACTAATTAAACTTTAGTAGATAACTTCAATTGGAGTTTTCCACTTTTTAACCAAAAGTGCGGTAGGTGAAGAAAATACCAAGTGCATTGGACTTGGGGACTCAAGCCACACATTTGTTCTGTGTCTCGGACCTGCCCCCTCTTTGCTGCTCCTCATCTCCTGGCACCTGGAGTTTCCTTCTTATCCTGTGTGCCCAAGGCGGCTTAAAATAAGCAATAAAATCCCTTGAATACACAACAGCCCTAAAAATGGCAACTGTGAACCAAAGAACTGCAAAAAATGGCCAGAATAGAAAGTAGGCCTTACATTTTTCACAAGGGCTGTGTAGAATGCAGGGGCGTCACTAGGGGTGGTGTGACCCGCACTGGGTGTCACCCTCAGGGGGGTTGACACCACGCACCGCCCGAGTCGCTCAGCAATCTTTGGTCCCCTCCATGCCCATCCGCCTTGCGCTCTCGCCAATGATTGTTTTTATTGTTCATCGACAAGAACACGAAGTGACTGGGCCCAGAGGGGGCCAAAGATCACCGAGTGGAGGCGGTCCGGAGGCGGGCCTTTCACATTTTAAGCAATGCAATAGCTCGGAAGGTCGGGAGCAACATGATTGTCATTATGTTACCCCCGAACGTCCGGAACGCCAAGCTCCTATAGCTAAGCGCCGCAGTGGGTAGCACCCACCCCAGGGATGCCTCTGGTAGGATGTCCTCCAGGAAGTTCCATAACCTTGGAACTACTGTTGTAAGGCCTTGCTTCAACAATGATCTAACTCCAGAAAAGAAGTTGGGTTTTGAGGTAAAGTATACTTCTGTTTCCTGGACTACTGTTGGAATAGAGTTGCTTCCGAGAACACTGACTGTTGGCACTCCAAAGATAAATTTTAAACATAATGGAGGTTGGCTTGGCCTTGTGTTAGGCGATGTACCAAATATGTTGCCTTAGGAGCAACACATCTGCTCAGTGAAATTATCCCTGTTGTTCTTTGAATTCTTATCATTTAGGAGTGGCACGATTTTGGTTTTCACTTTTGATGGATCTTTTCTTCCAGTAGAGTTTGTCATCTCCCAGATTTATGTTGTTGTTGTATTTATTACAGTCATCAGTGTGTAGAAATGTTTAGTTTTGTATCGGCGCATTGGCTATTGTGTAATTGAATGGCGACTTGCTCTCTTTATGGGTCTACTGAAGGCAGATCCTCTTCCCCCTCCCTCTTGGCCTAACAATAAATGTCATTAGCCCTTTATTTATTGTATCTTTTGGTTCAGCTTGTTGGGAAGCATCCACATTTGTTAGGACACATCCATCTTGAAATTCATGTACTGTATACAATATCACTATGCGATTTTTGCTGTGCACCCATAAAGCCATTTTACAAATGCTTTCTGCATGGATTCCTATAATTTCTTCCTCCCCCCCCCCACATCTTTTGTTATAGTCATTGTTAATGGCTATAGCTGATTGATGTCAAAGTCCACTGTCTTTTCATTATCTTTATGCAGATATATTTTAAATGTTTTGCTACCACGATATTCCCCCCCCCATGCCTTGTCCCCTTCTTTCTCGGTTTAAAACAGTCAGAAATCTTTTTTATATGAAACATGTACATTATTTCTGGGAATAGGGATCTTGATGTCATTGGAACAGTGTTGTGCTCATGGACCTTGGGGAGGGGCATTTTACTTGGCCTTCCTAATAAATTCACAACAATTTTCCATAGCCCACCTGACTCCTGCCTGTGCATACCAAATCGGATTGACTGACCAGGTAAACAAAAGCCGACATGACCCAATCCTGCACCCTTCACCTACAGAAATCAGCTTACGAAGGTTCTCATGGCATGAAGATAAGCATTGTGCTAATATTTCAATAGTATTATATTCCATGCTAATATCTGTCGATCCAGTTGCTGTGGAAGGCAAGGGAGCAAACCTGGCAATCCCAGATTGTAAACTAACTGCAAGTGAAAAGAAGCTCCTGCAAGCAAATTTTCCTGTCCCCTCCTCACCACAGCAGCACCCTGTGCCCCTCCCCCAAGTCTGTTCCAGCCTGTCTGGGGGTCCTCTGGAACAGACCACATGTGAACAGGAGGACTGCAGGGTTAAGGGGAGACTGAAGAACCTTCTCCTTTTGCATGAATGGCAGTGTCTTCTGAAGAAGGAGTTAAGATTATGATCCCCTGATACCAGAATTACACCACAATCTTAACCAACTTTCCAGTGCTGGTGTAGCCGTGCCAACAGGGTGCACACTGCATTTGCAGTGCAGGGGCAACCATGGAGGCCTCTTCAAGGTGAAGGGAACATTTGTTCCCTTACCTTGGGGCTGCATTGTGGCTGCACCGGTGCTGGAAAGTTGGTTAGGATTGCGCTGTTCGTTAATATTTATGCTGCAACAACTGCGGGGGGGGGGGGGAGAAACCACAAATAAAGCTTAATTCCCATTTACATTTTGTAAGTTCCTTCCCTACCTGCTTACCTGAAGCAAGTCTTACCACAGCCAAGTAGCAAATGACCATTAATAAGTCTGAATTTCCCATATGTTCTGCCTCATGTTTTATCACAAGTCTGCACTTGGATCCATTTTACCGCTAAAATCCTCTTTACCACTATGCGGAATAAGGGGACTCACCTTGGACTCATCTGGTTATCTGTACAGACTCTGTGTATTGCAGGGTTCTTTCTATTAGTCACCTCATGTTACATATCAGTGGCACCATGCAAGAAGAAGGACTTGCCCCATTTCCATGAGTTTCAGACCACATGTGAATTGCCCTGTTGCCATGAGTTTCAGACCACAGGTGAATATTCCAGGATGACCTGTATTTCTGTCCAGTTTAGTGGTTCTGTACGTACCATGATTGTTGTTGTGTTGTTTGTTTTCTTTATATAGCGCTATCCACATGCATAATGCTCATAGAGTGAAACACAGTTAAATGTGTCACCAATTAAATAGACTTATGCACTGTTGGATTTTGGGAGCCCCTGAGCTCCCCCGATGCCTCAGATTGAGAGTGGGAAGGGGGCTTCCATTGTCCTAATCCTCCTCCACATCCCTAGCCTTCTTGGCCTTCTCCCATTATGGCAATCTTGCAACAGACCATCTCTCCTCCCCGACGTTTTCCCTACTGCTGCTCGTAAATGGCCTGATATCCCACTGATGCATAAATCAGCCTCGGGCAAGCCTCGCAAAATACCAGGCTCCCCATGAAGCTTGCTGGCATTGTCACCACCTCCACACTTGTGAGACCAGATGCTCCTCCCGGTTCCTTGTGGGGGTACACACTATCTAGCCAGATTACCACTCCTCATTTCCTTGAGGGAGTCACGGGTAGAGTCGGTGATCTGAACAGTGCAAGGCTTTTGCCAACAACCCTTTGACCTTCTGTTTACTCTGTGTTAATAACATTATGTTTGTCAGTCATATTTGGGATGGTGGTTGATCACACTGGCAAGGAAAAGGTTAAAGAGCCTCTTTGCCTGTGTATTGATCTGTGCAAGAATGAATCAGCTGGCAGAGCCAATGTTACTAGCCCTCCAGTTATTGCTGAATTTAAAATACAGCCTCTCTTTTAAAAATGAACATAAGAACATAAGAAGAGCCCAGCTGGATCAGGCCAAAAGCCCATCTAGTCCAGCTTCCTGTATCACACAGTGGCCCCACCAGATGCCTCAGGGAGTACAAGACAACAAGATAACCTGTTTCCCGTTGACACTCCCTTGCACCTGGCACAGAGAAAACCCACTTCTAAAAACCAGGAGGTTGCTTATGGCTTGTAACCTGTGATGGTCTTTTCCTCCATGAATCTGTCCAAACCCCTTTTAAAGGCATCTAGGCCAGATGCCATCACCACATCCTGTGGCAAGGAGTTCCACAGATGAATTACACGCTGGGTAAAGAAATATTTTCTTTTGTCTGTTCTAACTCTCCCTCCACTCAATTTTAGTACATGTCCCCTGGTTCTGGTGTTGTGCGAGAGGGAGAAGAATTTCCCTCTATCCACTCTCTCCATCCCATGCATAATTTTATAAGTCTCAATCATGTCCCCCCTCAGGCGCCTTTTTTCTAGGCTGAAAAGTTGCTGATCAGGGTTTTTAAAGTTTAAAAAACTCACCAGATAATGAATCCCAGTTTGGAATTTATGCACCTGACTATAATTATACTCAGCATGTTAAGTTTTTATTATGCCTATTCCTTTTACGTCTGCAACTTTGAATGTTTCAGGATCAAAGTCTTTGCTTTTTAAAGTGTCTTTTATAAATCATGGCACACTGGTGTACTGCACGCATCTGTAAATTAAGCTAAGAAGAACTGGCCAAAACAAATGTCAAAATCATTAGCAGTCCGTTAAACATCTGTCTGTTGGTCTTTCTCCCTCCGAATTTAATTGAGGACCCAGAATCTCCTCTTTTACTGTGCACTGATATTAAGAACCCAAATGAGCACAGGAGAAAATGGAGTTGCGGGGGGGGGGGGGAATTGAATAAGGGAGAGAGATACAAAAAGGAAGTAACCTTTCATGTTGCAACAAGTAACATTGTTGCAACAGGACGTTAAATCCAGTAGTCGGGGATGCTATTATGGAATGGAAAAGGAGACTTGACAAGGATGGTCTGTTAGCTGGACCCAGGAATAGGTGTTATCTGAAGGCAACATGGAATGATTTGATATGGGGACCATGGGTGAAGTGAGTGCACTTTTTTTTTTAAAAAAAGCACATTTATAAGATATACGTTTACCTTATTTCTTTCTAAAACATATTTATTGCCCTTCTGTCCAAGACTCCCAAGGTACTATACAATAAAAAGTAAACAGTAATACAAAAAAATGTAAAATAAATCCAACGAGCCCTTTTGCCCCAGAACAGACCCAAGAAGCAGATTCCAACCAGGTTTTTCTCCAGATCAGTGGTGTTGCTACCATAGGGCAGGGAGGGGCCCCACCGCACCAGGCGGCACGCACGGCCTCTTCGCGAGGAGTAGCTGCGGTGGTGTCTCCTGGCGTGAGCTGGGCCCACCCGCCTTCGCCTGTGTTAGGCTCCAAATGGAGCCTTTCCGGAAGCAAGGAGGAGGAGGCGCAACTGCAGGGGGCGGCGCTACATCACCCAGTCCCGGGTGCGGGCAAACCCTCAGATCTGCCCACCACCAGGGTGTTGCTGCATACCCCCCCCCTGGTGGTGCCATGAGTCAGGCTAATCTGGAAAAAGACGATTTTATGGTTGGTTATGGTGCATGTATGCTGCATAGTTTCCTCAGTCCAACAATGTACATTTCTGCAGCAGCTGCCATTTTCTTTCCACCTACCATTGAGTATAAGCCTACATTTGAGAACAAGGATGGCAATTACCGCGCTATGCTACTCACAGGGCATCCACAGCACTCCTATACAAATAATGTGTTTATGTTTTTGTTAGTTTATAACTGCACTAAAACAGTCATTTTTATCTGCATAGTAATATAATCTCTTTGAATACCTTTGTATAATATGTTGGCAGGAATATTACTAAGCTAACATTAAGGCCTGTATTTAGCTAGACCATAATCTTTTTCAAACGGTACAATTTTGGCTGAAGAGATGTAGCAGCAGCAAACAACATTGTTTCTTTGCTCCCAGAGGAAACGTATGCACAATACGAGCAGAGTTTCTCTTGCACTTAAGCAAGGTGCTAATCTTAAAATGTTTAAGCTGTTGCATATTCATGAGCACACACACACACACACACACACACACACACACACACCACTATATATATATATATATATATATATATATATATATATATATATATATATATATATATATATATATATATATATATATATATATATATATATATGAATAATTTGGCACTTTTCTCTGAGAAAAAGTAATATGTGAAGGAATGTATAATAAGCATATATTTAAAAAAAGAATTCATAGGTGGAAGGATATACTGTAGTTAGAAAGAGTAATGCTATGAATAAGTCAATGAATAAGTCCGCCATGAATAAGTCGAGAGAGAGATCTTCCATTTTGTCAGTCATAAGTGATGAATAGTGATCATTGGTTGATGGGATCGCCTAATGTCAACTGTGTGGACACTTCATTGGGCTGGCAAGGACCAAATGCTGTTTGGCTCCTCCCCTGTTTGGCTCCTCCCCTCCAGGAACTGTGTCATTCTGAACTCATTTCCACCTGGCTGTAGCACAGAGAAGAGGCACGACAGCAAGGCCCCATCTACTGACCTTACAAGACCTGCACGATACAGCACATACATCAAATTATCGCACAGCCTTGCCCTGCCTTCACTTCCCTTCTCTTCCTCTGTTGTTTCCCTGTGACTCTCTTTAGGTTGTGATCCTCTATTTGAAAACATTTTCTTTAAAAGACTTGCAGAAACTGCAGACTAGTCAGTCAGGGTTTCTGTGAAATGAAGGGGCCAATAGATGTGTGGTTGTGTTTGACAAAAATGGTTGCCTGCATACCTTGGAGGCTGGTTGGGAAGCGATGTTAATCAGGTCTGATTTTCACTACGGTATGACTGGTGTGGTAGTTGCCACTCACTCTGAAGGAGAAACACCACACTGACAAGCAGAAATAGTACTGTGAGGGACAATGTGTTAGCATAGCTGGTTTACACATCTGGGTTTGGGTTTGGGAGACTTCTGTTAGGAACGTCATGTCAAGGCATGTGGTCATAAAGAAAGGAAATACTTTATGACAACTCCATATGTGGAGATGGAGAAAGAGAGAGGTCCTATATGCTTGCAGTCCAGCTGGAAAGAGGATTCTTGGAACAGGAAGAAAGGAAGGATAGCATGAGATTAGCAATCTGCCTACCTAACAGAGCTTTTCTTGGAAAATAAGAAGGGGAACTTTCACATCCCATCTGGCTAGCTCAGTAGCTATACTGCCCCTTTTAGGTACAGGATGCTTGTGTGGTGGCGTTTCACTTTTCTCCATTACCAACACAATGTGCCTGCAGAACCCTTTCCATACTGAACTTCAGCACACCATTGCAAGCAACAACAACAACAACAACAACAACAACAACAGTATTTCTATATTGCCTTTCTCGGTCACTGGATTTCTCTTCTGACTTTAACCCAAAGCAGTTTACATAGGCAGGCTTTCTAAACCCCAAGGGGTTTTTACAATCAAGTTCATAGCAACACAAGGATTTGCACAGTCTGTTATCTCTCACATGATCATCTCCATTAATTAAAGTGTCAGAACTTCAGGGTAAAGAGCAGCTACTAAGCCAAGAAGATGGTCATGAAAACTGCCTCTCAGCGATGACCTCTGGTTTGTTAGGAGACGACAAACCCTGGACAAGCCCCTGAATACTTAGGGGCTATTTATTGCCTCTGGCTATGTACCATTTTTCATGCTTGCAATAGTTGAAAGAGTTCAGAATTCTCTGTAAGGGCACCATAAAAGTGGGCAAGGGTAAGTGATTTTAAAAAAGCAACTCCTCCTGAGATTTCTGCTCATGCGGTTCAGCCTTGCATCAATAATTCTTAGAGAGAATGTTGAATATCTGTGGTTACAGAAACAAGTCCTTAGGTACTCACAGCAAAAGGAACATTTGAAAAATCCAAATGGGTCAAGTACCTCCTCCTCTGCCAAGCTCCCTCTCTTTAAAGCAAAAAAAACACCACCACCCAATGCTCCCTCTCGAAAACCCCTTACTTTTTCAAGGAGAGAGGTGATAACTAGCTAGCTGTACTGTCTCAAGACCACCTGATATCTGAGGTGGCATGTCACCCTCATGACCTGGTGGTGCACCATCTCCTCTTCTGCTCCATTCCTCTCTTCCTTCTTGAATCCAGGTACTGGGAGGAGGATAGGCAGGCAGCAGGTGCCCCCCCCCCCACCAATCCATTACCTCAGGCAACTACCTCGGCTGGCTTCATGAATGGTAGCCCTGGTAACTCAGCCCTGGTAACTGACAGCAGAAAGAGATTAGCAGGCACTGCAGAGGGCTTGTTCTTAGCTGGAAATAATGCTTCAGCATATGCCCAGGAGCTAGATGACTAGTCTACCACTTGCCTTTGGGCCCCAAACACTTGGCTTTTCTTGGGCCTGAACTGGCACTGTGTTTAGTTTAATACAGGGTTTCTCAACTCCTTCTCAACCAAGTACCATCTCCGGTGCCACTCTCCTGCTGCTTACCAGCAGAAGTGACTGGCGATGACATCATCGTCCATTACTTTCAGGTTTTCAGAGGCCAGAAAACACAGGTAGGAGACTCTGGGCAGGTGGGAGGGCCCTTCTCATCGTTCCCCAGAGGCAGAAGCGTCGTTGGGGTTGGGGCGGTGCTGCGGCGGGCCCCAGAGCGGGGGTCGGCCGTGGCGGCGAAGGGGTGTACTTGCCTCCGTGATGCATCGCCACCGCTTCGGCCATCGTGGTGTTTGGCCCTCCCACCCGGAAGCTTGAACGGTTCCAAAACGGTAACTAAAACAGCGGGGGGGGCGTGATTGGAGCCGCGTTGGGCGCATGCAGCTGACGTCACACCCGGTTCACGTGGGGGCGTGGCGAGGATCGCCACTGCCCAGAGGCTTGGCCAAAGGCAGGAGCCTGTCGGGAGTAAAAACGGCTTCCAAAAGTGCCATGTCGGAGCGGGGTTCCAGCGGTCCGAGTACCACCAGCAATTGGCCAAAGACCCCCTGGTCTAAACTCCTCCTGCTTCTTTTGAATTTAGAAGCCCTTGAGAAGGTGGTGGGTGGCACTGGCAGTTCCTAGTTTTTTTTTTTGTTTGTTTGTTTTTTGTTTTTTACAAACACTCCAAAACGAGCGTGAAGTAGACTTGGGTGTTGATTTTGCATTTTTTTTCTTTAGTTTGCTGATAACTTTGTCCTTCCTTCTCTGATAACTTTTTTTAATTAGTTAATGCTGACTTTGCTGCATCTGCAGTACATTCACTATTGCTGTTTATGGGAAGCAAAGTTACAGCAGCCATAAATATAGAGCACTTGGAGGAGGGGGTGGTGGTAGTGGAATAAACAATTTATTTTCATGTGTTCGGGATTACCACATAACTCACAAATGTCAGAGGAAAGTGGAGTTTAATGGTCATCCTTAGCACATTACAAAGCAAATAGAATTGTGTACTGTGACTCTCTTTGTGTTGCTCTTATTCTAACATCACTTTTAATCAAGGGCCAGACAACATGATACGAGAGACGTGTGTTTTGGCCAGTTCTGTTTGGGAAGTTTTACTTAAAATAGTGTGTGGGACACAGGAAAATTATGGCAGGGGTGGGTGGGAGGGTTAGGGGGATTTGCCCCTTCCTCTGTGCACACATGCACAAAAACACAATTCGTGCAACGTGACAGTGAAAAGAAATGGTAATTGTAAAACATGCCGAAAGCACAATCTGGTTAATATCATTTTTAGAGAAAATTAGGTAAGATTAACAGATGTTAAGTTAAATGGTTTGGATATGTCAGTGAGCCAAGATATTTGGAATACATACATTATGCTATGGTATCTTTGTTTTGTTTCATTGAGCTTATTGGCCACAACCCAGGCAATGTTGAGCACTTTTATGTCCTGTTGGTTGCAGTGGGAGAATTATGATGTGGTTAACAGCTCAATCCTGTCGTTCTCCCCCCACCCACGCGCACTGGGCACGCTATATCCAGCAAGGGGGTGGCGGATCGGGAGGCTCTGGAGAGGAAAGGGGATTTAAATCCCCTTACCCCTCTGTAAGCCTCCCGCTCTCCTCAGACCTGCACCAACGATTTTGGGGAGGACGATGGACAGGGAGGCTGCCCATGGAGGGGATAGAATCCTGTGTGCACCGGATCCACCCCCTCCTGCAGCCTCCCCTCCACGTCTTGCCCTCCTCCCTGTTTGCCCCTCCCTGCCCCCATTACACCCACCCCAACCCCTCCCACCTTCCCCACCCCTCCCACCTCCCCCACTGGGTTACCTGCTCCGGCAGGTGGCAGCACTCAGCAGTGCACTACTCAGCATGCTGCCAGAGCATGCTTTATGGCCATTTTTCAGCAATCGCCGCCAGCGAGGCATGCATTCTGCTGGTGGCGGAGCCCAATAGAATTGGATCGTAAATTTCCTATCAAGATCATTGGAATTTAAAAGTGCTTAACTTTGGCTGGATTGTGTCTACATTACCTTTTTTTTCAGCCTCGTAACTGTATTCCCTTCAAAAGAGGCTTTTAAATTCTTCCTTTAAAATACACCAAACACGTCAAAGTATACTTGGTTTTACCATTGAGCTCTTTGTTTTTTTCTTGTAGACTACTATCTCTCTGTTTAGGTACGGTAATTAATACTTCTTTGTTTCATCCATTTTCTATCTGGTCTTTTTGCATGACGCCTTTGATCCAGTTAAAGTTAGTCACGACTAAGTCCCAGTGAAGTCAACTTAGTCACAACTAGCAGTGTGTTCTCTGCCTTGTCGTTTTGTGCACCTTTTTTGGGGGGGGGGGTTGTTTTGTTTTTAAATTACAGTATTTGGCAGCTGTGAACTCCCCTGCCCTAAAGAGCACAGCCAGCAGACCTGGGAGTCTGGGGGCACCATATTATGGTGGTTCCATTATACATTCAAGAAGATAGTCGGGGGGGGGGGGGCTACTGCTCAACCCTTTTGAGCTTGTCCTGTTCAGAGTGGAATCGTACTTTGTGTGAGGTATTAGGCTTGCATTTTGGGAGTAGTCCTAGATTCAGACGTGCCACTGCGCAACTGGCCTCAGTGTCTGGACGTGCCTTTCACTAACTTTGCCAGGTGCACCAGCTGCAACTCCTTCTGAATATAAAACTCCTGACCTCAGCAATCCATGCTTTGGCCATCGGGCTAGACTACTGTAAAGCATGGTACATGGGTCTGCCTTTGAAGACTGTCCAGAAATTGTAGCTCAAAATACGATGATTAGGCTACTAACTGGGACTAGCTGTTGGAATGTATTTTGCCAGCGATTATACAGCTGCTCTAATTCTCATTGCATTTCCAGGCAGAATTCAAAGTGCTGGTGCATACCTTTAAAGTCCTTAAGGAGTTTGTTGGTATATTGAAATCTTCAGAGCCCCCTCTCTGGGTGTCCCCACTATCTGGTGTGACAGATATTGTCACACTTATCAGTTATCCACTATCTGAAGTGTGACAGACAGGAGCAAGGGATTCTTAGTGGTGGCACCCCACTTGTGGGATACTTTCCTAGAGATCCTTGCCTGGCATCCATTCTAATGCTCTTTTTGTGCCTTTTAAATGTGTTTTTATCTCTGATACTCTGCTATTTTAATGGATGTCTTTTGTCTTGTTTTTAATATGTTGCAATTCATCTTGGTTAAAAAAAGGTTTTGGAGATTACATAATATATTTCTTGGGGGGGGGGAAGCTCAGAAAGCGTGGGAAAGCAGAGAGTCCCAACCCCACTGTTAGAAATGCTTCTGCCCCAACCAGAACTATGGAGGAAGAGTGAAATCCACTCTGCTCCAAACCACTCCAGTGTATGGGCGGCAGAGTGGAATGGAGTCATTCTGTACTCTGCCGAAACGTTTCAGTGCCGAACATCTTTCAATTGGATAAATGCTGCGCAAGTCAGACCGATTAATGAAGCCAGCTACACTGTTGACAAAAATTCCCTTGGTTTTATTTCCCATAAAGGTTTGGCTAGCTTTTATGTTGTAAATGTATTTTTCTCCCCTTGAAACAGATAACTTATTTCAGTAATAGAAAAATAACTCCGTTTGTTATCCAGGATGGAAACTAATCCCAGCGGGGATACACATAGCGTATCATACAGTAATTGAATTCTACTTTAATATGGAGTAGAAGCTTAATACTGTTCTTGAGATGTTACTATTGGGTTATCAAAAACAAATTTCAGACGGAACAAGCTGACTGATGCGGTTATAAGCCATTTTATTAGAGATTGCATTACAAGATTTCCATCAAGTCTTAATAATCACGAGCAAGCTCCTTTTAATTATTTTAATGTGTTCTTTTTCTAGTTTCCTTATATTTATTCCAACTACTTTGCCCCAGTTTGATTTCCTAATATTTTTTTTCTTTCAACACTAGAAATGAAGGTATTATTAACCTGGTGCCTTGATGGCTGTGGTTGCTCTCGCAATATCAACTACTCGCTGCTGTTTTGCTCCTGTTCTCATGGCTAGATTGTTGTAGCAGAGTCTGATGGATATGTGGGAGTCCTTTCTAATTTTCCCATCTTGTATCACTGCCCCTCCAGTGGCCATAAGTATGGTTGGCCAAGCCAGATATATAAATACAGTACCAGGAGCCTGACTTTCTGCCTTTGTCTGGTGCTTCTTGTACTTGAGGCTGCAGTTTTGCCTGTCGCAGGCAGTGTTCCCCCAATCTCTCCCTGTGAAGAGCCCTACCGTGGCTGTGCAGGGGTGGCTCCAGAACGCTTGGCAATGACATCATCGCTGAGCTCTAGAGCACTGAAAGCGGGAAAGCTGGTGGTCCCAGATCCAGCTCAAGCCTCTGCCTCCAGTTCCCACAACTGATACATGTTGATTAACCCTTATCCAGACATTCCAAATCCAAACTATTCCGAAATCCAGACATTTTTGGGGCTATGACTTATTTTTAACAACAGCAGCATGAACTCCCATTTTCTCCACTCACTTCAGCACCTATGTTTTGTCCAGATTAAATTTCAGTTTGTTAGTCCACATCCAGGCCATCAGTGCCTCCAAACAAGCACTGATTCAGGACATCTGACTTCCAGGGGGTCAGATGACATAATGAGGTAGAATTTGGTGTCGTCTGCATACTGGTGAGAGCCCAATCCCCTGAAAACCTCCCCCATTGGTTTCATGTTGATGTCAGAAAGGGGACAAGATGGAATCCTGCAGGACTGCAAGGCCACAGACTATCAGGCCTGGCAGTAGTTTCGTCCTGAACCCTCTCCTCCAGCACAACACTGTCCCTCCCAGTCCAAATCTGAGAGGTGGTCTAAAAAGATGGCATTGTTGATGGTATCAACCACTGCAGAGAGGTCCAGCAGAACCAAACGGGATGCAACCCCTCTGTCATCTCCCTGGTGAAGGTCATCAGGGTAACCAGGGCAGTTTCAGTCCTGACCCCAGATTGGAAGCCAGACTGTGGGTCAACAGAATCCATTTCAGTCAAGATCTTCTGGCACTGTACCCAAAATATTAAGAGAGTGCCATTTACCACTAAGCTTAGCAGATTTGTAAGTGCCAGCCCTTGGTGGACTGCGCTACAGAATAGATGGGATGTGTGTGTTGTATATTTGAATGCTCCCTATATGAAAAATACCCTTCATACAGGGGGGAAAAAATCTCGCAATTCTAGCCTAGCATCCTCCTGACACTCTATCTTGATAGCATCCGAAAACAAGCTAACCTACTTGTTCCATGAGGCAAAATTTCTGGCCCTTGAAGGCATTAGAAAAGTGAGATACTGATCTCTTCTGTAGGTTGCTATTTTATGATACAATTGTAGCTGGATTAAAAAAAACCTGTAATATAATTAAAATCTTTTTTTGTAAACTGCCTTGAGTGCTTTGTTAAAAATGGAAAGGTGGCCTAGATAGGTTTAAAAAGATGCCATTTTAGTAAGCGAAAATGCTGCCTCTCCCCCAGAAAATGATGTCCAAGGCAGCTAGCTGTGGCCACCTCCCGATGAAGCCAGCTCCTGATCAGAGCAAGCAAATTCTGCCATACTTTTTCCACTAAGACTGTCAGACTTTGCTACGTCTCGCTACCTCCCATCCCCTGGACCAGCTGTGGCACGTGCTGATAGATGGATGCCCTGCAAATTTTGTCAGACTTCACTAACTCACACCTGTTCTTCTACTTGGGAATAGGATAATCTTTCTGGCAGATCCCGTAGATCACTACCAGACTCTAATGTCATGCCTTTTTCCTCAGCCCTTACATAAAATGTATCCCATTGTGGTAGCACCTGATAGCAAGTCAGAGGTTGCCATGTATTCACTGACCTTGTAGGCATCAATTGAAATACTAGCTCCTGGTGAAAATTGGGTTGGTTCAGATTATATGTACCATCATTGTGTAGAGTTGGGTGTGCACCACTACCCCCCCCCCATGCAGGCATAGGGGGTAGAATGTCCGAATAGGCTCTAATTGTATAGTTGATAGTATACTAGTATAATTATATAATCTAGACTGATATACTAATTGACCGTGCAGTTAGGGCCAGCTTGGATGTTCCACCTCCCCTGATTGGTGGGGGGAAGAGTCGTGGCATGCCCTTCCTTCTCAACATGTAATAATGGGGTATATAGTGCAAACCAGCCTCATCTCTCTCAGAGATTGGATGAAACTTTTTGAAATTTTGAGAGCGGCTTCATACATATATTATGCTTTTATGTTTTTAGGTTTATATCTAAAAATGTAGTGTTTAAGGCGCATGCAGGACTGGAAGCTCATGCATCATGCAGGTACATTCATGCATGGCATAGTGGTTAGAGTGTCGAACTAAGACTGAGGAGCCTCAGGTACAAATCTCTACTTAGCCATGAAGCTAAGACCGGTCATGTTTTCGACTTAGCCTAGTCTACGTTGCAGGGTGGTTGTGAGGATAACATAGGATAATATGTATGCTGCCATGACCTCCATAGAGGACAGCAGGATAATAAATAATCTGAGAGGGAGGACTGGCTGCAAGTCCCCAATGCAGTGCACAATCAATGTCAAACCCGAGTTTGTCGTCACATAATGAATAGGATGACCCCGAGACGTGAGAGTTTACCACAATCTTCCCCCCAATAACATAAAAATGACAAAAAATTCTGTGACCTAAGTTATATGTCAGGAGTGACCTGCTTCATGTAAGAGCCTTATATGATAAACTTCAGACTTTTTGAGAGCTGCAATATTTAAGAAGCATTTAAAATCTGAAATACATTTTCTCACCATGAACATTAAACTTATGTTTTAATCCAGTGGACTCTCAGTTTATACCTGGTGAATAATTACAAAGCTTGAAAATGTTTTCTTTACCTCTTACATTAATTGTGTTGCAAAAAGGAGTTCAGCCAACATATTTCCGAGAGCCACACATTATACGTCAAAGAGCCACAGTTTGGCCACCCCTGTTATATGTGTTCAACACATTTGCACTCGTTTGTGGATGTGGAGGGAGGGGCAGCCCAAGGTATTTTGGGGTCAGAGATAGAAAAACTCCTGCATTACACACACCCGATCTTCTCCCTAATTGGCAGTCCATCCAAATCCACGAGTTTCTGTTGCTGCCCCTCCCTTGCCGATGCCAGGGAACCCAATCTGAGAACTAGAATTCTGAGAATGCTCTCTTGGACAACTCACTGTCTCTCTACCTAATTTTCCTTGTGAGATGTTGAGGGTGAAAGTATAACAACCTCGTGCACACACCTCTTCTGAACTCTTTGAAGGATCGACAGGCAACAAATGTAAGACGTGCATAATTGATGGGAAAGCGCACAAGTAAATTTGCACTTCTTCTTCGTTTTATCACATCAGATATTTAACAAGCACCTGTACGTTTTACAGAACAGCGTCAAGCCTGTTTAAGCTTATTTGCAAAAAAGAAAATAAGGTGATAACCAACCAAGAGTAGATGACAGGCTGTACGACGCCGTTCCTCGTTCTTCCAAAGCATTTGGGCCAGCTGCAGACTAAAGGAGGCCTAAATAAGAATGCGTAACCTCTTTTCCTTCCTCCCCCCCCCCACACCCCAGCTATTGATTTTGATTTGCTAAAAGAGCATCAGAAAAATAAATTTTTAGGCAGAAAGGCTAGCTGTTCAACCACATTTTCCAAACTCTTCTTCTCTGTCATGAAAATATTGATGGATTGAACTGCACACAATATAAGAATGCTGTGGATTTTTTTTATAAAGTTAGTAGTGTACTATTTTTATTTATTTTATCTAGAACTATTGATCCGTTACCAAAAACTGCAAAAGGATGCATTTTTTTATTTTTTTTCCCTGCTAAGGCCGCAACAGAAAGTCCTTTTTTGTTTTTAAGTAAATGATGATGTATCCTACCCTAGTTGGAGGGTGTTTGTAGGTTCAGACCATTTGTCAAATACAGTCTCTTAGCACTGTGCCGCATCTAACTGCACAAGGGAGGTCTCTTGTTTGAAAGTGCCTCCCTCTGTATGCAAAGTTGGCATATTTGGGAGAAGCCGAGGCAAGCACCTGTCTCCCTGTCAGCGTCAAGCCAGCTTACAATATATCTTGAGTGGTACAGGTGCATATCTGGTGTTGCTCTTGTGCCAGTCTGGGCATGTGCATAGGCTTCCATTCATGTGGTTCCATTGTTTTGGTTGTGATTACTTTTTAGATTGTGAGGCTCTCAGAGGCAGAACTATTAACATTTAGAAAAATATCTGTAAGCCATTTTCCGTCCAGAAAATAAAGCGGGATATAAATTAAATAAACAAATACATGACTCTCGGGTCAAGGTACTTTAAGGACCACTTTCCCTCACATGAATCTATCCATCCTCCAAGATCCTTCCAAGAGGACCTCTTGCGACTTCTGCCACCGTCTGAAACTATGTGATTCATGATAGGATATTCTTGGTGGGGGCCCCCCTGTGTGGAACTTCCTTCCATGAGACATTCTAGCCAGTTGGTTCCCAAACTGTGCACTGCGGCGAACTCATAGGGGCGCCACAGGATGTCCCTGGTTGCCCCTTCTTACCAGCTTTCCCATGCGCCACCATCTTGAATCATGTTAGATCTTGCGCAATTGAAGATGGCGGCACCCAGGAAAGCTGAGCGATGGTGCAACTGCAAGAGGGCACTGTGCAAGAAGGGTGCCGTGATCATGCTAAGTTTGGGAACCGCTGTTCTAGCCCACTACTTGCTCCTCCACACTTCATCTTCCACTCTCTTCCTCTCTTCTTTTTTGAATCCAGAGAGTGGGAGGAGGAGGTGGGCACCCCTTTGTCAATCCGTCACCTGAAGTGACTGCCTCAGTTGGCCTCATGGACAGGCCAGTGCTGTGTTTTCCCACAGTAAACCTGAAAAGTATTATGAGCCCATGTAGATAACAATTTTACCATACTTATGCAGCTGATGTTTAATAAAATCATTGTTGACTGGACGATACAGAGGAATAAACCTTCCTGAGATGAGAGAGCCTACCCTGAATGGTTTCCAGGTATCATCTTCAGGAGGCGCATCTCTAAATATGTAGGGAATATGCATCAAGGAGACCTTAATGACCATGGGTATCTATTCTATTGCTCAGGGATGTGCATTTCATCGGCAGCAAACACTGGTGTAACAGCTTAGCTACAGCAAGTGCAGTTAATCCGTAAAGTGTGAAATCTCACTTAAACTTACCCAGCTGCTTTTTGCAGGTATGCTTCATTCACAAGGTGCCGCTATCCTGAAAATATGCAGCGTTGTTATTGTTTATTGGCAACCAGAATGATTAATCACACACATTCTGTGAGTGAATATTCTGTGATAGGTATTAAGGAAGAAGATCTTCCATTGATCATAAAGGTTTAATGTGACACACATCACAACTAGATTGCTGCTTCTTAGTAGCTCGGTTTCCTTTTTTTATAGAATTGTAGAATAAATATCAAGTTATTAAACTTTATAATGAGGGCTGAGCTGAAATGGGGGTGGACTGTTCCATGGAAAATCTTTACCCCCGAGATGTGCATATCTCAGTAGTGATCATTGGAAATGTTGGGCAGCAAAACAGCCAAGATGTTCACCCATTCATCATGAAGGGGACGACACATTGACCTCACCCTGATTTGACTTGGTGAGGGCATTGCATTTGGTTATGTGGCATCATCAGAAAGCCTGTTCAGAATGACAGTTTCTCTTGCCCAGAGGCGTTGCTGCGGTAGGGGCGGTACTGCAAGTTTCACGCCGTCCTAGTCCCTGTTTACAACCCAGTACGAGGTAGCCCTGCCCCCTTGCCGTTGGAGCCATTCAGTGCGCCAAAGGCAACAGGCAGGGAGTCTCTTGCCCGTTGCCTTCACTACACTGAATGGCTCCAATAATGAGGGGGAGGGGCCACCTCATACCGGGTTGTAAATGGGGACTAGGATGGTGCGAAACTTACAGTACCGCCCCCACCATAGCGACGCCTCTGCTCTTGCCCTCACTCTGACTTGGCTTCATGACTTGGCTTCATGATGTTGTCCCATAACCAGATCTGATTGGCTGCATAACAACATCACTTCATCACATTGACCGTGTGATTGTCTGGGATTGCCTCAGGTAGAACCCTATGGTTAAAAAAAAACACTGTAGCACACTGGGAAAAGAAGCTGCTGTGAATGGGCAAGGAACAGTATGTGAAAAGATAAATGGGAGAGGGCATTTCTGGGTGCAAGTTTGGTGCAGCTCTATTTTGTACTTCTCATAACTTTGACACTCCTCATAACAGGATGTGCTGGGATATAGGATGTGCTGGGATATATAGATACTTGTGGAATGAGTTCCTTGTAGCTGCATTGCAGAAACAGCCTGGGGTCTTCTAAATATAATGTTTTACTTAATAGATAATTATGGTCCAATCTGAAGGCCCCAAAAGAGAAAGCAACACTTTGCTCCATATTTAACACAGTTGGATTTGTAGATCCGAAGGAATGAGAACATTTCAATGTTGAATATGCCTGGAAGGCAAAATCACACAGCTGCATATTAGGTAGTCACAGACTAGCAGTTGTCCATGAGGAATCTTTAAATTTACCATTTACAAATGGAACCAATCTACAGAGTAATTGAAGTACAAAGTTTTTGAGCGGGCAGAACTGTAAAAGGATTGGGATGGTGAGAACCTGACTTTGCAGAGTTTTGAATAGGAATTTCTGTGATAAGCCAGGGTGTTAAGCCTGCAAGGGCATGATAACAGCCAAGAGCCCATCTACACACTATGGGGACTGAGGTGATTGAATTCTAGACTTGTGCCACTTCAAACTACTGGTGGGGTGTGTGTTGTATTGTTGACTGCTCCCCCATATTAAGAACTCCCTGCGTATAATAAACTGAAACATCAGGGAGAAGGCTACTTCATACATTTCCCCCCCAGTGTGCTAGTTTACTACATGCAGGGAATTGGGGAGGAGTCAAAAATACCATCCCCATTGAAGTTGTACAGTGCAGAGTTCTACCACCTTATTCTTTGTAACATGTAGGTTGACTGCGGATGATGTTTTCTTTTCAGACATTTTAAATGGGGACTAAGAATGTCCTGGGGAGAGATGGGGAGGGAGGGGGAGAAGGTGAGAGCAAGATCTGTCCTGACCTCTGCATCATCAAAACATTTGTAGAAAGCTCTGTATAGATCGTCTTTGAAACCACTTTCAGTTTCATTTACCTGTCTGAGCGTCCACTAGGGAGAATTTTCTCCCAGCTGCGAATTTTAGTTGTATGAGTGTGTAGAGAATGTCCAGAGCTTTTTAACCAAGTTCAGGTTTATTAGGTTAAATAGCACATAAGCCATACACCTGTGAAGTTAAAATTTAAAAACACATTGAAACAAAATGTGCCATACACCTATGAAGTTGAAATTATAAACTCAGAAAAACAGAAATTTGCCACGTCTGCCATGCATTCTTTACAAAAACTACTTAAAAATATTTTCAACCTTAATGAATCAGAGAACATTGAATATCTTTGCAACCATTTCTTTAAAAAACGTTCTCTAGCTGTTTCCTATTTAGGACAATAGAAAAAAAATGTAGCAATGAATCTAATTAATTCAAAGAGCAGTCACAATATCGTTGGTCAGATGATATATTTTTGAAAACGACCTTTCATCTGCGCAGTTGTTAATGCGTTACAACATGCAATCATGTAAGCCCGCCTAAATTTGGGCACTGTAAGCATATTGAAATAAAGAGGCAGAGTAAATTCTACTGGGAACCTTATTCCTGAATAGGATGGAGAGCATGTCCACTTAGCCTCTTGGAGACAATCCCAATTCAGAGTAGTTAATTTTCCCACCAATAAAGACCGTTGTCTTTCATTAAAATTTCCTATTTTCTGTAGACTGCTTTTTAACCTTTTTCTTGCACTTACCGTTTTTCAGAGGACCGCTGTTGCCAGCAACGGATGCTGTGCTCAGATGTGGGCAGCTTGCGCCATGTATGCCCCTGCAGTGAGGGAGAAACTTCTTTGGTTGTTGCTGCCTCCTGATCTCTCCTTTGCTTTGCATGCATCTCGCCCAACCTGCACATCCAGGCTGCCACAGAGGCACCCCTTGCTGCACTTCCAGTGGCGTTAGGCCAGGCAGAACAGTGTCATGCCATCCCTGTGGCATGTATCACCTGTCAATTATGGAGCCCCAGAAGTGTCTTCTGATATGGGGCGGTGGTGCGGTGGGCCCCAGGGCGGAGGGCGGAGGGCTCAGGGGGTGGGGCGGGGCTCCCCCGGTTTCGGGTTTTTTCCCGTTTTTTAAACTATTTTCGTGTTTTTTTAAGTCTTAACGGGGCATCTGTATGTATATGTATGCTTTCGCCCACTTATCTTGTTACTGTAAGGCTCCAGCGACGATCTTCTTCCAGCTCCCGGGCGCTTCTTCTCCCTGCGCCCGGGCGCGAGCTCCGTAACTGCGCAGAAGGTCGGCTGGAACAGCTTCGTTGTTCTGCGCATGCGCAAGTCTTCACAGAACAACGAAGCTGTTCCAGTGACCTTCTGCGCCTTTAAGGAGCTCGCGCCCGGGCGCAGGGAGAAGAAGCGCCCGGGAGCTGGAAGAAGATCATCGCTGGAGCCTTACAGTAACAAGATAAGTGGGCAAAAGCATACATATACATACAGATGCCCCGTTAAGACTTAAAAAAACTCGAAAATAGTTAAAAAAATGTGAAAATGGAAAAAACGTTAAAAAATAAGGGGGCGCCGGGCGGGCGGGTGGCGACCCCCGCCCCCTTTCTGGCGACGCCTCTGTGGGGCCCAAGTATCATCTGTCATACTGTGAAGTACCACCAATGGTACACATATACCACTGCTAGAAAAGCATGGATTGGCCCTATTCCTTTCATGGAACTACAGTTCTCATGATTCTTTGCTCTTAAAGAGAGGGATGTCAGAATCTTAATAATGGGAGAGAAAGATGATTCATCAAACTTCAACAATAGAACTCATTTCTTTTAGAACGTAGAGGTAGGGGAAGCTTTCTGAACTTAACAGTACAACCCTGGCTGTTTCACCCTTCTGTTTTTGCACAGATCAGCAAAGTAGTTGCTGTAAGAAGGGTGCACACATTGCATGTTATGAGAGAAGGGCAGGAAAGATAACAGAGGGAGCAGCATGGGTAACACAGGATGGATGTTAGCAAGTGCAGTTAGATGTACTTAAGCTTGATTCTGGTTGGGGATGAGGCTTAAGGGGTCGAAGCAAACAAGGCTGAACTGTGAGGACCTGCAACAGAAGGGCACTGATGCAGACATGTGTCCTTAGAAGCAAAGCAGGCTACAAAGCCACTGAGAAAGGAATTGCAGTCAATCCTCGTTATCCACGTTCTCTGTTCCCGTGGATTCACTTATCTGCGGGGAACAAGAGTGCAACTTAAACAATTCGCAGTCTGTTCTTGGCTATCCACGGCGGCCATTCTGAAGGTATTCACCAATTTGATTTCCCCCCAAGCCCATTTTCCCATAGGATCAATAATTGGGTATTCGATGGTCCGGTATTCACTGAGTTTTCCAGAAACCTAACTCCAGCGGATAACAAGAATTGACTGTACCTGCTATGGAGAACAGCAAATAGGACTTAACTTGCTAAAGAATGCCAGTGGGCTTCCCTAAGAAGAGGGGTCTTCTCAGTCTCTTGAGTGTTATATTCTGTCATAAAAATCATTCTGAGGTCTAGCACTGTGAAATCTGTAGTGCTAATCTGACAATGTCAAAAATAAAATAAAATCTGATGGGTAGGAAATTGCCAGGATTTGTCAGCACTCAGGGTATCTTCCCATCATATTCAGAAACACGCTAATTCCTAGCTATGCTATTTAGAGAACGTTTGTGATCGCTGAAGAGATAAGTGCCCTCCACCGACGCCTGACTTTCCCAGTGACCTTCCAACAAGTACAAAAGTTGCATCTGAATTCCCTGGTAATGTTTTCCTTTTATTGTCAAATATATTGCGAATTTATGGAAGCTGTGTGTGGTTAAAGAAAGTCTTGGTGTCCTTAGACCCATACCTTCTTACCATGTATTGTTGAGGAGCTGACCATTTTTTCCTCTTGTTGGGACTGTGTGTATGCTGCAGTTCTAGGTAGACACGGAAATGCTGTCTTGGGAGCTTTCAGTTTTATTTTTTGTTGAAACATGTTTATAATGCTTATGGTTGTGAAGACGCTGGGGCATGCCTGGTGACGTTTCAGAAGATAGTGTTGGGGAAGGGGTGGGGGGGAAAGAAATTAGTAGGTGGGGTTATTTTAATCTTTATTAGGTTGCCCAATATCAGAGCCGGTTCCCATCTGTCCAACTCACTCTCCCGACATTCTGTCACATGTTAGTGTGACCAAGAAACAGAACTTGGCCAGAACTATGCCAGTGGTCTTCAACCTTTTTCATGCCATGACCCCAATAAAATAAATAAAGTATAAGGCTGGGGACCTACCATTGATTCTGCCCTTTCCCGCGACCCAATCCGCCCGTCACCACTCCCGCCCTGGCAACCTCATCCTACCCAGCTCGCCCAGCCCGCACCCACCAGCAGCGGGGTCATTCCAGAACAGGAGAGCCGAACAGTGAAACCCCCTATGGAAGCAGGTTCCCCACCCCCCACCCCGCATTACCCCCAGTTGCCATTTTGGTTCCCATAAGTTGCCGCAACCCCACAACTGAGACTTCGCGACCCCATTGGGGCCCGAACCCAAAGTTGAAGAACAGTGAACTATGCAAATACAGTCACCTTTGGTTCTTTATGAGAGCCAGGATGGTGTAGTGGTTCGGGAGTTGGACTTAGATCTGGAGGATCCAGGTTCAAATCCCCACTCAGCCATGAAGCTTCTTGGGTGACCTTGGGCCAGTCACTATCTGTCAGCCTTGCCTACCTGACCGGATTGTTGTGAGGACGAAAGGAGACGAGGAACTATATACACCACCCTGAGCTCCTTGGAGGAAAGGCAGTATAAACATGTGAAAAATAAATTTATGGCTAGACACCCATGGACATAAGCAATATCTTACCTCCACACACATTTTGCCTGTTGTCATGCCTGGTATTTTACTCAGATGAAGTTGGCGGTTTTAAGCACTTTGTTTTTGCTTCTTGTTTCTCCATTTGCCTACATTACCTCCCTGCCTTGTATTATTTACCGGTTCTTTTTACCATGTTCTCCCTATTCGGTTCTTGTATTCCGTCACAAGCTAATGATGTGTCCAGGGTGCAGTCCTATGCATTGGAACGAACTCGGAGCATATGAGAACTGAATGAGATCTGAAAGGAGAAATTGCCTTTTTGGACGTGCGCCGCAAGAAAGTATCGGCTCAATAAAGGCCACGGATGAGAAAAAATATACAGGCCTATGTGAAGTGAACAATAGAGTCGAATGTGCCCTGCCAAAGAATTAGAAAATATATTCTGGAAAACAATTCCATGCGAGCTGGAGGAGTGTGCTTGCTACACTGCATCTATCCTCTCCACGTTTTGTACGGTAGCCCTTTGCAACGTGCAGATTTTAATCTCCAGGTCGCTTTCCAGGTTGAAATCTTTCATATGAAAAGCAGACTGTCTTGGGCTATATTTCAGCAAAGTATCAATTGAGTTAGATTTGTTCAATTTTTGCATCATCATATTCCAATCTGCCTCTAAGAAAAATGGAATAATGTGATTTTGTTGTTGGGAGTTTGGGGGAGAGGGACGAAAGAAAGTCGCTGTTGACGAGAGAGTCGCGGATGGGTCCTGGGGCAGGAGTTTTGTAGTGAAATGTATTCTACGATGATAAGAAACTGTCCCTTTCAATCATTGGCGGGAGAGCTAATGCTCACTGCATTATTAAATGAAAAGTGCATAAGCAAACAACAGCAGCAACCAGATTTACCAATTTGCGGCTTGTGCTCAGTTCAATTTCGAAAAACAAATCAAAATGGGGAAATCTGTCAGAACGATTTGAAAAGTGTTCACCCTCCCTTCCCCCTTTTGGGGAACCACAATATTTAATCTACCAGCTTGTCGGTTTCAGGGAGATAGGATGAATATGCTCCTTTGCTATCCTGCACCCTGTCATCAAAACTGCCACCACTGCCTGGGAAAGCGAGAGCGGCGCTAGGTGCTGTTCTTTAGGTATGGCTCGTGTTCCACCTGTAGTGGCAGCCTGTGTGATGCGCTGCAAAATAGAGCAGGGAAGAGTTGCCCCCACACCCCACAATCTATTTTATGACATAGATTTCAGGGACAGGGGTTTGGGGGTGGACACGGCGCTCCCCGTGCTCTGTTCCTCTCCCACCCTTGTTTCACCCACCCTTGTTATGACCAAGGCAGAAGCCAGCAAATAGAGATATAGATATGATTTTTGCTCTAAACCGCAGATGAGCAGATCAGGGTTCCACATATTCTGTGCTTCCCTTAAAGCAATATTGTGCTATCTACAGGCTGTACAATCTCAGCCATCCCAGTTTCCATTTTAAGTGACTCCTAGACCAGGGTTTCTCAGCCCTTTCCCAACCAAGTACCTCCTCCGGCGCCACTCTCCTGCTGCGTATCACTGGAAGTGACTGGCGATGACATCATCACCAGTTACTTTCAGGTTTTTGGAGGCCAGAAAATACAGGTAGGAAGCTCTAGGTGGGTGGAAGGGCCCTTCTCAGCATTCCCGAGAGGCTCGGCCAAAGGCAGGAGCCTCTTGGGAGTGAAAACATGGCGCTGAAAGTGCTGCTTCAGAGTGGGGTTCCAGCAGTCCAGCGGTCCGAGTACCACCAGCAGTCACCCGAAGTACCACTTGTAGTACGAGTACCACTGGTTGAGAACCCCTATCCTAGACCATGTGATTGTCAAGAGGGGTTTACAAATGAGGCAGCACAAAAAAAGTTTAGAAAGAGGAAGCAAGTAAAGTGGATCCCCAAACCCTATTGCTGCATTATTGCTGGAGGCTGGTGTTGCAAACGTATAGTTTCTGTTTTTATTTCACAATATTTGTATACCGCTTCTACAACCATAATGATTCTCAGAAGTCCATATAACACAGCCCACATAAATGAGGATCTGTGCAGTGTGACCCGCCAAGCTTAGCTCACCAGCCTTGCTTGTTAGGTGCTTGACAGCCCCCTTGCTTTTGCAGTCCCAGCAGTGTTGGCACCAGGATGCTGGGGGACCCTGGTTCAAAGCCCTGTAGTAACCCCCCCATGACACTCTCTGAGCACGTATTGAGCACTACCACTGTTGCTGTGTTCAGGGCATCAGCGTGGCGAGGTGGGCATGGGCCCTCCGCCAGTACCCAATTTGGATGACTTCTGACATCATTCTTGAGTCCCAGGCAGGCAGCATAACTGGACCCCAGATTGGCCACCATACATGACAGATGAGCTGTCTTTAGCTCACAAGTGGTGCATGCGCATTATGTACCTTCATTGAATTATGCATTATGTACCTTTTACATTATGTACATGCATTATGTACCTTCACCTTTATGTACCTTCCTTGAAAAGGAGTAACCTTGAGCGTACTTTACATGTTCCCTCTTGCTTTGAAATCCACAATGGACTGGTGAATGTTTCCCATTTCACCCTACAGTTATGTCAATTGAACCCTTCCCTTTATTTTAATGTTGTAAACAATTCATATCCATGCAGGACAAGCTCTGTTAACGGGCAGAGATCTAGGCTCATTCAGTTTTAAAATCCGCTTGATGGAAATTCTGAAAGGCAATTAAAATCACTTTTTGGGGGGAGGGGGGAGCATTCCATTATACTCCTAGCTGCTTGTCTTCCCGGTGTCAGAAATCAATAATGCCACTATTTTGGGGGACACACACACAAAGAAACAGGCAATGAAGAAAGGGGGGGAAAGTCGCAATCAAAATCTGAAACGAATGCATCCTCACTCTGAATTATTAAACGACCTAATTTTAAGACCTCAGACATACTGTCAGGCATCTGCATCTTACTGTCAGATTCAAATAATTGGTTCAGAAGAAAACCTCTGCAGTTCGCATTTTCAGGTTTTGTCTTAATTATCATTTGATTTATGTATTGTCGTCTTATGACTGTGTGGCACTTGCAACAAAGTGCTTCTACCATTGTTGTTAAATACAAAGGTTCTGCTTAAGAAATAACCCTCTGGAAGTTGAAGGAGATAAAGAGAAGCAATGCTGTTCAGTTCAGAAAAAAAAGAAGACAAGTATGAAAGGGGAGCATAACATAAAGAGATAAAATAATGGAGAGAGATGGTAGAGTGACAGTTTTCTCCCATTCTTTCCAAGTATCCAAATCGAATGAAATTTATTTCAGCACTAAAAAAAAAAGAAGACAGGATGGGTTGTGTCCTTAGTTTTCTTTCCACCTGTGGAAGGAGTTCTTCTGCAGGAGGAAGGAGTCCCTCAGGTTGAGGGAAGAGCAGTGTGACAGAGGAGGAGGAGCAGGACCGTCACTAAGAGGTGAGGGGTGTGTGGACTGCATGGGGTGACACCAAAATTACTTTCTATTCTGTTTGCTACCAGTGGTGCGAAAACGTCTTGACATGAACATGTCTTTGCCTTGTATGTAGAAATAAACCCCTTCCCTCAGCATACAGTAGTCCAGCGTGATTCTGTGAGTGAGAGGGAGCCTCGGATATGTTATACCCCACCCCCATTTGACGTTGACCTCCTCTCTTGGGAAGAAGCAGAGGGGGAGAGGCTAACTAATAGGCAGGTAGGTTATATTTAATGTGGCTATAGATGATCCGTGGCAAAGGCAGTAGGTCTAAGTCAGAGTTTATTCTTGCAGTTTATCCCCTTTAAGCCCTTGAATGTGTAAACAGCCATTTCGGACATTATGCAGAGTCAAAGTCGGCTTGTTGTGGACTATGCACTCAACAGGGAGCTGCAGCCGACCACAGTTCCCTGATGAGTGTGCATACAGGGCTCAGGTGTGAGTGTGCATACAGGGCTCAGCACATGTTTGGAAGTCATATGTTGAAGAAACTTCACTGAAACCAAGGAGGGCCGGGACAGATCAGTGCCTGGGTGGGAGACTATCTGGGAAACTCGTGTACACTGCTTAGAGGCCCATCATGGAAGAAAAGTGGTCTATAAATGTAATAAACAAATAACACATGTTTGGAGGCATGCGACTAGTTACAGTGACCCTTTAAACCAGTGGTTCCCAACCTTTTTAGCACCGGGACCCCCTTTTGTAGAATGACAATCTGTTGGGACACCCTTAAGACCTAGGGCCGGAAGTGATGTCATTAAGCAGGAAGTAGCGTTCTTTTGCCGGCAGCTTACTTTGTCAGTAAGCTGGAATAAATCACATTTTAAAAGTTTATTTATTTTTATTTATTTAAAGAATTTATACCATGCCTTTCTCCCAACAAGGGCAATCAAGTTGTACTCATAAGGGGGTACAGCTCATAAGTTGTACAACATAAGTTGTACCCATTGGGGGGGGAGTGAACTAATATTAACAGAGATGCTAAAGGGCAAGCAGAAAGTAAAACAAGGTGAGCAAACAAGCCCCAAAACAGCAGACACTTCTTTCTCTTCAGTGGGAATGGCCATCCAGCCAACATCCCGTGACCCCTCAGAAACAGCTTTGCGACCCCCTTGGGGTCACAAGTCACAACCCCCAGGTTGGGAACCACTGCTTTAAACATTTCGTATACATTAAAAACACATTGCAATGTACATCTAAAATGTAGTTGATAAAGTGGTCATTGAGAGGTTCGGGGGTTGTGTCTCAGGTACCCAATCACGGAAACATGCACAGGGTTCCTGTTTTTTGGGGGGGGGTTTTGCTTTTGGCAACCATTTTTTCTTATGCCTGTTGGAAGATAGTAAGCAACATACAGGCACGAGACGTGTATTTATGTAAGCTTCTGTCTTGGCCAGCCAACTTATACATCACTGCAAATATAGTTAAGGGGCAATATTGTGCACGTATGAATTATTGCCAAGTTCGTAGACATGTTGGCAGCTTCAGCAGGAAGCCCATTTTCGATAATGAAGTGTCATCTTTACAGTTTGAACAGGCTTTAAATGAAATCACTTTCTATATGCTGTTATTTTCTCTTCCGAGATCTCGCTTGTCCATCCACATTTGAAGTTTGGAATTATTACACAAGCAGCAGCACTAAATGGTGTGAGTGCATGCATATGTATACTTTCTATTAAAGCGAGGGGGGGAGCTATGAAAGGAATGTAACTTATTGGCCTTTTTGCCTATCAGTTAATTGCCTACTACTTAGCTGGAGCACCTTCGGCTCTGCTTCACACGGGTATGAATCATTAACTTGCTGGGGGGGGGGGATCAGTAACTTGTAAATGGTTTTCTAAATCTTTTTTTTATTTTAAGTAGAGAACTGCTGAAGTATTAAGAATAAATATGTGGGAGAACACTTGAGGATCCGGTTAACGTAAAGCACACATTTAATTTCAGCGCTGCTGCCTTGAATGAGCAGCCTGCGTTAGCGATCCGACTTGATCCTGGTGCTTTCGGGAAATAAAATGTCTTTCAGATGACCTGCAAAAAAAAAAAAAAAAAATCAAGGAAGGCTGATTTACTGTAAAAGTTCAGGGCTGTGCTGATGTGTTGCTCTGTTTTAATATAAAATATCTGAGGTCTGATGCTTATTTGAAGTAGAGGCGAATATTGCTTTTCGCTATCTGTTGGAGGTGGAAATGAAAACCTTCCACGATGCCGGAGTATCTTATTGACAGTCCTGGAGGCAATGTGAAGAGGGCAAGAAACTGCCATGAACTTTGCAGCTAAGCTGCTGTTTTAGAATTGAATTCTGGCTGCTTCTCACAGCCATGTACTTTTATACATCCTTTCATTGATGACCCCTAGTGCATGCAGTGGTTCATTCATAATTTTGATTAGGTGACAGCCGATGTCATCATTTGCAGTTGGTTTTCATTTGGGAGTTTTAATTGATTATTGAATTAACTGATTTGGGGAAGGGGCCATAGTTCAGTGGCAGAGCACTTGACTTGCATGCGGAAGGTCCCAAGTTCAATCCCAGGCATCTTCTGGTAGGGCTGGGAAAGACCACTCGGTCTGAAGCCCAAAGGCCGTTCCCTGGTGATGTAGACCAGTGGTTCCCTAACGTTTTAGCACCGGGACCCACTTTTAAAAATGACACTCTATCAGGACCCACCTAGCTTTATGAGACTTAAAAAAAGGGTAATCTAGAAAGAAATAATATATATTTTAAATAAATATTTAGAAGTAATATTTTATTTATTTATTTGCAAAAACCCCTCAATCCATTTCTTGTAATGAGGCAGCCCTAATGAATAGCCTCAAGGCTTGAGGGGCTTAGTTATGTGACCCAGCCTTCATCTGCCCCCACTACCTGTCATTGACAGACTTGGGGGGGGAACACACCAGAAAAAAGACACTCAAGCATTGATCTCCATATATTTACATAAGCTTGCAAACTGCAGGAGCTCAGCTGTTTGCAGGGCAGTTAGTAGCTATCTTGCAAACTGGAGAAGCTCAGCTTTTTCTGATTGTTGAATAGACTCAGGGCTTGAGGCAATTAGTTATCGGATCTTTCCATCACCCGTGTTTTCATTGGATGCTCTGTGGGACCCACCAGAAATCAGGTCACGACCCACAGTTTGAGAAACACTGATGCAGACAATACTGACCTAGTTGGACCAATGATCTGACATAGTATGAAGCAGCTTCATGTATTCGTATGCTTTACATATGACCAAAATCTCAGTATTGTCAGTTTTGTTGGTGGGTGAACAGAGGCAGCCTTGGGAGCTGCAGGGCCCACTTGGCAACAATGTTTGCGGGGGCCCTGATTCACAGCCAAGGTCTGTACAATCTTAGAGATATAAATAACATTTATTATAGCCTTTATATCCCTATGGTAGAATGGAAAGCAATCAAAATGTGAGTTAATGGACCAAATGAATTTAAGCACATTTTTAATATAAAATTGCATCTATGTATAAGCCAAGTAAACAAACAGAATGTGTACATTACCTTTGAAAAAGTAGATAGCTCTAAAGCCACTTGTTTTAGTGCAGTGGTTCACAACCTGGGGGTCCCAAGGGGGTCACGAAGCAGTTTCTGGGGGGTTGCGGGATGTTGGCTGGATGGCCACATCCAAGATGGCGGCTCACTCCCCCCCCCCCTGCAGAGAAATAAGTGTCTGATGCTCTCTTGGGGCTTGTTTGCTCACCTTGTGTTACTTTCTGCTTGCCCTTTAGCATATCTGTTAATATTAGCTCACTCCTCCCCCACCCCCACCCCAAAATAGCACAGCTTATGAATACAACTTTAAAAATGTGATTTATTTTAAGAAGTGTTATTTATTAAACAGTGTAATTTATTAAAAACAATGGCATCACTTCCTGCTTACTGACATCACTTCTGGCCCTAGATCTTAGGGGGGTCCCGACAGATTGTCATTCTACGAAAGGGGGTCCCGGTGCTAAAAAGGTTGGGAACCACTGTTTTAGTGACTGTGGAGTGATTTAGTAAAAAATATTTTATTTTATTGTTTAGAAAAAAATCAAAATGTAAGTGAACAGCAAATGTAAATACTTGAGTCTGAATATAGGCCTACAATATATAAATCTGCAATGTAGTGTTACGTGTATGTTGCAATGTGTTGTGTGTATATTTGACAAGACTAGATTACCCCAGCTTGGGGGGCCCTTAGGCACGGGGCCCAATTGGGAGCAATTGGTTCACTTGGCTTAAAGCCGGCCCTGCAGGTGAGTGATATAACTTACAGTTTACTAAAGCCATGATATGAACATCTACAGGTTTAGAACAGCAAAGAGGAACTTTCATGATGGAGGCATTGTCCCTTACCCTTGACAATGTGCAAACATCTTGGAGACTTTAGGCAGACCATCTAAGCTTTACAGTTGGCTTCCCCTGTGTACATAATAACATTAATGATACGCACTCTTGCCTCTCAAGGTTGTTATGCTAGCGCTGTTTCTTAGGATCTGGCACAGAGCTGCACCGTGTTGCAGGAAAAAGCTCTCCAAGCAAATAGATTTGTTACTTGGTTATGAGAGCAGCTTCTTGACAGCCTCTTCCTTTCCTTCCAGCTGTTCTGAAAGCGTGCGCCGATGGAGGTGCTAATCACCTGTATCACATCACAGAAGGAAACCATGAAAGGTACATTCATAATCATCTGTTTTGATATTTTCCCCCTCCTTTTACCTTCATGGAGTGTGTTGATGAGTTTGCACTTACAACTTTATTTATTTATGGATATAGATATAGATATAGATATTGATATTGATATATTGATATAATATTAAAACAAAACGATACATAATATATTCAAAACGTTACAGCAAGTGCAAAGCAATAAATCCTACTAGCCTATTATTATCTATTTATAATATCCAACTAAGCCAAAATAACTACGCTTACAACTTTCTATGATCTCCCTCTGCTCTTCATTCTTTGGAAACTATATGTCACATGCAACATGAGGGTGCCACCAAAAGTGGTCTCTGCATGTCGGGTTTGTTCCCTCTCTCTTATCATATGTAGGAACACCTGCCAGGTGTTATGATGTCTTCATGTTGTGTTTCCCTTTCCCGCTAGTTACAGCCAATGAAGTGTTACTGCATGGCACAAGGAAAAGGAGGATAATGCAATGTGAGGGTGCCATATGGCATGTTCATATGTCCTGTAACATTTTTGTTCTAGGGGTGGCATCAGGGGTTGGCCAGATTAGGCACTGGCTGAGGACCCATGCGTGCCCAGCAGGGGGCCACCTCCTGAATCCTCAATACCTATGGCAGTGATTGAGTTCAGTTCGCCATTGGGGACTGATGAGGGTGCCATGGGAGGCTCAGTGCAGGGCTTTGCCCAGTGCTCCCAACAACCTGGCACTGGCACTGTGCTGTTCTGCTCTTTGATTCCAACAGTACCGTTCAGTCTCTTTCCTGGCTTAACAGAGTCCAGTGGAACCTCCAGAGGTAACTACAGGATTACAAGTGCAATAACAGGATTCAGCCCTCCAGAATTGATGTCTTCATGCAACGATGCAGCAGCACTCCATGTTCAAAAACAAACACCAAAGCCCAAATATTTAATTGGTTGTTTTGAAGGGGCTGTTTCATCTTCCCAGAATCAAGAGTAGCACTTTGGTAATTTTCTTTTCCATGATTACTTGTGAAGTTTAACAGGTTCCTCTTCTCTCCGGAGATAGATGCTTCTTCCTTCAACAACTTGTTAGTCTTGCTCTTTTCTCCTTCAATCTTCCTAAGATGAAATGTTAACTGACAGGCGTAAGGCACTGGGAGGAAGTATGGCAGGCGATGATGATAGGGGTAGGTTGAAAATCGCTGTGTCTGAGCATCGCTTTTGACTGCTAAGCGATGTTGTTGTTATTCTGTGCTAACCCTTTAAAGTGATATTTAAATCCTCATAGAGGAATACAGGTAAGGAATCATAGCTCTTATCATCCTAGTGCTCTGTTTTGCATAATAGCTCTCAGTGCAGCAATTATGGGAATGATTTGTGCAAAGGAAGTACTGCATCGGTGAAACCCCCCTTTCCCCCTTCTGCATTTAATAATGTAGCATGTCTGTGTAAAATGGCAGCCTCTAAAAGCGCAGAGATATGTGGGAAGGGGAATTTTTTTTTTCCTGCAGCTCCCTTTGTATTTTTTCTTTTCTTTTCAGAAGCCTCGGCGCTCTTTTTTTCTCTTTGACATTTTGACTTTGCGCTCTGCTCCCGTCTTGAACAGAGTCAGATCTATGTGCTGGATTGACAACTGAGTTCTGAACAGAACACATCCTTTGAACGGAGCAGGGGCTGGAGGGTCGGCCACGTTGGCTTTGCCCACTGGCTCATTCACACACTAATCACAGGGCAGACCAATTGCTCTTCAAACCGGTCCTCTCCTACAAGAACAGCAGAGGTGACTTTGGTGAACATGACCCAGACAAAAGGCTGTTAGAAAAGCCCAGTCTTATCCTCCACCACCCCGCTGGTGCAGCTGCGCCGAAAATGAGTGCGCTGTATCCATGGGGTGGTGGTGGAAGGTGGGTGAATCTGGAGGCTTCAGAGGGAAAGGGGATTTAAATCGCCTTACCTCTCCGTAAGACTCCCACTCTGCAATGGGTCTCCTCGGACCTATGCCAGCAGGGAGACTACAGAAAAAGGCAATAGGATCTGGTGCACGCCATCGCCTCTGGATCCACCTTGTCCTGCAGTCATGCCCCCGTTCCTCCCTGCCACCCATTTCGCCCACTCCCAGCCACTGTCCTGTTTCGCCCCCACCGCTGTTTTACCTGCCCCGGCAGGTGTAGGCAGCTCCGGTGACAGATCGGGAGTGGTGCAGCCTTGCGCGGCAGCGCTCCCAAAATGGCTGGCTGTGCAGCGCTCTGCTGTGTCGGCAGCCATTTTGCGACAGCAGACGTATCTTCCGCTGTTGCAAAGTGCTGCGTAGAACAGCCCAATCCTGCTTAGGATTGGGCTGTTAAACTCTCACCTGACACACACAAATAGCTCAGTCAGAGTTCTTTTGTCCACACCGTCCTCTCCCATCGTTGGCATGAGGTACACAAACTCTGAGAGAGCGTCTGTGCTACTGGAGGGCTGTCTTAAAACATCCTTTGCCTGCGTTTTGGCTCAAATGGAAGGAAACAGCTAAGGAGTTTATAATTAGAGCGTATCCATGAGATCAAGGGCTACGTTAGGGACTAGCTAGGAAGAGCTTGCCAGCTGGATTGGCCGCTCAGGCCTCCAGTTGCCTCCGGGATCTTCCTATTCCATGTTGACAGCCTTGTTCAAAGCCCATCAATCTTCTTTCCTTATTACTCTCATCACATTTTCACCCCCTCCCCACCTACCACATGCTACAGGCAGGGTTGTGTTTGTTCCATAATTCCAGAGGAGCTTGAAAAAGCTGCAAAATTTGGTGTTGGTCACAGAATTCAGTTTTCAAAGAACATGGGGTGTTTTGTTTTTTTTAAGCAACTGTCTAGTCCAGGGGTGGGGAACCTATTTCCGATGGAGGGCCATTTTCTCATGGGGAAAATGTCCCGCGGGCCGTGTGCCCCTCCATCGGAAATAGTTACCCTTGCGCGCGCCGGGGGGGCACACACCCACCCACCGCCCCCTGCTTTTACCTCCCCCCCTCTCCTTACCTTTTTCAGGTGGCTGCCGCCGCCGCCGGCCCCGCGCGCGCTGCTCGCGTGACTCCTTTTGAACCCGGCTGTTTCTGCTCATGCAGAAACAGCCGGGCTCAAAAGGAGTCGTGCGAGGTGAGCGCGCCGCGCGCTCTCCCCTTGATGCGACTCCTTTCGAATCCGGCTGCAGCCGGGTTCCAAAGGAGTCGCACGAGGTGAGCGCGCCGCGTGCTCTCCCCTCGGCGTGTCTCCTTTCGAATCCAGCTGCTTCTGCACGGAGAAGCAGCCAGATTCGAAAGGAGTTGCGCCGAGGTGAGCGCGCAAGGGGGCCAGCGGGGCTGGCGGAGCCTCTGGTCTGCTCGCGCGGGCCGGACCTGATTGATTCGGGTCTGGTCTCGCGCGGGCTGGGCCGGATCGCTCCTGGGGCCGGATCCGGCCTGTGGGCCGCCGGTTCCCCACCCCTGGTCTAGTCCATGTGATCCAAGATATCCTTGAAAGTACATGGACTTCCTTTCCAGGCTGGAGCCTACATGGGCGTTCTGGCCAGGCTTGCAAAGTTCAGGTTGGGTAATAAATGGACAGGACCATGGATCATTTGCTTCTAGGGCTGGAAAAATGTAAAATCAGAACTGTCGATTCTAAGTAGTCCTACTATGTGTGAAATTCCCTCTCCCTGACGTGAGCCTGCTTGAGAGTTGAAAGTGTCACACAGGATTATGTAGGTGCGCATTCCAGCAGTGCATAATGGTAGAGGGCCAAGACTGGGAAGGGATTTAGCAGTGTCAGACATTGGAAGCAGTGCTACTTTCTCAAAGAGGATGAAGGCCTCACTGTCCCATGGGACTCCTCGTTCATGTAAACGGGCCCTTTGCTGATGTGCCACCTGCGGTGATTCGGGAAGGATTGGTGGATTCAGGAGGATTGGTGGAAATGAATGATCCTGATATATGTGGCGGTTCGTACTTGCTCCTTGCAATCAAGGAGACTTTCTTGCACCACATGCGCAGAGGCTTACTGCCCATGTCACCTCTTTGGAGCCTTGTGCATGCAGGGGCTTCTTTTCTGCTGTGAGAAGGAAGATCGTGGTTTGTGAAGTGGGGGACATCCTTGTGCCTGTGAAGTTTCCCTTGTCATAATAGAGATCCAGATGCTTCAGTTGCACAGTGTACTGTGGACCCTTTGGATCTCAGCCCCTGGGTCATGCACACCTCCCTAGCGGCAGATGCAGCCTGCTTTCTTACACGTGGAATTTGCTTTGGTAACCAGCCATTCTGTTTGGCAAACATAATGCGTTCCGCAGACATTCTAAATCAGCTGGGAAATAACTTTTTCGATGGCTCTGTTTATTCCAAAACTCATTAATGCACACTATACAAATAGCATTCCTATAGAATAAATATTATTATGTTAAATGAATTCTCATAACCGTAAATATATAATTCAGGAAAACGAGATTGTTGTATCACAAGTGAGTAGTTTTATTTGTTCTTCACTGACTCGGCCCTTAAAGCATTCTTATTTTGGGACGATATTATATCGCTGGAGTTCAATTCTTGACAATAAACCCAGCAAGATTTTTTTTAAATTTGCCTTTAAGGAATCTAAGCCTGCTGGAAAGACTATTCATTTTCTTTTCTAACATGCTCTCCCCTCCCTCTCATTTCTCAGTACAGTTTTATTAAAGGCTTGTCTGCTCAGAGAACACTGACAAATTAATTAGATTTTTTTTTTCTTAATTCAGTCTTCTTTTCTTTAACTTGAAAAAAAAAATCGGGGCCCTGGTAGGCTATGGTATTTTCTGAAAGCAATGTAAAAATCAATGTAATATTAAACCAGACGCATTGATACCGTTGTCCAGGCACCATACAGAGTTCTCTGATAGGATCCCATCATCAGTGGATGACATCCATAGTAAGGAGTAAGGAGGCTTCCTCAGAAGCAACAAGTCCTTGCTTTGGTGGAGGGGAAACTGGATGTCATTCATTCATTCATTTTGAAGATTTGTACCCCACCTTTCCAACAACACTCAAGGTAGCGTACAAAACCAAGATATAAATAGATAATATAAATAAATAAAACCTACAGTAAGGATTCCAGTAAAATCATCCCTCAAATACACTGCCCTTCATAAAGAGCACCCTCAACAAACGTAAAACAAAAAAGAAGCAGCTGCATTGAGACTCCGATAAATAAGTAGCAGCACAAAAGTCAAAACAGCACATCCAAGCAGCCCGTGAAGCAGTTGATAAAGCAGTGCCCACAACAACACACTTTAACCCTACTCCTCCCAGCCAAATAAGCCACTGCATTCTACACTGATTATTATTTTTTAAATATAGCCAAAGTACTTCTCCATTAGCTTCACCACCATGGTCTGTCCACTGTCTGTACAGACTACCATGCCCTCACATTTCTTCTTTGGATGTAGTGGTGCCCACAGCTAGGAAACTCCAGCCCCACCTTTTCCCTTGGCTCCCAACGATTGCCCTCTTACTTTACTGGAAACACTTTTAGCCCTCCACAAAACTCACCTTGAAGACAAATTGTCTTGCCCATACTTTGCTTTTTTAGCAGAAATATTTTTGCGACTGACCGATAATTAGCACCTTGGTTCAGCAGGTTTGGCACATGCAGGCAGAACTCCACACGAGCAGGGGCTTTCCCATTCTGTTTAATATGGGGAAGAGCACCACGCATGTCATGGAGATGGACGCAAAGAGCATCCTTCTTGGGGAGGGGGGGGACATGATTGAGACTTATAAAATTATGCATGGGATGGAGAGAGTGGATAGAGGGAAATTCTTCTCCCTCTCGCACAACACCAGAACCAGGGGACATGCACTAAAATTGAGTGGAGGGAGAGTTAGAACAGACAAAAGAAAATATTTCTTTACCCAGCGTGTAATTCATCTGTGGAACTCCTTGCCACAGGATGTGGTGATGGCATCTGGCCTAGATGCCTTTAAAAGGGGTTTGGACAGATTCATGGAGGAAAAGACCATCACAGGTTACAAGCCATAAGCAACCTCCTGGTTTTAGAAGTGGGTTTTCTCTGTGCCAGGTGCAAGGGAGTGTCAACGGGAAACAGGTTATCTTGTTGTCTTGTGTGCTCCCTGAGGCATCTGGTGGGGCCACTGTGTGACACAGGAAGCTGGACTAGATCGGCTTTTGGCCTGATCCAGCAGGGCTCTTCTTATGTTCTTATTATGTTCTTATGTTCCCAATATGGAGCATAATGGCTCAGTCGATCAGGGATTTTCACCTCCACTTTTGGTGCTGGACAGTGGGTTTTGCCCTGGAGGTTGAGATTTCTATGGAAATCTAGGGCAGGGATTCTTAACCCCCAACCCGATGTACCACCTACGGCACCGCGGACCACCGGAAGTAACTGACGATGATGTCGTCGCCAATTACTTTCGGGTTGGAGACCGCGACTGCGACTCTGCAAATGCCGATAAGAGGCTCAGGGCTAGCGGGAGGGCTTTTTCAAGCTTTTTTCATGGCTTTTTTTTCCCAACCCGCCGAGCCTCCTACTGGCATTTGCAGAGTCGCAGTTGCGGTCTTCATGATAAATACCGCAGCGTCTCCATGTTGGCTGGAGCGACTGTGTATCACCAGGCAAATAGCCGAAGTACCAACGGTGTATGCATACCACTGGTTGAGAACCTCTGATCTAGGAGAAATTCTCAAGGAATTTCTCAGAGGTTTCATCTACTTTTAGCTAGTCTAAATAAATACTCTTGCAATTGTCATCAAATGGCCCTTTTTAGATCTTTCAGAAGGCCACCTACTCTTAAAGGTAAAGGTTCCCCTTGCTTGAAAGCCAGTCATTACCAACTCTAGGGGTGGTGCTCATCTCCGTTTCAAAGCCAAAGAGCCAGCTCTGTCTGAAGATGCTTCCATGATCATGTGGCTGGCATGACTAACGCCGAGGCACACGAAGCACTGTTACCTTCCCGCCGAGGCGGTACCTATTAATCTACTTGCAATTTCTTGCTTTCAAACTGCTAGGTTGGCAGGAGCTGGGGCCGAAGATGGTAGCTCACACCGTCACGTGGCACTCGGGTCTCGAACTGCTGTCCTGCCTGCCTTCCCATCTGCAGTTCAGCGTCTTAACCGCTAAGCCACCCTAGACCATGCCAAATTGGAGATAAGTGGTCAAGATCTCATTTCAGTTTCACGACCAGGCTGCTTTGGGACTCACGATGCCTGGATTCTGTGTCCTTTCACTTTGGCCGCAGTTAATACCTCCTAGTTCTTATGGCCTTTGCTTATGGGAAGGAGTAACTCCTTTCATGATTTAGTTCCCCTTTCAGCTGGTGTATTATCATTCTCTCTTGATGGTACAAGAGTAAGTGGAGTGAATAGGAACAGACTGCACAGTGTTATTGATTGTAGATTTCTTGGTTGTAAAACGCATGTGAGGTGGAAGATGAAGGTTGCGTGAAACGCAATTGTTGTCACATAATTCTCCTTTCTGTGTGTCTTCCAAAGAGGGCCTATTATACTTTAAAAAGGCTTTGAAGTGCCGGTGTTTGAAACTCATCTGTTACAAAGTTCCTATATTGAATGTGCTGACCTTGGCCTGATAGGAGAACGTTAAACTAAAATGTTCATTAAGCTCAGAATGTCTATTATTATTGGCAATAAGATGCATCAGTAGGGGGGATTTGTTTTATTTAAACAGGCTGATGCCACCTTTCCAAGCTGGGAGCAGGTGCACAGTTAAACATAAAAAAAAAAAACTTTGTTAAATAAAACAGTACAATAACCACAGCAAGAACTAATGCTCAAAGAAATGCTTTAAAAAAACCAACACTCCAACAACCCTTCCAAAATGTAATCAGGGATGGACAGCACCACATGACCAAGGAGAGGTCATTCCACTGCTACGGGGCAACTACAGAGAGGACCCTGCTGCTTGTTGCTGTGTTTTTGTTTCAGTATCAGAGGAACTCAGAACCAGGTCTGGAACAGCAGAGCATAGACAGTGTCGGGGATACGGAATGGGACCCATGGTAAGGGCAGGGTTGTTTTTGTAAAACGAAGGAAATTTTTCACACCTCCAATGGTCCTCACCAACCCCATGGGTTAAATTCAATCTAGGAATAAGTCAACAGACCTCCAGTTATTCACTGCACCCTCAACTGGGTGGGGAAACAAAGGCAGGATCCAGCTAGCAACAGAGGATCCCCTGATTGAGTCAACCCCACCAAGAATCCCTTTTAAAACCCCTGGCTGTAGAGCCTCATGTACTGTACTTCATTCTGCACTTTCTAGTCTTCTCTCTTTCTATCCCCCCCCCCCCAAGTGCTACAGATTAAAAGTGGCTCCCATACAAAGTGGCTCCCTTGCCCAGCTTCTTTCTAGGTCACCGCTTCAGTGCATGCTTGGACTTGCTTTATTGCTCTTTTTCTGTCTTTGAAACCCCTTTTTGCCCAGGGAGAATTGCTTGGTCGGCACTATTGCCACCACGGCCCCTGCAACGCATTGCTTGGTAACCTTGGTCTGTGGTGCAGCCTCTCCAAAGACCCACTAGCTCCCCACCATCTTCTTTGTCTTTAGCGCACATGAAGTCACATTGACAGCACAATTAGTGTCTTACTTTCTTCTGTTTTTGAGTGCAATGGTGTGTATATGTGTAAAGCCATTTTTCTGCTTTTTGTATGTTTTTCCTCAGAGTCCCAAGATCATGTCCCTTCTCCCTCCCCCCCACATTCCCCCCTCTTTGCTCCGCCCAGTTTCCATCTAAGGAGTTTCTCTCTCCTCCCCTCTCCTTCTCCCTCCTCCACCTAACTGCTTCCCCCAGGACTCCGTTGCATGTGACTGTTAGCCATACAATTCTCCTTGTCTACATTAAGCGTGAGTGTTTTTTTTTCTGTTAGACCCAGTTTGAACCCCCTTTTCTATTTTTGAGCACAAAAGTAAATGCTCTTGCACCTTCACACTCATCTCCATTTTCATTTCCCCACTGAATTACACAGCTGTGCCATTGGCCATTACAGAGAATCCCTGCACTCAATAGTTTCTCGGCCATGTGTGCATGTTACATGTGTTCTAAAAAGTGCCGCCGTTAACTCTAGTTGGGCCCATAGATATAAAAGGCCGTCCCTGAATTCAGTGGCCAGGAGACTGAACTCAGGGCAGGGCGTGGTAAGCTCTTTGTTTTCCGGTCCCCATCTGTCACACTGAGGGGAGAGACCTCTGATCCTCGAAATCCCCAGTAAGCACTAGTTCCACCCTTCTGTTCATCATACCCAATTCAATGTGAAAATGGTATTCACCACCGTTACCTCAGGAAGATGTGGTCTCCCGTTTTAGAGATTAGGGGATGTTGGTTTGTTTCATGTGCTTGTCACTTTTAGAATGTGACAACCCAGTGGTTCTCAAAGTGGTGGGTCACAACCCACCATAGGAACCAAAAGCTGCCCCCTGCCCCCTTAAGGGGTGGTGACACCATGGCGGCCACAGCAGCAATCCCAGGGATCACTGCAGTGAAAAATAGTTTAAAACGCAATTTGAGAACTTACTGGGGATCCCAGAGCCCCCCCCCGAGGGTTCAGGGAGGCCTGCGCTACCCTTCACAGCCCCCCCCCCACGAGCTTCAGATCCCCGCTCTGCAGTGATTTCAGAGCACTTCCGGTTTTCCCGGGGATCGCCACTGGCCCTACCCCTGCAAGCACTCAAAGTTCCCCCCGCCTTGCAGGGAGAACTTTGAGAAACGCTGTGATAATTCCTTGTTTGGGGGTATAGCTTTCGTAACTTTACTGCAAAAACAGACTACAGACTTAGGTCTTATTCTTTTGAAGAGTGTTCTCAGTGTTCTCTGAGTCAGCGGTGGGGGGAGCAGGTGTCTTAAAAAATGTAAACTTATGCAGAGATTAGCTCTTGGCATTGGTTGGTATTTCTAAAAGTTAGTAGATCAATCAAATGGTTAAGCTGTGTAAGCATATCGAACATATGCAGATTCGGAATGACCTACAAATTTGGCAGTGGTGATGTAAGGTTAAAAAAAAATGACAGGCGCATTTACAAAAGATTTACCATCGAATTCTTAATATTAAACGGCGATATAGCAAGCAATCTGCGAGAATGCATTTCTCTTTAATTATTGATGAAGTCAGGATGATATATTTCTATTCCGTTGGTTATCAGCTGCTATGAACTGAAGAGCTCACAGTTATTCTTGATTTATTTTAGGACTGGGGGAGGAACTGGAATCCTCTGCTGCGGGTGGTTTTTGGGCGTTTTGTTTTCCCCCAGGATCACATAACACAGAGAGAAATTCTGAAGGATAGATCGCTGAAAGTAGCTGTAAAAGCTGTTTTCTAGCTAAGTTGACTCAGAGGCACTGTTGATTACAGTTATAATATTCCATAAAGTACATTCCTGAATGAAAAAAATGTTCATGAATGGAAAAAAAAATCCCAAGTTGCTACAAAACGTTGTGTGTGGGTTTGTGGGGAGAGAGGCGGGGAGAGGGGGAGGAAAATAAGACTCCTGGTCAGTTTTGGAAGGAAGTGTGGCTTATTAGTTACAGCGCGGTATTTCATTGAAATGGAATTGTTTTCACTGAGTGAATGACTACATTTGCTGCTGAAGATGGTAACACAAATTGCTTGCTATTAACAGTGTGTGTGTGTTGTGCCTTCTCACTGTATGAGCAGAGTTCAATAATGAGAAGACACAAAACAGTAAAACAGTGTTTTCATTGAGAGATCCTTTTCCTTCCTGCTGTGTTCTCTCTCTCTCTCTCTCTCTCTCTCTCTCTCTCTCTCTCTCTCTCTCTCTCTCTCTCTCTCTCTCACTCACACACACACACACACACACACACACACACACACACACACACACCTAGACTTTCAAGAACAAGAGGATCTGCAGAAAGAAGCGGACTTCTGTGTTTGTATCATGAGCTGGCATACAAACCACAGACCCAAGTTGGATTCACATCCAGTCATGCACATCTCAACATGACTGTTACCGATCTGCACTGCTTAGCTTTCAAAGGAATAGGCCCTCAGATGCATCTCCCATCCATATTGGGAAGCTGTAAAAAACATATGCCGCAAAAACACTGTGTTTCAGGAGCCACAGGATTCTTTGCTGTTTTTTGCATAGCTGACCCTCTGGAACACGTTCAAGTGTCTACGCCTGTGTAGATTGGGCTGCACATTTGGCTGTGACTTCGTCCAGGGACAACAATGCAGTACAATTAGCCAGAAGCTATATTTCAGTGTGCAGTCCTGGAAACTGGGAGAGGGCATTCACTGTGCAGTTTGTCCCTTTGAGACCAATTCCTCTCCACTCTGTTTCTTCAGACTATGAAAGGGCATTCCCCACTTCCAATTGAAAGGCTGCTATGGGAGGTGCATGCATGAATATGTGTGTTCCCTCGGGCGCAGTGTCCCCTCTTGCCCCCTGCACAGTGCAAAGGATCCTTGAATGGGAAGAATTAAAAGTGGGCTTGGAGGAGGCTCACCTGAGGAGATGTTTCCTGGCAGCATGTGTGTTCCAACCCTGGAGAGCTCCAAGTGAGGAACTTGTCACAGTAAAGGCCAGAGGAGGAATATGATCTTAAGTACCTCCAGGCTTAAGCTGGCCTCGCACCGCAGGCATCTTGCTCCGTCACGTCCTGGAGTAGATTCTGATTGGCCTGTGGCATTGCTCTGCGTCCCGCCCCTACAACGACAAACGCGGCCTCTCATTTGCCGAAGCTCGATTTATTCAACTTGGAACGCACCAGAATGACCTTCGGCCAATGAGAGGCCACGTTCAGTGTTGTGGGGGCAGGACGCAGAGCAATGCCACGGGCCAATCAGAATCTACTCTGGGACGCGACGAAATGAGATGCGTGCGGTCTGATACAGCTTTCAGGCTAAACCCTCCCAGGCTCCACTTCTCTGCCTGGAGAGCAGAGAGGTTTAAAGGGGCACCTTCTGGTCTGGAGTCTCACACTTCTCCATCATTCCATTGCATTTCTCCTGGCCTGGTGCTGAAGGTACAGGCTCCAGGGAGTGTGAGGTGCTGGATGTGGGAGGAGCGAGTTCCTCCAGGGATTTTGTCTCTGCTTCAGGGTATGCTGGCTTCCGGATCTCCAGTTCTGATATCTCTAGTTCCAATGTCTCCAGAGGGTCTTCGGGCTAGTGTTGAGGCTTAGTCCAGAGCTGGTTCTTCTGACCTGACTACGCTACCCTCCTCAGGCTCAGACTCCAAACTCAGGGCAGGGGTCATAACAATATGTTTCACTCAGTCCTCACTAATTGTTGGGGCACCAGGGCTTTTTCAAAATGTATGATTTTCCCGTGTACCATGGATGGCTTCCTGTCCGTTTCCATATTTTACCGTGGACCTACTACACCCCCACAAGACACCCGCTTCACAAATGCAGTGATTGTGAAATAGAAGTGGGTATGGCTCATGAATACAAATTGCAGAGATTATTTCCTGTTACCTCTTTCCATAAACTTATTAGGAAATACTAGAATGTATGTATATTCTGGATGTAGATATAAAAGATTGGCCTGAACACTTTTAACAAATAAGCAAAAGCCTCAAGTTCTAACTCAAACGATTTGCATTGAAATGGGCGCCTTCATTTTGAAAACAGATTACTGCTTCTATGAAATCTGTTAAATATATTATTGTTAATGAAGTCAGTAACTTGAAAAAATAGAACTGTGTGCAGCCTGGAATGCAAGATAAAATAATGTTTCACATAGGAATGCATTTATCATTCCAACAGTTTCAGAGATTTGTTTTTCATCTGATTTTGTTGTTTCCATTTTATGTATTCCCCCATCCTTGCCTTTTTTCATTTTAAAATGTTGGGTATTACAATTCTCTTGCAGAAATTACGGACCTAGAACAAATCTGTTGCTGAGCAAATACATTGTAATGGATAAATTAGAGGTAGCTGAAAATAGATACAGTACTTCCTTCTCAGAATTTTTTATTTATTCTTATTTAACGTGTTTTTACCCCGCCGCCTTTCCTCCACTACTGTGAGCACCTAAGGCAGCTTACATAAAAAGCATAAAAACCAATTAGCATAAAAAACAATGCAGCAATAAAACAGCCAAAAAACAAACGCAGAGGCAGCACAATTCCCCCCCCCCCCAACAATACAGACAAATATAATACAGGAGCGTAAAACTAACGGGGCAAAATGACACTTTTGCAAATGGTACTCCTTTTATTTAGCAAGGAGAGAGCAACTGTCCCTCTTCACCCCAGCACAGTGTCTTTTCTAGTGGTTGGTGTTCTGCTTCTTTTAGATTGTGAGTCCTTTTGGGACAGGGAGTCATTTACTGGTAGTTACTTGGTTGTCTTTGTAAACCGCTTTGTGAACTTTTTTGTTGAAAAGTGGTATATAAATATTAATGATGATGATCACGTAGCAGCACAGAAAACTAAAAATAAGTACTGATACAAAACAATAAAAAGACAGCCATCAAAGGTGGCAAGAAGACATAAAATAAATACGTTACGACAATCCCCACCATGAACCAGCACTACACAAATGCCAACTGAAATAAAAAAATGTTTTTAGCCCCTGCCAGAACACTTCAAGGGAGGGAGCAGTTCATCACTCGTAAGGGAGGGAGTTCCGTAAGTGTCGTAACTGAGAAGGCCCTCACTTCTGTTGCGGGTGGCACACACACAACAGCCCCCTCTGACAATCTCAAGAAGCAGGTCAGAATGTATAAAAGAAGGTGATCCCTCAGATACTCTGGTCCTAAGCCATGAAGGGCTTTAACGGTCAAAACCAGCACCCTTTATTTGGGCCCATAAGCAAACCGGTAGTCGTTAGAGCAGCGGTTCGACAGAATCAAACCCCAGTAAACAATTAATTCTGTACTAATTGCAGTTTCTGGACCATCTTTTCCGGGCAGCCCCACATAGAACACATTGCAGTAATCCAAATGAGACACATCACCAAGGCGTGGGCTGCTACGTCAGGTTCGACTGACTCAGTCACAGTTGCAGCTGGTGCATTGGCTGAAGCTGGGCAAAATTCCCCCTGGCCACAACTGCCACCTGGTGACTCAGGAGCAGCTGTGGATCCAGGAGGACTCCCAAGCGGTGCCCTTGCTCCTGCAGAAGAAGTGCTACCCCATTCGGAACAGGTTGATGGTCTAGCACCTGCATTGTGTATTTCCATACCAAGAGGACCTCTATTTTGTCCTGATTGAATTCCAGTTTATTAATTTACATCAGTTCCAGTTCCAAACTGTCTCCAGAGCCCTCAGTAATCTATCGGGATCCATTAGCCTCTGGTGGTGGACCGTACAGTTTGACCTCCTGCCCCTAAGGAGGTAATGGGTTACAAGAAACCTAAGCCACACAAGAAAATGATCTGTCCATGACAAGGGGGTAATCTCACAGCCCAATTCTATGGGCTGAAAGCACTGGCAGAACACATGTTCAGCCAGTGCTGGCTGCTGAAAAGCAGCCGTAAAACCCTTTCTGGCAGCATGCTGAGTAGCGGGCTGGCGGGAAGGCCAAAGCCTTCCCGTGCGCGTTGCCGGACCTGCAATGGCCTACTGAGGCAGGCAAGATGGCAGGGGAGGCGGAGAGGGAATGGGTGGAAATAAAATAAATGTTAAGCATGAGCATGCTTAATACAGCATGTTCTTTATCATAATTGTACTCTTGAAAATATGAGTGGCTCAGACTCACAACAGTTTTCTTATAAAGGAAAAATTGAATGTGGGGGGTCATTTGATATATACTCATGAATGTGAATGCTGGTAGCAATCACTGTGTCCATCTCTGAATTTTAAGTGCAAAGTAGAAAAGGAGATGGACAGGCACTCAAGAAAATGAGACCCAAGTGCTTATGATGAAATGTTATAAGCATTTGTAAGTGCATTGAAGTTGTATATGACAGTCCATTAATGGTTTGAAGTCTCGGTCTTACTGTACAGGAGAATCCCATTCATGGTCAAATCAAATTGACAAGACCATTTCAAGAACGTAAGGCACAGAACAAAGCTAACAAACCAGTGTGTGGATCTGATGTTTACACATATGCAAATTAGCCAGCCTTATCCCAGAATAATAAAGTGAGATTACCTTGTTTATCTATATTTTTAAATTCTAAAACTGGAAGAACTCAAAAGATCGTGAAATCTCAGCTTCTGTTCCACCGTGTCCTAGCTCAGTCCACATGTCTACCATGATAAAAGGTCACCAGGACCTGCAGTGTAAAAATAAAATAAAGTGGTGTGTCTAGGGAAGACTCACAGCCCAATCCTATGCGGCCTTCTGGCGGTGGAGCGCTCTTTACAACGTTGTGAACGCCGATCCGAAAGCTCTTGTAGCCACGTGCTTCTCCGGACTGCTGCCTCAGAGACCCTGCTCACGGTGACGAGGAAAAGAAGACCAGTAGACTTGGTAAATCGGTTGGGTGGGTATAATGGGGGGGTTAGTAGGATCGGGGTGGAATGGGGAGGACCATGGTCGTGTTGGAGGTGGTCAGGGGTGGAACCCAATGAGGGCAACTTGCTCCAGATGCTATCCCCTCTGGAGCGAGCTGACATGCCCCCTTTTGTCTCCTCAGTCTTGTGCCAGGTAGAGAGCTGATGCAGGTCCGAGGAGACCCATTAGCAGTTGCAAGGCTTACCCGAGAGGAAAGGGAAAATATTTCCCCCTCCCTTTTGGAACTTCCCCCCCCATAGCATGCAGCACAGCCTGTTTTGGGACAGCTGCATGCTATGGCGGGGGAAAGGATAGGATTGGGCCATCATTGCCTTACAGTAATGCATACTGAGCAGATCAGTTCACAAGCAAGTCAGCCGCACCGCATGAATACTGTGTGCAAATTGTGAGGAGTGACATAAATGATCCAGAGGCAGATAAAGATATGGATTTGGATACCTAGTTGAAAATAGCCCCACAAATGTTCAGTGAAATTGATTGTAAAGAAAAGAAAAAGGTCAAAAGAAACTTCTGAAGGATTCATATTATAAGAGAATTAGTAAAACATTCACTCTTGACTTTCACAAATCCTATTTTGTTACAGGGGGGAAAACAACCTCCAGACAGGTGTTAGTACCTGAGTGTATTGTAGACTGATGCTGCTACAGATTAGGTGGTACAAGGGCTGTAGAGAAACTGGAACTCCCAGTGAGCTCAGATGACATTATTTAAAATTCTGCTGCTACACTTAGTTCATTGATTAGATTTTCTTTGGTAGCTACCGTAATTCCCTTTGCCCCCTCCAAGCCCTCAAGAAATATAATTTAGAAAGGAGACTGTAGTTGAGTGATAGGATATATGGTTCACATATGAGGCCATTTCAGATCGGTAGCCATGTTTGTCTGTCGTCGCAGCAAAGCCATCAAGTATAGTGGCAATTACAAGATGAACAATAAATCTGTTGGTATTCCACGTGCTACAGCACTCACGGTATTTTTCCTTTATAATGGCATTCGAGCCAAGAAAACTAAGGTCAAAATCTAGGTGTTCAGTTTCATTCTGGTCATATTTCTAAATGTTTGCTAAGACCCGAACCATTTTAGAGGCTTCCTGTTAAAATTGAATTCTGGCTGAAATGATTCTGTGCTGTTAGTGATTTCTAAAGTGTGTCTGGCCAAAGTAACGCATGCCTTACTCGTATCAAGATTAGACTACTGTATCGCTGAAGGGACCATGGCTAACAACTTAATATAGAACAGGCCGACAATCAAATTAAAACGGGGTTAGGCTACAATCCTATACACACTTTCCTGGGAGTAAGTCTCATTGAACACAATGGGAGTTACTTCTGAGTAGACATATCTAGGATTGTGCTGTTAGAAAAAAAATGGGGGGGGGGACCAGGAAGGCAATAGACAAATATTAACCAAACCATGGAGCAGAACAAACAAAACATCAGCGGAATGTCAAATGAAACAGGTGATTTTTCACTGCCCACTTCAAAGCTAGTGGTGACTAGGCCCACTGGGTGGCCCTGGAGAGGAGTTCTACAATCTCAGTACCACCACCAAGAACTCCCTGTCTCACATCCTCCTCAACTGCACTTCTGCAAGTGATGGGACACCAAGCAGGTCCTCTAATGCCAATTGCAGTGTCCAGTCAGGTTTGTGGGAGGTAAGACGGCCCTTCAAATATCCAGGCCCCAAGCCGTGTAGGGTTTTAAAGGTCAAAACCAGCACCTTGAATTGGGCCCAGAAACATCCTGGCCCCAGTACAGTTAATAAAGCACATAGGGTAATGTGCCCAGACAAATGGACCCCAGAACGAACCCCGGCTGCCATATTCTGTACCAGATGCAGTTTCCAGATTGTCTTCAAGGGCAGCCCCATGTAGAGTGTGCTACAATAATTCAGGCACTATGCAACTAAAGCCTGGATTATTGTGGCCAGATCTCCATTCTTCAGGAATGGGCACAGCGGGCGCAGCAACCAAAACTGGGCAAAAGCACTCCCGGCCGTGCAACTTCATAGCAAAGTCGACTGCATTGCAGAAGACCTGAAAACTGTAATGTGACAATGATAGATTCAAGTAACTTCTTCTTCTGTTCCAGAGCAGTAGTGCCTCTGGAGATTCATTGCTCCATTTCTACAACTGGGTCCACTTTGAGGCAATGTGCCTTAATTGACCGTAACATTGCATGGGAAATTCTATTCAATTCGGTTGAAACTGACCAGCTATAGTACTGAAAAGCATAGGCTGAACATGAGTTTTCAGGGCAGAATGATGGGAGAACTGCCTTACAATCAGATCTCTCTCTCTCTCTCTCTCTCTCTCTCTCTCTCTCTCTCTCTCTCTCTCTCTCTCTCTCTCCCCCCCCCCTTCCAAAATAAACCATTAAAGTCAGATATCTCCTACTGAAACTATGGCAATACGGCAAATGTGGACCACATGGAAATCACCTACTAATGCCATTCACAGACGTTTGATTCTTTGAATGTTGGAGCTTTTCCCAGGCACAAGAAGATTGTTTTAAATGTATGTATGCATCCACAAGACCAGAAGCATATTTCTTTATACTGAACATTGAGATTCTCAAAAGTTTAAATGTTGCCCTAATTCCACATAAAGTTCTACTTAACTCTCAACCAGACTCTGACAATTCCCTTCTTCCTTGGTTTTCCACTTCACAAAAAAATTGTTGAATGTTCCTTTTCCTTTTAAGTTCTGTAAAAAGCAGTGTTGCATGTAGACAACAGAGGAGACTCGGTTATCTGTCCCACCCACACATTTATCCATCATTAAAGTAGGGGAGAGAAGGAAACGGCTGTCTGAATGCAGAGTGTATTAAGGCCTTTGGGACTTGAGACAGAGGATTATCCCATTATTGGAGAGAGGGCTAATAGAATGTCAGAAAAGGAGATGGATAAGGAGCTGAGTTATAGAAAGGTCTATTTTTAGACAGCCCTGTGGAAGAGTGACAGGATTGCTAATGAATTCCTTTTGAGGATTCTGCCATCTTACAGCCCATTCATAGGTTGCAGTCAGCCACTTATTTGCACATTTAACAACTTGGATGGGTGGCTTGGTCATAGTGTTAGGAGAGGGATCTTGTGCAGTAGCCAAGACTTCTGTGGTTAGGATAATACATTTCCAAGTTCTGCTGCACATGTGCAGTAGCAATATATGCGTGCATGTGTGCATGCTCTCTCTCTCTCTCTCTCTCAGGATTCTGGACAAAACATACAAGCTTGAGCACATGTGCCAACTACTTTTAGCATGCCCTAGAACTATAGACTTCAACATTTTTAGAATCAGCGCCCACGTTGAACCCCAGTTTGCAACATGGGACTTTCCATTTTGTATTGCATAAATACATCTGGCTACCCACCCCAGAATCTCTTTTAAAAATCTGAAATACAGACAAAAAGAAAAGGATTTTAGTACCATTAGTGCAGCCCACCTTAGCTTGGGATGTGACTCACAGCCCAATCCTAGCCAGCACCGGTGCAGTGTGGGCTCCAGGCCCACACTGTATCCTATGCTAGAGGGGAGCGGGCTGGGGGTCTCCTCGGAGTAACGCCCTAGCCTCTGTTATGGGGCTACTCAGGACAGTGCCACCTAATTCGGCAGCACTGAAGCTGAAGCACTGAAGCCCCGTTTTGGGCCTGGAGGCCTAAGAGGGTAGATAGGATATGGTGTCCTACAAGGATGCTGATCCCACCCCTCCCAGGCCCATACCACCCCTCCCCACACTCCTCCGTTATGCCCTCCCCATGCTCCCCCAGCCCCAACGCTGGTCAGAGAGGGACTTACCTGCTCCACAGCGCTGTCCTGTGGCCTCTTTGGCGGGAGGGCGACATAGGCCTCTGCGCACGCGCCTCCTAGTCACCGGGCGCCACAAATGTGCTTTACGGCATGTTTGCAACACCCTAGGTCAGCGTCAGCCGAAGATAGGATTGCACCACCAGTTGTGGAGCTGGACCTACCAGCTGAAGTCAATTGCTGTAGTGGGATCCTTGCGCCTTCTCATGAGTTGAGAATAAGCTATTTTCTATTTGCTTGACAAAATGACACGTTTTACAGAAGAGCTTTTCTACGTTTTCATCATTGGAGCTTGATCAAGTACATGGCGTGGTCTTGCCTCATTTGTATCGCTGGGCTGATTCTGGTTATCTGGTATATAACATGGTTTCATTCATGGAAGGAAGAATGTCTGTGGTGAAATCTATATGGAAAATGTTCGAAACTTGTGTGGATTTTTGAGGAATGAATAATGGGATCTGTGCAACCAGTCTTTTTCACACTTCCATTTCTTTATCTATTGCTGATTCCCCCCCCTCTACTGATATATTAATTGTTATAGGTTTTGATAATTTAATTTTTGTTAAGCTTTGAGTGTCCTCTAGGGGCAAAAAAGTAGAATATAAATGTATGTTTTTGATGTTATATTACGGAGATGATTAAATGTGGCTTTTGGAGAACGTGCTGGTGAATTTTGAGCTTGCTCCGTGCCTGCAGCTAGTACACAGAGTAAGCGTATAGATATCATTGCAGATGATACATTTGTGATGTGTTTCTAACATCATCCTCAACCATTAGCATTGCAGTGTGGAGGATAGACTCGCTTTCCCGATGCCTCAAAGCCAGGCGTCTTTTCAAATCCTGCTTTACAGAAGTATGCACAATGCGCATGTAGAATAGTAGGCTTTGGCATTTGATGCGGTTTGTTCTACGGACCCATGCATCCGATTTCTGGAGAATGTTGGTGTTTTTTTGTTTTTTCAAAAACATACATGGAAATAGGTCTCCTTTGTAGGTGACAGATCTATTGCCAAGAAATGAATTACTGAGCTTGCTTGCATATGTGCTCAATGTTCTAGCCTGGCCACAAGGCTAGTATTGATCCACGATTCAAAACTTTTCAGTAAATGAATGAAAGCGCCCAGGGTGCTTTGCGAGTTCCTCTCTTGGTCTTGTAAAAGAAAAAGGTTGTTGCTCTCTGATTTTCCTCGGGTGTCCAACTGGTTTTAAGTTAGCACCAGGTTCTTTAAGAAAAAGCGGAGAGCTGGAATTTCAATACTGCTTTGTTTCTCCTCCAGAACCTCTCTTCTGCTTCTCTGACGTGGTATTTGTTTAGTATACCTAAGTGCTAGAAATTTTCTTTTCCGGGAACATCACCTCAGTACAGGTCATAGGAAGTAGCCTGTTCCTTAAAGAATGTAGGGTGCTATGCAAGCCCCTCTGAAGAGGGGGCTTTGCACTGTGATAAAGTGTTTGACAATGGGAACTCTGGCACAAGGGTTGAAGCAGGTCACCGAGGCCTTTGTCTGTGTCTTGGAGTGAACATTGTAAAAACAGAGGGCTCTGCCAAAGTATCTGATGCTGGTCATAAGGGGAAAGACGAAGATTAAGAACCCTTCTCAGGGTCTATGTTTCCCAACCGTTTTTGACCTGCAGCTCCCTTGATCATTGGTAACCACTGACCGTGACTTCCCATTACATTATGTTCTGTGACAGGCAGAAAACCACCAGGTGAAGCTTTCTCCCCACTTTCACCTTTTCTGTGAATAACTTCTGTGAAGGTAACTTTTCCCCCTTCTATAGGACTATAGGGAGTGGGGTGGGGGTATGTTGACTGGGTCGCTCCCTTCTTCAGTCTTCCCTTCGCAGGGAACCTGAAGCCACCCTTCCGCGGCTCTCCTGGGAGTCACACCTCACAGTTTGGGAACCACTGTTGTAGGCGATATGGGAAGTCCTTAGGAGCTGGATGAAGTTGCTAGGCTGCCAGTTGCCTATGTCTACTCCATGCTACATCTGGGATTTATCTTTCCGGCTCAATCATCCTATTTTCCTTGCTGCCATTGCATTGATCCTCAACCATTGGTGGATAGATTGTTTATGAGCATCCCATAACAGCACAGTGACTCAGCCAGAGCTGCAGGAGGCTGTGAGTAACAGATAGTTATCCTATATAGGACTTTTATAAAAGTCCTTTTATACTGTCTTTCTCCCCACCCAGGCAGACTTGCGAGTGGCTCAGAATAAGACAATGAAATCTGCCAAAAATGCAAAATAAAACCAAAGCAAGAGTCAGCAGTCAACTTGAACAAATTGTGAAACAACATAAAATTAACTTAAACATTCAATGCCTGATGAAATAAGAGTGCCACATTCTTACGAAAAACAGCTGTGGGACCCTGTGGCAGGATATTCCATAGGGCATTTCATAAGGTGGGTGCCACCACAAAAGAAGTCCCTCGCATATATGTATGATGCATGTGTCTATTTGTGGGTTGCACATAGGAATACAAAGCTGCTTGCTGACCCTGGACACATCTATGTGCAGACTATTGGACATTAGCACATCTTCACCTGTTGTTTTTACCTGTGGACATAAAATTTAGGAACACTCCACTTAATAATTACACACTCTCACTCACACTCACACACACACACACACACACACACACACACACACACTCACACTCCAAGCTGTTGTCTTATGCACACTTGCCTGGAAATAATTTCTGCTAGAAATGAATGAGACCTACCTTTCCTGTGCATGCGTTTGAGACTGAACTAGCACTGTTAATTTTGGGCGTTGCTACATGTTTTAAGCCTTGTTGATTAAGCAACGACTTGTGTCTTATTGTACACTTCGACATTTCATTAAATCTGCAGCAAAATTTCCCGGTGGAGCAATATTACTAATGTCCCCAGTGGCCTTGAAAATGTTCAGAAAGACCCCAAGGTCAGAGACTCCTTTGGAAAGGTTAATTAAGTCTGAAAGAAGGGTATTATGTGGTAATTAAATAGTAATGAACAAGGAGCCAGGCACGATTGCAGTGTGTGATGCAGCACCAGACAGCAAAGCTGAAAACACCGGCAAATTTATTATTTTATTACCTATTCTATTATAAAATTACCCCTGGGTGCCCAGAGTAATTTTTATTCTTTCTCAAGTTGCATCTGACAGAAAGGGGATTGAGTGGTCAGCACTCTGCCATACATATATGAAATCATAATACATCTCTGGAGAAGTTCAGGGAACTTTAATAACATTCCTGACATATTTAAGAGAACTTTCATCAAAATTGCCATAGCTCTTGAGCTGTGTAGCGCCTCATTCCAAACCGTAGCAGAATGTGCTACTTAAATGCAGGCACATAGAAGGGACCTGGCTGGCATTTTTCACCCTCTTAAAAAAAATTCACATGAAATTATAGCATCATGTTCACCGTCCTATTTAAGAGTCCCCGGGGTATTTCCTTCACAGACCCTGCTGCTTGGGGATTTAATATTTCAATATTTTGTGAGTGTATCTGGCAGAGGCTTAGCAAAGTTAATCTAACGTGGGTTTTCTTTTTCCCAAATCAAGGGTGTAAATCAGTTCAGACTTGGCTCAGTGCCTTGTGCCTAGAAATAGTATTTCATTCGTTCTGGGACAGTTGAAGTCAGGATGATCTCTCCTTTAGCGCGTATCTGAGCACATAGTACCGAACGCATCTGCTAAAACTAGCAGTATTAGCATTTACAGCTCTTCATTAGCAAACATTCAGGCCTTAAATCTACTTGTACACTTTGAAGCAAATGCTTAAACTTTAAAGGCATCTTCAAATACAGCCATGCAGGGTGGGCTTTGCGTGGATCAACCTGAAGTTGATGTGGAGCCCTGTCTGTATAAGTAAAGATGAAGGTGACCCCTGACAATTAGGTCCAGTCGTGTCCGACTCTAAGGTGTGGTGCTCATCCCCATTTCAAAGCCGAAGAGCCAGCGTTGTCCGAAGACGCCTACGTGGTCATGTGGCTGGCATGACTCTCCTTGCCGCAGCGCGTAGCATGCGGCTGGAACACGGAGCGCTGTTTACCTTCCCGCAAGCGGTACCTATTTATCTACTCGCATTAACATGCTTTGGAACTGCTAGTACGCCCAAATTGAAAACCTGTCAGGCTGTGATTGCTTTGCTAGGGAAATGTGTTGTACAGTACATAGTAGGAGCAGTTATTACACATTTCGGTGGTGGTGTTGTAAAACTTTTATTATAATCTTGATGTAAATCTGTATCCTTAAAGCTGTAAAGTGCAATCTGATGAACAAACAAAGAAAGAAAGGGAAAAAAAGGTTCTTTGTAGTGATTGGGGTAAGGGAGAGAGCGCTGGCCTTGATTGTCTCCTTCCTTTCTCCAATGTCTTTCTTTCTTTCTTTCCTTCACCCGGGTCCCAAACTCTGCTGCCATCACAAGGACAAACCAGGCAAAGAAATGTGGATTACCTGTTAATAACAAATGGCCAGGCCAGGCCTGAGCAGCAAATACAACCTACTGACAGACAGAGAAGTGCCACAGTGAATAGGAGCAGGGCAGGCAGGCAGTCCACTTTGTAAAATGTCAAGGGAGTAAACCCAGCTCGGCATGTATAACCCATATCTTCATGTTATGAATGTTTCTAATAAAAACGAGGGTTCCTTTGTGTTTATTCCCGGCTCTGTCGCCGAGAGATTTGTGTTTGTATCGAGTAGTGAAACCACAAATATGATACAAACTTTCGAATGAGTGATTCTCCCCACCAGAGAGAGAAACTGCGAAAAAAAGCTTCATTCTGAAATGCTGTAATAAATCAAAAGAACACGACACCTGACGTGGTGCAGCCCACTTCTCAATCACAGGTCTCGGTCTTCAAATCAATATTTAGGCTGCAGTTGGGAAATCTTAAGGCTTAGCGTATATGTTATAGTATACTATCAGGCCAATCCGATGCCGGCTGGGTGCTGGCATAAGGTGCGTTGCGCCGACTGGAGCTGCTTTACAGCAGTCGCAAAGCAGCCTCTGCTAGTATGTGCTGGCAGGGAGGCCAGAGCGGCCTCCTGCGCGCACTAATGGGCGGCCAAAGACTCACTGGAACAAGTAAAGCCGCACAGGGAGCGGAACAGGGTGGCTGGAATGGGGGCATGGTGGGCAGAACGGGGTGGTGATGGGACAGGGAGGTGGGCGGATTCGGTGGTGGCAGTGCACGCCAAATCCTGACCCCCTTCCCAGGCCTGATCCATCTTCCTGGGTCAACGCGGACTTGCACCAGCTGTGGAGCTGGTGCAGGTCCGAGTTGACCCACTGAGCCCGTAGTGGCTTACCCCGGGGCAAGGGAACAAATATTCCCATACCCCAAGGAGGCCTCCAATGGCCAAAAATCCCCCACGGGATACAGTGGAAACTGCACTGGCACCTCTGCATCGCCAGGTGGGGTTTAGTTAGGATTGGGCTGTATGGCCAGTGGTTTTGTGTAGTCTTATTTCCTGCCCTCTACATATTAAGGCAAAAGCTAGAGATGCTTCTTTGGTACATGTATGTGACTTATAATGTTCGTACAGCATGGTGCGGAACACTTTGTAACAGAGGGTTATATAACTCTGAATCAAAAAGAGTCAGTTCACAGCAGACTAATCTACAAATGCAGAGAAATTGAGTGGGTGCCGCCTTCATGGGATCATACTACAGTTTTGGACTGTAAGTGGAGGAATCGAATCTTAGAATGCTTCTTTTCGTAGAAAATTCCTGGCATGCAGGAAAGATCGCCGTAGCTAAGCCATCTCCCTGAGATACTATTTTTCTACATGCAGGCTGGGTTTTCTTAAATGATAAAATATGTGATCCTCCATCTGCAGTCTGGAGGATCTGATATCTGGAGCAGTCTGGAGCCCAATCCTATCCTTCCCCCCCCCACCGATGCAACCATGCCAAAAAGGTGCGTACTATCCAGTGTGTGTGTGTGTGTGGGGGGGTGGATCATGAGGCTTCGGAGGGGAAAGGAGATTTATTTCCCCTTATCCCTCTGTAAGCCTCCCACTCCGCAATGGGTCTCTTCGGACCTGCGCCATCTCTTTTTAGTCCAAGGAGGAGAAAGGGGTGGGGAGGTTTGCTGTGTGTAACTTATTGCCAAGAAAGAATGTGAAGCTGTAGCTATGATTTTAACCAGCCATCAGGGATCATTCCTACCCTATTAATAATGATATAGTGTCACCAAGCATACTTTTGAAAAGTCTTGTCTGCAGCATAAACATTTATTTATCCCATATGCTTTTTATTTTTGTACCCTCATTCTCCGTGACCATTTTCTCTGTAAACTGCAGCTCCCATTATAATGACTTACACAAGGACTTCAGAAAGGGAATGCTGTGGGTTTTGATTAAGCCTTTTTTCTAGAGTGGTGGTTTTGAAACACGGTTCTGTGGAACTCTGTGGTTTCTCGGAAGCTTCTGGGGTGTTGCTTAGTGGTAGACAGGATGGGCAGATCCACAATTACTGATCATTCCCTGGGATGAGCAGCTGCTGGTGAGAGCTGGGTATGTTCTGGGTGGCTGGGTGTGGGGTTGGTTGTTGGAGGTTGCACACTAAGCTCACACAAGGTGCGAGTCTTGGCTTGGTGCCCACGTGAACTCAGTGTGTCTCCTAGAATGTACCTCAGAATTTTTTGCAGTGTTCTGAAGTTCTGTTGTAGATATGCAGCATGGTGTACCTTGGTAGACTCTGTCCTGCGGGTCGATAGTTTGAAAATTGCTGCTCTGATGTATCTCTGTTGACCGCTGCGATGGTACATCGGTGAGATAATTACATAAAAGAATCTTTCCTGCTTTACCTTTGAACTTGAGTGTAATTGGTGTTAATATAGCATTTTGCATTAAGCGAGTTTTAAGTTGGTACTTCAGTGAGAAGGTAAGCAGATTGTACTAGGCTTGAATGGGGAACCCTACTTAACAGTAGCATCGGTATAAGAAATGTGAAATGTTAAAAGACTCTCGCGTGTTATCTTAATAAACGTGCATTGTTTTCTGACAGTTTTTTGACAACCCCCCTCTTCCATATGATGTGTGTGTGTGTGTGTGTGTGTGTGTGTGTGTGTGTGTGTGTGTGTGTGTGTGTGTGTGTGTGTGTGTGTGTGTGTGTGTGTGTGTGTGTGTGTGTGTGTCCTTTTGAAAAAATGGGCAAAATTAAATCCTGGATAAAAATATATACTTTGTCTTGTGTAAGAAACACAAGGATGCCATAGGACCCTCACCCACAGGAGTTACAGCGGCATTAGCAACAAAAGGGCAAAAGAACTGCTAGGAGCCCCACACCCTGGGCTCAAGCCTCCTCATCGCACTCACACAAACACACACACACATCCAAGGAATACCTTTTTGATCAGAGCAAGGGTAGAAAGATAGTTCCCTTGGAAGAGGGCATCCATGTGACATACACACACACACGTCTCTCCAGGGCAAGGGTTTGAGTCCGTGTGGGGACATCAACCAGCTGGAAGCAGCCTTTATGCCAAACAAGGGACCAGAAGTCACAAGGGGAGCCCAAACAGCACTCAAGCAAAGCAGGATGCTGGTAGCTCACTGCACAAAGAGACAGGCTGTAGTGGGAGCCAGGAAAGATAGGTTTGAGCCTAGCCAAGGAATGTGCCCTCACTAGCAAGGCATTCACCTTTTGCATGACTGGCCAGAAATACCCACTGCAGGGACAAAACAAAGAGGGGGAGGTTGGTCTAGATTAGAACCCACATCAGCTACACCACAAAGCTGCTCTCTAACCAAAAGACAAGCAAAGAGCCTGTCTGTCATTTAACCCCTTGCATCACCGTACACAGGCACACCTGACTGGAAGGGCTCATTTTTACTGCCGCACTGGTCATGGAGTTCAATCCTGTGGACGGCGGAATGCAAAGCTTCCTTCCATGCCCGGTGCGCACAGCAAGGTGCCCTCCCAGAGTTCTGCAACCTGAGGCACTTCATGTCCGATAAACCTCATGTATGCAGACCTCATGTAAACCTCATGTCTCCGATAGCCTCATGTATGCAGACTACTCTCATCAAGAGACATAGAGTGTGGGAAGACCCGGGGTACTCAGTGCCTCATGGGAAAGTGTGGGAGCCATGAAGGGAACAAGAAGAATCCTGGGGTGGGTGGGGGAAGGTTCTTCCCCCTTTCCTCCTCACTCAGTCTATGTGCAGTGGCAGCTCCCATTGCCTGCTGCTGGTGCTCATTGCCAAGTGAGGAGAGAGGATCGGGAGGAAGGAGATGCACAATACCCAGTCTCTTCCCCACCTCACAAGTTGAGCTTCTGTACGCTGCCTTCTGTGGGAGAGGGTTGGACTGTACCCTCAGTCTTTGAATTGCAATCTTGCTTTTGGTCATTTGGGGACCGTCTTCACACCATAGGCTCTGACACCTATAAATGCTGTTGTAGCCGATGACATCATGTGCCTAGTCCTTATGCTTTTGAACCGTCCGAATGTGTTGCATATTTGTCATTAATTAACAGATCAACCTTGTCACCATTTTTGTACATTTCCTCTGTTGTCAGTAATCTAACCAAGGCTCTGCATAACCAAATGGCCATTCATTAATCTTTTTGCATCCCAAAAGACATGCAAACCTGGGCATAGGCTTTTCATTTTCATAATTTCCTGGATCAATCAGCTCCCTAGTTAAACCATTCTGACTATGCTGTCAGAATGCAAACTACCAGCAAGAGCTTTCTTATTTTCTTTTAAAAGCTCATTATATCTAGGTCACTGTATATCTTATCCTGAATTCAATAATTCTGCTAGTAGCTCACTATTTTTGATCAATGATTCTGTCATGTGCATTAGAGGAGTACTCATATAGGTCTAAATATATGAAATTCATAGAGGGAAAACCCTTATGTGGATTGAAATTAAGGAGGAGAGGACAAAAATTGACTGAACACATTTTAGAGTCTAGTTTATATACAGTTTTTGAGCCATATAAACCATGGAAATCAAAGATACTTGAAACTATCTGAAGGTCATAAGAAATTGTATTTATACATGGAAACCACTTGTGCCTTCTTAAAATCACAGAGGTCTATGGAACACAATCTACAGTGCAATAGTATGCATGTTTACGCAGAAGTAAGTACCACTGTGTTGTGGGGCTTCCTGCCAGGGAAGCATACATAGGATTGCAGCCGTAATTGACTTACAGGCCCAATCCTATTGGGCATTTACAACGGCGGATCTCGTGATCCGCCTCCATAAGTGCCAAAGAGGCACCATAAATGTCATGCTGCTGATGTGCTTGTTGGAACTGCTGGCACAAACTGCTAGAAGCTCCATAGACAGACCCAGCCTGCATCGGAGCAGGTGAGGTGCCGGCAGGAGGGATTTAGAGTGGGAGAAGGCAGGGGTGGAATGGGGTAGATCACGGTGGCGGTAGCAGCATATGCTGGGATCCTACCCCTGTTTTCCTGGCCCAGTGCCCCCTGTCTCTCCTTGAATCTACCCCAGCAAAACAGCTGGTGTCGGTCCAAGGAGACACATTGATAGCCAGGCAGCCTACAGGGAAGTAAGTAAACTATATTTTCAGGCCCAGCTTTAAGCCAGTTGGACCAATTGTTCCCAAAGTCCATAGGATTTGAACAGTGACACTGAGTGCAAAATTAAGGCATTGTCACTGTTCAAATCCTATGACTCAACACCGAGGCGCATGGAACGCTGTTACCGTCCCGCTGACGCGGTACCTATTAATCGACTTGCAATTTCTTGCTTTCGAACTGCTAGGTTGGCAGGAGCCGTCGCACGGATTCAAACTGCCGACCTTTCGATCGACAGCTCATGGTTCAGTGGTTTAACCCACTGCGCCACCCGCTGGCTCCAAACGTTACTATGGCTTGATACAAATCAATGCGAAACGTTATGGAACCAGTAGTAGAATTTATTTTAAATTGTTTTAAGTTGTTTAAAGGGTTTAGCGGTGTGTGTTTTAAGGATTTAAAAATCAGGGTTTTTATTTTTAATCCTTTTAATTTTTTTTTTACTGTTTTTACCTTTTTAATCTTTTTTTTAAAGTTTTTTACTGCTTCTTTTTATCATGGCTTCTTACCTTTTGCTTTTTTCTAACTCAACAATTGTTGCTGGCCATGAAAATCTGAAATCCTACTTGTTACTATGGCATTTTCCCATCAACTTTAAAACAAAACAACTTAAAATGAAACAACTTTAAGTGCGGACTTACTGTATATTGTATTGAATGCTTAGTGTAACCAAGGAATGCTTATAATTGTCGCTTTCATAAATCTAAATACGGAGCATTTGTGAAAGCTTGCCTTTAAGTCTACTTTACTGTTATTCCCTTAGGATACATGTACAGGCAGTGCAGGCAATCCTGGGCAGTGTGGGAAAAGAGTGGAAAGTTGCACCAGCAGCTGCAGGGGCTGTGCTGTTGGGGAAACTAATAGCACAATCCACGTGTGACTCATGCGTTGGCTGGTTCAGTTTAAGGAATACTCTTTTAATACCCAATTTTAATTAAGCTTAAATTTCCTTTGTATCAGAAACAAAAGAAAGTGGAGGAGATAAACCCTGGTGTTTCTTTTGTTTCTGCTCTCTCAGTTGGAACATCCTCTTTGAATAATTAACCCACACAGCCAGCAGTTTTACACTCTCTTCCTTATAAATGTGCCGAATACCCAAACGTTTCCCCAAGTCTTTCATCCCATCGTTGATATTGATGTCAGTAGCTCAGAATTGGAGATGTGGCTGAAATTCGTAATCCTCAAGCTTGAGATTCAAACTCTGATAGCTTGTCGTGCTAGCCTCAGATACGAAGTGAGCATTCCCACCAGGTTCTCCTTCCACTAGGATGTTGATCTGAGTCAGGGAAGCACTCAACTCCTTCTTCGATTCATCCACAAGATATGAGGGTTGGTGGAGGGCGTTTGGAGGCTCATAGGGGGTGGGGTGTTAGGAGGATCAGGCCCTATTGCATTCCTTGTTTTGGTCCAGGGGCTCGGAATAGGCTGCAGAATTTACTGAATTGAGGAAAGTTGGATATGCCATCCATCACAACATAGAATATGCGCTGAAATGCCCATTCAGATCTGCCATGTGGTGCAAGTCCAATGATACTTCAGACTTGAAGTGTGGTATTGCAAATGTAAATGCTCCCTTGTGTCAGAGACTTCCTGCACATAGCAGGGAAGTAGATTATGGAGCAGGCTAGGTTGCAACATTTTCCCCAGAGATGCTAGCTTTCTGGGTGAGGAGTTCCGGCAAGGGGAGAACTGATGCATCTATCTCCAGTCTGAGGTGGCATCTTATGGTATTTCTGAATACTCGATTGAGCATAAGAGCGCAAGGATAAAAATGACCATGCAATTACCTCATCCAGTTCACAGTGGAAATCAGATTGCCAAGCTCACATATAAGGGGCCCCTTTTAGGATCTTACCCCCAATTTACACAAGTCTTTTCATTGCGACTAGAACAACAAGGAGTCTTATGACACTTTCAAGATGATCAAATTTGTTGTGGCATGAGTTTTTGTAGGCAAGGGTCTTTTTAGCAGGTGCATTGGTGGAACAAAGATGATTCATTTTATCTACATGCACACAGGTCTGGGGCTGGGGTGTTATGTAAAAGGAAATTAAAAATGAATAAGCAGATGCCATCCTTGAGCCCATCCACTGAAGCAAATGAGAACCCGTCACTCAGAGTGGACAGCCCCACAGATGTAGATTGGCCCAGGCACACTCAACCCTTACAGGCTAGTGTTCAATTCTCATGAGCGCCCAGGTGAGTTAATCACAGTGTATAGTGATTAACACACCTAGGCCTCCATTAACGTCAAAAGAAGTTGGGTCAGGACTGTCGGTGATCTCCAGTTCAGCAGCAGCAGCACCAGTGTGGTTCCTCATCTAGACTATAACTGCAGCGATAAGAATTAATTTGGCTAATCAGTGTGATTAGATGATTAAAATATTCTTTGCAGATTTAAAAGGTGAGCTTCGGAGACGCTCGCTGTGAGATGGCATGCAGTGCTGATAGCTTTTTCTTTTTTGGTAAATCATCTTCGTACTTCCCTTGATTGATTAAACGCATTTTAAGATGACCTTCCCAAAATAAATGAGATGTCTGTTACTTAGTCAACTGTTGCCTTCATTAAGGAACCACAAAATGGCATCTATATATTTGATAGCATGGTATTTATTCTACGGGATGGATTGATTACCTTCTCAGTTGAATGCATGATTCTTTAACCAATTGGCATCCCTACTCAGTCGGCCGGTACTTACAACCTTGGTGCCTCCATCCCGCATTGTTCCAGTAACATTTAAATGGGAAAGGTCAGGCGGGAAGGGCAAGCAACTCAGTTACGTCTCATCCCAGCGTGCGCCACCCCTTTGTTCTAACTTTACCAGAGTGGTATTTGATTGATTCATGAGCTAGAGGAGACCACGCTGCTGGTAGAACGTAGGAACTAGCGCTTAACGAAATGATAGTCTGCAGAGAGAAAAACAGCAAGGCCCAAATGTACTATTATCAGAGTTGTGTATGGTGGTTGAAAGAGAACTGACAGTTCAATGTAGATGACATTTAGCTCTAGTTCTTACATTCAGCTGTGTATGTGTGCTGACAAAGTGTGATGGCTGCATGGTTCAAACGCCCCCCCTCCACCATGCAAATAACCTCCAATGTAAACTGAGCCCCCTTTATTAAAGGCCAGTTGCATGGAGGCACGGTTCACGTACTCTTCGTCCAAGCTTTTGAGAGAGGAGAACCACTCAAACTGGGCTTCTGCACAATTAGGCACTGACCTAAGGCAGCCAGATTCACACTGGAGGGGAAAGGCCTGCACCTGCTCCTCTGCCACACAATTGCACTATAGCTGAATGTCTGAATTGGACCATAATTGATGATAGATGGGAATCCAAAGGAAAGTGAAGCCCTCCCCTCTGGAATGACCCTGGTACCTGACTGCATTTGCATGCTCCATCTTGTCTTTGCCTTAATCAGGAACAGGAACTGGCACTAATATTTATTTATTTATTTTTTATTTTTCACATTTTTATACCACCCTTCCTCCAAGGAGCTCAGAGTGGTGTACATATTTCCTCCCCTCCTTTTTGTCCTCACAACAACCCTGTGAGGTAGGTGGGGCTAGAGATAGTGACTGGCCCAAGGTCACCCAGGAAGCTTCGTAGCTGAGCAAGGATTTGAACCTGGATCTTCCAGGTCTATGTCCAACTCCCAAACCACTACACCATCCTGGCTAATGCATTGCGATACCCTGTCACGTACATGCGTTAGATGTACAGCATAAACTACAGAGCAGGGCTCGTCATATGCTGCAGGCTGGGTCTACAGGCTGAAATCCGAATGACCTTCCAAGGCAAAGACAAGATGGAGCATGCAAATACAGTCCGATACCGGGGTCATTACATTATGAATTATGTGGTGCCTTCCAGGGAACTCAGAGCACCACACATTGGTATCCCCCCATTTAACCTTGTGAGGTAGGCTAGGCCAATGGTCAGTGACCTTGCAAGTTTACCCCGTTACCGTGACAGCTGAGCAGGGATTTGAAACCAGGTCTTCTAGATCCGAGGATAGGCCCCCTATCTACTCTACCATGTGTAAGTACAGTGATATATCGGTTTGCACAATAGCCGTGCCACAATATCACAGCTTTCTGCATAGGAGTGCAGACAGCCAAATCTGCAGAAGCTGTGTCTTGTTGGTTGCTTTGGGAGGCGAGTCTCCACTCAGAGCTGTGTACGTAGTACGTCCCGCATGCTTCCCACTGCTTCGGCATGCATAATGCAGTGTTCTGCGATACTTTCTATAGAATGTGCAATGGATCATTGTAAGTGCTAATTGGGGGAAAAATAGATTACATGAGCCATGCCAGCATCTATAAAATTTATACGTTGATATAAAATACCAAGTGAGGTGATTAAAGTAAATTAAACGCCCCAACACCGCAGTCCTTGTGTTGTTTACAGCAAAGATGACATATATTGAGGAGAGATGTCATTAAGGATTTAAAACTAAATAAAATGCCCACAGGTCTCAAAGAGGGGTTTGTTTGTTTGTTTGCAGGCATTATGAAACCCAAACATGATGCATCATTAATTTTTAGGAGCACTTATTCCAGGCAACAAGAAAGGAGAAGCATCAGTAAGGCTTCACCTCAAAAGCGCTCATAGGCAAACATCTAGCATATACTAACAAATGCACCGCAGGCTTTTGCGCCTCCCCCCACTCAGGGTCAGCCCCCTCCACTCCCTGAAATGCCAGCCCTGGAGGCTGGGGTATCATCTAGAATGGCATTTTGTGAGGTTTGAGTGAACTGCTTCTGGGAGGAAAAGTCAGCTACTCTGCTCCATGTGCCCTCCATGTGCCCTCCTTTGAGGTGGGCAGCCCAATCCTACTTAAAGTTCCCCACACCAATGTAACAGTGCCAGTGCAGGCTACGCTGCATCCTGCAAGGGAATTTAGGAGGTGGGAGGTCTCTTTGAGGTAAGGGGACATTTATCCCCTTGCCCCGACGGACGTTCCAGCCCACGCATGGGGTCTACTTGGACCTGCACCTGCCATGTGGCTGGCACAAATCTGCGTTGATCCATGTCAGTGGATTGGGCCCGGGAAGGGGGATAGGATATGACATGCGCCAGCGCTGCCGATCCCACCCCCCTCCCGGACCCGATCCACCCACCCCCTGCCCCATTCTGCCCCCTCCCTGCCTTCCCCCCGCCCCTGCGCTACTCGGCGTGAAGCTTACCTTCTCCAGCCCGCGTTTCTCTTTGCACTGGTGCTACTGAGAAGTCTCAGGTCTTCCCACCAGTGCTGCTTTCTGGCATGCTATTGCAAACTGCTTTACAGCAGTTTTGCAATGGCAAACGACAGCGGAGTGCGCGCTCCACCGGCGCTTGCGGAAGTTAGGATTGTGCTGAGTCTAGAAACCAGTGCATTACCTCAGAGCCATCACCTAACCAGTGTACGTCTTCATTTCTGGGGAGTAGGGGAGAGAACCTAATAACAAAATTGAAACATTTCATAATTTGCTAGTGGAAAATCGACTAGCCAAGCTTTCCTTCTTCTGTATAGTTCCAGTCATTAGGGGAATGAAAACCCAACTCGATGCATGAATGAGTCGTGGGGTTTTTGACAGCGTGGTAGGTAGGTAGTACACAGCTGATTCCCTTTTGGCGGACTGAAAGACAAAGAAGCCTTGATAGCTACAGGCTCACAACCGCTCTGTTGCCTCTTGAATGATCAGCAATTGCATCCCGCTATTGAGGTTTGTGAAGGGACGTGTAGATGGATCTTCTATTTATGGTGCTTTCTTTCGAAACCAGCAATGGGAGGCCAGCATCATCCTGTCTGTTACTCTTTTAATGTAACAGTCGGGTCTGAAATCCAATTCAATAGCGTGAAAGCTTATTGGCAAAAATATGCCGTTAAATGAAGAATTGAGGCATAATTAGAATAATTAAATTGCCAAGAAAGCAAAGGAAATTGCTCAGTTTTTCATTTCCTTGCTGCTGGGGGCATTTAAATTATCGTAATCATATGCCTTAATTTTGCACTCAGTGTCACTGTTCAAATCCTATGGACTTTGGAGCATGACAAAGCGCATACTGTACTTCAATATTGTAACATTATGGGGCAGATCAGATGCAACGCCAAACTGTGCGTTACGGCAAGGAGCCTTGGGCTTGCATGCTCCCTTCTCCATGCCCCCCCCCCGTGGGCCTCAATTTGCAAATTTCCATTTTGATTTATTGCAAACTGCAGTTGGCTGTTTTGTTTTAATAGGCAAACGGTCGTTTGCATTTATTTGTAAATAAAAATAACAAAACAGCACTTGGACTGGATCTAACACTGCCTGGTGATCCATGGTGTGGGATAGGCAGATTTTGCCCATTCTGAAGCATGTCCCTGGTTTTAAGTCATTTTCCTTGCCCCATAGGGTTGTTTGGGCATTCACACTCCTTGTTTGTTCTGACCTTACTTGTGTGAGTCCACCATAGTCCACTGTGGCAGACAACTCCAGAACCTTGAGTTGCTCAGAATCTCAGCTTCTGGCCTTTCCAGAAGTACTTTACTTTTCAACCCTCTGATTACTTGATCAAGGGGTAATTGCTGCCTCTTCAGGTATCTAGAAGCCGTCCAGTAAGAACAGCAGGGCCCCTGTATCAGTGGGGGATAGGGTCCAGCTCCCACCATGGTTAATTGAAACCATGGAAAAGAGCTAACCCTATCCCCCACACCCTGCTACGCCCATTCCCTCCGTTATGTTTATAGCACTGGCGCCAAGCAAGCACATGTCTTCCTTAAACAAAACTCTATGAAGCAGAATGCTGGCTTATAGCACAGAGCAGGCAAGCAGCCTGAATACTAGAGAGGCATGCTGGCTTATAGTGTTTTGTTTAAGGAAGAGATGCGCTTACTTGGCGCCAGTGCTAGAAACATAACGAAGGTAATGGGCACTGCCTCCCCCCCCTCCCCTGAGAACCATGGATAAGTGAATCCACAGATAATGGAGCCGCAGATACAGGGGCACTACTGGACTAGAGGTAAGGAAGGTTAACAAAAATTGACCATAGTGCAAATGTGACTTCAGGTTCACTTCCAAGTGTTCCATAACAACAAAATAATTTCTCCAAGAGAGAATACTGGAAAATGTGGTGGGATAAACAGCTTTTCTCTATGTACATGTTGAGGGCTGAGCTGGTTGACCAGAGTTCTACTGCATTCTCTTCTATGAATGTATCTGTGTATCTTTTCTTGAAACCCTGGAAAAGAACCTGATTATTGTTCTTCAGCCTTAAGTGCTTGACCGTGGTAGAGTCCTAGGGCAGCTTGCTCTGTCTATACCGGTAGAGTCCTAGGGCAGCTGGCTCTGTCTGGATGCCTTCATTTCCTAGCCACCACTGATGACTACACAAACATGCTATGAATTATAAAAGGGATGGGGGCTCAGTCCGTTAATAAGATTCTGCGGGACTACCTTGCAGAAGAAACCCAGTATTTCTAAAACAACAATTGCGATACCAGTGCTAATCCTCCTTCATACAATAGTTTCAAGGGCAAACCTTACCTACGTGTGCATGACTCCACTGATTCCAGTCTGGCAACTCCATGCAAACGACGGCATCCTAGGCAGGGCATTAAGCTGTAACCATTCATAGAAGGTTAGACTGGAAATTAACATCCATTTGTTTGGTGCTAATTTTGGATACAGATACTGCTGCTTCAGTCTTGCATTTAATTTTCTCCCTTCAGAATTCTGTTCTTTCCCCCCCCCCTACTCCCACATCACTTTTAAATTAAAGAAATAAGGTATTTTCAGAAAATGAACCAACAAATATTGCTTTTCCCCCCAGCTTTTTGCCTGATTACATCAGTGGGGACTTCGATTCTATTTTGCCTGAAGTAAAAGAATTTTATAAGGTCAAGGTAAGTGTATTTATACTTGAAGATTTGTCAGAAAGCATCTTTAACTCTCACTTTGCTGCTCAATTCGTTGGGGTCTTGGGAGGACATATTACCTGGTGGTGGTGGATTCTGAACTATTTTCCAGGCTGAGTGGCATCAGAGTGGCATCTCACAGTGGCCCCACCAGATGCCTCAGGGAGCACATAGACAACAAGATCCCTGTTGTCACTCCCTTGCACCTGGCACAGAGAAAACCTACTTCTAAAACCAGGAGGTTGCTTACAGCTTGTAACCTGTGATGGACTTTTCCTCCATGAATCTATCCAAATCCCTTTTTGGGTACCTGGCATCTAGGCCAGGTGCCATCACCACATCCTGTGGCAAGGAGTTCTGGTGGGACACTGCCCGAGGGCCCATCTGGCCGACCCCTGAACCTGCAATACCAGTGGCAGTGGTAGCATGCAGTGCAACATCAAAGGCACCATGGGGGCCTTTGCCCCAGAGCCCTCATTAACCTGGCACCGACACTGGTTCCTGGGATTGGTAATATCAGACAAGCTTCCCTGAAAGACAGCTCATTTGCCATTACAGTACTTGATCCGCCCTCACCGATCTTTCCCATTGTGTAGCTGTATACCTGCAAAGATGTGTTGGATGTGTGTTGGGGAGCAAAGGCCAGTTCCCCACATGACGCAAGAGATGTTACGCTTACCACATGACAGTGATGGTGTAGTGGTTGTGGTGTTGGACTTAGACCTGGAAGATCCAGGTTCAAATCCTCGCTCAGCCACGAAGCTTCCTGGGTGGCCTTGGGTCAGTCACTATCTCTTAGCCTCGCATACCTCACAGGGTTGTTGTGAGGACAAAAGGAGGGGAGGAACTATGCACACCACCCTGAGCTCCTTGAAGGAAAGGGCGGTATAAAAATGTGAAAATAAAATAAAATAATCCAGCTCTGCTTGAGGGTATTCTGAAGTTTCTTCTTCCTACAGGAAGTGTAAGATGGAGAAGATTGTAAAAAGTCACCCAAGGAAGGAGGAGGCACTTTTATCCCTTCAAAATGAACCTCCACAGCTCTGTACTTGGCAGCTGGTTATCTGCTGTCCTCATTCCCCTCCTTCCAATTCCTAAGAGAATTAGGGCCAAACTACATATTATTTTGAAAGCATGAAGTTGGCTTTTGTTTTCTTTCTCTTTTTTAAATAAGTGCAGGGGCTACACTTTGTGTGTGTGCGTGCGTGCGTGCGTGCGTGTGTGTGTGTGTGTGTGTGCGCGCGCACGCAGGGGCTACAAAATGCAAATGTGCAGAGGGGAGGCTGTAGCACTTGCCCCCCACTGCAGGTCTTTTCCTGATCGCACACCTGCATATGCTATTTGCAATTTGTGTGTTTGTTAGTTTTTTAATTAAACCTTCATTTGCAGGCCAGTCGAAGCTTTTTCAAAGGCTTTAAATAGTGTGGGAAGGGATACGCAGTCAGAGTCAGAACCAGAGTGGGGCTAAAGCCACAATCCCCACTCCCCTGCTATGGTTTCACAATAAGCTCTAGTTTGGCCCTTAGCCTCTAAGGAGAGAGATTAACATACCCAAAGAACGGATAAAGGTAGCTGGTGTCTCATCCTTCTTGGTCACTGAGAGTTTTATTCACTTCAGTTTTCTCTTCCAATAGGCCTCAGGGCCTCTGAGAGGGGGGTTAAGGGGGTATAATCGTACCCGGGCCCAGGGTCAAAAAGGGGGCCCAGGAGCAAGGAAGTGGGGTCGAGGAGCTTAATTCACATGAAGAGAAGGGGTCCAAAAGAAACTTTGTAACCCCTGATAAAATTACTCTGAGTGGCCCTGATAGGCCTTCAGAGTTTTCAACCAGAAGAGGTGGGTTGTTCTCACATGGTGAGCGTAGTGTGCTCCAGGACTGCACCCAAGGTTTTCATGGCAGATTTTCTGGGAAATCGTCCCCTGGATTAGGTACTATGAAGACCACAACCCTATTACAATGTGTCCTGTTCGTGACAATCTGGAAAACTGTAAGAATGAATTTCCCTGCCTGCCAAGTAGAGGCTCTGCTCCAACCCCTTGTCTTAAGAGGGGTAAGAACAACAGTGGGGAAAGAAGCAGAGCCTTTGCTGGTGTTGCTTGGAGGTGATGGAACAATCTCCCCACCAAAATGTGATTTTCTTTTCCCTTTTCAGCGAACATGTCAAGGTCTGTGATAACAGCTACCCGCGGTTTATTTTTTACTGGTTTAGTTTTTCTTCCGTAATGTCGACTCATCATTTTTGCGGCTTGCTGCTTGTCTTTTTTTATTGTCTTTAATATGGAGAGATGCTTTGAGTCCTGTGGGTGAAGCAGGGTGTATTTTTATTGGTGAAACACTTGCTACCAATTCTCTGTGGCAAGATGAGCCGTGGTTTTTAATCTGGCAAAGTTTTCTCCTGATGCTCTACGTGCCAGTTTCTCCTTAAAGACTCAAATCCAGAACAACAGAATATGCACGTACAGAAGTGAATAGGGCACTTGTTTCCGTGAGCAGGAGCTCCATGTGTATATCGGAGTTCCTACTGGATCAGGGCACGTATCTTCCTGCAGGATTCTGCTTATTGTTCTGGGCAAATATCTTCACTAGACCAAGAGATGAATGTGTTGCTTACCTGTGAGCCTGTCGCTAAGCTGAAAGTAATTCTGCAGTGGCAAAAGAGAATCTACCAGTGAACGAGTAGAAGTGATAATTGTAATGTGGGAAAGATGGCAACTATTTCATGGTGTAACTTCCTCAGAGTAAATAACCCAAAACATGTATGCACAACCCCCTATAATGTGTACCTCAATTTAGACTAGTCTATGAATAGCAGATGAGATGGGGAAATTGCTTCTAGTCAGTCTGGGCTACAGTTGGATTTATGTGTGTGTGCATGACTGAATAAATTCCTTGCACTTACAAAACAGGCAGCGCAATCCTCCGTAAGGATCTGGCCGGCGTTCGAGGGCCACCTGCTGGATCCTGTGCTCGCTGTGGCCTGCCATGCAGCGGGCTGGAGTTCTACCCTAACCCTAACCCTTCCCTGGGTGTAAACCGGGGCCGGCCGATGGGCCTCCTTGGATTTCCTCCAGCTAAATAGTTGGCGGAAGTCAGAGGAGGCCGTGTAACGGCCAAGCCGGCCCGGTGGGGATGGGGATATGGCGGGCACCATCCCCCGCCCCCTCCCGGGCCGGCTCAGCCAATGGCCCCCCTCCCTCGCCAGCCGGGCCACCTATACAGCCTCTGGCGGGAACCTTACCTTCCTCCGGTGGCTGCATCGATGTCCTGGCGGTGGAGTGAGGCCAGCCGGCCTTGCACCGGCCTTCCTTACTCGTAAGTAGTCGCAAAAGTGCTTTACGGCACATTTGTGGCACGTTAGAACGGTGGAGCGCATGCTGTGGAATAGTTTAGTCCAGGAATAGTTTAGTTTATCAGTATATCCTATTTTTTCCTTTTACAGGAAGGATGCAAAATACAGAAACAAATATAATATCAAAATAACAGTTCAACAAAAATATCTACAGTTAACTAGCGAAAAAAGTTATAATAACCTATTGATAACAAATCCACTCAATTCAATACCTAAGGTTTTCTTTGAAAATCAATTAATTACTGATTTTTTTTGTGTGTAATGATTATAAAAAAACATTCAGCAGTTCAATATTCAATGAATGAGAGTAAACAAAAATTCTATATACATTAGTAAAACATTAGTCAAAACTGTTTACTTCTTCATCTGTTGTTTCTGTAAACTGGGCCTTAAAATGTGCAGAACAGAGAGCTGGCACTTTTGATGTGGAATTCTTGTACTTTTCTGGATTAGCTGTGTGGAACAGAACTTCATTGAGAAATATAGCATTTCAAGTTTCCATCTCAAACAGTCATCTGCATATTTAATTATTTTTATCTGCTACTTGCTCTCCATCATAGGAACAGGTAGACTGTGTGATTAAAGAGCTAAGTATTTATTTTACTGTTATTAAATTGCTCAATATTAGTTTTTATAAATATTTCATGTTTCTGCCTCCGAGTCTTCAGCTTAGTTTATCCAGGGCAGTAGGCCAGATGAAATTAATGCAGAGTGGAAGCGCTCCATTTTTAATTGCAGCGTCATGTTGCAAGCTGTCAGATACAAGTTTCACAGGAAAAGTGCATAACCTTAGGTGGGTAAATTAGGCGTTCATTGTTGGCATTTTCAAAGCAGAGTTGAAAGTATCATCCCAGATTCCAGGACAAGGTTCGTAAATGTAAAGGGAGTTTCTGCTCTACTCCATGCTCACATTTAGAAAAATGTCAGTAATGAAGCAGGTAAAGTAGCTTTGTTACACTGGAAGGATCCTGAGCCCTCAAAGGTACAAATGGGGTTTGGGAACTGTAACACTGAAGCATTTGTTAGGTCACTTGTGGGTAAGACCCTGAGGCTTGAACTAGGAAATGCCCAGTTCAAGGCCCGCCTCTGTGAATTGGATACATGACCTCAGGCAAGTCATTCTTCTCAGCTCAGCCCCAGCACCTCATATGCAATAAAAATATGATAGTACAGGTGGGCCCCCATATCCGCTGGGGATATGTTCCAGGCCCCTCCGTGGATACTTGAAACCGTGGATAAGAGCGAACACCCCCTCCATGGTTTCCTGAGGGGCCCCCACCCTGCCTCCCCTGCAAGCAGGCATACTTGCCCCCCCCAGCTCTTATTTTTCTTTCAGTAAAGTAAAGTAAGCTTCGTTTCTTCCTTAAAACAAACAGAGAAGCAGCCTCCATTGCAGGCAAGTAGAACGAAACTAAGTCCTAGAGAGGCTCTGCAAGGTTTCTGTTAACCTTGCAGAGCCTCTCTAGTACTTAGTCTCATTCTACTTGCCTGTAATGAGCAGCCAGAGGCTGCTTCTCCTATTTCTTTAAGGAAGAAACGAAGCTTACTGGGAAAAAAGTAAAAGCCTGGGGCGGTCCCCGCGATCCGTGGATAACTGAAACCGTGGATAGCGAATCAGTGGATATGGGGGCCCACCTGTACTATAATAGTATGATCATACTAACTTGCCTTACAGTTACAAGGTTTGCAAGTGTGATTGTTTTTTCCACCATGTTTTGCCTATTTTTCTTTATTTGTGGACACTTCTAACCTGTGCAGTTCCTGTGCAGGTTCCACAGCATTTGTCCTTTGCCTGTTTGAACCATTCTGCTAGCGATAAGCCCTCCTTGCCCATTGGGCGAGTCTCCTGTCTGTCCCGGTAAAAAGGATGGGATGGAGCAACCAGAAGAGCTCTACTTCTCCAATCCAATAACTTGGTGACATAATCAAACCAAAGTTATTTAGGTCCACACACCAGGAAGCTCTCTGTGTTTTTCCTCCAGTTTGCTGTGTGAACGCTAAAGCTGGGATACAGAAAACACCCACGTGTTCACCAGCAAGTACAGGGGCAGAGGCTTCTTAGGACAAATGGAAGTTGCTAGTGCTAGGGACTGTTTCTAGCTAGAGGCAATCAGAGAATTACAGCGCAATCCTATCCAACTTACACCACCGGTGTAACCAGCAGTGCAGCAAGAACAGGAGGCCCCAGAATGAAAAGGGGATTCAAATCCCCTCCAAAGAGGATTTAAATCTCTCCTCCCCTCCAAAGTCTCCCACCCTGCCCTCCCCCACTGGTTACACCAGTGGTGTAAATTGGATAGGATTGCGCTGTGAATTTTATTTTCATTTGTCAGCTATTTTTACTCCAAGCCCAGCCTGCCAACTTCACTGGCTTTAACATAGAAACACATTGGGTGGGGTCTATGGGCTGTGTTTTTGAGTAGCATCCCAGCTTCATCTGCTGAGCATTACTGGTTACTGTATCCGTTTGAACAAGCTTCTGCTGTGTGCTTTCATGTTTCCAGCCAAACTCAGGTATTTTCCAACAGCCTGCTTGTACTATTACAAGCTTGTACTGTTACAAAAAAAATCTTTTTTTTTCCTTCCTTTTTTTCTGGACTTTTAAAAAACTAGTTACAGTTTGACTCTTTGCCTCCCCAGTCCATGTTCATTAGTAATTCAGTGGATTGTCACGTCTCTTCCCCCTGCAGATACTGCAGTGATTTTGATTTATTTATTTTTTTAAATAACCCTGGGGTTACATACAAATGTCTCACCGTTACGGGTCTTGACGCCATGTAGAAAAAGACTCAAACAGTTTAAAATCACTTTCCAACACGCCACGGGTTTCCCGATGGGGCAGCCGCTTGCGCGGTAAAAGCAAATCAAATTATCCGAGGCAAAAGGTCCCAACGTTTCGTTCTATTCGTAGAACATCTTCCAAGGGAAACAATCCATCAGAGATTGCTGATGACATGAGATTGCTGGGGTTCAGTGCTCTCCTGGGATGGGTGCTTTTCCCAGGCAGTCCCCCTCTGCCTGGTTAATGTAGCCTGGGATGGTGTCAGTAGATAAAAACTACCAACGTTTTCCCCAATTCTGCTGCTGACCCAGTAAAGGGAAAGAGGATGCAGGAAGGGGTGCATGCATACTAGGTGCAACTCCCCTTCATCTGCCTGCCTTCTCCCAGACCTCTTTTCCCTGACAGCAACAAGATCATGCAACTGCTACTTTCTGAATGCTTGAAAGTGCCACATCAACGCTAAGTACTGGTGTTACTATTATACAGGTGGGCCCCCATATCCACTGATTCGCTATCCACGGTTTCAGTTATCCACGGATCGTGGGGACCCCCCAGGCTTTTACTTTTTTCCCAGTAAGCTTCGTTTCTTCCTTAAAGAAACAGGAGAAGCAGCCTCTGCCTGCTTATTACAGGCAAATAGAACGAGACTAAGTACTAGAGAGGCTCTGCAAGGTTAACAGAAACCTTGCAGAGCCTCTCTAGGACAGTCTCGTTCTACTTGCCTGCAATGGAGGCTGCTTCTCTGTTTGTTTTAAGGAAGAAACAAAGCTTGCTGAAAGAAAAATAAGAGCTGGGGGGGCAAGCATGCCTGCCTGCAGGGGAGGCAGGGTGGGGGGGCCCTCAGGAAACCATGGAGGGGGTGTTCGCTCTTATCCACGGTTTCAAGTATCCACAGAGGGGCCTGGAACATATCCCCAGCGGATATGGGGGCCCACCTGTAATTTATTATTTTAATTTACCTTTGCCTCCCATTGCTGCCCTCTCCCTAATGCAGCCCCTGCTCCAGGATTTATTCGACCAGCCTTGCATTTTGATCTGTCCAAACAATGCTGCACCGCCTAGCAGTTTCACCCCAGGATCCTTTGCAGTGCCACAGAGGATGTCAAGTAATTATTTTTAATGGATTTAATACATATATATCGTATCTTTCCACTTCAAAGGAAAACTCAAGGTGGCTTACAAATTTAAAAATAATAATTAAAATACAAAAAAAAAAATCCTAAACATCAGCAGAATTACTAGCAACCAAAAGTAAAAAAAAAAAAATCAAGAAGTAGCCTAAACATTAGCAAAGCAATTAGGAGAGTACAGGTATCCCCCGCTTTTCAACGGTCCACTCTTTTGACACGTTTCAGTTATAACCGGAAGTCATTCACTCAACGCATGCTCCACTCTTTCAACCTATTTCGTCATTAGCTAGCTACTTCTCCCAGCACTTTTACATTATGCAAATTGGACCTTGCCTTCAATCTATTAAACCAGCCTTTGCTAGCGGATGTCTTTCCTCTTTCAGCCTATTCAGCCTATTTTGACCTATTTTCGGTGGCCGTTTTGCATTTGCAAACTAAAAATAGACTGGGCTCTGCTTTTCGACCATTTCCAGTTTTCGACAGTGCTCCAGTCCCTCACCCGTCGAATAAGTGGGGGACTCCTGTAAAGGCAATCGACTCCAACTAAAGAATATAGGTAAAGGTAAAGGTGACCCCTGACAATTAAGTCCAATCGTGTCCAACTCTAGGGTGTGGTGCTCATCCCCATTTCAAAGCCGAAGAGCCAGCGTTGTCCGAAGACGCCTCCGTGGTCATGTGGCCGGCATGACTCTCCTTGCCACAGCGCGTAGCATGCGGCTGGAACACGGAGCGCTGTTTACCTTCCCGCAAGCGGTACCTATTTATCTACTCGCATTAACATGCTTTGGAACCGCTAGGTTGGCAGGAGCTGGCCAAGCAACGAGAGCTCACCCCGTCGCGGATTCAAACTGCCGACCTTTCAATCGACAGCTCATGGTTCAGCGGTTTAACCCACTGCGCCACCCGCTGGCCTGTAACTAAAGAATATACAGGTGTACAAACACAACAAAAGAAGGCAGGAACCCAATATAAAGCACAACATGGACCTACCACAAAACCACCTCAAAGCCTGCTCAAACAAAATGACTTTAGCGAATGACAGAAAACAGCTGCAGGGAGGGAGACGTATTGCTGTAGGCAGTGAATTCCATAAGCCTGCCTCTCACAATGCTCACAGGCACACACAATCCAAGTCTTGTGTAAATACAAGCGACTGTAAGTTTGCAAGGGGATCCTTCCTGGGGCACACACCTGTCACAGTCCTGGGGCACACACCTGTCACAGACTGCTTCACTGGTCTCCGCAAGATGTTATTTCCAAAACACCTGGATTTGTTGCTTGTGTATTTGGACCGGCCCTTTCAAGCATCGAAAGGTTGAGGGTCAGCTGTGAATTTGCCTCCAGCGATTATCAAAACTACAATCATTATTTCCAGAAATGTTTGAATTTGACTTACTTTAGAAATGTGCATGCACTGGCTTGAATTTAAATATTTGGGAGGGGGAGGAATCACCCTACCCAATTTGCTTAGCAAATTAGAGAAGGCTTTTCATTTCATTGCAAATTAAAACCCAATGTTCTAATGCAAACTGGTTGAATTTGATTGGAAATGGTAGGATGGTTTGTCTGATAGGAAGTTATGTATTATGGGTCGCTGTTGCGCCCACTAAAAAAGAAAGGGGAATATTAATGGAATAATTGAGAGCGATGGGGTAAAACAGATCACTTCATTAGTTTGCAGAAAGTAATAAAAATAATTTTCTCAACATCTGTGAAACTAAAAAATGTATATACACTTTTCCCTCTTTATAAGTACTTTTGCTATACAGATTTTCACGTATGCATTCTGCACATATTAAGACCATTCCTCTTTATATACCAACATTTTTGTTGATACTGGGGACTAAGTCTCTTGTGGAGGCAAGGTCTCCCTCCCATTTTATCCAATGGGCACACCTCCCCTAAGCTTTGAGCTCCGGGGACAGAGAAGGGGATGAATTTGCCTCACATGCCCAAGAATGAGTTCTAGGAAGTCGGATCGAATTTTGGATTTCTCCTCTTGGTAGGACAGAGGTTCAGAAGCGCCCCCTTTCTCGGGTGTGCTCTTGCAAGCTTGGGGGGGGCTCTTCAGCCCCCTCGAAGGAAAGAGGGTTAGGTGTATTTCATTTCAGTGTTGTGAACTCATTTCATGTTGACCATTTCCGTTCTCTCTTTGTTAAAGCACAAGATGCCCCTCCTAGGCTGAACTTATCAACTGCAATAAATGCACCATTTTAATAATGTTTCAGTGTACGATTCTCCTGGTTAAACTGAGTTGATTGTGCAATAGTGGAGCTGCGCATGTGGAGTTGATTGCTTTCAGTTGGCAAGTAACTGTCTTAAAAGGAAGACAACCTCCTGCTGGTTAAGAGGAAAGAGTTCTGAAGACAATGTATGTAGTTAATTATTGTGGTATATAAAATACTGCATTCAGCAAGCTGTTGAATCAAGGATTAAATGCAGTTTAAAGACTTCAGGCTCGCCTTCCATAGCTTCACGCTGTGATAATCCCCCTGATTTAAATCCTTTACACATGTTGTGGATTTTTAACAGCAATTGGTGTAAATCTGGATTTTGTTTTGTGCTGGTTTTTGTTGTATGTTATTGAAATATTTATTACGAATAGTGCAATCCTACCTTTCTAGTTCCAAATTTGAGAACTGGGGGGGGGGGAATACTCACTGTACTAGAAATAACAGCAGCAGTAAAAGAACTGAACTATACACAGTGGGCTAACGCAGAAACGTAAAACCACAATCAGGAAAAAAAATTGAAACGCAAACAAATTAGCAGATCATCGTTTCCAGATCATCAAAGAGTAAGTCTTCTTGATTGACTGCTTAAGCCAAAATAAGATACATCAGGAGAGTCATCCCATAGTTATTGTTCTCTACTGTTTCTTCATAGGCTGGGTATGTGGCGGGGGCTGTTTAAATCCCCTCCCAGCCCCCGCCCCCTTACTGTGCCCAATTGGGGCTAGGGGCTCTGTCTCGCGAAGCCTGGGGAGCTCATTCAAATTTGCGATCCCTCACAATGGCTCCAGGGGATTGGAAGTCTTGGGTATTCATATACTGGAAGGTCCATGTTAGCACCTATCATGCAATTTACTGCAGAATGGGAAAGGATGTTTCTATGCTCTGTACCCTTGTTGAAGCATGTAGGCTATGAGTTGGGAAGCGCCCAGTTCAAATGTCACCTCCAACTACAAGTTCATTAGGTAGTCTGATGTAAGCCATTCCTGTTCAGCTTTCCACAGATGTGCCTAGGAAGGGGCTTGCATTTGTCTGTTGCCAGTAGCACTGCATCCTGGGATGTTTAATTTGGGTAGAGCTACAAAAAGAACCACCCAAGAAAAGTATACTTTTATAAAAACATGGTCACTGCTTGAAAAATGTGATATGTCAAAGAAACCTTAAATTGGTTTACAGTCTCAAGGGAGTATCTCTACCACGCATCAGACCCATTGCTTCATTAATAAATACATTAACACTGCAGGTAGCGCTGTGGTTAATCTTCTCCTGCATTCAGAGCTTCAAAAGATACTCACTTGAATTGAGTGCTCTGTGAAGCTTTAAGTCAATTTGCTTATTATTCAAATGTCAGCAAGAGTACATGAAGATTATATAGCAGCTCCTTTTAGTCCTTTGGTAGTTTATCAATCGGTTGACAAGTGATGTAGAGGGCAAATGGCATACACTTGATTTTTCTTGATTTCTGCTCATCTCTCCTGGTTATTATGCAAAGTGAGGGGCTGAGGTGGTGAAACTGCCTTGAATGACGTTTAACGGGATGCAAATGACTTGTTGAGTGTATGTCAACAGATTGTACACCAGCAGAGTTAAAAGTGTTTTGCTGGGAAAGACACACTGATCTCGTTGTGCTTTAATCCCAAACCAACAACCCAATCTTACACATTTTTACTTCATACATATACAGTGGGTCCTCATCCACGAATTAGCCATCTGCAAATTTGACTATCCATGGATGGCCGTCTGCAGAGGAGGGATTCCACTGGGGGCGGGGGGTGGCACCACAGTACAGTACCCTTATTTAACAGCCACATGGGGCCACTTGCCTGCTTCTTGCCTCTTGCGCCGCTTTCTAAGCTTGTAAAATACCTTAAAAAAACCATGATCGGAAGTGACTTCCGGTTGCGTGCGCAACTGGAAGTTGCTTCCGGTCACGTTTTTTTCTTTTTATAGGCATTTTACAAGCTCAGAAAATGGCGTGAGAGGCAAGGTACTGTGGTGCCACCCCCCCCCCCAACCACAACCAATCGCAGACTTGAGGTGCCACCCCCCCCAACCACAACCAATCCGCAGATTTTCGCATCCGTGGGGGCAGATACGAAGGGCCAACTGAAGAAAATAAATGTTATTCTTTGTCCAAGAAAGTTTCTTACAAAATTGAAAGACAAATGCCAAGTTTGTTTTTAAGAACCACTTCTGGGCCCCTTGAAGACTAACAACTGTTCTGTAGTGTGAGTTTTCCTAAGCAACTGCCCATTTTTTAATGCAATTTTTGCAGGCTAGATTATTGACTGATATATAACCCTTGCCGGTCAGTTTGTAAAAGCTACTCGGCAGCTTGTGTTTAAATCCAACATTTACAACGATACCAGATATTTATGATGATACCAGATTTACTGGCATGTAAAATACTTCGCTCAGGGTCCTCCTCTAGCAGCCTTCATGACAATTTCTATGAAACATGTGATTATTCTGCAAGCAAGCAAGCAGATATCACTTTGCTCTTAATTCCTAGTGAGAAAATTCACCATTTGACAAGGTGTAGAACTAATTTACATGGATTCTCAAGGCTTGCAGGCACATCAGAAGTTCTGATAACTGCAGGTTAGTTGGGTTGTTTAATATTTCCATAAGCCCCCAAAGGTGTTTTTTTTCAAAATTTATTTTAAAATGTTTGAGTGAAGGTGAGAATGTAAAAGGGAGGAGGGAGGGAAACCTGCTGCATTCCATTTATTTATTGTATATATTTAAAATATTTATATACAACAGCAGAAAGCCGCTAGAACATATGCTGTGCTGGGATGGCTACGAATCCAATCCAGTTTAATGGTTTTTAAACCATCATAAAACAGCAACCATTGCAACAGCAAAGAGCTGCTAGATACCAATGAAAAGCCTGCATAAGCAGAAGTGATGGATTAATGTTCTTGAGGCCATTAGAGTAGGCATCCGTTGACCAGGAAAGGAGAGGGAGTTCCTCAGACAAGGAGCCACCACCAAAGAAGCCTTCTTCTGAAAAGGTGGAGGCACCCAGAGATGGACCTCCTGATAAAGACCTCAACAACTGGACAGATTCATGTGGGAGGAGGTGATCATTCAGAGAATGGTCTCAGATACTGAAGGACTTTACCCTGAAGCTCAAAGCCACCACTTTGAATTGTGCATAGAAGCAAACCGATAACCAGTGAAGTTCCTGATGTGCTGACAAGATACAGTATGACAAGATACAGTCCTCCGTGTATTAACACCTTCACGGCCGTATTCTGACCTAGTGAAACCATTTTCAACACTTGCTAACCGTCCACAGTCCCTGATGACAAATGTTATCACTCATCACTCCTCGCATACTTCTAGAACACACTGAGCATTTGCTCTTCAGGCCCCTCTATTGCAACGTCAGCATTTCTAACAGAACTATCTTACAAAGAACTGTTTTAAAAAGGCTTTCTCGGGTCTTCAGAGGCTGTCATCTGCTAATCTGAGCTAGCAGCCAGTCCCAACTCAAGCAGGGAAGAGCGGTGTCTGCTCCAGCGCAGCATGCCTATTTTCTTCCTTCCGTTTTGCCTTAACGCAGTGCCTAGCTGGTTGAAAAGTCAGAATTGAAACCATTTGCTCAATTTGCCTAATGTTGTTTGGGGTTTTTTTTAGAATTTACACTGCCTTTCCCTTGCCAAGGCAAATACCCAATGTCTGAACTGAGATTGGACAGGATTATGACCTGAGCAGAGAGTGAGAGAGAGAGAGAGAGAGAGAGAGAGAGAGAGAGAGAGAGAGAGAGAGAGAGAGATCATGGAATCATTTTGATCGAGCACAGTACTTCTCCCCTTTTTTCTTGTGTTTCATTCCTGGTAGTAGCAGTGGAGGGCCACCTGGGGCGGTGGGCCCCCAGGCGGCACGCGGGGGGTGAAAAGTCCACCGCAGCGGCGGTCAGGAAACGGCCGTGCAGCTTGCATGATAGGCCCGCCCGGGCTCCTAGGAACTCTATTCTACTGGAAAAAAATGGCGGGAGGCGTTTCTCGCTGCAACACTGGGGGCGGGGCTTGTGCCGGTATACACGCAGGTGTGTGTGTGTGTGTGTGTGCCGGAGAGGCTAGCTATGCCTCTGCCTGCTAGCTCTGCCTATAAGATAAAAACACAGAATAACTGAGGAAGTACTTTCCTGTGAGCTGGCCGGCTCAAGCTGCCTGTGTCATCACACCTTTTGAATTTGAGGGAATCCTCCAAATATCAGTTGTTAATCTTAAACACTCCTAAGCCTCATTCACTCCTCCATGCCTCCTACACTCGCTCTTTGCCCAAACCATCTACCACAGCAAATAAACAGATTCCATGTGAGTTCTCACACACGCTCCGGATAAAAGTATAATATGTAACATCCATCCTCATGTATCTTCTCCTCAACTGTTTTTTTTTCCTCTCGCACAAAAAGCAGCCATGGGATGCTTCTGTCTTGAGCAGCAGATCAGCGAAGGGAAGAAGCTGTACAGTTCTTTCCCATCAAGATCATTTCTGCTCTAAATTCTGCCACATATTGTGTTTCTGGTTGTTGGGGGGAATACAGATACACTCAATCCTCGCTACCTGCGCATTCCCTTATCCCCAGGGAGCAGGAGTATCACTTACCTTGGGCCATTCACGGTCTGATCTTGATCATTTGTGGCCATTCTGAAGCTATCCACAGTGGCCATTCGCTATCCACGGCAGCAATTTTGAAACTTTTTAAAGCTATCCACGGTCATTCTAAAGGTAGTCAATTACTAGTCAATTATGGGTAGCCCCCAGAATGCCTTATATGGCCATTCTGAAATGACCCCAGTATCTGCAATGGCTATTTTGAATTTCACGGTGGCCATTTTACAACCCATTTGTTACCAATGGTGTGAAAATGCACCATTGGTAAAAGAGCTATCCGCAGCCATTCTGAATTATCTGCGCCATTCTGAATATATTCATGCCAATTGTATCCCCCCCAACCCCACTGATCCCATAGGATCAATGAGTCTGTATCCGCAGATTCGGTATCGGCGGGGTTTTCCAGTAACTTAACCCCCGCAGATACCGAGAATGGACTGTACTTGTATCATTTCTCCTGTGAGAAGAAAGGGGTAGGAGGGAATTAAGTGGGGAAATTGCTAGTATGGAAAGGCCTAAGGATCTCTCCATTGTCCGTTCTTCCTTTGCTCCCGATTGCAGTGCACCATGGCTCCAAAAAATGTAAGAGAAAAGGTGCACACATAAGTTTTAACATTTTATTTGACCCTCACAACACCTCTGTTGCACTGGCAGCCTCCAGGGCCTTTGGTTAGATGAGGTCTAAGTACCGAGAGTGAACTGACATCCTGCAAAGTGCAATGCTGCCCCTCTGCTACACTGCTCTTCCCCGTTTGATTTGGGACTGGCTGCTAGCTCAGAATAGCAGATGACAGCTTCGGAAGACCAGAGAAAGCCTTTTGAAATGGGAACAGTTCTTTGCAATACAATTCCGTTAGAAATGCAGAAATTGCAATAGAGGGGCCTGAAGCAAGACAAGACGAGACACAGGACAAGAAGGTTAACTCTCTTAGGCTAATATGAGGCATTTTGTTTGTGAGAATGACCTGGAGTCGGGGATAGGCAGTGAGGTGGCCAAGTTTGCAGATGACACTAAACTTTTCCAGGTGGTAAAGACCAGCAGGGATTGTGAAGAGCTCCAGAAGGATCTCTCCAAACTGGGAGAATGGGCAGCAAAATGGCAGATGCGCTTCAATGTAAGTAAGTGCAAAGTGATGCGCATTGGGGCAAGAAACCAAAATTTCACATATAAGCTAATGGGTTCTGAGTTGTCTGTGACGGATCAAGAGAGAGATCTTGGGGTGCTGGTGGACAGGTCGATGAAAGTGTCGACCCAGTGTGCGGCGGCTGTGAAGGAGGCCAATTCCATGCTCGGGATCATTAAAAAAGGGATTGAGAATAAAACGGCCAATATCATTATGCCTTTGTACAAATCGATGGTAAGGCCACATCTGGAGTATTGTGTACAGTTCTGGTCACCACACCTCAAAAAGGATATAGTTGAATTGGAAAAGGTGCAGAAAAGAGCGACCAGAATGATTCGTGGGCTGGAGCACCTCCCTTATGAGGAAAGGCTACAGCGTCTGGGGCTTTTCAGCCTAGAAAAAAGGCGCCTGAGGGGGGACATGATTGAGACTTATAAAATTATGCATGGTATGGAGAGAGTGGATAGAGGGAAATTCTTCTCCCTCTCGCACAACACCAGAACCAGGGGACATGTACTAAAATTGAGTGGAGGGAGAGTTAGAACAGACAAAAGAAAATATTTCTTTACCCAGCGTGTAATTCATCTGTGGAACTCCTTGCCACAGGATGTGGTGATGGCATCTGGCCTAGATGCCTTGAAAAGGGGTTTGGACAGATTCATGGAGGAAAAGACCATCACAGGTTACAAGCCATAAGCAACCTCCTGGTTTTTAGAAGTGGGTTTTCTCTGTGCCAGGTGCAAGGGAGTGTCAACGGGAAACAGGTTATCTTGTTGTCTTGTGCTCCCTGAGGCATCTGGTGGGGCCACTGTGTGACACAGGAAGCTGGACTAGATGGGCTTTTGGCCTGATCCAGCAGGGCTCTTCTTATGTTCTTATGCAAATGTGGTGTATCCTGGTGACATGGCCGCTAGGCAGAAAATAGCCTCAGAACAGATCTCAGAATGCCCTTAATTCACAGCCCTGCTCATTAAAACTGCCCTGGTAATTAAAGTTTTGGCTGATGAATATACTCTTTAAACTAATTGAAGCCGGCAGGTCTAATTTAAATGTAAGGGAACAATTGTGAGTTGCCTCCAGTGAGGACAAAAAAAAAAGGTTTAAAGCAAAAAAGGAAGATTAGGTTAAACATTAAGGAAAGAGCTCCTAAGTACACCAACATTATTTCCTGTAGCTTATGTTAAACGGCTCAGATTCCCAAGAACAGATGTGCACACAGATGTTGTCTCCAGCTTCCACTTCCATTGGCTCCTCCCTCCTAGAGATTGCTTTGCTCTATGGATGGATGGTCACCAGAGGCGTCGCTACCCCCGTTGGCACCCCTATAATTCAATATCGCGCTCCGGAGGGGGTGGGCGGCGTGCTCCGGGAGCTGGAGGCGGCGCGCTCCAGGAGGGGGCGACCCCCCCCAATCGGGAGAGCTGGCTGGGGACGTCTTCCCCGGCCGGCTGCCCGGGGCCTTCTGAAGGCCCGCGCGAGAACGGTATTTATATCGTTCTTTTTGCGCATGCTCAGACTGTTACTGAGGGAAAAAGGCTGCCCTTTTTCCCTCAGTAACAGTCTGAGCATGCGCAAAAAGAATGGTATAAATACCGTTCTCACGCGGGCCTTCCTTAGAAGGCCCCGGGCAGCCGGCCGGGGAAGACGTCCCCGAGCCGGCTCTCCCGATTGAGGGGGCCGGAGACTCGAGTCTCCGAGTGGGACTCAGACTCGAGTCCGAGTCCGACTCGCGGGCGGGGTGGAGCGGGGCGCCCTTCGGGAGATGGCGCCCAGAGTCGGTGCTCCGCTTGCTCCGCCCTAGTTTCGCCTCTGATGGTCACCATCACCCACGTTTACTTGTCCTGCACAGCCATTGTGAAAGACACAGGGTAAGTGAGGTGTTGCCTTTCTGGGCACTGGGAGTGTCATGTCTTGTGTATGTAAAATACAAAACCATAGAGTGATCTTGCTGCTGCCACTGCTAGCAGATGCAAGGAGTCCATCAAAGCACCCCAAAGGGCCAAAGCCTCATCAGCCAAGGGATCTGTCCATGGAGATGCTAAAATGGATGGTGCTGAATATAGGCTGAGCCAAGAAACTCTTGCAGGTTATACCACTGAAGATGCATGCAAAGTAGCAGAGGTGAAGAAAGACCAGAACTGCCGCACTCCAGGCTCCTAGTCTAGAGCCCCTGTTATTTACAATGACTTACAGCGCAATCCTATCCAACTTATGCCACCGACTGAGCGCTGCTCAATCCTATCGAATTTATGCCACCGGTGTAACCAGCAGTGCAGCGAGAACGGGAGGCCCCAGAATGGAAAGGGGATTCAAATCCCCTCCAAAGGGGGAATTCAAAGGGGATTTCAATCCCCTTTCTGTTCTGGGGCCTCTCGTTCTCGTTACACCGCTGGTAAGTTGGATAGGATTGCTCCCTTAGAGATGCTGTCAAAATCCGATTGAGCAAGGTATGGACCCAAACCTTGCCAAGGAAGATAGGAAAGGAATATAATAGCAGTGGGGAGGGGGATGTAGAGTTGCTGTACCATATCTCTCTCTTTCTTTCTTTCTTTCTTTCTTTCTTTCTTTCTTTCTTTCTTTCTTTCTTTCTTTCTTTCTTTCTTTCTTTCTTTCTTTCTACTCAGCTCTAAACTAAAGGGCTTACAAGTTGACACATAGCCCAGTGACTCAGAAGGCATCACATTACAATTCCCTTCCTGGTTTGGATGCTAGAAATGGTAACTGTATGCTACATCTTGCATACAGATTATCCTGCCTTTTGAGACTCACACAATATATTCAGCATGCTGTGTAAGAATTCAGGGCTTCAAAAAAATGGAAGCTATGTTACATTCCTGGCGAGTCATAGTACATTGGTGATTTGGGTCATGGAGTTGCTAGACTTGGGCTGCAGTCCTCAACACACTTTCCTGGGAGTAAGCCCCATTGAACACACTAGATGCTAGATAGGATCCTAGAAGAAGATCTAGAATCTTGTAGCATTGTAGTTGCTCAAAGTCAGGACTGCAGAAATTGTTGTGCTCATGGAATGAGGCTGGTGTAGCCATGGAGAAGCTTCCATTTAGGCTTTGTCCAGAGAGCCACAAGCCTTATGTTTTGTGGCAACCTGTTCTTCCTGTTTTGATAACCCGTCCTGATGGCGGTTCATGTTATGATCACCAAATCACTACCTATTCTGCAGCTATCTCTGTTCTGGGTTTAGTGTGTTGAAAGCGTCTAGCCCCTGTGGTGGGATGCTGCACATGAGTGGTGTACCATGCAATATTAACCACCATGTGCAGAGATTTAAGGCAACCTCCATGTGGTAGATGTAATGTATAGATGGGACCTGAGGGTTCAAAGTGACCAGTTGTGGTTTATGTATAGTACAGTGGTTCCCCAAGGGGGTTGTGAAGCTGTTTCTGGGGGGTTGCGGGATGTTGGCTGGATGGCCACACCCAAGATGGCGGCTCACTTCTCTCCCCCCCCCCCCACTGCAGAGAAAGAAATGTCTGATGCTCTCTTGGGGCTTGTTTGCTCACCTTGTGTTACTTTCTGATTGCATCTTTTAGCATCTTTTGATAATATTAGCTCGCTCACTCCCCAAACGGGGCTGCTTATGAGTACAACTTTAAAAAGTGCGATTTATTAAACAGTGTAATTTATTTAAACAATAACATCACTTCCTGCTTACTGACGTCACTTCTGGCCCTGCCGGCACTTCCAGCTTAATGACATCACTTCCGGCCCTAGATTTTAGGGGGGTCCCAACAGATTATTCTACAAAAGGGGGTCCCAATGCTAAAACGTTTGGGATCCACTGGTATTGTATATGCAGGGATAGCGATTCAAGTGCTGAAAGAGGTTAGTGGCTATCTGCCCTCAGTACTTCACCACATTGTTGGTTTAGCATATAGATCAGTCCCCAGGGCCACATTGAGCCCCTCGGGTGCAACAGTTCCCCCCCCCCACTTGCTAAATAGGAGATGCATATGAATAAATTGGGTGGGTGGCAAGAGGACTTGCATGAGAGGGGCTGGCCCCCGACTTTCCATTCCCTTCCCAGCATACTCTTCTGTAAAACGAGTTGCTGATCAACAGTTTGGGATCTAGATGTTTTTTTTTTAATTGATGAATTTTTCATTTCTTGTTCCTGCTCTCAGTCTCTGACCATTTTCCACCCTAAAAGCCCACCAGATCTTATTGCAAATCACTTTGGTTCAGCCCAATTTGTGTGCCCCCCCCGAAGACTTCTGTTTTCAGTTGCCAGCATCTTTTGTATATGGTTATTTCATTTCCATTTTTAGAAATCGCCAAGATATTACGAATGCATATCCTTTCTTACCTAAAGTATGTGGGTGAAGACTTAATATTTCATTCCCATTTGGAGCAAAATTCACAATGTTATTAAATAGATGGTGTCTCTTGGGAGCTGGGCTCTGTTTACATATCTGTATTAAAACTGCTTGGCTCAAAATATTTCTCATTTACACTTTGCTCCCAAAGCATTTCAATCAGGAAATAAGCCAAAAATAGTAATAGGTATGATAAATAACAATTTAGTTCCCTAACCATCAAATATGATGATCTTCCAAAACATAACTAAATAATTTTCAGTACTTTTATCTTTATATCGTGTTCAAACTAACAATAACAAAAACTCAGGCATTATTATCTTCATTTGTTCACCCATTTGAAATAACGGCAACTCCATTTTGCAGACAAATCTATTGGTGCCAATCAAATTCAAACTATTATAAAGAAGAAAAAGAGGAGCAGAGGCTTATGTAAAAATACTGGGTTCATAGTTGCAATGAGAGCTTCTCATTTTGTTACAAATGAACTACAGCCCTATCCTAAATATTCCCCCCCTCTGCCTGGGCCATGCAGGGTGCATCGTATCTGGGGAAGGGCCTGGCTGGAGGTCTCCTCAGGGTAAGCGGACATTTCTCTGCTTACCCCGGGTAAACCCCCAACCACTGCAATGGGGCTACTCGGTTCTCCGCTAGCTCCTTAGCTGGCATAGGACCGAGCAGCCCTGTGTCAGCAGAAAGGGCCTGAGAGGGAGAATAGGATATGGCGCAGTGTGGTGGCGCCAATCCCTCCCCCTCATGGGTCTGATACGCCCAATCTTTTTCAGGCTTGGAATTTTTGTTCCTTTTGCCCAGTAGTGATTGCGGGTTCTTAAATTTTAATGCAGGTCATATGTTCAACAAGTATTGGTTTTGGGTTTTCAAGCTTTTTCATGAACCTTTTGGTAGCAAGGTGAGGTGAACTGTGCACTTCCTCATTCAGCAACACAAACTGAATGCCGTTGTAATTAGTTCCACATAGCCAATAAGCTGTTGCTGAGGGCTTTGTCGAACATGTGCCCTGAAACAGAAGCGTCGCGTGGGTTGGTGCGGTGGGCCCCAGGGCGCAGGATTTGCCTGCTGTTCGTCTGTTCTCATCTCTGCCGGCTTCGCTGAGCGGAGGTTGGGCCCTCCCGTCCTCCTTGGTGCCGAACGGCTCTGAAATGGCCTGGAAATTGGCATCAGGGGGTGTGGTTGGGGCTGCGTGACGTCATGCCCGCGGTCACGTGGGGGTGTAGTGTCGGTGGCCCCTCCCATGTGGGGGCACAGCCGCATCTCTGCCCTGAAACGCCTTGCAGTTAAGAATCAATGATGGGTGGCTGAAATGAAGCCAGCTTTCACTAAGTCTACACCTTGGAACAAGCCAATTTGCATCCAAAATCTTGAGCACCTTGTACAATATTGGGGCCATCTCTTTTGTTTGAAGAGCTTCAATCATGAACTAATTCCATTCCATTTTCCTTTTCAGATTAAACTGGTGCTGTTTAAAACATGTTATGTACATACAACATTGCTTTCCTTCTAATGCAGTTCGACTTTTTATGTACTTTTCCGGTCACAAACCAACAGCAAATGCCATAGGAAAAAAAGAGTTCCTGTATGAAAACACTGCACAAAAGAAAACTGGCTAAGGGTGCGATCATGCGCAACTCTGGAATTGCAAACGTGCCGTAAAGCACGTTCGCAACACCTCAGGAGTAAGGGAGGCCGGCGCAAGGCCGGCCTCCCCCACTCCATCGCTGGACCGGGCAAGCAACCGCCGGAGGAAGGTGACCGCTCCCCCGACAGCTGCGTGGGCAGTCTGGCGGGCGAGGGAGAGGGCCATTGGCCTAGCAGGCCCGGGAGGAGGCGGGGTTTGGCTCCCGCCATATCCCTGTCCCCGCCAGGCGGCTAGGCCGTTATACGGCCTCCTCCGACTTCTGCCAGCTATTTAGCTGGTGGAAATCTGAGGAGGCCTATCGGTCCAACCCAGGTTTACAACCGGGGAAGGGGACGAGCGTCCCCTTCCCCGAGTAGACCTCCAGCCTGCCATTCGACGGGCAGCCTTGGCTCAGGATCCGGCAGGCGGATCCTTACACAGGATTGCGCTGTAAGAGGGGTTGTATACATAGTTCATCCATTGTGTCTGTTTCCCCTTAAACTGGGTCTGGTCTACACAAAAAGGAGATGAAGTGGTAAATGTATTCCTACACTGTTCCACTTCAAAGAGCAGGTAATCACACTGGATGCTTTTCAAATCTTAGTGTGTTTTTTAAAACCTAAAAATTGGAGTCGGGGAGAAGGATGTCAGCCCAGCCTTCCCTGGCATATTTTTTTTTTCTCTCTTCAGGTAATTTTGTTTTCTGCATGGAAATCATTCGATCCTGTGATTTCCCCCCACCTGCACACTGGTGTTACGAGATAGAAGCAGATTTAGCTCTTCATCTGCCGTTTGTGAGAATTAGGCGCTGCTCATCAGGGTAAAAGGAAACAGCTTCATCTAGTGCAGCAAATCTAAATTTAACTCAGTGCATTAATCAAAAAAATGTTCAGCAAATACCATCATTGTTGGCCTAAATTACCTATAATTTAGATAAATCCTGTCTGGAGATATATCAGCTTCCGGTGGGCAAAACAGTGAAGAGTTGTTTCTTTTAACTTGGAATAATAATTGTCTTATTCATAAATGATCTGGATAGTTAGACTGCAAACGGGTGCAGACTTACGAAGGAGTAAACCCTATTGACATTGTACAGGAGGCAGCAACGAAAACCATCCCAAAGAAAAAGAAATGCAAGAAAGCAAAGTGGCTGTCAGATGAGGCTTTACAAATAGCTGTGGAAAGAAGGAATGCGAAAAGCAAAGGTGAAAGGGAAAGATATAAACAACTGAATGCAGATTTCCAGAGAATAGCAAGGAGAGATAAGAAGGCCTTCTTAAATGAACAATGCAAGGAAATCGAGGAAAACAACAGAATGGGGAGGACTAGAGATCTCTTCAAGAAAATTGGAGATATCAAGGGAACGTTTTGTGCAAAGATGGGCATGATAAAGGATAAAAAAGGCAGAGACCTGACAGAAGCAGAAGAGATTAAGAAGAGATGGCAAGAATACACAGAAGAACTATACAAGAAAGATCTGAATGTTCCTGATGACCACGCTGGTGTGGTCACTGACCCAGAGCCGGACATCCTAGAGAGCGAAGTCAAGTGGGCCTTAGATAGCATTACTAACAACAAAGCTAGCGGAGATGATAATATCCCAGCTGAGCTACTTAAAATCCTAAATGATGATGCTGTGAAAGTGCTGCACTCAATATGCCAACAAATTTGGAAAACTCAGCAGTGGCCAAAGGATTGGAAAAGGTCAGTTTACGTTCCAATTCCAAAGAAGGGCAGTGCCAAAGAGTGTTCAAACTATCGCACAATTGCACTCATTTCACATGCACTCATTTCACATGCTAGCAAGGTTATGCTCAAGGTTATGCTCAAGGTTTCACATGCTAGCAAGGTTATGCTCAAGGTTTCACATGCTAGCAAGGTTATGCTCAAAATTCTACAAGCTAGGCTTCAGCAGTACGTGGAGTACGTGGACGCAGTACGTGGACCAAGAACTACCGGATGTACAAGCTGGGTTTCGAAGAGGCAGAGGAACTAGAGATCAAATTGCCAACATGCGCTGGATCATGGAGAAAGCACGAGAGTTCCAAAAAAACACCTACTTCTGCTTCATTGACTACGCAAAAGCCTTTGATTGTGTGGATCACAACAAGCTGTGGCAAGTTCTTAAAGAGATGGGGATACCAGACCACCTTACCTGTCTCCTGAGAAACCTGTATGCGGGTCAAGAAGCAACAGTTCGAACCGGCCATGGAACAACTGATTGGTTCAAAATTGGGAAGGGAGTACGGCAAGGCTGTATATTGTCACCCTGCCTATTTAACTTATATGCAGAGTACATTATGAGAAATGCAGGGCTGAATGAATCGCAAGCCGGAATCAAGATTGCCGGGAGAAACATCAACAACCTCAGATATGCAGACGATACCACTCTAATGGCAGAAAGTGAAGAAGAACTAAAGAGCCTCTTGATGAGAGTGAAAGAGGAGAGTGCAAAAGTTGGCTTGAAACTCAACATTAATAAAACTAAGATCATGGCATCTGGTCCCATCAATTCCTGGCAAATAGAAGGGGCAGAAATGGAAGCAGTAACAGATTTTACTTTTTTGGGATCCAAGATCACTGCAGACGGAGACAGCAGCCATGAAATTAAAAGACGCTTACTCCTTGGAAGGAAAGCTATGGCAAATTTAGATAGCATAATAAAAAGCAGAGATATCACCATACCAACAAAAGTTCGTATAGTCAGGGCGATGGTGTTCCCAGTAGCAATGTATGGTTGCGAGAGTTGGACCATAAGGAAGGCTGAGCGCCGAAGAATAGATGCTTTTGAACTGTGGTGCTGGAGAAGACTCCTGAGAGTCCCTTGGACTGCTAGGAGATCAAATCAGTCAATCCTAAATGAAATCAAGCCTGACTGTTCCCTGGAAGGACAGGTACTAAGGCTGAAACTCAAATATTTTGGCCACCTAATGCGAAGAGAGGACTCTCTGGAGAAGACTCTGATGCTGGGAAAGACTGAAGGCAAAAGGAGAAGGGGAAGGCCAAGGATGAGATGGTTAGACAGCATCACCGATGCAACGAACATGAAAATGAGCGAACTCAGGAAGATAGTGGAGGACAGGAAGGCCTGGCGGGATATGGTTCATGGGATCACGAAGGGTCGGACACGACTTAACGACTGAACAACAACAAAACCCTATTGAACAAAGTGGAACTTACTTCTGAGTAAACATGCATCGAATTGGGCTGTCAGTTTGTGACACAGATACAGTGGATGCAAACCTGGGAAATTAAAAAAAAAAAATCTCTGCTGAGCTTACCTGGGGGAAATGGCCAGTGTTACCCCATCTGTAAAATGGACCATGAATGTGCTAGACCTCACAGGGTTTTAGTGAACACAGTACGAGTGTTAACATTAAGAAACAGATTGGTCATTTAAGGTGGTGTGTAAATAACAGAGCACTCTTGAGGTCAAGTATCCCTAGAGAGCCAGGATAGTGTAGTGGTTCTGGTGTTGGACTTTAGATCTGGAAGATCCAGGTTCAAATCCCTGCTCAGCCATAAAGCTTCCTGGGTGACCTTGGGCCAGTCACGATCTCTCATCAGAGTCCTCTATCTCACAGGGTTGTTGTGAGGACAAAAGGAGGGGAGGAACTGTGTACACCACCCTGAGCCCTTTGGAGGAAGGGCGGTATAAAAATGTGAAAAATAAATAAATAGACTTCGCCACAATTTCCAGCTCCTTTTTCCATAGACGAGTCTTGTTTCCATTCAGCTGCAGTCTCCCATTTAGCTCCAAAATTTGGCTCTCACAGCACAAGCATTGCCGACTCAGAGGGAACAGGGCAATCACTCTGCTCCCAGCTGACACGTTCTGAACATGCAAATTGCACCCAATGGGAATTAATATGTTTAAATGTCAAAAGAGCACTCACAGAGTCATTTTGTCAATCAGAGCAGAAGAAATAAAAAATGTTACACTCCCTAAATCGGGACACGTGGGGAAATCGGTTTTGACAGTGTGACATAGCTGTCATTGTCCAAGTGCTCTTCTTGTGCAAGGCCTTGACGGTTCAGTTGTGTGCCCACCAGCGGAAGTGATCTGAGGATTGGTGTCTTGGGTTTTTCCTTGCATAGATCTGGCTTCATAAAGAGGTGAAGTTAAACCTGTTGTCGGATAAAGAGTGCCTTCCACAAACATGGTAAGCTGCCATTTTTTCATTGCAGGTAGCCGCCTCCCATTGCAGCTGGATTTTTGCCAGCCAAAAACAAGCTCGCCGGCTCAATTTCTTTGAGGATTGGAGCTTTAAATGATAGAGGCAATAATATTCTGTTCTGAATTATTTGGTCACAACATAAAACACTCTAGGGCAGGGTTTCCCAAACTGAGTTGGGCCCTCCCACCCACCCTTTTTAATTCTAACACCCTGAATTTCTTTGGGATTCAGCTATACAGCATTCTGTTTTAATTCAGTTGCCTCCTGATCTGACCCTTCTTCCCACCATTGTATTATTCTGAGTTTGTGAGATTGCATTTGTTTTCAGCTACAGTACTTGAGTTTAGGTCGGCTTGAATGCCTGGGTTTCAGCCGGCCTGCTTGACTTTAGCTGGAGCAGTTCATTTGAAGTCCAGTCTCTGAACAGCTGATCCCATAGACCCCAGTTATTCCTGGTCCTCTCGTGACAACAGTCGGCCCATGAGACTATTTGAAGACAACAGAGCCAGCAGATAGCAACATGAGACAATTCCTACACTACTGATATTTATCGGCATCACACACAAGAACACAAACTTTAAGGCAAGGGAGAACATTGTTTGCCTGTTTTCTGAATCTGTCCATTTGTAGTGTACAATACAAGCTGTAAACAGGGAGTTGCTGGGGATGGATGTAATGGCTATTGTTTTTGTTTCTATTTATTTATTTATTTATTTATTTTTCACATTTTTATACCGCCCTTCCTCCAAGGAGCTCAGAGTGTTGTACATATTTCCTCCCCTCCTTTTTGTCCTCACAACAACCCTATGAGATAGGTGGGGCTGAGAGATAGTGACTGGCCCAAGGTCACCCAGGAAGCTTCGTGGCTGAGCGGGGATTTGAACCTGGATCTTCCAGGTCTAAGTCCGTCTCCCAAACCACTACACCATCCTGGCTCCATTTACCATTGATTAAGTCGCAGGTGACTTGTACGCTTTTTCTGAAACAGATCTCTCATACTGGACTGATGTTTGGAGAGGGAGTGTCATCCCTTGGAGGAATCCTGGGATGCCCGCAAGTGTCATGCTCATCAACTGGAAAACAGAAGTGTTAGAGGCAAGAGAAGTGTGTCTGGTTTTCCCATTGAAAATCAGTGGAAACAATCAAACTAGATCAAATTCATGATAAGCTGAACGCAATTTGAATGTGACCACTGACAACAATGAGGCTTTCAGCAACTAGGACTGCAGTCCTATACACACTTACCTGAGAGTAGATCCCATTGAACTTAATAGGACTTGTGTCTGAGTAGAACATAAGAACATAAGAAGAGCCCTGCTGGATCAGGCCAAAGGCCCATCTAGTCCAGCTTCCTGTATCACACAGTGGCCCCACCAGATGCCTCAGGGAGCACAGGTCAACAAGATACCTGTATCCTGTCGCCACTCCCTTGCACCTGGCACAAAGAAAACCTACTCCTACAACCAAGAGGTTGCTTATCCCCATCATGGCTTGTAAGCTGTGATGGACTTTTCCTCCATAAATCTGTCCAATCCCCTTTTAAAGGCATCCAGGCCAGGTGCCATCACCACCTCCTGTGACAAGGAGTTCCACGGATGAATTACACGCTGGGTGAAGAAATATTTTATTTTGTCCGTTCTAACTCTCCCTCCACTCAATTTTAGTTCATGTCCCCTGGTTCTGGTGTTGTGCGAAAGGGAGAAGAATTTCCCTCTATCCACTCTCTCCATCCCATGCATAATTTTATACGTCTCAATCATGTCCCCCCCTCAGGCGCCTTTTTTCTAGACTGAAGAACCACAAACGCTGTAGCCTTTCCTCATAAGATAAGGGAGGTGCTCCAGCCCACTAATAATTTTGGTTGCTCTTTTTTGCACCTTTTCCAATTCAACTACTGTATATCCTTTTTGAGGTGTGGTGACCAGAACTGTACACAATACTCCAGATGTGGCCTTACCTTCAATTTGTACAATGGCATAATGATATTTTGCTAGTACCAGTAGCTAACTAGCAAACTTGCTAACTTGTAGCAGTGGCCAGAGTAACCTTCACCTCATTCTGCTATCATTAGTTCTGCAGTTCCAGGACATCTTTCCATAGCATGCAAACTTTCGTAGACTCGTGCTACTTGAAAGGGAAATTGGGAGCATATTATACAGTTGCAAATGAGCTCCAATTCAGCTTGACACTTGCATATTCCAAAACTTGACACACTGTATAATGGACAGTGATGGGCACGAAATCTTTGCAAGTGATAAGGGAGGTGCCCCAGCCCACTAATCATTTTGGTCTCTCTCTTCTGCACCTTTTCCAGTTCCACTATATCCTTTTTGAGATGCGGCGACCAGAACTGGACGCAAAACTCCTTACCATCGATTTGTACGATGGCATAATAATATTGGCCATTTTATTCTCAATCCCTTTTTTAATGATCCCAAGCATGGAATTGGCCTTCTTCACAGCCGTCGCACACTGGATCGACACTTTCATCGACCTGTCCAACAGTACCCCAAGATCTCTCTCCTGATCCATCACAGACAGCTCAGAACCCATGAGCGTCTATGTGAAGTTTTGATTTCTTGCCCCAATGTGCATCACTTTACACTTACTTACATTGAAGCGCATCTGCCATTTTGCTGCCCGTTCTCCCAGTTTGGAGAGATCCTTCTGGAGCTCTTCACAATCCCTGCTGGTCTTCACCACCCAGAAAAGTTTAGTGTCATCCGCAGACTTGGCCACCTCACTGCTTATCCCCAACTCCAACAAGTTGAAAAGCACCGGTCTCAAGACCGATCCTTGGGGCATACTGCTTTTCACCTCTCGCCATTGTAAATATTGGCCATTGACACCCACTCTCTATTTCCTGGTCTTCAACCAGTTCCTAATCCATAAGAGGACCTGCCCCCTTGTTCCCTGACTATGGAGTTTTTTCAGGAGCCTTTCATGAGGGACCATGTCAAACGCCTTCTGAAAATCCAGGTATATAATATCCACGGGTTATTAGACATGCATAGGATTGGGCTGTAAATTAATGGAGAAATGAAACCACTTTGTTTTTCCCCAGCATACCCTAATGCAGATGAACTTGTGCCGGGCATGTCTAAAGGATGGCACACAGTATCAGTCTTGTTCATAGTTACAGTAGGGTATAGAGTATTAGTATTTTTTAATTTTAGTTTTTGCATATGCATCTATTGGAATGGATATTGACTTATTGAAGTTGTCTGCATTTTATTGAAATTTGAATATCTGTTAATGAGTCAGAGCTTTGATACTGATTTGCAGGTGGTATGCTCATAAATTTCAAGAAGCAAAGATACCCATGTGACATTTATATACTTATTTTACAGCACAGTCCTGTGTAACAGCAGATGCACCGGTGTAACAGCAGATCCACCAGTGTGGCATAAGTGCACTTACACCGGTGCATCTACTGTTACACCGGTGCAAGGTTACGCAGGATTGCACTGCTCATGCCTTATCGCATTTTGTTGGCTTTTTTCCTTTTCAGCAGGAGCAATCCTTGGCAAAGAGTATTTAGCTTATGTTGTGGCAAGTTCTACAAGGACCATTTCCCCTTTCCCCCTTGGTGCGAGACATAGCAGGTTGGAGTGCTTACCCATGACTACAAAAGTGGAGGTTGATAGGTGCTCCAGTTAGATGCTTCAAGTCTCAGATTTGTCCCTCATTGTTCCGATTCCAGTCTTTGTATCTAGGTACTGCAACAAAACAGAAACAAATGGAGATAATGAAGTTAGACTGAAAAGAAATTAAATGAAATGAGAAGTGACAAAGTATGCTGGTGCAAATAGACTCAGTGTGTGCTTTCCTGTATAAGTTCCATTGCAAGGAATGGGAACTGTGGTTCCCTATAAAGTAGTGCTTTTGTGCAACTCCCATTCATTTTAGTGGGACACGCACTGAGAACTTGCCAGCAAATTGTGCCCTAGAGTCTTTTGTGCACACCACCTGCATTCATCTTCTGAGGCTTAGCAAAAGGATAACCAATGGTTCAGGAGGCTAGCTGAAATTGGAGGAGTAACTGAGTCGACATGAGCTAGCCTGTGTCCTACTAGATTTGTTCTTTTGGAGAATTTGACGGTTGCAGCTTTTGATTTGCAAAACAAGGTCGAATAAATAGCTTGTTTCGATCGAAGGCTATTATGACCGGCAGTAATACTTATCGAAGAGGGTAAAACGGGTAACGAGGTCATATTCATGGCTAAAACCACGATCCAGCTGACTAAAACAATGACGATTTAATCTAGGCTTGACAGCAGTCAGTCCCAGACAAAACAGAAATTATTAAAAGTCAAAACTGATACACAAAGGCCCGACGTTTCGTGTCTTGAACCAGACACATCTTCTGAGGCAATCCAAAGCGAATGTTCGCTTTGGATTGCCCCAGATTTGTCTGGTTCAAGACACGAAACGTCGGGCCTTTGTGTATCAGTTTTGACTTTTAATAATTTCTGTTTTGTCTGGGACTGACTGCTGTCAAGCCTAGATTAAATCGTCATTGTTTTAGTCAGCTGGATCGTGGTTTTAGCCATGAATATGACCTCGTTACCCGTTTTACCCTCTTCGATAAATAGCTTGTTGTTCCAGCCAAGGAAATGTGGGTTAATCTTTAAAAAGAGAGAAATAAAGAAACATCTCTGCACACAGAGCAGGAATTAACAAAAAGTGAAGATTAAAGAAATGGTTATAATGAACAAATACCTCTAAATTGAAAGGAAATAAAGTGGTTGGTAAGTGAAGGGAGAAAAAGAAGAAGAAAAAAAACGTTGTGTAGGAGTACCAGAAGAAAAGTTAAAGTAAGGAAAGGAAAAGCACCACATTGGTAAAACTGGATTGTGATGGCACCCAGATCAGGTCTTCTGGTGCATCATGAACATCCCTTTCCCCTGAGGTGTGCTCCAGCTACACCGGTGCTGCCCGATTCTGCATAGAATCCAGCGCACCGTACTTTTGCACGCTGTGACGGTCCTAGACAGGATTGGGCTGTTAGTTACAATTCAGTTCTTAATAATGCGATAAAATCTTAACGATGACCACCTCATCTCAGTCTTGCTGAACCGAACGTCGGAGGTGTTTAAAACCTTATCTGGAAACGTCACAAAACTGGACTTTTAATTGACCACGCCTGCAGTGCATTTGAAAGACCGTGTTAGAATAACACATACAGGAAGGGGGGAGAAAATGTTAGGCTTCAGCCAAACTCGGGTTTGCTGGGTTCAAGGCCTGTTTTGGCGGGGAAGGTCAGGCTCTGATTGGTACAGGCGGACTGGAGTCCAAAGTGCCCAACGCTGATGGCTGGAGATTGGCCAGTGGTCAGGTTCTACAACAGATAGTCCAGGGAGGAAGGGTGGCAAGCGTTCAGCAGTTTATCCCAATGACAAAGTGCTCAGGCTAAGGAGCTGGTACAGAGATCAGGTCTTTATGGGACTGGTAGGTGTGGAATCAGCTGACAGTGTTCAGACTAGTACTGAAGCCTAGAGGTTGCCTTTCACCCACAGTGAGCCGCCTTGGCCAGCCACTCCCGTTCCGCGACCCATCTAAGCCAGCCACTCCCATGTCATTCCAGCCTGAGATGGCCTCTGGAGGCTTCAGGAAGTCTTCCAGACACAACTGGAAGTCGCATTGGTGTAACCAGAAGTGATCTCCAAGCCCATCACTGAGGCCCACAGAAGCCTACAGAGTCCATTGGCTGGAGCGACACAGGAGCGGCTGGCTAAGGTGAGTTGGGCCCCGGATGTGGCTTCCGGTTGCTTCTGTTTGGCTCCAATTTGGAGCCAAACGGAGGCAAGGGCAGGTGGGCCTAACTGCCAATCCACCTCTGCCTTGGGCCGCGACCCACCAGGTGGGTTGCAACCCACACTTTGAGAAGCCCTGTCCTAGCTAGAAGGGTTTTTAATAAGTAAAGGTTACCCTTCTGTGTACTATACATTTCAGGGTTTGAAAAATAAACCATTCAAGCTTGACTGATCGTGGCTGTCTCTGCCTCTTTTCCGTACAAGGAACTGAACTTCTCTGTACCTTTACAGATTCACAACTGTTGTTCACTCATGAAGGAGCTTTTAATAGGACTGGCAGGTTCAACACTCAGTGTTATGGATTGCAGACTTTCATTGAAAAGTCAACAGGATGACATGTGAAACTAGCAGTGCATCTGACAGGTCCTCCTCACATCTGCAATGTTCTAAATTAACAAGGGAAGCGTGCAAGAAACCTTCGCCATGAGTAGCTGAGCTGAAGGCTTTTCTACCAGTTGATAACTACTCGCCCTTTGTGTCACCCTGTAAAGAAGAGATTGCTCTGAAATCATCAAAGACAACTTCACTTGCACGTGTATTTTCCCTGCCTTGGCCCAGTGCCCAAAGTCTCTCTTGGTGAGAACTAGGAAGTGGGCAGGCTGTGGGCTGTTACTGCTCTTGAGCTTGCATCCATTCCTAGACCACTAGACTCCTTAGCTGCCAGGAGTCACTTGGGATCTGTAACCTCTCTAGACTTCCCTTACCTTCTTATAAGATAACCTCCCCAGTCTTTGCTTTGTCTCCTGCTGTTCCTGAGCAATGGAAGTATGTATCATGGCCACGATCCTGCACTTAGACACTTCTGCATCAGCGGAGGCGTCCTGGGACTTGGAGGATGGAGCAGAACCTCTCCCTGGACCATCTCCGGGAGAGATCAGTGAAGCAACCCCTCTGCCAGAAATTTCTGCTGATTAGGAGGAAGAAGGGATTGTGATGCCTCTGTCCCCCGTTTGTGCCCATGTCCTCAGACTCCTACCTCCAAGTAGCAGTCTGCCTTCCCCACCATACCAGATCCAGAGGTAGCACGAGACATTGCTCAGGTCAAAAAGGTCCTGACTTTGAACTTTGAACTTCCTTGACTGAGCCCTGCAGTCCATGTCATGTTGAGACTGCAGGTTCATCCTACCCTTCACCTCTGAGCTATGGTTCCTTTATGTAGCCATAACAAGTTCTGCAATGCGAACAGATGCTGATAAGAAGTACAGGTTGAGTATCCCTAAGTATTCAGAGTATCCCTGCCTGGGACGGGACGTTGTCTGGATTTCGGATTTGTCTGGATTTCGGAATATTTGCATTAATATAATGAGATATCTTGGGGATGGGACCCAAGTCTGAACACGAAATGTACCGTATTTGTCTCATATACATCTTGTATATATAGCCTGAAGGTAATTTTATACAATATGTTTAATAAGTTTGTGTCCCAGCATGCGTTGCGCTATGCCAGCCAAGTGCTGGAAAACGTTTTTGGTTGTATGTTTTTTAAGTCATAGCCTCAAAAATGTCTGGATTTCAAAATAGACTGGATTTTGGATGTCCAGATAAGGGGTAATCAACCTGTATTGTATTGAAGCTGATAAAAGATTGTCTTTTTTTTTTTGTCTGCCCCCACAGCAAAGGCACTGCTGCCCCTTACAAACGTGGATTTGTTTTAAAGTTTTTTTAATTTGCTCAACAGTTATTGTCAAAATACATAAATCTACAAAACATAATATTTGCTTTTCCAATTTGACATACGTCAAAACTAGTACAACTTGGTGAGGGGAGTTTGAGTTCTCTTCTTCGACAAATCACATGAAAAAAATATTAGCCCGCTAACTTTTAATTCTAGAACATTCTTTCAATTGCAGCAATTAAAGAGATGGAAAGACCATTGCAACCTCACTGTCAAATGTTTGAATGAAGGCTGGCAGTTAAGGAGAAAAACATGACTCCAAAACTGAATGAATAGGATATGCTGTAATTGAAAGTAAATAAATATCGGCATCGTCCCACCATTTAATTTTTATAGGGATGTTTTAGCATATAAAATAATGTGCCATTTCAGGTTAATTTCTGCCCTGCAGAACTTCATGAAACACTCTAATGTTGACTAATAACAGCAATTTGTCATGTGAACCTATCAAAATAATTGGCTTTGCTTCATCGGAGATGGCTGATCAGTCTGCATAGCAATACCTTCTGTCACCAAGATGATATACAGTAAGTGCACAGATGTTATTTACGGCATTCCACTAATTCTTCTTGTATTATGGGCTGTATTTCTTCTTGTGCACAATCAGCTTGCTGTTTTGAAAATGAGTCCTGCTCAGGATCTTCAAATCTTATCCAAATTTATGGGAATAAGTGGGCACTTAGACAAAGCTTTAAATCATATTTGTTTCTGAAGTGTGTAGGAATTAGCAAAGTTTTTGAATAATGCGGGACTTGAATGATGGGGGCAAAATACCCATCTGAACTATACAGAAGTTTTGATTTTAATTAGAAAAAGCTTCTTAACAGGGCAGAGGAAAATATACAACTACAGCAGTGATGGGCGAACTGTTGAGCATGAGGGTCATCACTGGTGTGCGTGTGTGTGTGCGTGTGTGTGTTTTCTTCATGAAGAGCAGATAGTATTGGGGCGAGATTTCATGATCTCACCCCAGTGGACCTCCTCGCATACCAGACTGCATGATGTGGAGGCCTCCTTAGAAATGCAATCCCTGCGCGAGTTGCAGTGGGGATTGGGAAAAACCCATTTTCTACCAGTGGTGTGTTTTCGAATCACCAGCAACAAATAGAATAGAAAGTCCTTTTGGTGCCATCCCTCCCCGGGGTGACACCTGAGGAGGTCTGCCCCCCGCCTCCCCTAGTGACGCCCTTCCCAATGAGAGGACTGAAATGGCCATTCTGAAGCCTGGTCTGCAATGTATCAGAATGAGATGGTAAAATGGATGGTACCATTTCGGTCAGCTGGTGGGGGGGGGGTTGCAATTTTTGAGTGTCCCCCTGAGTTTAAAAAAAAAAAACACCTTCTTGCAAATAAAATAAACAACCTTAGCACAACAGGGACAAACAATCTAGCCCAGTCCACTTCCTGCTGTACTCCTTTTCTACCAGCAAGGAGGCTTTTTTTTTTTTAACAAAAAGGAGTGTTCAGAAATGTGATCCCTCCTAACAACAGGCTGAAATGGTACATTTCATTCTATCAAGCTCTACCACCTCATTCTGCTGTATGGTTAAGTCAAGCTGTACAGCGAAATCCTGTGTAAGGATCCGGACGGTGGCACAGGGCCGCAGGCCGGATCTCGTTCTTGCTGGGGACCGCCATGCAGTGGGCCGCAGGTCTACTTGGGGAAGGGGATGTTCGTCCCCTTCCCTGGGTGTAAACCGGGATCGGCCTCCTCGGATTTCCACCAGCTAAATAGCTGGCGGAAGTAGGAGGCGGCCGTGTAACAGCCGAGCCAGCCCGGCAGGGACGGGGATATTGCAGACGCCTTCACCACCACCCTCCCGGACCGGCTTGGCCAGTGGCCCCCCTCCCTCGCCGCCTGGATTGCCCATGAGGCTGCCGGCAGGAGCCTTATCTGCCTCCGGCAGCCGCATGCTCGTCCCAGTGGCGGAGCGAGTACATTTACGGCATGTTTGTGACCGTCCCTTATGGCACGTTTGTTTGTTGGATCTCACTGTTAGAATGCTTCAGGTATGAACTTTGAGATCTTGACTTATAGCTATTGACGTCAGGGTGCATCAGGTTCTGGTCCAGTTTGCATACATGTGCACCCCATTCCCAGCTCTCCCCACAGCTCATCTGCCCTCAGCTCTCCCCATAGCTCATCTCCTACTTTCCTCAGTTTAACTGGGACTGGGGAGAGGTAGCAGTTGGGGGGGGGGAGAGTTTGTCCATGCCCTGGATTTCTCCCAGGTGGCTATTCCACCTCCTGGGTGGAGTGTGTTTACCAGTGCCACATTGACTTCTGGGAAGGGGAGGGTTCAGGGTCAGTATGAGATGCTCCCAGTGGCCCTTGGGGGTTCCTGTAATGATTCCATTAGCTGCCATGAGATTTGCAGCACCCTAGAAGTTGAGTTGCAGGCCTCTTCACAGTGACTGAGTTCTCTAATAAAATTGGCACCATGTGTCAGTGAGGTTTTACAGTTGTGGAGCACAAGTGCTCAGGTATGCCCATACCAGTACATGCAAATCCCCACGAGAGACAGGATAATAAAATGTAGAGTATCACAGTTTCTTACCATTTTTGACAAACAAATGTACAGTGATGCCTCACAAGACAAATGCCTCGCACAACAAAAAACTCGCAAGACAAAAGCATTTTGCAAGTTTTTTGGTGACTCGCAAGACAAATTTTCTTGCAAAAACAATTTCGTCTTGTGGAACACTCAACTCCTAAAGCCACAATCTATTCAAATGTTAAAGTATTCAAGAGGGTTAGCAGACTGCAAACAGTACAGCCCGAGGCCACACCGATTATCACCCGATAAATAGCTAACACCAGCAGAGATAAAGGCAAAGCAGAGATAAAACTACCATCCTGAAAAACTTCCCATCCTAGTAGGTGTACTGATTAAGACCCTACCCATTCTTCGTTTTGGCCCGGAAGCGGCAGCAGCAACTCGGCACAGGCTGTCTGCCTGCCTGCTTCGAGTCTCTTACTGACTCACACAGGAGCCGCCCTCACGCCGAGGAAAGCCTCTTCAGCTGTTGCACGGCCGAGAGGTAATGGTGCATTTAGTGGTGCCTGCTCCGCCCCTTAGCCTGGCCGGCACCGCAGCAGGAGGATACTGTAGGCGACAGCTACACTTGCCATTTGAATAAAGTATTCAAGAGGGTTAGCAGACTGCAAACAGTACAGCCCAAGGCCACACCGATTATCACCCGACAAATAGCTAACACCAGCAGAGATAAAGGCAAAGCAGAGATAAAACTTCCCTTCCCGAAACGGTGTGCATTACTATAGCGGAGCTCTGGGAACTGTGAGTACTGTAAATACTTAAAAGTAAATAGCACGGCAGGGGAGGTGACTCGCAAGACAAAATTATTCGCAAGACAATATGACTCATGGAACGAATTAATTTTGTCTTGCGAGGCACCACTGTATTCTCTTTTAAAAAGAACCTATAAGGCAAATCATCCTGGAAAAGATCTTGATTAGAATTTGGTAAGTCTCCTGGGGATCAGATAACCTTGCTTTGATAAACATACATTGAATTATTATTATTTTTAATTCCCGTCTACTAGTCTCACCAAACGTTTAAAAACTTCAGTGAATTTGCCGCAAGTACTCAGAGTTTTCTGACTCCTTCTTCTTGCTCCTCAGGAGGTCCATTAAAAGTAGGGCATTTTTTTTTCATTTGATTAGATTGAATTTAGATAGCAGTTTCAGTGGCTGGCTGTCACTTTCAGAATATTGCCTGACTCTACTTTTGTTATTGCATTTTTTTTGTTATTACAGCAAAAAAGATTAGAAAAGATTGAAGTCTAGAAGACAAACATGTAATTGGTATCATGCTGAATATTCAGGAGTGTCGAGGAATGGTGGTTGATGGTTATGCAAATATGAAATGGTAAGATGAAAAATAAATAAATAATATCTTCATCTTATTGTTGTAATATTTGCTAGCAATCAAAATGGGCCAAAACTGAAATCCCTCAGCAGAACTTAACTTTGGCTGGATTATGTCCAAGCTTTATCTAAGTCTACTTTGACATGATGTCGTTAGAAAGCAAAGACTTTGAGAGAGGGGAAGCAAACAATGTGTTTGTTCTTTTCACTGCAGTAATTTGAAATGAATTAGAAGAACTCTTCAATTCCTTTTTTTAATGGAAAGTATTTATTTGTATTCTAAAGTTAAAGGGGGGGGGGAAACCACCACCACATAAAAACAACCTTTCTCACTGCTCGAGATGTCCAACATCACTTTCTTTGTTTTCCATTGGCCCAAAATAATTTGAAACATTCCAGATTCTTTAGGCAGTGATGGTTTATTCATTACACTCTTTGTTAAGAGATAGATGGGATTCGGGAACTTCTAGGAATGCGCTAGTACTGAGCCTTAAGCAGACATTGACCTAGGCTGCCATCCTATAGCATTTTCCTGGGAGTAAGTCCCATTGAACTCAGTGGGACTTACCTCTGAGTAGACATGCCTAGGATTGCACAGCTAGTCAGTCACCTGGAGGGGACACCACTTGGAATCATCTGTAAAAGCAGAAGTCAAGATTTATTTATGGAAGGTGGGGAGACCGAGCATGTGTCTGATCCTTGAAATATTTGCACACCAGTTATATCCTCAAAACAACCTTGTGAGGTAGGTTAGTCTTTTGAGTGCATGACCTGCCCAAAACTGTCCAGTGAGCTTCATGGCTGAGTGGGGATTTGACCCAAAGTCCCATTTTAATCTACTTCTCCATCCACAGCACCACACCAGCTTTCATGCTGGCTGAAATATAGATAATGTGTTTAAAAAAATATATCTGCAACTAATGCAGAATGCAGCAGCTCGGGTGGTCACTGGAGCTAGGCGGTTTGACTCTGTTGAGCCGCTGCTTCAGCAGCTGCACTGGCTGCCCATTCGTTTCCGAGCCCAATTCAAGGTGCTGGTAATGACCTCTAAAGCCCATCACGGTTTGGGTCCAGGATATCTGAGGGACCACCTTCTCCCATACATTCCGGCCTGCCCTCTTAGGTCATCTGAGGGGGCTCTCTTGCGAGAGCCACCTCTATCTCATGTTAGGAGAATGGCAGCACGTAGGCGAGCCTTCTCTGTTGTGGCGCCACAATTGTGGAACTCCTTGCCAGGGGACTTGAGAACTACCCCCTCCCTCATGACTTTTCGGCGAGGGCTCAAAACGGTTCTGTTTCATCTAGTGTTTGGGTGATGGGTTGATGTCTGACTTCTGGGGTCTCAAGATGTTTTGCTCCATTGCTTCTCTGCTCTATATTGTCATCCCCCCCGTGATTTTTATTGTTTTTAATTTATGTATTGTTTTAAATTATGTATTTTTATCTTTGTTGTGAGCTGCCTTGGACATTTGCCTTGGCATGGGATAAGGCGGGGTATAATTTTTTTTAATAAATAAATAATAAATGAATAAAAATCAAGGTGTGTGTATGTAGTCAACTAGAAGGTGGTGTTTCTCCTTTGTTCTTGGGTGGACCCTGCTTCACAAATGTGTCCTTGCATGGATGAAACACTTGATGGAGCATGGAGAATCCAACCCTTTTAAACATGTAATTTATTGTCACTGGGTCTTTCATCACATGTGGCCGAGTTTCTGAGAATAAATAACTCTGGAAGAGAACTGTCTTCTTATGGTGATGTTTCCCTGTCAAAACTGTCAGTAGAAGCTCATCCTTAAGCTGAAGTGAAAGGTTGTTTGGGTTCCCCCACCCCTCCGTTGGATTTGTGAATATGCCTGCAGTTAAGTCGCTCTCAATATTCAAGAAATTCTGCAAGTGCCGCGTATAAAAGTAGGAATGAAAGGAGGAATTATTGCAGATGCACCGCTGTGCAGCAATACTGTACAACCTAATATTTAGAAGGAACCGTTTTCAAGGGTTACTTTGACACACCGTTTCCAAGTAATTACTCTCGTGGGATGGAAGACTTTTGTTAACTCCAACAGGCATTTGCTCTTGAAATTCATTCCTGTGGATTTGTTTTTGTACTATCATGTCACCACACGTATGGCTGCTCGAGTGGTAAGAGCGCTTTCATAGTTCGGTGACACTCTGAGTAGAAGACTTTGATGTCTGCCTGAGATTTCATGTTCTTGGTTTTGAAAATTAGACTTCAAAAGATACTTAAAATAGGCAGGACCCAAGTTGGTTTTTCTCCCGCCTACAAATTGAACACTTTTTGCAGGGTTAACACGACTGCCAAAGAAATATTAGTGGCACTACTGAACTATCATACTAAGATAAATTTCAACTTCACTACCACTCGGTTTGATACGTCAGGGTCAAGAACATGTTCATGTGGTTCACATACTGGTAAACCCAAGTTGCAGACTAGAAGCAACCACTAGGAAACTAAAATCACAGTGATGTATCTCAGAGCTCCTGAGAAGAGGGTTAGGATAAGGCATGCATCTCCTACTGATAGCTGAATAGTGTTTGCATTTATATTTGAAAGCAATGCAATTCTCGACATTTGTCTTCTGCTCTTTCAAGTGCACAAAATTCCATACGGCGTCTGAGATCTGACACTGTGCTTCTACTATTACGTGGCAAAAAAGCAACTGCATGCCCAGTTGTTATGAGGTGTGCCATATAGCCATAACAAATGCTTGTTTTCATCATTTAATTGTGAATCTGTCCAATAGCAGGCCTTTGCAAGTGCAGAAGTAACACTGCCAGAAGCCACTTTTCCCACCCCCTCCTCCTTACTGAGGCCTCCAAGCCCCCCAACATCACTGTGGGGATCGCATTTCCCAGGAGGCCTCCACATCATGTGGTCTGGTATGGGAGGAGGTCAATGGGAGTGACATCATGAGATCTTGCCCGGGTTGTCACCAACCCTAGTGACAACCCTGGTTGAGAGACCCCTGGCAGCAGCAAGGTATATGGCGCAGGGAGGGGGGGACTGCAGAGGAAGAGAGGAGTACATGGAATCCAGGATAGAACCAGTTGTGCTCATGGTTCCCTCCTTTTTCCCAAGCATTTCACCCTGTCTCTGCAGCCCCCCACACCACATACCATGCCACTGCCAAGAGTCCCCCCAACCTTTAGCAATGCCTTTTCAGGGAGCTTGGAGGATTCAGTAGGAAGGACAGGGTGGAGATTACTTCCAACAGCATTACTTTTGTGAGCTTAGCGCTCTGGGTGCATTGCGGCGTGTTTAGGATTGTAGCCTCAGTCACCTTAGCAAGAGACAGAGTAATCTCTGAAGCAGAAAAATCTGTTCAATCCCCATAGTTCTGATTGTTAACCTTGTTCAGGGTCAGTCATGTAACTAGCTGTGGCTAGAGCAAATATTAACACACTTTTTAACATTGACAGCCATTGACTGTACTGGAGACATGAAAAAATAGTTACGGACTTGTCACGCGGGGGCATGTCACACCGTTTATCAGGCAGTAGTTCCTTCTTTTATACTTTGTCTTGTCTGAGCATGGAGCAGTTAATCAAGAGAACCCTTAATCTTTATCGTTATAATCTGTAACTATAGAGTTATTGCAAATTATTTGATTTGTACATGTGCATCTTTCTTTACAGACAGGATTTTGATCCACAGGCAGAGGCACATTTATTCATCCTGCTGAGAGATAGCTGTGTGGGTTCGGTAATGTTCACTGCCATGCTGGGTTAGTGGGAACGTCAAGGCATATTTCTCAAAACCAGGACAAATTCCATGGTTGGATAGACTTAGCCAAAGTCACTGTGTAAGGAAGTGGTAGAGTAAGGAGACATGCAAGAGAGGATGGGAAACGGGTGGAAAAAGGAAGTTCTGATCTGTAAGCAATGAGTTACAGACACATGTCAAGGACCTGACATTTTCCTGGAGGCAAGATGTTTATATAGTGCTCATAGCTGATTGGGAAACTGGTCCGGGGAACCAATGAAGGTTCTTGGTGTCTAAGGAATAATCAAACAAACAGGGAAGTCGAGGACATTTTGTTGCTTCCTGAAGTTTTGAAGTATCCTAGGAGAGCTAACGTGAGAATTCTAAACTTCTCTCTTATGGTGCAATCCTGTGTAAAGATGTGCGGCCACTGCATCCTATCCTGTTCCTGGGCTGCCCCAGGGCAGCCCGGGAGCACCTTGGGAGAAAGGGACGTTCGTCCCCTTCCCCAGGTGCAAGCTGGCCGGGGCCCTATGGGCCTCCTCGGATGTATGCCAGGTCCAGGCCTGGCGTACATTCGAGGTGGCCATGTAAGGCCAGCCAGGCCTGGGAACAGGCCTAGGATATTGGTGGAGCGTGCCGCCGATATCCCCACCCCCTTACTGGGCCGGGTCGGCTAATTGGCCCCCTGCCCACCTGCCTGCCCTATGCCCCTGCACCGACCAGTGAAGGACATATCTCTGCCAGTCGGTGCCGAGTCTGGAGGGCGGCAGAGTAAGGGTTGCCAGCCTCTGTGCCGGCGGCCCTTACTCTAAAGTCGTCGCAAACGTGCTTCACGGCACGTTTGCGATGGCTTAGAGCGGCAGATCAGGCTGCCTGTAGAATTGAGATTCTAGAGCTGCAGTTCTGTACACACTTACCTGGGAGGAAATCCTGTTGAACTTAATGGGACTTAGTTCTGAGTAGATATACAAAGGATTGTGCTGTAATTCTGTGAATTCCTGCATTTAAGAGTTTAGAAATCAAAATTGAGACAAGGATGGATTATGAGAATGTAACAAAGGAGCAAAAATGTACTAGAAAACAAAATGTAAAAGATTAACAGCTCAATCCTATGGGCTCTCTAGTTCTGCCAGCAGGTGCAGCAGACAGACCATGACAATGGTTCAAGTCAGTCAAGAAACAAGACACCTCTTTGCAAATGCTTGTCCTACATGAATGTATCCACACTGGCGTCACTGTAGCGGGGCGGGCCGCCGGGGGGTGACGCGCGCCAAGGGGTGACGCGCGTCACCCTCCGGAGGCCGGACGCTCCGAGGCCAGGGAGCGTCCGGCCCGGCCGGCGCTCCAGGGCCTTCTGAAAAGAAGAGGCCCTGGAGCGCTTGCGTTAAAACGCGAATTTTGCCGATTTTCGCGCATGCGCAAACCCTTTTCTGAGGGCAAGAGGGCAGGCCCTTGCCCTCAGAAAAGGGTTTGCGCATGCGCGAAAATCGGCAAAATTCGTGTTTTAACGCAAGCACTCCAGGGCCTCTTCTTTTCAGAAGGCCCTGGAGCGCCGGCCGGGCCGGTGACGAGCGCCGGAAAAGGTAAGTTTCTGTAGGTTGGGGGGGGTGATTCGGGGGGGGTGTCGGGGGGTTGAGTGGGGGGGTGACGCGCGTCACCCGCTCTGGGGTGACGCGCGTCACAGTGACGCCACTGTGTATCCAGCTGGAGTCAGTGGGAATTAGCTGCACATAACTCACAGCAAAACTACTGTATACTATCTGTAATATATAGCCTGGCTCTTCACAAATTAGAGATTTAAATGGCTTGCCATGTGCTCATTGTGTATACCCACTGTAACGTGCAAGACAGACAAATTTATTTCTCTGACAAATATTATCCATGTGTATTTCTCTGGGAGCCTGGACCAATATGGCATACCACTTATCTGTAATATATTTGACCCTTAATTAGATGCTTCTGTGAGATGTGGAAGATGTGAATGGCAGGCAGACAAGCAGTACTTTGGGTTCCCTGGAATGACCAAGAAACAGAATCCAGGGCAGGACTGTGAAGATGGAGTGGAGCTGTGCAGAGAAGAGGGACTCAATTATCATTGACACCCATTGACTTTTATGGGATAACGTAGAGCACTGTATACAGCAAAAAGTATACTATTCTGTAGTTTATGAATGTGTGTGCAAAACATGGCCCCTTCTCCCAAGGCTGGATGGCTTGGTCTCTGTCAGGGATGCTACAAGAGGATGTTACAAGAGGTAACAGCATACCACTGGTAACAAGAGGGTGCAATACAGATAGAGACACATTTGTGCCACCCTAAGCCCCAGGGGTATACAGGCTCCCTCTCTGCATGCTTCCTCATGCAACATAGTGACCGGTATAGTCCTAGCATTACATAAACAAGGACTGCCTTAACCAGCAAAACCTATAACGTTTCGCAAGAGCCATTTTCCATGCAATCGTGTTAACTTCCAACTATGGCTTTGCTCTCAATAATGTTTGGAAGAGCTAGCTCCAAGGAACTAAGCCACGTGGTGGGGACTAGCAAGACATTCCTCACCGGTGTTATGAGCCTGAACTTCCTAATGTACGCAGAGGGAGAGCTTCTGATGGAAATGGAAACTAGTTTTACGTTTCTTAATTTTGCAATTTTATGCCTTTGATCAGCAGCTTATTTTAATGTGAACAGTCGCTGGGGAATTTATTTTATTAATTTTGCTCTTGGTATACTCCGAGTTTTTTTAAAACTCTGCTTAATCCCTAATGGCCCAGTCCTACCCTGGATGACGATGCAGCGGCAGCGGCACAGCCTCCGCTGTATCCCACGGGGGAATTTTGGCTGCTGGACATTTGGCCCTTTCCCTTGGGATAAGCCTCAGCAGCCACTATGGGTTAACTCGGATCTGCGCCAGCTCTATAGCTGGCACAAGTGTGTGTTGATCCATGCAGGCAGATCAGGCCCGGGAAGGAGGTTTGGATTCAGCATGCGCTGCCCCACCAAACCCTCCCCCCCCGAGCCCAACCCGCCCATCCCCTGCCCCATCTCCTCCCTGTTCCACCCACTGCAGCAGGCTTACCTGCTCCAGCAGGCCTTGCGAGGTTCACCGGCGCATGCGGGTGGAATCTGGCCTTCTTGCCTGCATGGCGGCAGCTTAGGCTGGTGTCCAGCGCATTACGGCTGCTTTTCAGCATCTGGCGCCGGCGGAACGTGTATTCCACCAGCACAGCAGCCCAATATGATCAGACTGTAAGTCCTTGCTAGGTTCAGTGGCTCAAAGGGAAACATTCCTCCTTTCAGCGATATCAGTGGGGTTCTGACCCATACTTTGGGAAGCCCATGAGCTTTCGTTGATTACAGGGCTGTTGCCAGTAAGATACGCAACGTGCTTCCTAACCCGCTGGTATCATCCCAACATCCTCTCTGGTGATGTCAACAGAACTAGGAAGTTTGGTTTTACCTTTCTGGTTCTTTTTCGTATTTTGAAAGTTGATTCAATCATTACAGTCTTTGAAGGCAAAACAAGACGTGCTGTTGAGAGAGAGAGAGCTTTTGCAACGGATGTGGGCTAACTCTTTCACTGCTGCAACTGTCACAGTAAATATATGTTCTAAAAAGTACACTGTCAGCCAGAAGCCAGATGCTGCCTGTGGGGGAAAAAACTTACTTTGAAAAATATCACTTCAAGGTAGAGAGAAGGAGGAGGGAAAGAGGCAGCATCTGTTGGAGTCCAAAGCGAAGCTAGAGAGGGGCTTGGGGGGGCAGTTGTCAGATTTGACAAGTTCATGAAGCTTTGAGTTTGAGGAGGGATGCATATGTTTCCATACATTGCCTTCTGCCACTGGTTTTCAAACTTTCTGTCTTCGACTGAACGTCTGAGGTCCCCCTGCTCATTTCCCAAGGAAGGACCTGCATATTACAGAGGATTCTGAACCACATGTTAGAGTGCACACTCAGTTCAGGCAGGAAGCCGTTGGTCCTCTCGTTTCCCCTGCATGAATTAAACCTTCGAACACTAAGGGTCCAATCCTATCCAGCGTTCCAGCGCTGATGCAGCCGTGCCAACGGGGCATGCGCTGCATCCTGCAGTGGGGAGTCACGGAGGTCTCCTCCATGTAAAAGAACATGTGTTCCCTTTCCTCAGGTCTGCATTGCGGCTGCATCACCTTTGCACAGTTGGATAGGACTGGGCGCTAAGTTTACCTTAGATTACAATATACCTAGTACAACCCTGCAGGGAATCTGAGGCAGTTAGCAGTAGACCTGGTTGAGCAACGGAGGTTGGCTCAGGCCCATCCAAGGGCCTACCTGGCCAGTTGACCTTTGAACGCCGGTACCAGCAGCAGTGATATATTGTCATGGGTGGGAGGACCATGGGGGCCCCCCAGTGACTTGGTGCCAGAGCTGCTTCTTTCTGGCTTCATATTTCATTTTTTTATTTTCATTTTTTTTCACATTTTTTATACTACCCTTCCTCCAAGGAGCTCAGAGTGGTGTACATATTTCCTCCCCTCCTTTTTGTCCTCACAACAACCCTGTGAGGTAGGTGGGGCTGAGAGATAGTGACTGGCCCAAGGTCACCCAGGAAGCTTTGTGGCTGAACGGGGATTTGAACCTGGATCTTCCAGGTCTAAGTCCGACTCCCAAACCACTACACCATCCTGGCTCCTGGCTCATCATCTATTTCATGGGAGGAACAGTAATGCTGGTAAACTGACTTTCATGGAAGCTTCATCATCATTACTGGCATTTAAGTAACTTGTGATAAGCTTCCAAGGAACCCTCTAAGTCCCCATTTTGAATCACTGTGGGCTGGTTCAGACAATACATTAAAGGTGGTCCCGTCCACATGTAATTAAGAACATGCATGCTTGGAAGGGCATGTTCTCCATGCCATGTATACGATGGAACTGTTTTGGATCAGGCTTTCTGTTTTATTTGTAAATAGCCACTTGTCTTATTATCACCTTCAAGAATCAATCCAGTCAGCCATGCAGGAAAGGGGGGTAGTGATCTCTTCATTCTTGTGGACCATCATTGATGTGCCACCGTCAAGTACCACATGCATGTGTAGGTGGGCTAGCAATCCTTTTGTGCGGGCTAAGAATTTTTGTCAGCATATTAGCCAGACTCATGAAAGCGGGCTGCATTTTGCTTTAATGTCTACTAGCCATTTGCCCTTGGCATGCAACTTGGGTATGTGCTCAGATGATACGCCAGCATCTGAACCTCTAAGACATAATTTTATCATCCCTTTTTCTTTTCAGTGGCTTTGGTCCAAGATTTCTTCCTTGCAGAGGGGACAGACCAAGGCAATAGGTGGCAATGGGCTTCATTGAGTTTTTTTTAAGCACTGAATGCCCCTGTATTCCTCTTGCAGAGGTCAGATTAAATCTGTAAGAAAGAGGTAAGAAATTGCTACTGTCAAGGCATTGCTTCAAAAGTGCTGGTGGGGGGTTGCATCTTTTATTTATACAGCAGGATATGTAAGCAGCTTCCTTGTGCTGGGGCTCTGGAGCAAAAAACAAACACTAAATAAAAATGGCTTTGGGAAAAAAATAGTCTTTAATTTTTGTTTTTAATCTGGGAATGAAAGAATAAACTCCTTGTCAATCTTGCAGCCTCCATAGATTATATGAATGCAGAAGTGCTTCCTGACATTTTCCCCCATTGTTTAAAGACCAGCTATTGAAATACAGGTGTGTCCCCCTTAACAATGGATCTGCATATATGACAGAGGTTCCCAAAGTGTAAACCAAGAATTAAAGCTACAGTACTGTATTTTAAATGCAAAAAAAAAAAATGTCATCTTTAACTCTCTCTCTCTCTCTCTCTCTCTCTCTCTCTCTCTCTCTCTCTGTGTGTGTGTGTGTGTGTGTGTGTGTGTGTGTGTGTGTGTGTGTGTGTGTTTCTACCTCCATTGACAGGTAGAAATCTTGTTGTGCTTTGTGTTACACTCATAATGTACACTGTCTTTGCCATTCATTCCCTATTACAACGCCACTGTGTTATATTGCATTACACTGTACCGTATTGGTTTTATACGTTATACCACAATCGGCCACAAGATGGTGCTGAGGACTCGCTTAATGACGGTTTCAGTATGTGATGGGTTTTCCAGAAAGTATCCCGTCATTAAGCTGGGGACACCTGTATATAGTGGTTGCAGGTCAGGGGCTGTTGGGATCAAGGATCCAGAGGTTAATTTTATAAGAAAGGATTGAAAGGCTGTCTTTAAATGGTTTTCACGGAGCCACAAAGACATTACATAGTTCTTTTCTCCCATCCCCAAACATCTTCAAAGCCGTATCTTGTGCGCAGAAACAGAGAGCCGGTTCTTGTGCCACCAGATTGCAGCTTCTGCCTGGTCAGATCCCATGTTGCTCTGTTGGATATGTTTAAGATGCATAAGCCACATGAGTAGCACATGTGACACAGTTATGCCCGACTCCAGCACCACCACCCCTGGGAGCCAATGACACCAAAATGGAAAGTAGCCGCATCAATATGCCCTTCCCACATGCCTTTTGCATTCCAGATGTTCCCAGTGCAGGTATGGCAAGCATGCTTCCCAGGTACTGCGAGAACTAGACCATAATGTGTAGACCAGCAGCTTGTGGAGTCATCCAGGAGCAGTCCGTGTGATGTCAGCAGCTGGAGAAGTGCCAGCTTGCTTACAGAAATGATGCCACCAGTTATGTACTATTATTCACCACCTAACATTTCTCGATGTGACAAATGCATGATGCATGCATAGCCACAAAAGGGTTATGGCACACTCATAGATAGGATAAAAGTAATGTCTGGTTAAAAAAACACACAACAGAATCCTTAGAAAAACACAGGTTTTTAACATGAACCAGAAATTCTGAAAATTCTCATAAACATCCTGTTATCCCAGGAAAATCTGCTCGTATTATGGGATGACGATCTTTACAAGTCTGGGCTTTGCTGTCTTTCTGCTGGAAAATGTTACTTTACTTTCTGCATTTCTGGATCTGCACTTTCAAAAGCTGTCAACCTTGTTTTATTAGCCTTTCCCAAGCTGTAAATGGTATGTTCAAACTCATAATATGGGGTGGTTGTTGTTTTAAAAAAAAAAACTGGTGAGAACCTAATTTTCTTATCAGTCGCTACAGTACAAGGTAAAAGTATGAAATGAATCATCGATAGATAGAGCCAGGAAGCCTTTAAAGAGACCTTGAAGTGGTAGGTAAAGGATCCTTTAAATCTAGCAACTGTGGTCCTTATTATAATTTATGATGCTATATAGGTGTTTTGTATCCTTGAAATCTCTTTGAATGGCGACTTTATATGGGTGGACATACTTCACTATTCCTTACTCAGCTCTTTGGCAGAAGCTTAGGGACTGTTTGAGCTCTGAATTAAAAGACATGAACCTGTGTATTGCTCCATTTTAACGTAATCTTGACACCTATAACTTAGTGCAGTATAAGGGGACCTGATATATATCTATATTTTCAAAAAGCAACAAACACTGAAAACAAACTCCCCAAGCTACAGGGAAGTACAGCTTTTTGTGTCCTTCCATTTAAACAGATTCCATAGTAGTTCAGCCATAGCGAAAGAGTTAGCACTGGCAAAAAGCTGGAGACATGGTTCTAAAACTCCAAACATTTGGCTTGCTAAGATATCTAATATCTAAAGGCAGGAGAAAATGGTGGTAACGAAATAAAAAGACAAAATATTGCTTTCTGCTAAAAAAAAAAAGTCTGCGAAAAATAAAATAAACCATGTAATTTTGTGTTATTCTTCATCTGCTGACACTGTACAACCTATACCACTTACCTAGTACACTTTTAAAGCGGTTACAATTGATAAAAATTGGGTTTAAATTGGAATAGAGACACATAACATCGCTTTCTGCTATTTCATTTTGGTTAAACACCGAAGTCTGCGGGGGAAAAAAAACAAAACATTTTCTCCCACGTCTGCTGCTGTCTTTAGAGTCCTTATTAGCTCTCTCCAGATTCATAGGCACCCCGTCACAGAGCACTATGCAAAAGTCACTATGCGATCAGGGGGATAAACATGACTTCTGGACTCTGTACAGTTTGACAGGTTTCGGTGCTGTGAGTTTGTTTTCCCAACACAGGTTAACTAGGATTTTTGAGAGCAGGTTCATGCAACAGCCTGTGAACTTGCCACTGTGTGTTCTAAAGCCAGAGCTACATTACACGCGTCGCGGAGCTTCTGACCTCATTTTTGAAGCAAGCGGAGCCGCTGCGACCTCCGCATGGCCGGCGCGTACCTCAAACTGGAATCCAACGTTTGAGGGGGCGGTTCGCGGAGCTACTGCAGCTTGCCAATCGTAGGAGAGGGGGGAAGGGTGGCTGCATGCCAATCTGAACTACCTCCAATGACCTTCTTAAGAAGGCGGAACAACAGGAGGGACAACAGGAGGGAAGACACTCCCCCGCTTCAAGCGTGTAGGCAGAGGCAGAGGCGGCGGCAGAGCCTCTGCCTGTAATGTAGCTCAGCCTTAAGCCTTCCGGGGATCGTAGCAGCAGCAGCACCTGTCCAAACCAGCGACCACAGAGAGAGCCTCACTTGCGCTGCTCTTGAAGCCTTCCACTGGCTCACCCGCTACATATGAAGCTGCCTTGCACTTAGACCGTTGATCCACCTCGCTCAGTATAGTTGCCACTGACTGGCAGAGGCTTGTCAGGGTTTCAGGCAGGAATTTTTCTCTGCCCTACCTGGAGATGCCAGAGATTGAAGCTAGGACTTTCCCGTGCAAAGTGTGAGCTCTTCCCCTGAGCTACTTCCCTTTCCAGAGGGCCCATCCTTCTGACACCGAGTTTCTTCCTCCAGCAAAGGAGAAAGCAAGCAAATTGCAACAAAGAGATTGTTCCTTCCTTCTTACTCTCTGCTGTAAGAAGAAGCCAGGCACTGGGCTGGAGGGAGGGGCGTTCCTAGGGTTTGTGTCACCCGGTGCGGGAGGTCAGTGCATCACCCCCATGATGGGCCTCCTCACAGGCAGTGGGCAGGGCAACGCATTATCACCCCACCCCGTGTCATTGCCCTGCCTTCTGCATAATCAAAATTACACCTTTAAATTATAATATTAAAGGTAAAGGTGACCCCTGACAATTAAGTCCAGTCGTGTCCGACTCTAGGGTGTGGTGCTCATCCCCATTTCAAAGCCAAAGAGCCAGCGTTGTCCGAAGACGCCTCCATGGTCATGTGGCCGGCATGACTCTCCTTGCCGCAGCGCGTAGCATGCGACTGGAACACGGAGCGCTGTTTACCTTCCCGCAAGCGGTACCTATTTATCTACTCGCATTAGCATGCTTTGGAACACCCCGTGTCATTGCCCCGCCTTCCGCATAATCAAAATTACACCTTTAAATTATAATATTATACACACAGCCTAAATGTTTGTTTGCAGCCTAAACAGAGGCATCACTAGGGTTTGCGTCACCCGGTGTGAGAGCTCAGCGCGTCACCCCCATGATGGATCCCAGAGGTGAATAGGGAGAAACACGGTTTGGCTGAGCTGGGTTCTACAAAAGGTTCACATCAAGCAGGACTATGTATTTCTACAGATTACTCCTGGTCAGTGGTGTCACTAGAGTTGGTGTCACCCGATCCGGTAACTCATGGTGTCAACCCCATTAACTTTATTTATTTTAATATATAATAGTACAGGTCACCCAACAAATCAGTAACCAACTCGGCTCTCAGAATAATCAGTCTCATTGGTCTGTTTTGAGTTAAGGAAATCCACTTTTTATTACATAAGGCAATTGTTTTCTTTTTCTGGTTATTTGGCCATAACGCTTGATAGAATACAAAAAATTCACAACAGTTGTTTAATTGCATTCTGCATGAAAGTACACATCGAATGATATATAACATGATATTATTCATAAAGACAAGGTTTTCACAATTTTGGCAACTAGTGGTATCTTTTGTGGCACTTTTGCAACAGAATTGCGCTGTGAGACATCACAGAAACCTGGGGGGGGGGGTTTGAAAGGGTCCAAAACCTGGGAGAAGTCAGGAATTTTTACCGCAGTCCACAGAGGTCCGTATATCTGAAAAATAAATATCATGTCTCCTTCTATTATTATTATTATTATTATTATTATTATTATTATTATTATTATTATTATTATTATTATTAAACAGTCTTTATATACCGCTTTTCAACAAAAAGTTCACAAAGCAGTTTACAGACAAAAATCAAATGATTAAATGGCTCCCTGTCCCCAAAGGGCTCACAATCTAAAAAAGATGCAGAACACCACCAGCAAACAGCCACCAGAAAAGACTCTGTGCTGGGGTGAAAGGGGGGCAGTTACTCTCCCCCTGCTAAATATAAGAGGAGCACCAATTGAAAAAGTGCCTCTTGCCCAGTTAGCAGGGGTAAGCATAAGAGGATTATTTCTAGATACAAAGGAAAAGAGACCCTCCAAGTATGTGGTGCTTGGAGAGTCAAATCCATTAAAGAATTTATTGGATAGTCTTATAAATTCCAGTAAACTCTGTTGTGACTAGTTGCTTTTTTATTTTATTTTTTGGGGAAAGGGAAAAAATGTACATATGAAATGAGTTTTTGCATTTATTGTGTTCAGTTGTTTTTGTTGAAATTTGCATTATGGTTAATTAGAGGAAAATTAATTAAACATGCCACTAATTTCTGCAGTATATCAGAAGTTAGAGTTCTCAGCTTTGGAAAAATCTCCCTTTCTCTTTCTCCCCCCGCCTCCCCACACACTGTTAAGTCTGTTATGTACTTTGTCAGCTCTAAGTTGATTTATTTTATGACACGCTTGCGCAGCTTGCGACATCAAGCTGTGCACAGCCTATGAGACATGTACAGGCAGCTTACTACAGGCTCACTAATCCTTCTGGTTTTGCTGCCTGCTGGAAATTGCAGAAACAAGATGGTTGCCAAGCACTTAGAATACACAACACATGTCTAGTGGGCTCCATTTAGCTTGAAGGGTTGTAAGTCGAGGTCTACTTTATGATGTCCAGCAGTCACAGATTATAGGATATGTCACATAAAACATACTCTATAAATATATATTTTTAACGCTTGTCTATAAACGGAGCTGAACCAAACCTGTATAGTCAAATCTCTTGGCTTTATGCCAGAGCACAACTGTCAAAGTATTGAGCATTATAGCAGGAGACCAACAAGGGAAATGTTTGGGCTTGATCCTGAAATGGCGGGATAACTAAGTTTGGCCTTTCCTTTCTTGTTCTTTTACTCCCTCTCCATAGGGTTGTGAGCTCATAGAGACCCCAGATCAAGATTTAACTGACTTCACCAAGTGCCTTCAGATACTCCAGCAAAAGATTGAGAAGAAAGACCTGCAGGTAACGCTCGCCTTTCTTTCAGTACCCATTGCACAGCGGCGACGCTTCCCCTATGGGGAGTGGCTGTTCTAAGTTTGCAATGACTAAATGTCCTGCTGGTGTATTGTGCGGTGCGCGTGTGCGTTTTAGTTATTTATTTATTTATTTAGTCTTAAAGGGTTTCTACCCTGTTTCTTGATGTAATGGATCCCCCAAGGCAGTTTGCAGTAAATTATACTATGCAGTGGTGGTGCTTTCCCCACCAAGGACTCGGATTCGGAGGGAAGGGAATTTCATGTCACTCGGTTTGCTTCGCAGGGACCTCTCCTGGGCCCCCTTTCTACCTGCTGCTCATCTCCTTGTTGACCTCTTCCACGGCCCTTATGAAGAAAGCATGGCATGCCATGCATTTGTGTGAGAGGCCATCCCATGTGTCAAGGAAATGGTGCTGACAAGGAGGCAGGGCACTGCCCTGGCCACAGGTGTGACCTAGCCGCTATCCTCCACTTTCTCTACCACCCCCGTGAAATGGGTGTGGGGGCCTCGCTTCCTTTCCTGTTCCTCATGAGGAAGCTGCTTGACTATGAGGTGGCAATGCCATACCCCCAAAACTACGTGATAGGGCGAAACCGATATCATTTTTGGGATCAGTGCCCCAAATTCATATAAAACCACCATAAATTTTGGGGGGAAAGTGGGGGGGGGGTTGACTGTCAAATTTGCATGCCTGTGTAAATAGGCAGACAACGCAATCCTATCCAATTTACACCACCGGTGTAACCAGCGGTGTAGAGAGAACGGGAGGCCCCAGAACAGAAAGGGGATTCAGATCCCCTTCAAAGGAGATTTGATTTGAATCCCCTTTCCGTTCTGGGGCCTCCCGTTCTCGCTGCACCGCTGGTTACACTGGTGGTATAAGTTGGATAGGATTGCACTGAGAGACGCAACTCAGAGATTAAGTAAAGCTGTGCAACTTTTGGAAAAGGATCTAGGAAAACAAGGTCAGTATTTGGAAGAGATAGTAGATAAGGTGGTGGAATAATAAATTAAGGGAAATGATATTAGGATTGGAAGTTTGCGAGAGGGAGATCTGATGGGATATTTAGCTATGTTTTCAAAGAATAGGGGAGGAACGAGGAGAAAGAAAACAAAACGGAGAAAGCATACAGAATTAATAGTAGCTTGCAAAGAAAACTTGGACACCAGTGGATATTTTTGTGAAATTGGCTGAGCAAAAATCAAAAGTATGGGTTGTGAATATGTATAGAGAACAAGCAGAGAGAGCAGTACCTGAGGCACAAATCACAATTCTCTCAGATTTGGCACTAGTAACATTGGAAAATAGAAGAGTGGTGAAATTCGTACGTCAGGGACTTATTGAAGAAGGAATCCTGTATAGATGGGGCTTTTTATTTATGCTGTGGTTGATTGCATAATCACTCTTAGTTCATTGAAGATAAAGCAGAATATCGATAAGATAAGCAAACACAATATATACAATTTGGCCCACTCTGCTAATGCATTTTCATGAGTCTATTTGCATTTCTCCAGCCATGTTCCTCTGCTGGCTTCTTCTGCTGAACTCCCCAACTCAGGGCCCAATCCTATCCAATTTTCCAGCGCTGATGCAGCCACAATGCAGCCCTGAGGTAAGGGAACAAACAGTCCCTTAACTTGAGGAGGTCTCTGTGACTGCCCCCCCTCACACTCCAGGATGCAGCGCAAGCCCCATTGACACGGTTGCATTAGCGCTAGAAAGTTGGATAGCGTTGGACCCCTCATCCATGTTCAAGAAGCGTCTTTCATTTGTATAGGTGGAACGACTGGAAAAAATGGTCCAGCAAATCTCCATGCTCTTGTGTTACACAGGAATATCGTCTTGCTGAACTAGAAACCTTTGTACAAGTAGAAATAATGAAGCCTGTCATAAGGAAAGCACATCTGAACTTCCAATAGAGCAGGGAGGAATAAACTTGCCAAAGTCCTGCTGCCTCATGCAGTATGACTTCTGCAAACTTCCAGGAGGTCGGTTAATAAAGAGTTCTTCTCCCCAAAGACGTATAAAAGCACAGTGTTCAGGTGAGAACAATGGGAGCCATATAATCGGCAAAGGTGTTTCAACAATACCCCTTTCAACATACTCTTTAAATCCCGGAGTGCTTTGATCTCGCTGTCATGCTGCTAATAATGCAATACTTTGTTTCGGCCCGGTGATGGATATTGCACTCCGCAAATATCCGAGATTTGACACTTAGCAAGCTAACAGTAACGGCATGGGCGGGGGGGGGGAAGCATCTCTTTTGGGGGTAGTCATTGTGCTGAATGCATACCACGCTGCACAGAGCAGCATTTTGGTTCAATTATATTGTCACATTGCGGCATGTAATGGCAGCCGCCGGTAGCAGCTTTGAACTCTACAAATGTGCTGTCGACAGAGATACCAACAAAGGAACGGGCAAGTTTGCTGTCAACAGAAGTGCAGCTTGTTTGTTTTCTGATGTTCTCTCTCTTCAATCAGGTTGATTTGTTCCGAAAGGTGCCATCATCTATCAAATAATGTTGTGGTGGCTTGTTTCTACCTTTTTTTTCCCCTCCCTATTTTGACCTTTTTATTTCTGCTACAGGGGGATTGATTAAGACTCGTCAGTGTTTTGGTGTGAAGCATAGCTGAAGTATTAATTTCTGTTGCAGGCTTTTTCCAGCTGCAAGTGTTGGGAATTTATGACAGGCACACTGCTTGGAAGAGCAGATGAGTGCTACTTCTTTTCTTTTCTTTTTTTGTTCCTTTTGCTGCATGTCCCTGACGTTCTTTCCATTCCTCTTTCAATGGGCATAAAGGTTGATGAGGCCTTTGCAGTGTGTTACTTGACAGATAAAAGCCGGGTTAGACCAAATTTAGAGCATATGGGGGGAAAGACCAGTGACAGGGAAGATTCATCTGTGTTCCCGGTTGAAATTAGATTTTCAGGTAACTATGCTGAGAAATAATAACCTACTAGAACTTCAGATCAATTCTTGCAAGAAAACATGGCACAATTTTAAAATGAAGTAGGACAAAAAAAAAAAGAAACGTGTGTCTTATGGCCCAATCCTAACCTTCCTGTATGCCGTGCTCCACCAGCAGCATGTGCTGTCGCAAAAGCGCCATAAAGCACTTTGCAACAACGCAACAGCAGCGCCAGCGAGAAGGCTGCAGTCTTCCAGCTGGTACACGGAGCAGTGCCTGCTGGAGCAGATAAGTCGGCATGGGGGCGGAACAGGAGGGCAGCGATGGGGGTTGGGATGGGCAGTTCAGGCCCAGAAGGGGCGGGATTGGCAGCGCCGACGCATGCCGTATCCTATCCCCGTGCCCGGACCTGATCTGCCAACACGGATCAATGCAGACTTGCACCAGCGGTATCGCTGGTACAGGCCGTAAGTTGACCCATAGTGGTAGCTGGGGCTTTCCCCAAGGCATGGAGACAAATGCCGAGGAGACCTCCCGCCTGCTAGGTTCTCCTGCAGGATGCAGTGTAGCCCATGCTGGTGCTGCTGCATCAGTGCACAGGAATTTAGGTAGGCTGAGCTGTTAATTTAGATTACCTACTCAGTACGGATGAGAAGGTCCATCTCAAAAGTCCCTGGATTTTTTTGCGAGCATTCCTTGAGAATATTTGAAAAGCATCCTGGGGTTTTGTGAGTACCAGCAAGGGATGTTGGTAAAACTGGATGGTGATTCCCAGCTGCCGTCTTCTGGGCTGTGCAAACCTGTCATTTGAGGTGGGGTGTGAGCCCCAACTTGAATAGGAGGAGTTTGGAGGGGGACTGTGCCTGTCTTGAATTGAGTCTGTTTTTATTCGAGCTTAAATTTTTGAGCACCCCAGATTGAACAATTGCCCCATCTCTAGTCCTTAGTTTAGCTGCCCTCATCTCTTCTTGTTGGTTAAAAACCTTTGAAAGTGAATTATTTTAGACTTAATTCTTAAGTCTTTCAGTACCTCTGTCACATTGAGTAATACTATCTTACAAGTGGAAACTTGCATCAATTTATGATGCGTGTGTGTCTGTGTGTGACTGATACCTTCCCCTTTGTTCTTTCATTGACTCCCACTCATACAGACACACTGCTCTTACACATCCTTCACATATCGCTTTCATTCCTTAATGAAAGAATGTATATCCTGCTTTTCATTAAAAATCAAAGCAGCTTACAAACAAAACAGAAAACGAGAATTTACAATAAAATATAAAAATAAATAGAAATAGTCCCAGCCAATAAAAACAGAAACCAGCAGCTAAAACGCAGATTAAATTAACATAATTTAAATGCACGCACTACATTCTCTCGCATAGCCTAGCAACTAGCTAACACCATGTTAGTGTTGCTTACTCCCTTCTCTGCTGAGCCTTTTCTAACCCACAGTCTGATTCCAAATCCTCAGATTTTTTTCGAAAAAGCTTCTGAGAAGTTGGAATGTTCATGAATGTTCCTTAACACCCCAGCAGCTGAGCCAATAGCTAACAAAGACTTATAGGTGTCCCCCAGCGATGGATCGTTTAACAACAATCTGCAGATATAACTGATGTCCCCAGTACATCAAAGCCCTTATCTAGCTCCAAACAGCTGATGGACTGGGAATTTAAAAAGACACATCTTTTTTAAATAACCAGCCCATCAGCTGTTTGGCACTAGGTAAATGCTTTGAAGTTTAGCACTGTGCTTAAAGCTCCAGTTTGGCACTGAGGCTTTGAGCACAGTGCTAAACTTCAAAGCATTTATCTAGCAAGCCACCATCAGCAAACACTAGATGGTGCTGAAGACTCACTTAACGACAGATTCACATTACATCTTAGATTTCAGAATGTATCCCTGTCGTTACCCGGGGGACACCTGTATGTCAGTCAGTTAAGCTGGAATTTTCACAGCCAATCACTATGGATGGTTCAATACTGCAAATTGTGTTGAAATTAGACTTATTTTCATTGTTGATTTGGTGGGGAGGGGAAGCTATTTTAATGTTACTGCAAATCTACGTATTCTCTGTTTTTGTTTGATGTCTCAGTTGTCTCATTATCCAAAGCTAGCTTTGACTTTTATTAGAAGTGGAAACGGATGCACAGTGGGTTAAGAGTCATACCATTCACACACACACACACACACACTAGCTGCAAGGAAGCTAATAATAGTCCTCGATCCTGGGGATCTAGCCATGAAATCACCTTTCAGTCTTGAGTTTCATTGCACACCACACTGTTTTCAAAGAATAACACAGCCTACTACTGCATTTTGTCGCTGCTGTCCTAACAAATTAAATCCTCCCCCATCATCCAATAAAGACAATTTAGGTTAGAAAAATACCATCATAAAAATGTAAGTAAAGGGACATGGAGAGAGAAATCCTCTGTGAAGGAGCTGGCAAGTGACCTGGAACAATATCCATGTAAAGATTAATGGAATCGGTGAGGTGACAATGAAATTGATTGAGGGCTATCTTGGATACGGTGACAAAGTAACACCTATCCTCTGAAAGCTTTTGTGCCCATAGAGAGTCAGGAGGGTATAGCTGTAAGCCAGTAATGTGCTCTCTCTCTCTCTCTCTTTGCTATTATGCATACCAATTTACTAGGAAACTAAAAGCGAAGAGCTTTGTCGGAGATCTTGCAGCTGTACAGCCAACACAGACGGCAATAAAAACTTTGTCTCATTTCACATGTGCACTGGCGTCACTGTAGCGTGGCGGGCGGGCCGGGCCGCCGGGGGGTGACGCGGGCCAAGGGGTGACGCGCGTCACCTCCGCGACGGCACGCGTCACCCTCCGGAGGCCGGACACTCCGAGGCCGGGGAGCGTCCGGCCCGGCCGGCGCTCCAGGGCCTTCTGAAAAGAAGAGGCCCTGGAGCGCTTGCGTTAAAACGCGAACTTTGAAGATTTTCACGCATGCACAAACCCTTTTCTGAGGGCAAGGGCCTGCCCTCTTGCCCTCAGGAGGGTCTGCGCATGCACGAAAATCTTCAAAGTTCGCGTTTTAACGCAAGCGCATTGGGCCTCTTCTTTTCAGAAGGCCCTGGAGCGCTTGCGTTAAAACGCTTCCCGGCCGGCTCCCGGAGGGTGACGAGCGCCGGAAAAGGTAAGTTTCTGTAGGGGGGGTGAGTCGGGGGGTGACGCGCGTCCCCCGCTCTGGGGTGACGCGCGTCACAGTGACGCCACTGCACATGTGTGAAGCATTTAAAGGAACCATTACATGCAAATTGCCTTAATGGAATTGTGGGACACCGTGGCAGTGGGAAAGGGTGGTGGGTTCGTTCTCACTGCTTGCTTGTGTTCTTTGTTCAGCCATTCCAGGGGAAAGGGGGTTCATCACAGACAGATGTGATGATCCCTATCCCTCTTTCTGGCCTTTCCCCCATACCCAGGGCCACTGGTGACTCGGTTGACCCTCTAACCTGAAGCTGCTGTTTTTACTAAGACCTGCCTGATTCGGGACTTCATTCTGGAGGAGGCTGCTGACCTGGCCTGCATCATTAAGATCTGGTTGGATGAAGTGGAAGGGGGTTAGCCTCTCCCAGTGTTGTCCTCTGTTCCTGGTGCAGCAGGAGCCATGGCAACAATGATGAGGAGGTTGAGTCACAAAAGTCTATCATGATGTCATTCCCCTAAGGCAGTTTGCTGGGCTTGAGTGCCTTCATGTCATGCTAGGTGGGTGAGACAAGATAGGGATCCTGCTGGTATGCCAGCCAGCTTGCTGCCCCACAGTCTCCTTGCCTGTGGGGTGCTCGACCTTGGAGTGCTCCCAACTAGTAGTGTTGGCAGACTTCAGTGTCCATGCCAGGGCCTCTAGGAGTAGAGTAGCTCAGGATTTTATGGCTACCATGGAAATCACTTGATTTCAGCCCTGATGTATGTGGTGGGGCACATATTAGACCGAATATGTATTGCTGGGCAAGTGGATGGTGATCTGGGTGTGTCACTTCCTTGTCATGGACAGATCACTTCCTGGTATGGTTTAGGCTTTTTGTAGCTCCTTACCTCCACAAGAGCGGGGGACCTAATCATATGGTCAGCTCTCAGAAGCTGATGGATCTGGATGGATTCCTGAGGGCTCTGGGACATTTTCCTGCTACCAGAATCAATGACTCATCTGAAGCCCTGGTCAACCTCTGGAATGAGGAAATGGCTCAAGTGGTGGATCAGATTCCTCCCAAGTGGCCTTGGCCATGCCGTAGCTCCTTGGTTTACTGAAGAGCTTCAGGCAGTGAAACGACTTGGCAGATGCCTGGAGCAACTGTGGAGCAGGGGCGTAGGCTGATCTGGGGCGGTGGGCCCCAGGGCGTAGTGGCAGAGAAGCTCCGGGGGGGCGGGAGCCTCCCCAAGTTCCGTGGGTTTTTTGCATTTTTTTCTTTTTTCGGCGATTTTTCGTCTAAAAAACGGGTATTTTAAAAAGTATGTATGATTTGCCGGCACTTAACATGTATAGGACGTTCCCTCGACGATGTTCTTCCTGCTCCCGGGCGCAGCTCCTCCGTGCGCCCGGGCGCGGGACTCTGTACCGCCCCCAGCAGCACTTTCCGTAGTTTGCGCATGCGCAGACCCACGGAGTCTCCAGGGACGTTCTGGGCATGCGCAAACTCCCTGGAGCGCCCCTGGAGACGCCGTGGGTCTGTGCATGCGCAAACTACGGAAAGTGCTGCTGGGGGCGGTACAGAGTCCCGCGCCCGGGCGCACGGAGGAGCTGCGCCCGGGAGCAGGAAGAACATCGTCGAGGGAACGTCCTATACATGTTAAGTGCCGGCAAATCATACATACTTTTTAAAATACCCGGGTTTTAGACTTAAAACGGTGAAAAAGGAAAAATAAAAAATGCAATAAAACTGTCAAAAATAGGTTTCGGGTTTTGACAGTTTTATTGGGGGGCTTTGCGGCGTCCACAGTGTGGAGGAAAACATACAACAAGTCCAACCAAACATGAGTTAGAGCTCATATTAGAGCCTTCTCCATGGTAGTGATGGCAGCAAAGAAGGCACATTTTTTTCTCTGCCACCATCATGTCTGTGGAGAGTCATCCAGTTGAGTTTTTCCAGGTGGTGTGGAACTCATCTGGCCCCTTCGGGACTGCAAGAAGAGTGCATTGTTGCTTGTTGTGGTGTGTTTGCTAGGCACTTTGCAGATAAAATTGCATCCACCATGACTTGGACTCCAGGACTCCATATTGAGATGGTCTGTGGATGTCCCCTGGGCACCTGTTGGTCCTGTAGTAATGGATTCTTTACACCCTGTGTTGCCTTAGGATATGGACAGGATCCTTTGGAGTGTGAGACATGATCCTTGGCTAGCTTGGCTAAGAAGATCTGCCTGGGAGGGTCTGGCTGAGTGGGTGGGGAGGGGGGTAGATTTGTCGAGGAGGGGGAGATGTCAAGGGTCTTGAAAATGGTGGTGGTGCATCCCCTACTGGGCTGTTTACTCCCATACATTCCAGCCTGCCCCCTGAAATCTGCAGAGGGGGCTTTGCTGAGCATGCTGCCTCCAATGGTGATTGGGGGGGTGGCAACTAGAAATAGGGCCTTTTCGATGGTAACACCACAGCGAATGGAACTCTGTCTGATTTGAGAACTGCACTCTCCCTGGAGGGGTTCCTTCCAGCGTGGGCTTAACGCTTTTCTCTTTCAGTTGACATTTTTGTCTATATGGTAGTTGTCACCCACTGTTTATCCCCACCGTTGCTGCTGTTTTTACTGTTTTGCTTCTTACCAATTGACTGTTCACTGCTATTTTTTACCATGTTATAACATTTCTGGTGCCACTTTATCATTTTATCTTTTTTTTTTAACTCTCTGGTGACTGTTAATGCTATGTAGAGTTTTATGGTTCTTCGTTGTTTGACTGTTTTTATTGTTGCTTTTACTGTTGCCGTTTTTACTGATACCGTGTTATGTTTTGAGAGAGAGAGAGAGAGAGAGAACTGCTCCTTGACTGGTTGTTTTATGGGTAATTTTACTGTTCTATTGTATTGTTTTATTGTATATATTTTATGTTAAGCCATGTTGAGCGCCTGTTCCAGTGGGGGAAAGGCGGGATAAAAATATAAATAAAGGACACAATTGTGTGGTGCATTGAAGAGCTCTCTGCCTCTCGAGAACTTGACTACAAAAAAGAATGCCCAAAAAAGAACAAGGAGAGGCATTTGTGACAGTCAACACAGTGTGGTCACTGGCGGTTTTGAACAGGTACTGAAACGAGTCAGGCAAGCAAACCAAGATGTGAACCCAAAGCGCTGATGGAAAATATCTTTAATTGAATGGAAGTGGCCTAACTTGATTCAAAAAATTATATCTTTATTATTATGAAACATACATATAAAAAATTATTGGAGGGTAGTGGCAGACCTAGCATATGCTTAGGACTAAACTAGGTGTGATGGGGGCAGCCTTGTTTGTTGTTTGAGGAGGTAATGCCAGGGTCTTGGTCAGGGCTTGGTCAGGTGGCTGGCTGGAGGCCCCGGACATTCAGATGGCCCACAACCCAGCCCCAAAGCCCTGCCAAGAGCCCAACTGGCAGCCCAATCCTGTGTAAGTACCTGGCGGGCAGCCCAGGCCGCCCACTGGATCCTATTCCCATTCCTCAAGGTCTATTCTGGGGAAGGGGATGTTCCCTGAAATGCGAACCTGGCAGAAATGAAAAGCAGATGAAAGCAAGTGGCATCTGATGGCTGCTCATTGTGTGATTCCTAATTTGTGCTTAGCGCCTGCTAATAAGTGTGATCGAGCATATTAAAAGCACACAGATAGCGGCTTCTTTTCACATACATCATTCTTTTACCTTGCTGTCCCCTGTGTCTTTTCCACCTGCTACATCAATACATATTTCACTAATTGCCAGCTAATACCTTCTTCATTATTAAGCTATCCACACAAGAATGAGAAATGTCTGCTGTGCCAATTAGCATAGAGGCATGTTGTTTAACAAGCTTATAAACTGTTTTAAAACTAATTGTCCCTTCCATTAGTCCCAGTAGGAAACCGAACTTTAAAGCTGTGAAATTATTATGATGTATTATCAGCATTTGTTCCCCATGGTTAGTGCTTGTTCCAGACGTCACCCACCCACCCACCCTTTTCTCAGGTGGGCACTATAATGTTACTAGCAGCGTAGCCATCATTGTGATGGGTAAGATGTGCATGGAAGAAGTGCTTGGATATTTCAAGGATGCACAGAGACGCACTGCAGCACACACACCCCTTTGCGGGATTTGTGACAATTAGGCCACCCAGTGGCAGAGGTGAAGGACACATTTTACCATTGCTGCAATAGTATCTCCATGTGAAGAGAGTGGCAACCATATACTTATAAGGATGAAAGTTAATGAGTTCATGCAAGGAAACTGTTTAAGGGAGGGGACTACAACTGTTTCCTGTCCCTGGTAACCCCACCCATGAGAGTTACCGTATTGGTCTGAGTATAAGACTCACTTTTTTCTCCTAATTTAAGTTTTTAAACTAGGGGTGCGTCTTATAATCAGGCTGTTGCAATTTAATGCCAGTGATTTAATTAAATTGTTTTAATAGCACCAAACTTTAAGGGTGCGTCTTATAATCAGGTGCGTCTTATACTCGGGACAATACGGTAATTCTGCTACTATCTATGCTACCCCATCCTGGCTTCAGTTCTTTGGTCATTCTATCACTATACAGACAAAGGGGTGTGGGGGGGGTGAGTGTGAGAGAGAGGTACAGTCAGACCTTTTCATCCACTGTTTTTCCCTCCACGAATTTGATTCAACACTGGTGACAAAACTGTGGAAGAGGGAGTCCGACCACGCCACATTACCTCTTTTTCAACGTTGTCGAGGGCATGCCAGTTGCTTCCCACCTCCTTTGCGTGTCCAAACCGCTGAAAAAAGAAAAAAAAACAGAACCAGGAATCTGTCGGGGATCTTTTGCGGGCCTCCCCGCGCTTCAGATTGGCTCCCTGAAGCAATCGAGACCCACTTCCAGTTTTCGTCTGAAATCAGAAGTAGGTCTCAATCACTTCAGGGAGCCAATCTGAAGTGCGGGAAGGCCCGCAGAGGGGTGTGTGGGCCCCCGCACCCTCCAGAAGGCCAGCGTGACCCCGGTAAAGAAAACATCCTGGTGCCGCAATCCTGGAAGTGCTGCAACCACTGTCAGTCTGCCCCCGCAAAGACTTACAACTTCCCCAACTCATGGGGAGAACTTTTAAAACCACTGATTTAGGTTAATTTGGCCATTGTTTTCGTTCCTCTCCCAAATATTGTCTCTGCTGTAAAAATCATCATCATCAAGAATATTTATATACCGCTTTTCAGCAAAAAAGTTCACAAAGTGGTTTACAGCTCTCTGACACCATCTTAACGCTTACTTTCTGTATTTCCACCTTTTGTTCTTATTTTAATTTGATGGCAAAAAAAGCAGTAGAGATGGTTTCTTGTATTTGCCCATCATACCCCGAAATCCTTCTGCCTTGTCTTGATTGGCTGCCTGTTTTGTATTTTTTTTTTAGATTGACGTGATTGTGACTTTGGGTGGACTTGGTGGTCGTTTTGACCAAATCATGGCATCCGTGGAGACGCTCTTCCACGCCACTAAGATCACCCCCTTTCCCATCATCGTCATTCAGGAGTGTTCCCTGGTCTACCTCCTTCAGCCAGTAAGTAAAATGAAGCACAATTTTGTCAGAAATCACCGTTAAAGGCCTGATCCTGTGCAGCAGGTACAATTAAAAATTCCTTTGCCCATTCAAAGATTAGGGAATTTTGTCTTCCTGTGTGTGCAGCTTTGTTAGTCTGATTTCTGAGTCTGTTTTATGCATGGATGTGTTTTTATGGCTTTTCAGTATAAACACATTATGTTTATGATAAATCATTTAACTTACCAAAAAAATGTTGCCTTCAAGTAGGAGTTATGACTGTTACATCTGGAAAATCAATATGTATGTTCAAGTGCAGCCAACTTATTGTTTCTGTTGAGGTTTACAATGCAGTTATTGATTCAGAAATAAAAGGGAAAGGGCATGATCCTGCCAAAGTCTAGGTATTTTAAATCCCATTCATTTCAGTGCAAGTGGATGTAAGCACATGCTTAAGTTTTCTACTGAAATCAGTTGCATAAAAAAAACTTTAACTTTGGCTAGATTAGATCCATATTGCCTTTTGCAACCTTTCCGATGTACTTTACTCAATCTAAAATCAAAAGCTAAGGCTAATCACAGTTGCTTCTTTGATTACGTTTTCTTACAGTCCAATCCTAAGGTGCCCTTACGCCTCTGGAACTAGCATTCTGGCGGCGTAAGGTGCTTTACGGTGGTCACAGACACCACATACTGCTGCCGCAAGTGGCTTCAGTGGCCCACCAGCAGATCAGTCATGTCCCCCTCAGCACTGGGCCAGGAGGGAGGCGGGGAAAGGATGGGATGGGGAAGAACAAGGAGGAGATGGGGCAGAACGGGGGGGGGGTGATGAAGGCTAAAAAGGGGTGGTATCGGTGGCAACAGTGCCGATGATATCCTATCCCCCTTCCAGGCCTTGATTCGCCTTCCCGGGTCCACCTCGATCCACCTTCCCAGATCCACTCTGGCTTGTACCAGCATGCTTCCCGCTGACAATGTCTATGTCCAGCTTCCAGTTTCTATCCACGTGTGCCCCAAACTTCCATGCCCTGTGCCACTTGTGGTAAAACTACATTCAGGTCTGTGTTTAGAAGTCACATAAGATGTTGGAGGGCATAATCCTATCCTTTCCCTCCCCCGCCAATGCAGCCATGCCACCAGAGCATGTGCTTATTATCCTGTTTATCCTGCGGGGGGGGGGCAGTCTCCGAGGTCTCCTCCAGGTATTAACCCTCCAATATCTTATGTGACCTCTAAACACAGACCTGAATTGTAGTTTTACCACAAGTGGCACAGGGCGTGGAAATTTGGGGCACACGTGGATAGAAACTGGAAGCTGGACATAGACATTGTCAGAGGGAAACATGTATCTCCCCCCTCCCCCGAAGTTCCTCACCACACAAACCCCTATGGTAACTTGAATACATTTTTCAGAGAGTGCTTTTTTTCAAATTATCATATACATGTATGTATAAATCTGTTGTCTGTGGGCCTGCTTTCTCTTACGATTAGGCTTGGAGCATTGATGTGAAATACATCGTTATTTTTCTTTCAGAAATCAAGTATGTGGGACAAAGACCACCACCACCCCCGCGCATACACATTGCCCCTTCTGTGCCATGCACTATGTTGTTGTTGTTGTTTTCTGGTACCACTCCTGCGCCTAGCAATATTACAGTCAGGCCTACTTCCTTACTTTCATTGCCAGCTTTATGCTACTTCCCTGTCTGGGTAGACTGGAGTAACAATTGTCTCAAAGCTCCATGAGGAATGTGCAGTAATGTGCACTTTGACTGGCATTGTCTTGTACTTTGGACAGCTTGTGACAGTAGCCCACTGTCCAAAAAGGCTCACATCACTGTGTTAAAATACGTTTTTGAGGCATGTTGCAACACCCTTGTTTTCTCCCATTTGCAAAAACCATGGAAGATATAATGGAGCAGGGGCCAGCAACTGGCTGCCGCTGGGCCAGATCCTGTCCCTGAGGAATGCTATCCACTTTGTCCCTTTGCCCTTGATCATACAAGAAATGACCCAGATAAAACACTGAAATCTACAGTAGAAGTAATGTCTGTTCTATTAACTTATGGAGACCCTCAAGGTGGAGGAGAGATGCTGCACACAGAAACTCATTTATCATTACAATAACAAACGAGTGTTATCATTATAAGCAGAGCTGAAAACTTAGAAACATTGTTTTAATGTATAAATGACGGTCTGGAGGATAATTCTGAGGCAATTTGAAATTAGAGCGTCGTTGACATGGCTTGTACGCTGACTAATGCTGTAAATAAATTTTAGGTGACTTTGGGAAAAAAAACTGGTGAGAATCTTGTGAAGCATTTCGACAACTTAGCCATGCCCAGTTCAGTACATAAGATGTTTGCTTTCATTATATGGTTGCATTAAAGCCGCTAAATGATTTTTGAGTTCAAGCCTGTGCAAAAGAGATCATTTGAAGCAATAACAAAACTGCTAACAATTTTGCCCATTTGCTCTGCCCCGTTATTAATAATCGTGCTCTGTGTACAGCTGTTTAACTTCAGAACGCCAGACGCCTACTTTGTTTAGCTGAAAGTTGTTTACTCTCATTTAATATCTTCTGAAATGTGCTAATAAGGAGTTTTCAAGGTGGTGTCATGACCATCTTTTCTTTTTTTCCTCCCAATTATCCTGGTGCTTTTTAGGGGAAAAAATGCTTCTGGCCCTCATGGTTGCAGAATGAACCACAGAAGTGTGACTGGGTATCATTTATTAGTTGAAATTGGCAGCTAGTCTAAATAACAGCTTGCAAGAGAGAAGAAAGGTGTCAACATGTGTTGGTGTGGAGTAAGGAAGCATAACAAGAGCCCAACCCAGCTGAACACAGTTCACTAGCCCACTAGAGGTTCAATAAATGTGGCTCCCTGCCTGGCACTGTAGAAACCATGTTGGGGTGTGTGCAGAGGCATAACAAGGGTGGAGCCTGAGGGGTACTTGCCCCGGGGACTACGCCAAGGGGGGAACATTTTTTTCCTGCAGATACCGGGAACCCACTTTAAAAAGGTTAAAAAGGTAAAGAAAAAAAAAACCCAAATATCTTCCCATACCATCGCGCAGCAAAACTGCTGCATTTGGAGTGCTCTCCAGGCAGTCTTCTGAGGTCCCTGTTGCCTCTTCCGGGTCGTGCAGAGGCCCCTCCCTTCACCCAGGCTCACCCCAGAATGCATCACGATTCTGGATAACCCCCCTTGGATACCGCACACCTGTACACATAAAAAGAAAAATTAAAATGTGAATACAGGGTGAGTCATAATGGTCACCGGGATTTTAGTATACCACTACATCATAATGGAAAGGGGTAGGGTAACATAGTTAATGGTAATGGAAAGAGAAATGTTCAAAGTTTTTTTTATAGACCTTACAAATGCTGGATGTGTCCGCCCTTCGTGACACGGCAAATGTCTATCCTGTAATCCAATTCGGCCCACACTCACACCAGCATTGCCTGGTCCACCTGAGTGATAGCCATAGTAATGCGTAATCCTGACTGACGGGAACTCCCCCTACTGGCCAAAGATGTGCCACTGTGCGCGTACAAAACTTGGAGACTTTCTCTATCACCAGAGGCTTCACTAGGGCGCGTGCCGCCGCGTCACCCTAATGACCCAGCCCCTAAATGTAGAATTGGTGCGGCTGCTAAGCCGCACCGCAATTTTTGGGGGAGGACCTGACGGGACGCTGCCCCGGGTGCCCCCAACTCTGCCCCCCCGGCCCTGCCCCCCCGGCCACTCGTTGCAGCTGGCTCCAGGGACGTCTTCCCCCACTGCGTCACAACGTAATTTATAATTTTTTTTGCGCATGCGCAGACCGTTCCTGAGGAAAAAGGGCTGCCCTTTTCCCTCAGGAACGGTCTGCGCATGCGCGAAAAACATTATAAATTACGTCGTGATGCAGTGGCCCTTCGTCAGAAAGCCCTGGCGCGTCGGCCGGGGAGGTCGCTCCGAGGCCTTCTCCCAGCCTCGGAGCCAGTCCGAGGCCGGGAGAAGGCCTCGGAGCAGAGCCTCCGGAGGGCGACGCGCACAGGGGAGGTGACATGCGCATGGGTGCGCGCATCACCCTTTGGCGGGCCGCCCCGCGCGCTTCGCAATAGCGGCGCGCCTGTCTATAACCATACGCTGTGTTTCCATATCCCTTACCGTTACGGTGTTATGGCTCTCCAAAATCCCAGAGACCATTATGACTCACCCTGTATATCAGTAACAAAAGGGGGGTTAGACGGCAAAGATGGCAAGTGGGCTGTTATCTGGAAGAGGAAGACTATTTCGAAGCTGGTCGACGGGTAGGCAGTATATGAAGAAACGTTGAGGAGTGTGGCTATAGATCAGGCCCGCACAACCTGTGACCTTTCAAGCTTGAATTCAGTCTACCAACCACGGGTTGTGGCCTACCAAGTGCTTGATAATTCCCCTGTTTTTGCAGTCCCAGGCAGTCAGCAAAACCAGAAAGCTTATTGCTCCCCTTCATACATGATCGGCAAGCTTTGCTTACTTCCATGGAACACAAGTCATGCTAGCCTGATGTAAATTGTTTTATTCTCCATTCTTTGAGAGGTGGAAAGCTTGGGTTGCTTTTGTGAGGACAGTTTCCTTTGGAGGCAAGAAAGCATATGGAACTTTTGCCTAATCTTTTGTGAAATCCAGACATCTGGATTTTTTGCCTAATCTTTTCAGCGAAATCCAGACATCTGGTTGGGATTGGTGGGGGGAGAAGACAGCCAACAGAGCCCTCTCTCATTAGTGCTTTGATCCTCTTCCGGCTGGGGAGAGATGGGGAGAAGTGCCATTGTTTATATTTCCCTAGGCAGGCCTACTCAGAAGTAAGTTCCATTATTTCAAGGGGGCTTACTCCCAGGAAAGTGTTTATAGGATTGCAGCCCAAGTCCACTTAGTGGTAGAACGAAAGCAAGGATGCAGGGAAGGATGGATTTGAAATACCTTTGTCTCTTTTTCTGAGTGTTGGTGTGGGGGGATAGTGGGGTGCCTGATTTGGGGCACAATCCAACGCCTGTTTGCTCAGAAGCCCCAAGGAGTGGCCCGCAGCTTGCTCCTGTGGAAGTGGGTCAGCCCTATGGACGATGACACAGAAATTGAAAACTAACAGCATGTGAAACTTGCTGTCACTGGCAACAGCAGGACATTTACTGCCCTCTGGAGGTCAAACCATTGGGAGAGGCTCCCACCCCTTTTGGCTGGCAAGTGCTGCTGGGATACATGCAGGCACAGGAAGTCTGTCACAGGATGATTGGCAGCACCGGAGGAGGGACTTAGCACAGCTTTTGCCTCAAAGAAAGCCCTGCATTGCAGTGAACATGTGTTCGCAAATCCTGTCTGAGTTGAAACTCACAGACGTGACTCTCAGATGTATTTTCTCATGGGATAGCTGCACATTTGGTTTGGGCCTTATTTATAATATACGTGCACATGGAGCACAATTTTGACATAGAAGTCATTCCAAGAAGTGACAGCACACATGTGAAATCTGCTAGAATACAGTTGTGTAAGCAGCCTTGTCGTTCTCTAGGCATTTTGCTTATGACATGACAAAACTGTTCTCAGGCTGCACCTTTTTGGATTACAGGTGGGGAGATCACATGGCTTAATGGTTTTTCACCCCACCCTAAAATAAAACCATTAATATAGAACTGTACATCAGGGAGGATAGATTTGAACCCTTGTCCCTGGCATCTGTTTTCTGTGTTGCAAGTTTAAATATGGTAGAGTTAGAGCATTCAGTCCATCCACTCCTCACCTGCTGTGTAACATGGAACAGTCCAGGAACAGTTTTACCTTGCGATGAATTGCTTGTCCAGTGAACCCCTTTGAATCAGTCCTCCGAAAGCATTCCAAATTGTTCCATTGCAAGTCTCCTTAATGAGAGGCAGGAGGTTTCCCACTACAGGTTGATTACCCCTTATCCAGACATCTGAAATCCAGACTATTCCGAAATCCAGACATTTGGGGGGCTATGACTTTTTGTAAAAAAAAAAAAAACTTAGTTTCCAGCACCTGGATGGCATAGTGCAAGGCAAGCTGGGGCACACAATTATTAAAAATATTGTATAAAATATTGTATAAAAAGGCTATGTGTATAAGGTGCATATGAGATATAAATGAATTTCGTATTTAAACTTGGGTCCCATCCCCTAGATATCTCATTATATTTATACAAATATTCCGAAATCTAGACAAATCCAAAATCCAAACAACTTCCCATCCCAAGCAGTCCAGATAAGGGATATTTAACCTGTATTTCTATTCTCCTTCACAAGGAAGGAAACTTGGGGGGGGGGGGGGACGACGACACACATTCGCTTATACCGTTGAAGTTCCTTTTTAAAGCTTCAGCAGGGGGCATTTTTTCTGACAGAATTCTCAATGCACTCAGCCACTTAGGGTTGAAAATTAAAAAAGCAGAATTATGTGATAACAGCTTTGCTACATAATAATTACAGTAATATTCTGAGTGATAAAATGTATCATTAATAAGGTGGAATTGCTCTTTATGAGCAAGAGGTCTTATGTAATAATCCGTACCCTTTTACGCTCAAAATTCCACTGATGTCAATTACCATTAGGCTAAACCTCCTTTGAAGACGATCAGTCCCTGCAGAGTCATGTTTATCATCGCTCGCTGTGGCCAGAATGAATGGCTTGAAGTTTCACATACATACTTTCTCATTTTCTGCCACCGTGCTTCTTGGGAGTGCAGAAACATTAGGCTCTGTACACTGGGCATAAATTATCTTTTATCTGTGATTTTTACGGCAGTTTGTAATGCAAGGTACTGGGATTTATGACCGAGAAATAAGAAGATGTCCAAGAATTAATGGGGCATGGGTAGTACACTATATTGAGCTGAGTTCAGCATAGCCCATGTCAGATTTCAGCACTATAGGGAAAGGGGAAGATGTTTCTACTTGCACACTTGGAAATCCATTATGGAAGCATATTCTTTTGTGTCAGTTGTCTAATGCTGCAGAAAGGATGTATGAATGTTTTGGGAACCTTTTTCCTTCCATACAGTTTGACTTGGCGCATCATTTCCACCGTATCACCACAACTCTCATTCTGAGATGCACCCAACATTCCTACATTGCACAATGCTAGTGTGTGAGCTGTGGCTTGAAAAGTCTCTAGTAGTTCATATCTCACCGCAAACACAAACTCACCCAGTGGCCGCTGTTCTCTCAACACACCCACACACCACACCACACCACACACACACACACACACACACACACACACACACCACACCACACCACACCATTACTTTTTATTTTTATTACATTTTTATTTTTATTATTTTATTATGTATTTTTATTACATTTTCACCCCATTCTTCTCTAAGGAGCTCAGGGGTATCTACAGGGTCCTCCCTAGGGCTGGCCCAAGACCTGTCAATGCATGAGGCGGTGTGAACAATGCATGCTGCTCCTGCTCCCTGGATAGGAAAAGGAAGAAGTGTGGAGGAAAGGAGATGCCCTAGCAGCCCACCGCTCCTCCACACTTCCTCTTCCATTTGTCCCCCGTTTTCCTTTTCCAATTCAAGGAGCAGGAGGAGGAGCAGTGGAGGTGAGTGGGTGGACTGAGGTGGGCATCCCCCACCAATCTGCTGCCTGATGCGACTGCCTCAGTTGGCCTCATGTATGAGCCAGCCCTAGGCCCCCCCTCTCCTATTTTATTTTTACATCTATCCAAGGAAGTTGGTTAGGCGGGGGGGGGGGAGAGAGAGAGAATGAATGTGTGTTTGTGTGTCTGACCCAAGGCAACCTAGTGAGCTTCATTTTTGAGTGAGGATTTGAATCTGTTTCACCACAGGCCTAACCCATCATTCTAAGCACAGCACACACCATATTCACAATATGGGGATGATGATAATAGTGGCCAGGTTTGCAGCGATATTGTAAGGACTGCTGCAAGAATGTATCTGATGTACTTTGAAGACTGAATAGGGTGCTATATAAATGCTTATTATTAGTAGTATTATTAACAAGGTAATAATTGGCACTAGTAATATTGCTTGCATGTGTTCATACATGCACACCCCTCCATTGTTCCCACATGAAGGTTTTCTGGGCCAACCAGTGTCAGTGGAGAAGGATAGACTTGGAAACAGTGACTTGGATCCATAGAAGCCTATGAGGACGTGCAAAGCGCATGTGCATGGGGTGATGTTGCGGTCCAGTAGCAGCCCCTTGCATATCATGGGGTTCTGCTCTGAAGTGCACCTGAGAAGCCTCTTGGAAGTTGGATAACAGCTGCCATAAAAGAGGGTGGGGGTAGAAAGTTCCTGTATCTAAATGGACACAACCTTTAACTTCTCTGGGTCGAAGCCAGAGTCTCCAAGTGCAGCCCATTACTTTCCCATCTTGTACAGAATGGTCACCATTCACTTACATGGAGAGCAGGAGAGCATCATTAAGCAGGGAGGCTAAATCAACTGAACTGACCATCCCTGATGACCTTCCGCCACTGAGATTCCAGCCTCTCCTATGTCCATACATAGTCCTGTCCAGAGTTCTGTCCCTTAATCACACTAAAGTCGGACAGAAATGTTGGGAACTGGTTTTAAATGTAAAGATTATTTTAAAAACAAACAAACAAACAAACAAACAAACAAACAAAAGCCCTTCTTCATTGGCTTTCGAAGGACCCATATTTTAAAAAATGCCTGATCTCTCTGCCTCGGTACAGAAGCCAGGATTTTGCCAACTGTGAGCACTTGGGATGTATATTTATAAGGATAACAAAGATTACAATCCAAACACATCATTTACATGCCAGCAAGAGAGGTTTCCCCTGCAGCTGCTCTCCTTCTTGAGGACGCAATCCCTTGTGCAGCTTGAAAAGCAGCTTACGGACTCCTCGGGGGTGGAACCGCTGCAGGGAAAATTTTGAAAAGCAAGTTCTGATTGTGTGCATATTTCCCTTGTTTGTTCATAAATCACTTTTATGGATCCACGACTTACGGCCCAAACGTATCCTCAAGCAGCCTGTGGGGCGCAATGCTGCTAATGCAGCCTCCACTGCATCCCGCGGGCCGGCGGGCCCAGGCAGCAGTGGAGAGGTAAGTAAATATTTTTTTTTACTTTCCTCCACTGCCGCTCCCTGGTCCCCAGTGTGCCTACTTGGGTATATACAGTACAAGCTCTTTCTCTGCCATAAATCATGTTTATCCAAAGGGGCATGTCCGGCCCAGGCTGGGGGCTCCATTTCTTATACCGGTGTATAATCCATTTCTCATGGATGCCGGTGCCGCCAAGCATGCGTGAATGCACGAACTCAAAGGATGAGCTTACGATGAGCAGTTCAAGTCATGGGCCGCAGAGGAGCGATCTCCGATCGCCGATCTGCGCCCCTGGAAGAGAACGTCGTCGCTGGAGAGAGCCGATCGCTTCGCTGGAGGCTCCTATACACCAGTTAAGTGCCGCAAAGCAGACATACTTTAAAAATACCCCTTTTTTAGGTTTTAGATCGCCGAAAATCGGCAAAAAAAGCGGCCGGGAAAATTAGCATAATTTATGCTAATTAGTTTTATGGGGGGCGCCGAGGACCCGCCCCCCCAGCTGGCTACGGCTCTGCTGTGGAGTTTTCTCAGGAGCCTTTCATGAGAGAATATACTATATACCATACTATACCATATACTAAGGCTGCAATCCAATGTACAGTTCCAGTTAATATTGTGGGTCTTTCTTTGTATTAAACAGGTATGATATCATGCAAAGTGCATTTTGTTCCACTGTAATTTGTGATGAGTGTCTTCTGTTTATATAGCCATGACCGTTGGAGATGGGACGCCATACTCTGTGGTAGAGCACCTGCTTTGTACACAGAAGGTCCCAGGTTCAAATCCCCGCTATCCTCAGGTGGGGCTGGAAAAGACCCCCCCCCCATCCAAAACCCTGGAGCACTGCTGTAGATGAGTCTGAACTAGATGGAACAATGAGCATGCAACATCCTATGTACCTAGTATTTCTATTTGGGATATGTGGCTATAGCTACGAAATGAATTCGATAGATCACAAACTTGCCAAGTGACACCAGCAAGAATGAAACAAACTCCCTTCCCTCTAAGTTAGATGTTCGGTTTGCACAATAGTATTCATCATTCCCCCACAGTCCAACCTACCCCCCTCGGCCCACCCCTACAGCAGCATTCAGAGATGCATGGGAGAGGCTTACAAAAAATTCCATGCACATTCCACCCAGGAAATAAAGAACCATTTTAACTTGTTTCATTATAAATCTAATAATGTGTTTCCAAGAAACAAACATGTATTTTTGCAGAGGATGTTATTAAACATAATGTTGTAACTGTTCTGTAGAGAGGAATAAAATGGATGGTTAGAAAGGCAGGTATTGAGTACAGTTATAAGTCATGCAGGAGAAGAAGCCTGGACCACTCTTTCCTTGCTGTTCTAAGAAAACAACACAATGCTATCAACTACGTATTAGGTATTACCTCATTTAAATTATTTCCGGCCAGATCCTATTAGGGCCTTATGCCGGAACAAGTGTTCCAGCAGCATAAAACCTTTACAGCTGTTGCAAAGCACAATACACCATTCTGCACGGCCTGGACGCCACTATAAGCGGTAAGCGGCCAGCCTTGCACTCCAGTAGGCAATCCACGTCCCCTGGCGCCAGTAAGTAAGAACGGAGTGGAGATCTGGGCAGGGAGGAGGGTGGGTCGAGACCGGGAAGAGGGCAGTATTGGTGGGAGTGCTGCCGCTGATATCCTATCCCCCTTCCCAGCCTTGATCCACCTTCCCGGATCCACTCGGATTTGCGCCAGTTCATATTTAGTAAATTATCAGCCCAATTATTCATATTCTAATTATTCATAGTTCATAAATTATCAGCCCAAACCTATTCAACCTCCCTCTTGGTGCAGCTGCGCAAAAAAGACATGTGCTGTATCCGGGGGGGGGGGGGGCGCAGATCGAGAGGCTTTGAAAGGGAAAGGGGATTTATTTACCCTTCTGTAAGCCTCCGGCTCTGCAATGGGTCTCCTCGGACCTGCACCAGCAATTTCGCTGGCGCAGGTCTGAGTAGAGAATGGGAGCGGGGAGGCTGCTGCTGCAGGGGATAGGATACGCTGCATGCCATCAACGCCGGATCCCATTCCGCCTCCTCCCCTCCCAATTTTGTCCCTTCCCCACCCCCATTCCACCCTCCCTCCACCCCTCCCACCTCCCTGCTGGTTTACCTGCTCTGGCGGGTGGCCAGCGATCTGGCGATGCACGCAGGAAGTCTCCAGCCTTCCCACTGGCGCTCTGGCAGCGCACCACTTTGTGTGCTTCTGGAAGTGTTCTTATGTCTGCCGCTAGACAGTCAGCACTGGTGGAACGCTAGTTCCGCCAACGCAAAGAGCCTGTAAGATTGGACCGTATGTTTCTGTTTGTTTCTCTTGGACTTATCCCTAGTAAGTATACATGGAATTGCAGCCTTTGTTCAATATACTATAATCTTTTTGTCTGAGCACAACTGGCATTAGTTCTGCATAGATAAATCCCTTTGATGTCCATAAGAAATGAAGCACAGAATTGCAGCCCTAATCAGTAGTGTTGATTTCATCTCCTGTCTTGAGAAATAGCTTCCCATACCTTTTTAAGGTTGTTTTCTCCTTAATATTTTGTTCTATTCTGATCAGGTTGATATTTGAGCTATTAATTTGGCCAAGTCAAACACACTGAAAGTGGCAAGCCTAGGCACATTTGCTTAGTAATACGACCCGAACTGCACCTTGCAGCTTCTTTTGGAAAGCAGATTGTGCCAAGTTTCTAAAGAAGGGATAAGTGTGGCATTTTAAAGCATACAACCAGGGGGCAGGTGCTGAAACCTTCACTTGTCTGCCCCTCTCTGTTCCATTTATTTCCTGTCTGGGGTTACTTCTTGCCTTGGTGCTCCACCAGGATGAACAACTTAGGAAAATGGTGGTGTTTGGGAGAGTGCCCATGAGGGAAAGGAGTGAGCCTCCGCTTCCCATTGCTCCGGGGGGGCACTTCACCCCACTTCATGTAGGCATGTAGCGGCAGACTAATTCTAGCACGTGGGTCTGCCAATGTCTTCTTAGCCCCTAAATCCCACTGTAAATGGATCTCCCTGAAGCAAGACTGTGCCATAAGTGTAATAAATTCATAATAAGAACTATTTCTTAGACTTTGTTTACAAGACCTCAGGCGTCAACACCCTGCAGTACTTCCTGTATAGTGGGAGAAAATAACTCGGCTCTTGAGTCCCAGCGAAAGACACAAACGTGTCTATTTCGAACATATTGTTGGATTTTTTTTTCTTCATGGGAAAATAGGAAGCTCCCTTAAACTGGGTCTGAGCCCAATCGTATGCCACCCTCCGCTGGTGCGACTGGGCTCTGCGCTGTTGCAAACATGCCATAAAGCATGTTGCAACAGCACTGAGGCCTGTCTCACCGACGTGGAAGTCAATCTCGGCAGACCTCCATCAGAGAAGGAGCTACGCCTGCCGGAGGCAGGTAAACTCTCCACCGGCCAACAGAGAGGCGGGGAGAGGCGTTCCGGGGCAGGGAAAGGGAGGGAAGGAGGGTGGATCAGGCCTGGAAGGGGGCGGGATCAGCGGAGGAGGCCTCCGCCAAATCCTATCCCCCTTCCCTTACCTGAAAGCCCGCACAGGGCTTCTCGAAGCTACACCAGCCATTTTGCTGGCAGGCCTCTGTGTAACCCCATAGGAACTGCTGGGGCTCAACACGGGGGAAGGGGACAATTGTCCCCTTCCCTCAAAGAGACCTCCGGCCCTGAGTTGGATGCAGCGGAGCCTGCCACAGTGCCACTGCATCCGAGCACGGGGCTTTGACTAGGATTGGGCTGTCAGACAGTGAATCCGTCTCCAATGTTGACTGGCAGCAGCTCTCCAGGGTTTCAGACAATGATCTTTGCCAGCCCTACCTAGAGATGCCAGAGCAGAGATTGAGCCTGGAATTTTCCATATAACTCGTGAGTTCTTCCACTGAGCTATGATCCCGTCTCCAATGATGCATGATACAGAGAGGTGGAGAATATCATGTAATATCAGTCTGTTTGCCGTAACGAAAGGTCACTGTGAGTTCTTCCATTAAAAACAACAACTTTAACATACAGTAGGTAGCCTCCGTAAAATGCCATTGCATCAGTTGGTCTCCAGCACAAGAAACACCACCCATTTTTATCTCTGAAGATTCTCAACAGCTTTGGTGATTAACGCTCTGTTGTGTGGACAAATCTAAATCTGCAAGGAGGTAACAAGCTTTCTGGGCCTCTGTAAAATTTGTTAATTGACAAATGGATTCGTGTAAGAATCAGGAAAACTTAGTGGATTGGTTTGGGGTGGGGAGTACAGGTCAGGTCTTCTAGGTAGATTAATATGAGCCAACTCTTTCTCCCTTGGAAAATGGTGGATGTTTCTTTCGCTACAACCGAGGTTTTGCCTCCAAGAGTGTATTTGAGTTGTTGTGCTGGATAATTATACACCAGGCTGTTCCAATCAAGCTGTGTCTGACTTCATGCCAATAATTTTCAAAGTCATTATCTACAGGGTTTATGCAGGAGCTTGTTTAACTTCAGCATCAACAGCTCCCTGATTAACGGCCGTGGTCTGTATATCACGGTAATCATTATATAGCGTAAAATTGTTTGCTGCTTAACTCAAAAGAGAAGTTTCCGTCATTTTCCTTTGAATTGCATATGGGAGTGTTAATTTGGTGTATCTTTTGAAACTGTTCAATTAATTTGTAGGGGGGGAGCTGTCCTGGGGGGAGATTTCAAGACATTCATATTAAAGTTACGACCTGCTCCTATCCCCTGCTGGCACCCAGGATGCAGGGCCACCCGTGCAGCAGCTGCTGTATTCTGTGTGCCGGCTGGGAGAGTTATGTAAAGAAACCCTTATCTTACCTCTCCGGCTGCTGCCTGGCCCCCTTTGGGACTCCTCAGATCTATGTCAGATCTTTTGCTAGTGTAGATTTAAGGATCCTGCCGGGGTGTGTCAGGCCCAAGGCAGGGGTTTAGATACAGCAAACACTGGTGCCACTACCCTCCACCAGCAGAACCCCACCAGAACACACACACACACCCCATGCTGCACTGCTGGCAGAACACAACTTTCTGGCCCTTGCACCGACAGGAGCATTGTGGAGACTGACGAGTGGCTGCTGTGACGATGGACCTTATGGTATACTGATGTATAAAAAGGTAAAGGTGACCCCTGACAATAAAGTCCAGTCGTGTCCAACTCTAGGGTGTGGTGCTCATCCCCATTTCAAAGCCGAAAAGCTGGCGTTGTCCGAAGACGCCTCCGTGGTCATGTGGCTGGCATGACTCTCCTTGCCGCAGCGCGTAGCATGCAGCTGGAACACGGAGCGCTGTTTACCTTCCCGCAAGCGGTACCTATTTATCAACTCACATTAACCTGCTTTGGAACTGCTAGGTTGGCAGGAATACTGATGTATACCTTATGGTATACACCAGGGGTGGGGAACCTCCCACCCGCGGGCCGGATCCGGCCCGCGGGACCGGAGGCTCCACCGCCCGCCTAGTCACTTTAAAATTGGCCTTTCTGCAGCTGCGCAAATCGCCATTGAGGCCAAGAGGGCAATCTCTCAGCCGCAACAGCAATCTGCGCAGCTGCAGAAAGGCCGCTTTCAGAAGGAGAAGGCGCCGAGGTGACGTCAAAAAACCGCAATGGGGAAATGGGCCCCCACCGGAAATAGGTTCCCCACCCCCGGTATTCACAGTACACCGGTGGAGCGTGAGAATAGGATTGGGCCATTAGATTACATATGGCATTTATATAGTGCCTTAGATTATGACACAGTATGGAACCAATAAATTGTTAGTATGAGTCAGCTCTCATTTCTATGTATCAGAGCTAATACTAGAACTCTTATTCAGTTGTGTGAATTTGTTGGGTGACCTGTACTGTTATATATTAAAATAAAGTTAATGGGGGTGACACCATGAGTTACCGCACCGGCTGACACCAACTCTAGCGACAACACTGGGCTGATGCGATGAGCTCTCGTGACGCAAACCCTCGTGACTCCTCTGTTTCAGTTACTTGTACTTAACCCAGCCCACAGGTGTACACATTTAAATCCTGTTGTGTATATACACCCTTGGCTAAATATGCCTTAAGCTTAGTTTACGATAAGGATAGTACAGTAGAATTGTAAGGCGTATACTATACTCCCTGCTGCAGAGCACAACTACTCTCCTCAATTCCTCTCAGTCCACAAGCCAACCTATGCAATGCAAACCACAGCATGCCATAAATAGAGAGCAAGGACACTACTAAAATATGTCAACAGAACAAACCACTCCAGAAAGTTTCAGCAAGTGAAACAAGCTGCATATTATTTATTTATTTAAAAATATAATATCCCGCCTTTTCCTATGCCAAAGGCAAATGCCCAAGGCGGCTTACAACAGATTAAAATACATAATTTAAAATACATAAAATAAGATTAAACAATACAAAACGATACATAAACCAATTTAATAAACAATAAGATCACTGGGGGAGCGACAGTATGGAGCAGAGAAGCAGCATGGCAGAGCATCTGGAGATACAGGAGGCAGACCACAACCCATCACCCAAACGCTAGACGAAACAAGAACGTTTTGAGCCCAGGCCGAAAACTCATGAGGGAGGGGGTGGTTCTCAGATCCCCTGGAAAGGAACAGTTGTGGCACCACAGCAGAGAAGGCTCACCCACGTGTTGCCACTCCCCTAACTTGCGATAGAGGTGGCACCCACAGGAGAACCCCCTCAGATGACCTAAGAGAGCGGGCCAGAATGTATGGGAGAAGGCGGTCCCTCAGATATCCTGGGCCCAAACCATGAAGGGCTTTAAAGAACATTACCAGCACCTTGAATTGGGCCTGGAAACGAATGGGCAGCCAGTGCAGCTGCTGAAGCAGTGGTTCAACAGAGTCAAACCGCCTAGCTCCAGTGACCACCCAGGCCGCCACATTCTGCACTAATTGCAGCTTCCGAACCGTCTTCAAGGGCAGCCCCACGTAGAGCGTGTTACAGTAATCCAGTCTTGAAGTCACTAAGGCGTGGACCACCGTGGTCGGGTCCGATCGACTCAAGTACGGCCGCAGCTGGCGCACCAGCCGAAGCTGGGCAAACGCACCCATGGCCACAGCCGCCACCTGGCTTTCCAGGGAGAGCTGTGAATCCAGAAGTACTCCCAAGCTGCGCACCTGTTCCTGCAGGGGGAGTGCAACCCCATTCAGAATGGGCAGATGACTCAGTGCCTGCATCGGAGCTTTCCTGACCAGTAGGACCTCTGTCTTTTCTGGATTCAATCTCAACCTATTAGCCCTCATCCAGACCCCCACCACCTCCAGACAGCGCTCCAGGACTTCCACAGCCTCCCTGGAGCGAGATGGCAAGGAGAAATAGAGCTGGGTGTCGTCAGCATATTGGTGACACCCAACTCCAAATCCCCAGATGATCTCTCCCAACAGCTTCATTTAGATGTTGAAAAGCATGTCAGCCAAGTAAGAACGGAACCACTGCAATGCAATGCCGCCTCCTAGTCCCAACTTGACCAGCCGACCCAGCAGGATACCATGGTCGATGGTATCAAAAGCCGCCGAGAGGTCCAAAAGGACCAGCAGGGATGCAGTCCCCCTGTCCAGTCCTCGGCGAAGATCATCCAACAGGGCGACCAAGGCTGTCTCCGTCCCAAAGCCCCGCCTGAAGCCAGACTGAAAAGGGTCCAGATACTCCGTTTCATCTAGTATCCCCTGGCGCTGAGACGCCACCACCCGCTCAATCACCTTACCCAAAAAAGGCAGATTGGAAACTTATAAGAGAAATGAAAGAAAAGGAAAGGTAAAAAACAAGCCTTACCCAAAGCCGAAGAAATTTCCTTATCCTGAGCTACAACAGTGGTCTAGTACTGGTTCTTCTAGTTGGCATCAGCTCAGGACCGAGCCTTGGATCTTGGACATGCAAAACTATGCTGCTCTAGCATGAAAGCTAAAGCCCCTCATAAGAACATAAGAAGAGCCTTGCTGGATCAGGCCAAAGGCCCATCTAGTCCAGCTTCTTGTATCTCACAGTGGCCCCACCAGATGCTTCCAAGAGGACACAGTCAACAAGACAACCTGTTTCTTGTTATCACTCCCTTGCACCTGGCACAGAGAAAACCTACTTCTAAAACTAGGAGGTTGCTTATGGCTTGTAACCTGTGATGGTCTTTTCCTCCATGAATCTGTCCAAACCCCTTTTTAAAGGCATCTAGGCCAGGTGTCATCACCACATCCTGTGGCAAGGAGCTAACCCTCCTGGTTACCCAGTCAGATTCTGAACTGGACCAGTGGAGTTGGCCAAAAACATTTAACCGGAAATTAAAGAAGCTGGTGGTTTTGCATGGTGTGTTCCAAGCTCTTAAAACAAAAGTACGAAAACAAAAAATCGCAGGAGCAAATCAGAAAGTGGGATCCGCTCTGTTAAAAGTGGGAATTCCAAGGGTTAAAAAAATCCTATTTTTAACTTTGAAAGTTTCAGTAATTAATGTAAGACCCCAAAAGAAAGTTTGACCATGAAATTCAAGGAATTCTTTGAAGAGGTGCTCGTTTGGTTGCTCAAGGCCAGGGGTAATATCTGATGAGTTCTGAGGTCTTTCTTTCACACCTTGTTCTCTAGCACAAAGTTGAAAAAAAAATTTTTTGCCAGTTTCTTTGATGAAAAATTGCCTGAGGAAAATACAATGCTAATAAGAAGCAGTCAAAGTTTTATGCAGTGGATGTGATTCGTGAAAGTCGCAAGGACTGCAGAGAGGGAAAGAAGGAAAGAGTCAAACTGTAATGTTTTGTACAAGAACAAAACGGCATATGTGAGGTGTAGCCTTTTCCTTTCCTAAATGTATTTTGCACTCCAGCCCTAAGAAAAGGACCCCAGTAAAGTTTTCACACCAGGCAGTGAGAGAGGAGAGAGAGAGAGAGAGAGAGAGAGAGAGAGAGAGAGAGAGAGAGAGAGAGAGAGTTGAAACTGATTACCAATGATTGGTTTACTTAAAGTACAGTCTCTGAGACTTCAGTGGCTTAGTGCCCAATCCCTACTGCCGTGCCGTCATAGCACATGCTATGCCGGTGTGCCAGGCCTCAGCACGTCACAAAATCGCCATAAAGCGCTTTGTGATGGCATGGAGGCTAGGTGCGCTAGCAGAGGCGTCGCTGTTGCGTGGCAAGGGGGGCGGGGGCCCCCCAGGTGACGCGCCCACACGCGCGCAGAAAGGTGACATGCGCACACACACGCGTCGCCTCCAAGCCTCCCGCCCGCCTCGCCAGGCCGGGAGAGCCGGCTCGGGGATGTCTTCCCCAGCCGCGCCAGGCCGGGAGAACTGGCTCGGGGACGTCTTCCCCAGCCGGCTGCCCGGGGCCTTCTGAGGAAGGCCCACTGCGCGAACGTTATTTATAACGTTCTTTTGCGCATGCGCAGACTGTTCCTGAGAGAAAAGGGCAGCCCTTTTCCCTCAGGAACGGTCTGCGCATGCGCAAAAGAACGTTATAAATAACGTTCGCATAGTGGGCCTTCCTCAGAAGGCCCTGGGCAGCCGGCCAGGGAAGATGTCCCCGAGCCGGCTCCAACGATTAAAGGGGTAGGTGCGGGGGGGCAGGTCGCCCCCCCCACATCGCTGCGCCCCCGTGTCTCTCGGAGGGGGGTCACTTGGGTGACGCGCGGCCCCAGTGACGCCACTGTGCGCTAGTGCAAAGGCCAAAGATGGCACACCTGAAGCAGGTGAGTTCCCTGCCAAGTGGCACCGGGGTGGGGAAGGGCCGGGGAGGGGGTGTAACGAGTAGGGGATGGACGGGGTGTGGGTGGATCAGGCCCTAGAGGGACGGGATCGATGGCAATGGCACACATTGCATTCTATCCCCACTCCCAGCCCTGATCCATTAACACGGGGCAATGTGGACGTGCGCCAGCTATGTAGCTCACACATGGTAAACTGTAGCTCAAATTTTATTTTTTGATGGCTTAGCAACCTTTAGGCAAATGGGTAACACAAGGGTTAATTGCATTTGCAAAAACTGAGAGCCTCTTAACCACACAGTACATCCACCACCTGCTTTTCTTATATTGGCTGATGTTGCTTGAAGTATTTAGGGCATGAGCATTCTGCTGAGCTTACAGATCTCTGAATCAGGACTCGTGTGTTTGTGTTTGTTTGTTTATTTGTTTGAATGAATGAATGAATGAATGTATAACTTTTGAACTACATTGCAAATGGTATGTGCACCTTAACAGTCCAGCCATCTTTGGCCAACTCTTTGGCCAAAGTCACTCTTTCGTCTGCCCACCTTCCCCCCTCATCCATGGTGCACACAGAGGTGGCATTTGGGTGATGCATGGGTACGATCCACCCCGGAACCAGGGTAAAAAGAACTCTGCTCATGTGTGCTTCAGGACTCAGATGTGCTAATGCAGTGCATCAAATCTTTTTTAAACATCCCTGCAAATATGCTCTAAGGAACGTGTACTTAAGCTCCCAATCACATCCATTTATAAATAAACAATGATGCTATCTAGGTGAAAGATGCACTAATTTTTTTTTAACAAATTAGAAAAATAATTCCACCTTTCCCACAAAGGCAGCAGAAGGTAGCTATTTAGGATATTATTCGCCAGGAATGTAGCGTAGAGTATATCGAAGCTCCAGTGAAATGAATGAGAATTACAATCTTGCAAAACTTCCAGTTTACCCACTTGGGCTTATGCAAGAGAAGTGCCAACTGACTTGGACCCCTCTCACCTCTTTGCTAAATCTCCTCTCTGGTTCCATTCAACACAATTAAGTCCTGGTGTGCAAATTACAGACGCTTTCTTCCTAATTTGTAACAGTCTATAAATTTAACATTAAATAACAGGGCACCTATATGAGGACAGTAGTACCCTGACAGCCGTCTAATCTTATTACAAAAATTCACGACACACGAGCAGCATTTAAAGTATAAAAGGAAAGAGCACGAGGCAGGAACAATTTAACTTTGAAACACTTACAACCACCAGGTCTGTTCCTCCCCTATAATCTCGAACCCTCTAACTTTCTTCAAAAGGCACATCAAATAAGTGTGTATATGTATGCAAAAAAAAAGAAAGAAAAACCCACAGTGGGTATGCAATTTTAATGAGCAGTTTGCTCATGAATGTGTTTGAAATCCATGTGACTCAGAAGCAGGAGCAGGAGCATGCTCTGAAAGTCAATATACAAAGGCTGGTATGCGCCACAGGTGGGAGCGAGCTCCAAAACTGAGAGCCTCCCTGCTTTATTTGAATAGAAGCCAAGCACGCCAGTGTGTCGGCACCCCAGCGCTTTCAGCTGTGGCAGGGAAACATGTGGAATTCCAAATACCTCTCACACAGAGCTCGTTGCTAGATCCTGAGAGTTCTGGGCAAAGCAAACTAGTCGTATGCATGCACAGATGTGGCACCAGCAAGGAACATGATGCGCCAGCAGTGCTTGATGATGCTCTTGTGCAGGCCCTGTTTGTGCCAAGAACAAGTCCTCTTGGGATTTTTCCTAGTCCTGCAAACAGCTATACTTGGTTATGTTTTACAGTGTAACTTAAGTAACAACATAGGGCTTCAAACTACTGTTTGCCGCTAGGTTCATTATTTTTTTTAAATTCTCAGTAAGCAGGAATCAATCAGGGTTGTAAAGCAGAACCCCAAATCCTCACTTCACACAGGCAGATCTGGTGGATCAACTGAAGGATCAGTGAACTGTCGAGAAGAATTAGCTGAATTTCACTCTTTCTGTCATTTTCAAGAATGCAGCTTTTTGGTCAAGGCTACTTCAGTCAACTGAAGCTACAATGGAAGGCTAAACCTTCACGTGGCGCAAAACATTTTGGCACCTGAGGCAGAAAATCCAAATTGTGTTTCTCCCCTTGGGTAGAGATGATGTAACAAATTAAATTGTTAATCTGTTTAATTCAAGCAAAAGCAACTTTGTATCTTATACCAGGGCTGTTCCACTTCAGGCTACAAGGTGGGAGAGGGGTAAGGTGACCATATCCAAAAAGGGAAAGGGTGTCTATACCAGAGGTTCTCAACCCCTAGGGGTACGCGGACCTCTTGCTGGGGGTACGCCAAGCCCTGCCCCTTATCTGCCCCATCAGCAACTAATTAAATGTTAATTACCATGGATTTTAAGTTTTAATTGTTTTTGGAGCCTTTCTGTCTCTCTGATTTTGTTTTTGGGCTTATTTTACACCCTGTCCTTTTTTGGATATGGTCAACCTAGAGAGGGGTTTACATTATTGAATTCTCCATACAAAAACAAATTTCCCTGAAGCAGGCATATTGGGGGAAAAGTAGGTTAGAACCATTATCCTTGACATGCTAGTTTGCTACATTCAGTTTTTTTGTTTTGGTCTGGAACAGAATTCAGTCATGTGAACTGCAGTCTGAAGTGGTATTGCCCATTCACAGACTTCTTTGAGACTAGATTTCTAACAGCCCGATCCTGTCTAAGATGCAGCGGCCGGCCTAAAAGGCCGTCCGCTGCATCCTAGTGGCCTGGACTCACCTCAGGGGAAGGGGACGTTCCTCCCCTTTCCCCAGTGTAAGCGCCGTGGGCCCCAATGGGCCTCCTCAGATGTGTGCCAGCTCTTTAGCTGTCGCATGTCCGGGGAGACCGTGTAAGGCTGACCCAGTCTGGGAAGGGGCGTAGGATATCTGTGCAACTCAGCGCCAATATCCCCACCCCCTCCCAGGCTGGACTGGCCAATGGCCCCCTCCCTCACCACCCCTGCTCGCCCTCCCATTATCCCTGCGTCGACCGACACGGGTCTTACCTGTGTCTGCTGGCACAGGTCCAGGTAGGTGCCAGAGTGAGCGGCGCCTACCTCCGCACCAGCACCGCTTACTCCAAAGGAGCCACAAATGTGCTTTACAGTACGTTTGTGACTCCTTAAGCCAGCCCAAAGATGCGCAGGATTGCACTGTAAAACTGAGAAGTTATTACCCTTCAATGATCTGTTAAAGTCAGCCCAAACTAGGCAGCCTCCCTCACCCTGCCTGATGATAAAGCCAGATTGAAATGGGCCCAGAAAATCAGCTTCATCAAGAACACCTTCCCCTGATTTGGGATGCCTGCAAGGCTTGCTCGCGTGTAATCTGTTTTGTTTTGTTTTGTTTCCCTGTGCTGGATCACGAAATCATTTCTGGTAGCCTTTGGTGATCTTGTAATATAGCACTCCGGTTCTGTCGGGATAATTCATCAATATTATGGCTATGAAAGATAAATGAAATGCCAGGAAGAAGCAAATTCTGCTGTAGGTGGTTTATAAATTTTGGGGAAAATAGTCATTGTTTGAACCGACTGCAATACATCTAGCGAGAGGTCACTGTGAACGAGGATGGGGTCAGGCCTTGTTTAACGTGGCTGCAGTTTTGTTTTGTTTTTCCATAAGCATCCAATTGAATTCTGGTTTTAAAGTAGGGGATTCTATTTTAAATTAGGGTCTTACAGTGCAAGCCTATACATGTTTACTCAGAAATAAGTCCCATTGCGTTCAGTGAGACTTGGGGCCCAATCCTATCTAACTTTCCAGAGCCAATTCAGCTTCAAGGCAGCCCCGAGGTAAGGGAGCAAACATTTCCTTGCCTTGAGGAGGCCTCCATGACTGCTCCCCACCGCGGGATGCAGCGCACGCCCCATTGGCACAGCTGCATCTGTTCTGGAAAGTTGAATAGAATTGGGCCCTTACTCTCAGGAAAGTGCGTGAATAGGATTTCAGCCTTACGGCGCAATTCTGTCTAACTTTGTGCCCTGCGATGCAGCGAGGTCACTGCAGCCTGCACTGCATCCAGGGCACAAAAAGGCTGCTTCGGCAGTCACCTCGGGTAAAGCCCCAGCCGCCCCAATAGAGCTACTCGGATGTGCGTCAGCAATTTTGCCGGCACACATTCGAGCGGCCTGTGTAGGATCCTAGCGGAGCACTATCCCACCCCCTTTCCGGGCCCAGACAACCATTCTCCCCCCCCCCCCAGAATGCCCCATTGCGCCCCTTCGCCGCTTAGCAGGGAACCTACCTTCCCCGGCAGGTGCTCCTAGGAATCTGGGGCGGGGAGATCAGCGCCAGCCTCTTTGCTTTACAGCACGTTTGTGACACCTGAGACCAGCAGAGCAGCGCTCCGTCGGTCTAAATGTTAGAGAGGATTGGGCTATTAGTGTTTATGCTAAAATCTCTGGTATTGCACCTTTACTTGGAAATTCATTCTGTAAAAGTCATCAGAGCTGATTTAGTAATTGAGACGTTAGTCTAAACATTGTGTTTGAGTCCTGCTTTGTAAGATTTCCAATTCGAATTTCCTTTAGTAATGTTAGGGATAGACGAATCTCTGTTTCTGTTCCGTCCAAATGTCACACTTTTTAAAAAAACAATCTGTTCTGCTGAATATTCCTGGATTTTCTTTCCACCAACTGAAAAAAAATATCATTTAAATATATTTATCTTTTTTCAAGTATTTTCACATATTTCCAACCCCAAAATGTGGTGCAATCACAAATTGTAAAATACGCATATAAATAAGTAGTCTTTGCAAACATACAGAACGCGCAGAATTCATTGACGTGTCTGTATCTTTTAAAATCCACTCCACTGAAGAGCAGGAGGGGTCTGGAACCAGGCGTTCCATGGCACGTTTTGGCAAAAGAATTTGGTTACCTCTCTGTTATAGATTATTGTTTATATTGTGTTAATGTCAGGCTTGTCATAAGTAACTTCAAAGTTGCCTGACTCATTCCTGACATGAATGTATGTCGAAGAAAACATTTACTATTTGCGTGTATTCCATTTTTACAATAACCTTTATATCTTCTGTGCACTTGGTCACAATAAATTGTGTTGTGTGCTGCCAGTAGGGTTACCAGTTCTGACTGAAGCTATTCCTGGAGATTTCGTTTCTAGCCTGATGTAACGGTGACAATTCCTGGAGGCCCTGTTAAAATCTCTACCATCGTTTTCAATAGTACCCGGATATGAATGCTGATTCCTGCAGACAACATGTCAACTCTGGAGGGTTGGCAGCTCTAGCCACTGGTGTGGTATGTAACCACGCAATCCACATGGACAGAGGAGGAGTACTCTTTCACACATAGCTGTGGCACCATGAGAGCCAGAGGCGTAACTTGGGCAGAACACGTGGAGCACCCGCTTCAGGCGCCAGCTCACCCGAACTGTTCTGGGGGGGCGGCGCTCCAGGTGCCAGCTTGCACAGCCACTCCATGGGCGCCCGCCACCCTGATACGCCCGCCCTAGCCGGCCGTCAGTCTGAGGCTTCGGTGGCATGCCCGGCCACCCCGCCGCGTGTGCCCCGTTCCAGTGCTGCCTGTGCTACACGCCGGGTGGCGGCGCGAGCGCGACCCGCCCAGCCTCACGATGTCACAGGCAAGGAGAGGAGCGTCCCGTTTCTGCTGCCCCGCGCCGGCCCGACTCAGCCCGAGTCAAGGTAGCTTTCTGGTGGTAAGTCGTCTTTTCTTGGGCAGGTGGCGGCAGCAGCAGCCGCGGTCTTTCTCCTGCCTCGGGTGTCTGCTGCCCAGCCTAGTGCTGCTTCGGTGCAAACCCTTTTTGCAAACTGTCTCCTTTTCCGTCCTCTTGACTTGCCCAGTGTAGTTGGTGCCTTTTGTTAGGGGAGCGAGATTTCTTTCCTTGATCTCGTGGCCGGGCAGATTTCTTTCCAGCCCTCCGCCCGCCCCCGCCAGAGGCACCCGATGGTGAGTCAGGGGGCACCCGGTGCAGAAACCGGTGGGGGTGGCGTGTTTGGAGTCACGCTGGGCGCAACGACGTCATGTTACTTAGGCCCCGCCCCCTTGGCTCAGGCGCCGGGAGGGCTAGTGGCATTACTGCTCTGAGGGTCTTGGTGTTGACCTTCCCTGGTTTTATGTCTGCTCCCGGGTCCCTTGTATGTATAGTCAAATACCAGTTCAAATGGTTGAACTATGTTTCTGTGGGTGGAAAAGATCAAATTCAAGGTACATCGTATGAGAGAAATCTCCAAAGACATTTTCCCCCATTGGATTTCATGCTACTGTGAAGTAAATGAGTTGCAAATTGAAATCTTCGTTCCATTGCCACAAGGCTTCTTTTTCCCAGCCTCCAATGCTCTGCTGTTTTGCTAGTCACAAAGGCTACATGTAATGAAGGAGCTCTCGACGTTTTAGTGCTTTCTAATAAAAGTAGCACATTAATGTGAGCTACACACAAATATGAACAAACAGTGTGAAAAGCTCATTCTTGTTTTGATTGAAGCACTCGGGAGGCCAAAAAAAAAGCGCACCTTTCTTGGGATGTTTTCCTCATAAGGCTGACTGTAAAATTGATCTTTATTTTCCATCGACAGACATGAAATGAAAATAGAAAAAAAGAACTGAATCAATTTTTCTGATTGATCTGAGCTTTTTCAGAAGTAGCTTAATAAGAGGAAAAAAAATCACTGCAGCCACATTATAGAACATGATTTTTATCAGCAGTAGCATTAATTAAACCACAATCAGACCTGAATTCAGAACATTTAAAGCTCTATTCAGGTTCTCCACTTTGGGGGTGGCAGTAGCCCTAAAGAGAATAGTTATAATAATTATTTCCTTTATAATAATTTAGAATAATTATTCTAAATAATCATTAGAATCATTAATTATAATTAATCCAGTTTGGCTTTGTTTGTTTGTTTTAGTTTTGAACTTTAAAGTTTTAGGGTGCATCTCAACCAGTGAGACATAATGTCTGCCGCTAAGCCCCTTGAACACCACCTGGTGCACTGCTTGGATTCCAATCACAGACAACCACAACTGCTTGTGTGATGACACTGTGCGGCTTTGCAGTGGATCCCCTGCAGTGTTCCACCAACACCATATTGTTAGTTTATGCAAGTTGCGATGCCCCTCCTTGCTGCCTTATGCTTTTTTTTTTTTGTATCGGATTAATTTGTTTAACACCCTGAACTCTTCATGAGATGATTTGAACATCTCATTTACGTGTTGAATATATTCTAGGTAAAGTTCCACCATGTGCGTTGATGGCCCCTGTATAAAGAATAATAAGAAATGTATTTTATGCATGCATTCTCAAGTGGTGATATACAGGCCTGCAGAGGCCTCCGTAAGGCACATCCAGTTTTTGGAAGCAAACCAGAAGTGCCTTACAGAGGCCTCTGTGGGCAATTCTGAGGCCCGCAGAGGCTAGGAACAGGCCTCCGGAGAGGGGCGAGATGTATGGAGTCTGCCTCATGCAAAAAACAAAACAAAAAGTAACTTAGCAGTAAGACTCCCCCCCCCCGGGAAAAATCTAAATTGTCACTATTTTGTGGGAGGAGAAAAAAACCATGTGTGTGTGTGTGTGTGTGTGTGTGTGTGTGTGTGTGTGTGTGTGTGTGTGTGTGTGTGTGTGTGTGTGTGTTTTAATGAAATCATTTACTTGCTCTTCGAACTTTTTATTGCATTGCACCAATTTATTTTATTATTTTAATCAATCAATATCTTTATTACGGTCAAAGACCAGCCCAATTGTTTTAATTTGAGTAATCAGTCTTGGCTAAGGTCCAAAAAACTGCAAAATTTGTTCTATGAGCTAAAGGGGGCTTTAGGCATTTTTAATTTTTTCCTGGACGCCAGTCCCCTGTAATATACAGCAAGATGCTTTGAAAGCTGAGGGGACTTTCAAAAGCAGCTTGTGATATAGCATGGGAGCCAGCTGTTCAAAGACACAACATGTCAGCAATTCCACTGGGCAAGCAAGAGCCCCTTATGAGAGTCTAAACAGCTCTTTGGATCCCAGCTGCTGTTGAACATGTATGACTGTGAATGATATCTGTGGATCTTTTTTGATTGTATTTTATTCAATTCAGTTTTACTGCTTGTTGGCTTAGTACTAATCTTTCGTATGTTTCCTGCATATGCATGCATCCTTGATTTGGGATTGTAATTGGCGTGTAATTAAAACAAAATACTCTCAAATTATGAATATGTACTCACCCCTAGTGGCAGATTACCAGGAAAACTATTGTTCTGGGCACAGACAGGTGGCTTTACAAATGATCTTAAGCACACTTACTAGTGAATAAGCCCTATTGAGCTCAATGGGACTTCCTTCTGAATAAACATGCTTCATATTGCTTTGTATTGTTTGGGTATGAAATATTAGGTTTCCAGAAGAATTCCTTGAAGAATTCCTCTGTTTTCAGTATCTGTGTAGCAAGGATGTGTCCCAGAGATGCAGTTGCTTCCAGTGATGTAGACTTGAGTCTATTGACTCGGACTTGAGTCTGACTCAAGTCGCGTCAATGACTTGACTCGGCGATTGTAAAAGACTGGACTCAAGACTTGCAGCCTTTACGACAAGTCAAATTTTGTTCAGGTTAAACCCGTTTTCCCCATTAAATAAATAGGGACTCGCAACTCACAACCAAAGACTCAGGACTTAGGGGCAAAGACTTTGGACTTGACTTGAGACTTGGAGTCAGAGACTTGATCCACATCCCTGGTTGCTTCTTTCAGGAAAGCCACGCATGGTGCTGATTTTCTAAAATGGTGTATATTTCTTAACCAGGGTATTGATTAATTAAACAGGAGGCTTCAAAGGAGACAGGCTGAAGTGGATATAGGCAAATCTGTAGATACCTGGGCAATACAGCCACAGCTCATCTGAAGATGGAACCCAGCCCAGTGGGTGTAGCTCACAAAATATACTCTGTCTATAACCCAGTCTGGACTATAATACAGACAGAGGCCCAGCAAATCAGTGAAGTGAGCCAATCCTCAGGCAGGTCACATCGTTCATAATACAGGTTCATTCTCTCACATTCTCAGAGCAGCAGCAGCAGCAGCAGCAGCCCCACCATTAGGAGTTGCCAAAGTCTTTGCAAATGGCCACCCGTTATAGATGCAGAGTGAATTTAGAGCAGTTCCCGCAGTGCTGGTAAATCAAACCAGAAGTCCTGAGCTTCCATGTTTGAAGGAACCATCCAGGAACAAGGTAAGGAGGTGGGTGATCCACTTTCCGCTTGCTTTTAGTAGGCGGAAAGCAGATCAGTGCAGGTTGTACCCACAGCAGGCTGGAAGGAGGCGGTGGCAGTGGCAGGCTGGGGGTGAAGGGCACCCCGAATCTGCCACCTCTCGTGTGTGTCCCCTCTCTTGCAATCTGCCATTGATGCAACTTGCATCACTTCACGTAATGCATAAGTCGCCCCTGCATGGACACAGCACATTAGGGACAAACCAGAGACAAAACACCAAGAGCAGCTGTGTGCATACCTTTTAAAAAATCTAGGTTTGCTGCTGTCATAGGGCAGCCAATTGAAGGAGTGAGGGTCGTCTGGGGGTGGCCAACCCACCCGTTTACGTAGCTATGAAGATGGCTGCCCAGTTGGTGGGTACGTGTCAGTCTCAGCAAGAAGGTTTTTTGTGTCTGGGGAAGCTCAAGTCATGAAGACAGCAAATACTCATGGTACTTGTCTGGGTTGTCAAATGGCCCTTTTATAATGGCTCTAAATTCAAAAACAAGGCTACTGCAGGCAGATGACTCAGAAACGTTCAGGATGCTGAGCTATCACAGAAACCTCTGGGAGTTCAAAATGGTCTAAAAATAGACAAAAAAAATTAAGTCTTTAGACTTTAGAGTGCTTAACTCTAGTTGAATTGTGCCTCAAGTCTCTGCATATAGGGCTTAAAAAATTCAGCAAATGGATGCTCTTGGAGAAAATGACAATTAACAGCTACAAATGAGTTAATTTCCAGAGTTTATCATGGGACGTTTGCCAGAGTGGATTTCAAGTGTGGGACATAAGAGTGTTATTTTTCATTTCAACTTACCGTATATTGCATCATTTTCACAATAATTTCTGTTTAAACAATCCCCCTTTGGTTTCACATAAAGCAGCACACCTACAAACGATCAGAAAGCACACATTTTCATCAATTTTCCATTCCAATTACGACCCATTATCGCCCCAAATCCCAATGGAATCGTCTTAAAATACATAATAGAACCTAGTAATTTTCTTCTATTTTAAATCATACCTAATTCAAGAGGCTTCTGTTGCAGCGTGTAAAATCTGATGCCTTTTTGAAAAACACAACAATATTTTCTCAAACTCTGGAGAATTTTAAAAGCGCTGTTTACGTGTCCCCATTTGATATCCTTAGAATTGTACTAATCTCAGGGGGGAAAGTATATAAATATCTGTAAGCCTAAGCTTTTAGCAGAATATATAATAAACCATAGGAACAGTTTCCCCCATTCCCCCAGATCAGACCAAGGCTCCATCTATTTAAGCATCTTGTTCCTCTGCAATGGCCAGTTTATGCTTAAAAATGTGAAAAATAAATAAAATGAGTGGTGAAAGTGATGAACCAAGTCATAGACAACGTATCTTGAGCAAGAGATAGCAGGCAGCATTCGCATGTCACCTGAGAGCAACTTCACATCCAATACAAACTCTGTTTGGATCCTAATAAAAATGGTCTGGAATCTACGTCTCTTATGGCACAATCCTGTCTAGACTTCGACACGCGGAGCAGCCACTGGAAGTGCTCCTGGTCCCAGCTTTGTTTGTAGTGAAACAAGAGGTTGACTGTGGCCAGGAGCACTTTTGTGCAGCTCCAACGGGTGCCCCAACTATGATCCTTCCTGCAGAAGGCAGCTCTGGCTACAGTGCTCCCTGCCTTAGTTACAATTTGTTTCGACTTCTGTAAAGCGCTCTACTTGGGCTGCCCTTGAAGACAATGTAACACGACAGCCCCCCCCCCCCCGCCATGGAATTCTACGCCTACGCCTTGAGAGGCCTGGCTGGCTTCAATGCTGTCCATCTTCAGGTGGACAGTGAATATAGTTCTGTTCCGTGTGTTTTTTAAGGGCGTGTTGGTTATTTGTTTTATTTTCTTGTGCTGGTGTTTTTTTTTTTAATTGCTGTCACTTTATTCTTCTGTGATTGTTTAATCCTTATATTGGTGCTTTTTTAATTTGGTCATGATTTATTTATTTATTTATTGCATAAGTTGCCTTGATGGTCCCTTGAATGGGACCAAATGAGGCATAGAAGTGTTTTCAATAAATAAACTTCCTCCCAAGTCAGTAGGGTTGCGGCCTTGAGCACAGTTGGCACATCGTGTTCCTTGTCACAATGGAACAGCTCAGATTGGCATTGAATCCAGATATTTTCTGGTTTGCTCCAAAATGTATTGCCTATCTCATGTTGTGTTTGGGTGATCGGCGTAAACAAAACCCAACTTCTTTGGGTTTCTCTGTGCCAGTTGCAGGGGGCATGGCAGCAGGAAACAGGTTATCTTGTGGGCTGTGTGCTCCCTGAGGCATCTGGTGGGGCCACTGTGTGATACAGGAAGCTGGACTAGATGGGCCTTTGGCCTGATCCAGCAGGGCTCTTCTTATGTTCTTATGTTCTTTCTGTGTTGCAGGGCAAGCACAAACTGCATGTAAATACAGGCCTAGAAGGCAAGTGGTGTGGCCTCATCCCTGTTGGAAACTCTTGTGACAGCGTTACCACAGCAGGCCTAAAATGGAACCTCCGTAAGTAACGCATCTTATTTCCAGTGGGGTTGGGCTGCCAAGCCACTACTGGTGGAAGCTACTCTCATTCTTGAAAAGATGGGCACTACTTGCAGCAAAGCCTCACTGATGGGTCTTAAAACTCAACAAAACATAACTCTGGTTGCTGATAATTCTGAAGTTTCTCCTGGAGATAAGCAGAGGCAGCTTGAGTAGATCGTAGAGCTTCTGGAAGCCTTACTCCATCCCTTCTTTCTCTGTTTTTGCCTCATCTCTCCCTAGCAGCTAATTTTCCCTGCTCCTTCACCTCCCAACCCATAGGGGAAGTTAGCAGCTAAAAAAGAAAATCATAGTGGTTGTTTTATTTCTTTTCTTTTTTTTTTAAAGAAGGCAAATAAAGGCAGCCAACAACTCTACAATTCTGTCTGATTCCTTTCCATGTTTCCAGGGGAACCTTCAAAATTCTCAACAGCCATAGCCTGTCTGGCATGTGGCTACTTCAGTGGCTTTGTTAGGGGGGCGGGGGGAGACACACAGCGGGAGGGTGTGCAATTGCTGCCGGATTCGGCTGCAATTCAGTGGCAGCGTCAAAAAAAGCGCATACACTCTGGCGGTTTTTAAAAAGCGCACACACCCTGGCGGGCCTTAAAAGCGGCCGAAAACTGCCGGGGGTGCTTTTTTCTGCGCCGAATTGCTGCTGAATCTGGCATGGGGGCAGGGCTTGTGATGTCACATGGAGTGTCATGGTGACGCCCCCGGGGGGTATAGCTACACCTCTGGGCTACTTTTTGTAGCCATTCACGTTGTGCTCCAAGACCTTTCAGACTGCTGCACACCTGACTTAAAGGTGCCCCCTCCCCACCCAGCAGCAAGACTATCCTCCATTCCTTACACGAGGACAGAAATTCTACTGTTGCCACTGGATCTCGACTTGGTTGCACATTCCCACTAATGCGCTGATGTCATTGGCATTTGTTCCAAAGTTAGAGACGAAACTAGCTTTTGTATGTTTACAATTGGGTGGGGATGGGGGTGGGAGAGGCACAAGTCTGCTCTGTGGTGATGCTTCACATTGTGTGGTAAAGCGATAGGTTCCTTGTATTTAAATTCATAGCCTCGCAAAATGAAACGTGTTTTTCTCCTAAGAAATCTGCTCTTTCAGGAGATGGTATGTTGAGGTTGAGACACATTACCATCTCAAATGCATTTGTCTTTACTGAGGCCAAGTTGCTAAGGCCTAAATCTACTTTCTACGTTGTAAAATTGACAGGCAAATGGTAGAGCAATACGCTTTATTAAAAGCCCCCCTTTTTTCTGAACTGCTTATTTCTAAGCAGTCATTTGTTTCTCAGTTCTGGGTATGTACTGTATGTATGATTGAAGGTCTGTTTGTCCTAGAATGAGATGACTTGTTGATAGCAAGAAAGTCAAAACATAAAAAATCAAAAACTACCTTAAGGAACAAGAGAGGAAGTTAGTTGTTTGCTTGACAAGTCATGACAAAGCTGACCTTACAGCTCTGGTTTTCTGCTCCCAAAGTTGTTGTTGTTGTTTATATAGCTCCATCTATGTACATGGCGCTATGCAAAGAATGAGAGGTCAGCTCTCTGCCCCAAGGGACTTGCAGTTTAGAGATTGACACAATGGATGCAACCGGGGGGGGGGGGGATTGGAGATGAGGTAAAAAAGGTTCGATGTGCAGCACTGATTCAAATCTGCAGTGAGCTGTTTAGAGAGACATCTGCTTTTAAATGGGGAACACTGTGCGCTAGTAAGCCACCTACTGATCATAATGGATATGCAACAATGGCCTGATTCAGTTGCTTCTTGTGTTCTGACCTTATTGCCCGTGGGAGTGCATGGGGCCATCAGTAGGCTCACCACTCTACTAGGAGGTGCCAGTTTTATGACCCGGTTCCTCCATGTAGGGGACACCCTACATAGGGGGCTGAGGATACTGTCAATAATTCTATTGGTAGCTTTATTGAGATCTAATATGGAGAATTACTATGGCATTGGTCATGATATAAAAAGCCCTGTAATTACTTCCACATACTCAACCCCCCCCCCCAAAAAAAGAGCCTGCCTGTGCTTTCTGATAACCCAGTTTTGAAACAGATGTGGAGGTGAGATGGGCAGCAAGTTCTGCTGCACCAGGAAAAGAAAAATAGAAAATCTCATTGAGCACATACTTGGGCTCTTAGGATCGCGACCCTTATTTATTAAATTTTTTTACATTTATATCAGTGGATTGCATCCTAGCCTTACTTTCTAACTTCTTGCCTATTATGCCCTTCTGGCTTTTTCAGTCTTGATGTTTGGAAAGCGACTTAAAAGTTTTTTGCTCGGGATCGCTGGCAGGCAATGGATGTTGATTTCATTTCATCCTGCTTTTGATTTTTGCCTACTGCATACTGAAATTGCAATATATTTTATTGTGGTAGTTGTTGGAATTTTTTATTATATATATATATATAAAGTTTATATTTAAAGTTTATATATGCAAACTTTGAGCCACTTCGAGAGCCTGCCGGCTAGTAATCCAGCTTCTATGTTTTAGAAATAAATAAATAAAATGAAAACAATGCAGCCCGAGTCTTTTCAGAGAGGGTGGAAGAACAAATCGAAAGAAAGAAATAAAAGTTGCTGGGAACAGTAATCAAAATTGAAATCTATGCATTCTCCCTCTGGCAATGATGCTAAATGAAAGCTGGGTGTCTTGATTGCATGTCTAACTCTACGGAAATCAATGAACGTTAGTTCAGGTTGGACTTTTTAATAATTAAAAAATGGGAATATAAATGTGTAAGGTAGGTTTCTCCATTCTCACTTTGTGGGCAGCAGCTCTTGGGGCAAAGGCAGCGTAGAAAATGGAATTTTCTAACCAGGTTTTGATTTTGTGACACGTTCATTTTTCTTGGTAGGTATGTTTGGTGAGCTCTTTATATTCCTGAAAGCTGGGGGGGGGGGTGCAGGGGGGTGGCGGTTGTAAGGTGGGCGGGAGTCAGATTGCTGCAAAGTGATATTTCCAACATAGGAAACAGGCATGCTAACACAAATAAGAATATACCTTGTACCAGTGTTTCCCAAACTTTTTTGACCGGTGGCTCCCCATTACATTGTGCTGGTGCCCGCCAATTGGCATTGCACTGTTTTCCGAGAGGATTCCGTGGCACTCCGCGGCTCCCCTGGCTGGTTTCTGTGGCTCCCCTGGTGTCCACGCCTCCCAGTTTGGGAACCACTGCCTTATACCAACAAAAGGTATTATAGCTCAGTTTGGACTCTTAAGCTGTGTTCAGCTGCTTCTATTACACAGGCCTGCAAATATGACGGTCAAAAAACCTTTTTTCAAAATGTATGGTGGTGTTATATGAATTTGGGGCACCAATTCCAAAAATGGCATCAGTTTTGCCCTTTCACGTCTAGTTTTGGGGGTACGGCATCGCCACCTTATAATGCAAGTCAAGCAGCTTCTTCGTGGGGAAACCATGGTTGGCTTCCTCATGAGGAAGCTGCTTGACACGCATTATAAGGTGGCGATGCCATGCCCCCAAAACTAGATGTGATAGGGCAAAACCAATGCCATTTTTTGAATTAGCGGCCCAAATATACCCAGGAATAGGACTAACCGTTAAGACACCAAAATGTACGTAGGCCTGTGTTAGTCAAAATGAAATGTTTGGGCTTCAGGTAATACACACACATGCTTCAGTAGATCCTGTGTAGCAGAGACAGGCCTTCTTTCCTCGGAAATTTCATGATGCCTTTCACAGGTTTGGTTAGTGTGCGCACATGTGCACTAAAGCTGCCATTCTTCAGGTTTCACTCTCGCCACATTTCTAGAAACTAAATCTCTAGGTGCAGAGCAGGTACATCTTGGACATGTGCCTACTGTATATGCAAGCTGATGAACACTGAGGCAGGCTGCAATCCTATACAGTACATGCTTTCCTGGGAATAAGTGCCACTGAACATAATGAGACTTACTTCTAAGTAGACATGCATAGGATTGTGCAGTAAGTTGCCAGATAGTGTTCAGCCTGTCCTTTCCCATTCTCAGATTCTGACCCCACACCACTTTGCCCCATCTCCCAACTCGCCACTTCAGTTTTACTTATGGGGAAAACAACAATCACAGGTTACAAGCCAAGATGGGTATATGCAACCTCTTGGTTTTAGAAGTAAGCTATCTCTGAATGCCAGATGCAAGGGAGTGGCCACAGGATACAGGTATCTTATTGTCTTGTGTGCTCCCTGAGGCATCTGGTGGGCCACTGAGATACAGGAAGCTGAACTAGATGGGCCTTTGGCCTGACAGAGTCGGAGGACTAGATGGGTCGGGGGGTGGCACCCCCCTGGTAGGGGGCGGTACGCCCCTGCCCGGGCAGAAAGCGGGGGGTGTTGCACAGCAACAGTAGCCTTTTTTTTCTGCCACCACGGCCACGAAGTTTAGCCCTCCTACACACCCGGGCTCCCTGTAGCCTTATCCGGCTGAAAAACGCCCGGGGGGGGGGGTGTTTTCCGGCCAGAAACGGCGCTGGCGGGGGCGTGAATCAGTGACACCTCCTGGGCGGTGTCACTGAATCCTGCCCCTGGTCGCACACGACGACGCCCCAGGCCCCCTAGTGGCTAACTACACCACTGTGGCCTGATCCAGCAGGGCTGTTCTTATGGAATACCTTCAATTTGTCACCTGCACTACTTTGTTTCGGAGCTTCCTTTAGCAGCCACTTCTGGCATTATTGGTTCCTGCTGTCCTTTGAGGATAACGCAGTCACACCCGATGCTCTTTCAGTCCTTTTTGAGAGCAATCGCAGTCAACACCAGAGCAGCTGTTTCGACACTGAATGTTTGCTGTATGTCTTCTGGGTGCCAGTCAGTTAGTACAAGGCAAGGCCTGTTTGAGATGCACTTGCAGCAAAGCAGATGTTGCAGTCATTCCCAGGTTGGTGCCGTGCAGAGCAGCTGAACTTTGTGTGTGTGTGTGTGTTGTGATTTTCTTAATATTGAGAAAATATTGCCTTGTATCTGAAGCAAGCATTACTAGTCACCAAGGTCTGAGCAGGGGAGGGGCTGTAGCAAACTGGTAGAACACACATTTTGCACGGAGAAAGTTCCAGGTTCTACCCCTGGCATATCCGGGTAGGGCTGGTAAAGAGCCCTGCCTAAAATCCTGGATTGCAGCTGGCTCAGATTGGTCTGGCTCAGTTTAACTCAACTTCCTATGTACCTGTTCCAAGTCCAGGAGTTACAAAGCTTAGCAACATGTATCCTCAAAAGGGTTCTCTGAAGGTAGAAAGTTGGAAAGCTGCTGGGCTAAGGAATTGGTGGAGGTTAGAGACCTCTATGAGTATCTTTTTTCCTGTGCCCAGATTTATCTCCAAGGGCCTTTTTAGATGCAGTGTGACATCTAAGATCATTTTGACCTTGGATTTGCTGCTTTTGATGCATCACTAAACCAACTCAGGGAGCCTCCTGTGTTAAAACAGTGACATGGTGATGAAAGTACACTAAATAAGATCCCGGTGAGTCAGGGGGGGAGATGCTAGTACTCCGCTAGTACCCTTTTTTCTGTCAAACCTCCCATATGGAATACTAGATAAACCAATTGCTTTAGATGACTGCAGAGGTATTGCTGAAACAGCGTTTATGAATGCAGGTCAGTGAAAAATCAGCCAATGTATACGTGCTCATTTGTCTTATTCTTGCAATGCACTGCTGTAGTTTTCATATATAAGTGGTTCAAACCCACTGTAATAAACAGAAGGGTTCGTATTGCTGAGAGTTTTCCAACAAAAGAGCTCCAACGAATCTCGACAGAACAAATTTCAAACCTGTCGGGCATGCGCCACTGTTCTTCTGGTGATTGCAGTGAACTAATGAAACATGGCACCAGCATGGCGTCTGTTCCAGTGGCTGTTGCTGGTGTGTCTTCTGTATTTTTTAGATTGTGAGCCCTTTGGGGACAGGGAACCATTTATTGATTTATTTTACTATGTAAACTGCTTTGTGAACTACACCTGTTGAAAAGCGGTATATAATAATAATAATATTTTTTTATTATTATTAATGAAAGGGCAAGGATCAGAGGGGACCTAATTGATCAGATCGCCTTCAAGTTGCTTGTGGATTTTCACAACAAGTTAGTAGGATAAATGACTTCTTATGTGTTTAGGAATGTGTACGTACAACAGTATTGCATACATGTGTGTAAATGAATTGTGGCTTTGGGGCAGTGCGCAAGGTAGAATGCATGGAAGGCGACTTACTGGGTAGACCCAGCTGATCTGGCAACCACCTTCTTCCTGTATTTCCCTCCTGTTGCATTGAGGGATACAAACTGCATTTATAAAGCCCACGTTAACAGCAGACTGGATCAGAAGGGATCTTGAGGTATGATTTACTGCCTGATTTCATTCCACAAGCAAACAAGGCACATCTTCACTCCAGTTTCCAAACATTGTAGGTTATACAGGTCTACTTGCAAGAGAAAATCTTTTTCTAGAGTCCCAACACTGCAAGTTAATTTAGAAACATCTTCCCTACTTGGTGACAGTTTTACTGAACCGTTTTGCTTTACTTGAATATGTAACTCCTCTTGTGTCCCTCGCATAGAGAAGCGTGGGACAGAAATAAAACAGATACACAGCAGATTATTAAAAGATCAGTTCTGTATTCAACTTTCATATGCAATTTTTCTTCTAGTATTTAGAAATATAAAATATATTTTATGTGTATCGGAAGAGCCGATGTGGTTTCTCAGATGTCTGTCTTGGTGTCCATCAGGACCTTGGACAGGGCTCTGCTGGGAAGCTTCTGCTCTGCAAACTACACTAGCTCCTTCCATAGAAAATATTGAAGATCAAATTAAGAAATAAAATACCATATTGTCCCGAGTATAAGACGCACCTGATTCTAAGACGCACCCTTAAAGTTTGGTGCTATTAAAAAAATTTAATTAAATCACTGGCATTAAATTGCAACAGCCTGATTATAAGACGCACCCCTAGTTTAAAAACTTAAATTAGGAGAAAAAAGTGAGTCTTATACTCAGACCAATACGGTACTATTCCCAAGATTAGATCTTTATCGGACTACCAGGGATTAACTGCAAAAGGATTTAGCCAAAGTCTGCTTTTCTTGTATAAAAATTTGGCCATAGGGAAAAATAAGGATATTCCATCTAAATATGGAAATGTGGGCTCATGTCAGCTTCTAAATCTTACTTTTCAGAATTGAATTTCTTTTAGATACAACGGAGCAAGTGACACTATAAATCTTAAATGAAAGCCATTAATCTTCAAGTTCTGCCCGTTTACTCATCAGCTTCAGCCTGTGAAATCAGTATGAGAATGAATGAAAATCACCCCTGGGGAATCATTTAGAAACATGAGATTTTTGGAAGAAGAATCTTACTGAACAGCCCTGCCTATTGCATTGGTTTATTATAGCCCCACCCATGCAGTCATTTGCAGTTGAATGATATTATGTAGTTGGTGTGTTTTTTCTGTCTAGCACGTCAGTAGTATCGGGACATGATACAGTAGAGGATTTTTTCCCCACCTAATATTTAGGTTTTATTTAATTTCCTCTGAAAATAGGTAACCATAATTGGCAGTAGAACCTCATATTGTCAGATTTGTGCAGGAGAGCTAAGAACATTTTCTGTCGATGAGGTTAACTGGATTAATTTGGCTTCACACTTAGACATTAACTGATTACAATATTTTTTAGGCTGGGAAGTAATTTAACCACAGGTCAGATCAATTGGGGACTTTATCGTTTGCTTATTATGAAGCACAGTTCACTTGACTGAGCTTATCTGGATTTGTCATGGGGTTGGAAGTCACATTAAAATGTTCCCTGCTTTCAGTTGTTCATAGCATGGGACTCGATGCTTGCTCCTCCTACCTATTTGTGATGCAGGATAGCTTCAGCTATTATTGATGTCCTACATGGAAAGCACTTCCATGCTGGTAAAATAAAGATATGGAAACTGGCCCTGGCATTCATCAGATTGCCTCAAAAATAAGCTGGAAGCAGCCTATCCTCCAGTATTCTGGACATGGTTAGCCACACTGGTGGCGCTTGGGCATGGGGGGGGGGAACAGGCTGCCGGGGGTGACGCGTCAGAGGAGGTGACGTGCCGAGGGTGATGTGCCCGACGTCGTGGGCCACGTAACCCCCGCACCACCCCTCGAGGCCTCCATGTCACCCCCTGAGGCCACCCAGTACGAGCCGGGAGAGGGTTATGATGCGTCCTCTTCAGCTGGCAGCTTAGCCGCTTCTGACGAGGCCCTCAGCGGCGTTTTCGCACATGCGCACAACGTCACTGAGGGCAAGAGGCTTCAAGCGGCGTTGTGCGCATGATCACTTTATTGATGAACACAAGCTTTTGCAGCCCTGCACAGTGTTTCTGGCTGCTGTGGTTCAAGAAGGAATAAATGTAAAGTTCTGCATTTGGGTAGGAAAAATCAGAAACCCGCTTATAAGATTGGGGATGCTTGCCTGGGTTGTAGTACTTGTGAAAAAAGATCTAGGCATTTTAGTAGGCAGTAAGTTCAACATGAGTCAGCAGTGTGACACGGAAGCCAAGAAGGTGAATGCAATTCTAGGCTGCATCAGCAGAAGTTTAGTATCAAGATCGCGAGAAGTAATGATACCACTGTAGCCCGCTTTAGTCAGACCCCAACTGGAAGACTCTGTCCAGTTCTGGGCACAGCAAATTAAGAGGATATTGCCAAACTAGTGTGGGTCCAGAGGAGGGTAACTGGTGAAGGGCCTAGAGCAGTGATTTTCAACCACTATGCCGTGGCACATTGGCGTGCCGCGTTAGTTTGGGGGAGGGTCATTGGCAAAGGCCAGCGGGTGGCGCAGCGGGTTAAACCGCTGAACTATAAGCTGTCGATCGAAAGGTCGGCAGTTCGATTCCCGCGACGGGGTGAGCTCTCGTTGTTTGGCCAGCTCCTGCCAACCTAGCAGTTCCAAAGCATGTCAATGCGAGTAGATAAATAGGTACCGCTTGAGGGAAGGTAAACAGCGCTCCGTGTTCCAGCTGCATGCTACACGCTGCGGCAAGGAGAGTCATGCCGGCCACATGACCACGGAGGTGTCTTCGGACAACGCTGGCTCTTCGGCTTTGAAATGGAGATGAGCACCACACCCTAGAGTCGGACACGACTGGACTTAATTGTCAGGGGATACCTTTACCTTTTTTACCATTAATTAGTAGTGCTATTGGGGGATGTGAGTCCCCCGCTAGCAGTGTCTTGTCTTACAGCCTTGTCAACTGTAACAAAACTGATGGTGTGTCTTGACAATTTTAGTGCCTTGTGAGCATGCCGCAAGATGAATATGGTTGAAAATCACTGGCCTAGAGACTATGTCCTATGAGGAGGAGCTGGGCATGTTTAGTTCAGCAATGGAATTGTCTGCCTCAGACAGTAGTGTAGTATGACTCTGTCATTGGAGGTCTTTAAGCAGAGGCTGGGTAGCCCTCTATCAGGGATGTTATAGTTGTGGACTGCCGCATTGGCAAGGCATTGGAATTGATGATCTTGTAGTCCCCTTCCAACTCTGATTCTATGTTTAAACAGAAAAATAGCTCTGGTTATTTCTAGGGCAAATCACCCGATTCCCCAGGTGAGACTTTCTCATTCCTATTCTGGGCCAGGCTTGCTCACAGCCTGAACAATGATCTATGGGCCCAATCCTATTCAACTTTCTAGCCCCGATGCAGCCACAATGTAGCCCCAAGGTAAGAGAACAAGCATTCCCTTACCTTGAGGAGGCCTCCATGACTCTTCCCCCCCAAAAAAAGGATGCAGCGCACGCCCCCTTGGCCCAACTGCATCAGTGCTGGAAAGTTGGATAAGATTGGTCCCTGATTGCCTTCAACTAATAAATGGTACAGAACTGGGGAAAAATAAGTAATGAAAAACACCATTTTAGAAAGAGGGGGGCAGGGACAACGATGAACAGCTCAAAGTAAACAGCTCAAATCAAGCCCTAAAGCAGTGGTTCCCAAACTGGGAGACGCAGCTCCCAGGGGAGCCTCGAAAACCAGCCAGGGGAGCCATGGAGTACCACAGAATCCTGTTGGAAAACAGTGCAATGCCAGTTGGCAGGAATCAACATAATGTAATGGGGAGCCATGGCCATGGCCAATGGTCGCCAATGGTCGCCATTGGTCAAGGGAGTCTCAGGTCGAAAAAGTGTGGGAAACACAGCCCTCTGTGTTTGCTGCCCCGGGGCCAAGTCTGATAAATTCTGGAAAGTATCAGGAAATAGATTCATCTTAGCCACTATGTTGTCCATAACCTTTTTTTTCCACACTGAAATGTCTGCTTTGGAGACTCCGCCTCCAGCATACCTAAACAAATGGCCATTAGCTAGTAAAGGTCTTCAAAACACAACCTTTGGCATATACACAGGCTTACCAGATCGTCGCCGGGACGGGAGCGGTCTACCCTTAAGGGGGCGTGGTGTGGGGGGGCCAGAACGCATTGCGTTCTGGCCCCCCCACGCCCCGCCCCCTTAGGGGTAGACCGCTCCCGTCCCGGCGACGATCTGGTAAGCCTGCATATACAAAACTAGAGACCACTTTCAAACTCTGCTCTGTTGTAGCTTAACTCCACATGCCAGTTGCTGACAAGTTGGGATAGGGGTGGACAAACCGTTCAAGAGCACTTGCCTTGTTTAGGGGCTTCTTGGCACCATGTGACCGGTCACTGTACAAAGTGTATCTTTGTTTTGATCCAGCCAGCCAGGCTCTTCTTATGGCAGAGTCTCTTCTGATTGGCTTTCCTGTTTATGAGACAATTTTCTAATCAGCTACATGAAGATTCATCAAAAGGAAGGCTCCTGATTTTGAAGGAGAACAGCTGGAGATCAGCTACATAAGGGAAGTTTATAAAGCTGGTAGTTGAAAAAACAAAGCAGAAGGGTGTTGTTGTTTTCTTATAATAATGAAAATCAGATATTCATTGCACAAAGCAAAGGTACGTTGTCAAAGACTGTTATCAATGCATTATTTATCAAAAGTTTTTTTCCACGTCCTGATTATGCCCTTATTATCACATTGTAAACGCTAATCAAACACTGATTTATGGATGTGAATGAGTCAGTACTCTTTTTTTAAAAAAAATAAAAATCCAGAGTTAGCAGCTCTGAAATTGGCTGGCAATTACCTACAAATTAAAATCTCCTGTTTGCAAAGCATCGCTGTTTGTAATCATCAGCCTGTTTCACAGCAATAATAAATTAAATTATCTGATGTTCCGGGAAGCAAGATGAGCAGGTCGAATCCTCACCAATTTTGCATCACTTTCAAGTAAGAAACTTTTGTTTTTCTCCTCTGATTTAAACTTTAGGCTGTTGGAAAATAATGTTGAATTAGATCATGGGTGGATCCTTCCACCATTAGGGCCTCTGCGTTCTTAAGAGTTGTGTGGAAGACAGGATCTTGGCAGCTGCAAGTGCTGACAGTGCTGCTAAAGCAGCTGCACCTGCTGAAATGCCCTCACCTATACAACCATTAAAGGGCCAGCAGCATTCATTCATTCATGGGGGAAAAGAGTTGAGTCTGGGGTTTTTTTTACTTGGGGTAAATGTTTTTTACTTTGGAAACTGTGCATGGGTGGGTTGGGGGAAAAAGAGTTGAGTCTGGGGGGTTTTTTGTACTTGGGATTTATGTTCTGGTGCATTTTGTTCATGAGTCTTATTGCTGTGTGTTTTAAAAGAGATCCTGGTATTTTTGTGCAATTTATGTAAATTAGCTAATTAAGCAGCCAAGCAGTAAGTGGCCAAGTGGCCCAAAAATGCTTTAAATCTTTTTTTCTTGAAACCCAGGGCCAAAAGGATACGTTTTATACGCCGATAAATACGGTAATGAACATGTCTAATGGCCACTGATGGGGAGAGTCCTAGGAGGGGAGGAGCCAAACAGCAGTAGGTTCCAGCTTGGCCAATAGAGGGGGACATGCTGTCTCCAGTGTTCCTCTGATGCAGCCAAGTGGAATATCTGCTGTCCTCATTAAAATGAGCTATTGTTGTTTTAAAGATGGTTGCCCCAATTGGGCCACACATTGGTAGAGGCAGCCTCCCACGTGTTTATCCTTACCCTACCTAAATAAGGAGCCACACACAATGGCATTCCCGGAGTGGTGCGGCACCATAAGTTGTGCAAGGTGCTGCACCGCACCTTGCAAACTGGTGTAATGCGCCCTTCCCACTCGCCACAGGAGCATTCTGGAGGCAAAGGTAATTTGCAGGCAACGGTTCAGCATGTTGCCTTCGCTGCTGGAATGGCTCCAGCGGCAAGTGGGAGGGATGCGTTACACTGGTTTGCAAGGCGTGCTGCAAGCGCCTTGCACTGCTTACGGTGCCAGACCCCCTCCAAGAATGCTACTGGCCAAACAAACAAGCAGGTGCCTCCATGTGTTTGTCTAGGCTAAAAAACCTGATCCATGACATGATCCATCACTCATACCTCTGATTGAACCTTCCTCTTCCTCTTCATGTGTTTGAATAGTTGGTTATTACAAACACTAACAGTGAGGCTTGGTCTCACAGTTAAGTTTAACTATATAATTATGATTAACCTGTTAGATTAAAAACTTGGGATATACATTTTATACATGTACAAAAATTAATAAATAGAAGAACATCTGAGAACATGTTTATTTTTCTTCATATAACAACATTGGTGATATGGGGTGTGATTCTTAACCTACTTAACTAGAGGAACCCTGTAGAGTTCGGTTCATCTTTTGGTGTGATTCAATAAAGACAATTCTTAGGTTTGTGTGTGTTTGAGGGTTTGCGTAGACTTTTCCATTTTCACTTCTGTCTCTCCACATCAATCAGTCAATCATGTGTAAAAATCAGGTGTCTCTCTCTGCTTCTGTCTTCCCTGTTTGTATTATTTCTTTTAAATTATTTCCATGGTTACATTAGCACCATTGCTTTGCCAATGAACGGCCACAAGCTGTGTTTGTGTAGCAACTTCCAAGTTTGTGCCAAACCACAATAACCATTTAACCAATAACTCTTTCCCTCCCTCTCCTTTTATTTAGAACCATTGTACGCATTCCCTCTATCGGTCTGCACTATATACTGTATATGGCGTTAATGGTGGGCAATTAGTAGTTAAATCCCCAATCGCTGATAACTTTGCATTGTTGTTTTTAGAGGTTAATATTGTGGAAATGATCAGCGATTTGAATGGAGGATGCTTTACATATTGTGTTAGATACTGCCTTTAGATAATAGCTTTCCCTGCCCATAGCTCTGTTGCAGGGGAGGCAGCCCCATTGTTTAGCATACACTGCCATCTACAGAACAAGTGACGCAGACTGAGAAAACCATATACCGTGCCTGCTGTTTTTACTACAGTACAAATGACATCTGTGGTCACAGCATGCGATGAACCTTCGCAGTCGGAGCATTTATCAGCTGCATAGTCATGGTCAATAAATGCTAAATTAGAATCTGTAAAGGGTGTTTGCCAGTGGACCTGTCTGCGTTCTGGAACTCTTTTCTTTACTGCCAGGAACCGGAATGAGAGCCATTAATTGTTTCCATGCACCCTGGGGCGTGACCTTACAGCTGTAACGATGTCTTTAATTGCACAAGTAGCCCCTTTATGGAGGGGGATCTGTGCTACACAGTCTCCATCGCTGAAGGCCCGTGTCGCTTCTGAGCAGCAAGGGGTGCAAGCGAAAAGTGCCAGTTCACACAGGAGTGCCATTCCCATCCTGCTCATGCTGGCGTTGAAGGGGATGTGGAGGGCAAATGCAGTTGGGGGTGCTTACCTTCAGCTTGTGCAGACAAGTGGCTCCTGAAATTGCTGCTTCTGGTATGCAAGAACTCCAGTCCAAGGGCCCCAGTGTAAACTGCTCTTAAACGGTTTCATTCTTATTCTTATTTTTATTCTTAATAATAATAATAATAATAATAATAGAAATGTTTGAATAATTCCAGGAGATGCCAGAGTTGACAGAAAAGAACTGGGAAAAAATGACAAAATATCGAGACCTGGCAATTGAAATCTCACGGCTATGGACAAAACATACGAAGGTGGTCCCCATTGTCATTGGGGCGCTTGGAACAATCTAGAAAAAAAATGGGAATTATTTTAATGCAGCTACAATGTACTGAGGTAACACCATTGGAATTGCAAACAATGGCGCTTTTAGGAACATCTTACATATTGCATCGATCCCTAGTTGATAACTTCGGTTTCAGGTCGAAACTTGTATCCACTATTTAGCACCAGTAAGTGACACTTACTGTGTTCTTTGAGGTTTTGAATAAATAATAATAATAATAATATTAACTCCCATATGACTACTTCCCAATCAGCTGAGGGGTAGCTGCAAGTAAATGAGCCAGCCAGCCCTTCCAGGTTTCCTTGCCTGTAGGGAACGAGCCTTCCGCGTTCCAAACTGAGCTAATTCCTATACAGGGCCGGCCTTATATGAGGTGACCTGAGGTGGTTGTCTCAAATGGTGAACTTTCAAGGAATGGGAAATATGGCGGCTGCCACCTCCCCCCCCCCTTTGCGTCTTGCCTTGCCTGCCTGCCGCTGTCTCATCTGCAGCACAAAAAAAAAGACCCCTCCAGGTTTTTCCAGGCACATTGTGCTGTAGTTGAGAGGGAGAAGAGAATGGTGGGCTCCATAGCAGATTGGTATCTATCGCAACAGAAGCAGATTGGTGGTCTAGATGTGATTGTCAACGCTGGATGCTAACTACAGTTCTTTTTCTTTTTCCGGTTTGCTTCGTGTGTGTGTGTTGTGATTTTCTTAATCACAATTAAACCAGAAAAGGGAACAGAATTAAGTAGGGGTTGCGGGAGTGTTTTAGGATAATTGTGTTGTGGTAATCGCCAGTATTTCCATCTTTAAGTAAAGTAGTTTGGAACTGCTTAAGCGTGGCAATTCCTGCAGCCCATGATTAGATAAATGGCTGCAAATGGTAATTGTAGCCGATGAATGATTGATGGTGGCTTTATATATTTGCTGCTGTAGACCCTTGTCAACGATTCCGTTCCCAGCAAGGGCGGAAGCCTGCAGGCAACCAGCTGACAGCGCAACAATCGGAATTCACAGCACCAGCCTTTGAGCAGCATCTGGGGTGTGGAAGGCAGCCCCGGGATATGCTCAGGGAGAATCTTGATTAATTGATGACGTTTGCCATTGAAGTCAAGGTGTTCGGGACCTGATCGCGTCAAGATAAATGTTAAGCCTCACAGGAGCCGGGAAATCATATTGGCAGGAGGCCCCCAAGAGCAGGAGGCAGGTGACTTTTGAAAATTCACATAGAGACATTATTAAACATGGTGGAATTTAATAACCTGCATATGCACTTGGTCAACAGGACGATCTGGCGCTTGCTTGCTTGCCTATCTGTCTGGAAATTTTGCCAGTCTGTTACTCTAGCACAGAGAGAGGAGGATTTAAGAATCATAGGGCATATTTACACCACGTACATCAACTGATTTAATAGTGTTCTCCGTCTCTCCAGGGAAACATGGGAGCTTTAGTTCTGTATGGAGTCAGCATCTTCAACAACCTACAATTCCCTGCATTCTTTCCAAAAAAACATGACAGTTAAACTGCTTTAAAACTGATACCAGTTCTGAAGGACAGATATGCCCAAAGTGCCTTGGAGCTGAAAGAATCCAGTGAATCTTCTAGTCTTCTTTTTCCTTGAGGCAGGTTTCCCTATAACTCGCACAGCCTATTGGGGACACGCGGTATTTTGTGAGCACGATGCTGATCATTTTGCGTGCATGCCACATGCATGACTACGCACAAAGGCCTGCCACATTTTATGAAGACCTAAATGTTATCTGCAGTAAGAACACAAAAACAAACAAACAAAAGCTTTGTGTCTACATTTAAAAAAGCATTACATTATGCATAATTTATTCTGCTGTTTTTTATGCTATTTTTTGATTTTTAAAAATCTTCTAGGCGGTAAACAGCAAATTTAAAATGCCCATAACAATAGGAGTGAAAACCCAAACTCAGCGGCATTCAATGATCAGTAGTTAAAGATTCCTGCTGCCAAATCTTAGAGAAAAAGGAAACATTGTTATAGGCCTCTACCAATAAGATACAATGAGAGCTAACATGATGTACAGCTATCAGCGCAATCCTGTGTAACTTTGCACCGGTGTAACAGTAGATGCACTGGTGTAAGTGCACTTATGCCAGTGTAATTGCACTTACACCGGTGCATCTGCTGTTACACTGGTGCACGGTTATACAGAATTGCGCTGTGAATCTTGCACTTCCGTCTGGTTTAGGGACCAGAGCATGGATGAATGTCATAAATGGATGAATGTCAAAACATAGCCTTAATTAGCTTGCAAGTTTATTTGGGCCAGCGAAAAATGTAAATAACTAACTACCGTATTTCTTCGAGTCTAAGGCACCATCGATTCTAAGGCGCATCTTAATTTCAGGAACACCAGCAGGAAAAAAAAAAACACCATCGATTGCAAGACACACCTCCTTCCTGCTCAGCGCCAACTCTCCCCAGCTTGCCTGCCACGGCGATCCGATTTTTACAGCGCCATTTTGCCCCCTCTGCTCAGCTGCGAGCTCTCTCTTCCTAAACCTGAGAGCTTGCCCTAGCATGCCCCGTGCTGCAGCTGACGATCTCCTCACTGCCTTTGAGCAGTGCCTTTGTGATCCGCCAGAAAATGCAATTTCCTTACTTACCAGGGCTTGGGGGAGCTTCAGGGAGGCCTGTGCGACCCTCTGCAGGCCTCCCCGATCTTCAGTTCGGTGAAAAACAGTGATTTTCGGCCATTTCCAGTTTTCGCGAAAACCGGTAAGTAAGGAAATTGCATTTTGGGGTGCTTTTGGAGACCTTTGATTCTAAGACGCACCCCATTTTTGGAAATGCTTAATTGGGAAAAAAACATGCGTCTTAGAATTGAAGAAATACGGCATATAACACATGCAAATGCGTAAGAAACCTAAATAAACAGAAACACATAAATAAAAGAAAAATAAACATAAGAATGTCAATGAACATTATGGAAGGTTGGATGAAATCGGACGAAAGAGGAAAGCACGTGGACAAAATTTGAAACGTGGTTATACAGCTGTACCCTCAAATCTGCTTATCTGTGGTTTGCCGCAGGCCCCCCCCCACGCCCATTATCTTTGTTTATCTTCATAGGGCTGGTACCAAGTCAGCGTGTTCCTTGCTTGAACAAAACGCTATAAGCAGCATATGCTTCATCGCTATAAGCATTCTGCTTATAGAGATGAAGCAGGCAAACAGCCTGAATGCTAGAGAGGCTCCATTAACAGGAAGCTTCCAGCATAAGCATGCTGCTTATAGCATTTTGTTCAAGCAAGAAACACACTGATTTGGCGGCAGCTCTATGAAGATAAACAAAGGTAATGGGTGCGGGGATAGGATTCACTCTTTTCCACAGTTTCATTTAACCACAGTGAGAGCTGGAACCTATCCCCCTGAAAACGGCTGAAAGAGCAAAGCAATAAAAGACAAGATATCGCTGTTAGTAAGCAGAGGGGAGACCTAGTGTCGAATGCCCACTAACATTTTGTGCCACAGCATCATGCTGTTGACTCACGGACAGTGAAGCAACTGCCACCATTCCAATTGTTGTTTCATTCTCTCTCTCGTCTGTGTGCTAGTATTTCTGATTTTGCTTACATCATTCACACATTAATGGGTTGATGCTGGTGAGCACTGAAAGGAAGCGAACATCCTACATTTAAATCGAAGTGATTTTGTCAAGTTGAGGCTATTGTTTGAACTATTTTGGGGAAATCCTGCTAGGTTAAGAAAATGGGCGGCGTGCAGCAGGAGGCAGGTACATTTCAAAATCATTGTTCAATGAGACATTATGTTGAGAGCTGAAAATGCTAGTGAGTTTTGCCTTCCTTTTGTCGGTTGCCCGATGCCCTCTTTAGCAGTGAATATTTAATATTTCAGTGAATATATTCAGCAGTGAATATAAGTAGGTTTCATGTATAATGGGGATTGCATTCCAGTCGACTTGAAAGTGTATTGGAATGTCATATTTTCTTTATATTTGTGTGCTCAAGATAACCTTTCCACATTTGCCTGGAAAGCTTTCGTAAGAAGAACACACTGTAAGAAAAGAACACAGATCTGGAAAAACAAACCAACCAAAAACAGGATTTTGCTCTGAAATGTTTTAATTTGCTGCAGTGGCCCTCTTTCGCTCTTACACGGCAGCCTTGATGCCTGGGAAGGAAATGTGCTGATGTATTCTCTGGGTTCCCGGTCTTGTGTTTGTGCAAGGTTCCTTCTAGCCCACCTTTTTGGCCTGCTTCCCACATTACATGGCAGCACACCCATGTTTACTGCTGAGTGCACTTTTAACAGAGAGTTGCAGCCATTCCAGGCTCCCTGATGGGTGTGCTTGTATGAGGTACGTGTGGTTGCTGCACTCACACTTTGCATTTTTAGGTGTACGCTCACAGAAGTGGGTAGACTTTAGGCTTCCAGGAGCTCTTTTTTGGTTGTGTTTTGCCAGAGCCTTGGATATTATCGCCACAAAATTAAGGCACCTTGGGGAGGCAGAGCATTTCTCAGAATGGTGGCTTGGAGAAGCGAAGGCAGTAGTGAAATGGCAACCGCTACAATAACTGACATTTTAGAGTTGTTTTTACACAAGCACACGAAAGGCAGAAGTGCACTCTTCTCGATATTCTGTCTGCTCTCCAAACATGAGCACAGCTGGGGTTTGGACCTGGGATCCCAGGAGCTGAGGAGGACACAAGAAAGAAAAAGGTTGGGGATACTTTTGATCACCATCAGAGCCACTAATAGCTCTCCCTGCCCAACGTCAAACATCTTAGACATACAACGAAAAAATCTGGTGTGTGAAGCAGTCCTTGGATGAAAATGGACTGGGAGCTCCGTTTGCTGGCCAAGCACAGGAGTACCACTTCGTTTTCTATCTTCATTTGGTTAAGTGGGTCTTTGAGTAATTATCAAGCAGAGTATCGGCCACATGAAGGCAAAGTGCATTGAATTGAGGATAAGTTAGAGGCATTCATCTAAACTCGTCCTACATCTGGAGAGGAAAGGTGTCTTGTGTATGCTTTCAAGTATTCTACCAGCCTCCAAATCCTCCAATTTGCTGTGTCAAAAAATGTCCAAACAGATGGCTTTGAAATTTAGAGGAATGGAGGAAGGAACTATTTGGGTGTTTTCTCCCTGAGCAGTCTATTGTTATGGTCTGGTATTGAAATTATTTGAAAATGAGGCCAGAAAGGATCTCTGGGCTCGTTATGACTGCTAATTGCAGGAGTTTTTCCATAATCCCAGCTCACTTGTATCTGCACACTTTAGCTTACAAATGTCTTGTACCCTGACTTAGTCCTGCTTTCCATTTCCTTATACAAACATCTGCAAATCTGTCTTTCAAGTCACCCATGTACTTTGTTCCCCAAGCTGCCCTAACAACAACAAAAAAGATTATTTTAGAATAGAAGAAATGCAGTGCTAAAAAAATACATGTACTAATAGAGGTATTTTTGTTTGAGGCTCTCCAAAGTCTCCCAACATGTGGCCTTCCACCTCGCTCCCAAGACGTATCTATTGTATACTGTTGTTGTGTTATTGTGTGAGATTGATCAAATGTGCAAACAAACTGGTAGGCACCACAAGGCTTAGAGGAGCTGCTTTAGTTCAGTGATGGAGCATATGCTTTGCATTGCAGAAGGATCCCAGTTCAATCCAGCATTTGGAGAGCACTTGGAAAGACCCCAGTCTTAAATCCTAGAGAGCTACTGCCAAGCAGCGTAGATAATAACTGACCCATATAAACCAATTAGCAACTCAGTAGAAGACAACGTATCTTCATAAATCTTAAGGCCTTTTCTCACAGTATACATATACAGACGTCCCCCATATTCGCGGAATTGATACCCATGGTTTCAGTTATCCGCAATTCCCCGCAGTCTGAAAATATTAAATGGAGAATTCAAGAGGGAGAGATGAGTCATGAGAGATGACAAAGAGGGATGAGTCATGAGCGTGACGGAGTGGAAAGGTTTCAAATTGAGCGCCATTGTACAAGTATGTACAATGTATTTTATTATTACCATATTGTCCTGAGTATAAGACGCATCTGATTATAAGACGCACCCTTAAAGTTTGGTGCTATTAAAAATATTAATTAAATCACTGGCATTAAATTGCAACAGCCTGATTATAAGATGCACCCCTAGTTTAAAAACTTAAATTAGGAGAAAAAAGTGAGTCTTATACTCAGACCGATACGGTATTTGGTAATGTCTTATTGTGGGCAATTATCAAGTAATGTAAACGAAATGTGAACATACGTAAACAAAAAACAACTTATATATAGGGTTCACTACTATCCGCGGTTTCAGGTATCCGCAGTAGGTCTTTGAATGTATCACCCGTGGATATGGGAGGACGCCTGTACATATTTATTTACGCATGTAAGTCTATCCCTTTCATCTGTGTAGCTTCAGCCCTTGGCTCTGTGGTTTGGCCATGCCAGAGTGTGACACTAGAATGACACAATCCCAAAAGCTGGTCTTTTTATATATATTGATTTGTTTTGTTATGGTGTTATTGATACTGTGTGTTGTTTTATTGATATTGTTAGTTGCTGTGAGCACCTGCCAGTATTTGCTGCAAATGGATCATGGGGAAGGGGGTGTTATTTCACCTAATAATGGGTCTCCCATGCCTGAGGGGCATCCAAAATGGACTTGAGTAGTAGCCTGCTGTAGGAATTTTGAGAAATATTGGCAGATTTTCTGTTCACCTTCTAGAACACAATCAGAATTGTGTTTCTGCATAAAATGCACTAGATCTTCGTAATATTCCACCATGGTCACTGATAACTCGGATCCAGCAGCATAGCTGCCATTGGGGAGGGGGGCCACCACAGAGGAGTGATATGCATGGTCTACTCACAAAAAATGACCACGGAGCCAGTTTTCGGCACAAAGTGAACCCTCCCACCCTCACTTTCGTTAGGCTCCAGATGGAGCCTTTCCAGAAGCGAGGAGAAGGCGCTACGCAGGGTGGCGCATTGTCACCCTGCCTCAGGAAACGAGGGGATAGTGACACCACTGCTCAGATCCTGATAACTGACAGATCAGTCTGTCAGATTGAATGTATAACTACACTGTACGCAGTTTGAGATTGACTGAAAGTCATCTATGCTCTGTGTGTGTGTGTGTGTGTGTGTGTGTGTGTGTGTGTGTGTGTGTGTGTGTGTGTGTGTGTGTGGCCAGTTGTCGGTTCATCTCACATTCTCTTTCTTTTTGTTGCAGTTTAGTGTGAAACTCGCCCCCACCCCGGTCAAGTGTTTGACTTGGTAGAGCTTTCAAAAACATGGCCTCCCAAACCTGCAATCTGAAACAGCACAGTCCAGAATTTTACCACCTCCATCTATTTACCTATGTTCTCTAATATGCAAATCCGCATTCATTTGCTCTAGGTTTCTCATTTCAGGGACACAACACTCCTGCCGAGAGTGCGCTCTAACTCTTGGTTAATCAGCGCATGCCTAGCCGCTCTTTTTAATGTTCTCTACTCTCTGCGTGCATCTGGGCTCACTGCTTGGGCAAACTCAGATGCCATTAATCTCTCCTTTAGAATAATAATACAAAATTGACCATAAAGTCTGGTTCTAAACATAGTAGACAATCCACAATTTTTATAGAGAATAACCTTTTTTTATGAAATGTTCCCTGTAATTAAACATCATAACTCTGCTTTATATGTATTTAATAGGCGTAGTTATGTTTACCTACCACTTCTTGTGAGGACCTTTGGAGCTCAATTAGTCTTTATAAACTGCATTCGGGTCTTGGGGTAGAAAGCAGCGCTACAAACCGGAACAGTTAGTTATATTAGCATTTTATTAATCAGTCCTGCGGATGGGGTGGAATTTCATTGCTCTAAAATACTCTTCAGTGATTCTGTTAGAATGCGTTTTATTTTCCCCACATACTTTGATTTCTCTGAGGGCTGCTGGGTGTTTGTTTGTTTGTTGCCATCAATATGATATGCCTTTTGGAAAGCTAAAAGCATGTGGCTTAAAATAACTTTTAATGTGCGCTAAGTAGGTTGATCGTTAATTGTCTCTTGCTTGCACAAGCTATTGAAATAAAACCTGAGTCATTTGAACCCGCTATAAAATCATGACCAGGAATAAATAAGAATATTCTCTCTCTCTCTCTCTCTCTCTCTCTCTCTCTCTCTCTCTCTCTCTCTCTCTCTCAGTGACTGTCAAAAGCACACAGAACTAGGGGTAATCAGTGAAAATTGTGGGAGACATTGCATTATGTTGTGTTTTCCTACCCTCTTTGAAAAGAAGGGAGAGCGTTGAACTAGAGCTCACACTTGAAGGCCAGAAAGGTGTCTGGAACATGCACGCCAACTTTCATTCCAATATCTCACTTTTCAAGGTAGACATTGCCTATATATACATTATATTCTGCATTTTTCTCCCCCCACACTTTTGATAAAATTGTATAGTTGGGCTGTTATTCAAAACGTGGTATTCAAAACTTGAACAGGGTGCATGGAATGTCACTCCAATACATTAATGTTCAGTGGAGTTTCTGTATTGCAAATAAGGCCAAGTGCGCAAGGTGAACCTGCCCAGCAAACAAACTACTGGAGGATTGGCCTGTCAGTGGCTGTTTACTAAATAAACCTAGCAAGGTCAATAGTGTCCGTAAATACCTAAAGAGGGACAATTGCTATCTGCAGTGTGCTAGCCATTGCCAGGATTTGTTGAGACCAAACTCCACCATGTCAAGTTGGCGGATTAATTCCAATTCGGTGACATCATATTAAAGTCTTCCTTTGAAACTTGGGGTGGGGGGTGGGGATGGGATGTCTGGTGACTAATACAAAATGCCCTGGAAGATTGAAGTGCTTCCCCAGTAGCCTCTGAGTGTTACCCTTTGTATGTCCAATTTTTGAGATCTGTTTGGTCTGTGTAAATGGCAGAAGGGCATTGTTGGGCTGGCGATGGCACTTTAGATAATTTGATGGTCAATTAACCTTTGGTGGTATGACTCAGGTTCTGTGGCCCTGTGATTGAGTTGCCCGAGCAACTTGGAAGCTGGCACCAGAGATCATTGCAGGTGGTTTATTATTATTGATGTTACATCTCTATTAGGTGGCCCATTTTTGCTGGTCAGTAGCTGTTTCAGTTTGGGGCCTATTGTATTGGGATGCAAAGACTAGTACCCAAGGCCTGTGAGAGGAAAGGACCACCTTCCACAGCAGGAAATACATCCTGGATGATGCTCTGGAAAGATTTTTAAGTGAGAGCTGTAGATTGGGACAATTGGCCTTCTGTTGGTTTTTCTGCTGGGCCTGTCATAAGAACATAAGAAGAGCCTTGCTGGATCAAAGGCCCATCTAGTCCAGCTTCCTGTATCTCACAATGGCCCCATCAGATGCCTCAGGGAGCACAGTTGGAGCATAGTTAGTGTCTTTTCAGTGCCCTTCTGGCCTCACCAATCTGGGTGTTTTTTTTTTTTCACTTCCTGGGATTATTGTCATTTTAAGACCTCCTACAGCAAATCTGGTAGGTGTTGATAGCTATCAGAATGACTTACAGCCCAATCCTTACTAACTTTCCAGCGTCAATGCAGCCCCAAGGAAAGGGAACAAAGATTCCCTTACCTTGAAGAGGCCTCTGTGACTCCCCCCCCCACCGAATACAATGTGCACCCCATTAGCACAGCTGCATTGGTGCTAGAAAGTTGGTTAGGATTGGGCTGATAGGAAGTGTTGTTACATTGTGGGGCTTAGCTTGTCTGGGAGCAGGGGAGACCCTGGCCAGTCAATTGCCAAAGCATCACGGACAGCTGGAAGGGGCACAGCCTACCTCCCAGCAAGGACATGCCAAGCACCTGCCAGCTAGTCTTGGGGTCATTGCCGTATTCTGGAAGTGTGTGTGGCATATTTAGTTAAACTCCATTTCCTTGCCTTTTTTTTAATATAGCATTTTAAATGTTTGCGTGGGGCACTCCGAACCTTACGGATAGAGAAAAGATATAAATTGAGTACATAAATAACTGTTTCTTCCTAGCCCAACCATTGTTTTGAATGCGCTGTTCTTATTTGTTTCATATTTGTTGCTCTCTCTCTCTCTCTCTCTCTCTCTCTCTCTCTCTCTCTCTCTCTCTCTCTCTCTCTGTGTGTGTGTGTGTGTTTTCCCCCTCCTTGGGTTTGTATGCATTTCACAAAGATGCTCTGTCATTATATGCTCTGCAGTTTTCCTTCTCAGTCGTGCTGTCTTGCTATACAGATGGCTCCATCGCGGTCACATCCAGGCACAAACACATTTATCTTGCCCATCCTATTGGTTCCGCTTTTCAGTCCATCTGGGCTTCTCATTTCCTCCTTTAAAAGGAAGCAAACAAACAACATGCCAGAAAAACCATACTGCATATCTTATTGAATGTGTTCAGAGTGATCAGGTTTGGTATTTTAAGGCAAGTCCCTCCTGTTCTGCGTAGATCTACAGATACTGTGCCTTCTCCCCCTACAGTTAAACTCCATTAAGAGATTCTTCACTGTGTTTCAGGCAGATGGCACAACCAGTAGGTCAAAAATAATAACTCCAATGTTTTGTGTGTTTAGTTTATATAGCAAAGTACAAGACAGTGCAGTACAAGGTGAGCATTAATTGTCACTGTCTAAATTGCAGAAGTGAAAAATTCAGGGTTTTTTTTTTGGGGGGGGGGTTAAAACTATAGATAAAACTATACCAAATGTATGGGTATCACAAAGACATGATTTTACAGCTCAATCTTATGGGCTCTTCACGCTGGCAGAACGCTAGTTCTGCCAGCGTTGACTGCCTTACGGCAGTCGCAAAAGTGCTTCTGGCAACACGTGAAGTAGTGCGCTGCAGGAGCAGCAGCAGGAAGGCTGGAGCCTTCCCCGCGTGTCGGCGAATCGCCAGCTACCCGCCGAGGAAGGTAAGGTGGCGGGGAGAGGGAGGAAAGACGACGAAACTGGATTGGGAGGGGGAGGAACGGGGGCAGAGATGGGAGGGGGTGGATCCAGTGGCGACAGCGCACGCCAGATCCTATCCCATCTGTGAGTAGCCTCCCTGCCCCCTTTCTCTCCTCGGACTTTCTCTCCTCACTGGCTTTAATTAGGTCCCCCTTGAGCTTTTGCTGTTGACAGGTGTCATGTGGGCCGGATAGGCAGTTATCACGTGTTGGCATCCATTCTGAGGTTAATAAGGCCAGGGAGTGAGGCAGGACTGCTCAGATGATGGTTACCCGGCTCAGTGAGGCTGACTGGCAAGCCTTCTGGCTGGAATATGCGCACATCTCCGCTTGGCTTGCCTGCACAGCTGTGCGCTATCCAGCTGCCTCGACCCTTTGGGGTTGATGATGATAGGCTCGTTTGGGCTCTGACTGAGTGCAGCTTTGAGTCAGGTGGCAACAACCGTTGTTACCCGGGGGAGAGGCATGGTCTTCCCCGTTCCCCCAACCAGATGCCCGCATACTGGGGGGTTGGAGTAGTCCCTGCTGCTTTTGATGTTGTATTTCTAAAGAATTAATATATCCCCCCTCCCCATTTACCCAAGCCACTGTCTTGCGTATTTATTGGGGTGAGAGTGTAATGAGAATTTCATTTTCCAGGCTTTGCAGCAGCAATGGATATATCTGACCATGCTCACACCTCAGACCTCATTACACGGCTCAGACCAAGTTTTTTTTTAAGAGTTCTCTGAGAAAGCTTAGAAAAAGCAAAGCAATTATGAGACAAGTGGGATGAGTTCAACACTCTCTACATAAGCTCAGCAGTTTTTTTACAACAGGTGGTTAAAATATGCTGAAGACTAAATGGGGCTAATTCCTCATCTGTCATTAAGCTACATACATTTTAATATCTATGAAATGTTAAAGTGAGACGGTGTCAGAAATATTTATTCCCTTGTTTTGTGACTAGCTAGTAGGCTTTCTGTCATGTCCAACAGCTATTAAGAGCACATTTAAATACTTCTCATTAAAAGGCAAAGATTTTCAGGCAAACTACAAACCACTCTGCAATAAATGTATGAAGGATTGGCCTATCAAAGAATATTGGCTATGATAGGTACATAGAACCTGAACGTTCAGGAGCAATATAACTTCAACAGCCCAATCCTAACCTCCCCCCCCCCCCGGTGCAACCATGCCAAAAATCGGTGTGCTATATCCAGCGGGGGAGGGGGGAGTCTTCAGAGGGGAAAGGGGATTTAAATCACCTTACCCCTGCTTAAACTTCCCACTCCACAATGGGTCTCCTCAGGCCTGCACTAGCGATTTTGCTAGCCCAAGTCCGAGGAGAGAGGGGGATAAGTTCTACTCACAGAGGGGATAAGATCTGGCATGCACCATCGCTGCCGGATAACCCTTTTCTGCAGTCTCTCCACCCCCTTTATGCCCTCCTCACAGCCCAGTTTCACCCCTCCCTGACCCTGTTCCACCCTCCCCCCACCGCCTCATCTGCCGGCTTACATGCTCCAGTGGGTGGCAGGAAAGCCAACAATGTGCGCAGGAAGAACCCAGCTATTCAGTGCTGCCAGCTTTACGGCACTTTTTCAGCAGTCGTTACCAGCAGAACACCTGTTCTGCTGGCGGCTCCAGACCATTCAATTGGGCTGTGAGTATCGGATGCTGAGTATTGGACAAACATTAGGAGCAGCGGAGGAGGGCATCATTCTTGTGACCTTGAAGAAATATCAGGCAGGCTAGACTTTGAAAAAGAATTAACATTTGTAATAATTCTCCCCCTCAAGTGTGATGGAGTGACCGCAAACTAAAACGTAACTCAGGCACCGCAGACCCCCTAAAAGGAAAGAGAAGGGAATGAAACCCAGGACGCACCGGAGACAATATATAAAGCACAAACAGTGAGCAGCATCAAGTTAGCGACACATACTGACGTGCAAAACAGAATACGAGAGAGGTGAGGAACACCGAGCTGTGACATGAAAGAGGGCACCCCACAGCACAGGGGACTCTCCATTGTCGCTCCTCATTTGCGGATGTACCTCTTGTAAGCAGAGGACTGCCAATGGTCTATATCCGCTGAATGACGTCTGCAGCCAGGCCAAAGGAGGCCGCCACTGTGGCTGCCCCAATCCTCAGGGAGTGGAGGCCAAAATCACTGGGCAAAAGACCTAACGCCACCAGCGCCCTAGAGAACAGGGCCTAGAGAACAGGAAATTGGAATAGGGTGAGTGGAGACCCATCCAGGTGCTGGAATAATGCACCTACTGGTGCAGGTGACACAGCATAATACTGAAGTCGCCTGACTCACTTTCATAGAGGGTGCAACCAAAATAATTCCCTCCAGTAGAGAATGGAGAAGCCCTCTGGCCTGGGGGGCGGGAGAACTGTGTGCCAATCAGATCTGCCACCTGTACAGTAGCGTAGCTTGGGTGCAGTGCAATAAGTGCTGCATGGCGCTGCAAGGTGGCCCCTCCCACTCGTCGTCAGAGCCATTCTGGGCAGCGAAAGCAACGCACAGGAAGCTCCATTTGGTTTGATGAGGTCCTGCGTTGCTGCCTTCGCTGCCTGGAATGGCTCTGATGGCAAGTGGGAGGGACTACCTTGCAGCACTGTGCAACACTTACCGCGATGCCACCCCCCAGCTACGCTACTGCACCTGTGCAAGCAATTGCTGCATCAGGACAGGTGTGCAAAAACTCCGCCCCATGAATTGTGCATTATGACATTCACTCCTACAAGGCAACACAGTTACTTCTCAACCAATTGGGCCAGTTGTAGAAGGGCTTGTATACATAAGCAGATTTTTTTTTAACAAGACATTCCTGCCAGCCACTGCAGGAATGATGATAAAACTGTTTTGCTGAATGTTAAATATATGAGAATGCGAGGCAAAGCACAACAGCTTGGATTGCCTTCTGTTTCCTTTTCTGTTTATTTTGCTTATGATTTCCCAGCCCTTCATTCTTAATTTAATAACTGTGCATTCACTTCTGTGTTACTAACCTGCCTCTTGTGATTGTGTTCTAAAGCTCCTTTTTTGCAGCTACTGATCTCCACATTCCCTCGACTCCAGTGTGAGACAGTAGAGGAGGATTGAAAGGAAATTGAAAAGCATATCAGAGAGGTTCTTGAATGCTGAATGTGGATTGATTGATTGATTGATTGATTGATTGATTGATTGATTGATTGATTGATTTATACATACATACATACATACATACATACATACAGCGCCATCAGTATACATGGCACCCTACAGGTGACACAGGGAAAAGTAGACAGGTCTCTGTCCCAAAGACCAGACAATATGAAATAGATAACAAGGAAAACAACTGAGGGAGGAGAGGAATGGAAAGGCACAGGTAGGAGGCATGAAAGTGGGCAAATGCAGTTAGACCCGCAATTCTCAACCAGTGGTACTAGTACCACCAGTGGTACTTGGACAGACTGCTGGTGGTACTCAGACCTCCTGCCTTTGGCCAAGCCTCTTGGGAATGCTGAGAAGGGTCTTCCCACCCTCCCAGAGCCTCCTACCTTTGTGGAGGCCTACCTGGCCTCCAAAAACTTGAAAACCCCAAAGTAACTGGCGATGATGTCATCGCCAATCACTTCCAGTGGTATGCAAGAGGAGAGTGGCGCCAGAGGTGGTACTCAGCCGGGAAGGGGTTGAGAACCCCTGAGTTAGATGTTCTTAAAACTTGGTTACAGTTGAGAATTATGGGGATACCCCAAAAGTCATGCAGGAAAGGTGGGCTTTGACGAAAAGCTTGAAGGAAGAGAGACAAGGGCCGGGGTACCACGTACACGTGCAGAAAGGGAGAAGTGGTTGAATTCTGATAGAAAGAGAACTTCAGACAGAAAAAAATACTTGATGCTTTCATGAATTTGCTGACAAGAGCGTAGAAACATGAAACTAAGTGTGCTTAAATAGCCAAGAATTAGATTGACTAATTTGTTAGTACATTAGTTGTGGAATTCCCTGCTGAAATTTCCAGGCATTAGTGGGACAATTTTAAAGGAGGTGCCTAGTCAGCATCGTCTGTACATCTTTTGAGTGTTATTGGGGCTTTTTTGCTCTTTACGTTCTGCTACTGAAACAGGGAACACCTATTCAACAGTTAGCCATACTCCATCCTGGCATCCTGATGGGTATTTGTGTAAAGATGTTTGTCTCCATTTGTAGTTCAGATTTTACCTTTTCAAGTGTACACTTAAAACATTTTCGGTCTACACTTTAAAGAAAAATGCAATGTTTGAATTGGTCCTTCGAAACCTCAGAATTGAATTTCTTCAATCTGCAAGACAGACCACGATTTTCCAAACTATGAAACGTACTTGTTTAAACTCCATATAATTTTTAAGGGTCCATAATGAAATCTAAACTACTCTAAAAAATCTAATTATCTTGAGTGAACGTTTTGTTAGCGACAGTACTCGATGCAGGGATAAACCTTTGCAGATAATTGGCTGAATCGCCGTGATTCTCCCAGCGTTTTATATAAAATGGATGTTCCATTAAATCTATAAAATATTTTGTAATGTGTTCACTTTCAAACAGTTCTTCTAATTAAGATTCAGTGTGTAGCTTGCCTTGTCTTTTGGGTGTTTCCAAAATATCAAGGAGTCCTTGTTCCTTGGAAAGGAAGAGTCAGTTCAAATACTCGTAAACATTTGTGTACTGAACAGGTAATACAACTGCCCCCATTCAGCCAGCCTCTGAACTTGCCTTCATGTGCTGACATATCAAAAGAGCCCCAAAAGAGGGTTTCATCCTAAGGCAGTTATGCCCAGCTGTAGGGTTTTTCTTGAGCCTACAATGGATACTTGAGAGATTCCCCTAAAGGAGGCCTGCACAGCCCAGTGCATGTTGGCATCATGAACACATTGTTGGCTAGAGAAGTGTTCTGTGGCATATGTGTGCATTCATGCAGATGTGGGAAATGCCAGGGATGTGGATCAAGTCTCTGACTCCAAGTCTTGAGTCAAGTCCCAAGTCTCTGGGTCCAAGTCTCAATTCAAGTCCTAAGTCATTGCCCCCAACTCGCAAGTCTTTGGTTGCGAGTCGCAAGTTCCTATCTATTTAATGGGGAAAATGGGGTTAAACCTGAATAAAATTCAACTTGTCGTAGAAGGCTCCAAGACTCGAGTTGAGTCTTTCGAGTCTTTTACAATCACTGAGTCAAGTCCGAGAAGTCATTGACGTGACTTGAGTCTGACTTGAGTCCGAGTAAATAGACTCAAGTCTACATCACTGGGAAATGCACAATCTTTACTTTTCAGAATTGGGTAGGAACACTTGTATCGATCCAATGTTCACTTATTGAGGCGAATGTTCGCATATTGCAACCTCATGGTGGCGATGAAATGCATTTGGAGGTGGGGGGCAGGCAGGTGGGAACCAATTTCCCACCACATATTCGACGTACACATATTTATGTGTTTTTGTTTTTAAACAGAGATAAATATTTTTTTTAAAAAATTCCAGGGAATGGTAGGAGTACGACCTTAGTGATACAGTAAAAATCTCCTTTGTTCCTCAACTGGATCCTAGAACCAACCATGATTTGGGGCACCTTTACTGGGTCATGAATTGTCAGCCGTTTTGACTTTCTGCCTCAGTAGGTCACTCTTGTGGGATCCTTCTCGCGACAAACATCCCTCAAAATGTCTGCCCAGGAACAGCGTGCTGTCAAAAACATTTTAGAGCAATTGTGTCGAATGTTCCAGTAAATAATTCATATACCAAGATATTGGAGTTACTGCTGCCACCTGTTTCCCCATTATCTGGTTGATTGGTTGGTTTTCAATTTTAGTCTAATTGAATCCCAGAAGCTCAAGATGAGTTACAGCAATTGTACACAGATGGTGAAGGTTCTTGCCACAGAGGCCTCACAGTCTAGGGGTGTGTTCACATATGAGGCTCAATGTAGCTCTTCCTTCTATGACATTTGTAATACAGGCATCAAGCCAACATTGGCCAGAATGTCCATCCACATTACAAATGCCTCTCCTCTGCTTTCTCTCCCACATGAATAATGATCAGTCTTTAACAGAGGGAAAGGAGCTTAAAGGTGATTTAAACCTGAGAAATGGAAACACCCCCTAGACTTGGAAACACACACAGTAGCTCCTCAGAAACTTGAAAGCATATTGTAAAGCTGGCTTACTCACTCTCAGCACATCCATTTCTTTGTCCCACCTGCTTCAACTAGCTTTGTGGATTTTTATAGCACTTCAAGTTGTACCCTGGAAAAGTCTAAATTAGCTCCTAAAAGTGTGACCAGCACTGAGTTAGATTTGCCTATATTTGATATGACTGAAAGAAGCACCTGGTGGATAGCACCTGTGCTGAACAGGACATTTCTATTAACCCTTGCTCTCATGCTGCAGCAGGTTTATTGTAGTAGTACTAGTCACTAGTGGGATAGGCCAGTGGGTGGTGCAGTGGGTTAAACTGCTGAACCATGAGCTGTCGATCGAAAGGTCGGCAGTTCGAATCCGCGACGGGGTGAGCTCTCGTTGCTTGGCCAGCTCCTGCCAACCTAGCAGTTCCAAAGCATGTTAATGCGAGTAGATAAATAGGTACCGCTTGCGGGAAGGTAAACAGCACTCCGTGTTCCAGCCGCATGCTACGCACTGCGGCAAGGAGAGTCATGCCGGCCACATGACCACGGAGGTGTCTTCGGACAACGCTGGCTCTTTGGCTTTGAAATGGGGATGAGCACCACAACCTAGAGTCGGACATGACTGGACTTAATTGTCAGGGGTCACCTTTACCTTACTAGTCACAGTATTAGCATATGCAGGAATGAGTGCATGTTGGGCAGCCCAATCCTCTCTAACTTTAGAGCGGCGGAGTATTGCGTTACCCAAGACTGCAGTTGTAAACAAACGTTCCAGCACATTTCATTGATTTCTGTGGGACCTATTACCAGGTAGCTGTGTTTAGGATTGAGATAGAAGAAGAGAATAAAAGAAAACACAAAATTAAAGAGAACGATGAGAAATGTTGCAATTGGAATAAGCGCCATTGTGCACCCAGTGGGACTTACAGCTGAGGAAGCACACATGGGATTGGGCTGCGCAAAAGCAATCCCCCCTAACTCCTACCCCCTTGTCATTTATTCTCTGAAACTTCACTCTTTATTCTCTGTAGGCTTCCCTTTGCATTAGTGGAGGAGCCAAGGCTGTCCACCAACTCAACCTCACACACACACACACACACACACATCCCACACCCCACCTGTCTCTCAGGATTGGTTCCGTCTTAGATGCCTTAGTTCTGATTTGCACTTTTCTCCATGTGAGCACTCCCAAATTTGACAGATATAATGTGTGAGCCAGGAGATCATGAATGTCTTTGGCAGTCGTTCCCATGACTGTGACAGGCATTTTTCCAGTGGCTGCAGCCATAGGAATTGTTGCCACTTCCTGTATCTATGGTCTGCTGGTTCATGCACACATTTCTGCACACGAGCATATATAGTACTCCCGCGATATCCGCTGGGGATATGTTCCAGGCCCTTCCGTGGATACTTGAAACGGTGGATAGGAGCAAACACCCCCTCAATGGTTTCCTGAGGGGCCCCCGCCCTGCCTCCCCTGCGGGCAGGCGTGCGCACCCCCCCCCCCCGGTCTTATTTTTCTTTCAGCAAGCTTTGTTTCTTCCTTAAAACAAACAGAGAAGCAGCCTCCATTGCAGGCAAGTAGAACAATACTAAGTCCTAGAGAGGCTCTGCAAGGTTTCTGTTAACCTTGCAGAGCCTCTCTAGGACTTAGGCTCATTCTACTTGCCTGCAGTAAGCAGCCAGAGGCTGCTTCTCCTGTTTGTTTAAGGAAGAAACGAAGCTCACTGGGAAAAAGTAAAAGCCTGGAGGGGTCCCCGCGATCCGTGGATAACTGAAACCGTGGATAGTGAATCAGTGGATACGGGGGCCCACCTGTACTCTACTTATCCTTAAACATGCACCCACACACATCTTTTGACATTTCGTACTGCAGGCAACTGGGCAGAAATGTTGTAGTTAGCCCAATCATAAGCCCTGAAACACATGATCAGGAGAATCACACAGTACACATTGGGCTATACTGTCGGATCTCATGTGAACAATCACATGCTTGAATGCTTACCCTATTTTAAAAAAAACCTTCTCATTTTGTATTCCCTGATGGCAGGACAATCTCCTATGTGCAGAGAAGGAAAGTTTGTGCATGCGTGCACGCACGCACATGTAATCATTCATAATCATTTTTAATGTATTAATCATCTCTCTCTTTCTAAAATCCCTTTCCCCCCCCCCTTCCCATGAGGAATGTAGCCAAAACAGGACCACCCACAGAGAATATGGGGGTTTCTTGTTACTCACTAAATTCCAGAGGTTAGCAGAAGTATTAAACTTCTTTTTAAAAAGACAACTAAAGGGGACAATAGGGCCCCAAAACATTTTTTATTCAGGGTGGCTAAAGGGAGAGTGTGGATTCCTAGAGAAACATTTCAGTTACTTTAAGCGCCCTGCCTGAATCCTGGGCAGGATTCAGCATTACTATGGCAGGATTTGAAACTGCACTTCGTGGCTGACTGTGTAAAAGACAAAAGTGGAGGGGGGAGAAAAATTGGAGACAGAGAGATACAAAGAGAGGAAGAAATGGGAAGATTTGGAACAGAGAGAGAGAGAGAGAGACCCTGCAACCCAACACTGTCATCCAAGGCATGCTTACTCTGAGGTAAGCCCCACTGCCTGCAGTGGGGCTTACTCACAGGTAGATGTGCATACCATTGCAGGACCCCTTTTTATTTATGCATTTATTTATAATTTGAATTTTTTTGCTTGTTACGTTGCCTTAATTATTGTAGTTTTATATTGCTAATTGGTTTAAGCTAGATTCTGCTTTTGGTTTTGGATTACTGTGTTTGTAACTGATAACTGTAAGCCATGGTTCCTCAACCTTTGGGGGCCCGCGTACACCCTATGTGGCCCCCAAAGTCCGCATACCCCCAGACCCCCCAAAAAGTGCACTCCCAAAGGGTTTTTCCACCGTTTTTCCCGGGCTGCAGCGCAGCCAGGCGGGTTCTCCCGCTCACTCCGCAACCTGGAGGGTAAAACCACAGCAAGCGGGAGAAACCCGGCCGCGCCGCAGCCCGGGAAAAACAGCGAAATTGCCCCATTAGCTTCTCTTACCTTGTTTTCCCCGGTCGCCTCCATGTTGAAACTCGCGAAAATCTCGCGAGATTCAAGATGGCGGCGGCCAAATCTCTTAAAGGCATATGAGGCATGAGATTGCCTCATGTGCCCTTATGAAATTTGGCCACCGCTATCTTGAATCTCACAAGATTTTTGCAAGTTTCAATATGGAGGCGACCGGGAAAACAAGGTAAGGGAAGCTAACGGGGCAATTTCACAGTTTTCCGTACCCCCTTATCAGCTGCTGATCGCAGCAGCTGATAACGGGGACCATCCCGCGTACCCCCAACCTGCGGTCTGTGTACCCCTGGGGTGGGGGGCATTTTGAACACCAAAAGATGGAGGTGGAACCCTCTGAATGGATGTAACCAATGCCCTTCCCCACCTGCTGCCTGAAATGATACATCCCAGCAGGAACTGCATCACACAATTCCCCTGCTCATATGTTTCAGCTCTGAGTCTGATACGCGCTACTTGAGATCAGCACCAAAGGCGAATACATCATCTGATATCGTGGCCTAATCTCTACAGGCAGCCTGTTTCATTATGTTTACAAACATGTTCTTAATGTAATTAATGATAAACCTTTACCAGCAATCTGTAACTTCATCATTAACTTCTGCAGTTTTGCAGGACTTGCCCTGCAAAAGACAAAGAAAACAAAAATTGTGCTCCAATGGCAAGTCCAGTGTAGCAAGGCTAAAGCAATCCACCCCTAGGTTTTGTTTTCAGTTCTCTGGAAATCGGTGCAATCAATTATGGATACTTACTATCAATTTTAAAAGGCTGTTTCTGCAAAAGCCAAGATCATGCGGTCTTTAACTGCTGCTTTTGATTTGTTAGAACAGAAGGACAATTAATTGCCCTTGCTTAATCGCAGGCCTGCTTGGACACCCCTGTGTTCAGAAATCAGTGTTGTGTGTTGATTAAATAGCCACTGGGAGACCCAAAACTTTTGTAAAACCCACTCTTGAATTTAGGAGATGGACAAGAACCAGAGAAGGGTAGTGATTTAAAAAAAAAAAGTTGAGCATCTACAACTCTCTGCAAAAATTGAAACATTCCCTGTTGTTTCTAGGCTTCTCTTGCCTATTTTCCTTCCTGCCTTTTTCTTTCTTTTTCACATATTCAGTGTTTACCTTCCACCATCTGCTAGATGCATTTTAGTATTGTTTGTTTGTGTTATGGGATTCTTAAGCAGTACAGCAATATCTTGCACTTCCGTCTGGTTAGGGACCAGAGGATGGATGAAAGTCAAAAATGGATGACTGTCAAAGCATAGCCTTATTTAGCTTGCAAATTTATTTTTTATGAAAACGTAAATAACTATATAACACACGTGAATCCGCGTGAAACCTAAATAAACAAAAATAAAAGAAAAATAAACATAAGAATATTGACGGACATTGTCGGCGCAATCCTGCGCAACTTTGCACGACCAGCCTAAATGGCCGACTGCTGTATCCTAGCCCATTGCAGCCTGCACCAGCACAACCTGGGCGCACCTTGGGGGAAGAAGATGTTCGTCCCCTTCCTCCAGTGTATGTGGCGTGGGCCGCAATGGGCAACTGGGAGGCCGTCTAAGGCCGGCCCGGAGTGCAATGGGGCATAGGATATTGGCGCAACTCAGCGCCGATATCCACACTCCCTCACAGCCCAGTCCAGCCAATGACACCCTCCCTCATCAACCCTGCCCACCTTCCCCCTGCCCCTGCGCTGACCAGCGTGGGACCTACCTGCAACGGCCGGTGCAGAGTTGGTCCAGCGGCTTAGTGAGCAGTGCCAGCCTCCGCGCCATCGCTGCTTACTCACAAGGAGCTGCAAACATGCTTTCAGGCATGTTTGCGACTCCTTAGGCTGGACTGCCTGAAAGGTTGGATGAAATCGAATGAAAAGGAGAAAACCATGTGGACGAAATTTGAAATGTGGTTATAATTGAAAACGGCTGAAAGAGCAAACCGATGAAAGTCAAGGTATTGCTGTATGCAGAGACAGAAAACCAAAAGACTCCAGCGACTTGAATGCATGTAGGATGGGGCCACAGAACATGGGGTGCCCCTCCTCCTCATCTTCAGCACTGCAGGAGAGTTTTCAGCAGAGTCTTCGTGAGAGGCTTGCACAACTGGAGGCTTGCTCAACCCACCAAGCAGAGCAGAGCCCGCTAGGCACAAATGGTGACTTGCCAGGAGCTGGACAGCCTTGCTCGCCACCTGTTTCTTGCCAACCGGGGCAGACTGCCCTTGCCAACAGGAAGTTTATAAAGCCCTTGGTGAGCCATCCTGCATGGCTAGGGGGCAAAGGTGGCATTGGCCAACCAAGCCAGCACCCAAGGTCCTACAACCATCAGAGGCCCACCTGGCCAGACTAACCCCTGAACCCTCACTATCAATCACCCCATGCACTATCAGAGGGGAGGCAGGATGGAGCCCCAAGGCTGGCCTTTGCCCCAGGGCCAACAGCAACCTGGCACTAGCAAGTGGGCTACATTCATCTGGGGCAGGTCACAAGCTGCTGTATGAATTCTCCCTATCCCTTCTTAGAGACAGCTAGAGTTACAGTCCCCAGTACGGAACGTTGTAGAATACCTAGAAAACTCAACCGACAAGTTTATTTCGCATTGGGGAAAAACCTGACAAAGTGAACCTTGGCCTTAATGAACGATGCCACGCTGTTCTTACCCTTGCTGTGCCAGGACAGCACAGTGGTGATTTGGCGTAAAGTCTAGGAAGGAGGGAGCTCGCTACTGGGTTTCTTAGCCTTTGGTTTTGTTCGTGAGTTTGCCAGCTGACAATTAATTGCCGGTTCTGATGCCAGGAACTGCCAAAACCCCACACTGCACATCAGCCACCCACAGAGATTTCCAGATGGAAACAACTTTTAGTTGCTGCTGTCGCAAGCCAGAACTGTGAACCCCCTTTTTTTCTCGACTTCCTCTGCTTTCTGATGTGCTTCAGAAGTCTTCATGAGTGTCTTTGCCAAATGCCCAATGGCACTCTCTGCTGAGAATGTTCCTCACTATCAAAATGCAGTAATATTTCCTTGAAACATTAGAATTTCATTCGACAAAAAAAGGTGAGGATCAGTGAATTTGGTCCATACCGACATGGACATCCCTTGGGCTGCAATCATATGCACATTTACTTGGGTGTAGGTCCCATTCAACTCAGTGGGACTACTTCAGAGTTCACATGCTTAGGATTGCACTGTTGGTTTCTCAGCATTAAATGACTCTCAGCTGAATGTCTGAATTGATTCCACTGAGGTCCAAACTAGACATCACTTAGTATTTGTAGGGGATCCCTACAAATCCCACAAGTCGGATTCCTTATGTTTTTGGGAGGGTTTTACCCAAACTGGCCACAGTAGACCCCAATTAGGACCTGGGGTGTGTGTGTGACTTTAAGTCTTTCCTCCGTAATTTTCAATGGGGAACATAGTGTAGGGAGAAGCTTAACCTTCACCCTCCATACAGCAGTCTCGATCCCTTCAGCCTGGCTGCTGTTTAAAAAAAAAATAAAGAGACACAGATTCCCAGGCATGAAATTCATCCATATGTTTATAGTGATATCTAGACTAGCTTTGAAAAGTATTGTGTTTCAGATTTATGGAAGTCCTTTCTGGAGTGTTGGATCTATGATGGCTCATTCACATATAAAAAACATCACTTGATGATGTAGTTGGATGAATCAGCCCATAGATTTTTCCTATGTTACACACTGCCCAGGTGATCCCATAACAGTTTTATACACCTGTGGGTGCAGACAGAGGTTTAACACTGTGAATCTGTCCAGGTCTATTGGTGTGAATTTGACCATACCCCTGCTCAGGTGCGTCACTAGGGGGGACAGGGGGCAAACCACCCTGGATTTCATCCCAGGGAGGGGTGACACCAAAATGACTTACTATTCTATTTGTTACTGGTGGTGCGAAAACACACCACTGGTAGAAAATGTTTTTTTTTCCCCAATCCCCACTGTAACTTGCATGGGAATTGCATTTCCCAGGAGGCCACCATATAATGTGGTCTGGTATGGGAGGAGGTCCATGGGGGTGACACAGTGAGATCTCACCCCTGGTGTCACCAACCCTAGTGGCACCCTTGCCCCTGCTTCAGCTCTTCTGGCCAGCAGGGATATTTCTAGGGCAGCATTTCTCAAATCTCATCCTAGCTTCATATCTCTGCCATAATCAAGATAACTCCTCCCTGAGCACCCTCAAAACTAACAAAGCCACAGACACCTCCATTGGCAGTGTTAGTTTCCCCAGATTATTGTCAGGACTTTTGTCCATAGCCGATCTTGGAGCCAAGGTGATGTTTGTAGCTTGGAGAGGTTGGTTTTGAACATGTAGAACTAATTCACATACATTGTTTGAATACTTGACTTGATTAGTCTCAGATGGATGTATTCCTTGTCTCCATTGGAAACAAAAAAAGATGGTGTTTGAGTTGACATCACATGATATGAAAGCTGTGCGTGCAGCTCCCTGCAGCAGTTTGTTTTCTGGCCAATGAATGGGACCAGGTTTGTCTTCTCATGTTGCTCTTCATGTGCAGAGGAGGGGGCTGCAACTTAAGAACATATGAAGAGCCTTGCTGGATCAGGCCAAAGGCCCATCTAGTCCAGATTCCTGTATCTCACAGTGGCCCCACCAGATGCCTCTGAGAGCACACAGAGACAACAAGATAACCTGTTTCCTGTTGTCACTCCCTTGCACCTGGCACAGAGAAAACCTACTTCTAAAACGAGGAGGTTGCTTATGGCTTGTAACCTGTGATGGTCTTTTCCTCCATGAATCTATCCAAACCCCTTTTAAAGGAATCTAGGCCAGGTGCCATCAGTTCCACGGATGAATTACACGCTGGGTGAAGAAATATTTTATTTTGTCCGTTCTAACTCTCCCTCCACTCAATTTTAGTTCATGTCCCCTGGTTCTGGTGTTGTGCGAGAGGGAGAAGAATTTCCCTCTATCCACTCTCTCCATCCCATGCATAATTTTATACGTCTCAATCATGTCCCCCCCTCAGGCGCCTTTTTTCTAGACTGAAGAACCACAAACGCTGTAGCCTTTCCTCATAAGATAAGGGAGGTGCTCCAGCCCACTAATCATTTTGGTTGCTCTTTTTTGCACCTTTTCCAATTCAACTACTGTATATCCTTTTTGAGGTGTGGTGACCAGAACTGTACACAATACTCCAGATGTGGCCTTACCATCAATTTGTACAATGGCATAATGATATTTTGCTAGTACCAGTAGCTAACTAGCAAACTTGCTAACTTGTAGCAGTGGCCAGAGTAACCTTCACCTCATTCTGCTATCATTAGTTCTGCAGTTCCAGGACATCTTTCCATAGCATGCAAACTTTCGTAGACTCGTGCTACTTGAAAGGGAAATTGGGAGCATATTATACAGTTGCAAATGAGCTCCGATTCAGCTTGACACTTGCATATTCCAAAACTTGACACACTGTATAATGGACAGTGATGGGCACGAAATCTTTGCAAGTGCCACGAACTGTTGAAAGTGGTTAGCTGGGCCAAAAGTCAGTGTGATAAGGGGGAAAAAAACTCACTGCAATGAAAACTTTTGATATATATTTGTGTGCACTTCTGAGAAAGTTGGCAGGTTCTCCAGGATAGCCTTCAGTGGTGTGTGAGAAGCGATGGATGGTTAGAGACGCAGTGTCCTGGTTCTCACAAGCAGCTGTTTGAGATGATAAATCCCGCAGTACCACTTCAGGCAGCAGGTGGAAGTTTGCATGATTGAATGCTCCTCCATTTGAGAACTTCCCTGCATACAGAAAACTAACATATCAGGGAGAAAGCTCTTTGGGAACCTGGGCCCTGGAGCACATCACTGGCTTAATAGGTTCTTAACGGTCCAAGTGTTACCCATTTCCTTTGGGGATCCTTGCTAACCTAACAAATACAATAACATGTAGCAATGCAGCCGTGTGATATGCAACCTAACCCATCGGTAGTTTCCCCACCAAAAGAAATAACAAAATCAGCTTTGTGGAACTCTGGTGGGGGAAATCGGAAAGGTGGGGAAAGACCCTTAATCATACAGTGGATCTTTAAGCAGCTGAACCCCCTTTTTCTTTTCAAACCTAAATGACCATTGGCTGTCAATAAATGTTTTTGGCCATTGGCTAGCCATGGAGCATTGCTGCCACATGGGGAAGCATGAACCTGACTCGCGCATGTGATGAACTCATGTAAACAGCATAATATTTGTGGAGGAAGTTTAGACAGTTGTGAAGATCAGCTTCTTTGAATGGGGGTTGCTTCGAACACTGAACTCCACCATACGTTTAGGCCAGCGGAGCGCGCGCTCTACCGGCCTAAGGTGTTGCAAAAGTACCATAAGGCACTTTTGCAGCACCTCTAGTGTAAGTGGCATTGGCGCGGAGGCCAGCATCACTTACAAGGCCGTCATCCCAAACCCGCGCCCCCTGACCCAGGTAAGTCCTGGCATTAAGAGGGCAGGCCAGGGTGGCAGAGGAGGGAGCCATTGGCCAGCCAAGCCTGGGAGGGGGTGGGGATATCGGCGCTGGGTTGCACCGATATCCCAAGCCCCTTCCTGGGCCGGGCTGGCCTTACATGGCCTCCCTGGACACATGCCAGCTAAAGCGCTGGCGTGCATCTGAGGAGGCCCATTGGGGCCCCCAGCGCTTACACCGGGGGATGGGGACAAACGTCCCCTTCCCCCAAGGTGAGCCCCGGCTGCGCCAGTGCAGGCTGCATCCTGAGTACAATGCAGTGGCCGGCCATTTCAGCCGCCCGCCGCATCTTAGGAAGGATTGGACTGTGAGAGCTATACAAGTGGGTTTTTTAATGTTCTCTCCATTCTTAAATCTTTTACATTCCCTGCTTTACATTTCAGGACCAATTTTAGCCTAGTTTTCAGTCTGACATACTAGTTTCCTAGGTGAGGGGAGTTTTCCGCATGAAAAATCTTTTAGGGTGCAATCCTGAAAGAAAAGCCGGTGACGGAACAAATGACGTTGCGAACGTGCCGTAAAGCATGTTCGCGATGCCTTGGGAGTAAGGGAGGCCACACCGGCCTTCCTCACTCTGGTGCCGGATCAGGACGCAGACAGCGGTGGAAGGTGAGTAATCCGTCGCTGGCCACGTGAGTGGTCTGGCCGGGCGAGGGAGGGGGCCATTGGCCTAGCCGGCCCGGGAGGGGGATGGCGTTGGCCATATCCCCGTCCCCACCGGGCTGACCACACCGTTACACAGCCTCCTCTACTTCCACCAGCTATTTAGCTGGCGGAACTCCAAGGAGTCAGATTAGGCTGGCCTGGATTTACACCCGGGGAAGCGGACGAGCGTCCCCTTCCCTGAGTAGACCTCCAGCCCAGCGTGCGCCGGGCAGCCCATGCACAGGATCCGGCGGGTGGCCCTGGGCCACTGGCCGGATCCTTACAGTGGATCTGCTGCCCATCTGTGATCCCTCATGAAGTCTGGAATGGTGCAGTCCAGGAAAGACTGCACCATGTGCAATTTCTGTGTGCACCACATGCACTGCTGCCTCTTCCTCCATGAATTGTGGAGCTACATTTTGCGGCATAATTGTTTCATTGTTTAAAAGATCTGTCTGTAGAAGATAAGATTGCAAAGGTGATTGAGGAGAAGGAGGGGTGTATTAAAATATTGGAAGTCACTCGTAAGCCTACTGGGTAGCATGGAATTTGAATAAATGAATGGCTGTATTATGAGAAGGGTAAAGACACATACCATCCTACAAAGCAGGTGCAAGAATTATTCCTGAAATAGATATTGTGTCTCCCACACAGGATTGGTATGCAGGTGTCTCAAAAACCTAACGTAGAAAGTAATCCTTGGCAATTATCAGGCTTCGTAGTGGTTTTGTTGCCATAGGCTCATGTCACAGATGACCAAGCAAGCCCATATTTTCTGTGTTATTCATTCAGAAAAGTACATCAGATACTACTCTTGGGCCCGGCAGCATCTAATCATTGGCATTCTGGTGCGCTGCATCACATCACACCACATCTGCAAGACTGATAGCCTGTAACATAAAACATGACAAGACTAATGAAGCGTAGCGCAAATTATCACAACTTTTTACAGCCATGGAGATCTTAAAGAATGGTCTGCTCGACATGTGCGTGATGTGCTGGATTCTGTGGGGCTGTCACTCCGGTGGGAAAGAGCCCTGTGTGAAACACTGGAGGGCCTGCACTGCCAATTGGAGTGGGCATTCACAGACTTGATGGAGCAACGGTCTGACTTGCCATTTCACATGGTCAGTATGTTTCCGTTGCCCTTGGATGGAGTCTGGAAGGATCTTGTTTACCACTGTTATTGGGTGAGAAGCAGGGCCCATGGGGGGGGGGGTTTAAAGAGGATAATTTGTACCTGGAGCCAGGGTCAAAAAGGGGGTCCATGAGCCAAAGGAGGGGACCCAGAAATTTCCTTGGATCTCAGCTGGCTTCATGGAGAGGAAGACAGAGGCCAGGCTAACCAGGAGGCCTGGTCTACCGGGCGCCACATCAGGAAGCCTGGTAGACCTGGGCTCCAGAGACTTTTCTGACCGTTGCTGCCCTCCCCTGCCCCATTTTGTCCCCTCCCCCTTTGAGAAGGGGCCCAAAAGAAACTTTGTACCCCCTGATAAAATTCCTCTTGGAGGCCCTGGTGAGAAGGACTGGATGAAACCATCAGATGCCCTTTCTCTTTTTCTTGAATTTCTTTCAACTTCTCATTGATACCATTCATGCTCATTTTTGAGCGATATTCCACTGTGGTTGACCCCACACTCTGCCTCCAAGAGCTATTTCTCATTCTACTTAGAAATCATAATACTGTAGATTTAATACGTCTTCTTGTTCACATTTGGCAGCCCCATCTAAAACATGCTTACTGGAAGTACGGCCTACACAGTCTGATCGGACACTTCCCAGTAAATATACTACTTTTAGCCCAATCCTGTGTAACTCTTGCACCAGTGTAACAGTAGATCACCCAGTGCAAGGGCACTTATGCCAGTGTAACTTGCCGTATGCCGACAGACACAGATGCCCCCAGAATGCCCCCTGCGCCGGCAGAGTTGCACCGGCATCCATTCCGCGTCCGAACTGCGCATGTGAGGCGTCCGAGGGGGGTTATGCCGATGTCTGTCTTCCTTCCATTGGCATATGGCACTGGCATAAGTGCTCTTGCACCAGCAGATCTACTGTTACACCGGAGCAAGAATTACACAGGATTGTGCCCTTAGGAACTACAGCTCTTCTGCAGTGTGAGCTTAAGCATACTTACTCAGAAGTAAACCACTGAGTCAAATGAGAATTCTTGTCCTGTAAATGTGCACAGCATTGCAACCTTTCAGCACAATCCTATGCACATTTAATGAGAAGGAAGCTTCACACTGTGTTTGTTAGGGGCTTGCTCCCATGTAGAACAATATAGGATTGCAGCCTTGCAGATAAGATTGCCAACCCTCTAGGATTGATCTGGTATCTCCAGGAACTGGCATTGATCTCCAAGTGACTGCTGCAAAGAATCCTGGAGATTTGAACAGGCCCTCCGTGACTTACATGACATGTGTAGGGTTGATTCTTGGCAGCTGTAGTGCAGAGTTGGCAGGCACAGGAGTGGCAAAAATATCTAACTAAAGGCATCAGTAAGTTTTTGGAAGGCTCCTATTTGTTCTATTATTGTTCAGTAGTACCAGGACTACTCTGCCAAATGTAGGTGGACAGAAGAATGATAAAACGGTGATATTATTGCCATGATGAGTGATTCCTTGTTTGCAGAAGTATGGAATAAAATGTATTGCATATTGGTATGTAGCTGGTCAGTCCTGTTGAGGAGCGGTAGAATTTATTTTCCCCAGAGGGCTGTTTCAAGAAGGGGAGGTTGAGGAACCAAGGAGCCATCCAATCCTCCCAAACTCTATCATTAGGGCTGCAATCCTATGCACACTTTACTGAGACTAAGTCCCATTGAAAACAATGGTACTTGCTTCTGAGTAGACAAGTATGGGATTGTGCTCTAGGTCCCATTGCCACAACTGCGGCTCCCTTTTGCACCCCCTCACCATTGGAATACCAAAGCCTTGCTCCGGGTCCCCCATAGCTTGTTGGCCCCCGTGCCAACCATTGGCAGGTGATGGGCAGCAGCAGATTCACGCACCCTCCCCACCAGCCAATAGGAGCATCCATAGAAGACCTGCAGTTACAGTGGTCTCAGGGTGGTGGTGCTCCCATTTGTAGATGTGGATTCAGGATGCGGTGATAGCAGACGTCTCTTGGCCAATTTATGCCACTTGGGGAGGCTCAGAGATAGACCTGGCCTAGTGGCCTATGCTGAATCTGGGCCCTCAGTCCTGACTTGGCTGACCCCTGATGAGTCCCCTGTATCTCATCAAAACCAGTTTCACCCCAGGGACTAGCAGTTGGTGATCCATATATAGTGCAGATAGCAAGGCTCAATGGACATAGGAGACCCAGAAAAGGTGGCCTCCATTCTAAAAGGAACGAGAGCCAATATGATGTCGTGGTTAGAGCAGGCGTGGCCAACCTTTCAACAGGACTGCTCCTGGCCCTTTAACGATTGTGTAGGTGAGGGCGTTTCAGCAGGTGCAGCTGCCAAGATTCTGGCTTCTACACAACTCTTAAGAACGCAGAGGCCCTAATGGTGGAAGGTTGGCCACCCCTGGGTTAGAGGGTCTGATGAAGATGTGGGGGACCCAGGTTCAGTGTGGGGAAACTCCTCACCCTGCACCCCCCAGCAGGCGTCGATTCTGACTGCACAGTGACTTCTTGAGTGATCCAGCCTTGAGATTGTATCCAACTTTCATACATTCGTGTGTGTTCGGCTGGATTTACCAACTCGTTAACTGGCCCCTGTAACTGTGCTTTGAGCAACAGATTGACCTGCAGTGCAGACATTAATAGGATATCCAGACGGTGAAAATCTTCACATGCTGATTTCTGCAGCTTAAATGGCTGCTAACAGCACAAGGGCAAGCCTGGCCAGTGTGCACACTTCTCTTGAAAGTAAACTGAGAGACAGGATGTGTAGAGGTTAGAGTCTCGAACTACAACTGGGGGGGACTCGGGTTCAAATCCTCACTCAGCCATGAAGCCTACAGAGTGACCTTGAATCAGTCACACCATCTCTTAGCGACCTCACAAGGTTGATGTGAGGGGGGGGAATGCAAGGGGGACCATGTACTTGCTTCTCTGGTCTCAATGTAGTAAAGTGGGGATAACACTGACAGCCCAATCCTGTGTAACTCTTGCACCCGTGTAACAGTAGATTCCCCCGGTGCAAGAGCACTTATGCCAGTGGAACTTGCCATACGCCAATGGATGCAGGACGGACACCAGCGTAACCCACCTCGAACGCCTCACACGCGCAGTTCGGACACAGAACAGATGCTGGCGCAACTCCGCCAGCGAAGGGGGCATTCTGGGGGTATTCGGACGCCCCTAGAATGCCCCCATGCGCCGGCGTCCGTTCCACGTCCTGCATCCGTCGGCATATAGCAAGTCACACAGGCATAAGTGCTCTTGCACCGGGGGCTCTACTGTTTCACCGGTGCAAGAGTTACACAGGATCGCGTCCTGAGTCAGATCACATTCAGCACCGGGAATTTCCATGCTGATGCACTAAAGCTGTAAACTGATTACCAAAAACCACCCACTTAACAACTCGCCACCTCTGGAGCCTCTGGCTGAATGGGGAACCCCATTTTTGTGTGTCAAATGTATTTATTAAAAGATGTATGTGCCACCCTTCAGCTAGGTACTTTATAAGATCATAAAATAAAATTAAAAATATCTCCAAAATCTACACACTCACACATAACCGTCATATAAAAATCAGGTGCATGTTGCCATCGCCACTCCTCAGCCACTTGGCAATCCAGCAAATGGAAGCAGGGGGCTGATAGCACTGTCTTACGCCTAGGATTTCGACGCGTAGGATTTCCACGCGGTAAGCTTAGAAGTGGCTATCACGAAATAGATACCCAGTTGTCCACCCGCAGGACATTTTTTTTCCCTTGAGGATTTCGGTGTCAAGGCAGTGCAAGAGAGGTGCTTGTCACCATTAGTACCGGCGCTTTTGCGGCATAGCCTCTTCTTTTCCCTTTCCTCTTTAGCAAGTAGTTGTGGCTGCTATACAATGAAAACATCCCCCGATGGAAGACTAGAAAGTGAAAATCTTGTTGCTGGCTTCAGCAGGACTGTTTTGCATGAGCTGGGATGATGGAACTGGGTCCAGCATATTGTTTCGTGAAATGTGGATGTGAATTTGTAGTTTGACTACGAAGCTCAAAAGCAGAAACTTACATGTCAGACCTTCCTTTCAGTAAGAATTTGATTTGCATCTGTCAGGGTCCAGAGAACAGCATCTATGGTCTTTCCATACAATTTTAGAAAAGCCTCACTCTTTTTCTTAGCTCTACTCTCACAGAGCAATCCTAACCAACTTTCCAGCGCCAGTGTAGCCATGCCAACAGGGCGCACACTGCATTTTGCAGTGCAGGGGCAGTCAGGGAGGCCTCTTCAAGGTGAAGGAACATTTGTTCCGTTAACTCGGGGCTGCATTGCGGCTGCACCGGCACTGAAAAGTTGGTTAGGATTGCAATCTGGTGCTCATTCAGAGACACAACTGTGTTGTCCTGTCTCCCTTTAATGGAAGATGGGTTAGCCTTATGGGAGGTGGGGGGGGCATCGCCAATATACTTGATGAAACCAGTCTAGCCTGCCATAAATAATGATCGTGTATTGAACTAATTCAAGGACCATACACATTTTTCCTCTCTACACCATTAATTTCATTTGCATTTCAAGGGACAGTACATACAAATAAGGTAGGTTATATTTGCATTACTGTAAAGGGCCAGCATTAAATCTATAGTAGCACTATTGACTTTGCTATAACTTGTCTTGATCCATAATTTCCGTCAGGGCCCAGTAAATATGGAAATTGTGCCTTGAAAAGAACATTTTATTTTGCATGTACACTGGAGAAGCCGCAATCAGTCTTTAGCCTCCAAATCTTTGAGCCATTTTCATCTGTTGTTTTGCAAAAGGAAAAAAAAAAAAACCATGCTCAAATTCTAGCTTATCACTGTATTCCAGCTTTGGACACAACATGAATTTAAACGGGAGCAGCGCTGGTTTAAAGCTCTTGGGAATGGTTTTAGAAATTGAGAACCTCCTGGTTTATGAGCAGTGATTAAGAGCTTCCTATTCAGCTTTGAAAAAAGAGGCCAGCGAGATACGATTGCACTCTTATGTCAAGAGTTGCATGGAGAAGGGGAAGTTAGTTCAGCTACAGAACAGCGTGCTTACATAATGGCTTCCAAGTGGCCAAGGAAAGTGTCCTTCGAAAGCAGAATGTTTCCAACTACTGTAGATGTGCAATTTTGGAGTTGTCTCCCTTGAATAGTGGTCTGGAACTTGGCAAGAGCTGGGATCCACCTCCAGTCTTCAGCCTGCAACGTGGGCAGCAGCGTCACTGCAGGGGGGGGGGCAGAGCTCCAAGTTCAGTCAGGCTTATTTCCACGTTGGGATCTGGGAGTGCATTTTTACTCCAGCTCAGACTAAGGAGGTGAAAAACTCTTGGAATATTTTTTTTAAGCTTTTAGGAAGCTTAAAAAAAAAACTCTTCCAGCATAGCAGTAGCGTCAACTCATTTCCTTGAAACCCCAAGAGCATGGCGATGCCCCGCACCATTGTGTATGCTGAACAGCATAGCAATTGCACATTAAATGATCAAGAGTTGACTATGGTTCTTGCGTCTGATTTTCTCCAGCTGTGACTATGCCCCAGGCAACCAGTGGAGATCAGAACGTTCTTCGCTGTGCAGGGGACCCAAGCACAGGCTCTCTCTGAAAAAGATCTGTATAGCTGAGGCAGGCATTCTAACACCCCAAACTGCTGCCTAGTTTGCCTTTCTAGCTGGGCTGGCCCTGGGTGGTATGCGTTCTTTGTGCCTGCTCTCAGCTTGGGGCATTTTGGATTCTGACATATGTTAGATGCATGTACTGCAGGCGCTAGAAGAGGCTGTGCTAGATGGAATTAATAACTTCTTCCGTCTCCTAGATCTGTGACTGTTTTCAACAAGATGGGAATAGTTCAGGTAGGTTTCCAGCCCCCATGCTGAATTCCGCATTAAATTTACTGTCTTAACTTAATGGCTAGAGCAGCGGTTCACAACCTTTGTGGGGCCACGTACCACCGCAAGGCCCCTCCATCCGTCGCGTACCACCTCCTACCTTCTACATACCACCAGAAGTGCCGATGACGTCATCAGCACTTCCAGGTTTGGCAGCGCAGGAGGTAAGGAGCATGGGTGGACAGGAGGGCCCTTCCTCGTGCACAGGCTTCCCGCGTGCAGGGAAGGACCCTCCTGTCCACACCGCAGCGCATAAAAAAGCGGCTCGAGCTCTGCTGATCAGCAGATGTCAAGCTGCTTTTTTCCGGGCTATGGGACAGACTCCATGCACTCGAGCTCTGCCGTTAGACATTGGCATTAACCATGGGAAAACCAGGTCAAATCTCTACTCAGGCACGGAGAACACTAAGAGGCCATGATCAAGTCACGGTCTTGTAGCCGAACTTGCACCCTTATTGTAAGAAGCTAAGTAGAGCCCTGCTGGATCAGGTCCATCTAGTCCAGCATCCTGCTTCCAACAGTGGCCAACCAGATGCCAAGGCCAGTAGAATGATAATACTGTACAAACAACCCAGCGGAGGAGGCCAAAAAATGCCTCCATTTGCTTTCCCAGTTCCCACACAAAAGCGACAGTTGCGTTCTTTCAGGCAAGGAGAGGGAAGCAAGATCCTTACATCTGCACTTCCTCCGGCTAATGGTGGGGACTAGGCTGATCTTCCCCTTGCAAGACTCTTGTGTGTTTCTATATGATTGCACAACTTACCCCAGCCCATGTTTCCAAGTTGTTTTCAAGGATATAATGAGCAGTGATCTCAACTCATAGTAAGTTCCCAAGAAGCCTGAACCAGAGTTTCGGAATGCTCCTGTCTGTACGAATCTTTCCGACTTCTCCGGTTTCTGTTCTACTTCCATGCTGCTGATATCGAAACGAGAAAACGAGTGAACTAGAAAAAATTGATGCTCTTCTGTTCTTATAGTCAAAAGTTTTAAAACTAGAAGCAAGTTTGAAAGTTTTCAGTCTTCAGGGTTTTTTACAGCTGTTTCGCTCTGCCGGGTAGTGCAAGCACTCAGGCACCGTTGGCAGCCGGTGAATTCTGGAAGACCCAACTGCCGTGTCCTTGTTTTTATGGCCAGATGGCACCAACATGTGTATTCCCCAAGTGTCATTTCTACGTGTGCCTTTGCATTCTCCTTCCAAGCTGTCCTTTTATATTTCATTAATCAGTGTTCCACTCAAAGGCAGAATAAATTACATATTTTTTTCCTTCCTTGGTCAATTTGATTAAGGGGATGAGAATTATGCTGTACGATCACATTGTGCAAGAAATCCTTCTTCGGTATTATGTTGATGAGTAGCTTCACTTTATTCTAATGTTGGATCCAGCAGATCCTTTCTGCTTGGGTCGGTGGGAGGCGCACCCTGTTTTATGCTGATTCCCCAATTCAACTCCCCACACCACATTGAGCCCCATTCCTGAGGGTTCCCCAAAGGGCATCTTTTCCGGAAGGAACAAGAGCAGATCCAAGCTTTAATACAGGGGCCCCTGTATTCATGGGGATAGGTTCCTGGACTCCCCTGCGGATACCAGGAAACCACAGATAGGGGAGAACGCTATCCCCTGCCCCCCTCCCTGCATTCCCATTACCTTAATTAGGTTTTCAACGCTGGCGCCAAACAAGTGCATCTCTTTCTTTACAAAAATGCTAAGCTGGCGTATAACAATAGAGCAGACAAGCAGCCTGCATACTAGAGAGGCTCCCGAACGTTAAACAGGAAGCAGAAAGCGTGCTGGCTTATAGTGTTTTTGTAAATAAAGATATGTGCTTGCTGGGCACCCGCGCTGGAAACCTTACTAGGATAATGGGCACAGGAGGGCATGGGGGGCCCCTAACAAACCGCGGATGAGTGAAACCGTGGATAGCAGGTTCATGGATATGGGAGGCCCTTGTATTTATTTATTACATTGCTCATGGCACACACACACCTCATTTCATCTTCACAACAAACCCGTGAGATAAGTTAGACTGAGACGGACTGGCCAAGGTCGCTTAGAGAGCTTTAAGGCAGAGTGGAGATTTGATTCTTGGTTTCCCCAGTGCAAGTCCAACACGCTCACCACTACATCATAGTTTGTGTCTTGCTGCCAATGGCTTTTCCGTGCGCTTATCACAAGGCCAGTCACATAGGTCCTAACCATGCAGTGGTCATGGAAAGGACAGAAAAGCCGCTCCCTCAATGCTGGTATGAAGTATAACAGATACCTACGTTGATTTTTAAAAATTCTTCACGAGACAGACTTGTTTACTGCTCTACATCCTGCCGGATGCCCCCACCCCAATCTCTTCCCAAAGTAATATGTTGCAACATCTTGGCAGAACAAATGGCCTGTATCTAAAGATTAATAGAGTTATGCATGGATGTCTCCATATATATACAACCAGACCTGAGTTCTCTATATGTCTGTGCAGAGAGGTGTCCTTTATCTATGGAGATCTAGATCTTTGAAAACTAAGATCATTATTGAAGAGGGCACCAGGCAATTTAGAAAGATCACTGTCTTCATATGACAGAAACTTTGCAGCAAAGCACAGTAATTTATGATGATGAATTGCAGCTGTCAGAATGTCGAGATCACTTCATGAAATGTATTTCCAAGCTCACATTTCTAGTTTATGTGGCAGTGATTTTTTTCCCCCATCTCTCACCCCTCCTGTGCGAACTTCCCAGGAAGGCCGTGCAAAACATCGATAGCCTTTTTCCAAACTGGCATGGCACAGCGAGGGGCAAATTAATTCCACTTTGCCTTAATGCAAAACCAGAATGACTTCTTTCCTTTGAAAGACAGCAACAGAAGAGGGGGGGGAGAGCCTTCCAACTTCCAGATTTGCTGGTGCATTTCAACTCCAGTCCTTTGCCCAGGATTCCCCCACAAATCAAACGTAACATATAAGATTGGAAGTAATCAGCTGCTTACCTGTAGAAAATTTAACTACTTATTTATTGGGGGGGGGAGCCTGCTGCTTCTATTAGTTTCCAGTGGTAGGGGTGCCATTTTGCAACATGGCCCTTTCAGTTTCCCACTAATTGCTGCTCCAGCCTGTTTCGTCCTCAATCCTTTTCTTCCACCCTCCTCCTCCCTCACTAGTTGGGGCAGTCAGGTGTCCTGTTGCGCCACAATTTAGGTAAGAGAAAGGGTGAACGATGATGGGACCAAACTGGAGAAAAGAGAAATCCTGGTTGCATTAGTGTGAGAACGATCCAGGATGGAATCTCCCCGAGTCTTGTGTGTGTGTGTGTGTGTGTGTGTGTGTGTGTGTGTGTGTGTGTGTGTGTGTGTGTGTGAATGTTACTTAAAGCACCCTCTGGGAGCCCAGTTTGGACCTTGGTCAAGATACTGGGAGGAAGGAGGGTTGACTTTTTTCCCCACACACACCAACCCAATCCAAACTGCCCCCCTTAGTACAGTTAATTGCAGAGTGAGTAGCACAAAGGCACAGTACAAGTGCCATTACATTTCCTCCTACAGGAGTAATAGCACATGGAGAGGAGTGGGGTGCAATTTAAGTTGGAAAAATGTCATTGGAACAAAAGATTAACCTCTGCCGTGCCGCAGCTCTGATCGAAATTGCCCCTCCCTTCCCTGCCATTGCTTAAAAAAAAAAAAAGGCTGGAGATTTGTTTCCAGATCACCTGCGTTATATTCTTTACCGTGTCTCAAGTTCAGCAGCTGCCGAGCTACGGAGTAGTCCCACAAAGCCCCTTTTTAGTGTTTGTCAACATGGGTAGTGTGGGACTGTTTATCAGAACTAATTTGCTCTGATACAGTCATTAGTACCCCGATCCAGGGATAAACCTGTGCTTGTTTACTGGGGAATTGTAGTTGTAGTAAACCCCCTGAGTGACATTTTCAGACCACAGTAAAGAATCATGCTTGTGTAGCATCGTGGCTAAAGTTGAGACCATCTCTGCGGCGACCATCGGAGGAAAGGGGGACAGCAGCCAAGTGCCCTTCTGACATGCCGAGATCCGGTCCCAGCTGAGAACCCCTGCACAGCAATTACTACTCCTGTTTGAATTGCGGTGAGCTCCTTTGAGAACATGTTTTTGGGCAGACACACAGGACAGAAAGATAAGCCATACATTTAAACGTAGGTGTGACCTGTGATCCAGGAGGCACTCGTTTCCAGCCTCTGTTCCGTTTCCGTTTTCAGCCTCAGAACGAGGCGTTCTGAGCTATACAGAGCGACTGCCATTCTGTCTCTCGTGGCTCTCTTATAATATCTACTACAATACAACATACGATGTGATGTTTCATACATCACCTCTTTCTGCTCCTGTCAGGGCTGGCCTATATATGAGGCCAGCTGAGGCAGTTGCCTCAGGCAGCAGATTGCCAGAGGGCGCCCATCTCTATCTACCCACTCACCTCTATTGCACCTCCTCCTCTCTGAATTGGGGATAGAGCATCCGAGCCTTCTCCACACTTCCTCTTCTATTTCATCCCCTCTTCCTTTTCCAATCCAGGGAGTGGGAGAAGCAGACGCTAACACACCACTTTGGCATTTCCCCTCAGGCACCAAGTAAATCTTGAGCCAGGCCTCGCTGCCGCCTCACATCATTGGCTGTCAGCAGCTCTGTCTCTCTTATAGCCACTTAGTTTTGCCCATCAACCACAAAGGTAATCGTAGGCAAGCCACTATTCCCTCTCAGTTCCTCATCAGCAATATTTATTTATTTGTTTGTTTGTTTGTTTTAGTACATTATTTATATACCGCCTTTCTCATAGACTCAAGGCAGGCTGACCATAAACCCCATTTTTTCAAATTGGGGTTTTTACAATGTTGTTCTATGAGAGAAACTCCTAGAACCGTCCCATTTCTCAAGATGTTTCCCTTCATAGTGCAGTTGTCGTTCTGACCGCATGGCTCTCATCTTCCAAGCTTCCACAGGCAACCGCAATATGTTTATAATAATTTAATAATAGCAAAATGTTGTTGTTCAATAAAGAGCACTTTGATCAAGGGGCCATAGCTCAGTTGAGCGCATGTTTGGCATGCCTGACGTTTCCAGATCAGGCAGGGAAAGGCCCCTGTCCGAAACCCTAGAGAAATGCTGCCAGCCAGTGTTGACAATACTGACCTAAATGGACCAATGGCCTGACTCAGTATAAGGCAGCTTCCTATGAGCTCAGCTTTTCTACGTAATTTAAAGATTGTAAGCAAAACAACAGCTCACCAAACTTCCTTCTTTCAACGTATACGAGCTGATGCAGCAAACAATCTGGGCATGGGGGGGGGACACAATTGCTAACATTTTGTTAATGTTTCAGGTCTTTCAGCCCTTAGTTTTCTTGCAGTTATTGGTTGCTGTTTTTGTGCTTCTGTCGCGTAACGTCGTTTTTCCGCTCTGCGTTCCAATTTGATGAATTTGGAGAGCAGACTGGCCAGCAAAGGTTTCTGACACGGCTTCGGATTACCAGTCTCTCAAGCATGTGGCTCACACACTGAGCTATAAATAGGTCGCGCCTCCAGGGCCAGGATCTTGTCAATCAGCACAGCCCTCCTATCCACCCCATTGATCCCAGCAGGGTGGATGGAAATGGCTCTGTCCGCAGTCTCAGAGATTATGTCTGTTCCCTGTTCAACAAATGCCGCACCTCCTCATCTGTTGTATTCAGCCTGCAGTGGCTCGATTCCCCAGATGGGCTCCTCAGGAGAGACTCACTATGGCCTTTTTCTACAGCAAAAGCCATCACTAGAGAATTGCATTCAGCACGTGAAGAAGAGAGAGAGGCTTCCAAAGTGTAATTTTCTACTGTTGCATTTTCCCTCATGCGCCAAGAACAATACTTGAGCTTATTCCGCTTGTGCCCCAGCTCTCTGTCTGAATGTGGAACTTTGATTGCTTCAGAGGCCGACAGCCCAATTTGCAACTTTGAAAAGTCTGGCTAGATTGGCACATTAAGAGAAGCTGTAGAACCTGTCACTTCTGTGCGTCTGATCCAGCTCACCTCATCCCAAGCATTCTTGGTGTGATGAGTGAGCCCTTCCCACTCCCTTCGTTTCCTCTATCTTTGAAATCACCACCACTGCAGAAAGACTGCAAGGTCAAACAGAAAGGTACAGTCAGTTCTCTTTATCCGCAAGAGTTAGGTTCCTGGAAAACCTAGCAGATACCGAATCATTAATTATGTGGGAAAATGTGGTTGTGGGGGGGGGGGAATAAAATTGGCCGTGAATAGCTTCAAAATGGTCACTGCAAATAGCTTCAGAATGGCTGTGGATAGCCGAGAACAGACAGCAAATGGTGTGAGGTAAGGCACACTTTTGTTCCTGCGGATAAGCAAATTTGTATGAACCGAAGTGTGCAGATTCCGAGGATTTACTGTAGTTTGTGGATTGTCTTCATTGTCTGAGACCACTGAGAACAATAGCCTCTAACCAGCCTACCTGCTGGAATTGGCATACATCAGCCAATCATCCAAGCCCACCTGTCCAAGTAAGAAGATAGCTAGGGATTCCAGATGGTCATAAACCATCCAGTTGGATGGACCTATGACTGAACCTAGGTTACTTAGGTCAAGCCCAGGGATGTTTGCGTGTGTTCTGATCTGGCTGTCTCAGAGTGAATGTGTGCATTGCCAGTTTCACCTGCCTTCTGGGGATCAGAGAGGTGTAATGGCACCTGGAAAACTGAGGCCCCAGGTAAGTACAGAAGTACCGATAGGGGGCAGTAAGCTAAGACTTTACAGGATTACTTTGCTTATAGGTTTTCCCGAAATGCAGGCAGGCTGTTCCAGGCACTTACAATGTTCAAGCCATTTTCTGAACCTTTTTGTTCCATTTGTTCCTCCTATGCATTCTCCAACACACTCACACACTCCTTTCTGATGTTTTAATCAACACTTTCTCTGTGTTTAACTCTTCACCTTCCTGTTGTTTGAACTCGCCCAGACCTTTGCCCTAGGCCTCCTGAACCATTGGCTACTTACTGCTAGGTTTCTGGAGAATTCTCCACATAACTTGGAGGGAATCCGCTATAGGACTTCAGACTTTTGACCTACAGTGAACCATTTCAACATGAGGTTGTCTGCCAAATGACTGCTGTGGAACCCCTGCCTATTGTAAAAGATTAGCTGGACTATTCTAGGTACAGATATTTAAGTCAAATGGAGCATTAGCCAGCAGTGGCGTAGTTATTGTGGGGTGGCTGGGGCGGCCCACCTTGGGCAGCAGTACCAGGGGAGCGCTCGCCAGGGGGGGGGTCACTCCTCTTGGTGCTTTTGGCAGCTTTGCCCCAATTGGAGTGAAGTTGCCAAAAACGCTAAGAGACATGCATGGTGGCAGCTGCCCCTAGTCTTTCAGCCAACCGATCACTAGGAGCAGCTGCCACAGATACCTCTTAGTATTTTTGAGCAAAGCTAGCAAAAACACCAAGGAGAGCGCATGGGACCCGGAAGTGATGTCATGGCGTCACATGACGTCATTACACCGCCAGGGCACCCAATCACCAACCCACACCAGGCTCCCGATTGCTTGGCTATGCCACTGTTGACCAGCCCAGATGAGCCTCTCTGTCCCTCCATGTGAAATGAGAGTGCGTTCAAGAAAACCCCCAACAACTTGTAGAAGATTGGTCATAGTGAGCAAGCTCCCCCTCAGAGAAGCTTGTCTGCTGTTACCGCTGTCATCAAAGAGCCCCGCTAGACTTCTGAAGAACTTGGGGCTTCTGAGGAGCGTGAGTTGATAACCACTGCTATAGACCTGGAGGATCACCTCTCCTGTTGCCCTAAAGTCCTGATTTGTGTCCTGCCAAAGCAGTATGGAAGCTACTTCCCTGGGTGTATTTTTCCCACACAAAGTAAATAGCAGCTTTGAGAAGGGGGTGATTTTTGAAAAGTGTGGGAAACGTTAAAGCCATCAGGAAAATGTTAAACCTCCCTCTTCCTGGTTACAGCCATGATTCCAATTGGCTCTACCCCTACCCTGCAGCTGCTAGTAAACTGTTTTAAAAAGACTGAGAGATCCAATCGATTACAGATCTCCTGCTGTCACTTCTAATGGTGCCCTAAGTGAGAATAATGAAATCATCGACATTTCTAGATTTGTGTGCTTTGCAAATGTCTTCTCATTAGTGATCAGCACTTGGGCGTCTCTGTCTTTTGGAGGCGTTTACTGGGCACCGATATTGGCTTGGCAAGGCAGAATGGCAGGGAAGGAGGGGTGAGAGATTTCCGGTGAGTGAGACAATGAACAGCCTCGGCTGTAAATCAGGTCTGTTTGAGCGGAACTCACCGCAGCCCTTGCAAGATATAGGGGGGGGGGGGGTCCTTTCCTTACTTTTCAATTGCAGCAGGCACTATCTTTTAATTAACCCCAAGTGCCTGAAGAAACCCAACTAACTTCAAGCAGTTGGGGTTAAAAGGAAGAGAAAGGCTGCTATGCATTTGATTGATTGATTTACAATTGTATTGCCTGATTGGGGGTTGTCATTTTTTCCTTCATTTTATCCTTTATATTTATTTAATTGTTTGTTTATTGCTGGTTTTATTTAAAGCTGTTTGAAGTGGAAGTCAAAGCTGCTTCCTTTTTTTAAAACCAGGTTTGTGGTTAAATTGGAAGCCAGACTCGTCTGTATTCTGAGATCAGGGCAGAGCACTGCTATACATCATAGGACCGCTGTGTGGCTGTAATCCTTCGGCTTGAAAGTGTTTGAAGGTTGGGCCTTTGTGCAACTGGTTGCAGTGTTTAAAACCAGTAATGCGTTTTGATGTGATGTACCAGGACATAGTAGTTGCATATTATTAGAAAGTCATAAACGAAATCAACTTTTTAAAAAATTAACATTTGTTTGCAGCGATATCGGAGGTATGGGTAAAGAAGCCATGTCAAAGTTTTGTTGAAGAGACCAATAAAATTTTTTATTTTTACCAAAGTGTTGAAATTCTTTAGGCGCAAGACTCCAGCAACTGGAGAAAGAGGGGCGCATAAGATTATCAAACAGGCAGGAAAATAAAAATAAAAAGTCCACAGTCTACTTGCTACGTTACTCCCCGCTCTAGGGGTTTCCTCAGGCAAAACTGGCCGTAGCCAGCAATTGTTTCCGATACCCAAAGGAGAAGAATGGCTTCTTTACCCATACCTCCGATATCGCTGCAAATTGTAACAAGCCATGGAAACCTGCATACAACATTAACATTTGTTTGTATTGATGTTGACTGTGTGTTTATATACAGTAAGCATTCAAAGCTGCTGTCTGACATCCGGAGCTCAAGTGTTCATCTCTCGTCAGATCTGTTCAGGACTTCATACAGTTTTATGATTAGTGCACAGGCCTTTAATTATACTAACCCAAACTAGAACCCTTTTTGCTTCCCTTGCAAAGTGGTTTTTCTTTAGGAAAGAGGGGAGCACATACCTAAAAATACACTAAGGGTCAAATCCTATCCTTTCCCCTCCCCCCACCGATGCATCCGCACCAAAAAGGCATGTGCTGCATCCGGGGGGGGGGGGGTGTGACCCGAGGGCAAAAGGGATGCAAGTATAATACATTTATACTTACCTCCCGGTCAGCCCTGGGGCCGCCTATGGGTTTCCTCATACACCACTACTTTGGGTAGCATATGTCCAAGGAGAGGAAAGGGGCAGAGAGCCTCGCAATGGAGGGGATAGATCCGGTGCGTGCCATTGTCTCCAAATCCACCCCCTCCTGCTGCCTCCCCACCCTGTTCCTCCCCCATCCCCATCCAGTTACACCCCTAGTCCTTCCCCTCCCCACCCACCTCCCGCCCCCACAGCTGAGGGAACCCTGCAGGCACCCCAGTGACACTTGAGTGCAAGGCTCAAAGTCTGGACTTTTAAAAATGTTTCGCTAGCTCTCAGCTAAGAGACAGGCTTGGACACTCAGGGGACACACTATGTTATTTTGGTACTCAGCTGAGCTGTCACTAAGATCTTATGCAGTCCAGCTTGAACTTGAGATCCATTGCTTGATCTTTGCTTGATAAGTGCTGGACAACTTTAGCTTCAGCCAAGTCTCATGCAACTCATGCTTTGTGTCCTGCAGCTCAACGTTACAGGATAATTACAGAGGGGAAGAAGTAAAAACAGGTCACAAAAATTCCACTGGATATGCTAAACCCTTTCCTAAACTAACTCTTTGGATCCTGCCCAAATAAATACATGTTACATTGATAAATATATCGATATTCGAAATGAAGGATTGGAGAGGAGTCGCACTTTGTCACAGCAGCAACAGATGTTCTCCTGAAACGCTGTTTGAATCTAATTAGAAATACGGAAATGATGGTTTGTTGAACAAGTTACGTTTACAGGCCCCTGCAGTATTCGTGGCAGAGGTTTGTTCAGTTTGAAGGCCAGTGGTTCCTACTCATTCTCTTGGTATTGAACATCTATAGGATTTTGCATAAACAAGTCATTAAATAAAAATGCAACAGTAATTATGACTTCTAATTGGGAAAGCAAAGATACCAGAAGGATGTACAGTATATAGCACATTCATCAAAAGGATGACATTTAGGTTTAAATGAAGTCATAAAATGAAAGGTTATTTTAAAAAACACATCTTTTAATGCTTTACAGACAGGCAGCAAATTAGGGCATACTGTAGTAGAAAGTGTTACCTGTACAGTATTTCATCCAAGGAAAAGCATTATTTTTGTATCAGAAATGATCTAACAAGACAAAGTACTATGTAATAACTAAAAATAATAATTACACACAGGAAAATGCTGAAAGTTAAGAAACCGTGAGGTTTGTTTCCTTGTTTCAGATGAGTAAGATCATGTTGTGTACCAAGTTGTGAGCAACTGCTAGTGGTTCTTGATAGGAATGTCCCTCTCCATTTGCAGCCAATACACTCAGCCCATCCAATGGGGATGGGTGTCACAATGCAGATGTGGATATTGATCTAGAACAGGGGTTCTCAACCCCTGACCGGCTGCGTATCACCTCTGGCATCACTCGCCCTTTGCGTACCACCAGAAGTGACTGGCGATGACATCATTGCCAGCTACTTCTGGGTTTTTGCATTTTTGGAGTCAGAAAATGCAGGTAGGTGAGTAGGAGGGCCCTTCCCAGCGCTCCTAAGAGGCTCAGCCAAAGGCAGGATTCTCTCAGGAGCAAAAACATGGCACGAAAGTGTACCACTAATACCACTATTGGTGTGCGTACCGCCGGTTGAGAATCTAGAACGTGTCAGGGAGGCACATCTGCCCTTGCTCATTTGTCTATTCAGGGGAAAACGGGGAACCCATCATTTGTCTACTCTTGGGATCCAGGAAGCGAAGGTGGGATGGAGTGATGAGCTCTCTCTCTCTCTCCCTCCCTCCACCTTTTCCCTCCTCTGATCACCCCTTCAAAAGTTACTTTTCCTATTTACATCAGCCAACAAGACTGTTTAGAAAGCTTATTTCCAAAGGGCTACGGCTTAACCGTATTGTAGATAATGACCTGATTCAATCCGGTACTTGCTAGTTTAGTTCCTTCCTTTCCAGAGAGGGTTCTTGTGATGTGAAGAGAAAGAGACAAAGGAAGGGGGGGTACTTTGATACAATGCTAATGAAGCCCATATAATGATAGCAGATACATTTTGTCACCTCACTGCAATGATAAGGAAATGCGGCTTCAGAGGAGGATAGAGACAAATGGAGTTTCTTTCCTAACAGAAATGTAATGGGCCTGCCTAAGTCAGTGGAAAATAAATAAATAAACTAGATCTGCAAGGAGGAGAGAAGGACTGCAGTGTCATTGGCAGTCTACAGCTAATCAATTCTCTCACTCACTCACTCACTCACTCACTCTCTCACACTCACTCACTCACACACACACACACACACACACACACACACACACACACACACACACACGAGTATTTTTTGTACTTCATCTATAAAACATAGCTATGGTTTGTGGGTGGTGTGGGTAAGGTTATTCTTCTCACTTACCAGTGACAATGCAATGTTGTGTTTCCATATATTCTATTATCTTCTCAAAAGTAATGGCTTAGTTTATTCATGGAAGCTTGGCAATAAAGCTGTTTGTTATGAGGCTTAGTTTGATCAGAAGCTGCTGTGCATTATCTAAGCTTTACGAGCTGCATTTATGGAGTGGCAGAGAATGGCTCTTCCTAGCCTCCCTTTCCAACCACACGGTAGAAAAGAATTTGTGAAGCATAAGCCTGCCCAGGATCAAATTGTGTCATGTGGGTCTGGTAAACCTGTGGCAGGATGGTGGGCAGGTGTTATATCTTTCCTCCACATAAATCTAAAATAAATTTAACCACTTCCCTATCGTTTCTCCATGGCTGTGGTCTTTCAAACTGTTCCAGAGAATCCTGATTCTGTAATGAAACAGTGGTAGACAACCATCTGCCCTCCCCCCAAAAAAACCAGTTTGCCCACCATCATTGATCTCTCCTTGCAATGTGTGTTGCAGGTGCGTTTGGGTGTGCTCTAGGGCAGGGGTTCTCAACCAGTGGTACTACTACCACCAGTGGTACTTTGGCCAACTGCTGGTGGTACTTGGACCACCAGACCACAAACCCTGCTCCGACATGGCGCTTTCTGTGGCGTGTTTTCGCTCCTGCTTTTGGCTTAGCCTCTCGGGAACACTGAGAAGGACCCTCCCACCAGCCCAGAGCCTCCTGCCTGCGTTTGCTGGCCTCCGAAAACCTGGAAGTAACTGGCGATGATGTCATCGCCAGTCACTTCCGGTAGCAGAAGAGTGGCGCCAGAGGTGGTATTCAGCTGGTAAGGGGTTGAGAACCCCTGCTCTAGGGTACTGCTATTCAGAGTGGTGGACCACAGACCAGTGCCAGTCTGCAAGTCATCACCTGCCAGTGTCCAGCGAATTCCCAGGAAAGCAACACTAGTAGTAGAAATGAAACCATGAAACAAATCTCCCTTTTCCTGTAGTATAGCCAGTTCACAACTAAATAATCCCAAACCATCTGAGTTTAAACAGGTGAAATTCCACAGATGAAAGAAATGGACTGTAAACATATAATCGTAATCTATATAAACACCAGTTCCCATAATTGGTCGCACTCCATGATGACTAAGAAACAAACTAGAATAGGGCTTTTCAGATACTATCATGCAGGGAGGTGTCTCTGAGTGCATTCCTTTACTTCTTCCCATAGAAGTGAATGGTTGCCATTGCCCATTCACTCCAATGGAGAATAGTACAACACTGTGCATGAGGACACTGTTGGAATGAGGACAAAAGCTGTCCTCCATCCCCAACACTGAGTGCCTCAGCCGTCACTGATAGGGCTTGCACAGGGGGCACAATGGGGCATAGTGTGTCTCTGGGAACCCCCCTTTGGGGGTCCCTGCAATAGACAAGCCTCCCCAGCACACTCACATGCCCATAGCGATGACCACCATTTTGCTGGTTAAAAAAAGGAAATAGCCAAGTGGAAAGTTGGTCTTCTTCCGATATTCACTGACCTGTGAAGACAAGCTGGTGCATTACTAACACATACTTATTTAAATGCAGATTTTGCTCCTTAGACGGGGACTTTAGGGAATTCCTCTCCAGATACATGGTAATAGGCGAGCAAATTGTAATTCAATATTTCACTTTAACTTGTGTTTCAGCTTATTGATCTTCATTTTCAATCATTTTATAACGCAGGATTTGCCCCATGGGGAAAGATGGAGGTTTGCATTCATTTTAATAAAGCTTTTAATTAAATATTAATTATTTCTGATGTTCCACATATCCAGCCTTGCCGAGGCTGCTGCTGCTTCTTTTTTTTTTTTTTTTACCTAACTTTTTCTACCTACTTCTATTTTTAGTTATGGAAACAGCCCTAGTTTGATTTAGCTTTGCACTGGGGGCAAAGCTAAGGGAGAGCTTACTACAGTTATAATTTCTCTGATCTCCTAGACCAGTGTGAACTTCCGAGTTTCAAGATCATCTATTACACAGCCCAACAAAGAAAGATTTTTTATTTATTTATGTTGGTTTGGAAGTTAGGACTATTCTATGGAATATTTGGGGCTCTGATTCAAAAAATGGCATCAGTTTTGCCCTATCAGCTCTAGTTTTGGAGATATGGCATAGCCACCTTATATGCTGATTCAAGCAGCTTCCTCATGATGAGGCCATAGCATTGGCTTCCTCACAAGGAAGTTGCTTGAATCAGCATATAAGGTGATAGGGCAAAACTGATGCCATTTTTGGAATCAGCACCCCAATATACCCAAGAATAGGTCTAACTTTTAAGGCACCAAAATGTGTGCTGGGTTGTGTTATGGATCTTTCCAAACCTATACCGAATTCTGGGGATCTTCAAAAGCCAGGATTCTGCTCCACTTTGTCTGTGTCGGATTCACGCAGGCATGTTCATCGCTTGATGGCCGAAGCATCAACTGGTGATTCGCACGTGAGAATGAACTAAACCAGAGAGAACTTTTATACTGCCCCAAGCACAGTGCTTTTTAGTGGAACCAGTTCAAACACCACAGTTACTGCAGGTCACGTAAATGAGTGATGAGGCGACACGTGATGTGTATAAACGTATGAATTGCCCCACAGAAGTACAGAATGGTTGAGATGACTAGAAAAGCAAGATAAGTAAATCATGGCAGTGCACAGTCTGTTAATGGGAATAAATTAAACCCCGCATGAAAGATGGAAGTACTATTGATTGGCCTACTACAAATATCTGATAGCCAAATCTTTCCCACAGACAGCCTGGCCCACTACATGATGGTTCCAGCTGTACAACTACTTCCACTGGGATCCTATCCCCTTATCCACAGTCCTCAAAAGTCTTGGTTGTTGTTGTTGTTTTTGTCATCTTCTCAAGGTGCACCAGAAAAGTTAAGGAATGTGTTCAACAAAATCACATGGTAAAGTTCTTCCTGGGCTGTGCCAGGTGAGGAAATACACACTGTCTGGCAGTAGCTGTCCAAGGCTCCCATTGAAGTCTTTTCCAGCCCTACCTGGAGCGGCCTGGGATTGAACCTAGGACTTTCTGCATGCAGAGTGCATGCATTACAGAGCTCCAGCCTTTCCCCACTTATGCTGGTTAAGAAATGTTTGCTGGGGATGAACACTCTTGGCCATAGGAATTGTGGGAATCAGATGGTTTTTATTTCTTGAAATTTTCACTAGCACTTTGGTAAACTGCTCTCACAAAAGATAAAACCTGCACAGTGCAGATGAAAGCTGCCACCTACTGCACACAAAGTGCAATTGCTAAAGTGCTTTTGTCTGAATGATTTCTTCATGTCATTCATCTGTATTGCATTCAACGTTAAGAATAAATTCCCTTCTCCAAGGAGTTCTCTCTATACCTCCTCTTCAACGGCATTTGAACATGATCTCTATGAGGACACCACAGGTTTGCTTTGTGCCTTTAGATAACTTTTTTTCCTAACAGAGGACAAGTAGGGAGAACAATTCATAGCATCTGTATAGCAGCTTACATGTATGTTGTAATCCTTAGAACAACTTCATAGGTATTATCTCCATATTGCAGATGGGAAACTGAGGCTGCAAGGGAGTGGCTTGCTTAAGGCCACCACTGGGATCAAGGCAGATGCAATATTTGAACTGGGAAATCTTCACAATTCATAGCTCAGTCTCTTAACTACTATGTTACAGCAGCTCAGGAGAACAGAGTTTCCCAAAAGTCTAATAGTCGTCCACCTGTACCCACGGGTCCGGTATCTGCGGTTTCAGTTATCCGTTGTTCAGAAATTCTCCTGTCGTACTCCGCTGCACTCATGACTCATCTGTCTTCGTTCATCTGTCCCTGTTTGCAGCCCTCCTCTTGCTGTCTCCTGTGCTGTTTGCTTCTTCTCGTTTGTCTGTCTTTGTTTGCAGCCCTGTCTGTTTTTGTTGGCTGCTACCCAAAGCATGCTTACTTGAAGGCTAATGCTTTCAAGCCTCCCCTCTGATTGCATCGAGTAGAATAGTGAGTAGCTGCCTTGTGGCTTCCAGTCGCGCCCCAGAATGCCTTGCAGCTTCTGGTCACACCCCAGAAGGCCTTGCAGAATGCTTTGCGGCGACACAGTAAGTGTGTAAGTGCAGTTCACTACTGTCCGCGGTGGCAGTGGGAACATATCCCCCATGGATACACAGGGATGCCTGTACTTGAATCACACTTATAGAAAGTATGAAAGATTAAGACCTACCACCAGAGAGGAGCCTATCCATATGTTTTTCCCTAACTTGCTGCTCAGTATTCCAGTAACTCATGCAAGTCTTCTCTCACAGTGGGGCAACTGAATGTTCCAGTCACACACTAAGCAGATATGCAGCAAAGGCACCTCCCCCCCCCAGCCCGATTGGCGATTTAGGTTTTATCTCTTTCCAGGCCCCAATCCTGTCTGACTTTCCAGCACAGATGCAGCCGTGCCAACGGGGCGTGCACTGCATCCTGCATTGAGTGGGTCCAAAAAGGAAGGGTGCATGAAAGGGTGCAAAAAGCTGCACCTGCCAACATGCCCTCTTCTATACAATGGTTAAAGGTGTAGGCACTTTGTCTTCCATTGTATCTGGTCACCCTGGGGGGGGGGGCAGTCATGGAGGCCTCCTCGAGATAAAGGAACTTTTTTTCCCTTACCTCAGGGCTTCCTTGCGGTTGCATTGCCACGGAAGAGTTGGATAGGATTGGGCCCCCAATCAGGAAGAGCAACAGACAGTAAGCCCCTTGGGTGGAACATTACTATGAGTTCCCAAGAGTGCATTTGTTTATTTCCTTTAGTTCATTTATTTATTTTTCAAAGTAGTTTCACAGCTGCAAACATTTTGTATCCCAAGTTGCAGACTAAGCCCACCTACTTGAGCATCTAACATGATCATAATGAAATTGTGAATGTAGACCAGGGGTGGCCAACCTTCCACCATTAGGTCCTCTGCATTCTTACTAGTTGTGTAGAAGCCAGAATCCTGGCAGCTGCAAGTGCTGATGGTGCTGCTAAAGCAGCTGCACCTGCTGAAATGCCCTCACCTAGACAACCATTAAAGGGCCAGGAGCAGTCATGTTGAAAGGTTGGCCACACCTGATGTAGATATAGATTCATTTGTAGGTTTAAAAAACATTGCAATTATTGCCTTGCTGGGAAGTGGGAGGGGGGAGTATTTTTTGGTGAGGTTCTATTTTGTGATTTGAGTTGGGGGGGGAAGGCTGATGGGCTTTGAAACTGTTATTTTGGAATAGGACTGCACATGTTCATTTTAGGCTGCTCTTGTTCCATAATGTTGTTTCCCACAGACAGGATTTGGTCCCAGTACAAAAATGGTGGTTTGAAATTTGGAAAGATTCCACCTGTGAGAAGCACTTTCTGCATGGCTTGGGCCCGGGCCTTTGGAGAATTAAATAATATTTGTTGTGGTTGGAAGGGCTTATTTTTTCCCTCCAACTTCTGATGTCAGTGCAATTAGTAACAATGGAACAGTTGTGATTGTTATAAGGGAACAGTACAACCATAATATAGGGTACTCAAGAAGATGGAAGTTGTCATTAAAAAAAAAAAACACTTGTCACATTGAAAGATGTGTTACCTTCAGAAACAGGTTTCCTCTTCAGTATGAGAGCAAGTGGCACCGTCAGTCATGACCAAAGCAGAGCTTGGGCCAAAGAAGTCTCAAGCTGAGGACAGCTAGCATAATGTTTTAATCAGCCCGAGAGACCTAATGTAATGAGTGTCTACGCAGGTGGTGGTGAGCAGAGGTAGCCTCAAATACAAGCAAATAGCCTTTCTGTTTTCACCGTAAAGAAACTCTTACATCCCCAACTTTAAAACAGATGGGCTATCTAACGACAGAGAAACAACAGTGAGGCTGAAAAAAATCTCTTAAGCTCACGTCTATAGACATTTGTCCCAGCCAGCTATTTTTTTTACAAAAGCCATTTTTTGAATGGAGCATCATGGTAGAGGGGTCAGCAATACTGGCTCTGATTCACTCCCACAGCCTATTTCCAAAGCAGCTAAGAATATTAGCATTGGACCAATGGTGCTAGTTTGAACATCCCTTTTCGTATTGGTTCTAAATGCCAGCAAGCTTTAGGGTCTTGAGAGTTTTGTTGGTTTGTTTTTTAATTTGCGGCCTTTTCAATTACTCACAGATGGAAGCGTTCTAAAGTTTGGGACTCTTGTCAGCACTTCAAACACCTATGATGAATCTGGCGTTGTGACCATCGAAACCGACAAGCCTCTGCTCTGGACGATGGGCATCAAAGAGCAGGCTTAAAAGGCCACCCCTCCCTTTGAGTTCAACCAAAGCCTTAAAACAGGAAAGTTCCTGAAAAACTTCAGCTGCTGATCAACATGGAATGATCTGTGATGTAATTACATGTCAGTCACTTTACTTTCTTATGATTCCAAACATTATGCACTAACATTTCTAATGCAGCTAAAACTCTGTAGGATGTCAAGGAGTTTGTGGATTTCTGTTCTCGGAACCATGGTATATTTATACATTTTTAAAGTCTGAAAGTGGGTGTAGTTTTAGCTATCATGTATGGTTTTTAAATGGGGGAAGGGCTAGCAAACATAAATTGACATATTATATTCCATCCTACAACTGTTAAGTTATAATTTAAATATATTTTGCTGAAGGTAGCTACCAGCTTGCAATCTGCCACTGAGCTGGATCAAAGAGCAACAGCCCCAGGTCAGTACTTGCATGGACAAGTTGCCATGATGATTGAGCCATCCATTGCATTCATTCATCTCTATTTAGCCCAGAGTGTGCTTTGGGGATGAATAATGCCAGGAGAGAGAGCATAAGTGTGCAACCTCCCCAGTGGAGATCTATGTTTAAGCACAGAGTCAAGCTGCACAGACCCCCTCTCCTAACAGTGTCAAAAGGCTCTTTAATCTCAGTACACACAGTACATCCTGCTAGTACTAACCCAAAGCTTTCCAGCCCCCCACCCATCCTGTCCAAATACTGGTAGAAAGTGGCATGGGTGTCAGTGCCAGATGTTTGGGGGCCCTGAAGCAAAAACTCTGCACTTGGTCCCCCATGGCAACCCTCATTCACTCCGAAAGCTGTCACTGGGTTCACAGCCCGGTAGACCCCTTTGATGAGTACTGATCAACACCATTCCTGTAGAGCAGACTATAATGGACCCATCCATACATCTCAACAACTATTCATACAGGTGTTCCTCGCTGAACGACATCCCGCCTAGCGACCCCCCAGATATATGACTGAGGTCCCTAGGTGGAACATCATTGGTTTGCTTCCCTTACCTTTCAACGAGAAGCCTCTCCAGTGGCCTGTTTGGGGACGTGCGCCGGTCCAGAGGCCTGTTCCTGGCCTCTGTGGGCCTCAGAATGGCCCACAGAGGCCTCCACAAGGCATGTCTGGTTTTCAGAAGCAAACCGGAAGTGCCTTAAAGAGGCCTCTCTGCAGGCCATTCTGAGGCCTTCGGAGACCAGGAACAGGCCTCTGGACTGGTGCACGACCCCAAGCAGGCCTCTGGAGAGGCCCGTACTGCCCAAATGCGGTTAATGACAGCCCCCCTTAACGACTGGGTTCAGGGGACGCATTTCTGTTGTTAAGGGGAGGACACCTATATAGTTGCAGTAAAAGCAGCTTTGCAACTATCTGTAACTATGGCTGCAATCCTATGCATACTTACCTGGGAGTAAGCCCCATAGACTACAGCGGGATTTACTTCTGAGTAAACATGCATAGGATTGGGCTGTGAGGTGGTTAAGATTACCCACAACAGACCTTACAGTCATGGATCTCACCAAGACCAAAATTAAACTAGTACACATTTCACTAATCAAAATTTTAAGTACACTTATCTAGCTTTGCTCTGAGCTGCACGCAGGAGCGGGGAAACCTGGAATGCCACTTGATGCCACCTCTGCTCTACAAAAAAAAGCCCTTTGCAGCGCTCCCACAGTTACTTCAAATGTGGAAGTGTGGAAATTCCATTTCAAGAGACCGTGTGAATGAAGGAGCTGCTTCGTTTGTGTGGTCTCTGTAAATAAAACCAGAGGTCCCACAGGTGAACCATTTTCCACTCACTTTTACCAGGGAGAAAGCAAAACACAGCTCACATCTGTGGCAGGCTGGGAGGAGGAGGCGGTGGTGGCAGACTTGGGCTGAGGGGCACCCCAAATTTGCTGCTCCCTCACCACCACCACCACTCGCAATCCACATCACCTTGCCTCATGGATAAGCCACCCTAGATGATGAGCAAAAAGCACTTGATCATCATTGTCAAAGTTTTTAACTGCCTATCCTGATTTGTACTCTTTTTTTAAAGGAAACACAAATATTGTATTATTCTTACATGTAATAAAACTTACCTTTAAAGAGGAGGTTTGTTTTATGTTTTTGCCTTTGACATCATTACATGGGGGAGGCAAAGAAGATCACTTTGGGGGGGGGGGTTCTTGTAGCACGACCTCTTTAGCAGCAATGTGTTATATCCAAAGAAAGTTAGTCATGACTCAACACCGCTAAAATAAATTAGTCATGGCTAACGTTCTTTGTATGTAAGCCCAATAAGAACTAAGTTTGTAGCAAAATTGATGATGTCTGGCAAGCATGGGTGCTCAGCGTGTTCCAATACAGATCCTATCAACTTTGAAGAAACGAGAAGTTTTAGAAGCTGTTATCCGACTTCTTTTCAACACTTTCATCGTCATGTTTACAGAAGACAAGGCTTTAGGAGTCAGGGATCAGAGTGAATCTGCATGTGCTCACATTAACCAAAAAAGATGCCACACCAGATTTACTTTAAAACCCAGTTTATATTGACAAGTAATGAAAAGAGTTACCAAGGTGATTAAGCCAGCAAACCCACTACATTTTCTTATGTCACCATGTGCGATACCAAGCAGCAAGTCTTCCGGATGTTTTTAGCCACCCCTGTAAAACAATAAGAAAACATGAACTTGATCACTCTGCAGTGTGCTATGTAAGGTATACAAGCCTGCAATTATCTTTTCTTCAAGCCAATTCTGCAGTGGTGTTGTGACGCGAGGGATACTAGCAGACCCCAGAAATGAAAGGAAAACCAGTAAAAAGAACTAGAGGGGAAGAGAGAACATTAGGATATGGCCAAAATCCAAAGAGAACTGCTCAACAAGTTTCATGAGCCCAAAGTGCATTGGACTTGGGCTCCTGTCCTGGAACAGCAGTCTCCCCACCTCCAAGCTGCACAGCAAGAAAAATTTCCAAAATCAAAGATTTTGTTTGAGAGATGGTGCAGTTATTTGTGAAAGAAAATTTGTGAGATGGCGCAGTTATTTGCTTTTCAAAGAAAGAAAAAAGTCATCAAAAGATCCAGTGAGCGAGCACAAGCTCTCACCTAAAGTACCTTTTGGGATCTCAGTCTATGTCTAGAACAGGGGCGGAAAACCTTCCACCATTAGGGCCTCTGCGTTCTTAAGAGTTATGTAGAAGACAGACTCTTGGCAGCTGCAAATGCTGATGGTGCTGCTAAAGCAGCTGCACCTGCTGAAATGCCCTCACCTATGCAACCATTAAAAGTCCCGGAGTATTCCTGTTGAAAGGTTGGCCACCCCTGGCCTAGAATAAGGAAATATTTGGATATGGGAAATTCCACATTATATTCCAAGTGGAAAAGCAGAAGTCAACTTCCTGGCACAAACATTAAACTGCTGAGCAAGGCCCTCCTCACTAAGGGTTACATAATGAAATGAAATGGGCCCTCTGGAAACTTGGCAGGGGGGAAATAGGGGTGCTTGCATGCCCCCCTCTTTATATAAGTAAAGTAAACCATACACACACAGTCATCTTTTTGAGGCAGAAAGGTTGCACAAATTGGACTACGCAAGTGTTCATGCTCCCCTCATCATGTGAATGGCGGGCCCATTTCAGTGAGCAAGCAAACTTGTGCCTTTGACCAGCACTATTGCTGGGAAAAATTGAAGGCAGAAGGAGAAAGGGAAGGCAAAGGATGAGATGGTTAGACAGCATCACCGATGCAACGAACATGAAAATGAGCGAACTCAGGAAGATAGTGGAGGATAGGAAGGCCTGGCAGGATATGGTTCATGGGATCACGAAGGGTCGGACACGACTTAACGACTGAACAACAACAACAATTTCCTTGAAGGGTCAAAAAGTGTTTGGGGAATAATTTAACTACTTGCAGTATCATCACAGGACAGCAGCATCTATATCCCAAAAATATGAAAGCTATGATACAGACCCCAGTCAGTCATCAAAGTTATTTTAAGACTATCAATACCAAGAGAGAAAACTAAAATATTTTTCATAAAGCATAGCAGAGCCCATTAAGCCAAAAGGTGGCTCCTCACAATTTTCATTTTCATACCAGCAATGATTCTTTTTTGCAACCGTTACTTACACAATGATGTTGTTGATTGGAATATGGATCAGTTTTACAAAGAAACCAATAAATCCCATTATTGCAAAACCTATTGCTGTCGCCATGGCAATCTTCTGGAATTCTATAATTAAAAATATCATTTGTTGAAACACAGGTAAATAAAAACACTACAACTGTTTTAGACAACAAGCACTCTTTAAATGGATCTGAATAGTTATAAAACCAGAAACCTTTCTATCTGAAACCATGAGTCTTTGAAATGAAATGAATAGCAAATATTGTTCCCTCTCAGATTTAAGTTTGGTTTAATAGGGAAAACGGTGGCTAGCACTCAGCACTCTTATTTAAAAAGACGTGGTCATAAAATACATAAGAAAGTCAACACCAGCATGGCCAACATGCTGGATTATCCACCTGCATTGCCAGCATTTTCTTTCTTGTAATATGTACATTAAAGGATTTTGTGGTGAAGCATCTGGTAGCAACTGGCTGAGCTATTCTGAGCTCACAGAGGAGCTCGGGGCCATAGAAAAGGAATGTGACCAACAGGCTAGAACAACCCTTCAAAAGAGGATTTTGTGAGAGATGATCATGACCACATACAACTGTAGGCTAAGGCCTCTAGCCATGTACTGCGGCTCTGTCCAGTCATATAATTCAGTGCACCCCATACGAAGCGCTTTTCTGGCCCTGGCAATCCTAGACAGCCAACAAAGTTTGGCTGGCAAATTTATTTTCATGATGATCCTGCCCTCCCCACTCGAGAGAGGGCAGTGTCTTGTCTGACATCACGTTGAGCTCAAGACCCAATACGAGTCCCCTATCCTTCTCCTCTATTTCTCTCGCTACCCAGCTCAGACTTCGTCCCCTTCATACTGAGCCTCAGAAAGCAGCAGCAAATCCGAGGGACACAGTGGCATGAGGCAGAGCAATGTCGCTTATCACGGAAACAGAGAAGGGCAAGAACTCTCAAAACAGGTTGATTGCCCCTTATCCGGACATCCGAAATCCAGACATTTGGGGGGCTATGACATTAAAAAAAAACAAAAAAAAAACACACTTTTTTCAGCACCTGGCTGGCATAATGCAAGGCATGCTCGGGCACAAAATTATTTAAAAAAACATTGTATAAAATTACCTTCAGGTTACATGCATAAGATGTATATGAGACATAAATGAACTTCATGTTTAGACTTGGGTCTCATCCCCAAGATCTCATATTTATGCAAATATTTCAAAATCCAGACAAATCTGAAATCCAGACAACTTCCTGTACCAAGTAGTTTGAAGATACTCAAGAGGTTGAGATACTCAACCTGTATTTTAATCTTGCTAGCATGGCAAGACAGCAAGTGCATTTGTAGACGCTTGCCCAGAATCACTCTCCCCATGTCACCTCTAGACTCCCTCATAGCACTTAGACATATGAAGTCAGCAAAATCCATATAAGCCAAACAAACATGTTCCTTGGCTTTAAAAACGCAATTGAGTGGCATGGGTCTATTCTGAAAAGCAACTGAATCTTGCACCTACACAATGGCAATATGAGACTCCGTACAGAAATCTAACACAATGTTACCTACAGAAATAGCTGGTTTCTTGTGCTTAATTTGCAACATTAGTGCATAATACAAGTTATGTCTTTTTCTTCTTTATTACTGTACCTTTCCTGTCTGGCTTCGTGCACCTTTTAACAAGCCTGATGGAATCTTTCACAAACTGACGGCTGGGTTCCACAAATTGCATTACTTGATCCATGATTAACTGGAAGAACAAGACAAATGAACTGCAATGTGAGGTTGTTCTGTACAATCGTCTTGAAAGTTGTCTTCAAAACTAATTTCAGAGAAGGTGTTTAACATGAACACAACCACAACTGTGGGGTGCTTAGTTTGAGAAACATGTAGTTTTTTTCCACTTGCAAAGAATTAAATGCATCAGCATCTATAGTCTTAGTTACTTCCAACTTTTCCCTCTAATAATTGTTGCCCCCAATATCCAGTACTTCTCAATTAGGTATTTTGTCATCTGTCTGAAGACACATTGTACTAACAATGCCATTTAATGCTAGTATCACAAAGAAGCAGCATCGCACAACACCATCAATTATGACTAACCAACTGTGAGGCTCCCACACCTTCCTCACCCAAGGGTGCCAACTCCAGGACTGGCCTGGAGTCTCTAGAAATAAGCGTCAATTACCAGACGACTCTGGAAAGCAATTCTGGAACTCTGGGGCCTCCAAGAATTTCCAATATTGCATCACTTTGAGAACAAAAATCTCTAGGAATAGCTTCGGTCAGAGTTGGCAACCCCACCCTAGCCCCCTTATTTTGCCTCTTCCTGATCCTTTAAGGAATATCAAGCAGTTCAAAATTTATAACAAAGCTACAACAGCTTAACATTTGGGGAGAAGAGGGAACCCATAAAAGCACAATTGACAGGGGAAAAAAGTTATAACAAACACTATGGCATTGGTAATCTAATGCCTTAAAGTTTCAACGGCAAAGTTACATAAATGATGCACTCTCAGTCACTCACTCACATTTTGTGTATACATCTGGTATCTAAATTCACACAGTTTAGCAGAACGCTATACTGTACACAGCCCACTGTACCCACAGCGATAATGGCAGCTTTGGGAAGGGGGAAATTAACATCAAAGCCCAATTATCTTACTCTTGGGGTATACTAATCCTGTGTGTCTACTCAGAAGTAAGCTCCACTGAGTTCAATGGGGCTTCCGCGCAAGTGAGTGTGTTCACTGTTTAGGGTTTCAGCTTTAAAGCCTTTAAAGTCCAAGGTATAGGTACTCCGTCCCCCTTAGGATACGGAAGAGCTAGCCAAAATCCAGCTGAAATACGGTATGTGGCCATGGTCATAGAGCAAAGGGATCCAATGAAGTACAACACAATATATTAGATTGTCTCAATTCCTCCCACCCCTTTTTTGGAAGCGGAGGAGGTGAAACGACAAGAATTGGATACATCAGATGCGCCTCCATCGTACAGAAAGTGGTATGCCCCAGAGGGGCACTACCCCGCTACACGTGCCAGACAGTGACTGGATAGTGTGCAAACCAATCCTCAGTAGTTTGATTACTAAAGGTGCGAGGTGCCAGCCATCTAGCATACTACACCAATGCCCCCCCCCCGGAAGTTATCTAGTTGTCCCAGATTAGGTGGTGGGAAAGGTGAGCAGGAAGGAAACCACTCTGCACATGCTCCCGAGTAGTACCGTATTAGACACCACAAACCCGCTAACCGAACCCTCCATATTCCCCCACAAGCTGAGAAAAACCCCGGACTCACCGACTCAGATTCGCCAACGCAGCGCTGCTCCTAACGACACGTAGCCTGACCGCTCGCCCCAAAAGGAACCGGAACCGGAAAAGAGGCACAGCACAGGAAACGGGAGCTCACGTGAGAAAAGCACTCCTCCCGAGAGGCCGTTTCCATAGCTGTCTCCAGATACTTCCGGTTCTCAGTTGCATACCTTCGAATTCCCCATGTGCGGGGCTAAAAGGCAAGTCAGTAAGAATCCACTCCCCTAAAACAGAGCAGGGCTAAAGCCTCCCGTTCCGTTCGTGGCAGTTAGATGAAAATTTTGAAAACAAGATGAGTCTCGGAAAAAGACTTCACTTTTTTCCCCTTTCTCTAAAACAAAAGGAAGGACTCTAAAAGGCCCTCGTCGCAAGCAAAACTGCTCCTGCCTCTCTCCTCCTGTGAGAGAGGAGATGTTTCGCTTGTTGAATTCCTATGGGTCACCTCGAGTTTAAAGGCGCAGGACTTGCAAGCGCCCTTGTGTTGCAGTGGTGAAAAGCATCGTGTCCAATACACAGCCCAGAACAGACTACAGAGGCGGGGGGGGGGTGATTTGGTGTTTCTATGCCTTTCGGCAGCCTTCTCCAATACAGCGATAGAAACAGCTACCCGTCCCTCATGGAAGGACTGCCCTGTTGTGCTGACTTTTTGAGGGCACAACGCGGGAGATATAGCCCCACCCAGCCCTTACTTCCACTGGCCTGTCTCGTCCCAAACCAAACTCTTTTGCCAGCAGAGCTCCGCTCCAGTCTCTTTCCAATGCAAAATTCAAAGAACTGGCAGAAATAGAGCGACCCCTCTGGGCGTCCGTAGATAACAACCGCTTTCAATACTGTAATACCGGAAGTTCAAGCTGTACATGTCTCTCTGTCTCTATGATCTGGTATGATCGCGAAGAACGTGCACGCGTGTTGTCTGTGATGGAGCAAAAATAAATAAAATGCAGGACTGACTGACCAATGTTAAAAGTAACTGTCTTACTTTTTTGACACACGGCGCCCGTGGGTTGCGCCCACGTTAAAGTGGAATGAAAACTTCTAAACTCACAACAGATACTCCAGGGGTGGAAGTGAAAGACTAAAAATAGATTAAGAAAAAGTCAGTGTTCTCTTTTTTTAGATTTGTTTTAAGTTCGTATAATCAGTTTCAGAACCTTATTGGCATGGCATCAAATACAGTATACAAAACTCATAAAATACAAACACAAACTAAAATAACAAACATAACAAAATATAGACAACACCAAACAGAATCTATAACAAGGCATAGCTGGAGTGAGTCAATTTGCAACCACCATTGTGCAGCGCCTCTTGATGATTAGTTTTACATACCTGGCTACCACTAGAGTCACCTCCTCTTCTAAGAATCAGACTTAACTTGTCCAGGTCATCCCATCTGGAGGGTATGCAAGCAAAATCGGATCTAAATAGGAGTGGCATAGATCTTGGAACGAGTTAGTATAATAACCTAAAATGTGGAGTTCTTGTTCTAGCATTTCACTATTACCAAACTTTTCAACCATTTTTTTAGCAGGCTCCCTTTTCCTCCTGAGGTAGCTGTTGATGTTTTTTGCATCCATTAAATTTATTAAGAGCTTGTTCCATTCTGTCTTTAAAATTGCCTCCTACTTTTTTTCTTTTTTTTTTTTGCCATATGTCTTTCACCAGGTGGATTGTGACCTGATCTTCGGTGGGGTGCAGCAGTGCTGCCTGGCCCTTACCATTTTCTTCTGAGGCTCAGGCTTGTGTAGTTTGAACAGTAGCCAAGGCTACTGGTCCTATTCCTATATGATTAAGTCACTCAGTCTCACTGGAGGCTTTGGTGGGGCTGCTTGGCCAACCAGGTTACCCTAGTCTCCCACCCATCTGCCCATTCTCCCCTGCCACAGCACTCCCTCAGCCTAGCCTCACTTCCCCTCTTTCTCCTTTCAACACTGAGCGCACGCAGTTGCCATGCCCACTCTCTGCAGTCTGCACCTCCACTCCTTCCAAGTTGCGTAGAACAGAGGTTCTCAACCTGTGGTACGGGTACCCCTAGGGGTACGTGGACCTCTTGCTGGGGGTATGCCAAGCCCTGCCCCTTATCTGCCCCATCAACAGCTAATTAAGTGTTAATTAACATGGATTTTAAATTGTAATTATTTTCGGAGCCCTTCTGCCTCTTTGATTTTGGTTTTGGGCTTATTTTTGTACTTTGGAAAATGTACTTTGGTGGGGTGGGGGAGGGAGGAGCTGATTTTGGGAAGTGTGACTTGGAGAAAAAAAAGAGATCCTTGCATGTGTGTCTCTCTCCCCCCCCCCCCACACACACACAGTTAAATAAGACATTTTTTCACACTTAAAATTGTTTTAGTACTTTTTTATTTAACAATTAATTACCTAATCAATCCAATTAATTAGCAGTTAATTAGCAGGGGGTACTTCAGAAAATTGGACCGTGATAGGGGGTACCTGGGCCTCCAAAGGTTGAGAACCCCTGGCGTAGAAGGAAAGGGGGAGAACAGCATAGAAGCAGTGCACACTGATTGACTGTCATCACCAGGCAGGAAAAGAAGAGGAAAAGGAACCATGGCCAGTAGCGTAGCTAGAGGGGAGGTGGCGCGGTGCTACACAGCAGTGCAAAGTGGCAACGCTGCCTTCGCTGCTGGAATGGCTCCGACAGCAATTGGGAGGGGCCACTTTGCACTGCTGTGTAGCACCGTGCAACACTTACCACGTCGCTCCCCCCTAGCTACACTACTGACCACAACACACTGATCACTCACTCGCCTTCTCACTGAGTATCTGGCCACCTAGTTCCACCCAACCTGCTGGGTTTTGCAAATAGGTATGGAAAAGTGGATCTACGTTGCAGGTGGGATTTGAGATCAGTCCTGACTCTTGATGAGTTGAAGATTGCTGCTGAATGAGATTCAGTTCATTTGACATTACGTCCAGGTGGGCTATTAACTTCATCCTCTTTGCAGGAAGATTAAATATATAGTACTGTACTGTATAGTCTTATACGAACTGATTGGCTTCCTTCATCTATTCCATTGCAACTGATGAGGTATTTAAAAGTGCAAATAATCTTTGACAGAATACACTGAATAGGATGTAGTATCCAGGATTAGTACCCCAGATCAACAACATTCAGGACTGGCATCAGAGGATGGCAAGGTCAGACACTGGCCAACGAGCCCCGGGGGCCCAACTAGCTGATCCCTGAAGCCGCCCAGCAGGCGGTAGCAGCACAAATCATGTATGACGTATAGCAAAAGCTGCTTTCCGGAGGTATTCTTTTCAGCTGTTCAAGAATCAGGTTGACGCAGAAAATACAATTAAATTTGGATATCCAAACACGTTACCCCAACCCAATTTCTTACATAATTGTGCATAAACAAAACCAGCATATCAGGGAGATGTATTCCTGCCGAGCTTTCTAGTTTTTTTCTTTTATATTGAAGAGAGTAATGTCATGTGAGCCCCCATCTATACTCTGTAATGATACAGCCAGAAACTAATTTACCCCACCGGATAGAACTAGATCTCTTGCCTGATAAGGCTCTTGCAGCCAAAAACATAATAGAAGTAATATGCAAAAATTTTTTTGAAAAAATTAAGGCAGTTTCTTTGCCTAGAAACACACAGCTTCTCAGGCTGCAACTAAGTGTACTTGAGTGATGAAACAGGCTTGAAACAGAATATTTTAAAGGCAAAAATATGCTTCAAAAGAGCAGCTTATTTTTATCTTTGACATACACAAGTGTTCCAAATGTCCCATGCTGCAAGCAAGATAGTCACATTATTTTTCTGCCTAGTATTCAGTTCTCCTACTCATCTCCTATACACATTTTCCTGGGAGTAAGCCCCAATTAACACAATGGGACTAGTTTCCGATTAGACATGTATAGGATTGCAGTGCGTTAGAGTACTGTCTGGGTGGTCAAACATGCTTAATGTAAGAGTCACATATGATAAACTTCAAATGTTTGAGAGCCACAATATTTAAGAAGCATTTAAATTCTTAAATATATTTACTCACTATGAACATTAAACTTATGTTTTAATCCAGTGAGCTCTCAGTTTATACTTGGTAAATAATTATGAAGCTTGAACATTTCTTATTTACCTTTTACATTAACTGTGATGCAAAAAGGAGTTCAGCCAACATATTTCCAAAAGCCGCACACATTATACGTCAAAGAGCCACATACTATTACTACATTTAAAAAAAAAAAAAAGTACCCCAAACATACTACCTTCTGAGTCAGGAGGTCAGAAATCATGTTGTTTTAATGTCTTCCAGGCAGAAATGTTTCAGTTGGCAAGACATTTCAGCACCTGAGCAAACTGCAGTTTCCTATTTAGTGACATAAATATCTTCCTCGTTTTGATAGCGAGCATTTTTTGCTGCAGATAAAAAACCCAATGCAATCTTCTGCCACTCACCCTATTTAAACACAGCACATAGTGAAGAAGAGCTTCTGTGGGAGCTGCTTGACATAACACAATTTTAAGAACTCACCTCAAGATTCTACTGATGATGTAAACAATGACGTCACAAAATCTTCCTTTGTTGTTGGGGCTCTCGGGCTGAGTTTTAGCACATTAAGAAGTAGGATTAGATGAAGAAGTAGGACCATGGGGTGGGGAAAATGAGGGCCATGTTACATCAGGCCACTCGTTAACAACTTAATCCTCTCCCAAGTACATTTTCTTAAATTCTTCCTTCCCTTTTATGGCCAAATTGGCTTCCGCATCTCTTCACTCTGTTGCCTCCCCATGGATCCAAGAAAAGTTCACAATGACACACCACACCAGGTCAAGCCTCATGTGAAGAAACTTGCAAAGTACGAAGATCGACTCTTCCTTCGAGAATCATTAGAACACTTAGGCAGTTCCTTATCACTTACTCTGAGCAACGTCAGTGCACATGAGGGTGGAGAGAAACCTCTGAAAGACACAAGAAAGGAGAATGGGTTGGAAACCAGCAACGAGGAAATGATGGAACAGTATCAGAATGAAGTACCAAAAGTGCAACTCAGTTGCCTGCAAGTAACTGATGAGATGCGGAGTCAAGCCAATGAAAAGAATAAGGAGGCTTTTGAGGTCCTGGCTAAAGGTGAACTTCAGAAAGCAATTCATTTGTTTACAAAAGCCATTGAGCTCAATCCACATACTCCCGATTCATACATTTACCGGGCCAATGTTTTTATGCAGTTACAGGATCCAAATGCTGCCATTAAAGACTACAACAGAGCCTCTGAACTTAATCCCACTTCATCTGCACCACTCAAATTGAGAGGAAACGCACTCCAGATTTTGGGGTGTTTAAAAGAGGCATCCTATGACCTTGCTCTAGCTTCCAAATTGGATTATGATGAAGAGGTCAGTGCTGTGCTAAGGAAATTGAAGCTTGGGTTTCAAAGAATTTCTGAGAGACAGGCAGAGTGTGGCCGAAGATATAAGGAGCCGGACATGCTGGGGAAGATGCAGAACGCACTGGCAAATTTAGGGGATCGAGGACATGGTCAGAGAAGAGAAGGCCCTAGCACACACTTGAAGAATGGCATCGCAAATGATGACGACGAGATCATCACGCTGGATTATAACGATTATCTCCAAAAGATGATGGATGAAAACGTGGAAATAACAGCGGAGATGTGGAAGCAGGCCAACGAAAAAAAGGAGGAGGCTTTCACTGCAGTGGAGAAGGGTGAACTGCACAAAGCCATTAATCTGTTCACTGAAGCTATCAAATTTAACCCCCGATTTACCAACTTGTACATTTACCGAGCCAGTATCTTTCTGAAGCTGCGCATGCCCCATGCTGCCATAAGAGACTGCAGCCAAGCCATCAAAATAAATCCTGAGGCAGCGTTACCATATAAGTGTCGTGGGGGTGCATTTCGTCTGCTCAGTTACTGGCAGGAGGCTGCGAAAGATCTTGCTTTGGCCTGTCAGTTGGATTATGATGAAGATACCTATGCCATGCTGAAGGAGGCACAAGCAGAGGCCCAAAAACTCATGACCCGGGGAGAACATGAAGGAAAATGTGAGGGCAGAGAAGTTAAGGTGAACAAGATGAAGGAAGGCCCTGTGGACCAGAAAGAAGTTCATAATAAGGAGAAATCAGGAGAATGTACTTCAGAAGAAAAGGAGAGATGTACATTTAGAATCTCTGAAGAAAAGGAAATTCAGTGTAACCATGCCCAAGAATGTGAAAAACATTATTTTCCGGGGGAGCAAGGCAAGGCTTATCCAATGTATGCTGCAGAACAGGAAAGAAATGGGCTGTTAGCTGATGAAAAACATGGAACAGCTCAAGTGTACCAACCGGGAATTCAGGAAAGGGCTAAGAGAGAACAAAAAAGCAGAAAGAAATCAGAGAGTGAATTGGATATTGATACTGAAGAAGTGATTGAGCCAGATGAAGAAATTCCTCAAGAGATGGGAGATGAGAACTTGAAGGTAACTGATGGCATGCGGAAACAGGCGAATGAAAAGAAGAGAGAAGCCTTTGATGCAGACAATAAAGGTGACTATTTAAGTGCTTTACACCTGTTCACCGAAGCAATTAAGCTCAATCCACACCTTGCTGTATTATATGCAAACCGAGCCAGCATCTATCTGAAGCTTCGGAAGCCAAATGCTGCAATTAAGGACTGCGATAAAGCCATACAAATCAACCCAGACTCCGCACAGTCCTACAAGTGGAGAGGGAAAGCACTGAAGCTACTTGGTCACTGGCAGAAGGCTGCTAAAGACCTGGCTTTGGCATGTCAACTAGATTATGATGAAGAATCTTATGCCATGTTGAAAGAGGTACAACCAAAGGCTCAGAAAGCTGAAAAATTCTGGAGGACGTATGAACAGAAACATGAGGAAAAGAAGTGTACGGACCAATTGGGTAGAAATCAGAAAGCTCACGAAATGCATGAAAGAGCTCAGACAATCCCAGTAGAGCTAGAAAGCTATGACAAGAGAGCGACGACAAGGGACTGCAGGAGAGCTTGGGAGGAAAATATGAAGGAGCAGCACAGAGTCAAACAAACAGTGCTAGGAAAACAGGACAGAGTGCCCCAGGAGGAGTTGGAGAGTGGTCTACACAAAGGGCTATGGAAACAATTGAGATTTTCTGAAAAGGAGAGTGAAGAACAAGCAAACTTTCAACAAAAGTTATTGGAAGAACAAGAGAGTATTCAGAAGAAGGAACTGAAAAGCCAGGGGACAATTCAACAGAAAGAGCTGGAGAAACAGTTGAGAGCTCTTCAGGCAGAACTGGAGGAAAAGTTGAGAGCTCAAGAAGAAGAGTTCGATGAAGGGCCAAGCGCTTTGCAAAGAGTTTTAGAAGAACAAGAGAGGTCACAGCAGAAAATACTTGAAGAACAAGAAAGAGCCTATAAAAAGATATTAGAAGAACAAGAGAAAGCCCAGAAGGTGGCTCTTGAGGAACTGACAAGAGCTCAACAAGAGGCCCTGGAGGCTCTGGAAAGAGCTCAGAAGAAAGCGGTTAGAGAACAGGAGAGAATTCGGCAGCAGGCCCTAGAGGAACAGGAAAGAGCTCAGGAAGCTTTGGAAGCTCTGGAAAGAGCTCAGAAGATAGCCCTTGGGGAGCAGAGGATAACTCAGCAGCAGGCCCTAGAGGAACAAGAAAGAGCTCGGAAGGCTTTGGAAGCTCTGGAAATAACTCATAAGCAGGCACTAGGGGAACAGAAGAAAGCTCAGCAGCAGGCAATAGAGGAACAGAAAAGAGCTCAGGAAGCTTTACAAGCTCTGGAAAAAACTCGGAAAATAGTTCTTGGAGAAAAGGAAAGACTTCAGCAGCAGGCCATAGAGGACCAGGAAAAAACTCAGAAAGCTTTGGAAGTTCTGGAAAGAGCTCATAAGCAGGCATTAGTGGAACAAAAGAAAGCTCAGCAACAGGCTTTAGAGGACCAGGGAAGAGCTCAAAAAGCTTTGGAAGCTCTGGAAAGAGCTCATAAACAGGCTCTTGAAGAACAGGAGATAGCTCAGCAGCAGGCCCTACATGAAAAGGAAAGAGCTCAGAAAGCACTGGAAGAGCTGGAAAGAGCTCAGAAAATAGCCCTTGGGGAACATCAGAGAGCTCAGCAGCAGGCGTTAGAGGAACAGGAAAGAGCCCAAAATGCTTGGGGGGAGCTGGACAGAGCTAGAAAGAAAGTCATTGAGGAACAGGAGAGAGCACAGCAACAAGCCCTAGAGCAACAGGACAGAGCTCGGAAAGCTTTGGAAGCTCTAGAAAGAGCTCACAAGCGGGCTTTGAAGGAACAGAAAAGAGCTCAGCAGCAGGCCACAGAGGAAAAGGAGAGAGCTCAGAAAGCTTTGGAAGAGTTGGAAAGAATTCGGCAGATAGCCCTTCGGGAACAAGAAAAAGCTCAGCAACAGAACCTAGAACAGGAAAGAATTCATAAGCAGTTGTTGGATGAACAGAAGAAAGCTCACCAGCAGGCCACAGAGGAACAAGTAAAGGTTCATAAAGCTTTGGAAGAGCTGGCAAGAGCTCAAAAGAAAGCCCTTGAGGATCAGGAGAGAGTTAAACAAGAGGCCCTAGAAGAACATGAAAGAGCTCAAAAAGCTTTGGAAGCTGTGGAAAAAGCTCATAAGCAAGCCCTTGAGGAACAAGAGAGAGCTCAGCAGCAAGCTCTGGAGGAACAGCAAAGAGCTCAGGAAGCCTTAGAAGAGCTGGAACGAGCTCAGGAAATTGCCCTTGGGGAACAAGAGAGAGCTCAACAGCAGGCACTAGAGGAACAGGAAAGAGCCCAGAAAGTGTTGGAAGAGCTGGAAAACATTCATAAGCAGGCCCTTGAGGAACAGGATAGAGCTCAGCAACAAGCCCTAGAAGAACAAGAAAGAGCTCGGAAAGCTTTGGAAGAGCTGGAAAGAGCTCAGCAGACAACCCTTGAGGAACAGGAAAGAGCTCAGAAAGCTTTGGAAGAGCTGGAAAGAGCTCAGCAAACAGTCCTTGAGGAACAGGATAGAGCCCAGAAAGCTTTGGAAGAGCTGGAGACAGCTCAAATGCAGGTCCTTGAGGAACAAGAGAGAGCTCAGCAGCGGGCCCTTGAGGAACAAGCAAGAGCTCAAAAAGCTTTGGAAGAGCTGGAAAAAGTTCATAAGCAAGTCCTTGAGGAACAAGAGAGAGCTCAGCAGCGGGCCCTTGAGGAACAAGCAAGAGCTCAAAAAGCTTTGGAAGAGCTGGAAAAAGCTCAGAAAATAGCCCTTGAGGAACAAGAGAGAGCTCAGCAGCGGGCCCTTGAGGAACAAGCAAGAGCACAAAAAGCTTTGGAAGAGCTGGAAAAAACTCATAAGCAAGCCCTTGAGGAACAAGAGAGCGCTCAACAGCAAGCTCTAGAGGAACAGCAAAGAGCTCAGGAAGCCTTGGAAGAGCTCGAACGAGCTCAGAAAATTGCTCTTGGGGAACAGGAGAGAGCTCAACAGCAGGCACTAGAGGAACAGGAAAGAGCCCAAAAAATGTTGGAAGAGCTGGATAAAGCTCATAAACAGGCCCTTGAGGAACAGGAAAGAGCTCAGCAGCAAGCCCTAGAAGAACAGGAAAGAGCTCGGAAGGCTTTGGAAGAGCTGGAAAGAGCTCAGCAGACAACCCTTGAGGAACAGGAAAGAGCCCAGAAAGCTCTGGAAGAGTTGGAAAGAGCTCAGCAAACAGCCCTTGAGGAACAGGACAGAGCCCGGAAAGCCTTGGAAGAGCTAGAAAGGGTTCAAAAGAAAGCTCTTGAGGAACAGGAGAGAAGTCAGCAACAAGCCCTAGAAGAACAGGAAAGAGCTCAGAAAGCTTTGGAAGAGCTGGAAAAAGCTCAAAAGCAGGCCCTTGAGGAACAGGAGAGAGCTCAGCAGCAGGCCCTTGAGGAACAAGCAAGAGCTCTGAAAGCTTTGGAAGAGCTGGAAAAAGCTCAGCAGATAGCCCTTGGGGAACAGGAGAGAGCTCAGCAGCAGGCGCTAGAGGAACAGGAAAGAGCCAAAAAAGCTTTAGAGCAGCTTGAAAAAGCTCAAAAGATAGCCCTTGAGGATCAGGAGAGAGCTAAGCAGAAGGCCCTAGAAGAACATGAAAAAGCTCAGCAGATGGCCCTGGAAGAACAGGACAGAGTTCAAAAAGCTTTGGAAGCTCTGCAAAAAGCTCATAAGCAAGCCCTAGAGGAACAAGGGAGAGCTCAGCAGCAAGCTTTGGAGGAACAGCAAAGAGCTCAGGAAGCTTTGGAAGCGATGGAAAGAGCTCAGAAAATAGCCCTTGAGGAACAACAGAAAGCTCAAAAACAGTCCCTAAAGGAACAAGAGAGAGCATGGAAAGCTATGGAAGAGCTGGAAAGAGCTCATAAACTGGCTCTTGAGGAACAGGAGAAAGCTCAGCAGCAGGCCATAGAGGAACAGGAAAGAGCTCAAAAAGCTTTGAAAGAGTTGGAAAGAGCTCAGAAAGAACAGGAGAGGGCTCAGAAATCTTTGGAAGAGCTAGAAAGAGCTCAGAAGACAGCCCTTGGGGATCAGGAGAGAGCTTGGCAGCAGGCTTTAGAGGAACAGGAAAGAGCCCGGAAAGCTTTGAAAGAATTGGAAAGAGCTCATAAGCAGGCATTGGAGGAACAGAAGATAGTTCAAGAGGAGGCTCTAGAGGAACAGGAAAGAGCCTGGAAAGCTTTGGAAGAATTGGAAAGAGCTCAAAAGAAAGCTCTTGAGGAACAGCAGAGAGCTCAGCAGCAGGCCCTCAAAGAACAGGAAAGAGCTCAGAAAGCATTGGAAGCTCTGGAAAGAGCTCATAAACAGGCTATGGAGGAACAAAAGAAAGCTCAGCACCAAGCTCTAGATGAACAGGAACGAACTTTGGAAGCTCTAGAAAGAGTTAAGAAGATAGCCATGGCAGAACAGGAGGGTGCACAGCAGCGGGCCCTAGAGGAACAAGAAAGAGCTCAGAAAGCATTGGAAGCTCTGGAAAGAGCTCATAGGCAAGTACTGGAAGAACAAAAGAAAGCTCGGCAAGAGGCTCTAGAAGAACGACTGCGAGCTCAGGAAGCTTTGGAAGAACTGGCAACAGTTCAAAAGAATGCGCTTGAGGAACAAGAAAGAGTTAAGCACCTAGCCTTAGAGGAACAGGAAAGAGCTCAGAAAGGTTTGGAACTTCTTGAAAGAGCTCATAAGCAGGCATTGGAGGAACAAAAGGCAGCTCAGCAGCGGGCCCTAGAGGAACAGGAAAGAGCTCGGAAAGGTTTGGAAGCTCTGGAAAGAGCTCAGAAGATAGCCCTTGGGGAACAGGAGAGAGCAAAGAGGCTAGCCTTTGAGGAACAAGAAAGAGCTCAGAAAGAGCTGGAAGTTCTGGAAAGAGCTCATAAGCAAGCAATGGAGGAACAGAAGACTGCTCAGCAACAGGCCCTAGAAGAACAAGAAAGAGCTCAGAAAGCTTTGGAAGCTCTGGAAAGAGCTCATAAGCAAGCATTGGAGGAACAGAAGAAAGCTCAGCAACAGGCTATAGAGGAACAAGAACGAGCTTTGGAAGCCTTGGAAAGAGCTCAGGAGATAGCCCTTGGGGAACAGGAGAGAGCACGGCAGCAGGCCCTAGAGGAACAGGAAAGAGCTCAAAAAGCTTTCGAAGTTCTGCAAAGAGCTCATAAGCACGCCCTTGAGGAACAGGAGAGAATTCAGCAGCAAGCTATAGAGGAACAGCAAAGGGCCCAGAAAGCTTTGGAAGAACTGGAAAGAGCTCAGAGGATAACTCATGGGGATCAGGAGAGAACTCGGCAGCAGGCCCTACAAGAACAGGAAAGAGCTCGGAAAGCTTTGGAAGCTCTGGAAAGAGCTCATAGGCAGGCATTGGAGGAACAGGAGATAGCTCAGGAGGAGGCTCTAGAGGAACAGGAAAAAGCCCAGAAAGCTTTAGAAACACTGAAAAAAGCTCAGAAGGTAGCCCTTGAGGAACAAGAGAGAGCAAAGAGGCTAGCCTTAGAGGAACAGGAAAGAGCTCAGAAAGGTTTGGAACTCCTGGAAAAAGCTCAAAAACAGGCATTAGAGGAACAGGAGAAAGCTCAGCAGCAGGCCATAGAGGAACAAGAAAAAGCTCGGAAGGCTTTAGAACAGCTGGAAAGAGCTCATAAGCAGGCTCTTGAGGAACAGGAGAGAGCTCAGCAGCAGGCCACAGAGGAACAGGAGAGAGCTCATAAGGCTTTAGAAGAACTAGAAAGAGCTCAGAAGATTACCCTTTGGGAACAGGAGAGGGCTCGGCAGGAGGCCATAGAGGAACAGAAAAAAGCTCAGAAAGCTTTGGAAGCTTTGGAAAGTGCTCATAATCAAACACTGGAGGAACAGAAAGAAGCTCAGCAGCAGGCTCTTGAGGAACAGAGAAGAGTTCAGAAAGCTCTGGAAGAGCTAGAAAGAGCTAAAAAGAAAAGCCTTGAAGAACAGGAATGTGCTCGGCAGAAGGCCTTAGAAGAACAGGAAAGAGTTCAGAATGCTTTAGAAGAGCTAGAAGAAGTTCACAAGGCGGTAATGGAGGAACAGAAGAGAACTCAGATGGCAGCCATGGAAGAACTGGAGCAAGCTTGGAGAAAATCTCTAGAAGAAAAACAGATGGCTGAGGCAGCCCTGGAAGAACTTGCAAGAGTTCAACAACAGGTATTGGAAGAAGAGCAAAAGGCTGAGAATAAAGCAATGGAAGAAAGACAGAGAGTTCAGAAGGCCCAAGAAGAATTCGAGATTGCTCAGAAAAAGGCCCTGGGGGACTTGCAGGCAGCCAAGGAAGAACATGAAAGAGCTCAACAAATGGCTTTGGAGGAACACTGGAAAGCACAGGTTGCTATGGAAAAACTAGAGAAAGCACATTCTAGAGCCATAGAGGAACAGCAAAAGGCTCAGAAAGAAGCGTTTGAAGAACAGCAGAGAGCAAAGATGTTGCTTAATGAGCTAGAAGAAACACAAAGGCAAGCTTTAGAGGAACAAGAAGTAGCTCGGATGAAGGCTGTAGAGGAACAAATGAGAGCTCATCATGCTTTAACTGAACTGGCAAAGGCTCAAAGGGTAGCTTTGGAGGAACAAGAGACAGCTCGGAAGGCAGCTCTAGCAGAACAGCAAAAAGCTAAGAAGATGCTTGAGGAACTGGAAGAAACACAGAAAATGGCCTCTGGGGGACAAAAGAGAACACAGAGGGACAGAAGAGGGACAGAAGAGGCCCTTGAGCAGCGAGAGAGAGCTCATCTTGCTATGAACGAATGGGCAATGACTCAAATGGTAGCTCTGGAGGAACAAAAGAGAGCTCAAAAACACATGGAAGAACTACAGAGAGCACAAAAACAAAAACAGACCGTGGAAAGAATGGAAAAGACACAGAATAAAAGTCCAGAGCAAGTTCAAGAACCTGTTGTAAAAGAGAGTAAGGAAGAATGCAAGCTAGCACATCAAATGGGCACTAAGGAACCAGAGGAAGTTCAAAAGAAAGGTCCAGATCAGGGCATAGCTCATAAAAAGGTCTATGTTGAGAAAGCAAAGATTCGCAAGGTCTTAGAACTGAAAGGACACCTACATTCTCATAAGGGCACAGGGCACAGCAACACTGCACCAAAGCCAGCCTCCGATTGTGTTTTGGACTTTTTTCAAACGGAGTAAAATGCAGCGTTCTGATCCCTTACGAGGGTCAGGGAAAAAGGGAACTGAATTTGAAGGTCATCTGCGGGTGTTGTGTTCATGACAGTAAAATTGGGAAGGAAGGAACAAGAAGAGAATGTTTCTATTTTTACAATGCTTTCCCATATCACCAATATTTTTGCTTAGGATTAAAACATCCCTACTCACATAGCATTAGGCCCTGACACAGATATAAATGAATATACAGCATTTGGGGGGTTGGGTTTTTGTCATCCTCATGAGTGCCCCAGGACTCACTCAATGGGCATGAGAGCAGCAGTAAAATCACTGCAGGTTAGTGGCTCCCCCATCAATACAAATACTACCAAACAGTAAACCCATAACCACCCCCACCTGCCTCATTTGACTGCTCTGTAGCAAATTCTGAATTGGCTAGATGTTCAAATAGAAAAAAATGCATCCAGTATCCTAAATACTCTTAAAAAGACAGATCCCTTTAAAATATTATAGGTTAGTTTTTCTTCTATTCAAATGAGTAAAAAAAATAAATCCTACCAATTCTGTAAATACAGGATATAAGCCCCCCCCCAAAGAAAAATATAAATGAACAGGTATTCCAGGCAAAAAACAAAAACAAAAAAACAGATAAACATAAAAGAAATGATTGGTATTTTCAGTTTGAGTTCTTTCAAATGTCATTGTGTTGTAAGACACTACTACAATATCAAACATAAAATCCTGTTAGATCCCATTTTTCTAATGAAACCTATGGAACATAGCTAGTCCCTTTCTTCTATTTTCTTTCTCAATCTCAGTGTGAGGTAAGAAATCTATAAATACTTGCTTAATTTCCAGCTTCTTCAAATATTGTATCAACAATTAAAAGAAATATATCTTCACATTTGCAAAAACAGGTCAGAGTAAGTGTCAAAGTAGAAATAATTAATGGGTAAATGTTCTTGACAAGGAGCATGTTACACATTCAGGTCTGTACGCTCATGCCAGGGAGCAGGTGCAGCATTGGTGTCAACAAATGTCCACCAAAGTTTGGAAGCTATATGAATCAGAGTTCAGATGTCTAGGCTACAAACTCCATCTTATCTACTAGCACAGCTTTTCTCAAAGTCCTACAGGGGAGTGTCTTTGTGGGAGTGGGGCAATGTTAGAGGCAGCGCTCCAGGATTGCGTCCGCCCCAACCCCAAAACACTTTTTTTCAACGTACCTGGTTGTCCTGCCAGCTCCCTGAAGGGTCCGGGGGGGGGGACTGCTGCCGCCTCTGCAGGACTCCCCAAGGCTCGTGGCGAATGCGTTCCAAAGCCCACTTCTGGTTTTTTGATGAAACCGGAAGTAGGTTGCGATCGCGATCTAGAGATGTTTTTTGGTGCAGGGAGGCCTGCGGAGGGGTCCGCAGGCTCCCCGCATCCCCCCCCCAGAGGCTCAGCAAGACCTCCAGGTAGGACTAAAGAAAACCTTTTTCCCCCGGCAGTGGCGTGATCCAGGAAGAGCCATCACCGCTGTAACCACCACCACCCCACAAACACAAGAGGTCCAAACGTTTGGGAACCTCTGCAGTAATGGATCTTTACTGTACCTTTACAGTAATGTATCAAGATACAGTAATGGATCATAGAACTGGAAATTAACTGTGGCCCTTCATCAGGTAATATGCTATCTTTGTAGTTTCTGAATCATCAGAAGTTGCCAATACTTGAGGTTACAGTTTGTTGTATTCACTTTCCATAGCAGTGAAAATATACATGGTCTAACACAGGGATTCTCAACCCCTTCCCACCCAAGTACCACCTCCGGCACCGCTGTCCTACTGCGTACCACCGGACATGATTGGCGATAACATCATTGCCAGTTACTTCCGGGTGTCTAGGTTTTGGGAGGCCAGAAAACGCAGGTAGGAGGCTCTGAGTGGGTGGCAGATCCCTTCTCAGCATTCCCGAGAGGCTCGGCCAAAGGCAGGAGCATCTCAGTAGCAAAAATATGCCACCAATAGCACCGCATCGGAGCGGGGTTCTGGTGGTCCAGCAATCCAAATACCACCACCTGGTCTAATGTGTATTGAAAGAAGAGACTGTGCTGTATTTTATTTTTGCATTCCAGGTATTGCCACTAGGTGGCACTACAGCCTAGTTGTAAGCAACGAAGAAAAAAAGAATGGTGTACAAAATGTGGTAACCATATTTTGCTTGCCTATCTATATAACACGTTCCCCTGTTCTGAAACCATGCTTCCGCAGTAGGATCAACCAGCTGAACTGCTGACCCTGAACCCAAGCCCTAATGGGCTTGGGCTTTGGGAGAACTTCCCCTCTTCTTCCCCTAATCTCAGGCCAAGGCCCCAACCCAGCATGCTCAGCTGACCTGTCCCTGAATCCACATCCATTTAGGAGAATGCCCTCCCCAACATCACCCCACAAATCAATGGTAAGGCCGCATCTAGAGTATTGTGTCCAGTTCTGGTCACCACACCTCAAAAAGGATATAGTTGAGTTGGAAAAGGTGCAGAAAAGAGCAACCAAACTGATTTGTGGACTGGAGCACCTCCCTTATGAGGAAAGGCTACAGCGTTTGAGGCTTTTCAGTCTGGAAAAAAGGCGCCTGAGGGGGGACATGATTGAGACGTATAAAATTATGCATGGAATGGAGAGAGTGGACAGAGGGAAATTCTTCTTCCTCTCAACACCAGAACCAGGGACATGCACTAAAATCGAGTGGAGGGAGAGTTAGAACGGAGAAAAGAAAATATTTCTTTACCCAGCGTGTAATTCATCTGTGGAACTCTTTGCCACATGATGTGGTGATGGCATGTGGCCTGGATGCCTTTAAAAGGGGATTGGACAGATGTACGGAGAAAAAGACCATCACAGGTTACAAGCCATAAGCAACCTCCTGGCTTTAGAAGTAGGTTTTCTCTGTGCCAGGTGCAGGGGAGTGGCAGCAGGAAACAGGTTATCTTGTTGGCTGTGTGCTCCCTGAGGCATCTGGTGGGGCCACTGTGTGATACAGGAAGCTGGACTAGATGGGCCTTTGGCCTGATCCAGCAAGGCTCTTCTTATGTTCTTAGTACCTCCCAAAGGGTTGAGCAGAGTGTGGTGTCTTTTGCCATGTGGTAATCAGATAAATCTCTCAAGTCCCTCCTAATAGAATTCTGTGCAGGATTATTTCCCTTGTCCCATTCCATTTTTAAAATATATTTATTATGCCTATGTTGCTCTCTGCCACTCTCTTCCACTGAAAACGAAAATGCAATCCCCACAAGAGTCACAGCGGGGATCAGGAAGAACCTGTTTTCTACCAGTGGCAGGTTTTTACAACACCAGTAACAAATAGAATAGAAAGTCATTTTGGTGTCACCCGTGACACCCATGGCGGTCCGTTCCCCCCCCCCCCCCATGACACCCCTGGTAGTGATCCAATACTGATCTTTTTTATGCTGGAAAAGATGCTGTTTGCCATCTATGACAACAGCAAACAAATTCTGATTCGTGACATGACTGTGTAACAGCATTTAATTCATAACATTATCCTTGATTATAGAGGATAATGAAGTGAGGGAGAAAACAAAATGATGTAGAGTAACAGCAGAGAGGTGGATCATCAGGGCTGTGAACAGCCATGAAAAAAGTGAAAAGGGTGTGTACGGTTTTGGAGGATATTTCACATCCTGCCAGCCCCCCTCTTTGCCCCCCCATTTTTGGCCCATCTCTATTTTGCCATCTGTTGATCGAAAGGTCGGCAGTTCGAATCCGCGACGGGGTGAGCTCTCGTTGCTTGGCCACCTCCTGCCAACCTAGCAGTTCCAAAGCATGTTAATGCAAGTAAATAAATAGGTACCACTTGGGGGAAGGTAAACAGTGCTCCGTGTTCCAGCTGCATGCTACGTGCTGCGGCAAGGAGAGTCATGCCGGCCACATGACCACGGAGGCGTCTTCGGACAACGCTGGCTCTTCGGCTTTGAAATAGGGATGAGCACCACACCCTAGAGTCGGACACGACTGGACTTAATTGTCAGGGGTCACCTTTACCTAAGGCTTCCTTAATTTCCATCTCTTGTTTTCATAAAGTTTTAGTCAAATCAGTGCTTTTTTACTCTGTACATTTTTGCAAAACCTTTTTTATCATTGCTATTTCATAGTGTCCGACCAGTCCCCATGGTCCAGAATGACAGGGTATTTCAGTCTGTAATGATCCCAGCGAAATCACATAGCTAAAATGGACAGGCGTGGGCTGTGCATTCCGCTCGGCTGGATTCCCGCCGCATTCACTGCAGGCTCTCTTGAGCAGAAAGGTAATTCCCACGCTCCCAGTTGTCCACTGGAGTGCTGAACCAGGAGCAGAAGCAGCAGCCAGTGTCTGGTCAAGGATCCCGATATAAATACAAAATGGTTGGGACTGGTTGAAACATAATTTTAAAAAAAAACTTACTAATTTGATATGGTCCAATATTTCTTAATTCTGGAAATGCATTTTCTGCCTTTGATAGTTTTAGCATTAGTTAAATGCATCTATGGACTGGTGTGTGTTGTTCTGAGGGCAGCTGTGTTCTGAATCATGAAATAATGCTCCACTTTCTAATGTTTAAAGCTTTAGCCTTGAATGTGGAATAGAAATTCAGTATTGCGTAAATGGAATAGTTGCTATGGCTTTTTATTAAAGCCTTTATGTTGTAACCAGCTGTCTCCCTTCTTTAACCAGACTGTTAAAATGTGGTTTCCAAAAGAAAACAGCTTCCCGGTGTCTTTGTACTGAGCTACTGAAAGCCTTACAATAGACCTACACAGTTCTCAACTAAAGACCACAATAAATTATTTCTCAAAGTGAAGCTCTGAGAACACTTACAATCTATAGCCACTCTCAAGCACACAGCCAGATATACTTAAGTCCACTGAAATTTGTAGGGTGACTTATGGCACAATCTTATTCAGGAGTTGCGCCAGAAGAATGCAAGTTCCACCAGCGCGTGCTGTCGCAAAAGCGTCATAAAGCGATTTGCGACAGCACAGAAGACCTGTGCGCCAGCAGGAAGACTGGAGACTTCCCGGGCATGCTGGCAGTCATTTGGAGGCCCGCTGGAGCAGGTAAGCCTGCACAGGGGGCAGAACGGGGAGGGGGTTGAACGGGGCAGGGGAGGGTGGCAACAGGGGCAGGCAGATTGGGCCCTGTAGGGGGCAGGATTGGCAGCGCTGGTGCGCGCCATAACCTATCCACCTTCCCGGACCTTATCCGCCGACACGGATCAACATGGACTTGCGCCAGCAATAATAGCTGCTATAGGTCCGGGTTGACCCGTTGCCGCTGCTGGGGCTTACCCTGGGGCAAGGGGACCAGTGTTCCCTTGGCCCAAGGAGACTTCCCACATGTTAAATTCCCCTGCGGAATGCAGCGTAGCCCGTGCCAACTGCATTGCCGCATGGGGATTTAGTTAGGATTGGGCTGCCCCTCTTTGTTGGAGTTGGCCAGTGTTTAACAATTGTATGTAAGTGAAGGGGTGGAGCTATATGCAGTAAGGGGCTGTCTTGATTCTCAGTGGCTCCCATTGAGTTCTGAGTTCTGTACAACAAAGTTAAAGGGTCAGCACTATACCTGAGGCACAGCTAAGGAGGGGTCTCTAGCCCAGAAACTGGGATTGCCATGCTGCAGTCCCTTTCTCTAAGTCACAGGGCAGTGAAATGCAACAAATCAGTGCTGTCAACTGGGTTTATTTTCTCACAATGTTAATTAAAATGTATACCTTGCCCATCCCAAAGCCTTGGGGTCAGGTAAAATATTTAATAAAATATCCTATTAAAACACAATAATAAATAGCCCTGGCACCGCTGCATCCGAGCATGGGGCTTTTTTATCAGCTATTATTTTATATTTTATCAGCTAAAATATCACAAATGAAAATGTGAATCCTCTGGCAGCTTAATCCAGACCTATCCACCCCCAAATCCTAGCCTGAATAGATGGTATTTACACCACCTTGGAAAGGATGCTCAGGATCCGGATTTTATGACGTTTCAACGTTAAGAGGTCAGCATTCTGTAGAGAGATGTGTTCACTCTCTAAGATATCCTAAAAAATCCTAAAAAAATATTCCACTGATAATAAGTCCATAAGGTATTTTCCTGGGTCTCTGGGATCCACTTATTCACATAACGCCACAAGCTAAGAGATTTCACACTATCCCCCTGACCACATGGCTGAAGCCACAAAAGTCAATTTAAATACATTTTTTCCTCCAGATTCCCCTACTACAATGGGAATAGAGGAAACATCAATGGTGGAAATGGTGTGAATCTGGATTATGTAGTGTAGGCAGTGGAGTGGCTAAACAGCCATTCTCCAAGACAAGGCTAGACACAATTAACAGCCCAATCCAACTTAAAGATCGGCCAGCGGGCCGAGACCGTCCGCCCGATGCAGTGCTCCGACACGGCCTGCCTGCAGCAGGCAGCCCGCAGCGGAAAGTCTACTCGAGGAAGGGGACGATCATCCCCTTCCCCGAGTGTAACGGCGGCTGGGGCTAGTAGGTCTCCTCGGATTTCCGCCAGCTATTTTGCTGACGGAAGTCGGAGGAGGCCGTGTAACGGTCCAGCCGCCCTCCGGAGCCCGGCGGGGACCGCGATATGGCGGGTGCCACGTCCCCGCCCCCTCCCGGAGCGGCTGGGCCTATGGCCGCCCTCCCACTACCGCCTGAAACATCACCACCCCACCCGCCGGATCCAACCTTACCTGGGTCCGCCGGCTGGTCGAGTCCTTGGCCGGAGGAGCAGAGCAGGCCGGCCTTGCACCGGCCTGCCCTGCTCTAAAGTAGTCTGCAAACGTGCTTTATGGCACGTTTGCGACTACTTTGGGCTGTTCTGGGCGGCAGATCACTAGGTCCGCTGCCCGAAGGTAAGTAGGATTGATCTCTAAGTCTACTCAAATCAACAGGATGACTAACATTGTCTTGGACTGTGGCCAGTGTTTGAAAATAAAGTATATGTATCTGCAGTTCCCAACAAAACACGATGGAACTTACTTCTGAGTAGACATAATAGGACAGTACTGCATGGTGTACTTGAGTACTGTACAGACGTCTGACAATGTTTACATAGGACATTTTATGTATTGTAGGCAAGTCTAAAATGTGATAACTAGGATTTTCTATTCCTTAAAGAATGGAATCACTGGCCTTTGAACACATTTATTTATTTAAAAAAATTATATCCCGACTTTTCCCATGTCGGAGCAAATGCCCAGGGCGGCTTACAAAGATCCAGGAATAAAATTTTGCCATATATAAAAACAATAAATAAAATAATTAAAAACCAATAAACACGGGACGACAATTTAGAACAGAAAAAGCAGTAGAACAAAAACACTATTTCAGAGACACAGAGACCTCCAGCCCCGCGCTGGATGCAGCCGAGCCCCTGCCCCTGCCGCTGCATCCGCAGGCGTGGGGCTTTTAATAGGACTGGGCTGTGTGTTAATGTGCTAACACAGTTAACATTTCTGTACCCTTTCCCTATTTTACTAACACACCAAAACCAAATGAACAATAATGAACAAGTATGCCCTTAATTCTCACCCCACTAATTAAAATTTGCCCTCACAAATTAAAATGGCCCCGCTTAATTAATTAAAATTTAGCTGACTAATCTACTGCTTAAACCGATCAGAATTTGCAGTTCAAATAAAGCTTGTAGCAATCATTTCTGTCTTAATCACTAAACTCTTTCTTTCTTCTTTTTTATGTGGAATAACATATTAGGAAGACACGAAATTCCATATACTATTCAATTGCAATAAAGGAGAAATGCTATGTAAATCGGGCCTTAATATTTCTTACAGGCCAACTGCATCCACTAAGATTAAGATTATAGTTATAAATGTTTAAGATTTCAATTTATGGCAATTATCAACTGGATATCAGGAGACAATTTCTTAATAAATACAATAAGATGAATAGCAGTGCTAATAGCAAAAGATCTGGCCAAGGTGCCATTGCTAGAGATAAGACGTGATGTGAAAAAAATGATGAGCTATGATGCAGTCAGGCAAGATAATCCAACTAGTCGCTTCCTGGCCCCATTATCTGTGTTTCTGCGATTATGGACCAGTGCTTTTACCACATCAGCCGATTTCCTTATCTTCTTTGACAGTTTGTCATTATATGCACTGCTAGTTGGTTATTAAAGTACAGCAAAAAATGTCAGAGACAAGGACAACCAGTTATTTAAGACCCTTAGTGGTGTACTGTGGTCAGTTCTCACATGTTTGCCTTTGCCATGCTGTTCTCAAATGATTGCACTGTAGCAGCACAATTTAATAAAAGGGTACTGGTTGTTCACCATGAGAACACAGAGTGGCGACGATACTACAGAGCCATCTGAATGTATGCAATTACTTCCAGGTTCAGCTGGAGGTGCAGAACTGTAGCATCCAGGAGTGAGTGAGTGAGTGAGTGAGTGAGTGAGTGAGTGAGTGAGTGATACATATGTTCCTGCACAACCTCCCCCCCCCCCGGTCAATGATATGATCTCATTTGCGCTGGCTATTTTGCTGGTGCGCATCCAAGGAGGTCCATAGGGGCTGCTGGGGCTCTCCCCGGGTACAATGGACAAATGTCACTTTCCCCTGAGGTGTGCCCCAGTTCTGCCAGTGTGGGTCCAATCCTGCGCAAGATCAGGATCAGCGTGCTTAGCGCGCTGCGCCAGATCTTACACAGGATTGGGCTGCCCATGACATTCCTAATCAGAACATGAGGGTGAATGTTAGCCTGAGATTAAGCATGGAGGCCGAAACAGGTTCTTTGTCAGAGGCCCCTTAAATTCTGGCACCGCTGAACTTTTCTCAAGGCTCATCACAGGTTTCAGGACAAGATTTCACACATCAGCACCTGCAGTACGTGCCAGCTCTGACCACCTAAATGCCTCATAATGTCTTCGAAATGTTTTGTCTTGATTTCCTTGGAGTAAGACCACATACGGATTGCTGTGTCTGGAATAAACACAACTTTCAAAGCTCTCTAACCACATAAACTCTCCTTTAAATGAATCCATTGTTCTTTGTCTTTCCATTCCCTTGCCATGAGTAACTACACATCCAAGAAAACCACTCCACAGCTGACGGCTGCCATGTGCAACCAAAACACAAGGAGCAAGAAAGGCTATAATACACAAATGAAGAAAGACATGGATTGTCTTTTTTTTTTTTAAGGAATCTTACTATTTAGTGGAAGGGTGTTCTTTTTTAAATTCTGTATTAGCAGTTAAGTTTTGTTTAGGGTAATGTCATACTCTTGGTTATAATTTGGGGAGGTGTCTTTTCACTAGTAATGTGAAATTCTTTCACATAATTCTTTACACAGAATAGGCATTTCCCCTTTTCTCTATTTACTACAGGCCAGGTCTTTTGTTTGCTCCACGTGAAGGTGCTCCTCAGAGCAACCCATAAATATCTGAATTGATCCTACTTCTCTTTTAAGGTTATGTCATGCCTGCATTCCCCCCCCCCCCCCGTGTGAGCTTTTGAAAAAGCATTTGCTAGCCAGGGCAAGGCTTATTCTAAGCTCCAGGGACACCCGATTCTTTGGTGCTCCCAGCAATTTACTAACCTTAAACTCTTCATCTCCTTTTATCTTACTCTGCTCACTATTTATGTAGCCATTACTACTACCAAGAGCAGAGGCGTCACTGTAGCGTGGCCCACGGGGCCGAGGGCCCCAGGTGACGCACGCAGAAGGGTGACGCGCGCGCATCACCTCCCCTGCGCGCGTCACCGGGAGGCTCCGCGCGTCACCCGGGAGGCTTCCTTTTCTCTCAGGAACGGTCTGCGCATGCGCTAAACACGTTATAAATAATGTTCGCGCAGCGGGCCTTCCTCAGAAGGCCCAGGACAGCCGGCCGGAAGACGTCCCCGAGCCGGCTGCAACGATTGAGGGGGCGCCGGGAGCGGCGGCCCATCGGGTGACTCCCTCCAAAATCGCGGCGCGGCCAGATTAGTAAAGGGGGTGTGTCCCGGGGGGAGGGGTCACTAGGGTGACGTGCGCACCCGGCCCTGGGGCAGCGCGCGCCCTAGTGACGTCTCTGACCAAGAGAAGCAGTCTCATATTCAGTTAGCAGCCTAATCCTATCCAAAGCCCTGCACTCAGATGCAGCGGTGTCGGTGCAGGTTCCGCTGTATCCAGCACTGGTCTGGAAATCTCCTCGAGGGGAAGATCATCACCTTCCCCTGTGTTGAGCCCCAGCATCCCCCATGGGGCTATTCGGAGGCACGCCAGCTAAATGTCCTGTGCAACTCCAAGCAGCCCCATGTTGAGCTTTTAAGCCTGGGACGGGAGTTGGGATTCTGCTGAGCCCGCCCCCCTCCCGGGCCTGATCTGCCCTCCTCCTCCCCACCCTCTCCACCCCAAAAACACCCCCTCCCCACCTCCAATTTGCCCTCCCTCCACCTCTTCCACCATCCAGCACGGAGCTCACCCACCCCGGCGGGTGCTGCTCCTTCACTGGCAAAGGCCTCTCAGTGCTGGCCTCCAAGCCAGGAGGACTGGCCTCCACACCATCGCAACGTGCTTTATGGCACATTTGCAACGGCGCGGAGCTCAGTACCGACGGCGGAGGCCGGCATAGGATTGGGCTGCTAGTCTTGAACATAGCGGCTTTCAATAAGTCAGCCCACTGACTGGCTCAAAGGATCTTGTCCTCTCTCATCTTATAATATTTGAATCGTTGATTACCCCTTATCTGGACATCCAAAATCCAGACTATTCCGAAATCCAGACATTCTTGGGGCTATGACTTAAAAAAATACTTCTTCCAGCACCTGGCCGGCATAGCACAAGGTATGCTGGGACACAAAATTATTAAAAATATTATATAAAATTACCTTCAGGCTATGTGTACGTATAAGGTGTAGATGAGATTTAAATGAATTTCATGTCTTGCCACTGCTTGCCATCTTGCCACTGTGGAGCCTGGCCGGCTGCATCCGGACCAGCCAGGACTCCAACTACTGCCCCAGGCCCCGCCGCTCTGCTACCGCTTGCAAAGTGTACCTTTTTTCCGGAGGCGCCATCTTGGATCTTGCGAAATCTCTGTACTGCCTCATGTGCCCAGTACTGCCTCATGTGCCTTCATGAGATTTGGGCGCTGCCATCTTGGATCTCACGAGATTTCGCGAGATCAAAGGTGGCGGCACCGGGAAAAAAGGTACATTTTGCAAGCAACAGTGGTGGAGCCCAGAAAAACCGGGACTAACCCGGTTCTGGGCCTGGCTGGCCAGGAACGGGCACCAGAAACCAGGACACTCCTGGTTTTTCCAGGATGAATGGTAAGCCTACGGATAAGGGATACTCAACCTGTAACCTATATTTAATTTCCCAATTACTTGGCTCCTCACGGAAGCCTTAAAGGCTTTGCTTTTAACATTTACAAATAATATACTGTAGAAAACAATATGGTCTTTAGGCAAGATCTGGACACACTACAACAAGCAAATATCTATCCATCTTTATTATTTCTGGTCACAGACCAATATATTTCAATTGTTATATAAACAATGGATTGTATCTTAAGGTTTCCTTCTTCCTGCAGGAGGACTTCTTGTTCTGTATCAAGGAGTCCTTCGCCCAAGGAAGACTCCTTCCACATCAGTCTTGCAGGAAGGAAACCTCCCCCCCCAGTACAGTACTCCATGCATGTGCCATAAACAGCAAAACTATGAAAAAATTCAATAGGCCAATAAAAACTTAAATAACATAGATACAAAGCAGCCAACACATCTACAAGAGACATTTCACTACAATAATGAGAAACAAGTTTGAACAAAATCCAATCAGTATATAATCAATAGATCGCAATATACAAAATTGTCCAAAAATGAAAATCAGACTGCTTTTAACACTAGTAAGACAGACAGGAAAAGAAAATTGAATAAACAGGCCTTTCTTAATACCGAGAACATTGTGTATACACATCATCCGAGAACATTGTGTATACACATCATCCAGCCAATATAACAAACCTACGGCTAGATGCCAGTATATCTTCAAAAGATGGCCACAAGGTGTGGTTAACATCAAACAAACTGTGTCTGAGCCCCGCATTTAATCGGAGGGAATGGCAGGATAACATCATGTACATCAAGATAGGAATCCCAGAAGTTACTGAGGACTTTGCAATATAAACCTGCTCCTCCTTCTCTAGCGAGTCAATATTTACTTTGTAGTGCTTGGCAGAATACATTTCCCAGTATTCCCTTCTCTTTAGGCTCCAGAAAAATGAGATTCAGTGATTGTTTTCTGATGCGAATCTGTATCAGACTAATTCTGAACACGGGCCGCAAATATATTGCATATTAAGAGTAAAATGTTGTGTTTTAGTGCTCTTTTCATGATGTGGCATATGGGATCATTTTACTCATGAAAGCAATACTTTCATGCCTAAGATTTAAAAGATGAACTTAAGCATGCATGCCTATGTGCGAGCAGGTGTTTGTGTGTATACACACACACACACACACACACACACACACACACACACACACACACACACACACACACACGTCTTGCTGATACAGTATCAAATTGAAACCTTGATTTTTTTTCTTTATTATTCTGGTTCCAACGGCTGTTAGCGTTTCCTTAACAGTGGGAATGCTATTGTGTTGCATTAAGCAAGTAGGTACTTGTCACTCTAGGCCAATGCTTCTCAAACTGTGGGTTATGCCCCAATGCTCAGGTGGGTCATCAGTTGGGCCCACCTGCCCGCCCTTGCCTCCATTTGGCTCCAAATTGGAGCCAAACTGTAGCAACCGGAGGCCATTTCCAGTGTTGGTGTTTTGAGCCAATGTTGAATTTGGGGGAGTTTTGTGGCCTACTACAGGTTGAGTATCTCTTATCCAGAATGCTTGGGACTGGACCTGATTTCAGATTTGTCTGGATTTCAGAATATTTGCATAAATATAATGAGACATCTTGGGGATGAGAACCAAGTCTAAACACAAAATTCATTTATGTTTCATAGACACCTCATACACATAGCCTGAAGGTAATTTTATACAATATTTAATAATTTTGTGCCCCAGCATGCCCTGACCTTTGCCAGATGGCACCCACCAGAGCACAAAAAAACATTTTTAAAAAGTTATGTCGGCGTGCAAAAAAGTTCTGGATTTTGGAATTCCAGATAAGGCGTAATCAACCTCTGTATCTCCCCAATTAGTCCAATGGTGCTTGTGATTTTGGTTGGTCTGGCTAGCTTGCACGTTGGCATACCAGAAAACAGTTTTTCCAGAAAACAATTTATAATCATGGAAATAGAGAAAGTGTTGTGGCTTTCTATATCACTCTCAGTCCAGTTTGACCTGTGGTTGTGATCTGCCTAGCACAGAAGGTGATATGGTAGCTGCTTTTTCTGAAAAACCATTTAGTGCTCAGAATGGGTTACCAAAACAAGGAATTTGGGGGCATTTTTCAGCTTGCTATGTCCAATGCAACGAACATGAAAATGAGCGAACTCAGGAAAATAGTGGAGGACAGGAAGGCCTGGCGGGATATGGTTCATGGGATCACGAAGGGTCGGACACGACTTAACGACTGAACAACAACAATGTCCAAATTAGTCCAGTGCGACTTGCAATTTCATTGGTCCAGCTCACTGGGAAGTGACATTTCCCTTTTTCTGAAAAACTGCTTATAGCCCTGGGCAGGGAATTTGGAGTATTTTGCCCATTCCATCACTCTCATCTTTTGTGTGTGTGTGTGTGTGGGCGCGTGCGTGCATGCGTGCTTTGTTTGATGCCTTAGGACCAACCCAATCTATTGTTTGTTAAAACCATGTTTTGGCTGGAAAAGGGTTCATAAACTTCTAATACTGTATGGATGTCATTTCCAAAATTTGTTATCTTGTTCTAATGCAATGCACTGGGTGTTTTTTGTTTGTTTGTTTGTTTGTTTGTTTTTTGGCATGATGATGAGTTGTCATATTTCCCTTCTGGGCTGTTTCAGCTGGTTCTGGGTGGGTTCTGGCTGGGAAGGGGTTAATAGAAGCATAATACTGGACCGATTTCAGGTCTACAATATTGTTCTCATGTCAACACATCCCAGTTTTTGTTTTCCATCTGTTTCATTTAGTAAGGGCCCGTTATGGCTTTTACACCCTCCCCTAAATATATAGCCAAATAATAAACTCTTTGTTTTTAATCTTTAAGAAAAAAGAAAAAGCACTTTGTAGCTTCATAAAGATTTGAAGAGTGTGAAATGAGCTGTAAGAGATTCATCAGAGTGGCAAGGGAGTACTGAAATATGTACGATGTAATATTTAGCATCATATTTTAGGACCAATTTTACACATGTGCTATGCAGCTGCATGCTTGCTATTTCTTTGTTAAATAAGTTATTTCTTTATAGGGGAAGAGGAGGTTTTTTTAACCCTTTGCCCCCACAGCAGTGTCAATTATTTGGCCCCAATGGGAGCTCTTCTCCTTGGTCAAACAGGCAGACCGGGGGGGGGGCAACAATCAGGACCATAGGGGGGGCAAAGCCCTAAAGCCCCCTTCCTTCCACTGCATTCCCAATCCAGACAGTCCCCTCCACCCACATCTGCTATTTAACCAAGACAAGACGAGCACACAGCTGTACAAGGTCAAACTAGACATCATGAAGAATGCATAACATGACCCTGTGATTTGGTTTGTGTGTACAGGCATACACATCACTGGAGCGTGGCGGGGAGGGCGGACCGCCTGGGGGTGACGCGCGCAAAGGGTGACGTGTGGTCCCGCACGCGCATCACCTCCGCTCCAGAAGGCCTTGGAGCGTCCGCCCTTGGCGGAGGTCTGCGGCCTTCTGACGAGGCCCAATGCAGCGACGTCATATTTATTAGGTTTTTCGCGCCTGCGCAGAACGTTTGAGGGCAAAAGGGCAGCCCTTTGCCCTCAGAAACATACTGCGCATACGCGAAAAAACTAATAAATATGACATCGTCAGAAGGCCCAGGACAGCCGGCCGGAGAGGATGTCTCCGGAGCCGGCAGCAGCGGAGGGTTCGCTGCTGCCGGCTCTGGAGACATCCTCTCCAGCCGGCTGTCGCGGCGGCGCAACAAATCAGGGGGTCATTAGAGCAGCATGTGCACTCTCACTTTAGGGCGGCGTGCACCCTAGTGACGCCACTGCGTGGGTCCCCATAACCACGCATTCACTATCCACGGTTTCAGTTATCCACGGATCACGGGGACCCCCCCCCCCCCGCAGGCTTTTACTTTTTTTCCCAGTAAGCTTCATTTCTTCCTTAAACAAACAGGAGAAGCAGCCTCTGGCTGCTTATTGCAGGCAAGTAGAATGAGACTAAGTCCTAGAGAGGTTCTGCAAGGTTAACAGAAACCTTGCAGAGCCTCTCTAGGACTTAGTCTCGTTCTACTTGCCTGCAATGGAGGCTGCTTCTCTGTTTGTTTTAAGGAAAAAACAAAGCTTGCTGAAAGAAAAGTAAGAGCTGGGGGTGTGCGCATGCTTGTCCGTAGGGGAGGCAGGGCAGGGGGCCCTTAGGAAACCATGGAGGGGGTGTTTGCTCTTCTTATCCACGGTTTCAAGTATCCACGGAGGGGCCTGGAATATATCCCCAGCGGATATGGGGGGAATACTGTATTGTGTGCTGGGTGTGTGTGTGTGTGTGTGTGTGTGTGTGTGTGCGTGTGTGTGTGTGTGTGAGAGAGAGAGAGAGAGAGAGAGAGAGAGAGAGAGAGAGAAACATCAGTGGAGGTCTATGGGTTCTTTAGGATTCTTCCCCCACCATGATTCCAATCCCAATAAAGTCCCCTTTTTTGCTCTCCTGGTGCGCTATTTACAAAAACAACAACACAAAACACAGGGTCACTTTGTGCATTTCATGCAATGTCTGGTTTGATCCTTAGTGAGTTCAAAGTGCTTCACATACATTATCGTGGCATTTCTTACCAAAAAGGCAGTAAGAATAGGTCATTATTCTTATTCCATAATAGAATGGAAGTGTGTGCGTATGTGTGAGATAAAGCTTGCCTAAGGAGCCAACTGAACTTTACACTTCAACTTCATATAATAATAATAATAATAATAATAATAATAATAATAATAATAATAATAATAATAATAATATACAGTATTTATATACCGCCTTTCTTGGTCATTGGATTTCACCTCCGACTTTAATCCAAGGCGGTGTACATGGGCAGGCTGTCCTAACCCCCCTTGGGGGGTGGTGGTTTACAATATATATATATATATATAAATGTTCAATCTTTCATGAATGGCTACTTTCCAGGTGGTATCCTTTTTACAGTCTGACAATTCTGCTGGCTGGCGCCTCCCACACTCGACTGATGCAGCTGGAAGCTCTTATCTCTCCTCCTGGAGGCTTTCACAGCTTTTTGCCAGCGGCGTGTCTCAAACTTATCAAGTTCACCGGTCTTCGGGATTTGAAGGCAGCAGCTCTCCCAACTGAGCCAGACTCTTCTGCCCATAACAATATAACAATGCCCTGGCAGCCTCTTCCCCTTTTTAACCCTCCCCCCCCCCAGGACAATGTGCTTTGAAATGGAGACCTGGAGGGAAAGGGAGTGCTTAATCATTTTCCAGCCAGTCACTTTCCCCCTTAAATCCACCACCGCAAACATTCTTGTACCCGAGGCATGGCTCCAGACCCCCAGCTGCAAGATGAACTGAGTGTGTACTCACTACACTGGGTGAGGAGGAGAGTAAAAGCAGCTGAGGGGAAATTTCAGGGGCTGGCAGTAAAAGCCTTTCCACGCTCCGCCGTCAATTCAAGCACTCCCATTCATACTCTTCTTTAGTTTTTTGGTTTTTTTTAAGAATGTATCACTTGGAAAAATTAAATGAATATTTAAAAATAATCCAAGCACGCCCTTCCAAGGGCAGTTTGCAAAGGAGAATGTGCAATGTGATACCATTCTACATTTTGACCAGTTAAATGACCAGTTTTCCCTGCAAAAAGTCCAATAGATCAGCGGAAAAGGGCCAGGCCTCTTCTTCCACATTTTATTGTAGGGAAATCCAGCAGTTTAAGTGTGCATCCATGAACAGTGTTACAGATGACTACACTTCCTCTTTAAACTTAGGGACTCTTTGTACTAAAGTTCAAAAAGCAAAATGTGAATTGGCCCTCGTGCGTACATATACTGTAATTATGGATATGTACGTGTACATAATTACATATACGTGTATATAAGTACATATACTGTAATTATGGATATGTACGCTACAGTGTTTTTAATCTTCATATTTAGATACTTAAGCAGAGTACAGTTGGATTAGGCTCCATAGGTTAAAGAAAGTTCTAATTATACATTTTTCTATTGATCTATAATAAAATGACTTTTTCACCCTATGATCGTATTTTTTAACTAGGTGCAGGTGCATGTTTTACCAATTAGCTGATCCAAAGGGAATTTACTCTTTAATCAAATGCTGTTATTGGGTATGTCTTGCTAGAGAATGTTTGATATATAGATAAAATAAGTGAACATACAGAGAAGGGGGGGATGCATATTCTATAGTAACACATTTCCATTAGGCTAATTAAAAAGGATAGTCCTTGACCTGCCAGTTTCAAAGCCAACTTTCTCTTTCAAAAATAGTATTAAATATTAATTGTATCAGGAGAGGATGGGTCATAGGGAAGGAAATGAGATATTTGGCCTTGAATAAGATAGTCTTTACCTTAATTTGAATTTTAATTGTGAACAAAAGTTGTTAATATTTCATACTACCTCAGTGTGAAGTCTCAAATATAGTTTTAGTTCCTGAACATAGAGCATTATTTATTCATGTTTAAAATGTATACCTCACCTTTCTCAGTTGAGGCAAGGCAGCTAACAACAGGGGCATCACTAGGGGGAGTATGTGGTGACCTGCCCTCGATGTCACCCTGAGAGAGGGTTACACCAAATCACCCTACGGTGACACCAAATCGCTCAAGCCTCCTTCAACGCTGGCTGCGGGAGTGCAGAATCATTGCCGGCTGCTGTGCCCACTTCAGGCATAGTAGCTTTGTGTTCAGGCTGAAGAGCGAGATCAAGCGATGACAAGGGCCTCCTGCTTGGCCCTTCCAGAGACTGATCATCCCTTTCCGCTGGCACCAGTTGCCCAATCAGTCTTCGGCCCTGTCTAGGCCTGCCCAATCTCCTCTGCCAGCTTTCATTATCCCTGCACCTTGAGCTGCACACTCAGCCTCTTCGTGGCGTAGGCCAGCATTCCCGCCGGCCCAGGTCACCTGATGCACTGCTGCTCGGCCATCCACTGTCTGCTGCAGGTGTTTCCAGGTGGGCTCCATACTCCATGCCGGGAGGGCTGCCAGACAGCCATGGCCTGGGAGTTCTGCATTGTCCAAGCCGGCATGGAGTCACCCGTATCCCAAGCCGTGTCTGGTAGCCCTCCCGGCATGGAGTGCAGAGCCCACCTGCAGCAGACAGAGGGTGGCCAAGCGGCACACAACCTTGGCTGACGGGAATGTTGCAGCTTGGGAGGCGGGTGACTATACACCAACTCTGGCGATGTAGAACTCCTAGAACGCGGCTGACTGGCTAGCCCTCCTGGTGTGGACTGTGAAACCTACCTGCAAAAGCCTGCAGCAAATAGAAGATGACCAAGTGGCAGCGCGGCAGGCGACCTGGGACAGCGGGAATGCCAGCCTACACCAAGAAGGGGTCAGGCACCCAGCTTGAGCTGTGGGTGCAACAAAAGTTGGCAGAGGAGATCGAACAGGCCCAGACAGGAGGCATCCAGTACCAATTACTTCCACAGGTGGAAGGGAAGGGGGCATGGGGCGAGCAGGAAGTAATTGGTGGTGATGTCATCCACATCACCGCCAATTACTTCCATGTCTGCACACTCAGGGATGTGTTGCCAGGAGTCACTGCCCTGCATGCAAGAAAAGGTAATGACGCTCCTGGCTAACACCACCACCAACTGATAATAGAAATGAAAACACAATAGCACAACAGAAATTAATGAGCAACTAGAATAAACAGAGGGAAAAATCTATTACTGGAGAGGAGACTACAACAAGCTGACAAATGCTAATTCCAGCAATCTCACAATAGGACTGGGGCCTAAGGCATGGAGAACCATGGCTCAGTCTGTTTGAAACACACCAGCCGAAGTTTGGCAAAGGCACTCCAGACCACAGTAACTACCTGGTTGTCCAGGACCAAAGCTGGGTCCAGTAGTATCCCCAAGGCATAGACCTGATCCTTCAACTGGAGTTTAATCCTATCAAGAACAGGCCAGCATGCCACTGCCATATGCCATACCAACAGATCTCCTGACCACGAGAACCTCCATCTTGTCCGCATTTAATTTCGTATCATATCTACGCTACAATCTGAAATTACTTTGAAAGTGGTTTAATTGTGAAGAGCATTTTAAATTTTGTAAACATTTTATATTACAATGGGTTGTATCCAAAGCAAGTGAATTCTGACTAAGCACCATGGAAATCAATGAGACAAATTAAGCATGACTAACTGAAGTCCTATTCATTTCAAGGGTACTTAATTAGGATTCCCTTGTTGTGGATGCAACCCATTGTTTTTTAGATGACCATTTTGGTCTTGGGACTACTCACCGCATATGTTAACATTCTTGCTGTGCAAATATTAATAATTTTTTAAGTGCTTCAGTTGCCATGGCTTCCTCAAGAGTACTCTGGGAACTGCAATTTTCTAAGGATATGGCCAACTCTTTCTTAAAGGTCAATAGCACTTTCACGAAATGACAATCTCCAGAGTCCCGGAGTTGAAAGACATTACTGTACTATTAAAGAGACTTTAAACTGTTTCAAATTTGCATTGCATAATTTGCAATGCAAAAAGGTTCCCATATGTGCCCATAAATAAGTAGTCATCTCCTTACCCTTAATAATTGGCCTATTGACCGAATTAAACCGAACAGGTTTTAATTTTGCCCCACAGACAGTGGGGCAGGAGGACACATGGAGAAACAGGGTGGAAGGCATACTTGCCCCAAGGGAGTCTTAGACATAGATAGCATTCCCTAGCTATGTAAATTACACCATGATAAGGTAAGACCATATTGTTGATCAAAATGTTTGAAACTCACTTTGAAACTCACTTTTTTCATAAACTTTACAAGGGCCTTCCCCAAACGTTTACAAGGAAAATCCAGCCATTCAAAATGGCTAGTGGATTGCTTTTCAGTTCTTATAAGTTCCAAGCAGCAGAGATCAATCAAAAGCACTGACCGTACTACATAACCTTAAATGATGTCAGCACTACTTCAATTATTCTTCCAGTTCCCAAAGAATTCAAAAGGTAAGTAAGACTGGTCATCTTGTGTTTCTTTAATCTGTACATTGAATCATCGGATATGTGTAAAACTTTGCATAGAACAAGAAAACGCAAAGGAAATGGAATCAGATTGAAAGCAAGAGGCTTAATAGCATTCAACTCCTTGTAACTTAATCACTCAGCCCCATCGCCAAGCTTGGAATCATAGAAACGGAAGTGGCTGCACTGTAACAACACAGGGGTTCAGCTGGAACACAAAGGAAAATTGGGATTTTTTTTCTATTTGCTAATAAAAATTGGCACTGGCTCCTCATCATATGAAACGCATTTTTGTCTCCCTCCTTGCCTCCTTTCTCGATTGGCTAGTTGGATCTTGTTTTATGGAAAGTGTTCTTGTAGGGTTGCTTCCAAGTTCCCATGGCTCTCTGTGCCATACACCTCACAGGTTGGTTAGGATTCAAATGGCTGTTCCAAAGTTATGCATTCTTCCAAAGCACTTTTGCAGAGTTTAAGTCTGGATGCACCGTCTCGCAGAGCTCCTTGCTCGGCATATAAAGTGTCAAGAGGAAGTATGCATCCTCTTAAAACAAAGGATCAGTGGTCAGGCATGTTTGTGTAAGTTGAAGGCTGGAAACAATTGTTCCAAGTGTTGAAAGTCGTACAACAGAGACATCATTGCCCATTATGTACACACATCCCACTGTGCCCTCAGGTTAAAAAAAAAAGTTGATTTTATGCCGCAGTTATTTTAATCAAGGCAGTTGACAATTAAAAACACAAAACCATCACAATTACAAAATAATCACAGCAAATAAAAAACAGCAGCTGAAAACAAAACAAAAAAACCATGTAAAGGCTTGGGAGAATAAAAAGTCTTCTCCCAGCACTGAAAAGATAACAAGTAGGCAACAGGTGAGGGAGGGACTTCCATAAATGGAGCACCATAATCGAAAAGACTCTGTCTTAGGAATGTTGGAAGCTGCTTTAAACAGTCAGACCATTGATCCATCTAGCTCAGCACTGTCTATGCCAGCGATTTTCAACGTTTTTCTTCTCACGGTACACTGACCTCTATTGTCTTGTCTATGGTCTTTGCCTCTTGTGATGTTGCTTCTGGGAGACTCTTCCGGGTTCTGCGTCTCTGTTTCTAGAGCAGCTGACTGTACTAACAAATTGTCCCTCTTCCTCTGCCGACAGAGTTTTTCAGCGATTTTCAATCGCTGTGCTCTAAACTCCTGCAGCACACCTGCGGGCCTTTCGCAGCACACCGGTTGAAAATCGCTAGTCTACGCTGACTGGCGGTAACTCACCAGGGTTTCAGTCTTCCTCAGCTCTACCGGGAGATGGGCCCTAAACAGTCCTGCCGCCTGCTGTTGCCTGCTGCCGCTACTTCCGGCAGCTCCACCCATGGGCCCAGGACTGTGCAGGGCCCAGTCCGTCCGGTGGCGACGGCGGCGAAGAAAGGGGTGGGCTCACCGGGCAGCGGTGTGGGGATCAAAGCTGGGACCTTCTGCATTCCAGGCATGTGCTTTGCCACAGAGTTATGATCCCTTCCCTCTTGGCAGCCACTTCCTGCTATACCACACATAGTGGGAGAATCCTGAAGAAGGTCTCTGAAGATGAACTTAGCAGACAGGCAGGTTGATATGAGAGTAGGCATCCCTTCAGGTACCCAGGTCCCAGGCCATAAAACTGCCAGCATTTTAATTTTGCTCGGAAACAGAGTAGGAGCCAGCAAAGATTCCTGAAGCTCTTCCCAGAATGGCAAGGAAGAGGAAATGACAGTTAAATCCATCTGTTGAACAGATATGCCTCAGAGCCCTGCAGCATCCTGCCCTTTTTCACACATAACCAACACTCTCACGTGGCATTTTCAAGCACAATGAAGTGACTTGTGGGAGTGCGAATTGGCTAGGAATCCCAAAAGGAGAACACAAAAGAGGATACATCTTGGATGGATCACAGAAAACAGTCCTCCAAGCGGTTTGCTTATTTGTGCCAAATATGCAGAAACAGGTAATCTTTCAGAATTATTACTTGGTGCTTGAGGGCTACCAGGAGGCAGCGAAATTTCATTCTCTGTACTTTGTTCATTTTAAAAATTTGCTGCGATTTATAAGATCAAGTTGCTCTAAACTCAAAAGCCAGTCATGTTGAGGCTTGCAGAGCAACTTTTGGCAAAGTTCCTTCTTTGGGAATTTAATCCCACACCTTGTGCTGTACCTGACAAAGAGAGGAAAAATCCCCTTAGCTTCATTCCCACACTCATTGCAAAAACAAAAACAAAAAACCCACAGCCTTTGGGGCAAAAAGAGGACGCCTTCCTTAGCTTGATTAACTCGGTACTGGGAACAGCTTTACCCTCAGATTGCACAGAGGGAGCAATGGATCCAGCCTTTCTTGGAAATATTTGGAGAAAAAAAATGTGAAAATAATGCGAACACATCACATCGTTCAAGATGCATGGCAAGGCAATGCTCGGGAATGGATGAGGGGCACTCCGGGACATTTACCCCCAAAAAAGTCAATGGAATGTTAGTACCAGTTTAATTAGGCATTAATTGTTCACATGAACAGACCTAGAAGCGGAATTCAACAAGGCAGAACACAGAATGAAGAACAGACTGAACCACGTTCAGTACCAAGTTGATGTGCCCCGCCTAGTATAATTGAGGTGCTCTTACAAAGGCATGATGACAATAGTGATTATTCATTCAAGTACAAATTATGTGCGCATACATTCACACAAGTCTATGTCATGTACTTTTCTAAACTCACATTAAATTCTGTAGCTGAGCTTTGACTTGCACCCAGGTAGACTGGACCTATGCAAGAAGCAGACTGACCAGTGTCCATATCTCACTCAAAGTAGCTGCCACCAGTTTATCACGTTATGTGATGGCATTCTCCGTGCAATCACCTCGGGAGTGTGCAGGGGTGCTGCTGGTCTCATGGCTGGATCTCTCTTGCAGGGGAACACTTTTTCGCAGAATCACTACCTCCATGTAGATGCCCTATGTGTGGCCACAATAGATTCCCTGATGGATACACCTCCCCAAAAAGTAGAAACTACTGACTCGTAGACAGTGCTGGAGGGCGGCAAAGGGGAAAGTGTCACCCCAGTTGACTAGGGTCACCCCAATGGGGACCCCGGTTACCCCAGTAACTCCACTGTGCATTCTCTTTATGTTCAAAGCCCAACCAGAATAACTAATGGAGCTTGCAGAATAAAAGGAAATCTGAACACTTTGAGCCTTCTTTGGGTAAATGTCAGTCATGCCTCTCTAGCATTGTGACTTTAACATCACGCAGGATGTTTTGGAAGCTACTGGGATGCCTTTATTTAGCCCTAATATTCCACACACATTATTTTTACAATTTGTTTCTAATTGCCTTTATAACTGTTTCTAATAATTGCCTTAGCTGTCTTTTTTATTCAGTGTAGTATAGAAAAAAAATTCAAAAAGCATAAAAACAATTAAAACTATTTTCAAAACTGCGATCAAATTAATTTCAGAAAAACCAGATCTATAGGACAACAATGAGGCCCCATAGAAACCGCAACACACCTAACATAACCCAGCAGGTGCTAGAGAAAAGAGGCCATTGTATAGTGGATGGCAGAATGCATCTAGGAAGATGACCATCTTAAACTTCCTCAATGGCAGAAGAGTCTGGCTCAGTTGGGAGAGCTGCTGCCTTCAAAGCCCGAAGACCGAAGACACGTCGCCGGCAAAAAGCTGTGAAAGCCTCCAGGAGGAGAGATAAGAGCTTCCAGCTGTGTTGGTCGAGTGTGGGAGGCGCCAGCCAGCAGAATTGTCAGACTGTAAAAAGGATACCACCTGGAAAGTGGTATCATGAAAGATTGGACATTTATATATATTGTAAAAAAAAACCCAAGGGGGGTTAGGACAGCCTGCCCATGTACACCGCCTTGGATTAAAGTCGGAGGAGAAATCCAATGACCAAGAAAGGTGGTATATACAGTAAATACTGTATATTATATATTACAAAAAAGGGAGGGAGGTGCCACAATCAAAAAGTCTCTGCTGTGAGCTATCTGTGATTTAACCCAAACAAGGGAAGAACAACCAACCAAATCTTACTTGATGATCTAAGAACACATGGAGGTAGATCTGGGAGAAGCCACTCCCTAAATAATGCAAGTCCCAGGCAATTAAGGACTTTAAATGTCAAAACCAGCACCTTGAATTGAGTCTGGCAACTAATTGGCAGCCATTGCAAATAGACCTGAGACATAGTAAATCTGTGCTCTCCTATCTATGTTTACTAACAAATTAGACAATGTGTTCTAAACTAGCAGCAGTTTCTGAACTATTTTCAAGGGTAGCCCAACATACCGAACAAATATTTTGTAAGCATCATTTGTCCTGAATGTACCTAAACAACAGGTCAGCCCAAGTCACACACTGAGACAGTGTGCCAAATACTGCCCTCCTCTTACCTAGTGATGTGCCAGCCTCTACTCCTTCCACTCTCTGGATTGAAAAAAAGAAAAGGGAGACAAAGTGGAAGCATGGAGGTGAGGAGAATTGGTAGTCCAATGTTCTAGCCCAGGGGTCTCTAAACTACGGTCTACAGGCCAATTTTATCCGGCCCGCAGCCGACTGGCCAGTGCGGTCCGTGGCGGCCTCCAACTCCCTGCACCTACCTGTGAAGCCATGGGAGGCTGCAGTGGCCAGCGAGTGGCTGTGGAAGGCTGCAGCAGTCGGTGAGCATATCCTCACTGGCCACTCGTGCTTCAATGATACGGCCAGAAGGTGCGGGGCCGCCAGAAGGAGTGGGGGCACCAGAAGGGGCGGGGCACGGGCTGGACGGGCCTGTCAATCATGCCCATCCGGCCCACAGTCTGCAAACTTTGGAGACCCCTGCCCTAGCCTACCACTCTCTGCTCTTCACATTTCCTCTTCTATGCCTTCACTCTCTTACAATCCAGGGAGCAGGAGGAAGAGGAGCAGTGAAAGCAAGTGGTAGGATGGAGGAAGGTGCCCCCTGCCAATCTGTTGCCTGAGTCAGCTGTTTCACTGGATGGGCCAGCTCTGAGATGTTCAGACACCAGCCATAACAGATACAAAAGAACGAAAAGTTAAACACAAGGAGAGCTAACCTGAAATAGTTAACCATTGGGATACAACAGTGGTAGCAAAACAATGAGTACACTTATTTAATGAGTAGTTCAACACCATATATTGCGAAGAGGTAGAGTTTTTATAGGTTAAATAATCATGTAAAATGTTTTTAATTTTGGTGATTTTATGTATTTTAAAGTACTGGAGTTCCTCATATTTTTGTTTAATATTTAAAAATATTACATGATCTTTTAACCTATAAAACTCTACCTCTTCGTCATTATGTCTGGTCATGATAATATCCATACCATATATTGCGTTATTATAATCCTCAGACACAATCTAGTCAACATCAAGCACTTCACAGTTCCATTTACTTCAGTGGAAGAGGCAAGCGTTTTTAATACTTCCTAATAAAATTAACAGGCTGAAAACAGATTACTTTTGACTCTATCTTCCCCTTCTTCTTTCTCCCTTGACCTTGCATCGGCCCTGTGAAGAAAGTCACTCTCATTTTACAAATATGTTTATGAGGCCACCACAAAGCCCTTATGTTTTTGTTCCATAAGGCAAACAGAAACTGAGGCGCAAAGTTTAATCAGTAAAAAAATCCTTCTCCCTCAATGCCATGGTCCCAATCCAAACCAGCCCCCCCCTCACAGCTGCCATTAACACTTTAAAAACCATGACAAATGCACAGATCTCTCACATTATGGGCCCTGAGAGGAACTTGTCCAGGTCCCATAGCCAAACAGATATCTGATGCCAGGTTCCCGAATTCAAAGCTTACATTTTCAGCTGAATCCTGTCTAACTCTGAGCCCTGGGATGCAGTGGGGCTGGTGCAGCCTCCGCTGTACCCAGAGTCCAGAGCAGGCACCTGGGAGGTCACCTCGAGGGAAGGGAACACTTGTTTCCTTCCCCCAGTGTAAGCCCCAGTCGCCCGAACGGGTCTCCTCGGATGTGCGCCAGCTATTTTGCTCGTACAAATCCAGGAGGCCTGTGTAACGGCAGCCAGTCCCAGGAAGGGGGATAGGATTCAGTGGAGGAGGCCTCCTCTGATCCCTCCCCCTGCCCGGGTCCGATCCACCAATCGCCTCCGGAACACCCCAGAATGCCCTCCCCACGCCCCTTTGCAGCCCGGCAGAGAACATACCTGCTCCAACAGCCGCAGCTCCGCATATGACCGGAGGAGAGCGGCACTGGACTCTGCGCTGGTGTCGCCTCCTCCCCAGGTGACACAAACTTGCCTTATGGCACGTTGCAATACCCGAGACCGGAGGAGTGCTGCTCTGCCCAGAAGCGTCGTCGGGGTAGGGGCAGGGGGGCCGTGGGCCCCAAGGCAGCGTACTTGCCTCCAGGATGCGTTCCCTCCACCGTCGCTACTGTCGCCGTCTTCGAGCTGGTCCGCCTTGGAGTTGGACCATCCCGCCCGCCCTGGAGCCGTTTGGCTCTGAAATGGTAAGCAAAACGGCGGGGGGGGGGCGTGATTGGAGCCATGTGCGTGCACAACTGACGTCACGCCTGGTGTCACTTGAGGGCGTTGTGTCAGCGGGGCCCCCCCATGTGGGGACATAGCTCCGTTTTTGCCTAGTCTAAAACCAGTCCAACTGCTTTGTGTACATTTGTTGAAAAGAGGTATATAAATACTGTCAATAAATAAATAAATAAATAAATAAATAAAATGTAGACGGGACTGGGCTGCCCATCTACCCAATATATAAAAGGATATATAGCAAGATCCTTTTCTAAGGTACATCTAAAACTTGAAATGGATCTCAGAGTTAATCTCAGGGCTCGATAGGATCTTGGCTCTCAAAAGCAATCTAACCTTGCTTTGACATTTCTTCTGTATGCACTAGGAACATCAACTATTTTTTGTGGTTACGTGTTTGGCAACATGAAGTGACGACTGGTAATATTTGCATTGATAAGAAGCCTCAGTCTGGGTGCAGCTTTTCAGTTCTGTCTGTATAATGAACAATTCTGTGTAATTCAAAAGGTGGCATGCTTTCAAAATACCAGAAATATGTTGAGTATAATTTCCTTTGCAACCTTATGGCTGCAACTTTCTTTTGGTTATGCCACAAATAATTAGGAGAGGGAGTCTAGTTGAAGGCTTTATAAATGCTACAGGAAACAACTGCATTGGAGTGCAGTATTTAAAAATCCTTTTTATTTGTAAAATGCTTTTAGAGACTCACCTGCTCAGTACACATAGGTAAAGGTATCCCTTGACAATTAAGTCCAGTCGTGTCCGACTCTAGGGAGCGGTGCTCATCTCTGTTTCAAAGCCAAAGAGCCAGCGCTGTCCGAAGACATTTCCATGGTCATGTGGCCGGCATGACTCAACACCGAGGCGCATGGAACGCTGACGCGGTACCTATTAATCTACTTGCAATTTCTTGCTTTCGAACTGCTAGGTTGGCAGGAGCCGTCACACGGATTCGAACTGCCGACCTTTCGATCGACAGCTCATGGTTCAGTACACATACGCTTCTATAAACTCTTAAGCTGCTTTTGTCTCTTGGTTCAGAAACCATTGTTCCTTGCTTTATTGGTTCCCTTCTTCCCTTGCCAATCCATTCCCTCGTCTTTCCAGTGGAGATGGTCACTTTTAAGCCTGATAAGAATATATAGTACAACTGCTGTTAATAATACAAAGGTTATTAATTTTATCAGACATTTCACAATTAAATGGTTAAAGAGCTGTATGTGTATGTGCCACAAATCTTCAGTCCCACAGAAAAAAGCTCCAAATAGGATTTGGGAGTGCAGAATTCCAGTTCTTGAGAATTTCATCCTCTTGGTTTTTAAACACGTTTCTAGGCCTTAGGGCTCAGAAGATCCACTGAAAAGTGGGTGGGCAATGCTGGTTGACTATGACAGAGAGATAGCTGAATAAGATTTTCAGTGCATAGATAGGAATGGGCCTCAGTGTGGTAGGAATGGGCCTCAAAGCTCATTGCCCCTTCCCAAAGCTTTTTCCTGCTCCCTATAACTAGCAAAATCAAAATGAACATAATGTATACAGAAGATAATTATGTAAAATTGCTTAATTTGCATATTTGATGCAGGGTGAAGATCTGAACTTTTGTTAGTATGGAGTCTGGATGCAGAATTTTTTAAAGCTGTGAATAGGACATTAAGTTGCATTTGTGGGAAATATTGGATCAACATCTATAAAATAAAATAAAATAATAATAATAATAATAATAATGTGTTGTTGTTGTTGTTGTTATATTATATTATATTAGTATACATACTCTGCACTGATTGGATCTCAGCTCTATATGACCTCTCTATGAGATAAAAAATAAAGGCTCCTGTGAGCCCAAAGTATTCACCCATTGAGAAGATTGCCAGCTGCAACTCTGAATGATTTACTGCTCTGCCCCTGCTTACATACGATCAGCCTCCCTGAGAGGCAGATGATTCTAATGCATCATAACATCAGGTCCAACTGGATCACTCTGTCACTTTTGTTGCAGAGGCACACAATGCAGCAAAATTACCTTTCCTCAGAGGGGGCGGCCTTCTCAATTCACAAGGCATATTCAGAACAGTGACTCATGCAGGAACGCTCGGGAGTGGCATTCTCTGAGAATGAGTAAAGGTGGAACTATGCATGATGAGGGAAATGAGGGATTCCCAACGCCATGGTTCCCTCATAAGACAAGTGCAGCGGTGGGGTGAACCTGTAGCAGATTACCAGTGGGCAGGAGGAAGTCCTTAAAGCTTCCCTACTCATTGATTCTTTTCTGCACATAGCTGACACAGGTCATGTCAGTCACTTTCTCTCTAGCTGGGTTCCAAAACCAGAAGTGACCTCAGGTAGGGGATAAACAGCTCTTGGGCCCATTTGCAGGGGAGAATCAGCTAGTGTGAGAGGGGTTAAGCATCCTTCTCTCTTGTTCGCTAGTCCTCCCTAGAAAGCTCCAAACATCTGTACTATTGCAGCAAACACAGGGCTGGGAACTCACATCTGCTAATACACCTATCCCAATTCTCATTATTTCACACACTTAAAGAAGCCCTTGTGAACTACACAAGGCATACCTTTCCCCAAAACGTATGTCTTAGAGATATCAATAGTTTGGGAAAACACTGTCCCAGGGAGAATCATCAGGCAGGTTTTTCAAACAGCAGGACTGGTTTGCATTCTTCTAGAAAGAAACAAAACTGTGTTCTTTTGAAACCTCACTGGCCTGTGTCACCACACAGGACATTGGCCGGTGTCGCAAGACTGCGGAGGATGCAAGACCACGTAGATTCAGGCCTGTCAATTAGTATAAGAAAAACGTGCTTCCTGCCAAGGTAAACCTTTGCTCAATTTCACAAGCCAACAGAAATTAACACTGTCAAGGCTGCCGCATTCACAGGTTTGTACAGTTCTATCATGGGGCAGTTTGGAATCAACCTCTCTAGCCTATGGCCTTATTTCACAGATTTCTGAAAAGGGGATTAGAAGTGAAGAAAAGTCTACCTGATCTACTGCCCTCTCCAAGGTTTTCCAGCTATCATGGCACCTGACAGAAGCCATCGATTATTTCAATGGCTTATTATTCCAAAAGCCAATTATTTGAGATGCCATATTATCGTTTCATGACTGGTGCTCTGTTATCAGACACAGGAAGTGTTTGTTTGGAATCAACAAATGTGTTGCCCTTTTCCAAGAAGATTTTGACAAAAGTTCTCAGTGGCCAGCACTCGTCAGTTCAGTGTTTTACATGATTTCACAGTTTTGCCGGGGAAGAGCTTGCTTTCCATCTTTCAGATCGCCAATGATTTTCTCTTTGAAACAAACTTGCTCCTTTGAGGAGTGGCTGCCACGTTAGCCTGCTGCAGCAAAAAACACAAAGAGCCTTGCGGCCCCTTAAAGACGAACAAATGCATTGCAGAATAAGCCTCAGCGGCATAACAGATGTAAACAAAGACACTGTGATCCCATTTGCTTCTGGCATTGTGGCCTCTGATTTCAGTGAAGTTTGCAAGAGCCTGACATGTTCCTTCTTGTCTCCGGTCGGAGCTAGATCATAGGAAGAGGCTTGCCAGATCAGAACAGAAGTCCATTCAGTCCAGTGTTTGATTTCTAACCATCACCAGCCAGAAGATCCTAAGCAGGACAAGAAGCTTATGACCACCTCCTGCTGTTGGTCTCCTGCATTCAGAGGTACATGCCTCTGCCCATTGAAGCGCCTGAGTTACCAAGGCTCATAGCCTTTGATGAATTGGTTAAATCCAGTTGTCTGCTAACTGGGCTAAGAGGCACCTTTTTAATGTGGTAAGGCCACATCTGGAGTATTGTGTCCAGTTCTGGTCACCACACCTCAAAAAGGATATAGTTGAATTGGAAAAGGTGCAGAAAAGAGCGACCAGATTGATTCGTGGGCTGGAACACCTCCCTTATGAGGAAAGGCTACAGCGTCTGGGGAGGGACATGATTGAGACGTATAAAATTATGCATGGGATGGAGAGAGTGGATAGAGGGAAATTCTTCTCCCTCTCGCACAACACCAGAACCAGGGGACATGCACTAAAACTGAGTGGAGGGAGAGTTAGAACAGACAAAAGAAAATATTTTACTCAGCGTGTAATTCATCTGTGGAACTCCTTGCCACAGGATGTGGTGATGGTGGCACCTGGCCTGGATGCCTTTAAAAGGGGTTTGAACAGATTCATGGAGGAAAAGACCATCACAGGTTACAAGCCATAAGCAACCTCCTGGTTTTAGAAGTGGGTTTTCTCTGTGCCAGGTGCAAGGGAGTGACAACGGGAAACAGGTTATCTTGTTGTCTTGTGCTCCCTGAGGCATCTGGTGGGGCCACTGAGTGATACAGGAAGCTGGACTAGATGGGCTTTTGGCCTGATCCAGCAGGGCTCTTCTTATGTTCTTATTAATGTGGTGGTTCTCTTATATTTAGCAGGAGGAGAGCAACTGCCTTCATTTATTCCAGCACAGTGTCTTTTCCAATCGCTGTTTACTGGTGTGTCTCAGGTCTTTTTTATTTATTAGGATTGTGAGCCCATTTGGGACCACCTTGTCATTCATTTTGCTATGTAATCCATTTGGTAAACATTTTTTCTTGAAAAGCAGTGTATAAATATTTGCATTAATCGTGATCATAATTATCCTTTTTTAAAAGCTAGTGGGCAATCATCGTATCTTGCGGCAATGAATTCCACCAGTGAATGAAGTCCTACAGAAAGTGGTCGTGCAACAGTTTCTATGCACAGTGTCTCCTAAAAAAGCATTCTGTAGCTTAGCAGCTTTGCAAGAAAGATGGAGCCAGTTTTGCAGAGAAGTCTGAGAAGAAGCCCAGACTAGTTCAAGAGGTCTGACACCCACCTAGCAAGTTTCACCCCAGAGGATCTCATATTTCTTTATGAGTAGTGTGGCAATGCTGTACCAACTTCATTCAGCACTACGGTGTTCCGCCCCTGCCTTCGGGAGAGAGCTTGGCTCCTGTTCAGTCACGCACAGCCCAAGTTATAAAATAGTCCAGCTCCATGAAGAAAGATGTCATATCTAATCCAATTATAATTCAGGGATATCATTTTGGAAGGGTGAGGAGGGCAGCCCCCCCCCCCAGGTGTCAGACCATCTTCAGAAACATCCGTACAGTACTTCAGCTCAGCTCAGTGGTTCCACACACTAAGTGCCTGTTGTTATAAACAAGTACTAGGTATGTATGTACTAGGTATGCATGCCAAAAGCACAAATCTACTAGCTTAAACACTGGGTGGAAAGGACTGTTTTCACTGTGTTGATAATGTTGCTATAGTTATTTTGAGATGTTAAAAAGTAACTACAATAAATGTTCTTAAAGTACATGGTGTTTTTTTGGCAATTTACTTTTGACTATATCCAAAAGTAGGCACCGCTACTCCCACCCCACCCCCACCCCCACCCAAAAAATCAGGAATTGCATTGCAGGTACGGATTATTGTTATAAATGCAAATGGTTAGCAACAACATAGCTAGCAAGCATCAGGGTGACGCACCAATTTCTCCACCTGAAACAAGATGTGCAAAGAAGTCTACTTGCTTCCAATGCTCAGGTAATCTCCAACAACCCAGAAGGGGGGCAGGGTGACTGCAACATTTTCTATTTAAATACAGTACTAATACAGATCAACTGTGATCAATGGTAACTGTCAGCGGGAGGTAAACTGGAGCATGATACTTGACAACCAATTCTTCAGTTAGTCAAGTGATTTACTTCATCCAAAAGGTAGCTGAAGGCCAAGGGAGACATTTGAGCCCCTCGGCTAAAAATGATACTGAAAACCATTGATTTGCTAAGAGCCATGAAGCTACATGGAAAAGTGTCAAGGGAAACAGTTTTCTCTCCTTTAGTTGCATTTCTAACAGCCTGGCTGACTGTCATCCATTTGGAAAAAAAGTTCCAAGGGTTCAGTACTGAAAACCTTGCAGATTTTGTGCAACTGGGCAAACTATACTTTTTCCGGAAACTGGCATTGATGAGATGAGAAGAGAAGGAAGCAGCTGTCCTGAGACAGAAGAGCAAGACAACAAAGGTCCAGTTCCCGAGCTTGCTGACCACGACACAAATGCCCACAATCGAGCGGTTGGAGTTGTCAGCAGGTTCGCTGCCTGTTTAGGATGACATGATCCTGCTGCAACCCCATGTCACAACAGCTGTGTGTCCACCCCCATATGCCTTGGTTCATACAACACACACCTCCATCTTCATCAATTGGATGCCTAAATCATAAGGGAAGCCAAAACAACGTCTGAACTGACTTCTGGTTTTAAGTAATTATTCCAGAAGTACAACAACTCTGCAGAGGGGCCAAGAATGTTGGACTCGTCTCCTTGTTCCTTCCATTCCTACCCATTTGTCTTGATAGTTCCAAAGTCTAAATATGCCTAAGGAGATAGCATGGAATGACATGGTTTGCTTGTTTCACTAGGGTCACTACCATTTTCTTGCAGAATTTCAAAAGGCCTCTTTAAAAACAGACTTCTTGGTTTCCTTGACATAAATTTTAAATATTACCTATCATAGATGATTAATTGACAATGATATCATATAATCTAGAACTGTAATTTAGTGATGCTGGTTTATGTTCAGGTCAGGGAGCTAATTCATTTGAAATGAACTCTCAGATATTGTACTTGCATTCAAAACTTTGCAGGGGGGAAAAAAAGTAAGACTGAGTAAAATATAACCAAAACTTGTTTTATTAACTTATCTGTTCCCAACATTCTTAATTAATCCAAACTGACACACTTGGGGCACAATTCACTATTGAGGAGTTTAGCTGTTCAAGGCTTATTGAATTTATCTTGAGCTGCTCTCATTCATTCTGATGGGATTTGAATGGGATAGCGCCCTTTGTATAGTGGGGTTGGAACTGAAAGTTATTAACCAATCATACAGGTTTACTTTATTTTATATTAGAATATAAGCATGACAGAGACTAACCAAGCAGGTGGGTTATTTCTTTTTTTTAATCTGATCCATAACCTTACTTTGGTCACGCATTTATGTAGGTCAATAAATTACTCAATTATTTACAACTGATGTTTCATCATGTGAAGCTAGGGTATCAACAACTTCTTTGAAGTTCAATAAAGACAAAAATTAACAAATGCAAAGGGTGAATTCTTTTGCTAGTTATCAAACAATAAAAATCAATAACAAATTGATTTATGTTAGAAGGGCACTTCCATTAAATCAACAGTCGTGTTCTCTGTCATCTTGTGGTATGCGTGATATGCCTTTTTAGGTGGGTACACTTAAAACCTCTCAAGTACACACTTGGAATGTAAAGTCCGGACAAGTGAATACAAAGTTATACTTGTAGATGTGCATCATATACATAAACTTGTCAGGGAGTCATGATAGATTGTTCTAAAAAAAATGTATTGCAGCCTACATTTGTGGAAGAATGGTAAATAAATTTGAGTGCAGTCATTCTAGTTTTCTGATAAAGCACTGCATCAGAATTATTGCTGGCATTATAGCTGCATAGTCCTGGATGGCTAAAAGTACTACAGGAATCTTTGGAAACAATCTCCATAGCCCGAGATTCATATGAATATATCTTGTCCTGAGCTAGAACTTTTGTCCATCTAGACCAGTATTTTTTCTCAGGCTGGCAGTTTCCAAAGTCTCCAGCGGACCCTTTTTAGTGGCTGGCCAAGACGTTCAGACACCTGAAGCAGATTGTTGCCACTGCCTCATCTGTCAATCTCCTACTCTTTATTCTCCTCCTCCTCCTCCTCCTCATCTTTGGCTGCTGCTTATTGACTCACTGGAAGTACATTGATCTATTCCAGAGGTGTCAACCCCATTTCGTACAGCGGGCTGAATAGCATTCATGATGCCTGCTGAGAGCCAGAAGTGATGTCATTAAGCAGGAAGTGACATTATTAAGCAGGTGATGACCAGAACTTTTTCTTACTTAGGGACTCATTAGCTGCAAATGATAGAAGAGAAAATATGCAAATCTTGGTCATATTTTCAAGATATGGGAGAGCCCAATTATCACGCAGGCCGCCTTTTCAGCAGTGACATCTCAGCACAGCTCAGCAGCCGAGAGCGGCTGATGGTGATGCTGGGAGAGCCCAACTATCACGTGAGCTGTATAAAGAGCTTCCACGGGCCGCATTTGGCCCACGGGCCTTATGTGTGACACCTCTAATCTATTCTGTCCTTTTGTGCTCACTGAATTTGAAAAGGAAGAGGATAGAGAGGCAAAGGAAGTGTGGAGAAGAGCAGAAGAGGGCGATGCCCAAGAGCACCTCCCCAAAAACACACAAGCCCATTTTCTCATGTCCTCCACTTCCTCTCTGTTCTCATTTCCCCTTCAAATCCAGGAAACACGAGAGGAGCTGCAATGGAGGACAAGACAGACACATGTAGCAGTGGTGGCATTTGTGCCCCCTGCTAGCCTGTTTCCTGAGGCAACTCAGTCTACCTCATAGATGGGCCGGCAGCTCTAGGCCTTCCTTCTTGAGATCCTTTTAACTACAGCCAAACTGAACAAGGGACCTTTTGCATGCAATGCATATGGCCTACCACAGAGCTGTTGCTTCTCCCCATGCATTCACATGACTGGTGGGCCATTTACGGACAAGCAAAATATCAAAATCAATTCTCAGGCAACTAACTTCTGGTTGTTCCTCTATCCAAACCTATACAGGTGGATCTGCAGCGACTGCAGCAGACTGCATGAAAAAGGTCTCTCTTGTAGCTGCCAACAATTGCAGGCCAACTCTCTAATTGGTGGTTTTCTATAGATCCCTCTGTCTGGACCTGCCTTTACTGCTTAGAGGTAATTCTAAGCCAGTGACAGTTTTCCACTTACAGACCAACATACCAATCTGCAGTGAACAAGCACTGGCAGAATCTCCATTGAAGAACAGGGCACTTTGAGGATCTTGCACTGAAGCAAATTGCTTAGTATTCCCATTTAATTCTAAGGTGTGTTTGCCAAATATTTCTTTGATGTAGAATCAGGTGAGGTTCAATCTAGTCCAATATTGTCTGTGTACCTACTAGCCGGATTATATTTGTGTGCCAGTTCATTTCAGAAGAAATGTGGCCTGGGTTTCTTTAGGAAAAAAAAATCCTTCTCTCTGCCCAAGCTGAAGATATTACATTCCCCAAGGGTTAATTCATATTTTCCACTTTGAACTGCGGTAGGTGCACAGTTACCTATATGTGTATGTGAAGTTGCGCAACTTTCTCTTCGGCTACTATTACCTTCTGTTCAGCTTGTGTTCTAACTTAAGAACTACAATAGGGTAGCCATTAAAGTGTTGGACTTTGCCAGGGATACAAGAGTTTGTATCCCTCCTAAGCCATGGATCTGACTGGGTGACCTTGGGTCCTATTACTATCTCTCAGCCTAAACCTACCTCACAGGGCTGTTGTGAGGATAAAGTGGGACAAGCCCCACACTTGGCAGGCCAATCGTGACCATGGATGTCCTGTGTGTGGAAGAATATCCAGTGTCAGCAGTGCAGGGCAAGTTTTGTCTTTGCTGCAGCATTGGAGCTAAATGTAGTGCTTTATTTTTCTCTATACGAGTAAATATGAAACCACTCATTTACATGGAGCAGTAAAGAAATGCAACTGAGAACATCACCATTGTAGGTAGCCTGTTCCATTTGTAACTCCAGGCATCAAGAATCAAACTTGCTTTTATCTGCCCATCCTAGTTGTATTTCTTGGTCATGCCAGAGTGTAACGGATTTTGGGAAGAGCAGGACAGGTGCTGCGGGCTGGTTCTTACTGATATAGAGAAAACACTTTGCTACTTTTTGTTCACCTTTGTGCAGGAAGGGGCGACAAATCCCCAAAACACGTCCCATATTACTTTGCTGGTTAAAAAGGGATGGACTTTTTTTCCCCCGTGCAATGTTATGAATTATTCAGAAAAGAAAATGAAAGACTCAGCTGTATGTGAATTATGCAGAGCTCCCTGCGGTTCTTAAAATGCTATTTCTCAGCAGCACATTTTCAAAAAATGTTTAGCAGAACGGTGTGAACATTGTAGCCACAATTAATACCAGGAAGGTAGTTTCTCCTTCTGGTTGTCCTGCTGCCTTTTCATTATATTTCCTTAATTTGGAATAAAAAATATCATCATCATCATCATCATCATCATCAAAATGCTTTAAAGAGTAAATGTACTTAATATTCATTCTATTTTCTGTCTATTTTCCCATGTTTGGGGCAAGTTTACGGTAACTCACTTAAGAACACCTTTCTGTTCCAGGAGTCAGATTTATCTCACAATGTATTATTTGTACAAAAAGACCCTAATTCAGGCTCCAGGTGCTCTTTGTTGCATGAGACTATAGAATTAATCATCAGAACATGAACTTTAGCATACCCAAAGCACTTCATATACTTACAGAGCAATCCTGTGTGTTTCTATTCAGAAACAGGTCTCACTGAATTCAGTGGGACATCAGGTAAATGTGTATAGAACTGCAGCCCTAGTTCTATTGTACCTTATTGCAACTGTGTAAAGAAATGACCAGCTCATCTCTACCTGCATATGATAAAGCTCAGCAGGAACAGACAGGTGTGATAGTGAGACCACCTGGTATAGCGTAGTGGCTAATAGCATAAGTTTCAAAGTCCCCAGTTCAAATCCTACATCAGCTATGAGCTCATAATGAGGGCTGCAGTTCAAACATCCAAGAAAAATACATTTATTGAACGTTGAAAATCCAATGTATACTCATGAAATGCTATGCCCTTTTTCAGGGACGAAGTAGAGGGTGTGGCAAGCCCCCTTTCAGTCCGACAGCTAGTTCTAGGTACATGGTCAGTGTGTTGCATTTCTAAGGGCAGGTGGCTGTTAAAATCAGCTAGCAGTGCAGATTGGCCCAGGGAGAAAGCAAAGCATTTGCATTTTTAGGGGGGGGGGAAGGAAGGGAGTCTGCACAGGGCTTGCTGTTTACATACAAGCATCACATTTAGCATCACTAAAAAGCATCACTTTTAGCATCACATACTTTTTCTTGGATGCTCAACTCATATGGAACAAGTGTGCAGGCTACTTGAATAAATTCCCAAACACTAGGAAGCTGTTCTGTTCGAGCAATTTAACAATGGCTTAATGTTTTAATTTTCAGTCCTGGGGTAGGAAGTAGTAATTATAAAGAAAGCAGATAAGACAACTTAAAGGCAAAGTACTGTAGTTCCAATTACTTCTTGTTCTTTTACAGTGTAGTTAACTAGTTGTTAGAACAACTTTGTAAGGGGTGGTTCCTTACACTATTTTTAAGACACAGGCAGCCCAAGATCCACCGCAGTATGCTAAGCATGCTGTGCTGGATCCTGCGTGGGATCAGGCCTGTGCCAGCAGAGCTGGGGCACACCTCGGGGGAAAGGGACGTTTGTCCCTTTCCCTCGGGGAGAGCCCCAGTGGCCCCTATGGGCCTCCACACATGTGCGCCAGCAAAATGGTCGGCGCAAATCCAGGGAGGCCGTGTAAGGCCAACCAGGCCTGGGACGGGGGTTAGGATATTGGCGAAGCACAACACCGATATACCCGCCCTTGTCCTGGGCCTGGCCAGCCAATTGCCCCCTCCCTGCCACCCTGGCCCATCCTCCCCATATCCTCCCCACACCTGGTGCAGGACTTACCTGTGTTCAGCAGTGCAGGCTCTGTCCGAGGGTGGAATGAGCGGTACCAGCCTCAGCGCCAGCACCACTTACTCCCCGGGTGCCGCAAACGTGCCTTATGGCACATTTCAAACACCCTGCACAAGCGGAGCACTCGTTCTGCCGGCGCAGATCTACACAGGATTGTGCCGTTAGTGCCTACAATCCGATATGCAGGGGCTTCTTCAGCTAAATCCCAAATGGAACATTTGTTTCTTCTGTGCTTGAGTTTTTCAGGTTTATTTATATTTGTTATGTCGTTGATCATATTTTTTCTAAATGCCCTGTCTTTTGGCAAATACATCACATTCTTTTCTCTTCTCCAAGCCCAGTAGACTGTGTATTACTCAAAGCAGCTGACAAGACTGTCAGCCTTTACACACATTTGCAATGCGTGTGCTGAAGACTAAATATGTGGAGGACGGAAATGGGATTGCACACAGGGCCCATCAAGGCATCACAGTCTGGCGTAGAGGCAGCAGGTGTGACCCCACTCTCTCCCCACAAGTACAGACTAGGTAAAGGTAAAGGTATCCCTTGACAATTAAGTCCAGTCGTGTCCGACTCTAGGGAGCGGTGCTCATCTCCATTTCAAAGCCGAAGAGCCAGCGCTGTCCGAAGACATTTCCATGGTCATGTGGCCGGCATGACTCAACATCGAGGCGCATGGAACGCTGTTACCGTCCCGCTGACGCGGTACCTATTAATCTACTTGCAATTTCTTGCTTTCGAACTGCTAGGTTGGCAGGCGCCGTCGTGCGGAATCGAACTGCCGACCTTTCGATCGACAGCTCATGGTTCAGTGGTTTAACCCACTGCGCCACCCACTGGCTCCACACATACAGACTACACACACTGAAAATATACTGTATGTAAAATTGTCAAAGTGCCTTCTAAAACCATGCTCAGGATGGTTCAGTTACAAAGGAAATAATAAATCTCCCTCAAAAGATTCTGTCTCCCCCAAACTAATTCTCTCCTTCCCCCATTACTGTTCTGAGGACCTCTTCATCACTTCACCAGAGAGGCTGATGTAGCACAGTGGCTAAGGATCACGTTCGACATGCCCGTTAACACATATGTCCCACTGGGCTGATTGGGTTTTTTAAAAAATAGCAGCCGGGGAGGGAAGAAATAAAGAGTCATGGAGGGATTAGGACTTTGCTCTCGCCATGGTTTCTGTCCTGATCGTGCACCCTTCCCGATGCATTATTTGACACAGAAAGAAGCTTCCATTGACATTCAGTTCCACAAAGAAAAGGTACTGCCACTTGAAAGCATGTCTCAGGAGCATGAATTTCTGAGCATGTCTGAGTCCCAGAGGCGTCGCTGCCTCTGTTGGCGCCCAGAGCAGGGGGGTTGGTGCCCCTATCGTCCGCGGCGCGCTCTGGAGGGGCGGGGTGGCGCGCTCCGGAGGGGCGACCCGGCACCCCCCCTCCTACCCCCCCTCAATCGGGAGAGCCGGCTCGGGGACATCTTCCCCGGCCGGCTACCCGGGGCCTTCTAAGGAAGGCCCGCGCGAGAACGGTATTTATACCGTGCTTTTTGCGCATGCTCAGACTGTTACTGAGGGAAAAGGGCAGCCTTTTCCCCTCAGTAACAGTCTGAGCATGCGCAAAAAGAACGGTATAAATACCGTTCTTGCGTGGGCCTTCCTTAGAAGGCCCCGGGTAGCCGGCCGGGGAAGATGTCCCCGAGCCGGCTCTCCCGATTGAGGGGGCGGAGACTCGAGTCTCCGAGTCCGACTCGGACTCAAGTCTCCGACTCCGACTCGCGGGCGGGGCGCCCCTTGGGCGATGGCGCCCGGAGCGGGTGCTCCGCTTGCTCCGTCCTAGATTCGCCTCTGCTGAGTCCTTAGACAAACATGCGCTCACGCACACACACTCATCAACTCCATTATTTGCCTTCACTCTCCCATTACTCCCCAGAAGACTAGTAATCCCTCACTTGTCTTTCAGGTTCTTCCCAAAACACAACACTTGAATGTCGTGATTCAGGGCTTCTTTAATTGTTCCCCTTGCTTCAGCTTTCCTTTGCCAGAACTCAGGAGGGCATCAGAAAGCTGAACTACAAGAGGATATCTGATACAAATTAAATGCTCTGTTTCTTCAGTCTCTGGCATTGTCTCCATTCATAGCAGCTTAGGTTACGGGATATTGTGTAATGAAATCTTTTACAACATGACAGGACCTGACTTTCGTTGAATAAAAACAAGAACCCAACAGATGGCTTTCCTGGACTTTCTTTGTTGTAATACCCATTAACAATCCTGGATTACAATGGAAATGATTTTATTTGTAAACTGCAATTACATTGATATGGTTAAACAGAATGAGTCTCTATCTATACAGTAGATGCGTCTTGTGTAAACTCCTGTAGAGGGCAGAGATAGAAAATAGAGCCTGTGGTGAATCCCTTGTGTTTCACAGAGTTCCTCAGTTTCATTCTATTTTCTGTCTATTTTCCCATGTTTTGGGCAAGTTTAACTCACTTAAGAACACCCTTCTCTTCCAGGAGTCAGAATTCTTGCCAGAGACAGGGATGAGGCTGCTGATTGGCTCATGTTCCTGCCAGTTCTCCTCTAGGAGGGGGGAGGACAGATACCCAGGTTGGCTCCCTCCTCTAAATCAAACAGACAGGTGATCAGCGACGTACCCAACTTCCTTGCCACCTGGGGCAGCAAGGACGGGTGTCACCACATCACCTGGTGGGGAGCAACCACGAGGCAGGAGGTAGGGACTGGGGCAGCCATGTCTTCGGCTTCTCTTCCCCAATCGCAGGTCTGCCTGCGACTGCGTCTTCAACTTCTTTTCCCCCAATCGTGGGGAAAAGAAGCTGAAGATGTGGGCGCTGGGGGGGGACAAAGGCCACAGCTGTTTAAGAGGGCAGGGGGGGCAGTGCTGTGGGCCACCCCAAGGCGATGCCACTCAGTCGGAGAGGGTGGCATATTGCCCTGGGGCGGCTCACACCACCACCACCCTCTTAGTATGCCACTGCAGGTGATGTCACTATAGCCAAAGGAAAAACTTTCAGCCCACCAGAAGAGAGCGGACTTCATTTCAGCTGATGGAGAACCCACACCATGGACCTCAAAGAGAAGCACCCACTCTCAGGCCATGAATGAAAACAGCTGAAGATGCTGTTTTGCAGGTAACTCAGGGCGCAATCCAACTTACCTTGCGGGCGGTGGACCTAGCAATCCGCCGCCTGGAATGACTCAAAGTAGTCGCAAACATACCGTAAAGCACGTTTGCGGACCACTTTAGAGTAGGGCAGGCCGGCACAAGGCCGACCTGCCCTGCTCCGCCGGCCGAGGACTACGCTCGCCGCCAGACCCAGGTAAGCGTGAATCCGGAGGGCAGATGGGTCGCTCGGCGGGCGGGGGGAGGAACGGCGGAGCCGGGAGAGCGGCCATAGGGCCAGCCGTCCCTGGCGGGGGTGGGGACATGGTGTTCGCCATATCTCGGTCCCCACTGGGCTCCATAGGGTGGCTGGGCCGTTACACGGCCTCCTCCGACTTCCGTCAGCAAAATAGCTGGCAGAAATCCGAGGAGGCCTACTGGCCCCAGCCGCCGTTACACTCGGGGAAGGGGACAATCGTCCCCTTCCTTGAGTAGACTTTCTGCCATGGGCTGCCTGCTGCAGGCAGCCCACGGCAGAGCACTGGATCCGGCGGACGGCCTCAGACGGCCGCCCGATCTTTAAGTAGGATTGGGCTGTCAGACAGACAAAGAGGCTAGAATTAGGAATTCTGTTCTTTTGCTTTCACTGCTCTTCTGTGCTGTTGCTCTGCTTTGCTCTCCACCAGCAGCATGCTCTAGGAACCGAGGAATGTCTCCTAGGGTGCCCTGGTGGAGAGAGAAGCAGTAGTGTTAACAGAGCTCCCTAGAGTTAGATAAATATGGGAAGGGGCTCTGGGGCAGGCTTACCTACCTTCAAGGGCTCCCTCAGTGCAGGTGCTACAGCTCTGCTCTCTGCCCTCAAGCAGGTCACTCTAGGAATGAGATGCTCCTCCATTCCTGAGGCCGCTCTAGGAATGAAGACATCTTCAGAAAGCGGAACTCACTTCTAAGAATGGAGAATGCGCAGCAATCCACAAAAAATATCCTCACAGTAAGCCATGACGAGAACCTAGCAGCTCCCAACCGCCGAGGCAGCCCCTGTGAGAGCTGCACAGCTTCTCCTCCCCCTCAACCTCGACCAAAAGAGTTTTCTCCCTGTTCACGAGGTAGAGGGGAGGAGGTGAAAATCAAAACAATCCGGAGGAGACTGTAGCCAAAAACAGCCACAAAAACATTACAAAATTTCCCTCAAAAAGAGGGAGCGACGTACGACGCAACCATTGAGCCAGCTAGGCGGGGCCGGTCTGGGAGATAGGAGCCCTCTGCGTGGAGGAGTCACGTGACATGATTCGACCCTGCCTTCTGGTGACACAAGGGCATTCCCACTACTTTGGAATAGTAGTCCATCTCCATAGTAGCCCTTCCTCCATCTAGAACAGATATTCCCAGGTAAGGAATTCTGTCTTTCCTCAGAAAGTGAGTTTCAGTGAGTACCAATTTCTGAAGAACAGTCCATTCCCAGAGCTCCCTACTCCAGATTGGAAACGAAAGTGGCAGCACCAGCGGCAGTCCCAGCACTAAGGGAGTCCTGGAAGGTAAGCAAGCCTGCCCCTGAGACCTTTTTGACACAACTACCTTACAGAGTTCCCTTGGCATTGCTGAGGGAGCTCTGTAAAGTCAGTTTTAACGGGCCTTGGCAGACCTCAAAACCTGTCTGTTATTTCCAAGGTCTGTTGAACTGAGGTCTGTTAAATTGAGGATTCACTGTACTTTCTCTTGTCAAGGAAATTGACCCTGTAAAAGGTTGCCAGAGGAAGGTCTTATCCTTTGGGGAACAGGAGAATGTGAAACACTGTATAGGCCCTGTGATGGTCGATCGTGAGACTTAATGGACAGAAGAGCAAGGGTGTGAGCAGCCAACAGTCACTATAATAAATAAAGAACTGCATATACAGCAAGGGTGGACAGAGAGCAGGGCAGAGATATTCAACTGGTAGACCTGGGGCCAGTTTCTGCCCTTTAGCATCTGCTGGGATTCTTACAAAGAATGCTGGCCTAGCTGAACCTAGACCTAGCTGAACCTAGGCTGCAATAGTATCCACATGTATTCATATCCTATTATTATTATTATTACATTAGTATTAATATTAATATTAATATTAATATTAATATTAATATTAATATTAATATTAATATTAATATTAATATTAATATTAATATTAATATTAATATTAATATTAATATTAATATTAATATTAATATTAATATTAATAATATACAGTATTTATATACCGCCTTTCTTGGTCATTGGATTTCTCCTCTGACTTTAATCCAAGGCAGTTTACATGGGAGAGTGTTTTTATTATTTTGAATAACCCACTTGAATTGGTAATACCGTTACTGTTTTTAAAAACGTTACAGTGTTGCCTTAACAGTGCAGCTTTGAAGTAGATCCCATGCAGAAGTGATAATTAAAGACAGTCCTGTATATTTGAGGCTACCCGAGAGTGGGGGGGGGGCACAACCACAAGTGGTGGCAGTGAGCCGGAGCTTCCAGCAGATAGGTGCCCCTCTGGCTGGGGAGATACCACAAAGCCCCAGTGGGGGCTGGTGTCTGCAAAAAGTTGGGTTACATCAGTCCCATCGTGCCAAGCCACTGCACCACATCTTCCCTCAGATCCACCCATCCATCACCCATGGTACCACTATGCTGCCATAAATCCACGACCACACACACAACGTTTTGTTCTACTGGAGTTCTGGAATTTCGTAGTGATCTTACCCCTGCTCCGTGGCTAAAGGCCAAGCATAGGATCACTTTTAAATTAGTATAAAGACCATTTATTTCTTTTAACAAACACACGCTGCTTCAGAAGCAGGACAGGCTAGTGCAGAGTGTACCCAGGATACAGCAGGAGGAGACGGTCTCTGCGATGAGTAATCAAGTGGGGGAGGCCCACAGGCAGTGCTCCTTGGTGTGCAAGTCAGGCTGATACAAAAATGCACGAGTGTCTGTAAAATGTTGGGGAGTGCGATTTAACAGAAGCCTCTCTTTTGGGTTTTATGACTGCATCTTCACTCCCAGAAGCATTAAGTCGTCCCAGGAGAAGAAACGCAGACACAGAGCGAAGTTACAGTTAATTCTTAACGCCATTTTTTGTCCCATGTCCCACTTCATTTCAGGCATCAACAGCCAAGGCAGAAATGGGCGTTGCTTTTCGTGCTGAGGAATGGGAATGACGCATTAAGGAGAAAGTGCCAGAAGCTTCCCAGAAAAAAAGCACGACAAACAGCACATGATCGTCCGTCACCGCTCATATTGTTTCATGGCAACCATCACCACTTCCTGGTTGTCTTGTCATACCCTTGCCAGCAAGTTTAGTTTACTTCTGAGAATGCCTGTTAAATAACGTTCGGCGGATATAAAGAATAGCAGCAATCTAGACCTCGACTATTTATCATCCCCTCCTTTTCAGTCACTCCCTTTATTTATTACATGCCTGCAGCTTGCTTAATTGGACTTTGAGGGATTATTGAGTCTAGCTACGCAGTCACCAGCAAATGCTTTTTTAAAAAATCTTCTCTCTTCATCAGCTCCTAAAGCTTCCGAATATTTATTTTTTAAAAAAGAAAAAAAACAAGCCAAAGAAGGAAACAAACTCAATCCAAAAGGTAATCAGGAAAATAGGTTTGCCTGCCAGGTCTTCATAGTATATTATAAACTATCCATTATAAGCAAAACAAAAACAAAAAAACCTCGAAGCAAAATAGGAGTCTGTCTTTCTCAGTCAGAACAATTCCTTTATTGAAGTCAGTCTTTGGGAACTTACATCTATCTTCTAAAACATCAAATGAATAGATCAAACAACTTCAGGAACAAGGAAGTCCTTGTGGGTTTGGTCACTTATTATGGTAAAAGTGATATTCCCTATTAAATTATCTAGAATATAAATATTTGAAGTGTCTAGTCAACCTTCATCCTACCTTTGTTTGCAAAGGAATTCCCATGGTCCATAATCAACTTACTGAATCCATCACCATCACATGACATGAAGCCCATTAGCACAAATGAACCTATATTAAAAAGGAAGAAAAAAGGATAGGCTGATCAAGTAACATTATTCATAAGAAGTCAAATGGAATATACAGTATATCTGCCAACTGAGGAAGACACTACATGCACCCGATGAAGTGGACTGTGGTCCATAAAGACTAACAGTTTTATTTCACCACAAGCTTTTAAGACACTACAGCACTCATGTTGTTTAAGCCAAATGGAGTTTCTGATTAGACAGCATACCTCTAAGTTCTAGATGTTGGGGACCAATGACTGCAAGTGGCTAGGACATCATAGCCCTGTCGGTGAGTCCCAGGTATTTGACTTGCCACTGTTAGAGGCAGAATGTTGGACTTCATCAAATCTGGCAAGATAATTCATATGAATGAGACCAAGTTACCTCTTTCTGAGTGACTTTGTGAACATACACGACAACTGTTTTGCAGGAAGCATTACAACTTCAGCAGAGCCTGTCTGCAATTCCAATCATCTTCCTGACTTTGTTCAAAAAACCTACACCCAATTTTTAAAATCCATTTCGACCCACCATACAGGATGTACTCCAATCCAGTGCCCACCTTTCCTATTCTGTTTCAGGTGTTGTGAAACGTGCTGTTGTGTTATTTAAAGCAGAGAATTGGCTCTCTCTAAGCTTGGTGACTGATGGGGAACAGCGAATACATAGGCAACTGGGTGGTTCTTCGGTTCCTTTGGAATAAACATTAGGACAGCCACCAGCCAGGATGGGAGCCGAAATCATTCCTGCCTGGGATGGGCCAAGTTTCTGGAAAGAAGAAAGTATATGTTGCCCCTGTTAACTGGGCAAGAGGCACTTTTTTAATTGGTGCTCCTCTTATATTTAGCAAGGGGAGAGTAACTGCCCCCCTTTCACCCCAGCGCAGTGTCTTTTCTGGTGACTGTTTGCTGGTAGTGTTCTGCATCTTTTTTTAGACTGTGAGCCCTTTTGGGACAGGGAGTCATTCAATCATTTGATTTTGTCTGTAAACTGCTTTGTGAACTTTTTGTTGAAGAGCGGTATATAATACCGTTAATAATAATAATTAATAATAATGTGGATTCCAAAACACTGCCTGCATGCAGGTATTTATGTACTAATGCCTGCTTCGTCTGTACATTCATCTGCGCACATTCATCTGCACACACTATTACAAAGACACTGTAATCCTTCAGCACTCTCTCATCCAAAAGGAATTTGCCCTCCAAAGGCTGTTTGACTTTCACACCACCTGGGAGAAAGCAAGCACCAAACAAAACATCTCTTTTTCTAGAACTTTAACACAACAGGAGACAGACACTGAAAAATATACTCAGGGCAAGGTGCTGCCCCACCCCCACTCTAATTTCTTTCCCCTCATTTTTCCCTCAGGGAGCAGAGCGTGATGAAACCCCAGGCCCTGGGAGGACACTTTCCCCCTCTTAATGTTTTTGTCATCAACCCCCAGGACACAATTTCCCACCCCTTTCCCTTTTTTGTTGCCACCAAGGCAGAGGCCGTTGCCTTCCTCTCCCCCCCCCCCACTTTTCTTACTTTTGCTGTAGCAGTGGCCCTCCCTACCACCATTGCCACTGCCACATAGCTCTGGCTTTCCACAATGCCTTTTGAAAAAACAGGAGGTGGGGAAAGGGACCAGAGGAGAGGATTGAACAACATCTCAACCATATCTCAATTCCTCCCTTCTGGTCCCCAGTCTCGCCTCCTGTGTCTTTTCAGCAAAAGGGCAGCCAGGAGTGGGGCAGGAAGGAGCACCAGCCGCTGGCCGTGGTGGCATTTGCTGCCACTGGATAAGTGTGGGGGCAGCTGATGGAGACAGTGACCACCTCTGCCAGTAGGCCACAGGGCACATCAGAGATATTAAGGGTCTAGGCCCTGTTACCCATGCATTTTTTTGGTAAATATTTTTACTAGAATTCTATTTCCCTGAGTGCACCTTCTCCTGCTAGTGCTAAAATGGGATGTATGCCATAACCATGTATAGGCCTGCCATGATCACAAGTCTTGATCTGAAGTTTCTGCATGTATACCTATCACTGCACAGGGCCACGGTGGCTTAGTGGTTGGTAGGACAGCAGTTCGAGACCCGAGTGCCGCGTGACGGAGTGAGCTCCCGTCTCCTGTCCCAGCTCCTGCCAACCTAGCAGTTCGAAAGCAAAACATTGCAAGTAGATAAATAGGTACCCCTGCGGTGGGAAGGTAACAGCATTCTGTTAGTCATGCCAGCCACATGACCAAAGAAGCATCTTCAGACAGCGCTGGCTCTTCGGTCTTAGAAATAGAGATGAGCACTGCACCCTGGAGTCAGCAGGGGATACCTTACCTTTACCTATCACTGCACTACAGAAATTCATCAGACAAAGAAGAATCCAGTATTACTACTGCTTCCATTTAGCAAGCATGAACCCTCAGAAGCCACTGTATGCATCCTTTAAGAGACATTCCGTGAGAGATATGAAACAGAAGTGTCTGAAAAGTCCAAAAGAATGAAGTCATTCTGAACAAGAAGAGGCCGAACTGAGTTTTTCAGCATAAATGCATGTCTACTCAGCATGTTTAAAAAAGAAGCTAAAAGCCAAACACATTCCTTAGATAGCAAAATGGTTTGTTTTTTTTACTTTTTATACTAATGACATAGACATAGTCAATATTTAAAATATCTACTTTTTTTGTTGCTGGAAAAGCAATGTACCCATCAGTGTTACTAGCAATGGGAAAATCTATGGGAGAGTCCAATTCTCATTTTCCCCCCATCATTCTTGTTCTCCATTCTCTTGATTGCCTAAGGGTCAAACTAGATGTGATCTGGAACATGCAAGTGCCCCTTTGTTTTGCATTTTTTGTTAAATAGCATGAGGGGGATAAAAAAAAGTGAGGTGGAATCAAGGAAAAGAGGGAAGACTTTGCCTCTTGCCACAGTTCTAATCCTGACTGCACCCCCCATGTACTATTTCAATTGAGAAATAAGTGAGAAACTGATTTTCAATTTTCCAATTTAACAGCATGGGGTGGCATAGTTGGGTTTGGAACCACAGCAGGAGCAAAGTTCTAAAGGCCCCTTTCTCACACCACAATTTCACCACCACCCACCACCCCCACGTAGTATTTAACAAAAACAAAAAACAAAGAAACATGCCACTTACATGGTCCAGGTCACATAATTGTTAATCCTCGCGTAAGATGCAGGCTGACTGTAATTATGTTCCAAGGCTGGCATGTAAAGCCAAAATCACGCATAGCGGAAACTCCTTTAAATCCAACAAATACATACTGTACTCTTTAAGAACTAAAGCACAGTAAGAGAGACATGTGGCAACTGAGGGAACAGCGGCTTCATTCTCCCATTTCAGGCTCGCTCTGGTGGCATAAACAGAGTAACAGCACAATCCTGCGCAACTTGAGGCCAGTGGACCAAGCACTCCGCCGTCCTAGGGTGTCGCAAGCACTTTCACGGCACCCTGGGAGTAAGCGGCACGGGTGCTGAGACAGACGCTGCTCACTCCACCGCTGCCCGACACCCGCACCACCAGACACAGGTAGGTCCTGCACCGGGCAGCAAGAAGGGGTGGTGAGGGAGAGCCAGGGTGACGGGAGAGAGGGCGATTGGCCGGCCAGGTCAGGGAGGGGGCATTCCACCAATATCCAAACCCCCTTCCCATGTCTGGCGAGCCTCACATGGCCTCCCTGGATGTGCACCAGCAAAATAGCTGGAGCACATCTGAGGAGGTCCATTGGGGCCGCTGGGGCTGACACAGGGGGAAAGAGACGAATGTTCCTTTCCCCCCCCCCCCCGAGGTGTACCCCGGCTCCACCGGTGCGGGATGCATCCTCCGTAGGATGCAGTAGCCGGCCGTTTAGGCCAACCGGTGCATCCTACGCAGGACTGGGCTGTAAGTCATATGACGGGCAGAGTCACACTATTTAAACTGTTGTTTTTCTCTGTCTTTTTCCAAGGGGGGGGGGGGTTCTGAGTGCGTATACTTGAATTCACACAAGTCAATCATGCATAAGATGCAGGCCGACTGTACTTCCAATCATATTCTAAGTGCTCCTAGTGGACTATCCTTCATCACATAGCCAAAGAACTTACAGCTAGACTTGTTCAAAAATGAGCCATTAAGTCCAAGGGCTGGTTGATATATGCACATTCATCACTTGATAACTGCACTACCCAGTATTGACTTCCATGTGTAAATGATCCATCTAAGGTTCAAAAGTGACTAGATGTCAAAAATCCATGATTGATGCTCCCAACGTTTCCTTTTTTAAAAAAAGTGAAGGGGTGGTTATTGGATCGGAACAGTGGTGCTGTGGACGTTACACCTTTTCCCCTACACATTACTGGTACTGTATTTTCCCTGTCGAAATCCTCTGTCTCAAGCCATTTACCCCACTGGGGAAACCAATGAGCAACTAGCAGCTTGGGGGCAAATTAAATTGTAAAAGTTATGCAGTGAGAAGGTTACCTCTTCGACCTCAGTGCCAAGGCTCCAGTTTAGTTTGCCCTTCCCCACCCCATCAGCTTCTTTAAAATAAAGAAAAGCAATATTAGGAAAACCAACCACAGATCTCCCATATTTGATCCAATTTGACCCTCAAATCTAACACCAGAGATACGAACTTTTATATTACCTGCTATCACTTCAGGCAGATACTGTCCATCAACACCCATTTACACAATCAGCTGCCAGTCATCAAGTGACAAGAAATCAAGTGATATACAATCATGTGTGAAACAAAACGTTGGACCTAGTTGAGACATTCCTTTATTTCTCAAGCAAGACTCTGACAAAAATAAAGTTCAGTGTCCCAGAGCCAACGTAAGATGTGATGGGCACAACTCAACAAAAATGAGTCGCAACTAAGACAAATGTCATGCAATGATCTTACCACAGGTAAGTTGAGGAAGATTCCTGAGGTGGAATGAGGAGGAAAACTCACATGATAATGCAGCTAAATGAACCCAAATAACATGTGAATTATCAACTTACCAAGAAGCGAGTGATTCATTTCCAGAGCAATCTTATACTCGTCTACTCAGAAATAAGCCCCATTGAGTTCAACTACATGTCTAAGTCCACAAAAAAAGTCAGACAGTTATGTTGTAAATGTACATACCAACTTCCCTTCCAATATTTCAAACTTTAAGGCGGATATTGCGTTAGACTGCATGTCTTTCCATGCCCCCTTGTGTTTGAGCTTCAAGCTGAGGGGTCATTATTTCAGGTTTCACAGGCGTCACTAGGCGGGTGTGACTGGTGCAGGCCGCACCAGGTGCGATGCCCTGGGGAGTGAAGACACTATCTGTGCCACTGAGACCTGGAGCGGCAAGTGGAGCTCCGCGGCCATACAGATGCGTCAGATAGGCTTGCCCTTGCTCCGACTGGCTCAAAATTGAGCCACTCCAGAATCAATTGGCAGTGATGTCATCATGTCACCGCCAAACTAATTCCAGACCCGCCGTGGAGCCTCAGCACAGTAAGCTCCACACCGGCCAGGAGGCAGTCTAGCAGCGCCACTGTCAAGTTTCATTCTGATCTCTGAAACTGTGTGGGTTGCAGTGCAGTGTTTTGTAAATCTTTCCTGACTTTTTTTGGAACAGATAAGGGTCAGTCTGGGATTGAGACCTACAGTATACAATGTTGCCTCAACCCCTGCAACACAAGCCTCGATTCCCATGTTTTAATCCGTGCGCTATTATATATTTTGTCTTTCCTTTTCCCCTTCAAAAATGAATGCAGGGCTCAAGCTAGCATTTGAACATGACACACATACCACATTTCATTCCAATACCTCCATATGCAAGGGAGATGATATGCTACAAACACACGGAATTCTGAATAAGGGAGCTGGCAAATCAGACACAAAGCCCCACATTAAATGGCCAACAATTAAACTAAAAAAAAAATCACAGTCTTATTCTGTAATATACTTATTTCTGTAATACATACTGAAAACAGACAGTGTATTTTGAACAGGTCATCTGTTTCTTTCAGCCTCAGTGTCACACTGTCATCTGCCTTGAGTGTTATTACAGATCTTGGCAAGCTGCTCAGTGCATTAGGTCAGTCTGAAATGTTGCACTTTTTGATGCTTACATGTTCTAGAGGCACAATCCATTGGGAACATCTGTTGTGCAGAAGCACCACTAAAATGAATAAGAGTTGTAAGAGAGAACAGCAGGACTCTTGAGCTCCCATTCATTTGGTGTGTGTACTAAGGAGATGTTCCTTGCTTATTGCTCCAGCTGCCTTTTGTGAAGGCTGTTTTCAAAAGTCGCCCAAACTGATTAATTAAGGTGGGCAACCTAGGCTGAAAATTTCTATTGCTCTCTGCCAGTTTTTAGGATAACAGTAATTTATACTGCAGGTTAGCTGGAGTGTTTCCAGTCATACCAATAAGGTTTCATAAGATGCTGATCATAGATTCATCATGTTTGGCTGACAGAAGGATGCAAGAATTGGGGCTACAGTACAGGGTTAGGCTGGTTTCCTAGTTAGTTCCTCATCCCCTGGCTTCAGGGGGATTGAAGCTGCCTGTGTGAAGAATTGAAGCCATATCTTGGACAGCTCCCATTTGGGGCACCCCTGGATCCTGAAACGTCTGGCAGCTGTTCTTTAATAAAAAGTTTGAAAAAATTGCTCAGCCCTGAATGTTGCCCTCCAAGGCTCTCATTTAAAAGCCATTCATTCTGAAAATCAAACATTTCCAGATGACTTTGTAAAAAGTCAAAACCACCATGTGGCTTGTATATATAGAAAGCCTGGTATTTTGTCCAGTGTAATGTTTAGACAGCAGAAGAAAACATTCACTGCTGCTTTTTATTATTTTAATGTATTGGGAACCTTGGCTTTGGAGGACAGATCGCCTTCTGGGGCAATGCATCAAGAACAGAGGGACAGGAATACGTTTGTGCGATTTGTTCATGTGGGACAGATCTCAGGGGGGGCAATGAACAATCAAAAGGCCCATTCAAACAGCTTTTGTGTTGAACCCTGTTTTGCCAAATTGCTCAACAGGCTAACTGTAGAAGGCTGCATAGCGAGGTCTTTTTTTTTTCCCCCACACACCTCCTGTGAATTGTGAGGCCTCCTAGAACACATTGCCACACTGCCATTTGTCACTGCAGCCAGCTGTTTGTATACGATTCTCGGCAGAACAATATTCCGTTCATTTCAACTGTAAAACCCGCAACACAACTAAGGATTTGAACAAAGACATGAAATCCAATCCTCCACACCGCTCTGCAAGCTTCCCTGTCAAGAACACCTTCTATAGTGTTTTGTTTCCTGATGCAAAAACAGCTCCTTATCAGTGTGGAAAAGAACATTAAAATATTAATAAATTAAAAAAATATTAATAAATTTAAAAATATTAAAGAGGGTCTGAGTAGACGTTCTTGGGGCCAAATTAGATGAGACTCTAGAGGTGTGTGAATAGAACTCCATTCGTTCCTTTAGTTTCCAAAAGCAGCCTCAGGAGGAGGGAGTTTCGCCCTTTCCCTTCTGCAATGGCCCTGATCCAAATCACACACTGTAGAGGTGCTATAAACCACGGAGAGGGAAACATCTAAGCACAACATGAGTGCCTGTATGTTTTCCCCTCTACAGTTAATAGCTGCTTTTGGGGGAGGGGGAAAATTTGGGTCAAGGTTAAGGCATGGGGGAAGGCACTACCCCCCCCCCCAAAGAAAAACCGGCCCAATCCAAATTGGGCTCCCAACAGTGCTATTAACAGCAAAAAGTTTTGGAGATTCAGGGTCCAGTTTGGCCATCACTGTAAACCTACAAATACAAGTCAGATATAGGTCTGACCAGGAAACAAGAGGAACTGAAATTGAATTGGATTAGTCTCTAAAACCCCACCATGCAGCAACACCACTTGCCTTAGGGTGAAGATTCAAGGGAATTTTGTACACATAGCCACCTGTGGATTCTGAATTGAAGAACGGTGGGAGACAGAACACAATGTCAAACGTTATTGATGTGTGTGATGCCTTTCAAAAGACATAGAATTAGGATCAATGTGCAAATTGTTGCTTCAGAGGGGTGGGTTTTTTGCTTTAAAATGGCATGGGGGGGAAGAGTGAACCTCCCTCTCCCCATGCATCCTAGTCCCAACTGGGGTTGCCTCTCCAACTAATTTTAACAACAAAAAAGCTTTCTGATAGAAAGCACACCTGGGACACACATTTGTTCACAGGTCTAGTGTGACCCTTACATTTTCATTCCAACCTTCCTCGAAAGGAATTCAGAACGACAAAAATGTTTTTCCCCCATCCATTTTATCCTTCCCCACAACCCTGTAAAGTGAGGGATGATGACTTGCCTAATGTTACCCAACAAGCTTCATGGCTGAGTGAAAATTTGAACCTGGGTCTCTTTGTTTCTAGCCTGACATGCAGCTAACCATTACAGCCCACTGGCTCCACACCACATTGCACTACCATTGATAGGAGGCTGCCTTGAATCAGACCACTGGTTGGTTGTCTACCCTGGTCAGAAGCTGCTCTCCAGGGACTCAAGCAGAGGCCTTCCCCACCTCTGTAGACCACCACCTACAAATCTTTTAACTAGAGATTCTAAGATCTGAACATGGGACCTTCGAAAAACAAAGCATGTTTTCTCACACTGAGGTACAACCCTTTCCTTGTATTCCGAGAAAAAACGATTTAAGGATAAAAAAAGCCATGTAGAAAATATTTATCAAGCCAAAAAACGTATTAAAAACAATTTTAATACGTTTTTTGGCTTGATAAATATTTTCTACATGGCTTTTTTACCCTTAAATCTTTTTTCTCAGAATAATGTTTCTGGCCATGAAAGCTTTCGTTTGATTTTGAAGTACCTTTCCTTGTATTTTATATGTATGTGGTATGGAAGAGATGACAACACCTCTTGGGTCCCAATCCTATCCAACTTTCCAGCGCTGATGCAGCTGTGCCAACATGGCATGTGCTGCATCCTGCGGTGGGGGAATCAGTCACAGGGTCTCCTCAAGGTAGGGGAACATTTGTTCCCTTACCTCCGTGCTGCATTGTGGCTGCATCAGGGCTGGAAAGTTGGATAGGATTGGGCCCTTAGCGGAGCTACAGACATCCCCTAATACGCTCAATTTTTGAAGTTCTAGCATTCGCAAAATGCCAAGTGGCAGGGTTTTTTTTACAGATGAAACTGTCAGGAACAGGAGCCTGAGAACCATGAAATATAAGACTGAGAAAGTTGCTCTAATTAGGAATCTTATCAGAAGAGATCTTAGCACGCCAGACTGTCAGAACCTGAGTTTATAGGCACAGTAAAAATTACAGTCTTGTAGGAAAGGTTACGCTGCCAACTACAATGAATTTCAGAAATATACCTTCTTTTGTAGATTACACGTATCACTCCATCTGTAAGGTTTTGATAATAAAGTCTACGCACACTACTTCATGTTTATAAATTGCCAATCGTTACAGATAAAATCAGGCATCTACAAGTTGTATGTGCATTGCTGGCTTATCTCCCAATGTAAACTTCATTCATTATAGCATGCAAGACATTTTTCTAGCTCATTAAACTGCCCTGCCAACAAGTACAAACAGGTTTGAAGATTTGAACTAACTTTATTATTACGCACACTCTTATTTAATAGTTACAGGAGGAGGGAGAGCTTTCTTGTTCTCTCCACTGAAATCTGGTTCTGCAGCAGCTAGAAAAACTAAGTCAGCCTCAAGGAGACAACATTTTCACCTGGGCAAGCATGTACAAATCTTACTAAAAATTTCCAGTGTTGATACCCAAGTAATTATTAAGACTAAGCTCACTATGCTGGCTTGCCTCTCAGGCTGCCAGGCACTGGAAATTGGAAATACTTCTGGAAAACGTTACAAACCGTCTAATTGTCTAGCAGTATGTTCTTAAATATTAAACCAAGCATACTTGCATTATGCAAATAAAGTTCCACTTCCAAGAGACACTAAAAAAACCATCCTGCTTTAAAAAAAAAAAAAAGCATCCTTCTAGGGTGTGAGACACCATGGGGCTTGAACTCATGGACGAGGAATGAATTCTCTACTCCCTGCACCTTGTTCAAACTGGGTCACTAGCACCACAGGACAGAATCCTTCTGGAAATCAGGTGATCCCAGACAGCCAGTTTCTTTTAATTTTCTGAAGCACAGTGTATTTTAGCAAGCTGCTGCTCACCCTCTGAACTCAGTCTCATATGTTACTATTCCATTTTGGAAGGGGGGGGTGTATGAAACATAACTGTCAAGGGGAAAGAGAGGCCAAAGAACAGAGACGGAAAACTGAGGATGCCAAAAATATGCATTTTATTCTACACCTGAAGTGAAGCCTATGTTTGCTCTTGTGAATAAGCTTCCAAAGCTGTAAGTGGATCTATGAATACTACTGTTTGGAAAAAAAACACAGTACTATAGTCCAGGGGTTCTCAACCAGTGGTATTTGTACCACCAGTGGTACTTCGGCCAACCGCTGTTGGTACTCGGACCACTGGAACCCTGCCCCAAAGTGGCACTTTCAGCGCCGTGTTTTCACTCCTGAAAGGCTCCTGTCTTTGGCCGAGCCTCTCAGGAACACTGAAAAGGGCCCTCACACCCACCGAGAGCCTCCTACCTACTTTTTCTGGCCTCAAATAACTTGAAAACTCAGAAGTAACTGGTGATGATGTCATCGCCAGTCACTTGCGGTGGTACTCAGCAGGAGAGTGGCGCCAGAGGTGGTACTTGGCCAGGCAGAGGTTGAGAACCCCTGCTATAGTTATCTGAACACTTTAAAAGCAAATAAAATTAATAAAAATGAGAAATTGGAATAAAAACACATAACACCGCTTTCTTCCGTTTTCAATTTTTTTTAAACACTGAAATCTGAAAAAAATTAAACCATTTTCAAACACCTCTACCAATCCCGTATCACAGTCTGCTAAAACATTCCTAGGCCGGCTGCGCTCCCTCAATTTGGTCGACGTTGTTGAGGGGGGATTCCAGGCTCAGCTAGCCCTTTGTGCTTCCTTCCCACTCTCAATCTGAACCTCAGCCTCAGACACATAATGAAACTTATGGACCTGTCAAGACCTGCCTACTATGGACCTTTCAAGACCTGCCTACTATTGCGTAGCACTGCAAAACTGAATTACCTGCTTTCTGTAAAATACTTCCAAACTGCCAACTAACCTCTACCACACAATCCTTCTTCATGAAAAAGCCAGTTAGATTAAGGTGGGTGCTTTCACACCGCAAGCGCAATGTCTTGAGGGAGCACTTCAGATAGTCCTGCCATCACACATCCTTTTAATCAATGCAGTGACTGATAACCACATTGACTGAGTCAGTCAGAACACAATGTTGCTTGAATTGAGTTACCTGTAGCTGACCTGGAGTCAATCTGAATCAACTGCAGTTATTAAAATTCATGAACGAGGAGAAGAGAGAGCCAATGAGATAATCATCCCCTTTCCATGTACAGCTTGCGAGACCACAGTCTGGTTTGCTATTCTGGGTGTGAAATTATGTCCAGAAGCAGACATGGGCTGAATTCTTTGGGCTATTTCTCAGGTTGCCCAAAGATAATTTTCATCCCTCACGTGGCATTTTTTTTTGGGGGGGGGGTCTTCTGAATATGCCAGTATGCCCTTGGTAGCACATGAAGAAGCCACTTGCAGTGATATACTGACTCCTTCCAACTATCAAATGCAGTCTGTTGGGCCACATGAATGAGCAGCTACTAAGGAAGGGACTACAGAGAAGGCTGAGATACTGTGCCGCTAAGGGACATCAATCAGCACTGCAACCAATACTTAATGAAAAGAAAACCACCAGCTCCCCATCTCTTTCTACCACCAAATCTGCACCTTTTTTTTCCTTACATTTGCATCCTGCCCTCTCTCTGAAGAGTTCAGGACAGCATACGTAAATCTCTATCCAGAGGCAAACTAGGCTGGGTGAGAGCAACTTGCCCAAGGCTATCCAGCAAGCTTCATGTTGAAGCAGGGATCGGAACCAAAACTCCTGAAGTCAAAGGCCAATGCACTCACCACCACACCATACTGGCTTTTCTTCAGACACTGGAAAAATTGTTACACCTTGCCAGTGAGCCAGCCATGGAGTTTCCATCATCTGCCCACACCTGCCTGCCTCAGTCATGAAAACCAAAGGGTCCACCCACTCCATAAGCTCTCTCATTTATGACATTTACCACCAAACTGAATACCTCTCCCTCAGGAAGAAGGCAGACCAGCTTTGGGCTTCGAAGCGATCAGGCTACCAAGTTAAGAACCAAACATTTAACAAATACAGCACAGAGATCCACAACTTCCATGGAGAAACCAGTTCTCAGTGATGTAGACTTGAGTCTATTGACTCGAACTCAAGTCGCGTCAGTGACTTGACTCAGAGATTGTAAAAGACTCGAAAGACTCAACTCAAGACTTGGAGCCTTTTACACCGTCGAACTTTATTCAGGTTTAAACCCATTTTCCCCATTAAATAGATAGGGACTTGCAACTCGCAACCAAAGGCTCAGAACTTGGGGGCAAAGATTTGGGACTTGACCCGAGACTTGGAGTCGGAGACTTGATCCACATCCCTGCCAGTTCTCAAAATGTAGTCTGCATCTTGTGAAGCACAGTGTATTTTAGCAAGCTGCTGTTCATCATACAGGCATGTGGCTCATATGTGTAGAATATCATGTGCGCTCCCTCAGCGCAATCCTAGCCAACTTTCCAGCGCTGGTGCAGCCGCAATGCAGCCCCGAGATAAGGGAACATTTGTTCCCTCACCTTGAAGGGAACACTTGTTCCCTCACCTTGAAGAGGCCTCCATGACTGCCCCTGCACTGCAAAATGCAGTGTACGCACAGGCGCTAGAAAGTTGGTTAGGATTGCGCTCTCTCTCTCGCTCCCTCGCTCTGCACTGCATTGTTAACACCATTTACAGGTTCCATTCAAGTAAAGGCATCATCCATTATGTGCAATATTAGTGCACAAATATTGCTTAGTTACAGATCAAGAGCCAAGTTGAAGAAAGGAGCCCTCAAAAAGAATGGAAGAAATTCTGAGAAAGGAGCCCTCAAAAGACGTCAGGCCCCTTTTCCCGCATCACAGGGTTCATCCCTATCGGGTCAACAGCATTCCAGCCATATGAATCCTGGCTAATTAATTCCAGCAGCAGGCAGCCTTATGCTGGCTGGGAAAGGAAGTTGAAAAGACTGGAAGTCTAACTGAGCAAGAGCCATCGGGCTAGACATCTTTATGCATGTTATATTCTCTTCTACTCTGTATCCAAGGACATGGCCAGTACTCATCAAGGTGGGGTACTTATCAATGTCCAGAGTCAGAAAGGGGCCCATTAAGCCAGGGCTGGTGTTACCACTAGACAAGCAGAGACACAAATGTATAACATGAGACAGACACGCAGCCCTAGGTAGCCATCTATGGCTATCCTTGGAAACCAGCAGTAGCAGTTAGAGATGTATATGTGAATATATGGAGCTGGCTACTATCTTGAGAAAGGATGTATAATTCACTATAATGCCATTTATTAAGAAGTAGCAGTCATTATACTGAACTAGCGAGATGCCAACCAAATGGTGGGAATGTACTGTATATGGAAATGTGGTCAAAAAGATGGACTATAAAGGTGTAGCTAAGTTGGTGGGCAAGTACCAGCTCTGTGTCTTCTCTTTGCAGCTACAGTTTGTGCCACCTTGCTTTCCTTTGGCTCCTGCTTATTCCCTCCCTCCATCCCTCAGTGTCCTCATTGTTGTCCGTTTCCTCAAATCTTACACTGTCACTCGCGTGTGTTTCTATATGGTAACTGTGTGCTGACTTTCGTATGCCCATCATCATTCTTGACCATTTCCTGTCAGACCTGGTAACGACAAATTCTGTCTCTGCCCCTTTCCTTACTATGAAGTACAGTATGTTGGTTGCTAGGCTATACAGGTCTGAGAGGAGGCTGGCGATCGGAGTGATGGCTGCTGATGTCTCAAAGGCACTGATACTTCTCTAAAGCAAGGGAAATCAGTGCTATACTCCTATGTAATTTCTAGGATGCAGAGACATTTGGGACATTCTATCCCCAAGTGAAACACTGCAGGTTCTCCAAACCTGCCAGGAGTTCTCAACCTCCGACACCACTCTCCTGCTGCGTAGCACCGGAAATTACTGGTGATGACGTCATCGGCAGTTACTTCGGGGTTTTCAGAGGCCAGAAAACGCAGGTAGGAGGCTCTGGTGGGTGGGAGGGCCCTTCTCAGCATTCCCGAGAGGCTTGGCCAAAGGCAGGAGCCTCTTGGAAGACTCCCTGCCTGTTCGCCTTCGTTGTGCAGAATGGCTCTGAGAGCAAGGGGGCGGGGTCTCCTCGCTCCGGTTTGTAAACACGGTACTAGCACGGGGCGCAACTTACAGTAGGGCCCCTACCGTAGAAACGCCTCTGGACATTCTTTCCAGAAAGCCTGATAAAATGGCAAGCAGCATGCTACATTCAGAGAGTATGCTCAGTTCCAAGACATTTGCTCATAAAAATTCCACAGTATTTTCTTTCCTTTAGAAACAGAAGAAGGAAAGAAAGCAAACTTGGCAAGTATACAGAAGGCAGCAGGGTAATAGCTGGAAGAAAGGCAAGTGAAATGGAAAATATGACACCATTGGACTGAAACTGATTCATTATCATCCAAAAGGTGATGAGATGCCAATTACTTTTCTTTTTTTCATTGCACCTTCACAGTATTATCTTCTCATCAGGGAGGAGAAAACAAGAGAGGCCGTTAGAGAGATTCCTGAAATAGACAGATTAAATCTATGGGACAAGTGAGATCTCCAAATTTTGATTCTATTTTATTTGAATGAAGTCAATGTGTTCTGTCTATACCCACATATCATAAAAAATATTGGGACATGGTTCAGTTAAAGCCAGTTAAAGACATGATTCAGTTCTAAGTCCAGTTGATTTCAAAGGGAGATAAACATGTACATCAACACATTAAGATTGCATATCAACATACAGCAATTGCTAAAAACTCTTTCTATGAGCTCATAAAAAAGCTATAGGCAACTCTCTCTCTCTCTCTCTCTAGACAGACAGGCAGGCAGGCAGGCAGGCAGATGCAAGACTTTATTGACTAGTCTCCACAGTCTTGCATTAAAAACATGAAAAAATTAAATTCTGTACAACATCAGTGACATTAAAACTAGGCATTAACAGCCCGATCCTGTGTAAGGATCCACGGCCAGCCCATAAGGCCAGCCGCAGGATCCTGAGCCCTTCCCGGGCTGCTCCGGTGAGGCCCGGGAACTCCTTGGGAGAACCTTCCCCTGGTGTTGGGCTGCCTGACCCCAATGGACCTCCTCGGATGTACATCAGCTCTCAAGCTGACCGTGCATCTGGGACGGCGGCAGGGTAAGGGCGGCCCAGGAGACCCATAGGGCCAGGTGGGGTATTACCCCGGGGGAAAAGGACGAAACCTGGAAGTGGGTCTCGATCGCTTCAGGGAGCCAATCTGAAGTGCAGGGAGACCCAAAGAGGGGACCGGCGTGACCTCCAGTAAATAAAAATACCCTTTTTCTCAGCAGCAAGGGAATGTCGCCGATGTCACTGCATGTCGCCACCCCCCTTAAGGGAGTAGTGGCTGCTTCCGGTTTTCCTGGTGAGTTGTGACCCATCAGTTTGAGAACCACTGATCTATACTCTATGCTTCTGTTAATGCAGCCCAGCATTGCATTGGCTTGATTTGCTGCTTCAACACACTGCTGGCTCATGTTCAGTTTATGGGTCACCAAGACACCTAGATCCATCTCACACATTCTACTGCCAAGCCAAATCTTTCTCATCCTGTACTTTTGCTTCTAATTTTTTGTTACCTATCTGCAAAACTTTACATTTGCCTTCTCAGAACTTCATCTTGCTGGTATGAGCCCAATGGCCAAGCCATTCAAGGTCATTTTGAATCTTGATTTGGCCTTCCAAGATGTTATTTATCCCACCCCCCAACTTCCTGCCACCTGCAAATTTGATAAGCATTCCCTCTACCCCCTCATCAGATCATTTTATAAGCATCTTTTATTAAAAAAAAAAAAGTTGAACAGCACAAGGCTCAAGACAAAGTCCTCTGGCACACCACTTGATATTGTAGATCTCTTAAGTTGATGTAGACTCAATCATTAGCACTCACTGGGAATGGTTGTTCAACAAGCGTTCACTTCACCTAACACTAGTACCATCGAGCCCACATTTCACCATCATATCAACAAAAGATATCATGGAAGACTTCGTCAAATACTTTGCTGAAATCTAGGTACACTACATTGTGGCATTCCCATAATCTATTAGAGTAATCACTCTTTCAAAAAGGAGATGAGATTAAACTAGTATGACTTGTTCTTCAAAAACCCATGCTGGCTCCTAGAAATCATCCTATTTTTTTCCAAAGTACTCACAGACATTCCATTTAATACTGTAATCTGTTCCAGGATCTTTCCAGGTACTAACATCAAGCCGACTAGTCTGTCGTTTCCTGGATCCTCCTGTTTTTTAGAATCGGGGACATTCGCTTGTCTCTACCTCACCTATTCTCTGGGAGTTCTCAGAATGCAGACAGAGGCTTCAATGTCACATCTGTAAACTTTTTCAGTAACCTGGGGTTTAGTTCATCTGGTCCTGAAGATGTATATGCATTTAAAGGTGTTTTACCATCTCTTTATCTAAACTGAGTTGTCATACCCCCCCTTTGCTCGTTAGTGCAACTGTTGTTAGGGTGGCTTGCTTTTCTTTTGTGCAAAAAAAGATGATCAGCTCTGCCTTCTCTCCGTTGTCCATTACCATCTTATCCATGCAATAGATCTACTGCTTCCTTGACCTTCCTCTTGTCATACTGCCAAAAAACCCAAAACACACACACACCTTTTTGTTCTTTTTGGCAACTCTTGCAAACCTCAACCCATTCTATGCTTTAGCCTAGTGGTTCTCAAAGTGGTGGGTCACGACCCACCATTGAAATCACAAACTGCCCCCTTAAGGGGGTGGGGACAGCATGGCGGCTGTGGCGATTCCGGGGATCGCCACTGCCGAAAAAGTACCCACAAAGCCTTTGTTTCACTTACCGGGCTTGGGGGCTTCAGGGAGGTCTGTGTGACCCTCCGCAGGCCTCCCCGATCTTCAGATCGCCCAAAAACAGAGATTTTCAAGCACTTCCGTTTTTGCCAAGTGAAAATCGCCATTTTTCGGCAATTTGAAGATCGGGGAGGTCTGCAGAGGGTCACGCAGACCTCCCCAAAGCCCTGGCAAGTGAAACAAAGGCATTTTCGGGGCGTTTTTCCCACCATCGCAAACACTCAAGAGTTCTCCCCGCCTCACGGGGAGAACTTTGAGAACCACTGCTTTAGCCTTATTGACACCCTCTCGACAGGTCAAGGCTACGCTTATATAATGTTCCTTTGTTAACTGTCCGTCCTTCCACTTCTTTTACATGTTCTTCTTGCTCCTTAACTTTTCAGAATGCTCTTTGTGCAGCCACACGGGTTTCCTTAGATGTCTCCTAACTTTTCTTCTCATGGGAATTGTTTGCAATTGTGCCTCCAGTATCTCACTTTTCAAAATAATGTCAGACCTCGCTATCCGCAGGGGATCCGTTTCAGAAGAAAAACACACACACCTGCAGATAGCAAAGATCTGCGGATACCTGGGTCTGCATTAAAAAGCCCTTAAAAAGAAAAAAGCCCCCCAGAGCGCCATTTTATCTTTTAAAAGCCAGCATTCTGGAACAAGCCTGGGAGGGGTGGGAAGAGCCTTCGAGCGACCCGGAAATGGGTCATGAAGCTTCAAGAAGCCTCGTGGAGGCTTGAAAACACTGTGATTTTGCTATTTAAAAGGTAAAATCGCGTTGGGGGGGAGCCTTTTTCAATTTAAGGGCTTTTTAGCGCAGATATTCGCGGGTCCAGGACCCGCGGTGTAACAAATCCGCAGGTGCCGAACCTGCGAATAAAATGGGTATGCCTGTATTTCATCCCTCTTGAACTCTTTTCTCCTTTAGAAGTTCTAGCCATAGGATACAACGTAACTCACCTCCGAGTCCTTTAAAATTACCTCCCCTGAACTCACCTCCCCTGAAATCCAGGGTCCATATCTGACTACCTTAGCTTTCCTTCTCAATATTGAGAATTCCAAGCTGCTGTGGACACATTTGGCATTTTCACTTTATAGACCAAGGATAGTGAACGGCCTTGTTTCTTATTTAATCTTCTGAAAGGTAAAGTTGTCAGCAAAGCAAGTCAAGACTTTTTTAGGCCTCCCATCTGTGGCAAAGTTAAACTTTTAGTATATGACAGAATAGTTGAAGTCCCCCATTAACACAATGGCTTTGTAGCACACTCCCACGGACAGGATGAAAAATGGTCCGCAGAGAGGGGGAGCTGAGGATGCGACTTAACTGTCTCCCCAATTCTGTGGGTAGTTGGACCCAAAAAAGATAAGGAAGGACAGAAGAAAGGCTAAAGTTTGGGCACAGGGGCCTCAGAAGATCCACAGGGTGGGCTTAGGACATCACCCAGGTCCTCCTCCACAGGGCAGTCGGCTGACAACAGAGCCAACGTAGGTAAGAGCAACCCCATAGGGAATAATGGGGCAAGGAAAAACAGCAGAAAAGTGCTCCCACTTCCTAACAACAGAACATAGGATACAGACTATATCTGACAGCCAATCACAGCAAGACTATGGCTCAGAAAACATGTGGCATGGGACAGCTCCCCCAAAGATAAAGACACTGCGCAAACCCGAAAGGAAGCCTACAGCCTGCTAACCTCCAATGAGCAGTGGAAGCCCAGATGTTGCTCCTGCCCCTGTGGCTTTTCAGACTTCATGACAAGACGGTGAACCAACTGGTATATCCACACCTCACTGGCACATGTTACTTGGCTGTCTGTTGGCAATGTGTGTGTGTGTGTGTGTGTGTGTGTGTGTGTGTGTGTGTGTGTGTGTGTGTGTGTGTGTGTGTGTGTGTGTGTGTGTGTGTGTGTGTGTGTGTGTGTGTGTGTGTGTGTAGGGATTCCTAACAGGTCCTTGTTTTTTTCCCCTTCTTTGCCAACGCCACCATAGCTCCCATACGAGATGGGGGTGATGTGGCGTATGTGCCCCACAGTTAAGTTGGTGCCTGTGTTATTCATTCCTATTGGCTGGCTGGGGGGGGGAAGGCATAGTGTTGGCTACTCTTTGGCCATGCACCTACCCCTTGTTCTGTGGCAGTGCTTCTCTGGTCACCAGAGTTGGGGCTGGGTGTATTAAGTGATAGATGTAATGCCCAAGGAACCAATGACACACGGACATTGCGCTGACATCGTGCCAACAACACACCAATGTCTGGACACTGCTCCAAGGGTGACAGGCTGTGTCAGGGGATTCAATGGACGCTGTCAGTGTTGCTGGGATGGGATGGACCGGCATTACTGGGAGGGTTGTGCCGGCATGGCGTTGCCTGGACAGGTTTAGGATACAAACAGATGTCATGCTGGCATCCATGTGATGTCCGAATAGGATTGAGCTGTTTATCGCAGGAATGCTGCATCAGTGTGTGAAAGTCAGTGTGTTTTTAACAATAGAATCCCAGTGGTGTTTGCTTCTTCTTTTTTAATTATCAAACACCATACAAGACAATAAAATAAAATAAGTCCAACCATGACGATATTATTTGGCAGCCTGGAGTTCTGCAAGCTCTCAGAAGCGAAATCTGGCAACTTTGTAATTGTCCAAATAACCATGTGTTTATTGACCACCATAGGTCTTTTATATTTTTCTATTTTTTAAATATAGAATATATTTTATATTCTTTTTATATTTTTATATTCTATTTTATATTCTTCTAAATAAGCTGCCAGGGATAATTCTGACATGCATACGTCCAAGATGAAAGTAATGTTGATAAATAATGCTGCTAATAGTGCCGGAGGTATCAAATTAATCAGTGCAATAAAGCTAAACTCCATGTGGCTCAAAGATCACTGATCACAGCAAACCACAATTCATTACCAGTCGTTACGGAGGGTTGGAGAAGAATTCCACCCTAACTGAAATCCCATTCCAGAATTTCCCAATCCAATTTAGGCAGAAGTATTTCTGGAACAGATCCAGGACCCATGGCATTGTGGCAGGTTCCTAACCCATTCTGGAAAAGGCATCTTGGGTGAACCTAGCACTCCTGAAAAAACTCCTGGTGCTATGTCTGCCTTGCAAGATCCAAGGTTTATAGCACGATGGAGTGAAGTCAACATCACCACTATGACATCACTCTGTGCACCAAGGGCAAGATGAGGCCTAATGTAACCTGGGTATGTCACCTGGCCATGCTAGGCCTCTTTGTGCATGCCTGAAAACTTCCAAATTAGCCAGAGGAAGGCAACCCCATCCTTTGGCATGGGTTGCAGAATCCATTCTCAATTCCAGAGTCCACTCCAGAATTTTTGGTGGAGCAGGATGAATCCATTCCGCATTTTGAGAAACATTTTGAAAACATCCCAACACAAACTTAGTCATGACTAGGGTTGCCATTTTTTTCCTGGTTCTGCTCCTGTGCCCTTAACAACAGCCTGATATGGGAAAAAAAATAAGGAGGTGTAACTTGTCATATCACTTTCACGACAGGAAAAGATTCAGTTGTTTTCACTGTCTTCATGCCCGGCTGTTGTTTCAGGCACAGGAGGTGAAAAATGTGGCAACTACCTTGTTCACACAAACAAGGCCTTGTTCACATTAGATGGTAAAAGAAAATCAATTCACACTGCAAACAGAGGATCACCTGACTGAATACTCCTCTGTATATTTAAAAAAAAAAAAAAAAACCACCTCACCCTGCAAATAGAAAACTAGATGTCAGGAGAAGAGTTTTCCCTGACATGTTAGACATTAACAAATACACATGCTGAAAACATGCAAGTTATCTAACTTAAAACATCAAATACCACACACACACCCCACTAGTGTGGCCAATTTTTTTAAGCCTCCCCCTGTAGCTACGCCTTTGACAGTAGCTTGAGCAGCAAGGATTAATAAACAAAGCATCTCAGAGCCTGGAGATTAACATGATCATCTGCTTATTTTGAAAATCATGCCTCGTTTGTTACACACACAGCTATAACGCTTGGCAGAAATGATGGAAACTATCTCTTCCATGATTAAAAAAAAGTTTTTCTGTGGCGTGGTACAGGGTTTAGGATTCATGAGCAAAATAGCTGAAAGAAACACTGCAATACAAGAGCTTCAAATGCCCACTTGGCGCTTCCTGTTCAAAACTTTTCATTGGTGTTCAGCTGATTGGCAAAGGAGAAAAAAAAAGATTCCATTCTCTTTCCTCTTCATTAAAACTTTACTGAATCTCTCTGCAACATCTCTCACACTCCATATTTCAAGAATCCATAACACGTTGGAACGTGTTGCTGGCTAGCTCTGATGAAACAGTATATGGCGGTACTGTATTTTGTAATAAGAGCACATACTTCATTTTTTGTGCCCAACAGAACAGAACTGTATAAAGCAGAACCAGCCAAAAGGACATTTTTTCTTAACCTCATATGTAATTTTTCTCAAGCACATGCTTGTTTAAAAGTTATATGGGACAACACATGCAGGTGAAACTGAATAATTTCTACATTAGCCAGGTTAGTCAGATTCTATCACCTGGCCTGAGATTAACTTTTACCAATTACCATCCATCCAAGTGAGAAAGAAACTGTTGCTAGGGCCAAACTGGCAACTCTATGACCAGTAGAATGAGCAACCGCCAAAGGAAAGAAGCAGACCAAAGGAATTAAATAACCCAAGAAAAGGAACAGCTATCGCCTCTATAAATTAAGCAAACCACTTAGCAAACCAGAACTAAAAATATGAGATCTTAGACCTCAAAATCTGAAAGAAATGGTTGTAGACACGTGGGGGCAAAAAAGTACAGCCAAAGAAAATATTAGTAAAAAGTTCAACAGAAGAAACACAAAAGGAGTAAAATGGCAACAAAATGAAAGAAAAAAATCTCCCCCTTGCCACCTCTAAAAGGGACAGGGAGAGTGAGAGAAGAATAAAGAGCTCAGATACAAGGCAACAGGTACTGTGTCAGAGATTCAGGTAAAGTAAATGAGAAGAAATGAGTAACACTCGAAAAGAAAACAGAACAATAATTCGATGAAATCACATGAAATCACATGAAAAGAAAACAGACAAACCAGGAAACAAAACAGTTTTTGGAGAAAACCGGAAGTGGGCTTTGGAATGTGATCGCCGCTGTTTCGAGCCTTGGGGAGGTTTGCGGAGGCAACCACAGGGGCCCCCCAGACCCTTCAGGGAGCTGGCAGGACAACCAGGTATGTTTAAAAAGGGGGGTTGGGTCAAGGGCAGGCGCGATCCTGCAGCACCGCCCCTAACATTGGAGCTGGTCACCCCCCTTAAGGGGATATCGGCCACTTCCAGAAAAAGTGGTGGGTCACGACTCATCACTTTGAGAACCCCTGATCTAGAGTAAAGAACTAAATAATAATAAGTTGCTGTTCAACAGTATCCCAAAATCTGCCTGCTGAGGCAAGCTAACTGGTATCCTTACAGGTGTAGCCCCTTTTCCAGACGTTTGTCCCTACAGGGCCCTGGTAGAAAGGGGAGAGGAAACAGGGCAGGACAAGGAGTGAGAGACCAGAAGGGAGGGGACAGAGGAAAGAGAAGGGAGACAAAAGCTGTAAGAAAGAAGCTGAGAATGAGGAAACTCCTTGGTGTCCGAGTCTCGCCTCCTGTGTTCTCCTTTACAAAGCAGTGGTTGCAAAACTGTTTCCTCTGCCTCGTAGCAGGGCCAGTCCAAATGGTTGGGCTCCGCAGTGAGGTCTCCTTCCAAGAAGAGGGGAGGTGCATTGTGTCTGAGGTGACATGAGGGACGGGTACAATGCCTATTTTGTCCCAGCTTATAATTCTAAAGCCAAAGTTTGACCATTGATGGGCATTGTCACCCTGGTGGAAGAACATCTAGATTCTGAACCCATTGATATAAAGGCTGTTTTTGGTAGTATACAGGCTACCAGGGTAATTTTGAAAGGGATTATATTGGTTTTTGTTGGTGTCTATATTCCCCCTTGTTCCTTTCTCCTGTTGAGTGTGGCCGATGGGCAGAGTGTCTGTACCTCCTGAAGTGCACACATGGTCACGGGGCCTTTTCATTGGCGGCGTGTGGTGTTGTGCCATTGGAGTTGCTTTGTGGGAGGTGTGGAGGGATTCTATCTGGGTAGAGATGCTGTTTGTGTGCTGTGGGAGGGATTGTTGTTATTGTTGTTGTCGCCGCCCACTGTATAATTTGCGAGTGAAGTGTTTGTATCCGGCCTTGTCAGGTGGGTGGGGATGGGGGGAACAGGATGGGGTCCAGTTTGTCTTGTGGGGTGCGGATGTAGTGATGACTGAGAGGGTTGCGGTCTACTTGGGGCAGATTGTGGGGAGGTGTGGTGGGAGTCATGTGGAAAGTGCACGGTAGGTTTTGGGACAATTTACCCCTATTTATAGTTAGTGTTGTCTTGTGTCTTATGTGTTTGTGTTGTATGTTATGTGTGTTGTTCTGATTATGCCAATAAAGGTTTGAATGATTGATTGACATGAGGGTATTCATACAAAACTGTAGCATGACAACTGCTTGAAATTGGAACGGTACAGATTCACGTGACAAGCTGTTCCCATAAAACGGTGATTCCACAATGCGATTTCATGTCATCATGCCATCATAAACACAAATGCCGGAGAAAGAAATGTTGCAAGGACATGGTTAAAAAAAATCTCCCAAATGCTGGTGAGCTGCTGCACAAAAACAGATTCCCACATACAGCTGCTTCAGTGTGGTCAAGATTTCATGTCCACCGTGCCGCAGATCAGATATACGTATCGGGCTTCACGAATAATGGAACAGTGTGTATAGAACAAGTTCTGCTAAATTGAAACAAATGTTCAAAGGACCATAAGCATGACTTGCACTGCAATCCTATCCACGCTTACCTGGGAGTCAAGTCCCAATATACTCAACCAGACTTACATCCGAGTAGACATGCCTAGGATTTCACTGCCAAGAAGCTGCTGAGCTGACTTTGAGGGAAAAAAATCAATTTTAACCCCCAGCTTGTTTCACTTTAAAAAAAATAAGGCTCATTTGAAGTCTGAGTGCTTGACTCATTTCACTTGCTGGTTCGTAAAGGGCTCCAAAAAAAACAAGATCATTGCCAAAGTATAAGGTTTGGAGGGAGTCCCTAAAACAGAGGCCCCCCTGCAGAAACAGGAGGGGCCTGTTGGCAAGCATGGGCTGGTGACCCTGGGAAATAAAGCCTTTTCTGTTTATCTAAGAAACAGTCAGCAGCAAACTAACAAAGCTAGAACTTCTTCCGGAATGAGTTTTCAGTGCTATTTTAAGCTTTAAGTAAAGAAATATTCTTGCCTTTCTTAAGAGGCAAAGCACTAGATACCAAAGGCAAGTGGCTCAGGCTGTCAAAATCTTTGGCTGGAGACAGACGTTGCAATTCTTACCGGAAATCATAGTAGGTTCTTCTCCCTCATTATGCATGCAGATCCACAATTTGCATTACACACAGATATAAGCAAATTGAACACTCAATCAGCTCTTAGTTTTGTCCCTCCCTTGTGTTGTCTGTTATATATTGACAGGCAGAAGCACACATGCATACACCCAACGCATACACATTCATCCTTCACCTGACCCTCCACCCACACAGTCTTAAAAGCCGTTTCAAGATTGCACGGCAGTTGAGAGAGGCATGTTGGTGCTGTATATGGGTTGTAGCCAATAGGAACTCACTACAGCCAGCATTTCTCTGTCATGCTTGCAGAACCAAATTTTTCATACTAGCTCCAGGACATTAATATGTGCATAGGTTTTCAGTGCAGCAAAGACACTTTGAAGCCACCTCTGCCAAACTTCAAATGCCATCTCTGTCTTCACCCTTCGAGAGTGAAATGCTACGCACTAATGCACAAGCTGCTTCAAAGGTTCCCAAGTGTTTTCAGAGAATGTCCCTAAAGGCAATTAAAATTTCTTCAGTCTCCCCCAATTATAATAGCACTCCCTTCCTACCAGGTGGCAATGGATGGCTCGTGGGTCCAATCTTGAGGAAGAGGACATGGTAGAAACCTTTCCTCCTTCTTAGCAGTCAGACTGGCCATTGGGGACAGCAGAACAGTTGCTGAAGGAATTAGAGGACACGTCCTTGCCAGGTGGCCAGTTTGGCGGGGTCCCAAACAACTTAGTACAGGGTTCTCAACCGCTCCACTGCTACATACCACCACCGCCACCGGGATCCCTCCGCATACCACCAGAAGTCATTGGCGACGTTATTGCTAGTTACTTCCAGGTTTCTGACATCACAGAGCTCAGTAAAGGGTTAGGGTGGATGGGAGGGCCTTTTTCAGCACACAAAACGTGCATACTTCACCTTCGCTCACTGGCCGAGCCTCTTGTCGGTGCTTTGCTGAGCTCCGTCAGAGGGGGGTGTCGGTGATTCAACCGGGCACATACCACAAGCGGTCAGTCAAAGTATCACTGGTGGTATGCGTACCATCAGTTCAGAAACAGTGACTTAGTATGCTGAAGGCCAGAGGCATCGTTAGGGGAGGCGGGGGGGCCCAGGCGCAGAGGGCGACATGCGCAAGGGGGTGCAATATTGCCGCCGAATTCGGTGGCAAATCAGCGGTGCAGCAAAAATGCACACGCACACATACCCGGCGTTCTTTCGGCTGCTTTTAGGCCGTTTGCGGCGCATGCGCAAATCCTGTCGCCACAAACGGCCTAAAAGCGGGCCCAAAAAAAAGGCCAGGGAATGTTCAACAGTGACGGCAAAAAAGCCTCCCCCGTCATTTTTTCAGACCTCTTTAAGACCGTTTGCGGTGACAGGATTAGCGCCTGCACCGCAAAAGGCCTAAAAGCTGCTGGAAAAACACATGGGGGGGGGTTGCTCTTTTGCCGCCTGATTTGGCAGCGGCGTAGCAAAAATGCACACACACACACACACACACACACACACACACACACACAATGGTTTTTTGGCCGTTTGCAGCAACAGGATTCATACCTGCGCTCCAAATGGCCTAAAATTGGCCGAAAAACCACCAGGGTGCATTTTCGTCGCACCGCCGCCGAATTGCTGCAGAAAGAGGCGAGGCTAGTGACTTCACAGGGGGTGTCATGGCGACAGTTCCCCCCCAGGCCCCCTGCTGAAGACCATCCTTTGATATTATTGTTGAACTACATACTCTTGCTGCAGGGGTGGCAAAGAAACTCCAGAAAAATATGTTTTGCTCTCTCAGACAAAAAAAGAGTTATGGAGGAACATCTGCCAACATTCAGCCTCCAGGGGTGGACCATACAACTCAGTCTTCTGCTGCTGCAAAGGTAAGAGGCCCGCAACTAGTCTAAACCAGGGGTTCTCAACCTTTAGAGGCCCGGATACCCCCTATCACGATCCAATTTTCTGCAGTACCCCCTGCTAATTAACTGCTGATTAATTGGATTAATCAATTAGGTAATTATTAAATAAAAAGTACTAAAACAATTTTAAATGTGAAAAAAAATATTTAACTCTGTGAGTGTGAGTGTGAGAAATGCAAGGAACTCTTTTTTTCTCCAAGTCACACTTCCCAAAATTTGCTCCTCCCTCCCCCACCCCACCAAAGTACATTTTCCAAAGTACAAAAATAAGCCCAAAACCAAAATCAGAGAGACAGAAGGGCTCCGAAAATAAAATTAAAAATCCATGTTAATTAACACATAGTTAGCTGCTGATGGGGCAGGTAAGGGGCAGTGCTTGGTGTACCCCCAGCAAGAGGTCCGCGTACCCCTAGAGGTACCCGTACCACAGGTTGAGAACCCCTGGTCTAAACTGTACCAAGAAATGATCTGTCCATATCAATGGAGCAATCTTAATCTCCTCCACATCCAGATCACAATCCACCTGCCCAGCAATAACCATCAGGTCCAAGGTGTGCATTGCCATATGTGTCAGGGCAGAAATCAGTTGAGACAGACCCATGGTTGCCACAGCGGCCATGAAATGCTGAGCTGTTTCTATGTCCCCAGCATGTTTGTTGAAGTCCCCCATTGAAGTATCAGACCACCGGCTCGTCCTTGATCTGTTGATCGCATCTTCCGCCTCTGGTCCCTTTGATCTGCCTGCTTGGGAATTGGACCCTCCCACTGCAGACGTCCTCAGAAATTGGCCCAGAACTGACATTACTCTTCTCACCAAGGAACCCACAGTGAGCTCCTAAAGAATTCCAAGGATTTTAAGAAGTTAGCACAGTTTGAAAACTTCAGTGGGATTGAGAGTCATTTCAGCTATATGCTCCAATTTTGCTGCAGCCTGTATCAATCTGACCTGAGCTGCACCCTAACACAGTAAGAACAGGACATTTATTCATACAAAAAGTACATACCCCATGCATTACTGCAGTGTGTTCCTAATAGCGACCACTGACCTAGGTCAGCTAGCATGACATGCACTGCAGCTGTGCAAAACAGCCCTAAGGTGACTTTCAAGTGCAGATGCGCCAGTTAAATAGTTTGGAGATAGTGGGCTTAGTTATCTCCCAGTGGCATTTAATCTAGCTTGCTTACATAATTCATCGCTCTAGAAGCCTTTATGTCTGGAAAATTCCATGTGCTACATGTGGGTTTTTTCCCCTCTTCTCTCTCTCTGATGAAGGGCTTTCTTTCTACTCAGGAAGTTGATGCTTGCTGATGGCTCCTGTGAGACTCAGCATTGAAAAATTATTTTTTCATCCCTTGGCAAACTGAGCTAAGAGTAATTGAAATAAGATGTCTGTGATATCTATTGCTTAAGGACCCTTGTTAGGGGCTCATGAAATATTGTGTGCTACACGCTTCCTTTACGATGACAATTTTATATACAGTAAGGGTAGTACTGCAGAAAAAAACCACAACAAAAAAACACTGTACACTCATTTTTTCTTTATGTGCAGCATTCTGTTAAGATGAGGAAAGAATAGTAGGCATAATACTGCAGTGGGCTGCTTAAGGTGGTGTAAAATAACGTCACAGGGGATGCAATTCAGCAATCTTTAAAACAATTAAACTGGGGTTTTCTTTTAAAATCAGATTTAAAAAATGATGATTGTAGTTGTCTCTTAAAATAAGTCATCTGGTTAAAGTGAAGTTCGAATTTAATAGAAACAAACTTAAATGACAATTTACACTTATAATCACAGAAGACTGAATCATGACCACCTCTCAAACAGACTGAGTTATCTGTTTGTATTTGTCTGAGTAATCGATCAAAATTTCAGGTATATGCTAATGGATTCAATCCCTGCCAGGGTACAAATCTGGATTCCACTTCCCTTTAGCCGATATCTAACTAACCACAAATAAGCATGAAGGGCCAAACTACCTATTTAACTTCAGGTGTAATTTGGCTTTGTGCAGAAGGACTGGGTGAAGGGAGGCAGAAATTTCAGAGGAGGTTTGAATGTAACAGGACTAGCAATTTACAAATGAATATATGTACCTGTAACTACATCTATAAGATGGGCAGCCCAATCCCGTCCAGGACTGCCGCAGCGTGAAAAAGCATGCTGCGCCAGATCCTATCCAGGATTGGGCCAGCGCAGGCAGAGGTCTCCTCGGGGTAAAGGGACGTTTGTCCCTTAACCCCAAGTAGCGGCCCAGCCGCCCCAATGGGTCTCCTCGGATGTGCGCCGGCAAAATGGCCAGAGCAAATCTGGGAGGCCCATGTAACACCGGCCAGGCCCGGGGCGGGGACTAGGATTTGGTGGAGCGTGCCATGAGAGGATCCCTCCAGGGGCCGGCCACCCAATCACCCCTCCCGTTCCACCCTCCCCAGGCCCCAGCCTTACCTGTGTCCGCCTCTGTAGTCAGCCTCTGTCCTGCGGAGCGTGAGCAGCAAAGGCCACGGCGCCGGCGCCACTTACTCTCCAGGTGCTGGAAATGTGCTTTATGGCACATTTGCCCCACCCTGGAGTGGTGGAACAGCTCACGCAGCCAGACAGGATTGCGCCATAAATTTGCCCATGTTGTGGAGACTGTAAACTTTTATCTGCTGAATCTGAACAGTTCCCTGTTCAAATACTACAGCTTCAACATACTATGGTCATTCACACTCAGTTTACCCAGCACTTTGAATAAGGAACAATGTTTACATAGTATTTTTGAAGCAATGGGAAAATAGCTTTCATGCACACTCGACTATGGGCTTGATGGCTCATTTTATTGGGGAATTTTCTGCTCCCACGTCTTTCTTTCAACTGTGTTGTTCATGTGCAAGGGTTTCTATTTTTAATCTTTCCATTAAGTATAAACCTGAATATGTAGGTGTTTGCTTGTATTGTGCTGCTATTTATATCAGAACCATGTGCAACACAGTAGGCTTGGCATGAGAAAAAGACACCTTCAGATCTTGAAATGTCTTGGGGCTAGTGGTGTAACTAGTCCTAGCATGGCAGTTTTGGAAAACTAGGAGGAGAAGCAAACCTTCCCACTCTTGCATAGCCAATCGGAAGTTGTCGGCTCAATCACGGACTATTCTGCTCCAACACAATCAAGGCAGACGTTATGTAAGTACATAAGAAAAGTCCCGATGGATCAGGCCCAAGGCCCATGTAGACCAGCACAGTGCTTACCGCAGTGACCCACCAGCTACCTCGGAGAATCCCACAAGCAAGAAGCATATTTATTTTCTGCCACTATTTCTCTGCAACTGTTATTCAGAGACAGGTTGCCACTGAACCCGGAGGCAGCGCAATGGCCATTATGACTTGTAGCCATTGATAAACCTGTCCTTCATGACTTCGCCCAATCCCCTTTTAAAGCCATCCAAGCTAGCGGCAACAATTACCACCGGTTAATGGTGCAGTATGAGAAGAAATACCTCCTTTGTCCTAAATTTCCTGCCAATTGGTCTTCTTGGATGGCCCCTGGTTCTAGTATTGCAAGAGAGGGAAAAAAACATGTCTGTCTGTCTGTCTCTGCACAACATGCATAATTTTATGTCTCAATCATTTCCCCCTTAATTGCCTTTTTTCAAAGCCAAAAAGTCCCAAACGTAGTTTTTTCCTTGTAAGGAAGACTCTTCAACCCTCTCATCACTTTCATTGCCCCCTTTTAGTTGAGTAGGCCATTGGTTCCTGGCATTCATAATTGTCACTGCACATAATCAATGTCTCCTACTCAGCTCTGTGACGAAAACGTTAATTAGCCTACTGGTCGATTGACATATGCATGCGCATTACTGGATTTCTCTGCTCTTGATTGCATGGTTGATTACTAGCCGCTGAATAAGATGAACTAACTCCACTCAAAAGCATCATGTTTGAAGTGATATGAGATAACAGAGCCAGCCTACCCATGAGGTGCAATGAGGGTGATGGACACAGGGCATCGCCTACATCCATCCACTACTCACAGCAACTACTTCATCTAAGCTATAGTGGCCACTTTCCTTCTCCTACCAGCTTTCTTTCTAAAGCCCCTACTATGCAGCCCTGTTGTTTCAAAATATAGTGCATCAAGGTGGGGTCACTGGAAGAAGATGGGGGATGACGACAACGCAACAAAGAGGAGAAGAAAGAAGGCAACAAAGGTATGGAAGGGAGTAGTTTAAGGAGTGTAAGTTGCCAGGGCCAGATTCAGAGGGAAGCCACCGGGGGGGGGGGATCCTTGGCAGGTGGGGGAAAGGCAAGGGTGACTTGTCTCGGGCAAAGGAAGCAAAATGAAAGTTCTGTCTGTGCCACATGTGGCTCATTTGTACACTCAGATCTTCATGTATCATTGCAATCACCAAGTGCAGTGCACGCATACATAAATCAATCCCAAAAATCTTCTTGAAAGGGCCTGTCCATACGCACAGAAAGCTATCGGCGGTAAGACTGCCAACTTTTTAGCAAACCTCTGTGGTTTGAGGTTTTGAGACTTGAAAGCACTACAACAGAGGCATAACCTCCTGTGACGTCCACACATATTCCTTTTACCCCATAGCTTTTATTTATGTTTTACATTGCATACCACTGGCTAGCCAAAAAGACTCCCATGGCATCTAACAATGCAACAAAATAGTACAGCAATTCACTCAATAAAAACCAAGTTATAATCAATCCGTAGGTGAAGAGAAATCACATCAGCCAGCAAGTACATTAAAAGCAAATGTTTAACAAAAAGGTTTTGTTCAATTTTCTGAAGGTCACCAATCAGGCAGTCAATCAGACCTCCCAAAGCAGGGAGTTCCAGAGGTAGGATACCACCACAGCAAAGCCCGGCTCCCGGGGGTAAAGTTCTGCACTTGGCCACTCCATGCCCACCTCCTGATGGCGCACTGACTACTACCAATGCCACTGGTAGTAAGAATTCAGGGGCCAGTCTGCACAGGGGAGCCGTCTGATAGGCATGAGTTCTTGGCCAGTACCTGACCCTTGAAGTCATTCCTGGCCTTGTTTCTCATCTCTGCCCACCTCACCTCAGCTAATGGCAAGACCTGGAGAAACTCCTCCCTCACAATCTCCACATCCAAGCAGGGGGTATGTACGAGACTGTTGCTTCTCGTCAAACAGACTCTGCACATTTTTGAAGCACTGCAAAAAGTCTGCAAAACAGCCTGACGAGAGAAGACAGTGGGATGTGTGCACTGCACATACCATGAGCAACCATGCTTGTTTTCTTTAAACTCATACCACCGTCAACTGCTTGAAAGATTCCATTTCCTCCCACCAGGGATGTGGATCAAGTCTTTGACTCCAAGTCACAAGTCAAGTCCCAAGTCTTTGCCCCCCAGGCAGTCTTTGGTTGAGAGTTCTTCTCTATTTAATGGGGAAAACAGGTTTAAACCCTGAATAAAATTCGACTTGTTGAAAAAGGCTCCAAGTCTCGAGTCGAGTCTTCAGAGTCTTTTACAATTGCCAAGTCAAGTCCAAGCCAAGTCAAGACACTGACGCGACTTGAGTCCGAGTCAACAGACTCGAGTCTACATCACTGTGACTGCCACCAATCTTCAAGCCTGATTTTGAACTTATATTGAGCCGAGAAGTTTCTTTCTTTCTGAGTTTAAATGCTATTGTCTACTGCTGTCAATTTTACTGAATCGCACTACTTACTCGTATGCTTTCAAATCTTTGTAGCGTGCTCAGTATTATACCACTTTGTGCATCTGTTGGAGTGGGAAAATGGTAGACACATTTTGAAACGAAAGAAAAAAATACACAAAGAGTATTCTCTCTTGAATCCAAGCTTTGGATTCCAGGAGATACCCCGTATTGTCCCGAGTATAAGACGCACCTGATTATAAGACGCACCCTTAAAGTTTGGTGCTATTAAAAATAATTAATTAAATCACTGGCATTAAATTGCAACAGCCTGATTATAAGACGCACCCCTAGTTTAAAAACTTAAATTAGGAGAAAAAAGTGAGTCTTATACTCAGACCAATACGGTATTTTTATTTCGTCTTCCACAGGGTTTAGCATGAACAGCTCTCCCCAAAGACTCATATAGTTATTCAGGTGAAGGCGCTTAGCTTGGCTTCCTCAAGTTGTATATCATCTAAGATCTGTTATTCAAGGAAAAAGCGAAGCAACACAAGAAAAATATCCATGCTTAAGAATGCAGACGCGTGATTTTTCAAAATTTGGTAACACTTTTGACAGGCTAAGCAACGATACATGTTTCAATCCCCCTTGTCAACACTTCAGATAACCATTACATAGCTTCTGCATGAAGACATGAGCCAATTTAGAAATGTTGGAAGATGCCTTTTTTCTCTGTGTCATATTCATAAGCAACAGATTTATAATCATTTCTTCTCCAGAGGATTTCATTTCTTAAGAGATTTCTTATTTTTCAAAGCTGGCCTGAGTGAATGTGTGTGTGTTTCCCTGAACTTCATCAATGAAGGAAATACTGCTTTGAACCATTTTTATTGTTAACTAAGAATGACAAACTGAAGCCAGAGCTTTTGCAAGGAGGTTTCTAAAACTGCAGCCTTTTCTCTTTACAGGCTTCCCCCCCCCAATCAGGTTTTTATGTTGGGGGGGGCAAGGAAAAAATGGACAAAACCATTATTTTGCAAATGTACACATTCCATCTTTTATGGCTCAATCATATCCTCGAGATACACCAGTGGATCTCCATGTAAGCGGGAGGAATGGCAGCCCTGCCAGTGCAGAAGCCCATCTGCCGACAGATGCGCCACGGATGCTGGTGCAATGCCAGAAAAATGCCACATCAATGTAGCTCAGAAGCCAGCACAACTCAACTGGCAGAGAGGCCAAAACAGGGAGGAGATTGGGGCTTGACGTGGGAGGGGCAAAGAGGAATCAACGTACACCATAACTCCTCTTCAGACAATAGACATACTCCTGAAACAAAAAAAAACTCTAAGCCAATGACAGCGCTGGCATAGGGAGGAGGAACCCCATAAGGAACAATGTGGAAGAAAAAACAGCAAAAAATTGCACCACCTGCCATCTCCCCAGTCTCGCCCACTTTTCTGCAACAGAGTACAGGATAAAGACTACATTTGGCAGCCACTCATAGCGCACCAACACCAGTCCTAAAGCCCCTGCCAGGGGGCTGGCGCCGCTGTTGTCTATTCCTCATTACTCTCCGTTTCCCCTTGCTCTCTACAGGCAGCAGTCCCACAAGTGACGACATCATGCAGATCCCAAGGGACTCCTATAGCCTGCCTGTCCTCAGTGACCAGTGTGAGCCCATTTGCTGCTCAACAAGATTGCTGACCTACTCCTGCCAGATTGCTGACCTACTCCTACGGCTATGTAAACTCCCTGGCACACAGTGAATCAACTGGTCCAGCCAGACCTCACCGACACCTATTGTTTGGCTGTCTGTTGGATGTTGGCACAATGGCCCAGCTGGGAAGAGATGATTGACAACCCCACTTGTGTGTTTCTCTTTCAGATACTGATCTATCGGCTATTAGTTTGATACCCAGGGCCAAACCTCCAATTAGCCCTATTGGACCCTGGAAAACAGGCAACACATGGGGGAGCAGCTGGCACACTCGTTTGCCACTGGCATCTTCGCAGAGGCAGCGTGCCTGCCCCGCTTCAGTCTGCTACCCTTTTCAATTCACAGAAGCAGCTAGTTGGGACAGGGATGGCCACAGAGGTAAGCACTGCCGCCCTGGAGATGGTGGGACGGTGGCAAGCAAGCATGGTGCACTTTGTGCGCCAACATTTGTTTCGAAGTGTGGGGCAATGCCAGAGCTGGTCAGACTCAGACATCACAGAAACTTGGGCCTGGCCTACTGATATCTTATTTCTCTCTCTCAGAGAGAGAGAGAGAGAGAGAGAGAGAGAGAGAGGAAGCTGCTCTAATCAACTCTAATTGACTTTGAGCAAAATGGTCTATGGTATGACTGGATGTTGAACATTTTTCAATTGCTACTAACCTTCCCATTAGTAGTACATGATTTTATACACAAGCCACTTTTATTGCCATCACTAATATTTCACTCAAAGCCCAATCCTATCCAACATTTCAGCGCCGATGCATCTGCCATGCAACCCCAAAGTAAGGCAACAAATGTTCCCTTACCTTGAGGAGGCCTCCATGACTGCCCACCACCACAGGATGCAGCGCACACCCCATTGGCACGGCTGCACCAGTGCTGGAAAGTTGGAAAGGATTGGGCCCTCAGTCAGAAATTTGGTTGCCAGAGTTTAGTATTCTGGTGGATGAAAACAGTATATTTTTTAATACTGAATGTTCTTTTTTATATAAATTCTACATGTTTAAAATGAAGAGTAAAAAAAGGAATATGGGCCCCTCCCTTGAGTGCTTTGGATAAACTAACCCTTTTCTTGTCCCTTTTTCTCTCCCCACTCCTTCAAAACAAAATCATCATCATCTGTATTTTGTTTTCTTGTTTTCTCATTTCTTTCTCCATTTAGGTTGAGCTGTTGCCCTGCCTGAAGAAAGGTAAGCAGGTTCAGACCTGGTCGTCGCTTAGAAGGGAGACTGCTGCCGCCGACAGATCTTGCAAAGGAGTCAGCTGGCAAGATGGAGAACACCTTGAGAACCGACTGAGGGAGATCCGCGGCTGCTGCGAAAAGCTTGGAAGGCAGAAGCACAGCCAGGACGTGGCTGCACTTTGAAAGGAAACATCTGGGAATTGAGGGTTCTATGATCTCATGGAACAATACTTGCAAAAAAAAAAAAAAACCATTTAAAAAAAAAGGGGGGGTTAGGACTGCCTGCCTATGTAAACTGCATTGAGTCTGTAAAGAAAAGGCAGTATATAAATACCGTAAATAATAACGTTGAGAATGTCTGATCATACCAGTGTCAGGTTGCTGGGGTAAAACTGCACTCCAGGTACCCAGAGCTTCTCAAGAGCTGGTGATGGGAAGTGGTAGCAAGTGGCAGCTCCTCCCACCTTCTCCACTGGCAAATGGGAGGAGGGAGGTTTTGTGGTGGCCGGCAGGTCCTGGGAGAGAGATCTGGGAGTTGGCTTGGCCAATTGAGTCCACTCATGGGCAGCCATAGGCCCTTGACCAGGATGGTCCTGATGCTGCTTCTGCTACCTGGGTGTTGTTGGACTTGCTTAGCAGCACACACTATGATCACGCATGACCAACTCCTTCACTGAGCAGTCAATAATATTTCTGCATTCACTCTCTCTCCCTTCAAGACATCATATTAAAATTTCAGACTGGTTTGATTTGGATCTCATTCTGAAGAACACACATTTCCTACTGACAGTCACGTTTTCCGTGGCACTCTTGACTGCATATTTAGGTGAGAGAAAATGGGATATGAAGGGGTATAATGCTAGCCCGTCGTGTAAATTAAATATTCAGTCCTTGTTGTTTTACTTGTGTCAGTGAATTTCCTCAGTTTAGGCTTCAGTGCTTTCAAAAGTGCAAACCTGCTGCTTTCTTTCCCCTACCGGCAGGACCCTCTGGGACTTGAGCGCGGCTTGCTCCACGTGAGTTGGCAGCTGTTTAAATCAGAGAAGGCATGTGACCGATTGAATCACCTGTCAGGTTGATTTATGGAACTTAAAGGTCATTTGCTTCGGACTCTGAAGGATTTTCCTCAGATGCAACGTGCTCAAAAGTTACTTTTTTATTATTGAAAAACAAATAATTGAAAAACATTAAAGTCTATTCCAACCGTAGTATCTAGTAGCGTGGAAGGATATAATGCTTTGAAGACTGAAATGCATGAACTAATAGAACAGGGGCGGGGGGAACCTTTTCCCTGGTGAAGGCCGTTTTAAATATTAGAAGTTTGCTTGAGGGCTGGCCGTAAGGCCAGGCACCATTTTTATTTATTTAATTAATTTTTGCCCCCGCTCCCCCCCCATCGGCCTCCGGAGGCTCCGCGCTCACTGTCCGAAGCCGCCACCAGGTCCACGCGTCACCTCTGGCGTACAATGCCGATGAGGGCAAGAGGGCAAGAACTTGCCCTCATCGGCGTGGTACGCATGTGGGAAATGGCCAACGGCCTGGTGAGAAGGGGTCGAGGCGGCGGCCGGGGAGGACATGCAAGGGCCCTCTCCCGGCCTCCGGAGGTGACGCGCGGACCCGGCGGAGCCTCCAGGGACCGGTTGGGCGGCCTCCCGGCAATCTCTCCGGGGGCCTGTAGTAAGCACCCCCAGGGTACATACAGAGTTCGGGTTCGATGGTTCGGTGAGCAGACACTGGACCCTAAAAGATGGAGAGGGTACCCCAAAATAGGAAAGGTAGAATAGAGATTAAGAGAGAAATCTGCTGTGGTGGCAGATGCGCGCAAAAATGAGCTCCAGGAAAACCAACGTTGGGTTCAAGAAAAAGGCCTTTACTGGGTAACCCAGGACACAGTTGCAGGGCAAAAGTGTAACATTCAAATTATTACAAACAGTTTTTATACATTTCATTATTACAGAAAAACATGGAATACAGGGTGTTGCAACATACATAACAAAGGTGAACCAATGGGGAGAAGGATCCAAAAAGTGCACATTGATATGACCAATAAGAAGTTGGAATTGAAACTTTGCACCAATGAGAGCCCCAACAACGAGTGATAAAAAGTATCCAAAAAAGGAAAACTTTATTAACTGAACCAATGACAAGTGCACTCCTTTGTGAAACCTGGAACCAATGGAAGGCGAGAGTGCCAGCCAATGGGTGATAGTTGGGGTGTTGGGTGCCTTTGGGCAAGGGGATTAGGTCCCCCTCCTTGAGGAGTAAATGATTTCAGGTGTCCAAGAATGGGGTCTTTTGTCTAGCTGATTGTCCAAAAAGGATTAACGTTCATAGGCAAATAGGCGAAGGCGCCAGTTTTTCAGGTTGTCCCCCTGACCTCAGGTTTCACAATAGGAGATTAGTAAATAACTGAGCTAGAATGTTTTGGGCCAGGGAGGTTTCCGGCTAAGTCCATCAAGTCAGTCAGGGAACAATAGGAAGGAGACATGAGCTTAAGGATTGGGTATGGGGAAAGACATTAATATGATAGTGAAAAAGGACAACAGTGCTGGGGTTGCAAATGGTGGATTTTGTCTGAAAAGAAGCATAAAGAAGGTGGAAAAGATGGCTTCTCCGGGAACAGTGACATCAGCCCAAGATTTCCCATATTCCTGAAAACCCTCCCCTTCTTCCTGCTCTGAATAACCTCCCGGGTAGAAGAAGGTTCCCCAAAGCATCACAGAGTGGAAGCTGTTGTTTGTCAGTTGTAAGTTATGGTTTTAAAATGGTGTTCCTGAACTCCTGGTAGTGCAGTATCCTGGCAGGAGGCCCACTCCCAATGCCTTGTAGCATTCCCAGTGCTTGGCCTTCGGTCAACCTCCTGTGTCCAGGCCGAGGGTGGTGAAGGGGCCGTACCTCACACTCACCCAGTCCTCTCCTGAACCCCAGAGAGGGCGTTTGGGGAAGACCCCCAAACCTTTTACTAGCTGCAGAATATGTGCACTGCCTCAGAAGACTCTGACCCTCTGCCAAAGGCTAGCTCTGACATAGTGACAGGATGGGGACCCTTCTGTGTTGGGACCCCTCTCTGGAACACCCCGTTAATCTTTTGGTAAAGATCCGGCACCATAACTTAAGGGAAGAGTCCAAGAAACAGGATCTCTATAGGACAATACACTGTTAAGGTGGAGATCCGTTCCACCTAAAAGGAGCTGTAAAATGCGCTTAGCTGTTTCAGGCCATATCTCAGTGATTTCTGGTCCAACCTTAATGTTGGGGAGTTCTATGGGGTGCGGGGGAGGTAGATAAAATATGAGGGGGGAGGGGTCCTGCTTACTACAGGCCGGACCGGATGGCCTCGAGGGTCTGATCTGGCCCTGGGGCCGGAGGTTCCCCACCGCTGTAATAGAAGGTACCCCAGAGAGGCTGAGTGAATCTGGTATCACAACTCCTTATTTCTCATACAATTTCACACTTGGGGTAGGACTTGCGATTTTCACATGAACAATAGTCATACTTCCCCCCCCCTCTATGCTTCACTTCCCTTGTTGCTCAGTCCACGAGAGTTTCTTCCTCAAACCCCTACATTAGCTCCCTATCTCCTTTTTCCTCCAGCTCTAAAGGTCTTAACCTCACCTTTGAAGTTCTCCTTGGCCTTGTCCCACCTTGTCATTCTGCCCTTATTTCCCATTACACAACCACCCACAACCTTCACTCTTCCCAATCTACTACCCTAGGCACCCAATCCTATCCAATTTTCCAGCACTGATGCAGCCGTGCCAATGGGGCATGCCCTGCATCCTGCGGTGGGGGGCAGTCATGGAGGCCTCCGCAAGGTAAGGGAACATTTGCTCCCTTACCAAGGGGCAGCATTGGTGCTGAAAAATTGGATGGGATTGAGCTCTCAGTCACCCAAAAAAAGATTCTACTCATTCTAATTTGCTGCCCCTTTATGCCTAGAGTTCTCTCCTAGAACACCCACATAGTGCCATTTTCTTCTTTTCCTTCAAATCCCATGAATGCTCCCTCACATAAAAGACTCCCATTCTCTGTACACAGAAAACTAGTACATCAGGTAGAAGATCTCAAGCCTAGTCCTTCTCTTTGACATGCTATCTATGTGGAGGGATTTTTATGGAGGAGTATACAAACATGGGACTCCACCACTATCACCTACAGTCTGAAATGGTACAATCCAAGATTCGTGGCGTACCTGGGGGGGCGTGGTCCGGGCTGCCAGGCTTCTGGGGGGTGACACCACTAGTGGCCAAAATTGTTGAAATCTTGGTTATATATCATTTGATGCGTATTCCACTGCAGAATGTAATATACCAGTATACCATATCAGATTATCTGTGTACAGTACTATCAAACGTTATAACCCAAAAACCAGAACTGGAAAACACAATTGCCTTATGTAGCATTTATTTTCTGGCTATTACAGTATTATTATTCATTTCATGTCATGACTATTACTGAAAATAATTTTTCATGGGGGGGGGTTGTCAAAAATTTATGGGCCCCGGGTGTCAAATGACCTAGCTACGCCGACCAAGAACAATTTTCCAACCCATCTTCTGCTTGAGGAGACTACACTTAGGCTGTAATCCTATGCACACTTTCCTGAGAGTAAGCCCCACTGAAGATAATGGGTCTTACTTTTGAGTAGACAAACCTAGGATTGTGCTCATAGGATAGAATCACTGAAGGACCCATGCAACTTTCTTTTATATTTGAAGTTTAGGTGTCATGCGTATCAAAACAGGAGGTTTTAATTCTTTTGCTTTAACTGGAAAACAGTTAGTTCATTACCAACCCAGGAGGGAGGGGCAAAATGGAAAAGGGAACCATGCAGAGGAGGTACATACTTGTCAGGATTTCGTAGAACACTCCATGGGAGGGCAGTAGAAGCATGAGCCCTTCTGGGAGTAATCTTCAAGGCTGGTGGTTGAACTGGTTGGCAAAATTCTAAAGAACTAAAATAATTTACTGATGTGGCCCAAGCTATGTTGGAAGAGCCAGAACAATTCCCTTTTAATACAATTTATGGAAACACCTATTAACATTTCTGAAATCGCCTATGACCAGTTCACATTCATGCAGTAAACCAAAACTGGCAAATTAAAAAGACTCAAGATGTCATAACAGACAAGATACTGCTGCAAATTCACAAACAAGATATCACCTGAGATCACCATCATTCACTAGGAAGCTCGTGGATATATAAAAACCATGGTATTATCAAGACATGACAACATACATTGCAAAAATAAATATATGATAGCGTTTCTATAATTGTGCAACAGTCAAACATTATTGATAATACAATAATACATCAAGAACAAAAGTCTATTAGAAGTTCAAGGAATAGCAATGAAGAGTTCGCTGGTTAGTTATATCACTGGTTAGTTATATCAGAGGGCTTCAAGGATTTCTGTGTTGTACTGGGGCTGGATTTTTTGTTGCCTGCCAAGTGAAAATACTTGAATTATTGGGCAAGGCGTAATTAATTATTTTGTTCCTCTAGACTTGGAAGGACAAATTGAAATGTGGAATTGTTCATGGAATATATACTGCAGTTGGCTTGCTTTATTATTTACATGACAAATGGTGCCTTTGAGTTTCTGCCAAGAGCTAGCGAATGATATCTTACTTTTAGAGTCTACAATCGCAATGCTTTGGCCCAGTGGCATTATAAAGAGGCACTAGGCATCCTGAAAAAAAAATCAGTAAATGCTTTTGTTCAAAAGTTAGATCAGTGCTGTTAAGACCCCAGAAAAGAACCATCCACAAAGGAAATTCCAAGTAATTTATGGCAAATATAAAAACTATTTAAAGTTATTTATTTCTAAATAAAAATAAAGTGGAGTAAACAAAAGCACACATATTTTTAGTAGCAGTAAATTTAATTTGCTTCGGCATCAGCCGTAACAAAACTATAACAATGATGAGTTATTTAATTCTAAGAAAATGTCATGACAAAATCCTGTTGAAATGACTGGGACTTACAGATCAATCCTATGCATGTCTACCCAAAAGTAATTTATTGAATTAAATGAGACTTAATCCCAGGTAAGTGTGTATCAGATAGCAGCCTTAAGCTAGTAAGGTAAAGGTGACCCCTGACAATTAAGTCCAGTCGTGTCCGACTCTAGGGTGTGGTGCTCATCCCCATTTCAAAGCTGAAGAGCCAGCGTTGTCCGAAGACGCCTCTGTGGTCATGTGGCCGGCATGACTCTCCTTGCCGCAGCACGTAGCATGCAGCTGGAACACGGAGCGCCGTTTACCTTCCCGCAAGCGGTACCTATTTAAGCTAGACATGACTAAATTGTCTCACTGATTTTGTATAATCAATACAAAACAAAATCAAAGCACCTGGGTAGTATCTACATGGGGCTGCCCCTGAAGACTGTCCAGAAACTGCAATCAATGCAGAATATGGCCCATGTGGTCTTGGGAGTGTAATGGTTTGATTCAGTCTAACCACTTGCTCCTGAGACTATACTGGCTGCCAGTTTGTTTCTAAGCAAAATGCTATTTTTGACCTGTAAAGTCTTATGGCGCAATCCTGTGTAGAACTGCGCCAGGGGAGTGTGCGCTCCCCTGGCACAGGTTGTCGTGAAAGTGCCGTAAAGCACTTTCGCGGCACCCGGTAAGGACCACCGGCGCAGTGGCCGGTGGCCCTTACCCCGACTCCTACCCGGTCCTGCGCCCGCTGGAGCAGATAAGTCCTACACCAGCCAGGGCAGGGGGACAAGGTGGTGAGGGGGAGCGGACATTGGCCACCCCGGGTCTGGAGAGGACGGGGATATCGGCGGCGAGATACACCAATATCCAAAGCCCTCTCCAGGCCCAGCACGGCCTTACACAGAGGGCTCGAATGTACGCCAGCTCCAGAGCCGACATACATTCAAGTAGGCCCATTGGGACTCAAGCCGCTTACACCCGGGGAAGGGGACAATCATCCCCTTCCCTTGAGGTGCATCTGGGCTGCCCCAGGGCAGCCCGGGACCTGGATAGGATACAGCAGCCGGCCCTTTAGGCTGGCCGCCGTATCTTACACAGGATTGGGCTGCCCTACGGCTTGAGGTCAGGATATCTGAGGAATTGCCTCCTCTCATATGAACCAGCCCATTCCCTGAGGTCAGCTGAGGGGACCCTGTTATGTGTGCCACCCCTGGAGGAAGCCGGATTGGCAGTGACCAGGTCTTCTCTGTGGCGGCACCAATGCTATGGAATGCTCTCCCAGTAGATGAACTATGCCCTCCCTGCTAGCCTTCTGATGAGGCCTCAAAACGTTCTTTTCATTGTGCTTTCTCCCAGTGAATAGGTTCTATATTTGGATTCACTGTCCCATGTGGGTTATATTTCACATTTTTTTGCTCCTGGTAATTTTAGCACCTGTATTAGTATTCTGCTGCTGCTGTTTTATTTTTGTGTGTTTTATCGTTTTATTGTGAATTCTTTTTATTGTTTCACGGTTTTTATTTGCTTTTATCGTAAGCCACTTTGAGTGCCCTATATTTTAAGGGGGGGAAGGCAATTATACAATTATCTTATACAATTCAAAGGCGCTAATTTCAACGATACTCTCATTGTGGGAGGGTGTTTTTGTTTTATCAAAACTTTTTTAGTTATCTTAAATTTTGTGTTGGTATTGAAACACTGTCATTTGCCTTTACACCAGGGGAAACATGGCCACAACAAGAGGTTGTAGGCTCTCTCCGAGTAGCATAAACGGTGGCTGACCTATTGATGCTATGCCAAAAATAGCAGCATTTTTTAAAATCCTAGGACCAATAAATATAATCAAAGTATTCAACTAAACACAAAATTGTTCAAATTTTCTTACACCGTGTTATCTGTATATGAAAAAGCCAGTTCCTAACCTTCTGTCACACGCCAGAGTGCCCATGAAACAACACCCAGGATATTGATACGCATGTAGGAATAGGCTTGGTTCTTAGTGGCCGAGGACATCAGGGGATAGGGTTAGCCCCTATCCCAATCAGATCCTGAACACACACCTTTAAATTCTTCAGCATATGTGGATAGTCCCCATTCACTCTTATGGAAGAAAGTAAAGTGCTGCAATTGGGGACAACGTCGCAATGAGAACAGAAGTTACTCTTAGCCTTGTTGGTAAGTGGCCTAGCCTGCACTGAAATAGATCCTGTACTCGAATGTAATGACAATCTACTACCCTCTAAGGGGCTTTGCAATATACCAGCCTTCCCTCTACTACACACATGCCATCCATCAAATTGACAAGCATTTTAAAAAAAAGCCAGGCATTGTTAGTATTGGAATATAAAATTAAACAAGACTAATTAAATGGATCGACTACTCGCATTCACCTGATTCATGTCTCTGTTTATTAAAAATACATTTTTATTGAACGTAGACTATACAGAATATATTATCAGGAACATATAAACAGAAATAAAGACAGAAAGGAAAACTCTCCTGACAACAGTAGGCGAACAAAATAATCTCCCATATTTCTGAATTTGATTTATATGGGTGCTTTGGAACAAATGGCACTGTTGATAGTTAAGTGAAGCTGGGATATTAATTTCTTTGAAAAGAAATAATAAAAATGAAAAGGACGGCAGAGAAGAAGCCACAGTTTTCAAAAAAGTAACATGCTCTAATTTCCTTCTGGGATATTTGCAGGATGTATATTCTGGCAATACAATATTAGTCCAAAAGGACTTCCAAAATATATGTCTTTGTGCCAGATGCTGGACAGAATTAATGGACGATGTACTCGATCATGGATTTCTTTGGATCACATGAAGGTGAGTCTGAGTTTAGCATCAAGTGGACTAAACAGTTTATTTTAATCCTAACTGTATTTACATTTTCTTTTGGCCTGCCACATCACAAGAACACGGAGCAATATATCACAAGGCCAATACTTTAAAAAAGCAAAGCCAAATGTTTCCTTAAAATACAGGTCCGACCTCGGAATCCACGGATTTAATTCAATGCGGATCAGGTTGGGGAAGAAAAAAATCAAGCCAAAATCATGCTGTACTGTACAGTAGTGTACCTTTTGTAGTCGGAGGCCTCCTTCTCCTCACTTTGTAGGTAGCCCCCCAAAGTATGAAAATATGGATGCACCTTGCACAGGCGCAGAAACAGCCCCTGGAGCCATAGAAGAGGTTCCGTAACATCTCCTATGCCATACCCAAGTAGTTTCCAGTCGGCCTTCTATCTTATGCGATAAGAGAGTTACATGTAGAGAGTTTTAGTATGGGACAGCATTCAAAAGTGCAGCATCTCCTTCTATGCACCCTGAAGTCCTGCAGTTTCCAAAGCAGTCAATGTGTAACTTTCCTCTACTTCCACCAGCTATAGGAGGCCTATTGGGCCGGCCCCAGTTTACACCCGGGGAAGGGGATGAGCGTCCCCTTCCCCAAGTAGACCTCCGGCCCATCGGTCGACAGGCAGCCTGGGCACAGAATCCGGCGGGTGGCCCTGGGCTGCCGGCCGGATCCTTACACAGGATTGCGCTGTAATAAAAGTATTACTAGAATGTGGATTTTTGATTTTTTTTTTCCATATGGTCCACCATGGTTACCTACAATTGTGCATGGATGCAGTAGCAGCAGCAGTATTTCTATATAGTCTGGACACTGGTACCAACAGTTGCAGGTATGAACTGACGAGCAGTAACCATACATTTTAATATATTTACACAAACACTACTACGCAGTTTTTACTGTCTCACTGTTCTAACCCAGGTGGTTAATGGTTAATCCAAGGGCATTTTCCTATGAATGTTAGCAGAACCAAGATTTCAACATCTTTGTTTGCTTGCTCTGTGTCATTCAGGCATCAGAGCTCTACTGAAGTCTTTTTTTTTTGTCTCTCATCAACTTCCTAGAGTGTAGTGATTTGTTTAAACCAAAAACTACCAATCTTAACCTGCGTTTTTTTAAACTAACAGAGAAACAGAGATAACATGATAAAAACCTGCTGCCCTTAGCAAAAGAGAGATATCACTCAGTATTTGTGGGTAAACAGAGTGATAGCAAATGGAGAGCGATTGTGCTAAAACAATCATGCACAGTTAAGAATCGTACCAATTCCCAACATCCTATCACACTCTAGTATGACCAAGAAACAATATCGAATAATGGGGCAACAAGGCTATAGACACAAAGCACAGATTTTTATTAACAATATACATTCTTACCATTAAGGCAGGACACCATGCGATCCAAAATGATTTTGGAAGAAAAACTACAGAACAAAATATTTAGACGTGGCATATCCGGCAATTCGCAATCGTATCACAATCCCATACATTTAGGGATTAGCAGATTTCACTTGTTCTGTTCCATGAGTTTGCTCTAGCCAGCATCCCATCCCTCCAGAAGCCCATTTAACTAGGAGAATTTCTAAAATAAATTCAGGAACTGGAGCACATGCATCTTGCTACAGTGTTTAGTTCGTTCAGCTCAATTGTATCTTCCCCCCACCCTCTGCATTATAGATGCACATGAGGTTTTTAACAAAACACTGCCCAGAATGCAAACTCAATGCAATTTCACATACAACTGTATCAGGGTTCTTTTTTGCAGTGTTTCACATGGGCTTCTGCACACTGATAACACCCCACAGAAGGAGAAGCTTGTACAATAGAAACAATCACATCAATATTGCATTTTTAGCAGAATTTTATCAACTCACACAAATGCACAGGTGCTGCAAAAAAAAAAAAAAGAAAGAAAGAAACTTGGTGCAAGCGTACGTATGATGACATTGCTACTGCTTTTTTGCAATGTTTTATTAATGTTTTCCTATGCACTGCTGACGGAAAAGTGGAAAAAGGAGCAGAATTGAAAAAGGCAAACTATGCAAACTTAGCAAGCTGTACAAGATTCAGAAATAAGAAGTGGAACAATGCAGAAATTCAAATCTAATGCATCAGTTTCTACTTCAGAAACTGTTCTGAAGGTAATCTATGCCTCCAAAATTTGGGGGGAAATGTAGGAATGCTTTCAAAATTCACACTTCAACCAGCAATTACTAAACGAGAACATTATCCTTTCCCAGGTCCACTTCAGATACAGATTTGATTCTTAACAGATTTGATATTTAATAGAGGAGGCCATCTGAAGCAAGGAGAAAGATTAGACGTCACCTCAAGGGTGAGCCACAGTACACCTGTTTACTTTCTCCTATGTTAAGCACGTGATTGCCATTCATTTGTATTTTACAAATAAAACTCAGTCCCCATTGATAGGGGCCCCACAGAAAAATGCGAATTGTAGACTTCACAGGGATCTTTGCACTATACGTGCCCCAGTCACACATGCTCCACCCATCAAAACAATTGGTATTTGCAAGCTAATAAAGAAGGTTACCGTAATTATAATATCACAGGCACAGTCGGCCCATTCATGAAGCGAATGACGCGGATCGCATCAAGTGGCGGTGGAAGTGGCAGGCTAAGGGTGCCCTTCACCCCAAGTCTGCTGCTACCTCCCTTCAGCCTGCCACAGACAGAGCCACATCAATCAGCATCCCGCTCACTAAAAGCAAGCGGGAAGCAGATCATCCACTCCTTCCTTGTGTGGTTCCATTAAATAAAACAGGAGCTCCCAGCTCCTGTTTTGTGGCAAAGGATTGCACAGGATAAAGCGATGCGAGTAGGCAGGAAGGGGCTGGATTCTTCTGTCCGGGGTTTTGGGAAGACATGTGTACAGCAGCAGCGGATCACGTTGAGTTGCCCCTGATCAAAGGAGTGAACTTACAGGCTACTTGAACAGTTACAGGATCAAAAACTTCTTCAGCTTCAAAATTGGGCAAGTCACTTGGTAGTATTGTATGAAGTGTTGTTGGGGTTTTTTTTAATGGATTTGTTTAAAATTCAGGTCCTGACCTCTCCTTAAGAATTAGGCTGGATTCCCCCCCAAAGAACTCCATTAACCAACAACACAACATTGTTGCATTTTATTAATTCATCTACATTGTTCCATCCTTTTTTCACTTACCCTCCTGAACCCTAAAGGCCAGCCCAAACAGGTAAGTCTTAGCTTCCCTATTATATCACTTTTCAACAAAAACTCACAAAGCTCTCTATCGCGCGCGCACGCGCACACACACACACACACACACACACGTGTCATGAGCAGCACTGGAGTCATTTCCCTGTGGCGTGATCCCACTACACTAGAAGTGCATACATTGAACGACCTCATGGCTGGGACCAGTTGTCAAGGTCTTTCTCATTCATTCAGCATTCTGAAGACCAAAATCCTAACTCACCAATGTTGCCTGAAATCCACTTTGTTGACATTTGAAGGGGACCTCTTCATCTCTTTCAGTCAGTTTCTGGCTAAACAAGTTGAATGGGAATAAAATGTATTCTTGACTAAGTAGGCATATAAAGATGAACAATAAAAAGGAAGGGGTAGGAAAAACAGGCAAAATGAAATATTTTATTGATGAGAGAATGTGAGCATTTTGATTTTCACATAACTGTTTTATGGGTCAGGTCCTGGAGCAGTCCATAAAAGAACAATTCATTTTATTAACACTATATGTCTAGGCTTGACAAACCCAACAGTCCAGCTTTGTTGTTATTTTTTAAACTCTGGACTCATTGGACTGTCTGCCAGAATTTTCTAAATACGGTACATAGGAAGCTGCCTTCTACAGTCAAACCACTGTAGTCTACAATGGCCAACTAGCTTACCATGGTCTACTACAGTATACCAAGACTCTATACCAAGACACTACCTGGGCAGCAGCTCTCCCGGGTTCCAGCCAGGAGTTTTCCCCCCAGTGCTACACAGAGCTGCCAGGGATTGAACTGGGGGGGGGGGGGCTCTGCAGAAGCACGCACTGAGCTACAGTTCCATCGTCTGAGTAATATTCAGCAGCATGATTTTCACTTGTTGCCCAAGGATGCCAAACTGAGCACCACTGTTGTTGCAAGGGCCTGCAGTGGTACAGGAGTGTGCTTCTTCTACAGCCATCCCAACCAGTTCTACAGAGCTGAGGGAGATGGGGTGAATGGAGTAGAAGCAGTATAGTGACTTGGCAACAGCAGGACTGCTTTTAGCCCATTGCCCTACACACCGTGAACCCCCTGGTAGTAGCCAAACACAAGCTGAAGCCATCGTATCTGCCAGCACTAGCCAAAGGAACAAACATAAAGCATCACTATGAGCTCTGTTCCCAGCCTCTATCCATGCCCTGTCTCAAGCAGCATCACTCACTAGCCCTACCAAATTTTAAAAGCAAATCCTTTAACGTATCTAGGATTGTCTTTATTTAGCCCATGAGCCAACACAGTTCATGTCTCAGAACCACAATCTGGACACTATTTCCTCAAAGCAACGTTTCCCTGATTTAGCATTGAGGAAGCAACTCCCCTTGTTTGGGTTGCCCTAAGTTTCTTGGGCCTCTCAGCTCCCTTGTAGCTGCATGCACACATGCTATATGCTCTTTGGGGAGGCAGGTGAATTCCAGTTCTGTGTCAGTGAAAGAAATGAGGAAGTTTTCCCATGTATTAAAACATCTCTCACGTGATGCATAAATCAGATTAGAAGAGTGCCCAAGGGGTCTCTTAATAAATCAGTGAGGGGAAAAAATTATCCCATCCTACCGCCCTCCCCTCCAGCTTCCAAATAACTCTTTTAACTCCTGCTTAAATTTTTTGTTGCTTGTGGCCTTCCAGGATTCTTTCATCAAGAAATCTAAAAGTATTTTAATTTTTCTTTGGAAAATTAGGGGGGGGGGAGAGGGAAGAGTTCCAGCAGTTTCCCAGCAAACAAGAATGTTTCCTCTCCTCTCTGATTACAGCATCTCTCTCACAATATTAAATAGTTTAAAATTGGCTGCAGATCTGAATGCAGAGGAATTTTACTTGGACAGCCTAGGGCTTGATGCAACATGGGTAAGCTCACCCCACTTCCTCAAATGGCAAGATGTTCCAGAATTGAATTTAAAGAGGTTAAACGGAAAGGGTTGGTTTCCTTGTAACAAGAGAGTGCAAGAGAACACGGGAGACTTATGGTGTCTTTGTAACATGGGTGATTTTATAAATGTAGAAGCAAAGCATATTGGACACAAGCCGACTTCTACCACAAGTGAAGCAAAAGGGTTGGTTTTTGAGAAAGTTTCTGGCAGCAGCAAGCAGAAAGCCCCCCTTTTCTTGAGAAGCTATTTTTGAGAACTGTATCAAAGGGGGAATAAAAGTGATATTCCATTGACAGTGAGGGTAATGCAATTCAGAACACATTCCTTTTGTTTGCCTTCTGTGATGTCATCACATAACTAAATCAACTGGCCATGACATATTCACATTCACTGCATGATCCCTGATTGGTTGGAATCACTTGTAGGAGGAAAAACAGGCCAGGGAAGAAAGAGCACTGAACAGCAGAAGAGAGCGGAAACAATGACCACAAACAGCTGCAAATAGCCATGAAAAAGGTAAACTTAAGGGAAGGCTCAGGAAACGTTTCAACCCCCTCAAAAGTACTATCCCCCCCACATAAAATGGGCAAACATTCAGCATGGCCCTAACTTAGCTCAAGAGCTAATCCTGCAGACTCCCAAAAAGCAACAGTTGAAGACTTCCCCAAAACTCTATCCCAACTTAGCTGACTCCAGCTGAATTACAGATCTCTCTCACTTGCTCTTATTGACACACAGGCACTCCTTAAATACAAATATTCCAGACAATTTCTCTGCCTCTTTCACTAGCTGACAGCTGTGACATTCCAAAACAGGAATTTCTTTATCCACCTGGAGAAATCAGGGACTAACCCTGGGACATTTGGCATGCAAAACATATCATTGAGGATCCTCTGGGGGCACCATGGCAGTTAGAATGGTATAGAAACATCACATTTTTGTAGTGCAAATATGCCCTTACACTCTTTGATAACAACATGAAAGCTGGAACTCAGGAGCTTCAGGTTCTACTATACCCAGGCTTACCAGATCGCCGCCAGGACGGGAGTAGTCTACCCTTAAGCGGGCGGGGCGTGGGGGGGCCAGAACGCGTCGCGTTCCACTTACCCTGCTAAGTGGGCAAAGAGGCATCTTTTAAAGTGGTGTCCTCATATTTAGCAGGGGGAGCGGAGCAACTGTCCCTCTTCACCCCAGCATGGCACTTTTCCCAGTGGCTGTTGCTGGTTCTTCTGCTTTTCGTTTTAGATTGTGAGCCCTTTGGGGACAGAAACATTTATTGATTTATTTTGCTTTGTAAATTGCTTTGTTAACTACAGTACTTTTTGTTGAAAAGCGGTATATAAATTATTATTATTATTATTATTATTATATAATTTCTTCTCACTGGCATTTAAGAGCCTTACCAGATGTTTGGAGCCCAAGCAATTCCAACAGCTCCGCAACAGTTAACTCAAACCAACTGTACAAAAAAAAAAATACATTGGGAAGTGTTTTGGAAGGAGCGCTTTAATTTTGCTAAATTACAATTGCTTTAATGAGCTTTACCCTGCCCAACACAGCTACTAAAGCTTTGTAGATGATTCCAGCATTTTTTATCAGCCATCAAGGTGTAAATTGGTTTTGCGGCATTTTAAACTGCATTTTTCAAATCTGTGTTTGAGTCAACAGCAGTTTTTAAACAAGAAGTATCCTTCTACAGTTAAAATGAGTTTCATTCAAGATGTTGAAGCCAGGGGCCTAGGTAAGCCATGATTTTTAAACAATTTTAAAAAAAAAAGACTTTTGTGCTGTATTTTACATTTATATACCACCAGTCCTCAAGGCAGTCTTGGATATGTGAGAATAGCAACACAGAGCAGACTTCCGCTATTTAATCCTAACCACCCACTGGAAAAGTCTTGTGCATCACAAGTTGAATTAAAGAGAGGAAAAATAAGAATCACCAAGTTTAACTTACCTAAAACCTGTTTTTAGGCGTAGGATAGTGCAGGCCCCCAAGGCATGCAATACAGGCCCAACCACTCCCCTAGACTTTCTGAAAATTGAACCTATTGTGACTGTCTCCAGTTCTCCACCTTATTCAAAGCCTTCTCGGTAGGCCTCTTAAAGGCACACAACACTCAAAACTATATTTCAGCTTCACAAGCAAACAATGAGGTATTTATTTTATTATGCATTACATTGTTATTCCATTCTTCCTTCAGATTGCTCAGAACACAATACATGGTGTTTCTCACTTTTCTATAAGGTAGATTAGCCTGAGAGACACTGAGGCTGCAATTCTATACAGAGGTTCCTGGGAGCAAGCGCCATTGAACACAATGGGACTTACTTCTGAGTAGACCTGTATCGACTTGCACAGTGACTGGTCCAGAATACTTCCTGGATGAGCAGGAATTTGGGGCCATAGCTCTCCAGCCTACATTCCACACTGTAGCCACTAGTTAACATTGCCTCTCAGCTGAGCGTGGTTTTGAACCAGAATTTCTTCCATCTAACCCAAACTCTAGCCACTTTAGCACACTGCAGCAAAATCAAACAATGGTAAGCTTAGGCTTACCAGATCTCCAACCACAGGGACAGAGTGCTAGACCTTTAGGAGAAGGAATGTGGGCAGGTGTAGCTTGTTAAACCGTAGAGCACAATCCTAGGCATGTCTACTCAGTGGGGCTTGCTTCTGAGTAGACATGCCTAGGATTGTGCTCTAAGGTTTAACAAGCTACACCTGCCCACATTCCTTCTCCTAAAGGTCTAGCACTCTGTCCCTGTGGTTGGAGATCTAGTAAGCCTAGGTAAGCTTCAAAATTTAACTAGGAAATGTGTTTCAAAAATAGATACTGTACTAATGGGGCAGTAGAAAATGGGGCAGGTAGCGGACAAGCTTGAACAATGGAAGCAGAGAGACTATCCTATACTATAGCATGTTCAAACTGCTTTGCATTTGTCCTGCCAATATGGCTGTTTGGTAGGATAGGCTGATGGTAACTTGTCCAGAGCTACTGAGCATCATAACTGAAGAGGCCTTTGAACCTGATTCTCAGTGTCCAAACCCAATGCTCCATATAGCCTTCTAACTCCTAGCCTTCTAAGGCTGCAATCCTATACACCAGGATTTTCTCCCCGCGAGGTGGGGAGAACTTTGAGTGTGTGCGGGGGCAGAGCCTGCAGCAGCGGCGATCTGGGAGATCGCCACTGCCGAAACGGCCCCCCCGCACTTACCGGGGCTTGGGGGAGCTTCGGAGAGGGTTTTGCAGCGATCTTCAGGCACTTCCAGTTTTCGCAAGGTTTTGGGGGGGGCGTTTTGGGCACTTTTGCAGCGGCGGCGGCAACAGCAGTGGCAATCCTTTGGATTGCCGCTGACACCATGCTGTCCCCGCCCCTTAAGGGAGCAGGGGGCAGTTTAGGTTCTCAATGGTCCGTCGCGATCCACCACTTTGAGAACCACTGCTATACACACTTAACAAGAGTAAGCCTCATTGAACATCGTGGGACTTACTTCTGAGTAAGCATTATAGGATTGCACTGTAAGAGAGGGCCTGTAATTGGGGCAGAAAGAATGAGAGACTCACAGCAAGGAGCTGGAGCCTGGAGCAGATACTTCAAGAGAATGGTTGTGTGATCATAAGGACAGAAGAGATCAGAGCCAGCCCATCCATGAGGCCAACTGAAGCAGTTGCCTCAGGCAGCAAATTGGGGGGGGGGCATCTCTTCCCACTTGCTTCCACTGCTCCTCCTTCCACTCCCTGGATTGGAAAAGGAAGAGGGGGACAGAGAGGATGAGGAAATGTGGAGGGGAAGAGAGTGCTGCATTTGGCATGCCACTTCAGGCATCAGAAGATCTTCAGCCAGATGTCCAGGAGGGACCACAGGGAAGGAGAGGGGTTTTTTTGTCTAAACATCAGAAATCCAGCCCAGGCTTTTTGGCAGAAGGTACAAAGAGGAAAGGGGCGACCTTGGAGAGAAGGAATGCTCCACTTGCAAAGAATCATGAGCATCGACTTGTTTGTAAGGAATGTCAATTTGTCTTGTGCATTTTTGCAACAAAAGAAAAAGCCTGTGGCATTTGAGAGATGGTTTTAGGCTTCAACATCCCTTAAATAACAAAGTAAAGGCATGATCCAGCCAAGTAAAGCTATTTATGTCCCATTGGTTTCAACAGAGAAAGTTCAGGAGAATCCCTGAATCCTTGAATCCCTCCTATTAGAAATCAATGGGACGTAAAAATGCTTGTCTTTGACTTCATCATATCCAAATGTTTCATTGCATCATTTTGTTCATATTGTTGAAGTCAACAAAGGACAACAAAGGAAACAAGTGACACCCTTTGCATTCCAGACAAGCATTTTTTGCATAGTGCATTGATAATTATCTTGGTATTGCCTTTATTTCTAAGAAATAAAAACAGTCCTCAATAGATATGCACTAGGTAGTTTTAAAAACAACAACAGGGGCATGTTTGCGCTTTATCCTGCTCTGATTTGGCTTACAGATGTTAGCAAATCTACACCACATGGACTAAGTTTAACAGTGCTTCTATCTCTCCAAAGTACAGTACCCTGAAAACTATAGTTCTGTAAGGGGAATGTGAGATGACAAGGGATACAGTACAGTACTCTCATCACGCTTCTCAAACTACAATTCCCAAGATTCTTTGGGGGAAGCAATGAGAGTTAAACTGGTATAAAACCAATATATGTAGTGTAGATTTTCCCACATTGTTGAAATATGTTTCACACAAATCAACGCCGCCTACTTCCGGGAGGGCGCACCTCATGCCAGGCGCCATTGGCCCCACCACAGTTCTCCCAGATGAGTGGGGGGCCACAGCAGGTGGGAGGTCCTGCAGCTGGTGACCGTGCAGTTGGCCCTGCAACACCTAAGGCCAGCCCTGCATCTGGTTCTATTTCTTTGGTAGATTTCCTGCTGGAAGGAATGGAAATCCTTCCTGAAATGGGTTTTAGAGCAGGGGTTCTCAACCGGTGGTACTTGTCCCACCAGTGGTACATCAGCCAACTGCTGGTGGTACTCGGACTGCCGGAACCCTGCTCTGACGCAGCACTTTTGGCACCACATTTTCCCTCCCGAGAGTCTCCTGCCTTTGGCCAAGCCTCTCAAGAATGCTGAGAAAGGCCATCCTACCCGCCCAGAGCCTCCTACCTGTGTTTTCTGGCCTCTTAAAACCTGAAAACACGGAAGTAACTGGTGATTGTATCATCGCCAGTCATTTCCGGTGGTACACAGCAGGAGAGTGGCGCCGGAGGTGATACTCGGCCGAAAAGGGGTTAAGAGCCCCAGTTTTAGAGGATGTCATAGATTAACAGCTTGTGTTTTTGGACGTTTGCCATATACTGTAATACGGTATATATTATGAGGATGATGAATATTTATACACTGTTTTTCAACAAGAAAAGTTCACAAAGCAGCTTACATAGCTAAATAAATAGTTCCCTGTTCCTAAAAGCTACACAATCTAAAAAGATACAGAAGAAACACCAGCAAACAGCCACTATTGTGGGATGAATAGGGACTATTGCTTTCCCTCTGCTACGTATAAGAGGAATGCCACTTTTTAAGGGAGGAATGCCACTTTGCCCAGTTAGCAAAGGTATCCACACGGTAGGGTTAACTACTATCTATCAGTCTAATCTGGATCTTTGTTTTTCCCTGTTAAATTTATCCACAAGCAAGCCAAAAAGAATTAATTAGAAGAATGAATGTGGGTAGCAGAGCAGAATCCCCTTCCATGTGTCATGCGCTTGTCAAGCCATATTTTGGATGATGCATTAAACCTTGTCTAAAGGCTTCATCAGATAGTTATTAAAAACTCCATGAAGAAAGTTTGGCTGCTGTATCTGACACCCTGCTGTTCCACCGGATCAGTGCCGACACCAAGTTACTAGGTGCCCCCCTGGTAGTAATTGTGCTCATTGACTGTGCTCATTGATTGTGCTCAATGCACAATCAGGAGGTGAACTAACTACCCCACCTCCTGATTGTGCATTGAGCACTACTTTGCCACCAGGTCAGCCAAGCCATGTGGACCTCTGATGGGTGTGGAACCTTGACCAGTGCCCCACCTGCTCAGCCCCTGATATCTACAGTGAACATTTGGCCCATCCTCCTCTCTGAGCAGCTGTACTGAGCAGAACTTAGAGTTAACTGCATATTACGCAGACTGTGACAGTAGAATTCTGGGTTATGCCACTTCAGTCTGGGTTATGCCACTTCAGGTGGGAAGTCCTATGCAGTCTGTCCCCATGCAGCAAACATCCTAGCATGTAACGAATTAGCAAATCAGGAAGAGATCTGCACTATCCTCCAGTGTGTTCATTTACTAATGCTATCTGGGGTATTTGTCTGTTGGCATAGGGAAGGATTCTAAAGTAGCAACCTTCTTAAAAGCAGTTATTAAGAAGAGAGGGCTGCGACCCTCAGAAACTGTAATTTAGGATGGTTAGAAATCAGCTCAATAACTGTTTTTGGCTTATTTAACTTTAGTTATTTTATATTGAATTTTATTTATGTGTTGGTGGTTTTATATGTTATTTTATCCATGCAATTTATTATGCCAATAAAGGTACTGTATTCATATTCATAAATAGGACTTCGCACCGACAGCCTACAATGGAGAGACTGGAATTCTGCCACCTCAACTTACCACCTCACTCACTGTAAATGTAGATTGAGTCTCACTCTTGCCCTGTGGAAGGAGGATTATGCAGGATGCAGCAACAGCCAAGGAGATGCAGAAGTAGAGGGTATAGGTTCAAGGCACAGGCACCATCTCCAGCTTAATACTTGGCAGCTGGAAAATGTTATGTGACCCATTTGGAGCTTCCATAAATATCTGTACACAATATGCCAATCTCCTTAGCTTGCTTTATTTTGGAGGAAAGGTTGTAAATACATTGGTTCTCAATGGATCATCTGTGCTGAGACTACCCCTCTGTTTTCTTGAGTAGAGCCTATGAATAAGGTATCGGGAAGAAATTCTCATTAGCCATGTTCTTCCTCTTGGGTGTTGTTGTGTATATGATTGAGCCATTCTTTGATCCAGGCCAGTATTTGTAGTACCTCGTGTGGGTTTTAACGGTGGGCTTACGTTAGATGTCAAAAGATAAACGTAGTTAAAGGCAGGAAGATGGGCCTCAAATCCTGAACCTGAAAGGAGGACAAGGAGAACTGAATTCTAAGATCAATACGGCCATGTCATCTGCAAACAAGAGCATACAGGTCATAATGAAAGTCAGAAAAACATGTTTGTTTGAACTGTCCTCCCTGCATTTATACAGTTCTCTTGACTTTAGGTCATTGTATTGATCTACACTGGTTATATATTATCAATCTGACAATTGCCTGTAAGTACATCAGACTTCCCTGTGATGGGGGAGTCTTCTTGCAATTGCATGTTCCAGTTAATAAATCAGTATAGTACTCTGATCAGCCAAAGGAAGAGTTGCATGGATTTTTCTTCCACATCTGGGATGGTGACAGACTAGCAGTCCATTCCAGGATGTATGTTGAGCCGATGGGGCAGGGAAGATTCTTGAAAGGAGTGGAGACAGCCATCTGTTTCTGGCCATCTGCAGAGAAAGAACTTGAACAATGAATTCTGCATTTTGTTAAGACCATTCTGCTTACATAGTCTCATTTTCAAGAGTTCCTGGCAGTCTACTACACATATCAAAAATCTTAGCAATTTCATTCTTTCATGAAGATTGCCCTCTGCTGATTCATCAATGGCTTCTGACTAAACAGTGTACAGCACAGCCTCAGATTTGATCCTGCTTCAAACAGTTTATTTGACAAAGAGTGATATCTATTTAACTCAGTCATGAGTTTTACTTAGTCAACAAACCAGAACCTTTGCTATTACAAGTTTAGCATGACAAATGCTGAACTGAATAAGATCTAATGTCCCTGGTTTGCTTGGCGAACCTATCCATCCGGTCTGCATCAAAGTTCACCTCTGACATGGAACATCTGCACCAATGATACATAGGATTCTGTACATTTTCTGCACGGATGATACATAGGATTCTGTACAGACACAACACAATGCAACATAGTTGCACTCAAAATTGTACCAGGTGGCGGAAGAGTGAACCTTCTCAGATTAATGTACTGCATTGCAAAAATACTCTGTGCATTTTCAGTTTACACATGAGCCTCAAAGCAATTCTTGTTTCAATATATTTTGTTATGCAAATATGAGACCTATATTGGCTAAAATGCTCATTTGTATTACAGAAGCCTCTCCTCCAATATCGCTCCTGTATGAATGGCAACCAGAAATTAACATAAGTAATGCCAGAGAGACACAAATGCAGTTTCAGCATCACTTGTGAAAACTGCCTCTGCCCACTAGAACCTGCGGAATAAGACATCTTAACTGAAAGCTTGACCTGGCCATGTGCTTTTTTTGGTGGTAGATCCTACAGCATGCAGAATGACAAAGCATGCCTTCACTCCACATGAACTGTGCTATTGCAGGCAAGACTTCAAGATTCACAGCCCAATCCTAACCAACTTTCCAGTGCCAATGCAACCGCAATGTAGCCGCAAGGTAAGGGAACAAACGTTCCCTTACCTTGAGGAAGCCTCCATGACTGCCCTCCCACTGCAGGATGCAGCACACACCCCGTTGGCATGGCTGCATCAGTGCTGGAAAGTTGGTTAGGATTGGGCTGTCAGAGGGTCAGCTATAAAATCCAGTTTAAAAAGGTATCAGAACACGCCTGTCATACAGCAATGAAGAAACCAGAATCCTCAAGGCAATGAAGGCTGGGACATAAGGGAGTTGTGCCAAAAAGAATCCATTCCTAGTATTGTCCCGAAGAAGAAGAAGAAGAAGAAGAAGAAGAAGACCACCAGTATTTATATACCACCTAGAATGGCAATCCTTCTTCCAAAGAAAGTCTTAATCTCTGAGGAAGGTGTTGGGCATCGTGCACCAGGATTAGGCTGTGATAATCCTGAGCTAGCCTATAAAATAAAGCTGAATATGGCAGGGATGTGGATCAAGTCTCTGACTCCAAGTCTCGAGTCAAGTCCCAAGTCTCTGGGTCTTAAGTCTCAAGTCAAGTCCCAAGTCTTTGCCCCCCAAGTCCCGAGTCTTTGGTTGCGAGTCCCTATCTATTTAATGTGGAAAATAAACCTGAAAAAATGGGCTTGTTATAAAAGGCTCCAACTCTCGAGTTGAGTCTTTCGACTCTTTTACAATCGCCGAGTCAAGTCATTGACGTGACTTGAGTCTGACTCAAGTCTGAGTCAATAGACTCAAGTCTACATCACTGGAAAATGGCTGCTGTCATGTTATAGTGTTCAGACTTCATCTGGGGTCCCAAATGCATGAAAAGCAGTCAGTTCTAACTGGAATGTGTGTGTGCCTCATTTATTTGCCTAGGTACTGTTCGCCACCCACTGGGGGCCTATTTGTGAATTATGTCAAACAGCCCAACCCTGTTTCACCCCGAATGAGTTTGTTAATGGGCAGAAATGTCATTTCCTAGATCTGATATATAGTATTATTCTTGGTTTTCCCAGCTCTTAATGGCCCGCAGACCTGGAGGCCTGAAGGTATCATCCCTGTTGCAAAGTATATTAAACAGAGTGTCTCTCTCGCTCTCGCTCTCTCTTCCCCCCCCCCCCAGTCTCTTGACTTGATGGCTATGTAGGGGACAATTGGGCTACTCCAGGACCCAATGAGCCTGGTAGCCATGTCGCTGGAGCCATTTGAGGCTTGGTGAAGTGCCCTGAAAGAAAGGATTTTGGGGAGAACCTGATTTATGAGGCCTTGCTCAGTACTCCCAATTTACCTGAGCAACGAAGAATGGATTCTTCCTGTATTTCATTATCCTTATGCTATCTCTCCTTGCTTTTCTCTATCAAAAAACATTTTACAGTGCCTATGAAGAAAAGCTTTTTTCCAAATGCATTGGATTCAGGAAAGGCTATGTTTTTAGTGCACCTGAGGGATTGTCTCTCTTATTGTTTCTGCATTGTTGCCTTCCCTCTTTCTTTCCTCACTTCTCGTCTCTATAATAAACTATTTTTTTTCTTTTCATCAGAGCCCTGTCTAAAAGAGTATAATTTGCACCAACATGGTCTGAAAGAGTCTGCCTGGACTGAAAAGAGCTTCATGTCCAGATTAGCAAGGGAAACCCAGGATCTCGGTTAAAGCAAACAGGATGGTCCCAAATCTTGAAGCAGTTCTTCCCCTGGCTTGTCTGTCTTTTTGAAATGACGATATAGTCTTGGCAACTTGGTGGTGGTAGTTTGAAGGAATAGTACTTGCTTGCAGCTTAAACGTTTACATTAAATTAAGCTAACAGTTTAAAAGGGAACAGGATGAGGCCTTTTATGAACAGGAAAGAAGAAATTTGGAGTACCAACAAGATCTGGCTACCAATATGAAGGGATGTCAGAACCTGAATGCAGAAGGACAGTGAAGTTGAGCAGCTGTGCGAAAAGACACAGCGAGTTGAGCAGGTGTACGAGTTCAGCCGCGGGGCAAGGAAGCCAGGCCCCACACACGGCCCGGCACTTCCCTTGAAGAGAGGAGAGCTCCAACAACATTAAGGTACCCAAACTTTGATAAACCCATAACTTACACACAAAAGCTATGCAGTCAGACAGCCAGAAGAGGGGTGGGGGCTATCCAGTGTTTTGCACCGAGTGTCAAATGTATGACTGTCTGCCTCTTGGGCATAAGTCATGGGTGTGTGCTTGGTGCAAAGAGGTCCATGATCTCAGGGAACAGGTTCTTCGCTCCCTTGAAGCCATGGTTGCTGACCTGGAGAAGCAGAGACAGGTAGAGAGGGACCAGAGCGAGACTTCTAGGGACGTGGAGGCGTTGTCCCACTCTCAATTGGCCAGCTCCTCAGCTGCCAGGGAAGGGAGTCTCAGGGCTGGAGGACGTCGCTCTGGAAAAGAAGGAAACAATCCCCCAGTGGGGACCCCTTCATGTAATGGACCTGTATCCAGTCGCACTATGGATACTCCTCTGGGGAGGGGGGGAAGGGGGCTTCTTGTCGTGGGTGACTCTATAGTCAGGAACATAGAGAGGGGGGTCTGTGACTGATGTGAGGACCGCATGGTGACTTGCCTGCCTGGTGCGAAGGTTGCGGATGTCACCTCTCATCTAGATAGGCTGGTAGAGAGTGCTGGGGAGGAGGTAGCGGTTGTGGTGCATGTTGGCACCAACGACGTGGGGAAATGTAGCCGGGCGGTCCTGGAGGCCAAATTTAGGTTGCTAGGTAGGAAGCTCAAATCCAGGACCCCAAAGGTAGTGTTCTCAGGGCCACACGCAGGGCCACACGCAGGGCCAGCTAGGCAGGGCCACACGCAGAGCCAGGTAGGCAGGCAGAGTTCAGGGGTCTCAATGCGTGGATGAGACACTGGTGTCAGGAGGAGGGGTTTAGGTTTGTTAAATTTCGCACAGCGAAATGGCTCCAACGGCGAGGGGGCGGGGCCTCCTCGCTCCGGTTCGTGAACGCGGTAGTAGGTCGGGGCGCGACTTACTGTCGAGCCCCTACCTCAGGAACACCAATGGTGGGCATCCCTTGCTAATCTCCTGCCTGACGCAACTGCCTCAATCAGCCTCACGGAAGGGCCAGCCTTGGCTTTATTTTCTGTTTTACCTGGGAGTTTAAGGGCAGGAACCCTTATGCAAGCCAACATTTCAATGGCCAAAGGTGAGTTCTGCTTGCATTCAACCTGTGGTTCTTGTGGAGTAAATCACTGATGTATAAGATCCTGCCATTCATAGTTCAGAGATATATTTGGCAAATGTATCACAATATCTTCCATCTGTTCCTGGGAGCTGCAAAAATGAATTTTCTAATCCCAAGTATCATTTGTATTGTTCAGTTCAGTCAACAGTATTTTAATTTCCTTGTATCGGATGTATGTGCTTTCTGGCTTAATTAGTTGGACCAAAAATTTCAGCTTTGCTTCCTGATGCATTGCTGGGTCGTAAAATTTAATATTCTTGCTATTGATGAAATGAAAGGCAAATTCCCTGTAGGTCCAGAGTAAATTGCCGTATTGCCAAGGAGGGTGTTGCTTCTTAACAATCTTTGTGCCTTGTAGAATTTCCTTTTCCATCCAAAAAATTGGAACATATGAAGCTGCCTTATACTAAGACTGCTGGTCCACGTTTATTACTGTTTACGCTGACTGGCAGCACCTCTCCAGGTCAATAGAATAGTGAAATTGACCAGACCCGACAGCAACTTCTCCTTTTGTCCATGTCACTTTCTTTTTCTTTTCAAGGGCTTTGTAAGTACTAATGTAATACAGTGAATATGCAGTTGAGCTATGCCTTCTGATTTCTAACTCTGAGAGGAGCTGCTGACCATGGAGAAGGGAAAATACGTAACGCACCACCTATGATGTCATGAGCATTATCCAAGAGCTGTCTGGGGCAATTGTATACTGCCCAACAATTGCAACCCTACTAGTAGGAGAGGTGAAGGCAGGCAGGGTGGGCCTCCTGCCCACGTAAAGACTTGAACTTGCCCCTTGCTCCAACCCACAACTGACCAGTCATGGACCACAACAGCACAGTCTCTCTCTTAGAACAAATAGGCTATTTCATGAAATAGACATGAAATAGTCTGTCAACTCTCCCAATCTGAACAAGTAGCAATCAATTTTATCCCTCCCACTTTGGAAACGAACATAGCCAGTTAAGTTACATTTGTTTTTATTAATGCTCGGAGACGCTCCAACACAAGTTTTCCTTCTTTAGTGTGCAGAGGTTTGAAATGTATGACAACGTTTGAAATCTCGCATGTGGCTCAGTGGGTAGGAGGTCTGGCGCACTGGTGGAGCTGCCGCCTTGTAATGCCTGGAGAGATCTGAGGACGCCAGCTCGGGACAACCGGAAGTATCCAAGAGCTGTTGACATGCCTCTGACGATCTACAGAAGCCCGGCTCGGTGAGAGCGAGGAAAAGCTATCCAATAACACTCTGAGTGAGAGGCAAAGTGCCATCAAGCCAAGCATGGAAGGCGAATGCCAGAGATAAGCCAGACCGTGAAGGTCACCATCTGGAATGAAGACATTCTATGAAAGGTTTGTATTGTAAAAAAACCCCTTCGGGGAGGGGTAGAATTGCCTGCCTATGTACACTGCCTTAAAGTCGGAGGAGAAATTTGATGACCAAGAAAGGTGGTATATAAAATACCGGGATGATGATGATGATGATAATGTGGTTTTTCAGCTTCAGCTCTGTGTTTTGAAAAGTTTATTGGAAGATAATGCCATGGAAGAAGGCAACACACTGAAGTGTTGTTATGATACATGCTTAGACTGACAAGTAATGTGCTTATGTTTGGAAAATGAAGAAAATCAGAGTACAGAGCACCCATTGGCTTAGATCAAAGGCCCACTTATCCAGCACCCTGTTTCTGCAGTGGCCAGCCAGTAACCTCTGGGAAGCAGACAAGTAGGAAAGACAATACTTCTCCCCATCATTGCACCTCTGCAACTGGTGTTCAGAGGCATACTGCTGCTGCGGAACCTGGGAGGTAGGGTATAGTCATCGTGACTAAGGATAGACCTGCTCTCCATGAATTTGTCCAATCCTCATTTAAAGCCATCCAAGCTAGTGGCCATCACCACATCTTGTGGCCACAAATTCCACAGACTAACTACGTGCTCCACAGACCATCCTAAATCTCCCACCAATCCATTTCATTAGATGACCTCTGGTTCTAGAGTTATGAGGGGGGGGGGAAATCACTTTCTCCACACTATGCATAATTTTGTCTGTCACCTTTAATCAACTTTTTTCCAAGCTAAAGAGCCCCAAACGCTGTAGCCCCGCAGAACCGTCATAGTCAGCAGAAAATAGCTGCAGCCTAACCTTGAGATTACACATACATGCACACTACCTGCTTACTTGGGTGAAAGCAGGTGGCATGCATGCGTAATCTCAGGGTTAGGCTGTGGCTATTTTCTGCGGACTACGGCAAGGCGATTTTGCCTCACCTGTCGCCCCTGTACCACACGTCCCTGCAGCAGTACAATAATAGCAGTCTTATAGTTGATCCCTTTCCTAATGTTCCTTAGTATGGAATTTGTCTTCTTCACAGCTACCACATACTGGGTAGCGTTTTCATTGCGCTATCCACCACAACCCCAAGGTCTCTTTCCTAATTAGTCACAGACAGCTTGGACCCCATCAATCTATATACAAAATTGGGATTTTTTTTGCCCCAGTGTACATCACTTTACACTTTTTAATAACAAAACAACCCTCCATATATAAAGAAATTCAAATTTTGGGGGGATAGGGGCTCGAAGTTTATTTATGAACTACCCACACCATCACATATTCTGAGTTGCACAAGAATGACTAAAATGTATTTCTGAAAATCCTAAAGTGACTCTCTAAGCATCCATTTCAAAGGATGAATAGGACAGCAAACACTGTATGACTCCCAGATTGCTTATACAGCAGCTCAAGGATTTTCAGAAATACAGTTTAGTCATTATTGTGTGATTCAGAAGATGTGATGGGGTGAATAGTTCATGAATTAACTTGAAACCCTTACCCCAAAAAAGTGTGGCTTTCTTCATATATGGAGGGATTGTTTTAATATCACAAATATCCTAAAATAGATGTTTTCTCATGGCTCAATCCTATGGACCATTTAAGACAGTGGATCTGCTTTCGTAAATGGCCCTATGACAGTGCAAACAACGCATCGCTATTGTGTGTGACAGAGCCACAAGCAGAAGTGGTTGGAGGCTCCATTAGTGCAACAGAACTACCCGGATGCTCTGCCGGCCCAGGTAAGGTGGTGGAGTGGGCAGTTTGTGAGAGGTTCGGGGTGGGGATTGGGCTGAACTAGGGACATGTCAAGGGGAGACTGGGGGTGGGTATTGGTGGCAGCTGTGGCACCGATATCCTATGCCCCTGGCCTGGACTCAATATGCTCCCTTGGAACTACTTGGATTTACACCAGGAAAAGCTGGCGAAGTTCCGAGTAGGCCCATTGGGGATTGGGCAGCAGTAGGTAAGTATAAAATATTTTTACTTACCTGTCCACTGCTGCCTGGTCCCGAGTTGGCCCGGAGAATGCAGCGGAGGCTGTGCCAGTGCCGCTACATGCTCTGGGCCGATCCAGGATAGGATTGGGCTGTTAACTTTGTGAAGATATTGGCTATTCAGTAAAAACAGCCAACATACAAAGCCCAACTATTGCTTATAGTCCTGAATTGCCCCTGAATTGCATCGTAGCTGAAGAATTCAGCTACAGGTCAGCAACGGGAAACCTTTTGGAGCAAATTTAAATCCTGTATGCTGCTGCAAATCTAAATCCTGTATGGTGCTGCTTGTCCTCCAAATTTCTAATATACAGGTGAACAAAGAGTATGAAAGGAGTGGTGACAGTGGCAGTGGTACACTGCAGCAGGACAAATGGAAAAGTGCAGATTTAGATTTTTAGCGAAATGGGGATTACGGGTAAAGAAGCCATATTAAAAAGAAGAAATTCCAGCCGAAATAAAAACAATGTCCGATTCTATCCGAGTTTATCCAAAACATTAGAGTCAACCCGCATAGACAGAAAATCATTAAAATCCACAGCTGGGCAAACCTGAGCCCAACGTTTCGTTTCCTAATGTGGAAACATCCTCTAGGGTAATCCAAAAGATTGGTAGGTGGTGAACTCCAAGCGCAGCGCTTTGCTCTTAAAACTTCAAAATTGCGCGGGAAAACCGCAATCAGCGAAACGGAACTGTTCCGGATGTCATCAATTGGTAAAAAACCGGTCCTGCAAGTAAGCACTAAGCAAGCTGATATCCAAGTCCTGCAGTCAGGCTAAAAATTGAGAAGATCTTACTGTCCCCCTACATTTCAACTGTCTGTTTAGTCTCTGTGTCCTCCATTGAATTCTGCGATCCTTTGATACTGATGCACTGTCATCCCGATTCCTGTCTCTGTATGCTTGGAAACCAAATCCTGTTCACAAAACTCAAATCCTGTTGCCTGTTCATCAGCAAATGAGCAGGTTTTTTTTACTAATCTCAATTGCCTCCAGATTTTTGAGTACACTCACTCTACTTTCAGTTCTTAAGGTGCTTGTTTCCTTAAATTGAATAGCATGACCTGTGCTAAGGGCATGCTCTGCAACTGAGGGTAACTCAGGATGTTCCAACCTTACAGACCTTTCATGTTCCTTAACTCTGGTATTGATAGATCTCTGAGTCAAACCAATATATTCTTTTCCACAGGCACAGGGGATTCTGTAAATTCTGGGTTTGGAGAGAGGAGGTCTTTTATCCTTGGGGTTGTTCAATAGTTGTTCAATTTTATTAGTTGGTTTAAAAATTGTTCTAATATTTCCTTGTCTAAGCATATTTTGAATCAGCACCCCAAATATATCCAAGAATAGGTCCCACGTTTAAGAAAGCAAAATGTGCACAGGCCTGTGAAATCAGTGACTCAAAGCATAACCCTATGCATATATACCCATTATTGGGTTTTACCGCACTTATTACATCCTCCATGTCAGGAGCCAATGCCTTTCTTATTTGTTTATATATGTGTTTGAATTCATGATTGATGCTTGCTGTTTCTACCGCATCCTCATCTCTTCAAGGCTTTAGAAAACTGTGGATGCTAAGGCTGCCTGCATCCTAATAAAATAGTAGCCAAATGGTCCCACAGGGCATGGGATCCTTGACTTCTTCATCTCATGGAAGGCTTAGCAAATCTGCTGCCTCTGAATGGTCACCTTCTGTTTTAGGAAGAAGGGATGGAGAACACTTAACCATTACTATGGGCCTAGAACATCACATTGCTGTTCTGTCTCCAAATTGCTGAGAGAAGTAAAACATTCCCTCATCAGGAAGGTGATTAAAGATGTAAGCAGAAATTCAGTACTTGAGCAATGAGGATTCTGTAAACTTTCTTTTCACTCAGGGATTCTAGATTCTGGCATATTGCAGCTCATCATCAAGAGCTACAGAACTCTTTGTCATGCATCTTGCATGAATATGTAAAATGTTTCCTCATGAGCCTGAGTAATGTGTACCCTATAGCCGGAGAAACCTACACAGTAGAACCTGTAATTAGTCCTGATGTTCATGATGATTGGCAAACGTTTTGAGCCAATAGCCATGTGCATACTGTGGAGGCCATTTTCCCTTCCTGGTTGCTATTTCCTCAGTTGAGAGAGAGTAACTGCATGAGTGCATTCCAAGCTTACCAGGCTGCTTACAGTCCAGTCCAGGCAAGGGCAAAGCCCCAGCTGGATTTAGGCCAAGGGTAACATCATTATTTCATGTCTGTCCCATCATTTCTCTACTGCTGCTTTCCCTACATCCTGAATTGGACAGGAAGGGCTTTACTAAACCTAGATCTCAAGAAAGCACTACTCCTTCACATGGTTCAAAGTCAAAGTAGGTCGTTCAGTTAAATATAGAGATGGGCAAACTCCCCATGGTCCGATTCAGAATTGGACCTGATGACCTAAGCTTTTTTTTTTTTCCATTAAAAAGTTCAGTTTCAAAATTGTGATCTTGTTGGGAGTACAAGGTCCACATAGTATTCCTATGAGTTCCCCCCTACAGGGAATAAAGCGGGATAACAATAACAATAATATGAGCCTTCAATCCTCCACAAGACCCCCTAAATGCCCCCAACTGACCATTTCCCACTTACCTGGTGGCAATAGTGGCATCATGGAGGTCTTATTGGAGACTTCTGTGGGAGGGCTCCCTCCTCCCTGCCTGGCTCCTTGAACCATGCAGTGGCAGCATCCCAGGTACCAGGAAGGAGGAAGGGAGGTACACCAGCTCCGATTATTATCAAAAACAGATTAGGTCTTATGGAATAAGTGGTGCCTCATGAGTAATGCAGCAGGACAAGTTTGTATTCTAAGATATGTCATTATAAATGTCCATGACATCATCGCTTAAACCTACTCATCTTTTCATTGCCTATTGTAGCATTTCTAAGGGTATGCCATTCTCCTCTCACTCTTCAGGCAGGTGGATAATGGAAAACATTTTAAAAAATGCTTAAGAAATTGGCAATTGCATGCCCACAACGGTCTGAGCCATTCCATGAGACCTACTAACACTTCCATTGGTTAATTCCATGGAAGGCCTCTACAGGGAAAATACCATCACTAGTGACCCAATCCTATTCTTACCGGCTGACATCTGACCTAGCCCCTCTTCCACTGGCGCTGCTGTAAATGAGCTGTGGTGAAGGAGGGTTCCACCAGGAGACAGTCTAGGGCACCATCTCAATGCCTCAGAGACCTCCAAACTCACTGATATTGAGAACCATGCAATAACCATATTTTTATTTTTATTTATTCATCACAGTCCACCTTGCAGTGGCTGGTATTTTCCAAATATCGAGTCCTTCTCAAGGCTCTAGAATTACTTACTTACTTACTTACTTACTTACTTACTTACTTACTTACTTACTTACAATATTTAGAGGTGATTATTATTACACTGGACAACACAAAATTGACCCTGAAATGGAAAGGGCTAAATCTTTACTAATTTGGACATGATGAAAATGAAAATGACAATAAAATCTGTCGATTGGCTCTAGTTTAGGAGAAGCAGTCCACATTGCTTACATAGGTGTTGTAAGTGCCGTTGGGCATTTACCAGTACATGTGTATGGAGCTATCTATTGTGGATCTCTCACAAACTGTAGCTAATTTTGCATTTTCATTGTCATATTCGTGTTCAGCACCTCAAAATCTATAAGAAATGACTAACTTAATCTTGGGGGGCATGACCTTTGTTAATATTTGTTGTCCAATGATGTTGTTGTTACCGTCGTCTTCATATTTTAATACAGCATTGATTTGAACATGAGGCCAAGCAATCACAAAGACTTCTTCATTTGGCATTTCATGTGCCCAGCATCTTCTGGGTCACATCACCTCATGTACAATATTAACCTGCTAGGAATCCATGACTAGAGAAGCGCGGGAGGGCACCACACGAGTGTGCTAACACTGCATTGCACAAACTCCAGGTATACAGAATGTCACATTGCTGAGGTCCTGTGTCATGTTCAGTCAGCCCTAAGATAATCATGCGGACCTCTCCATTATCAAAGAATGGACTGAGCAAGTGACATCCCTTTCAGCCTGACTATATCTGATCGTAGGCAGGCTCAGCCTTGTAACAAAATTGCTCAACAATGCAGGAGAAATATTTGTTGTTGTATCGCTTTTATATACCAGTTGATATCGCAGCAAATTATTTGTCGTTGATGGATATATGTATTTTCAAGATGATTTTAGGGAAGAAGGATCACCACCTTAAAGGTTAATGACAGGGTGGTCTTTAGCAGTGATCTCATCTGGTGTTTGGCCTTGCAGGCATTGTAAGAAAATTGTGCCAAAATCAGAAGTTCTCCAGTAGAGGCAATGAAATCAGCGCAGCATAATACACATCTAAACATTTCTCTCTCTCTCTCTCTCTCTCTCTCTCTCTCTCACACACACACACACACACACACACACACACACACACACACACACACACACACACACACACTGTATATATCAAACATTTCTTTCATCTACAAAGCTTCATAAAGGATTGTATAATAAATCTATCAAGTCAGAATGTAAGTCAGTGTTTCAGACATTTTGAGCTTCAGAGACCCTTTCCTCATCAATGTCTGCATGAAGCCCTGTGCATTATACAGAAAGTATTTCAGGGTCCTTCTTGGGATTCACAATTGCTCTCCAGGAAATGACAATGCATTCTGAAAAAACAACCAAAACTCATGTGTTACAGGAAGAAGGTTGTATGGGTAAATTAGCCATGTATAAGAAGTACAAAATACAAAGAACTCCAAAAACCACATAAAACGTTTTTTTCAAAGAAGCCACTAATAAAAGCAGACAATGAAAAAATTAAAAACGAAAGTCCAGGAAGTCCGGTATTTATATACAGACCAACATTTCATGAAACTCATGTGTGTTTCCTCTTTCCAGGGTAATATCAGCATGGCCACACAATGTGCTGCAGGGAAACTGGTCCGCCTGTAATGACCTTCATGAGAAATATTAGACAAGCTTCCAGGAATCATGAGATTCTGGCCTAGAACATAGTTATGAATGGGAACTACTGATCTATTTGATTCGTCATTCCAGGAATGTATAAGATAACTTAGCTCTTTAGCAATCTGGCTTTTGCAAGAACAAACACATGGGCTGCTGCTTAGGTTCCACTCAGAGTTTCCAACAACTTCACTAACAGCCCAGTCCTAACTAGGAATAAAGATGCCAGGAATTGAACCTGGGGCCTTCTGCACTCAAAGCATGTGTTGTGTTCTACCAATAAGCCAGAGCCCCTCTCACGTAGTAGGCATCTCCAGGTGAAGCTGGGAAGGACTTCTGTTTGTAACCCTGGTGAGTCACTGCCTGTCAGTGTAGAGAATACTCATTTGTCATCTGTTCCACAACAGAATGTTTACCAATCTTTAACAGCTAGACTCATTTAGGACTAGCAGCAGATCCTTCTGGTCAAGGAGTATATTTTCCAACAGTTTTGAGCTCCAGTGCCCTTTGTTACAAATGCATCAGCATATTGCAGAGATTAGCTTTGGAATAACATTTTCCTATGCCAGAACTATAATGAATGAAGGATCTGAGTGCTTGTGGTCCTGGATAACATCTGCTGAATGCTATGCTGTCTCAAGTAAGCATCCTAGGGCCCAATCCTATCCAATTTTCCAGCATCAATGTAGATGCAACGCAGCCTAAGGGAACAAACGTTCTCTTACCTTGAGGATGCCTCCGTGACTGCCCCTCCCCACAGCAGGATGTAGCGCATGTTCTGTTGGCATGGCTGCATTGGCACTGGAAAGTTGGGTAGGATTGGGCTCTTAAGTACTGGGAGCTTGGTAGCAAACTAAGGCAAGGAAAATGTTTTAAGCAACTTGTAGCACAATCCTAACCAAAGCCCCACACTGGGATGCAACGGCGCCAAGGCAGGCTCCACTGTATCGAGCGCAGGGCTGGAGGCTGCTGGAGGCCTCCTTGACGTAAGGGGACTTGTCCCCTTACCCAGTGTTGAGCCCCAGCAGCCTCTATGGGGCTACTTGGATGTGTGCCAGCTAAATGGATGGCGCAAATCCGGGCAGCTCCTTGTTGGGCTTTCAAGCCTGGAAAGGGGGATAGAATTCAGCAGAGGCTTCTTCCACCAAGCCCGCCCCCTCCCAGGCCTGATCTGCCCTCCTCCCCGCCCCCTGCCTTGGAGCGCCCTCTCCCCTCTCTGTTCCACCCTCCCCCCGCCCCTCCGCAGCCCAGCGGGAGCCTACCTGCTCTGGCAGGGGCTCCGATGGAATCTGGTACCAGCAGACTAGTGCAGACTTTTTTGACAGCGCCACGAGCCTCTATGCTGCCTCAACATGCCTTATGGCACATTTGCAACAGCGCACATGCTCATTCTGCTGGCAGAAGCGGACATAGAATTGGGCAGCCCATGATTCCAAAACAGCACAGGTTTGGGGAGGATTTGCTTTTGTTTTTACATTTCATGACTTGAATTCAACAGTGATTTATCAGTATTTCCCCTCACCCTTTAGGGTTTTGGTATAGAAGTCTCTACGCTCGTAAAGTCTCAACAGAATGATGAAGTATTAGTAATTTGAAGGAATGGTTGTAACATTGCAGATGTAAGACGTATTTATTTTAATAGGCTTGGCCTGAAAGAAAGTGGGTTCATTTATTGAATACGGAAAGCAGTTGGCTGGCAGTGTCCATAATAGGCTCAAGCAACTTAAAATTCTTGGAGAGCAAGGCAACCAGTATAAACAGATCTAAACCAATTATTTAAAGACTTGCATGTGCTTTGTCCATGTGGGGCAGTTAAATGGATGATTTCTCAACGAAGGCTAGCCAGACATTCAGTTTTCCTGATCGCCTTATCCCTCTTTTCCACACGTGTCTGGAGCTAACAATGACTAGCTATTAGGGAATAGCTGATCTGTAGTGATTAGACAATTCACAGTTGGTTTGCAAATCAATACCATGGCCAGCAAGCGTGTCAGATGCAGTTGCTCTCAGCAGCGCAAACTTGACTGGGTAAGCTGAGAAGACAAATCGTTTATGAAGATTAAACTGGGTAACAGAATAGGTGACCAGCTCCTCATTCCTGAGAAAACCATACGAACAAAAGCAAAATGAAAAATCCCATAGTGGGCCTTCATTCCTTTAAAACAGTGTGCTTTTTTTTTCTCCTGCAGCCATAAATATCCTGGGTTATTTTATTATCCCTGCAAGAGGCACTTTTTCAATTGGTGCTCCTCTTTTATTTAGCAGGGGGAGAGCAACTGGCTGCTCCCTTTTCACCCCAGCACAGTGTCTTTTCTGGTGGCTGTTTGCTGGTGGTGTTCTGCATCTTTTTTAGATTGTGAGCCCTTTTGGGACAGGGAGCCATTTAATCATTTGATTTTGTCTGTAAATCACTTTGTGAACTTTTTGTTGAAAAGCGGTATATAAATACTGTTGTTAATAATAATAATAATAATAATAATAATAATAATAATAATAATAATAATAGTCACAGTTAATGTTTGGCATAAGCAATAGATGGAAGAACAAAATTCATAATGGGAAAAACAAAGCTAGGGTGGATATTCTGTTACTCTTGACTGCGAAGCAAATAGATTTGCCCCAAACTTGGTTTAATATGCAGTGATAAAGTGATTTTAATATCACCTCAGTGTTCCATAGTAAACAACAGGTCCACAACAATCTCAACAGCAAAAATCATTCAATGTGAATAGAATACACATGCTCCAATCTGTTGTACTGGCAGAAGTGAGAGGATGCTGGTGGAAGTGACATTCCACTGCCTAGTGCAACGAGGCTGCTAACGCAATGGCTGGTGGCCATGTGCACAGGCTGGTGGAGAGGTCACTGTCCACTAGTGCCGGTGAGTTGGTGGGGGGGGGGCAGTGGACAGAACAGGGCAGGGAGGGGGAAGAATTAGGAGTGTCATGGCGTGTTAGGGGAGAGTCAGAGGTGGAATGGGGTGGGAGGGGCTGTTACTAGCTGCACTCAGGTACGCCAGTATCCATTGCTGGGGCTTACACCGGGGGAAGGGGATGAATGTCCCTTTCCCCTGAGGTGAGCCCCGGCCCTGCTGGCGCGGGCCATATCCTGCATAGGATGCAGCAGCCAGCCATTTAGGCAGGATTGGGCTGCCCGTTACTACAGACAGTTGCCCTAGAAACAGAGCCACCCGGAAGAGTCTCCCGACAGCCGGAAGTGACATAACAAGAAGTGAAGACCATAGGAGTCAGTGTGCCATGAGAAGAAAAACATTAAAAATCTCTGCTCCATATGTTATAGTAGGTAGTAAGTGCCAGAAATTGACTACTGTATTTGAAAGCTGAACATTCAGGAGAGGGGCCTGGAATTTTGCTGGCGATATCACTGGCTGGTCCCCACAGACCCCTTTCTGGCTACAGGTATGGGGATTGTGCCTGATCTAATTTATACCATCTACTGATGCTTCAGAGCCAATTCAGGGACAAAAGATGGGATAATTTACTTGTTCGCTTTTCAAGAACATTATCCTGGAGTTATGATCTGGGAGTGGGACAGAATAGCAGGGTGGATTTTGTTTTTCTTCTTGATCAGAAATGCTTCTGCTCTTCCAGATCAACTGTTTTGCATTCTACATTCCCACCCTAGCCCCAAGGGAAACCCAGGAAAGCAATTCACTGTGAAAGTGAACTGACATTCTTGTTTGAACTGTAAAGCTTTTGTGTTTGAGTGGATTCATGCAGTGATTGGAGAGTTCTCTTTGCATTTCGACTGGTGAACAGCCTGCTCCTTTTTTTGCAGGTTTATGCAGAAATACAGTAAATTTTCACTGAGTTGAATGAGACTTACTCTACACCTTTCAAGTATGCATGCATAGAAGTGCAATGTTTGGGTTTTTGAGGCTACAATCCTATGCATACTTACCTGGGAGTAAGCTTCATTGATCTCAGTGAGGGCTTACTTCTGAGTAGACATGCATAAGATTGCACTACCACTATGGTTATTGTTATTGTCCCTGAACTTTCTGAATTGGCTGGGTAAAAAATAATCTTGGGAAATAAATTTCAATTCCACAAAAAGACCAATCCTATCCCCAGCCATGCTATAGGTGCAACCATCTTTCCTTGTCACTGTAACCAGCCTTTGCTGACAGGCATCCCACTGGCCCTCTGTTTATTCTTACACTTCCCCGCATTATGGAAACTATTAAATTATGGCTAGAAAATATGGCAGTCGTAGTCACTCATTGCAACATCAGCACCTTAAGACCTCCAAGGCTCCTTCTGCTTTCCAGGAAGCCTTCAAACTCTTTCTCTGTTCTTCCTCCCCACCCACACCCACCCCGGTCTTGTGGTGCACACATTGTACTCAGACTGCAATCCTGCAGTCCTGCAAGCTGCAATCCTATGCACACTTGAGTAAGCCCCATTGAATTCAGTGGGACTTACTTCTGAGTAGACATGCATAGGTTTGGGCTGTCTGTCACCTAATAATGTGGCACCCTGCATGTGAGTGCGAGCTGATGGATGGCCAAGATGACCATCAAAATAGCCAAGCAAAATTATTATTATTATTATTATTATTATTATTATTATTATTATTATTAACAGTAATTATATACCGCTTTTCAACAAAATGTTCACAAAGTGGTTTACAGACAAAATCAAATGATGAAATGGCTCCCTGTCCCAAAAGGGCTCACAGTCTAAAAAAGATGCAGAACACCACCAGCAACAGCCACCATAAAAGACATTGTGCTGGGGTGAAAGGGAGGCAGTTGCTCTCCCCCTGCTAAATAAAAGAGGAGCACCCATTGAAAAAGTGCCTCTTACCCAGTTAGCAGGGGTTTAAATGGCCAAGATAATTTGCTGGATTGATTGCCCATTAACTGACATCCCTAACTAGTGATCAAGCTATGCCAAAACTAAAGGGAGACTTTGAAAAACAGAACAGCCAGATTATAGCAATATTTCTGAAGTGAGAGAAAACCTGGCACAGGCCTCCCCCCCCCCCCCATCTACACATACACACTTCCCTGTGTTCAGTGCCAGCATAATTTGGATCCTGATGCTAGCTAGCAAAGATTTATTTCATACAAGTGAAGTGCTTAGCCAGATAAATGTCCTCCTGAGAGATTTGGGTATGTGTTTAATTAATACTCGGGACTCACAATATTAACAAATAGCTGTGGTTCTTGTCATTTTCATACTCTGGCTTACCAAATGCCATTTCAGCTTTATGAGTTTTAGCCTGGAGTTTAACCTATCATTGGTTTTAAACAATCTAAATAGAAGCCTGACATGGTTAAAGAAAACAAAGACTCTTAACATTAAAACAACCCTTTGTTTCCAGCCTTCAACATGTGACATCAGCAACACCTTGGTTATGTCTCCTGAGCTTTAGAAAAATCTCAGTTAGTGGGTAAGACTCTCTCATTGTAACTGGTAGAGAAATACCAACCAATGAAGTGTGAATCAGTGAATCAGTCTCGGTGATTGTACTTGTGAATGTATAAGAATTTCCTAATTTTGGGTCCGATCTGTTTATACCAAACAATTTCTAAAATTATTTATTTAGTTATCATTTAGAATAGTTCTATCCTGCCTTTCTCCCCAAAGGGACCCAAGGCAGCTTACAACAAAAAGAAAATACAAAAAATACAGATAGATAATTACTTTTTAAATAAAAAACAGTTTAATAAAAACATCTAAAAATTGATTAAAAATTACATTTAAAACAAGATCATAAAAACAGCGCACCCCATCCGTACCAGCAAGATGTTAAAAAGGCAAAGGCTCAGAAGGCTTCTTTGAACAAGAAGGTTTTTAGGCCTCGCCGGAAAGTATCCAAGGAAGGAGCAGTTCGTAAATCAAAGGGGAGGGAATTCCATAAGGTTGGTGCCACTACTGAGAAGGCCCTATTTCTAGCCGCCGCCCCTCGCACCTCCCTGGGTGACGGCACCCGCAAAAGGGCCTTATCTGATGATCTAAGGAGACAAGCCGGACTATATAGAAGTAGGCGGTCTCTCAAAGGGCTTTAAAGGTCAAAACCAGCACTTTGAATTGGGCCCGAAAACGAATCGGCAGTCAGTGCAGCCGTTGGAGGAGCGGCCCGACAGAGTCGAACCGCCTACCTCCAGTGACTACACGGGCCGCCGCATTCTGCACTAATTGCAGTTTCCGAACCACCTTCAAGGGCAGCCCCACGTAGAGTGTGTTACAATAATCTAGTCGCGATGTCACCGTGGCATGGATCACCATGGTCAGGTCTGTGCGATCCAAGTACGGTCACAGCTGGCGCACCTGCCGAAGCTGGGCAAAGGCCCCCCTGGCCACAGCCGCCACCTGGGAATCCAGGAGTACCTGCAGATCCAGACGGACCCCCAAGCTGCAGACCTGCTCCTTCAGAGGGAGTGCAACCCCATTCAGAGCAGGACGATACTCTGGCACCTGCATCGTGGATTTCCGGACCAGGAGAACCTCTGTCTTGTCCGGGTTTAGTTTCAGCTTTTCAAATATGCTTTTGGGACTTACTTCTTAGGGCCTAATTAATTACTACATTACCCAAATGTATGTAACGGTGTCCCCATGCCCCTTTTCTTACAGGAAAACTGCTGGGGGGGGGATAAGCTACTGGACGGGGGCAGTTGAAGCAAAGCAAAAATAGGGAAGGAAAAGATTAAGTATCCCCTCCCCATCCTATTTCTCTGCCTCTAACAGCCACTTCCCCAAGTGGCTTTTCCTGCTAAAAAGGAAAGGCTGTTAGAACACTACTACTGTATGCTTTTGTGTGTAATACGTAGTTAGGTACTGATTGAATAACCAGCTGATCTGATAAACATTTACTACATGTATTTCTGACCCCTCTAAGTATCCAGACAGCGCAATCCTATTCAACTTACACCACTGGTGTAACCAGCGGTGCAGCGAGAATGGGAGGCCCCAGAACGGAAAGGGGATTCAAATCCCCCTTGAATCCCCCTTTGGATTTGAATCCCCTTTCCGTTCTGGGGCCTCCCGTTCTTGCTGCACCGCTGGTTACACCGTTGGTGTAAGTTGGATAGGATTGTGCTGTGCATTTGTCTTTATATTGAATGTGACAAGTATTTGCAACAAGTGAAAGGCTCCACAATACTCTAAACCAGTGTTTCTCAATGTGTGCTCCTTGGAGCCCCGGGACTCCTCGAGACCATTGTTTGGAGTGAAAAGGGCTCCGGAGACCAAAACATTTGAGAACCGCTGTACTAAACAATACCGTGAGAAGGGAGGAAAAAGGAGATCTGAGATTTGCCTACTATTTGCTTGCCAAAAAAAAAAAAAAGAAGTTAAATTGGTAATCTCTTAATTCACTTATTTCAGCATTTCCTATGTGGTGAATTTAGGGTGTTAGAAGAACATGTAGTGGATATGAGTTTCCAGGCGAATGGTTTAAGGCTTAAGCAACACTTGGAACATTTTTTTAAATATATAAAATTGAATTTGAAATTTGGCACATGTTGAAATTGTGCAAAATGGCTTGGGAAAGGAATAGCTGTTTAATAAATGACAATTGCTTAGGCTATTTTAGCATACCAAAGTTCCACAAGCCAAACTGCAGTGGTGTTCCAGCTCAGGTAGGTCCCCCACCCATTGCAGATAGGAAAGAAAGAGTCCTAAAGCAGAATGCGAAGCATCACGGGTGATGAGTAATACTGTACTGTGGGGATGTCCTCAATTTATTTATTGGGACCCATCCCAAGCTGTTATTGACTGATTACAACAACAAAACATCCATAAGTTAAAGCACTTTTGCTTTGTCTTCTGTTCACTAAATGGCCCTTCATCTAAACCTATGACACCTAGCACAACAAATTAAATTTCAGTTTTATTTCTTACTTCCTTGGATCAGGGGAAAGAAAGCTGAATGGCAGACTCAGTTTCCAGCCCAAAGCATTTGTGTGTCTCACTCCTGCTTTGTAATATCCTTTTGCTTCAGGGGACTTTGATTATCATACAAATATGTAACATAAAAGGAAACCATTTGTGGAAAATGCTCAAAAGCTAATTGATGATGCAAACTCTATGGCTTCCCAAGAGGCCAGAATATATCTGTAATTCAAGCTTTGCCAGGCATCGTATGGCATTTGCATATCCCTATGCCTGAAATAACCATTTGTATCAAAAACCATATGAACATTTTGGATGTATCCCTTACCATGCTATATTCAATTTATAAGTTATAATGTATGTTACACTATATAGTATACTTTATAATGGTCTCATTTTTCCTTTTCTAGTCGATGCCAGAGAATGAAGTCATTTCCCCCCCATTACCTACTTACACCTGGGTATGTGTTATGAAACCCCAGTTTGTGTCCCTTTTAATAGGCACACCAGAGCTCTAAAATGTGCATTGGCACATAGATGAAAAATGTTCACTGATCCTGATGGCTTAGAGTTCCAGTAAGAACTACTCTGTGTGTTTTTGTTTTGAGATGCTTACAGCCCAATCCTCCCTAACTTTGCGCCGAGGGATCCAGCGAGGCTGGCGCAGGCAGTGCTGGATCCCAAGCGCAAAACAGAAACCGGGAGGTCACCTGGTGGGAAGGGAACTTTTGTTCCCTTACCCAGCTCCTGCTATGGGTTTCTACTGATATGTGTCAGCTATTGCTGGCTCAAATCCAGGAGACTCATGTAAGGAAAACTGACCAGGGAAGGGAGGGTAGGATTCAGCATGTGCCACTGTTGCCGATCCCACCCCCCTCCCTGGTCCGGTCTGCCCTGCCCCATCCCGCCTTCATGCTGAGCAGTGCAACACTCACCCTCCTGGGTTGTGTGCTGGCTGGATCTGGCACGCAGAGGCCGGTGTAGGCCTCTGTGATGGCCTGGAGCCAGCACAACTGCCTTACGGTAGCTTTTGCAATGGCTCTGGACCAGCGCAGGATGCACTACGCCGGTCCAGGGGTGGGTAGGATTGTGCCCTTAATTTGACAGCACATAACATGAGCACCTTTCAAGGAGGAAGTCATGTTGCCCTCTGCTCCCACCACCACCACCATACCGAGCAAAAATCCTCCCTCGCCTGGAAGCCTTTATAGTCCTCCCTGGTTGAGGGAGCCAATGGCTAGCCTGGGTGGATGGAATTATTCCAAAGTTTAGGAACACATCACTGCCTAGGAAACTCTCCAGTTCAAAGCCCTGGTGGCTCACCACATAGGACAGTAGGACGCAGAACTGTGGGTTCCTAGTTTCAGCCCTGGTGATTCCTGACAGGATACTGCCATCGTCCTTGTGTCATTGCCATTTCAACTGTGCAAACGAAAGAGGTTCTGAGGAGGAGCAGTTTCCAGGAACAAGCATGGCATGGGGAAGGAAGTGCTTTCCCTACTCCAAATCCATAAAATATTACTATGTTGCACTCCCTCCAATAATGTCTGCCCTGCATGTATAGCCCTAGTACCATAAGGCAAATGGTCTGTCAAAACATTCCAGGTGCCAGCAGGGGAAAAGTTCTGGCCAGACATCAGTGGAATCAGCATGGTGCTGCATGGCTGGCACAACTCTGCATTTCACCTCAAATTATGCATTTGGAAAAATCGTGTGGCATTGCTACAAAAAACCAGAGGACCAAACTCTTCAGTGCTTGGAGCCTGCTATTCTGCTCTAGATTACACTTGATTGACTTCAGTGTAATTGCACTTTGGAAACTGAGGTTTTGATCTGAGGCCTGCACTAACATCCTTTTAAAATCTTTGCCTTGGTACAATTTTATACTATGTCAGTAATCTCTATAATATAATAATATATATAATGTAATAATATATATAATGTAATATATATAATGAGAGAGAGAGAGAGAGAGAGAGAGAGAGAGAGAGAGAGAGAGAGAGAGAGAGAGAGAGAGAGAGAGAGAGATATCTGCTGTGTTGCATGGTCCTCTTGCCAAAGCTTGTTCCTCTGTAGCTTTTATATTCCTGGGCAGGAAATCTCCTGTCTGCCAGTGCTGCGGTTTTTCTGATATGTGCATGAATCACTGAAGAGACACATTGGTTTGATATATTGAGGATATCACAGTCAGATCGTATGTTGTCAATTTGGGGTGTGTGCTTGTCTGCAAATGTGACCAACAGCACTGAAGGATTTTCCTCCGTTCAGTTATTCATCCAAAATCTACATTACACTATTTTGTACTTTCTTTGTAAGCATGGAAAAGTAGTTAAAATAAATCCAGGTATTTTGAGTTCTGCTGCAGCTGGAATAGGATACTAACTTTAGCTTGATTAGTTTCAGTGGAGGCCATAGCTTGAATTTCACTGAGCATTGGTAAAGTATTTTGACCTTGGTTCCATCAAAGCAGAAGTTTTGAACACTCAAGAAAATTGCAGTTCACAAGCCGGTGTATTCACATTTAAACCTCCTTACAGTGGCATTGGCATTCACATCTTTTGTATCCTTGCCAGGCCATCCAGGGGTGGCATCTGAGGTTAACCAGGTCGAGCACTTGCCAAAGACTCACACTCATCTTAGGGCCCACCAGACCAGGTTGACCCCTAAGCAATAGCGTCACCAGACGCGCGTCACCCTAGGGCTGGGGGGGTGCGCGTCACCCCCCGCCCTAGGGTGACCCCCCCAGCCGAACTCGAGGCTGGGGAGCCGGCCTCGGAGCGTCCGGCCCCGCCGGCACTTCAGGGCCTTCTGAAGGCCCGATGGTTCAAAACGTAAAGTTTTATGTTTTTTGCGCATGCGCAGTACATTTTCTGAGGGCAAAGGGCTGCCACAGAGGTGACGCGTGGGGGTACGCGCGCGTCACCCCCTGGCGGTCCGCCCCCCCGCCAGGCTCCAACGACGCCACTGCCCCTAAGTACCAGTGGCAGTGGTAGTGCCCAATACAACAGAACGGAGTGAGTGGGGATGCTCTAGGAAGCCCAGTGCAAGGCCTTGGGCCCCAGCAACCTGGGGCCAGCACTGAGGCTGACCCATGATAACATTTGAGTAATCAGGACTCAAGTCTTACTAAGTATGCCCAAGCAGACCAGCCACAGGCGGAATGCGCATTGGACTTATGACTGCTTTATGGCAGTCATAAAGCCGCTGTCGATGATGAGCACGTCTGGGCAGCTGGGAGGAAGGCCAGAGCGGCTTTCAGTGTGTCGGTGAACAGCCAAAGATCTGCCAACCAAGCTAGGTCGGCGGGGGAGGCGGGACAGTGCAGGGGGAGGACAGGGGCATGGCGGAATGGGGAAGGTGTGGTGACGAGGCAGGGAGGAGGACGGATTGTGCCCGGGAGGGTTCAGCAGCAGCGGCTCCTGCTGAATCCTAACCGCCTTCCCGAGCCCGATCCACCTTCACAGGTCAAATGCTATAGAGCTGGCGCAGGTCTAAGGTAGGACAGTGTACTAATGGTGTTACAAGTGTACAGAGTGAGTGAAAAAACATAGTAATTAGCCCACATGAGCATAGTTCATAAAGCTAAGCTAAAGTAATTTATTCAGATAGTTTCAAAAGTTTCCATGTTCAACGTTGCTGGCACATCCACAGTCTTCTGAGCTGGCTAGAGACCCTCTGGAGGTATTAACTAATGGTCCACACCTATCCAGGCTTTACAGTGGTGGATCATGTGGCCTGCCATCGTAAGGCCCGGTATTTGTTACTCAGTGGAGCGGACAGCACTTAAACAGAATGCTGACCCCTTGCTATAAGTGAGCACACTTTTTATACATTTCCAAAGCAGAACATCACATGCCTACAAGATACATACAGGGTTGGGAGGGCACGTGATTACAGATTTACATTTCTTAGGGACAATGAGGCAAGGTGGGTGTACAATAGATTCTGATGAGGTCCCAGCAGGTCTTGTGGAACTTACTTGAGTTAGCCCAAGGGGGTTCCTGACTCCAGGAGCCACCTAATGAGCGTGACATTCCGGAGGGGAGGGAATGGTGCCCTTGTTAATGCAAGAGTCAGGGCCACTCAGAGGAATTTACCAGGGGGTACAAAGTTTCTTTTGGGCCCCTTCCCTTCATGTGAATTTGGCTCCTGGGCCCCCCTTTTTTGCTCCTGGGCCCCCTTTTGACCCTTGTTTTGGCCCTGGGCCCGTGTACAATTTACCCCCTTAACCCCCCTCTCAGAGGCCCTGGCGAGAGTTCTCCCCATGCTAATGGGCAAACAAACATGATGAAAACAATTTCTAAAATTTCTGCATCAGTGGAATACCCAGGTCATGGTGCTACCGAAGCTGGCCACGTATAAAAAGATTAATAATTCTTATTTTGCCTACTTGTTCTATTTGAAATAAATAGTGTGTTTGTCTTCAGAGATTCCTTTGGGGTCAAACTGCCCTTCGGAGAGTTTTAGCTGGCCTCAGAACATGGAGGTTCCATAAACAAAGAAATGTGCAGAAGAAATGTGGCAGAAGGCAGATGGTATACAGAAGAGGATTTAAACATTTAAAAAGTAGAAAAGAGGTCACAATGGGTAACAATATCCTCCAAGATATTTTTGGCATGCCTGAATTTGTCCTGATTGTTTCTGAATATTTGTTTCTGAATATATATTTCCTATGTAAGATTCCCTAGTTTTGTTTTGATTATTCAAAAGTTCTGGCTTTGACCAACATAAGCCTAAACTACTTGATTTGCTACTTGGATGGTAATCTTTCTTTAGGTTAATGGATTGTGGTGTTAAATAAGGAGAGTTGCATAAACTTCATGTTAATTCAGCTCCTGTTTCTGTGGACTATGTATTGTTAGCTAAGCCTATTTGGATTTACTATGTGATACAGTGGTGCCTGAGTGCGGGTGTACACTACCATTGTGAAGGCTTGGCCTACTTCAGTTCCTCTTTCAAGGACCCAACCCTATCTGGATACACACACCCCATTGTTGCAACTGCGCCAAAAACAAGCATGCATGCTGTATCCCGGGGGGGGGGGGAATCAGGAGGCTTCGGAAGGGAAAGGAGATTTAAGTCTCCTGCTCCGCAATGGGTCTCTTCAGACCTGAGCCAGTTATTTTGCTGGCACACGTCCGAGGAGAAAAAGGGGGTGGGGAGGCTGCTGATGGAGGGGGTAGGATCTGGCATGCGCCATCACTGCCGGATCCACCCCCTCCTGCAGTCTCCCCGCACCTGTTTCTTACCCTCCCCACCTAGTTTTGCCCCGCCCCACTCCCATTCCGCCTGCACCTACTCCTGCCCTTGTTCCACCTCCCCCGCCATCTTGCATGCCTCAGCGAGTCCTCCAGGATCCTTTGATGTGGGCAGGAAGGCTCTGGCCAGCACTCCTACAGTATCCTTTACAGCTGGAGTACCCTTTACAGCTGTTTTACAGCAGTCACCTCCAGCACAACACGCATTCCGCTGGTGGCTGAGCCCAATAGGATTGGGCCTTAAGAGTGATATCTGCACTGGGTCTGAATCTGATCAATGTACTGTATACTCCAAGTAGATCACTAGAGCCATGGCAGCAGCATCCAATTCTCTGCATGAAAGCTAACTGTAGAACTACATTTCTGTGAAATATTAAATGCTCACCAGGTGATAGGAGAACATTTTCAAATCCCAAACTTGTTTGTGGGCTACCTAAGAAAGCTATAGATATTCTGCACATGAAATATGGAAATTGTGGCTTTTTAATGCAGTTTAGCTGGAGAGAGAGAGAGAGAGAGAGAGAGAGAGAGAGAGAGAGAGAGAGAGAGAGAGAGAGAGAGAGAGAGAGGAGACTCCCTTTGTTACTCAGTGCTTTCAAGAAGTCTTATGATGGCTGGTTTAAAGGATCAAACTGCACACTACTGTAGATATACATACTTTTGCTATAGACAGTGGAGGTTGCCAAAACCAATACCACTTGGTATCTATCCCCCAATAATAGTGGCGTAGTTATAAATTTTGAAGTGCAGGTGCTCATAATGACACGCATACCTTATTGCCAAGCTCTATTAAGACTATAACAAGAACAATCAATTTTAAATTTCTTCATTAGTGTGTTTTCTTTTCCTGTCACTTATTTCTACTTTGGAACTTATACCTCATTTATAGATCTAACTGATTTTATCTCAAACTCTTAGAACGGGTTGAAATAGTTTTGAGTAACAGTGTCTTTAAATATATAAATGGGATTTAAAAACTATCCCAAATAAAGATAAAATACATCTTACAGTGCAATCCTAAGCATGTCTACTCAGAAGCAGTGTTCCCTGTAAGGTGTGCGGCTGCGCAGGTGCGCAGCTCTGAGCCAAGCTCCACGCAGCATGAACCTTGGCAACCTGGAAGTTTGGCAATAACGCATGATGTCATTGCCGAGTGTCCGGGGACAGCACTGTAACACAGTTGCGGTGCTGCTCATAAGAAGAAGGGATCCGTGCACCAGCATGGACCCCTTAGAGGGAATAATGCTCAGAAGTAACAACACAATCCTACCTAACTCCCCCACCCCCACCCCCACACCGCCAATGCAGGAGTGCCAGTGGAGCATGTACTGCATCCCAGAGTGGGGTGGGCAGTTGGAGACATCTCCTCAGGGTAAGTGAACTTTTGAAAGTCTCTGCTTTCCCAATGGGTCTTCTTGGTCATGTCACTTCTGGGTGCACCGGCCCTTGCTCCGGGCGCCGGGAGGGCTTGTTACGCCCCTGCCTACGCCAGCTAATTTTCTGGAGCAGGACCGAGAGGTGTAAGGATGGCAGAAAGGGAGAGGGATAGGATTTGGCCACATGGGAGTGCCACCAAACCCGCCCTCTGCCTCCCTTCGCAACCAGAAACTCCCCTGTTCCTCCTGCTCCCTCCTCTCGCCCACGCCCACCACCAACTCACCGACACAGGCGGACAGAGATGGCTCTGCAGTGATAATCAGTGTGCCAGGCCGCCAGAGTTTGCACTTGTGGCCTCACTGTGCTCGTCAGTGGAAGTGACAAATTCTGCCAGCCTCCTCCTTCCACTGGCGGAACATGAGTTTCACTGGTGGGGCAGTACGAGAGGATTAGGCTGTGAGTCCCATTGTGTTCAGTGCGTGGGGCTTACTCCCAGGAAAATGTGTATGGAATCGCAGCCTTATAAGGTAACATGAGCTAATAAAGAAATAAAATAAATAATACTCTGATAGCCCTCGGGAAAGGTAATGGTACAGAGACATTAACTTATGCCTGTCGGCAAATTCTTAGTTTACCTCCTGCTGAGCCTGATGCTTCTTCTTTGTTAAGATCTTTTGAAAAAGAGGCAGTGCCCTTACTGATCACTGCTTCTGCTGTAGGAGAAGTCCTGCAGTTCTGCTTCTCCCTGCTACTATACTCTCCCTCTACTATAACTCTGCCCAATAACAACATGGATTATTTATTTCAGATATGTTTATCCGCCATTAGTGGTCTTTGCAATGAAGAACTCTGGTAAGCTTCCAGGGAATCCCAGCATTCCCCAGAACACAACATGGCCTAGATTACAAGCCAGAGGGCAAGCCCTTTGTGGTATCCTTTATTTTTTGCATTCAATCCCAAGTTACCATCAGAACTCAAGAAATAATAAGTACAGCAATAAACATCATTGTAGCAGGTTCAGGTGCTTGTGGCTGACCTTTTCATGTCCTGCAATAGTAGTTTCAGGGCTGTTTTTTTACAGGATTGGATGCCTTCAGAATGGAGAGTGCTGGGGTCTTGGAGCATTTTTGTGAAAATCTGCTGATTTGCAGATGTATGATCCAAGAAGCACTACAGATCTCCAGGCTGCACAGCAGGAGCTGTAAGCTATTCAGTCAACTTGTAGCCTCATAGAGTAAGGAACATGCAATCTGCAACATTTTGCTTAGTCAGGATCAGATTTCAAGCTGGGACATGAGCGTTAATTAATAGATTTTCTTTCGTTTTTTCTTTCAAGAGAGTCTTTTGATCTGAGCTGGACCAACCAATGTACTGTCCTTGACCTGAATACATCTGAAAACAAAAGTTTCTGAAGTTCTATTCAGACACTCGATTCACTTTTTACTGTTACTTTACTGCAGCTGAGACGTTCAAATATTTTTGTACACTACTCTCAACTCCAAATTCGGTAACCACTGTTTATACAGGTGTTGGTAGTGGACCCAGAGGGTTTGAAGCTGTGTAATGAGGGAATAGCTGAGGTTAGTCCATCTGTTGATTGTCTTATGAAAATAATCCATTGTGTATATTCAATAGCCTAAAAACTGCAGCAAGGCATGAGAGAAGAAAGCTTGCTGAAGAAAGCTCATGCCAGAATAATAAGCATGTTTGTCACTAAGGTGCCACAAGACTCTTTGTTTATTTGTTTGGTTTTTTTGTTTATTTATTTGTTTGCTGCAACAGGCTAACATGGCTCCCTTTTTGGATCCCCCCCCCAACGTTGTCTATCTTTTGTTTCCAGACCTCAGAATCAAGGCCATCACTAGGGGGAGTGGGAGGGTGGACTGCCCCAAGTGTCACCCCAGGGAGGGGGTGCCACCAAAATGACTTTCTATTCTATTTGTTACCAGTGGTGTGCACTGTATATTGCTTCAAGAGATTCACATTTCTCACATTTCTCAGGAATCACATTTCTCAGGAGGCCTCCACATTGTGTGGTCTGGTATGGGAGAAGGTCCGTGGAGGTGACACCATCAGATCTCGCCCTGGGTGTCGCCAACCCTAGTGACACCTCTGCTCAGAATCTATGGATCTCTCTGCAGCAGCATCCCTTGTCTCATTTCTTGAAATTTCATTTTGTCTCTCAAGCCCTTCTTGCGCCTATTATAAAACCATAGTCACCAAGTCATAGCCACTGTTTCTTGACATCATAAGCACAAAGCACACTGGCAAGCCATGCCCTCATACCTGCCACTGCACTTTAGCTCCAGTGTTCCAAATCACATGGATATTTTCTCCATAGGGAGAGCATTTGCGTCTTCAGACAAACTCCCCGCCGAGAGAAGAAGCAGAATTGTGAACTACACGTGCAGGGGTGGTGGGGCTTGTCAGTATGCTCCTGGCATTGTAAAACTGTGGGGACTCTCCACTGTTTCATAGGAAGAGATCTTCATTATAGCCATCATTATCCGGATACTCCACTTCTCGTCATTCTTATACCTCACCTTGTCTGTTTCTTTAGATAGTAACCCTGTAGGCATACTCTGTTGGTTTTTATTATATCATTATATTGTACAGGTTCTTGCTTAGAAGTAGTAACAAGGATAATAACATATATGATGATAGTGATGATGATGATGATGGTGATGATGTGGGCCTGGTCCAGTCTATTTTCTATGTGCTCATTAGGTGCACACAACCATCCCAAACATGAAAATATGCAGGGGAGCCATTGCTATTGTGGGTGGGCTAGGCAGGCAAGGGTAGGATTGCCAAATGGCTCAGTTGGCAGGCTGTGCTCAGATTCTAGGCATGCCCCACCGGATGCTTGTTTGGCCCACTAGCTGGCCTGGATTCCTAGCTTTCATTTTTTTTTTTTTAAGGTAAAACCCAGTCTACCCATTACAGAGACTTGAGTTGGCAAGTTTGAGATGGTGAAATTCCAAACAGTTCAACTTCAGATTGCAGGTAGGAAGTCCTCCTCCATACAAAAAAAGCATCCTGCACATAGTAAACCAGCAAATCAGGCTGAGGTTTGCACTAAACATTTCCTCCAGTGTGCACACTTTACTAACTGCAGTGAGGTGAGGTTTCTTTGCATATGGAAGCATTCTAAAATATGAATCCCCATCTCCCTTCTGCAGTGGATCAGTCCGCAATTCTGTCACCTGAGTTTACCACCACAGTTTGTGTAAAAAGTAGATTTGGTCCAAGTCTCTCGTCCTTGTAAAATCAGAGAAAAGATGTAAAATGTGTAGGCAGTACTCTGCCCAGTCATTTACAGCCCAATCCTACATAACTATTTGGCGGGCGGCCCAGGGCTGCCTGTTGGATCCCATGCTCGCTCTGGGCTGCTCTGGCCCGGAGGTCTACTCGAGAAAAGGAGATGTTCAACCCTGTCCCCCGGTATAAAGCTGGGAAGACCCAATGGGCCTCCTCGGATTTCCGCCAGGAAGTAAGAGGAGGCTGTGTAACGGCCGAGTCGGCCTGGCGGGAGATGGGGATATGGCGGACGCCATCCCCGCCCCCTCCGGGGCGGCAAATGGCCCCCCTCCCTTGCCACCTGGACCACCCCCACGCCTGCTGGGGGATCTCTTACCTGCCTCCGGCGGCCATGGGGACGTCCCGGCGGCGGAGGAAGGGTTGCTGGCCTAGTGCCAGCGGCCCTTGCTCTAGAGTCATCGCGAACGTGCCTTACGGCACTTTGCGATGGCTTAGGGAAGCGGAGCGCTCGCTCCGCCTTCCTAAACCTCCAGTGGATTGCGCTTTTAGTGAGAAATGAACCCATTACCACTTTCCATTTTCCAGCTGATGAGCAAGGGCAGAGCTGCAATTGACATGTAAGAGAAGCAGAGATAACATTCTTTTTTCCCTTTGACTCAGAGATATGAAAAGGCTAGAGTCACAATACAATTGTCTGGTAATTTACTGGTGCCTTTTTGAAGCTATTTTATTTCTTCCCTGAGGCAGAAGTGAGAGTTGCGCATAAAAAACAAGCCCATAAAAAACAACAGAGAAATTCAGGTTTTTATTGTAGCTGTAATTAGTCAGCAAAAAAGATTGTAGCAAAGACCACTCATGCTCTGTCCAACTCGAATCTTATTTTGTGTAAAAAAAAAAGTGATATTTCATATTTTCAATGCCTCTGGTGAATCCAGAGGCTAGACAGTGTTTGTTACATGCCTATGACCAATACACTCTTTCTGAACCTGCCTCCTTCTCAATCAGAGCTCTGCTTTGGCTCTCCTGAGGACCTTAGCTGAGGGAAAGCAGCAATATGATCGTTTAACGCTCTCCTTAAGGCTCCCTAGACTTCAGGTTTCTAAAAATAAATAATTTTAAAATATCTCATGTCCTCTTGTGAGTCGCCGAGTTCATCTAATCTTTCAGGTGGCTGAGGTAACCAGACTTCCCTCTCCCTGCTAACCTGAGTAATACTGCCATGATCCTAACCGCCAAACCCATCCTTTGTCTCCTCACTCCTAGCTCCAGATCAGATCACATTTATCCCCAAAATCCTCACCCCCAACCCCAGTGTATAAGGAAGAACAAATCTTCTATGTTCTGCAAGTGGGTAGAGAAAAGTTTGCATAAAGTTTAGTAAATTACAGCCCAATTGTATTGGGCTGCCCCACGGGCAGAACTAGCGTTCTGCCATAAAGCGCACTCTGGAAGTGTGCCGAGTAGCGCAGTGCCAGAGCACCAGCGAGAAGGCAGGGGCCTTCCAGCGTGCATCGCTGGACTGCTCGCCATCCACCATAACAGATAAGTCAGCAGGGGAGGGTGGAACAGGGACATGGAGGGGACAAACTGGGTGGGGGGAGGAACGAGGGTGGGGAGGCTATGGGAGGGGAAGGATCTGGCAGTGATGATGTACGCTGGATCCTATCTCCTCCCGCATCAGCCTCCCTGCCCCCTTTCTCTCCTCGGTCTTGCACCAGCTAAGAGGATTTAAATTCCCTTTTCCTTCCAAATCCACCTGCTCCACACACACACACCCCAGTGGATTTTTCGGTGTGGCTGCACCAGTGGAGGGGGATGTATGGATAGAATTGGGCCATTTTTTTTTACAGTACTTTCAGAGCCTACATTCCATGTGCCCCTGTGTACCTGAGACAATGCTATTTTCGGGTTAGTGCCCCTGAAAAATAATTGTCCTTTTGTCCCTATTTTTGCCTTTTGCCTTGTTAAAACGTGGTTGTGTGAGTTACTAGCATTGCCATTCTTGACTGCTCCGCTTTCAACTCCCGGTGGAAGAAGCTGTAGATCAGTGAGAGAGACTGTATGTTTTGCATGCAGAAGGAGTCAGGTTCAGTCCCTGGTCTCTCCACTTCAAAGGATCTCAGATACTAGTGTTCTGCTTGAGATCTTGGAGAGCTGCTGCCAGTCAGCACTGGCAGTACTGTACTAGGTGGATCAATCGCTTGACTCAGTATAAAGCAGCTTCATATGTCCTCATGACTCATCAACTGCTGCGGAAAGTGCAGCTGTGACCGCTGAGATAGCTGCCGGTGTGAGTTGATGAAAGACTTCTTTGTTATAGAGTCTCCTCCCAAACAGAAAGCTAGACCCTACCTGCAACCTCAACATGCTTATTATTTGCACTGGGATTTTTTTTTCACCCTTTGCGCAATGTATTATTCCCCCTCAACAGGAAATGATAATTGCACTCTGTCCCCATCCAAGATACCTTAAGGGCATCAGGCAAATGAGCTACAAATAATACGGTACAAGGGCATAGAAATTCTCATACATTCTGAATAAGTCATAACAGGTAGTCATTCCTTTTCTCATGGGTAGGTTAGGTATATCGAAATGTTGTTCCCCGGAAGATGAGCCTTTGTACACTCACATCTGTGTTTGCACTTATGCTCAAGTAAGCACAAGCAGAGTGCATCAGTTGAAAGTGAAATCCCATTCCTATTAATATTTGGGAGGGGGCACAACTTTGTTCCTAGACATTCAAACAGGGAGATAGGCCAGCGGGCAGGATCTGTCAGGGCCTGACAGACATTTCTAGAAGCCAATGGGGTGCAGCCACATCTTTTCACTTACACAGCCGGCAGGCTACCCAGTATAAAAGACAAGAACAGCTCCACCTGGATAATTAGGGGGACAATGACCAAAAACTAAATGTTTATTAAGCCGTCTATGGTAGTAGCTGAAAGTAAGATGTAAACACTATGATGATGGTTTGACTTAGTGCAAAGATTGGAGGCAAAAGAAATAGCAGCAAAGAATATTAGAATAGATCTCAAGAGGGAGTGTAACTGAAAGGGAGGTCAAGATACAGATGCTTGAACTTTACTAGGAAAGACCTGTGTTGTATTTGGAAGTAAAAAAAAGGGATTGGGTAGGAGACAGTTATGAACTGAATGCATGGAGAGGCATTGTGTGGCATTGTGTGGCTAAGAAAAAAGATCTGGGTCAAATCATGGAGTCAATAGAGTTCATAATTGCAAAAATTTGCTTATGTCTGACAGATGTATTTGATGGCTATTATAGTTCATGTAAAGTATTGATTGCATTTTGCCAGGGGCAGGACAGAACCACTTAATGGACAGGTTGTGAACAATGCAATGCCAAAGAGCATATGCATTTGATTTGTGTATGGTTGTGAGGCAAGCAGTGTTAAAGTACGTTCAAGGTTGTGTAAGAAAAAATGAACCGTTCCTCTACTGCAGTATTTCCAAACTGCATTCCAAGGAACCCTGGAATTCTTTGGAATCTTATGGTGGTGTCCTCAACAAGAAGACTGGTAAGGCAGGTTGTCAATGATGTTGCTTAGCAGTCCACAGCCAATAAATAGTACTGGGCATGTTATTGCCAAGGCACAGTTTATATAGGTTGAGCACAAGCCTAGCCAGTACCCTCCACAATCAGACAGCACACCCTAGCCTAGAACATAAGGAAAGTCCTAATAAATCAGGTCAAAGGCCCATCTAGTTCAACATCCTGACTCCGACAGGCCTCTGCATAGTCCACAAGCAGGAGATGAAGGTTTGCACCTCTATTACTGTTGCTCCCCTGCAACTGATATTCAGAGGCACACTGCCTCTGAACTGGAGGCAGCACACAGTCATCATAATAGGCTTACCATTCATCCCGTAAAACACGGCTCAGTCCCGTTTTTTCTGGGCTTTGCCTCCGCTTCTAAAAAGTACCTTTTTGTACGCCAGTGCCATCTTGGATCTTGCGGAATCTCATGAGATCCAAGATGGCAGCACGGGATCTCGTGAAATTTCGTGAGATCCAAGATGGAGGGAAGGGGGAAGGAGTCCTGGTTGGCCTGGATGCAGCCGGCCAGGCTCCAAAGTGGCAACGGGAGTGGTGGTGGCAATGGCGGCAATGGTGGCGGCTACTACGGCAGCAATGGCGGCAGTGGGACAGGCAAGTAGCAGCGGCAGCAAAATGGCCATTTTCATGGCCAAAAATAAATAAATAAAATCTTTTGCCACAATAAAATTTTAATTAATTAATTAATTAATCGGGGGGGGGGGATGTCCTGGTTTCGAATCGGGAAAATATGGTAACCCTACATCATAACTAGTTGCCATTGATAGACTTGTCCTCCAGATATTTGTCTAATCCCCCTTTTAAATTCATCTAATCTAGTGGCCATCACCGCATCGGTGATAGCGAATGCCACAGATTAATTATGCACTGTGTGAAGAAGGACTTGGTTCTGTCTATTCTAATCAGTTTCATTGGATGACCCCTGATTTTAGTATTATGAGTAGGGGCACTCCTTTTCAGTAATAATGAAATAAAAACACAACACCGTTTTCCGCACAAAAAAATCCCAAAATCTGCGAAAAATAAAACCGTTTTCTAACACCTCTACATATTGGAAATTACTGTGGCTGCATCTGCTGACACTATACCACCTATATCACCTACCTAGCACACTTTTAAAGTGATTATTAAAATCACTTATAATTTATAAAAATGGAACAAAAACACATAACATAGCTTTCAGCAATTTTATTTTGGAAAATACAGAAATCTGCTTTTTGAAAACACCGTTTTGGACTGTCTCTAGTTATGAGAGAGGGGGGAAAACTTATCTCTATCCACTATGTCCATACCATGCATACATTTTTATAAGCCTCAATCAGGTTCGCCCTTAGCCATCTTTTTTCTAAAATAAACCCCAAGTCTTATAACTGTTCCTCAAAAGGAAATCCCAGAATTCTTTGCAACATGCATGGATTCTGCTGCAGATTCTCAGGGATTTAGCAAATGAATTTATGTGGAAAGCGTTCCCTGAAAGGAGCTCCAGCGTTGCGGCACCCTGTATGCAGAGGTGATAGTGGCATACAAAATGCCGCTCCCCGTGACGTCACCACCGGAAGTGATGTCACCACTGCCACCGCCGCAAAAAACTTCCCAGGCGCAGGGTGGGCAGGCCCAACTTTCGCACTGCCACCTGCCCGCTTTTTGCACCACTGCCAACGCCGCCCATACAGTGGGGTTGTCGCTCCCCACCGCTTTGCCCCCCGCATGCCGCCTGGGGGCCGGCTGCCCCTCGCCCTCCTTCCAACGCCTCTGGAAAGGAGAAAGCTTGAAAGCTACTGCTTTTTAGGTATCTACTGAGGTAATGTCACAAGTAGGGCAATCCTATACTCAAGTCGGCAGCTTCAAATACATCTGTCAGACATAAGCTAGCCACCAGCCTAGCTACAGTAGCTTAACTGTAGTCTGTGTCCTATAGACCCGAACAAAGGGGGAGGAGCAAAAAAGAGTCCAGAGAGGAACAACTGTCAGCTACTCACCCAGCATTCATGGCAACACCACCAGCACTTGTCAATGATGGGATAGCATGTCAACAATGCCCTCACATAGACAGGGTATGGAAGGAGCCAATCAATGGCACAGGAATGAGGAGCCACCACATGACATCAGCATACCACACCCATGCACATAACCTGCCTGACACAAAGATGCCACAGTACACACACACACACACACACACACACACACACACACACACACACACACACACACACACACACACACACACACCAGGAGCTACTGTGCCACAGGCAGCAAGGAAGCAAAAACAGAGAGCAGCCAGGACTCCCAGCACTCAGCGTTTGCTTATGCAAACTCTTATTTGCTTTATTTTGCTCATACAAGCAGACTGCCAAAAATACCTTTTTGAGTGTAGCAGGTTAAGGAAAGGAAAATACCTCCCTTGGCAGAGCATTGGTGCATAGAATAAACACACAAGCTTTCCCAGGCTAAGGGTTCAAGTTCCTGTAGGGAACCCATCTGTTGGAGGAACTGGGACAAGCCACAAGGTGAGTCCCAGCTGCACTAAGGCAACTATGAATGTTGGTAGCTCTGCTCACCATGTAGAGAGCTGTGCAAGCCTAGCCAAGGGGTTTGCTATAATCAAGGCCAAAATAATCTTTTCCATGACTGGCCAGACATGCCCATAGTAGCAGAAGCAAAATAGGAGGAGCAAGCAGGTCTCAACCCCACGCTGACATCTACAGGGCAACTCTCTAAGCCCTCAACCATAACAAGTGACAGGAAATGAGTGCCTCGTGGAGTATTTGACATTCTACAGCAACATGTGCCCCCCACCCACCCAGTCACACGCACCAGAAACTCAGAGTCTGCATATGGAATGCTGGCACAATGGAAGAGAACAGGCTCAAACCTGAGGTGTGCCTTCTTGTCAGAAAGGGCTTGGAGAGACTACAAACAGGCACACCTGGAAGACTGTAGCAACGGCTGGCTGCTTTGGAAGAAGGTCTGCAAGAATCTACATGGACTTACCAAATCCTGCCTTGGTAAACCTCTCTTGCTAGTAGTAGGCAACAGCTTAGAGTGCACTGTGACTTGCCAAACAGACATTTATTCATTTTCTATTTTATTTATTTCCATCTATATTATCCCAATATTCCATAAATGATACTCAAAGTGGCTAACAGCGCAATAAAGTCTAGAGCAGCGGAGCAATCCTCACTAGTTGCCATTCTCAATCAGCACAATCCTCACTCCGCAGCCCTCTGGACCCTGCACCTGCTGATGACAGCAAGTCCTGCGCCGGTGGGTGCAGGGGTGGGGGAAGGGTGGGCAGGGGCAGACTGGGGATATTGGCGGTGTGCTCCACCAATATCCTGAGCCTTTTCCCAGCCCGTGCTGGCCTTACACCCCCACCCCAGATGTATGCCAGCTTCAGAGCTGGCGTACATCCAAGGAGGCCCATTGTAGCCCTTGCAGCTTACACTGGGGGAAAGGTTAAACGTCCCCTTCCCCCGAGTAGAGCCCAGGCCGCAATGGGCCGTAGGATACAGCGGTCGGCCCTTTAGGTAGGATTGTGCTGTAAGGCATATATACCCGCCCTTCACATAACAAAAATAAGGACTTTCTTTGTTATAACACCCCTATTGTCAATGCAAGGGGTCAGCCTGCCCCCTGGCCTCTATTACACATTGCTGAAGTCTCTTTTCTGCCTGCTGTATGTTAAACCGACCAACAGTTAAGTTTTTTTTCTTAAATATGAGGATGTTTCAATAGAATGTTTAATCTCACAACACATCCATTATAGGGTTGCTGCCAATCCAAACACATTTGGCATCAGTTGCTATCTATATAGATAATTATGGAGAAGAAAATGGACTGGAAGGCTTGTGCACTGGCATTTCAGGTCCATGTGCAGTTATTCATGTCCATGATGCACACTAAAATCAGGATGCATCTGCTCCTACCCAGAGCCAATCCACTCATTACGCTAAGCCCACAATTAGAGCAGACATGCTTGATTTTTACAACTTAAATTGCAACTGTGAGGGGCTTGATCAGGATTGGTGTTGGGCTTGGGAGGGTGAGACTGGCGTCCGTGGTGGACACCATATCCTATCCTCCCTCCCAGGTCTCCAGCCCTGAAAGAGCTGGTGTAGAACCGAGTAGCTCCATTGCACAGGCAAATGCCCGCTTACCCAAGTAGACCTCCAGCCACGGCCTCCCCCAGATAGGATGCAGCGACGCGTGGCCCATGCTGCACACCTTAAGGATAGGATTGGGCTGCCCATGAGGTGTGGTTATGGCCTAGGGGACTGTTATGAGGAACGTACCACTGCATCACTGCTCAGATCAGCTACTATTTAATTTGTAACAATTAAGCATGTCACATGTAGTTTGGCCTTCAAAGATTCAACTCCTTAAGCCCAATCTGAATCAATTCTCAGCACCAATACAGCCACAAAGCAGCCCTTAGGTGAGGGAATAAATATTCCCTTACCTTGATGAGGCCTCCATGACTGCCCTCCACCACCACCACAGGATGCAGCTCGCACCCCATTGGCACGGCTGCATCGACACTGGAAAGTTAGTTGAGATTGGGCCACTAGAGTCCAAACATTTCTCCAAAAGACAAAATAGGGCTAGTACTTGACTAGAACAGGTACCAGAAAACAAGTTCTTTCTCTGGTAAATACAGACAGTTGAAATGTATGCTGAATATACACAGTTAAAAACTCATCATCAACATGATTTGTGGAACAAGCTATCATTGCTTAGGTCGCTTATTATATTAACTTGGTCCCAAAACTAAAAATGCTATAAATCATAGCAATATATATATTTGCTACAAGTTTGCAGACTATGTCTCCAAGGAGCTAATCCAATGTATACTAAAGGAAATGAAAAGAGGACTTCCTTTGACTGGAGAGGGGATCTGTGTCTCCCTCAGACAGATCGGTTTCCAGCTCTAGAACAAATGAATGTCGGCAGTCAGCAAGCTGTTTCCACAAAGAATGTGCTTTTACAGCAAGACCACCAACAGTGCACATGTGCATCCACCTAGCCACAGACTCTCAGAGAGGAAACCAGATAATTGGGATTGAATTTCCAATAGAACTCAACATAGACAGAGGTCCTGTGCCATAAGATTTATAGCAACAATTTTTTTCTGAGCATACATTGGTCAATATTCACAAATGTCATTGGGCAGGCTGTGCTGAATATAGTTCCCTGTTTGAAGGACTTTTAAAGAAGGCAAAAGTTTATTACATTTATAGTTATTACTATGTCAGTGTAATGGCTCTCTTTCCTGAAGTAGAATGTATGTATCACTTCATATGTACAGACTGAAAACAATCCATTTCTTGTGTGATGAAATTGCAAGACTTCTGATATATCTGCTGTGTTGCTTTTACCCTGACATTCACTGCTAGATTAACCACCAGGCTCAATATCCTGTGGAAAACTTCAACCAGGTTGACAGCCCAATGCTATGCTTCCCCTCCCCACCAATGCAAGTGTGCCATCCTGCGGGGGGGGCGGGGCGGGGGGAGCCCCAGAGTCTCTTCAGGGTAACTCCTGAGGGTAAGCCTCCATGGGATGGACGGGTTTGCTTAGACCAGCGCCAGCAAAATCGCTTGTGCAGGTCTGTGTGGCCCCAGGCCGCGGGGTCCAGGAAGGTGGTGTGGATTCGGTGGCTGCTGCCGCTGCCAATCCTACACCATTTCAGGACCCAACCTGCCCTCCCCTAACCACCCCATTCTGTCCCCTGCCCTTGTTCCAACCCCATGTCACCCTCCCTGCCCGGTTCTGCCTCCCCTGCCAACTTCATTGGCAGTCATTGCGCTGCGGCAAGGAGGGTCATGCCGGCCACATGACCACGGAGGCGTCTTCGGACAATGCTGGCTCTTCGGCTTTGAAATGGGGATGAGCACCACACCCTAGAGTCGGACACGACTGGACTTAATTGTCAGGGGTCACCTTTACCTTTTTGAATACCACCATGTGTGGGGCCACTCCAGCCTTGCCGCCAGTGGGGCAAGGAAGTGGGCTGAGGACACCCATTGGTGGCCAGGTGACCTACAGGGAGGTAATTTTCTAGCCCTAAGCTTGGACCTTCTGCATAAAAAGCATGTACTGGATGGCCCCTTCCCAAACAGGGGGCAGAGCACAATATCTTTGTTTTGTCTTCATCCATTGAAGTTAGACCAGTGTTCCTCCATCATCTGAAAGTAGCATTTTTGGAGACCATCTGTTAAGCTTTCTTATTGCATTAATGCTGAACATTTTGAAACAGCCCTTCGATACTTGCCCACTGAGTCTTTTAAAATTAAGCTGTTTAGCTGACTTAGCCGATTTCTCCCCCTCCCTAGCTCTGAGACCTGTAAAGACATGTTGCTATAGGGAGGGCAGATTACCAAAGCAAGTGTTCAGCAGGAGTTCTCAGTCTTGGGGGGGGGGGGTGCATGGATTTAGCAGAGCAAGCTAGGTGAAGCGTTTGCAAGTGTGGCGTCTAAAGTTCATTTCTTCCGTCTTCCAAGCCAAGCACAAACCTAGTTCATGCGAATATCTGTGGGGGAACTTTTATCTCTCCAAACATGTGTAGTCACGCATGAATAAATATATTCTTTCTTGCCAAAAGTGCTTCACTGCAAAAGAAGAGCAGTGACTTCATGGGAACATTAAAATGAGTACACTAAATATTGAGGTTGCTGGATAAACGGGATTTATGGCTCTCAACGTCAATATTGTTAGTGATATCTCCAGATGTTGTAGTCCTGCACTGGAGAAGGAGGAGCTGATGACAACGATGACAACCTTACAGTAGTGGGGCTTTTATTCAGGTCATAGATAGCATTTGTGTTTTCATCACTTCTTGGTTACCGACCCGCTATCAGGAAGTGACTTGATTAAAAGCTGCTATCTTGCATCAGGAGCTGATTTACATATGTGAATGAATCTAGGCACCTAGCCTAGATGCCTTTAAAAGGGGATTGGACAGATTTATGGAGGAAAAGACCATCACAGGTTACAAGCCCTGATGGGTATATGCAACTTCCTGATTTTAGAAGTAAGCTATCTCTGAATGCCAGATGCAAGGAAGTAGCAACAGGATACATGTATCTTGTTGTCTTGTGTGCTCCCTGAGGCATCTGGTGGGCCACTGTGAGGTACAGGAAGCTGGACTAGATGGGCCTTTGGCCTGATCCAGCTGGATGGTTCTTATCTTCTTGTGACCCATTACAGATCAACCATCACAGACAGAAAGTTCAAACAATTTCACATCGAACATAATGCATTTCAGTGGAATCAATCTGCATACACAACTACAACCCGGTCATGGAAAAATCAAAGTACTAATAAATAGGAGAGTTAGCATGTACAGTGCCTTTCCCTCAACCAATGAATAACCACAACCAGCCTCCCAAAATCTGGGATTACATATTTAGGCTGTGAGGGCAGCTGATGAAAATGCTAGACAGACTTGAGACCTGGCACTTCTTATTTTAATTACCGGTAACTTCTCATTTTAATTTCTAAAGTTAAAGTAAATTAATTAATTTAATTTAACTTTAGAAATCCAGCGTTGCATGTGTTTTATGGTTTGCATTCCTGCAAATTCAAAACATTGTGTTCTGGGCTGGTAATACCTATTAGGCAAGTCAGGTTTCTCTACATCGCACAATGGAGACGTCCTGAAATGTCATGAAACTATAGCAGGAGTAGGAAGCTTTAGCTCTCTGCTCCTACCATAAATCCTACCACAGTTGTTTAGCCCCCTCCCCGGTGTGCTATTTTTACTTTTTAAAAACCTTCCTTTGTAAGCAAATGAAAGTGTTTTTTTTCTCAATAATAATAGTGAAAGTGGAAGTCACAATTAGGATTGGAACTATGGTCTGGGCAAAGCTAAAGCCTCTCTACCCAACGCCACAATTTCACATTATTTCAGGCCCCCTCCAGCATGCTATTTAGAGAAAAACAACAAAGAGGAACATTACATGTTTCCAGTAGTGTCTGATTTGTCCCTAAGGCTGCAATTCTATATACACTTTTCTAGGAGTACGCCCCACTGGACAGGACTTACCAGTACTTCCGAGAATACTGTACTGTATATTATTACCTAATTAATTATTAACAGTATTTATATACCGCTTTTCAACAAAAAGTTTACAAAGCGGTTTACAGACAAAATCAAATGATTAAATGGCTCCCTGTCCCCAAAGGGCTCACAATCTAAAAAAGATGCAGAAGAACACCAGCAAACAGCCACCAGAAAAGACACTGTGCTGGGGTGAAGAAGGGGAGCAGTTACTCTCCCCCTGCAAGTGCCTCTTGCCCAATTAGCAGGGATATACATTTGGGCTGTAATCTTCTTTGCAGAGTATATATGAAACAGACGTTGCACCTATAAACTCCACACAGTGTAGAGACTTGTGTTTATATACAGTATGTGGGCATGCAGGGGATACACACCAGAGAGCTTTGACTTACAAATGAAAATCTCCAATTCACATTTTACACAACTGATCACCCTACAAGTAAGAAAACAGGCTTGGACCAGCAAATGCCACCACTGTGTTACATACCTCAAGAAATTCCTTTTGAAAGTTTGAGCAAAGAGACCTAACACATTCCTAACCTTACTATAGACATTTTGTTTAAAAGCTTTTTATGGGAACAAAGCAGATAAAATGCAGCAAATGAGAGATAAATGCTGTAAAAATAGGGAGACTTTCTTTTTAAAAACAAGATCAATTTTACAATGAACAAGTGAGGGACTGTGGTGAAAATTCCTGATTTTCCCCTATTTTTGTTTCATCTGCTTTTACCTTCCTGTCACCTAAGGAGGCATTGGTTCAGCATTCTGAACGGTGGCTAAGCCATTTTGAAGTAGCAGCCATTTCTGTTCTGTTGTTGTCGTTATTGTTGTTTATTTCCCAACTGTCCAGTAAACAAGGAACAAAGAACTTGGCTTTAAAAAGCCATGAAGGCCACCAGAGTGGGAAAGTAAAGAAAGGGGCATACGTAGATGACCCCAAGTAAACAATCCAACAGGTATAACCTATGTAATGCCCAGATCATGTTATAAAAAGCAGGGTAATGAAACCCTGGCATACATTTGCCCTTCTCTATCATCTGGTTTGGGGGTGTATTGGGGGGGTCACCTACCTCTCAGTCTGGTGTTGGTGTAGAAACTGAGAACCTGAACTAGCGTGAGTACCTAGGGTAAGGAAAGTACCCAGAAAAATAGATTAGTTTTATGTTCTGTTTCAGCTTGCCTATTAACCGCCTTGCCAACTTTTTGTTAGTTGCCTAACTCCCATCTGTGGTTTGCTTTCTGCCCATTTTTATTTCCCCTTCCATATGTTGGTGTATTCAGACTGCCCACTTTCAACTTCTGATCAGCTTTTTAAGAGACCTGGGGAACTCTCTGTGCTATACTGGGTGGGGTCCTTTCCCTTTTGTCTGTGCTTCTCCTAAACTTTGGTAGTGGTAGTGACAACAACTGCCCAGGAACAGAAGAAAAGGAGCTGAATAGGCTGGGAGTATTTTTGTCTGGTTCAGATAGAGATCCAGTTAGCCGTTGACCAGGTTGGGCACTGGTCAAGGATCCACCCATCAGTGGCCAGGCCACCCTTTGAACTTTCAATATCAGTTGCAGTAGTAACAACCAACAGGCCACAAAGAGACAGGTGGGGCACCATGATATGTACAGAGCTTTGCCCCAACCCCCTTCCCACTGGCGTCACTGCAGGGGGGCGGAGCTCTAAGTTCCGCCGCGATCCGACCCTCCGTTACACGGGTGAACGAAGCGGTCCCGCCCCCTCGCCTTTGGAACCATTCAAGGCGGTGAAAACAATGCACAGGGAGTCTCCTGTGCGTTGTTTTCACCACCTTGAATGGTTCCGAAGGCGAGGGGGCGGGGCCGCTTCATTCACCCATGTAATGGAGGGTCGGATTGCGGCAGAACTTAGAGCTCCGCCCCCCTGCAGTGACGCCAGTGCCCCTCCCCCAGCAAACTGGTGCCAGCATTGGGTTTAGAGCACAATCCTATGCTTGTTTGCTCAAAAGGAAGTCCCAGAGTCCCAGAGAAAGTAGGTTCAGATATGTTATATGGTGTTTGGGAGTTGGACTCAGACCTGGAAGATCCAGGTTCAAATCCCTGCTCAGCCATGAAGCTTTCTGGGTGACCTTGGGCCAGTCACTATCTCTCAGCCTCACCTACCTCACAGGGTTGTTGTGAGGACAAAGGGAGGGGAGGAACTATGTACACCACCCTGAGCTCCTTGGAGGAAGGGTGGTATAAAATGTGAAAAATAAATAAATAAATAAATAAATAAATAAATAAATAAATAAATAAAATAGATCCTGTACTTCTAGAATAGCAAACCAGTCACTGGGAGGCAAGAAAGTTGTCCCTAACTTGGCACATAACAAAACTGAGCTGTAAATACCAGGACCAGCTTTCAGTCATGAGGGCCTATACATGAGGTAGAAGGCATTGTTAAGTAATGCCTGCAGTATATGATCAAGCATATTAAAGATTTTAACAAAGTATTAAAACACACAAAGTTCTTAACAGAAAGACCAGGGCGCTTTCACTTAATATGGTCCCTGTACCCTATGTGGATCCTTGCAGGGATGATTTACATATTACAAAATTAGGAGGTACATGTTCAGCACATGTATTTGCCATGCAACCCATAAAATATGGGACATATATTTTTATCATGTACACCAGGAATGATGGCATCAAGGGTCAGCCAGGTTGGACCCTGGCAGATGACCCATCAGAGAGGTGACCCCTGAACCCTCAGTCCTGGTGGCAGGAGTGGTGCACAATGTGCCATCTGGTGTGGGGGATGCCATGGGGGAGTCCAATGCAGGACTTTGCCCAAGTGCCTCTACCAGCCATTCTGCTACATCTGGGCCATTACAGATGTGCCCACTGTTGTTTGGTTCACATATTCATGCATATCTCTTGATTACTTCATATTTTATATCAGCTGCTGAATGTATACAAATATTTGTGTGTTCACAATAGTTTTAGTTATTTTATGCCAAGCTGTCATATCCTTACCATACCCTTACCTGCATGACTGAGAACAATTCACAGTGTGTACAACCTTAAGACTACAAAAACAATGCAGATTTGCCTGAAAATATCTGGGGTCTTTATCCAAACGCCATTGTACATATTGAAGGAAGGGCAGCAGTAACAAAATTACCCAGTACTGGATTAGGCAGATAGATTTTCCACAAAATTCCACTTCTCAAATTCAAAAAAAGCAGAATTAAAAATGAAATTCTACCTCTGAGTATAGCACATGCATAATAAATATTATATTAGGTTCAGATTGCCTGCCACAGTGCTATGCTTTGTAGGTCTGAACTGCTGGTGAAAACCTGGTTGTGATTAATAACTAGATGATCTCTTGTGGGAGAGCTCTGGAGGTGAGAAGATTTAAATTGTGTGGAACCATCTGGTATTAGTTCTGTCAAGCTTCCTTCTACAAGCTGAGCTGATCTCACTTGTATTATAATCATATCCTTATGAAAAGCAGTCATTGTTTCTCTGTCTTGTCTCAAGACACTCCAGAACTGTTGAGCCAAGAGCAATAATTTAGCAACATGCATATACATGGGACTGTACAGCTTGGTGGACACTGATGAACAACATGTACTACTTGTTAATAGTTGTTAAGCTTAATAGACAATCAAGGCTTTTGTGGGTATTGGCTTACCCTTGAAGAATCAGTTTTGCAGACTATCCTGGACTCTGTGGGTAGACAACAGTTGAGATTTGAATAGGCTTACCATTCATCCTGGAAAACTGGGACTGTCCCGGTTTCCGGAGCCCAGTCCCAACCAGTCAGGCCCGAAACCAGGTCAGTCCTGGTTTTTCCAGGTCTGCCGTCACTCCTCCGCCGCTTCCACAATGTAATGTTGTTTTTGGTGATGCCATCTTGGATGGCGGCACCAAAATCTCGTGTGCCCTCACAAGATTTAGGCACCGCCATCTTGGATCTCGCAAGATCTCACGAGATCCAAGATGGTGCCGCTGAAAACAACATATTGTGGAAGCGGCGGCAGCGGAGCGGTGGGGGCACTTGGAGTCCTGGCTGGCCTGGATGCAGTCAGCCAGGCTCCAGAATGGCGGCAACAGCGGCAGCGGAGGAACGGAGACGGCAAAAGCAGCGGCAAAAGCGGCAGTGGTGGAGCGGCGGGGCAGTTGGAGTCCTGGCCGGACCGGATGCAGCCAGCCAGGTTCCAGAAATACGGCAGCGGCAACAGTGACAGAATGGCAATGGAACAGCGGCAGCAGGACAGCAAGGCAAGTGGCAGCGGCGGCAAAATGGCCATTTTGTGGCCGTAAATAAATAAATAAATAAAATTTTTGACTGCGCTTCGAGCGGCAAGTGGGCACTTTATGGCCACAAAAAACCAGGATAATTAATTAATTAATTAATCTGGGGGGTGTCCCGGTTTGTAACTGGGAAAATATGGTAACCCTTGAAGTAGGCCTAAATGAAGAACTAGGCCCAGTCCTCTGTCTTGTTAGACTGACCGTACCATTAAGCAGGGTGTAGCACTCACCTCAGGCAACAGATTTGGGACTCTTTTAAATGTCAGTTATTTCAGGTATGATTATATTTTATTGGGATTGCCATTTGGATTTCCTAGTTTTTATTCCTCTTCTTCATTCTCTCCAAGGACCAATTCAGGGCTACTAGAAGTGGCATTTATATATGAGAGTGGGTTCCTCCTGTATATTTCATATTATATGATGATTATCTTTATGTGATTATTCAAAAGTACCTATATTTCTGGCCAGCCTACTGGTTCTGCACACAGAGTGTCTATTGTTATAAACAATTCAATTAGCATCTGTACGAATACACATGCCAAAGGGACAAATCCCTTTGCTTCCAAAAGAAAAACAAAAAAGGTTGATTGTTTAACCAGCACGAACACTGCTAAAGTTATTATGATAGACAAGAAAAATAACACAAGGAACACTCTTGAAATGTCCTGAATATGTATCCAAAATAGAGATGGGTGATTCTCCCATAGCTTCCATCAGATTTGGCTTGGAAATAAGCCATGAACAAAAGGAGAAGAGAGTACCTCTAAGGTGCACAAAATGTCAGTTCATTCTGTCCAATATGGTTCAATTAAATTAAAAAAGAAACACTTCATTAGCACGGTAAAAATAAAACACTGAGTACTCTACAAGCTCTGTTGCAAAGTGAATTCTGAACAGAGCTCTTAGAATGCACGGTGTCTTATGTCTACACAGTGGCATCGCTACTGCGTGGCGGGGGGGTGGGACGCCGGGGGTCACTCACTCACCCACTCAGCCCCCTTCCATCCCGCACACCCTGAAACTTCACACATTCGTCCATCTTCCCTGTCACCTGAACTCACTTGTCTGGGCAGTAGTGTTTGCACCACAAAGGGGGCGAGGTCTTTCCTTCCCTCCCCACACCAGTGCATGGACCACTGATTTTAATTTGAGCCAGGTCTCCTGATTCTTGCCTCTTCTTTGAGGTAAGCATTGTAAGCCCCTAAACTTGTATCCAAGCTAGTACACCAATAGTTTGGCCAGCATCTCTGAGTCAAGCGCAAGCCTTTGAACTGTGTTGTGAACCTTGTCCTACCCACTAAAATCTGAAATTTACTCCTGAGGACCACATCCACATCCCATATTAGATTTGTATACAAGCAGATTCACACTAGTGTGTACTGTATACAGATATGGCAAATGACTTTCTCAGAATATTTTTTTCCAACCAGATAATATGTATGGAAGATTATTGGCATATCCACTGCTTAAAGTATGTATCTGACTGGAAAAACAAACAAACACTGGCATGGCCACTTCTATATTATATGTACATACTCAAACACAGTTGTGGACCTACAGGTGTGAATAACTAAGATGAGGAGTGGCCTCTAGAAATAATTTAATATATGAAACAGAATGTGTCCGAAGAGCTTCCATTATTGGGAAAGACCTTTGCATATTTGCCTGTCCCCTCTTCATGGGCATATATTGCCCTCCTAAATGCCACAGATCCGTTTCTTGTTTCAATCCCTGGATTTATCCAAGGAAATTCTTAATCCAACACAAATTCAAATTTTACTTATTTCTCCTAGTTATCAATTTTGGGAGCTTCATCATGAGCATAATGGTGTACCAAATTCTTTTAGGCCCAGAATAATGCAAAGGGATCTATAATTATAACAAGGTTTCTCACTTGTAAACCTCAAGGATCTTTCACAGGCTATGTAGTACTGTAAATTTTGAGCATAAAAAAGAAAACTTTGCTCCACAGAAACAGGACTAACGGACCAATCCTAATAGGGTCTTAGGCTGACAGATCTTAAGATCCGTCAGCGTAAGGCTCCAACAGTGGATGGCTTGCTACTGATGGCATAGAAACTGGGAAAGCCCACATTAGCAGCGGTGGATTGCTAAACTTCTGCTGGAGCCAGTTGTGTTGCTAGCAGGGTCACGTGGGGGAGCCGATGACGTGTTTTGTGTCATCGCCCTGATCCCTGTGCTCCCGGAAGGCTTCGTTTGAAGCCTTCCAAGACTCATGGTGGGTGGAAGGGCCAAAAAAACACAAGCTGATTTTGGCATGTTTCAGCTTTGCAGCTGCAACACAGCCCTCCGGCTGCAAAAAAAAAGCAGCCACAGAGCCTAAAAAAATGGCCATGGCTCCTCCTTGTGAGGAGATCACGGTTGTCACCTGGGAGCATTGGCTTCCCCCAGCCCCGCTATAGTGACGCCACTGGCAGGAGCAGGTAGGCTGGCAGATGGGATGGTTCGGGGGCGGATCGGGGTGGGGATTAGGCCGGGGGCAGGCTGGGGGTAGATCTTGGTGACAGCAGTGTCCATGAGATCCTATGCCCCTGGCCTGGGCCCGACATGCCCCCTTGGACCTACCAGATTTATGCCGGCAAGATAGCTGGCATGGATCTAAGTAGGCCCATTGGGGACCAAGGAGCAACAGAGTAGGTAAGTAAAAAAATTCTTTACTTATCTCTCGGTCACTGCCTGGGCCGCAGCCAGACGACGGAATGCAGCAGAGGCTGTTTTGGCACCGCTGCATATTGCTGGCCGGCCCTGGATAGATTGGACCATAAAGGCTGTAATCATCTGTGCACCTGCCTTGGAATGAATCCCATAGAGGGACCTATTTGAGTAGAAACAAGTTGCACATAAGTAAATTTCTTTACAGCTTTATGATATGTATGCAGGACTTTTCTGTCCTCTTCTTTGTAAAGCTCCATTACTCCTGCCAGAAAGAAGAATAAAGACACAAAATGTTTTACTGGCAAGAGGAGGCAAAACAACCCCCCTAAGCCATAAAGTAATGAACATTTCCATTTCAAAATGTTGTGTCTGATTTGCATGAGCTGCTTTTGCTACATTATTGCCTCAAGCTGAGAAACAAAAAAAGCAAATCCTAAGACCTGGGCTGGGGAGATAATCATGATGTTGAGAGTTGAAGGTAATATTAGATAGGGAATGTTGCCTGGTGTGTGCACACTCATCCAAGGCTTGTGGGGGATGGTACAAGATTGCTGCATTCTGATCCTCAGAGCGCAGCGATTTGGCTCCCTCACCTTCCTCCACCATGCACATTAAAAGAGCATGGGCTCCTTAAGCAAAGGAGGAAATCTAGAGTACTTTGGGAGCGATCCCAGCGTGCTTCACATTTCCTGCTTTGATTCAAGAGTCCACATGGAAGAAGGAGTTAGGTAACGGGGGGGGGGGCAGTGGAGCTATGTGCTGACTCAGGCAGCCCAACAGCAAGCCAGCCCTGCACTCACCCCACCATCATCTCTAATAAACAAGTACCGGTATATTGCAAGACCGAGTAGTGCAAGTTTGCAGCAACCAGCAAATCTTGGTTGACTAGAAGCAACAACAGTGTTGAACACTCTCAGATCTCTAAAAAAAATTGTTGGCACTCTCCACCCAGTCATTCAGAATGTATCAAGCCATCTCTCTGCCCACCATGTGCACTCAACCCCTCACCCCTTTGGTTTGTCATAAAATGATGACACTTTTCCAACCTCAGATGTTGGACATGGTGGCTGTCCCATCTTCAAACAAATTCAGCAAGCTCATTTTACAGCTGAAAGGACTTGGAACAGGCAGGCGTGGGTTTGATTGATGGTGTCACTGTAGAGCTTTCAAAGAGAAGCTGTGAATTCCCTCTCTGCAGACAGGGAGACAAAGACCCAGTTATTGCCACACCACACTCTGTGTGCATGTGTGGGGATTGCACTCCATATGTGAGCAAATTTAATTAGTGGTGGCTAGAAAACACTGAGGATATTCTTAACCTGACAGCACAACCTCATTCCTGCCAAAAATATTATTGCCCCATCTCTTTCATTTGTTCAAATAAAAAAGGACAAAAGAGTGACTCCCATAAGCCACACCTGTGTCTGAAAGCATAACATGGAAAGGAGTGCATTATTATGTTGGATAAAGGCATGCTACACTGGCAGTGCTTGAAAAGGCAAAGTGCAATGCCTACACTCACATTGAGCACTATCAGCCACGTGCCAGGTTCTTGTGTTGCAGTACCTGCACTGTGTAACCCAGCCTGTCCTCTGTTATTTCCACCACCCAGAGGCACACTCTGTCTAGTACCTCCCCCTTCAGTCACTGTTTCAACACTTCACCATCAATACAGACATTCCATATACAACCACCACTGAAGTGACATTATCATCATCATCGTCATTATACACACCCCATCAGACGTTGGTGGCTGGATTTGGCATGTAGAATACCAAGTCCTTCCCAAGGACCTGGAATTGTTACAGAGATTTATGTAAAATGTATGCTGTTCCAAGTAAGGCTGCTTTCTGTAATTAATGTATAGTTGTTGTTGTTGTTGTTGTTACTACTACTACTACTACTACTACTACTACTACTACTACTAATAATAATAATAATAATAATAATAATAATAATAATAATCACAGCCTATGCTGGGCTGGTTACATTCTGCAATTCAGGATCTAGCCAAGATCATGGGATTTGCAGAGATATCTTTGTAGGAGGAGGAGGAGGATTAATAAAATATTTGTTTAATTCTACGTATTTACGTGCCACTTTTCTAACAAAAATAGTTATGTACCACAAACTAACAAGAATAGTTTACAGAGAAAATTTTGAGGCTCTAGAAGCAGCTTGGCAATACCCATGTCTTTTGCCTGTCTTCTTACATGATGGAGTAGTCCCATTTTGGCCCTCCAGGCTGGGGCATGCAGTTATTGTTGTCCAGCTACCGTTGCCAACACAAAACCACAGGTCGTGATGCTACGCCAGGGCAGTGTTGCAGTGCCCCACCCTTACCACTGATTTGCTCATGCATCAGATAGAACTAGAGCTCGAGGCACTTTTGGACTTCATGCAATGTAAAACACGTGCAACATAATAGGCATAATGCATAACACATTGAAATAACAAATTTCAAATGCAGACTTGTTCTCCATTCCTACTGTCACGTAAAACCAACACAGCTTTAGAAATAAAATAAAACCAATAAATAGATACTCTGTCGGCACTTCATGATATTTCTGTTGAAACGGAGCCATGTAGATTAGAATCAGTGGTGTTCACAATATTGCATTAGTCCCTGATGTGCTCATTTATACTAACCAAACTGATTAGGGGTTAATATATTAAATTACAAGTTTGCATTGCCCTGTCTGCAGTGGTAGTACAGTAGTGGTAAATTTTGAAGTGCAGGAGCTCATAATGACACACACGCCCATAGCCACACACACTAAGGCCACAATCCTATACATACGTACATGGGAGTAAGTCCTAATGAGGTGACTAGAACTTACTCCTGAGTAAACATGCCTAGGGTATGCACTAAGTTCAAGCAGGATACACTGGACAGATCTGTTTAGCATCAGTGTGCTCCTGCATGAATTGTTAATGTCTAGAACAGGGGTTCTCAACCTTTAGAGACCCAGGTACCCCCTTCATGGTCTAATTTTCTGAAGTACCCCCTGCTAATTAACTGCTAATTAATTGGACCAATCAAGTAATTAATTAGGTAATCAATCATTAAATAAAAAGTACTAACACAATTTTAAATGTGAAAAATGTCTTAGTTAACTCTGTGTGTGTGTGTGTGTGTGTGTGTGTGTGTGTGTGTGAGAGAGAGAGAGAGAGAGAGAGAGAGAGATGCAAGGATCTCTTTTTTTCTCCAAGTCACACTTCCCAAAATCAGCTCCTCCCCCCCCACACCCCACCAAAAAGTACATTTTCCAAAGTACAAAAATAAGTCCTAAACCAAAATCAGAGAGACAGAAGGGTTCTGAAAATAATTACAATTTAAAATCCATGTTAATTAACACTTAATTAGCTGCTGATGGGGCACATAAGGGGGAGGTCTTGGCGTACCCCCAGCAAGAGGTCCGCATACCCCATGGGGTACCCATACCACAGATTGAGAACCCCTGGTCTAGAACATGGAACAGAATATCCCCCATGGCTGCAGTGTAACACAGAGGAAGATCGGCCAATGTGGACAGGCTGAGTTTCAGGGAAGCTTGTCTGTCATTACTGATTTTAACACTGAGGAAGTCTCAATAAGTTTTCAAGGAACCTGGTTTGAAAATCCCTGCTTTCAGTAGTGCCAGTTCTTTAATATAGGGTATGAAAATAGTGAACACAAGTAGTCCTCAGAATACCTGGCCACTGAATATGGTGAAATATATTTTGGCTCCACAAAAGAAATAATGTAAGAATGGGAGGAAGCCTAGACCAGAAATTCCATTCATTTCCACTCTAAAAGGAAATTGTGTCTTGGTCGAATAGAAGGAATCTGTAATTCATATGAATAGTTTAGTTCACACATACGGGTTCATCCCTTGATAACTGCAGCATCAAGTGATGACCTGGATATATGAATGAGCCATCAGAGATTAATAGCCCAATCCTATTGTTGCAATCCACCACCAGAATGCACTTTCCAGTTGTTGTAAATGGCCATCCGGAAGAGCATGTAGCCTCATACTTCCAGACCACTACAGGAGACGACGCAAAGGCCCTGTGTGGGGTGGCAGGGAAGAAGTGAGTCACCGATTCATTTGTGAATCCTCAAGTGCTGAGAAATTAAGCTTAGCACAGTCATGTGTGAACTGGTCCTTCGTTTGTTTGTTTTTTTCAAAATTGTATAGACCAACCCCAAGACAACTTACAAATCAACTGAAAACGTCATTTAAACATGGTACAACATCCTTAAAACCACAAATTCACCTAAAGCAAAGACCAAATGAAGGGCTATGACTGTAAGCAAAAAAACAGCAACAGAATCAAGTGATCTGAAGCCATGTTCAGACATTCGGACATCTCTGAAAGTTCATCTCAGAAAATAAATTTGAGTTAATATTTGCTGTATCACCTAAAACTGTTAATCAAATTATTGGAGACATGACATTTGTGGTTATGATGTCCCCACTGGAGCACCTTCTTCAAAAGGTGTTGCCTGGCACCTATGTTGCTATCCTTTAGTTACCAGCTAATGCCCATCTTATTTTCCCATGTCTGCAAATTCCCTATCTGCATTTTTTTTAGCTGCTGCAGGTTTAATGGTGTTTGTTGTCATGTATGATGTTTTTGATTCCTTTTAGAGGTTAGTTGTAGTTCTGATTTTTCATTGGGTAATTAATTGGAGAGGTTATATATAAATAAGTTAAGTAAATAAACAAACGCTACAGAGGAAAATGAGATGAGGCATATGATTTGCCTTCAGAACATCTCCCCTGCAAAATAAAGTGTCTTAATTAAAAGGTTAGCGATCAAAGAGTTGATCTTTGTTCTGTGCCCGTTGATTCATGCAAGGAGAGGCCGTTGGTGCAATATAATTTTGCAACAAAGAACAAGGGTACAGTTCCTTGCAACAGAGTCGAAATCTGTCTGTCCAAGACAGTGTAACTATCTGTTAATCCCACCAGTGCAACACCATTTTAGAACTCATGAGGTTCTGGTGGGCTCATGCTTCAACATGTGTTGCATTAAATAGACGGAACTGTTTGCTGAAATTAACAAGAACTTCAAAAGCCTTGTTCAACTGCATGATAACTTTGTGTGCATCACTCTTGGGACCCTCCATGCCCCCAGTTTTGTAATACAGTATTTCAATGAATCCTTGCACTATGTCACTCAAGAATGTAATAAATTTAGTACAAGGCTCCTGAGTGGAGCAAAGGAAGAGGGCTCTCTATACTATCTATACAGCATCACTCCCTTTCACTGAACATACTAGAGGACACTCCATGTGGAAGACAAATTGTACATTTCTTATGGAATAGCCATTTCCATGGAGAAACCTCTTTAGACTTGTGCAGCAAGGAACAATTAAAGATTTCACCTAGGCTTTTGCTATACATTTCCTAGAAGGAAACTACAGTAGTTTGAAATGGAACATTTCACCTTGGAAGCATAGTGACCTTATAAAATCTCTTGAAATCAGACGTGAGGATATTTCAGTGTAATATAAAGATGTGAACTCTATTCCAAGAGTGAAAGTAGCTCTTTAACAGGATTCCTATATTGGAGATCTCATAGGGGGCAGCTCAATCCTACATAAGTCCCCACGCGGCAATGCAGCTGCACCAATGGGGCACGCGCTGTATCCCACGGAAGAATTTCAGGCCCCAAAGGTCTCCTCCAGGTAAGGCAACATTTGTTCTGTTTGCGTCTAACATCTGGAAATGTCATTATTACATAGAAAATATTGATCGTGCACCATGATTGTGCTTTTAGAAACTGCAGTTTGAAGCAAGGGCTTTCCAGGTCATTATGGCTCCAATTCAGTTAAAGTTAGTCATGATTAACTTTGGACCCATTGCTTTCAATTGGACTGAGTCACAGTTCACTTTAGCTGGGCCTGTACCTGCAGAAAGTGAAAAGTCCATGCTCTCACATGAGGTTTGTCTGGAGTTGTCCATTTCTATAGCAGACAAGTGGGTTTTGTGCTCACAGTTTTCAGGGTTGTTCAGCTGTTCTACATTAGATGCTCCATGCACTCATTTTATTCAAACACAGAACCAATCTGGTTTTCATTGATTTTTGTTTTAGTAATGTTTGCTCTGGTATCATTACAGCTATACAATTGGCAAAGCAACAGCTTGCTTGCACTAGTAAATCACTGTCTTTCTTTAAAGAGATGAAAAAGTAAATTATCTCAGCCTTTGGTGAGGCACAGCATGGAAAGACCTTGATAATAGACAACTCATTCTTACGGTACTGTCTGCCTTGCCACTGGAGGCTCTGAGTAAGTCAAGGTCCACACACAGGCCCTCCTGGTTCCCTGTCTGTCAGCCCACCAGCCACCCTCTTCTGGGCCAACCCTGCCCTTCAAGGCTTCAGAAACTGCCCTAGAGAAGGAGGTTATGATGATGATAATGAGGAGGAGGGTGAGGGTGGTGGACTGTCACTGGACTGGCTTCAGAATCACGAGCAGCCTGGTTGTCCTCCAGTTGGACTGTCTTCCTAATTGGCCTCTCTCAGGTATTTATATTCCCAGGGGCTAATGGCTAGCTCTGCCTCCTCCTGCCCCTTTCCCCTTCTTAAAAGCCCTCCCTCACCTGCTCCTCTGCTTGAGTGGAGGCAGCTGGGCTGATTCCTACTCCTTGGTAAGCTTGTCCTCAGACTTTTTTAAAAGGGCAGAATTCAGTGTTTGGCATGTACCTGTTTGGTGCCTGAATGTTTTCCCCTGCAGAGCAACTTGAGAAGGGCATTTACATTGGGAACACGTTGTAGGTAAAAGGGTTAAGTACCCCCCTCTCTCCTAGCAATGTTTTCCTGATATGATTTGGGTTTCCTGCAACCAGCGGCGTCACTACGACGTGCGCTGCAACACGCGTCACCCTAATCCCCCCACCCCCTACGTTTTAATTTGGTGCAGCCACTAGGCTGCGCTGCGATTTTCCGAGGGGGGCGACCCATCGGGACACTGCCCCGGGCGCCTCCTGATGCTGCCCCCCCCCTGTTGCAGCCGGCTGGGCTCCGCTCCAAGGCCTTCTCCCGGCCTCAGAGGATCCGAGGCCGGGAGAAAGCCTTGGAACGACCACCCCAGCCGACATGCCAGGGCCTTCTGAGGAAGGCTCTGCGTCAAAATGGAATTTATACTGTTTTTTGCGCATATGCAGACGGTTCCTGAGGCAGCCCTTTTCCCTCAGGAACTGTCTGCGCATGCACAAAAAACGGTATAAATTCCGTTTTGACACAGAGCCTTCCTCTCAGAAGGCCCTGGTGCGTCGGCCGGGGAAGACGTCTCCAAAGCCAGCTCCCAGCCTCGGAAGGCCCCTTCGAGGCCGGGAGCTGGCTCCGGGGACGTCTTCGGAATCGGAGGTGACGCGCACAGGGGAGGTGACGCGCGTCACGCGCGTGCATGCGTCACCTCTGTGCGCTCGTCACCTAGAGGCAACCTGCTCTCCTCGCTTCACGAGAGTGACGCCTCTGCCTGAAACTACCCGTATTGTCCCGAGTATAGGACGCTCCTGATTATAAGCCGCACCTTTAAAGTTTGGTGCTATTTTTTTTTTTTAAAAAAACATTTTTAACTTAACTTAAAGAAAATATACACATTAGTAAAACAGTATAGCTTTAGTACAGTTAAAGGCATAGGCACCCTGTCCCTTATTGAATCTGGGCACCCTAGTATAAGTAGCCATCCCAGATTCAAAGGGGGACAGAGTGCCTACCTTTTACCTTTAACCTTTGGAATTTGGGCAGGTGCAGCTTGTTGCACCCTTCCATGATGATGAGCTGCACCTGCGCAAATTTCAATGGTTAACAGCACAATCCTATGCCTGTCTACTCAGAAGTAAGCCCTATTGCATTCAATGGGGCTTACTCCCAGGAAAGTGTGCATAGGATTGCAGCCTAAAGGTTGGCACTCTGTCCTCCTTTGGATATGTATGCAGGAGCTCTTGCTCTCAACTTTCAAACTGTGCTCTCAATTTTCAAACTGCAAGATCAATAAATATCTTAGTTTCCAGTGGAAACTTTCCACAGAGTCCTGGGGCTGGAGCTTAAGGATTAATTTTTTCAAATGCTTCCATCCTGAGGCTAGAGGTTGCTAAGAGAGATAATTGTTCAGCCATTTAGCAAGTGATTAAGCGCTTTGCAGTTTAAAAAAAGCAAGAAAAAAAAGCCCCATTTTACCTTTGAAAGAGGCTTGGAAACAGAACGCTGCCTTTGCGGAAAACTCTAGCAGAAAATGCTAGGCTTTGATTGTAGGCCGCACCCCTACTTTAAAGACTTGCTTTAGGGGGAAAAAGTGAGTCTTATACTCAGGTCAATACGGTATTTTGAACTAAAACAAAAATGATGGGATATCTGATTATAATTCTCCCACCACCTCGTCCGCTTTGGTCTGCTTACAAAGAGTCATTTGGTTAGCAAAGATCCTAAGCAAGCCTGTGCTGGCTTCAGGTTGTAATCCTATACAAACTGTCCTGGGGGTAAGTTTCATGAAATGTAATTGGAATTACTTCTGAGTAGACATGCATAGGATTTTGCTGTCAGTCACTGCAATGTTGTTGTTGTTGTTGTTGTTATATACTGCTTTTCTGCAAAAAAATAATAATTACAAAATGGTTTAAATAGCAAAACAAATCAATAAATGATTCCCTGTCCCAAATGGGCTCACAATTAAAAACAAAAACAAGGGAGACACCAGCAGCAACCATTGGGAAAGATGCGGTGCTGGGGTGAAAGGGACAGTTGCTCTCCCCCTGTAAGAGATCCGCCATTTTAAAAAAAAATGCCTCTTTTACAGTTAGGAGTACACACATACCCCGTATTGTCCCGAGTATAAGACGCACCTGATTATAAGACTCACCCTTAAAGTTTGGTGCTATTAAAAAAATTTAATTAAATCACTGGCATTAAATTGCAACAGCCTGATTATAAGACGTACCCATAGTTTAAAAACTTAAATTAGGAGAAAAAAGTGAGTCTTATACTCAGACCAATACGGTATATGCATGTGCACAGGGCTGCAAGGAATTGTTGTTCATTCACAACCTTATAGAACACAGTCAGCTAAAAAGTGTCATTGACTGGTGCTAAATAGTGGATACAAGTTTCAACCTAGGTATTGATACAATATGTAAGATGTTCCTAAAAGTGCCATTTTTTGCTATTCCAATGGTGTTACTTCAGTAAATAGTTGTCGTGCATCTGAGGAGGCCCATTGGGGCCCGGGGCTTACACTTGGTGAAAGTGGACAAACTTCCCCTTCCCCTGAGGTGAGCCCTGGACCCACCAGCGGGGGCCGCGTCCTGCGCAGTATGCAGCGGCCAGTTATTTAGACCGGCTGGAGCAACTTGCACGGGATTGGGCTGTGCAAGTATTACTGAGATAACATACTGAGTTAGGTGAACCAGCTATCTAAGGCAGCTTCCTGTGTAGATAAACCGCTTTGAACACACAGAAATGCTGTACAAATGCTTAGTATTGTGTGATTTATGTGGAATGAGGCCACATATTATCATCCAATTGGAGTCAGAAGATTACGTGCAAGTACGGTAGGTTACAAACATATTTTCAACCAATTGGTATTGTAGGAGAAGCTTTCTGTTTCCTCATGCTCCAGTCAGCCTCAGCTATTGCTTAACATTTGGCCAGCCAGAATAAACAGTTATCTCCCTGACCAATGTTCACTGTTTAGTGAGAGGCTGCATATTGCCCTGATTCATGGCCCACCTCCCACCAATGACAAAAATGTCTCCCCTCTTCATGGATGCTGCATTAGACATGCTGTTTTGAATGTGGAAGGAAATGCTGCTGCTGTGTCCTCAGCTCAGCCCAAGCAGGGGCCTAAACGTTTAGGGCCACATTGCTAAAAGTCAAGCAAAGAAGAACATGGAGGTTCTGGGGACCGGAAGGGGGTGAGCAGCAGACAAGCTCAACTCGCAATGCAGCTAGGTGGGTTTGTAGAGATGAGGGAGTTCTGGCCACCTCAGGACACTAACAGGTCTGCGATCAGGATTTAGGGAGCACCCTCAGTGGACTCCCTTAACCTGGCTGAAAGAGATGGGACATGTAAGCTGATCATTCTCTCATGGTCTCGTACATTTCTGGATGCTTCGTGCAAAGTCAAGAAATGCACAGGATGTTGGAATGATGGGCCCTTTGCCAGTTTTGCAATATAACAAAATGCCCAGTCCCCCATCTCTCTCTCTCTCTCTCTCTCTCTCTCTCTCTCTCTCTCTCTCTCTCTGAAGCCACCCCTGGACAGGAGCATGGAGAAATGGCTGTCTGTGCTGGACTCTGATCTGATGTGTGAATTGAAGGCCAGGAACTTGCTGGGTAGGAAATACTATAGAGGAGGGAGGCAGCAAAGAGAATCTAGCTGGCTGAAGGAGGAGCGTGGAAGTCAGGGAAGCACACAGCAGGGATTGGTTTGGACTGGAAGTTGTTCACATTCTCTCCCGTGAAAACAGCCAGTTTACTTTCACATTGTGGCATTGTCTCAAATTCTGCGGAACAAGTCATAAATCTGCGTGGAGCGTTTTGTCTTTTCTAATGAAAAGCATTGCTCGTTGCATTTGTGTCTGTGAACAGACACAATACAAACTCCGAATTGCTTGTTTCAATCGACTCCTAAGGCTGGAGATAGTATTCAGTGTAAACAATCATTTTGAAGAGAACTTCAATTGGTTTCAGAGAGGCTTTGCTTCCCATTTGCACACACGCATTTCTTTTGTTTCCCTGTTGCTGCTTCTGGTCAAACAGGTTTTGCAGGTTCAGTGCTGGTAACCTGTTTATCAGCACCGAAAGAGGGATCAGTGAACACACCAGGAGCAGGGATCTCTCTTTCAAAGTGCCCTCAACTCTCTGAAGAAACTGAGGGTGTGTGTGTTTCTTTCAAAAATTGAGGCAGTTTGAAATGGGGATCATTGGTCTTGGTATACTGGGCATACCCCTGCTAACTGGGCAAGAGGCACTTTTTCAATTGGTGCTCCTCTTATTTTTAGCAGGGGGAGAATAACTGAACCCCTTTCACCCCAGCACAGTGTCTTTTTGGGTGGCTGTTTGCTGGTGGTGTTCTGCATCTTTTTTTAGATTGTGACAGGGAGCCATGTAATCATTTGGTTTTGTCTGTAAACCGCTTTGTGAACTTTTTGTTGAAAAGCGGTATATAAATACTGTTAGTAATAGTAATAGTAGTAATAGTATTATTATTATTATCATCATCATCATCATCATCATCACAGTATTATTATATACAGTATTCACTCTGGCAAGTTCATTTTCGCAGCTTTTTGAATTGTTTCAAAACATGTCAAATCCCTTTGATCAGAGCCCATGGGGGCAAAAGAAATGTGCCTGTTCTTCTAGAGAAGTGAAGCCTCTTTTGGACCACTTTCTTGAAAGCTAATGGCAGATTCCTGCCCAATTTCCCAGCAGTAGTACAATAGATGAATAAAACAAGATTTTTTAAATGATTGTAAATTGTTTGAATAGCAGAATTCTTTGTTTTTCTACAGGGTTCGCCACTGCTGCCGAACCCACCCATTCCTGGGCTCGATCTGCCCACCCCCTCCCCACGTCTGTTCCACCCTCCAACACCCCCTCCGCCTCTCCTGCTAACGTACCTGTTCCAGTGGGTGGTGGGAGAGTCGCTGACGCAGACGGGAAGTGGCCTTCCTGCTAGCACCCCCAGCAGTGTGCTACTGAGTGTGCTGCTGGAGCACCTTTTATGACAGTGCTGACTTCTTTACAGCGCGACGATGATGGTCAGTGAGTATAAGATTGGGCCATTAGTTACATTTATTTCATGGAAGTGATTTAAGCATGTGCTTAACATGTGCTTAACTCTTCCATTGAAGGCAATGGGATTTAAACAGGCTTCATTTGGATGAGATAGTGCCCCTCAAAAACCCTAGTTATCCTCCTGACTAAATAACCAAATATAAAACCAAATATAAAACCAGAATAAATCAAACCTCCCAGCCAGTCTCAACAAAAGAATTCTAAAGTTTCTGGAAAAAGAGCTTAATGCAGTCAAGGAACCTGTTTATTTTTCTCTCTATCAAGAATACTTAGAATTATAGAGTTGGAAGGACCCACAATGTCATCTAGTCCAACCCCCTACTCGTAGCAGGAAATCCTCCTAGAGCATCTCCAGCAGGTGCCTGTCAAGCCTCTGCTTGAAGATCGCCAGTGAGGGAAAATCCACCACCTCCCTTGGCAATCTGTTCCACTTTAAGGCAGTGTTTCTCAAAGTGTGCTCCTAGGAGCTCTGGGGCTTCCTTCAGGGCCTCCACAAGCACACCATATGGCCACCATCTGCCTCGTGCTGTGCCACTCCAGGCATGCACTGGCACTCTGGGGCTCCTGATACTCATTTTAGGAGTGTCAAGGCTCCAGAGACCAAAAGGTTTGAGAACCGCTGTTGTAAGGCACCCAGATACTGTAGAAAGGACACACTTTACATTGGCCATGGGTAAGACATGCAATGGAAAGAAGAACACACAAAATACAAGTGGTAAAATTCTAGGCTTCATAGGAGGAAAATCAAGTACTTGGTCATGACATTTTCTCTAATCATTAACTTTGGAAGGTAATTATTGTTGAAAGTACTATATTACTTATAGCTGAGCATTCATCAAAGCACTTTTTTATTTTGATAATCTTGTATATCGTTGCAGCATTCAGAAAGCAGCAAAGAGGAGACAGAGTGATTTTAACTCAGCTACAAGATTATTTAGACCTGGGTGTTTATGAGGGTGGGGAGGGCATTCTGTTCTGTGATGTAATTCTACATAACCATCTTGTGCCTGAAGAAGTGGCCTCTAGCCAAGGGACATTTATGCCATGCCCTTGAAGCGCTATACAGGACTTTTTTTGGTTTTTGCAGCAAGAGACTAACAATCCTCCTGTCTAGCAGGACGTGGCAGTGCACATAAGGCGCCCACCGCATCCTGAGCAGGATTGGGCCTTTACCCCAAGTAATGCGCCAGCTGCCCTGATGGGTCTCCTCAAATGCACACCAGCAACTTTGCTGGCGTACATTCGGGAGGTCCTTGTAAGGTCCAACAGACCCGGGAAGGGGGACAGGATACAGTGGAGGCCTCCTCCACCAATCCCTCCCAGAACGCCCCTGTTCTGCAGCCTCCCCCCATCCCGCCGCCACCCTGCGGGGCCTTGCCTGTCTGCTGTGGCGCTGCCCTGTTCTGCAGCACCAGAGAAGTGGCTCAAGGTTCTCTGCCAGTGCTGCTTACTCTCTGGGTAACACCCAAACAAACACCCAAATAACTAGCTTTATGCTAAATAAAACTAATTTTGACTCAAAATGCTAAATAAAATGATTTTTATTGATAATAAATAAATAAATAAACCTCCACCAAGAAATAACACCAATTTCCTTACTTTTGAGTCATCCCTCAGACATTTTCAGAGGGGATCTTGCTTTAAACATGATAAAAACGTGCAGACTAGTGCTGTGCAGTGCATTCTGGGTTGCCTTAATGGAATGCTTTCTAAGTACCATGTATTTAAAAAAATGGAGTAATATATGTACAGACGTGGGTTCCCTGGGATTTTCAGCCATGTTAAATTGTTAGAAATTGAAGAATAAAGAAATATATCATCCATAGGGCTTGTAATGGTTTATGTAATGTAATGATTTGTGTTTGCAGCCCTATGAAAACACTAAGTTTTGACAGGTTCCCTGGGTGTTTTGCCCCTGCTCCTGAGGTGACTGTACCAGCTAGGTTACAGCAGAGTGGTCATTTGATTTCAATTATTCAGTTAAGCTGTTCCTGCTTTTTTGCACTTCTCTTTTTCTTTATATGTTTGTGTCAATGTAATCTCTGGTTCATGTACATCTACCACCAAGTTGCTGAGTGTTCTTCTTTTTAGCTTTTGACAATGTCCCAAGGCGGGAGGAAACGTAAAGCAGAGGATTAAAGAATTATTTGTGCCTGTCTGTTCTGGATAATCCTTGAAAGCGGCACCCATATCACTGGGGATCGAGTAGAAAAGGAATTTCTTCAGGCAAGTTTTGGACGATATATTTCTTTATTCTTCAATTTCTAACAATTTAACATGGCTGACAATCCCATAGAACCCATGTCTGTACAGAAAATAAGCCATGAAAATCTGCATGCCACTCGGAGTAATATATTGTACTTCAATTGCTGCTGTAAGAAAAGAATAGAAAATATTTTGGGATATAACCTGGGGTGCTCTGGTTTTTTAAAATACGTTCTAGTTAGTAGTTGTCTTAAAATACTTACTATATTGCACTTTAATTGTTGCAGTAAGAAAGTAATAACAGAAAGAGAAAAATATTTTGAGTTGTTATACTGGGGTGCTCTGGTTTTTTTAAATGCTTTCTAATTAGTACCTGTATGTATCTTTAATACAACTTACTAATATATTGACTTCAATTGTGCAGTAAGAAAATTATGAAAAATATTTTCTTTAAAAATAATTGAAAATAGAAAATATTTTGAGATGTTAAACTAGGGTGCTCTGGTTTTTTTTAAATAATTAAACCAAGTTTAATCAAGTTCTCACCTTTAAGGTCTCTGTAGAATGACTGTTCCTGTTGGAAAATCTGTGTTTGATATATACTATGTTTTTTTGAATAAAAACACATAACACCACTATTTGTGTTTTGAATCAAGAAATTTTGAAAAAAAATAACACCAAAAAACCACACCTCTACTTATGGCACGTATACGACACCCTAGACTGGCGAAGCAGTCACTCCACTGGTCTAAAGTTGACAGAATTGGGCCATAAACCAGCTATCTATCTTGAGGTACACAACCAATAGTTTCTCTCCCCTTCTAGTTAGCATTATTAACACAAGAATACCAAAAGTCTTGAATTTTAGCCTGTGAACAGAGATAAGGGTCATTGTTGAGAAAATTACTTCCTTGATCTAAGCTACAGCAAATGCACATCAATAATTGAAACATGTTGTCGCCTGTTTTTATGAGGGATGATTTCATCTTTTTATTATCCTCTTGCTGTGTATTTAGTTTATGATGATTTGTTATGGCTTTTTGTCTGTGAACAAATACATGTATTCGTTCAACCAGTTGAACACTAGCAGATAGCTTTTTCCAAGTCACATGAAACTGAGACAGAATGTTATTACACATTCCTTGGGTCAGACCAGGGGGCTAACAGAGGAGGTCACCACAGGTGGCAGCAGATATTGGGGTGCACCCATCTCTGTCTGCCCAATTGCCTCCACTGCTCCTCCTCCCACTTCCTGGATTGGAAAAAGAAGAGGGGGACAAAGTGGAAGAGTGGAGGAGGAGACAAGAGCAGTGGACTAGAGAATCTCTGGCACCCTAGAGCCCACCGTTCTCCTCTCCTTCACACTTCCTCTTGCATTCTGCTCCTGTTTTCTTTTTTCCAATCCAGAGAGTGGGAGGAGTAGATGTTAGCACATCACCAGAGAAAAGACAGCAGCATTTGGCATATTGCCTCAGGCAGCAAGGAGGTCTCTTAGGCCAACTCTGAATCACACTTTCTTATGATTCTGCAAAGTTCAGTTGAACCAAATATCTGCAAGACCAGTTAAACTAGTGACTAGTGGTAGTTACAGAGCAGCATAATAAGTATACTGTGTTATAATTATTTAAACAGGGGAGTTCAGTCATGAAAAACATTCTTGTTCTTATATTAATAGTACTGTCTCTCTCCTGCATGCCACAGTGCAGAAATGTAGGTGTGGGTGTTCATTTCAAGTCTTATCAGAAGATATTGCCAAACTGGATGGGAGACATCCAGTGATTTTAGACAGCGTTCAGAATCATAGAGTTTCTTTATAACATTTCCTTCCACATGCATAAGAATAACTTTGGGGAACAAAGGTTTCTTTCACCCTCACTGTTTTTATCTGGAACTGACAGAATTTGTTATTTCAGTTATTAGAGAAGATCCAGACAGTGTCTGTCACTACCAACCTATTGCATTCCATGGTTCCTTCGTTCGCTCTCTCTCTCTCTCTCTCTCTCTCTCTCTCTGTGTGTGTGTGTGTGTGTGTGTGTGTGTGTGTGTGTGTGTGTGTGTGTGTGTGTGTGTGTGTGTGTGTGTGTGTGTGTCACACTGAGATACATGCATGGAAACAAAAAAGTTCCTTGCCTTGGAGAACTACTAGAGCACAGTCTCTGCCAGAGGTTTACAATCTTACACATGTAAGAGATGGGAGGGAGGACTTCAGCCTTGCGTTAGGAGGCTGAATTTCAGTTGATGGGGAGGATCCATTTCCCCTTTTCAGGATGAGGCAAACTTGTGGACTATCAAGAGGAGGGGGTGGCAGAGTGCCATGGAAGGCCCACTACAGGACTTCCCCCACAACCCCCATCACCTTGGCAGTGTTGGGAGAGGGCGTGTCATCTTGTCACCTGAGCTAGCAAAAAAAGCTTGGACTGGCCTTGCCTCTTTAGAACAAGCAAAGGGGAGCTTCTTCCTAGACACATTACTCTGATCACCTGCTATGCCATTCGCTATTTTACACACACACACACACACACACACACACACACGTGTAGCCGTCACCGCTGCATTGCCGTGTGGGAGTTTAGTTAGGAGTGGGCTGTGAGTGAGTGTGGGGAGGAGGGAATTCTGCTTTGTGCCTGCTGTATAGCCTTCACTCAGAATACATTCTGCAGCTACATTCTGCAGCTACTATGTTCATGCAGAAACAGGAACTACAGCTATTGCTAAACTGGCAAAACTAGGCTGCTACTTGCATGTTTCTTTCTGAGAAATTTCCCTTTAAAAAAGAATTCCCTTTCACCCTCTTTCTTGCAACAGAAGCTTGCATGGGAGGACGTTTTCCTCACTCTGTGAACATGGATTGTTAAGAACTGTGAACAGAGCACATACGGTGTGCTCTCATGACCTTTTCATGAGCCTTGAATTCTTGGTCCACAAGAGCCAGGATCAAATGGAGATGAAGAGGAATCACCTCCTACCTCTAGATGCACCTCCCAAAAGGAATGTATCTCCCTCAGTGTCACCTCAGAGCCAGAAGCCCTCGGAGAGAGCTCCCATTTTAAAATGAGAAGTACTGGGGGGGGGGGGACACACACAGGATGCATGCCTATGTACCTAGTCTGCAGTTTATACCAGCAAAGATAAAAAGAATTCAGTTGAGCTGGGGGCACAAGCAACACAGGGATGGCCCAGTGATGAGGTGAAATGAAGGAGGCCTCATCAGGCATTGGATGGCTGCAGGTGCCATCCTGCACCCATCAAGCACCTCTAGGGCCACTACACCTAACCCCATTTGCTCCCTTGCCCGTTCCTCTTGGCTTTGCCACTCTATGGTTTAAAATAAGGAGGGAAATAATCAAGGAAGCCAGGAGAAGCACCGCCCCACTTCCACTTCTCCCAACGTCCTTGTTCCACCCTGCTCCGCTGTGCTATTTCAAAACAGCACAGCAGAGTCATGAGGAGGAAGCGGAGAGGGAGGCAGCAGCAGTGAATTGGGAAGAGGTTTGCCACTGCAGTCATCAATGCAACTGCTGCATCCTCCTCCATGAAGGAGGAAGAGGTGGGTGAGCTAAGAGGAGGTGGGCCACCAGCTGGTTTCCAGCTCTCCTCTGCTTCTAAATGAAGCAAAGGAGGTGGAGGCAAGGGTGCTTGCTTGCTGGGGAATATGCATGCCCTCTCTGTGCAAGAGTGGCAATGGTGGGTATTTCAGGTGCTGTTTCCAATTGGGTCAGGCCTGAAACAAGTTGTAGTAAAATGGGTCTAATCCTCTTCCCGTGGTGCAGCGCCTTGCACCAATTACTGTGCAGCACCCCCTCCAGCAACACCACTGACTAGTTCCTGCTGTACGTAGCAATATTCCAGGTGCCAAGAGGAGGAGAGGGAAAGTATATAATGGCTAAAGAAATCTGGTAAGTGAGATTAAAACCGATTTGGAGAAGAATTCAGGGGTCATAGTGGTTGCCTCTTGTGTAATGTAGGCACTACAAGTTTCTAAGATTTGTATTTATTTTTCACATTTTTATACCGCCCTTCCTCCAAGGAGCTCAGGGTAGTGTACATAGTTCCTCCCCTTTCTTGTTCTTACAACCCCGTGAAATAGGTGACTGGCCCAAGGTCACCCAGGAAGCTTCATGGCTACATAGGGATTTGAACATGGGTCTTTCTAGTGGAAGTCCAACTCCCAAACCACTACACCATCCTGGCTCTCAGACCAAAACATTACAAACTCTGTTGAAGTTCCTAAACAGAATCCTTATGCAATTAATCTCCAATTGCTGCAAGACAAACAAATGGAGGAAGTGATTGCCTCTGTGTCCTACATGTGGGCTTCCTGGAGGCATTTGGCTGACCACTGTTAGAAACAGGATGCTGGACTAGATGGACCCTCATAAGAACATAAGGAGAGCCCTCCTGGAATAGGTGAAAGGTCTTACTCTGCTTTCTCAACAAGGGGTGCAAGGAGAATGCACCCCACATAGGTAAGCAAGGGAGGGAGGGAAATGTCATGCCTCAAAGTATGAATGCTTCATATCTCTCTCATGTCTCTAGCTTCCCTCCCTTCAGTATTGTTAAAGGTGTCTTTGCATTGCCTAACCTAAACCATTCCTTTCTCTTGCAACAGTGAGTGTATGCTTTCTATTGGTGAATAGCAGGTGTTCCAAACAGGGCTACTGCTGAGCAAACACTCATCCTGAACAAATTTGTTCTTCAGGATTTCAACATTGTCTCATGGGGCAGTACAGTCACTACCCACAGAGTTCCACCTGGAACTCCCCACAGAGGAGCCCCAGGCAACGCATTCTCTCCCTCAACAGGGCACTACTGCAAGTGCATGTCAATGGCATTTATGTCCAACATCTGTTTTAAGGACATGCATCCACCACCCCACCAACTTTCATTCTACCTTTGTTTTTGAGGGGATGAAGGGAGAGCAAGAACATCTGCAGGGCTATAATAAGTGGACAGGGACCAAGAGCCTCAATAAGGATCAAGGAGGAAAAAGTACAACCTAGCAGTGGAGAATACGGAGATGGCTCTGTGATTGGAGAAGGGCTTGAGCTTCAGCATGCTTCATGGTTCACCACAGTGGGGAAATATACAGCTTTGGGCCACCACCCCACATGATGGGCATGCCTGCCTCAAGCAGCTTGATGACTCTCTCAGACCCATGATGAAGCCCAAGATACAAGACATCCTGGACACTGGCCTGGGTGGGGTACCCAGCCGATTTGGCGTGTGGGGCCGGGTCCTCGCCGCCCCCCATAAAACTAATTAGCATAATTTATGCTAATTAGTTTTTCCCGCTTTTTTCGCCGATTTTCGGCGATTTTAAGCCTAAAACTGGGGGTTTTAGTAAGTATGTCTGCTTTTACCGGCACTTTAGTGATATTGGACGCTCCCTCGACGATTAATAGCCTAAAACTGGGGTTTTTAGTAAGTATGTCTGCTTTTACCGGCACTTTAGTGATATTGGACGCTCCCTCGACGATTAATAGCCTTCTCCCGGGCCCGCAGCTTCTCCGTGCACCCGGCCCGGGTCTCTGTACAATCTTTGTAGTTTGCGCATGCGCAAACCCACGGAGTCTCCAGGGACGTTCTGGGCATGCGCAAACTGCTCCCTGGAGCGTCCCTGGAGACTCCGTGGGTTTGCGCATGCGCAAACTATGAAGATTGTACAGAGACCCGGGCCGGGTGCACGGAGAAGCTGCGGGCCCGGGAGAAGGCTATTAATCGTCGAGGGAGCGTCCAATATCACTAAAGTGCCGGTAAAAGCAGACATACTTACTAAAAACCCCAGTTCTAGGCTTAAAATCGCCAAAAATCAGCGAAAAAGCCTCCCGCCCCTCCAGGAGCCTCCCGCCCCCCCAGGAGCCTCTGCGCCCTTGCGCCCTGGGGCCCACCGCCCCAGGGCCCCCCATCTGGGGACGCCTATGCCTGGGTTTCAATAAGGCACTAGATAGGGTCTTGGCAAAGGAGGTAGTCCTCCATAGCTTCACTGGGACCTTATTGAGGGCAGGTGCATGGTAGACCTGCGGGTGGTTGAGCAGACCAGAGTTCATGAGGCTGGGACCCACTCTGATCATGCCATGCTTTCCACAGCAGCCCCAGTGCAGCCATTGACTGTCAATGATTGACAAGTAATGGGGAGCACACAGGGAGTTCTTCCCCTCCACTCAGTGCAGTCTTAACTGTATGATGGGCCCCCGGGCACCGACACGATTGTGACCCGGTTTTCCGACAAAACTAGAAGCGGGTTGTGATCTTAGAGGGCCCTTCTGAGGCACGGGGAGGCCTGCAGAAGCTTCAAAAGCTCCCCGCGCACCTCCCAGCAAGGAGGTAAAAAGAGGTACCTCAGGGATGGTAAAAAAGCGCTTTTGAATACTTTTTCCTGCCGCAGCGGCGACGCGATGGCCCCCCTATGCTCGCTGCAACTGCCCAGCGTACAACTGCCCAGCGTGTCCAATGGGTAAGACAGCCCTGCCTCCACTCCACCATCATGGGGCTTGTTGTAAAGGTCAGATACCAGCAGAGAGGCACTGCTGCAATTGCAGCATGTGGAGCCACTGTCAGAGGTCATGCTCAGTTCAACAGATGAGGCGAGCACAGTGATGCTGCAGCTGCCTCCCCCCGCCCCCGTGAGTCGCTGTGTCCTGCTGGAGCGGGTCCCATTATCATGTCTCAGTGCTGTTTTTCCTTCTTCCCCTGCAGGGTCCCTACAGGTTGAGGTTCCTCTGGAATTTTCAGACACCCTAGCAAATGGGTCCCTGGAAGACCTATCAGCACCCCAGGCTCCTGTGATCCCTGCTGAGTTGCTGCCACAGAAGAAGCCACCTCAGCACCCACCACCTTTGGAGCTGCCACCGCTCCAGCTGCACCATCTCACAAACTTTATCTGGATTGAGGCCTATGAGTGCCCTGTACAGCAGGGCGCAAGACGAGGCACTTTTTCGATTGGTGCTCCTCTTACATTTAGCAGGGGGAGAGTAACTGCCCCCTTTCATCCCAGCACAGTGTCTTTTCTGGTGGCTGTTGCTGGTGGTGTTCTGCATCTTTTTAGATTGTGAGCCCTTTTGGGACAGGGAGCCATTTAATCATTGATTTTGTCTGTAAACCACTTTGTGAACTTTTTTGTTGACAAGTGGTATATACTGTTACTAATGATAATAAAATAATAACTTGAAGAGTAGGTATTGTTCAAGAATACTGTTTAGTTACCTCTTTCTGACTTTGAGGTTCCTGCCTTGTTCATAAGTGGAAAAGGTGATAGAGGTTTGGAAAATCACTGGCTGGAGTTTTGGAAGTCTTGCCTAGGATGGGTGGATATTGGAGCACCAGCCACTGTTGTCTTAGCCAGAATTCTTACTCTCAAAACAAGCTTGCATTCCTTTCATGGCAGTGACGTGTCACGAATGAGAAAAGCCTGTTTTTCAAATACAGTGGCAAATGAGGGCTCCAGGTGGGGCATTCAGTGGCAGCTGAGAGAGCAAACCGCTTATTGGCATATCTGCATTTGTGCCATGGCCATTCGGAAGGAAGTCCTGCATTCCAGTGGCCACTTGATGCCAATCTTTTCAAGACACCTGTGGTGGGCAGGGTACCCGATGCGATGATGGCCTCACCCAGCCTCAGCGGGGGTTGCTATTAATGAGTGATCCTATCGTTGTTTCTTGTTAACATGCTGGCCGGGCTTGGCGTCTGATTTTGGGGAAGGGGCGAAAAGCGACAGCCGCAGATAAATAAGGTGGAGGCGGAGCAATCAATCACTGTAGCAGCCAGCAGATAAGGCAAACACCGCAGGCGGCGGCCGCCGAAAACGCTCGTGCGTGAGGGCTCATTGCTCAGCCAGCTGGGCAGGAATTTCTGGCCCTTCCCACCAGCAACGCTGGACAGGTACTAAACTCCACCTGAAGACAGCGAGGGTAAAGCCCCTCCCCGCTTCCTTTGCTCCCGCCTTCTCTTCTCCATTGGTTTCCCGGATTCCCCCGAGGGAGCCCCTGAGTTGCGCACACTGAGGGAAAAAAAGTTCTGCTGGCGACTTCAGCAAGGAAGTCGAGGCGGCGGCGGCTTTCCAGAACGCGGACACCTTGGCTGTTTCTGGCTTTTCCCTGAGCGCGGCTGACAGCTTTTCGCGTGCTACTACTGGCCCACGGCTGGAGAGGGGCGCGAGCTCTCCCCCCGCGCGCACGTGGAGAGGGGCCGCCAGTTCTGAGAAGCGCCCCTCGCCCAATCAGCGAGCGCGCGGCAGCCCCAGCCAGCTGCTGCACAAACAGCACCTCTCCTCGCTCCTCCCTCTGTCTCTCCCCCCCCCCCCCTTCGGTTGGCGTCTGGGAAGCAGCAATCTTTCGGCATGGTTCTCCGCAGGATGGCTGTGGAGAAGGAGCCCGGCAGAAAGGGCTGTTGAGGACTTCACGTTGCGACACTAGACGCCGCGCGCCGATCAGAGTCGCGTTTACGCGCCACTCTTCCCTCACTCAGCCGCGATTCTTCAGAAGCAGAAGTGCGCGCGCCCGCGCTCCGGATTATTGCCACAAACCCAGGATGGGGCGCTGGACCCTCCTGTCTCGAGGAGCCTCACCAGCCTTCGTCGTCGCCTTCCTGGGGCTGCTGGCGAGCAGCTCGTGCGCAGCATTCGAGGAAAGGAGAGGTAAGTTCTGAGAGACGAGGGGCAGTAAACACCCGCCTGCCTGGTCGCGTGTGCCTTGCACGGCGGTGTAATAAGTAGTTCTCGAACGAACGCTGCCTGCCTGGGCTCAAAGCCTGTCCGAGCGCCGCTGCTGACCCTTTCGGAGGCGGCTTCTGATTAGTCCGGGGCACGCTCTGCACATGCTCAGAGACGCGCCTGTCATGTCTGCACTCGGATCACTTTGCCCATTCCGAGGGGCACGTAGTCATTAGCCACCGTGCTGAGCCAGCTCAGAGGTCCTCCTCCTTACCTTCACAGTGATGTCGTGGGTGTTCTTGGTTTTGTTGATGAGTTTAGATGCATTGTCTTGATTGGATTATCATATCCTTTGATAAGTTGTCAGCTTCTTCTGGGGTAGAAAAGTGGGTTAAGAAACATCTCCAGAAAACTAAATGTTCTCTGCGCGTGCTCGGAGACACTCTGATAATGATAATAATAATTATAATTAAGAATGTGTATACCGCTTGTCAACAACAACACAAAAGCCTACAAAACAGTTTTCATAAATCGCCGCACAATCCGCTCAGAAGTCCCCTTATGTTCAGTGGGGCTTATTCCAGGTAAGTCTGTATACTGGAATGCAGCCGAAATAATTAAAGAACGGGTTGTCTGTCCCCCAAGGGCTCCTGCTCTAAAAAGATGCAAAAGAAGCACCAGCAAAGAGACGACACTATGCTGGGAGAGTAGGGACAGTTGTTCTCCCTCTGCTCTGTACCGGGAGCGCCACTTTTAAAAGTCCCTCTTTGCCCAGTTAGCAGGGCTGTGAAGTCCTGGCTGGCAGGAAATGAAACCAACAGATTCTGAGTCTCCTCTCCCTGGGTTTCGTCTCCCTGCTTTTGACTGGCCATGCCTGGTGGGCGCTGGCTTTGCACCTATGCCAAAGGCACTTTGTTCCTTCTGGCTTAAGACTATGCAGTGTTAAACTTTTGTTATTGTTCTGAGTAGTTGTTGCTTGGTGATAGATAGCAGATGAAGAGGTTATTATAAATTATCCGATGCTGGAGGGAGACCTCAGTTGGGATTGAGGCAAAGAACAGGGAAGGTTGAACTGAGAAATACCCCATTACTATCCTACTTCCCAGTTGACATTGTCAGTGGCTTCAAACTTCTGCAGCTTAGGTTTGATTTCCACGAATGAGACGAGAGGATAGAAGAAGAAACCTCAAGGTGGATACCCACTTCAAATGCCCCCAATCATGTCCTTGGCCAGAATGAGGTCTGGGAAAAATGGGAACAGAATTTCACCAGTATTGGCATGCCTACCATCACTAGTAGAATTGACCAACCATGTACAGGGTAGTGTTATGTGTCCTCGCACAGAATTTGTTCCTGAGTCTTAGACGAATTAAGAGAGAGAGAGATTTCTGACAAAGGGGGCTCTAGCTGATGACAGGCTGTGCCCCAGTGAGGTTATTGCCCTTTAAGGAAGTTGCTGTCTTGATTCATCCTGTAAATATTGAAATAGCCTTCAGTGCTTCCCCCTCCCCCTTTCTTGGACCCTTGAAGCATCAACAGGACTAACACCTTGGCAGTGGAGAGGAGACTGTTGTTTATATGGTCACTGTAACAGGCTGCTGTGTTAGTTCACCAGAACTCAAATGCCCCTCCAAGTGGTTACTGCCGAAGATTATTACCCTTTTCCTGTAACATGGGGAAAAACCACCAGTGATTCATAGGAATGCCCAACCCAAGTAACCAGCAGCATTCTCTATAGACTTGAGGTTTACAAACGCTGTGTGTGTTTGCCTGTCTTTGTGTGTGTGTGTGTGTGTGTGTGTGTTTTTATAAAGTCATCTTAACTATTTGGTGCTGTTTATCTTTTCCACCAACATATGCACAGCATAGTTAAACAGTATGAGGAAAAGTTCCCTCTGAGCAAATTTGTTTGCCAACTCTTAACTTTTTTTTACTTGCATGTGCTGTTTCCAGTCTAAACAATTTGTCAGCCTTTATGATTGAGTGCCATTTATGCCATTGATTGCCTTTAACTGGACTTGCTTGGTGGTGTCCTATAACTCACCTGGCTTAAATTTGGGACCTCTGAAGAAAGTGCTTTTGTTTTTGAGAAACCAGGTTAAAACTGTGAGGGGAGGGAATTTGATAGGTTTTTTTTTTCCTTTTGGCCTCTACATGATTTCCCCTTGGGTCTTTCTTTCTCTTTTGCTTTTGTAAAGTTTTGAGAGCAAGCAGCCAACTTCAGTTCCAGGCAAATAATCTTTATTTTGAAAATCTGCCAAAAAGAAAACTCCAACTATTCCTTTCCTGAGAAAAGAACTAGCAGTTTAGAAAATATGATACAAGACTTAAGCAAAAGCATTTCATGACTCTGGACAATAAAACAGTTTTGAAAAGGAGAAACTCTCCTCTTTGAGGAATTAATTGCACAATCTTAAAATCTAGACGTGTTCTCTCCCTGCTCTAAAGAGCAAGTTCATACCTGTTGGTGATGTAATCAGGGCAGGGCTGGGTGTGTGTGTGTGTGTGTGTGTGTGTGTGTGTTTTAGTAGACTCCCATCTACCTCTGTGCCCTTTAGACAAAACCATTTTGAAGTGTGGCTCCACAATGGTATAGAGAGAGAATGCTAGATTGAGCTAGATCCTTGAAGAATAAAGGTATAGAAAATTTGGAAACATGTAATGTAGAGTTGCACAAATTCAATACAGTGCTGCTGTGGCAGTCAGTTAGCAGCAGAGAAGCTGTTTCAGGTTGACAGTGTAACTGAATGTGGACAAAAAATGTTTAAGTAACTGTAGTTGTTGACATGACAGTGGGAATAAAAATTGTGTGTTCTCGTCACTCAGTGTTGTATATGGTTAAGGACAAGGACAGAGGTACTATATTTCCCTTGACCTCACTGTGCTTCCATTGAACCATAATGTCACTCTGCTGAAGTTTCATAAAGCAACAGTTTAGGGCAGTGGTTCCCAAACTGGGAGGCGTGGCTCCCAGGGGAGCCGTGGAAACCAGCCAGGGGAGCCACGGAGTGCCACGGAATCCTCTCGGAAAACAGTAAAATGCCAATTGGCAGGCATCAACACATTAACGTCACTGGGCACGCGTCACCCTAGAGCGGGGGCGCGTGTGTCACCCCTACCATAGGGTTACATCGGTGCGCGTCACCCTTGTGACCCCCCCCTGCACGTACCCCTTTGGCGGTGCGGAAGTTTTACCCTGTCCTCCGCTGCTGCCGGCTCTGAAGACATCCACCCGGGCCGGCTGTCCGGGGCCTTCTGACGAGGCCCAATGCGTCAGTACGTGAACTTTTAGCTTTTTCGCGCATGCGCACAACGTTTCTGAGGGCAAGGGCTGCCCTTTTGCCTTCAGAAACGTTCTGCGCATGTGCGAAAAACCTAATAAATGATGTATTGACGCATTGGGCCTCGTCAGAAGGCCCCGGACCGCTGGCCAGGGTGGACGCTCGGAGGCCTTCTCCCGACCTCGGAGCCTCCGGAGGTGACGCGCAGAGCGTGTCACTGGTTTAGGGAATCGTTTGGTGGGGAGGGGAAGATAGGTCCTTGGTCTGAGGATCTTACAATCTAAAATTTCAGCAGCGAGGAGAATTCAGAAAAGGGAGAGGCAGGGATGAAAGGAAGCAAGAGCAATTACATGTACAGTACATGAAACTTCATTTCACAGTTAGTGAGGACTAACAGAATGCATGCGTACTCGGAAGTAATTTGCAGCTGAGTTCAGTGCGGCTTATTCCCGAATCAGCTTGCATTAAATTGCAATGTAAGCAATGGGTTTCACAGTGGGGGGTGGGTTGGGTTAATAATGTCATGTTGCTGATACTCCCTTCCAAATGCAATATAGACCATTCTAGTCATACTGTGTCTGCTTGTTCTGGGCAACTGTTATAAAGAGGCCAAGCTGGTATTCATGTGGCATTTACTAACAGCGCAATCCTGTGTAACCTTGCACCGGTGTAAATGCACTTATGCCAGTGTAATTGCACTTACGCCGGTGCATCTACTGTTACACCGGTGCAAGGTTACACAGGATTGTGCTGTTAGTCTGTGATTGTCTACTTCAGAGAAAATTATCAAGTATTTGGCACATCTTTGCTATCAGGAAGGCTACCGTGTTTAGGGTTTTTTTTGTTTAGAAAAAAATAACTCAGGCATACATAACAATTTTATGAACCTTTATTAGTGGAATGGAGAAATATATATAATTTTGTAAACTTCTCTTAAAACTGGAGAGAGTCAACCAGTGAAGTTGATTGGTAGTACATTCAAGGTAGATGAAAGGAAGTCCTTTACACAGTGCATAATTAACTTGGTTCACTACCACAGCAAGTGGTGACGGCCACTAGCTCAGATGGCTTTTAAAAAGGATTAGACAGTTTCATAGAGGATAAGGTTTTTCAGTGTCCACTAATCATCATAGCTGATGGAACCTCTGTTTTCAAAGGCAGTATACCTTGATTACCAAATAGTGCAGACAAATGGGAATGGTCATTCCTTTATGAGCCTTATTTATGGACTTCTTGAAGGTTCCTGGCTGGTCACTGTTGGAAACGGAATGCTGTAGCAGGTGGACCTTGGTTTACTCCAATAAGATGGTTCTTACATACTGGAAAAATGCATTTACTGACCATGCCCTATGTATGAGGGATTAGATTCTAAAACCTTTTCCATTGTTCAGATTGGTGTATTATTCTTTTCAGAGTTTGATCTCCACACAAACATTTTAAGAAGGGTCAGGCTCTTGTAAAAGTCAGAATTGCATGTAGTTTTCAGTATTTATTCCCTTTCAAATATGGGTCAAATGACACATGATGGGGAGGTGCCTGGATCTGCAAATCCCCAGTTGAAAAGAACTGTGTTGTGTGATGCCATTGTGTGTTTTTCCACTGATGAAAAGGTGGCAGCCAATGGAATAGAATGGGGGGGGGGAGCAAGAAGATGCTAATGTGATCATGTCACAAGTTTTTTTTTTTTTTTAAACTTTATCATGAGTTGGGAGAAGACATGGGCTGGAGGTACTTAGGCAGCTTCCCATAATGTGTAACTTGGGCCGAAGGGCCAAACTAGATGCAACTTTTTAATAGCAATGTGAGGAGGGGGGGGGGAATGATCCAGATTCAAGCCACAGTGTGCAGGTGGGCTAACGCTTTCCCCTGTGCCAAGTTCATGGTGGAAATCTCTCCTGTTCCCAAATGTTGCTGTTTGTTATGGTAGAGAAGCTGCTCTGGATTTCCTCCCCCCCCCCCCCTGCTGCCACTACAGCTGCTATAAAATACTGTATACATGTAGAGAGGAAAGACTTGTTTAAAGTCCGTGTCTAGTTTGACCTTATTCGTGCTGATGTCTTGAAATAAATTGGAACCTGTATAACATTTGCTGGAAAAGTACAACTTGATGACACTATCTAATAATTCTATAAATGTTTTTTTCAGAGATTATTTCAAGAAGTGTATATCTCTAAATTAGGATGGCCAAAGTTTGAAATGAAACTAGGGGAAAGTGGTGTGAGTATGATGTGAAGTTTTCAGTGCACAGATTCTAAGAGAGGTCTTTGGAAATTCAAACACTCCAGGAAGAATTTGTGCTCTGCAGAAGGCAAAGAATTCCACTAATTCAAACAGATTATGATCACAAAGAGATATGTACCCTGGTATAAATTCAGATTAACTTAAGAATGTAATTGTCTTCAGATTTTCTATTACTGTCTAACCAAGGGACAATAATGGCATCGTTTAGGGAGAGCAGGTTCCCTGCTCCCTGTGTTGGAAACCATGAGCTACTATTCCATAATAGCATCTCCATAAGAGAGGAAAAGCATGGTATAACATTTCAATAATATAAATGCGTTCTTCTCTGTTTTTGAACACACTAGTTAGACACACTGAATATTTATAAGCACTTAACTAGACCTGTGTACTAGGCGTGGATACCAAGGATACAAATCCCTTCCCGTTAAAGAAGGGAATAACACATGTTTGCAATTTAATCTTGATTAAATGCAAAAGCAGGCCTTTAAACCTTGCTGAGAATATCTTTAATCAGTCTGGGATTATTTTGCTCCACCACCTATTGAAATCTGAAGTGGCACTCCTGCTCTGGGGCCAGTTCAGGTGTTTTTCATTTTGCAGATATGAGAGGTGTTCACATGTCTGCTTTCTCTTGCGCTTACAATGTGTGGATGTACAGTATAATGTGTAGGGTTGCCAACTTGACCTGAAGTTATTCCTGGAGGGTCTTTCTCCCCCCCCCATGATGTAATAACTTTAAGCCTGGAAAGTCCTGTTAATCTCTGCTTTAGTAGTCACCTGGAGGCTGATGCTGATTCTTGAAGACTTCAGGCCAGTCTTGGAAGGTTGGCAAGCCTAATGATGATGTATGGCGTCTGACTTGACAGATCCATGTATTTGAGTGCCCATTTTGGATTGCCAGATTTTATGAAACTACCAGCTATCTAGACCTATATAATTCCCATATTATGGTTTCCTGCGTATGGAGATATGGGAATAAGGACAATGTCTGTAGAAAATGACTATATTGGTCCCAAAGCTACAATCTGGCTCTCTGAAAAGGTTCTTTAAAAATACATTCAGCTAAACAGTGCTACTAGCTGTCTACTGAATTTGATCAATTTTGTAGCTGTTATTATTAATGTAATTGTATCTGCCATGTGCCACTAGTTTTTGCTTCCGATATCAACCCTTTATGAAAATTAGTGCTGTATTTTTGGAATACAGTACAGTATGTAAGAATTGATACCATGCAGCACTCAAAGCATGTATCAGTTCTGTGGTTTTCCTTAGAGTCTGGTATTCTGATTTTTATTTTTGGCAAATTGATGTAGCATCAACAATTCCTTAAGGTTTTCTAAAATATACATTTTTTAAAAAAAAAATCTACCAGTCTGACAGTATGTGGTATGATCTTTTTAATTTTTGCAAAGTGCTTGTGATATGTGCGACTTTATAAATCTCACACTATACACAGCTTTATTCTTGCACCAAATGGCTTTATAAAATCAATCTAAAATAGGGTTCCACCCCAGCTTCTTAGGCTATGCAATATTTATGCCTAGCAATAGTGGTTTATCATATTACAGAGGGAGTCACGTGCATTGGTCAAGGATAGTTTTTGATTGCAGATTTGCACCAAGGTCACATGTTAAGACTAATTGCCTTGCAGAATTTCTGTTGTCTCTCATGGGATTTCTTATAAGATGAAGCATCTCTCATTTGTAGTATGAAATATTTGCTGTTCTTGTTACTTTGGTATTTTATACATAGCTTTGAGTGCTTTTTTAAAAAAATACGAAAGTGGTTTACAAATGCTAGAAAGAAATAGACTTTGTCTTGCAAACAAGGAATCTTAATCCATGTTTGGGTGACAATTTGCCTTAATTGCCTTCAAGACGACTTTATCAGGCACGAGGGAAAGTGGCCAAGTAGCATTGCAACACTATTGATTTGCTGCTGCCATTCTTCTTGATAGGATCCTCAGATAATGAGAACAGTCTTTATGTATGATAATAAAGATGAGCTCCCCTTTATTCACAGTGTGTGTGTGTGGGGGGGGGCAACCACTGTAAAGTATGGAGGGAGGAGAGACATAGTGTTTGAAAATTCATAGTAAAGAAAATTTTGGCCAGTTTCTGACAAGCCAAGTTTCTGACAGTTTCTGATAAACCAATCAGAATGTGAGCTTTGTGTAGCCTGCTCCTGTGCTGTGCAAGCTAAACTAGTACTGCCTGATCCATTGTACCAATGTACGGCACAATCCACTAACTTCTGGTGCCAGAGCAAGTGCTCCGCCGCCAGAAGCAGTCGCAAACATGCTGGAAAGCACATTTGCGAGTACTCGGGAGTCAGGTGGGCCGGCGCAGAGGCTGGTCACTGGAATGCCCGGGCGGTCGTCATCGGAAGTTAGTTCGGATCCAGTGGGGGCAGTTCGGTGGGCGAGGGAGAGGGGCCATTGGCCTAGCTGGCCCGGGAGGGGGATGACATTGGCCATATCCCTGTCCCCGCCAGGCCGGCTCAGCCTGGCTGGGACGGCTATTTAGCTCGCGGAAATCTGAGAAGGCTTATCGGGCCGGCCCCAGTTTACACCCAGGGAAGGGGATGAGCGTCCCCTTCCCCGAGTAGACCTCCGGCCCGCTGCTTGGCGGGCAGTCTTGGGGCAGGATCTGGCGGGCGACCTTGGGCCACCGGCCGGATCCTTAGTCAAGATTGCGCTGGTAATGAGTTATCATGTGATGAGCTACAAAGCTGTTGCACAGCACAAAATTGTGTTTCGTTTTGTTTTATATACCACTTTTCCATGCAGAGCAATGCCCAGTGAGGCTCACAATAAACATCAGGTGAGAGTAAATGGTAGAATGTATTCATTTATTAGAATAGAAAATGTTAGATCGTATTTCGAACAGTTCAAGTAACAACAAATTGTGAACAAATTCAAATAAAACATAGTAACAATGCAATAATCATAGCATAAATTCAATGCATCTCTCATCCAAGGAGGCACTGAGAACAACAAATCTGGGGGGGGGGACTTTGGTATTAGTTTGGCTGGGGTTGTGGAACAGTCCAGTCTTTCCCCTGCATTTCTGCTTTTTTGTCTGCTTGTGCAATTTTAGATGTGGAAAGTAGGGGCAAATTACTGGTGTGGCATTTATAAGCCATTTCAACCACTAGCTGCATTGGTGCAATCTTATGCTCCTTATATGTGGCATGTTTTTCAGTAGAAGTACTGCAGTCAGTAACACAGAATATTTTGCACTTACGTTGGCATAAGTCACTCTGTGTGCTGTCAAAGCTGCTCTCTAGTACTTGGGGCTGCCATTGTTTTCATATCCTGAAATACAGAGTTGGCACAAGAAAATGCAAACCTGAATTATTCTAATAACATTGACTAATGTCATTAAAGTGTTAAAACAAGATCCCTGCCCTGGAGACTTTGCAGTCTTTCTTTAAAGAGAGTCCTTTCGGGAGTGTCGCATTGCATATTTCTGAGATGCCCTTGAGGGCTGAATCCTTCCTTTGCATATCTATATTTGCTGAAATCTTTGCTCTATACCAGTTTTGGCAATAATTCACCAGTCTGTTCACATTAATGTGCTCCTAAATGTACAGTTTTTCTTCTTCAGGCCACATCAGCACAAACCTTTTTGACAATGTTCTAAGGAGGAAAGCAGATGAAATCCAATAGTACCTTGATTGTTTAGTTTAGTACAGTATAGAATATCTTTTTGGAGGTTTAAGGTTTTCCAGTTTGGGGCATATTGTATGCATCTTGTTGTGTGCACAGGTGAACGTGACTAGAATCATAGAATGTTAATGTCAGAAGGTACCTTGGAGGTCATCTAATCCAACCTCCTGCTGAATGCAGGCAGTGAGAACCTTCCTGACAGGCGGGCATCCAGCCTCTGCTTGAAAACCTCCAAGGAGTGAGAGCCCACTACTGCTCTAGACAGACTGTTCTAGTGCCTGCCAGCTCTTACCGTTAGGAAATTCTTCCTCATGTTTAGTCTAAATCTACTTCCCTGTAGTTTCAATAATTGATTCTAGTCCAAAGAGAATACCGTAAGTCTTTTCCTTCTTCACTGTGAGAGCCCTTCAGATATTTGAAAGATGTACGGCTCAATCGTATCTAACTCCCCACGCAACAAAGCAGTGGTGCTGGCGCAGTCTCCACTGCATCCTGTGGGGGAGTTTTGCATGCTGGAGGTCTCCTTGGGGTAAGGGGACATTTGTCCCCTTGCCCCGGGGTAAGCCCCAGCAGATGTAACAGGTCAACTCAGACCTATGCCAGCTCAATAGCTGGCCTCAAGTACAAGTTGATCTGTGAAGGCGGATCAGACCCGGGAAGGGGGTTAGGATTTGGCGTGCTCCACTGCTGCCAAACCCGCCCTGCTCCCAGTCACCGCCTTGTTCTGTTATGTGATTTCTGTTCCTTTTCCATTACTGTGGCACAGTTGTTTCTTTCACTGTCTGGGGGTGGGGGTGGTTCCCCAGTATAACTAAGCAGGCCATGGATTCCCCCATGTTCACATGTGACTTTAGCCAAAGCCTTTAGCCATATTTTGTAGATATTGGCCGTATTCAGTGGAAGATTGAGGCAAAGCCCCTGTTGACCATCTAAATTTAGCTCATTCATAACCTTTGATAGAACTGCATGGTTGAGGAATTAGGTTGTCAAAAATGCTCCCCTTTCTGTAGTGGGCTATGGTGCCTGTTTGGCAAACATAGATGCCAAGCCCTGAGAGTTTTTTCCTGACCGTTGTTGATTGACTCTGAAACATACTTGTGCCAGAGCATGGACCTCAAGACTGCAAGGTAGCCGTACATCTTGACGTCAAGTACTGTGTTTATGAATCATTGACATTCATACTGTCTTAAGCAATATTGTCTCTCGTTCTTATCTGTTGAGTCTGTAGATACACATGATGTCATTGTGTGCTGATATGATAGTTTTATCATGTGTCTCGGGTACAAAACCTGTTCCTGGTTTCACTTTGCTTTTTGTGGTAATAAAACTGAAGTCTGCAATCTCAATATATTTATTTGCATTTTATAGTATGCATCTTCAATCACGGAACTGAAGGCAGCATAACTAAGGTTTTTAGGTAGGCTCCCATCCAAACACTGGCCAGACCTAGACTTGATTAGCCTCAACAAGGTTGCTGTATCGTGTGCCTTCAGATTATACCCTGGGATCTCAAACATAGATGCAGAAAAATAAAGTATGATTTAAAAAGCAGCATGCACCTTTCTCATTTAATTGTCTGAGGGTTTTCCATACCTGTACTTCATTGCATAAAAGAACAATTGGGTTGATAAAGAGCAATGTGAAGTTTTCTCTGATAGTGATCATTCCACTGAGACAGACTCTGGAGAAATTGAAGGGTGCAGTTTTGCACCCTCAGCATGTGTCTGCACAGGCAGAGAGCAGGCTGTAGAGTGGCACTATAGAAGCCAAGCAGATCTCTTCCTTCCCATAGCCAGACTGGATGAGCCATAGCTATGGTTGTGTGTACTCCGCTGTAGACAGACACTTTACCTCCGTCAGCAGGGACTTTCCCACGCGTTGTACAGGATTGTTTAGTTGCCTGCTTGTCCTTGGTCCTTGCACGTGGACCGTCTCTGATTCTTACTGAGAGTAGTCTGTGCATGCAAAACATGAGGACAAGCAGGCAGCTGGATCATCTATGCAAAACGTAGCAATGGTGGGGAGAGCTCAGCTTCCCTTCAGTGGGGTGGTGCTTGCAACCTGGACACACACTAGGGAAGCAGGATTTTGCTCTTAAATGTCTAGAAGGTAAAGGTATCCCCTGCTCGAAAGCCAGTCGTGTCCGACTCTAGGGTGCGATGCTCATCTCAGTTTCTAAGGCCGAAGAGCCAGTGCTATCTGAAGACACTTCCATAATGTGGCCAGCATGACTAATGGAATGCTGTTACCTTCCCACCACAGTGGTACCTATTTATCTACTTGCAATTTCTTGCTTTCGAACTGCTAGGTTGGCAGGAGCTGGGACAGGAGACAGGAGCTCATTCTGTCATGCGGCACACTGGTCTCGAACTGCTGTCCTACCGACCTTCCGGTCTGCAGTTCAGTGCCTTACAGCACAATCCTACCCAGCTCCTCCACTGGTACAGAAGTGGTGGAGGGAGGAGGCTTTGGGAAGGAAAGGGAATTTAAATTCCCTTTAAAGGGGGATGTAAAGGGGATTTAAATCCCCTTTCCCTTCCAAAGCCTCCTGTTCTGCCCTACACCACTGCGGCACCAGTGGAGGAGCTGGGTAGGATTGCGTTGATAACCACTAAGCCACCGCGGCCCAGTCCAATGTATAGAAACATACCTTAAAATAAGCATCTTGGTATTCGAAGGTATACATTTGCAGCTTGGTTTTTTCCCCTGAGGCCACAATCCAGAACAGAGTTAGACAAGCTGAAGCCTATCTTTTTCAGTGAGGCTTTGTTAACTTAATTCTGTGTTGAACTGTAGTTTTAGTATAGCCTTCTTCAATGCATGGATCAAAAGTGTTACGTACACTCCCCCCCCCCCATCCTCAAGTAAATGTTAATGTGAAAAAGTATATAAAATAAAAGGGTGGAGGTAGAATTATGGTAAATAACTTGTTCTAGCAGTTTGGTCAGATATTTCAACATTGCCTTCAGCAAAGAAATAAAGGATTGCTTAAATTAGTAACTAGTTTCTTGGATTCAGGCTGAGGCATTTTCCAGCTCCATTAAAATGAAGGGGTGACTACTAATAAAGAACACCGCTTCTAGAAATATAACGTGACAAGCAGCTCATTATTTTGTATGCTGTGACCTTTGTATATCATATGCCTAGGTGTTGTCTTTTTAAAATTTGAATATTGTTTGATATTTTGAACTTGGCGAGGCGCTGATTACGTTTTAAATTTTTAAAGTCCTAGGAAAACTAGTGTATTGCACATAGGGATGAAAAATAATTTTAGAAATGGGAGGGGAATTGGCAACAACCTCCCCCAATTGGGAAATCTCTAGGCCACCCCCATCACATTTCTCCTTGGCACATAAGGGCTTGGCGTCAGCCCTTTCATGTTCCAGTTTCCCTCCTCTCATACTTTTACAAACTTTTCAAGTTGTGAGGTGGAGGAAGGAAACTAAACCAAGGGCTGCTTCTAAGTTGTTCAGCTGATGTGAATTCTGGGAAATGTGTGTCAGGAAAAAAGACCGACCCACTGACTAGAATAAAAAACTACACTTCCCAGAGTGAAGGTCACAGGCTGTTTCTAAACAGTTCCTAACTCTTCAATAAAGATTTGTGAGCATGTTTAAAGCTTGTTTAGGAGACTTGGAGAAGTGTAGTGTTGTATACCACTTGATTTATTTTTAACAAGGATCCCCAGGATCATCGCCGCTGCTGGCTCCGCCCGCCCCCGCAAACACTCAAACTTTGAGAACCGCTGCCATAGCAGATTTGACCATGCTCAGAAGCTTTCATTGCAGAGAATAGGAAACATAGGAGCTGAAGCTTTTGTACATCACTCATCATTGCCTATGTTTTAAACTGTTGTAAAATTTGTGTGTTATAGTATGATTTTTTTCCCATGTTGTGAACTGGTTCACACATGCATGAGAGGATTGCTTGCTTTCTCCACACTTGTCTTTTGTATGGATGCCTGGCAGCTAAATGTAGTTCCAACTTCATTGGAAAAGTATTGTCTCAGATGATATGAAAGGTCTGCCTTTGGTGTGCAAATGGAGTGGCATAGATTCAAGCCATCAGTTGATGTTGCAGTTGTAAAGTGATGAACATGCATATGTAAACCGGGCCTGTGTCAGTCGCAACCAGATCTCTGTCTAGCGTCGCTAAGCAACTGATGATGCATTCCAGTCGTGTTATACATTCTGTGAGCTGATTGATATCATCATGATTTGTACTTTCCAGGGTCTCACAACGCTTCATTCTTGGGTCATATCTCATCCATTTCCAGTTTCTCTTGTTGGGACTCAATTTCCAGTTTTAAATTCTAGGATTTAGCAAAAGAACATTCCAGATAAAGAACAAAATTAGACTTTTGTTTCGCGGCTACTTTTATTGTCTGATTCTTTGTCTTTCACTACAACACTGTTGCTTGCTTGAGGCATCTGAATTTGTCTTGAACTCTTTCCTTGCCCTGTTACGAGCACCTCTGGAATGAGACACACCTGGGTCACTCCTGCTTTCTGTATGTGGCATGCTATAATCCAGATGATCATAGGTTGTAGTCTTCTATTGTGTGGGTTTATCTTTTGGAACCTTAGCTTGTGGGGGATAATTCCGCAATACAGCATGTTGCTCTGATTAACCTTTGGGTTCCTCCCTGTGATTCTGTGAATTGTTCTGTAAAAACATATCTCTTCCAAAAACCAAGGTTGTGAAGAGGGAACTCTCCCCTCCAATAGTTTTTCTAAAGTAGTAGGTTGTGCTAAGTACATCCTAATTAAAACGGCATACTGTAGTTGTCTCAGATAGCTTCTTATAACAATAGTGGGGCCTGGTTGCTGGGGGCCCTGGGGCAAAGCCAGGCATTGAGCCTCCCATGACATCCCTATAGATCACCTGATGGTACATTGTGTGCCACTGGTACTGAGGCTTCAAGGGTCAGTCTGACTGGCACCCAACCTGGCTAACCTTCTCTGCCCCTTTTCCCCTTAGCCTACTCAATCGCTTCGTGAACACAATACTGTAAAACTAATTTCCTTGTCACTAGACCAGGGGTTCTCAACCTTTGGAGGCCCGGGTACCCCCTATCACGGTCCAATTTTCTGAAGTACCCCCTGCTGATTAACTGCTGATTGATCAATTAATTAGGTAATTAATCATTAAATAAAAAGTACTAAAACAATTTTAAATGTGAAAAATGCCTTATTTAACTCTCTCAGAGAGAGGGGGGGAAGGGAGAGAGGGGGGAATCTCTTTTTTTCTCCAAGTCACACTTCCAAAATCAGCTCCTCCCTCCCCACCCCACCAAAGTACATTTTCCAAAGTACAAAAATAAGCCCAAAACCAAAATCAGAGAGACAGAAGGGCTCCGAAAATAATTGCAATTTAAATTCCATGTTAACACTTAATTAGCTGCTGATGGGGCAGATAAGGGGCAGGGCTTGGCGTACCCCCAGCAAGAGGTCTTCGTACCCCTAGGGGTACCCGTATCACAGGTTGAGAACCTCTGCACTAGACCACATAAACATCCTCTCCAAGTACAAGTAGAAAGAGAGAGCGTTTGGTTGGAATTAATCATAGCTTTACAATTCCACAAGAATTAAAAGCCTATTAAGTCATCCAAGTTAAAGATTTGACAAAGGACATTTGATGATACAACTTTCAAAAGAAAAAAAATCAACGCTATATGTGAAAAGAAAAACCATATCCTGCTTTTTCTCAAGTAGAAATTCTGGTTGTTTTTTTTCTTCTACCTGAATGCATTTTCTCGAAAAATCTTTGACTGTTCTCGTTTGTTTGTTTAATTACATGTCTTAAAATTCTTTATCTGGCTTTTTATTTGTGGTGATATGTTGGAATCTCTTATTCAAAATATCTTTAATTTTTGGAATTAATTTTAAAGATAATTTATACTCACTAAATTTCTTATAACTAGAAACCATGGAGTGAATAATTTTGGGGGAAACTAGATTAGAATAACTAATTTGGGAAAACAAAGGGAAAACAAACATTTTCAGTCAGGAATAGCTCACCCAGTTAGGTTACATGGGTATTTAGTGTAGTTTTAGCAACGTTCACGAACAGTGAGTTGGTTCTAGTCTGGTTAATAGGGAGGTTTCCCCCCCCCCACCTCCCTCATTACTTGAGATCAAGAATTCAAATTTGAGGTTGACCTCCCTTTTGAAGTTCTCCACTTTAAAGAGACAGCTTGTTCTTGAATTTACTGGGGAAAACAGGTGTAGAGCCATGGCGAAAAAGTTTAAAATGGTACTAATAAAAAATGAGAACTAAGTGTAACGTAAAAATTGTAAGTTTAGAATATAAGATATTAAAAACACACACACATCCACACTTAACACACACACGTCCACACTTAAAATAACACCGTTAAAAATTAAAAACCATCATCTAACAATGCAGCGTTTCGCTTGTCTGTCACGAGCATTTTCAAGCATAGCCCTCATGTAGTGGGGAGATGTTAAGCTAGTGAAAGCCATCAGCCCGCTACATAAGGATGGAGACAGCCTCACATTCAAATTGCGGGCTATGAAAACCTTAAATCTTTTGAGTCAGCTTGTGTTTGATCAGGACAAACAAATTATATAATGCAGCAAGCAAAACAAACAAGAGACTGTCTGTTCGCTCAGAAAACAAATTCAGATGTTCATGTTCACTCCAAGCCGTGTGGAAGAGACCTCACCAATAGGTAGATCTTCAGTAGTTCTCTTACAACTACTTGTAGGATTGAAAGTGCAGGATCACAGAAGTCTATGACAAATCATTGAGGTCAGGTTTTTGAACACCATGGAGTATAACAAGACATCACCCCTGAAGAATGATGGGTTAGTAACTGCAACTAATGGAAGCCGTGGCAATAAACCTGGATAGGAGCTACCTTTTGCTGTTCTACAGTAAAATAGAGACTGTATCACATTTTGAGCATGACACATAATTTTACCAGTTGGACCGTGTTGTAAGCTGCTGTTTAAAGGGAAGTGTCTGTCTTGTAGCTGTATTGTAACAAACCGATCCAGTAAGCCCTTTCATGGTTTCAAATGCTTACCTTCAGGAAACCTTTTTCATACAAATTTGTCTGCCTGGGAACTGTTGCATATTCAACTAAAGTTCAATTAATATGGGATGCCAGCCAGGCTTGTTGGACCTCACCGTTTTCCAAGGTGGCTGGAAAATGTGCTGGAAAATGCTGTAAAATGCACTACAACTCTACTTTGTATAGAAAGATTGCTAATATTGGATAAGCTCGGCTTCAAGGAAGCTTGTCTGTTATCACTGATAATTTCATTGAGGAATCCCTTGTAACCTTTTAGGGACCCCAAGGTTCCTAGGACCATCGTTTTAAAATTACTGCTTTGAAACATGAGGAACAAACAGGATTTCAAGTGATTCACAGGGAGTTTGAATTCAGTTTTTCAACTTGGAAATAAAGTTGCATTATTGACTTAGTTTAATGTGATCCTCCCGGACTCCTTTGCACCCCAGTCATGACTTCCAGAGTGACTGTCCCCAGACCATTGCTGCCAGGAGCCTGGCCAATGACCTGGTTCCTAGCAGGAAGACAGCCTTGAGACCAGTGTTTTCCAAACCTTTTTGACTGTGATGCTAAATACATTTTTTCTCTCAGTCTGGTGACCCATGGAGTTGGTACCTGTTGATGATGATAATGATAATAAAAATGCTCCAGAGTGCTTGGCAATGACATCATCACTGCTGAGCTCCAGAGCGCTGCTCAGTTCTTCAGTTCTAGTTGCATGGCCATGCAGTTTACAGGGAAAACTGCTTTCCGTGCCCCCGCAAGAACATCCATGCTACCCTAGTTTGCGTCGCAACCCCGGATTTGGGAACCACTGCTTTAGACAAATTGCCATGAGGTGTCTTTGAGAGGCCAACTAGAGGCCCTAAAAAACCTCACCTATTGAGAGACCTCTAATGTGGCTTCATGGGTTGCCAGGGCATCCCTCCGCCCCATTATACGGCACAGAAATTCAGAGCTTCCAGTCACAAGCAATTGTTCCTTGTATTTTCTACGTATTTTTGCTGAGACTTTCTTAACATTTTGATCAAGAAAAACACTATCAGGAACAGTTTAGCATTAGCCTAAGGCCACCCTGTTTGAAAAATTAATATAACTACATTTCCTGATTATATATTGTGGGGTATTTAAAAGATTAAACTTTCTGCTTTGGCTGCAGTGAGCATGTTTTCAATGCTTTTATAAACTAAATAAAAAGGAAAAATTATTTTGACTTAGTAAAGTTAGGCCTATTTTATAGGGAAGATGAGCAAACATCTACTTGGACAGCAACCACCAATATGACACTTCTTTAACTAAAAGCTATTGGTGACAAACTCAGTACCAGTATGGTACTAAAGTTCTTAAGACTGTGATAGTAGGGCAGTTATACAATTCAAGGCCAAATTTCATTCTCGGATAATCTCATTTAATGAGGTTGCACACCCATAATTGCAGTCTGGTCTACAATGTTTACGGAAATAATTAAATTGTATTTTTGGACAATTAAGATGCTTGTGAGTTTTCAGTTACAAGATGCAGTTTTCAGCAGTGAAATGTCACATTTTCCTCAAATGTTTCTCTTGTCCCTTATTGCGACTTTTGCTTAGAAACACTCGAGGATCCCATTCATGATGCACCCTGAATTTCTGTCTAGTTTTCTCTAAAACTTACTCAGTTTCTCAGGTTGAGTATTACTTCTAGAGATTAGCCCAAAGAATGGTTTGAAGGTACATAATGTAGTTCAGTTGCTGAAGCTGAGCATGTCTAACTCTGTAAGACTCATGGATGACATCCTACCTAGGTAGGATATATAGAAAGCACTTTGAGTTCTTTGGAGATTGGCGGGAGAGAGAAATACCGGTAGATAATTTATGGAGTGGGTTTCCATGTACGTTTAATATATTAAAGCCTCCATGTTTCGATATACAGTATATGATGTCATTTCTGGTGCTGCATAATAGACACCATACCATCCAAATGTAAATGATTTCAGTGGCACAGCATCTCTATTTCTGATTCCTGCAATGGCACACTCAGATGTGCATCTGCATACTTGATGTTTGCATACAAAAAACACAAACTTCATCATGTTAAGTACAGTATATGCTAATTATATTTGCATCTCTGAGCTCTGCTTTATTTTCCCCTTCCTTTGTCCAGCAGTTCTCTTGCATTGTAAAGAATGGAAGCCAATTTGAGGCAACAAGCTGTTTTATTTCTTTGCGTAGTGTTGTTCAGTCGTTAAGTCGTGTCCAACCCTTCGTGATCCCATGAACCATATCCCGCCAGGCCTTCCTGAGTTCGCTCATTTTCATGTTCGTTGCATCGGTGATGCTGTCTAACCATCTCATCCCTTGCCTTCCCCTTCTCCTTTTGCCTTCAATGTTTCCCAGCATCAGAGTCTTCTCCAGAGAGTCCTCTCGTCGCATTAGGTGGCCAAAATATTTGAGCTTCAGCCCCAGTACCTATCCTTCCAGGGAACAGTCAGGGTTGATTTCATTTAGGATTGACTGATTTGATCTCCTAGCAGTCCAAGGGACTCTCAGGAGTCTTCTCCAGCACCACAGTTCGAAAGCATCTATTCTTCGGCGCTCAGCCTTCCTTATGGTCCAACTCTCGCAACCATACATTGCTACTGGGAACACCATCGCCCTGACTATACGAACTTTTGTTAGTATGGTGATATCTCTGCTTTTTATTATGCTGTCTAAGTTTGCCATAGCTTTCCTTCCAAGGAGTAAGCGTCTTTTAATTTCATGGCTGCTGTCTCCGTCTGCAGTGATCTTGGAACCCAAAAAAGTAAAATCTGTTACTACTGCCTGGTATATCATTGGCATTTATAAACAATAGTCAACATTCAGTTGTATTTGCTTAGGTTTCTTAAATTTAAATTAGCAGCAAACAAGTGTGTGTGTGTGTGTGTGTGTGTGTGTGTGTGTGTGTGTGTGTGTGTGTGTGTGTGTGTGTGTGTGTGTGTGTGTGTGTGTGCGCGCTCATGGATCTTTGGTTTATATTTGTTTAAGTGTTGGAAATGAACCTATAGTTGTTGTGCATTACAGTGCTGACCTTTCTGTTGAGTAAAAATTGAACTTTGTGCTTGCACTGGCATAACCCTTTGAGAATCTGACTCCAAGATTGTGAACCTGCAAGGTGCTGAGCCACCTGAGTGCCTATTGACATAGTTGAGAATATTCAGCAACTGGTTAGACTGGACTCTTAGGGAGTTGCCTGCTTGGTAACAGAGACATTCACTAACCATGCAATCCGATGCATGTCGACTCAGAAGTAAGTCCCATTTATTTCAATGAGTTACTCCCACGTTAGTGTGCCTAGGATTGCAGCCTAATTGTGGACTTCTTTACTACTTTTAGCTAAATCACATTATATCTAAATTGCTATGGCCAGATCTTTGCACACTCTCACTGGCCTGTTTTTGCAAACAGTTCATGGTGTGAAGTTGACATGGTACATGCGTCATAAAAAGGTCCTTGACTTTGCTTGCATTGATCCACATAGCCTGAAAATGTACAGGATGTCCTAGCTCTTTATAATCGTGTCTTGACGGTTTGGTTGCTGTAATAAAAGGTTTAAAAAATTTAATTGAGTTGTGGTGGGAAAGGGAGCAGTAGAAAAGGTGATAAAATGATCTGATATCGACTTGCTTTTGCACTGCATACTTGCAGACCTTTGCAGAAAAACCTCTTCATTTACTTATTTTTATTTATTTTATAAATAATATGCGCCAGTTCCCATTTTGTTGCATTCTAATGCTTTAAAAAAGAGCAATGTGACCTTAAGAAATGCCTTCCTGATCAAATCAAAGTTGGTTTAGTCCAGTGCTTGGCCATCTGCTCTGGCTGACCAAGTGCACCAATGAAGAGCCTGAACAGAGCATGATGGTGTTGTGTTTTGTCCTTGGCATCTGGCAGTTAGAGTTATGAGTTCTATTCTCTTACTGTGGTGGATAATCCCACTAATGGATGATATTCTGAATATTGGTTGATGCAGCTTGATGGAGCAGAAATGCCTAGACTATTTCACCTCTGTAAACAGCTCCTATTTTGAAACTTGCTGTTGTAAGTGATGTCAGTTTGATCTTGTGCTTTGTTTGAGGATGAGCACTTGAAGAAAATACGTTAATAGAATGGAACCATTTATCCACACGGAAATATCCATGTCACTCTAAACTTCTAGATTTATCTTAAATAACTACCATACATTGGTTTTGCACTTAAACTTGTGTGATTAGATTCAGTACTCAGAACACAAACGTTGTTGTTGTTGTGATCAAGAAAAGGGAACCCATTTAGGTTTCTCTGTTTCCTCTGAATAAAAAATTATGTGACACTGTGAATGTGCTTCTAGACACTTTAGTTATAAGTGCACTCAAATAACAATAACCATTGGTTTTCTAGCAGCTTCTAATGTTTAAATCACAGTTGGCAGAATCTCTAGTTTTGATGCTGAATCTGCCAAATTGTTGATAAAGGGCCACTATGCATACTCCTGCTCTCAACCCAGAAGATTGTCATACCTAATCTTATGAGGATGATAAAAAAGACAGGAGATTGTAAAGAGGACGGACATATGGGATTTCCAGCCATGTAAGCGACAAGCAGAAACTTTATTCCTCTGCTGACGTTTCGCTTCTCTCTCGAAGCTTTCTCAAAGCAAGTCCGGCAGTTGCCGGTGGATGTTCCGATCCCTAGTGATCTGCAGCCGCTGCTCAGATGGCCTTTGAGCCAGCGGCTGCAGATCACTAGGAATCGGAACATCCACCGGCAACTGCCGGACTTGCTTTGAGAAAGCTTCGAGAGAGAAGCGAAACGTCAGCAGAGGAATAAAGTTTCTGCTTGTCGCTTACATGGCTGGAAATCCCGTCCTCTTTACAATTCGAAAAAAGCCATGGAAACCTCCATATGACAAGACAGGAGATGGCCAAACACCCAAGTGCTTAGCATTGCTTTTGGTACAAGGCGTGTCAGAAGGTGTCTTGCACCAGTGGCGTTCCTAGTGTATTTGACACCCAGGGTAGACTGCTCCCACTGCCCTGTCCTTGGCCCCTCGAAGCCACAGGTAGAACTGGCCTCTACAGGAAGGTCCCCTAAGGAAGCCAGGGCTACCAGCTATTCTAAGCAGGGTAGACCTGACCTCTGCCTTGAGATAACCCTGTCTGAGGCTAGGTCTGCCTGATATTTGAAGTGACAGGTAGCCCTGGGCTTGTGTTCGAGCCAGCACCCGGAGCAACAGGCTCGCGACATGGGCACTCCCTTATTGTTGGCACCTGGGGCAGACTGCCTCCCCTTAGTACACTACTGTCGTGCACTCTTATTTTCCCTTTACAGTTTCCAAGACTTATAGTAATTCTTGGAATCTGTCATCCCCCCCCCTTCCCCTCAGCTGGAGTCGAGGCTGCATGCATCTTGTCACAGGCTGTGTACAATAAATACAGTAGAGAGAACCTATGTCCTTGCTAACTACCCCCAAGAGAACAGACAGAGCTCCACTTTTATTGATGGGATCTACAGTACAGTATTTTTTTATTTGAGATGAGACCGTTTTTTAAAGACCAGGCTGTGAGCACACAGTAAGCTGAAAGGATGTTATTTAAACAGAAGTTGGTTTACTTTTTCATGGATTTGTGACTGTTGTCCTTGAGCAATTGGTATGCACAATAGGAGTTGAATGTGCATATCAAGAGGCAAATAAGCCTGCTTATAAACAGCAGGACTCTTCTGCATAATCTTGTTCCTCTGGGAGCGTCTGTTCACAGCTATCGATATCTGCAGAAAACTGTATGCCGAGATCAAGTCCTAGGTTGAATCACTCTTGAACAGCCCAACCCTATGCATGTTGACTTGGAAGTAGGTCCCTCTGAGTTTAATAGGATTTACCGTACTTTCAAATAAGGGCCAAACTAGATGGAATAAAGATAAATGAGTTTCTTTCATGAGTCTCTCGCATTTAAAGCGGGGGAGGCTTCCAACAGCAAACTGAGTGCATGGGAGAAGAGCACTGGATCCCTTTCTCATGCCCTTCCTCTCGTGTACAGTGCAATCCTCATGTAAGGATCTGCCGGGCGGCGCAGGCTGCCCACCGGATCCTGAGCTCCGCCGCGGGCAGGCACCCTGTGGCAGAAAGTCTACTCAGGGAAGGGGACGCTTGTCCCCTTCCCCGGGTGTAAAGGGCGCTGGGGCCGATCGGCCTCCTCAGAATTCTGCCAGCTATTTTGCTGGTGGAAGTCGGAGGAGGCTGTGTAACGGCTCAGTCGATCGGCGGGGGAAAGGATTCGGCTGAAGCCATCCCCCCTCCCCCTCCCAAATCAGCTGGGCCTATGACCGGCCTCCGTTCCTGACTGCACCGCCCCCCCCCCCGTCCGCTGGATCCTTACCTTGGGCTGGCGGGTCCTCCGTTGGCAGAGCAGGGGAGGCCGGCCTTGCGCCGAGCCTTCCCTACTCGGAAGTAGATGCAAATGTGCCGTATGGTAGGATTGGGCTGGTAGTCTGTTAGGGTTAGTCCCCTGCCAATGTGGTTCAGAGTCCAAAACAGAGAAAGGTGATTGGATCATTGACCTTGGAGAGATAAAGATGGGGGAGGGCTTAGACCTCCTCTACTGTTTGCTTCTCTTACTGGTAAAAGCGCCCTTGCTTTATTTATGAACACATAAGTGATAGCTCCGTAACTTAGGAGCTTGGTGTGTGTAGAACTGCAATCTTAGGTTTTGTCTATGCACTGCCCTTTTTAGTATCCTGTGGCATATTTTATACACTGTCATATGGTATGAATGCACTTTATGCAACCAACCTCGCCGAAGCATAGAAGTTATGGATCTGGTCAGGGTCTGGATGGGAGATCATTTGGGAATGTTATGTATGCTGCCTTGAATAGATTGAATAATCGATTATTCAGTAATTTGATACATTGGCCTAATAAATTAAACAAACTCATGTTTAAGATATTTCCCAAGTTCCAAATTTATCTAAATATAATTGATAAAAGTCATAAGATCAATTAAAAGAAACCTTACAATTGGTCAACCAGTACAGCAAGTCTCACTTAAAGTTGTCAATAGGTTCTTCTTGGAAACTGTGACTTTAAACGAAACAACTTATAATGAAACCAATTTTACATAGGCTAATTGATAAATGTAAATGTTCCTATGGCATTTTCCCATCAACTTTAAAACGAAATGACTTTAAACGAAACAACCTAACGTGAGGACTTAATGTATCATACAAAATAGCCAAGATCGGATAAAAAAACATAAGTGTTGGTTTCTTAGAAGGGGGAGAAAACAAATCAAAGTCGCAACCGGATAATACCTTTTATTAGGACCAACCAAATAAATGCACAATCTTAAGCAATCTTAAGAACTTCTCTAGAACTCTTCAGTAAGCTGGATGTTAAGCAAAACAAAACGGCAGAGGGGGTGGCAGAGGAGTATGTGACCCTCCCATAATCTGCAGTTTGTAACAGTCCTAAAACAGAGTACAGGAGGAATTAAGCAGGCTCAATATGGATTAGTATCGCTGGTGCTAGACAGGATCTCTGTTTGAATCCAGGACTTCTGGAAAGATGAGACAATAGTGGCAGTTCCCCTACTTTCAGAATATAGAGTCCAACAGTTACTTTGCCTCCCAGCACTAGCTGACGCATATGGACCTCTTGTTGGGCAGATCATATGATTGAACAGTACTGCAAATTCTGTCCTTAACGCAATGGAATTTTTCTGGTTTTGTATTGCTTTTTTTCTACTGAAAGAATTAGTACAAGAAAGAAAGGGAGTGGAAGAACCTTCTGTCTCTGTCTTATAAAATGAACCATTCAACTAGCAAACTCAAGTATATTTATTTGATTTTTATTCCACTTTCTCCCGAAGGGAACCCAAAGTGGCTGAATGAGAACTATGTTCACTTGCCTGTTTTCTAGCAATGTACAGCTCTTTGGCATTGAAGTACTGTAAACCGTCTCCAATTTGGCATTTCTGTTCTGTACTTTCAATATACAGTATGGAGCCATGAACTATGTAGAGAATTGCTGCTGGGCTGGGGTAAGGAGTGGAATTATTTTGTGTCCAGGAGGGGAAATATAATGTGGTTACTTTTGACTGGAGACTTCACAACTAGTCATGATCAATAACACATGTGCTTCTTTGTGTGTATAGTTTATATGTATTTGGGTCATGACTGAAGGATTTTTTTATAATTTTTCATTTGTTTTGTTTTTTCTCTATTTTTTGAGAGTCATTAACAGCGCAACCCGGCACACAATTGCGCCAGGGGAGCACATGCTCCCCCGGCGCAGTGTGTCGTAAACACACCATAAAGCGCGTTTACAGCACCAGGAGAGTAAGGGATGCTGGCACAGAGGCTGGCGGCCCTTATCTGGCCATTCTGCCATCCCCATGCCCGCTGAAGCAGGTAAGGCATATGCCGGCTGGGGCAGAGGCGGGGGAGGGTGGTTCTGGGGGCCGGGAGAGGGCAGGGATATTGGCTGCGAGAAACGTTGATATCCCAAGCCCTCTCCAGGTCTGGTGCAGCCTTACACGAGCAACGCAAATGTGCGCGAGCTCCAGAGCTTGTGCACATTCGAGGAGGCCCGAGGAGCCTCCAACCGCTTACACCGGGGGAAGGGGATGATCGTCCCCTTCTCCTGAGTTGTTCCCGGGCTACCCCGGGGCAGCCCTGGAACTCAATAGGTTACAGAGCCCAGCCCTTAAGGCTGGGCACCGTATCATTCACAGGATTGGGCTGTTAATGTTGTAAAGTACCTTTTCCTTAACAGTGCAGTGGATGATTGACTTATCCACTGCATTACTGTTCTACTTGCCAGTATTTCTCATCATATCTACAGACAGTAGCTTGTACAACCTGAAAGCCTTCCAAGAAAATGTAAGGGAAACATTTACAAATTCTAAATTATACCCCACCCCCCTCAACAAACCTTTGTTTATGGAGGACCTCCAAGTTGACTCCTTTGCATCAGCAGAAACATCATAAATTTACCCGAAGGCAGATTCTTTTTCAACAACAGTTCAAATAAACTTGGAAAGCTTTTTAAATGTAACACTCTCTTTCAGAGTCTATGGGAAGGATAGCACATTTTATACCATAGTTAGTAATGGTGAAGCAGATGTTTCTTACGAAAAAGGCAGAGTGAAATTCCTTTATCATAGTTTCACAATTTATTCAAAACTCACATAAAGCTTTTAAAAGAGTTCCATGATACAGTGGCTTCCATTGCAAGCTTGCCAAGTAAAAATAAGTTTCTGTATCAAGTATTTTTTAAATGCTGAAAGTGATCAACTGTATTTCAAGAAGGTGTAAAAAGCCCCAGACATAACCATATAATTTCTGAGGGATTGGTCGAAGCATGTGGGCATGTATCCATGGTTGATCTCTTAAGGCGGTCTGGCTCAGTTGGTAGAGCAACCGTCTCATATGCCTGAAGATCTGAAGGGTGGCAGTTTGGGACGCCCGGAAATACAGGTGTCCCCTGCTTAACGAAGGGGATACGTTTAGAAAAATCTGTCGTGAAGTGAAACCGTCGTTAAGTGAGGGAGTGTGTGTGTGTGTGTGTGTGTGTGTGTGTGAGTGGGAGGGTGGACAAAGCGGCTGCTGTGGGGCGGGAATTGCGTCTCGTCTCCTTTACGAGACCTGCTCTCTTCCCTCCCCCATCCTTGCAGCATTCCTACCGGCTGCTCTCCTTCAAACAGAGCAGTTTGGTCGACTGCTCTCCAACTGTAGCATTCGGGAGTGGGCAGCTTCTAAGCAGAGGCTTCGTGGAAAGGAGTGAGGAGCACCTAGACCCAGCGGCACTTTCCTTGCTCCACATGGGCTGCAGCTTGCCCCTGCTGTGATTGCCAGATTGCTGCGCTCGCAGTCGTGCTGATTGAGCGCAGTGATCTGGCTTGGGACTGGTTGGGACAGGAAGTTGTCTGGATTTCAGATTTCTCTGGATTTTAGAATATTTGCGTAAATATAATGAGATACCTTGAGGGATGGGACCCAAGTCTAAACATGAAATTCATTTATGTCTCATATACACCTTATACACATAGCCTGAAGGTAATTTGATTCAATATCTTTAATAATTTTGTGCACCAGCTTGCCCTGCACTATGCCAGCCAGGTTGTAGCCCCCAAAATGTCTGGATTTTGGAATAGTCTGGATTTCAGATGTCCGGATAAGGGGTAATCAACCTGTACCTGTATTATTCTGCTGGTAGTTACCAGCAGCAGGGGGAGGTAGGTCTGGAAACTGGCATGGGAAAAGTGTTAACCCCCCTCTCTCCCAATGCATTCCTTCTATCCAACTTGAAGCTTCCTGCAGCTGCTTTTAAGTGGTGGTGGGGAGTCAGGAAATCCAATCACAGAACGCTTGCATCACATCTGTTTCAGCCTCCAGGGCTGATTCAAAGATGAATGTTCATCACTCAGTTGCAATATCAAGTGATTATGCACATGTGTGAAAGCACCATTATTGCAGATAGATCTCTCTCATTACTCTACATGAGCTCAACGCATCATGCTTTTTTAAAAGATTATTTTTTACTTTATTATAATACATACAAACATACAATACAGGAAGAAAAGGAAAAAAGAAAAGCACAGAATAACAGAAAAGATCCGGATTAGCCACTAACATTTATACTGAAATTCATTCATATAATTACTTATACCCTGCCTAATTACAGAATAAACTATTCTTTTTATATCCATAAGTCAATTAACCTAATAATACTACCCTTAATCAAAAATGACCTCAAATTCTTACTATTTAAGTCTAAAAAACAAATCATCCTACTCAACGAAGTTGCATATCATTAACTTCCCAATCCTGGGAATTGCATGGCTGCCGTGTGGGAGGTCTACTTGGGGAAGGAGATGCTTGTCTCCTTCCCCGAGTGTAACCAGGGCTAGGCCCTATTGGCCTCCTCGGATTTCCGCGAGCTATTTTGCTGGTGGAAGTAGAGGAGGCCGTGTAAAGGCTCCTGTGCCCGGTGGGGGTCAGGATATGGCCGAAGGCTCCGGTAATCCCCCTCCCGCCCGCTGGAACCAAACCTACCTGGGTCCGGCGATGGTGGGGTCCTCCCGGTGCCGGTTTTCCCGGCTCTCAAGGAGGTGCGAACGTGCCTTACGGCACATTTGCGACTCCTTCTGGCGCCGGGACGTTCATTCCAGCTCCGGAATGTTGCGATGGATTGGGCTGCCCATCTGTATTCTAGTACCTTTTTGGATTTATTTGTACAGTAGTTATCTTTACATGATAACCTGAAGCAATATTTTCATTAATATTGTATGTATTCTTAGATTGGAAGAAAAAATGGTTGGAAGAAAGGAAGCTGTTTCTCGCATTCATTGTATTTGTGGTGTTGTGACTAAAGTGATAAATATGTTGAGACCCACATTACGGAAGATTAAGATAATAGTTTAGCCTAGTGGGTAAATTCTGAAAGTAGGCTTCAGTTTGTGTTAATTCAAAACATAGTTTGAGATCGTAAGTGGAATTCAGAAGGTTTTGCAGCTTTAATTCTGACATCTAAGGTCAGCAATTAACAAAGCACTTCTACTTAGGGTACCAGTCAGCTGTGTGTGTCTACCGTCGACAACCTTACTACACAAATCGAGCAGTGGAGGCTTTGAGAAGATGTTTTGCCTAAGGTGATTAATGGGACCACATTTTGAAATCTAACAGAACAGATAGTTGGTGTACTGTAGTGACTAAGCTGTGAACCAGGAAATTGAAGTTCATATTTCATCTTCGTTAGGCAACAGGTGTTGTTTTTTTTTTTTAAAAAAAAGGTTTTTTTGCTTCTGTCACCTTTTCCAATACAGGGCTGATTATAGTGACTTGCCTTATAGGGTTGTTGTAAGGATTACTGAGAGTACGTAGTTTATTCAAAAGTGCATCATATACTGACAGCCAAATCCTATGGGCTCTGGCCAAGAGTGGAACACGCGTTCCACTGCTGACCACTGCTAAAAAAGTGCTGGAAAGCACTTTCTGGCAGCACATTCAGTAGCGTGCTGCCCACACGCCGGTGAGAAGGCCAGAGCCTTCCTGCCCACACCGCCGGAGCTCCAGCATCCGGCAGGAGCAGGTAAGCCACTGCAGGAGGCAAGAGGGGGCGGGGAGGGGGCAAAACTGAGTGGGGAGGGGTGTGTGACGGAGGCTGCGGGAGGCGGTGGATCCGGCAGTGATGGCTCGCACCAGATCTTATCCTTCATTTTTGCAACTTCCGCGCTCCTTTCTCTCCTTGCACTATTGAAATCGCAATTTCACTAGCACAGGTCCGAGAAGACCCATTGTGGATCAGGAGGTTTTACATCAAAAAGCTAATGGCTTTCTAAGGACTCTCTCAATTGGCCAAGTGAAGTAAGGAATTCTTTCAGGAATTCCATTTGTAAGTTTGTTTGTAATGTGGTGATTCTCCTGAAACTGAGTGAAACTATAAATTTTAACTGTATACACTTTCAGGGTACAATTTAAAGTTTAATTAACTCAACCCCCCACATCCATGAAATAGTCTTGTCATGTTTTCATTTTACAGATTGAGAATGGAAGGGTGACTTGTTCAAGGCTACAGAACCTTTTGTAGTCTCTCTTGACAAACGTGAGCATTGCAATTTGTATTAATAACAACTGCCAAAAGGAAAGGGTAAAGTTCTTGATATTCAGGTAAATAGCAATTCTGGGTTCATTTTCTAATATGGAATGGTTACTTATTGATTTCTTTTAAAAAATGTGCTGGGGGTTAATTGTTGTTGTGGGTGTGTGAGGAAATGTTTGAACAATGATCGATTGCCTACAGTGGAATTTTGACACCACCTTGATGAAGAATGTAAGATGAGCTCTGCATATAGCTTACTGTTTCAAGAAGAGGGACTAGTCAACTGAGTTCAACTAGTGATTCTAGAATTGTGCATATTCCAAGCCTGTACACTTCCACTGACCCATGGACACTTCTAATTCTACAGGAACCAAAACATTTATACCGAGAAAATCTATAGCTAGATCAAATTTCGGTGGTGGGATGGTGGTGGTGGTGGTGCTTCTTGGATAAAACGTCTGTGGATTTAGGGAACAGAAGAAAACTTGATTTGAAAAAAAATGAGTTTTGAATCTTTTGTTTTTCAGTAAGAACATTATGATATGCTGACGCAACATACTCTTTCACTTCAACTGTACTCCCCTAGGAGTACAAACTGGATTCTTGCAGCTGTGTATATTGGCATGCTTCTTCCCCAGAGGCATATGGCTCTCACTGAAATACCAGATAATTCAGTTGAAAGGCATCCCTGGCTAGAGGTTGGGATGTCTTCAAACACTTGGTGATAACATTTTTTTAATTCCATTCTGGTCTTTCTAAATTATCTGTCTCATGGACTAACTTTCGCATTGATAATTGTTTGCTGGTATGTTGGACAAGCTGATGCAAGTGTTGTTAAAGAGCATACCAGTGAAAATACCTGTATGCTGCTGCCTCTTCTTTTTTAAAGAAAAATAATAATAATCTCAGGGACTCGAATGCCAAGGTGGTGTTTTTTTCTCAGTCTTGCCTTTTGGTTCTGGTTGTGTTTGCCAGTGCATCAGTGAGAACCACGTATTGCTTGTACTCCTTTAATGTTCTGCCAGCTGGGCTCTTGGCCCTGCCAAATCTCCTTCACAGTGTTTGGCTGGGCTATCACTGCTGTCCATTTGACAGGAAGAACAGCCCCTTGGCTTGGCAAACATCAGCTCTGGAGTTGAAGATTCCTTCCAAAGTTTAATCTGGTAAGCATTTGTTTTTAATGAGTGAAAGAGAAGGGAATTCTGATGCTATGGGAGAGTTAGACCCTAGTCACAGATGTTTCATTCCATTTGGATGGTGATTCTCAAGCTTTGCCATAGTGAATTTTTCCAAGCTAATTATTTGGAAATGCAGCTAAAATGCAGATGGTTTGCCTGGCAGTCCTCCCTTCTGTTGTATGCCTGGGGAGAGGCAGGAAGAAGTGCCTACTTGAATGTTCCCAAAGGGAAGATACTCTGGGAAGAAAATAAGACCAAAAATTTGTGCATTGCCCACTGAACCTTAAAACTGACTATGGAAACAAAATGTGGGGCACGCATCAGACATTTCCTCCCTGTCAGTGCAATATAAGAGGATGTGGGTGGGAGAGTTGGCAGTCTGCTATCTTGTCCAATCATATGCTTAGAAAGGTTAAGAGGAAGCTTCTATTGCTATTAATTTTTTTATCACGGTTTCCTCCCCATGCTATCCAATGGGCAGCCCAATCTAATGCAGCTCTCCTGTGCAGCGATGCAGCTGTGCCAACGTGGCACCCGCTGAATCCCATGGGGGAGTTTTGGCCTCTGGATGCCTCCTTGGGGTAAGGGAACATGGGGTAAGGAAACATTTGTTCCCTTGCCCTGGGATAAGCCTTTGCCGGCCCACTGGATCTACTCAGACCTGCACCAGCAATATCACTTGTGCAAATCTGCGTGGACCTGGGTTGGGGGATCAAGGACTGGAAGGGGCTTAAGGTATCGGCACATGCTGCTGCCACCGATAAAGCCCCCTTCCCTGTCCCGATCTGCTCTCCTCTCCACCGTGTTCTGCCCACCTCCTGCGCTGACTTACTGGTTCCAAGAAGCATTCTGGTGGCATAAGGCCCAAATAGAATCGGGCTGTCTTTCTTTGAGAACTTTTGTATTGGGTAAACGTGCTTGTCTATATGATCTTCTGCCAAAGCAGGAGCCCAAAGAGCTAGTGTAAGGAAGTAGAGAGTGGTGGAGTTGGTTCAAAGATCTGGATTCAAGTTTTCATTTAAGAGTTTGAAACAAGGAGCACTAACAACATAAGAGTTGCTAGTGCTTTTGTCTCCCCTGTTTAGACCAGAGTTTTATTGTGCATTAAAGATAGATATTTCCATGGAAATAAGATAGTCATCTTTAGGAATGCACTGGCCACCTAATTTAGCTAGGTAATAAGCACATGTTAAGACTAATTTCACCTTAGTGAAGCTACTCATGCTTGAAGTTACACAAGTACTCTAGTTTCTTGTTGAACAGAAGCACTAAATATTTATTTTCCTGCAAGATGTGTATCTTTCTGCATCTGTGGAAAACATTCCAGGGAACTGCTGTGCTGTTAAACATGGGAAATGTAGAACCTTGAACTTGAGGTTTGGCATGCAATTAAATATTTAATCTGATCCTTCTCTTTTTGTACTCTACAGCTATTTACCGCTTCTTGCATTTCATTATAGACCATGACTCTGAATCCAGAATCTTTCAGGAACAACAGTGGTCCACTTCTGAATTCTTGGAGCCATACTGGTCTCAAGAAAGTGGCCCCAGGGTTGGAAGTGTATTTTCAATTTCAAGCCTTTTTCAAGCGTTTGAAATGGCTGTGGCTGTTCTTGCATAAGCTGTTGATTCATACAACAACACCCCCCCCCCCCTTTAAAACTATGGCCACTTACTCAATGTTATGATTTCATTGAGAATGTAAGGATTCTTTTGTGTGTGAACTGGTCCTTCATTTGTGTTTTATGTAGTAATGTACAAATATTTTGTGTTGTACCTCTTTCCTAAAATAATTTTTAATCTTTTATTCTTAAGTACATTGCTGAAAAAGTGAACTGCAAGCTATTAAACCTGAAATCAGTCAGCTAACATGATTCAATTATGTCGATCTGATGAAATGCAGCATTCTTTCTTCTGAATCCCAACTTGTTCCTAGCTTGCAGCAAATGGACTTGATAGACTAACCCCACTCAAGTTGTCATTATTCTCTGGGAAAATGCTTGTAGCAGTGTTTTGGTTGTCTCTTGATTGGGTCATTTGGAAAGGCAGAACAACCACCTGTTGGTTTTGGCTCTCCTTTTTCTTTGGCAGCAAATCTGTTTACGCAAGCCTGGGGAATAGGGTGTGCATCCTCATCCCCTGTGGGGCCAGATCTGTAAGGGCCATGTCAGTCATAACACTCTTTTCATTTTGCAGGTGTAAGTGGAAAAGCTTGTATGCAGCATCATGTGTAAACATCATACCTGTGTATTTTACTACATGGACTTGCAATAGGAACCGTTGCCAGTTACTTCTTCCCAACACTTTATTGTGGTCATTGCATATGCTAGTGTACATTGAGGGCTTGTTTTTCTTCTTACACCTATGTAAGGAAAAAGTCAGGTAGTTAGCCCTAACTCTCAAGCCCTTGTTTACTCTAACCCAGGGGTTCTCAACCTTTGGAGGCCCGGGTACCCCCTATCACGGTCCAATTTTCTGAAGTACCCCCTGCTAATTAACTGCTAATTAGGTAATTAATCGTTAAATAAAGAAGTACTAAAACAATTTTAAATGTGAAAAAATGTCTTATTTAACTGTGTGTGTGTGGGGGGGAGAGAGACACACATGCAAGGATCTCTTTTTTTTTCTCCAAGTCACACTTCCAAAAATCAGCTCCTCCCTCCCCCACCCCACCAAAGTATATTTTTCAAACTACAAAAATAAGCCCAAAACCAAAATCAGAGGCAGAAGGGCTCCGAAAATAATTACAATTTAAAACCCATGTTAATTAACACTTAATTAGCTGTTGATGGGGCAGATAAGGGGCAGGGCTTGGCGTACCCTCAGCAAGAGGTCCGCGTACCCCTAGGGGTACCCGTACCACAGGTTGAGAACCTCTGGTCTAGCCTTCCATGCAGTATTGTAAAGATACTCTAGCACTGAGGCTTTGGGACAGGGCAGAAATGAAAGGTATAAACTATTTTCAAGTATCAGTAGTGTTGTGTATATTAAAAAGTGGGGGGGAACCTGCGCAGCAAAGTTATCCCACCACCCTCTGTTATATCAGGCACAGATACTAGTGTGCAGGAAAAAAATAGATTCTATAAACTAGTCTATAAAGACCCTAACAGCCCAACCCTACTTAAGTTCCCCCGCATCAATGCAGCAGGGCCAGCATGGGCTACGCTGCATCCTGAGGGAAATTTAGCAGGTGGGAGTTCTCCTTGTGGTAAGGGAACATTTGTCCTCTTGCGCCAAGGAAAGCCCCAGTCTGTGTGCACCTGTGTCGGCGGATCAGGCCTGGGAAGGGGGTTAGGATATGGCGCACGTCAGCACCACCAATGCCGCCGCCGATCCACCCACTTCCTGTCCCATCCTCTCCGGTCCCTGCTCCGCTTGGTGCAGACCTTACCTGCTCCGGCGGGTGCCAACGCTGCTTTCTTATGCATCATTGCAAACTGCCTTGCAGCAGTTTTGTGATGGCTAGTTCCAGCAGAACACCCAGTTTGCCGACGCACACGGAGCTTAGGATTTGCCACAAGTTTGACCATAGTAAAATAGTTGTCAAATTGTACTCATACCAATACAGTTGCATCCCCATGCTCATGATGAATAAATGTAGCCAAAAATATAGTGTGCCCAGTAGCTGAGAGGATGATCTTCTGACCGAATTCATACCAAAAAGTGTTGGTATTAACAGCCAAGGAAGAATTGGCAATAAAAAAATCAAGGTATATGGAAATGTTGTGCTAATATATACATTATAGAAACGAAGGCTTTACTGAGTATTCCTCTGATGTTTTCATCTTTCTTATTTGGGCTTTCCTGCTTATTTTGATTGTATATATGGAAGTGTGGACAGTGCTTGGATGTTTAAAAGGCTCAGAAATCCATAGGGTTTGATGGGAGGAACTGTTATGGAGATTTTGAAGTTTTCATGGTGGTGTTAAAGTGAAGAAGAGGTTGGGAAATTAGGTGGGGATAAAAAAAAATTTAAAATGAAATTTACTTGTTTATATGCATGTACTAAAATTTAACAAAATGTAAAGAAATGACTAGCAGAAATAGAATAAATTATGCAAAATAGTAAAATGTGATGAATAAATTGTGTAGAATAAAAAATGTGTGTTGGTACCAGCACTTAAACTATGCAAACCTCTCCAAAGGAACAGTCTCTGCCTCCACAAGGCTGGTATAATCCTTCATGCCTATCGCCAGCAATGCAGACAGCAGCTTTATGATTGCTGTGGCAAGGATTTTATGGCTTCCAAGCATTGCTTTATCAGCTTGCAAAGTCTAAACTATTACAAATCCTGAAGAGAGAATGCACTGCTGCTGTTCTGAATCCTATCATAATTGCAATCTCAAATACAGGCCAACCACCTTTTGTAATAGGAGGTGTTCCTAAGTCTGTACGGAGGAGTACTCGTGATCTTTCCATGTGGAGAAGTGCTTATTTCTTTTAAAGACCATTGTGTTTTAACAGTAAATAGGCAGCAAACTATTTAAGCTAGAAAGCACCGGATATACTGAAAATGTTATGCTCTTCAAACTTATATATTTCAGAAGATATTTGCTCAAGCTTTTTAAATGTCCCTTTTATTAAATACTGAAAGCAACCACCCCACTCGCTGTGGTATTTGAAAGCAAAATGAGTACAAAGGTTTTGGGTACAAAAAAGTAAGGAAAGGAGGCATATTAAATATTGCTGGATCATTACTTTCTATGGAATGTAACATCTAGATCAGGGGTTCTCAATGTCCGACATACCTCCGCTGTCGCCAGGGACCTCTCCGAGTACCACCGGAAGTAACTGGAGATGACATAATCACCAGTTCTGGGTTTGGGGCATTTTTGGAGCCTAGAAAAGCAGGTAGGAGGCTCTGGGCAGGCGGGAGGGCCCTTCTTAGTGCTCCCGAGAGGCTCGGCCAAAGGCAAGAACCTCTCAGGAGTGAAAATGTGGTACTGAAAATGCTGCATCGGAGCTGGGTTCTAGTGGCCCAGCAGCCTGCATACCACCACTGGTCGGCTGAAATACCACTGGTGGTGCAAGTACCACCGTTGAGACCCCTGATCTCTAATGCCACCTGCTTTAGGAAGAAAAATGAAATAATGAGAGTAGTTGACTGTATCGTGTGTCTGGTTAATACTATAGTGGTGGTCTCCTTTTGGGATCCCAGGTTTGGCTCTCAGGGCTGATGTACCGTACCTATTAAAATTGCCATATAGATGTCGTACTGAACTTTTGCATGGAATACTGTTTCCATGTGGTGAAGCACTGTTTCAGGTTACGTGTTTTGTTTGTTTGTTTGTTTTTTTGGTCATACCACTTCAGATATCTTTCTCTAGTTCTGGCTGTTTGGGGCACCATAGAGTAAAATTACCACCATGTACAAGTGGCTCACCACATGGATGCAGTCTTTATGTACAGTGTCTTTAATTTTAATGTGTTCGTCTTATGGTTACTATAATGTACTGTATACACATACACACACATCCTCACACTTGTGGGCAAAAGGAAAAGATCAAGTGTGAGGTTTTGGCAGCCTTATCCACTGGATACCATTCATGAAGTCATTTAACAAAATATCCTAGCATCGATTGTTTGCCTATGAAGTACCGTATTGTCCCGAGTATAAGACGCACCTGATTATAAGACGCACCCTTAAAGTTTGGTGCTATTAAAGTTTTTTTAATTAAATCACTGGCATTATTGCAACAGCCTGATTATAAGACGCACCCCTAGTTTAAAAACTTAAATTAGGAGAAAAAAGTGAGTCTTATAGTCAGACCAATACGGTAATTATGGCGAGGAGTGTCCTGTAAATCAGACGGAAACAATACATAGGGTGAGATTCAAAAGATGAGCAGGTTGCCCAATCGGATTAGAACATCAGCACATAATGCAGTCTCCCTATAATAAGGTGTAATGTGTGGTATGTATTACCCAGTGCCATTTTTCTTTGCTTCTAGGATAGCAAACGACTTTAGGATGTAATTGCATGAGTGATCATCAGAAGATGCTTAGATGACCTTATTTAAGAAAGGTGCACACAGAATGAGAGCAATACATTCAGAATGCTGTGTTGTTGGAGGCAGTGCACTTGCAGTATTCTAGTCTGGCTGCTGCCCCCTTCCAGACCGTGAGGCGGCCGAAATATGAGGAGGCGGTAGTCTCGCAATCCACCTCCAAAGGTGAAGCTGGCTTGCAAGGCTGGCGCCACTAGGGGCCTCTGGGAGTGAACCCGGAAGTGACGTTACGTGACATTGTGATGTCACGATGTTACTGCCCCGGGCGATACGCCACTGGTCACAGAAGAAACCAGTAAGAAGAGAAGGTAATTGTTGTGCATCATATATGAATTATCTACAACTAAATAATTATGTAATTATGTTCCCCATTGAAAACTACGCAGATCTGAATAGTTATTGTGAATTGCATATGCTATTGGCTTAATTGCTTGTACACTCAGTTGCTTTTTTAAAATTCCTGAATGGACAATTACCGTATATTCTTGAACATTCTGCATTTTTAGGACACATCAATTTTCCACTTTGGGATGTTAATACTGTAATTGCTTATTTTTGCATCCCTAGTTTTACAATATTCTGAACAAACCATGTTAAGGAGGATAGTGTGACTATACCTTTCGAAATACTTTTATGAAGGGCTCATGTTCAATAGTACAGCATATGCTTTGCATGCAGAATGTCCCAAATTTAATACTTGGATCTGCAGCTGAAAGGATACCGGGTAGCAGGTTTGGGAAGGGTCTCTACTCGAGTCTCTGTAGATCTGCTACTAGTCAAAGGTCACAATCTACCGGAACAATCCGGCGACGGAATGAGCGTTCAATCGCTGGAAGACATCGCGAACGTGCCAAAAAAGCATGTTTGCGACGATTCTGGAGTAAGAATCCAGCGCCGGATCTCCATGCGGCCGGCAGCAGAAGGTGAGTCAGCCGCCGGTGGCCACATGGACAGTCCTGCCCGGGAGGGAGGGGGGCCATTGGTCTAGCTGGCCCGAGAGGGGGCAGGGGATGATGCCGGCTGGATCCTTAGTCAGGATTGCGCTGAAAGGAAATGATCCCATCTGTGGGCAAGAGGCCATCAGCTGAGCAAGAAAGAGTAGCTTATGAATAGACCTAGAGCAAAACTATTTAGGGGCATTTATCATAGTGAATTGTGAACGTTTATGGAACTGATCTGTTTGAAATTTTTAATGGAAATCTGCCAGCTGAGATGGGAAACTACGGTAATATGGAAAGATCAGTTTGGAAATTTCTAAAACAAAAAAAATTGTTGCAAAGTTAGCCCTCTTAGAAATCTTAGGCACAGTGTGCCTGCAATGGTGGTTCTTAACATTGGTGTATGTAAAGTATCATTACACTAGAACATGTAGGATTTTGCTTTTCTACAAAGGACAAGTCCTTTTGAACTATTCTAACAAGGTGTAGTGTGTATCTCTAATTCACTGAAACAATAAATACCAGCATTTTTTTGTTTGGACAATATTCAGCAAATGGTGCTGCCAAAACAATAATTGCTTAAAGGGAAAGTCAATAACATATATCCAAATTTAATAGGCCATACACTAATGTTTCCTCAAATCTATACTTATAGTTTTGGCATGGATGATTATTGTGCATTTTCCCTGCTAATAACTTGTCTTTAGCAGGCATTCTAGTTCAGGGGCATATTGAAAAGGTCATGGCGATGTAAAGGAAATGACAGCCCTGACAAAAACCAATTGTGTCAAAATGAAGTTTAATTGATCTTGCTATATGTTTCCTCCTTCTTTTCTTTTTTCATTTTGTTTCTCTTTAGTTGTGTTGCGTTAGTTGAGTTAGCCAAGCCTTACATGCCTCCATTGGGACTTTTGCCATATCTCCTCTTCCACCTGCCCTCACGTTTAAATAGTGTAACTGTGTGCTTTTTGGAAACTGCTTTTGAAGCTTTGCATCTCTCTTCGATGTATTTATTAATGCAATATGGCTTTTTTTTTTAAAGCACGCGTATGAGCCCAGTGAGTGATGTAGGAGCATTGAAACCAAAGCATTGCTGAGCCTGGATGGGAGACCACTGGGAGCTTTTCATAACAGCAGATATGTTAAAAAACAAAAACAAAACAAAACAAATGAGCTTGCCCATAGTAACCTGAAGATAGCTGCTTTTGGATGGAAAACCACATATGAGTGGGTATCAGTGATGTACTTTCCCACATGAGAATTGCCTGGACAGGAAGGGGCATTTCAGATCAAGTAGGATAACTTACCCCCCCCCCCCGACCAAAATACACAAAAAGTGTTGCCTGTGTTCCCCCCCCCCCAATGTATTGTGTGTCTCAGGTAAGTGAGATCTCCTTTTATCTCGCTTGCATGGATGCACAACAGGCTTGCTTGCTTGCTTGCTGGTGCTTAGTCCTTTTCCCTCTGGCCTACAACCAGCTGCTTCTCTTCCTCATTGCCTCTACTGGATCGAGAAGGAGAGAAAAAAGTGAACAGAGATGGAGAGGGTAGGCAAAGGAAGATTGTGAGGAGCTGTCAAGTGGCAATTTAAGGTGCCTCTGGATAGCATTGGATTCCCTTCTCAAATTGTGGGCTCCTGTAAATGCTGATTCCAGTCCCAAGCTGAAAAGGGTCAACTCAGGGGGGGCACCGACATACCTCCTCCATTAAAACAAATAGTATTAGTTGGCTCTTCTTTTGTGAGATACAGTATTTGCTTCTCCAAGTACTTGTTTTGCACCACTGGTACTAAGTAGACCTCTGGAAGCACCCCAGTAGTCAATACCACATGAACTAAGGTCCAGAATATGATGCTAGAACCACTTCAAAATCTGTCTTTATTCCAAAGGGCATGTACAGGAATAGAAAATGACAAATTGCATAATGTGGTAGATGAAAGCATGCCATCTGGTAATGTAGTAAATCGGCTTCCATAGTCTTTACTACTGGGTGTCAAAAAGCTCCAGTAAGTCCAAATTCACAATGAGGTGTGCTGTGTATTTAAAAAGAATTCTTAACACGTTGACATGCCTGTAATATTTTCTAGAGGTTTGCAGGCAAAGATTTGGCTGGTTATTCAGAATTTAATATGTGAACTTCACCCTTCCTTACCTCTGTAGATTTCAGCCATGTATTTCTCAATTGTCCTTTGCTTGTCAGGTTCCTCCTTGCAGTCTTCTCTATTGTTTTGTTCTGTTCCCTGAGACACTCTGCTTAACTAGCTAGGAACAACTTATGAACTGCCCGGAAATTCCAGGGAAAGCATTTAGACTGATGCAATAAAGTCACAAATCACTTCTCTTACGTCAGATTGTCTTTTGGACCTAGCAACTCTTGTGTCTTTGAGATGATGCAGCGGTAACTTCTGTCTAAAAAGTGGGTAGAACTGAATTGGAGTGCTGTAAAACTGCTTGAACTCCTCTTTGATAGGCAAGCAATGGAGCCAGTGGCTGCCAGAGGTGTCACCATTATTATTATTATTATTATTATTATTTATTAACAGTATTTATATACCGCTTTTCAACAAAAAGTTCACAAAGCGGTTTACAGACAAAGTCAAATGATTAAATGGCTCCCTGTCCCCAAAGGGCTCACAATCTAAAAAAGATGCAGAACACCACCAGGAACAGCCACCAGAAAAGACACTGTGCTGGGGTGAAAGGGGAGCAGTTACTCTCCCCTTGCTAAATATAAGAGGAGCACCAATTGAAAAAGTGCCTCTTGCCCAGTTAGCAGGGGTTTAACATTACCAAATCCCTTACTACTGCTTTATAATATAGGTGACATCTTGAGAGAGAGAAGTGTTTTATGCTATTTGATTTGGATACAAGAGTGCTTTCATATATTGGTTGCTTCCTGGACTAGTAGAGGATGCTTCACACCTAGGTAATCTTGGGCTTCTCTGCCTATTGATATAATGGAAGAAGAGGATCCCTTTGTATAATGTCATGAAGTGATGAGTACTGTACATAGCACAGTGAATAGAATCATGTCCACCATTTTCATATAGTGTGTATCTCCCCCTCCCCCCCAAGCACATGATTAGAAATAATTTTTGTTACTTTTAATAGTAAAACTAAGCAATAGCCTGAATTTTTTTTATTCTGCTTCACTTGTTTAAAGGAAATGGGAGGATGCAGATGTGTGAGTGATTTTTCTGCACATAATGTCCAGTGGGGCACATTATCTGTGGATCTTCTCTGTGAAAAGATGCATGGACTCCAAATGTGTGGAAGATATGCTCAACCTTCTTGTCAGAGGGATGATGCATTAATTTTTTCCTTTTGGATGTCAAACAATAGATCCACAAAATGGGTGCTCAAGTTACTCAGATCTGCTTCCAGTATCATCTGAGGCCCAAACCACACGCCCAGGTGTCCCTGTAGTAATCCGCATTTTCCACTGAATAAGTGCACTTTAGGAAGCAATACTCATGTGGGTTTCTTTATCCCATGGGTTTCATGCTACAGAATATCCAAATATCTCTTTGCCACTCATCTCCCTCCTAATACATAAGCTTGGATTATTCCACGTGAGTTTCTGAACAGCAGAACCCACGTGGATCTAGATATTAATGAGTTTGGTAGGTGAGACAGCATTCTAGACTATTCTCCTGGGGAGCCTTTCTTTGCCACAGCTCTTTCTCTTGCTGGTCTCATCTTTCAAAGGCAGCTGTCTCGTCACCCTCACTTGTGGTGAGTAGGAGAAAAATGCTGTGTGTTTGAACTGTGGTCTGAGAATCTTTAGATTGCATTGATTCAATGGAGGGAACTGATATTTCCATGGTTATTTAAGGGACAAGGTTTGGGCTGTACTAACCATGCCAGTAAAGACTGTTTTTGGACTATTAAAACATTGCTATATCAGAATAGTTTTTTTTTTTTAAAAATAAAGCCTTAATAACCCCCCCTTGTCTTTCTTTGTGCCTCCAGCCCCTGACTACTGAAGTAGCCACGGAGTATGTCCCTGATCCTTTTGGCAGCCTCCTCATGTGTTCTGACTCTCAGACATGGTCTGGGTGAGGGGCAGCAGATGTCATCTTCGTCCCTCTCTGCCATGGACAGTTCCTGCTCCAGCAGAATCTGGCCATGGAAGAGGCAGTAATTGTGCAGGCTGCAGCTTGTTGTCGCCATCATTGGGACCAGCCACTCATTGCAATCCAGTCTTTTCAGCAGAATCTTTCAACATCCCTTCAACTGTCTGAAGGCTTTCTCCGCCATGTTGCATGAGCTGAGGATGTAGCTGAAGTGTTCACACTGCAGGATAAGGGAGGAGGGGTCGGGCTTCATCAGCCATGTGCTCAGCAGGTAGATGGTGTCCCTGATAATCAGGGGTGGGATGGCAACTCTGTTGATGTCCTCTGGGTGCCCAAGAGCTCTTCTCCATTCTCCTGAACTGAGGGGACATCTGCAGAACCATTGCATCATGACATCTGCCAGGCACCCCTGCAAAAACATCCAGGAACATCACCCTGGAATCCATCACCACCTGCAGCACTACAGGGTGGTACCTCTTGGTTGAGGTAACCATCGGCCCCCTTGCTCAGACACAGGATTGGGGTATGACTTTCTTCCAGGCCACCAACACAGTTCATGAAGCCCTTGGTGTGGAAACCCTCAGTGACCGACTGTGCGTCATCAAACCCAGCATGCTGTCCAGGATGGCCTCGCAAACCTCCATAAAAATGGAGGGTGCTGTGAACATCCTGACTCCATTCAGAGCTGACACTGCCCTGCAGTTCAAATCCGCTGCCAGCCTGAAAATGGTTACAGCCACTCTTTTCTCAGGGGTAATTGGCTTGTGCATCTGGGTAGACTCCTGAGTCAGTCGCACCCTGACCTGCTCCAAGCTAGTCCAACACCGCAAAGCATTGCAGGGGTTGGACAGGCTGATCCGCCGTATGAATTCTGCCAGGCAGTTCCACCTGGGAAACTCCTGTCAAATTGCTACAGTTGGCGTCGTGTGGGGATCACAGAAAGTGCACAAATTCAGCAGCTAGATGAGTGCTGATGGAGGGGGGAGGGGAGTGCAGAGGAACTCCTTACAAGGAGACCTGGGGGGGCAGTTGGAGCATTTGCAGATTAGGTGGGCATCCTAGTATGCAAGGGGGGGGGAGATCATCGGGATTCTAGGTAAGGGGCAAAAGGGGGAGACTGAAGACAGGAAGGCTTCATGATTCATTGAGTGGCACTTGCTGTGCCTGGAGCAGTCTGCTCTCACTGTGCCTTCAAATGAAGGTTGCAGGTGAAGGAGGGCTCTGAGCACACAGGTCAATCATAAATCAGTAGGGGAACTTGTCTCCTCTGCCACACAAAGATTCTTGACCAAAGCCAGGAAGTATCCTGCCCTGTGAGGAGCAAAGCGTCAGAGGGAACTCCTGCACCTTTCAGCAGGCATGTGCTGCTGACAGTTATCTAGACACAGGAAATATACTGAGGGACTATTGGCAGCACAGAAGGAAGGATTGTGTGGATGAACAAAGCCCTGGATTGCAGTGAACGTGTGGTTGCAAATCCCAGTTGAAACTCGCAGATGTATTTTCCCACAGAATAAGTGCACATTCGGTTTGGGCCTGAGTTTGAAGCTGCTATTCAGACATGTTTGTTATTTAGGTTGCAGTTTAAACTACATAGGAAAAACTTTAAAATGTCATTTAAAAAACATCATCATTTTAACAATAATAGAAGAAATAACTCTTGTCTGGATCTGCCAATAGCTACTTTCAAATTTAATGTCAGAGTTTTTTTTTACACTCTCTCTCCCTCTCCCTCTACCTGCTTTGTTATTTGTTTGGTACATGGGGGCCGTCTTCACTTTGGGATGTCAAGTTAAGCTTTTTCCTAACTCTCTTCTGAAACAGCTGTAGTTTGTCTCATGACAATGTTGTAATGGTACTCCAATTACGTATTGTGCCTTCTTCCTCTGCACTACACAAAGCATTTAAACTTTTCAGTACTCAATTCTTATGGGAATGTTGCTGCATTAACTGTAGCACTGAGGCTCCAGCCAGAGAATAGATGGAAAAAACAGATGGCGTTAAGTTTCACATGAATAAAAAATTAAGAAATATATCAACAGGAAACGACCAGTGGGCTCAATATATTGGAGACTTTTGCTATTCTCATTTCCGTTTTCTCCCCTCTCCTTTTTACTCCCCCATAGTGTGTGCTTTTTATTGTCAAAAACCTAAATGTGTATGTGTGTGCTTTTGAGATTCAGTACAGAAAACTGCTATGACATTGAAAGTTACTTTAAAAAAATGGAATGTTCTGGAAATGTATAGCAGCTATTTTTAAGAATCAAAAAGGAAAGTAATTAGGGGAAGCAGAGGGTGTGATTTCTTTAGAACAAATGGACATCGAAACACAGCTTCCACATTGAAATACTTTCTAGGTATTTCCCATCAAGATAAAACTCCCACGACTGAAATATAAGCTCATCCCAGGAGCAGAATGTGGTAGCCCTCCTCCTGCCAACTGGTGGTTGGAAAGGAAGCTTTAAAATAAATTATGCAATATAAAAGTGTAGTAGAGAAATGACAGACAAAAATAGAGGAACTCTTTAGTAATACAGAAAATTCTGATAGTTCTGCAGAAAGAATTGTACACAGCTTGAAATGTTTTTACCTTTCTCTTGGAATTGCAAGTTTAGTGCAATACTAAAATACTTAGACTAGAGGAAAGGAAAAAAAACAGTGATCATCTCTGAAGTTACTACTGCTTGATATAAAATCTATATTGGTCTCTGGCTCACCGAGATCCTATTCTCCATTAGTTTCATCTTGTTTCCCGAGATCTTGAATGTGTATCTGGAGTGGCACTTTTTGATGTTTCTTTGTTTGTCCCCCTTTGTTCAACAGTAATCGAGGTTTCCTGCATGTGCATCTGTCTTTCTTGAAAGGCTGTGGACTCGTTTTTAAATGTGTGTTTAAAATGTGGAATGTGAGCATATACCGGTATGTCCATGAATACACAATAAACCAATACACATACCAGTCAATCTTGCACAAGGTAAGGGGGAGGAACCAATCAAGCGGGGGGACTCTGAGACCTCTCCATAGGATTATGTAGTAATATGAGTATATGAAACCCATTGGTCCAGCTAGCTTAGTATTGTCTACACCAGAGATTCTCAACCGGTGGTACACGAATCCCTGGCCACCAAAATGGAGCCTGCAGAGCTCGAGTACGTGGGTTTCCAGGGCCAGAAAAGGCCCTCCTGCCTGCACTTGCCCCTTAGCTTACCTTTTAATATGCTTCCGGCACAGCGAAAACCCAGAAGTGCCTATTACATCATTGGCATTTCCGGTGGTACGCGGTGCGGCAGCCGCCAGGGAGGTGGTACACTGTGCCGCTGGGGTTGAGAACCCCTCGTCTACACTGACTGGCAGTGGCTTCTCCCAGCCCTTGATGATGCTTTCCCAGCCCTATTTGAAGATTCCAAGATTTGAACCTTGGACCATCTGCATGCAAGACATATGCTCTACCACTCCCTAGGTGGATGATAAACATCAAACACTTGTCCATATTAATGTAAAGAGGCATTAGCCTTCATTCAATTACTCCTAAGCATGCCTAAGATCATAGAATGTTAGATTTGGAAGGGGCCTTGGGGGTAATGTAACCCCTTGCTCAGTGCAGAGAACTGCTACAGCATCCCTGACAGGTGGCCATCCAGCTTCTGCTTGAAAACCTTCAAGGATTGAGAGCCCACTATTGCATAAAACATACTATTCCAGTACCAGACAGCTCTTACACTTAGGAAACTCTTCCTCGTGTCTAGTCTAAATCCACAAATCTGATTTCAACTCATTGGTTCTGGTCCTGCCATCAGGAGTCCTTAAAATGTGTTGTCCAAAACTAGACACCTAGATCCTTCTCACATGTGCTGCTACCAGGTCAGATCTATCGCATCCTGTACTTGGGCCTCTGATTTTTTTTTTCCTATTTTGTATCCATGTGCAAGATTTTGCATTTGTCTTCATTGAACTTCATCTTGTTGGTATAGGCCCAATAATCAAGTCAGTCAAGGTCTTTTTGAATCCTGCTTCTGTCCTCCAGGGTGCTAGCTATCCTCTTGCCCATCTTTTTACCTCTGCAAATTTGATAAACATTCCCTCTACCCAACATCCAGGTCACTTATAAAAAATGTTGGCCAATTTAGGGCCCAAGACACAGCCCTGTGGCACCCCACTTGACATGTTTCTTTTACGATAGCTGGCCCAGAATCAGCTTTCCCGATGACTGTCATTAATCTGAAGTAAAACTTGAAATGCCTGTTGCTATGGGAGATTGAGTTGCCATGGCTGGCTTTGTGTGATAGTTACACTCAATCCTATGTTAATCCTGCTAGTATGTTTGAAGTAGCAGTCGTTTGTGCAGGGATTGAAACAGTTGACATCTGGCTCGTGACATGGCAGCCTGCTTGGCCACCCACTATGTTTGCTGGGGAAAGAGAACTTGCATCCATTTGCTACTGTTTGCGCAAAGAAACAAAGAAATTGGACACTAAGGGCAAAACTAGATAGGATCGGACAGCCGCATACTCGTTTTATGTGTGTGTGTGCCTGCCTGCCTGCCTGCCCCCTTCATAGGAGGGTGAGGAATGGGGGTGAGGGGAAAGGGGGGTGAGGAATGGTCTTACATTTTACAAAAAAATGAGGGGAGGTGAATTCTGCCCCCTCTCATGTCTTACCCTACACACTTCAGGTCTTCTTCTCAGATCAGCTATAGTATCAGACCTAGGAGGAAAGTGCCTGTCACTACAAAATGCAAGGAAGGAAGGAAAGGTTCAGCTCTCCAACTCTTAACCCCTTTTGATCTCAACATTAGACACCCCCCACTGGCAGAGACATGTGGAGAACAAATGTGACTGCCCCCTTTATACCATTTATAAGGTTTCATTAATGGGCACTGATGATGGGAGTCTTTCTTCTGATAGCTGGGAATTTGTCTCTGACTTTTGGAATGTAATACCCTTTGGAGTTTGGGAGACAACATCCTCCAGCTAGTGACCGGGGTGGGGAGATGCACGGGAATGGTTTGAAGCCATTTTGTAGCTTGAATTTTGGAGAATTGGTAATGAGCTGGGTGAATTATTCCTGGAGTACAGCAGCTCTGTTTTGGTGACCTTTTGCAGAGCATGCAAATCTTCTGCCTTGTAGGAATGCCTTGTTGTTTGCAGTAAGCCTTGAAACCTGGAAGAGTGGGACTTTGGTGAAACTGGAAGGCCCGCACTTCCAGGTTTCAAGGCAGTGCACAAAGAGTGCAGTAAGAGTTTTTTGGGGGTAGTGCAGGGACTCGGGTCACATCACCCTTAACATGTGCACATGCGTGCACACATACACACACAGTCTTGACATTTTCTGGAAACATTCTGCTGTACCAGTGTCATGTTCATTCCAGACATGCCTCCTTTAAACCACACTTTCTTGACAATACTAACAACTAGCTCTTCCCTCAGTAAGATGTAGCCCTCAGATCCTGAAGGGATCCTGCTGCTATGACTATGAAGGGATTCATAGTCATAGTGACTGAAGAATTGGCTTTCTTTTTTTTAAGGAACCAAAGTTTTGTTTTGAAGCTCAGGATTTCAAAAACTAGACACAGGATATCCCCAGATTTGTGTTAAATATACTCAACCTTGTTCATATCTATGCAATGCTAAGTCATGGTAAAGGGAGACAGGAGAACTTGTGGAAAAGTCCACCACCGGTAAGTGTTAAATTAAATCTGTGCTGTCATCATCCTGTCTACTACATCATCCATGTTAAATAGTGTATGGCTTTGCATTTAAATCACTGGGGATTGTGTTTCCATCATGTTTTTAAGGAGATGTATTCAGTTGTTAAAATAAAAAGTCAACCATTTCCAAGAAAAGCTAACATATGAAAAAAATGCAGTGGGCTGATCCTTCCCCTCTTAACTCTTCCACTTTGTCACACTTCTGTTTTTCATCTGCAAAATGCACTTTGTTGTTTTCTAGTTTGGGCTAAATAAGGCATAATGCTAAAACATGTTGAGTTGATGTGCCTAATAAGCCGGTTTTGTAAAGCTTAAATGACAAATATAAATATTCTATCAAGTGAGCAGCTGCTACATTTTTTTTTACTTCACACTCCTTCCACTATTCTTGAAGGAGGAAGGAGGGGAATTTTAAAAGAGGGGAAGGAACAAAAAAAAATACACTGAAATGACACATCTTGAGAGAATCTGTTTTAGTTCTGAAGAATTGCAAAGTTTTTCTCTGTTTCATGGCAACCTGGCTGCACACATTAAACATGCCATTCAAGATGCATAGGGCAGGTAAATTTTGTGCCAAAAAATTTAGAAGGGGAGAGCAGGAAACGAGGCAGAAAGGAGTTTAGCAAACCAGGAGGATTAGCAGCAGGCATAACTGTTGAGCAAACTGGGAATTTGGCTAGGTTGTAGATTTTCCATTCACTGTTTTAGAGAACATTTCTTTCTTCTTTTCTTTTCTTTTCACTTTCCTTTATTTCCCAAAGCACATTTATAAAGATCTTCCAGTAATGGATTAAACCAAAGGCCAGTATAGGGTTATATTTCAATTTTTTTCTGCTATGTATATGAGCTCGCATTTTCTGTTGTCGTGCAGTCCAGTGCTTTTTTGCCCAAGGCCCAATGTACTAACTAGCAAGCGATGTTCACGCTAGCATGAATGGTGCCAGAGGAGTGGTCATGGTGCGCACTGTGCCAGAGAACCTGACTTTTGGCTTCATGCAAGACTTCAACACAGTGGTTGTAGAAGCAGTCAAATGTGTCAGTTAGGTATTAATGGACATCTGATGTGAAAGTAACCCTGGAGAACAGTGTGGATTATGTGAGCTTGCTGCATGTCTGTTTTCATCTGACATAAAATGGATATGTGCATACTCATTAATGTCGCTGCAGCTTGAACTACAGTACTGAGTTACTCTTATCATATGGCTAGTGCTTTACCTGTCAGTGCAGTCAACCTCAGGTGGATTAAAACTGTAGGTCTTTTGGAAGATGAGATGGAATCCCATTCCCTGAGTGGCTGCATGCCTGCAAAAGGCCTGATGGCCCCCCAAATAGCTTTGAATTTTCTGCATTACTCTGTCCCTCCCCACTGTGATTCATTCATCCCCACTTTTTCTGTCCCTTTTTGAGCAGTGGTGTAGTGGTAAATTTTTAATAAGCAGGTGTTTATCATGATATCCCTCATAACCACACTTCATTAAGACTATAATAAAAGAAATTTAACTTACAAGTTCTTCATTAGAATGTACAGTAGGGCCCTGGTATCCGCGGGAGATTGGTTTCTGGCCCCCCCACGGATACCAAGAACCCGTGGATGGGGAAAACACTATCCTCCATGGCACCCTGCACCCCCCACGCCCATTAAAGTAGCAATAGTCAAAGTACTATTAAACGTTCGGGAGGGGGGGAGCGACACACCAGCAGAGTCAAGTTAGGCATTTTCATTTTTTTTGACACACCAAGCCCAAATGGTTCGCCATCACTGTCCTAGACAGTAACATATGCTCTTAGACAAATTTCCCATTTTCCTCCTGCTGAGTACTTCCATGAGCAGCTCATAGGTTCTGTTCCTCATTCTGCCCCTGTATGTCGCTGCTTTAGTTTCCTGATTCTGCAAGTCCTTTACCTGGTTCCCGAATCAGTTCCACTTCTTCTCTTCACATCTGCTTTGTCTGTTCATACTGACATAGCCTGCCTCTCTGACCATTTTCTTGGTTGGATGCCTCAACCTGCAGGAGGGACATGGCCCCCACCCAGTGTGTGACAGCCTAGTCTAATTGTGTTGTACAATGCATTAATATTTAGGAACCATATATTATTTATTTATGTGTTGCATTTATATCCCACCAAGAAGATCATACCTATAAAACTACACCAGCTATGTGCTATAAGTCTTGCCATAAGGATTTTAAACCAAAGCTGCAACTAGGATCTCAAGAAATTCAAATGCTTTGTGATTGACAGCATCTTCTCTAAATATGTTAGCGTGAGAATCACGCCAGGAGACCATTATTTCTCATAGCAATTGAGTTAATTCTCTTCTCAGTATAATTCTCCTGCCTATACCACTCAAGAGTAAATGCTATTATCATAGCCCAGTGGATCCATCTGTATTAGCAGATTACTGACAAATTGTCTGTTTTTGTTCAGTTTTGTAGTCAGTTTTGTAGTGTGGGAACAAAAAAATAGCTGTCATCATCTCTTCAAAATGTTTTAATTTAATATAAAACCCACATGTGTACAAAAGAGTACAATCACAATGAAATTCCACTGTGGGTTGGCTTAAGGGGAAAAAATAGGAGGAGAAAGGAGCGTGGAAAATTTAATTTCTTGAAGTGGAGTACTTGCTGTTTGGAACTGTTACTATCTATTGTTACCACATGAATATTACATATTCATTCTTCACGCTGTGGTAGCAAGGGTGGAGCTTAAACTCAAACAGTTGCCTGTACAGTATATTAAAACTGGCAGACAGTGAAATATTTGAACTGATAACATGGAAAGTAGTACTTAATTGCGGGAAGGTAAACAGCGCTCCATGTTCCAGCTGCATGCTACGCGCTGCGACAAGGAGAATCATGCCGGCCACATGACCACGGAGGCATCTTCGGACAACGCTGAAAGATCCCATTTGTGAACAAGCCACAAGGCATTGTGCTTTCTGGCATGTCACGATTTATAACTAAAGAGGAGGCTTGAGAGAGTGCAAGTTTGTTTGATACAATTTAGATGAATCTTGAGGAGAGGTTTACTATTTACAAGGTTCTTAACTGTATGGGTTCTGCAGCCATGTCAATATAAAAGTAGAGAAATAAAATCCTTTACCGCTTTTGTTGTTTGTTTAGATTTCTTATATTGTGCAGGTGTCACATACACAGAAAAGGTTTTCTTACAATAACAACACGGGATCCTACTTCCCAAGCCGACGTTTCACTCCATTCACGGAGCTTTCTCAAGGCAATTTGGCAGTAAAAAACTGCTGGATGAAAAAGAATGTTACGGAGTGGTGACAGTTAAACATCAGTCTGTTAACTGTCACCACTCCGTAACATTCTTTTTCATCCAGCAGTTTTTTACTGCCAAATTGCCTTGAGAAAGCTCCGTGAATGGAGTCAAACGTCGGCTTGGGAAGTAGGATCCCGTGTTGTTGTTGTAAGAAAACCTTTTCTGTGTATGTGACACCTGCACAATATAAGAAATCTAAACAAACAACAAAAGCGGTAAAGGATTTTATTTCTCTACTTTTATATTGACATGGCTGCAGAACCCATACAGTTAAGAACCTTGTCAGTTACCCACAGCCATGAAAATCTGCATGCAACGTTTACTATTTAAACTTTAAAAAAAAAACCCACTGTTGCCTATTCTAATTTCCACTTGACATGTAGTTTACTCTCCAGTTCTGTGCCTTGTCAAGCATTTGCTCCAGTACAGAAAGGGGGTATCAGCTGAAATCGATTGTGTAGGCTGTGTCATATCTAGGTTTGTCCATTATTGCTGCTTGTAGTGGGTTTTTACCTGTTTCTGCTGTTTCTTCTTATATTACATTTTACTGCCCTATTGCTGCTATTGTGTATTTTTATTGCTGTTATTTTATTATATTTTAACTGCATTTTATAAGCTGCCTTTCACATCTTGAGAATGGAAAGAAAGGTGGGGTAGAAATGCTTTTAAATAAAAATGAATCCATCTTGAAATACTGTCACCTTCACTTAATATCTGCAAAGAACACCCTCAAACCAGAAATGGGGAAAATTATCCCCTTGGCAAATCAGGTACCCTTTTCCAGGAAGTTCCATGTACTGAAGGTCATCTAGACTGCACAGTCAATGCTCATCTTAAACTTTATCCCTAATACAGTACAGCGTAGACTGCCATGGGACCAGTGCTTTATAAGCACTATAACATGTGTAATGCAGAGCTCGGATAAGCATCCAAAACTCATCCAAGCCCCTTTGATACCTCCATGCGGTTATTTCCTTGGGCTTATGAATGAAAATCTGGATAAGGAAGAAAGTTGTTGCTCAAAAGTCAAAACCAAGATATTTCCATTTTATGCACACTAACTTGTTGTGGCCAAAACAACCACATTCCCTTTGACCACAAATGAGGAACAAGAAATAAAAATTGGCAATGAATCAGATTCTGGTCTGAGAGTAATGAATGATGGTTTGGTCACTACATTTAAGCAGTGAGTACAGTGAGTAGCCACAATAAGATATGGGAAACTGATAAAATGGGAGGTTTTATCAGTTTAAAAATGTTTACATCCTGCCTTTCTCTAGGGATTCAAGGTGGCTCACAACACAAAATAAGACATGATAAAAATAATAAATTGGCCAGCCGAGCACATTACCAAAATATCAACAACATCAAAATAAAGAGAGAGGTAAAAATATAAAGATTCTTGGAATTAATTGGAGAAGGCTTGCTAAAATATTTCTTTAGCCTTCTCTGAAAGAGCAAGAGGGAGAGGTGAAAAGAAAACTCTCATGGCAGGGCATTTCAAAGGGAAGTTGCCACCACTGAGAAGGCCATCTCGCGTGCCCTCACAAACTGCACTTCAGACAACAGTGGAACTTACAAAAGTACCTTCCCCAAAGAGAACATGAGCAAACTTGTGTGAAGAACGATGGTCCCTAGAAAAAGTTTTTTTAAAAAAGTCATAGCCCCAAGAATGTCTGGATTTCAGAATAGTCTGGATTTCCGATGTCCGGATAAGGGTTAATCAACCTGTACTGTATTGATAAAACAAGCTGCTGCATGAAGTTGATGAATGTTCTTTTAATTGGCTATCTTATGATGAAATAGGAATAGTGAAGACACACTTTCTACAATTTGTGCTGTAACCTCCTTGTAGACAAGTGTATAATCTTGAAATTAAGAGCCTCTTTCAAAACTGAAATTTTTGATGGTTTTTTTTTCACTTCTGACCCTCCAGTTATGATTATATTTATATATCCATAATGTTCCGTCGGTGAACAGGTATCTCTGAAAGTATGTTTGAACAATGTTAACTGAGAGTGACTAATGATTCATCTTTATGCTATTTGTTGCAAACCTGTGCTTATTCATTCAGTGCTGGCCCACGACCTCCTGGAATCTGAGGCCGCATGTTAAATCCTGCCTCCTTTACCTGGTAATGTGCCAACTTTTTCTCTCTGGATTAGAAGAGGAGGAATGAGTGAAGTGTGAAGGAGAGTGGTGGGCCATGCTCTAGCCTAGGGGTTCTCAACCGGTGGTATGTGTATGCCAAGCGCTGGTGGTACACGGATCGCCAGGCTGCTAGAACCCCGCTCTGACACAGCGTTTTCTGCACCTGCGTTTTTGCTCCTGAGAGGCTTCTGCCTTTGATCGAGCCTCTCAGGAACGCTAAGAAGGGCCTGCCTACCCAGACCTTCCTATCTGCCTTTTCTGGCCTCTGTGGCATCCGAAAACCTGGAAGCAAGTAACTGGCAATGAAGTCAGTGCCAGTTACTTTCGGTGGTATGCAGTGGGAGAGCAGCACCAGAGGTGGTATGTGACCAGGGAGGGGTTGAGAACACCTGCTCTAGCCCAGCACTCTTTCCTCCTCCACACTGCCTCTTCTGCTCTGTTGTCCTCTTCCTTTTTCAGTCCGAGGAGGAGGAACAGTGAAGGAGAATGGGCAGGCAGAGGTGAGTGCCCCCCACTGAACTGCTGCCTGAAGTGACATCCTCAGTCAGCCTCACAGGTGGGCTGGCCCTGTATCATTTATCCCATCTTCCCTCCAAGGAGCTAAGGGATTTAACTACCTATATCCATAGTCTTTCAACCTCCATTCCCCTCCCCCATTTTATTCTTCCAACAACCCAGTAGTGTAAGGAAAGCTGAGAGGTAGTGATTGTCAAGATCACCTGATGACCTTTTGAATGTGGCTGAATGCCCTGGATATAACATGCTGTGGGTTTTATTTGGCCATTTATGGCGCCACTGCAATTTTTGCAGGGAATCAATACTTATGTTTCTGCATTAGTCTTGGTTTTCTTTTTTTGTGTTTCTAGTATTCTCTTGGGCAGCAGCAGCAAAGCAGCCACTGGAAACAATTTATCATGATGCATCTCAGCTTCGGAGAGTAATCCAGGACATATGTGAAAAATTATACATACACTGAATTCAGTGACTGGGCCACCTCAGGAGGGAACCACAGTTTTAGTTCCTGTGTGTTGCCAATTAAATTCATCTTTTAAAACTCTCTTTATTATTTTTACTGCCTTCAATTCTGTGTTTCCCACTATTGGCTTCTCTTCTACGACTTATGTGTACAAATTAGAACAGTATAAGCCGTGACATCATGTGATCCCACGCAATGTGGGAGCCCACTGAATGATTTCCAGGTTGACAAAACTCTGACTTCACTTTTCTTATGAAACACATTTTTCTTCCCTTTCCTCATACTGTGCGAAATCTCTGCAGTGTTTCAACTAAATAGATTATTCTTTATGGAGCTGCCTATACAGTATACACTTTGACATCTCTGTATTTTCAGACGTTCTAATTTTTAATCTTTTTTGTAGCAGTCTCCAAAACAAAAGGGATCAAATATTCTCTTCCAGGCCCAATATACTGGCTGTGGGTATTGGATTTTATCAGTTGGAAAAAAAAAAACTCTTCACAAGACCTTGAGCCATAGCTATTCTACTGAACTCTTTTATCCCAGCTGTATTCTCACTCAGCTTGCCCTCTGCACATCCTTGCCACTCTTCCTGCAGCCATTGGCTATACAGCCACCTGTTCTTTCATCCTGTCATTCAGCTTGTTCCCAGTTGTTTCTTTCTTTTGGCATAGCTACTTAGCCTTGGACAACTCTATCCTCAGGCCCTATGGCAGGGGTGGGGAACCTATTTGCAGTGGGGGGCCATTTTCCCATTGGGAAAATTTGTTGCGGGACGGCCATTTCCCCCCCCCGCAAATTTGACCACCCCCCGCGAATTTATCACCCACCCACCGCTCGCTTGCCCTCCCTCCCTCCCACCCACCGCTCACCTGCCCTCCGCCCACCCACTGCTCGCTCTCCCACCCACCCACCCACCCACCCACTGCTCTCCTTACCTCGCCTCCGGGCCGGGGCCGCCGCCGCTTTCCCGCACCTCCTTGGTTTAAAAGCAGCCTTCGCACAGCGCCGCTGAAGCCGAGATTGCCCTCTCTCACGAGATTGCCTCCGGTCCGGTCCCGCGCGGTTCCCCACCCCTGCCCTATGGTTTATTTTCCCAGTCCTGATCCTATGCCTCCTCTCCACAGTTTCCTTGAATATTATTTTCCCAGCTCTTTTCCCTGCCTGTTTAGTTCTGATTTGACATACTGTGTTTGCATTTCTTAATGTCTACTTTATTACTTATTTTTGGGCTTTTCAGACAATCCTTTTAACAAAGACATCTGGCTTTTATATGGTAACTGCTGCTGATCCTGTGTTTTAGTAACTGTGTTTTATTGTAGCTGTTTTTAATGTTCTATGAGGTTTTAAAGTCTATTGTAATCGTTTTATTTTGATTTTATGATTTTATACTATTTGAAGTTTTTTTGTAAGCTGCCACAGGGAAAAAAAGGCTGGATATAAACACAATAAATAAATAAATAAATTACCCTGCTTCAGTTGTTTTCCCCACAAAGCCTTGTGTTTGACTACAACTAAATTTTAACTTGATCTCTTGAAAGCCCTCATCTGGGAGGGAGAGGAAATGTTCCTTTCCCAAAAATATTCTCCAAAAAAGAGAAATTTAATTCTCAACTTTTAAGCAATGTCGAAGTTTAATATGTGCTGGAGTGCTTGTATTGTTATCGTGAGTGAGAGAGAGAATTTATCATGAGTGAGAGTGAGAGAACCTGTGTAAGGATCCGGCAGGCGGCCCATGACCACCTGCCAGATCCTGAGCCCGGGCTGCCCGTCCGATGGCGGGCCGGAAGTCTACTCAGGGAAGGGGACGCTCATCCCCTTCCCCGGGTGTAAACCGGGGCCAGCCCGATAGGCTTCCTCGGATAATGGCCTAGCCGGCCCGGCAGGGATGGAAATATGGTGGGCGATATCCGCCGCCCCCTCCCAGACCAACTAGAACAATGGTCCCTCGCCTGCTGAACCGCCCCGTGGCTGCCAACGGGAGCTCTTACCTTCTGCCGGCAGCCGCGTCCTGGTCGGGTGTCAGAGTGAGGGAGGCTGGCCTTGCGCCAGCCTCCCTTACTCTAGAGTCATCGCAAACGTGCTTTACGGCACATTTGCGACAGCTTCCGGCGACGGAACACTCGTTCCGGTGCCGGATTCTTCCGGTGGATTGCGCCCAAATAATGTTTGTCTGGATAATAGTGTACGAATGCATGGCTCTAAATGGCACAGCCTTTCAATGGAACTGAGTAAACTAAGCTGTTTACTCAGATGCAGTAACTAGTAGTATTCAGGAAGTGGCACTGAAGTGAACTGTTTCCAATTATAACATGTCATGAAGTTGTAATGCTTTGAAAAGTTAGTAACCTTTCAAAAAGAAAATATGAGAGGAAACATAAAATAAACCACAATTCTACAATGTTTAGGGATGGAAACAAATGCATAACCACAAACATTTTAACATGCCAATATATTTTGATGTATGTAGGTATATAAAACATTTCTTCCTCTCTCATAATCAGGACTGACGGTGGGGAATGTCGGCCAATAAATGACCAATAAAATTTATCAACATTAGGTTTGGAGCAGTTTCACACAAAGTTCAGTTTCACACAATGTATACAGTAATTTCTTGTGCCATTAGATGTGGCGATTACGCTTAATTCAGAAGGCTAAAAAAAGATAAATTCATGGTTGTGTGTGTGTGTGTGTGTGTGTGTGAGAGAGAGAGAGAGAGAGAGAGAGAGAGAGAGAGGAGCTTCCAAAGTTAGATATGGTGTATCTCACTCTGAATACCAGATGTTGGGAGTTAAGACTGACTGGCTACTAATGTTCGGATTAACTGAATGTGGCAGTTCTCTGTTTGTTTTACTCTGATGCAAACTTCCCTGAAACTGTTTTATGCCACTGTTTTTAAAACCTCCTCTGTCATCCAGATGCCTCTATTATGAATAGCTGCCGCACGCACAGTTTCACACACTGCAACAAAATGGACTTGGCTTTGGAATTCTGCCACTCCTGACCTCTCCCTTTTGAGTTTAGTTTGAGTACATAGGACTGGATTAAAATCTATGCAATCCATTTTTTTGAAAGCTGTGCTGCTGATCTGCAAAGACTATTTAACTAGGCACTGTTTCTTTAATGTAGCAAAACTTGTATTAACAGTTTCTGCATAGTTGTCCTTCAGCAGTTTGGTAAACACATTACATGGTAATCCCAATTAAAACCTGAGGTGTCTGTGTATTTTCCTTTTTAGTGCACAATACTATACTTTCTCTAATGGCATTGTTAGCGGATTAGTCTCTCGCTTTTTGTGGATTATGCATGAACAACACACTGTTCTAGATATTTTCTTTGAAAAAGAAGGACCTGCTTATCTATGCATTGTGTTTGTCCAAGCAAGCACTGTTTTCAGCTGTGAAGATCACAATGAAATACAACTTGGTTCCTTGGTTCGCAGTTTTCTCAGCGCAGCAATGGGAAAAAAATGCCTTGATTTGCTTGCAGAGCTAATATTAATTTCTGCTTTTGCCAATACAGCTTGATTAGCCCTTATCCGGATATCTGAAATCCAGACTATTCCAAAATCCAGACGTTTTTGCGGCTATCACTTAAAAAAAAAAAACTTTTTTCCAGCCTCTGGCTGGCATAGCACAAGGCCTGTTGGGGCACAAAATTATTAAAAATATTGTATCAAATTACCTTCAGGTTATGTGTATAAGGTGTATATGAGACATAAATGAATTTCGTGTTTAGACTTCCAAGCTGGACTAAATGGGCCTTTGGCCTGATTCAATTTTCAACTATTATGACTAGCGGCTGTTGATAGATCTGTCTTCCCATGAGTTTAGTTTTTTATAACTGATTAGACAAGTTAGTATCACATTGTATAGTAATGAACTATGAATAGCTTTTAGAGGCACTCCCTTCTGTTTTGAACCTGTTGCCAATCAATGACTGCAAACTTTAAGATGAGGGAAGGAAGAACATATATTTTTCCCCTCCCTGTTCCATTTTGCTGGCGGATGTCGGAGAAGGCCGTGTAACAGCCCAGCCGCCCTCCAGAGCCCGGCGGGGACCGGGATATGGCGGACGCCATGTCCCCGCCCGGGACGTCTGGGCCTATGGCCACCCTCCCGGATCCACTGACCTGCCCCCCCGTCCGCCAACCGATCCACCTGCCCGCCGGATCCACGCTTACGTGGGTCCAGCGGTGAGCGGAGTCCTCGGCCGTCGGAGCAGGGCAGGCCAGCCTTGCGCCAGCCTGCCCTGCTCTAAAGTAGTCTGCAAACGTGCTTTATGGCATGTTTGCAACTAATTTGGGCTATTCCTGGCAGCAGATTGCTAGGTCCACCGCCTGGAATTTAAGATGGATTGAGCCGTAAATGTGTTAAGATAGAAGTGATTACAATACAGGGTGCCATTGTATTCTGTTTTTAAAGGCAGTCTGAATTTCTCTGGTATAAGGATCCTGAAGGAAATAGGCCCTTAGTAAGCTTTTAACCTGTGGCTGCCTGAAATCTGGTTTATAAAGAATGCTTCTGCTGGTAATTGTGGGAAAATTCTAGCGTTTCTAGTATCTTTCATGATACACGTATTTTAATTATATCTCTCATCTGGATGTAGGGTGTAGTTGTGAGCTCTGCATTATGCTCGAAACACAGAGAATAAGGGGCTGTATCTCCCAACAGACAGTGGCTTTATAATTTATGGTATAAAAGGCTAATGCCTGTAACTTTGGATGTCATAGGGTGTTGGCATTGGTGTGGCAAGCTGATGGCATTTGTCACAGACTCCCATCCCTAGTGAAGTCAGAAGTTGTTGCTGAGTTGCCTTCACGTCACAACTGCAGCCAACATGACTAAGCCCTTACAAGGAACCTAATCATTTTTTTAAAGCAGGGGTGGCCAACCTTTCCACATGAATGCTCCTGGCCCTTTAATGGTTGTATAGGTGAGGGCGTTTCAGCAGGTGCAGCTGCTTTAGCAGCACCATCAGCACTTGCAGCTACCAAGATTGTCTTCTTCTACACAACTCTTAAGAATGCAGAGGCCCTAATGGTGGAAGGTTGGCCACCCCTGTTTTAAAGAATGGTGTAATTTAGACCAGTAACTCTAAAATTAGGCCTCGGAGTTTGTTGACAATGCATGTGTATGCTTCTCATGCCATTCTCTTTTTCCAGTGTCTTGCATGTAAGTAGACAGAAATCAAATATCAAGAATCTTATAAAAATCTTTAGAGAGCAGCACTTTTTGATAAGTGAGAGCTACACACAAAACCTTCTGTCCAAGTCAACCACACTAAAGTGGCTCTTTAGTCGAATCTTCAGAAAAGCACCTGTGCTGAATGACCTGTGTTTAGTAGTCCCTTATGGATCCACTTAAGACTAGTCTTCCTTTTTTAAAAAAAACTCTACCCTTTCCATTCAAAGTGTATTGCTTGTTTAAGAGGTGAGAAGGTAGGCAAAAGTAGTAAGACATATTCTAGAGTCTCAAGGCAGCCAAATGGTTAGAGTGTTTGACCACAAAAAGATAAATGGATTCACAGCATCATGTGAGCCCATAGCCAGATTGCCTGTCTTTTGCTTTGTTTGTTTTTTTTAATTGGCTCGACTGTTTCTGTGCTTTAATGTGCCTAAAATACAGAAATGAAGGAGGTGCAGCTTCCATCATCTCTTATCTCTGTGCTAGTAAAATCTTTACTTGCTAAAATTTCTGCTTCTCCAACTGCATAAAGGACCCATTTAAAAACAAACTGAGAAAATCTATCCCATGACTAGGATGACAAGATATAAAGAAATGGCAAAGACTGAGCTTATTCTTTCCACATCTAATCTTGAAACCCACTGCCCAATAGGTGTAATCTTGAAACCCACTGCCCAATAGGTGTCTTTTTATTTCCCAAGAACCTTCAGTTATTTGAAAATTTCAATTCTGAGCCCATATCCCTTGCAAAAAGAAATTGGTCCCATTCTTAAGTTCTCTTTATTATTATTTTTGTGTGTACACTGAAATTTGATCCAGTATGTACCTCTTCCACAACATATACATACATTTCTGAGCCCTTTCCATCTGCCTCTCCTATCTTTGTTTTTCATGTTTTCATAAATGAGAACGGTGTCGGCTTACAGAGTTGAACAAACCAATGAAACAAGTGCAGCAAGATGTAAGAAATTATTTTCATTTTCTCCCTCAGTGCTATCTTTGGCAAAATGCAGGCCTATTGAATGGAGGGATTTGAAATTCCTGTTATTTTGTGACCTACTTAGTGGGGAAAGTAGCCATTTTAACACTGCCAGTCATTTTTATAAAGAGATTTAACCTTCCCACCCTTTAAAGTTGAAAACATGCGGATTGTGGCAATGTAATTATTGATATGCCAATGCAGTCAGTACTGCAGACACAACCATCTGCTCTTTAAGTTCCTTTGTAATTGGCACAGTACAGTACAATGTATCATAGTAACTATGATGTGGGTGATTTTAAGTTTCTTCTTAGTGCTGAATCCATTTTTAAATATGAGCAATAGATATAGTTAATCTAGACTCTTCAAATCAAAGACACTTCAGATCAAAAGTGAGAGACGCTTCAAATCAAAAGGAATCTAAAACGTTTAACAAAAAGGGAAGGTAAGTGTTTTATTAAGTGTCTCATTTTATCGCTGAGAACTCTGTACAAGGATTCTAAATACAAATCGCAGGTTGACTTTTAGCAGTTGGGAACAAGGGAGCTATGAAACTCTGACCCCTAATGGATTGTGGTATGAGTGATGTGGCAACACGTGTGTGTGTGTGTGTGTGTGTGTGTGTGTGTGTGTGTGTGTGTGTGTTTCGTCCCCCATATGTACAAGAGGCAGCCTCTTCCTGGACACAAGTCTTAAAAAACTGCAGTTATTCCTAAACCACCCTCCCTGACCTTGGATTTTTATAAAAGCATTCATTGTAATCCCTGCATTTAGAATTTGGGAAAATACAAAATGATAATGTTGTTGTATTGTTTACATTGCATACACAGAAATGCTTGCAAAGTAGGAGGTAGCTGATTTTGTAGATAAAAAGTATCCTCTTCTGATTGTTGTTGTTGTTCAGTCATGAACTATATCCCGCCAGGCCTTCCTGTCCTCCACTATCTTCCTGAGTTTGCTCATTTTCATGTTCGTTGCATCGGTGATGCTGTCTAACCATCTCATCCTTTGCCTTCCCCTTCTCCTTTTGCCTTCAATTTTTCCCAGCATCAGAGTCTTCTCCAGTCCTCTCTTCGCATTAGGTGGCCAAAATATTTGAGCTTCAGCCTCAGTACCTGGCCTTCCAGGGAACAGTCAGGGTTGATTTCATTTAGGAATGACTGATTTGATCTCCTAGAAGTCCTAGATTGTAAAAGATGCATAAAGATCACACTTAAAATACAAAATAGTTGAGCATCTGATTTTTCCCACAGTAGTTAAACAAGGCAAAGAGAAATGAAAATTAACAAATTATGAGATGACAAACTCCCTTCTCACCCCCTACAACACCGTACTTTTGATGGCATTTTTTTTCATGCTTCTTGATGTGGGAAAAATTCTGTTTCAGATGTGCTACAGTTTTGGCCTCGTGTACCGTTGTAGACTAAATAAAATGAGCTACTGAATTGTTCAGCCTTGAAGTTGTGGCACAGTCACTGCAAAGGAGACATGAGTTTGAGGGCAGAATGACAAGTCAGGTCACCAATGGAAACTACAGCAATTAGAAACTAACAGCCCAATAGAGGGCCCCTCCGTCAGTGGAACATTCGTTCTGCTGGTGGCGACTGCTGAAAAATGACCATAAAGCACACTCCGGCAGCTGCCCAAGTGCCGGTGGGGAGGCCGGAACCTTCCCACGCATGTCTTGGGATCACTGGCCCCCTGCAGGTATGTCAGCGGTGGAGGGGAGAGGGTGAAATTGAGCAGATGGGGTGGAATCTGCAATTGAGCAGATGGGGTGGGGAGGCTGCAGGAGAGGGTGGATCCGGCAGCGATGGGGCGCACTGGATCCTACCCCTCCATGGGCAGCGTCCCCACCCCCTTTCTCTCCTCAGACGTGCGCCAGCAAAAGTGCTGGCGCAGGACTGAGTGGTCTGACCCATTGTGGAGTGGGAGGCTTACAGAGGTGTAAGGGGATTACATTTCATTAAAATGTTCTACATTTTGAACATGTAGAATGAAAAGTAGATGGTTACCCATGCGCCCCCCCCCCAAATAAGCACGCTAGACAAAGGCTTGGAATAGAGGGCCAAATTTTATTGAACACATAACAGAACCTGCAGCATAACACCTAACTTGAACCCCTCTGAGCATGTGGGCCCTATCTGGGGGAAACAGCACTAGCCGTCTACCTCCCCCCATTCTTTTCCAGGCGTCACAACCTGACTCAAGTCCCACACCAGTCCAGGACCGCGTGAGCTGTCATAGTCAACCCCTTAGGGTTGAGGCAGCTGGGCAGCGCAGCTCCCCACCAACAAGCTGTGATTGTGGTCTAACGCTTTCCAGCCAAGCGGCTTACCAGCCAGCCTCACCAACACGGTCAAGTGTCATCAGAGCGGTCCTGGCTTACCCCCTGACCTTGCTAGCCTCAGGCTGAACGCCGATCCCAGACTCCTGTCTACCTGGCCCACACGCCATCTGCCTTAATTAACATATTAACCTGCCTACTAGAAGCCACTCCCTAAGCACAGTCTGGGGCCGGTGGAAAAAGCTGCCGACCAGGAGCCAATACGGATGGCAGCCAAAAATTCCTACCTGGCCAGCTAGACTCAGACTTAAACCAGGGAGGGAGGGTACAAATAACCGGCTTGGACTGAGGAACCAGAATGTGAATGCCTGGCTCCTCAGCCCTGCCCCGCCCAGACGCGGCCCCACAGCTAATTGGCTGCTTCTACTTCTGCGCCTTCGTCCCGTGCGTGAGGGAGGGTGCTAGGCAATGGTGGCGACTGGGTAATTCCGTCACTGGCCTTCTATAGAAAACTGGATCCAAAGATTTGAAATGTACTACACATTGTTATAATTTTAATCAAATTTTAGAAAACCTCATATTTGAGAAGGTAGTCCTGGATGCAAGAGTTAACTGGTATCTGACAATGAATGATGAGACTCAAAATAGTAATGTTTTCCTTTTTATGACAATTAGTTTTATTTTTCATATAAGGATCATATTCCTGCATCAAAAGGACTTGGTGTTAACAACCTTTATAGTATGGTTCAGAGCAAATCTCATATGTGAATATGAGCCCCAGTGGTGAAATGTCCATTCTTGGAGCTGAATGGGGACAGTAAAGACCAGCTGCACAAAGAATTCTGGACGCTTTACATTTCCATAGCATTTCCATAGCCTTTTATGAGCCTGCACAGAGAGTTTTTCATGGTAGTGATTTGTAAAGCATAAAAATTAATGAAAAAAAATCACAACATATAAACACTGTTTGAATTAGCACTTGTTTTTATTGCTGAACACACATGTTGCAGTGAGCCTAATGAATGCTCACACATTCTTGTAGTTAACAACATTTGTTTGAGAAAGGGTTTTTCCCTTGCACCAGTTTTTTCCCCTTCAAAATTCTTCCTATAGTATTAAGAATTGCTGAAAGCCGCATTAACTTTTGTCACATCGTTACAGGCTACCTAGAATGTTATCTTGCCGCAAAATATAAAACTAGTGGAAGGCTATTTTGTATTCAGTATGCAAAGACACTAAAGGTACAAAAGATGCTGTATGGATGTAGTTTGTGGTATGGATGTAGTTTTATACACACCTTGAAGAATGGTGGGTGTGTAGGCTGAACACACATTATCCACTTTGAAAACAGATGCCTTGGAATACAATGAACTGTGTTCAAGCTACTTCTGCAGTCAGTGAAGGTTCAGACCTTTGTTGCTGTTGCCCTGTATATCTGGAATGGCTTACTGTTAACTTCTGACATTACTCTAGATCAGTGTTTCCCAAACTTTTTTGACCTGCGGCTCCCTTGACCATTGGCCACGCCTCCCCATTACAATATGTTGATGCCTGCCAATTGGCACTGTACTGTTTTCTGAGAGGATTCAGTGGCACTCCACGGCTGGTTTCCATGGCTCTCCTGGGAGCCACGCCTCCCAGTTTAGGAACCACTGCTCTAGATTTATGAATGAACTTTTTTCTTGTTTTACTTAAGCTTAACTCTGCTGAAGTTGCATTGCTAATACTGCACAGAACAAAAGGTGGGGATGGTGCATGCAGCATGATACCAAATGTCAACTAATGGAGGAATTGACCGTTTGGGAACCATGGAGAGATCCAAATAAAAATCAGATATGCTGTGCATCAGAAGCTTCCTGACATTTAAGATAATAAACTGAAAAATATTTTATTTAGATTTTACTAATCAGTTAAACTTTTGACCTCCTCCTGCATGCAAACGAAGCAATTTATTGGTCCTGTAGCAATTTCAGCAGTTCGCTTTGATGGAACACTGAAAACTCTATACATGTGCCTGTTTGTGTGTATGCATTTTAATAATGAATGCAAGTCTCATTTCCCTGGTGGCTCAAGAAAAACATATAGGTTGCAAGAGTGTGTTTTATGCAGATGCTGAATGCACATGCTTGTCTCAAAGAGTTATATCCTAACCTACATGTCAGTCTGAATATGTAGTAAATGTAATAAATATTTTAGGGGAAATGCATTGACAAACAGAAGAGCAAAACATATAAGTATTTTGCCTCGCATGTCTGCTTTGTTTTAAATGTTGTTGTTTTTCTGGTAGAAAATAGGGGATTTGTTTCCCTAAAGATAGACGCTTATGTGGAGTCTGTTGTGTTTTGTTTTGTTTAAAATGTTCCCTTGTAGACCATTTGAGGGAGGGTAAAGTAAAACATTGCATGATGTTCTTGCCAGCAGAACCCAAATACTGCTTGGAGGGGCAGAGAGGGAGTTGGATTCCCACAACTACTCTTTCATTAAAAACCTAAGTAGGCCCAATCCTACCTAACTCCCCGCGCAGCGATGCAGCGACACAATGCGGCATCCGCTGAATCCTGCAGGGGGGGGGGTTGGCCTCAAGAGGTCTTCTCGGGGTAAGGGGACATTTGTTCCCTTCTCCTGGGGTAATGCAGCTTGTGCATAAATGCAAGAGAGTTTTATTTCAAAACCTAAAAGGAACTGAAATGCAAAACAGAACTCCTAGGAAGATTGTTCTTGGTGTGCAGTGTGGATTTGGGAGATGAACTATTTCATCCTCACCTCTGTTCTAGCTCTATATTACTAGAATACCCATTAAAGTCTGAACAAGCACTGTTTTCTTGTATACAAGCAGAAAGTTCTGAGAAAAACGTAACTGTGGTGTTAGTAATCTGCTAATTTTGTTACATGTGTTGAAGGGGAGTGTGGGAAAACAGATGGAATACAGCTTTATGAAATCAGTTTTGAAAGCATGTCCGCATGTTAAGTCAAGCACTGTTGTTAACAAGTATTAATATTTTAAACTCTCTTTTGCTGTGATAAAATTTCAGCAGAAATGTTTGAATGACATATTGTATTCTATTCTCCTATATTTGATAAGCAAAATGAACATTCTACAAGGAAAAAGATTTTTTTAAAGCCTTTAAAGTTTTTTGTTTTGTGTTTAATTGAGATGAAAATGCACATTTGTTTTATTTTTTGTGCACACTTGTCCACAAAACTATTTTGTCCTCATTTGGTTTTATGAATGAGAGAAAATAAGGATTACTCTTTACTTTGATTCCTGATATTATATGGAATGGATTAATAGGCAAAAAAAATTTTTTTTAAACAAGATTTGTAAGTCATGTGTGGAAAAAATACCTGTGCTGAGTTCCATGTACCCAGCATTGCATGGGTCACTGTCTCCTATATATTTGTAGCATTTCTGTGCCACTGTGGCACCCTTCAGGGTTTGAGATCCCTGGTGTGCTAATGCTGCATACATAGGCAGGTTTATCTGGTTTAGATGTGATATTTGATGCATGGAACACCATGCAGGGAAGAGTTTTGCATATATAAATGAGGCCAGGACAAAGGTAAATGAATACCAAACTCTTTGGCAAACTCTTCAGTGGGCTTGACAGTGCCCATATCTTTTTCCAGACAAAAGACAAGTCTTGGGAGCCTCTGATGTCCCAGTTGATAAATTTAATGAATACCTGTGCTGACCCCAGAGACTAGTTCCTTTAGAATGGCATGTGAATTCCTTAGGGAGCTAACCTGCAGATTTACAGTGCCTTTATTCTGGTGGGTTTTTTTCCAGCTGCAACTAGAAAATATTTTTTATTATTTTTCACATTTTTATACCGCCCTTCCTTCAAGGAGCTCAGAGTGGTATACATATTTCCTCCCCTCCTTTTGTCCTCACAACAACCCTGTGAGGTAGGTGGGGCTGAGAGATAGTGACTGGCCCAAGGTCACCCAGGAAATTTCGTGGCTGAGCGCGGATTTGAACCTGGATCTTCCAGGTCTAAGTCCGACTCCCAAACCACTACACCATAGAATAGTTTTAATAAAATTTAGAGATCAGTATGGGCAGGGCCAACATCGGCGGTCATTGCCTGTGAGCCCAAGTGTCCCTGGCCAACCTCTGAAGCTCCCAGTACCCACCTTTTCCATCTTCCACATTATTCCTCAAGTAAGAGAGAAAGAGTGATTGACCCAGAGATGGGGGGAGAATGTGTCCTTGTGGTCTTGCATATACCCTTCCTCCTACACCTTGAAAGTTGGAGAGCATTCCTGGGAACAAGCCCCCAACCTGCTTGCTTCCCCAGCTGACTGGCAGCCCACCAGCCAGCAAAGTCAGGATGGGACAGAAGGGAGAAACCTGGTCCAGGTGGGGGAGAAAGAGGTCACTGGGGAAGGAGTATCCAGCCATAGGGGGCATGTGTGCAAAGGCTTGCCCAGCAGAGCCTCCAGGTACGGGTGCCATGTAAAACCAGGTGAGCTGAACCAATGCTTTCAACATTTCAGATTTCTCTTCTCACATTCAGAAATACCCATACTTCTCTTTCTTACATTGCTGCTTTCTGATATAGTAATAATGGGTAGGAACACTACTATGGTGTTAAAATCTAATGTTGGAAAATACTATTAAAAAGTGTGTGTGTGTGTGTGTGTGTGTGTGTGTGTGTGTGTGTGTGTGTGTGTGTGTGTGTGTGTGTGTGTGTGTGTGTGTGTTGGAGAACAAATGAAAATTTCTTAATTTTCTCATCTAATCCTTTTTCTCTTTAAAAAATAGAAAGGAAAAACTACTAGACAAGCTAGATTGTATATATCGTCCCTGCACACGCACATGCACACACACTGAACACTCATCTTTTTTAAAGACAGAGAATGTAATGGGAGAGAAAAAAATATTGATTTCCCCACCCCTTAATTTCTCAAAAGCATTGGGTCACATTCACTCTTATTCCATCAGGTTGTCTTCATGGCACATTGACCTTAACGTACTGTCTTGTTGAGCAATTGATGCCTTTTTTATGTTGAAAGCACACTACCATTTTGGACCTTTCTAAAAGGGGCTGAAGATGAGTTGAGAATGAAACTACAATACTGTATATTCCTTGAGGTTCTGACCTGTATGTATGGGCAGAAAATTCTACTATAGGTGTTTTGCCAATTTTGCGACGTGAACAGCCATTCAGAAGGAAATTGCTTGAGCTTGAACCACTCTCTTTTCAATTTCCGTTTGTTGAAGTCAAATCTGGATGCACACACTGATGTTTTAGTATCTCAGATGCTGTTGCAATATTGGAATTGAATGCTGTGAGATCTTGGATGTTATAGCCTTTGGTGTAAAATTTGGTGTAGGCAGATGTGTTTGTTACTCACATTTAAGGGGCCTGATGGTGGTTCTTGAAACAAAGTCCTTTTAAAATTTCAAAACAAACTGCAAAGTAAGACATGACCTCTAGTGTGAGTTATATTTATTGAAAGAAGGATTGTTTTCCAGGTCTTAGTTTTGGGCCCAATCCTTTTTTGCAGTCACAATGCATCCCTGAGATAAGGGAATAAATGTTCCATTACCTTGAGGAGGCCTCCGTGACTGCCCCCCCACCGCAGGATGCAGTGCATGCCTCATTAGCACAGCTGCATCAGCGCTGGAAAGCTGGATAGGATTTGGCCTTTAGTCTTGGAGATGCTTCTCACAGTTTAGGTGGTAATCCCGTTTCCCAGTGTTGCATTGGTATTTGTTATGTGATGAATGCTACATAAAATGTGAATGAGAGATGCACATCTCCAAACTCACAATATCACATGCATAATTGACTACAGCTCTCTGTACTTCCCTTTTACATGTTGTGAAAATTGGAAACCTTGTAAGAAATAAGTAACTTATAGCCCAGTCCTATGGTTTCCCCCACCATAGCATGCAGCTGTGCCAAAACTGACTGCACTGCATGCTGGAGTGGGGGGGGGAGCGATCGGGAGGCTTGGGAGAAGGGAAAATATTTTCCCTTACCTTCCCGTAAGCCTCCTGATCGCCAATGGGTTTCCTTGGACCTGTGCCATGTCTTTAGCATCTGGTGCTTGGCCACCCTCTCCTGCCTCTAACATGCCTCCCACCCTCCCCTGTTACACCCTCCCCTTTGCCCCATTCCACCCACCCCGCTGCCTCACCTCCATTAGAGGACCTTCTTTGGCCCACTGCTATGCCCAGGGCCTCCACATTGTCTCTGGTGGCGGCCCAGAAGTGTGTGGCTATGCATGCTTCCATATCACTGTTTACAATGGCCAGAAAGCACGTTTCACTGCTGGAACACTAGTTCCTCCGGCAGCAATGGGAGATAGGATTGTGCTATTAATTATTTAATCTGTCAGTCTTTAGGGACCCACATGGCTCAGCAAAGTGGTGGACACTGAATCAAGCTCATGCTGTTATAAAATACATTAAATGCTATGCAATGCTCTGGAAACAGTCAATATTATTGATATTATTAGAGATGGGGCATGAGTGGTTTTTGTTTTTCCATCTTTCTAATCCATTAATAGGGTTTTATCTGGAAAGCAATTTCATTTTTATATCCTGGAAACTATATGAAATCAATCACTAGGCCATATTTATAGTGTAATATTGAAGCAGGCAATTTAGTCCAAGTAGTCAGGTGTCATGAAAAAAATTGTGCTCCTCCCTGTTTTCCAAAGTTGAAATTTTCACTGGCAAAGTTACTATTTTAATTGTCTGTCCTGCCCATCAAATTCAGTTAGTAAGGTCTAAAAGGAATGTACTGTGCCTTGACTCACTTCCAACATCATCCTGAGGCTTCTTGGAACTACTCATTGTATACACTCCGAGAATGATTCTTCCCCCCCCCCACCCTTTTGAGCATAAAAATGGCCTGTTTTATGTAGAACCTTTTGTGTTCAACAGCTGTTGATCTACAAGATTAGATGGTCACTAACAGGAAGAAAATACCGTAGTCTCCACTGACAGCCTCTTGTTAAGAAATTAGAATCCTGATTCTAATAGAATTTCTAATATTAGAAATAGGAGACCAAAGTAGGCTCTGAAATAAAACACATGTATTTGCCCCTTACCTTTCTTTTCTCTGTCTCTTGAACACACCCATTCCATGTGTCCAAAGCCTTTAAGCCATCTGGTACTCTTTCAGAGTGAATCTAGTTCAGTGTGGTCTTTATATGAGAAGCAGCAATACCATTACAAGGAGCCCTGTACACTTTATCTGGAATTCTTTCCCCCCTCAAGGATTGCATTTTGCATATCCAGTAGGTCCTAAAATCACAAATAGGTAAACTCCTGGATGCACCTTTGCAAATAGAAGATATGTAAGATTAAAGAAGGAGATACATCCATGATAAGTCTTCCAGCCAATATCTCTTTTAATATGTTCATGACATGGCCAGTAGTACACCACAACATCCTTTTTCACTAAGCAAACCCATCAGTGGAATCTCACTTTTGCTTGAGACTCCTCTGTTGGCTGCAGTCCTTTAACTGGAAGTAATTTACATACACTTTTTATACTGAACCATCGTCAACGACGTTTTAAAAATATAAAATTTTATATTTTTTAAAATATTGACTCCACCCTCAGCTTTTGTGCAACAGGGTGCCTTGTGCATCTAAATAAATAACAGAAAGAGGGCAACATAGGATAATAATTTATGGAGAGCTATAAATAACCAAATATTGAGTTGGAGGAAATCAGAGTTTGTGTGGTATGGTCATAGAAAAATGTTGTGGGTATGAAAACGTCTAGACAGGATGTTTCATTTTGATACAGATTCTCTCACCATTAATCTGAAGAACATAACAGTAGAAGAACTAATTGTAAATAGAGTACAATTGTGACCAGTAGCATTTTACCTAACTTCATGTCTGGAAATTAGCAAGCAGAAAAATGTGCAGAGGTTGAATTGAGAGTTGAAGAGAAAAAAAAAACCCAATGTCTTACAGTGCAATCATGTGCAGGTTCACTTAAAAGCAAGTCCCACTGTGTCCAATGGTGCTTACTCCGAGGTAACTGAATGTAGAATTGCACTGTTGAAAATTTGCCGCAGAAGGAATGGAGCAGAACTTAGCAACAAAATCATGACTGTTGTCTTGAGCATTGTACCTCCTGCCTACTTGGAGGAGAGGGCTGTGTTTCTTCTTTAAACAAAACCGTCAGAGATTTCATGAGATTCCCATTGCAGCCTATAGCAAAACCGCACAGCCCTACTGTTGGACCTTGAACTACTGGCCACAGCCCTACTGTTGCACCAGGAGTTTTAATTCTTCATAAAGAGCCTGTGTAAGATGCAGTCAGGCTACGTTTCCTGCTTAGATTGTGATAAGTGCACTACTGTATATACTTCACAATGATATGACTTATCTACACGAGTGCTAATGTGCTGAGAGTTCTAGTATAGTGTAAAGCAGTTGTTCCCAAACTAGTGATAGATGAGGCACACTTCAGTCTTGCACTCCCATGCAGAGACACAATAGTCAGCCTCCACTGGGCATAGGTGAATCGGTTGCATGCTCAAATTTCACCCGATGCAGAGATAGGGAAGAATTATCTGCCCTCCAGTGGGGGATGATTGAAAGGAGGCAAAGACAGAACAGCAAATAATGCAGCTAGAAACTTTCTCTATGGATGTGTACTTGGGCTCATAGAAACCTGTAATTCCTTTCTTGGAGCACACTAACCATTATCCCGCAACATACTAGCATGCCACAGTACAAAGTTTGGGAATGATGTAAAGTCACAGTGTATGGAAGCTTATTTAGTGCAGAACTGAAAAAAACACCAGCAAGTATCTGAAATTATCTGCCAGTTCTTGTAAATCCATTTAGTTTCCAACCAGAAGTTTCAAGGTATTTGATTTTTATATAATTCTTGGTGTGATGTAATGCAGGTGGACTTGAATAAGGATCTCACACTCTCGCACACTTCCTCCCTTGAGCTGATTTCATAAACAGAAGCATTTGCATGTAATTCTTCTGTGTTACCTCTCCCATCTCCAACCACCCCGTTCACCCAGAAGACATCAGAGCTGCCTCTGAGGAGTGAGTTGTGTGACTGGCTGGTTCCTTTCCTTTTGCTTTTACAGCGTCCAAGGAGTTTGCTGCCAACATCATTGGTGGAATGCACTGAAATGCAGCTGGGGAACGTTGAAAACAGCTGGTGTGCTGACTAAGAGTGATGTGTGAAATATGTGGTTTTCATGCTCCATAATACACTTGCTTTTGTCCCTTGCATTCAGCTGCACAAAATGAGTGCGCCTCTCTCTCTCTCTCTCTCTCGGTGTTTTTTAAAAACCCACTAGAAAAACACAGCCAAAGGCCTATAGCTGCCTACATACTTAGTACTCAGTCTGTTTCTTTTTGGCAGCGGAAGTGGTAAAAGTCTAAGTAAACTATGACCATTAGATAACAGGGTCATTATTGCACTGTACAACTTCCTGAACAGCATAGAAAAACAGAGTCAGGCTTGTTCCACTCTGAAGGAAAGGAAACAATCGGGATCACCCCACCCCCACGGCTGCTATAGTCCACTTGGAATTGATGACAGATTGGTGGAGAAGAAGGTTGGGAAGATATTACACATATTTTGCCTGAATCTAAACTATTCCCCATCTGAAAAACAAGAAACACAAACGGATGCGATGAGAAACAATTGCTTCCTGTCAAAACAAAACTTCTCTTAACTTATCAGTCATATATCACTTTTCCAATCCTTGGATAACAAATAAGGAATTATGTATGACACAAACTCTGACTAGGAACAATTGATGAATTATGTTTAGAATCATAAAGTTGGAAGAGACTTGCAAGATAATTGAGTCCAACCCTTACCAATGAAGGCTGTCGACAGTTACAACGTCTCCAATAGATGGCTATCCAGGTTCTGTTTTAAAGACCTCCACCGATGGAGAGTCTACCACCTTCCAAGGTAGACTGTTCTAGTGTCCGTTGGGAAGTTTTTCTTCACATTTAATTGAAATCTCCCTTGTAATTTAAACCCACTATGGTCCTGGTCCTAACCTCCCTACCAATCCAGAACAAATCTGCTCCATCTTCCACATGGCTGCCTAAATAGTTATCATGTCCCTTCTTAACCATCTCATCTCCAAAGTAAACATATCCAACTACTTCAACCTATCTTCATAGGGATGTGGTCTCCACCCCTTCACTCATCCTAGTTGCCCTCCTCTGAACCCACTCCAGTTTGTCAATATCCCTCTTAATCTGTGGTGCCCAGAACTGGACACAATATTCCAGATGGGGTCTGATTAAAGCAGAACACAGAGGTACCATTAGTTCTCACAATCTGGATATCATTCTTTTGTTGATGCAGCTTAGAATTGCATTTGTCGTCTTTGTGGCCACATCATACTGCCAGCTCATGTTTAGCTTATCCACTAAAGCACCCAGATCTTTTTCAAACATACTACTGCTCAGGCTAGTATCTCCTTATATGTGTGTTTCTGATTTTTTCCTATGCAAAAACAAAACTTTACATTTATTCCTGTTGAAATGCTTTTTGTTTGCATTTGCCTAGTTTTTCATCCTGTCAAAATCATCCTACTGGTAGATCCTGTCCCTGTCATCTAAGATGTTAGTTATCCCTCCCAATTTTGTGTGATCTGCATATTTGTTGAGCATTTGCTATACTCCCTCATCCAAGTCATTTATAAAGGTATTGAACAATACTGGGCTCAAGACAGAGCCCTTGGGTACCCAACTTGTCACTTCTCTCCAAGTCAATGAGGAGCCATTGATGAACACTCTTAGTACAGTCTATCAGCCAGCCATGAATCCACCTGACAGTAGTCTCATCTAGCCCACATCCCACCAACTTATCTACCAGGATGTTGTAGGAAACCTTGTAAAAAGCCCCACTGAAATCTAGTTTTATTATGTCCACAAGATCTCCCAATCTACCAAGCTAGTCACTTGGTCATTGAAGGAGATAAGGTTTGTCTAGCAAGACTTGTTCTTAAGAAAACTATGCTAGCTCTTAGCAATCACTGCCCTCCTTTCTAAATGCTTTTGCAGACAGATGGCTTAATGATTTGTTCAAGCATCTTCCCAGGCATCAATGTCCTTATTTTAGTCATCTAGTAGATTCATAACCCATCCTACTCTGGGGCAGGCGTTGGTGGTTGTTCAGTATGCAGTGGCTTGTCTTCTGTTGGGTGTGTGGATTGATGGAGAGACATTACACCCTTTTGTCAGCATCTGCACTGACTCCCTGTTGCCTCTAGTCTCTGAAATCTATCTGAAAGACCAGCACTATCACTATGTTTCATCTTGGCCCCCTAAGATATCCTGAGAGTATCCTTTTACAACCCTGATCCTATGATTACTTGGAAATAAATCTTGTTTTCAGTGGGACTTGCTCCCATGGAAGCATATATAAGACTGCATGTAAGCATGTATCAGATTGCAGTCTCAATTTTATCTTCTGTACATACATCAAGCTAGAAATGTAGGAGTTATTCAGAGCCATTGATGACAGCCCTTCAACAATAGATGTCCATTTTCTCTGAAGAATTACAAATGTCAAACCTGGGTTTTGATACAAAAATTACTGGAGCAGTGTGGAATCATTTCAGTCATAACAAAATATTTTCTGATACCTGAATGCCATGCTGCTTCCAGGGAAGTACATCCCAGCTACGTTTATTCCCATGTGATGTGCCCAATCTACACATGTCCATCCGCTGACCACATTTGAAACTGCATGAGATTTAGCATTGGGTAAGCAACAGTTTATGCCATAGACCTGGGCATCATCTTCTAGGATGATCATCATCTTCTTACATTTCAATTGGCTTTGAGAGGCCAGGGTTGCCCTTGCTTAAAAAAAGAAAAGAAAAAAGATCTTACTTGCCCAAATAACTTGGAAGGGGACAGAGTATAAACCAAATGAACAAATAAAATATGCACAGTTCTTGACCACGGGCTTGCAAATCTGTATTGCCAGATGGACCGTAAGAGGATAAAAGAAGAAAAGCCAGATATAGATACAGATCTAACCACTCCTAGTCAGTCCCACTCATTTGGCTGTCATACAAAATGAGTCCCCTCCTCACAGCCACCATGGGATTCTTTATGCTTGCATGAAGTTCTTTATGAAGTAGATTCAGAATTAGTCAGCAGGGTTTATTTTAGTGCAGCAAAAGTTAGATGCATATTTGGGTTAAAGTTGCTACAGGGACAAGTTGGGTCATCACACTGAGGAAAGATATATTACATTTTCCTGTTTTTACGTCATGCTGCTTGTATTAAAGTATGTTTAGATTATCCTGTAGACTTTAAATCCCCAAAGCAGAAATTGATGGTGCTATTCTCAGGATTGATGCCCATAGCATTGGAATGAGTCCCACAGGCATTTTATGAAACTATATAAACATTGACAAGAGTATCTTGGGAGAAAATTAATCTGCTTAACAGCTGTCTGATATGGCAGAAAGATTCGGCAAGTATACTGGTGTTGGAAACCTGAGAGGCCCAGTTTAGATCATTTGTATCAAGTCCTGTGGAGCTGCTCAGCAGTGTCAAGTGTTACAGCTGAGATTGTCTTCAATTTAGATTTCTTCTAAACCCTGAGGGCATTAGAAAGTGTTAATATGAGAGAGACTCCTGTGTTAATTAGACATTTTTCTTATATTCTTTGCCTAGACCTCTCCCACTCAAAAGGGAAACAAATGAGTTGGAGAAACATCAAAATCCAAGATTGGAACCTATACTGATGACATTTGAATGGTGTCATAACCTGAATGTACGCACACACGCACGCACATGTGTATACCTTTTGCATTTATATAGCTGACTTTGGAAATGAAAAATTGCTATAGAAAGAATCTATATTAAGCACATCATTGCCATCTTTGTGGGTAAAGAATTGAAACTGCACCTCCTGACAGCTTGATTCATGGTCTGAGCTGCAATGGTCTGAACTGGCTGGCCTTGTCTCTCATCATTTAGTTCCTTTTTGATTTATAAAAGGGGGCAATGGTAACTTATTTCATAGTACTTTGGTAAAAAAAAGTGAGAGTTGTTTAAAATGTGATTCTAGTTCAGCTTAAGTGGCTGTTGTAAATTCCATTCCTACCATTAAAATGCAGGACAATGGAGTAAATATTGGCCTTGGAGTTGTATCACTTCAAGCGATGTCCATGATTTTTAAAAATTTCAGTAGATTCACTTACCAGGCAGGAGACTGAATAATAGCAGAATGCTCAAAGAATTGACGATAGTACAGTATCTAAAACTAAGGCTTTCATAGCCATTGGAATAATAAAGAAACTGGTTTTCGGGTTTAAAAGCCATGGTAAATAGATCATTCCAGCAAATCTTTCAAAAGAAAGAAAGTTTTAAAAACAAGTTCAAAAGACCTAACATCTTGCTGTTCTTTTGAACTTGTTTTTAAAACTTACTTTCTTTTGAAAGATTTATTGGAACGTTCTATTTACCATGGCTTTTAAGCCCAAAACCCTGTTTCTTGATCATTGACTACAGCTCCCTAATTTAGTCTTCTGTGCCTAATTTTTAGTTTGGAATGGCTATACCAGTCTTAGCAAATTCAGCGAATGCATGGATCGAGAAGGCCGTTGCACATTCACACTTCATGATCATTTCAGTGACAGTTCAAATTCAATAGTCAACCAGCTAGGTCTTGTATTATTTTGTTAAGGGTAATAGCACGCTTTTACAGTACAAATTATAATCACCTTCGGACGTTTGACATGTGAAGTAATAGTGTATTCTATGCTTAAGGCTATCCTATCCCTGTGATTACTGAACAAGCTGGCACTTAAAATATATCTTCTGCTACCTCTTGACAGCCCAGATAAAAGATCCAAGATATCTTCTAAATAAGGGTCTTTTATAATGCTAAAATTTTAGCTAATTTTCTTGACACTCTGATATGCTGCTCCTTTTTAGGTTTTGTCCCTTAAAAATTACTCCATGGCAATTCAGGGCATTTAAGATTCCTCTTTTTTTCCTCCTTATGTTGTTTTTATTATTTAGACCTGAAAGTTATATGTAAGAAGCTCTTTTTTTGGAACAAAAGAAGTGAAAGCACAAGAACACTGGCATCGGTATTGTGATATAGGCATAGTATGGAATATCTTGTCATAAGGTACCAAAAGGGTTTCTGAAATACCATGCTTTCTGTTTCCTTAGTTTAAACAGTGCCAGTGTCCGGTTGTTGGGAACCCTGGGGAAAAGTCCTGAACTGAACCCTCCATGGCACCTTCTGCCAGATTGTGCTACCGCTGCTCCCCATAATGAGGGTTTAAGGTTGGCCCGGCCATACTGGGAAGAGAAAGCCCTGTCATTTCATATGACAGGTTCTTATGACTTGAGCTTGCAAGTCTTTCATGTGGACCTTTCTTTTAACAGTTTGTTTATATAAATGAATCTCGTTCTGTATTTACTGAGTAAATACAATATTTATTGAATATTTATTGAGTAACTTACTGAATAACCTGCTCTTCATGCATATATGTCATAGGAACTCCTCTCCCCATAGCACTTAGGTTATACTTATAGGTACAATATATGCCACTTTCTACTTTACTGTTACAGCTTCTTGAAAGTATTGGTTATGTGCATGAAAAACCTTGGCAGCTATGGAAGTTTCAAAGTCTTGATTCTGCATTAATACATTGTATTGAATTACAGTTTTGTCTATTTAATGTGTTTGAAATAATGTGGATCAAGATGAGTTGTAACTAACAGTTTCTCAAATAGAGAATAGTAGTAGTAGGCAATGTGTAGTGGAAAGATTTGCTTTGGTGAGAGCATGCAAGATTTTGGGGGTATGTATGTATGCATAATACATTATATCAGCGATCCCTAAACCTACTGTCAACGCGCCCCACCTTGTCATCCTGCTTCCGGCTTGTAACCTACTTTCGTAAGCCTCTCCCACATCTTGCCAGGCCCAGGGCTGCTTCCAGAGGCTTCTGAAAGCCTCAGAAGGCCTCTGGACGTGCCCAGAAGTCGCGTTCGCAAAACTGGAAATGACCCGGAAGTCACTTTTGGAGGCCATCCTGGGCCCAGTGCAACACAGGAGCAGCTTCTGAAGGTTGGTTACGAGCTGGAAGCGGTCTCCACTTGCGTCCGGAGGGCTCCAATTTGGAGCCAACCAAACACAAGGGTGTGTGGGAGGGCCCAACTGCATGACCCACCGTGCATTGGGCTGTGACCCACAGTTTGGGAAGTGCTGCATTATATGATGAGAATCCCCTATATCATTTATTTTATGAGATCAATGTGTCATCTGTGCTACACAACTTCTTCCATTGAGTATAATGACATGGATTATAAAGTGGACAATATTTGCCTTCTTCAGAACCTTGCTTTCTGCTATAGGAATCTTCTGTTCAATAATTTCAAGACTACTTTTTATTAAAAGATATTGAACATATTCAGTGCAGATGTGCTTTAAACCTGCTCTTAATTAAACTGGTTTCATGTTGGAAAAGTATAATTTTCTACCATGAGTAACTAGAAATCAAATTCCATTTTTATATTGGTGGGACATTCTAAATGTTCTGTGACAATACATAATTTTAATGGAGTTTATGTACTATGAACTGGATATCTAGTACGACAATCATAAGCAAATTGGTCTTTTTCATATTTACTCAGCAACTTTGATTTCCTTTAACCTTTTAGTGGGCTTACTTTTGCAAACCACATTCAAAAGAACAACCAATATTTGTTCAATCTAACAGATAAAAAAATTAGTCAATTTTCTGTCAGATCATCCATATCATAGTGATTGCTACTGACATAGATAAGTTTTTTGACTGTTGCTGAAATCTGCAAAGCAAAATCTAAGAAACAAATGCTAGAAAGCCTGAGTAGTATAATTAAAATAAGTTTTCAGAACTGTTACACGAAAGGCTTTGTTGCAAATTACTGTTGTTCATTAGAGCCTGTTGAGATATTATGGTATTGGGGAATACAGATGTGAGAATTATGCATACATCTGGATCCTGAAGTAAAATGTAGTACCCAAAGACCTGGCCTGTGGACACATATATTATTTACAATGAACTCTGAAACATATGGATCTGACTACGGAATAGACTTCAGGCTCCTCTGCAGTGTACTGAGCAGGGCCAGCCCAAGCCCTGCTGAAACCTGAGGTGGTATGTCAAATACTGCCTCCCCTTACCCAATGATATGCTAGCCTCTGCTACCTGCCACTCTCCAATGTACTAGCTCAGCATTCTTCTCCCCTTCACTTTTCCTCTTCCTCTCTGTCCCCCTTGGAACCTAGTATAGTGTGTCCCAAGATATATTTACACTTTTATTATTTTTTATTTTCTGTATTTATATACCGCCTTTCTCATCATCAGATTTATTCAAGGCGGTTTACATAGGCAGGCTATCTTTAGACATGATAAGGGTCTTTATTTATTTATTTTATTTACAATATTGTTCTATTCCCATATAGAACCGTCCATACTCGAGATATTTTCCCTTCCGAGTGCAGCCCTCCTTCTGGCTTGTGCTTTGCACTTCCAAGCTTCACAGTTCACCACAGTTCACCCTCGGATGGTTGTCTTAGATGTTCTCTCTGACTCCTCCACATTCCACCCTCTCACGATGCCTTCTCAGTGTCTTTGCGAGGTTCGTCAGCAGCTTCCGTCTCCCATCCAAGCGGGAACTGAGGTCGACGCTGCTTAGCTTCTTCAGGCAGGGCACCGGCTCAAACCTCCAGGCCACACCTCATGCTTTTATACTTGTGTTGTCATACTGAACAGCATGGCAGAATCTGATGAGAAAGCAGAAGTGGAAAATGTTTACTATTTAAGGGATTAGATTCTGTTTAATAAATGTTTTTGTTTTGTTTTGTTTTTCACATTAATAAGAGAGAACATACTGTTCATTGAGCCCACCACGCACTGGATCACTTTCTGCATTACTAAGGAGAACCTAATTCCTAATGTATGTCCCACAGGATGACATCTGGTGATAACATTCATTTAGAACTAGAAAACCACACAATTTGGTACAGTATCAACTAAACACCCACCTTAGTCCTTCACTCTCTTGTACTTAGCTCACTCAACTAAGTCCTTAAATCACATCTGAGATGCTTCTTTGTGAGACTGATATAAAGGGAGACTTTTTATAATAGTGAAATGATAATTTTATAAATTAAAATAATCACAGATGCCTGTAAAGTTCACTTAATTTTTGCTTTAGTTACAGTGGTACTAATTGGATGGGTTTGCTGCACATTCTTAAGAATGAGTTATCCACTTGCTGTTTAAAGAGAACGACTGAATTTTGAAATGAACTACAACTTCTTTTAATGTAGAAAATACCAACTTTCAGCCCTTTCTATCTAGCCTTAAAAGGTGGGTGCACAACCAATTCTGTGACAGTGCAAGTTGATAAACGAAGGCATCTCTCATAACCTTTAAATGATAGTTGTGTAAATTGTACGCTCCTTCTCTTTACAATGTTTGCCCTTTGGGTTTACTTCACAGTTGATTAAGTACGGAAAGCTTTGGCAAATGTTTGCCTATTGAACATCTGTTCTTCACACACTCATGGAAAAGGTCGGCTTGCTTGTTTCTTAATTGAAAGATTTATGGATGCGACATAAAAATACTCATCAGGTTTAGCCCTTTTTCATAGAGTAGTGCATACCTCTGCAAACTTAATATTATGCTGCATGATGTTTACAGTATTGTTTGAGGGATTCTGTCAAACTTGCTCTTCAGTGCTCTTCAACAGATACATATTCATAGATATGTCAAATGTTTCAAAAATATTAAAGCCATGGGAGAAATAAAGAAATTGTTGAGAATAACTTTTAAATAAATATATAAAATCTATACTTTAAAACTTTAGGAGCTGGAAATATAAAGCATGTAAAACTATAGTTTGATATGTTCATCAGGGGTAGAGTGTAGCGGAGCAGGCTATGGTAATGCTCCCCCCCCCCAGTTTCTGCAGAGGAGGAATTAAGGCAGAGTAACACATCTAGTACCTCTAGTACCACTGTCCTCCCTGGTCCTGTAATCCACTCTGTCCCCATCCACCCCTGCTCTACCCTGGCTGCTATTTTGCCAGTGGCATAGCTGGACGGCGGTGGGGCCCACCACCCCGGGTGCCAAGCCAGAGAGGGGGGAGTCGTGCTCTCCGCAGGGGGATGTAGCACTCACCACTCTCAGCAGAACAAGGTCTGACCCTACTGCCCACCCTCGGCTTCCGTTTTGGCTCCAAATTGGAGCCGTTCCAGAAGTGGGGGTGGGGCAATGACCTGGGAGGCGAGGCAGCCCCAGGTACCGGCTGGCCCAGCTACGCTACTGCATTTTGCAAAGGCTGAAGACAAAGGTTTTGGCCAGGGACCAAAACAAGGAACAAGTAGAGTGGGCACTCTAGACACACACACCCGCTCTCTCTCCCTTGTTCCATCCCGTTCCTGACCTCTGCCATTTTTAAAGGATTGGAGGGAGGAGCCAGAGCTAGGTGGCAGTGAGGCGGAGGAGGAACTAGGGATAAGGCACTCTGCTTCCTCTTCTCCCTCAGTCCAGAATCCCAGCAAAGGTACTTGTCCTCCACCAAAGGGTTATTATGGGTATCATGAAAAGCTCCTGCATTTCTGATTATCAGTTAAAACTGCTGACCCAAAGTAGCTAGAGAGTGCAACATCATTCCTGATCATTTTACCTTTTTTACCAGCATGGAGCTGACATGGGTCAGCAGTTTGCAAAGGCTGAAAATCACATTGCTTTTATTGGGATTTGAGCAATCCAAGTGTGTGAAGGGTCGCAGCCACTGAAAACTCTCAAGGACAGTCCCTGGAGATTTTGAATGTCCAGAGTCCATCGGAGATCAGTCTCACCCAGACTGAACCCAGTTCTGGTATGAAAGTGATCTAGATGTTGCAAATATTTCTGCACAACCGCAGTATTACTTCAGTGAGTGACCTCATTCTTTACACTTGAATAAAATGCAGACAGCAGTTTTTAGTGTTGTGATTCTGTGCAAAATAGAACTAATCCGCTAGAAATTGTTGAAACTTTCTTTTAGCATATGGCTTAGTTTGAACAGATTGTTTTGAATGATCTGAGGCATCTTGTTCCTGAGCTGACCTTTTTAAAACATGTACGGCAAGAGAAAATGCTCTCTGAGGCTTGTGTTGTAGAAACAAGAGATCAAAGTGTGGTAAGACTACATCATCTGGGGAGCCTTCCTCTAGACCAGTGATGACGAACCATTTGGGCTTGGTGTGTCAAAGATTTTGAAAATGCTTAACTTGACTCTGCTGGTGAGTCCCGTCCTCCCCCCCCCCCAAACTTTTAATAGTATAGTACTTTGACTATTGCTACTTTTAATAGTAATTTTGAATTGAACTGAACTGAAAACAACTATAGAACACATTGCATTTTATTTAACATCAATTAGTGACTTTTTCTGTTGCTGAATTTTGCTAGAGAATAATTTGAAAGAGGTCTGCCAAAATCCCTGCCCTAAATGTTTAAGATAAGCCTGTAAAACATTTGCGAAAATATAAGGTGTGTCGGGACCCTGGGGGAAACGCTGGTGTGTCACCCAAAATGACCACACGTGTCATAGGTTCACCATCACAGCTCTAGACTGTATATAAGGCTCGATGACCAGGACTCAAGGAGGAAAGTAAGTGAAGATACAGACTGCTTGCTCCAGAGAGGTGCCTGGGAGGGTAAGATTGAAAGTTTTACTCCCTGGGCAGTGCAGGCAGCAGGTTCCTCCCCCTTAGTGTTCATGTTTGCATACAGATGCTGCCCTCTGAGTAGTTTGGCTGCTCCTCCTTCAGCACTTTCTGGACATTGAGAGAGGGGTTGTCCAGATGGCCAAGAAAAAAGAGCGGAACAATCTCTGGATGCTCTTCACTTAGCTTCAGTCAAGGAGGAGCACCCAGTAGATGCAAGTGCCTTTTTGCGATAAACTATCAAAACAATTATATTGTAAACCCTGATAATTCCATTACTACATAAACCATGCTTTGTTATATGAGGTAAAATTAAGATTTCATGGTATTTGGAAATGATTTATTTTGATCGTGTTCCATTCCAAATGGGAAAGTTTACTTAGGACCCAGTCCTATGTCCTGCCCATTGCCTTCACCGCACGGAATAGCTCCTGCGGTGGGGGGCGGGGCCTCACCGTTCCTGGTTGTAAACGGGGACTAGGATGGGGTGCAACTTACAGTACCGCCCCTACCGTAGAAACGCCTCTGCAGGATTGGGTCCTTGTTTTCATATTCTTGAAAGGTTTTCAGCTTTTGATGTCCTACTTACAGCCTAATCCTATCATCTGCCACATTATAGCATGCAGCCATGCCAGCAGGGTGCACATTGCATGCTATGGGGGGTGGGGATCAGACAGTCTACAGGAGATAAGTAGTCCCGCTATCATAAAAAGCCCATAGGATTGGACCGTTAGACAGTATTAATGCTGGTGCTATATGTGTATATGAATACTGTTCTACCTCCAATAGCATGGGTGATACATTTCCCAAAGCTGAGCGCTATGTGAAGCAGTGGTATGGGAGACATTGTTGAACAATTGGACAGGAAACTAGTGGTGACTGGCTAAACACTACCCAGAATGCAATGTTCCTATTGACTATATAATAACTATCAATCACAGCCAGGACAAAGAGTGTTGTAGCAAAACAGCACTAAAGGAAGCTGTACTGTATTGTGTTTCAGATGAGAGAATTTTCATGTTTCCCCATCTTTCTTACTTCAATGAAGTGTGAGGTGAGCAGTAAGAGCTGAGTGAATAACTGCAGTGGTTAACAATTTACAAGATGTCTGAAAGACTTCTGCTAGTCGTGAAATGTCTACAAAGATTATAAGTGTTTTTCAGGAAATTGGTTCAAGATGAGCAAAATCTGCAGAAAGAGGCCATCCCATTCTTGGTTTGTGGTCTTGTAGGCTTGGCATAAGAGTCAGTGTTGCTGCATGTGATTAATTTTGTTGTTTTGTGTGCAATTAGTTTTAAATAACAACTTCCTTTCATTTATGGCTTAGTGTGGGTCGTATCTTGACAGGGCATGTAGGTCACACTGAAATGATTATCTTCAGTGACTGATTGGCAAATGTAAATAATAGAAGTTAGAATAGTAAGTAAAAAAAAATTAGGGTTACAGTGCAAATTCATATACTGTATTCACACTTAGCAAACAAATTTCAAGCCATATCCATGAACATATTTGCATATCCTGATGTAGGTTTGCAGTATGTCAAGTCAAGTCAAGAACCTTTATTGGCATTAAAGACAACAAAAATCAACATACATTACATAACACATATTACAAACAAACAAAAAGCCCAATCAAACAAACAACCAGACATCGGGCTATGGTGTAGGGGCTAAGCAATATGTACAGTGTGCCATGGATTATAAAAGCAGAAGCTCCAAAGTTTTTAATTGTTCTATAAGAGCAGTGTTTGAGATGATCCTTGACATTGAATTGGGTGCCACCATCTTGGATCTCACAAGGTTTTCTGCTATCCAAGATGGCAGCACTCGGGAGAGCTGGTAGGAGGGGCCACTGGGGACATCCCACAGCGCCCCTGTGAGTACGCCGCACTGCCCTAAGGCATTGCAATGCTCAGTTTGGGAACTGCTGCTGTAAACTAACACTTGCAGATGCAAAATGTAGGCTGGTGTTCCTTCTATCCTCTCCCCCACATAACTGCTTGTTATTTTCTATTCTAAATAACAATGACTTCAACATAGTGAGAAAATACAAAAGTAAACACAGCCCTTTTTCATATTTATCCACTAACTTTATTTTTTCCAGCCTTTTAGTATATTTGTATTTGCTAGAAAACATTCAAAAGAACAATGCATGTTTATTCTCTTTTGATAGATGTGTGAATAAATGGGTGACTTGGACACTCTTGGAGCACACATGTTGTGGTTACTGCTGATGCTGGAAGAAGCAATGTTCAGTTCATTGACATTTGCAGGGATCTGCAATGCAATACTCAGAGATCAGAGTGGCTTAATATAAAAAAGTGTTCAGATTCAGAATTGTCAATATACAGTAGTAACAGGATTTGTTACAGCCTAGTTATCAGCCTTGCAACCAAGGTTACATGATAAGGAGAATAGCACGGTGCGGAACTTGTTGGACAGTACTGCTTTTCAGGCTGCAAACATGTTTCATTTTTTCCCAAATCCCTGCACATAATAAAGGTTTATTAAAGGCTATGCAGTACCTTTGACACTGACAGTATTCAGACATGCAGTCTCTTATCTGTAGTCTGAAATGGTATGATCCAGCAAGAATTGCTGCACTTGCAACATATATTCATAGCTAGCTTGGCTCTTAGTTATGGTAAAGTGTACTGACTAAGCAGTTCTGGAATAATTTGTGTGTTATCTGTTGAGGATATTCTTACCCAAGGCTTCCTCACACAATTACCGTATTTATTGGCGTATAAGACACACTTTTTTGTCTACATTTGTGACCCAAAATAGTAGGGTGCGTTTTATACGCCAATACTAAAAAAATCCCTTTTTCCCCCCTTGCCCGTTTTAAAGCATTTTTGGGCTTACAGCGTTTTTCCGGAGCCTGAGAGCTCCCTTGTGCTTTCTTCCCTAACTAATCTATCCGATCTACAGCTGTTTGTCGGGTTTAATTTATACACATGCATGAGTTGAGCTTTTCAGCAGCCAGTAGAGGGCGCTGTGCTCAGTTCAGTTCAGCTGAGCTGCCGAGGGCCTGCTCTTGAATGCAGCATGGGTAAGCTTCTGAACTGGGCCTAGTTGGGAGGCTTTGAAAACTGCATAGGTGGGGTGGGGAAAAAGAGTTGAGTCTGGGGGTTTTGTATTTGGGATTTATGTTGTTTAAGAGTTGGTAAGAGTTGAGTCTGGGGGTGGTAAGGTGGTAAGAGTTGAGTCTGGGTTTTTTTTGTACTTTTATGTTTTTTACTGTGGAAACTGCAGGGGTGGGGTGGGGGGGAAAAGAGTTGAGTCTGGGGGTTTTGTATTTGGGATTTATGTTTACTTTGGAAACTGTGCATGGGTGGGTTGGGGGAAAAAGAGTTGAGTCTGGGGGTTTTTGTACTTGGGGTAAATGTTTTTTTTACTTTGGAAACTGTGCATTGGGTGGGTTGGGGGGAAAAGAGTTGAATCTGGGTTTTTTTGTACTTGGGATTTAAATTCTGGTGCATTTTGTTCATGTGTCTTATTGCTGTGTGTTTTAAAAGAAATCCTGGTATTTTTGTGCAATTTATGTAAATTAGCTAATTAAGCAGCCAAGCAGTAAGTGGCCAAGTGGCCCAAAACTGCTTTAAATCTTTTTTTCTTGAAACCCAGGGCCAAAAGGAAGGTGCGTCTTATACGCCGGTGCGTTTTATACACCGATAAATACGGTACTTGTTGGTGGAATTGGTGATGGGAATTGGATACAAAAGAGATGGACGAAAGAGATGATGGTGGTTGTATTGCCAAAAATGATGTTCTTATTTCAAACGATACCAGTGATTATATCTGATGCACCATTTAAAGAATGGCAGAAAGACATTTCTAAATTTATTTGGCAAGGGAAAAAACCAAGGGTGAAATACAAGATTCTTCAAGATGCAAAGGAGAGAGGAGGATTAGGACTACCGGATTTGAAAGTATATTATGCAGCATGTTGTTTTTTATGGCTGAAAGAGTGGGTGTATTTACAAAATAGAAGATTATTGGAGTTAGAAGGCTCTGACTTGAGATTTGGTTGGCATGGGTATTTGTGGTATGATAAAGTGAAAGCAAATTTAGAATTTAAAAACCACTATGTTAGACATGCATTATGGAGAATTTGGAACAGATATAAAATGAGGTTTTATGAGAAAATACCATTATGGGTTGCACCATATGAAGCACACTTTGGTGGAAGCAGCGTGCCAAAAGAGAAAGGACTACTATACAAGAATTTATTAAATTTTTCACAAGGAGACTGTACCATAAAGTCAAGAGAAAAATTAATGGAAGAAGACTTTAATTGCCAATGGTTTGTATATGTTCAAATTTTGGAGAGATTTAAAGTGGACAAGAAGGCATATGGATTTGTAGAAGAAGAATCAATACTGGAGGTACAATTAAAATCTGAAGACCAGGTAATCTCAAAAATGTATAAATTGCTTTTGAAGTTCGAGACAGAAGAAGAACAGGTTAAAGAATGTACGATTCATTGGGCGAAAAATGTAGGTCATGTTATTTTAATGGAACAATGGGAACAACTATGGTTAAAGCAGTTGAAATTTACGTTAAATGTTAATATTAAAGAAAATATGTATAAAATGATGTATAGATGGTATATAAAAAAGGTATCCCCTGACAATTAAGTCCAGTCGTGTCCGACTCTAGGGTGTGGTGCTCATCTCCATTTCAAAGCCGAAGAGCCAGCATTGTCCGAAGACGCCTCCGTGGTCATGTGGCCGGCATGACTCTCCTTGCCGCAGCGCGTAGCATGCAGCTGGAACACGGAGCGCTGTTTACCTTCCCGCAAGCGGTACCTATTTATCTACTCGCATTGACATGCTTTGGAACTGCTAGGTTGGCAGGAGCTGGCCAAGCAACGAGCGCTCACCCCGTCGCGGGAATCGAACTGCCGACCTTTCAATCGACAGCTCATGGTTCAGCGGTTTAACCCACTGCGCCACCCGCTGGCCATAGATGGTATATAACCCCAAGCAAAAAGGTGACGAATAGCTGTTGGAAACATAAAAAGCAAGAAGGAACTTTTTACCATATGTGGTGGACATGCCCCCAAGCAAAGAAGTATTGGACTCAGATTCTTAAACAGATTGAGTTGATTTTAAAGATTAAGGTTCAAATGAAACCGGAAACCTTTTTGTTGGGTATGTAGGATGATCATGTAGGCGAAAAATTTCAAACTTTGTTTTTATATATGATAGCTGCAGCAAGAATTTTATATGCACAATATTGGAAGAATTCGGAGATACCTTCGCTGGAAGATTGGTGGCTGAAAGTTTTGGACTATGCTGAAATGGATAAACTTACAATTTTAATTAAGGAAAAGTCAGTTAACCTTTTCGAGAATAACTGGAAACCATTTATTGATTTTTTTAAGAGAGAGAGAGAACAACGATGTGATAATATGCGGATTTAATGAATAGAATGAGGGTGTTATTTTGGCTTAGTTGGATATTATATGCAGAAAATAGTGAATAGTATGCTAGTAGGATGTATTGCTTCGTGCTTGCTTTAACTTTATGAAATATGTATTGTTTTTATGTTTATTTATATATATATATATATATATATATATATATATATATATATATATATATATATATATATATATATATATATATATATATATATATATATATATATATATATATATATATATAAATAAAAAGAAAGAGATGATGGTGATTGAGTAGGGGAGAGGGAGAGAACTTATTGTGCTAGGCTGCCATTTGCTCAAGGGGGTCCTTAAATTGTAAGGGCAGTCCTGCCTAACTATCAGGCGGCCAGCCCAGGTCACCCGCCAGATCATATCCTTGTTCCGGGCTGATCTTGATCAGCCCAGAGGTCTATTCGTGGGAAGGGGATGTTCATCCCCTTCCCCCGGTGTAGTGTGGCCCGGCCCCAATGGGCCTCCTCAGGTTTACGCCAGCTATTTCACTGGCGGAAGTAATAGGAGGCTGTGTAAAGGCTGCGCCGGCCTGGGAGGGGACAGGGATATGGCGGTCACCATCCCTGCCCCCTCCCAGGCCGAATCCACCATCCCCCAGCCTCCCTTGCCACCCGGACAGCCCCTGCGCCCACCAGGGGATCACTTACCTCCTCCAGCGACCACATGGGCGATCTGACAGCAGAGTGAGGGCGACCAGCCTTACTCTAAAGTTGTTGCGAACGTACTTTACGGAACGTTCGCTATGGCTTCCAGTGGCGGAGTGCTTGCTCCTCCGCCGGATTTTTACGCAGGATTGCGCTGTTATAAATTGCCTTTTTCATTAAAGTTGCATTGCTCCTTCTGCTTTGAATTCAGCTAACAAGCTTGCAAAAGAACAAGTTTCATTTATAGTTGAAATGATGCATGCATGTTACCTTAACTGAAATCTTTCAGCCAATATTCATATTTATCTTTGCAAACTTTTAACAGAATCTATTCACTCATCACTGACTTCAGTGAATGCTTTTTTATCACTATGTTAAAACAGTCCTGTTCTCTACTGCCCTATCTGATCATTAGCTATGTGAGAAAGTTGAATTGGCATATAATAAAAACATCTGGATAAGATAAATAATTGGCTGAAAGATTCAGTGGAACTAAGTGGGCATCTTCCATGGCATTTGCTTCTTGAGGAGTATTTATCTCTATAAAGTTATTACTTTTACAGAGCTGTTTTTTCCTCCTCTGCAAGACGTTTGCCATTGGTGAGGCTAATGCTTCATTCAAAAATACAGTATTTCACATATGGGAAAAGTGCACCCTTGAATTTAAAGTATACAGTAATGTGAAATTCTGCTGCCAGGCTGAATATATGTAAAACAAGACTTCAGAAGACTTCAGATCCACTGGAGTTCCCTTATTCAACATTGGAAGGGCAGAGATGTACACAAGTCTCATAAGAGTGCAATCTTGGTCTTTTCTATTATGGTTCTATATTAATCATCTGCCTTCTAACAATTGATTATTTAAATTTCAAATAACTTAAATATTCAAGTAAATGTGGACATTACCAAAACCTCATTTTGCAGTTTTGAACAAAGTGTAAAAAGTTGCAATTTAATAAACTCAAGCTATAAATAAGAAAAACAAAAACAATATTTAGTACTGGTGTTGTGTAGTGGCTAAGAGAATGAACTGTGAATTGGGATGTCCCTGGTTTGAATGTGATCTTTTCCATGTACTCACTAGGAGACCTTTAGGCAACCCACTCCCTCTCAGCTTCGGCTCCCCAGTTGCAATATGGGGATAATCCTTACAACAACCCCAGTAAGTTAATATGAAAATAATGCATGAGAAATGCTTTACACACAAACTGCCATACAAATGCTAACTGCTAACTTCTTGTTTATTGTACTACTGCATCAGAAACAAAGTGTGTTTACAATGATCAGCCTCACCAAGTACAATCAGTGATCATTAGTCCTCACCAATTCATCAACTAAAATGTTAGTCAATTATCAATAAAGCCTGTGACATGCCGGCTGCATTGCGGTGCGGTGCATCCCGGTGTGGTGCAAGAGTAGCCGACGTGTCTCACCGCAACAACCCTGTCTACACCGGAGCCGCTTTGGTCACTTGCGGTGGCTTGTGATTGGTCGCTTGCTGGTCCCCAGTGATTGGTCGCTTGTGGTGGTGGAGGAGGAGGTGGTGGTGGTGGAGGAGGAGCCATTTTCCTAGACTACACGATTGAAGGTGTCACAACTACCCCCCCCTCTGTTTGTTTGTTGAAATCTCAAAAGCTAGAGTAGTGGCTGCAAGGGTAGCATCAGGGCTTGGGCAGTGGCTGAGGGCCCATGCCTATTAGAGTGTCCATTTGGTCAAGCCAACCCCTGAACTCTCAGTATTGGTGGCAGTGATAGTACCACTGCCCAGAGGTGAAGAGGGTTCAGTGCATGACTTTGCCCCAAAGCCCACAGCAACCTGGCATCAACAGTGGGTGACTGAATAAGATTTTCAGTAACTGAGTGTGGCTTTAATGTCCTTATGTCTTCCATGACTAGCAAAACCAGCATAATGTACGTAATATCACAAAATATTGCAGAATACATTAAACAAATGTGCTCATTTGGCTTCTTTTTTTACAGCCTGCAGAATGCAGGCTTTCTTATTACAGAATTTAAATTTCTTGGGCACAACAGTTAAGAATTTTAATTTTTTGGCATAGATTACCTAGCTCTTATTATCACTATTGTGAGTGGGTAAAACTTTCATATTTGATTTTACTTTTATTCATTTGCTGAGATTTGTAGCTGAAAGAGAAACATAGTGCATATGAATAGTTGGGAAGGGGATCCTGCCCAACTTTCCAGCACTGATGCAGCTGTTCCAGTGGGGCGTGCGTTGCATCCTGCAGTTGGGGGGGGGGAGGCAACCATGAAGGCCTCCTCAAGGTAAGAGAACATTAGTTCCCTTACTTTGGGGCTGCATTGCAGCTGCATCGGCGCTGGAAAGTTGGATAGGATTGGGCCCTAAGTACTGTAATTTTTAAATATATGTATGTACAACCTGTGTTTGGTTTTGGTATGCATGTTGGGGGCAGAGAGGAGAGCTTCCATGAACAAAAAGTAGTGTGTAGATTGATGTGATGTTGCTGGGGCTGTTTTTGAACACTTACTTGCCCACATAATTAAAGTACACTCTCTATTCTGCTTGGAGCACTACCCAAGTCTATTGCTAATGAGTTCTATAACTGGAAAATCACTTGACAAGCTAATAAAAACACCACCTGACTTAATTTAATTTAATGGGTCCTTTTTATTAAAGTTAATGAATACACAAGTTCTGAAACGGTTTCTTTGTCAACGGTTTTAAAAAGACACGAGAGATACATAGGTATAGCACATAAAGCATTGTGACAGTTACTGATTGTTGATATACAATGCTCATCAAGCTACATAGTTCAGTAAAACAAAGATTGTTGATTAACTTGGAATAAAATTTAAATCTGTTTGTAACTCCCTCCAGTAAGCAGTTAGTGGAATGTGTTACATGCAGTAAAGATCAGCAGAGTGCCCTATATGCTGTCTGCCAAGAAGTTACCGGTAGCTTCAAATATTTGAAATATTTGATCTAGCTCTCAAGCCTTTTCAGGGGCTTTGGGTTTTGAACTGGGAACCTCGTGGCCTGAGACTAGGATCTGCATTAGTGGACTTCTTGGGCCTGTGCGCACATAGGTATCAGTATCTTGTTCAGGTGGCTTATTCAGTATCGGAGCAGAGGAAAGACTGGTAGCTCATCTAGAAGCAGTAGCATCCTAAACATGGAGACAGAATATTTCAGTTGATTGTTTACAGTCAATTGCAGATTTAGCTTTTGGTTCTCTGTTTGAAAACCATTGTGAAGTACAGAGAGTATTGGACTAGGACTGTGGAACCCATAGTCCAATCCCAGCACAGCTAGAAAACTGGATATCCTTGGGCAAGTCACCGTCTCTCTCAGCTTCACCCACTAAAGAGGGTGGTGGTTTGGATAAAATAGGATAGTCCACTGTACATTCCACTGAGCTCCTTTTGCAGGAATTTTGGAAAAAGGAGGACTGCATCAGCACAGAATATGCTTTCAGGGAAGGAGATAAAATAAAAATTTTAAGAAGGTGTGGAAGGTTGTTTTTGTTTTTGCTCTCTTCTGTCTCTACAAAAACAAGCGAGGGGCAATACCCTCTTTTCCCTATGAAAATGGCTCACCAGGTCTGTTTTGCTAACTGCTTCATTGTAGTACCATATTACTAGTATTGTCAGACTGTAAAAAGGATACCACCTGGAAAGTAGCCGTTCATGAAAGATTGGACATTTATATGTATTGTAAAAAACCCCAAGGGGGGTTAGGACAGCCTGCCCATGTACACCGCCTTGGATTAAAGTCGGAGGAGAAATCCAATGACCAAGAAAGGCAGTATATAAATACTGTATATTATTATTATTATTATTACTGTTTTGCTGTTCCATGTTGGTGATGAAGTTACAATGGTTATGCTTATTCTGCCAGGCAGAAGTGGCAGTAGAGGTGTGAAGAAATTAAATACATGCTTTTATTAATTAAATCTTACTGGAAAAAGAATAAAAATGTGTACATTTTTCCTGGCATTGAATGTGTTCCTTGTGTCCATAACACAATGTCTGCTGCATTTATAGGGACATTTTGTTGTTGATGATGATGAATGAAGCATTTCTGTGAAATAAATCTACTTCCCCTGAACATGTTTTTGGTTCTGTAATATGGGAAGTGGACAGCCCACATGATGATAGAAGCCTTTGTATTCCTTCAAAAGCCAAGCAATGGTAAATCACACCTTCCAGTATGATTGGAAAGAGATTTTGTGTGTGTCAAACTATCTCTTCTGTGTAAAACCCAAGTTAACTTTATAGAGTTCTGAAAAGTTTCCTATTACTTTAATCCAGCCAACTCTCAAAGCAGGCTGATATTGTGATTAATTGCATCATTCTCTTCAAGGTATTCAATAAGCAATCACCTCAGCTAACTCAGCATCTGAATGTTTGTTCTGATACTGAAATGATACAGAAGCAATAGCATACAAATCCTGAGCAGTCAATATATGAAACACTGATGACAATAAAACTTTACCAAGCAGAAATGAAAGAAAAGACAATTAAAAAATTGTCCAATTTAATAAATATTGCACATTTTGTTAAGGCTATGGATCATAAGATTGAGCAGCTGGTTCAAGGCTGGCCAGGCCACGAGGCTGACTGAAGCAGCCACATCAGGCAACAGACTGGAGAGGGGTGAGGAATTGGTGAGAGGTGCCCCGCACACCTGCATCTTCCTGCCTCCCCCCCCTCCAGCCTGCTGCCCACCCCGCCACTTCAGTCAGCACTCTGATTCTCTTGCTTGCTGAGAGCGAGCGGGAGGAGGGTCTGCGCAGTGCCAATTCATCTCTTCCTCCACCATCACTGTTGTTAGCAGTCATGGCAGTGGCACTGCAGGAAGAAGCAGCAGGGCAATCCTGTTCTGATCGCTTGCTTCCATAATTGCTCCACCTCCCCATTTGCCCATCTAGCAAGAAGGCCAGGCTAGCAAAAGGAGGGCAGAGGGCCCCATATCTTCCTCCTTACCCTTATATCTACCATCTCCTCTTCCTAGCGCTCCCCTGCCTGTGTTCAGCCACAAGCACGAGAAAGCAGCAGATGAAGGTCAAGAAGAAGGAGAAAGTGAGGGACTCCCAGAGTGGTTTCCTTAAGCAGGCAAGGAGGAGGAAGCAGTGGTGTGAGCACCAGCAGTGGGACACACATGCAAACATGCGTGTACATTGCAAAAGAAAAAGAGGGAAGGAATTACCAGGAATGCACGCTGTCGAAGACACTTCAGGCAGCAGATCCACTTGAACCCCCATAGATGGGTCTCCTTGAAAGATCCAGGGCCTAATGACACCCACTTCCTAGTACTGGGAGTACTAATAGCCATTATCTTTTCCCCTGTGTAGCACATATATGTGGCAAATGGCTACTCAGCTTAAAAATATTTGCCAGTGTGTGTCAGTCACCAGAAAATAATGGTTGTGCATCCTTATGCTGTAGTTTTAGGACTAGTTCATTAGACATTAAATTCACTTTTTCAAGATGCTTAAAGCCAAGAACAATGATCTTATGGATTTCTGCCCTCTGTAGTTTTTGCTGCATGCAGCTCGGTAGATTTCCCAAGTAGCAGAGACCTCACACAGTACACGTTTTAGTCTAATCGGTAGACCAACCTGGCCAGAAGTTTGTAACAGTAAATTAAATTTTGGATACTTTAAGAACTTTGTGTGGACAACAGCTTCTGTTTTGTAAACTATGAGATCAGAATCTCAAGAGGCTACCCAGTTACAGCTGTTGCATCCACAGTGTAGACCTGTATGATTGCACATATGTTTTAAGCTATTACAGTACTTCTATCAGTGACCTCTCAAGTATAGTGCATTTGTATGGATATCCACACCACAGAGCAGGGAAAGTAATCTGTAATTACAATGATGTGCATGGAATACAGCAGGTATTATCTGTTTGTTTGTCTGTCTGGTGAGATCTTTCGCAAAAAATAAGTAATCCAAAAGGATTTCATAACAGACTTCTGTTCTCGGGTTTTCCATGTGCCTACTTTCTGTTATGAAGTTTTACTATCTATAATATATTTCATAATCTATTAAAGCAGACTAATAGCCATTCTTCTTTGAATGTAAGAATGAATGACAGTCATGATTCAAAATGCAATTTAAGCATGCCCTATGGAATTCTTTATCATTTTTCCTTTCAGCAGCTGACAACACCCACTCATGCATTATTGCAAACAACTTTGCAAATGGGAGTGGCTGTCTTGTAGAAGAGCAAGTCCAAACTTCGTTGCATGGCTGTTGGGATCCCAGCCTTTGTTGTCTTTAAAAATAAAAAAAATCTTTATAGTACAACTAACGTTACGTCGTCTGAAAACGCAACTACATGCCATTTACAAGTTCTTTATGATGCATTTTCTAAGAACGATGTACGTAAAGGCTGTAAAAACTTGTGGTGAGGTAGGTCTGTGTGTGTGCGTGCGCGCGCGCATTGCTTGCTCTATATGTTAATGATCCAGATAATGATTCATAAGCTGTACCTTTGTCCAGGAAGATTAAATATAGCCAATCCCATATTCCTTCCTAACATTAGGAAAATGATCATCCAACCTGGAACATCTGTTGTGCTCATTACAATGTTCTACTGTATTTTGTTATATTATTACAGCTCAGGGAATTGTTTTTCCTTTTTTCCGTATTTTTCATTACATGTTTAGTGGCAGAATTAATCAACAAATCTGGTAACTGTAGTGAGAAATGCTGTTTGTGTTCTAGTCAAAACAATTTCATCTTATTTTGACTAAAATATTGGCTGTTTTTGCATATAATTTCTTTTGTTGTATGTGTGTTTTTATACTTGGAACATGTCTTTGGGTGCTTTGAGCACTGGAAAGGCATTGTATATACTTCAAAAATAGCCCCACAGTAGGGGGAAAAAACAGGTACCTGTGTGTTTTCTGCTGCTGGGCTAACAACTTGGGAGAGTTGTGATTTTGATTGCACAATATAAAAGGTGTTAACTCCCCTGATCACTTTGCACTGCTGCTCTGTCTTTTTTGGTTCATTATGTTGGTGTGATGTAAAATGTGATCTGTGTTTCCTTAGCAATAAATACCCCAACCTTATTGAAATATTCATAAAATGGTTACAGTGAATATGTAGAAGGGGACTGGGATGATGACCCCCCACCCTCAGCTTCTACACATTGATTGTTGCTTTGTACATAGAACATAAGCACAGTATATGCCTGAGTACAGTATATTATATGTACCAAGTTATACCATGATCCCAATCCCCTACTGTGTTTCCACTTTACTCATTTTAGGAACATCTAACTAGGGATTATGAGTCAAATGTATGCATTCATTTAATGTTCTTTCTGCCCTGGCTATTTTTTTCCCATAAGCCCAACATCTGGTTCTCTGAAAGTGGAGAAAGAGTTCATTGTGTTTGCTTAATATAGTTCACATTGTGAACACAGGCACTTTAGAAGAGTAATTTTCCCTGTGGTACTTTATTCTATGGAAGAAGATTCTTCCTTTCATCTCCATTAATGCTACAAGGGGGGAAAAGTCTTTCTGACATAAAATAAAAATAGTGAAAATTTCTATAGTTGCAGCTTTGATTTAAGGAGCACTATAATAAGGAAATTATTCCTAGGGAGCATGTAAAGAAACACAACAGCAAATTTACTTAGTTTAAAGAAAGTAGCAGTTATTTTAATTTTTGAAGTGTATATAATTTTTTTTGCAAGCAACTCATGCACCCTAGAGAGTTAAAACAATAAAGGCCTGCTTTTTCAGGTGGCTAATTCTCAGTAAGGAGCAGTTCTGCCACTCTGGGTAACATCATGATAAAATGGATGGGGGGGGGGGGAGAAAAGGAATAAATGCATTCAGTTTGAAAAAGAATTTCCCAGAGTTCGGCCCAGTGTTATTCCCGTCCCTGCCGGGCCAGCTCGGCCATTTTACGGCCTCCTCCTACTTTCACCAGCTATTTAGCTGGCGGAAATCCGAGGAGGCCGATTGGGGCCTGTCCCGGTTTACACCTGGGGAAGGGGACGAACGTCCCCTTCCCCAAGTAGACCTCCAGGTCGCAGCAGCACAGCCCGGAGCAGGTCCATAAGATAGGGTCCGGTGGGTGACCCTGGGCTGCCGTCCGGATCCTTACACAGGATTTTGCCCTGAGTGACCTAAATAAGCAAATGAGTTGTTTTTTCAGAATAATAGAGGTGTACAGTACATACTTTCTGGAAAATATCTGTTAAAAGAAAATCCAGTGCTGTGAATGGTGCAGTCACAGTCAAATGTAGAGGGAAATCGAGGCAATTGCATAAGGGTTGTCTAAAGATCTATTTTTAAGGCAAAAGAGATAGGGAGGGAGGGAGAGAGAGAGAAGAAGCAACCATATTGTGTATACTAGTCTTTTTTTACATGGAAATATTTTTGTTCAGATGACTGTTATAGAAACTTATGTACCTTATTTTATGCATGCATTACAGCTAACGTGCAAAGTTCCTTTATTATTATCTTGTTCTTTCAGGCCTCAGATATTCCCTTTTTTCAGATTAAGGAAATGTGGCTTTACAATTTGCCTCAGGCTAGCCAGTGATTTCACTGTGTGATGAGATCTGCGTAAAGGTCCAGGTCAAATGCTCGCATTCTCTTCCTTGACACAACAGTGACTCAAAGCAGCATTCAGGATGGGGGGGGGAGAGAGAGAGAGAGAGAGAGCCCGAGACCAAGTTCCTTCACCAACATGCAGCTGTAGACCATGTCCTTGTTGTAAGTAAACTTTTCCTTTCAAGCTTTAGAATCCTCACAGTGAGTGAGGTGCCATGACCTCTCATCAGCTTTTTGTAACCTGCTAAAAACAGAATTACTGTATTTTGATTTCTTTGTGTGTGTAAATCAGTGCTCAACATTGTTTCACTTGAATAGTGATTGTGACATTGCTTTTAGCTAAAAGATGGAGTTGCAGCTTTTGGTTAATCATTTTTTAAGTGAATAGTTATGAATCCAAAAGCCAAGGCAGTTTAGGACTATTTTTAAAGTGGTTTCTTTTTCCCAGATATTTTATTATTCCTCTTGTCATATATGCAGATAATCAGAAAACCACAGTAAAAGGGAAATCTTGTTGAGTCTGCAAAGTGATCTGATGTACTTTGAGGTCATAACTTTCTTTTGCCAACTTCCTCTGGAAGAAAATACGAAGTCCAAATTGCCACTCATTTCAAACTCCTTGTTGATCCTGGGAATAGGAATCTTCTGTATATACTCTTATATTGTGCTATAAGCTGGTACAATGTAACGTCGGAGGAGCTGACTTGCAAAAGATTGCTGTTCCTTCTCCACCATGGTTCACAGACAAGGATAAGGGTTCTTCCCTCAATTGAGGAATACTCTTTGCACTTGCTCCATTGTTGCTACGCAAGTGTCCACATCGAACATTTGTAATGTGCATTGAAACTTAGACAGCTTTTCTGTCGTTTCATGTCATGATGGTTGTAGTATGTCAATTCATTTAAGAATAAATCAGCTTTACTTTTGCACCATCCTTTTTGAGTAACCCTGTCCATGGATAAAGGCACATAATGGATGCATTTTGTTTATAATGGACAGAATGGACATTTTGCACATAATAGATGCATAATTAAATTATGCATGGGATGGAGAGAGTGGATAGAGGGAAATTCTTCTCCCTTTCACACAACACGAGAACCAGGGGACATGCACTAAAATTGAGTGGAGGGAGAGTTAGAACGGACAAAAGAAAATATTTCTTTACCCAGCGTGTAATTCATCTGTGGAACTCCTTGCCACAGGATGTGGTGATGGCACCTGGCCTAGATGCCTTTAAAAGCGGTTTGGATAGATTCATGGAAAAGACCATCACAGGTTACAAGCCATAAGCAACCTCCTGGCTTTAGAAGTAGGTTTTCTCTGTGCCAGGTGCAAAGGAGTGACAACAGGAAACAGGTTATCTTGTTGGCTGTGTACTCCCTGAGGCATCTGGTGGGGCCACTGTGAGATACAGGAAGCTGGACTAGATGGGCCTTTGGCCTGATCCAGCAAGGCTCTTCTTATGTTCTTATGTTCATGTGGTGATAAAAAGCAAGCTGTGTTTATTTTGTCCCTTCTGTATGAACCTTATAATTAAAAGTGAATAACAAATCACTGACCATAGAAATGGCAGCATTTCCTCTTCTCCTTCTTTCTACTTTGCCTGAGCCAATATTTGCATTTGCTTTGCTAAACAATGTTTTTTGCTTACAAATATAATATTGTCCATCAGATTAGCTGTGACTAATTATTAGCCAAACAGTGGCAGAAAAGTAAGAAGAGCTTTAAGAGCAAAATGTGCAGAGACCTGAATGCTGAATACTTTGAGATACTAAACCCATAGCGATAATAATTATGCCTCAGCAAGTAGCTCCCAGAGCAGGCTCTGACGCAGATATGATTGGTTTGTTGTCTTATTGTGTTTGCACTTGGAAATTGCCTGGGTTTTAAGAGGACAGCCTCCCATAGCTTTGCACAAGGGTACAATCAGGTGATGTTTCAACAGGAAACTGTAATGTACAGAACACCCTGATTCTGAGGAAATGAATCATGGGTACACTGTCAGTTTTGTGTCACCACGTCAATAAAAGAAATTATTTGGAGTCCTGTTGATTTCAGTTATACAACTGTTATTAATTTGGTAATGTCTAAGGTGTCAGCTTTGGAGACACCCAATAGTATTTGAAATAGAGCAAACGGCTTTTTCTCTTTTTTTTTTTAACTGGAGAAAGCCCTGTCTCTCTTAGTATCCCCTTCTTCAGCTACTCCATTTTATCTCTTGTGTCACTACCTCCGTTGCACAAGTTGTGACTAGAGATGAGCCAAAACAAGAATATATTTTCATGAATTCTTGTACAAAAGGAATATGCCTCAAGATTGGGTGCCACAGGCAGTCCTATGTATACGATTACAATCTGTATGTGTTTTTTTGTTTACCTAAAATGGATTACCATTTAGCTGAAATTTAAAATTTTTGATTCACGTTGGATTTGTGAAAGTGATTGGTTGCCCTGTTATCCCGGATGGATTTGGGAGGAGTTGTTGCTTTGTTCTAGTAGTGTTTCCCTGTGAATAGTTTAAACTTAGGAGAGGTTAGGCCTGCCTTGTTTTGTTCTACTTTTTAATGCTCATGATAGATTAGGGCCATAATCCACAGACCTCTGTATGTGGCAGCAGGCTGCATGCATGCATACAAGGATCCCTGAATGCTCTGCTGTGGGACAGGTGGTAGGTGCTGGGTTGATGAATGTAGAAGCAGTAGCGGCCCTACACCCCGTGTGGTGGGGCCCGCTGCCGCAACACCCTCCCATGGGACGCCATACACCCCCCCCACAGTATGCCACACGCCCCACCCGTGGGGTGTGTGACATCATCTTCGCGCGCCGCCACGGCACAAACAACGCCCCGGTGCTTTTTGGCCCCTTTTTGGAGCCAAACAGCGCCTGGGAGGGCTGGAGGGCCAAACCTGCAGCTGGCAACGGCTGCACAAAGACAGGCCAGCGACGAAGGGAGCAACAGATCCACCAGCAGGTACACACACCCCCGTGACCCTCCACTTGGGGCCCACCGCCCCAACTGCCCTCACCGTAATGATGCCTCTGCGTAGAAGGGGTACGCAAACTTTAAACGTTTGAGCACCACTGATTTGGTTCAAAGGATCATGACAAAGTGAACAAAAGAGAGATGCATACAATGATTCATAAAAAATCAGTGAATGTTAAAATATATGGAAGAATTCTAAGCTAGAGAATACCATACTTAATAAGGCATACGATACTATGTCAATTGTTTTACAACAGGTGCCTCATTTTAACTAGAATCAACAGCAGCACATATTCCAACAATTTTTTTCCTAATATAATGCTGCCTTGCTCAGTAAAACTTAGTTTTTCAGAGTCACTATGAAATAATTTCTGGCTTTAAATTGAGTCATTTTCCACCCACAAGTGAAACTGGTTGCAGAAATTGTAAAAGAGAGAAGCGGTATAAAACTACTACTACTACTACTACTACTACTACTACTACTACTACTACTACTACTAGCGTTTGTGTTCTTCCTGTTCATACCATAGTATGCTTCTTTCTTTTTGATAACACCTTATTCATTTGTGTTAAAACTTTCTAGGCTGCCGTTCTACTAAACACTTGCAAAATAATTTAAAGTAAACTGAATATAAAACAATGGAGTCCAAAATAAACCCCAAAGCTTTGCTTTCAAGATTGCTCTGTATAGATTTGTTAATGTTTTGTCTTCATAGCAGGTAGCATCCAGAGTTGCTTGCCCTGGAGGAAGAGACCCTTGCTCTGGAGGAAGAATAGCTCTGAATATTGCCCAATCGTTTTTGTATAATAAATGCTAGCTGGATAAAATAGGCAGGTGCAGCACTGGATAAGATTGTTTTTTATTAAGCTTTCATGTAGGCACATGAAAACTGCTGTAGAAGTAAAATATGTTTCTCATGTTTTAGCCTAGATGACTTCTGGCAAGGGAGGAAAAAAGCACAGAAGCAGACTGGTTTTTATAGACAACTTTTTTTCAACAGGATGGTTGGAATTTCTAATGCAACACCTTGTGTGGCAGAGATGCCACTTTGAGAGAGGCTACATTGGCTCCCTAGGTAAAACGTTAGATGATGCAATTCTCTGGCCCTTCCTCTGGCTTCATCCTTTTGGCTTGACAAATTCTGATGGGACCCCCCCTTTTCCCCCACTTCACCCCCCAAAACATTTTTTTCCATAGTACCATGAGCCTATGTACCTTCTGCTTGGATCACTAGGTAGTATTAAATCCTATGCATATACTTGTTGCTGCTTCTCTATTTATTTATTTTCTGTACTTATACAGTACTGCTTTTCTTATCCTTAGATTGCTCTTCAGCTATTACTCAAGGCAGTTTACGTAGGCGGGCTTGTCTAAATCAGATAAGGATCATTACAATATTGTTCTATTTAGAACCCTTCAGCTCCAGATGGTTTCCTTCCACGGTGTAGTCAACCTCACTAGCTGCAGAACACAAGCCTCGAGCTTTCCGCAGGCAGCCACAAATCATGCCAAACAGGGGATCTTCCAGTTGTTCTTGCTCTGTCACTAAAGTTCTCAGCATTCCAATCGGTTCACCATGGCACACAACAGTGACTCCTCTCTGTCACCGAGGGTCACGATAGCTTATCAGTGACTTTGTCTGTCCCCCTTCCAGCATGAAACGTTGTATTGTATTGTATATTGTATGAAAGTGGCACCCCATGAAAATTAAGAGGATCAAGACTCGGGGGGGGGGGGAGAACTATTGGTAGGCTCAGGCGTGTTTCACCATCATGATAGTTCTGTCTCAGAAGCAGTCCAAATGTGGACTGCATTCCCTTGCTTTTAGTCTGACTGCTTGACGAGTTGTTTCTTACTTTTTTTTATGACCTCTTAAGCATAATGGCACTTTGAACTCTGGATGATGCCATGCTAGAAGTGCCTTCCTGAGCACTTCAGTGATTGGGGCAGAGGCAGAGCAGCATTTTCACCATATGCGAGTAACTTGAGCTTCGAGGCAATTACATTGAAAGTAACCTCTGTGTGTGTGTGTGTGTGTGTGTGTGTGTGAGAGAGAGAGAGAGAGAGAGAGAGAGAGAGCTAAGAATGTATGTGATTCATAACTTGATGTAAAGTCTAGGAGTCTGCACAATTCCTTGATACCATATTTGCACAGGAATGTTGAGTTTTCCAGCTAGTATACAACTATCAAAACAGTTTCAGCTGTACATGTTTGCTTTACATTTGCCTTTCATCTCTTGACATTTCACTCTGTGTCTGTGTATTTGTGTGTGTTCGGCTTTCTTGTTCTATTTCCTGTTCTATTTCTTCTTTTTTCCTAACTTGGGAGCAGCTGATAAAATGTAAGAATGCCAAGACCAGATATCCAAAGAAAAAGATAAATTGAGGTTTAAAACCAAGTAAAGCAGCTTAGATATGATTCTCCTTGGGTATTAAACTAGACCTGGAGTGTATTTGTAATAAAAACTGGATTGGAACAATGAGGGCTTATATCTGTGACATTTTAGTTGTTAAGTATGAAATTGGTTAGCAATTTGTTTTATTATGTTGAGCTTGTACAACGTTAAAATGAGAGATTCCATTACAAATGCCACATGGATAATAACATTTAGCAAAGTTGTACAAAGTCATCTCAATTCATGCATGTAAACAAATAAACAAAAAAACAACCCACATCAATGGACTGGGATAGCACATGTGTTATACATTATAAACACAAGAGATTGATAGAAGCTAACAAATTCTTACTTGTAGAATGCATTAAAAAAAACACCTTCCCAAAGTCAACAATTACCTTAACTTACAGTGCAATCCACTGTAAGGATCCGCGGGCGGCCCTAGGGATTCTATCCCCATTCCGGGCCGATCATGATCGGCCTGGAGGTCTACTTGGGGGAAGGGGACATTCCTCCCATTCCCCAGTGTAGCGCGGGGAGGCCCCAATGGGCCTCCTCAGATTTCCGCCAGCTTTTGAGCTGGCGTAAGTCCGAGAAGGCCGTGTAAAGGCTGCACTGGCCCAGGAGGGGACAAGGATATGGCGGCCGCCATCCCCGCCCCCTCCCGGGCCGGCTCGGCCAACCACTGCCCTCCCTCGCTGCCCAGACCGCCCCCACGCCCACCGGTGGGAGCCTTACCTTCTCTGGTGGCCGCAGGGACAATCCGGCGCCGGAGTGAGGGTTGCTGGCCTACGCGCCGGTGGCCCTTACTCACGAGTCATTGCAAACATGCTTTATGGCACGTTTGCGACGACTTAGATCGTCGGAGCGCTCGCTCCACCTCTCTAAGTTTACGGTGGATTGCGCTCTCAGTCTATAATGCATATATTAAGCTTGGAGTAGTCAGAATTTTTCGAAATGTCTTTCCATTCACAACACAAATCTGACAAAAAATTATACCTGAGGTTCACTGTGCTACACAGATGTGGCTGTGAGAGTAGTAATCTTGCAGTGAATATGTGCCATTCTCTTAGCACAACCTGTCAAGTCCTTTTTATTGTAGATGCTCTGGCCTAGGGTCTTTATTGTTGCTTCTATGTGATGGTATTGAAGGCCTTATAGCCAGATTGCTTCTCACTGTAAGATACAAAAGAGAATACAAAACATTTTTTAGAATATGAACATGGGGTTAATTTTGGGAGAATGAGGTGGGGGGCATACACACAAACAATGATACATGTCATGTATTATTTTTCACTGTGAGTGCCTTCAGCCTGGGACCTGTCTGTGTTATGCTCCAAGGAGAAGCACTATATAATTAATATATAATGGCACTATATAATTATAATACTGTAGTTATTTTTCAGTAGCACCTATATTTGGTTAGTTCACTATTTTAAATTGAAACTCCATCTGTTGAGATAGATATACCGTTGAATACCAGGTATCTGGGACATGCACCCGACAAAATAATCACTTACTTGCCCTGACTGAGAATATCCAGGGTAATCTGGCTGGTTCTTTTTAGAAATATAATATGGGGCTAATTGGACCATTGGTCCAGCACAGCAGTTCTTATGTTACTTCCAGAGGCTCAAGGAGGTTAAAGTTATTTCATGGTAACTAAAGCAGAATACTCAAAGGTGATTGCACCCAAATTTGTTGGATTTCTCAAGACTATATGTGGTCTGTCACGGTGTGTGTTTCTGCTATCTCATGAAACTCTTTCCTTTGTTCTTTCTCATTTGATACTGCCTTCAATCCAACTACCAGCAAGGAATGTAGTTGTTTGTTTTTGTTAGCAGGAATCCCCCAAAGCGCAATGCTATGAGCCAATGTCAGACAGTGTCTTTGTGGCCTTGTATGTGAAAGTCATGTAATCGCAGAAAGAAACAGCAAAAACATTGTGTTGTTTTCTCAGTTGGTTTGTCCCTCGTCAGTTCAAAGCTGCTCACTAGTATGTTCGAGTGGATGAACCTGATGTTTTTCTTTTTTCCCCATGACTGCAGTTACTTGAAGCTCTCAAAATATTATTTCACAGTGAGATTCTTCAAGCTTAGCACTGCCATAACCAGTCATTTCTTCAGACAAAGCCTGTTGGTTGTCCCACACAGTTCTTATCTTGCCCCAGGCCCCAGCCAACACCATAAAAAATAGAGAGTACAATCCCATTTTCCTGTTGCACTGGAACAGGTAGAATCTCCATGATGTGATCTGTGGAATTGCTTTGAAAAATAATGAGCAATTTCCTATACTTACAGCGCAGTCCTGTGTAACTCTTGCACTGGTGTAACAGTAGATCCACCGGTGTAAGTGCACTTATGCCAGTGTAACTTGCCGTACGTCGATGAACGCAGGACGGACACCAGCGTAACCCCTCTCAGACACAGTTCAGACACAGGACAGACGCCAGCGCAACTCTGCCAGTACATGGGGCATTCTGGGGGCGTTCAGACACCCCCAGAATGCCCCTGTGCCGACAGTTGTGCTGGTGTCCGTCCTGCATCCGAACTCTGTGTGCACAACGTCTGAGAGGGGTTATGCTGATTTCCGTTTTGCGTCCATCGTTGTATGGCAAGTTATACTGGCATAAGTGCATTTACACTGGTGGATCTACTGTTACACCAATGCAAGAGTTACACAGGATTGCACTGTTATTTGTTTCCAAGATTATGCTTAGGACTTTAGTTTTAGGTGCACAGTTGACTCAGATCTGTCAAGGGGCAGTAATTTTCAAACTTTGCAATTGGCCTGACGGAGTTGTATAAAAATAATTTAATTAATTAAACCTCAAATACCAGGTCATTGTGCCAATATATAAAGCTTAACACATGCCATTCCTGTTTCCTAAACTGAGAAATGTGTTGAAGAAAGTCAGACAATGGAAACTTCTGTTATCTATATGGTCCTTCAGAGAGAGTTAAGCATCTAGACTGGAGTTGGGAGCCTTGAAAGATATTATTCCTTTATACAGTATAAAAAGAGAAATAAAATTCTATACAGCAAAAATAAAATTTATTTCAAGCTAAAATAAGCTTGAAATTAAAATAACTCATAATTTTAACAGAGACTTTATGTAGTTTCCTCAGTATCACCCTGGGTCATCAAATAGGATAGAAATCTAAAAGAAAATACAGCATTTTTGAACTGTGTGTAAAAATAAATAGGTTTATGTAGACTTCATTTACATGTTTTAATCCATTTTATTTATTTAAATAATTTATACCCCTCCTTTCTCCCACACTCAAGGGCACTCAAGGCAGCTTACAATATAAAAACAATACAAACTATAAATTTAAAACAAAACAATAAACCATTAAACGAAACAGTAAAACAAACAGACCCCAATGGATCACATACAACTGATTAAAACTGTAATACATTAAAAACACCAGCCCATCATATTAGCAATCGAATGCCATCCTAAATAAAAAGGTCTTGAGGCCCTGCCAGAAGGTCTCCAGGGAGGGAGCCATTTTTAATTCCCTGGGGAGGGAATTCCATAATCGGGTGTCACCACCAAGAAGGCCCTATTCCTTGCCGCCATCCCCCTCACCTCCGTCAGTGGCGGCATAGTTAAAAGGGCCCCCTCTGGGTAGGATTATATGGAAGGAAGCGGTCCCTCCATTCTTGAATGTATCACTATGCCAGTGAATTCTAGATTTTTTGATTCCATCTTAAAACCATCCATAAGTCGTTTCCAGAACTGTGGTGTATAGCAATGGTTCCCAAACATATTAGCACATGAACCCACTTTACGAGACTTAAAAAAATCTAGAAAGAAATAATGTTTATTTACATGTAAAATTTTATTTTATTAATAAATTTTATTTATTTATTTATTTACAAAAAAAACCCATCCATTTCTCCTAATGAGGGGCTTAGTTATATGACAGGCAACCCAATCCTGTATACGATACAGCGGCCGGCCTAAAGGTATCCAAGTTCCGGTGGGTCTCAGCTCAACCCACAGTTTGGGAAACTCTGGTGTATAGTACTGGTGTATAGTACTGTATATTCAGGGGATGTTGAGTCCTCTACCATCTTACTCCTTCAGTTTACTTTTCAAAGTAAAGTGAATGATGTTGCTCAGAATGCCCACGTGTCAGTAGCTTGAAACAGTAGCCTTCTGTGTGCAGTACTAGTTCCTAACTCCTTGAACCTCTGGGACCTACTAGACAGTGGAGGAAACTGCAGGCATTTCAAACCAGAATGCTACCGTACTAGCTAGCTCCAGTATATCTGCTGCATTTCCTCATTTTGGGCAACTTGTTACTAAGGCAAGCTGTTGGGTTCTCGCTCTGCATGGCCCGAATTCAGCCACCAGTTTTTCTAGGTATTTGCTGCCCTGCAAGTCACAGGAGATTTCCAGCACTTGGACCTGTGCACCTGACAGTGATTATACTGTATATGGTTTGGTTTCTTCTATTGCTATTGGCATGGCAAAGAACACTGGTTTAATTTCAGCTGTATAAAAATAGCCTAGACATGCTTGGAGGAATTAGTAATTTTTCCTTTTTTTAGAATAAGTGCTTTGAAGAGTTACACAGATCATATACAAATTACATTTCACATTGAAGAACTTTAACTGCAATTTTTTAAAAAATAAATTAAAAATAGCTGCATTCATTATTATATTTTTGTTATCCTGGCTTTGCCAGATAGGTAACAATAGAATGTAAGACACATACTAATTTTTCCCATTAGTCAACCATAAGCCTGTATAACCTTAATTGTTCTCTATGTAGAGTTATTTGTCTTTCCCCAGTGAAAATGCAAATTTGGGTGTCTTGAAGTACATTTTGGGTTCCAAGCCAAAACCAAGTCATTGGAATTCCTTTGTATATGAGACATCCCAAATTTTATGTTAGTTAATGTTATATTAACCCAAGAAAATTAAATTCACCAGGGACTGGGAAAGGGAGAAGTCTTATTCCGTATCCCACAATTTTGGTTGTCAGTGTTGGAAGAATTGTAAACTCGATGCATTTGTTAAAAAAAGAGCAAATTCAGAGCTGATGTACGGTAATTCATATCCATACATCATCAAAGGAGGAAAAAGTAGAGCAGTTGTGACTATTTGGAACTCTATGCAAGAATTGTGGGAGCGATACTGGTTGTAATGCAATATTGCACTCCTCTGACTATGTCCTTCTCCGGTACAAGTGGTCAGATGTCTTCTTCAGCTTGATGGTGCATCTTGTAACTGTCTCTGCAGATACTACCGTGTTTGTCATAAGCAGTAGCTTGCACCTCTTCATTCTTTCCTGTGTTTGGTGAATGAAATGTTAGTTTTCATGCAGTTAACATTTTTGAATTTAGAAGAATGCTTTTTAAGGGGAAATGTTGCATTGACATTTTGTTGGGTTCTCAGTTGCTTATAAATATTATTAAATATCAAATATTAATATTTATATACCACTTTTCAACAAAAGGTTGTTCGCAAAGCAGTTTACATAGCAAAACAAATCAGTAAATGGCTCCCTATCCCCAAAGGGCTCACAGTCTAAAAAGAGATGAAGAAGAGCCACCAGCAACAGCCACTGGAAGACACACCACGCTGGGGTGAAGAGGGACAGTTACTCTGCCCCTGCTAAATATAAGAGGACACCACTTTAAAATATAGTATATTTATTTAGATAAATACTTTCTATACCACATTTCCCTAGGCTTCAAGCCTGGCGCTCAAGGCAGTTTACAACAAAGTTAAGACATACATAGTAAACATACAAAACACAATACTTAAAACCACAGTGGGCTAAAAACAACAGATTAGAATATAAAAGCATCAAACAGCAGATATAGATATATTTCACTGTTTTGTATGCAATATGTCATGCATTTATTTCCTTTTTTCCTTCTCTCTACAGTATGTCAAGGAACCAGCAACAAGCTGACACAGCTTGCAAGTGTGGAGGAACACTACAACAGCCTGAAGAGGATGTATGAAGGCTGTGAGGTTGTGCTTGGCAATCTAGAGATCACCCATGTGAATCACACCTATGACCTCAGTTTCTTGAAGGTTAGTGGGAAGAATCCTGTTGCACTTACACCGGTGCATCTACTGTTACACCGGTGCAAGGTGACACAGGATTGCACTGTTAGAATAAGAAGAGAAGAGGAATGCTTGTGAGCTCATTGTAGCCTCTGGAAGGAGCAACGGTCAGCAAGTAGCTTTGTCAAGAAGGGAGAGGCTGGTGGCAGGCCAAAGCGTAATGCCCCCCAAAATGGCTTCTTACTAAGTCAAGAAGCTGCTTGTCCACACCTCTCTTTTGTCCTTGGAGTTAGCAGTTGGAAACCATGAGTACCACAGCAAGCACAGCTTGGAGACTCGTCCTAGTGTGACCTATGTAGTTTTTTTTTTTTCCAATTGGGATATCTTCCCAAGTGAATTCAAGTGTTTCATAATTTTGTCCTTTTCCACCTGGAGCAAAGAGTGGCTACTAATATGGATATGGGGCCAAGCTCCCCACCACTTTTACAAAGGACAGGTTGCTTCTATTGGGAATTGTTACCTGTTAGACATGCTCCTAGTTCTTATTGTAGGTTTAGGAATTCCTGATTTGGAAATAGATGGAAAATATGCCTACAGTACATCAACTGTACAACAAGATTCAGGCTGAGTAGACTCTGGAATCCTTTAATCAAGGCTGTTGGTGGCAGAAATGAAGCCCGACCCACACTACACGAATATCGGCGCGTTATGGAGATGTGCGGAGCTCTCTGTCACCATTGCGGAAGCAAGCGGAGCAGCTGCGATCTCCCGATTTCTGGCATGTAAATAAAGCTGAAAACCCATCTATTGAGGGGCGGGTTCACAGAGCTACTGCAGCCAACCAATCGGATGAGAGGGCGGGATGAAAGGGGCTGTCAATCAATCAGAACTCATTCGAGTCTCCAATTTCTCATGGATCCATTTCTCCTTCTCACAAAAGTTAGCAAGATGAATTCTATTCCCGGCACAAATTGTTACGTTAGTTTTCTCTCCTTCCTGCCCCTCTCTCTCTTCTCATGAATCAGACCGCATTTGTGCTTAACCAATCACCACTGCACTTTCTAAGAAGGTGGGACACCAGGCGGGAAGACACTCCTTCCAACCAGCTCTGCGCGCGGAGGCAGAGGCCTCCGCGCCTGAGCTCATGTAGTGTGGGTCGGCTTTAACTTTTTTTCCAAGCATTGGAAAAGGGTGGAAGGAAGTACCGTAACTCTGTTTTGCAATGAAACATTTTATAAAGAACATAAATTCAGACTTCAGAGCATGATTTTCTATGTACCGTAATTGAGAGTTAGGCTGAAGATATCTCATTACAGCAAAGGATTTTGTGACTTCTGCAGTTATCTAGATGTTCTGTTTTTATTAGTTTTTACCATCTCTGTATTTATTAAACTACAGAAGTCCCCTAATGTAAATAAAGTGAAACATATGTAGGTTGAAGCATCCATTTCTTGCTATCATGCTTGCACGAAAGCACCACCAAAAGACATACAGCTCCTCTGTAAAAGTGCCAATGAAGCCACCCGTAACTCAGGGAGCCAGTGTATTAATCTTTGGTGTTGTTTTTAATGGTATTGCTGGCTGATCTTCTGTTTATGACTGTTGCTTCTGTTGCATTTTTTGGGTGGCTTGATCTACGTTAATGGTTATTTTTTGTAGTTTTAAATTTTTTAATGTGGTATTTTATTTGCTGAACTGTCAAAGTAGGAAAGCAGCATACAGTTTTAAAAAAATTATTGAGCAAGTGCTGTGAGAAATCTAGGAAATGTTAAAGAGCACTTTATCAAAAACAGGCCCACAGCACAATCCTGTGTAACTCTTGCACCGGTGTAACAGTAGATCCACTGGTATAAGTGCACTTATGCCAGTGTAACTTTCCGTACACTGACGTACACTTGACGGACACCAACGTAACCCCCCTCAGACGCTGCGCAGTTCAGATGCAAGACAGATGCCAGCACACCTCTGCTGGTGTAGGGGGCATTCCAGGGACATTCAGACACCCCCGGAATGCCCCCTGCACCAGCGGAGTTGTGCTGGAGTCCGTCCTGCGTCCGAACTGCGCATGCGCGGCATCCAAGGGGGTTATGCTGGTGTTCGTCCTGTGTACGTCGGTGTATGGCTAGTTATACTGGCATAAGTGCACTTATACCGGTGGATCTACTGTTACACCGGCGCAAGAGTTATACAGGATTGCGCTGTCAGTAAACTGGTTAGTAATTATGTTATAGTCTGAAAAATAAAATCCCCAAATGTTCCATATTCCTAACAAACTAGGAATATTGTGGTCTTTCCACCACATTGTGTATTTGGCTCTAGAGTCTATTGTATTTGCTAGAAGAAACTAACTTCAGTTACCTTTCTGGAATCTGTCCTCATAAGTATTCATGTATTATTCCAAATAAGTACCAAGTTTAAATCTTTCCTATTTTGTTGCGTTTTAAAATGGCTTTTTTTCCTTATAAAGCCAGGAAAGGAGATATTGTTATTGGATTAACATGCTTTGAAGACTTTCTCATTCAGTGTGAAAAATGAATGCTATTTTCTATTCTTCTGTTGTCTACCCCTCCAGAGCATACAAGAAGTGGCTGGTTACGTGCTCATAGCACTAAACACGGTGAAAACAATTCCATTGGAGAATCTCCAAATAATCCGAGGAAACACTCTTCATGAAAGTGCTGCATTGGCTGTTTTATTAAATTACAATGACATGAAGGGACTTGAAGAGCTGCCGATGAGAAATTTATTAGGTGAGATGTGGGTAGGGCCACATATAAATAATAACAAAGCAGCACCGTGTTCCACTTTTTATTAGAAATTTTTGAATCTCATGTGCTTATATAGTCTGTCTTCTTGAAGGTTTAGAAAGCTCAGCTTCCTATTACTTATTGGTGAGATTATATATATATGAGCATTGCTGTAAGTTAAACCAACAAATTTATATATTACTTTTGATTGTTCAGAGCACTTCACAAAGATTAGCTCAGTAAATCTTATGATGATGCTGTAAGGTATGCCAGTATTAGGTATTATATCTGTGTTGCAGATGGGATGCTGAGGTTGATAGAGAGAGAGGCTTGCATAAAAATGCCTGTCAGGTTCATGGCAGAAGAGCAATTTTGAACCAGGAACTTCTTGGTTCACAGTTCAGTTTCACAGCCATACTACACCACCAGCTCCAGTGGCATTCCTATGACCGCCCACCCCCCCACACCGGAAGTGACGTAACGGCAGAGGCGCAGGGCAGGCGAGAGGGTCAAACACGCCAACGGCTCTCCGCGGCGCCCTGGCGAATGGGACAATCCGCGCTGCCACCAGCTGCCGTTGCACCCCCCCCGCCTGCCTGCTGCCTGGGGCCTGATGCCCGCCCCCCACCCCCCTATAATGCCACTGACCAGCTCTGTTTTAGTATATTGGGAGCTTCTTCATTTTTTATTAGGTCAATTTTCCCAAAAGTTCTAAGAGGCAGCATGTTTTACTCCAATTTTACATTTACAGATGAAAAATGACTGTGCCAATAAAGGTTATTGATTTGAGATGGAAAATGAGTAATGCAAAACCAGTGACTTCTCCATACAGTAGCACCAAGTTTAAAATATAATTTGACCCTGTACCTAACTCAATTTTCCTAACTCAAATGCAGTACTGTCCACAAGACCATGCTGACTTGTGTAGTGCCCCCACTCGTCACTGTCACTGGTATTTCATTCTGAGCTGTTATTAACACTCACCCTCCAGAGAGGATAAAAAGCAAACCATGTCAGTTCTTAATGTCTTTGTCCTAACTTCCTTTGGTAGAAATTCTACGTGGAGGAGTAAAATTCAACAATAACCCTCATTTGTGCAACATGGATAATATTCTGTGGGATGACATCATTAATGAAGAGGAAGGAGGTTTTGTGCGGTTTGATGGTATTGAAATAACAGGAAGGAATTCTGGGTATTTCAGATTTAACAATACCACTTGTAAGTATGCACTGAAGAATAAAATATGCATGACATTACACAAGCCTATTGAAGTTCTGTCTGCTGATTATAATCCAAATTTGTTCTGAATCTACAGTAGTCCCAAGTAAACAATGTGTGTTTAAATGTTCTTGAATCAGAAACTCTTCAGTTTAAGAAAAAAGTTAAGGTGCTTACAAATTCATTCATGCATCAAAAAGCATGAACTTTTGTAAGCTAAGGTACCTATCTTCTAATCTACACCATGTAAGCAGCAAACATGTTCTACAGTCTCGCATGTTGTGATGACTTACAACGTAGCCTCCATGCATCCATACTTTCCTGTGGTCTTTCAGCCCTAATTTTCCTCTTCTGCAGACTGAAGGAACTCAGGATGCTATGAGGGCAGTGGCATACTGACCATCTGCTTACTCTATATGCTTTCATTTTATTTGGAAAGAATGGCATATGTGTTGCAACGTATCACTGACAAATATGATCTGAAGCATGCCAACACATTACGCAGTACACCACATGTAAGCACATTATGCCACACACACGCTCGCACTGCAGCATACAAAAGTGCTGTCAGAAATGCACATCATGCAAACACACCGCAGTCAAACGTTGGCTGTAGCACACCACTAGATGGATATAACACGTGTTGAGTTGAACACATGCTATAGTACATCATGCAGACAAAGTATCATAGCAATGCACCAAGCGCACACTGACATATATGCAGGAGCACATCACATTGAACATCACCAGAAACATCACACATAGTTGCAACAGCTCCCCTTCCTCATCTACAAACATGCATTGCTTCAGCCTGTTTAGCAATAGCCATTTTTTGTTAGAGAAAGTAGGTTTTACCAGGGCAACTTCAATTTGCCAAATGGGAATGACTTTTAAAATGGGAACGTTGAAATCTCATGACTTTAGGAATACACATAATGTGTTTTCACTTGCTCTTGCAATATTCTTGAATTTTGGTCATAATCTAAACTGCTCAAAGGAGATATTTTAAAATGTGTTCGGAAGCAGAGGGAGGAAAATCTCTTGCAAACTCACTTACAGCCCAATCCTGTGTAACTCTTGCAACAGTAAGATACACCGGTGTAACAGTAGATCCACCGATATAAGTGCACTTATGCCAGTGTAACTTGCCGTACGCCGATGGATGCAGGACATATAGCAGCGTAACCTCTCTTGGATGCTGTGCATGCGCACTTTGGACATTGAAAAGATGCCGCTGCAACTCCACCAGTGCAGTGCGGACACCCCCAGAATGCCCCCTGTGCCAGTGGAGTTGCACTGGAATCCGTCCCGCATCCAAACTGCACATATGCGGCATCCGAGGGGGGTTACACCGGTGTCCATCCTGCGTCCGTCAGCACGTTACACTGGCATAAGTGCACTTACATCGGTGGATCTACTGTTACACCAGTGCAAGAGTTACACAGGATTGGGCTGTTAATTATAGAGCTGCTCTTTTGGCTCTCTAATTTCCAGTAGCTTTACTATAACCGGAGGAATTTGTCCTGATAACAGCAAGAGGAAACACAGAACCTTGCTTCAGATAGGGCTAATATCTAGTTCTTAATTGTTTATGTCCTGACAGAACTGCAGGTTTTGGGCATATCATGCAATAGGTGCTGCATGGAATATATATAGGGGCTGCTTACCTGCTTCTCATATTACTAATTGCTAAATACTATGTATGGCATAAATACAGACAGCATGTATTTGCAAATGGGTATCATAAGGGAGACTGTCAGAGAAACAGGGTTTTCTGTGCTCTCAGCTGAGCATATGCTTGATGGCAAACCCAAATGTCTGTTTCACACCTCACTTGTTGCACAGATATTTATAAATATTAAGTCTAAAACTGGAAGAACTACATAATTCTGTCATTTGATTACATCATGGTTGTCGCCCAGTCATTTTGAGCCTGCATTGGTCCCATATTGGGTCAAGACTATAAAAACTGTCACCCCAACCTTTTTTAATTGGCAGGATACAACAATCAGCAGGGGGGGGTCTATGTCCCCCCCCCCCAAAAAAAAAACCTGTACTAAGATTTCCTGCAAATCTGTTGGTTTATGGATTGTGGCTACATAAATCTAGTTCCCAGACAGTGGAACAAAAACACTTTCCATGTTTATCCAGTTCAGTAGAATGAGTGAATGTAGAATCAGCATTAATTTTTTTATCCCTTACTTTTGCTCTGCCTGTGTGCGCGTGTGTATGTGTGTAGTTTTGTGCCTAAAAGACAGCCAACTTCTGGCAAGCAAAATTTGAGTTAGGATACAAATCAGCCTGTGGATACAATACATGTGTTCAAAGTGTTTGCGGTTTGCTAATTCACTGTGTTTTATGATTATTGCTCAAAATCGTTTACCAATTCTTCCAATTAGCAACAGGCATGTCTGACGAATTATTATTTACCCAGTTGTGATTCTCCTTATGCTTTTCTTGGGTACACTGGCTAAGAATCAGCTAGGATTTAGGGGCAACTTCTGATGCTGTGTATTAAGCATGTTTCAAAACATTATTTCAAAGATTGATAGAGTCTAGCTACTTGCTCTGAATTAGCATGATTTTGCTATCATTTGACTACCTGGGGGTGCCTGTAAATGGTGATATCTCATGGAGGTCTGTTTGAAAGTATAGTATATAGAATATTTGGCAATTAGTTATGTGTTCTTACCTAGCCCAAGTACCTGTACTTGTGACTTAAGGCCGACCCACACCGCACGAGATCTGGCGTGGAGGCGAGCGAGCGTAGATGCCTGGACGCTCGCCTTCAAGCGCTGACCTCGTCTATACAAGTGTCTTCCTGCAAATAGTCCCCCCTGTTGTCCCGCCTTCTAATCGCTGATTGGCTCAAACGTAAGTCAGTTATGTTTGGTGCTCCAATTGGCTGAAACACCCTCTCACCCCATTGGTGACAAAACTAGCTCTGCGTCCCGCCCCCTAGCTCCGCGTCCCCGCCTCCTCAAAATCTTGAGCGGAGTCATTTGAGATCATGCCTGAACTTGGGAGAGCGCAGGTCTCCCGCGTTCAGCTGCAAACTCTCAAAATGGGAGGCCAGACAGCTGCGCGAGTGCCAGAACTTGTGCGGTGTGGGTCAGGCTTTAATTCTGAGTAAACATGCATAGGATTGTGCTGAGAAACATTTTTTTCCCCAACAGAATAATGAGATAGGCCCTACCAGTCTTGAATTACCGGTAGGGCTTATCTCATTCCCTTGGGGGAAAATGTTTTTCAGCACAATCCTATGCATGTTTACTCAGAATTAAGTCTTACTGTGTTGAATGGGACTTACAGCCAAATCCTGTGTAAGATACGGCACCCGGCTTAAAGGGCCGTATCCTATTGAGTGGAGAAGGAGATGATCGTCTCCTTTCCCCAGTGTAAGCGGCGGGAGGCCCAATGGGCCTCCTCGAATGTCCGTGAGCTCTGGAGCTCGCGCACATTTGCGCTGCTCGTGTAAGGCCAGGTCGGGCCTGGAGAGGGCTTGGGATATCGGCGTATCAGGATTGCGCTGTTACTCACACGTGAGTGTGTATAAGACTGTAGGCCAAGTCTGGTTAATAGTTTCCCTTAAAAACATTAAGAAACAATTTATTACATTCAGAGACATTTTATAAATGTACATTTTCCATTACTTTTTATTTTCTTAGGTCCTAAGTGTCATCACAATTGCACAACAGACCACTGCTGGGGTGCTGGTCTACAGAACTGCCAAACAAGTAAGTACAATGTATACATTACTTTTCCTTGTGTTTAAAATATGTTTATGATTGAGTAATAATAAGTTCAATTAAAACCTAGTATGAGAGAGCAAGAGTTTCACTAGACATACTATGCTTTGTTCTGGTAAGCTGTTATTTATCATACACACATCATCTGATATGATAGATTTTAATCTTGGCTGCATTAATTGCTACTTGAGGGTCAGACCCAGCTTCAGTTCCAATCAATGAGAGGCCGTTACTGGCTCCGTCTTAACTGCAGTTGTGGGCCATACGTTCACTTCCTGCAGTTCCTATCCGCCCTTGAATGAATCCTTTTCCTCATATTAACTGTACAAGGGCAACATCAGCACTGATGTTGGAAGCACTTAATATTAAGACAAACTGGGATTCCCACTTAATCAGGATTTGAAAACCGTTATGGGTTCCACACCACTCAATCAGTTTTTCCCCCTAAATGCAGTAATTACCTTATGAATTTTGCTGTGTGTCCCACATAACTTTGTAGCCCTTTCGTCATCTGTGCCAGGAGGGGGCACATATTTTGGGTGTTCAGAGAACTTAACAGCCCAATCCTGTCTAGGACCACCGCAGCATGCAAAAGTACGCTTCGCTGAATCTTAAGCAGGAGTGGGGCAGCACAGCTGGAACACACGTCAGGGGAAAGGAACAATGCCCCAGCTACCCCTATGGGTCTCCTTGGATGTGCACTGGCAAAATGGTTGGCGCAAATCCGAGGAGCTGTGTAACGCTGGCCAGGCCCAGGTTGTGGGATAGGATTTGGTGGAGCGCACCAACAAGGATCCCTCCCCTGTCCCTGTCCTGGCTGACCGATCACCCTTACCCTCTCCCTTTCCACCCCATTCCATCCTCCCCGTGCCCCACCACCACCCAGCGCAGGACTTGTCTCTGGCTTACTCTCTGGGTGTTGGAAACGTGCCTTACAGCACATTTGTGACACCCTGAAGTGGCAGAACAATTGTTCCGCCGCTCCAAATCTGGACAGGATTGTGCTGTGACTCTTAAATATGTTTCATTTTTTGTCCCTCTGACTATGATTGTCCCAACAAAATAGTTGATTTTTTTTTTTTTGCCTTTCAGTAACGAAGGTCAATTGTGCCGAGCAGTGTTCACGTCGGTGCAAGGGGAGTCTGCCTAGTGACTGTTGTCATACCCAGTGTGCAGCAGGATGTACTGGTCCAAAAGAGAGTGACTGCTTGGTAAGGAGGCCCCAGAAACTTACATAAAATTCTGTTAGTAGCTTACAACCAAAAACTGAAAATACACCCATAAGTGAGGAAGAAATTTACCACAACATTGTATTGGTATGGACTATTTATTGACCCCTTTTATTTAGTTGCCATTATTGTGGCTGCTTTTAGAAGATTCCATGCTATAATACAATGTTCTTTAATTGCACAGTCTTATCAGATTCAGGGCCCAATCCTATCCAACTTTCTAGCAATGATGCAGCTGTGCCAACGGGGCATGCGCTGCATCCAGTAGTAGGGGGGGGCAGTCACAGAGGCCTTCTCAGGGTAAGGGAACATTTGTTTCCTTACCTAGGGGCTGCATTGCTGCTCCATCAGCGCTGGAATTTTGGATAGGATTGGGCCCTAGTGTTGTTTGTGGTAGGAAAGTAAGCCTATATTGAATAATCAATTAGTTATATACAGTATATGATATTTTCCACCTTAATTGAATGAGGCTGTATTTTTAATACAGTACCACCAGTTATGTGAATAACCAAAATTATTTATTACATGATTTCCAAAAAGTCTTAGAGGGAATATCTTATTCCATCTAGCTGATGTGCTACATTCCAAATTCATAATTTTATTTAAATAATTGTTTTAAATAACACAAACCAAAAATTTCTCCTGTTTTACACAAAAAAATGAACAATCTTTCATAAGGGATGACTTTATTTAAATAGTTTCCCCACTTAATTTTGGATTCTGCCATGTCCAGTTTCATTGAGATCTTTTATATTTTTAGCTAATAACCTTTTACTTTTAATTTACCCTTTTAAAGATCTGCATGAAAGGGACTATTTTTGGCTATCTCTTGTCAGGAAATTTTCCTTTCACTGCCATTTTTAATTTACCGTATTGTCCCAAGTATAAGTATAATTTGAGTTTTTCAATTAGGGGTGTGGCTTACAGTCCGGCTGTTGAAAAAAAAAACCACAATTAAAATGCCAGTATATGTGCTCATCTTTTGAGCATGTCTTCTACACTTTTAATTCAAATTGGCAGGGATTCCTAGGGCAGCCCCATTGGCAGTGTGAATTGCTAATGGATTTCCTTTGTTTCCTTTTCCTTTGTTGCTAAGGAGGCATTTAGCTTTGGGAAGAAAGCCAGCCATTTGCCCAAGTCTGTTGTTGCAGGCTTAGTTCCCGATTGCTGCGCCCAGGAGTGCTTAAACAGGGAGCTAACAGGCCTCCCAAGGAGCTTTCCCAATTTATTAGGGGGCTTACCTAATAAGAAAGGATGTCTAAGAAAGGATGTCTTTCCCACGTCCTGGCCGCAGCAGAAAGGAGAAAAGCACTAGCAAGATAAACTCACATTTTAACCGCTCAAGAGCAAAGCACTAAAGTTAGTTTTGCTTTTGCTGTAACTGGAACTCCCTCTGCTCCAGAGCTGCCTCTGCTGGTCACTAAGCGCCTTTGTTTTGTTTTAAATTTAAGTCAGTGTTTTTAATAAAACGCATTCAAACATCTATTTTTTAAAAAATAGCATCAAACTTTAAGGTGCGGCTTATAATCAGGAGCGGCCTATACTCGGAACAATACAGTATCTCGACAAAAAATCATATACAGTATTCCCCATGTACCAAGTCAAACAATCTAAAGAAGCCTGCCCCTCTTATATAAAATTGAAGGAGATATACTGAAACTAGTGGAAATGACTCCCAACAACTATTTGATTATCCCAGATTTTAATAAATGTTAAAAACAGAGAATGGATTATTTTGTACTGTTGCTTCATTATTGTTAACAGGCATGTCGTAGATTTTCAGATGATGCAACCTGCAAGGAATCTTGTCCACCTTTGCAAGTGTATAATTCTTTTGGCTATCAGTTAGAAGACAACCCACATGGAAAATATAGCTTTGGAGCCACTTGTGTAAAGAAGTGTCCACGTAAGTCTGCTTAAAGCATTTATTTATTTATTTATTTAGCAAAAATAGCTCGCCAGGGAAGATCAAGGAACAGTTTCTGCCTTCCATCAGGGATATTTCAAATTGGTTCGTGGCATTGTATCTCATGGAAAAATTCATGTCTCCAGTTGTGCATTATAGAACAGGAAGTCCCAAACAGTATGCTTGGGTGTACGAGTGTAGCACAAGAAAAAAATGAAATGTTGTTGTTGTTAATAAGAATATTTATATATCGCTTTTCAACAAAAAGTACAGGGTTATTCAAAAGGATGGTGCAAAAGTAAAGCTGATTTATTCTTAAATGAAGATAGAAAAACTGTCCAAGTTTCACATGCACATTACAATTGTTGGATGTGGGTGCCATTGGTGACACAGCAGATGTCAAGGCAGTAGTCCAGTTCTGTCCAGACGCATCCCAGCATACCCTTGGATGTAGATGCGTAGTTTCAGGTCATCCAGTTGTTGTGGCAGTGGGGGCAGATAGCAGCATCCTTGATGAATCCCCATAAAAATAAGTTGCAGAGCGTTAAATCTGGCGATCGTGGAGGCCATGGCTCCATTGGCAAATCCTCATTTCCGGCATGGCCAATCCAACATCCTGGTAGGGTATCATCTATATCCGAGGATATGCTTGGATGCATTTGTAATGTGCATGTGAACCTTGGACAGTTTTTTTGTCTTTTCATGTCATGATGATTGTGGTATGTCAGTTCTTTTAAGAGTAAATCAGCTTTACTTTTGCACCATCCTTTTTGAATAATCTGTAGTTTGCAACGTGGTTTACATAACTAAACTAATAAATAAATGGTTCCTGTCCCTAAAGGGTTCATAATCTAAAAAAGATGCAGAAGAGATACCAGTAACAGCCACTGGAAAAAGACACCATGCTGGGGTGAAGAAGAGGGACAGTTGCTCTCCCCCTGCTAAATATAAGACATGCCACTTTAAAAGGTGCCTCTTTGCCTAGTTAGCAGGGCTTTAACTTATAGAAGAGGTTGACCACCTTTTCTAATTGAGAACTTACTGCTGCTATTTTTATAGCTTTCCACTGTTAGTTGTGTATTTGAATAACATTTTTGTACATTGGCAATTTTTATTGAAAAGACAAGTTGTATCAATCAATCAAATACGTAAATTCCAGGACAATCCTCCTCTTTTTCAATACCTGTTGGTTTCCCCCCCCCTTCTTTTTCAGATAACTATGTGGTAACTGACCATGGCGCATGTGTCCGGACATGCAGTCCGGACTCAACTGAGGTGGAACAAAATGGCATTCGGAAATGTAAAAAATGTGATGGCCCGTGTCGCAAAGGTGTGGAAAACTAGAGAATCTCTGTTTGCATTGCAGTGTGTAGAGTCCTAACATTGACTGGCTTTTGCTAGTAATACAGTAATGTTATCCAGTTAGTAGCAATGAGTCTTTAGTTTAGTTTAGATTTAGTTAAACGAAATTTAGCAGTTTGTCAAAACTGCAAGATGCTATGCATTGGTGGAAGGCTAGCAATAATCATCGATGAATATTTCACATATTCAGATTTACTACCTATTTGTTATTAGTCTTTGCATCTGACTGTGAATGCATCTACCTATTCTTCCATCAGCACACTTTTCTTTTACTCCAGATTTTGCATATGTCCACTTATTTCACAATCCCTTATAAAGACATAGTCAAGTCAAGTAAGCCTTTATTGGCATCAACAAAATAAAGACATATAACAAAAACAATCTCAAATATTCAACATTTAAAATTTGTCTCCCAGCAATAAAATAACTCAATATCTACTCTGTGAGTTGATTGTTTTCTAAACCTTGAATTTCTCTTCACCTATTAAAAACTGAATACAAATACTTTGCAACTGTGCATGTTTGTTCTTGGTCTCCCCGGTCAAAAAAAAAACTTAGCCAGTCTAAGTTTGACCTTAGCTTGTTTATGGGGATCAAGGGCAGAAGTTGTTGGCATAAATCGTTATATAATCTGCAATTAAAGAACATATGCACAAGGGTCTCAACAGAGTTGCCATCACATGGACACACTCTTTCTCCCTCATCCTTGCCCAAGTACCTACTCCATAGTAAATTAGAAGGAAAAGAGTTAAACCTGGCAAGTGAGAATGCTCTTTGTTCCTGTGGATTTATTAGATGTTGCAAATAGTTATTATTTTGTGCCTGCGCCCAGGATAATTGAAAGTATAGGGGAGAGCATGTTTTCGAAGCAGCTGTATTTAACTCTTGCTTTTCTATGTCCCAGAGTCTTGTCCTGATTTTATATGGATGGATGCACGCACACACACACACACACACACGCGCGTGCGCACACACACACACGCACACACACACACACACGCCTGTATACGGATGTTAAGGGGAGTACACTCAACAGATCGCTTGACAGTCCCATTTGCTGTAACTTTTGATGGAACAATGTTAGGCTTGGGGAGGAGTAGGAATCCCACTCAGCCACATAGCAGACTCTTGTCCAATATTTTAAGAATCTTTCCCAGACCACTATCTCTAACTTGTGCTGTCCTGCTTTAAGGCAAAGAGCTGCATATGATGCACAGCGGGGGATTGCAAAAACGTTAAGCAGGAAGGAGGACTGTACTTGTTCTACCACCTGATTAAAGCCTGTCATCCAAATTGCTGCCCCATAGAGCAACTGGGCTGTGACCTTAATGTTAAAAATTCTGAGAGCAGAGGGTATATGGAAGTTTATTTATTTACAATATTTTTACCCCGCCTTTCTCCCCGAAGGGACCCAAGGCGGCTTACAACAGAAAATACAAAAAAACATAATCACTTTTTAAAAAACAATAAAAACAACATCTAAAAACGATAAAAGGGACCACAATTACAATTAAAAGCAAGAACATAAGAGCAGCAGCACCCCACTTGTACCAGCACGATGTTAAAAAGGCCAAAGACTCAGAAGGCTTCTCTAAACAAAAAAGTCTTCAGGCCTCGCCGGAAGGTCTCCAAGGAGGGATAAGTTCGTAAGTCAAAAGGGAGGGAATTCCATAAATTTGGTGCCACTACTGAGATGGCCCTATTTCTATCCGCCGCCCCTCGCACTTCCCTAGGCGACAGCACCCGCAAAAGGGCTTTCTCTGACCTAAGGGGATGAGCCGGACTGCATGGAAGTAGGCGGTCTCTCAGATAGCCTGACCCCGAGCCGTATAGGGCTTTAAAGGTCAAAAACAGCACCTTGAATTGGGCCCGGAAATGAATTGGCAGCCAGTGCAGCTGCCGGAGCAGCTGCCCGACAGAGTCGAACCTCCTATTTCCAGTGACTACACAGGCCACTGCATTCTACACTAAAGTTTTGGAACCATCTTCAAGGACAGCCCCACGTAAAGCGCATTACAATAATCTAGCCGCAATGTCACCGTGGCATGGATCACCATGGTCAGGTCTGCACGATCCAAGTACGGTCGCAGCTGGCGCAGCTGCCGAAGCTGGGCAAAGGCCCCCCGGGCCACAGCCGCCACCTGGGAATCCAAGAGCAGCTGCGGATTCAGAAGGACCCCCAAGCTGCGGACCTGCTCCTTCAGAGGAAGTGCAACCCCATCCAGAGCAAGACAATGCTCTAGCACCTGCATCGTGGATTTCCGGCCAGGAGAACCTCTGTTTTGTCCAGGTTTAATCTCAGCTTGCTAGCCCTCATCCAGGCCCCAACCGCCTCCAGGCAGCGCTCCAGCACCTCAACAGCCACCCTGGAATCAGGTGGAAAAGAGAGATAGAGCTGGGTGGCACCCAGCTCCAAATTCCTGGATAACCTCTCCCAGCGTTTTCATGTAGATGTTAAATAGCATGGGGGACAAGATGGAACCCTGCGGCACCCCACACCTCAAGGGCCAGGATGCCAAACAGGCGTCCCCCAGCACCACCATCTGGGACCTATCTGCCAAGTAGGAGCGGAACCACCGCAACACAGTGCTCCCAGCTCGGCCAAACGGCCCAGAAGCACACCAAGGTCGATAGTGTCGAAAGCTGCTGAGAGGTCCAGCAGAACCAACAGAGATGTACTCCCTGTGTCCAGGCCTTGGCGTAGGTCAGGGGTTCTCAACCTGTGGTACGCATGTACCCCCAGGGGTACATGGACCACAGGTTGGGGATACGCAAGACGCTACCCGTTATCAGTTGCTGTGATCAGCAGCTGTTGACGGGCAGCTGTAGCCATTTTTTCTGGGTTGCGCTTGTGCACTGCAACCCAGGGAAAATGGCTACAGCCCTCCCGATGTCCCCCGTAGCTTCCCCTACCTGGTTTACCAGCCACCACCATCTTGAATCTCGCAAAATCTCAAGAGATCCAAGACGGTGGCGCCAAAATCTCAAGAGGGCACATGAGGCAGTCTCATGCCTCATGTGCCCTCACGAGATTTGGGCACCACCATCTTGGATCTCGCAAGATCTCACGAGATTCAAGATGGCCCTGCCAGGAGATCAGGTAGGAGGAGCTATGGGGGAAATCAGGAGCCGTTTCTCCTTGGTTGTGGCGCAGGGGGGTCCTCCCACCCGTACCACAACCCAGGAAAAATACATTTTAGGGGGGTATATGGGGGTACTTGGGTGGGAATTGGGGGTACGTGGAGGTATGCGTCTGGGGGTACATGGGGAACCGGAAGCTCGCGTAGGGTGTACACGGGGCTCCAAAGGTTGAGAACCCCTGGTGTAGGTCATCCACCAAGGCGACCAAGGCTGTTTCTGTCCCAAAGCCCAGCCCAAAACTAGATTGAAAGGGATCTAGATAATCCGCTTTATCCAGAACCCTCTCGACATGAGATGCCACCACCCGCTCAATTACCTTGCCCAAAAACGGGAGGTTTGAGACTGGCCGGTAGTTGTCCAATACTGGAGTCAAGGGAGGGCTTCTTCAGAAGGGGTTGAACCAACGCCCACTTCAAAGCAAGCGGCAGCACCCCCTTCATCAAAGAAGAGTTAACCACTCTCCCTGTCCAATCGGCTAGCCCCTCCCGAGCAGATCTAATTAGCCAGGCAGGGCAAGGGTCAAAGCTGTACAAGCTGAAAGGAGTCCCACAAAACCGGATAAGCAGGTGCCAAGGGGACACCCTCAGACATTGTCATTGTGGCATCCAAGTCATGGCGAATCCGACCGATTTTATCTTCAAAGTGTTTAGCGAACACGTCACAGCAGATGACCATGTGTTCCTCCTGATCTATTGGAGGGGCCTGATGGAGTAGTAGGCCTCGCATCACACGGTACAGTTCCACTGGATGGTGCCCTGCAGACACAATGGTAGCAGAGAAGAAGGTTCTCTTCGCTGCTATCACTGCCACAGAATAGGCTCTGTAATGGGCTCTATTCCATGTCCAGTAAGATTCAGCACACATTTTCTGCCACCGTCGCTCAAGACGTCTACTACGTCGCTTCATCATTTGCAGCTCCTCAGTAAACCAAGGAGCCGCTCTGAGTCTGTGATGTGGCAGAGGTCACTCAGGAGACATCTCATCCACTGCCCTGGCCATCTCCCTATTCTAGAGGTCAACCAGGGCCTCAGATGAGTCACCCATCTTGGCAGTGGAAAAAAACCCCAGAGCCCTCAGGAAACCTTCTGGATCCATTAGCCTCCAGGGGCGGACCATAGAATGCGGTCCCTCATCTCTGCGGAGGAAGGAAGCTGCGACAAGCCTAAACCTTACTAGGAAACTATCTGTCCATGACAATGATCTTAATCTCCTCCACATCACCGCCCCCTTGTCCAGCAGTAAACACCAGGTCCAACACATGTCCTGCCTCATGTGTCGGGGCCAAGATCTTCTGGGACAGGCCCATTGTTGTCATGGTGGCCATGAAATCCTGAGCCGCACCAGCCCCGTGAGCCTTGGCATGAACACTGAAGTCCCCCAGCACTAGAAGGCAGGGGGCCTCCAATGCCACCTCCGAGATCAACCCCGTCAGCTCAGGCAGGGAGGCTGTTGGGCAACAAGGTGTGCAGTACACCAACAGAATCCCAATCCTGTCCGGCCCTCTCAACACAACATGCAGACATTCGAACCCAGTGAACTGCTGAACGGAGCACCTGGCAAGGGAGATGGATTCATGATAGACCATCGCAACTCTGCCCTTCCCTTCCCTGCAATCGTGGCTGCTGCACCACCCAGAAGCCTGGGGGACAAAACTGGGAGAGACCAACCCCTCCTGCCTCATTCAACCAGGTCACCATGATGCATACCAGGTCGGCATCCTCATCCAGGACTAAGTCCCGAATGATGTTGGTTTTATTATTTACCGACCTGGCATTCAAAAGCAGCACTTCAGATGCAGGGAATCACTGCCAAGACCACTAGACATCAGAGAGTTGGGGGAAGGACCAGAAGGAGAGACGATCTGTATGTGATGGACCCTCCTTCTCCTGGAACGGCTTGTCTGACCCCCCCCCCACCATATCTTTCGTGGCCTGTCACTCTCTTAATAGTGGCACTCCTCCCCCGAGCTCCCTCCTAACAAGAATCACATACTCACCCAGCAAGGCCCACCTTCTGAGACTGGCCTATTGGTTCAATCATCCAGCACATGTTCATACATCCCCTTCTGCATGAGGAATCACCTGCACCTGCCTGCTCTTTAAGTTCTTCATCAAAGGCCTTTCTCTGGGTGCCACTGGGTGCTTTCAGAGGGGTGATAAGACCTTTTGGGTGGTAGTGTCTCAGTTATGGGACAGACAGTTGGCACTATGCTTTTTGTTTTTATTTGGCACCTGAAAATTGGTAATCTTTTAACAGATATATTTGTAGTTGCATTAGCTGGCTTTCTTGTTTCCAAGTTTTACCTGATGTATTTAGTTTTATTCCTGTTCCTGCTTATAATGCTGGCAGTTTTTAAAAACACTAGTTTTAGTATGGTTTATTTTAATGTGGTGGTTTTAACTTTTGATGTTGTGTTGAAGCTTTTGTCTGAAAGACAGGATATGCATTTTCAGAGGCGTCGCTCCGGTAGGGACGGGGCTGTAAGTATCGCTGCGGTCATAGTCTCTTTACCGAGTGAGGAGGAGGCAGCCCCGCCCCCTCACTGTCTGAGCCAGTCCCCTACGGAGAAAGCAGCAGGCAGGGTCTCTTCCCTGCCGGTTTCTCCGTAGGGGACTGGCTCGGACAGTGAGGGGGCGGGGCTGCCTCCTCCTCGCTCGGTAAAGAGACTATGACCGCAGCGATACTTACAGCCCCGCCCCTACCGGAGCGACGCTTCTGTGCATTTTTAAAACAAAATGAATAACAGCGCAATCTGACTTAACTTTTGTGCCGGTTTAACCAGCGGCTTTTCCCTGGAAGGACAGGTACTGAGGCTGAAGCTTAAATATTTTGGCCACCTAATGCGAAGAGAGGACTCTCTGGAGAAGACTGATGCTGGGAAAGATTGAAGGCAAAAGGAGAAGGCAAAGGATGAGATGGTTAGACAGCATCACTGATGCAACGAACATGAAAATGAGCGAACTCAGGAAGATAGTGGAGGACAGGAAGGCCTGGCGGGATATGATTCATGGGATCACGAAGGGTCAGACACGACTTAACAACTGAACAACAACAGCAACCAGTGGCGCAGCAAGAATGGGAGGCCCCAGAACGGAAAAGGGATTCAAATCACCTCCTAAAGAGGAATTCAAAGGGGATTTGAATCCCTTTTCCATTCTGGGGCCTCCTGTTCTCACTGCGCCGCTGGTTAAACTGGCACAAAAGTTAAGTCGGATTGCGCTGTAAGGCACACATTTATTTCCCTGATCATCAATGCTTGGGCAAAGGGACACATAAAGGAATTGATGGGGAGAAGCAAGCAAACCACCTAGCCCCACTCTCCAAAATTATATATGACCACATTCCTTTGTTACAGATGCTGCTCATTCCCAGCCCTCTAGGACTGATAATTGTGGGAATCAGTTGCTGGTGCGTGCGTGTGTGCCTGTGCATGTGTGTAAAATTGATATACTTGCTGATGCCTGAAGACTCTGTTCTGCCCTAACACTACATTTTATTTCCTTTTTACCAGTGTGTAGCGGGATTGGAACTGGTGATCTTAAAGGTGTTCTTGCTGTCAATGCATCTAATATTGACTACTTTAAAAATTGCACCACAATCAGTGGAGATCTCGTATTTCTGCATGTATCAGTTAAAGGGTAAGTTGTGTGTCCAATGTCCAATGAGGCTAACATGGCTCTTCTATGAGATCAGTGACTGAACATTCTCATTTTGTTCCTCTAGCGATTCATATACAAAAACACCTCCTTTGGACCCAAAGAAGCTGGAAATCTTTAAAACTGTTAAAGAAATTACAGGTTAGTAATATCAAGTTGCTTGAAAGGCTTACAGCGCAATCCTACCCAGCTCCTCGACTCGTGCAATTGTGGTGGAGGGCAGAACGGGAGGCTTTGGAAGGGAAAGAGGATTTAAATCTCCTTTACATCCCCCTTTCAAGGGGATTTAAATCCCTTTTCCGTCCCAAAGCCTCCCGTTCTCCCTCCACCACTGCTGCACCAGTCGAGGAGCTGGGTAGGATTGCGCTGCTAGGCTTCTTCAGACGTAACAGGGAACCGTGGTTTCCCTGCTTACAAGAACAAACCCTGAAGAGTTGTGGGCCTCTTTCTCCCTTACCACCTCTGCTGTGAGGCCAGGAATCCTGGCTTGTTTAAAACAGCTTTCACAAATCCAAAAACTGTAATTTAACTCTCATTAATAAGAGATAATGTGGAATCATAGTTTGGTGTTGACATCACATTCTGGCTTGTTAACCAGCTAAATCACAATTCCTGGCTTTGCATGAGCCGGGGAGCCATAGTTCCATGATAAGTCAAGCAAATAAGGAGATTGGGAGGAAGGAGTGTGGAAGCTGCAGCTCTAGGCAAGCCTTCCTGAGAAAATGGTTTCCCATTACATCTGAACCAGTCCAGTGTGTCTCAACAGATTAGAAAAGAACTAGGGTTAAAGAAGAGTAGTATTTACTGCTTCTGTTAAGAAATAAACAGGTTTGCATACTGATAAATGAATAGAACTGATTACGCATATGTTGACTGACTGCAGCTTGTGTTTAGCATTTTAAGTTCATGTAAGTTGAAGCAGCAGTTGGTTCCAGCTATGTTTAACACCACAGAACTGCATGAGGCAAGTGTTGCATGCAGACTCCTGAATGCATGATGGCCCTTTACGCTTGGAGGGGAAAAAGTAGCAATGAACTGGACTGTGCTGCATTTATTCACATGTGGCTGCTCCCGACTCACCCCCCTCTTCTTTTCTGGGGACAGACAAATCAGCTGGTGTAGCCCAGTTCTCTAATCACTTTATGGTGGTTCAAATAAATGTGATGCTACAGCCTAGTTTGCTGATCATTTTCTCCCAGCAGTGACTGGGGCTGGGGAGGGGTGAAAGACCCCTAATAGTTTGAGAGTTCTCCCCTAGAACATAATATCTGAACATAATACCTCCGTGTCAGAGGTGGCAGCAGCCCCTAACTGCATTAGGTACAGCAGCAGTTGTTAAGGTCTCCTCTATTTCTTCCTCTCAATGTTCTATGCCTTGAAAAGGCCTTCACCCTTGTGAGAAATAGTGTGTCATATTTATTTATTCATGTATATTTATGCATGTATGCACTGAATCGGAGGTTTCCAAGAAGACCTGTTAAAAGGAAGCAAAAGCTTCAGTGGTGTCTTGAACTGCTCAGGTCTGTAAGACACCAACCTCCATAATGTTTAGCTGTCTTGGTGGCCAGCATGTAAACTGTTTATAATGCAGTGTTAAAAATAGCCCCATGCTCCCTGAAATGGCATTCCTCATTTTAATGTCCTCATAAAAATATGAGCAGGCATTCTTGCTTGACAAAAAATGCTTTATGATAATGCAGTTTGTCTTGTTTTAGGGTTTTTGTTGATCCAGGTTTGGCCTGAAAATGTCACTGATTTGAACGCATTTGAAAATCTGAAGATAATACGAGGCAGAACAAAACAAATGTAAGTACTGTATAGCCCATGTGCCAGAAACTCTAGGTGTGGGGGTGGGTGCATGTGTATCTAGATAAATAGCTGGGTTTGTTTAAAAAGGGTAGAGCATCTAGTTGATCACTTGTGATATACAACTAGGTTACAAGCTAACCTAAGATGGGTTTTACCAACATTGGTGACATCATTTTCTTCCACTGGTTTCCCATCCAGGTTGCTGATTGGATCAGTACCTGCTTAGCTTCAACAACTTTGAAGTATCAAGGGCTCCCTTCCAATTTACAGGCTTCTATTTTTTATGAGACAGAGGGACATGCCAGGGGGAGAGAGAGTAAGGAGGAAAGAGGCACTTTTCAGTGTAAGGCTTAACTATACTGTATTTTGTTCTCTTTAACTTGGTATTCATTAGGTCTGAATACCTAAACCACAAAGATTTGCTGCAAATCTTTTCCCACTTTCCCCTGCTGTCCTACCTATGTCAACGGGTCTTCACAGATCTGCTGGCATGCAAGGGAAAGCTCCAGCCTCCCTGCCAGCACACCAGTAGTGCGTGTATCCACATACTGCTGGAGAGCTCTTTGAAGACTGCAAGGTTTTCTTTGCAAGACACTTGTTCTGCCAGCGCATGGGCCCAATAGGATTGGGCTGTTAATGTTATCCCCTTTTCTTTCTCTCTGCCTCTGCCTCTCAGTGCACAAAATACACATTGCAAACATTCATCCACCACAAGCCAGGCACGTGCACACCTAATCAAATGTATTAGGGTTGATTGCTATTTCTTACTGCGTTTGCATTGAACCATTGGTGAAAGAGTATCTTTGGTGTACAGTATCTTTTTGATGTCTGCTTGTTTACAATATATCTTTAATCGGTTTGATTAGAAGTTCTCCTTCTCTCCCAGCTCCCCTCTATCTGCATTTGCACTAACTGCAACCAATTGCAGATTCCTTATCAGGGAACTGTTTCATTGTGCCTTAACTACTTCCCCTCAGAAGGATAGGACTGGCCCTTATGTATCCTACTCCAGGGAAACATTTATTAAATAATTCCCCCATGCAGCTCCCCTGGTAACACGTCAACATAAACTGCAAAACTTCCAAAACGTTTTGTCGTAACTAGGCTCCAGTTTTGGGCACCTGTAAGTATAGTGGTGAAATCTGTCTTTACTGTATTATGACTCTGTCATAATGTTTCTTTGTTCTCAGAGCTCTGCTTACATATTTTTAGATTTTTGCATTTTCTCATCGATTTACTGTAATTCCAAGTCTATTTCCATTCCCAGATAACTAAACTAATAGTAATCTTGGAAAACTCTTTCTTTGTATATTTTCTTACCTCTTCAGCATTCTTATTTCATTTTAGGGGCCAATATGCTCTTGCTATCACGAGCCTGAACATATCATTTCTGGGATTGCGCTCTCTCAAGGAAGTAAGTGATGGAGATGTAGTCATTGTGAAAAACCAACTCCTCTGCTATTCTAACGCAGTTGATTGGAAGAAACTTTTTGTGACAGAAAACCAGAAAATAAGAATTTCCCAGAACAGAAATGAAACTGAATGTGGTAAGTAGATAGGATCCCATTATTAAATTTGGAGATACCTACACATTTTGGAAAACTTACTTCATGTTGCCAATATTATTATGCCAATAAAGGTTCCTTACTAAAAAAATCTGTTTTCTACATTTATCTGTATATCCTCATGAGACTTGGTTTTACCAATAAATAATCATAATCCGGCTGAGCTCTATCATTTGGATATTTTTTTCACATTTTTTTATACCGCCCTTCCTCCAAGGAGCTCAGAGTGGTGTACATATTTCCTCCCCTCCTTTTTGTCCTCACAACAACCTTGTGAGGTAGGTGGGGCTGAGAGATAGTGACTGGCCCAAGGTCACCCAGGAAGCTTTGTGGCTGAGCGGGGATTTGAACCTGGATCTTCCAGGTCTAAGTCCGACTCCCAAACCACTACACCATCCTGGTGTATCAGGCACAACTGGATCATATGGGCAATGTTCTCATGTTTGTACTTCCCTGCTCTGTAAGAACTTCAGAGGTCCTGCTTTAAGGCTGATCTACACCCACTCCTTTGTGCTTGTGTTGCGAGGCGTGCGAGTGTAGGGGACAGGACGTCCTGTCCGAAACGCTGCCCTGGGCTCCACCAGTTTCTTCTACGCACTTGTCCCTCCTGATTGTCCCACCTTGTAATAAAGCTCAACGCTGATTGGCTGAAACACGTGCACTCCGATTGGCTGAAAAAACCCTCTCATCCCATTGGTCAAACAATTTGCTCCGCGTCCTGCCCTCTCTAAATCATGAGCATGGTCCGCAGCTGATTGCAACGGAACTCAGAAGAGTGCAGCTCTCCCGCGTTCCATGGCGATCGGTTAAAAAAGAAGTCACACCACTCCGCACACGCCGCATGCGCCCAGGACGCGCCGGGAGAGGTGCGGTGTAGATCAGCCTTTAGTTGATCTCCACAATCAGAGGTTAGGCAGTCACGAGAAAAACCTGAGAGTGTTTTCCTGTTAAAGCACCCCAGTTGTGGAATACTTTCCCCAAAGTGCTGAGCTTATTAATTTTTAGGCACTAAGTCAAGACAGTTTATTCTCTTGAGATTTTAATGTTGTTTTTTCCCCTGCTATTTACTCTTACTTTCGTTTTGTTAATGGGAATTTTATTGTGAACAACCTTTTTTCTTTGTCTGTTTTGATGTCTTATGTTTTTCTTGCTGTGCAATCCTGTGCAACTTTGTGCCTGCGGAGCACGTACTCCACAGGCGCCGGGTGTCGAAAACATGCCATAAAGCACTTTACGGCACACGGAGAGTAAGGGCCGCCAACGCATAGGCCGGCAGCCCTCTCTCCACTGCCCTCCAGACCTGGCACGGCACCCACCGGTGCAGGTAAGTCCTGCACCGGTAGGGGCAGGGGGAGGGCAGACTGAGCAGTGAGGGAGGGGAGCCATTGGGTGAACTGGGCTGGGAGGGAGCAGAAATATCAGCGGTGCGCTCTGCCGATATCCTGAGCCCATTTCCGGCCTAAGCTGCCCTTACCCCGCCACCCCTGATGTACACTGGCTCCAGAGCCGATGTACATCTGAGGAGGTCCATTTGGGCCGGGCAGCCCTGCACCCGGGGAAGGGGATGAGGTGTTCCTGAGCCGCACCGATGTGGCCTGGGAAGGGCGTTGGGTACTGCAGCTGGCCCTTTAGGCCAGCTGCGTATCTTTACGCAGGATCAGACTACCCACTGTCTTTGGAAGTTTTAAAATGGAAAGATGGGCTATAAATATTTTAAAACATTCAACCTCTCAAGTGTCAGAAGTACAGTCAGAGTCATACTCAGATTCAGGTGTTTTTAATGGCCCTCACAAACTTATTAAAATTAAATAAAATGTAGATGACCTTTGACCTCATGCTGCCTGACCTTTCCTTCTAGATGTTCCTGAGACAACCATGTACAGTCTCATTAAACTTTTTTATATCATATATTCACAGTTTTATGATTTTTATGTATTAATCTCATATTTTATGTCTTGCTTTTATTGTAAGCCGCTTTGGGTCCCCCTATGGGGTAAAAATGGGGTATAAATTTAATGAATAAATATGGAAGTAAGGCTGGGCCTGAACACAGTGGGTCAGAGCATGCTAAAGAAATTTGACTGGATGACATTGAAGCAATGTACTCTACAATTTTCAAAACATAAAATTCTACCCTTTATTCATTAAGTCCTTAAGACATTACATATATTTTATTATCAATATTAGTCAATTTTCATATCACTTCTATTAAGTGTTACGATCTAAAATATTTTACTGGGACAAAACATAGAAAATACAAAAATGTAACAAGAACCAAAAACAAAATTCCTTGTCGCCCAGTGCATGAATTTAGAATTTACTAGGCGACAAACTTTCTCAACTGGGCGACAGTATTGTTGCCCAGTTCATATGATAAAGTATGCTCTGCAGTGGGTGTACTTCAACCTTCTCAGAGACCCTTTGTATTGCCAATTACTCCCACCCAATAGGGTTTTCTTCTGCACAGCAGCAGAATGAATAGGTTATGATGCATCTGCTTGGCCCAGCCTGGTGTCTGTTCTGCTCCATGAGCAAGAAGTACCATGTCCTGAGCCAAGTAGAAAGCCATGTGGACCTCAGCACGGAAAAGTTTCTGAAGGCTGATTTTGGAGTGTGCTTTGGAGACCAGCTTCAGCTAATGTGTTATAACGATCAAACATGACATGAAACACATTGCTGCACCTTTTTTTCCCCCTTCACTAAAATAGCTGTCTCAGTGGTGGTGGGGAACTGATCAGAATTGGGACCACTGCACACAGGGAGAGCATTTAACTCTTTCCCCTTGTGCAGAGGTCCTGACAAAAATGCCTTCACCCCCTGAAGCTGCTGCAAGCCCTAGAAGGGAAGCTCCTATTGGCACCAGTGGACGCCTCTCTCCCGGGGTTTATAGCAACTGCAATGTGACCATTTTTGTCAGGACTTCTGTGCAAGAGGAAAGGGTTAAATGCCCCCTTCCTGTGCACTGTGGTCCCAGTTACAATCAGTTTCCCTCCCCCGACCATAGCTGCTATTTTATTTAAGACAAAAAGCACTAATGGTGTGTTTAGCATTGCATCTAGTTTTTTCCCCCCAATGAAGGCATTGTGAATAGCTACTAGACTAGTGACTTCCTGAATTTTAGCAATTTATGTAACTGAATATCAGTGAGGGTTTACTGCACTCTAATTATTTTCACTCCATCTTCTGACTTTTTTTTAATATAGTCTTTTGTCTCTTCTAGTTGCTTCAGGTCATATTTGTCACCCACTCTGCTCAGATGTCGGCTGCTGGGGCCCAGGACCTTTCCAGTGCTTTTCTTGCCGTCACTTTATTCGCAGTGGCGAATGTGTCAAAGAGTGCAACATTTTGCAAGGGTAAGACAGATATGCTTGTACTTGCATATACTCTGTTTAAATTTTATACAAGAATCTCAGTCCTAGAGATGAGTCTTTGTTGCAAATATAATTGCCACTTATCACAGAGATAAATATTTCATTAAGTCTTGTAAAAATCTCTTCAGCTAGAGTGGAAATGCCTCCAAAATGAAACTTACAGCGCAATCCTGCACAAAAAATATGCTGTCAGAGCAAGGGCTCTGCCGGCATCGGGTGTCATAAACGTAAGGCATGTTTTCGACACCTGGTGAGTAAGCGGCACCAGCGGAGAGACCGGTGCAGCTCACTCCGCCCAGGGCCGGAGCCAGTGCTGGTGGACATAGGTAAGTCCTGCGTCAGTTGAGGAAGGGGCAGGGGGAGGGTCTGGACTGAGCTGCTCGAGGGGGCAAGGATATTGGCGGCGTGCTCCACCAATATCCTAAGCCCTGTCCCTGGCCGGCCTTACACCAGCTCCTCGAATTTGCACCAGCCATTTTGCTGGCACACATTCAGGTAGGCCCATAGAGGCCACTGGGGCTCTCCCCAGGGGAAAGGGACAAATGTCCCTTTCTCCCAAGGTGTGCCTGAGCTCTGTCAGCGCTGGCCCAATCCAGACTAGAATCTGGCACAGCATGCTTTTGCATGCTGCGGCAGCCCTAGTTAGGATTGGGCTGCTTGACACTATAAAACTGTTAGTGAAGTCAAGAGTGCCCCCTGGTTATGTCGTCTCCGTGTTTTTGCAAATCTGTAAAACAAGTCAACTACATTCTACAAAATGTCTGGTATCCAAAGAGCTATTTATTTTCTTAAAATACTTATGTCCTGCCTTTCCCTGCAACAGGAGGCAATCAGTGTGGTTTACAATAAACTTTAAAAGCATAAAAACCAATAAAGCAGTAATCACAGGATTATCAAACACAGGATTAATAAGAAGAATGCATTAAACAATAAAAATAAAAACAATCTGACAGCATAAAAACAACAGACAACAGCAAGAACCTGAGTGCCAAAGTAAAATAAGCTTTTAGCTGCCTCTAGAATACAAGCAAAGATGGACCCTCCAGCCATTTAGACACACATACACTTTGAAAGTCCCCTCAGTTTCGAAGCAACTTGCATGCTGCTGTTGAAGAAACACAAAGACCCTTTTAGGGTGTATGGGGCTAGTTATGCAATTCTTTCGATTGTTACCAATAATTATGATCCTGAACAAGAAAGCACTTCTATCTGTCATGTCAAGTATTTGATGTAAATTCCTCAACATATTCACCATAGGAAAAAAAAATCCTTGATATCCCTTCTGCTGTGTCATTTCAAAGTTGTATGGCTATTATCAAGACTGGAGGACAGTGTGTATACTTTAAACACACACACACACACACACACACACACACACACACACACACACAGAGGCATTTGAACACATGTACATTATCCATCAGCAGATGTTACCTTTAAAAAAACAACTACTAAATTTCCTCCAGGTGATATTTTGACCTACATGGTACGGTAAATATTCATCTTTTCTCGCATCAAATTATGAAGTTCTTAATTAGTGATACATTTCTTGACATATAGTGGCTAAGCAATCTGTTTCCAATTCTATATTTAATTATGCACTGTATGCTTCAGAGAAGGCAAGAATCTAATTATCAGCTGATTTCTGTTTAACCTATATAATGCTCAATTTTTTTTAAAAAAGAAGCATGATTATTGAATCAAGTGCAGTTTTTCCCCAAAGAGTTGGTTCACATGTGGTCCCTAACACAGAGAATTTAAATGTGGAAGGTGGGAGAAGTCCTTGGGCTCAAACCCCCCCCCCCATATTATTATTATTAGTGTTAGCATTAGTATTAATATACCACTTTTCAACAAAAAAAAAGTTCACAAAGCGATTTACAGAGAAAATCAAATAATTAAATGGGTCCCAGAAGTGACGCAATGAGCTCTCGCACCGGTGACGCAAATCCTAGTGCCCAGAAGGGCTCAAAATCTAAAAAGATGCAGAAGGAACATCAGCAAACAGCCACTAGAAAAGACACTGTGCTGGAGTGAGGAGGGACAGTTAATCTCCCACTGCTAAATAGAAGAGGAGCACCACTTGGAAAAAATGCCTCTTTGCCCAGTTAGCAGGGTATATGCCCCATATGTAAAATCTTTAATGTGAAATGGATCACATGCTTATACAGTAACATTTTTACATGACCAGTCCCCGCTCACATGATCCATACAGCAGAAGCAGGATCAGTTTGCATAAGTATTTAATACTGTATGTGTAAGCCTGAAACATTTTACACATTGTAGGGGAGGGCATATGAGGATGAGACTCACTTCCACACCCTACTGCATGTACAACAGATGTGGACAATGTATGACCCACTTAAGGCAGCGGTCCCCAAACTGGGAGGCGTGACTCCCAGGGGAGCCGCGGAAACGAGCCAAGGGAGCCGTAAAGTGCCATGGAATTCTTTCAGAAAACAGTGCAATGCCAATTAGCAGGCATCAACAGAATGTAAAGGGGAGCCACGGCCAATGGTCAAGGGAGCCACAGGTCAAAAAAGTTTGGGAAACACTGCACTTAAGGGGTAGACCCACCAAGGTTTAGCTTCAAGTTGCAGCCTGCCTCTGAAAGACAGGAACAAATATTATGGAGACCTTATATAGGTAGCTGTGCCTCCTTTGTACCTCCTCCCAACTGTGTGCCAACAACTGTCTTTTCCACTATTGATCCTCTGTCTTTGGGCTAGGGCTTTCATAGCCATGTCTCAGTCTAACAGTGTGATATGGGTAGTGTTGCCTGCCTGTTAATGAACTTGAGTAATACACTTTCCCCACTTTTTGTCTTTGAAGGCTCTTGGTCTGGTTTGTTGGGGTGTGTGACAAAGTACCCAGGGTTGTTAGGGTGATTGAGTGGCCTAACAACACAAGTGGCAGAAGAGATGTCTTGCATATTCCTTTGTTGTGTAATAGTCTGTTTCAAAGAGTCAAACTAAAATGCTACAATTACATATTAGAGAGTTCAGACGAGTGTTGGTTACTACTCAAGTTCCCTTTTCTATCCATTTCAGGGAACCACGGGAGTTTGAAAGATATTCTGAGTGTCTTCAATGCCATCCAGAATGCCTAGTGCAAAATTCAACTGAAAGCAATCCAACTTGCTTTGGACCTGTAAGTGATTTTTCAATCGTATGCCCAACAGTGCTTTAATGCAGTGATCTTCAACCTTTACCCGAAAGTAAAGGTCACTGTAAGTTTGTGCAATTTGGTAGGACGGCGACACACACACACACACACACACACACACACACACACACACACACACACACACACACACACACACACACACACACACACACGGAGGACCGGCAAGACCCCCCCAGGTAGGGCTAAAAATCCACTTTTTTTCCCCAGCGGCACAATCCCGGCAGTGCCGTCGCTGCCATCCTGACCTTGCCACCAAGTCCCCTTAAGGAGAAACACACTGTCTTCTCCAGAACTTGGGATCGCAACCCCAAGGTTGAAGATCACTGCTTTAATGTACAGGTATCCCAGTTAAGAAGTCCATTGTGCTTAAATATACATATAGCAGCAAACAGAGGTACAAGTGACACAGTTGTAGGGTTGTCACAGACCTCAAAGGGATTGTCAGTGGCTAAGGTCTACTCCTAGAAGAGGGCCCAGGAGATCCCCCTTTTTTTTAGCCTGGGAGATGCACATAAGTCCCTTGCATGCATGGGCTCCCCTGTTGATTTTAATGGAAGTACCCAGTCCAATACTGTATGTCCAGAGCAAGTCCCTTCACTGAAATAAAAGGGAAACATTTTTGTAGAGGCTGGATCTTCATTTTTGTGTTGGAGCTCCCATACACATAAGCAGGTGCTTGCTGTTGGTGAGTATGTGTAGACGTTTTGTATGAGGGACAATGACTATGATAATCATGGGTGATTATTTTGATCATGTCATCCTAAAACCATTGCAAAAATGAAAAATAATGTATATTTTGGATGAACGAAGTTAGTTTTTCTTGGCATCAAAGTAGTCAACGTTCACTCCAAAAGGGTATATGTGAAAAGAAGCAAATCTAGTTTTTCATGATAACCCTCATGTGCAAAAAAAAAAACCTTGAAGGACATGACACTTGAATGCACTAAGGATGTACTGAACAGGGAGAATGTCATGCATGTTCAAAATCTGCCATGTTTCATTGTCTGTAACAGTGTAGAAACCAGGATGGTGTAGTGGTTCTGGAGTTGGAAGATCCAGGTTCAAATCCCCACTCAGCCATGAAATGTCCTGGGTGTCCTAGGTCATTATCACTCAGCCTCACCTACCTCACAGGGTTGTTGTGAGGGCAAAAGGAGGGAAGGAACTATGTTCACCACCCTGAACTCCTTAGGAGGGGTGGTATAAAAATGTGAAAAATAAAAAAATATCAGGGTTGCAATTCTGCACATGGGTTGTTTAACTTCCAGTGGCTTCAGCTGGATTTAAGCCGCCTAACCTAACTGGCACAATAGGAACATGGGAATTATATGTACATGGGAAGATTATAACTATAGGTATTGTTATATGTATAAGAAAATGATGTCAGAATGTTATTTATGTTACTGTTATGGATTGTCATGAAAATAAAATTAAGTAAAAAAAAAAAAGAACCACCACCAAGGGGCCACACTGAATGGCTCAGAACCACAATGAGGGATTGGAGGACTTGACCACTTAGCCCCCACTGCAGTTTCTAGCCTTACATGCTGCCCCAGCCCCTCCTCCTATGCTATCTGTATTTTTAAAAACGCTTCTATTGAAAGCCAATGTAAATTGTTTGTTCCTAATTATAAATAGCAGGCACATGATCAGGTTCGAATCCACAGTGGAGACTAAGTGCTATGCAGCACAATCCTGTGTAACCTTGCACCAGTGTAACAGTAGATGCACTGGTGTTAGTGCACTTATGCCAGTGTAAGTACACTTACACCGGTGCATCTGCTGTTACACCGGTGCAAGGTTACACAGGATTGTGCTGTAAGTCCCATAACTCCCTGCTGCCATCAGTCGAGGGTGTAACTGATGTAACAGTTGTGGGTGTAACTCGGGGAGGCCTGCACGACCCTCTTCAGGCCTCTACAATCTTCAGTTCTGCGAAAAACTGCTATTTTCGGGCATGTCTGGTTTTCGCGAAAACCGAAAATGGCCGAAAACCGCTGTTTTTCGCTGAACTGAAGATCGGGGAGGCTTGCAGAGGGTCATGCAGGCCTCACCGAAGCCCCCACAAGCCCCAGTAAGTAAGGAGGTGGTGTTTTGGGGTGCAATTTGCACACCTTCGATTCTAAGACGCGCCCCCTTTTTTGAATTGCTAAATTTGGAAAAAATGTGTCTTAGAATAGAAGAAATACAGTATGTCCTTCCCTTATTGCATGTATTTAGCTCATGGAAAATTACTCTCAAACAGTGGTGTTACTGGGGAGGTGCGAGGGGTGTGGACTGCACCGGGTAACACCCTCGGGGGGGGTTGATACCACCAGTGGCCAAAATTGTGGAAACCTTTTTGAAAAATTTGTATTTATGAATAATACCCTAAAGGTATCTATCATTGGAAAGGTAATTTAATGCGGAATGTAATTAAATAAATTGTGTTGAATTATCTGTATTCTATCAAAAGCTATGGCCAAATAATCAGAAAAAGAAAACACGACTACCTTAAGTAAGAAAAAGTGGGTTTCCTTAACTCAAAACTGACCAATGAGACTGTTTGTTCCGAGAGCCAATGATGTGTTGTTATGGCACTGCACGGAACCAATAAGAAGTTAGTATGAGTCAGCTCTCATTTCTATGGATCAGAGCTAATACTAAAACTCTTGTTCAATTGTGTGAGTGTCATCAATTTGGCCACTGCGTTTTTGTTGGTTATTGATTTGTTGGGTGACCTGGACTGTTATACAGTATATTAAAATAAAGAAAGTTAATGGGGGTGACACCATGAATTTCACTAGTGACACCACTGGGGTGACGGGATGAGCTCTTGCACCAAGTGACGCAAACCCTAGCGGCGCCTCTCTTCTCAAACAATGTCTTGCTTCTAATCCAGGGTCCAGGCAACTGCACAAAGTGTGCCCATTTTATAGATGGTCCTCATTGTGTTAAAACTTGCCCTGCTGGCATTGCGGGAGAAAACGATACCTTGATCTGGAAATACGTGGATGAAAATGCAGTGTGTCAACTGTGTCATCCAAACTGCACCCGTGGGTGAGTTGAAATACCTGTTTTTTTAACAAATTGAAGTGATGTACTTAATGTTCGTTTGGTTTCACTGTGTAGATAAAAATTAAGAAAAACATAATTAGCTCATAAACATGAAAACAAAGAGCAATCAACACATAAGCACTGCGGTATGAAAAATGTTCTGGTACTTTTGACGAAATAAGTTTTTTTTCCTAGTGCACCAAATAGATTTCGCATATGCAAAAAAACCCAAAAACACCACAGATTATGAAAAGAGAATAGCAATCAGGAGCAGAACCATTTAAGTCATTGTACAGAAAACTATGAATGATTATGTCCTCCTGAAATCCTGTTGGTTTTTACTGATTTTAATAGTAGTTGTTTATGGTATGCTACCATTTTCGTTTTCTTCTACAGAGCAAATATCTGGGGGCAAGATTTTAATCAGGCAAATGGTGCAAGTAGAAAGGGTACGTTTCCCTGGTGCTGTGATCCAGTTTCATAGCACCCTATGGCTGCTATTAACATTTTTAAAAGCAAGGGGGAATCCACATCAGATCTATAGCCTTAGTTATTTGTAGGTAGGCACAAACTGGACCCCCCCCCCACCTTTGAGAACCTCTTGGGTTAGAACTACAGTGACACCTGGTGGACAGTTAATTTATTTCAGAGATCCATCATAGAACCACAGGAAGGTTGTCCAAGCAAGCCTTTAAAAAAGAGAGTCATTGGAATTGCACAGTCATATAAGGGATATCCATTCTCTTTCAGGCGTCATGAATATGACAAACTTATATTAGTGTGATACCAGGGCCTATTGTGGTATGTCCTAAGGTTTGGTAAGAGGTACTGATAATTCTCAGAAAATATAGTCCTTCCTGTTTCTCAAAAGGTTCCCTCGGGAGAGGCCATCATGCTTACACTGGTATAGATACGTCATTATATAATTGTGATGATTTGAAATACAAGGTGGTACTATAAAATGGGACATCTAGCACCACAGTAACAGAAGGAACGTGCATGTTGATGCCTTGGCACTTTGAGGCTGCATTGTGTATGAATGGTGCAAATGTGTTCTCTGTCCTCTGCTGCATTGGCAAAGTAAAACAGCAGGCAAGAATGGCCTTCTCCTCCCCTGGTTCTTTTCCTGGCATCTTATGGGGCTTCTGGTCAACTCAGTGGCAGGATCATCTAAAAGTAAGGATAGGAGAATAAGTAGATCTGTACTATCAGGTTACACATAGAGGGGGAAAATGGCAACAAATTACTCTTGTCTCATGCTGAAGAATTAGCTAAACTAAGAGCCTTTACTCCATGGTGGTTTCTCTGCACAGTTGTTACTCATTTGTTGCATGTGTTGCGATACAAACCTGCGCTTCTGAAAGTGCATACATTAAGTAGTGTTGAGGCAGAATAAATTGGACCTCTTAACACTGAAATGTTGGCAACTAGTTTTCAAGAATGAAAAAAACATTCCAGTTACTAATTTTATAATTATTATTAGGAATAGGGCTAGACCATCCATGAGGTCAGCTAATGTGGGTTGCATTGGCGGCAGATTGCAAGGGGTGAAAAATGTTCTAGTACTTTTTGAGGGGTGGCAGATTCAACATGGCTTTCACCCTGAGTCTATTGCTGCTGCTACCACCACCTCTCTCCAACCTGCCACAAATACAAGCCGCAATGATCTGCCTTCTGCTTGCTTGAGTGAGAAGCAGATAACTTCCCTCCTTACCATGCTCCTTATGTGCTATCCCTATAAATAAAACAGGAAGTCCTGCACTTCTGGGCTAGAGGACAGTGCACAAAGAGCACGATAAGGATTGGAGGGGGGGTAGCACAGAGGCAGCAAGCCCAAGATGGCATGAGGTAGTGTTCATGGTCGCGCCATTCCTGATTAAGCACCTAAAGGAAGACAAAGCGCTGCTGTACAATATAAAACATAATTAACAAGAAAACCCTGTCTGCAAGCTTACAATCTGTAATTGCCTGAAGTGTAAAAGAACCTTTCAAAGGATCAAAGTAATTATAAGAGAAGACTGTTGTTTCCTAATCTTTGGCACAGCTGTTTTTACTCCCCTTTCATGCTAGGTTCCTCTGCCTATATTTTATATGACTCTCATTTACAAGCGTTGCTGTACCCTTCAGCAGCATTTTATCCAAATTAAGGATGGGCACCCCCTTCCAAAATGAAGTTGTACTCCGTTATCATCTTTCCCTTCACATGTTGTTTGTAGATTATTCTGTTTTATCACTTTCAGTGTCTTTTAAGTACAGGAAGTTACTTTTCAGACCTGGGATAGCTCCTATGAGTCACCCCTTTGTCTGCAGATAAGGATTACATGGATGAGTCCTACAAGAAGCTTCCCCCAGTTTGAATTGCAATTATTTGGAGGGCTGATGGGGAGTCAGTCACATATTATTACTCCTTTTCAGAAGCTGTGTATGTCTGTGTGCTCATGAGAATGAATATAGTACAAAAGAATCGTGTCTGTAAGGTAGCTTGTGTGTTTGAGATTTCCTACCCCACCTTTTGATCCAGAAAGATTCCAAAGACGTTTTACATAAAGTAATAAAAGTTGATTAAACCAGGGCTGCTTTTCTTCCCTCTGACTCAAGCATGGCTGTGGGGTAGCATCTACCTACCCACCCTTTCTGTTCCCGTGGCCTTCTTATCCTATTCCTCTCCTCTGGCTGCTGGCAATATTCTTGCTGGCAATATAAGTTACGGTACCTTCCAGAATCTTGGAGGTGATATACAGGTAATCTACTTGGAAGATATACATACAGCTTTATATCTCAGTAAGAATTGAAATTGTGTAAAGTTATGTGATATGGCTTGTTTGTTTGTTTTTTAATGATCAAGGAATGCTTCAAACTGATTTGATTACATTGGGAAATAGTGTAGTACAGTGGCGATTTGATTGAGCTGTGAACCAGAAAGTCTGTGGTTAAATTCTCTCTTCTGCTATGAACTCTTTTTAGGTTTGCTCAAACTACTGTCTCCATTTCAGCCCTCCTTTGTAATATGGAGGTAGTAACACAGTATTGACTTTCCTTAGAGTTGTAAGGATGAGATAATGTATGTGAACTGCTCTAACTACTCAAAGCTCTGTATTAATGCAAGATATTTTTTATTGAATCTGGTTAGATAAGAATAATTGAAATTCTAGAAGATGAGAAGTCCTAAAGAACCTAAAGAAGTCCATATAGCTTTAATCAAAGGGTTTTTTTTCCCCTTGGAATAAATGTGTTCTCTACTTTCTGAGTTCTTTTAAACATTATGCCTGGAAAGAAGCTTGTAACCTCCACTTCTGGGAAAGAGAATTACTTTTGTCAACTAGAAGACGCACATACGCACGCGCATGTGTGCTCGTCAGGCAAAGAAGGCTCACCTTTTCTTTTTTTGGAAAGCCCATGGCTTCCCATTCCATTTATGATTGTCCTGTTACATTTTAAGTGTCCTATGAAAGGCCATAAATCTTGGAAACCTTGCTGTGATGGATAAAATTGGAAATGGTGAGCTGAGGAAAAACCTTGTTAAAATTGTGATGGGAAATTGGCCCTACCAGCTGCGTCTATACCAAGTGAATTAATATTTATGTATGTGCAGATGAAAACTTGTATTCTTGATAGCAAATGAACTGAATAGTTTCAAGGATTTGTATGCTGGCCCTCATTTTCTCAGTAAATGGAGAGTAAAGAGATGTATTTCAAAGTTTGACAGTGACTAGGCTCAAACTTAATGCGTCCACATTTCCTAGGTTAGTTTCTGAAGGAGCACTGGAGAAAAAAATCCAGAATGTTAATGGTGATATTTTTGATTCTTTGGAACATGAGAGCAGCTTCTGCTGAGTTTTATCATAAAACTCCATGTGAGACACACGTACTAAAAGTGTAGTGGTTTGGGAGTCGGACTTAGACCTGGAAGATCAAGGTTCAAATCCAAGCTCAGCTATGAAGCTTCCTGGGTGACCTTGGGCCAGTCACTATCTCTCAGCCCCACCTACCTCACAGGGTTGTTGTGAGGACAAAAGGAGGGGAGGAAATATGTACACCGCTCTGAGCTCCTTGCAGGAAAGGCGGTATAAAAATGTGAAAAATAAAAAGATAAATAAACTAATTTATATAAACTGCTTCTAAATCGCAGACATGCCTCCACCTCCATAGTTGTTAAATGTTTAAAACTGGACTACTGCAGGTGGGAAACTCCCATGTTCTAATATAAAAGGTCCCTGCGTGTAGAAAAGTAACCTGTCAAGGAGAATGCTATGTTAGACCATACCAAATCTCTGATAGCTTTGTTTTCTAATGTTTTGGCATGCTGCCATTTTTTGGTTTTGGTTGTAATATACTGCCATTTTTTAATGTGTAAATGCAACTGTAAAAGTAACAGAACTTCATGAGGTCAGTGAACCTAATTGGAGAATATTATCAAACAGTGTTCAGCAATGAATGCTGTTACTGAATCTAAGCCCTAAGTCACAGGTCAAGTCATGGAGGTTAATGTTTTTTTCTTTAATCGCAGCAGTGTGCCATTGTATATGGGCGGGCAGCTGTGCTGAGTAGCCTGAGATCTGCTACTGAGAGATTCCCCTGACTATTATTTCTATCCCTGGACATTTTCAACCATTTACCTTTCTGTAACAACGAATGTTAACTTTTAACATTTTGTCCACTGACGGCAAGATCGCCAGTTTCTTTCATGGGGGGAAAGCAAACAGTTGTCTCTTTGTGAGGGTTGCTTTGTGCGGTCAGGATGAACAGCCTTTTGAAGTTAGTGAATAAGTATCTTTATAAAAGATTGAATTTGTACTTGAGAGGAAAACATTGAGAGTTCTGTGCTTTACTTGAATAATGGGTTTGAATAATGTTCTGGCAGACTCTTCCCTGTGAGCTTCGAGACACTCAAGTCTGAAGCTGTTCCTTCAGTAGAACGTACAGAATACCCTGACCTCTGGATAAAGCATCTGTTCAAGGCTCTTGATAGTTTCTCGAGTCTTTTATTTCCTTAGCAAGCACGTTGTCTTAATGTCTTAATGTGTGGTATTCAGAATGGCATAAAATTAAGACTGCGACTATAATCTGTTAAATCTGGTGTTGCTTGTTTTTTTTCCCCTTCCTTACAGATGCAAAGGACCAGGGCTTGAAGGCTGTCCTAATGGGTAATTATTTCTAATTAGTTTTATATTTATGATTAGCATAATGTAGCACATGTCTGTGAATAGACAGGCAGTTATAATAAAATATATGTGTATGTGCATAATTTAATACACCTATATGAACTGTATAATTTAATACACCTATTCTCCGTTGTTGTTTTTGGCAAATGTTACAGGGATTCATACTAAGACAAAATAGAATTCTGTTTAGGTGATGTTTGGCCCAGTACCCCCCAATACCAAATGTGGTAGCAAACATGTCTCCCTCTTCCTCCCCCCTCACTCTCTCTCTCTCTCTCTCTCTCTCACACACACACGCATACACACACACACACACAATAAAGTTATGTTCACAGAACTAGTATGTCAGGGAGAGGCTAAGCTAGGCTCCTTTTCCTTGACTACTAGTTTTATGTGTGCTTCAGTTGAGGAGGCAATATAATGGAGCATTTATATTTGTCCCCTTGCCCTGAGGTAAGCCCCAGCAGCCGCTATGGGGCAACTCAGACCTGTGCCAGCTCAATCAGTGGCACAAGTCCGCGTTGCTCCATGTAGGCGGATCAGGCCCAGGAAGGGGCTTGGGATTCAGCGTACGTGAGCACCCCAAAAGGTACAAGTGATTTCAGCTCGTTTTGGTCCGGTGAGCAGACAACCAGCCTGAGGCTGCAAGTAGCAAAATAGGAAAAAGTTTCGCAAGAGCGGAGGCACCAAAAAGTGAGCTCAAAAGATGGTAAAACAGACCCAGTACTGGTGAAAAAGAAAGATCTTTACTTTGCTAGCAAACGACACAAGTTGACAGCAGCAAAATGTGTACAGTACATAGTTAATACAAAGACTTATATACTGTACATTTCATTATTTCATTCAGAACCAGGGAGGGTATTGTTCAGGAAATACATAAGAAAAAAGCACCAATACAGAGCAGGATCCAAAAGAGTACACGTCAATACAGCCAATGAGAAGCTGGATTCAAACTTCCCGCCAATGAATCTGCAGCAACATTTGCAAAAAGTTAACCAATAAAAAGAAAGACTTTGTTATTAAACCAATAAGATTTGTGGCGTTTTGTGTTCTTTGGGTCCAATGAGATGCTAGTTCTGTAAGTGTTGCAAGGGCCAGGTAATTGGATTAATCCCCGGGACATCCTGTCTGGGGTGAAGTAAGGTTTTCCTGTTTTATGAATGAGAACCTTTGTGAAGCCAGCTTTACACAAAAGCGGTGATTTAACCAGATAGCCTAGAGATGATTGACAAAGGAGCCAGTCCTTGTAGCACAACATAACACATTGAGAAACATTTGAGTTACTGTAACAGAGATATTTGGAAACAATGATTCTGGAGCTGTGGAGATAGGGTGGGTTTTTGTAAGTGAGAACGCACAAAGAAAGAGGTTTTAATCATGGAAATGGGTAACAGTCAAAGCTATCACTGAGTTCCTGGTATTCCCCTTTTCCCTACCCCCAATGGTACATCACCAATCCTGCGTCACCAATCCTGCCCTTCTCCCGGGCCTGATCTGCCCTCCTCCCCGCCCCATCTCCTGTTCCACCCACCCCATTCAACCCTCTCCCTGCCTCCCTCCAACCCCCTGTGTAGGCTTACCTGCTCTGAGGGATGGCCGTAGGTCCGCCGACACGTGGGAGGCTGTTCTGGCCACCTCACCGGCAGGCCTGAAGCACACATGGGCACAGGCCACTTTGTGACAGCGGTAAAGCAGCCTCTGCTGAAGCAACACTAATTATCCTGTAGGGGGAGGAAGTTAGGATTGGTCTACCCATTACATAACCACATAAAATGCCATCTAAGGGCCAAATTGGATGCATGCGTAAATGCACAACATGGCTTGGTGAGAGGCTTTGAAACATGGCAAAGCTGAAGAAGGGGGTAGGGGAGCTTTAGCTTTTTCTCCTGCCATGGTTTTGATCCCAGTCACAGGGGTGTCCATATGATATTATTAGTATTTTGTTTTTAAGTTCATTGGCTTTCAGTTGAAGTTTGTATCCTTTTTTTAACCTAAAAACAGTGCATAGGAGTGCAGTTGGGATAAAAACTAAAGCGAGGGCAAAGCACTATTTGTGACAATGAGACCTAAGGTCCAGGGGGAGGGGCTGTTTGCTCTGACAAACCAAAGTATGACCTTCCTTGAAGCCTGTGGGAGCTGAGGCCTCTTTCCATCAGTCTGAATTTAATGGTCACAGTACTGGCCTTGGACATGCTTTCCTGGCAGGCAGCTAGCCACATTTATGTGTGTAATCCTGCATGTTGTGTGTCAAACAACCAAATAAATCAGGGGAAGGGGGGAATGCATGAGTATTCCTTGGAGGAAGAGCAGGTTATAAATATAACCAATACATAATGTACTAATAAAGATCAATGATGTTTCCTTTACTTTTTTGTCTTCTAGCTCTAAGGTCCCATCTATTGCAGCTGGAGTTGTTGGAAGTATCCTTGGCTTAGTTGTTATAGCATTGGGCATTGGTCTCTATGTGCGTAGGCGTCGCATTGTTAGGAAACGAACTTTGCGCAGGTTGCTTCAAGAAAGAGAGGTAGGTACAACAAATGGTTCTGAAATGTACTGGCTGGCAGTGACTCTGAGAATATGTGTGAGCAATTCAGGACCTTTCCAAATCAGTTTACAGTACAACACATATGAAGTTGTTCCTTATTTTGTTGCATGGAATTCAAGTGTCTTCCCTCAAAGAAGCACGTGTCTTTTGAGTAGTATCGCATTTTCCTAGTATGCAACCAACAATATATTGTGTTGCTAGGTGGGTGCAAGACTTCTCCTTGATAGATCTGGCTAGCATGTCTGATATCATTGATGATGAGTAACACAATTTCCTTTTAATATCTATGTCATACTGTGATCCTATCAGCTGTGCTCACACAGAGGGCATTTGCATGAGAGATAAATTTGTTAGTCTTAAAACAAAGTATGGCAAAGTTTTTTGTTATAGTTACATCCTAGAAAGGACATTTCAAAGCTGACCTTGAGACATTATTATTAGATTTGCAGTGATCTGGACTGTACCGCTCCAGGTGTGGGGTTGCACATTTGAAGGTTTACCTACAAAACTACACTTAGAAAAATTACATGTTTTTTCAGGAGATGGATGAATTGAATACATCTTTGTATGCTGGAAGTATTTGAGAACATTTAAAATTTTGATTCATGTTGATTTTGTTTTGTTTTCCCCATTAATGTTAGTTTTCCATTGATTTCCATGAGAGACCTAGCCAGTCTTCCGCTGCCTTGAACTGTGTTGCTTTCCAAACAAATGGCATAACATTTTCAGGCATTTTACTACTCCCTCAAGGCATCAGACTTGCCAAATTCAAGACGGTGAAAGGTCCCCATTATTAGAGTTTTTTTTAAAAAGATACACATAGTATATGATTCCCATTGCTTTCAGTGGGAGATGCAGCTGCTCTTCTCCTGAGCCTGACTGATGGTTTCCATTCAGTTCTATTCATATGAAAGTTTCAGGCATTATACAGGGTTATTCAAAAAGGATGGTGCAAAAGTAAAGCTGATTTATTCTTAAATGAACTGATACCAAAACCCGTCATGACATGAAAAGACAGAAAAACTGTCCAAGTTTCACATACACATTACAATGTTTGATGTTGGCACTTACGTAGCTACAATGGGGCAAGGGAGGCAAACAGCCACGGTCTGCACATGAGACACACATACGGGTTTAGATGCCATGTAATAAAAGAAAAAAACTTGTCCTTTACCCGTTCTCCAATACCGCTGACGGATCTCCTTCTAGGCAGCCGTCACAGGCATAAAAACACATAAAATCCAAGGTTTTTGCAGACCCCAACGTTTCGCTCCGACCTCGGAGCCTCTTCTGGGGGAAACGAAATCACGAAGATTTTCGTGATTTCGTTTCCCCCAGAAGAGGCTCCGAGGTCGGAGCGAAACGTTGGGGTCTGCAAAAACCTTGGATTTTATGTGTTTTTATGCCTGTGACGGCTGCCTAGAAGGAGATCCGTCAGCGGTATTGGAGAATGGGTAAAGGACAAGTTTTTTTCTTCTATTACATGGCATCTAAACCCGTATATGTGTCTCACTGTGCAGTAATTTCGGGCCATGAAAGTTACAGAAAAAGATTGAAGCCACGGTCTCCTTGCGAGGAGACCACGGCTGACACCTGGGGCTTTTTGCCCCCCCCTTGCACCACTGTAGCTACGCAACTGCCCAAATCAAACATTTGTAATGTGCATGTGAAATTTGGACAGTTTTTCTGTCTTTTCATGTCATGACGGGTTTTGGTATCAGTTCATTTAAGAATAAATCAGCTTTACTTTTGCACCATCCTTTTTGAGTAACCCTGTATGATCCTTCCAAAGAATCGGACCTACCAGATATGAGAGATACTGCTCAGAGGAGGTCCATGATTTTAGGCAATTTAAAAGATGCATCAATTTCAACATGTTCTCTCTTCCTTTCCCCATGACCTTTGTACAGTGGTGCAGGGACAGGTTCCAGAACTTCTGGGGACTTCTCTAAAAACACATGGAGACAAATGAAAAATGAATGGATTTTCAAGACACAAGTTTTATGGGTGAAGTAGCCATGTAATTAAAATATAAAATATACAAAGAACTCCAGGCACACATGTATAAAATCTTCAAAAAGTGCCACTCATAACAAGCAGCAAAACAATGAATGCGGAGAAGTCCGATATTTACAGGAACCGACGTTTCGTCTTATTCCTAAGATATTATCTAGGTCGTGACAGCTTGGCTGTTAGGATAGGAATAAGACGCAACGTCGGTTCCTGTAAATATCGGACTTCTCCGCACTCATTGTTTTGCTGCTTGTTATGAGTGGCTCTTTTTGAAGATTTTATACGTGTGTGCCTGGAGTTCTTTGTATTTTATATTTTAATTACATGGCTACTTCACCCATAAAACTGGTGTCTTGTATTTTAGTAGCTGGCCATGAAAGCTTTCGTTCCAAGATAGAATGGATTTTCTTTCAGCACACATTTATTCTTAATTCCCATTCTTTGAGATTCATTCATTTTCAATTCATTTTCAGTTCCACTCATTAAAAAACTAATGCACATGCCCCAAACCATCTGTTTTTATGTCATTCAGCTTGTACTGATCAGCAGAGGCTTTTTGCATGCTATAACCTAATATAGGCTTTATATCTTACCAATATCATGCATGCAATGCCAATGCAGTTGTTCCTGGAATCCCTTTATACAGTGCGGATTAAATGAAGGAGGATCAAATGAAATGTTCTGTCCCTATTTCTCTGCATCGTAGTTAGAAGAAGAGAGTTGTAAATTAAATTCACATTCTTTCCAAAATCTTGTCCTACTGTGTACGGTAGCCTTGCTTGCATATCAGAAGCACTGACAATATTTCAGTTTCCTACTTGCAGTGTTTTGTCAATCTATTTTGAAGTTGGAATAATAGAGCACAAGTAGTGTCCGTCTGTATTGTTTTGTGTACTGTATCTCCCAAACTTTACTCTTGAACTGTCTTGTGAAAACAAAAGGACGACTTCTCCTAAATCTTGTTTTGTTGTCACTCAATAGCTTGTTGAACCTTTGACACCCAGCGGAGAAGCACCAAACCAAGCGCTCCTGAGGATTCTGAAAGAAACTGAATTTAAAAAGGCCAAAGTTCTAGGCTCCGGGGCTTTTGGTACTGTTTATAAGGTAAAGTTGCCACCTTTATCATACACTGACACAAAGCTGCCTAAACATGCAAACCTGGAAGAAATTGTATATTTTTGTTAAGAATGATCTCTGGCCAGGATCCAAAGAGAGCTACTTTAAGATTACAATAGGACTTGGGCATCTGCCTGGTGGGATTTTTGCCTTATTTTGTTTTTGAACAATGGACCCACATGTCATATCAGTAATTGCTTTTAAAAGCCCTCTTGGTTTATCAGGTAGCATGGGGTGACTGTTGTGCAAGAAATTATGGCATTATTCAGATCCCATTCATCATCTTCAGAAACAATGTGATATGCCTAGGCTAGTGTTTCCCAAACTTTTTCGACCTGCGCTCCCTTGATCATTGGCGACCACTGGCTGCAGCTCCCCATTCCATTTTGTCGGTGCCTGCCAATTGGCATTGCACTGTTTTCCGAGAGGATTCCGTGGCACTCTGCAGCTCCCCCGGCTGGTTTCCACGGCTCCCCTGGGAGCCATGCCTCCCAGTTTGGGAAGTACTGGCCGAGGCCCCTCTTTCTGTTGGCTGCTGCATCTATATCCCTTCTGAAAGCACCATGAACTTTACATGCATACTTTGCCTTTAATACAAAGTTAAACTTATTCCTTTTTCTTTTTGGCAGGGACTCTGGATTCCAGAAGGAGAGAGTGTTAAAATTCCTGTGGCTATTAAGGAATTGAGAGAGGCCACATCCCCCAAAGCCAACAAAGAAATTCTCGATGTGAGCTTTTTCTTTTTTTAAAGCATTGAAATATTGGCCCTGGATAGCATGAAGGCAAATATTCGTTTATCCCCAATATCTGTTTAGTGGAACAGCTGAATGACTGCAATTCTGATTCTCAAAAAAATTAACATCCTGGGACTGATTTTTGTTCTTAATTCAGTTGAATGTAATAATTTAACATTTTGTCAACACAGACTGTAGGTAGACTATAAATGCTTGGCCGTATTTTATTTGGATCAGTTGAAAATGTCAGTTTAAAGAAAACAAAGTATCATCTACTAGAATGCTCTAATCCAGGGGTTCTCAACTGGTGATACGTGTACCAGCAGTGGTACTCCGGGCGACTAGAGGTGGTACATGGACCACCAGTCTGCCAGAACCCCACTCTGACGTGGCATTTTCTGCCACATTTTCATGCCATGTTTTCACTCCCAAGAGGCTCCTGCCTTTGGCTGAGCCTTTCAGGAGCAATGGGAAGGGCTCTCCCGCCTGCCCTAATCTTCCTACCTGCGTTTTCTGGCTACGCAAACCTGGAAGTAACTGACAATGATGTAATTGCCAGTCACGTCCAATGGTACTCAGAGCAACACCGGAGGTAGTACATGGCCGGTCAGTGGTTGAGAACCCCCTATTCTTAATCCTATTCAGAGGACCTGGCCCTGTCTCCCATCATTATACTTAGCAGCCCTGTCAAGGGGTAGGGATAGTACCAATTCCTCATTCTTCCTTGTCCATCACTGCATCCAGTAGCAGCATTAGAATCTGCTAGCTGAAAGCCCTGGTGGAGGACCTTGTATAAGCGCCACTGCTTAAGAATTCTTTGTATGCTGTAAATATTAACAGTAATTTAATCCAGATCATTCTCTGACTAGAGCTCCTAATGGTTTTATTGGGATAAGAGCTAATTCAGGAATCTTGCTGCCAAATACCAAGCATATTTGCTGTAGGTCATGGTGTACCTCAGAGATTTCCAAGATAACATTTAAAAAACAAGGGCCTGCTGCAATTTCTCAGAACATTTTAAAGAAACACATGGCTGCACAGTGCTTCATTATTTCTTCAGGGGGCCAATGAGCTGTTTCACTGTGCGGTATCAAATTTAACAGGCTCTGTAAAATCCTGGAACTACTCCATGTTCTGTGTGGCCCCCATACGTGCACCGTCAATACAGTTAAATTCCCCATTTGACAGACTTAAAGCCAACTTTTGCAGGAGGGTGCCTTGGAGCTTAGAACAGTGGGGAATATTGATTTAGTGAAAAATTAATACAATATGTCGTAGCCAGAAATAGAATGAGAAGCAGGCTTGCTTCACTATTATGGCACCACAGTTTTTGTTAAACAAAAAATCTATAATCTCTTATAACTTATTGTTAAAAAATACTTTATTTACAACACATGCATAAGTTCTTTTGTTTGTATTCCCCACCCCTTATGCTCATACTGCACTCAGTTGAACATTTTTTCCCAAACAAAATATTGTTTCAGCAGCGGAAGTGGCCTTTGGCCAAAGAGAGTTGAGTCTCTGCTTTAGCATCATAGCAAAGGAATGAAAAAAATAGTCTCATGGGGTCTCACAATCTAAAACACCAGCAACAGCCACTGCAAGGGATGCTTTCCTCAAATGAATAGGGACAGTTGTTCTCTCCTTGTTAATGATAAACGAACTACCACTTTAAAAAGTGTATCTGCAGGGGAGTGTATCTGCAAGAGGTGTATCTGCAGGGGAAAAGCAACAATGCACTGCTAAATGGTTAAAAGTAGTGTGTGCCAGTATTTAAGTTTGTTTGTTGCATTTATCATAAAATCAAGACACTAACAACCCAATCCTACCCTTCCCCTCCCCGCTGATGCAGCGACGCCAAAATGGCTACCGCTGCATCCTGGGTAGGGAGGTCTCCTCTGGGTAAGGCAATATTTGTTCCCTTACCCAGGGGTAAACCTCCACGGCGCAGATGGGCCTACTCGGACCTGCACCAGCAAAATCGTCACGGGATCAAGTCTGGGAAGTGGATTGGATGCTGCTGCCAAACCCACCCCCTTTCCAGACCTGTTCACCCATTTTGCCTTTGTTCTGCCTGTCCCCTGCTCTGTCCCTACTCCTCCGCCATCCTACCTATGTTGGCAGATCTTTGTGGATCTGCCAGCACCTGGGGGAAGGCTCCAGCCTCTCCGACAGTGTGTGACTACACACTGCTGGAGAGGTTTTTGCAGCTGACCTAAGGCAGTCTGCTCTAGTGGAACACTTGTTCCACCAGCGTATGAGCCCAATAGGATTGGACTGTTAGTCCTATCGATATAAAATTTGGCATAGAGCTTCTTTCCGGTTAGTAATTCAATCTCATCAAATTTCAGAAAACTCTGATGACAAATTGTTGTTGCAGCTACAACCTTCACACTGTTTGCAACCATTTTTGTGCCAACTCAAAACGTACCTTATATTTCTGACTTTGGCATTTTAGATGATGATGAAAATCTGTTAGGTATTTCGAGAGTTATGAGATTTCAAAGTTCCCTGTCATTTACTGCCCAATCCTGTCCGGACCGTACGCACCACCATAATTCCAGGGCTGAAAGCACAAAAGCTGCTTCACCATTCTGTGGACAGGGCACGCCAGCTACTGGCGTTGCTCGAGGTGGGGCGGAAAGCTAAGTTCTGCAGCTTTCCGCCCCACCGTTACTATCCAGTACGAGGCGCCCCGCCCCCTTGTCGTAGGAGCCCATCAGCGGAGAGAAAGCAACGCGCAGGGACTCTCCTGCGCGTTGCTCTTTCTCCGCTGACAGGCTCCTACGACAAGGGGGTGGGATGCCCCGGAGAGTAACGGTCGGGCGGAAAGCTGCAGAACTTAGCTTTCCGCCCCACCTCGAGCAACGCCAGTGACACCAGCACAAACAGCCGGAGGCCACAAGCAGGCACCACCGATCTTCAGAACCTTTGTTGTCTGCCATTTCCAGTAAGCCAGTGGCAGGGGCAATTCGGAGAACGATCATGGTGGGTAGCAGGCTGGGTCAGGGGTGGACCTTGGCAGCACTAGAGCATACAGGATCCTATACCCCCTTCCCAGCCTGACCCTGCTTTCAAAGTCTCCTCAGACATGCGCCAAGGTCTGAGGAGACCCATTGGAGACCAGGTGGCCTATGGAGAGGTAAGTAAAAATGTTCTTTACTTATCTCTCTTGGGCTGTGTGGTCTCCTGCCTGCCCATTTCATGCAGCACATGTTCCGTCAGTGGCACTGCATGATCTAGGTTGGCGGGGCCCGGGGGATAGGATTGGGCCCTTAGTAGTACAATGTGCTTGTGTGATGTGCAGCTGCATGTTGCAGCACATGCAGGAGCATGCCATGTGCAAACACATACAGCAGCATGTTACATGCATGTACATGAAGATTTTCAGTGCATTTGGAAGACTTGTATCATGTCTGTCTTTAGATTGTAAGCCTCAGCATCAGAACTGTGTTTCTAATTTTTGTATGGTGCCTAGCAAATTTCAGTAGGTTATAAATAGTAATCAACAACTTCAAAAATATGACACAACACTTGAAATCTGAAGTTGTATAGGCCAGACCATCTCATTCTGCATAATGTTGGGAACAATTCAGGGACACGTACATAATGTCAGAGTAACTATGCCATTTCTCTCATTCAATGTCATCCTGTTTTATTGAACGTCTTCAATGATGTGCTTAGCCAAGTTTCTCTGTCTTCTAATCAGGAAGCCTACGTGATGGCAAGTGTTGACAACCCCCATGTGTGCCGTTTGCTGGGCATTTGCCTCACATCCACTGTTCAGCTCATCACCCAGCTTATGCCTTTTGGCTGCCTTCTCGACTATGTCCGAGAACACAAGGATAACATTGGCTCCCAATACCTTCTCAACTGGTGTGTGCAGATTGCAAAGGTAAATTAACAGCAAAATCCACCTAAATTGTTTGCCGATAGTCACTATTAGGAATCTGATAACATCAGCCCCACAATCCAGAGAGCAAGGTTAGGCACTCAGTAAGTTGTATTGCAAACTGCTTTTGAAAATTCATCAGAATTTCAAAACCATCTTACTTTGGAATGTGTAAGGTACTGTTATATTTTTGCTTTCCTTTTTTTTAAGATAAAATCATACTGAGTAGATGGCATTCATCATACTGAGTAGATGGCATTCATCATCTTTTAGTTCTCTAGGCTGTGTAAAAGCCAACACTAGAAACTGTAGCAAATCTTCTCTTTATTTTATTGCAGACTCAAAACAGGAAACCAGATCCCAAAAGTACTCCTCCACAGAGTTCATGCTTTTATTTGCTTCCTATGACTGTGAAATAGTAATTTTTGTCTGAAGGGGGTTATCTTTGATTATCTGAAACATAAAATGTTCTCAGCACTAAACTGTCTCAGGAGGCAGATCATAAACTTCAGAACTAGAAAAATTGGATTTTGAGGTGGGACATCACAGTACTATGAAAGATTCATAGCAAACTGTTCAGTCTCTGATTTTACAAAAATGATGTTCTGGTCTTGACATGGAGTAGGCAAACTGATTTCATTCGGACTGTTTTGGGGGCAAAGAGCCATAATGAAACCAAGTCATGCATGTTTACCTCCTTTATGCCACAAACTAGCAACTTACACCATCATATAATTATTTACAAGTCCATTCCAGGATTAGATAAAATGAAATTACCGTATTTTCAAATTCAGGGCTTCTCAGATATATTGTAGCATAAAACACATAAACACTCAGTTGTAGGAGAAATCATTGGGTAGAAAAAACTGGTTATGCAAGACCTTGATTGATGAGGTCACTGTTAATAGGATTTCCCCTCCCCGTCCACTGTTATTGACTCTGTTTGAGAATAGCAGCTCATTAAAGCTACATTTATTTAATGAAAGCAGTTTTTACAATGGCCTTCTGCCAGCTTGCTGGGGTAATTTGTCTGGCAACACTGGAAATCCTTAGTACATTGTGGGAGTTCATCTGAAAATCTTTACTGGACTTTATGATGTTCGTCCAAAATTTAATGGAGGAAGAATGGAGGTGGACACTTGGGAAAGAACATTTCCCCCAGTGTCATAATCCCATTAGTAAAACACAGACACACACTTATTAGCTGTGTTCACTCGCTGGGAATGCTTTCTCCTTTTGACCTCATTTAAAAATAAAACTGTTGATTATTATAACCCTTCAAAGATTGCACATTCATGACCTAAACACACTTTCTAGGGAGTAACAGCACAATCCTGTGCAAGGCTATTCAGAAGTAAGGTTATCCAGTTAATTCAGTGAGACTTACTCGTAGGTGAGTGTGTAAAGGCTTGCAGACCATGCTCCATTGAATACAGTGGGACTTACTTTTGAGTAGACATGCATTGGATTATGCTATAAAACAGTGTAATTTGAATGTCACCAATGTTCAATGCATGAGTTTGAATCTCATGGATTATGCTGTTTTTCTGGGTGACAAAAACTGCCTGATGGAATCATGTGTTTTAGTAAATGTAGGAGGGATCTTTGCAACAATATATACTCAAATAATGTTTGTCTAAATGTATATATTCATGCTCTGCACCAGGGGCATCACTGGGGGGGGGGAATGACCGCCCTGGGAGTCACCCCAGGAAGAGGTGTCACCAAAATGACTTTCTATTCTATTTGTTACTGGTGGTGCAAAAAACAGGTTTTTTCCCAGTCCCCATGGCGACTCGTGTGGGGATCGCATTTCCCAGGAGGCCTCCATATCATGTGGTCTGGTATGGGAGGAGGTCCATGGTGGTGACACCATGAGATCTTGCCCTGGGTGTCACCAACACTAGTGACACCCCTGCTCTGCGCATTCAATCATATTCCACTGAAGCTGCAGCAGTTTTTTGGGGAACTGCTTCTTATGCTATGAATATCTAATGTCTTATTTTAAAGTCCTCTGCAGTGTAGGTCTGAGTGTGAGTTGGAATAAGATTTTCTTGCATACATGCTACAGGGAATGAATTATTTAGAGGAACGCCGTTTGGTACACCGCGATTTGGCTGCTAGAAATGTCCTTGTTAAGACTCCTCAGCATGTGAAGATCACTGACTTTGGACTGGCCAAACTGCTTGGAGCAGAGGAGAAGGAGTATCATGCAGAAGGTGGAAAAGTAAGAAAGATAATAGATTTCTTCTTCTTGGTTGGATGGTTAGGATGCAGCTGCTTTCCATTCTTATGGAAACATCAATAGCGATAATCATTGACTTTCTTCCTAAGTGAAGGCAGTAGTTAAGCTCCCAAAGTTGTACAGCATTTTGCAAATCCTATTATACATGCTGGTCCTAGATGTTAACTTCTCTGTTATCCACTTCCTTTTGGGGAATTTCTTCGCCTGCACTATAACATCTGCCAACACTCCCCACATGACTTTGAAGTTTCCCTGCAGTTTCCCTGCTTCTACTTAACATCAGTGGCAGCTGTTTATGGGATGGGGGAGGGAAAGGGAAGCTCACAATGGGACCACTAATTTCACATCATGTTGTGCATATCTGTAGACAGTTACTGTACAGTACTGGTTACAAGCTCACCTCAAGGAAGCAGATAGGACACAAATGTAGTAACATATACTATTTGGTAGTTTTATAGGAACAGAGATGGTGTGCTATGGCTGCATACTTCTGATATCAGATCTCACTTCTCCATCTGCCTTTGAACCATTCACAAAAAGTCACTGATAGAATTTATTACCTCACCCAGAAAGAAGACAGAAATAAATAAATAAATGACAAATGAACTGGGAACTGTAGCACTACAACTAAATCCTGTGTTTTTCATTTATCCAAGTAGCCATCTATAACAAACAGTTAAACAATGTCCAATAGAAGCAGTTACCTATACTAAGCATACAGTGGACCCCTGCTATCCTTGAATTTGTTTCAACGTGGATACAGGGATCCACTGTAAAACATCTAAAAAAGGGGGGAAAGTGGTTTCCTTACAAATGCAAATCGCTGCATGTTCTTCCTTGCACAAGCTTAAATAATGTTACAGAAGCCTCTTCCAGGTTGCACAACTCCCCCTCCCTCTCCCAAAATAGCTCCAGAATACATTGTGGTGCATTCTGGGGCCATCTGGGGAGGGGGGAGTTGCGTGACCCGGAAGAAGCTTCCAGAGTGCAACTTAAGCTTGTGCAAGAGAGAACACACAGCGACTTGCATCTAAAAGGTAAGGAAACCGCTTTTTTCTTTTTCTAGATGTTTTACAGCTGGCCCCGGTATCTGCGGATTTCAGTATCCGCAGGGGTTCCAGGAACAGAACCCCCGCGGATACTGAGGGCCAACTGTATATGTTATAAATGGAGAGTGTTTTCTTGGCAGTAAACTCCCAAAATTTCCATATTCTGAATGATGATTCTAAGCAATGTATTTAAGCCTAAAATGCTTGTTGTCTATACCTAGTTTTTCAAAGTACCCCAACATCCCTTACCCCAGACGTTTCTCAGTGATAACTATCTGGCTGTCAGATTTAGCAGACCTCATCATTACTCTTCCTAGGTTCCTATCAAATGGATGGCTTTGGAGTCTATTCTGCACCGCATTTATACCCACCAAAGTGATGTTTGGAGTTATGGTAAGTCTGAAGGAAATGCTGTTCTGATTCTGGATTGGCAGTTGAGTAGAGTGTGTGAATAGATTTGCTGTGGTTTTTCCTTGTCTTTGTTCAACATCTGCTGAGTCAAGTCTTATTTACATTACATTTTCATGATATTTGTAACAATATCTTGAATAGCAAGGTGATTAAAGGTAATGATACACCAAACAAACATAGGCCTTGGCATGTATAACACAGGCAGCAGAATTAGTGACTCTGCTGGTAGAAGAGTTGAGGAGCGGGGGAAATAGAACAGCCCATCCACGTTCTTTTTCTGCAGCCTAGCCACTTGCACTCCTCATTTTATTTGATTTATATTCAACCCTGTTCCATGAATTCTCACATAGTTTGAATAGCAAAAGATGAGAGGGTGGAGCCATGTCCACCCTCATAGTTATGTCCTTCAGTGAACCTGTTCTGGTTTCTGCCAGCTTCTCACTAGGAAAATAAGAAAAGCCCTGCTGGATCAGGCCATGAGCCCATCTAGTCCAGCTTCCTGTATCTCTCAGTGGCCCACCAGATGCCTCAGTGAGCACTCAAGACCACATGATACCTGTATCTTTTTGCCACTCCCTTGCATCTGGCAATCAGAGATAGGCTACCTCTGCAACCTCCAGGTTTTATTTAGTCATGTAGACATGCACTGAATGTACATGTTCTATTACAGTGTGAAAGTACAAGAAGTCCTCACTTAAACTTGTCAATAGGTTCTTCTTGGAAACTGCGACATTAAGCGAAATGACTTATAAGGAAACCATAGGCTAATTGATAAATGTAGGCCAGCGGGTGGCGCAGCGGGTTAAACCGCTGAACCATGAGCTGTCGATCGAAAGGTCGGCAGTTCGAATCCGCGACGGGGTGAGCTCTCGTTGCTTGGCCAGCTCCTGCCAACCTAGCAGTTCCAAAGCATGTTAATGCGAGTAGATAAATAGCTACCGCTTGCGGGAAGGTAAACAGCGCTCCGTGTTCCAGCTGCATGCTACGCGCTGCGGCAAGGAGAGTCATGCCAGCCACATGACCAGGGAGGCGTCTTCGGACAACGCTGGCTCTTCGGCTTTGAAATGGAGATGAGCACCACACCCTAGAGTTGGACACGACTGGACTTAATTGTCAGGGGATACCTTTACCTTTACCTAATTGATAAATGTAAACGTTCATATGGCATTTTCCCATCAACTTTAAAACAAACAACTTTAAACGAAATGATTAAGTGAGGACTTGCTGTACTTACACTACAATCCTATGCACACTTTCCTGGCAGTAAGCTCCACAGTGGGACTTACTTCTGTGCAAACCTCCATAGGTTTACTTAGCGTAGGATTGTGCTGTTAGTTACTTTTCTGTTTGAACGATGCTTTGAGGAGGATGCTTCTCTGAGGAGGAAGAGTATCAGAGGATCTAGCAGGGCCGGCCTCATCTGTACCACTCACCATAGAGGCTACTAGGTGGAAGTCTCTAGTTGGAGTGCTTTGCCAACAGGTACCAGCAGTCAATTTCCAGGTAATAATTTCAGAACCTTTACACACAGCATCTTATAGGCCACTTGAAATCTACCTTCACAACCTTTTGTGCTCACAGAAAGAGCTTTTGTAAGCTGAGAAACCACAATTTTGTCAATGTGCTTTGATTTTCTGTCTTTCAATCTTATCAGTTTAAGTAATAAATTCTTCAGTACAGGATGATTTATTTAGTGCTTTCTAACAAGGCAGTAAGAGATAACTACTAATGACATTGTGAAATTAAGTTCTTGAACTATTGCCCCAAAGCACTGTAGTCTAGTACAGATGGGCAGCCCAATCCTGCCTTTAGGTTGACCGTCGCTGCATCCTAGTCAGCATGTGGGCCACGCCGGGGCTTACCTTGGGGGAAGGGGACATTCATCTCTTTCCCCCAGTGTAAGCGCTGGAGGCCCCAATGGGCGTCCTCGGATGCACGCTAGCTCTTTAGCTGGCACGCATCCGGGGAGGCCATGTAAGGCCAGCCCAGCCTGGGAAGGGGCTTGGGATATTGGTGCAACCCCATGCCGATATCCCCTCCCAGATAGGGCCAACCAATGGCACCCTTCCTCGCCACCCTCCCCACGCCCTCCCGCCACCGGTGCAGCACTCACCTGCGGTGTAGAGTCTGTACGGAGGCGGTGTGAGTGGTGCCGGCCTCCGTGTCAGCGCCTCTTACACTTGATGAGCTGCAAAGGTGCCTTATGCCACTTTTGTGACTTCTTAGGTTGGCGGAGCGCATGCTCCGCCGGCCTAGAGATGCGCAGAATTGTGCTCTGAGTCTCTTCCAAACCAGTTGAGATGCACATGTTCCATATAGAAAGCAAAAAGAAGGCAGAGGTTGTGGGTGCCCATTCAAAATGTTGTCTTATTAAAAGTCAGGGTTTTTTATTAAAAAAGTTACTGTAGCTCAGCACAGTAGCGTTGCTGGAGGTGGGGCAGAATGCTAAGTTCCGCACTGCCTTCGCTCCACTGAATGGCTCCAAAGGCGAGGGGGCGAGGCCACCTCATGCTGGTGAGTAACGGAGGGTCAACGCGGTGCGGAACTTAGCGTTCCGCCCCACCTCCAGCAATGCCACTGGCTCAGCAAATGTTTCCATGTATTACTTTATCTGCAAAGAGATCAATGTGGTCTGCATGATTATTCAGAAGTAGTTCCTGTTTGTGTTCAGTGAGACTTTCTTCCTAGCTATTATGTTTAGGATTCCAGCCTAAAACTCTTCATTTACTGTCTTTAGTTGACATATTATTTTTAGAAAGGCACAGGCAGTCTCCATGTGTACTTTAGAGGTTGAACAGTTCTGGAAATAAATTGAGAATCAACAGGACTTGTGTAAAATGTATCTTCATTTAATTAACTACCTCCATGACAAGTAACTTACTCTTCTGTTGTGACCTGATCACAAACAAGTAGCAATGACCCTTTTAGAAAACACTAACTGCTCCAAAAACAAGATTTAAAATGCCTTCCAAAGACTGTTCCTCCACCAAGTGAACAAGTTCTTTTGTTTCCTGGGAGCATCCAGCCTTTTGGTTTAATGGATGAGACTTCAGCATTCTTTCCTTCTATGGTCGTTCAGGTGTCACAGTTTGGGAATTGATGACATTTGGATCCAAACCATACGATGGGATCCCAGCCAGCGAAATTTCCTGTGTCTTGGAGAAAGGAGAACGTTTGCCTCAGCCTCCTATTTGTACCATTGATGTCTACATGATCATGGTCAAATGTAAGTCAAATTCTTGTACATGTCAAGTATAATTCATTTGAATAAGGAGGTTTACAGTATAGTTTTTTTAAAAGCCCTAATCTTGCAGTTCATCTGAAAAATGTGACCACGGTTACCGTTCACAGTTATTCTGGAGTTGTATTCTGGAGATACATATTTATCCCACATATGTATCTGTGGGAAACTAGTGAGAGTGTTCCAGGGTAAGAAGCTTATGAATTGCACCAAAACAATCTACAAAAAGAGTTGTATGTATATCTTTTATATGCATATAACTTGGTATACAGTTGTACATGCATAAATTCTGTTGATTCTATTGTAGCTTACTTATGCCTAATTGTGCAAGATCACAACTTATATTTCTGGAACATCTGTATACACCAGTGACCCAAAGGCGCAGACTAACATGTTTCATAGTGACTGATCTAGTCAGTATGCAATTTGGCCTGGTTGGTGGGTGGTAGTGTGTTCATTTTTTTTAATGGTTATCTCAGACTGGGGGAAGCAAAACCAAGTGGAATCATAGCAGGGAGGTGCAGGCTTCCGGAGTTTGTCCCACCACAGTTTTGATCCCCCTCAGCCCCCGCCATAGTTCTGTTTTGCTTCATGCCCTCCCTGGGCGGCTGTTCAAAAAATAACTCATCCCCTGGGCCATGATGCATGCTTAGAGGTGCCTCTAACCAGACTTTTATCCCTAAGCAAGTGAGATCTGTTTCTAAGATTGGTTATCTCAAGAGTGGCTTGTAAAAAGGCAGCAGAGAGACATGTCATGCTTTGCAACAGCCGTAAAGGACCTTATGCTACTGGAACGTGAGTTCTGGCAATGTAAGACCTTGTTAAGATTGAGCAGTTAGACTCTCTCTCTCTTTTTTTCTCTCTCCTCTGGAGCAGAAGTGAGAGCTGCATATAGAAAACTATGGAAGAAGAATCCAGGGTTTTTGAATAGGCATTATGGGAGTGAGGACTGAGGAGGCAGGGTTGCACCTCTACACATCTAGATTGGAAACCAATAGTGACTGAGATCTGAATCTTGTCTCTCAACTGCAAATCCCTAAGTTAGCATTTTTAAATTACTTTCCTGTGTGGATTTGATTCAACAACACACATTCAACCACACAGGTTTAATTCAACCACATATTTCAGGGAAGAAAAAGAACCTGCGAGATTCCAGATGGCTGTAACATTGTGGTGCCTACACTAATAACTTTGAACAACACTTCATTTCATGTACAGACGTGGGTTCTATGGGATTTTCAGCCATGTTAAATTGTTAGAAATTGAAGAATAAAGAAATATATCGTCCAAAACTTGCCTGAAGAAATTCCTTTTCTACTCGATCCCCAGTGATATGGGTGCCGCTTTCAAGGATTATCCAGAACAGGCACAAATAATTCTTTAATCCTCTGCTTTACGTTTCCTCCCGCCTTGGGACATTGTCAAAAGCTAAAAAGAAGAACACTCAGCAACTTACATCTACCAGCAACTTACATCTACCAGCAAGTTGCTGAGTGTTCTTCTTTTTAGCTTTTGACAATGTCCCAAGGCGGGAGGAAACGTAAAGCAGAGGATTAAAGAATTATTTGTGCCTGTCTGTTCTGGATAATCCTTGAAAGCGGCACCCATATCACTGGGGATCGAGTAGAAAAGGAATTTCTTCAGGCAAGTTTTGGATGATATATTTCTTTATTCTTCAATTTCTAACAGTTTAACATGGCTGAAAATCCCATAGAACCCACATCTGTACAGAAAATAAGCCATGAAAATCTGCATGCCACTCTACTTCATTTCATATTTGTCTCTTAGGCACCTTCCCCCCTCCGGCTGATGCTTCTGGTCTTTTCTACCTAGAACTTAATGTAAAGAACAGGAGTGGCCAAACTTGCTTAATGTAACAGCCACATATGATAAACTTCAGATGTTTGATAGCCGCAATATTTAAGAAGCATTTAAATTCCTAAATATATTTACCCACCATGAGCATTAAACTTATGTTTTAATCCAGTGGACTTTCAGTTTATACCTGGTCAATAATTATAAAGCTTTAAAATGTCTTGTTTCCCTTTTATAATAAATTGTGATGCAAAAAGGAGCTCAGCCAACATATTTCCGAGAGCCACACATTATACGTCAGCCACATGTGGCTCAGAAGCCGCATTTTGGCCACCCCTGGTATAGAAGCTATTCCGAACAAGGTTTTGCTGGTTTCTTTCTGTGTATGAAAATATATTCACAAATAGTCCACTAGGTGGCATTCAAATACTTCATCCAGAATTTCACAGTGTGTTCTGCCTATAAATAAATACATTTTCAAGACTAAAAACCACAGGCATGGTTTATGAGTTCCTACAAAGTGTACTGATTGGCCACTCGCAGGGGTATACCCTGAAAAATAACATAAGCCTATTAAAACAATGTAAAGTTATTTAAATGTTAGCATTTTTTGATCCGCGGCTCCCTTGACCATTGGCTTACGGCTCCACATTATATTATGTTGATTCCTGCCAATCCGCGGCATTCCGCAGCTCCCATGGCTGGTTGCTGAGGCTCCCCTGGGAGCCGTGCCTCCCAGTTTGGGAACCACTGGCCTAGGTGAACAGCCTTTACTCTACATTTTACATCTCCTTTTTTTAAGTTAGGGCTCATTCATGTCCAACCTGTCCATGAAGCGACATGAAACTGTTACATAGCGTGGCGAAGTTGGAGGGGTGGCAAACTGACGAGTCCCCAGCCCATTTGTCTACTGCCGTCTCTAGCCTGCCACTCTGGTCAGTGCTCCAATCTCCTTCCAGCTTGCTGAGAGTGAGTCAAAAGAGGTCATGGCAGTGGCAGCCCCCTCCTCCCTCCAGAACTAGCTGTGACTGCAGATTGCCTCCCCCCCCTGTCCACCTGGTGCTTACAAGAGGCCCCACTACCGCTAGCACCCCACTCTTACGGACAAGAAATTGTTGCTCTGGTTGCTTCAGGGACCCCCTTTGTTCTAACAACACAGTGTCTGTCTTGGCTTATCTCTCTTCAGCCATCCTTTGTCAGGGTTTGGTCTGGCCAGTCTCTCACATTCATATGTAGACATCGAGTTTATGGGATTTTCAGTCATGTTGAAATAAAAGATTGAAAAAATAAAGAAATACAAATACTAAAACTTGCCTGGAGAGATTCCTTTCAAACTCGGTTCAAAGATGTTGTAATAACCGCTTCTCAGGATTGTCCAAAACAGTCAAGCACAAATACTTCTTTAAAGATCTGCTTTACGTTTCATCCCAACTTGGGACCTTATCAAAAGCTAAAAGAACACTCAGCGGCATGCTGGTAGCTGGACCTGAACCTCGAGAGCACTACTACCTTTTTAACAAGAGAGAAGTCCAGAAAAAGCGCGGGAACAGCTTAATGGGTAATCGGAAGCGAAGAGACTGCTTCCGCATTAACCGAACATAACCCTTAGCGCTCGCACTATCCGTGTGTCTGCCCCAAGCACAGGAATCAGAGAACACCAAAAATACAAGCAAAAAGCACACAAACGTTAAAAAATAGCCTAATACAATTGAGAGGAACAGCTCAGTTAGGTGATTGAGAGCGGAACAAAAATACTTCCGCATTGACCGAACATAACCCCTAGTGTTGCGCGCTGTCAGTGTATCTGCTGCAGCGAAAGGGAGTTTAAACAGGTTAAAACTAAAGTTAAAGCACAGACACAATTAGAACTAAAGGTAGAAATCTTAATACACCTAAAAAAAGAGTTCAAAAGGCAGCCTAATTGGATGATTGAGAGCGGAACAAGCTATTTCCGCATTGACCGATCATAACCCCTAGCGCTGCGCGCTGTCAGTGTATCTGCAGCAGCGAACAGGAGTTAGACACAGTTAAAATTAAAAATAAAACCCAAACATTAAAATCCTTTAACAACTGGAACAGACTACTATAAATTAGAGGTCTCAGACTCCACGTTAGACAAGTTCAATCTTTCTATGTTGCAACGCTGAAGGTGCGATTTCTTTAAAAACGGAAGCCAAATACAATTAACAAAAGACAATTCCTGCTGACGGTTTAAAAGTAATCCTGATTTTCTTTGGGAGATAGAGAGAGCCTCCAAGTTTAAACGTCGTCTATTTTTTGCCTCTGTAAAAAGGGAACGGGTTTCTTGGAAGGCAATCTCATGTCCTGTGGATGCTACGTGAGCAGCAATTGCAGATTTTTCTTCTTGAACTGCACGAAGACGCTCCTGTACTCTAGTTTTTATGGGTCGCCCCGAATTACCCACATAGGTACGGTTGCAGTTTTTGCACGGGATCTCATAAACTCCCGGGTTAGACAGCTCTGTCCTTTGGATTTCTCCAAAGTTTGTCCTTTGGATTTCTCAGGAGTTGTTCAATTTTTATGGTAGGTAAGAATATGGTTTTCACATCATGTCTATGAAAAATCCGTGCAATCTTATCTGTGGTGCCTTTTATATATAGCAGGGACAACCATTTCCTATCTTTATTAATTGCCTCACGTTCCCTCTCAATTCTCTTATTGTTAATTTCTTCCACTGTAGGAATGTGATTTTTTATTTCCAGTTGTTTCTTCCATATTGATTCAATCTGATTAATTTTGTATCCATTGGCTGTCAGAGAGTTCTGGATGTTTATTTTTTCTTTATGTAGTGAGTCCGTATCACATACATGCAATGCTCTATATATAAGTGAGTTGATTAAAGAGTTCTTTTGTGTTCTTTAATAAACTCGATGTCTACATATGTAACAAGTCATGAGAATCTACATGCCACTCTCACATTCATGCTACTTTCACTTCTTTTGTTTGTATAATTCCTAAGGTATCAAGGGGCAACAGCCTTCTGAGGGATGGAGAAGGAGTAACAAAGAAGGCTTTTAAGTCCAGAAGTTTAGCCAATATGCATTGATTACAGCATAATAAAAATATATGCCTCATGACAACCCCAATTCCCTCCTGACATTGCAGCAGATTGGCAAAAGTCTCTAAGCAAGCTGCCAGGCTTGAAAATAGAAGTTTTAAAAATGCAGTCTGGATTCTGGCATCTGGCTCCAACACACATGGGAAGTTGACTGGAGAACCCTGAAGGTCTCTCTGCCACAACTAATCCCAATAGAATTGTTAGCTAAATTCTCTCCTTCATCTGCCCTTCCCAAAAGAGGAGAGATCCCTCAGCAAATCGAAGGATTAGGGAATAGCTCTGTACCTGAAGGAAAAGGTTGTCTCATCCTTTCACTTCTGGCTAGGCTCTTTTCTTTTTGAAATCAAGGAGGGAGCAATTAACTCTCAAATTGCAAATTTTCGTTCCCCCCCCCCCCCACTCAAAGAAACCCTGGAAGAGAAACTTTGATTAGAATCTCTCTCTCTTTTTGGAATGGCAGAAAAAGGCAAAAGTTGCCCCAGTGCTTCAAATCTATTGGGATAGTTGTGAAGTTGACTGAGGTGGTTACCTCAGACAGCAGATTGACAGTTGATGCCTCATCTGCCCACTCGCCTCAACTGCTGCTGCTCCTCCTCCTCCCACTTCCTGGATTGGAAAAGAAAGGAAATGTGGAGGAGAGAAGAGTGCTGGGCTAGAGTGTCAAGACACACATCTGCTCCACTCCCATCTTTCTTTTCCAGTCAAGGGAATGTGAGGAGCAGAGGCTGCCACATCACCAGGTTAAGGGGGGGGGCAGCATTTGGCACGCTGCTGCTCACCAGGAGGTCTTGAACCAGCCCTACTAAACAGTAGCTTCTCACCAGAATTTGAAGTTCTTGTTGTGGTTTATACACTATCGCCTGCAATGTACGTCTCATTACCCCCCTCCTTTTCTCTTCATTTTTTTTCCTGTGTTGCCACCTTCAGGTTGGATGATTGATCCAGAGAGTCGCCCCAGATTTCGGGAGCTGATATCAGAATTCTCCAAAATGGCTCGGGACCCCCAGCGCTATTTGGTTATACAGGTATGGATAGTTGTGTGTGTTCCTGGAAAAAATAAACAGTGTGTTTTCATGTATTAATTTTGGATTTATAATGCTCTTGTAATCCTGATTGGATCCCGGACACTTGGAAGAACAGATACATTACTTATTGTTTAAATCACAAATCCAAAAAGCTGATCGGGGATGACCACTTGTTGGGTCACTCCTCAAATTGGACGTATAAAGTCATGTTACCTGACTCCCAGTGTCCCTTTGAACTTATAACCAAATAATGGAATCAATGCTGCCCATAGTCTCACATCTGAGGAGAAGGAAACTGTTTTTGAAAGTTGTGTGAGAGAGAGAGAGCCATTCTGTGCTTCAGCGATTATCTCTATTTGAGTTCTGGATGGAATTCCCTGGATATGTCCGAGTGTCTGTCCTCTGTAATGAGACTCCCTTCCTGCTAGTAGACAGTGCCTGCTTTGTTATAAAGCCTGAAAGGGGGCCAGATAACGTTGCAAAATTTGCATCTGGCTATAGTTGCCACTGAATTTTGTTTAAACTGACATTTCTATATGAACCTGGAGGTTTCTGCTCTGGCAAACATCCAAGGAATTTCAAGGGAAGCAAAAAAGAGTTTCAGTACAAGTTCAGAGGTGTGTTCCATACATCTCTACTTCTGGTCAGTGGACCATGTTCTGGAGAATTAAGCATCTCCCAAAAATATAGGAGTTAACTATCCTTGATCTCTGCCTGACTCTGAATTTTATAGTTGAAGTTGTAGAGTGGAAATTTAAAAGGCTACCTGTGATAATGGTGCAGCTTAATATCACAAATTCTCACTGTGATTTGCCTCTGGACAGGGAGATGAAAGAATGCACTTACCAAGCCCAACAGACTCAAAATTTTATCGTTCCCTTATGGAAGAAGAGGACATGGATGACATTGTGGATGCAGATGAATACCTCATTCCACACCAAGGATTTTTTAGCAGTCCATCGAACTCACGGACACCTCTCATAAGTTCACTGGTAAGAAATTGTGTTTCCAAAAGTCATTTGTATGGAAAAAAAATCAGAAAGATAGCCACATGTCTGTTGTAACAAAACCAACCAAAAAAATCTGTTGGCATCTTAAAGACTAAGGCCCCAATCCTATCCTTTCCCTCCCCACGGATGTGCCATCAGAGCATGCGCTACATCCTGCTTGGGGAGGGAAAAGTCCCAGAGGTCTTCTCCGGGTAAGGGAACATTTTTTTACCTAACCTTACCCAGGGGTAAGCCTCCAGCTCCAGAACGGGTCTACTTGGACCTATGCCAGCAATTTTCATTGGCACAAGTCCAAGTGGACCCGGGAAGGTGGATCAAGGCCTGGAAGGGGGATAGGATATCGGCAGCGGCGCTGCCACCGATGCTGCCCACCCTCCAGCCCCTGTTCTGCCCTCATCTCCTCCCCGCTCCTTCCCCTCCCCACCCCGTTCCACCCCCTTCCCGCCTTCTGCACTGACTTACCAGCATTGGGGGACGTTACAGACCCGCTGTCGCTTGCCATTGGTGGGCCACCACTCGCTGCTAGTGGCAGCGTCCCAGCTGCTCCGTTCAGTATGTCACATTTTGAGACAGCCATCAAAGACCTTAGGTTGCCAGAATGCTAGTTCCAGTTCCAGCCCAATCCTATAAGGCTCTTATAGGATTGGGCTATAACAAATTTATTTTGGGACATCAGGTGAACTAAGAAATGTATTGTGGAGTTTATCCCACAATAAATATTAGTCTTTTAGTGACCACAATTTCTTACTCCAAAATGTTTAGCATGAATTGCCCTTGGATCATCTAGTATTCTTCCTTTACTTATATACAGAATAACAACAAACCATTTTCCTCTTTCCCTTTAGAGTGCTACCAGCAATAATTCTACAGTTATGACCTGCATTGACAGAAATGGGGTAAGTTTTTAAATCATTCAGAAATACAGGCAGGAGTTGAGAAACATTAATTTGTTTCTTTTCCCATCAGTGAGCGCGCATAGAAGAAACTCCTCTGTTAACTTCCAAGTTTGCTTTAGAATCAGAATGGTTGTGTCCTGCTGTCAGACACTGTGGGCCGTACAACATTTCCTCTCTTTTAATGACACTTTATTTTACCAGCAGGGACACCCAGTGAGAGAAGACAGCTTTATCCAGCGCTACAGTTCAGACCCAACCGGGGTTATCTTGGATGACAGCCTGGATGATAGCTTCCTGCCTGCTCCAGGTGAGCACAGAGATGTTAGAGGCTACTGAAGTGTTGTGTTACTTCTCTGACAAGTAGATTTAGTCATAAGAATGCCTCTAGCTTTGCTTTTGTATATCTGGAGAGACTTGGTGAAATCCACATAATTTTCTCCCATGTCTCTTCTTGACAGTTCCTCATGTTTTTCTTGCTCTCTTTTGGCAGTCAGTGAATATGCAGTTATAAGGAGCATGTCAGCATCAACTGACAATGTTTCATTTCAATGCAGTGGCCAGGTTCATTATTGAGGATGAAGAAGGGATATTTCTTAAATTATCTTTTTTTCTTCTTCTCATAATTCTTGGGCAGACCAATCTTATCCTCCCCTGGCGTAGGTGATTCAGCGTGGGCCGCATGGCCCATGCTGAATCGTATCCGGGTAAGGGAGAGGTTGGAGGTCTACTCAGGTCTACTCAGGGTAAGCGGGTATTTGCTTGCTTATCTCAGGTAAACCCCCAGCTGCCGCAATGGGACTACTTGGTTCTCCGCTAGCTCCTTAGCTGGTGGAGAATCAAGTCACTCTTATGACTTGGAGCTTGTGGCCTGGGGGGGGGGATAAGAACATAAGAAGAGCCCTGCTCTTTTAATTAATTAATTAAGGTCAATTAATTGCAGGTGAATTCAGTCCAAAATGTTGTTCCAGGATTCTGCCACAATGTCATTTTGATGCCATAAATGCTTTTTCCAGGTGAATTGCACCACCCGTAGTGAAGTTCTGCTTTCTTAAGCTGGGCCCATTTCCCATTTCCTTTCCACCTTAGACCAGGAACCCATGGGTTCCTGATCTATCCTCATTTTAATTTGGAACAATGCTTAGCAGTATTTGGCACTATGGGGATTAATGATAATTCATACTTGACAATGTTGTGAGAAAATTTCCTTAATGAAGGAAAGAGTTGAAGCTATTGTGGTGTTCCCTATGTGAATATGATTAGTTTGAAATGCAACACTATATGAAAACAAAATGCAGTGAGGAAGCACTGTCTCTTAGGTTAGCCTCCAAAACTATCAGCTCCAACAGTCTGATCTTTGAGGTGCTGCCCTTTGAAATTAATTCTCGCCCTAACTCGAAATAAAATGCCAGGTCAGGCATACAACTATGTTAATTCTTGTCTTTAAACCATTGCAGAATATGTGAACCAGCTAGTGACCAAAAAACCATCAGCGTCCATCATGCAAAATCCAGTCTACAACTGTGTAGATCCAAAGCCTGTGGCCAACTCAAACCATCAGAATTCCCACAGAACGGCACTCGACAATCCAGAGTATCTCAACACCAGCCTGTCTCCTTTTGCTAACACAATTTTTGACAGCTCCCCCTACTGGGACCAGACAGCCAACCACCAAATCAATCTTGAAAATCCTGATTATCAGCAAGATTTCTTGCCCAGGGAGATCAAACCTAATGGCATCTCTAAGGTTCCTGCAGCTGAAAATCCAGAGTATCTAAGGGTTGCAGCATCAAAAAGCGAATACATTGAAGCCTCGGCATGACCACCGAGAGAGACTTCCTGTAGCATCACCATTGATGCAGGTGATAGAGCTGGCTGCTGTAGAAAGAAACTGTGGACAGATGAAAGAGCAGTCACCCACACTAGGCTGCACTCTTTTTCCAAATGCGTGTGCTGATTTTGCCCAGCTTGCTTACGACTTCTCTTGCCTCTACCAAAGTGGGAGCTGTGATTTGGGATGAAGAGCCAACAGCCAAAGCAAGAAATCATTGTTGCATTCATTCCTTTCTTCGCAGGTCATATGGAATTGAAGCCTCTCTAGATGAATGCCAACAGTGGTGGCCAGCATCTACTTCACATGCTTTTGATGCTTGGTATTTAAAAAACAAACAAACATTTTTGGTACTATGGCATAAAGAAGCCTGGATATTGAACTATTGGATGCCACTCAGATCATTTAGGGGGAGGAGGGAGAAACCAAGATATTTTTATTGAGCCGCATGAGCAGAATTGACCAAACTCTTCAGATTCAAGAAAACCTTGTTCCTGTGCATTGGCTCCTTAAACACCAGCTTCATTAAATATTTTGTTGTACAAATGAGGAAGGGAAAAAAGGAATAGACTGGAGAGAATGAATCCAATTAGCCCTGGTTTATTTAGCAGAAGGACTTGCCTACAGCACTCACTGCCAACTGACCACTACTGTTGGAAAGCCAGAACTCTTCAAACTTAAAGCATTGTTCAAAAATGCTTGTAAAGTACTCACTAGACTGTCTTTAAAATGCTCACTATAGGCATGGATAGTATTTTGGGTGTTTTGTTTTATGGCTCTACTGTTTTCTCTAGAGTTGTGAAAATGGGTTTTAAATGCTTAACTAAAAATCTATACATTGAAAAGGTATACTGTATTTTTAAGAAAACCATTTTTGCCCACTGCTTTGATGGCATTTTGACACATTTGTATGAGTTTAAACAGTGAGGAAATGCAAGGGTTGCAATGTGGCTGAAGTGGGATGCTGAAGACAGGCAAAGCTACGCACAAATACACCCCTCCCCCAGTGGATCAGTGTGGAGTTTGTTATCAGTAGAGTTTGTGCAAGAAAGCTTCCTATTGAGCCATAAAGGGGGTTCAGTTTGGGACAGAGGGAACTCACCAGAAATGCCAAAAGCAGTTACAGTGAGGAAAAAATACTTACACACCCAAATCTAATTGTGCAGCAAGAGTTATAAGAGATGATATATTTATGCATACCTCACCAGCTAATGGACAGCTATTGCATTAATAGTGGCAAGGAACAAGGATCAGTCACCTATCTGTGATCATAGAAGCTAATTCACAGATGCTAGAAGAATTTCAGTCCAATCCAGTGAGAGAGATGATAAAGTACCACTGATTTTGGAAATGTATAGATTCACTGCCACCTTCTGCAGTGAGATCAAGAAAGCAGCAGCAAATGAAGTAAGGAAATGAAGTTTCCTAACTTCATTAAGAAAAGAGGATCAAGCATAACAGTCAGCAATAATGTCAGATAATATCTTCATGATTTAGGGACTTGCATGACTCAAACCACTAGATTTGGGAGAATTAGTATTATTGTAACACTCCAGCTCCAAAAAAATACACTACTTGTGCCCAATTTTTCTGCTAAGGCGGTGAATCATTGCCTCAAATGCCTAAGAGAAATGCTTAAACAGCTTAAACAATAGCAAGTTAGCTCACCTTCATGTTGTCATGCTCTTTGTCATTCCACTTTTTCCAAACCATACTTCAGTTAAATTTTAATTTGGATTTTCACTAATTTACCGCCCAGTCCAGCACAACTCCCCTGGCGCCAATGCAGCCATGCCAACATAGCACACGCTGCATCCCCTGGAGGAGTTTTGAGCCGCAAAGGCCTGCTCAAGGTAAGGGAACATTTGTTCCCTTGCCCTGGGGTAAGCCTTCGCTGCCCCGCTGGGTCTACCTAGACCCGTTTTGCTGGCACAAGTCCAAGTGGACCCAGGTAGGTAGATTGAAACCGGGAAGGGGGATAGGATATTTGCAGAGCTTCCGCTACTGGTACTGCCCCCTTCTTGGACTCAACACACCCCTCTTAGCCCTTGTCTCTGCCCTGCTATTACTCCTCCCCTTCCTGTTTCTCCCACCACACTAATGGCACCAGGGCTTCTCCGGAGGCTGCTGCCATGCAGCCGCAGCCACTCGCTGCTTGTGGCCTGGCTGCACAGAATGGCCAGTCGCATTTTGCGACCACCACAAAGCACCCTGCGCCACCAGAATGAGCCTTCCCATGGTGCAGTGGCTCAATAGGATTGGGCCCAAAGTCTCAGTGAACGGATTTTAAAAGGGGTATTTATTTTTACAGGGAAACATGCCAGATCATTCTTCTGTAGTATCCCTCTTGTGTGAACACATTTCCATGTGGTGAAATTCTTGGTGGCTCAACTTTAATTTAGTCCTAACAGTGTATTTTGATCTGCACTGTGTTAGGTGTCTGATCCTTGTAGTTGCTCTCCCAAACTCAGTGAAAAACTGAGAAACATTATTAGTTCATAAGGTGCATTTGCAATGCCTTGCACTTTTTTTCCTGTTTTCCTTCCTGGAACTGGGATGACACCACTGTGGTAGATAGCTGAGTTGGCAACTCCCTTACATGTTAGTTTGAGCTCCTCTGGCACTATTTTAGTAGTGTGTGAGGAAGCCACATTGCAACCACCATAGGAGTAACATTAGAAAGGGTCTTTAGAATTACTTCTACCTCTCCTGATCAAGGTAGATTCACAGAAGGGCTTTCTTTCCTCTGATTTTTTTTTTTAAACAAACATCTGATAATGAAATTGGTATGGAAAGTAGTCTTGTCAAGAGGTCCAATTGCAGCTGCACATCCAAGCAAGCCTAATGCAAAAAAACAGCCACCTGGTGGAGAGAAAAAAGTTGGGTCAGGTGATCAATCTTCAGAACCTGGTAGTGTTCTGATAGCTCTGTGCAAAGAGAAGTTCCTCACATAGAAGGTTTTATGTACTGATGCTGGAACGTGAACAAAGCACAACACCAAAAATGTGTCATTGGGAGGGTTCAAGTTTCTGTAACTGAGAGTGGGAGTTGCCGCTCAGACCACTCCCCACATTCCTATAATGTAAAATGCCTTCAGACTAGTTTTCTTGCAGGTTTCCTGTTGTGTGTTTTGCAGGTGTCCACAACTTCCCCAGTGTCCGTTCACCTTGTATAGCTTTGGTGTATGAGAGTACAGTAGTTTCTATTTTGCACGTGATTGAAATATTTTCCATGTGTTTGGGCCAGAGGATATGCAGCATAGCAATTGCATGTAGAATTGTTGCATGCGATTATCTTCACGGGAATCTTGCACTAATTCCTACACAGACATTTTTGATGACATTAATTCCAATTTAGAAATTAGGTGATGTGTGAGGCAGCCCTTAGTGTAAAACTCTTTGCATTTCCTGACAAGCATTTCATTTTGGGGATTTAGAAGTTCACTACGAGCAATAAACACAAAAACTGCTACCTACCTCTTCAATGTCAGTTGTTCACATTGCTCTAGCTTTTCTTTGATTTTATATTTCTCTGTGAGAAAACATTTTAATTGGGGCAAAGTGAGAATTGTCTTTCTGTTTGCACCTCCTTCTTAAAATGTATAGTAAAAATGTTGTGAACTATATAGAATTCCACTGCCAAGGGTGACACTTTATTAAAGGGTGGTTTAATAGTAATAATAATCTTAAATCGCCATTAATTGTGATTTTTCTACTGAAGTCCCATGCTTCTTGCTTTTGTCTTCCCAATAACTTCCTACTTCTTGTTGTTTTGTTCTAGCACCTGACTTTTTAAGAAGTCTTTTTAGAAAGTAATAATAAAATGTGTATTTTAAAGAGAACACTTTAATTAGCTTTTTACATAAAAATGGGCTGTCAGGACCAAAGATATTGTCTCATTTTCTTGTTAAACTCATGAATAAAAGACAATTTATCACCATTTTTATAGATTCTCATCATTAACTTTAAAAAAATTCTGTAAACTGACATAGGGTTTTACCACTAGCCCCCTAGCTTAAAGGAGTTGATTAAGATCTGCCAGAGGCAACATCAATGACGGTAAAACAAAAGCTCGTTAAAGTAAACATTTTTTTTCCATTTAACGACTGCTTGAATACAGCATTAAGATATGAATGTTATGCAGATAGTTAGGAAAATGGTATACTCAATAACAAGGCCCATGATTCTGCCAATGCTCATATTTTCTGATTCAAATGTTATTTTGATAATGAGTGGCATGATAAAAAAAAATGACTATCATTGCTTGCATATATTTTGCATCATATGTTTCTTATAGTTTTGGATTCTACATATGCATTCACTTTTTGTGTTTTCTTAATTTGCGCCCTACAAGTTTTGGTTGGGATTTTTTTTTCCTTTTTGAGCCATAAAACTGTGTGCATGCTCATGCATGCATATACCTCAAATATCTCTCAAAACACAACTTAGAATTAGTACAGTCAAGGGCAAAAAAAAGCAGGGCAAGCTCAAGACCTCCTGGCACTTGAGATGGCATGCCAAATGTTGCCCCCCTTTTCCTTGTGATGAGCCAACCTCACCTCCTCCCACCTGCTCCCTCTGCTGCTCCATCCCCCTCTTCCTTTCCCAGTCCAGGGAATGGGTGGAGGAGGAGGAGGAGGAGGAAGAGGAGGAGTGGGGGCACGTACGTAGGTAGGTGGATGGAGGTGGGAGCCCTCTGCCAAACAACCGGCTCAGACAACCACCTCTGTTGGCCTTTTGGATGGGCCAGCCCTGAAACGGTTCAATAAACACAGCTTCATTGCAGTGGGAATTGTACTAGAGATGAGCAGGGTGGATTGCATCTTCTTTCTTTCAATCTCTGAGACTAGCACAACAAAACTCCTATAAAATGTAGAGGTTGGAAACCATCCTACTGTATTTAAGCTATAAACGATGTTTGCCTTTGTGTGCTGATAAGCAGAGTAAAAATGTAATGAATAAATGCCATTAGCGATTATGTAATTTCACTATGGCAAAAAATTGAAGCTCCCATGACTGCCAAAAGAATTGAGTGCAGATTTGGGCTGCTTTTTGTTAATAAATAATAATAATAATAATAATAATGAATTTTGAAAGCTTCAAGAATCAGATTCCCATCTGTTCTAGAGCCAAGTTGTGCAATAAGATTGTTTCCTAGATGGGGTATTATCTACCCACAGGCCTGTTGAAATGAATGAAAGTTCCTTTGTGCATCCTCGCTTATACCACCTTAGTGATTAGGAGGGATCTAATTTTCATCTTGCTTCACTGAATCTCAATTCTTGCTTCATTGAATGTCAATTGAATCTCAATTCAGAATTGCCTTAATGTGAACAATGTGAGGTCAGAGGCTAGTTCTCCTCTGTTCAAGGCAGGGGGAGGCCCCACTTCAGTGCCCTAATCCAGAAAAGGAGCTCTGTGTATAGAAGCAGATCTCCTTGCAGCCAATGTAGATGCAGATGTATGTGATGATACTCATCGATTTTGCTGACTGGCTGCATCTTTCGCTATGGATGGGGATATCCCACAGTAATAGTTGTTTGTGATTAGAGCTGAATCTGGGCATAGGTGCATTAAGATCCTGTGGAATGAATGCCATGTTTAGATCAGTTCAGTGAAGTTGCAATCAGCTTTGTGTAGCGAAGTCTGGTATAAGTTATAGAAAACTATTCAATAGTGCATCTTTATGTACAGGGTTCAAAACTAACTGTCCAGACGGTACCACATAGAAATAAATGGAGGTTGTGTTCTGCCCCAACTGGGCATTATGTTGTCTGTTGTATTGCTACCTGAATGCAGCAGTGTACAGCAATGACAACTACAACAAGGAAGTTGCTGAGTACCAAATAAGGGTTTGTGTCTTTGGCAACAACCCGTCACCTGCAGTGGCCAACTATGGGCTATGCAGGACAGCACAGCAAGGGGAGATGAAATTTGGTCAAGATGCCAGACAATTCATAGAAAGATACTTCTGTGTAGATAGTCTGATGTCTGAAATCTGTGCCTTTAGCAGAGGAAGCTATTGACCTACTTAAAAGAACGCAGCTCAACATAGCCAGCTTGAGGCTTTACAAAACAGCCCTACAGAAATGAAAGCTTTTGCCCCAAAATACCATGCTGAAGGATTGAGGGGCCTAGACAGAGAGACTCGCACACCACCAATCCAGTGCAGTTTGGTGTTAAGTTGGGCTATTAAGAAGGACATGCTAAACTTCCAGGTACCCATGCGTGAAAAAGCATTCATGCATCATCATATCTTGTTGACAATAAATAGCATATTTGATCCAATAGGTTTTGCAGTACTTGTCACCATGCAGAGAAAATTCCTACTGAGAATACATTCCTTGGAGTCTTAAGATTGAAATGTTCAAGATTGAAATGATTGAAAAGAATTGTGGAAGAATTCCTTAAAAGCTCTTCAGGAGGTTCAAATTCCATGTACGGTGTTTCAATCTCACCCACAATTTGTGTCCTTTCTGATACGTCAACAAAGGCAGTAGTCGTTGTAACCTACTTAAAGGTCACAGACACAGAAAGCAGGCACCATGTTGAATCTGTCCTTGGCAAAGCTACGCTGGTTTGTGACCCAAACACAACATACTGTCCTTGAACCATGTGCTGCTTATAGTCGCAGTAGAATTAGCAGAACAAACATGAATTGAGATGGACATTCAGTCTGAGGAGGCAGTCAGCTTCTATACCGGCAGCAAAGTAGCATTAGGCAACATACACAATCCAAGGAGGAAGTTTAATATGTAAGAGCCAGGATGGTGTCGGACTTAGACCTGGAAGATCCAGGTTCAAATCCCCGCTCAGCCATGAAGCTTCCTGGGTGACCTTGGGCCAGTCACTATCTCTCAGCCCCACCTACCTCACAGGGTTGTTGTGAGGACAAAAGGAGGGGAGGAAATATGTACACCACTCTGAGCTCCTTGGAGGAAGGGTGGTATAAAAATGTGAAAAATAAAAAAAAATAAGTAAAGAACTGAATAGAGTATTACAAAACCTACGTGTCCCGGACAGTGGCACTAGGTTCCCACAACTTGTAACCCTGCAGATCGTGCTTCAAGATCTGTTCCAGCAGCAGCTCCTGGACAGTTGTACAACATAAGAGTTGTACGAATGGCAATGGAGGCAGATCATACAGTCTTGCTAACAGTAGTTAGAACCACTGGAGAAATGAGTACAGTACCTTGTGACTCTGCATAGGCAGCACAAATGGCAGAACACTCCAGAGATATATAATCATTTGGCTCCAGAACAAGCAAAGCCCATCGGAATGAGTGTCCCATGGAACTCATTACAAGCAGAGAAGGAAAGGTCTACAAGACCAGTGGAGACTGCAAAACACAGGACCTTTGTTAGACCCATCATTGAAACTCATCGCCTGGGAAGAGATACATCCTTAGTGACCTCATTAGTCAGTGTCAGGGTGACTGTATTGTGTAGTCATCAAGTTAACATAAGAACATATTAAGAATAACTAATCAGAGTTATTCTCTGAACATCAGAGTAACTAAGAACGTGTTACTCTGATGTTGGAATCTACAGAGTGTTCTGCCCCAACTGGGCTCTGTGTTGTTTGTTATATTGCCCCTAGCTTCTGCCTATAGAGCTACTTTAAACTTTCCCTCTATGAATCTGTTAGCAACTGATTAGACTGTTACCAGGCTATGGTTGATTGCTCCTAGCAAATCTATCTTTGCTTAGGCTAGGTCTTGTTAGGAGTAGCAAAGCCTTCCTCTGGACTTCTGATCTGCTATTCAGAACTGTAGCCTGGAAGTTCTGGCCTTACGTTGCCTTTCACCTCATCCAATCTCCTCTGTCCTCATCCCAGCTCATCTAAGCCTTGAATTTGCCACAGCTGAGTACATTCTCTGCAGTTAGAAGTGTTTTGCTGTTCAGGTTGTGATTTGAAAAAAAGTTGAAAATTGGTTGATCGAACTTGTGGTGTTGGATTTTTAGGTGGCTGGATAGACATACAGTTTACTGAGTATGGAGGACAGAACAGGTTGTGCACGAACCTGGGTCTACAGGCAATAATGTCAGGCTTGTAAATTTATTCACTTATGAAAGCACAATTTTACATTTAAATGCTACATTTTGTATTGTTGAATTTGTTTTTCATGCTGATGCAAGAAACAATCCTTGTATATTAAGTTTTTTTTTAATTAGATGTGTTTAATACTTTTCCAGGTTTTTTTTCTAATTTGGGGAAAATAAATATTGTAATGTATATAGTGCATTATCTTGGCTGCAGGAGGTTCATTTTACTGGCTTGTAAAGTTTTGTAAAAGTACTGGTATTGAGAAAACATATTATTTTATGGACTTTTGCAGACATTACCATGGGGACTTAAAACAAGAAATTCTGGAAATAATTCACTTCATTTCTAAGTACGCTGACCTGGAGGCACACTCCTTCCAGATGTATAGAACTTGCCTTCAGGTAAAGATATTTAGAGTCAGTAGTAATAATGGTTGCTAATAAAGCACTTCACTTTTCTAAGGCAGCGGTTCTCAAAGTCCCCGCCGCCGCGACTCACCTTCTGCAGTTGCTTCTCCGTTGCAACCCACCAGGACAGCCTCCACAAGGCCTCCGGATGTAACCAGAAGTCACGTCATCGAAAATGGAAGTGACCCAGACGTCACTTCTGGAGGCAGTCCCAGGCCCGGTGTGACGGGGGAGCAGCTGCAGAAGGTGACTCATGAATCGGAAGTGGCCTTCGGTTGCTTCCGTTTGGCTCCAGTTTGGGCAATTTGCAAGGGCAGGTGGGTGGGCCCAACTGGCGATCCACCTCAGCATTGGACCACGACTCACAGTTTGAGAAGCCCTGTTCTAAGGTATTTATTGCTGTCCTCATGTTTACAGAGCATCAGTGCCCATTGTGTCACCACATGACATTCAGATCCCCTGCACCAACTCAGTAAATTGTTAAGATTCCATACAGCAGCTGGAGATGCTACATACATACACACATGTGGCAATGTGCCAATAATGCATCTTGGGAATGGGATTCACAGTGCAACTCTCAGTAACAGTTGGGGGTAATATCAAAATCTGAGACCAGTTGAATCTAGAAATTAAAGGCTTCTCATGGGAATACAAGATAAACTCATTCTTTTATCAGATCATCAGGAAAATGGAGAGCGTATCTATACTACAAACATGTAGTGCTTTTATATTACTTCAGTGGTTGTCTTATCCCTCACTTCCCCCTACCCAGATAATCCTATTTGGTGAGGTGTTCAGCATTTCCTAGCTTGCCCCCTCCCTGAACTATAGTTTACAGAGTTCTCTGGAAAGAAGGAATGACATCTAGATCTGTACTACAGATATCCCCTGAGAATTCATTTCCTTGTTAATTTGATAGGAAGTAAGATGGCACATAAGGCTAGCGGGTGGCGGCGCAGTGGGTTAAACCGCTGAACCATGAGCTGTCGATCGAAATGTCGGCAGTTCGAATCCGCGACGGGGTGAGCTCTCGTTGCTTGACCAGCTCCTGCCAACCTAGCAGTTCCAAAGCATGTTAATGCGAGTAGATAAATAGCTACCGCTTGTGGGAAGGTAAACAGCGCTCCGTGTTCCAGCTGCATGCTACGCGCTGCGGCAAGGAGAGTCATGCCGGCCACATGACCACGGAGGCGTCTTTGGACAACGCTGGCTCTTCGGCTTTGAAATAGGGATGAGCACCACACCCTAGAGTCGGAAACGACTGGACTTAATTGTCAGGGGTCACCTTTACCTTTACCTTTTTAAGATGGCACATGCAGATGCTTGGAAAATCCATTGTCTTAAACATCTATAAAAGCAACCTATTGCATAGGGCGGAGGACACAGAAATACATGAAATGAAGGTGCTTTTTGGAAAAGTCCCTGCTATGTTGTACTGAAAGGGAACTCTTTTTGAAAAAACTTTTTGTAGATGACTCTGGTACAAAGGGAAATAGCCACTTGTGTGTGTGTGTGTGTGTGTGTGTGTGTGTGTGTGTGTGTGTGTGCTGTTTTAGTTCATCTTCTCTGAAATAGAGACAGCATGAGCTACCAAGATTTTCTTTTAATCAACAATGTAGTCTTACATTTTATATTCCTTATTTTCAGAAATGATTGTAATGTGTTATTGAAGCATGGTAGTTTCATTTGAATAAAGTCTATAAAACAAACCGTCTTCAGCATATTGGTTGTTTTTTAGATTCACACCCAAGGGTGAAAGAGTGACTTTGGATCGTGGGCAGATAGCCAAAGTAATTATGGTGGACTTCCCTACTGCATTGATCGCTCTTAGACATAACAAGATCAGCAGCATCACCCATAAACTCCCAAAGTCATTCACTTGGATCTCCACTTGGAGTTGAATAAATAGGCAAGAGAAGTGTTGCCGGAGCAGATGAAGGATTGGATTGTCTCCTGAGCACAGCATCTCGCAGGATTGGGCGCTAGAGTCCGAACGGTGGCAGCGCTGTGCTGTTGTTGTACACATGCTGTTGCTGGGATCTAACACAACATCCGTCCCTGCCAACAAAGCATCTGAACGTGCCCCAGAAGATAGTGGCTAACTTTTGCCTTTGCCGTTGCAGAGCCGTGCGGTGGTGACGAGGTCGGTTTCACCAATTGGCCAAAATGCTTTCTCCAGTAATGTCTTGTTTCATAGCCTTTGAAATTCCAAAACTCAAAGTTCTTTAATGAAGCAGCCAGAACCTTAAGGCAGTGATTTATTCCGCTTCCCAAGGAACTTAATTCAGTGCTAGTTACTCTTGTTCAAAACATTGATCTCTCAAGCAGCAAGGCTAATTAGATCTGCAGTATACTGAAGGAAGGGGATCCTCTGCACCAGAGTTCAGAGACATGTTCCAAAGATTCATTTTTTTTTTCCTGATTATGAAATGCTGCTGTTTCAAACTTGACAGGAATGGGACTTGACTTGACCCCTGCAACACTCTAGCAGTGACTCCTCTTGGACTCCTGTCTATCCACACAAACAGGCGAAACTGTAATGTGAGCATCTTGGCGCACTGATGAGGTCGTGAGCATGTCAGTGGCCATCTAGGGCAGCCCTCTGCAATAGCAGCACTTTTGTTCCAGCCTGCAGGTCTGTTTGGGCATCCCCTGCTGTGTGGCTCTGAAGAGACAAATAGCACTAAATCTTCTCTGTTCATGTCTGTCCTGTCTATGCAATGAAATCTGTGTTGGCATCACCTTTACTGAAGCCAGAAAGCATTAGGCAGAAGCCACACAAATAAGTCTTCATCAAGCAAATGAGCAAAGCATGACTTGCGCCAAGTATAACGCACAATACAAGGGTCGTCTCAGCAGAGGTGCCCAAATTGTGGAACTCCCTGCTCAGAGAAGCTTGTCATGCCCCTTTGTGTTTCATCATCTGGTGAAAATATGTTTGTTCAGGCAAGCATTTCATTTGCCCTCTGTTCGATTCACTTGTTTTGTGTTTTAATTTATATTTGTCTGGCTGTAGTTCTGATCGGATTGGCTGTTGTGAGTTTTTACGATTTTTGAATGTATTCCATGATTCCACCATGCAAACATTGGGATTGAAACTGTACACAAAATCCAGCACCCTGAATGTCTCTTCCGGTTCTTTTTGAAATGACATTTCTAATCCTTTAAGGCTGTGAGGATAGGCTTGAACTAGGCTGTGTGGACTCAATGCCTGGTAACATCTCTGAAGGTGGGAATGGAATGAACAGGATATTCAGAGGTCAGGGGTGGAATTTCAGGGCCTTGCCTAGCTCCTTGTCCCTCCCTGTGAGCAGCAGAAGCAAAATAAATGATTACACAGTGTAGGAGCATTTGCTTAATGCAGTTTGAAGAATTCCTCCTTGGCACAGGATTTGTATTGCCTTTGGGCAGAAATAATTTTGTATGTTTGTCGAAGACACATACTATTCACAGCTGGTTGTAAGAGAGTCCTAAAACCTTGAGTTTTGCTATCTTATCTCTTCCTTTTCCTTGTCCTCTTTGATTTACCAAAGATGTTTTCTTGATTATCGCTATATGCCCGTGGCAGTTTAGGAAGCATTTCAAGTCTTTCTGTTGTGTGTGTGTGTGTGTGTGTGTGTGTGTGTGTGTGTGTGTGTGTGTGTGAGAGAGAGAGAGAGAGAGAGAGAGAGAGAGAGAGAGAGAGAGAGAGAGAGAGCAAAATTGAGCTTTTAAGAGGATGTGACATTTTTGAGGACGTGACATTGTTCCAGCAATGCTGTCTTAGACGAGTTCTTTCTCAACAGGTCCGACGTGGCCTGATCACCACAAGGCCCAGAATGGCTCTTGAAATCAACTGGCCGTTCATGTGGCATGCACCTGATCAACTGGTATTTCTATAAATAAAAAGCTTATCACAAAAGGCATCATAATTCTCCACTCTGTTCTCCCATCCAAAAGGAACGAGATGTGGACGGGACGAAACTAATACAGTTTATCAATACTCATTTCATGTCTATTTTACATGAGAAACCACCCCAAGCCTTGGGGATGAAGCCGGCTAGAAGAGACAAAGGCAAGCCGACGAGAGAATTTGTGCAGCTCTTTGGCTTGCTATGCTCTGTATTCAAGCAAGTCTGGCCTACAGCACATCATCTATTTAAAGCTGGGTGGGCCTGTTTTGTGATCTTTTTGTGCACCCTGCGGCTGCTTGCAAAAATCCTGACAACCAAGATTCAGTTCCGAGGAGATTAAAAACAGACACACCCTCAAGCCAGCAGGCTTCCAAGACTAGAGGAGGAAAAGGTTTCTTGATCAAGCAAGATAACAAGAGATCTGGCATGTGAAAAGAATGACAAACTGACAAACTAAGCAAGGGCATATAGAAAATGCTGTGTATATGGCTGTAGCTGCATCACAAGTGTTTTGCCTGTTTTACAGCGCAGTCCGACTTAACTTTTGTGCCAGTGTAACCAGCGGCGCAGCGAGAACGGGAGGCCCCAGAACGGAAAAGGGATTCAAATCCCCTTTGAATTCCTCTTTTGGAGGGAATTTGAATCCCTTTTCCGTTCTGGGACCTCCCGTTCTCGCTGCGCCGCTGGTTACACCGGCACAAAAGTTAAGTCGGATTGCGCTGTTACTCAAATAACAGGGCCAGACCCCCTTATCTTTTGTGATGCCTCTCCTACCTTCTGTTTGTAGAAGGCTACAGGGGAGCTATGACCTGACTAAAATGATGGGACTTAGGGTCTGGGGCTTGCTTTATTAAGGCCTTCCCCACCTTCCCACCCATAATTCGAACACTAATTAGCAATCAGAGAAGTGCAGTAGTTTCCATAGTTCAGATTTCTTTAGGTTTTAGACTCCTCCCATAAGTCTCCAAAAGCAAAATTTGGAGGGGCTCAGGACAGAAGACAATATGCATCTTGACTCGACTGCACATTTATAGATGTGCACGTGTGATCAATCACCAATACACGAGCCACTGGTGAGATTCATCTTGAATTGTTAAATGTTGTGATAACATATCATAGGGTGTTTATGTGTTCTAGGGCTGCAGTGGCTTAGTGGTTAAGACGCTGAACTGCAGACCGGAAGCTCGGTAGGACAGCAGTTCAAGACCCGAGTGCCGCGTGACGGAGTGAGCTCCTGTCTCCTGTCCCAGCTCCTGCCAACCTAGCAGTTTGAAAGCAAGATATTGCAAGTAGATAAATAGGTACTGCTGCGGCGGGAAGGTAACAGCATTCCATTAGTCATGCCAGCCACATGACCACGGAAGCATCTTCAGACAACGCTGGCTCTTCGGCCTTAGAAACGGAGATGAGCACCCCACCCTAGAGTCGGACACAACTGGCTTTCAAGCAGGAGATACCTTTACCTATGTGTTCTAGCATACTTTCGGGTCAAAAGAGTGAACACCTTGTTTGTCTTTAAATCAGTTCACGAAATGCTATTGCAGAGTAAATGAGTACCAGAGATGAAGAAGATCCTTCAGCAGTGTATCATATCCGGTTGTCATGGTACCCAAGCAGTGATGCTTGGTCTGAGAATAGGGTTGTTACAAGGGTTGTCCCTCTGTTCATCAGTGACCCATTAGTGAGTACGCAAACAGGAAGGAAGCAGACAGGTGCAGTGTCAGGGCCTGGGCAGTCTCTCTCCAGATCGTCCGCTGTCTCACCGGCTTGGAACTGGCGAGACAGCGGGCGAACAAGAGACTGCCCAGGCCGTGAGAGCCTCCCCGAGGCTCCCGCGGCCCAGGCAGTCTCTCTCCGGATTGCTCTCTCTCTCTCTCTCACCAGCTTGGAGCCGGCGAGACAGCGGGCGATCCGGAAAGAGACTGCCCGGGCTGTGTGAGTCTCCGTGAGGCTCCCACGGCCCAGGCAGTCTCTCTCCGGATCAGCAGCATGACGAGGAGCAGCACGACTCACAAGGAGCAGCACTGCCAGATCAGCAGCTCGATGGCGACGATGGGGTAAGTAAATTGAATTAATTAATTACGTGAAAAAATAAATAATTAATTAAAAAATTACGTGCCGCGCTTCGCACGACAATAGGGGGCACTTTGCGCCCCCTTCGTTTTTTAAAATTACATTTATTTATTTATTTATTTAGTAGATTAAATAAATAATTAATGAAAAGTTTCAGGCGTGCTTTGCGCGGCAATTCGTTTTTTGAAAATTACATTGATTTTTAACTTTAATTTTTAATTAATTAATTAATTAATTAATTAATTGTGGGCGGGTGTCCCGGCTTGAGGGGGGGCATTTTTAGAAGGCATTTCATTATCACCATATATAGGTTTACCATATGGTAAGCCTATATATGGTGATAATGAAATGCCTTCTAAAATCTCAATATATAGCATGAAATGGTCATAATGGCTTGCATGCCAGTAAAACACTGAAGTGCGCAATGATGATGCAAAAAGTGCTTCAACCAACTTTCTAAATGCTTTGCTAAACTCTGAGCTGGTGTAATTAGGAAAGATGTGTGCAGAAATTATCATCATAAAGGGATCTAAATGGACTGGTCAAATCTCCACTCACCTCATTGAATATGCATTTGTTTGATTAGTTGAGTGTATTACCAAGATGCTCTCACAGGCTCAGGGCTGCTTCTGAGACTTAAGAGGCTAAACGGGCGAGGTTGTTTCAGCAAATATTGAAACATAAAGCATGAGAAGTCATTTTGCTGCAACACCCACATGCCTGCAAAACACGTGTGGATTAGTCCACTAACAGTTTAATCAATGGGAGCCTGTTTTAACCTGTGCATGCAAATTTCAATCAGGGGGGCAAAGGACTCACAAATCTAATGTTTCAGAAAACCTTTGTTCTGGTCCTGTACAGTAGTAGGAAACCTTTCCTAGCAATGAGTAGTAGTATTCATCCATTAAATTATATGTTCTCATAACTTCCTTCAAGGTCTCAAAAAAGCACGTATTTTGAGATATTGAAAATAGGCAAGAGGATTTACATTTGAATCAACTAGTTGAAAGGCAGAAGATATTAAACCAGCTAAAAATGTATTGATAGATGCCAAACATATGCATTCGTGCGGTTACAATGTGCAAAACACGTTGTGACAACAAGCCCTGTGTTTGTCCTTGACCACCACATGCCTGACCTCACAGAGAACTATCATCATGAATGTTACGTATTGCCTGCCACAAACAGCTTTGCTTGGCATTGGCCAGTCTTCTGGGTGATCATTGCAAGGCTGCTGGCTTCTGTGCCTCAGCTGCGGAGCTTCCTTTGTGCCAGGACTCATCAGGCCTTAGCGCAGAGAGCCCAGAGCCAAGATGTCTGAAGGAAGGATGCCAAGGAGGGCTGCTTTAAGACAGGGAACTAAGTGGCTGAAATAGGCAGGGGTCTGAGAAGTGGAGGAACATCACCCAAGAAAGAAGATATCTTGGGGAAATATAGAGATAGGGGAAAAGAGTGCACAGGACCTAAGGGATCATGGAGAATAGGTCTATCGCTAGGCATTAGTCATGATGGACTCCATAGAGGTTCCATGTTCAGAGGTACAGTAGTCTGCCCTTGAATATCAGGGGAACAGTAGAGGGAGAGGGCTCTTGCCTTCATGCTCAGCTTAGGGCTTCCCAGAAGCATTTGATTGGTCATTGAGGAGAAGCCAGATGCTCGACTAAATGGACCTCTGCCCCGTTCCAGCAAGGTTCTACTTGCATTCTTCAAAATGGGAGCATTGATGTGCTTTGGGCAGAAGAAAATGACCAGAAGAGCAGAGCAAAATGGGCAGAACATCTCCAGCTTGGGGCTTCTTTTCCCTGGCCTCCAAAGAGGTGGTGGTGCTGGAGATGAATTTCAACAAGCCATAATAACCAGCCAAATCTTTGACTGCGGACTCTGCCCTTCTCCATCGGTAACAGCATGTGCCACAGATGACGACGACGGCACCTTCGATTGCTAGATTTGGCCTCATCTGAGGATGCAGATTGTAAAGCACAGGCAAGCCTTGTGAAAATGTGTTCTCATCAAATATTCATTCACGGCTAAAGGCCCGTCTAGCAACTGCCAATTTGGTTAATAATACATCAGGAAGAGAATCCAAAAATGTAGGTGGATTCCGTGAAGGTATTCTGCATATTATCGCAAGGCAGAAAATAATAATAATAATCTTTATGTCCCCCTTGGTACCATGTATTTTTGACACCATTTCTGTTACAGATAAACAAAACAGATACATTCCATAAGAATGAAATCCAAACAAGTTCTAGCACATTTGCACACTCCTTTTAGATGTTACAGTGTACAGTCTGCATTTGGCATTTTGGATAGCTGTCTAGATCATGAAGTTGGATTGTTATTTCAAAGTCCGACAAAAAGAGTTTAGAAATCTGAGATGCTGACCTAGAAAATTGTACAAGAGGTCTTGACACTTCTTTGCGTCATTGATAATACAGGAGAGTTCACTTGGTGATCCAGCCAGTGCTTCAAATCTCCATCTGGTGTGGATTTCCAACCCTCCTACTTCAATCTAGTGACCTAGATGTTGTGTGTTTGGCGGGGGAGGGATAGGGGAAGTGTCACTCATAATGACTGACACATTCTTTATGGGGTTTGGTTCTCTGGTAGTTTAACTGAAGTTAAAAGATTACCGTAATCTGATATAAAATTCAAACACATTCAGACTATCTCAGGCTGAAGACCAATACACTTCCTTGGGTCGGTGTTACCTTAATTGAACTCAGTGAGACTTACATCCGAGTAAATATGCATAGGATTGGGCTGCAAGAGGAAATGCACATGTTTAGAGTAGCTTCGATTCAGTTAAAGATAAAGAATCTTTTCCAACTCAAATTAGTCACATGTGCAGTGCAATTTTAAGCAGATTTAGTAGTAAGCTGCTACTACTATTACTACCTTACTACTGAGCTGTACTAGTTACTACTACTACTACTACTACTACTACTACTACTACTACTACTAGTAGTAGTAGTAGTAGTAGTAGTAGTAGTAGTAGTAGTAGTAGTAGTAGTAACTAGTACAGCTCAGTAGTAAGGTCCTCTAATGAATGGCAGTCTTAAGTGTTATTAATTTAAGCCCTGTTGATTTCAGTAGGACATATGTGCACATAACACTAGTTAATCAGTAATAATTTAACATTTTAAACTATTTGCTATTACAGTTCAGTGTGCCAGCTCTAGGAACTCATCATCAAAGCACCATGCTGGCATATATCTCAGTGATTCTATTTACTAGCAATTCATAGCAATTCTATTTAATAGCAATTCATATCTGATATGTCCTTCTGACTGATCAGTGAGCCCTTGTGGAACTGTACCACTTTCGTGTGTGTGTGTGTGTGGGGGGGGGGGTTCACCTGTTTAAATTCTCCCTCATATATGTGAAACAAAAAATCCATGCTGACAGAAAACTAGCATTGCAAAGCGGAAACATTTCTTTTGAATGTACAATACTAACTTTCTAGAGGCAGGGCATTTGCACAGGGAGCATTCCAACATGTGACCCCCTACCTGTATTCTAAAGTAGTAAAATTCCTGGAGGACTGTATTATGTCATATGTCTCTTTAGCTCTGTTTGTGACCTTATTCAACCTCCACGCTCCTTCCAGCTCTGCAGTCCTATGATATGATGACTCAAATGGCTTCCAGCACAGCATTATTTGCACATTTTCTGCTGTTTGTTTTCCCATCCTTTGTTCAGCCCTGGGAGCTCAGCTGAGCATGATTGAAACATTTGTACAAGCCAAATAACCCGCAGAGTAAGAATAATGCATGTCGTCAGAAAGCTGTGAGCAGACTCTGGCTCAGAGAGACAGAGAGAGAGAGAGAGAGAGAGAGAGAGAGAGAAATTGGCTTCAGACATAAATCTCCTTACTAGCAGTCTTGACTTTTTGCATTATTGTACATAATGCAAGAAAAAAATCCATTAGGGATAATAACATGTGGCCTACCATTTCTGTGCCAAGTTAAAGTTTATATGCCTTATAGTGCAATTCCTGAGTCCCTCCCTTTTTTTTTGGTCTATTTTGGGACCCCTTTGATTTTGGACCCTATCATCACATTTGAGCATCCTAAAAGGGCTGCTGAGACTCCTGATGTAGTTGCCATTGTCCTGGGATGCTTCCCTGAGACTCTTTGAAATCAGCAGCACCATTGCAAAAAGACCACACATTGTAGCAGAGTCAACAGGTGATTTTGTGGATTGCTTCATCAACTGGGTCCAGCTAAGACAACAGCCCCTAGCTAGCTCACCTGCTGGGATTGGCATGTGCCAGCTAATTGGGAATCCTACCCCACCTGCCTGACCAGGTTACAGAGCAGGTTGGGATTCCCAGGTGGTCACAGCATCCATTCAGATGGGCCTACAACATAATCAATCCTAAGTTTTTTAAGGGCATGCATAAGGATGTTTATGTGTGTTGCCCCAGTCCATCACTACAAATAGATCACTGCAGACGGAGACAGCAGCCATGAAATTAAAAGACGCTTACTCCTTGGAAGGAAAGCTATGGCAAATTTAGATAGCATAATAAAAAGCAGAGATATCACCATGCCAACAAAAGTTCGCATAGTCAGGGCGATGGTGTTCCCAGTAGCAATGTATGGTTGCGAGAGTTGGACCATAAGGAAGGCTGAGCGCCGAAGAATAGATGCTTTTCGAACTGTGGTGCTGGAGAAGACTCCTGAAAGTCCCTTGGACTGCTAGGAGATCAAATCAGTCAATCCTAAATGAAATCAACCCTGACTGTTCCCTGGAAGGACAGGTACTGAGGCTGAAACTCAAATATTTTGGCCACCTAATGCGAAGAGAGCACTCTCTGGAGAAGACTCTGATGCTGGGAAAGATTGAAGGTAAAAGGAGAAGGGGAAGGCAAAGGATGAGATGGTTAGACAGCATCACCGATGCAACGAACATGAAAATGAGTGAACTCAGGAAGATAGTGGAGGACAGGAAGGCCTGGTGGGATATGGTTCATGGGATCATGAAGGGTCGGACACGACTTAACAACTGAACAACAACAACATGCCCCCTTACCATGTGAATGCAGGGGCCAGGCTCCTAGGACAGCATGAGCCACCTAGGACAGAAAAACGTACCCAGTTATTTACATCAGGGCTTCCATTTGTTTTCAGCTTGTCCTTTAAGCAGAGAACTGGGTGGTGAGCTGTTTAACCCTTTTCCCTAGGGTAGCGTTTTCTGCTCACAATTGTTCCCCCAGCAGCTTTTCTCCCCACAGGGGAAAAGATATGAAGATTTGTATCTTTTCACATGTAGGAAGAAAAGCAACTGGGGGTTGGATCTGAGCCAAAAAAGACAGCTGGAAGAAAAGGTTTAAGCACCTCTTCCACACCCATCCTCCTGGTGTTGCCTTGCAGGAAAATTACATACAACTGGGTGTAATGTGTAGCTGATCTTTAGTCTCCAAGAAGCACATACAAAAAAGAATAGCTGGCTTTCAACTGACCTTTGCCCTTCCACTCCATCTAGCAGTTTCTACATCCCTTCTGTGCAAAGTGATGGAGTGGATGAGATGGGAGAATTATTCCTTTCAGAAGACTAGGCCAGGAGATTCCTTTCTTTTTTCATCCAACCAACCAGGCAGGGGTGACTCTGTAGGTGGGGCTTGGTGAGGCATGTGCCAGGGGCCCATGCCCACACAAAGGGCCCACACTGATGCTTCACCAACACCTCTGGCAGCACCTGAGGCTGCCCAATAAACCAGGGCTTAATGTGGCTGCTTACAATCTGCTGCTGTAGCTGTTTCCCACCATTGCAGGATAAGCCAGTGGGGAGGCTTACAAAGAGGCAGTAGGGAGCAGCAGCAGTAGAGGATCAATGTGTCTTCCTTTCTACTGCCAACTGTAACTATAGTAGCAAAAATGAAGAACTATCACCTATCCACTGCCTGGTTAGCTTTCCATTGATGGTGTATAGCCAGCGGTACCATTGATGGTGCACAAGTGGGAAAGTTAACAAGGAACCAAGCAGCAGACAGGCCAGAGTCCTCCATCACTTTGAATAGAGCTGTGGGTGAACCACGACTGACCAACTGAGTTGAGAATGAGGGTTAAGCTCTACAGTTCAGTGCAGAATCCTTTTGAGCTGTGTGGGAAAATTCTTGAACACGACTTGCTTGGGAGTTCATATTGTGGAGTGGCTAGAGCAGCAATTTTCAACTGGTGTGCAAATGTGTGTCGCAAATTGTCTGCCGGTGTGCAGTGGGAGTTTGGAGGAGGGTAATTTATCCCCTTTGGGGATGTGAGCCCCCTGCCGGTAGTGAGGTGTGCCTTGTCAATTGTCAAAAAACTGATGGTGTGCCCTGAAAATCTTAGCGCCTTGTCAGTGTGCCGTGAGATGAAAAAAGTTGAAAATTGCTGGGCTAGAGGGATGGACCTCAATTAAAACCCATTTCCTCCCAGCCCACAGGTGTACATCTGTATATACGCAACTCCTGTTATGTATATACACACCCTTGGGTAAAAATGCCTTAAGGATTCAAATCCCCCCTTGACCATCCAGTTTTATGGGTGATCTTGAACCTATCAATGTGTCACTCAGCCTAACCTACCTGATAGGGGTTTTGTGAGGAGAAAAAGGACGGGGGGGGGGAGACAGGGAGACCATGTACACTATCCTGAGCTCTCTGGAGGAAGGATTGGATCAAACACAGAGAGACCTGGACTGTGTCTCCAAGACAACTGAATTTGCTTCAGGACTTGAACCACTTTGCTGCTGTTATCCTTGAGAAAATTTGCATCTACATGTGCATAATCCTGCCAGGGCGAATGCTACCACCAAAGTGCTGAAGAGCCTCCTTTTCCTCCTCAAATGCAGGCAACCCGAACTTTTCCATTGAGAGAAGCAGAGAGCTATACAAGGCTGATCCGTTAATATAAATGGCTTCAACAGAGAACTCCTGGGCTTTTCTCTATGCCGCTATTCAATTTCACAGTGGCCCCGAGGTCCTGTTGCAATTAACAGTAATCAATGGAGAAGTGTAAGGAGGTTTTGTTTTTCTTCTGCTTGAGTCGCTTGAAGAATACAGGCTCCCCTTCGGTCTGCCAAAGTTCCTGGAAAGATATGCCCTTTCAAGGCTGGTTTTTGTTCTTGCGTTGTTTTGATGAAAGTGACACGTAACTTGACGAGCCAAGATCAAAGACTTTTAGACCTTGAACCGATTTCTGGACTGCTGGACCACTTCTGCCACCAACTGAAATTTGAAGACTCCTTTTTCCCAATGGAATTCTGATGTAATTTGGAAGCTGCCAAAGATTAGAACCCATCCCTTTGCCTTTTGTGGTATGATTGTGAGGACACGGAAAAGGGCCATTTCTGTCATGGTGCCCAGGATGTGGAACTCCCTGCCCCAGAAGGTTTGCTTGTCCCCTTGCAGGAATCCCGCTGCCACTTGAACCTGGTCTAAATGCACAGCCAGTCCAGCCATGAGACTGAGTGGCCAGTGGCCACCTGGAGTGGCAGGCTGGAGGGGGTCAGCAAACTGATGAGGGGTGCCCCACACCCTACATCTGCCTGTTTCCCTCCTCTGGCCCACTGCCTACCCAGCTGCTTCAACTGGTTATTCCTGCAAATAACTAGCAAATTACTATAGTCCGGTGGTCTGATGTTTAAGAAAACCTGTGTTGGTAATGAGAATTGGTAATGGGAGTTGCCAGTTTGCCAAAAAATGACCCTGTTCAAGTTGTTTGCTTGTTTCTCTGCTGGATGGGCAGCAAAGGTTAATCGCAAGCCATTTTGGGGCTGGGACTTGGCTCTGCCCCAGGGGCAGATCCCCTCCCCAATTCTTCAAGGGTTGACAATCTTGTGACATCACCAGGCACTGCCTCAGAATTTTCAGGGTTTGGGGATGCATCTGCGCAGCAATCCTATTGCCAACATTTTCCCCAGCAGGACTCCACTGCTTTTAACAGCTGCATGAAATTCAGAAAGTTAATCTTTTCCTGGCAGGCAGGTGCTATGGTTGGGACACTTTCATCTGATGGATTTCTGCCTACCCCATAGCGGTTGAAGACATAGATGCCCTGCCAGAAGACAATGTTGGTCACATTCATCCATGCTCAGTGCTAGTGGAACTGTTCCTTATTTACAGAATTGTAATTTTGCTTTCTTGGGCTGGGCGGCAGGCACTCTCATCTTTGGGAACCCACCAGAGGTCTACACAGAATCACCGAGCAATCCATCCATTCACCAGCCCCAAACAGCTCAATGCAGACGCTAGTCCCACGAGCTTAGTGTAGGGTGATGATGCAATATGTATGTCTGGCATCTGCAAATGTGCTTGCAGTGTCTCCATACGTCTCAAATGAGTAAGTCCTGCCTTTCTTGGAGAAGGCCCTGATAATAAGACACAACTGGAATCGAGCACTTCCGTAATGGGAGGGGTAAGTGCAGGGTAAAAATCTTTGAAATAAATATATATGCCTCCAGTTTTGACCAGGAGTCAAGAAGGATGAATTCAACAGGTACAGCATCTCGCCCCCTTCCTCTGTCACCACCACCCCACCCTGGCACCAGCAGCTTTGTCCTGCCGAGCTCGTTGACCGTGCTGCACCACCAGCGGCAGGGTAATTCTGGAACAGGAGAGCTGAGCCATGGTTCCCCACCACCTCCCCAGCAAATTAAAAGAGGGAGGGGAGGAGGGGGATGAAATCCCTGTGGAAGCCCCCCAGCAGGTTCCTCATTCCCCACCCCAGCATTACCCCCAGTGGCCATTTTAGTTCTCGTAAGTTGCCATGACCCCACAAATGAGACTTCGCAACCCCATTGGGGTCCCAACCCCAAGGTTGAAGAACAGAGGTCTCTGTTACTCTAGCCCACCATTCTTCTCTCTTCCATACTTTTCTGCTCTGCCCCCTCTTCCTTTTCAAATCCAGAGAGTGGGAGGATCAGATGCTGGCACATCACCAGGTAAGGGGGGGGGCAGTATTTGGCACACCACCTTAGGCACCAGGAGATCATAGGCTGACATGTTTATGGATTTATACTTTTCATAATAAATTGCTCTGTGCATCTTCAAGTGCTTTGCTTAAAAAATGTAGCAATTAAAAACCATTAGACTATAACACAGCATTTTCTCTCCAAATGCAGAAGCCGAACTGAAGGGCATATTTGAAACAGGATGGGAATAGAACATTAAAAACAAACAAGGCATGACATTATTTTGAAGCCCATGATTCTCTGTAATCCAGCAAGGAGCAGAAATGGATTTATTCCATTTAAAAAGGCAACAAAGTAGAGGGAGGGAGGTTGGATTGTACAGCCTGCTAAACCGTTTTTCACAGCTGTGGGTGCGCACAAGGCAGGCATACACACGTGTGGGCTGCTTGTGCATGCAAGCCAGCCAGCGCTGAGGCAAGCTGACTGCGGCCCTCCCTCCTGAGCCTTGTGTCACTCAAGACTGTTTGTGTTCAGTCGCTGGCACTGCAAGGCAGATACACCAATATCACAGCCACCGAAGGAAGAAAGGAAGGAAGTCAGAAGCTGCAAGAACGAAGAACGTTGCAGACCAGAGGACGAAGAGCGCCGGTGGGGATCAGCAGCAGCAGCAGCAGCAGCTCCCCTCTATCCTGCCTTCTCTATCTGGCTAGTTCGTTGTTGTTGTTTCCCTTCGTTGGACTGGTTGACGGTGGATCAGGTTGCTACTGGGGCAGATGGACTATATGAATGAGAGCTGAACGGGAACAGAAGAGGAGGGAGCGCCGAAGAAGCTGCTGCTACTTGACTCTTGATTGAGGAGAGGGCGACGAAGGTGTTCCGTGTGTTTGTTCTGCATTTTCCTCACACTTCCCACATTTTTCCTGATGTTTCCAGCCGCCCAGAGGGTTCGGATGTCCCTGCCCAAGGAACTGCTGGTCTACTGTTTCATCTTCGGGTTTTCTTTCCCTTTGATGGTCCTGATCATTATGATCTAAAATGATTTTGGAGACTATCCCTCTCTATTGCGGAGAGGCAGAAGGCATGAGCTCCGCTTTGCAGCCTCGGGGAGGGATGACAGCAGCTGTGGTGGTGGTCTGATCTCCCTCCCTCTCGGCAGCAGTGAGGGAGACGAGATGAGCGACGGAAAGAGGGTTTGGTTTGGTTGGGGGCCTCGGTAGATTGGGAGTCTCTCTGCCCAGTTTTGCTGGTCCGAACTGAGCGGCGGAAGGGAGATAGTGCGTGGCCTCTGTATTGTGAATTGCCAGTCGGCTAATTTAGAAAACTGCCCCATCATTTGCAGGGTGCGGCGCTCATCTGCCACTAAACCTGGGAAGGGAAGCATTCCCCTGGGAAGGGGATGAGAACTAGCAGCAAGTGACCGGCTACCGACTGACCCGTCCTCCCGACCCCCCCCCCAATAAATATATTGAAATTTGGCCGATTGCACCACAGAAATTGAGATAGCAGGAGCAGCGATAGTAGCCTTCCTGATGTCTTCCAGTTCCAGATGTGCCAGGAGCAATGCTATTAGCTGCTGAGGATTTTAGCAACCAATCCGGGTTGGGCTTTCCCACTACTATGAAGCAGGTAGCAGCATTTGCTTAGCCTTTTCCGTCGCGGGGGTAATTCTGCCACCTGCTGAACATCTCCCGCTTGTCGATTTGTATTTCTTTGACCGGTGGTGCAACAGCTGCTGTCTGTCCGGGAGCAGGGGGCAGCCACCGCTTTGCAGCCTCTAAAGCGCGTTGCTGTTGTTGTTGTTAGGGGAGCGTGTCCTCTCCGGCTCGCCGTGCAGCGGTGGGAGGGACGGCGGAAATGGGAGAGGGCATGTCCAAAAGACTGAAGGTGCAACTGGGGAGCGAGGCGGAGATGGAGGAGAGGTCGTTCAACAATCCCTACGCGGATTACCAGCCCCATGGAGTCGGCGCCTCGTCCAGCAGCGCTGTTCAGGCTTCCCCCAGCGGCTCGGAAGGCAAGCGGAGCCGCTCCTCTTCGCCCGACAGTGACTATTCTCTCCCCTTCGATAGCGACGGGAAGGTGAGTGAGCGAATCCCAGCGGGGAGGCTGGCAGGGCTGCAGTCTTGTTTGTGACAATCACGGCCCAGAACGTCACTTTCCCAACGTTCTAGAACGCGAGTCTGCATTGAGTGCTGGAACGTTCAGAACATTCGATGTTTCGAACGCTAACGGCCTGCCCCGCCCCTCTCCTCCCCCGCCTCGAATAGCCTGCAAAGGAACGGGGCAGGGCCGATCGTTTGTCCTCCACCCTGCTTTCTTGACGGCTCTTTTGAACTGCCTCCAAACAAGGGTCGCGCCAACATGCGACGTTCAATGCGCTTTAACGCCGCGTGTTTCCGGCTGGCCCGCTTGTCTTTTTCAAAAAAATGCAGCTGTGGAGGCCACTAAATTAAAACTGATGCTAAAACACATTTGATCATCTCTAAAGTATCGCAAGACTGTTGTTTTTTGCTGCTGCGGTCTAACATGACTACTGCTCTTCTTGCTGTTCTTTGCCCTCGCGCCTTTTTCACGCCGAAAATTCCCCCTCCTCCCCGTTGATATCAGGCTTCTCTCTCTTTGTGTCAAGCTATGGCAAGTATATTGTTCCTGTAATTTCTTCGCGTTTGCGTGCTTTGCCGCCTTTTTTTGTTGAGTCCAGTCACTGTAGCCAAGTCTCTTCCGTCGCCTCTTGGCCTTTCTGCACACCCACAGTCGCGAAGACTTTGCTTTGTAAAACGAGATACATTCTGAGAGCTGGCCGAGAAGCTGCACTTTCGTATGTTAGTTATTATTGTACGAAGTCGTTGGTGGCCAAAGTGGAGTTTGCTGGTCTTTTATACTTAACTTGACTAGTGTACTATAGTCAGTGCAATCCTATGTATGTTTTTATATGCAGAAGTAGGGTCCAGTGGGGCATGACTGTGACTGGGGCTTGCTCCTTAAGGGCGCTTCAGACCGCACGAATCTCGGCTCGTCCCGGATCTTAGCCGAGGCGTGCTTGGGTGTCTGGTTAACACAGCAGAAGCGAGCGGTCTCCCGATTGCCGGCACGCTCGAACATCCCCTGGGCCATGTTTTCAGGGGGACGCACAGCGACGCTACTGGAGCCACCAATCAGAAGAGAGGGGGAGGAGTGTTAGCCAATCACCGTGGAGGTTTCTTCCAAGAAGGCGGGACAAAAGGAGGGACTATTTGCAGGGAGGCACTCCTGCAGACAGGCAGGTCGGTGGCTAGCCTCTCGGGCTCACTCGTCTTGGTCCGCTTCCGCAAGTGGTCTGAATCCGCTCTTAGTCACTACAGCCTAAGACAGTGGTGGCCAACCCGTGGCACGCCATGTGCCACATTTTATGTAGACAATATTGAGCATGCCACTTAAATACATAAACAAATAAATCTAAGGTAATGAAAATATTTAAAGCACAGCAACAGCGCAAGAAGAATAAGGTGCAGTGGGGTGCAGCCGGATACCTCTTCTAGTGTCACAGGCTTGGAAAGGCGTGCTGGGGTCGAGAAAGAGAGAGGGACTTCAGCGTTCGGCTTGAGCAGGAACAGCAGTGCGTGCCACTTCAAAAGGCTTGGTGTGCCACTAAGTGGCACCCGTGCCGTGGGTTGGCCACCTATGGCCTGACAGCATAATCCTATTTACTAAGAAGTACGGTAAATGGGGTTCAGTGGGGCTTACTTTGTCTCGGTCTAGAAAAAAGGTGCCTGAGGGGGGACATGATTGAGACGTATAAAGTTGTGCATGGGATGGATAGAGTGGATAGAGGAAAGTTCTTTTCCCTCTCACACAACACCAGAACCAGGGGACATGCTCTAAAATTGAGTGGAGGGAGAGTTAGAACAGGCAAAATATTTATTCACCCAGTGTGTAATTTGTGGAACTCCTTGCCACAGGATGTGGTGATGGCACTTGGCCTAGATGCCTTTAAAAGGGGGTTGGATAGATTCATGGAAGAAAAATCCATCACAAGTTACAAGCCATAAGCAACCTCATCGTTTTAGAAGTAGGTTTTCTCTGTGCCAGGTGCAAGGGAGTGGCAACAGAAAACGGGTATCGTTGTCTCATGTGCTCCCTGAGGCATTTGGTGGGGCAGCTGTGAGATGCAGGAAGCTGTCCAGTCTCCAATTCCAACTTGAAACACAAGGTTCTTTTCAAGACTGAGATTTAGGGCAGTGAGGGGGAACAGCTGAAGTGAATATGGGAAGGAATGGAAAGGGAGGGCAAAACTAGAACAATGAGGATGGGACAGAGAGAGGGGGCAACTCTGGAGCAAACTGAGGGGAAGAAGAGAGAGAGGAGACCAGTGCAGATGGGAAGTGGGGGAGGGCAACATGGAAGGGACGATGGGAGATGGGCAGGAAGGTCTGGCTCAGTGGTAGAGCTGCCATCTCATATGCCTGAAGAGGTGAGGACGCCAGTTCAAGACTCCTGGAAGCAGTGCTTTTTTTTCTGATAGAACGCACCGGAACGGTGTTCCGTCACTTATTTTCGGGTTCCAAAGTTTTAAAAGTAAGGCATCATCAGGTAGGGAACAGTGGACCCCCAGGCGGCACGCAGGGGGGCGACAACCACGCAGTGGCGAAAAAGGTGCGAGCAGTTTGGCCCGCTGTGTCTGTGAGCAGCGGCGGCGACGTGGCATCTGGCGGGGGGGGGTTGTGTGATTTTACAAATGAAAATTCCTCCCGCCGGACATGCTGCCGCCGCCGCTGCTCACAGACATAACGCTTCCAAGGCTCCAAGCGAGCCAAACTGCTCACGCCTTTTTTGCCACCGTCCCCCCCCCTGTGTCACCTGGGTGCCCCCCATCCCTTAACATGGTGGTCTCCCTCAGCCTTTTCTCCAATCCCCTTTTAAAGGCATCCAGGCCAGGTGCCATCACCACATCCTGTGGCAAGGAGTTCCACAGATGAATTACATGCTGGTAACTCTTCCTCCACTCAATTTTAGTGCATGTCCCCTGGTTCTGGTGTTGTGCGAGAGGGAGAAGAATTTCCCTCTATCCACTCTCTCCATCCCATGCATAATTTTATACGTCTCAATCATCTCAATCATCATAATTTTATACGTCTCGGGCGCCTTTTTTCTAGACTGAAAAGCCCCAAACGCTGTAGCCTTTCCTCATAAGGGAGGTGCTCCAGCCCACGAATCATTCTGGTCGCTCTTTTCTGCACTTTTTCCAATTCAACTATTATATCCTTTTTGAGGTGTGGTGACCAGAACTGGACACAATACTCCAGATGTGGCCTTACCATCAATTTGTACAAAGGCATAATGATATTGGCCGTTTTATTCTCAATCCCTTTTTTAATGATCCCGAGCATGGAATTGGCCTTCTTCACAGCCGCCGCACGCTGGGTCGACACTTTCATCGATCTGTCCACCAGCACCCCAAGATCTCTCTTGATCCATCAGACAACTCAGAACCCATTAGCGTGTATGTGAAATTTTGGTTTCTTGCCCCAGTGTGCATCACTTTGCACTTACTTACATTGAAGCGCATCTGCCATTTTGCTGCCCATTTTCCCAGTTTGGATAGATCTTTCTGGAGCTCTTCACAATCCCTGCTGGTCTTCACCACCCGGAAAAGTTTCGTGTTATTCGCAAACTTGGCCACCTCGCTGCCTATCCCCAACTCCAGGTCATTTATGAATAAGTTGAAAAGCACCGGTCCCAAGACTGATCCTTGGGGCACACCGCTTTTCACCTCTCGCCATTGTGAAAATTGCCCATTGACTCCCACTCGCTGTTTCCTGGTCTTCAACCATCACAGCATGCTGTCTCTCCTGGCTTACAGTGTTTAATAACAAGGAGTCTAGCCAACTGGTTCTGCACTGATTGGCAGAGGTAATTACTCTGGAACTGCAGAACCTGTGACCCACAGGCCAAGTGCAGCCCACTGGGGCATTTGGTTTCTAGGGGATAAGCAGCGAGGTGATGATTTTTGCTGCCTGCTTGGGCCTGAAGAAAATGGGTAAAGGGCTTTGAGCACTTGGAAGTCCACAATATGTGACTGGTGCACTGCATTTGTCTCGACAGACTGCATGTTCTGCAGATCTGAGTTGATCTGAAATCCTAGATTATTTCCTGGAATATTTGGAATTGCTCAGCATAGCTTTGGAAAGAAATTAGCAGTGATGGCAGCCTGCCTCTGAATACCAGCTGCCGGGGCAATATGGCCCCAGAAGAGTATGCCTCTCTCTCCTGCTTGTGGGCTTCCCAAAGGCAGCTGAGTGGCCCCTGTGGAAACATGATGTTGGACTAAATGGGTCATTAGCCTGATCCAAAAGAGCTGTTCTTATGAAAGAGTCCAGATAATACCTTTAAACAGGGAAGAAAAGCTCTTCTCGTGCACATAGATGTAAGACCTGTCCACAAATCACAATATAGACGTCATCCGGGGGGGGGGGGGAGCACACAACAGCTGCAGCGATGGCAGGGAGGGGCCCATGGAGGTTGACTGGCATCTCCCTCATGTCTTTTCTAGATTGTGAGCCACTTTGAAAGAGCCACTTGGCCAACTTGTCCGCCTGTCTATTTTACAACCCACTCGAGATCATTCATAAACAAGTGAAACATCTCGGCACCAAATCCTATTATGACAGCATTAGGTTTAGTACCACTGTTGTGACAGGTGACTGCGGAGCCTAATCAAGAACTGCCTTTAGAGCTTGATGATTATTTTTCAAACCAGGGAATGGAACGGCCTTTGCAGGCTGGAACCATTAATATTAAAATACTATACTAATGGGATGTTTGCATGTACCCTGACATATTTGCGGATTGCATTGCACACTCCATGTAATTAAGGTTTATTTTAAGCTCTCGCTATTCCCTGGGAGCCAATTGAGGCCTAATGATACTTAATGGCAGGGATTGCTGGTTAGTGGGAATAATTTAATTAGAACATCTTTGGATGATGTAGTGGCGTTTGGTTGCTTGGTGACCACTCGGAAATTGCTCGTGCCGTGTGCTTGTGATACATATACTAATAGTTATCTTTCAGTATTGCATGATATGGTTTAAGTGACCACAGAAGGGATGCATGGCAAATCGCCAGCTTTCTGGCAGGAACCCTTCACTGGCTTGTGGAGCAATGTGTGGCTATCATTGATTGTAAAATAAGATCAAGAATTTTGACATGTCTGTGCATTGTTTCCAGTATTTATTTCTTGATCACATTTCTATTTCACCTTTGCACCGAGGAGCTCAGTGTAGCGTACATGAGAGTTATTCCATTTTATCTTCACGACTGCATGAGGTAGTAAAAGTAAAGGTTCCCCTTGCTCGAAAGCTAGTTGTTACCAAGTCTAGGGGCGGTGCTCATGTCCCATTTTCAAAGCCGAAGAGCCAGCGTTGTCCAAAGACGCTTCCGTGGTCATGTGGCCAGCATGACTCCATGCCACCGAGGTGTACGGAACACTGTTACCTTCCCGCCGAGGCGGGACCTATTAATCTACCTGCAATTTCTTGCTTTCGAACTGCTAGGTTGGCAGCTGCTGGGGCCGCTCACACCCTCACGCGACACTCGGGTCTCAAACTGCTGTCCTGCCTACCTTCTGGTCTGCAGTTCAGCATCTTAACCACTAAGCCATCACGACCCTCTAGAAGTAGATTGGGCTAAAATGGTAACTGGCCCTAGGTCCACTGAAAGAAGATTTGAACCCCAACTTAGGGGAGGGGCCATAGCTCAGTAGTAGATGATCCGTCTCCAGCATTTCCACTTAAAGGGATCTGGTAACAGGTGGTGCTGCCTGAAATCCTGGAAAACCACTTTCATTCAAGGTAGAAAATAATGATGAACCAATGCTCTGACTCCAAATAAGGCAGCTTCATATGTTCATCTCACTAGAGAGCTACTGGGGGATAGGGGCCCTTGACTGGTTCAGTAATAGGCAGAGTTGACAGTAATTGACTGGGAAGTTGACCGGCATGCCAACCCTCTTTAATTCTACAAGTTTACATCATGCAGTGCCCTTGTTTTAAGAGAGAGCCTGGCCTCAATGTGGCTTGGCGCAATCCCCTTGGGAAAACATGGCTTTCTATTTGTTTCTTTGCAGTTGCAAATGTGCTACAAATACATACACGGTTTCAAAGGACTGCCTTAAGGCTGCTAAAAGAAAAAAAAAATCTGCCCTGTATATTTGGGCTGTCACTTGGACATCTAAAAGCTTAACTCTGGTGCCTAGGTATTTAAACTGTTTCCAGTCTTCCTGTCCATCAAAATCAAGCTGCACAATTTATTTAAATTTATTTTTATTTAAATTTATTTTTATTTAAATAATTTCTACCCCGCCTTTCTCCCAACAAGGGCAATCAAGGCAACTTACAGATAAAAACGTTAAAATACCTATATACATTAAAATGATTAAAAAACAAGTAATTAAAACAATTAAAACAAACAGCCCCAGTGGGTCACCTATATTTACATTTGTTAAAAGCCAGCCCGCCATGTCAGACATCGAATGCCAACCTGAATAAAAATGTCTTAAGACCCCGCTGAAAGGTCTCTAAGGAGGGAGCCGTTCTTAATTCCAGGGGGAGGGAATTCCATAATTGGGGCGCCACTGCCGAGAAGGCCCCATTCCACACCGTCATCCCCCTCACCTCCGTCAATGGCAGCATGGTTAACAGGGCCCCCCTTGATGACCTCACAGTACAGGTCAGATTATAAGGAAGGAGGCGGTCTCTCAAATACCCTAGACTCAAGCCGTTAAGGGCTTTAAAAGTCAAAACTAGCACTTTGAATTGTGCCCGAAAATGAACCGGCAGCCAGTGTAGCTGCCGAAGCAACAGTCCAACTGAGTCGAACCGACAAGCCCCGCAACCACCCGGGCAGCCGCATTCTGCACTAGTTGCAGTTTCTGAACAGTCTTCAAAGGCAGCCCCACGTAGAGCGCATTGCAGTAATCTAGTCTAGATGTCACTAGGGCATGAGTCACTGTGGCCAGGTCTGCACGATCCAAGTATGGTTGCAGCTGTCGCACCAGCCGAAGCTGGGCAAAAGCCCCCCTGGCCACAGCCACCACCTGGGAATCCAGGAGCTGCTGCGCATCCAGGAGACAAACACGGATTAGGTTGGGGTCTGTTAAATCGGTGGGCTGTTAAATCGGTAGTGTTAATCGGTGGGCTGTTAAATCGGTGGTCTGTTAAATCGGTAGTGGTTTGTAAAGCCAATGACCAAATCTGTGTGTTTTGATTTGTTTACTCTGGAAGCAACTGCTTTTGCCTGGTAGGGAAGAAGATTTGCTCTCAGAATTATTGAAGGCTCAGTTTCTTTCCAAAATCTTCATGTCATGTGGCTGCTAGCAAGAAGACGTGGTGATCTATGCAGTGTTGGCAGCTTTCCCTCCTCCCCCTCTTCCTTCTGTGGATTTGTATGTGGCCCAGTTGAAGTCTGTATTTTGGTTTCTACTAACTTCAGTAGGATGTACATGCAGGTCAGGGTGTTTTAAGAGTCAAGTGTAAGTTACAAGCCCTCATGGTTTGAGGGGGGGGGGGGGGAGAGAAGCTTAAAAACAAGGATACTGTACATATACAGTATCCACTCGTTCCAGAAACTGAAAAATGGATGGAAATTCTTTTGCCTTTAAGAGCTCTATGACAAGGCAAAATTTGACGGCTGCTGCCTCTCTCTCTTTCTGGCTGGCTGCCCTTCTCCCTTGCCCAGAGTAGCATGTCGAATGCTGATTATGGACCACAGCATCCAGGAGAAGAAGCAGGACCGCTGGAGCATCCGAGGCCCTGTCCCAGACCAGTGGTCTTTAAAGACGCAGGGAGTCCTCTATCCGTGAGAAGAGGACTGCCAGCCCAATCCTAGCCAACTTTCCAAGGTCGATGCAGCTGTTCCCACAGGGCTCATGCTGCATCCTGCAGTGGAGGGGGGGGGCAGTCACGGAGGCCTTCTCCAGGTAAGGGAACGTTTGTTCTCTTGCCCCGGGGCTGCATTGCGGTTGCATCAGCGCTGGAAGGTTGGTTAGGATTGCGCTGTGCTTCTCAGATCTGCGTTGAGCTCCCCCACCTCTTTTTTTTTTGGGGGGGGGGGTTTGCTTTTTAACACCAATGTCTGTCTTTGTTTTCCCTACAGATCAGCTCTTATTTTGACAAAAGGATCACAACTAAAATTAAGGATCTGTTGCAGCAAATGGAAGAAGGGCTAAAGACAGCAGATCCTCATGACTGCTCTACATATACTGGCTGGACAGGTGAGGTACCTGAACTACTTGAAAATTATCAGAGTGACTTGAGAGGTGAGGTGTTGATCTCAAAGTAAGTTTAAGTGCTGGAACCTGGGTTCAGGCCTGGTTTTCATAGATAAATTGTGAATGAATGAATGAATCTATGTGACCTCTCCATAAAGCCTTGCCCAAAGTGTTACAACAGTGTGAGGAAGACACGAACAACCCCCCCCCTTGCCCAAAGTTGCCCATAGGAGGTGTTAAATGATGCCTGAGTTCTGCATGTTTTCTTTTCCTCTAAAAGCAATAAACGATTAGCTAGATCTTGCTTGATCACCATACAGACTATGCTGCCAGGTTTAACAGTGGGGTGGGCAGTTCCTCATGGGCTGTAGCTCAATGTTAGAACATGCACTTTGCATGCAGACAGTCCTAGGCTCAGTCCCTGACACTTCCAGGTAGAGCTGGATCATACCTGTCTGAAACCCCAGAGAATCAGTTTGTAGACAGTATGGAGCTGGATGGACTAGTGGTCTGACTTGGCATATTTTGTCATCCAGGAAATAAAGTGTCTGTCTGGCAGTACCCCATATTTGTGAGTATATTAAAGATGCAGGGCTATGCCCGGCTACTGTAGATGAATGGTATAGTCTAGTTATGTTAATACTCCTAATGTTGGGACGAGGTGAGTCCTGAGAACTCACTGGAAAACCTTCCACCCTTCTTGGTATCTTCATGGACGGGTGGGTGGATAGATTGTTTTGGGGACTGACTGAACCATCTGGATTTTTGAAACTAATTGGTTACTTTAATTGGGCAGGCATCTCCTAGACTGTATGTGTGTTGTGATCTGGTGGGAATGCAGAAAAAGCACAGGATGTTGTGTTGGGCGTAGAATGCAGCCTCCTGAGAATCTGTGCTTTCATTTAAAAAAGAGAGACAAACAAGTGTCTAGTCCATATGGCTGCAGGGAAAAGCTTGAGTGAGGATTGTCTGCTGAAACCTGAGAAGCCAGAGAGGTAGCTGAATAAGTATGCTTTACTTGACCTGTGTAATAGGTAAGCTGTGTGCTTGGTTTTACTTTGTTAAAAAGCATGCAGGGGCTCTGATTTGGGGCAGGAAGGCTTTTGGCTGCTAATAGACCAGAGAGAGAAACTCTCATTGGTGCCAGTGGCAGTTTTTCTTTCTCCCTGGTCAAATAGCAGCAACTGGGGGTGAGTAGAGAGGTAGAATCTGGATTGGGGGCAAAGGGTTAAAGTTTTTGTCCCATGGTCCTGATCCAGATTGAGCATTGAGGGGCCCTATGCATGCTATTTAGCAAAGGAAAAACAAGCAAGTAATGTCTAGTTTGACCTGACGATTTCCAGTGATGGGGGTGGCAGAGCTTCAGTGGCTGGCAGAGCTCCTTGTCCCTCCCCACAACCAGAATAAATAAATCAGAGTTGTCTAAAATTGCAGCATAGTAAGAATATGCATATTTATTCAAGTTGCAACATTTAGCATGGAGGAGTTCATCTACCCCTGGGTACCTCTCACATGGGAACTTTATTCACTCTAATTTTCTGCTTGCAGAACCATGCAGACTTCATGCGTTAAACCAATGTCAGACTAAATGGTTGGGTTACATGATTTTCTTTGTTCCTGGGGCCAAAACGTTACCAAAAGAGCTGGTTCTTAGGGGGAATTCACCCAACTCTATGGAACATGGGATCTTAGTCTGGATAACAGATCAGCATAATGCAGAGCATCCCCTTGAACTTAGCAAAGAGACTGAGATAAATACTTTCCAATAAAAGTTTATGGATTTATTAAGAAAGGACAAAGGTAAAATTATTGCATACAGCATAATATATTCAGCAATAATAATATGCCAGCAGTTGGACACCAATAATGGAAAAATATGTTTCTTTTGTCCTAACAATAGTGTTGGTGTTCCTGTCTTATGGTGGTTGCTTGTGGTGCAGAGTGTATTTGGTGCAAGGAAAAAGGGGGTGTTGGGAGAGAATTCTGGGTGTCCCTGCTTCTTCCAACCCAGTTAAAAAGAGGGAGATAACGGGGGGGGGGGGAGAGAGTTTCAGTGTTTTCTCATACTACCTGTCTTGGAGAGGAGTTGGGAGCTTCCTTGCAGAGATTCAGAGGATTCTGGGCAGTGTGGAGACTATCCAGTTGCAACACACACATGGGATGGTTGCACTCAGGAAGAGTGACAACCTCCTGTCCAAAATCCTCCTTTTTTTTAAGGATTTTAGAGATGTTGCTACGTGCAAGCTACCTTATTCAGGATAAATGTGTAACTTTGGAGATGCTATTTTTGATGTGTAAATAGGTAACTTGGTATGAGAATGGAAAAGGAACTTTCCTAATCCTTGCAGGATGTAGGTAAACAAGTCACTAAACAGTGGTCTCCAGACACTGGTGCCAGAGAGATGTCTAGCACCCTAAAATGAAGTTTACCCAAATTAATGCAAACATGCAGGTATAATACAATCAATGCAGATGTTTTGTTACAAAGTTACAAGTTACTGAAATTGCATTCAGAAAGGCAAACATAACTATAGAAACAGACAAAAGATGAGTAAAGGATTAAAAGTTGCAGTCCAGGAGACACATGATGGGATTATCTTTTCTTCTTCCAGGGTGTGTGTCTGTGGGGTGGGAGAGAGTTCGTTTTGAGGCCTGAACCAAAGTTAATAAGAGAAAACATGGCCTGTAAGAGTTCTGTTCATTTGTGCATAGAGGTTCTGGAAAAACAGTTTATTTTGCACACTAATATTCCTGGATGTTGGCATATGAAATATCATGTTGTTTGATATCAGAGTCCATAATAGTATAACAATGAATGAAACATGGGGGGGGGGGGTTTGTACAGGTAACAAAAACACATGTTGCATTGACTGTATGTGTTCGCCCATTTTTTCTTTTTCTTTTTTTAATGTAGTTTCTCTGCTGGGGAAAAAACCTGAAATGGGCCAAAACTGCTCTAGCTGAGCAGGGGGCTTTGAGCACCTTCCTGTGGTTCCAACCCCAGCCTCTTGAGAAAAAAAAAAACTTGCATCGCTTCACCTGATTTTGGACACTTTTTTTTTTAGAGAGGAAAAAAACAGGCCAGCACACACATTGAATCTAACATATGATTTAAATCTAGGAGAGGACTGGCCCGTGCTCGGTTCTCAAAATAAGAGATCAGTATTTTCCCTCTTGTTCCTCCTTAATGGCTCTTGGAAGGATTTGAAGCGCTCTCGGCAGATGGTGCTGTAGGTGGAGAGGTGACGAAATGTTGCTGTTGGTTCGTTTCAGAAATCTAAAAATAGAAGCAGCTTTGTAGCCGCCAATTTTTTTTTCTTTTAAAAGATAGCCCCATCTCACTTGCCATTTCTTCAGAAGTGGAACGCAGCAGAAATTGCGATGCCCCGGCTGACGGGATTCATTACTGACTCACTTCAGTGCAATAAAAGGAATCGGCCTTTTGCTTAGAACAAGACAGGTGGATGAGTAATCACAGTGCCGGGAAGGGTGCCTCGGCCTTTATCCAAGAATGCTCAAATAGGACAGACACAATTGAAAGATATTGTGTGTGTGTGTGTGTGTGTGTGTGTGTGTGTGTGAGAGAGAGAGAGAGAGAGAGAGAGAGAGAGAGAGAGAGAGAGAGAGAGAGAGAGAAATATTAACTATACACACCTATATATGTTTTGTTGATTCAGCACATTTGTGTCTTGCCCTTACTTCAAGTTGCTCAGGGTGACAGACATGGGAGTTGCCTCAGTCGTGTTAGGCAGGAGAGGCTTAGAGAGCTTCGTAGCTGAGTGAGGATTTGAACCCACAACTCTGTGGTCCCCTGCACACATGTGCTTTCCTATCCAGCCTCCTTATCGAATCATAATACAAAACATGTTTCTATGTTTCAAACAAGTGCATTATTTTTCTGCACCATATATCTTTTTATTATATAGTACACTAAATACCCTACATACATACCGGTTCTGATTCGGAGGTCTGTACAGAAGTCAAAAGGTTCGTAGCTCAAAACTTCCGGCTTCCGAACCTCATGGGCAGGGCCAGTTGGCAGCAAGGCTGGAATTCTGAGCACATCCTTTTTTCTTTTTTCTTTTGATCCAGTTAATTTTTGACCCACAAATAGGTTGTGATACAGATGCACTATTTTTGTTTTTTTAAAATATATATATATATTTCTCTAGGATTAATATGGGGAGAGAAATGGTACAAAAAAGGGAGACTGCAATCTTATCGTATACACCCTTACTTGTGAGCAAGTCCAATTGAAATCAGTGGAACTTAATTCTGAGTAGACATACCTAGGATTGTGCTGTGAGTCTGCTACTCTTACAGTGCAATCCTGCGCAACTATAGACCAGCGGAGCAAGTACTCTGCCGGTCTAGAGTGTCGCAAAAGTGGCGTAAGGTACTTTCATGGCACCTGTGGAGTAAGCAGCGCTGAGGCTGGAACTGCTCACTCTGCCGCTGCTCATGAATCTGGACGCAGGTAGGTTCTGTGGCGGGAGGGAGGGCCGGGGGGTGATTAGGTCACCAGGCCCAGGAGAGGGGAAGATACCAGCGGCACGCTCCGCCAATATCCAAAGCCCCTTCCTGGGCCATTGTGGCCTTATGTGGCCTCCCTGGATTTGCGCTGGTCATTTTGCCGGTGCACATCCGAGGAGGCCCATTGGGGCTGACACTGGGGGAAAGGGACCTCTGTCCCCGAGGTGTGCCCCAGCTCCTCCGGCGCAGCTCTGATCCTGTTAGGATTGCGCGCTGTGGTGGATCTTAGGCAGGATTGGGCTGCCCAATTTATTATTTGGTTATATTATCTTTTCCTGATGCTGGGACAGGGATACCGAAGAATAATAAATTTTTTTTTTCTTTCTCGCTCTTGTGTATGTGGCAATTCCAGGGATAGCTCTCTTGTACCTTCAGCTGTACCGAGTGACGTTGGAGCCAAGTCACCTACATCGCTCCCTCGATTATGTGAAGAGAATACTACGCAATCTGAATGGACGAAGGGTTACTTTCCTCTGTGGGGACGCTGGACCCTTGGCAGTGGGAGCAGTGGTGTACCACAAGCTGAAGAACGAAAGTGAATCCAAGGAGTGTGTGACAAAGTAAGTGCTGTTATTTGGGAACAAATGCCGTGTCAAGACTCAGAAGCCTTTGTTGGTTTGCAACAGTTCAGTAGCAGTAGCGTATTTCTCCGATTACCACCTTGGGAAGTCAGGAGAAGAAACCAAAGTGATTGGAGTTAACATGCACATGCATGTGTGCATGTTCATAACTTGGCCACATCCAACAATGGATGCTCATTCACTGTCTGGGACCAGCAGTGTCACTGCAGGGGGGGCGGAGCTCCAAGTTCCGTTGGGCTCTTACCCTCCGTTACACGAGTGCTTTCGTTGGCCGGAAGTGCTCCAAAGGCGAGGTGGCGGGGCCGCTTTCTCCCGTCGTGTAACGGAGGGTCAGAGCCCAACGGAACTTGGAGCTCCGCCCCCCCTGCAGTGACGCTGCTGTCTGGGACCACACATGCACAATGAAATGGATGTAACAGACTTGGTTGTTCAACATAGGGAAAGGAGGAGCTCTGAAGAGCCTTGACGACGAAGCTGTCAATGTTCCTGTTTTGCACTTCTGGCTTAGTGCATAGGTGAGGAAGGGGTTATTACCTTTGAGACCTGTTATGGCCTGGAGCTTCAGCAGCAGCAGCAGCAGCAGCGTATGTGTTGGAGCATCTGAGGACTGGGAAGAGTCTTGTAAACCTCTTTGTCAACCCCGTCAGTCAGCGGGAAACTGTAGCTGCAGGAGACATTGATTAGCAGTCTGGGAGGAGGCCGTCCCGCCCAGTGAAAGCTTAGTTTATTTTCTAGTGTATTTTAAATATGTTGTAAGCTGCCTTGAGAACTTCACATTGTAGGTGAAGGAGAAAAGGTTCAAACAAATACGTGCCAAAGTAAGAGCTGTTCCTGTTGTGACAAAAGGCAGGTGCAGTTTTCTGAGTTTTCTGAGTTGCAGTTTTCTGAGTTGCACTAAGTCCGTAGTCCTGAGGAAATCCTTTGAATGCAGTGGGATTCACTTCTGAGTAATCATGCCTGGGATTGTGCCACACAAGTCTGTCTAATCTATTTTACCTCCAAGAATGGCCAGTCAGATGCCCCTGGGGCACTGAGAGGGTGATCATGGTGGTGGTAGCCATTTCCCATTGATTGTCCCAGTTTGATTTGGTGAGCCTTGATTTGGTAATAAAGATGTTGGACCATTTTGTTGCAGCAGTGTCTATCTGATGCTTTTGTGATTCCCTCCCCCCCCCAAGTTTTTCTGATAATTATTGTAATCTAATAATGAGATGATTATTGCTATCTGTTGACGTTTTAGTTGGAGTTTTGTAAGCTGCTTAGCGTGATTGTTTTAGCAGAATAGTGGCACAGAAAACTTAAAACTAACTCCGTAAATCCTGTCTCTGAACATAGAGGTTCCACTTCCTGGCAGCTAGCGATGCATAGTCCCACATGTGCGTGTTCAGACATGAGACCCACTGAATTCATTGGGATTTACTCTCTAGTAGGCGTGTTTCGGATTGCAGCCTTGGCTTGAAGCTGCGCCTGTCGCTTACGTTGCATGTCAGAGGCTAAACGTTTAGTATATGACTGCTTACTGTACGTCACAATTTCTCCAGCTGGGCCTTTGCAGATCTCCCTCAAATCGGGAAACGAATGGTGTGAACCATCCAGAGTTAATACCAAGAAAATAAAAAGGTGATTCCGCGGACAGCACTTATCCCTGGCATTTCAATGAAAAAGGGCAGTAGCAGGGTCCAGTTCACTCCTGGCATGCCTGAAAGGCCCAAGGGAAGCACAGACACCTGCCAAGCAAAGTGCACCCTTGCATCCAGTTTGTAAGTAGCCACTCACTTAGTTGCCAGTGGCTAGTAGAAGCTGCCAGTTGTAGCGACAGGGAAGCTTCACAAAAGTTTCCGCCTGCAGTGTCTGACTCAGCTGGTTTGGGGCGATGGCTTTTTTTCCTCTAAGATTTGCATCCCAGGAAATGATGATTTGCTGCTTTCCCATCTTTTCTCCCATTGTGGAGCTGGCAAGAATGTCCTTGGGAGGGTTATAAAGCCCGAAGCACTTTCCATTTGCATTCCTCTCTGTAGCCGTACCTGTTAGCATTCCGCCAGCATCCCTGGCTGTGCCCAGCATTGCAGATTAGCTTTCGAGGACCCGGCTCTGCCTCCAGCCATTCCAGCCCGGTTTATATTTAGAAGTTTAATCAATCCCTTCCTAATCCACGATCCCTGCGAGATTAATCTCTGCACAGCGCCTGATATGAATATTTCCATTTTAAACGGAAATCGGGGAGATGCTTGCCGATTTGGATGCAGCCAGACTGTTTCATGGAGTGGAAGCAAAGCATAAGATAAGATTAAGGCTGGCTCCTAAGCATGTTTAATTGGAAATAAATTCTACTGGACGCAGTTGGGCCAGTTTCCAAAATAAGTGGCTGCTATCCAGAAAGCTGTACTGGGGCAGATCTGCAAGTGCAGCTGGACAACTCTTTGGTGGTTTTTTCTTTTTCTGAACAGCTCCCTCCCACCCTTTTCAGAAACTGTTACTGAAATGCAAGGGGCTCTGAAAGGTTTACAGTGTGATTATGAAGGGGGGGGGGGAAGCTTCTTGGTGGACTGGTTTCACATATCCAGGTTAATTGCTAAACGTCTGTCCCCTTGATGACTGAGGACTGAATGTGTGAATTGACTTAGTTGAACAGCATAGTGCAGGGGTGGCCAACCTTCCACCATTGGGGCCTCTGCGTTGTGTAGAAGCCAGAATCTTGGCAGCTGCAGTTGCTGATGGTGCTGCTAAAGCAGCTGCACCTGCTGAAATTCCCTCACCTAGACAACCGTTAAAAGGCCAGGAGCATTCCTGTTGAAAGGTTGGCCAACCTTGGCATAGTGCATGAGGTGATGTGTTAATTCAGAGCCAGTATGGCAAAGTGGTTAGGGTGTCGGCCTAGGACCAGAAAGATCCAGATTCGAATCCTCAGTCAGCCATGGAATTTTTTGGATGATCTTGGGTTGGATTCTCTCCCAACCTCACCCCAGTCACAAGACTGTTGTGTGGACAGAAAAAAAGGGAGAACTGTGTATGCAGCTCTTAGCTCCTTGGTAGAAGGGTGGGATAAAAATGCAATAACCAGAGGATAAATTCTACTGGATAACCTGTGTCACTGTTTGTCAACTGCTGTATGTCAACTGCTGTATGTAAGACATGACTGTCTGCGCCAGGGAGCAGCATGGAAGTAGGGAAGGTGTTGGGTTGGAGGCTGATCTGGCTCTTTGAAGCTTGTAGGGATGATACTCTGTTTGGCACTGAGCAGCATTCTCCAGTTTCTCTGCTGTCTTTTGTGAAAATAAAAATGGTGAGTGCCTCAAAGAGTAGTAGTTTTGGTTTCCTTTTCATATTTTTAAGAACCCCCCATGGAGAGAGGCTGATAGCCTGAAGGAGAGATCTTACCTTCCAGCTAGGAAAAGCGTTCTCACCTGGGGGCGGTTCTTACTTGCCCATGGTAATCAGGCCAGTGACTATTTACATGCCTAGATTGGATAGTCACCTATAAAACAAGGTTGAGTACTTGATCTGATATAAGGAGAGATGTGGAAAGAGAGAACCTTCCAACCCTCTTCTCAATTCTGTTTTATCCCAGACTTTTGCAACTCCAGAGAATAGTCATTAGCACGGACTCCGACCTTCCAGATGAGCTGCTCTATGGAAGAGCCGGTTACTTATATGCTTTGCTTTATTTGAATACCGAAATTGGTCCCGACACTGTACCACAGTCAGTTATCAAAGAGGTAAAAGAAGCCATATTTTGGGAATGTTTGATATTTTGTGCTCTCCATTTTCCCTTTCAGAAGTTCCATGGACCAGCCTTGTTCAGAGTCAGTTCCCTTGTGAGGAATGCATACTGGAGACTTGTGCTGCTTGTAATAATGGTGCTCACAACTTACTCTTTCCATTTGGAGGCTTTGATCATGCAGAAATCTCCTATACTCCCAAGCTTTTTCTGGCCATCTTCTGGTCTTTCCAAGTCATAATGATGCTTCAAATCAAACTTATGCTTTTCTCCTAGTGCTAGTGCTTACTCATGAATAGCATGAAATCCTATCCCATGGAGCATTTTTTTTTAACGTTCGAAAGGGAGAGAACACAGCCTTTGGAGAGCTAAGAAAAATAAAATAGAACAGGCTCCACAAAATGCTAGGGGAGCATTTCCCAGGGGAGCCGCGGAAACCAGACAGTAGAGCCGCAGAATGCCACGGAATCCTCTCAGAAAACAGTGCAGTGCCAATTGGCAGGCATCAGTAATGGGGAGCTGCGGCCAATGGTTGCCAACGGTCAAGGGAGCCGCAGGTCGAAAAAGTTTGGGAAACACTGACATAGCTACATGTATGAGGGGGATGTGAGAGGGACAGGAAATTTGGCATGTTTTCAAGAAGGTTGCACAAGTGCTCATACATTTCTTTTGTGTAGCAGAGAAGAAATGCTTTGCCTTTCAACTTAAGTAGTACAGCATTATGTTAGTTTATATGATGATGATGATGATGATGATAAGCACATTTTAAAAAATCACTTCACAGAATAGCGCAGACATGGGGGAAGTTGTGTCACTCAAGTCAGGTGGTGTCACAGCCGTTGTCCAATAACTGTTGTTCCTCACTGTCTCTGTCTCTGCATCAGGTGGTGGATTGCATCATAGAGTCGGGTAAAAACTTCTCCAGAGAGGAACGAAAGTCCGAACGTTGCCCATTATTGTATCAGTGGCATCGGAAGCAATATATTGGTGCAGCCCATGGTGTGTCTGGGATCTACTACATGTTAATGCAGGTAATTTTTCATTATGTATGTATGTGCTTCCCCCCCCCCCCCACCTCTGGTGTCGCATGCAGAATGTCTACTTATGAATTTCACCCTTGAAGAGATGTGCAAATTCTAAATGGGCAGGAATGCTCATGCATCTTCTCCCAATGGAGATGTGCAAGCCAACACTTTGCGTGTTTCATTGAGAGTGTGAAAAGAGGATGCCTAAGTGAACCCCACATCCTTTGTTGGTCCTCACTTGTAGCCATCTCCTAAATATACTACAGCAACCAAGGGGCAAAATTCCTTTCCATCAGCACAGATAAGGGTGCCCCACCTTCACGGAGCCAGGATGGTGTAGTGGTTCGGGAGTTGGACTTAGACCTGGAAGATTCAGGTTCAAATCCCCACTCAGCCATGAAGCTTCCTGGGTGACCTTGGGCCACTCTGCCTCACCTCCCTCAAAGGGTTGTTGTGAGGACAAAAGGAGAGGAGGAACTATGCGCACCACCCTGAGCTCCTTGGAGGAAGGGTGGTATAAAAATGTGAAAAAATAAATACTACAGTTAAACAAGGATAATTGAAAACGAATAGAAAATCTCCAGCAGTTGGAGATTTTCCAATGCTTGTATGAACAAACATTCTCAGTAATATGTAGACCTCACAGTTTTGTTTTAAGAAAGCACAATCTTACTGTTTTGTTGTTGTTGTTTATCTTGGGTTTTAGCCAGCATCCTGTGTAGATCAGGAAACTTTGACAGAGCTGGTGAAGCCGAGCATTGACTATATACGCCATAAAAAATTCCGATCTGGGAATTATCCATCATCTTTAAGCAATGAAACTGACAGGCTGGTGCATTGGTGCCATGGTGCCCCAGGAGTCATCCATGTGCTCATGCAAGCATATAAGGTACGTTCTTATTTTGTACAAAGCTGTGGGGCAGCAGTAGGGGGGATGGAAACATGCGCCCTTTAGAATGAAAGCTGGTGGTTTAGATTTCTAAGAAGAGCTTGTAGGCCACCACCAGAATCCTTGGGTCCCTTCGGGGAGAAAGGCGGGATATAAATACTGTAAATAAATAAATAAAATAAAAATAAATGTGGATGCATGTTGTCCATTGCTATGATGCACTTTCTAAGATCTAATGAGAAAACACTGAATTTTTATCTGTGCATGGATGGAGAAAATTATTATTATTGTTGTTGGTATTGGCCAAACTCTAAAGAACTTGGAAGTGAGTTCTGTGAACCCAAGGGTGCTTTAGATAAGCTTGTTTTTCTCAAGCAGCTGTAGTCCCTTCCTCATGCCATGTAGCAAGCTGCGTTTGAAGGTGTGGAGAGTTTCAGAAACACTCTGTGATACTGTCTGGGAGTCGGCTATTCAGAGAAAAAAAGCTAACGGCTCAACTATGCCAGCAAAAGCCCCCTGTTTGTATCTAAGCCCTCTCAGGTTTTGCCCAGTATTTTATCATTTATAATAGTACTACGAATATACACTGTACTTATCAAGTGACAGAAGCAAAAAAAAATCCCTGCCTGGAGGAGTTTACATTCTATATTTAGATGGGGTGGTGGTGAGACAACAACAGAGGAATGACCTCTTCAGTCAAGAAGCCCCTGCCTCCAAGCTCCACCTCAGCCATGAGCTCACTGGGTGGCTTTAGGTAAACTGCGGTTCACTTCGCCTCAGCCCTCACACTATGACTGATAATACTATTGGTCTACCTTACAGGGCTTTTGTAAGGATTATTGAGATAATAGGCTAGTTCAGGCATCATGCTAAACTACGGTTCAGCCTTGGTTTAGTGATGCTATCACTAAACTCATTGATAGTGATACTAAATACTGTGATACTACTAGACTCGGGTTCACACTCTTCTGCCTTCCTTTTGTGTGCAAGGGGTGGAAATGTGGAGCTTTCATTTTCAGTTCAAATTGCACCAGGATTTGCCACATCTGATCCCGGGAAATTAGATCCCATCTTGACATCCTGCCTTGTTCACAAATCTGGGATTTGCTGGGTGCAGATGCAGAGACAAAATTTGGTTGGTTTGAAACCAAGAGAAGCTGCAAGTTTCCCCACTTTGCGCCCGAGGCTTGTGCTAGTAATGCTAAACTGTGCTTGAATCGGGGTTTCATATGACGTCTGAACCCAGCCAATAAACACGCAGCGCTTTGAACACTTGAAATGTGATATATTAATAGTGAGGCCCTGAACCTGCTCTTGTTGCATGATGGGACGGCTGGATGGGAGGAGGTATTTGCATATACATCAAAAAGATGCCTCCAAGCCAGTTCAGCGAAACTTGGATGAGCATCTTGGTGTGGATAAGGCTGTGCGTCAACTATGCATGTGGGAGGCTGCAGGGGGCGGCTCAACCGGGTCACCACCCAACACTGTCCCTGACCCAAAGCTGCCTTCTCTGCTGCAGAGTGCACAAGATTATGTGCATCCCCCTCTCCCCCAAAAGCTCCTTGTACCATTAACCGTGCTCCTTCCTCGCTTGATTCTTTTCTAAAACAGGAAGTATGGGACTTCCTGCTTAATTTAAAGGGACTGTGTGAGGAAGGAGTGCTTCTGTACCCTCTCACCTCGCTTCTTCCTCGCATGGTCCCTTTAAATAAAACAGGAGCAAGGTAAGGAAGCAGATGATCCAGTTCCCGGTTGCTTTTAGCAAGCGAAAAGCAGATCCCTGTGACTCCATCTATCGTGGGCTAGATGAAGTTGGTAGCAGACTCTATGTGAAGGGCACCCTGTATCTCCCCCCCCCCATTTTGCTTCATGGAGGGGCTGGCCCTGGGGGGTACTTTCCCAAGGCACTCCTTTAGTACCGTGTTTCCCCGAAAATAAGACAGTGTCTTATTAATTTTGGCTCCAAAAATACAGTAGGACTTATTTTCAGGGAGGTCTTATTTTCCCAACCTGTGGTGCGACACCCCCCCCCCCCCGGCACTTACTTTGACCGATTAAAGCTTCATTATTTCCTGACGGTGCAAGGCTCTGCAAGGCCTGGAAAGCCTGTACTTGAGTCCTCCACCATAGAAACGACGTGCAAGAAAGGCCAGCAAGGTCTGCAAAGAGGCTGTAACCACCTTGCAGAATCTCTCTAGCATGTTGTCTCCATGGTGGAGGACTCGAGTCCAGGCCTTGCAGAGCCTTCCTCCCTCAGGAAATAATGAAGCTTAAATTTCCTTCGGTAGCTTTCATGGCCCGCTATCAACACACAATGCTTCAAAAATATGGGTATAGATGCCATGTTATAAAAAGAAGCTTGAACTTTAATCGTCCTCAAAGCCGTTTGCGGATTTCCGTGACAGGCAGCTGCATACGGAGCAAAAGTTACATTAAAAATCCAAGGTTACTTAGCCCAACGTTTCGTTCCAGGAACTTGGAACCTCTTTGGTACCATCTTTGATCTTTTGAGATTTATCCTGTGAAGAGGTTCCAAGTTCCTGGAACGAAACGTTGGGCTAAGTAACCTTGGATTTTTAATGTAACTTTTGCTCCGTATGCAGCTGCCTGTCACGGAAACCTGCAAATGGCTTTGAGGACGATTAAAGTTCAAGCTTCTTTTTATAACATGGCATCTATACCTGTATTTTTGAAGCATGGAATGAAGCTTAAATCGGTCAAAGTAAGTGCCGGGGTGTGTGCCGGGGGGGGGGGGTCATGTCCATCTGGCCGATGATCCTTACTTTCGGGGAGGACATATATTGACGAGTGCCAGCAAAAAATCATGCGAAAATGACGGTAGGTCTTACTTTTGGGGGGAGGTCTTATTTTCAGGGAAACGGTAGATTGGGGCATGAGTTTTGCAGGTAGTATTGTTGAGCTAGTTGTAGTTAAGTGTATGTTTGTTAATCCCACAGATTTTCAAAGATGATAAATATTTGAAGGATGCTATGGAATGTAGTGATGTCATTTGGCAGAGGGGGCTGTTGAGGAAAGGTTATGGAATTTGCCATGGGACCGCTGGAAATGGCTACTCCTTTTTATCCCTCTATCATCTAACTCAGGATAAAAAGTACCTCTACCGAGCTTGCAAGGTATCTTTTTCTTCTTTTAATACACACACACACTGTCACGCTCTGGCTACGTCCTTATTCTCCTTTTGTGTCTGTGCTTCACCATTTGTCACTGAAGGCTGATTCCTTTTTAATATCTTCTAGGAAAAGGAGGAATTTTCCACCTTAGACTGTGTAAAACCAACCCAAATATTTTCCATAACAAAATTATAGCTGTTGTTAATGTCTTTATACTCTGTAAAGGGCTGTGCAAAAACTCCAGTGGGTCTGTGTCAGAATGCTTAACTATCTAAAAAGAACAAGAGGTGGGGAAGAGGGAGAACACTCGCAGTGGCGTTTCTGAGGTTGGGGCCTGACCGTAAGTCGTGCCCCGTCCTAGTACCGCGTTCAGGAACTGGAGTGAGGAGGCCTCGCCAACGGAGCTGCGCGAATGGCTCTGTCGACGAGGGGGCGGGGCCTCCTCGCTCGGGTTCCTGAACGCAGTACTAGGGCGGGGCACGACTTACGGTCGGGCCCCAACCTCAGAAACGCCACTGAACACTCGGGGGTTTAGCTGCCTTCAGTTGCCATAAAATAGTTGCCGTCAACCTTACTTGCCTTAAGCCTTCCACCGAAAGCTGAATTGCTGCTTCTCTGCCTTGATTGGCTAGTTTAAATGCCAAGATTCCATCACGGAATGGAGGCCTCGTGGCTGTCAACTGAAGGAGGCAGTTGGCAAACCGGACCAAGAGGGAATTGGAGCAGTGAGAAGGCTTTTGTGGAAAACCTGGTTGACAAATACCTGTGGTTAAAGCAAGCTCTTGCTCCTGGATGCCACACCCTACACGCACATAATAGAACAAACCCATTTGATGTCCCTAACCATGTATGAGCAGTTGTTGCTAGAAGCTGGCCCAAGCGGGCTCCTGGAGAAGGCCTCCTCCTCCCCATAGCCTCCAGGTGAAAAGGCAGGTTGAGGGAATCTGCTCTTCTAGACCGCAGCCTGCTGTTTTGCTCACCGCTGCCCTCTAGAGTAAGTTGTGACCATTTCTCCTTGGAACTGTCTTGCCAATGTTTCTTTTCACTATGTCCAATCGGAGATGCAAATCGGTTCAACCCTAGTCTGCAAACTTTAATCACTGCAGAGTGGATTTTGGTTAATCCTCACTTCCAATTTCCTGAAACCTAATCGCGCTCTTTATTAGGCCTGAAGCTAAACATCCTAATCTAGACAAAGAACTGCCATTTGTTCCTTTAATTATTGCACAGTATTTTGTATCAGATGTATGTGTTTTTTAAATTGTGTGTCAAGATATTCATTACACTGGTCTACAAAAATATTTTTTCCTGGCCTGGACGTTTGCAGCTGTTTTAGACTAATTTCAGGGTGCTGATTCCAAATCTGATCTCAGATTTGCTCTATCACATCTCATTTTTATGTTATCAGCATACCCCATTTTCCAAAGTATAAAAATAAGCCCCAAACCAAAATCAGAGACAGAAGGGCTTTGAAAATAATTACGATTTAAAATCCACGTTAATTAACACTTAATTAGCTGCTGATGAGGCAGATAAGGGGCAGGGCTTGGTGTACCCCCAGGAAGAGGTCCGCATACCCCTAAGGGTACCCGTACCACAGGTTGAGAACCCCTGTTGTAGCCATTGTTAGATCACGCCCTGCAGAAGGAAAATATTAAATAAATGTGGATATCTACATTAAATGATATTATAAACAGACTATCCTAAAAATACAGCACCATATTTTAACACTAAAGCAGTCACTGACTCACAACAACTTGCAATCATAAGTGACAAAGAGTTAATTTTGGGTAAAAATAAATGAAAATGGGGTATGCCGATAGCATAAAAACAAGATGTGATAGAGCAAATCTGAGATCAGATTTAGAATCAGCACCCTGAAATTAGTCTAAAACAGCTGCAAAAGTCCAGGCCAGGAAAAAAAATTGTAGACCAGTGTAAATTTGCTGTTTTTCATTGATTTTTATCAAATGCAATATTTGATATCTCAAAAACCTGATGTGCCAGATTTGGAATCAGCGCCCCAAAATTACCTTAAAACCATTGGAATACCTTATGCTAGAAAAAGTGTGTTGACCAGTGTTATTTATTTCCTTTTACTTTGCTACATTTCTCCCCCGCCCCCAGTTTGCAGAGTGGTGCCTAGAGTATGGTGCACATGGGTGTCGTATTCCTGACCGACCCTACTCGCTATTTGAAGGTAAGGCTTTAAAAAAATTGAATTCTATATCTTACAGAGCTGCATGAGTTTTAGATGTCTGGTTAAGCCTGTGTTAACAAACTGTGCATCGGTCTGGCTTTGTGCATTCCCTGTATAATAACCTTGGCTAAAGACTTGGCATACCTCTGCAAAAATGTTTTTTCTTTGGCCTGATGAGGTCTTTTTGCTTTTGTTTCTCAGTTCTAAGACCAAGAATACAGTCCTAGTTTTATGTTTTAAGGCCCTCCAGCTTCCCCCCCCCCCATTATTGATTTTATTACAGACATTTATTTTTGGTTTCTCAAGGCAGCTCACAATATATAACAAAACAATAAATAGCCAACACAAAATACAATACAGTGAAAAAATGTTAAGAGCCAAAAGACACATCAAACGTGATGAAATAGAAAAGTCTTAAGACTATAACAGAATTAAAAATATTCATGATTCCCAGGAATTCTGTCGTTTAATAAATAGCTAATAAAAACTAAAGCATAAAAGATGTAAGTCTTAAGACTTTTGTAAAAGGCCAGCAGAGAGGGGACAGGTCTGAGCTCCAAGGGGGACAGTATTCCAAAGGCCAGGTGTTAACCAGAGAAGACAGGTTGCTACCAACCAAATCTCAAAAAGTGATGGTGCCCAGAGTAGAGCCACCAAAGATGACCACACGGGATGGGCATATTCAGGTGGGGAAAGATGATTCAGTGCAAGTGGATTAATAGGGGTGTGGCATGGTTATGACCGCTTGCTCCCATAAGGAGCCTAGTGGCTGCATTCTGTACTAATTTGAAGTTTTGGGGCAGTCTTCAAAGGCAGCCCCACAGAGTGCATTACAGTAGTCTAGTCTAGATGTTACCAATGCATGGGTAATTATAGCAAGGTCCTCCCGATCCAGCCAAAGCTGGTTAAAAGTGTTCATAACACAGCCAGCACCTGACAATCTGGCGTCAGGGCTGGATCCAGGAGCACACCTAAACTACAAACCTACTCCTTCAAGGGGAGTGCTACCACCTCAAGAACAAGATGACAATCTGTATCCCAGGTCACCGATCTCTCCCAAAACACCTCTATTTTGTCCAGATTTAATTTCACCTTGTTATGGGGATATTTCAGAAATACTTGTGATCCTTAAGTGAGCTTTGGGCAGTTACCTCCTGCTGAATATCCATGTGGAATTGGTTCAATATATGTCCTGGTGTCTACCACTTAAGAAGCCTTCTTCTAGGACCTGCTGCAGTATGTGGCCATGTGCTAATATTCTCAACTGTTGGAAGATGGAGACAGGAGGTCAATGGTGGCAGCCAAAATGGTGGTTTTGCTGGGTACAAACTCTTGGTCCCATAGCCTAGTATGAGGCCGTTGCCTCACAGTGTATAGTTTCTGATGAGTGGAAGGCTACAGAGAGTGGTACCCGGTACCCCTGCAAACTTAAATCTGTGCATGCATTGAGCACCATTCAGAGCATGTGTTGAGCTACAGCCCTGCTCCAACTGTACTCTACCCAGTATGACTGAAGTACAATGTCTTAACGACGCAATCCTGGGTAGACATAAGAGCACCGCTCTGCTGGTCTAGGGTGTCACAAACGTGCCGTAAGGCACATTTGCATCACCTGGTGAGGAGGCCACACCAGTGAGGAGGCTGGCGCCGCTCTCCCTGCCCCAGATCCATTGGAGTGCCCACCGGGGAAGGTAGGTTTCCCACCAGGCAGAGGGGCAGGGGGAGGGCGGAACAGGGCGTTCTGGGTGTGAGATTGGTCGGCTGGGCCTGGAAAGGGGAAGGAATCGGCACCAGCGGCTCCACCAAAATCCTATCCCCCTCCCTGGGCCTAGCCACCACTACACGGGCCGCTGAAATGTGCGCTAGCAAATAGCCCCATTGAGGAAACTGGGATTTTACCCTGAGGAAGGGAACAAACGTTCCCTTCCTCTGAGGTGGCCTCCCAGCTGCCTGCTTTACAACCTGAATACAGTGGAGGCTAAACCAAACACGCTGCATTGCAGGATGCAACGTTAGACAGGATTGGGCTGTAACGTTCTCAATATTGTCATCCAATATTGTCATTTTCCAATAAATTTGGGAAATAAAATTATAACAATGCATATATGAGAGACTAAAACTTCTAGTAGAAATGCTGGTTTATAAACTCAAAATATATCGATGGGCAACCCTGAAAGAGAAAATGATTCTTGTTCACCATCTGTTGTCAATATGTGGAATTGCAGAATTATTTAAGCTTATCTGCAGCACTGCTTATGCTTGTGTTGCACTTTCCACATTGTATCAAATCCATATGTTCTTTCATGGAAACGTACCCCCTTGTAGTAAAATTGTTATGTAGAGCAGGGGTTCCCAACCTTTGGAGGCCCGCATACCCTGTATGCAGACCTCCGGTTGCCCCATGTACTCCCTGACTGGCTACCCCCGCATCCCCCTGTTAAAGTGGGTTTTTTCTGGGTTGCCACGCCGCAAACCGGGAAAAAAGGCTACAGCCCTGCCCATGTACCCAATAGCTCCTCCTACCTATTCTCCTGGCGGCCGCCATCTTGGATCTCACGAAATCTCGCGAGATCCAAGATGGCGGTGCCCAAATCTCATGAGAACAGGTAGGAGGAACTACCGGGGACATTAGCAGGGCTGTAGCCCTTTTTCTGGGTTGCGACGCGAGCGGGAGAACTCGTCCTTGCCGCAACCTGGAAAAAAACCCCAGTAACAGCTGCCCGTTATCAGCTGCTGATCGCAGCAGCTGATAACGGGCAGTGTTTCGCATACCCTGCGGCCCACATTCTCCTAGGGGTACGCGTACCATGAGTTGGGAACGCCTGATGTAGAGTGCTTTGGCAGATGATGCTAAACCAGGGGTGTACCACCTCCTGCGCCTCTTGTCCTTACCATCAGAAGTGACTGGCGATGACGTCATCACGTTACTTCTGGGGTTTTGCATTTTCGAAGCCAGAAAATGCAGGTAGGAGACAGGGTGGACAGGAGGACCCTTCCCAGCACTCCCCAGAGGCTCGACCAATGGCAGGAGCCTCTCGGGAGTGAAAATGGAGCCAAAAATGCCGTGCCGGAGCGGGGTTCTGGCGGTCCATGTACCACCTCCTGTCCGCCGGAGTACTACTAGTGGCACGTGTACCACCAGTTAAGAGCAGTTAAGAATCCTTGTGCTTATCTAAGGTGAGGTATGCTCAAAAATGCTCATTTATGATAAACTTGGAAAAAATGTGTTAGGCTCCATTTCCATGCGTAGCTAATTAGGGCAATTTTTGTTTTTAAATTTGTTGCATTAAGTCATCAGTACAGAAACGTTGAAAGTACTTGACAAGAAGATAAAGCTTTCCCTGCTACTATATAAAATGTTTATCTGAATGAAACTGGTGAAATGCACTGGTGTCGCTCTAGGTGGGGCGAAAAGCTAAGTTCTGCAGCGTTCTGCCCCACTGTTACTCTCGGGTACGAGGAGCCCCGCCCCCTCGTCGTTGGAGCCTGTCGGTGGATCGAAGGCAACGCGCAGGAGAGTCCCTGCGCGTTGTCTTCTCTCCATTGACGGGCTCCTAAGACGAAGGGGCGGGACTCCTCGTACCCAAGAGTAACGGTGAGGCAGAACGCTGCAGAACTTAGCTTTTCGCCCCACCTAGAGTGACACCAGTGGTGAAATGGCTAGGCGTATTGGATTTGGATGTGTGAGGATCAATTTGAAATTGTGGTCTGTGGCAAATCATCTCTCAAGGATTCTGGTCTGCAACGGAGATGCTGAAGGACCAAGTCTGGGACTTGCAGCACAATCCTTTGTGTGTCCACTCGAAAGTAAGCTTCACTGAATTCAATAGGACTTACTTCCAGGTGTTTACAGGATTGCAGCCCTAATCCTATACACATCTTCCTGGGAGTAAGCTCCATTCAACACAAGCTGAATAGACATGCATAGGATTGTGGTCTTAGTCTAGGAAATTTTCTTGGATGCAGGTGTCAAACCGGAGTAGAATCAGGAGGGAGTAGAATTGGAGTACATGAGGAGCAGGCAAATAAAAGCCCCCCCCCCCCGGCTCAGTAGAGCAGTGCCTATTGGCTATTTATTTGTGTGTTCATATACTCATATAAACTTTTAATGTATATAAACATCTCCCCCCTTTCAGGAACCAAGTCCCTGCAAGTAATTAACACAATAAAATACAAAACAATAAAATCAGACAGCAGCCAGATAAAATTCTCAACCAAGACAGTCCACTAAGAATTGTGGAACAAGTGAATCATCACAGTATACTTAAATGCATCAAAGGTGGCAACCTGGCGAACTCCCCAGGGAGGAAATTCAAGAGCTGGGACGCCACCCTGGAGGAAGCTGTGTCCCTAGCACCTCCCCATTGAATCTGTGTCAGCAGCAGGCCAGAGAACAGGACTCAATGGTTACTCATCAGCCTCCAGTCATGGCTGTTGGGAACTCTAAGCTGGAGGACACAGCCTCCGCGTTTAGACGGCTTATGACTGCCCGTTGTCCTGGTACAGATGCTACTTTATCTTGTAGGGTTATTAAGAGGGTAAAATAAGATAACCCCATCTACACCAGCCTTGAGGAAAGACCGAATATAGATGCAACTTAAAATAAATGTTAACGTTGCAGTCTTTGGAGGCACTATGTCCCATACGATAGCATACTAGAAAGTGTTTGTGTTATGTCAGCTAGTAACTTTTTCTCCCTCTCCTTTGTGTTTAATATGCAGGATGGTTCCAAGGGTTTTTCTTACAGTACTATGTAAACATGTGATCCTGGATCAAAGATTGCTTGTGTTTGTGTGCTTTAAACTTTGCTCTGTCTGTTCCAGGTATGGCAGGAGCCATCCACTTCCTCTCTGATGTAATAGTCCCAGAGAACTCCTGCTTCCCAGCATTTGAACTCGGCCCTCAAAAGAAAAAAAGCAAAGAGGAACCCAACAGCTAAGTGGAACCAGAAAAGTGATGCTGGAATCAAGGAGATTGTTCAGTGCCTCAAGTTTACCAAGCCAATGTTGGAGTCGGCAGAGGGACGGGTGAAAACTTTCTCACCTGTTTCCTGAAGGACTACATTTGTCATTAACGCATGAACGAGAGAATTCCACACCTTGCTGTTTCATTGAAGAGATGCTTTTAGCTGGGGCAAAGAGCACTCTAAGTTTGGACTCTCTGTTTTGGTTTTCAGTCGTCTCTTCAAATGTTTGCATGTTTCTCGGTGTTGTCCGTAAGTGTGAAGTTTTTTCTGTTGTTGTAAAGCTGAAAACTGTTTTGTGACCTCCACTACTGTTGGGTTGCCCCCCCCCCCCCCGGTGCATGACTGTAAAATGGCAACAGCACGGCTCTGCAGTCAGAAATATGAGCTCTCAATGGGAACAAACTCTCTGTCCGCTTGCCACAATAAAGGAAGCAAACACCGCCAAGTACTCAGGTTGGTCAAGATCCTCTTAGGAGCAGATCATTTCAAAGAACACCATTTATTTTATTAAGGCATTAAGATCACCCAGAGTTGAACACTTCTTTATTTCAGTTTTTAAAATTAAGCATGTCTCTCCTATTGAAATCAGTGGAAATGAAAAAAGCACTTGACTTCAGATTTAGTTATCAAAAAGCTTTGAAGGCTTCCAAAGTGAAGCGCAGCTTGCATGGATTTCAGTAGGAGGGATTTAAACCAGTGGGACTGGAGTGAGCCTGTTAGCTTCAAGCTCATTTGAGCAGAAACAGCAGGGCGCGATCTTTATTTCAGACTGACTGCTTTCCCAGAGTGCTTTTATGAGACCAGTTTTCAGGAGGCGGCAATTGTCTGGCTTTTCAAATAGCACTTAATGTTTTAGTTCAGGAAGGGGGCAACATTTGTCTGGCACAGTCCCACAACCCTCTTATTTTGCAGCTGGACCATGAGCACAATCCCATCGTAAGCTTGGAGCTTACTGGCAGTAGGCGGAGATACATAACAGTGATGACAGGCACAGCTCAACAGGTGGGAAATAGTTCACTGCTGTTTTAGCACATCTCAGCTGTTTTAGCTGAGGTACCCAATTTTTCACAATGAAGCTGTAGGCCTCTCTGCTGGGGGGGGGGGGGGGCGGGCTTAGGCTGCCCTGTTCATTCTTTCAGCCATGCTCCTAAATGAGCAACAGTTTGATATTCATGTATTAAGAAGCTGCACAGCGAGTTATCACTGGTGCCAAAAAGTTCTCCACAATTTGAATGTTACTCTTTGCATTGTACTATTCCACTCTGAATGAAACTGAGCAAAACAAGATACTCCCACACTTGTGTACCTTTTTGAGCAGAGGGATTTGGCTTAAAATAAAATCCAACTGCTTCCCGTCAATGTTAAGAAATGAGCTCCATTTCTAAAATGCGATGTTAAAAGGTTGTTTTGCAATGTTCAATAGTTCTGAATTTTGTGATGCCCACTGCACTGTTCTTAGCCTTGCAGAAGGAGGACCATCTCTTAGTAAACATGAGCCTTTTGTAGGAAGGGATGGTGGACTGAGGGAGGGAGGGGATTGGTTATTAATTTTGCTGTTGCAAGTTTTCAAAAAAAATAAATTTAGCAAAACAGATGTGTTCTGAACTGTTTTCATGTGTGTTAAATTAAAAGAGCAAGAAAGCATTGGGCTAAACCTACATGCAGCACGGGGCTGCTCCCCAAACCAGCAGCTCTATAGAAACTTCTCCCACCATGCAACATTTAGGCTCTTTTAATGTGGCAAAATCTTTAATTCTACGTCACTGCAGGAGGGAAGTATGGAAACTCATGACACAACTGGAGGTAAAAGATTTTGATGGACTGGTCTCCCACCAAGGCTAGCCCCTCAAAATAGAAGGAAAATTTAAAAGTACTAAAATAACCCTGCATGTAAGAATGCTAGACCAAATTGCCATGTGAGCAAAGTGCTATGTTGTAGGCAGGGGAATATCTAAAGTACAGGTGGGCCCCCATATCCGCTGGGGATATGTTCCAGGCCCCTCCGTGGATACTTGAAACCGTGGATAAGAATGAACACCCCCTCCATGGTTTCCTGAGGGTCCCCCACCCTGCCTCCCCTGCAGGCAGGCATGCTTGCCCCCCTAGCTCTTTTTTTTCTTTCAGCAAGCTTTGTTTCTTCCTTAAAACAAACAGATGCAGCCTCCATTGCAGGCAAGTAGAACGAGACTAAGTCCTAGAGAGGCTCTGCAAGGTTTCTGTTAACCTTGCAGAGCCTCTCTAGTACTTAGTCTCATTCTACTTGCCTGTAATAAGCAGCCAGAGGCTGCTTCTCCTGTTTAAGGAAGAAACTAAGCTTACTGGGAAAAAGTAAAAGCCTGGGGGGGGGGGGGTTCCCCACGATCCATGGATAACTGAAACCGTGGATAGCGAATCAGTAGATATGGGGGCCCACCTGTATATTATCCTTGAGCTTGTAAAAAATGGGTGGTGTTGCTCAGGTTGAATGGGTCTGTGACTCAAAAGACTTTGTTCTTTTCATACAGCCGTTCTGCCCTGGCTTTGTAGTGAAGCCCTGGCTTTGTACTGAAGCCCTACAACCAGCCATGCCTATTGCTTATTAAAGTGAAAGGTAATTTCCAGTCTATAATTGAATTACATATTGTGGGCTAATGGTGGTGGGGGGACTGGGCTGCTATTAATGAAGGTTGTCTTGGGGCAAGGTGAACAACATATGGGGCCTCCTCCAAGCCCACAATTCTCTGATAAAAAAAAAACCACACCATGACAAAGCTCTGGGGGCAGGTCTCATTAGCAGTCGCAGCCTCTATGCCCACCAGCTGGTTTTTCAAGATCCTATTAGCATACTTGCCTAAAGGGGCTCTCCTCTGACTGAATGAGCTGTCAAGCCCACAATAAAGTACATTACTGTCTATAAAGTAGAGATGGAAGCAAAATATTAAAGCCTCTCTGATGATGACCCTTCATTAGCTGATACTCCTGTAGCATTTACCTTAGTTTTAGATAGATGCATTGATTAGAACAGTGGTGGCCAACCTTTCAACATGAATGCTGGCCCTTTAAATGGTTGCATAAGTGAGGGCATTTCAGCAGGTGCAGCTGCTTTAGTAGCACCATCAGCACTTGCAGCTGCCAATATTCTGTCTTCTACACAACTCTTAAGAACACAGTAGCCCTAATAGTGGAAGGTTGGCCACCCCTGGATTAGAATATGGCTAATTAGTATGTGGAAAGGCTTCAAGCTTGTGGTGGACAGAAGATGTTCGAGAAAGAGCCTGTTATTTTAGGCTGAAGGGAGGGCCATTTCTTTTTCAGTCCAGCACATACTTAACTACCCCAGTGGAATCTGACTAATGCAAAGTACTCATCTAGTTACATTTCTGCATCACAATGCTTATGAGTTCTCAATTATGCATCACAATGCTTATGAGTTCTCAATTATAAGTCCTGGATGCATCCTACTTGACCTTCATGGTAACTGCTCACACAGTCTGCTACTCACATGAGCAGTTAAAAGAAGCACTGAACTTGCATGAGATCACCCCTTCACCCACTGGCATTGCTAGAGGTGGGGCAGAATGGTAAGTCTTGCACAGCGGTAACCACTCCGTTCCATGGTGACCCCGCCCACTTGCCATCGGAACCAGTCAAGCGGTGAAGGCAACGCGCAGGAGAGTCCCTGCGCGTTGCCTTCATCACTCAGACTGGTTTCGGTGACAAGTGGGCGGGGTCACCATGGAACGGAGTGGTTACCGCTGTGCAAGACTTACCATTCTGCCCCACCTCTAGCAACGCCAGTGCCTTCACCTCCATAAAGGGGAACATCTCAAGCAGTAATCATCCTAGTTCAAAGAGAATTCATGATCTTGCATGAAACTGCAAAATGCACAGGCATTTTTCCCCCCAGAAACAAGCTTGCTTATCTTTAGAAGTCTCCCTCACAGAGTTCACCATCTATATACTGAGCAGTTGAAATGATAAGCACACCTAGCTCCATTCTAAATTTATACACACATGAAATATAATTGTATCAAACTTAAAATATATGAAAAAGTTTTATTAAAAAACCCTCCTAGAACAAAAGAGAAATCATGCAAGCAGCCAAAGTAACTAATAGATTTAATTACAACTTTGCTTCTTTTCCCCCCCCAAATGGGGTACCAAACAATTTCACTAGAACAGCAGTTTGACTTCATGAGGTGGTAAATTCACCAAAACATAATAAAAAACAACCAAATCTCAGAAAAAAATACTTCACGCAAAGTTGTATTTCAACACACAGCATCAGAATCGACTATAAAAATTGGTTCTACTCAATGATAAAAGGAAACTTTCAGTTAAGACACACTGAACAGTATAAAATTGTTGAACTACTACACCTATCTGCTAACCCCATAGAATCCAGTTCACTGAAAGAGGAACTCTTGATTTATAAATTGGCTACAGCTTCCAAGCTACATTATTTCAGAAAAAAAATGTACAATCATCTTGTGCTTCTAGATGGGCTATTACCTGGTCAACGTGCCCAAGTCCAAACTTAACAGTTCAGTAGAACTTCAGTTCAATTGCCAAAGTTGTTGGACTGACAGGTTTTCACTTGACCAGTCCACGCTTGATTATGCAACATTTGATGATGTTCAGTTGAGCAAGTGAACGCCCCCTGTTGAAAAATCTTGCATTTGAGTAGGTTTCCGATGGTATTAATCTGCCTGTGGGGATTAATCCTTGACAGCTCATTCACATATGCAAGTCATTTTTGATATGGTAGCCCATGAGTGAATATGTATGTGAACTGGCCCTATGCTAGCAACTTGTGACACAAGGAACAACGTTTAACAGCAACAGAATGAAAAGCATCGATTACTACTGCTGTATTTTTGAAATGTGTTCCTAAAGTACTAAAAGGAGAATACTGTACATGTTAATTCTGATCTAGTCTTCCTGTGCATGGCTGGATGGAATCAGTTTTCAGTTCAGTGAAAGGATCATCTGTTGCATTTCAATACAAAAGAATGTGTGCAGATTTGGACTATTGAAAAGAACAGGGAGGTTTTGATGGGGTAGAGCAGTGGTTCCCATACTGTGCATCACGACACCTTCTATAATATACAGTATTTATATACCACCTTTCTTGGTCATTGGATTTCTCCTCTGACTTTATTCCAAGGCGGTATACATGGGCAGGCTTTCCTAACTCCCCCTAATGGGTTTTTTACAATATATAAATGTCCAGTCTTTTGTGAACAGCTACATTCGAAGTGGTATCCTTTTGTAGCCTGGCTTTTTTCCACTGGCCGTCGCCTCCCACACTTGACCAACGCAGCTGGGAGCTCCTTAGGGCAGTGGTTCCCAAACTGGGAGGCAAGGCTCCCAGGAGAGCCGTGGAAACCAGTCAAGGGAGTTGCAGAGTGCCACGGAATCCTCTCGTAAAACAGTGCAGTGCCAATTGGCAATATGATATCATGGGAAGCCGCAGTCAATGGTCAAGGGAGCTGCAGGTCAAAATAGTTTGGGAAACTGCCTTAGGGTATTGCGGGACACTCACAGGCACGCCATGGGATGTCCCCGGGGGCCCCTCCTGCCTGCTCTCCTGGACCCCGCCATCTTGGATCATGAAAAATCTTGCAAGATCCAAGATGGCAGCTCTCAAATCTCATGAGATTTGGGCAGCACCATCTTGGATCTCACAATATCTCACGAGATTTGGGCACTGTCATCTTGGATCTTGCAAGATTTTGTGTGATCTAAGATGGCGGTGCCCAGGAGAGCTGGGAAGAGGCGGGGGGGGCAGTTAAGTTTGTGTGAGGCAGTTAAGTTTGGGAACCACTGGGGGAGCGAAAACTGGTGTGCATGTTGGAGCTCCCATGCTCATAAGCCAACTCTGAATTGGAGTGAAAGGCTGCAAGCCACAAATGATTCAATCCTTAGGGTCAGTCCCTCAGGCTTCAGTAGAGCAGCTCTGGACTCTATGCTTTATGGATCACAACCAAATGCAAACCTGCTCCCCTTCCCAGTCCACCCCCTTCCCAGTTCTTTTCACTATAGGCTCCAAGTTGACCCACACATCCTTTTGTACTGAAATACAACAGAAAGGATCCTTCAGTGAAGTGGCATATGGATTCTGTCCAGGGTGCAACAGTAGGTAGATGCTGGGACTGTAAGGGTAAACAACGTGCACAGTTTATCACTGAAAGCAGCAGTAGCTCAGGGAGTAACTAAAACCAAGAACAATGGGCAAATACATAAAGCAGCCATTTTGAATGAAAGGTTTGGTTTGAGAAGCTAAGCGAGTCTTTTGAACATGCATTGCACATCTCATTCTTGTTCAGTTTCACTACTGATTCAGAATGCTGATTTCAAATCAAACTCAAGGGTCACCAAGTCTGAGTGATACAGAGTGCAATTATTTATGCCACAATCCCCTCAACAAATTTACTTAGAAGCAAGTCACCCTAAGGTTAATGGGACTTGCTTCTTAGTAACTGTCTTTAGGATTACATCGTTCAAGCCATTTCACGTGTGGGTCAGCCACTGCGCCAGTCAATCCTGGTTTCCTGATGAACATATCCAATTCCATGAAAGTGTTTGCATATACAGTCAACCCATATCTTATGCGCACTTTACTTGCGCAAATTCAACTATACACACTCGGCAAGCAAACACAGTTTAAATAGTTTAAATAGTGCAGGCGATCCTGCCCACCATTCCACTCACCGAGGATATGCCCCAGAATGAACGTAAGATGGGAGAATGAAGCTGCTGTTCCTGCACGTCTCTCATCGTGCAATTTTAGTTCTTAGGACAGTATATATTTTTCAGATTTAAGGTAGTTTTGACTATACAAGATTTCCCCCTTAGGTGCTGGCTTAACCCCCTTGTATAAGATGTGGGCCGACTGCATATGTATAATGCAAACACTTTAAAATTTTAGGTATACATTTTAAAAAACTGTAGGTATATGTCTAAAAACATTGTGTCAAGGGGGGGCCTTACTTCCTTTAAAATGTATTCATTTGATTATTGCACAATACTAGAATTGGCATATACTCATTCAAGATCTTGAGTGCCAATATCAGTGTTTATTTTGAATACTGCCTCAGTCCAGTCAGCGATAGCCGTAAGATTTTCTGACACAGGAAAGATGTCCTCATCAGTGGCCCTAGATATTCTGTATTCAGCCAAGTCTAGAACTGCAATATTGCAACCCAAAGGTGTCAATTTACATTTAAAGCTACTAATGCATTGGGATCCAAGACAATGGCAGCTTCTCCCAACCCACCCCTGGGGCTCCCCCACCAATGTTTCATCTGACACACCTTCATCTGCTGTATAGTACAGTGGGCCCTTTCCATCTGCAGATTTGTGACCCGCGGATTTGTCACACCGTGAGTCCCGGATTCACACGGTCCACCGCAAAAAGAAAAGGGGGGGGAGACTGGTTTTTTTAACCTTTAAGAAGAAAACCGCTTTGTGTTCTTTCTTAGAACAGCCTGAAATGGCGCTCTAGATGCCTATTCTGGGTCACGCGACTCCCCCCTCCCCAGGTCACCCCAGAATGCATTGCAACCGCTTTTCCCCCGGTTTTTCCTTTTTTACTGATTTTAGTGTGGACTCCGGTATCCCCGGATCCTCGCTATCCATGGGGAGGGGTTTCAGAACAGATCCCCTGCAGACAGTGAGGGCCAACCTGAAATCCTAGTTGCTACAGTAGGCACAGATGGGGGGAGTAGAAAAAAGAAAGCTGTCATTGCTAGTGTCCCAATTCTACAGCAGATGCAAAGGTAAAGAGGAAATCTCCAGGTTGCAGCCTGAAGTCTCATCAAAGATGACAGGCTGAAGAGGGTTAAGAAGCAAGAGAAAGGACTTTGTAATGCCACAAACAAAAGAGCATAACAACAGAGGACAAATATGGGATGTTTCTCATGCACGCACAGAAACAACAATCAATTGAGGGCAGATTCTCATATTCATTTTTGATGGAGGCAAATTCACTATAAGCTGACTTGTATCTGTCTTCCAGTGATTGGTTTCTTCAGAATGGGCTCTGCACCCTGAGATTAGTTATATCCTACGGGAGTTTTAATCATGCCCCAGCACATGATAAATCTCAGGGTGTCACTATGAAGTTCATTTGAAAGAAATAATCACCACGTAAACATGATGAGTAGATGACACCTTGCAGGGATTTTACCATGTTAAAAATGAATATGAAACTCCATCCTGAGAAGAACGTGATGAAGAAATACTGAACATCCAAGCCTAAACTAAGGGCTATTTCATGTTATGCAAAGACAAACCCAGGCTTGTAGTCAAGTGTACACTCAGAAGAGAGCTGCAGCCAATCCTGGCTCCCTAAGGAGTTATACCTGTGTGAGATCCATCTATCCCACTCACACATTACATTTTTAGGTGTACACATAAAACGTCTTTGGCATACACCTAAGAAATGTCTTGAGAAAGGACCCCAAATCAATAGCAAAACCCTCATTCTAGCACTATCATACGTACTTTGTTTTTTTTTAAATTCCCTTTAGGGAAGTTTCTTTTTTTTAGGCAATCAAGTTTTTAACCACAACACATGGGCATATCACTATTGGCCTTTCCACACACATCAATAGTTTGCTAGGACATTCACATCATCAACAGTACATTACACATTTTATCCTTGGCCAAAAAAATTATCAGCAGAAAAACAAAAACGGAGCTAGGTTTCAGATGCAAGTGTGGACCATCAATATGGAAACGGTGCAATTTTATTCCACCCAACATTTGTGCAAGTGAAACAAATCTTACTCCGACACGAAACCATCTGCCGTGCACCATTTCACTAGAGTTCCTCAGTGTCTGCTTCATCCAGTCCCTTCCAGGGTCTCTGAGCTTTGTGAATGAATACAGTTACGCAACTTACTTGTTTCAATCAGTTCAGCTATCGCTTCTTTTCCCAAGTCCGCCATTTCTCTCTCTCATATTTAAAAATGCCAGACTCCAGGCGCCAGGACTTTGAGGTTGGTGGACACCGTTCTGTGTACTACCATAACGTGCCACAATGATGTGCTAATATATACCTTAGGAACACAAAGAGAATAAATAAAAAGGAAAGTGTGTGGGATTTCAATATAGGCTTCCCAGAGAAAAGCACGAAAAAGGCTTTGCTCTTGCTCTGAAGATGCCAGAAGAGAATTCACCCTTGTAAACGTGCAGCTCCTGGGCCAAAATAACAAGAACTGGGAGAACAAAAGGAGGCTGGAGCAGGAACGAGTCTTCTGCTGCTCATAGTTCTGCCTTTTTCGGACCACAGCAATGCGCCCTGCAGCAGAGGTTATGTGGAAGATTTCACCGCCTGCTCGTACGGTGGGGGTGGCGTGTTGCAGTAAGACGGTGGAGGCGGGTAAACGGGGTTCAGTTGTGGAGGCTTAGGTTGGACGTGGTAAGCCATCGCCATGGGGTTAATCATAGCTCCTTCTGGATCACCATAATACGCCATCCCAGGCTGCTGTGCTCCTAAAAAGAGAGACAAATACCCGGCACTAGACTGTGTTATTGTTGAAAATAGCAGACGCTATTGCTAACAGGGCTGTATATACTTATGCGCTTCAAAGAAATACCAGCATGTCAATATCTTTATTTAAATTCTGTACAAAGGTAAAACAATTGCTGCACCACAAAAAGACAGATTTCTGCAACCTGCATATGTTATACAGCGCAAAGGCGCGATCTAGTCAAAATTAAAACATGTGCTTAACTATTCCACTGAAATCCAGGGGTTTAAAAAGGACTCGGCATCAATACATTTGCACATGTTTGCTGGTTTTGCCTACTCCATTGTGCTTCTTCTGACTGTGAAGAAAGGCAAAGTGCTACGATGCTCACATACTCCGACCCCCTAAAAATCCAGATTGAATGTGTGTGCGTGTGTGGCCAGGCTTTCGTGATTTTACCAAGCATGTTATAAGATCTCGTTTTGAAAAAAATAGAAACAGAATTATCAGGAAGCTGAATTGTTCACCTGGTACCAAATTCCAAGCTTCTGCAATGCAAATGAGAGCATGTAGAATGCACACAACCCAGGCTACTGAGCATACGACAACATTAAAGCCAGATATAGTGCATGCTGCAATTCTGCAGGAGCACAGAAAGTGGGCACAGAGTTTAGCTTCCCCCCTCCCTTTTAAAAGGACATATTTCTAGCCCTTATGGCTGTGAAGATATGCTTGAAGGTGTATGGGCACTGCCTGCTAAAGTTGCTTTATACCGAGTCAGCCCATAATCCACCTAGGTTAGCTCTGTCTATACCGACTGGCAGCAGCTTTCTAGACATCTTCCCCAACTCTACCTGAAGATACTGAGGACAGAACATTGGGCCTTCTGCATGCAAGGTATGCATTTCATCATTGACGTTCCCCATAAGGGAGGCAAAGGGGTTACCTGATCTCCTTTTCAAAAATCATACATGCACCAGCTGATGGGATGTGCACCTGCTCATTGATTTGCTAGACAGATGCTTGCAAGGTATAGCTGGACTGTATTACTCTCAAATCAATGTCAGGGAGACAGTAGCCTGTAGTCAAGAATTAGTGTATCATTATTACAGTAGTAATAAATGGCAGTTTGAAAGGACAGATGTAATTTCTGACCTGCTGCGTTGCCATTAGGCGGTCTGGTATACGACACATTGTAAGTCGTTTCATCAACCAGCGGGGGAGGATACATCCGCCTTCGGATAAAGAAACCTGCCCCACAACAAAACAGAACTCCCATCATCAGAAGGAACCTGAGCAAAGTGAAGAGGAGAGAATGAGGCAATTTAGTCTGTGTTTGCACAAGTGTTGAGCACCATGCGGCTTCACTCTACCATTAGATGGGGATCCCATAAGAACAAAAGAAGAGCCCTGATGGATCAGGACAAAGGCCAATCTAGCCCAGCTTCCTATATCTCACAGTGGCCCACCAGATGCCTCAGGGAGCACTCAAGATACCTATATCCTGTTGCCACTCTCTGGCATTCAGAGATAGGCTACCTCTAAACATGGAGGTTGCATTATGGCTTGTAAACTGTGATGGACCTTTCCTTCATAAACCTATACATCTGTCCAGTTCCCTTTTAAAGGCATCTAGGCCGGAGATGTTTGAGAGATCAGTGTGTCTACACTGCAAGCTCAAACTGGTTCAAGGAAACTTAAGAAAAAGTTCTGAAGTTCTGAAAACTTTAGCTCTGCGAGAATGGCTAAGGAAAAATTCTCAACACCTATGCCAAGCTACAATTCCCAGGATTCCCTGGCAACGGCTATGATGGTCGAGCCTAGGCTGGAACTGATATACAAATTTGTAGAGTGGGAACGCCTTAGAGAGTGCCATCAATTGACACGGCACTAGAACTTGCCCAAATCAAGCGCTGACTTACCAAAAATACCATAGCCTCTGGATAGACAGGGTCCTTACACAGCATCTTGAACCACAGCAGTCTTCATAGGAGCGGCATCTGCGTAAGAATCAAGAGCAGAGGACATTTGGAAATTGCAAAGTACAGATGTAGCCTGTCAGAGTCAGGAGCTGGCAGGAAAGTAAAACCTCAGTGGGCTAGGATTCTGTCAAGCCTTGTTGTTTTAAACGTCAACACATTCGCTGGAGAACAGACATGGGCAAGCCAAGGATTTGGATGCAAGGAGAACCACTTCTGCGTGTGTCATTTGTGACATTATACATCTGGAAGTGAAAGCGGCACCGTGTTGCTATGGCTGCACAAGGCACAGATGGGCTGCTCCCTTGAGATTCACAGCAATGCTAATTTGGGCCTGTAAAGAAGCCAGCATTATTAACGTACTCCTGTTGCAGGCACTGATACAGAGAGCTCCTCAGCCTGGGATACAACCGTTTCATGTTATTAATATTCAATGGGATTGCACTTGGGGAGACAAAAAGAAACACGCCTACAGCATCACGAAGCACTGATAAATAATGTCCCACCACGTTTCCAGTGGGATCTAACGGATTAACAGCACAATCCTATGCGTGTCTACTCAGAAGCAGTAGAAGTCATCTCCTTACTCCCAAGAAAGTGTGCATAGGATTGTAGTGTAAAGCAGGTAGCACAGAGGTAGTTCACACATGATGCACGCTCAAGTGATGACCTACTGTATATGTGTGGAAGGGGCAATAAGCAAAACAAAAACAAAACACAAGTCGTTCCAGAAGAACTGTAATCCAAGAGGAGAAACACACAAGAGGCAACAACAAATGAAAATAATCACTTCCGAACAACAAATAGATCTGGAAGGCCACAAAATTCAAAGACGACTAATGGCTGATGGGTTCTTGGTCAATGGACTCCTTTCCACAAAATCACCACCAGGAGTCAAATTAAAGCAAATCTCAGCTATCCATATCAATCTTCCACATGCTGGTACGAGATTAAATAAAAGAAACAACAACAGCAGGAACAGGCCTGTAGTTTCTCAGGGCAGGTAAAGTTCTTTTGGAGGCCAATATCTAGCAGTTTTAATATATTCCAATTAGTATTTATTTCAGTTTTAATTCTTTTAAGATTTGCAAGCTGCCTTTCTGCTGATGACATGGTTAACAATTCGTATGCTAATTGTGGGTTAAAAACTAACTCAAAAATAAAACGGCAAAAACATTAATTTGCTCTTCGACGGAAGGTAGCATTACATTTTTACACATAATTTTTCGTATCTTTTAATGTCAATCCTTATGGTGCCAAATTATCTTTAGATGAGCTTTTATATGGCAGATTGTGGGTTCCTTTGACCTTTGAAGATTGTTTCTTACTAAACCCTTATTATCCTGGCTTTTTGCCTATAAAAGTTCTAAAAGCGACAATTTATATATTTGCAGTAACTGCACATATGGAAAACTAGTACAGAAAAAATTAAGTCATGGTGACATTAAGACAGGGTGACGCGCCGGGAGGCGGCCAAAGGGGCTGACGCACCGGGAGGTGGCCAGAGGGGGTGACGCGCTAGGCAGGTGACGTGCCGGGACTCCCGGCGCATAACCCTCCTGGTACACTCACCCCCCCCATCCCGGCGCATCACCCCTGGAGCCGGCAGGCTGAACCACATCTTCCTCGGCGGCTCGGCCTCTTCTGAACAGGCCAGAAAAGGCTTCGAGCGGCATGTGCACAACGCCGCTTGAAGCCTTGCCCTCAGAAAGGCCAAACAAAGACCCAATCGGGTCTTCGTTCGGCCTTTGAGGGCAAGGCTTCGAGCGGCGTTCGGCCTTTGAGGGCAAGGCTTCGAGCGGCATTGTGCGCATGTGCCGCTCAAAGCCTTTATCCTCTCTCAGGAAGAGACAGCTCCAGTCAGTGAAATCCAATCAAAGAAAGCTTCATTGATTACATGTTAGAATAGCAGCACTTATTTCTTCCTGGTTCCTCACGCACACTTGTAATAAAGTTGGTTCTCTTCCTTTCCTTATGTTTCAGCTCCTTCCTGCTATCTGGATTCAATGTTTCCTTCTCTCCCCCCCCCCCCAATGTGATCCACACACCAGTTAAGCAAAATATCAGTATTTACACTAATATCACCCCAGTACATTCAGTGGGATTGTAAATAAGCTGATATGTATGTATTTAAACACAACTGGGAAGATTCAAACATTCAGAGGTGCATGTGTCATAGTCCAATTCTCACCGTGGTCTCTTTCATGTTAAATTCATTGTGTGCCACTCCTGTGTTCTGTGAGGTGTGGAGGACAAGGTCTTATCACCATCACCCAGATTACAGGATTAATTGCCCCAAGACCCCCAGACATTCATCTTACTGAGCATGTACAGACAACATCTTAAAAAAAAAAAAAAAAACCTTGTTTCAACATGCATTCTATGGCAATTTTCCCCCTACTGTTCAGTTTTTTCTGCTGCTGTTAGATTGTTGCATGATTATTAATTTATATTATTTATAATATTGATTTTAGCTGCCCCGAGGACCCACTTGGGACAGAAGGCACAGAACATAAATATTTCATAAATAAAATGCATGGAAGATTGCTTCTTCAAAATCACCTTCCAAATCAAAATCGATGTGCACGTGGAAAGCTAATATGTCACAAAGAAGGCTTCTAGTTTTCCATGTGCAGAGATATTCAAACCTTGGAACATCCCGCTTGCTTTCTGTATGGTGTGCAAAAGAAATGCAGCATGGCTTCTGCAAGGGGAAGTCTTGCCTCACAAACCTGTTAGAATTTTTTGAAAAGGTCAACAGGCATGTGGATGCGAGCGAACCCGTGGATATTATATATCTGGATTTTCAGAAGGCGTTTGACACGGTCCCTCATGAAAGGCTCCTGTGAAAACTCCACAGTCAGGGAATAAGAGGGCAGGTCCTCTTGTGGATTAGGAACTCGTTGAAGACCAGGAAACAGCGAGTGGGAGTCAATGGGCAATTTTCACAATGGCGAGAGGTGAAAAGCAGTGTGCCCCAAGGATCGGTCTTGGGACCGGTGCTTTCAACTTATTCATAAATGACCTGGAGTCGGGGATAGGCAGTGAGGTGGCCAAGTTTGCAGATGACACTAAACTTTTCCGGGTGGTGAAGACCAGCAGGGATTGTGAAGAGCTCCAGAAGGATCTCTCCAAACTGGGAGAATGGGCAGCAAAATGGCAGATGCGCTTCAATGTAAGTAAGTGCAAAGTGATGCACATTGGGGCAAGAAACCAAAATGTCACATATACGCTAATGGGTTCTGAGTTGTCTGTGACGGATCAAGAGAGAGATCTTGGGGTGCTGGTGGACAGGTCGATGAAAGTGTCAACCCAGTGTGCGGCGGCTGTGAAGAAGGCCAATTCCATGCTCGGGATCATTAAAAAAGGGATTGAGAATAAAACGGCCAATATCATTATGCCTTTGTACAAATCGATGGTAAGGCCACATCTGGAGTATTGTGTCCAGTTCTGGTCACCACACCTCAAAAAGGATATAGGTGAATTGGAAAAGGTGCAGAAAAGAGTGACCAGAATGATTCGTGGGCTGGAGCACCTCCCTTATGAGGGAAGGCTACAGCGTCTGGGGCTTTTCAGCCTGGAAAAAAGGCGCCTGAGGGGGGACATGATTGAGACTTATAAAATTATGCATGGGATGGAGAGAGTGGATAGAGGGAAATTCTTCTCCCTCTCGCACAACACCAGAACCAGGGGACATGCACTAAAATTGAGTGGAGGGAGAGTTAGAACAGACAAAAGAAAATATTTCTTTACCCAGCATGTAATTCATCTGTGGAACTCCCTGCCACAGGATGTGGTGATGGCACCTGGCCTAGATGCCTTTAAAAGGGGTTTAGACAGATTCATGGAGGAAAAGACCATCACAGATTACAAGCCATAAGCAACCTCCTGGTTTTAGAAGTGGGTTTTCTCTGTGCCAGGTGCAAGGGAGTGTCAATGGGAAACAGGTTATCTTGTTGTCTTGTGCTCCCTGAGGCATCTGGTGGGGCCACTGTGTGATACAGGAAGCTGGACTAGATGGGCTTTTGGCCTGATCCAGCGGGGCTCTTCTTATGTTCTTAAATGTGCTACAATGTTTCCCTGAATGTTTGAATAGGATCTTGGGCTCTTTACGATCCAATCTTAGACAGGCAGGCCGCCACCGGAACTAGTGTTCTGACTAGCGGAGCTGCGCACTTCCGGACCACTGCCAGAGAGGCCCAGTGTGTGCCAGTGGATAGTGAAGTGCCTGCCAATGACGATGGGTTGGCGGCAGGGGCAAAACAGAGGGGGGGGGCAGGAGGTGTGTCAGGAGGGGTGGTACCCAGTGCAGGCAACTTGTGCTGAATACTATCCTCTTTCTAGCCTCCTGACACACCTCCATTCTCTCCTTGGACTTGTGCTAGCTAAAGAGCTGGTTCAGGTCCGAGGAGGCTCATTGGTGAGAGGGAGGCTTATGGGCCCAAGCCTCCCGATTCCCCCCCCCCCGCAGGATGCAGCGTGAGCCTTTTTGGCACAGCTGCATCGGCGGGGGGGGGGAGAGGATAGGATTAGGCTGTTAGATTAGATCAACTTTAAAAAGGAGGCCTGGATTTTGGACATTTTGGCATTATCAGTTGTTTTTTTAAGGAATTAATGTAAACTACAATCCTAAGCACACTTTCTAGGGAAAAGCCCCACTGAACACAGCGAGATTTACTTCTGAGTAAGCGTGTTCCAGCCGCATGCTATGCGCTGCGGCAAGGAGAGTCATGCCGGCCACATGACCACGGAGGCGTCTTTGGACAACGCTGGCTCTTCGGCTTGGAAATGGAGATGAGCACCACACCCTAGAGTCGGACACGACTGGACTTAATTGTCAGGGGATACCTTTACCTTAAGCATATACAGTACTGCACTGGTAAGTAATGCTGTCTTTGGAGGGATCATTATTACAGAAACTGCTGGGAAATCAAAGCCACCGGGAAGAAAGCAAATCAAAAGGAAAGGAAAGCTGCATTGCATTAAAAGGACATAGTCCCAGGAAATCAAATGAAAATTAATTATGAGCTCGAAAAGGAAGCCAATGTAGATTAGGAGATAAAAATGTGTTTCTTAAAAGAGAGCCAGTTACCCCACAGGCACCTCTCTCTTAGCCGAAACAAGCAGTCAGGTTTGGCCACTCTTGCCAAGCAGGAATTTCTCCTTATTTACTCTTTGCTCTGGACTAGACCCAACACCTACACAAGTGATGTGATTTTGGGTCAGCTGACCCAAACTCTGAGTCACATGAGGCTCCTGTAGGTTGGCTGCCCACCTAGTTGCATCACACATCACATGTATATTCAACCCTCAGCCCTTCTGCCATCTCAATAGTATTATGTGCACATGTAAAAATTAGAAAAAGTAGCATGGAAGAAACACACACTTCAAATAAAAAATGACATAAAATTAATGTCAGCTTTTCTAGGATCTCACTACAAAAAAATCTTGGAAAATATATACTATAACTTCTTATTTTCCATTTAAGCTGTTGGCAAAATGGACATGGTGCCTTGATGGTAATATCCAGATCTAGACCTGGAGGTTGTGTATTTTCTGGTGTGTAATTTAAGCTGCAACTGGAAGCATCACTGGCTGAAGTTACTGCTCTGTTGACCAAGTAATGACGACAGAAGACAAAGCTCACTGTACATGTGTCCCCCGGTTAACGACGGTTCGTTTAACGACGATCTGCATATACAACGGAGGTCCCCAGTACAGTGTCTTACAAAACGTAGCTGCTGCTTTACAAGCCCAATTAAGTCAATGTAATACATTGTAATGATACAATAGTGCAGTTGTAATACAGAATGAATGGCAAGTACTCCAGACGCGTCTTTTTAAATTCTGAGCCCATCAGCTGTTTGGCGCTAAACATCAAAGCCCTAATCTAGCGTTAAACAGCTGCTGGGATGGGGATTTAAAAAGACATGTCTTTTTAAATCCCCAGTACTTGCCATTCATTCTGTATTACAACTGCACTGTATTACATTACATTACATAGTAGGCTATACATGCTATACCAAAATCGGCCACTAGATGGTACTGAAGACTCACTTAACGATGGATTCACTTTACCACATTTCAAGACGGTATCCTGAACGAGGGATGCCTGTATTTACACCAGGCTTGGCCAATTCAGAGATTTCCTACTCCTATCAATTGCAGTGGCCACCCCTATTTCCTTGCTGCGCCCGCTATGAGGTCCGAGCATACACAGTCCTTGCTAGCTCACTAGGCTGGATCCCAATCCTAGATCATGAGGTACCAAATCAACCCCAAGTCCCTGACAGTAGGTTGGTTTAAAAGTATTCTGAAGAGCTTCTCAGAATTCCACACAACATCTGGCCTATACAATTCAGTTTGACTGTACCTGAAATATATTACCAAGCCAAGAATATATTACCAATTACCAAGCAGGGCTTAAGGAGCATGGGGACAAGTCCCCACATACACACTTTCAGAAGAAACATGCTTACATCTTCATTCTCTTTGTAATGGTACCTTAATAGGACAGCCCTGAACAATGAGACAAAAACATACAGTGTGTTTAATGAGCTGGAGAACTACAGCTCTCAAGATGTCACTGCCGAGACACAACAGAAGCACAAAACCAGGAGGAAAAACCTTTGTTATGATGACTCATTCATCTTACGTGTGCAGACTACATGCTAACAAAACAGAAAGAGGCCAGATCTCCTATCTGTGACAAGCCACCATAGCCATCATTTATGGTGCATTTAATGAATGAATATACTTAGTGTAGGTGGGAGGGGTCTGTGTGATTAAAAGTACCATATTCATTCTTAATTATACAATATTAGACAAATGCCCATAAATATTTCTTTAAATAGATTTATAGACCACATTTCCTGATTGAAGTCACCCCATTATGACCCACATTAAGCAAGGAAGAGGTCAGTGTATTGGAGGAACTTCTGATCACAGTGTCTGGGGTAAGGTCAGGTAGATTTTGTTCTCTCTCAGCTGTATTCCAGAGACTGCAGACTGACACATCTCTGGCATCTAAACCATGACCTGTGAGTCACATGAGTCCTGCAAAATCACTACCTCCAGCCCAGCCTGCCCAAGGCATCCCCCATACCAAATGCAGCCTGGTTCCATATTCCCAAATCACTGACAGGGACATCAGAAAAATAAGCTATTACTAACCACCAAATCCAGACTGAGCTTGATATTCATGAAGAATATAACCCAATGATCCACCCAAGATAGCAACAGTGGATTGGCAGTTGAATAAGTAGATTGTGAACAGTTGAATAAGTGGATAAGTGAACAGTGGATTGGCAGGTGATAAGGTGCCCATTCCTCATATAAATTATTATAAGACAACTTATGTTAGCACTATAGAAGTCTCCAGAAGGAAATTTGACTAAGAGCGCAATCCGACTCTTCTTCCAGGTGGTGAACCTAGCGATCCACCGCCCGGAATAGCCCAAAGTAGTCGCAAACGTGCCGTAAAGCACATTTGTGGACTACTTTAGAGCAGGGCAGGCTGGCGCAAGGCCAGTCTGCCCTGCTCCATCGGCCAAGGACTCGGGCCGCCACCAGACCCAGGTAAGTCCGGCTCGGGCGGGTGGCGGGAGGGACGGCGGAGCCGGGAGGAGGGAAGGCAGAGCCAGGAGGGCGGCCGTAGGCTCAGCCATCCTGGGTGGGGGCAGGGACATGGCATCCGCCATATCCCAGTCTCCACCGGGCTCCGGAAGGCGGCTGGGCCTTTACACAGCCGCCTCCTACTTCTGCCAGCAAAATAGCTGGCGGAAATCCAAGGAGGCCTATCGGCCCCAGCCGCTGTTACACTCGGGGAAGGGGATGAGCGTCCCCTTCCTCGAGTAGACTTTCCGCCATGGGCTGCCTGCTGCAGGCTGCCCGCAGTGGAGCACTGGATCGGGCAGACAGCCTCGGACTGTCGGATAAGTCGGATTGGGCTGTAAAATAGTGAAATCCGAACAGCTATATTAAGGGCTGTAAAACACTTGGCAACACGTTAGTTCCCAGAGATTGTAGTTTTTGTTTTACAAAATGCATTGCATGGGCTGCAATCTGGAGTAGAAGACTACTGGCGGGGGGGGGGGGGGGAAGGGTTTCTTTCCCATTTGGTCATTATGCTAAAGACTGACTGACTTGTATACATATCCAAGCTGATTTGCAGGAGAGAAAAGCTGCCAGGCAGAAAGGGATAACAGAAAACCTGCCAGAGGAGTAACAGTTAAAAAGCCTCTTTTACCCCAGCACCAGCCTTCTGCCACAGACTAAGGCTGCAATCCTACATATACCTTTCTGGGAGCAGAGACAGAGACCCAGTGGTAGATCCCCAGTCAGCCATAAAGCTTAGTGGGTGATCTTGGGTCAGGCAAGATCTTCTACTCTCGCCTACCTCACAGGTTTGCACTCAGAACTGGGGAAAGGAAAACTAGACACACCATCCCTCCTCGGCTCCATGCGGAAGAGGAGATCATGATAAAAAATAAAAAAATAAAATGTATCAATGTACATGGGACTTCACAGTGTTTCACAAGCAGAGAACCCAGATCTCTGCGGAGAGGAGCTTGCAATCTGAATGTTGGCAGTGGCAAAGACCATGAGGAAGAGGCAAGAATAGCAAGGGTTGGATGTAAGCAAATTAGTTGCAGTCAAGGGGGTTTGAGTTTTTATAGACAACGGCTGTTTAATCCCTTCTGCAAAATGCTGTGTTGCGGAACAAAAATGTATCAAGGTCAAGGTAACAATGGGAAATTATGCCTTTAGTCTCCAGAATATAATCAATCTCACTGGACCGTGTGGCACAAAATCCATTCCGTTGGTTGGGTTGGCTTTCTGTCAGCGCCCATTAGGTTTCCATTGTGAAGCCACATTTAAAAAAAAATAAAAAATAGACTGACGATTCAGTCCCACATTTGCCATCATCAACATGGACACCCATAAACAGCAACCTCCTTCTCACACTGCTCAAGATAATATATGAGCTGTCTCCATTTCAGTGTCTGGGTGCAAACACTAGACAAGTCCAATTCGTCTCATTGATGTACAGGAATAGGAAGTAATTATTTTTGCACAGAATTAATCAATCTTGTTGGGCCACAGAACAAAGAAGCCACGTTGATTGCCTAGCGGAGAGAGATATTATTAGGGAATACCTCCAGACATGAGAGATCTGGCAGAGTCATTATTTCAGAAAAATCGTACTTTGTTCTGGGTACACTTGCAGATTTCCCCCTTATTTAAACAGCAGGACTGATCTATTGCCAGACACTCTTCAATCACCGCAGGCATGAAGTCTTATGTTAAGGGGAAAGATGGTGTCTTGTTATGAGCATGTGTAGGCAGAAACAGAACAGGAACCCTGGTGTGATGACATAGATAGTATACTACATGAATGTCAAAGAATACCATCATGCCTTTTCTGCAGCGAAGCAGAAAATGAAACCTTAATGGAACAAAAGTATGGCTTGATGAAGAGGCGAAGAAAGTATCTTATTTAAATTAGCCCATCTGTTCAGGCCAAGTGTGAATCATTCTGAATATTATAGTTACCTGAACTGCAGGAGAAGCAATCTAGGCACTGATGCTTTTAAAAAAAAGGGGGGGTAGGGAATTCTGTTTCAGAATTAAGGCCATCAGTGGAAAATTCAGAATGAATTTTCAGGAAAGACTGGGCTGCCGATTGGAGCCCATTCTGCAGAAGACTTACGGTTGGTTCACATGTGGGTTGCAGAAGACTTACGGTTGGAATACACATGGGTTGCAGAAGACTTACAGTTGGAGCACACATGTTCAAGGGATTTTCAACCCTTGAACACTCAGTACTAATTTCAAGGAGTTTGTTTAACTAGCATTCAAAAATAGCAAATCTACCTATAGCCTGAAGTGGTGCAGCCCACACTACTACCTCCAGATTCTATCACCTCATTGGTCAGTCAGGCCTCATTTCTTTCTGGCAGGGAGGGGGAAAACAAACAAGCAATCCTTTATGAAGGATATACATAAGGACTGCATACTTGAGTGGGTTTTAATCAGTTAGGTTTAAGTAAGTAAAGGTTTAGTTGAGTAATCAGTGGGCGCAAATAATTTTGGGGGCCGAGACTGAAGAGCACACTGGTTTGTTTTCTGAACTTATTTTGGTTCTGATGCAGAACTGTGATAGAGGATGAAAAAAAATTCTCACCTAAAATGAATGACAGCTTTTGTTAATTAAATTGACCGTTATTCCTGCTCCAAACCACACACTCACTGTAAGAATAAATGCTAACACAAAGAGAACTTGAATCTAATACAGAGAGAAAAGTAAGATCACTTACATATAATATGTAGGATACACGCCTTCGAAGTACCAGCACTGCTTCTTGGCCTCTGTATACTGAAAAGGAAAATAAGAGGGTATTATTCATCATAGAAAGCAAGATCCATGACCCAAACTCAATATATTATAACTATATCAACGAGAATCAAATTTGTAGGGAAGAATAAGGTCTGCAGTTCACAAATGATTATATCAAGAGACACCAGATGTAAAAGCGGGCAAAAGCAGGTAATTTAAGCAAACACCATGTTCCCAAATCTGAATTTGCCAAGATAATAGAAAAGTGGGAGCTCAGAACACTTGCAGGAGATATTCAGCAGGTGCTTAAAACCCCTCCTATAAATACTGGTTCCTCTTTGCAATTGTTCCCCAGGTCATTTTGTCCTCAACTGAGTTTCTGGTTTTAGAAGCATCTTGGGGAAAAAGTTGATATAAAATACTGGTATACGGTACTAAGGTATCAGCAGAGGGATTGGATTTTCAGAGCTAAAGGGATGTGTGCACCTACATGCTGCTCTTCTATCAGACTCCAACTCTGATGTTACATACAGTGTTGCTAAATTCTTTGCGGCTGCAATAAGTATCTGAAGAAAGATGGTAAATTGTGGACTTTCTAACTTGGTATAGGAGACCTCTGATGGGATGTGTACTTAATTTATAGTTAGTTGTGTGATAGTTGACTCTTATTATTGTTCATTTTTATTAGTATAGATTATAGATACATTTATCATTCTAATTCAGAGCAAACTTCTTATCGTAGATTTTATAGCATTAAGTATGGGTTGGTTGGTGGTCGGGGGTCTATTTTATTTTAATCTCTTGTCTTAATTGATGTTCATGATGGGGTTTTTTGCTCTATATTGGTAATTTTTGTGCTGGTCTGTGACTGCAATAAAGATGATTGATTGATTGATTGATTGATTGATGCTAAACCTCATTGTAATCTGATCTCCTTCTCCCCCTCCCAAACCAGGTGCTTTCTCCAAACCTGAGCTGTGATACCAGCTTCACAGGGAGGAAAAAAACACATGAGATAAAAAGTTATAGGGGATCAAAGATAGGCATGGGAAGAGATCTGCTTTCGTTTTGTTCAACGCTCCCACCTCCTCCTTTATTCCTTCAAACAAATGAGTTTGCTGCCATCACATCTAATTTTGCGCTTATCCACCAATGCTCTGCACAGCCTCGGAGCAATTTTAAGTGGACAATACCTATCTGCGGTTTGCACAGCAGCATTCCCAGCTGTGTGGAGCCTGGGCTTAATCTACTTATTTAATAAGAGGGTTTTCTTTCAGCCCGCATTTGCTCATCCTGCTGATTTTTCTCCCTCTAGCATACTGTTGTTACATATCAATAAGCCCCATTTTGTGACAGTACACAGAAGATACAATTGTAATTGGAATGTAAATTTGAACAGATTTAATTCTCCACTGGAAAAGTCAACTAAGCAGTTGCTTAATACTCTGCATTTGGACATGGAACAGAGGGGAAGATCACAGATAGTGACATTTGCACTTTTGACATATTGCAAAAACGATTTTTGTTAGGGGTGTAGGTACTGGTAGTGAGATTAAATCCAGGCAAGGTTCCCCCCCCTTGCAGTAATGAAAACAATTCAGGTTTTCTCCAACATATGTTTTTCTATCCTTTTAAAGAGCCATTTTCTTAATCTACTCTGTGGTTTGGAACAATGAAAAATTTAGCTGAATGAATACAGCAGTTTACCAAACAGTGACTTACTGACAGTGTACATGCAAGCCATGTGGTAAGCCAGTCATCTCAATTATCCTGCCAAGTGGCGAGAAGAATCTTACCACTCCTATGCTTCCCTAGATTTCTACTCTGGTGGTTAAAGAATGCAGTACAATTTTCTTCAACATTTGCCAGGACAATAGAAATTACTCTGGGCCCTCCTCATTCATGGGTTATCCATCCACGGATTTGATTCAACGCAGATGGCTAACCCTGGAAGTAGAGTCCCACTAGGGATGGGGGGGCAGTGTCACAGTGCCTTATTTTTCAGCTGCGCTAGGTCCACTGCCCACTTCGACTCCTGCGCACCTTCCAACTACTCCAAACTGCAGCAAACAGTAAAAAAAAAAAAGCGATCAAAAGCTACTTCTGGTTGCGACGCGAAACCAGAAGTTGCTTTTGATAGCTTTTTAAGAATTGTTTGCTGCAGTTTGGACCCCCACTTTATGATGGTAATCCATTGTGGAGACACCATCATATTGTGAAAATATTGTAATGTGAACCTAATAATGCATTTTTTGGTAATTCGTTCCAAAACCACAGAACTCAGTCATTTTCCTCTCTCAAAAGTTATTTAAAAAGGTGCCTACTGCACTTCTTTAGGGGCCATTGTTATGTTAAACACACTGCTAGGAGCTGAGAGCTACTTCAAAGCCTTACATTTGTATTGCCTTCCAGTCACTCCTTCCCTCAAAACACACACAGCCATGATGTTCACCATGCTGCTAGGAAATACTTAAAATGCTCGCTTTTGTCTTCCCCTCAACACACATAAAGCCATGATGTTAACAGGAGCTGGAACACTACTTCAAAGTCTTACATTTGTCTTCGTCAACTCCTTCTCTCAAACACACAGAGACATGAAGTTAAACATGCTGCTATTGGCCGAGATGCTACCAAACACTTGCAGTCATGAACTGGCTTATCTATCACCAATGAGGTTCTGTTAGTGGAAATCATAAGCCCATCATACAGTGACTAACCTATTGCATAGCGAGTCTTGTTTTGCAAGATTTTATTTGAGAGAGAGAGAGAGTAAATAAATTTCTACATATCTAGAGAGTTCTCTGAACACAGATGTTCCCTTTTTTGGACAGCTCCATTTCACTTCCAAACTGATAGACATTCAACCACCCAAGTTTAGTTGTATTCAGATGGTAATCCAAACTATTATTTGAAGTATAAGAAATGAACTTCAGGCTCTTGACATGGGAGGAGGGGAGCACAACATCATTACTTCCTAGTTTAATCAAGCTATTGTACGCCATTGTCCCTAAACTGGATTGCAGACCACAGTTGTATTAAGTTGTGCACACAAGAATAAGCAAGCGAGCATGGAACTCATTCCCAATCCAAATAAGCCACGGTCTGAAGGACTGTCTGAATGCATTCAATGTTACGTAAGGTTTCTATAAATTTGCATGGTGCTCTGAACAGTTTGGCATTTATTCTGGATCAGGATCAGGATCAGCCCACAATTACAAAATAAAAAAACAACAAAACAAAGTAACAGAAACTTTTTTAAAGGTGTATTTTGAAAAGCAGACCAATTCTTCAAGCATTACAGCTTCATGGAATATTTGACTTGTCAATTGACCGACATGCCAAGCCTAAGGAGATATTTCCCTATATGCCTTTGGCAATGCTATGCTGATATTAAATCCAAAGAGCCATTATTTTTGGGATATCCAGTTTGGGAATGTAAACCTGATAAAGAAAAAGATAGCAAACAACAGTTCTGAAAACCAAAAGCCTAGAAGGTATATTTATGCCAGTACTACTAGTACAAACACGGGCATAAGAAAAATTGACTGCAAGTTATACTTTGTATATTTTGTGATGGTGTACTACACAGAAGGCTTACCAAATTTAATTTAGTACTGATGTATTGGGCTAATGTGTCTAACTTACTGCTTACAGGTGCATGCAGGTTTCTTTTTAATTTGTGGTCTGCCCAACTATATTTGATTACCAGCCACAAATGAGACATTGCAATGTTTGCTTTTACTTCATGTTGGAGGAGTTTCTCTTTTCAACAATCATTGTATAAGACATTTGATCTGCGTCTGTGTGTGCATGTGCATCTGCCCACTGTATTGTTGCATGTCAGTCTACTTCAAAATTCACAGGTATGAGTCACATATCTGGCATTCTAAACATAAGCAAATTTATGGGAGATATTCCTCCATAGCTGGTGACAGCAGTGTTTTAAACATAGCCAGCAAGTACTTTTAAATCCTTTGCTTTTTCAGAAAGCCAACATTAATTATCCTGTTTTAGGAGGAATTAATGTGGGTTAACACTGGACAGGATCTCATTAGAGGGCATTTCATTGTATTTGGGTCTATTAACCTTTTCCATAAAAGCAGCATTAACAGTTCCAAAATGCAATTTCATTTTAAAAGAATGAATCATTCATCTCTCTATTATTACACTGTAGATGGTGAATAAATTTCTGTCCTAGAGCTATAATAAAGGGACTATAATTGAGCATAATGCCTGTTTCACTCTTGCAGAAAGAAGAGGTATTCATATTTACCAGAATTTGCTCGAAAATTGTCAGCTTGTAAACAGGTAATTGACAAGCTAATAGGAAGATGTTCAAAAATGAAATGCAGAGAGACACACAGTTTGCTTTTCTTGCGGCTGCTTTAGTTTAAGCCAAACATGCCTATTGCAGTCAAAGACAACACACAATTTGTTTTAAGTTGCTTGAAAGGGATTACTGCACTCCCTTTGTTATTTGTCACAGAATAAGGCACCATGCTGCGCAATGGCACCGCCTTCACACACTCACAAGTAACACAGTGGCCGACATAAACTGCAAGGAAATCCTGTCAATATCCTGCTCCCATCCAATTATATTTGTTTATCCTGGCTAAGCACAGCAACCTTTAAATGCCAAGCTGACATTCAGGACCCTGGACAGCAGCACACGGCAGCAAAGAATTGCTGCTAGCCTTGGGTTACTCACTGTTTGGAAAGGGTCATAAGAGTACCAGGCTTCTGGTGAGCCTTTGTAGTTGTTATACATATGGGCATATTGCCCATGGCCAACTGGCTGTGTAAAGCTACCACCACCACATGCAGAATTACCATGTTTGCCACTCACACCATTCACAATCTTTTTTCAGAGCAACTTGTTTAGAGAGAGCCAGATTAAAATCTCACCACAGACTCGCTAAATGGCTTTTGGCAAACCACCGATCTCTCAACACCCTCTTCCCTCCATCATCATCATCATTAACAACAACAGTATTTATATACCATTTTTCAAACACAAAGTTCACAAAGCGGTTTACAGACAATATGGGGTAATCACTGGGGTAATCAATATGGGGTAATCACCGAGATCTACCTTACAGGAACGTTCTAAAGATTACTGAGATAATGTATGCAAAGCACCAACGATATACATGCTGTTTACAGTACTATTATGTATTAAAATGAATAGTTTGGAGTCGGACTATGTCCAAACAATACAGTTAACAATACAGTTAACAAGCAGAGATGACAAGCAGAGAGGTTCACAAGCAGTTGTCACATGAATAACTAGGGATTAGGTCCAATGCATAAAACCACAAATAGCGCTTCAATCCCAGCAAACTGTTTTGACCTTTGCATGTTTGCACATGTGTGCGACAAACTGACCATGCAGATCAGCTATCATCGCTGCCGGCACACATGTGCACAGAATCTGCCAGCTACATTCTCTCATATGGCTCCTAGTGAAAATGCTGGCGATGCATGAACAGACGGCCAGGGACACAAAACTGATCAACCGATGCAAAGTGTTAAATCTAGGCAAAGTGATAGGTTGAAATACACTCAAATTCTGATCAAGTGCAATAGCTCAAACTACAGATCTGAAAAGTTGCCCAAATCAATTGATTTAGCAATACATGAATCATTAAATTCTCATGGCAGTCAATACAGCTCCCATGCGAAAGCTAATTATTAGTACCTTTTAAGGAGTGTTTATATACTGCTTTACATCAGAAACATTCACAAAGTGGACATAAGAAATAAAAAGTATATCTAGGCCTGGTCAGTGCCTGACTGGGAGATTGTCACTTTGAGTTCCACCAAGGAAGAAAAGCAATATTTAAGAGTAATACATAAATATACAGGAGATAATCCCTCCACTTTATTGATTGTATAACACTTGCAAACCCAAGTGCTTTAGAAACAACAGTAATCATGGCAGTCTAGCAATGTAATAGGCAGAAGAGCACCAGGCTCTTCTGGCGTAGTGGGGAGAGCTGCTGACTTCAAAGCCCGAAGACCGGTGAACTTGATAAGTTTGAGACACGCCGCCAGCAAAAAGCTGTGAAAGCCTCCAGGAGGAGAGATAAGAGCTTCCAGCTGCGTCGGTCAAGTGTGGGAGGCGCCAGCCAGCAGAAAAAAGTCAAACTGTAAAAGGATACCACCTGGAAAGTAGCTGTTCATGAGAGATTGGACATTTTTATTTATTTATTATATATATATATATATATATATATATATATATATATATATATATATATATATATATATATATATATATATATATATATATATAGTAAAAAAAAAAAAAAACCAAAAACCCAAGGGGGGTTAGGACAGCCTGCCCATGTACGCCGCCTTGGATTAAAGTCAGAGGAGAAATCCAATGACCGAGAAAGGCGGTATATAAATACTGTATATTATTATTATTATATTATTAATACATCGACTGCACCGTTCAGATGCACCACCTCCAACCAGCGCTGAAAGCTCTCCACAAGTAGGGTCTACATCCTTCGCATCAATGTTGCAGCCCATTCCAAAGACACAGTAAGAGCTTCCAAACCTCAGCCTTTGGGATCATGGTTGAAAATAACCACTAGTGAAAACTATCGGAATGGTAGGCATACGTTTCAGTGGGGTCACGACTGCATTCTAAACACACCCATACTCAACTCCCAAAGTTATCCCAGCTACCTTAAACGTTCCACTAGTTTTTATTAAGCCTATGATGGTGGCAGCCATAAGTAATTGATTCATCTACACATTAATTAATTCATCTACAAATTAATTAACTGATTCATCTACAGATTAATTGCAATGATCATTCTCATATTAAGTGTTCTTTAAAATGGAAACTGGTATGGCTGCAAGCAAATAGTACCCTTGAATGTTTTTTGAAGGCTCCCTTAGTTCTGGTGTGTAATTATAAAAGTGAATAAATAAAAAAAGGAACGATCATCCTAGTAATGAGCTTACAATTTAATAAACGAAAGCTATCTTAAAAAGTCTTTGGGTTATTAATTACCTGCCTTTTAACCCATCAAGCCAAAACATAAATAAATCATTAAACTATTTGACAGCTGCAGTTTAAATTTCCATAAGCTAACCGCACTTCTGTATAATTTGTTTCCAGAAGCAGCCAGAAAGACATCTCTCTTTATATGAAGCTAGTATAAAATAGATACCGTTGAACTCTCAGAGAATTCTGGGGATATCTGTAGTGAAGTTATAGGGATGTGTTCGTAGTGTTCCAAGCTTCCCTCCACACTGCAGTGAGGGTAGACTATGACACCCAAGGATCCCCTGCCCCAGCATTCTCAGGAAACCCTCCCAAAAAGTGGTGCAAATGGGGCATGGAAGGACTGATGTCCAGAAACATCACAGCAAGGACTAAGTGCCTTAGGCCAAGGGTTCTCAACCCCTTTGGCAGGGTGTGCCGCCTCTGTGGCTGCCAACACACCAAGTACCACTTCCAGGTTTGGGGCTGCACCAGAGGCCTGAAAGCAAAGGAAAGGGGACAAGAGCGGGCAAGAGGGCCTTTTCCAGCCCTGAAAACCCACATGTGCGAGTTCTGCTAGCTCTGCAGAGCTCATGCTACTGTTTCTAGAGCTCCGGTGCAGTCACCCTGGCAGCCTCCATCTTGGCAGCCAGGGGCCTGCATACCACCTCCCCATGGTCCACGTACCACTAGCGCAGTGTTTCCCAAACTTTTTCGACCTGCGGTTCCCTTGACCTTTGGTGACCATTGGCAGCAGCTGCCTGCTAATTGGGTTAAAAACCAAAACATTGGCTAACTGGCATTGCACTGTTTTCCGAGAGGATTCTGTGGCACTCTGTGGCTCTCCTGGCTGGTGGGGAGCCGCGCCTCCCAGTTTGGGAACCACTGTACTAGTGGTATGTGTACCACCGGCTGAGAAACGCTGCCTTATGCTATACCATTGGGTAATGATTTCATCACCATTTGTCATGAGGACCCAATCCAAAATTCAGATTCATTTTCAGATATCCAACAAATTAGTCTGATTACTCTGGATTATTTTTGGAGAAGGTTTGGGCAGATTCACCCACTACTAATTGCAACAATAATCAGCACAATAAATAGTAATTTGAACAAATGTTCAGTTCATGTGAACACACCCACCTACACCATTTCACTGACATGCCTGCCTAAGTATTAGTGATGTAGACTTTTCCCCCCTTACTAGCACACAAAAATGAGTGCAGTCGATCACTAAGCACTGCAGCCAAGCCCACGAGGGTCACCTCTTATACCCCACAGAAGACAGGGATGAAGGAAAATGTCCTACAATACACTGATACATCTCTTAATATTCTCTCTTATTTCCCGACCTTTTACAGAAGAGTGATCAAGCCGCTAACATCAGCTTATAAAGCCACCAGACACTGGCTAGCTACATGTCACAACCTCTAAAAGGTTAAGTGGGGTGATGGGGGAAGATTTCTTTGATGTTCCTCATGAATCAGTAAAGCTTGAGTTGAGGACTTCAAAGGCTTTGTTCCATTCATGTGCGCTCCAGCTCCTGTCGCTCTCTGAGAGAGAGAAACAGAAGTGACTGTATGATGACGTATATAGTAGTAATATCTTTTTGCCCTCTTGATCCTACCTTACTTCGTCCAGGAAAGAAGAGAACCAATTTCTTTATATCAGGGCAATGTTTCCCCCACTTCATTTTCTGAATTATTTCACTTCAAAATCTCCAGTTATAAAAACAAAGTTTCCCTTGTAGCTGCAAAATCTTGTTACCAGTGGTTTCCTCTTCACACAGGGCAAAATATAGACTGCATGACTAATCGCATATACACAAAGACAGGAACAACAGAGGAGCATGCAGAGTCTGATATGTTAAGAGTTAGTGTGCCTAAAGTATTAAAAAAAATTCAACATTCTGCACCAAGGTCATCCAAATTCAATGCTAATTCTGTGACATATGCAAATTAAACCAATTTACATGATTTTACACTATATACATAATTTATTTGGTTTCTGCTTTGCCATGGGAAGCAGCAATCGGATACCTGGGACAATGACATCTCAACCGTTGTATATATACCACTCTGGCTTCAGAGAGTCAACAAGCATTGGCCACACCCTCTCATGCCTACCTTTGCAGTCATAAGCGGTAGAAACAGATTTCCTAAAAAGAGAAAGCTGGAATTCTTAGGAAAACAAGTTCGCCATACCCAAATGCCAATTCTGTGCCATTTCTGGACTTGCATGGAATTCTCGACACAACTAAACACACTTGAAGGATCAGAGTAAAGAGGTCATGTGCTCCCCTCTCCAGCTCCAAAGTGATGATGAAGGCAGAGCCTAGGCTCTTTTCCTTATTCCTGAGGTTGCTCATGCCTTATTTATTTAAAAGATTTCTATCCTGACTTATCAATCATTATCAAGGCAGCTGACGATATAAAATTAACACATCATAAAGCCATTTACAAAAAAACAAAAAATGCAACAGATGGAACAAATTTAAAACACAGCTGATTAAAATCACAGCCAAGGGCACAAAACACAACCGCATCAGATGAAAAGCCTGAGCAAATAAGATGAGCTTTGTCTGGCACCAAAAAGACACCAAGCATGGCATCAGGCATACATGCCACTGGAGGGAGTCGCACAATTTAGGGCCACCTCTGACCTCCATAAAGCTTAAGAAAGCAGAGTGTGTGGGTGGCAGCGTTTCCACTTCATCCATTCTAAACTACTGTAGACAGTGTAACTACAGAAACTGTAACTATTTTGTACTTATTCTGTACAATGTACTACCTAGCCACAGAGAGCCCATGTGAACTTGTTCTCTGCCATTAGCAACGTGCTTGGTGTAGTGGTTCTGTGGTTGGACTTAGACCCGGAAGACCCAGGTTCGAATCCCCACTCAGCCATGAAGCTTCCTGGGTGACCATGGGCCAGTCACTCTCTCTCAGCCCAACCTACCTCACAGGGTTGTTGCGAAGAAAGAATCAGGAAAGGAATTATGTACACCACCCTGAGCTCCTTGGAGGAAGGGCAGTATAAAAATCTGAAAACAATAAAATTATTTCTCCACAATTGTTACAGGATATTATCATGTGAAAAGGAACCGCCACTGTGTTCTGATTGGGAAATTCAGAAAGGAACCCAGGAAGAGAGCAGAATAGGCCCACTCTACTCTCCACACAGGCACTTTCGGATTAATTCCATTGTCGCATTGTTTGTCATTTGGCGGAAGCTTTGCTTCATTCCGTACTTTAATTTATTGATTAATCCAAGAGGCCTGCACGGAATGCCCACAGCTGCCATATGCTTACTGAAATCTTGCCATTTCATTTTCATTTAAATTGCAACAGGCAAAATACCCGTGGATTAAATCATACTCGCGGACTTAGCAAGTACAGCAAAACTGTGGCATTTAATGCGAGCTCATGAAATGAATACACACATTTCTGCAGTTATTCTAGTTACAGAGCTCAATATATTTCTGGCACTGAATGGAGCCTTCACTTCAAGAGAAGCCTTATCTTGTTATTTTTAGTTCAGTATTAGGACAGAAACCCAGAACAAGATTTTTAGTGAAAAATAAAATATCCTTAGGTTTGATCCACAAATTTACAATGAGGTCAGAATTAGGAAGGACAAATAGAACCTGAAAAGGAAGCAATAAAATCCTCTTTTTCTCTCCCCTCCACCACTTCTGTCGCCAGTCACTGCTTACCTCACACACTCAATCCCTCCAACATGGAGTCAGATGGCAAGAAGATCCGGCATCCTGCCCAGCAGTCTTCTAAGCGTGAGGTTCGTCATTCAGTACTGAATGGGCAAGGCTTGCGATTCTGTTGGGAGTACCACCTGCTCTGATGCCCAACAGTCTGCCTGCCTGAGCTGGCTGACTGGGGTGAATTCTAGCATGGCATTGGAGTGTCCCTGGTAATTGGTGCTGGAAGACCAATGTTCATGCCAAGGCCCTTAGAGTGAACATGGCGCAAGATTTCATGGCCGCCATGGAAACCATGAGTCTGTCTCAGTTGACTTCGGCCCCGACCCATGTGGCAGGGCACATATTAGACCTGGTGTTTGCTGCTTGTTGGGTGAATGGTGATCTGGATGTAGAGGAAATTAAGATCACTTCTTTGTCATGAACAGATCATTTCTTGGCGAGGTTTAGATTGGTAGTAATCTCCTACTTCCATGGGGGTGGGGGACTGGTTTGCATGGTTCACTAATGGAAGGATTCCCAATAACTCTGGGGGGGAATTTCCTGCTGCTAAGGCCAGCAACTCGCTTTGCATGCAGAAGGTTCCATATTCAATCCCTACTACCTTCAAGTATCTGTCTGAAACCCTGGAGAGCCAAGGCAACATAGGCAATTCTCAGCTGGATGTGTGGCAACTTCCCATGTAAGAACATAAGAAGAGCCCTGCTGGATCAGGCTAAAGGCCCATCTAGTCCAGCTTCCTGTATCACACAGTGGCCCCACCAGATGCCTCAGGAAGCACACAGACAACAAGATAACCTGTTTCCTGCTGTCACTCCCCTGCACCTGGCACAAAGAAAACCTACTTCCAAAGCCAGGAGGTTGCTTATGGCTTGTAACCTGTGATGGTCTTTTCCTCCATGAATCTGTCCAAACCCCTTTTAAAGCCATCTAGGCCAGGTGCACATCCTGTGGTAAGGAGTTCCACAGATGAATTACATGCTGGATGTATGCAACCTTGCATGTAACCTGCAAGACTTCAATTCCAACCCCATGTAGCGTGCGCTGTAGTAGCCAAGCCTCAAGTAGTCGGCTCCTGCCTCATTTTCATGAGATCCTTTTCTGGCATCTAGCTAAACACATTCACCTCCTCCATTTCCAGGCGCTTAAAGTGTTTATTATTCCATCCACAAAGCCAAGACCAAGCAACATTTGTTCTAACACAGCGTGAAGCGCTGTGCTGCCCACATGAGACCCTTAAGTTAGTTCCAAAGCTCTCAATAGGTTACTGTAAATGCTGGACAATTAGCAAAGAAAGGAAACTGAGAGGTGGGGATTAGACCACATTCAGCATCTCGTGAACAAAGTACGTTTGCTCTCGGCTCCACTGAAAAGTCTATAGTGCACTTTCCGTTGAGTGTCAAATACGCAGTCTGGTTCCGTCTGCATCCCACGTTCAAACAACAGCAGAGGAGGCTCATGTGGAACAGGTTTTTATAGCTCCATATGCAGCCTGGTTTCATTTTGTGAAAGTAATTTCAGGCTTTAGCTTTAATGCAGTTAAACCGCCAGATTCTGGAGTCTTGCCATTTAATCCTGAATGAATGCAGACCAACAAGGCCCAGGATGTAACCCAAGTTACGACACACCCCGAGAATGTCCTAGAAGCAGTTTTGAGTGCAAGGGCTTAACACACACACACACACTTTGGATAGAAGACAGTACTTCCAGTACTCTCCTGCTGTGTACCACCAGAAGTGACTGCTGATGACATCGTCGCCAGTTACTTCCGGGTTTTCAGAGGCCAGAAAACACAGGTAGGAGGCTCTGGGCAGGTGGGAAGGTCCTTCTCAGCATTCCCAAGAGGCTCGGCCAAAGCCAGGAGCCTCTCAGGAGTGAAAATGCGCTACTGAAAGCGCCGCATCGAAGCAGGATTCTGGTGGTCCAAGTACCACCAGCAGTTGGTCAAAGTACCACTGGTGGTACAACTTAAAGTACCACTGGTTGATATAACCCCTGCTTTCGTGGATCACTTCTCTCTTGCCTTAGGCTTCCCCACCTCCAAATCCATATTGGCATTATCCAATATGTGGATTACACCAGTCTATCTTACAGGATTGTTGTAAGAATTACTGAGGTTGTATATGCAAATACTGAACAGTCAGAAAACCCTATATAAATACTAAGTATTTTTAAATAAGTTACGTAGCAGTTGTGTTAGCTGTGGAGAACACAAAATATGAAGAGGAAATGCCTATCTACAAACACTTGAACACAGGGCAGGTATGTACCTGGTACTGAGATCAACCACGGCTTACTGGCAAATGTCTAAAGGTAAAGGTGACCCCTGACAATTAAGTCCAGTCGTGAATACACATTATAGTATTCACTGCGGCAAACTCCCGTGCGCATGTGAAGCTGCCTTATGCTCCATCGGACCACTTGTCCATCTAGCCCAGTGGTGTCGAGTGGGATCATCACTGGCTCTGTGAGATATCCTGTTTCAAGACTTGGAAACCTTTTACCAAGAGATGCCAGGAACTGAATCTAGAAGCTTCTGCATGCCAAGCACATGGGCGGCCACTGAACTTCAGCACATCTCCAAGCAGCTAATCTACTAGCAGCTAACAGAATTGCAGTATAAAATCTGAATGAGCCTGGATTCACATAAGATGGCCATTTCTATACTCAGGGCCAGGAATGATTTCTGGAAGTCATTTCTACAAAATCAGTTTGAACAGATTGCTGTTGAGGCTCTTGACCTGTTTTGCTGCACTCTGGCATTTCATCTCTGAAAAGAAGCTTCCAAAAACGGGCAAGAATCTGTCAACCAAAGATATATTCTCATTCTCTCTCACACTTTCTCACTCGCCTTGTGCAATAGTTAGGGCCCAATCCTATCCTACATTCCTGCGCTGATGCAGCTGTGCCAACGAGGTGCACACTGCATCCTGCTGTGGGGGGGGGCATTAACAGAGGTCTTCTCAAGGTAAGGGAACATTAGATCCCCTTACTTCAGGGCTGCACTGTGGCTGCATCGGTGCTGGAAAGTTGAATTGGGCCCTTAGTTTCTTTGGGTACAACCGATTAAAAGTGAAACCTCACTAAGAACCACTGGAATCAATGAGAAAAGTTAGCTGTGACTAACAGCCCGATCCTGCCTAACTTTAGGCCGGTGGAACTCTTGTTCCACCAGTCTACTCTAAGGCATTGCAAAATTGCCGTAAAGCGCTTTTGCAGCTCCTCAGGAGTAAGCAGCACCAGCACCGCTCATTCTGCCATTGCCCAGAACCTGCGCCAGCTGTCCCAGGTACGTTCTAGGCCAGTCGGCGGGAGAGCGGGCTGAGGTGGCAGGGGAGGGGGCGAGGAATATCGGCACCATATCCTTCCCAGGCCAGGCCGGCCTTACATGGCCTCCCCAGACACACGCCAGCTAAAGAGCTAGCATGCATCCAAGGAGGCCCATTGGGGCCTCCGGAATGTCCCCCTCCTCCGAGGTGCGCATTGTTAAAAAAAAAGAGCACAGCCAGCTACAAAATATGTTTTGAAATTAATATGGCATTTGTGTTCTGGTTTCTGAAATTTTTAGAACACTTTACAATGACATTTACAAGGGGCCCCCGTATCCACGGATTTGGTATTCATGAATTCACTTATCCATGGCTCACTAGGGGCCTCTGCGCGCGCGCGCCCCCCACCTTAGTTAGGCTTCCAGCACTGGCGCCAAGCAAGCGCATCTCTCTATTTTTACAAAAACGCTATAAGCGAGCACGCTGGAAGCCTAACTAAGTTAATGGGTGCGGGTGTGTGCGGGGATAGTGCTCCCCCCTATCTGTGGATTCCCGGTATCCACCAGGGGGGGGCAGAAACCTATTCCCCATGGATTCAGGGGTCATACTGTATTTCATTTTGTTTGCATGCCTGGAAAATTTAAGCTATGGTTCAGGGAATTTTACACATTAGATAACAGCAAAGCATCATTAGTTACCAAGTGTACATTTGACGAGGAGCCACAGCCAACCCTGGCTCCTGGACAATTAAGCTTGCATGATGCACATAGTGGCAAAATACATGTTCGCTGCATTCATGCTTTATTCTTTTTGGGTTATCCTTAAAAAAAACCCATAATACATGAAGAGGCTCAATTCTGACAACTTTTAGTTGGCCATTTAAAAGTACCCTATAGTACAGGGAGTATACGTTGAATAAGGCTGCTGTGACTGAACTGCCACTGGTGCTGGTGTGGTTGGCTTTGTTTTCTTGGGTCAGAAAATGCTACGAGAGCAGAGTTTTCAGCAACAGAAGCACTTTACTGTCAAGAGTCACTGTCCAATTCCTTCCCTTCCTAATTATTTATATACCTCTTCTAATTTGGAACAAGCTTTATAATTCTTTATTATGTTGCCAACATAATGTTGGCAACTTGGCAAGCATACAATGATTCCCTCTGAAGACAGTAACTATTACTTCATTTCACAAATGGAGAAACCAACACTGGCAGCCCAAGTCTAAAAAATGAAACCATATGGATGGCCACTGAACCACACATCTTCCTCAGGAGGATAGTATTATTATTAACAGTATTTATATACAGAAAGTTCACAAAGCAGTTCACAGACAAAATCAAATGATTAAATGGCTCCCTGTCCCAAAAGGGCTCACAATCTAAAAAAAGATGCAGAACACCACCAGCAAACAGCCACCAGAAAAGACACTGTGCTGGGGTGAAAGGGGGGCAGTTACTCTCCCCCTGCTAAATATAAGAGGAGTACCAACTGAAAAAGTGCCTCTTGCCCAGTTAGCAGGGGTAATATTCTCCTTACCACTTGGCAGGATGATCCTGATGACCGAGCTACCTTAGAATGATAAAGCTCACCTCAAAGCAGTCTAAGCATTTGTAAGGCTTAGGGATAGGCTTACCAGATCGCTGACCGGGACGGAGCCTCTTGCCCTTAAGGGGCGGGGTGGGGGAGGGGCCAGATCGCCGCGGCAATCTGGCCCCTCCCACGCCCCGCCCCTTAAGGGCAAGAGGCTCCGTCCCGGTCGGCGATCTGGTAAGCCTACTTAGGGAGTTGATAGTTTCCAAGTCCAACTCAATATCCATTGAGCCACAATAGCTCTTGGTTCCTCTCCCTTAAAAAGTTTGAAATATATATAATTGAATCATCATGATCTCAAATTCCCAGAAGAGACAATCCTCTCAGCAACACCGCTTCATGTTCATTTTAATAATCTATTGCTCAGAGAGATGACAAGTCATCATTGTCCTTCAAGGAGGATACGTTCGGCAGTGTTAATTGGTGTGAATGGTCATCACAGGCATCGTTGGAAGAAATTTCACTTGGAGAGATTGCACTGTTAATTTAAAAACAAAAATATTTCACACTTCCAAAGAACCATATATAGTCTTAATTAGACTGATTCAAGGAGGCATGTTGACATTTTGCAACCCATTTGGGACAGAGTTTGCCTCTAGAATGCATGAATTGAAACCTGCAATACTGAATATGCAGAACTAATTTCAAGGAATAAATTCTGGAACATCTCATAGCGGCACGTTCATGTTGCCATATGCAATTATCTAATTCTGAATGCTAATTTGGTAGAAACAGCCTTGCAAGAACAATTGCACAAGCTCCTTGTGAAAACAATATAGCTGGAAGCCCTGCCATGCAGGAACACACACACACACACACAATAACTATTTTCCATAGAAAACTGGTAATTAAAATGGATATTGGAGGGGGGGGACCCAAAGAAAGTTACAATATTTTTATACAAATATTTTATAGAGTTTTAATTACAAGGTAGAGTAGCACTAAAGAAGCTTCTATACTACCAAAGTTTCTGGGGTATAGCAGATGGCGAAACAGCTGCAAAATGAAACCAAAATTATATGGCTAAAAAGCATCTGCTGAACCCATATTCAGTGTCCAAAGATCGCCCATTTAGCACAGCATTGCTTCAATTCATCATTGTATATCATTGTACTGGCCAGGATTAGACCAACAGCACAATCCACCGTAAGGATCAGGCCAGCAGCTCAGGGCCACCCGCCGGATCCTGTGCACCAGTGGCCATGCTGCCACCGGGCCGGAGATCTCCTTGGGGAAGGGGACAAATGTCCCCTTCCCCGAGTGTAAACCGGGGCAGGCCCTATCGGCCTCCTCGGATTTCCGCCAGCAAAATTGCTGGCGGAAGTCAGAAGGAGGCTGTGCAATGGCCCAGCCGCCCGGCGGGGGACGGAATATGGCCGATGCCATCCCCCTCCCCGGCTGGCTGGGCCAATGGCCCCCCTCCCTGCCCCAACCGGATCCCAGCTTACCTGGTCTGGCAGCCGCAGGGGCACTCCTCTGTGCCGGCCTTCCTTGCTCACGAGTCGTCGTAAACGTGCTTTCCAGCACACTTGCGACATCTCCCAGTGCCAGAACAAGTGTTCCGGCGCCGGCAGCGTCTTCAGGATTGCGCTGTAAATCAGAGGGACTATTTACAGGACACACTTAAAACTGGTTTTAATGGGCATTCCTTCTCTGCAGAGAATTCTCATACCAATGTTACCTCTGATTTTCAAGGGAAGCACACGGAGCCATGTAGTGGCTGCATGGGGGCAGCTCTGGAGCGCTTGGTGATGACATCACGGATACTGCTGGAGTGCTTGAGAGGGAAACTCCATAGGGTTTGAATTATAGCTGCATAGAGGGGAGGCTGCTCATAACTGTATTTTCAGGGGTGCAGGTAAGACTAAAGACCTCCAACAAAGGATTTTTAAAGCATATTCACTGAACTACAATTCTCACAATCGTTTGGGGGAAGCCATGGCCGTTAAAGTGGTATAAACCCGATATTCAAGGACAGAATGATGACATACCCTGTTTTGAGCTTTTGAAGGGCAAGTTTCTACAGTATTTCTTACAGGGGAAAAAAATCTTAACATGTTGACTTGCCACTAAAATGTTTTCAGATTCATATTTAACAAAATACACAGACACTGGCACACAGAAAAGTGAGAAGAGTAAGGCAAAAAGAAAAGACAAATCAGTTGTGCTGCTACACCACTAGACGATCTACCAAAAGGAACATAGGAAGCTCAACTAGGACACTGATTATATGTCTATACATACACAATATAATGAAGCCATTGCACATTAAACATATATACAGAGAAGGTGGTGAACTCGGATCTCCTTCTGGGAGCACCAGAGTCCCTATGAAGTTTTCATGAGGAGCTAGTAATCTTGGCTGGCAAATGACTGTCGTAACCTTGAAGCCAGCCTCTCAAGTGCCAATTGCTTTTGCTGCAATAAACAAAAGCTGCTGAAAAAGCTTTCATAACCCAACTGCTCATGACACCGAGTGTTAATGGGGAAGGCAAACAGCTAGATTGTGTAATCACGGCAAGAACGGCGCATCCCTCTCTGCTGCCCATCACATCAGTCAAATGAAAAACTCTCAGATGGATATCGAAGCAAAAGGAAAGAGCATGGTGTTCAGATGTGCATGCATGGAATCAACGTCTTTTCTGGGATTTATTTTTTGCTGGGGAAACAGAAAAGCATACATAACATGGAACACATGGCATTCCAAGCGCAGAAAATGTGCTCCATGAAAAACTGATTCGTCAGGTATACCAGTGCAGGAGCAGCATGAGGGTCAGCCAAGCTGAGCACTAGCCAAGGGTCCACGCCCCATCAGAGGGCCCACCCAGTCAGGCTGACCCCTGGATTCCCCAGCACTGGTGGCAGGTGTGCTGCAAGTTGGTCGAGAACCGTGCACCGCCTCCACATCTGGCACCTCCATCTACAAGTGGGAGCATCCCTCAGATAGACTCCTGTATCAAACCAAGACTCCATGATTGCAACACTGCTGCGGGTGTTGGATGGTCAGCCAATCACAGCAAGGGACCTACTCTACTAAATACAAAACTATGATGACCCAGAATCTGAAAAGTATGTGATGATTTGGAGCCAGGTTCCCCAAGAAGAAATGCCTGCTATTACTGGATTAGTAGATGGGACCCCCAGTGAAAAGAGAAACTGACTGAAATGCCCACATTTAGACACTTCTACTCTTCATGTATATGCCAATAAAAGGTTCTGAAATCTGATCTACCCTTCAGGCCTCTCTGTCTTGAACCAGCTGGACAAAACCTTTGGCTTTCTAAAGTTCAATAAAAAGGAAAATTAGATATGTACAGATCTTTTTCCCCACCACGAAGCAAGCATAAGTTAAAGAGAAGCTTAGGGGAAACAAAAGGAGATTTGCTTGTTTGTTTTAAATGCACATATTCCGAGTGTGCAACTGTGCATGTACATGTTTCAAAAATACTGAAATTTTAACCAGAATGAATTTAGGAAAAATAGAAGTGCTACTGGGCTCCCAATTTCAATGGGAAGCTTTCTAGTACTGTACTGCAGTCAAAATGCTCCCTATGTTCCTGGATGTTTCTCAAAACAGAATCCATGCCCTGCTTCCACTGTAAAATATGACTCCTTCAAGCTCTATTAGATCAGTTCCGTTGCTGTTGCTACAGGAATAATTGCATGCTTGACAACATAATTACAACCAGTACTCTAATTGCTATGTACCAGGTTTATAAAGATTCACGAGTAAGGTGATGAAACCCAACATCCATTTTATTAGTATTTCCATGCGATCCTGTTTCAAGAGACACGAGTTCTTGAAGCCTGTGTGCTGGTCTGGATACACTATTAGCAATTGCTAGATCAGGAGCATCCTGCAGGCTCAGGCTCTCCTCTCTCCTTTTGGTAAATTCATCCTTCCCTTTCAATTGCTTTTGTTGCGATAACCATTGATCGCTCCAAACCACAGTTTGAAACCATGGTTAGAAACAGATTTGCAAATTGTGGTTTGTAGACAGCCATACTTACCAATAGCACAAGGGCAGATGTAACAAACCTGGCCAACTCCAGAAATAAGAGAGAGAAAGGCACTGGCATCGCTCAAGGTGGGGCGGAAAGCTAAGATCTGCAGCTTGCCACCCCACCGTTACTCTCTGGTACGAGGCGCCCCACCCCATCGTCATAGGAGCCCTCTGGGGCTCTGAACTCTGGGGTTTCAAACATAGGTCTTACCTAGCCCCAAATAGCGAATTGAACCAGATACCTGGGAAGTTGTGCATGCAAAGCATGGGCTCTACCAGGGCCGGCCTTAGGCAGTGAGGGGCACTGGCGTCGCTGGAGGTGGGGCGGAAAGCTAAGTTCTGCAGCTTTCCGCCCCACCGTTACTCTCCGGTACAAGGCGCCCCGCCCCCTCGTCATAGGAGCCCGTCAGTGGAGAGAAAGCAACACGCAGGAGAGTCCCTGCGCATTGCTTTCTCTCCGTTGACGGGCTCCTACGACGAGGGGGCGGGGCGCCTCGTACCAGATAGTAACGGTGGGGTGGAAAGCTGCAGAACTTAGCTTTCCGCCCCACCTCGAGCGACGCCAGTGGAGAGAGGGAGGAGAAGGAGAGGAGGAGTGTAACATACAGCATCCTAACTATGGTCGGGAGATTGGGCAGAATTATGTCTGAAGAGTTCCTTGTTTTAAATTCCAAGATGCTATGTTCATAATGCATTAGGAGCACAGTTCAAACACAAGTTATTCTATTTGTCCAAACTTTAAAAAGCGCTTCTTTTATTGTAAGTGTGCAAGTTTTCCGGAATGCTGTGCTGCTTAGCTGCAATGGTTCCTTAACCCAGAGAGATCTGTATAATTGATTTATCTTACCTTAAGCAGCTTTATGTGCTTAAAGAGAACCACCTCCTTGAAATAGAATAAATCAGATTAGGACTCGGATCAAAACTATGAACATGGACCAGGTCAGATACCGACTGATTTTGAACTTATGTGAATGCTATAAAAAGAAAACCAAGCCAAGCTCATACTTAATGAGTTTCTGATTTTATGATTTTCAGCCCTATCAAGATGCTGAAGTTCATTTAGGGTACACAACCATTTAGGGCAATGGTTTTAAAGCTGTATACCAATATCCCGGGAGTCCATTACAAACTTAGCAGGAACTCCTTAGTGATAAGATCAGTAACGCTGGAAGAAAGAAAACAGTCTGCAGCTGCCCCCACCATAACCTGGACGGGCAAGAGGTTTCCTTTACTGCCACAGCTGTGGGAGTTCCCAACCGCTGTGAGTGGAATTAGTTGGCACAACATGATTTCCAAAGTATAGAGGATGATGCCACTGAGGGACCCTTGCAGGGCTTTTACCCCATAGTCCAGAGGTTCCCAAACTCCCCCCCCCCCGCATAAGTATTTGCAGGGAGTGGCTACGGCGCTTCCAGGATCACGCTGATGCCACCGCTGGGGAAATAAAGTTTTTTAAAGCCCTACCTGGGGATCTTGCTGGGCCTCCAGGGTGCGTGGGAAGCTTGCGGACCCCTCCACAGTCCTTCCCGCACCTCCGAAATGGCTCCAGACCGCGATTACAAACCACTTCCGTTTTTTTGACAAATCGCGGTCTGGAGCCATTTCGGAGGTGCGGGGAGGCCTGCAGAGGGGTCCACAGGCTCCCCATGCACCCTGGAGGCCCAGCAAGACCCCCCAGGTAGGGTTAAAATACCCTTTATTCCCCTGACAGGGGCAGCACGATCCCGGAAGCACCGTCACCCTTAAAGGAATAGTGACCCATCGCTGGGGCGTTGGGACACCCCAGTTTGGGAACCACATAGTCTCTCAAAAGCTGGAATTGCCACCGATCTCCAAGAACCTCCTGGGCTCAGCTTCTCAGGCTCATTTGTATTTTTGAAGATAAGGATTATGTGCATCCATGTACTTTTTTAAACACTGATATATATTTCTGGTGCTTGCAAGAGCTCAAGCTGAGGAAATGCTTCCAGTGTAGAAATACTTATTTTTGGGGGGTATATGCTTCCAATGTAGAAATACTTAACTAATCTTTTGGGGCATATGTATTTACCACAAAGACACCAGCTCTCTCTCATTCCAGTTATGCACTGTCCAGAGGTCCATATCTGGAGCCAAGCATTTATGAGTCTTCTTGGTCATTGATTAAAAACCTATGGTGGCACAGAGATAAGAGAGTGTACACTATGGGTGTGTAGAGAGGAGAGGGGGCTAACAGATTATGACCTGCAGTGGCATAGAGAGAGAAAAGGGGTTAGATCAACGAATGCATTTGAAAGAGTACATTGAATTAAAAGAAAAACATTTTTCTGCCGTTAATATAGCAGCGCAATCCAACTGAGATATCAAAAGTATCAGAGTGACCCTCAGGGTGATCTGAGCTGCACAGCACCATGGTTAAAGCAAACCGAAGAAAAGAGGGGGAAAGTGGCACGAACACACACAGCCTACCGGTATTTCTATCCTCAAACATGGCTAGAAGATTTGAAACATGACATCTGCACCCAGTCATCTGGTAGCCAACTGACAAAACAGCACTGGCCCTCTATGAGTCAATTAAGAAACCAAGCAGAAATTAATGGGTTAGGTCATTTTTTCAACCCCAGGAGCCCAACAGATACTAGCAGCAACAGGTACATTAAAGCTACAAGAACATTGCTCAATGCTCTCTAACTATGGTTTGGCCTGTTCACAAAAGCACTGCAATAATTTCTTCCTTACTTGGGAGGCCCAGTTGACTGGCAACATAAATTATCTCCAACTGCACACATGAAACACCAACAGATTCACCTTCCAAGGCTATCCAGACTGGCTGCTAGGGAACAGATTTATATAAGCACTTGGTTACATAATATATTTTACATAATCTTTGCCATGCAAATCTCCTTGTGCAACACACTGAATATAACCAGGGAAGGATGCCTGTTGGAAACAGCTCTGGCTCTCTTCTGAATGAGTTTCAAACCCACTGGATTTTGCACATTTTATGGAAGTACATGGTTTTCACCTGTAATGTAGCGATAGCAAGTGCCAATTTGAAGCACCTCGAACTTGTACCTGACCCGTTTCAACTGCACTGTAACACAATTCAACAACCATATGTAGTCCCACCCCCACAAAGTATAGAATTATTTTGCCCCCATCCTGAAGACACGAAAAAGCAACAGTATATTTAAAAACTAATGCTGTTTTAGTAATCAGTCTTGCTTCTTCCACTGTGCATCAGACAGGGTATTCACCTTTTTTATTTCTGAAGTGCCATAGATGCACACCTATTCAATTAAATGTACACTGAGTAATAACACCTGCTGATGAGGTGCCAGGTCTGGCTGGAATTCGGCACTTTCTGGCACAGAGCAAGCTACTCAAGGCAGGTAAAAATTGCTTCATCATAGTGGGAGGTCTGGCACATAAGAACTACAGAAGAAAGGTTCATTGGGGTTTTCTATAACAAGAATGGAAAAAGTAGTAATGCACTTTCAAAGAGAATGGCTGTTTGATTTAAGTGCATGATATCCATTAGTACTGGTATGCTGCCAGGGGTTTCTTAAAATGCTTTTCTCTCCCAGCAGTTTCCAACTTGTGCTCTGAGGAAGCCAATTAGAGGTTCCTCATTGAGAAGATCAGCAATAGCATACACACTTCCCTGAGAGAAAAGAGCTCGCTCAACACAACGGATCCTGCCCCGCAACAGAACAGCAACAAGGAAGCATCACATGGACTCTAGAGCAGTGTTCTTCAAAGTACAGGTTGCAACCCAGTATTAGGTCACTGCATATAAATACGCCGTTTATATATTTTTATTATTAGTTATTTATGGAAAAAGTGAATAATATCAGGCAATAACAAATGCATCCGAGAGAGAGGGAGGAGAGAGAGAGCGCACCGCTCACCGCCCCACAGGTCCAGGTCCAAAGACAGGTACATTTTAAGTTGATTTATTTTATTTGTGGTACAATTGATTAGTCACAAAGAATCTTCCTAGATTAAATACAGTAAGTCTTGACTAATGAGTCAAAAACTTTAAATTAGCTTACCTATTATCTTGTTTTATATTGCATGTCAGACATTTTCAGACTAAGTGCAGGAAAAGGGTCATGTGATAATGTGATATTATTGCACTGGGTCTTGAAAAACGTTTTAAGAACACTGCTCTAGATTACACTCAGATTGGAGACGACAACAGTGAGGACAACAGGTCTGGCCAGTGCCACAGGCAAACTGAGTGCATGCAATAGAATAGGCTTGGAATCCTCTAAACCAGGGGTCCTCAACCCCTTCCTGGCAGAGTACCACATCCAGCACCACTCTTCTGCTGCGTACCACCAGAAGTGACTGGCGAAGACATCCTTGCCAGTTACTTCATGGTTGGCTCAGCCAAAGACAGGAGCCTCTTGGGAGCGAAAACGCACTGCCGAAAGCACCGCATCAGAGCAGGATTCCGGTGGTCCGAACGTCCAAGTACCAAGTACTAGCACCACTGGTTGAGAAACCCTGCTCTAAACACATAGAAATGTCCTTAGCAAGCAGTGGAGAAAGGCTATCCTGAAGATAGAAAGTCTGAATACCACTGTTATCAAATGGATTTGTTCCCGAGGAATATAAAACATCAAAACAGTCAAAACATCTTTTTTTCAGAGATTCATAATCCGAGTAGTTATCCTCAGAGTGTTCTCAGAAATACCGTATTGTCCCGAGTATAAGACGCACCTGATTATAAGACACACCCTTAAAGTTTGGTGCTATTAAAAAAATTTAATTAAATCACTGGCATTAAATTGCAACAGCCTGATTATAAGACGCACCCCTAGTTTAAAAACTTAAATTAGGAGAAAAAAGTGAGTCTTATACTCAGACCAATACAGTATATTCTTCTTTCGGTTCCTAAAGGTACAACTACTAAGATAATCATCAGCACTTCGAAATAATAAACTGAACCAAATCTCATTCAAAGCTTTGAATGAGATTTCAAAGTCTCATTCAAAGCTTTGGAAAATGCACAAATATTTATTGTACATTGTTACTGAACTGAATAGATTTGGGTGAAAGCTTGCAATGTTATACTGAATTTATATATAAACAGAGGACAGAGAGAGAAGAAAAACTAGAAAAGATGCTCCAGAATTTAAGAATCCATGCTATTACTGGACATGGAGGGAAAGGACAACTGCTTCTCCTACTCTTTTTTATCATACTCATCATCAGATAGACTATGGAGTGCTGTCCAAAGGAATGTGCACTGAATGATCTTGAGGCCACTAGAGGTCAAATGGAATCCTAGTCATTCAATCAAATGGACCAAGAGCTTGCTTAACTAAGGAAATGGAGGAAATGAACCCGACCTCTCTCTTTGCCTCCTCCTGCTGGAACATCACATACCATACTGAGCAAAAATCACCTTGCTGTGGTGCTATCCCACGTGTGGCAATTAGGTGGGAAAGATTAATGTAGTCAACTCCTTCCAAGTGTTGAGAGAGAGAGAGAGAGAGAGAGAGAAAACACGAGAGAACGAGAACACACACAACAGGGAAGTGGGCCCTATTTGGCTCACTGTGTGTGCAAGTGAACGGAGCCCTAGAAATATCCCATCAAGGAATGACAGACGCAGTATAAAAGGAGCAGCCACCCATTTTCAATCTTGACCTATGGCCAGCACAAACACAGGAGTCAAGAGGATCCCAAGGATCGCCATGAAAGCTGGTACAAGACTGATCTAGAACCGTTTCCAAGACCTTTCGGAACTGCGAGCAACAGAACATCAATGAGGCACCTTAATCTGCACAAACAGTGAGAATGCCCTGAAGATCTCTTGGGTGCACCCTTTTGTGGAGTCCATCCCATCTGGTCTTCTACCTTCACACATCCCTCAGGATCCACTGCTTACCACCGAGGACTTTGGAGGAGCACACTCACGAATGACACACCGTGTCTGTAAAAGTCAGAAGAAGACCCACGTAAACTGGCACTGCATGGGATATCCAGGCAGATTGGAGGCAAAGTGAAGATAGCAACACTCTTGCCCACTACTGAGATTTGGCAAGTGTACAGCCATGCCATTAGCATGAGCATAATGGGTCTTCAAGGATTTGATTTAATAGCACATTAAAGCATTCTCATCAAATACATACAGGGCAGTGGCAATTTTACAAGGACAATCAATTTGGAAAAATAGAGTAGTTTCCCGTTTGCACAGGTACTATACTCTGCTTCCATCTCCCATCACACACTCACTTTCTCTGAAGGAAACACTTTTGCACACCACAAAACTGGCCAAGTTGCAGCCATATCATCTTGATATCATGACATCTAGAAACATTCTAAAATGTTTTTCTCTATCCTCCTCCTTCCCCACCCATCTAAACTCCAAGACTACTCGGGTATATGATTTCCATGTGATCAGGCTTAACATTTCCATGTGACCAGCCCATTAACATTTACGCATGGAAAATATTAAAGTTGTACATTATGTTTATGGGGCACTGAATGCTTCAATTAGTCCTCACAGAAGTTCTCCAGTAAAATAAAGGGACCTCTTTATTCTACTGTTACGCTTTACATAACCATTGAAAACAAGCTGCGGCCACAAAAATAAAAAAGAGTATAGAAAACAGAGTTCAGGAAGAGATAAGAGCAGTTTACAAAAAAAAAAAAAAAAAAGCATTCAAACCAGAGGGCCACTTGACAAACTTGCCACCACTACAACAAAAATCCGTTTGGTGCTGAACATTTTTTTATTCCAGAGATGCAGCAGAAAATTAAAAAAAACCTCTAATTATTCAAATCTCTAGCATGTGTGTGTGTGTGTGTGTGTTTTAAATGCATATGCCACCTTTCATCTCAAAGGACCTTCATATTATCCTTGTTATTGAAAAGCTCTGCTACGTATCTACTGTATTGATAAATAGTTCCCTGAAAATGATGGCAGCCCTGATGCATCTGGATGAAGCCGATTGCAGCAAAGAAGGAGTTATGATTAACGTTACGGTAATCTGAAACGTGCTTGGCAAACCAGTCACCTGTGGCTTTCTATCAAGCCTAAAAAATGTGTACTCCAAAAACCCACACACAACCAATATACTGGACATATGAAGCTGCCGTATACCAAGTCAGACCACTGGTCAATTAGCTCAATTCCATACTTAATTTCCCTTATTAGTAAAGCAAATATGTGATAATCCTGATCGGCTTGACATGGCTACTGTCATTTTACGAGGGGGAAAATCTATATTGAAAGGCAAGGCCTGTCTTCAGTAGCGTCGTCAGCGGTGGGGGCCTTGGGGCGGTGGGTCCCAGGGCGGCGGGTTGCACTCACCTCCGGATCGCTCCATCCGCGTGAGAGTTTGGTCCTCCTGCCCACTCTGGAGCCGTTTGGCTCTGAAAATGGGCCAAAACACAGCGGGGTGTGTGTTTCGCGCCGTGCCCACGAGCATGATGTTTGGCAGCACGTGGGGAGTGTTGCGTCAGCCCTCCCCCCGCAGCCCCCACCTGCGGGTGTGTGTGTTGTAACACCACTGCCTGTCCTGTCTGGGATATCTACTTCCCTATCTGTCATCCAGGCGGCACCCAAACCCTAGAGGTCATCTTCGTACCCATGCAAGTAATACTGTACCTACACCAGGGGTGGCCAACCTTTCATCATTAGGGCCTCTGTGTTGTGTAGTTGTGTAGAAGACAGAATCTTGGCAGCTGCAATTGCTGATGGTGCTGCTAAAGCAACAGCACCTGCTGAAATGCCCTCACCTATGCAACCATTCAAAGTCCAGGAGGATTCATGTTGAAAGGTTGGCCACCCCTGACCTACACAGTCATGTTTCATCACCCTTAACTGTTCCCAATTTCAGACTAGCCCAGGGAGATGAAAGTTATATCTTATTCTTGTAACTGTTAACTTAGCGTGACAAATGGGACCGGTATTCTGCGCTGGCCACCTGAGTCTACTCTCCCAACCTCAAGGTGCTCACGTATTGGCCATCAGGGCTGAAAAGGAGGGAGAGCTTGCTCTCTCCTCCCCATCCTTTGGCCTCTGAAGAAATCAGAGACTTCTGAAGTGGGGTCCTAAAGCTGAGCTCAAGAGGCTTAGAGCTGAGTCATGAGGTTTAGAGCCGAGTCATGAGGTGGAGAGCCATAACTGCAGTCCTTCTGCCCAAATTAAGTAGTGCCTGGCCCCAGCAGATGCTACAGGTCTCTTGAGCCAGCTCCATGGAGTTGGCTCAAGGTTCAGTCAGCATCACTACAGCTTCTTTGCATGAGTCAGTACTCCTAGCTGAGGAGGCGGCTCTCCCCAGAGCTGGTTCCATGGAGCCGAGTCCAGGGAGACGTGCTGCAACTCTCTGCTCAAGCCAGAATCGTCCTCTGAAGCCATGTTCCTGCAGCAGCAGTCCCTCGAGTCAGCTTCATGCTCAGCAGGTGAAATGGAGAGGGAGGAAGTCTTCTCCTTTTTGCCTTGCCTTGCCTTTCCCCACTGCACAAAGAGTTCCGGTGCCCACTTGCATTCCTGCTAGAATCTATCCTAGCACCTTCTGTTTGAGCATCTCAGCTGCATGGACAGTAACAGCACCCATCCCACTTATTTGTTTCTGCGCCCTTTTCTCCGGCTAGTAGCATACCAAGGGATTTTCCTCTTAATGTCTCATAAAGGCAGTGATTCAGTATCAATACAGGGTTTCTTAAATTTACAGAACACCGATGTCCAAAGGTCTTTGCACCCAAGGATAGAAAGCCATGACCCAGATTAAAAAAAACTGACAAGATGGTACCACCAGCAACCATTCACTTCTTGGTGCTCAGGAGGACAATCAAACAGTAAAACAAACAGGCTTCTTCAATCAGAAAGGGCTGCAGCTATCTATTGATCTAGTTTCCATGGTTTTATGCCTGCCTCCCTCCCTCCTCAGAGTCACTCCTGCAGTTCTATAATAAAAATCAGTTCCCAACGTTCTGACAAACTTTAGAGTAACCCAAAATTGAAGTTATAGTGCAGATGAAGAGGTGGGGCTACACAGAAAGGAACAGGATTGGTTCTTGGGAGCTGGAATCACTGGGGGGGGAGTAGCAGTGCCCACCCCTGAGGATTCTCTGATATAAATGGCTGCCATTCACTCATGTGGGGAAAAGTGAAAGCATTGTACTTTGGAGGCACTGTTGAAGTAAGGGCAAATCCTGCCTCCCATTCCAGATTCTGGGTGGCTCAGCCATCAATGAGAGCCCAAAGTGGAAAGCAATGGGCCTCTAACTACACACTGTGGGGACACCTACTGTACCACCACCTAGGGATCTGTTCAACATACAGGCCCACTCGTGTCACATAACAAGGAGCCCAACACAGTGAGGCATCTTGCCAAGACATAACAAATGCAACCTACATATACAGGACACAAGTCAGTCAAAGATGAAGAATGTTTAGTTTCCAAAGAAAGGGCTTAGGTTCAAAAGAGCCATTTCTAAAAGGAGGCTAGCTTTGGTCTGGAAGCCATACTCTCGGAGATGTATGGAAACAGATTGTGGTTAAATCTGACGATAATATATAATTTATATATGCAGAAGTTCAAGAGCTAACCCCTTGAATCGAAAGGAGGCCTTCCATGGCAACCCAAAAACACACGCATGAAACATTAACAACTTATCCCCATACAGTCCATATTTAGTTATCCCATTAAAACCTATGGGAGGGCTGTGGGATTTCTCCTAAAACGGACTGCACACATTGCAACCTTAATCTTCTGTTGCTCTGACATGCGATTTGCTCTACAATCTATTTCTGTCCTTAAAAAGAAAAAGGAAGAATGACAGTTATTAAGTTCCTAGTATTTCAGGGAGTTTCTGTTACTGAGCTAAGGCAAATGCTTGCATGAACATTTGTTTCTCTGTTTCACGGTGCAGGGAACTCGACAGCAGAGAGATTATGCCCCTGTGGCTTGGATATTAAAGCTTTATGGAGAACCATAAACCACTTCTAATTTCCACAGGCAGGTCACAACAGGACTATGTCTCTGCCTCTCATACCCAATGAAGAGACTATCACATCCCGAAGAGTGATTGTCTTCCCAGTTTCTGCAACTGGAGCAAGTACATGAGCTATCTGACCACCTTCTAGCATCTCTTTTCATACTAAGAATAGGCACATGGATTGGACAAACGATCCAGGCCATATGTGCAAATCCAGGACCTCATGTTGACCATGAAGGAGTTAGTTGCTTCCTGCTGTCCCCCACACAAGCAACATGTCCACTCAACAACTCTCCCACTGGCGAACTCTACAGTACAGTACAGTAGACTAATCTAGCAATCGGCATGGTCAAGAATGTGCTAGTGATCAGCCCTCAACATGATGTACAGTCTTAGTGCATTAAACATAAATAAATAATAAACAGAAGGTAGGCTTTGAGGTGCTCTGGACTCCTCCCAGGAAAGGAAAAGGCCCCCTTCAGAACTGCCATCTACCAACAAAAACAAAACCATATCAGGGTTCTAACTTACACAAAATACACCTCAGCCATGAAGCAAACTGTATAGCCCTGAACAAATCACTACTTCTCATCTGAGTTACTGGGTAATATCAGCTTAGTCCAGAAATTCTTTCAAAGTCATCTTGGCACTGGAATTTGTTAAACAAGGACATCTTTAAGCATGTGAAGAGTGCTTTTCCTTTACCACTCGAGTAACACAGCCTATCCTTGCCTACCAGCGATTGGAGGCAAGCTTTCCAGGAAAACGTAAACCCCAGGCCCTCTCTATTTAATAAAGTTACCACCAAGACTAAACAATGTAATGATTATTGTGGGGATACACAAGGCAGGGATTAGAAGCCGTTTGTTTATTAGAAAATTTGTTAGCCACTCTTCAGCATAGAGCTCCCTGGATAGCCTACAATCAATAGATTAATCCAATACAGTAGTTTAAGTACTATAGAAATGGTTCATAATAAGAATGCTGCCCTGCGAGGCTTTCACTCTGCACTTTGTTGCTGTAATAATACTCATTTGTAATACACTGTACGCTCACGTTTTCTCTGTAAATAAAAATCCATGATGGCCCAAGGCGGCAGGAGGAAAACAAGACCAGCAACAGCAAAATAATACCAAGGAAAAATGAGAAACCACCGCACAGCAGATTCAAAAAATGAAATTGCACTTAAGGTCTATTGAGTCTGAGGGTTCAGACCGCAATCCGATCTCCAGGGAGTTGAGCATCAGTGATTGCTAATAAGGTTACGACTCAGCCAGCACATCTATGAACTATGGCTTCCAATCCACAAAACAGTTAGGCCTAGGGCCAAATGGCACTTTGTCCACAGTCATGTGTACCCTTTTTTATATATATAATTAAAATCAGACATGGAAGTTCACCCCTTGAGGAGAGGCAGGAGGAGCCTCCTCCGAGGAGGGGCTGCTTGGCCCTTTCCTCTTGGGCTGTTATTCCACTCAAGCTTGCCTTCCCAAGCTGCTCTTCTTTTTACAGGAGAAAAAAATAAGGAGATGTGGTGTTCTCCAGAAGAGGAAAATGGGGGGGGGGAGGGCTTAAAGGATTAGGGTCTTGATCAGACAGTTAAGGGTTAAGCAGCTGCTTCTCCCTCAGCTGGTATCCTGCTTGAGATTCCAGCCTCCCACTTTTCATTTTAAAAAAGTTGGTCGAAAGTTCCGTGAAACATGCAGCTTGGCCCACAAGTGGTCAACCTGTGTCTGGATTGTACCACATGAGACTGCAGGTGGGAGCGTACATGACTGAAAGCTCTGCCATCATTTTAACAAAAACGACCACCAAGGAAAGACTCACACATGGAAAAACCAGTATCTATAGCCGGAAGGCTTCTCCTTCGCATGCAGTCTTTGATGAACAGGATTCTTTTTTTGCACAGAAAATTCAGTTCTGTCAACTGAAATCCAATTAAATCTCAAATGGTACAGCACAGACACAGGTTTACCACCTCAGCAAAAACTACTAGGCCTTTACTCTCAGACATGGTTAGCATATAGCCCCAATCCCTTAGGCCCCAAAAATTACTTCCATGTGACTTCAAAGGAGTAAACAAAACTTTTGGATGGCAGACCACCTTCAAAAGATAAATTTATAAATAGTGCAACTGGTAGTTTTTTTTAAAAAAAAAATTTAAATTAAGAAAGATGATTTTTCCAGCTTACCTCCAGGAACAGAGAGAGCAGCAGTAATATCCCCCGCTGAAAATGGTTCATTTCTCCCTTTCTCGAGCTGGCTCCCGCTCCGCCTCCCCCTGGCTCAGATGCACTTAGAAACTGTCACGAGCAGTGTCATCCCAATAAGCATCCTTCCGGCCTCTTCCAGGGCCAAAACAAGACAAGACGGTTCAGGGAGTGAAAATGTGAGAACACTCGAAATGGTCTGATGATGCGAAGCAAGTCAGTCCCCCCCCCCGACGGGCAGGCGGGGGAGCAAAGGTCGAGGCAAAGGTTCAAAACAAAGGGATCCCCCGATAATTATCTACGCTTTGAAACAGAGAAGGAGGACCGATTTCTTTCTCAAGTGAGCCCACGCGGATCCGCTCGCTCACTTTCAAGAAACAGACGAAGGGAATCGGGTCTGAGGACTCCCACACCAGCGCGAAGGCGCCTCTCGGTTCGCAAACGCTCCAAGCGCACCCTTCGGGCTCGATTTCGCTTCCCTTCGGTCCTGATGCTTACGGCTGTTGCTCCAGGGGGCGCTTCCCAGTGCCCGGAAAGGGCAGGCGGGATTATTCCAGCCCCGATCTCCTGCAAGCCGCACAAAGAGAGGCCGGAGCGAAGCCCATCGGAATCGCAGGGCAGGGCTTGGAGGCTGGAAGGACCCGCCCCGTAGGCTTCGCTAGGCACCGGCAACCCCCGCTGCCGCCCCCCGAGCCTCGTCCTACCTCGGCGGGGAAAGCTCCAAACATGGACAGGGAAAGAAGCGCACGGCGCGCAACGGGGGAGGCGCAGCAGGACGCAAGAAGCGGAAAGGAGACACGCTCAATGGGCGGGTTGTTGTTGTAGTTAGGGCCGCTCCCTGATGCGGAGCCCTCCTTGAAAGAGCCACGTCCTGCTTTCGATCCGGGTCGGCTTAAAGAGACAGAGCGAGGTGAAGACCACCGAATTCGTTCCAGCCTTTCATTGTGCGTTTAAATATATAAAAGTGTGTGGGGTCGCCGTCGCCGGTATAATACGATGTGTATTGATTGACGATCGCTCTTCTGCCAGAGCAGGTTACAAAATACAATTCTAAGCAACTATAAAAACAAATTTCGCAATAAAACATTCAAAACAAGAAGACAGTTTAGCGCAAACCATTTCTAAGAGGCTTCTGCAAATAAAAACATTGGTCAGGATGCACTTTTGATTTCCCTGGGGAACAAAAGGAGCTCCGCAGATGGGGGGCTGCCACAGAAAAGCCCCTGCTTTGAGTCACCAGCGAGCTATCTCATTTCAGAAGGCAAGGGGAGTTGGAGCAGCCAGGTGCAGAGGAGTGGCAGCAGGAAACAGGTTATCTTGTTGGCTGTGTGCTCCCTGAGACATCTGGTGGGACCACTGTGTGATACAGGAAGCTGGACTAGATGGGCCTCTGGCCTGATCCAGCTGGGCTCTTCTTATGTTCTTATGAGTCTGAGCAAGTTCATGCAGGAGAATTCAGTCCTTTGATAACACTGGCAGCTACAGAACCCTAAGTGGTGGGTTCTTTCCGGCTCATCTTCACTCATAGAAGAAAGTATGTGGGCAGAGCCTGCCCATCCATGAGTCTGTCCAAATGAGGTGGTTGTTTCAGGCAGCAGATTGGCCAGGGGCACCCACCACCATCTGCCCACTTGCCCCTCCTCCCATTGGATTGGAAAAATAAGAGGGGGAGTGGGGGACAGAGCAGAAGACGACGTGTGGAGGGGAGAGTGGAGCTATCCTTCACACTTCCACTCCATCCCCCTCTTTTGCAATCAAGGGTGGTCTTGAGCCAGCCTTGAATGAGGGGGTAGAGTCCTAAGACGGTAGAGTGGACTGTCCTACTTCAGACTCTAGATAGGTGTGCTATGTTTGAATGCTCTCTAGATCAAGGGGAGGAGGGGGAAACTCTCCCTGAAAGATGAAAATAAACACATCAGGCAAAAGCGTTTTATCCTAGGCCAGCGCTTGCCTTACTGTGCTAATTTTCTACGTTCACAGGAGTTTTGCTTTGTTAGACAGGATAACACTTTTTTTAATGGTTCCACCTTATTCCCACTTTATCCTGCAGCATATGTAGGTGCAACCTTAGTAAATCTCTGCAGTAAATATCGGCAGTACATAAGGTTTTACTAAAACCTTAGTAAATATCTGCTCAAGGAGATAGTTTGGGGACTGCAAGAAAAGGATGGGGAACTGAGCGCATGCATGTGTGTGCGCATGCACACACACACACACACACACACACACACACACACACACAGGTCAGTTATGAAAGGGGATAAGGGGGTTTAAGCCAGGGCTCAACACATGCTTTTGATACCAGTCATTTACTCAGCCGTGGAATGTAAGAAGCCACAATAAGGTACCTCTGAGCATCTGCAGAATGCCTTTCTCCTCACCATTGATTGATCATAACTGGTTCTGCTATATCTGGTATTAGAGAACTTTCTTTCTAGGCAGACTTGATCCTTAGTATCTCAGGTTTTTAGGTTGCACCTTCGGTTCAACAAGGTTTGTTATATTAAGACAAAAAGGCACTGGATGGAGACATGCTCTCAGTTGGATGTTCTGCTGATATATTTATGATGAATCCCTTTGCTTATTGTGACCTGCATGTGTACGGTGTGTAATTATAAAGGCCACAACTGGATTGCCAAAAATACTGTACATTTTGTACATCAATACTGTACATCAAAACTGTACATTTTGCATTGCAGCAAAAAAAGGCCCTTTATGGTTGAAAGAGAAAAAACAAATCACACAACACAGAGAGAGAGAGAGAGAGAGAGAGAGAGAGAGAGAGAGAGAGAGAGACCATTTTAGAAAAGAAACACTGGGTAAGGAAGAGAGGAGAACATCAGAGAAGAAAGCAAGAGAGCAGAGAGCTGTGAGCATGGGTGTCGCTGTGAAAAAGCGCGCGGGGCAAGGCCACCGGGGGTGACGCATGTACGGGGGTGACACGCACCCCCCGAGGGGAGAGCGGGGAGGCCCGGTACTCACAAGGTGCCGCCGGTCTTGGTTGGGCCCGCCCGCCATGAGCCGAAAACGGCGCTGGGGGGGTGCTCTGTGCCTGCACGTGATGTCATGCGCGGGGGCGGAGCCGCGTCATTAAAGGTGACGCGCGCGTGCCCCGCTCTGGGGTGACGCGCGTCCTTGTGACGTGACTGGCTGTGAGGATGAAGAGCATGAAAGATGCTCACAGAGAGGAAATGGGAGGCGCAGGAGCAAAATGTAGACCCTACAAGAGGTGAATAGAGGGCAACAATTAGCCCTGTTCTCACCAAGAGCAGATGAGGTGATAGGCCTGTGTCTGGACTATACCATTTCAGACTGCAAGTGACTGAATGTTCCTCCATACCAGTCTCTTGGCCTGTATGCAATTGAAGAATGCTTAGACTGACCAGACTCCCAATTGTAGACTGGTATAATTAGATTCTGGGCTTGCTTCACTTCACAGTGAGGTAGATCACTGTTAACCTGAACAGATTGGCAGAGCAATCCTATCCAATTTACACCACCGGTGCAGCGAGAACGGGAGGCTCCAGAACGGAAAGGGTTTTCAAATCCCCTCCAAGGGGGGATTCAAAGGGGATTTAAATCTCCCCTCCCCTCCAAAGCCTCCCACCCTGCCCTCCCCCGCTGGTTACACCGGTGGTGTAACTTGGATAGGATTGCGCTGTTAGTGGAGTTCCAAGAGGAATAAAAACGGTGTGAGAGCAAAGTCCAGATTTGAATGTCTGCCTTTAAAAAAACACAAACCTTCTAATGCAGTCTTTCTTCATTTACTAATTTCCTGCTGCTGCCACTATCATGAATCTTCTGCTGTCTGTCCCCCATTCCCCCCCCCCCTCTCACCTCTAGTCCTTTTAAGCTTGAGGAGCTCATTAAATGGGTTTGAAAAATGCCTCTGTTCTCTGGGAGTTATAAGCCAAGTGTTTCTTAGCTCATGCCCTGAAGCCACATCGTCTCTTGAATCTGTGTGACTGGAAAGAGACGCAAGCTGTCATTTCACAAAGAAATAAACACACACTTACTGTATAAACACAACATTCCAAAATATAAAAATGGTAACATAGATACCAATACATTATAACAGTAAAAGGCTTCTGGTTTGTCAAAACAGCCCTGATTCTTGGTAGTTTACAAAGATGATCAAGGTTTTTGTTCACTGTTTGACTTGGTTCATTGTTATAGACTGCCTGTGTTGTAGGAATTGTATATCTTGAATTTTTTTTAATCCTATGGTATGTGGCAGATCAAGCATGTTGGCATCCTTGTTACCTCTTGGGTGAATGAATATCAATTTACAGACTCATTGGGGTTGTAGATTTTCTGCTCTGGTCATAATTGTAAACCTATATTTTGAGGCTTGTGTTGTTTTACTTTCTGGTGACATGAATCATGTATCACCTTTGGTTGCCCTGAGGGTGTCCCTAACATGGCAACTTGCATATCAACACACACTTCAGTACTAGAAAGAAAAAAGAAGAAGGTGAAGTTGCATCTTGTTTAGTTTTTTCCAAACTAGTGTAAATCCGAAGCACAGGGTTTGTTTCTGGATTTTGTAGACACTGCACTTTTGCACTCCATAAGCAGGGCCCGTGAGAGGGGGGTAAATTGTACCCAGGCCAGGGATAAAAAAGGGCCCCCAGGAGCCAAACGAGGGGCTCCAGAACATTTTTCTGATCTCACCCGGACTCACCTGTGGATGAAAAGGAAAGCAGACTCTGACCAGGAGGCCAGGTCTACCAGGCAGGTAGATCTGGGTTCTGCATTGGAAAGCCCAGTAGACCTGGGCTCTGGAGTTTTTTCCAGCCGTCGCTATCCTCCCCCTGCCCTGTTTTGCCCCCTCCCTGCCCCCATCCCGCCTGCCCCCATCGCTACCCTTCCCCCACCCCATTTGGCCCCTCCCCCTTTGAGAAGGGGCCCAAAAGAAACTTTGTACCCCCTGATAAAATCCTTCTTGTCCATAAGGCATGTACTGTATTTCTTTGATTCTAAGATGCACGTTTTTTCCCATATAAGCATCTCTAAAAATGGGGTGCGTCTAACAATCGATGGCATCCTTTTTCATTTTTTTCCACATTTTACCGCGCTTTTGCTGCCGCCGCACCATTTCACCCCCTCTGCTCAGCGCTGATTATTGGAAAGGTACTCAGGAGCTGCCTTTGCCACCGTGCCATTTCACCCCCTCTGCTCAGTGCTCTCTTCCTGAACCTGAGAACTTGCCCCAGAATGCCTTGCGCTTCAGCTGACGATCAGCGAGCTTGTCAGCGAGGGCAGGTGGGGCACGCTGTGGAGAGTTTGTCTGCTGAAGTGCCGACCCTGCCCGCAATCCAGCTGACGATCAAAAAGGCACTCAGAGCTGCTTGAGTAGCAACTTTCCGATAGTCAGTGGAGTGTGGCCGGGGCCGGCACGTCAGCAGATGAACTCTTCGCAATGTGCCCTGCCAGCCCTCGCTGACGAGCGCAAAGGCACTTGGCTTCTGAGTGTGATCATCAGCTGGAGGGTGGGGTGTGCTGGGGCGAGCTCTCAGGTTCAGAAAGAGAGGGGGCCGGGGCAAAATGACACGGTGGCAAAGGCACTCGGCTCCTGAGCACCTTTCCAATGGTCAGTGGAGCGCGAGGCAAGCTGAGGAGAGTTGGTATTGAGCAGGCAGATTCAAAGAAGGAGGTGCGTCTTACAATCGATGGGTTTTTTTTCTGCTGGTGGTACTGAAATTAAGGAGCATCTTAGAATCGAATACCGTATATTCTCAATCAGGTCCCAGAGTCAGGGCCAGCCTATGACCTCCTGGAGCCTGAGGTGGCCTGCCAAATGATGCTTCCCCCCCCCCCCCGGTTACCGGAGGATGTGCAAGCCTCTCTTCCTCCCACTCCCTTGAGTGGAAGAGGAAGCACAGAGGAGAGTGGTACGCTAGAGGTGGTACGCTAGAGGGGCACCTCAAACACACCTCTCTTCCACATTTCCACTCCATCTCCATCCCATGGGCAGATGGGTGCCCCCCACCCATCTACTGCCTGAAGCATCTGCCTCAGTCGACCTCATGGATCAACTGGCCCTGCCCAGAACAATGGGCAGATATTTTCGTTTTAAGTGCAAGATAGCCCAGTTAATATTGCCTCCTTTCTTCTGCCCAATCAGTCAAAGTTCAGGAACAGGACCATGCTGTCTGAGCAATGGATGCTTTCTGGACATGTAGAAATGAGGTAGCATGTGTGAGCTGAACTACTTTTTGCCTGCCAAGGAGATGCCATCAAAAACGGTCTCCCATGATGGCTCAGCTTCCTTGCCACTGTATTATGTAGAAGCACTCGACATAGATATGATGCAGGGTCATCACGTTTCCCGTCCTTGCCCCTTGGTGCCCATTTTTGCACATTGCAAAAATGTATGTGAAATGTGAAGTTGAAGACACAGAAAAGCTAAAATTGCCAGCTTTTGTTCTGGTGGGTGCCTCAACAGAGTAACAGGCAGAAATTCAGCCATGGAATTTTTTTTCTGGCATGCAGCAGGAAAGATGAAAAAACCTTTGCCTGCTAAAATTCTGCTTGATGTGAAGGGCGGGGGGAGTACTTTATTATAAATTAGAAAGGCTTGGATACAAAAGTTTCCTTCAGCTAGCAGAAAATGACCTCCAGTGAATTCTTCCATTTGCACAAGACTTTAAAGCTCTTTTCAAGCCCTTTTCATAGTCCATTTGAGTTGATATGCTGCTGCAGTCTCTATCTTTTTTATTTACCACACGTTTGCGCGAGTGTGCACACGCGCGCGCACACACGCACACATTCACTGAAGTGCTGCCATGTGAAAAGTCTTCTGCTGTCTCTTGCACAAAAAGTCACAGAACACACATATTCCCCTTCTGCTCATAGCTCTGTGGATTCAAGCCATAGTTACTGACTCTGGGTTGAATGTTTTAATATTTGAATTTAGCATTGGAAAGAGTTCAAAGTCTGGCATGTAATTTGTTGTAAGTGTACTTTATAACATCTCTAATCAGAATAACTACACCTTGTTGCATTTAATTGACAAAGGAGGTGTAATTACATACCTTGAGACCCCTATATTTATTGATATTAGGCTGTTTACTCAGCCATGCTTATGAAGAGATGTTAAATACACACATGCTCGCATGCGCGCGTGCAGCACATCACAGCGAGTCATCTTCTGTTAACCAACCAAGTTAATCTGTTTTGGGTTGATAACCTTTTATTTTAATCAGCACAATTATGAAATCATATCCAAAAACTACCTTGCCTACAGTGCCATCCTAACCACCTTTCCAGTGCTGATGCAGCCACAGTGCAACAAAAGTTCCCTTACCTTGAGGAGGCCTCTGTGACTCCCCCCCCCCTGAATAGAATGCAGCAATAGCATAGTAACATTGGGGGCCCTGATGTACAGGGCCCCAGGCGCCGAGCTTCCGGGGGGCGCTCTCCTCGGACTCAAAGCTGGAGCGCGGCGCCCACCCGCAGCCATAACGGGCAGGCAGCCCTCCAGCTTTCGAGTCTGAGGTGAGCAACAGCGTCGTCTAGGCAACGCGCAGCGCGCACCCAGACCCTGTGGCTGCGGGCGCGCGCTGTGCGCATTGCCTAAACGACGAGGACACTCTCCTCGGACTCCAAAGCTGGAGCGCCGCCCGCCCGTTATGGCTGCTCCAGCTTTAGAGCGACAGCGTCGTTTGACATCACGTGACGTCCGGGGGGCGCTTGGCCAGCCCCCGCCCTCCTAGCCCCAGGCGGCAGGAGGGCTGAAGATGCCACTGGAATGCAGTGCACACCCCATTGGCATGGCTGCATCGGCACTAGGAAGTTAGCTAGGATTGGGCTGCTAGTCTAGATACTATAATATGCCGGCATTATTAGAAGGTGGCAGTGGAAAAATGCTCTGAAAACCTATAGGGTACAACCGGGAAACTGGTGGTGGTTGTTATAGTGCCTATAAAGCTGCCAAGAGTCTGATACGACTGAATAGATAAGGGAGGAGGAGGAGGTTTGTGTAAAAAGCAGCCAGAGAAGAGACAACCAGATTGGAACTGTGACATCAGGGAGGAAATTTCACCCTTTGCCTATGCCAGGGGTTCCCAACCAGTGGTACTTTGGCCGAATGCTGGTGTTACTCGGACTGCTGGACTCCTGCTCTGATTCAGAGCTTTTGGTGGTGCATTTTTGCTCCCAAGAGGCTCCTGCCTTTGACCGAGCAAGCCTCTCGGGAACTCTGCGAAGGGCCCTCCCACCTGCTCAGAGCCTCCTCCCTGTGTTTTCTGGCCTCTGAAAACCCAGAACTGGAAATGATGTCATTGCCAGTCACTCCCAGTGGTACTCAGAAGGAGAGTGGCACCAGAGGTGGTACTCAGATGGGAAGAGGTTGGGAACCCCTGGCCTATGCCATGTTCCCAGCCTGGATCTCCCCCACTTTGACTACCAATTGCCTTGGAAGAGAAGCTGCCATTGTTTGTTCTGACCCCCTTCTTTAATGATTTTAGACTATGGGGAAAATGATATGGGTAAATGGGATGGAGTCAGAGATGAGGCTTGCAGACTTAAATAATAGTAGCCGTGGGAGGTCTCCATCTGAAAGTACCTTTATTCAAGCACCATTGTGAAGGAACCATATTTGCAAACCTATTAAGGTTGGAAAATCTTACTATGCTTATTGCTATCCAGGGTGCTGAAAAGCTAGGTGATCTTAATATAGTAGGACTTTCAAGATTATCTTGAATCATACTACTGGAGAATAGAGGGAAGAATACTGGGGGGGGGGGGGGGAAGGATGCCATAACTGAAGAAAAAAAGATCTACAAATATGTTTAGCAGTTGCATACATTTTATTCTGTATACAGTAATTCAACCATACTTTTAATTCTGGTGACAAGCAGGGAAACTGCGTAATATTCTCCACCACAGCAGTAGCGTAGCTGGGGGGCAGCGGCGGCGGCGGCATGGTATGCTACATGGAATTACATGGAGGTGCAAAGTAGCCCCTCCTACTCACTGTCAGAGTCAGTCCAGCAGCGGGCAGCGTTGCCTTCACTGCCGGACTGGCTCTGATGGCGAATGGGTGGGGCCACTTTGCACCTCTGTGTAACTCCGTGCAGCACTTACCTCTGGCTGCCCCTCCCCCAGCACCATAGGAATAATACATTTTCAAAAAGCTGCTGTCCTGGCAGTACAGGGAGGCAGAGAGTGCCTGTTTCAAGAGGGCACCAGGTCTCACCTTATGTCAGTGTATAATATCAGTGCCATGGGGTTGGGGTTGCTATTAACACACATATGCCACGGATGCTCTTATAAAACTTCCTTACTGAGCAGCAGGTACAAGAGGCACATTCACTTTGCCTTTATAGGGAGAAAGCTGAGCTTCCTTGGTTATTAGAAAATAAGAACAATAAGAATTTATTTTAGCTCCACTAAAATGTGTGGACCCCTGGCTATTACGGTGTGCTTTTGAATAATTTACTACCTATTACAGAAAACGTGAGCTATTGTTTTGTTCTTGGGAGAATGATAAATGCAGTCTTGCCAAAAGGTATACCAGCTAGTGCAGTAACTCCTTATTCATCAATCAGATATTTGGAAATTATAAATCAATTTTATTATAATTCAATCTAATAATAATTTAGATACATAATGTCTTACAGGTCTATCTAGCTCTATACTACCTTGTATATTGTACTTATTTTTAATTTTTTTAAGCTTTGTTTACTGCTTTTATAAATGTAAAAAGTAGCATATTGTTATTAGAAATGTCTGTCTAGCTATGCCAGTCCCCAAAGTACGCTCTGTTGGTTTGAAAACAAGCTCAAAGCAGGTTAAAAATGCAGTATCTGTTTGGAGATCAGCTTGTTGTTGGAAATATAAAAACAAAGCAAGCTTCATGCAGATCAACAGGCACAAATGATCAAAGAAAAATTGAGGGGGAGGAAGATGTCCTTTAAGGTTGAGCTAATAAGCACACATCAAAGACTCTGAGACAAAGGGAACATTTTAATTAGGAGTGTAATCCAGCAATACCACCCATTGGAACAGAACAGTTCAGATGTGTGTGAATACTGGGCCTCTTTTTTCAGAACTCCGCAGAGACATATTCCTCCTTCTCTCCCTATCTCTCCCTCTGAGTGCATCCCAGGCAAAGTTAAGCCCCCACCTTTAAAAAAAAAATTGTCAGAGATTTGACCAAAAGCTGGGTTTTTATTATTTTTATTATACTAAAATATGTATACAGACAAGAATGATGACTAACAAAAAATAACATACAGTGGTCTGATTCAAACAATTACCCAAAGAGAAAACAATTAGTTCATTACTATAAGTCAATCATTATGATAACCCCTGCTAATTGGGCAAAGAGGCACCTTTTAAAGTGGTGCTCCTCTTATATTCAGCAGGGGAGAACAACCGTACCTCTTCGCCCCAGCATGGCATCTTTTCCAGTGGCTGTTGCTGGTGTCTCTTCTCCATCTCTTTTTAGACTATGAGCCCTTTGGGGATAGGGAGCCATTTATTGATTTGATTTGCTATGTAAACCACTTCGTGAACTACTTTTTGTTGAAAAGCGGTATATATTATTATTATTATTATTATTATTATTATTATCAACAGCAACAACAACAGCAACTGAGAGTTGGATCAAATTGTACCAAGTAACATAAAATAATTTATATTATCATTGTAGAGCAGCCGTCTCATATGTCTGAAGATCTGAAGGATGGCAGTGAATAAACTTCCCCTTTGTGAATAAACAATATCTATGTTGGTCCTGTTAAATGAAATTCTAGCCCAGTGTTGTCTATGTAAAAGGAGAAAAAACCACCAACCATTCTCAACGGGGGCCACATGGTCCCCTGGGGAGCCCTGGCACATTTGAAAGGGCCTACAGACTGAAGGGGATTTTATGTTTATCTGTTCATGTTGTATCCTTGTTTGACAGGGGGGCCTTATAGCATATGCACCATTTAATCAAAAGCTTATGATAGCCAAGGTCATCAGTGATGGGTGGGGGCGAGGAGAATGATGGGGATGTTCTACTAGGACAACTGTTAAGTAACAATAAGTTGGGCAAGTCGGCCTGACCACAAACTGTCTTGTAACCGTGAGATAACTGGTAAACATGTTTAGAGCTAACCTCCTACCGTAATCCCACCCCCTGAACATTGTATGCTAATGACTGGCTGATGATGACTCACCCCTTCTATTGATTTAAGATTTAGAACCCATTTTTTCATAAGCTCAAAGTGATGATCCCAACTTTTATTCTATCCCACCTCTTCTGTGTACGTGTTAAGTTGTTAATTGGCTGATGTATATATTGTGTGAGCAACTTTGATTATAAAAAGTTGTGTGATATCATTTGGGGGGGCTCCATCTTGCTTATCTGTTGCAGGGTGCTTTGAGTACTCCCCTTGTAACATTACGTGCCAAATAAAGTACCTCATGAAGAGTCTGAACAGATGGAGTCAAGTTATTTTTCTTTCACATATACAAATTAGTTTAACCCAAAGTATAACATTAGACCCAATTAGAAAATTCTTCATAACTTGAAACAAATACTGCCATTCCAATCAGTTGAAAACATTTTTCAGCAAAAATAAATAAATAAATAAATAAATAAATAAAGTATGTTTATCCCCAGAAGCCTGAGCATTCTGTATGATATTCATAACTTTACAGAAGTTAATTGATACTTTCTGATTTGTAATAATCTCTGTTTGGTCTACGGACACATACAGTACTTTGCTATAATCTCATTTAATCTTGTAGCTAGAATATTTGACCGGAATTTAAAGTTCTGAACCCTGTAACGGACATTTTATCTTCTGCTAGAACTTAGCGCCTTGGTGTAAGAGGGCAATAGGTCTATCTGATTTCCAGCCCAATCCTGCCTAATTGTACGTCTAGAACTGCAGTGAGGCCGGTGCAGCCAACGCTGCATCCAGGGCTGAAAGAGGTGGCCGGGAGGTCACCTCGGGGTAAGAGAACATTTTTTCCCTTACCCAGGGTAAAGCCCCAGCCACTCGAATGGGCCTCCTCAGATCTGCACCCATTTTTTGGGTGGCGCAAAACCAGGAGCCCCATGTAGGGCAAACCGGCCAAGGAAGGGTGATAGGATTTGGCATGCACCGCTGCTGTCGATCCCGCTCCCTCCACGGTCCGGTCCACCCCCGTTGCCATCCTCCCCCCACCCTAGAACTCCTGCCCCCCCACCCTTCCCCGGAACGCCCCTGCACCAAGCAGCACGGTGCTTACCTGCCCTCAGTGCCCGTCACGCAGGTCCAGTGCTCTGGGGTCAAGTTCAGGCCTCTGCATAGGCCTGGAGCCGGCGCAACTACCTTACGACAGCTTTTCCTATGGCTCCAGGCACACGAGGCGCTGCACCAGCGCAAGGGGTAAGCTAAGCAGGATTGCGCTATTCATCCTTGAAGGGTCCTTTCTCTGTTCAGCTGTAAAAAAAATTATTGGGAAGATGTTTGTTTATATTATTGATTGCATTTAACAGTATTCCAGAAAGAAGAATTAAAAAAAAGGTTTTGTAATATTCCCTGAAAGACCCAATGATTTAAAGCTTAGCTATTTTAAAGACCCATTTATTTCAGTGGAATGGACTTATCTCTCCATTTGAAAGAATGTAAGAAGATCCCTGTTGGATCCGCCATTTGAGAATATACAAAATGCTTACCTTTCCCATGACATAGCTATAGCCAGCCTCAAAATAAGGTGAATTGGATTCCAGGTCAACAGCTGTTACTTCGAGACAGCACCACTTGTTTCATAGGAAATAAATTCATATTATAAGAAATATGTTCATGATATCCAGGTCTGTGGGTCACACCAAAGGTTCCTGATGCTAGTACACATGGGAGCTCATAGTTCACACTATCAGGGAAGCTGTGAGAGGGCTCAGTGGTGGGCCCCTCAACAATTTCTGGGGCCAAGCAACTGGTTGAATCTGCTCATGGCTGACATTGATCATGGACTGCAAATACCATGGGCAACGATGCCTCTATTGTACCACTCTTAAAAAGCTAATTGTCTGCCCCCCAGCCCATAATAACTTCCTTAAGTAGAGACCTTATTTCAGTTGCTTCACTGCACTGATTTCAGTCTGTCAGCCAATCTGTAGTATTTGTGCACAAACACATAATTGAGTAGCCTGGCCATCTTGACATGATTCTCCAATGAATTGCAAAGTGAAGCAGGCCTTGAGTTTATTCTTCTAATCTAAATCAACCATGGCAACAATCAAATTGGGAATGTACTTCTGACAAGTTCTAGTTAAGCTCTCTCTCTTCCCTGCCACTGAGGGCTATGTTTTTACCTAGCAAGGGAGGGTAGAAAGTAACTATGAAAATACATCTCTGAGCTTTGATTAAAAGTGAAAAGAATTAGACTGAAAAGGGCATCACCCATCCCTGGAAGTTGGGGGAAAAAACCCAACAAATTTTGGAAGACTGAAATGCCCACTGTCTTGTGACATTTTCTATCACAAACCCCCCACCAATTTTAACTTTGAGGCCTATTTAAGGTGGCAGATCAGATATATACTTGCCATAAGACTCACGAAGGGTTGACACTGGGCAGAACGACTGGCAGAAATTATAGGAAAGAGATGTGACAATGCTCAGGGGGCTGTTTGCATATGCCATGATAAAGGAGTATCGTAAAAGCATCAAATGTGGTCATCATTAGGTAATGGATACAACTTAACTTCCTGAAATCTCAGCTTTTGTTTTAATTTATTTTTTCCCTCTAAAACCATTTCTAGCCCATATAGGTAGAAAGATATGCTTGGACTAGGAAATGTCTGGTCTAGAGCACTGGCAGAATAAGATTTTTGGGGGTTGGCTATTGGGTTTTGGTGTCATGCGCCTGCCCTCATGACTAGAATGCAAGAATAATGCAATATACCCAAAAGTTACAGAATAAATTATGCAAAAGAACAGAATTCATGCAAAAACTATTTTGAAATTTTACATGGGTCACAGAATTCAACTTTTCGTGGCGCAGAATTTTGACGCCCAGGTATAGAGTTGTAGTGTTTTATAGCAGAATGCGCATTCTAGGGTTCTAACCTAGCCTTTTCTCTGATGTGTTCGTTTTCTCTGTGGAGGGTTTTTTCTTCTTCTATTTTGTCATGTAAACACTTGCCTGCAATCTGCCTAGTTTACCACCTCAGGGAGAACTTGGTCCTAATCACCAGGGAGCCCTAGAAGAGATGGAGGAGACAGTCAGGACTAGCTCAACCCATTTTGCTTCTCCAAATGAAAATTATTTTAACTCTCCTCACTTCTCATTGTTGTCTAGGGAACAGTTGTCTCTCCTCTCAAGGTTATGCCCTTCCTCTGCTTTGTACAAGTGAATTGAGTGAGGCAAAAGGGATGGAAAACAGTGGGGGCAAAGGTGCCCCTTGGTCTAGAGATCCTGTTGTTCAAATGGGACAAATTGAATTTCCTTAAGAAGGTTGAATTAGGTATAATAATAATAATATACAGTATTTATATTGTATATAATACAATATTATATTTTGTATAATACAATATAATATGGTAGCCTTTCTTGGTCATTGGATTTCTCCTCTGACTTTAATTCAAGGCTTTCTAAACCCCAAGGGGTTTTTACAATACAATGACGTTCTAATCTTTCATAGAACCCTTCATTCTAGATGTTGCTTTCACAGTCCAGCTCTCTCTCTCTCTCTCCCCCCCCCTCACCACGCTTCGTGTGGAACACAAGTTGCAGGGGAGCAATGGCAGGAGTATGTCTTTTTCTCCCACTTGTGGGCTTCCCAGAGGCAACTGGTGGGCCACTGTGGAGAAAAAGGATGCTGGACTAGGTGGAGCTGTGGCCTAATCCAGCAATGATTGTCTTCTGTTTTTATGTTCTTAAAGGATTTCCAAATTAGCCCAGCATCTCTGAAATCCTTCAAACTCAGGCAGCTGCCTAGAGAGCTCATTGGGTTGGGCTGGACTTGGCGGCAATGACGACCATACTGGTAGCACCATTTGCCAGACCCCAGCTGCTTTTCACCAGACCTCCAACTGTCACCTCAAACGGTCCTAAAGCCAGAGAGGAGGAGAAAGTGGCACAAGAGGGACTCATGGCCTTCCGAACATGGAGGATTGCCAGTTTGCTAAGCAAGAGCTGGGCCGCTCTGCTGCAGAGGCACAAAGGAAGCACAGAAGAGACATTGTCCTCCTTTGGAAAGCCACTTAGTTCTACATGAGTGCTAATTGTCATCGACCCCCTTAGATCGGAGGATGCTGTGGGCACATGGGATAATGAGGTTTCACATCAATTGCCAAACAACTAATGTGTGACCAGTAGCTGCAATCTGCCTCAGTCAGGATCAAGAAAGCCTGCCTCAAGTTGTCATTCTTTTCAGATGCTTTCAATTAGCCACCAGAGTGACATTAATCATCTTCTCACTCCTCTTTGTAATGAATCCATGATGATTTAACTAATCTGAAATAAAATTTGGGCTAGACTATTAGCTGTCCTGTTGACACTGGCGCCTTCCTTTTCATCTACCAGTGACATATGATCATCATCTGACTGACAGGAACCACACTATACATGGTGTTTTCATTCAATTCTCTCTCTCTCTCTCTCTCTCTCTCTCTCTCTCTCTCTCTCTCTCTCTCTCTCTCTCTGTGGAGTAATTTCATTTACTTCAAGTAATTTCATTTACTCCAACAGTCACATGGTGGCTGTTTTTCTTTTGTCTAGACAATGGAATTAAGCTAAAGTAAATTATTCTCCATTTTGTCTGGTCCAGAAAGATCACATTTTGATACATGTGAAAATGATACATTTTTCTATCAAGAGAGACAGAATTTGGAAGAAAGCTTGAACGTGCATCCCAAGCTAGGCAGGTTTCACATGCACCTTCGGAGATTAAGGCAGCGCAGCTTTAAGCCTCATGTAGAGTACCCAGTCTTTCTGCAGTTTTATATGCAAGTGAAAATGTGGCCTTGCTTAGCAAGAAGAGAGCCCCCAAGTGGCATACAAGCAGAATACCAGTCAAATATTACCCCAAAATGCCTCTCTTTTAATGATTCCAATATGAACCTATTTTGAGTTTTGCTGAGGAGAGTCCAGAACGGAACATATAATAGGATGCTTTATAAACAGTTTTTGAGAAGTATGTGCCCCATTTGCTGGAAAAACCACCAACTGCCATTTTTAGCTGAATGCTAAGAGGCTCATTAACTCGATTCAAAGAGGATGAGTTTAAATGAATAAGTAATGGTTTGAAAGCTAATGTACTGTCATCTTATTTCCCCTGGCATTTAATGGAATAGAACATGATGGCTTTGCCAACCCAGCCCATGCAAGACATTAATCTCTTGTAAAATTGAGAGGCACTGATGATTTCCCCAACCCTGCTATACCACCCAGGGTCCCCTTTTTCCCCTGGAAACAATTCCCTTGCATTTCAGGCCTTTGGTCACCAACTACATCGCCTCAGATTTCCTGGGAATTCTTTAGAAAGAGGAATACCAGACCTTCTTTCAGTTCTTTTCTTTCCTTTGCTGTTGACAGGATGAAGAAGGTTGTAGAATTGGCATTTGGCTTTTGCTGTCAAGCACCATGAATCTCACCAGGCATAACACTCTCAAAAACGACCATGTAATGTTAGAACTCTAAGAAAAGATAGCTGGGAGGACATTGACGAAGATGTCATCCTGAGGTGGCTTCAATGGACAAATACTCTTATATAACAACATTATTGTAGAGATTGTTGTAGAGATTGCTGAGGGAGTAGGAAACATAACCAGTAGCAGCTTAGAAGCTGCCACCATCTGAGAGTGAAATGAAATTAGGAACTCTTTGTTTCTTTTGATGAAGGCTTGTTTACAACTCCCCTACCCTCACCTTTAGCAATTTTTCAAGAGATGACTGTGAACAGGGGCAATAGTGCTCACCCACCGACTTCTTGACACCATCACATGGTAGCATGGCATCATCACATGGTAGCATGGTATGCATCAGCCTCACATCAAACCTGATGGTTTGATATCACATGGGGGGAATTAAAAATGGTGCCAGCGCAACAGGCAACACAGGTCATGTAGAGCAGCAAACAAGGCGAGTAAAGGCAACTCAGGGAACATTTGAGGGATCCCAAATCACTTCCCCTCCAGCAAAAATATTCAGCAGAGAAGATTCAGCTGTTCCCACACTTCTGCCAGTAGCATCTGAAGGAAAGTGACCATGTGAGTGGGGCTGGTAACACAGTTTCTTCCCATGCCAGTCATGTTGGCTCTTAAACATGAACACTTAGAAATGTTCTGTTTACAGCTGCGCTAAACAACAACATTCATTAATATATGTATAGTCAGAAAAAGTTTCAACTCTGTTTCCATAACAAAAAACTAACTGACACAGCTTTCCCTTTAAATAGATTTTTCCAAGGGTGAAACGGGCAGCATCCACTTCTTCTTAGGAGGAAGGACGTTTATTTTACTTTACTTTTGAAACAGTTAATGTTACAGAAGAGAATGATTAAAAAATGGATATAATTCAAATTAAATGTTTCGTATGCCCGTTTTAAATGGCTACTTTTCCTATGAACCATTTTTAATTTTGGGGTGATGTGTGTGCTCTGGGCCTTTGTATCAGTGCCCATGTTGGCAGTCTAGGTTGATTATTATTACAGGATATTTTGTGATATGTCTAGTTCTATTACTTGTTCCTGATCTCATCCCAAAATATTTCCCAAAGTGAAATAATACTATGCTATACATGACAAAGATACGTTTCAAAAAATGCTGAATGTAGGAACTAAATTCTTTAAGTGAGAGATGTAATGTATGGGTTTGATGAGATCAACACCCAGCATGTAAGATGTACATTCTTATTATGGAAGATGTTAGAACTTTATTCCAGGAAGACTGATAGGTAAAAGATCTAGATGACCATCATAAAAACAGAGAACAAAACTAGATATTGCTTCTTCCTCTAAAAGAATTACGGCGGCACAATCCTGCCTATATATAGGCTGGTGGAATGAGCGCTCCGCTGGCCTAAGGAGTCATAACGCACTTTTGCAGCTCCTTTGGAGTAAGTGGTGCCAGCGTGGAGGCTGGTGCCACTCACTCCGCCACCTACCTGGACCTGTGCCAGCCGACACAGGTGAGTACTGTGTGGGTTGGCGCAGGGGCATGGGGAGGGCGGGCTGGGGTGGTGAGGGAGGGGGCCATTTGCTGGCCCAGCCTGGGAGGGGGCAGGGATATTGACGGTGGGTTCCCCATCCCCTTCCCAGGCTGGGCCAACCTTATACGGCCTCCCTGGACGCATACCAACTAAAGAGCTAGCACGCATCCGAGGAGGCCCATTGGGGCCTCTGGCGCTTACACCGGGGGGGGGGGGAGACAAATGTCACCTTCCCCTGAGATGAGCCCAGGCTGTGCCGGTGCAGCCCACATCCCGACTAGGATGCAGCGGCCAGCCCTTTAGGCCGGCTGCTGCATCTTAGGTAGGGTCAGGCTGTTAGAGAGGACTAGAATCTTCCAACTCCCAGATCTATGAAGCAAATGGCCCCTTCATTGCCTCTTTCCCCAGCACAAGACAGACTCCTGGTTAGAGGAAGTGGAAATGGAATACTGATCCTTTTATGCCTGGTCCTTTACTCCTAATCCACCCAAGCCTGAGGTGCTGCAAAATAATTTCAACTGGAGGCCATTTGGTGAAATCAGTCCCGTTCTTAAATTAAGGCACGATTCTTACATGGAAATATATAAATCACCATAGCTGACAAGGTCCCAGCAGGGACACAAAAATCCAATTTATATGGAAATTCACTGACCCTACATTCCTGGTAGGTAATCCTTCAGGTCAAGTCTGATGGACTCTGGAAGGCACCAAGCGGAAACTGTCATGCCATTTTGTCTGCCATACTTAATCCACGGATAACAATAAATAATGACCTGACAAAGACACATTAGGTCACTTGGTGCATCTAATTGGACCAATTCTGCTGGGGAGAGGTCAGTCCTGGAACTTCACCTATTTCTCTATTTAAAAAACTCTGAATTTTAATATCGTTTATATTAAAGTATATAGAACACAGTTGATGTACAGATGTTATTTAAAACAGAACAAACTAACAGATACCTCAGTAATAACTGAACTCATGAAAAAGATATTCAGCATACCGAAGACAAAACTATGCAACAAAAAGGAAGAGAAGTAGACTTGGAGAGTCAACACACTGTAAAAAATTAAATATTCAGGCCAATTGGAGAAACATGTGGGAAACAGGAAGGATTATGCATATTAAATCAAGTGATACACCATCAAGGAAAAACAAGCTCATTAGCTGGCAAAGAATCAATGTGTGAAATGGAAGGAAACCAAGGCACTGTGGCAGTTTTCTAAAATAGGATTCCTCGTCAACTCAACTTGGTGGGTAAGTTTACATATCATCATCATCCCCCATATACTTCAATTTTTTTGGGGGGGGGGGATATCATATGCAGAGAACTGGGAAAAGAAAATGAAAGATTGAGCAAGTTTTCCAGGTCTTTCATTCTCATGAGCAATGGTATCACCAATAAATATACCACTTTAGTTTTGTTTAGAAACAAGATGGGAGCCTACTCAAAACCATCAGGTTTGCATACTTAGGTTGCAATCTTATACACTGTTACCTGGGATGAACTCAGTTAGCATCCCAATCCTGTGTAACTCTTGCACCGGTGTAACAGTAGATCCACTGGCGTAAGTGCACTTATGCCAGCGTAACTACGTCAACAAATGCAGGATGGACACCGGCATAACCCCCCCCCCCCTCGGAGCCACGCATGCACAGTTCGGACACAGGACGGATGCCGCTGCAACTCCACCAGTGCAGGGGGCATTCTGGGGGCATTTGGACACCCCTGGAATGCCCCCTGCACCAGCGGAGTTGCGCTGGCGTCTGTCCTGCATTCAAACTGCGCATGTGCGGCATCCAAGGGGGGGGGGGTCACGCTGGTGTCTGTCCTGCGTCCATCGGCGTACAGCAAGTTACGTTGGAATAAGTGCACTTACACTGGTGGATCTACTGTTACACCGGTGCAAGAGTTACACAGAATTGGGCTGTGAGTTTACTTCTTAGTAGATTTGCTAAGGATTGCACTGTAAGGCTGCAATCCTATGCACACTTTCCTAGGGGTAAGCCCCATAGAAGTAAGTCCCACTGTGCTCTGAGTAAACAAACATACATAGGATTTCACTGTTGGGCTTCTACAACTGGAGCCATTCTACCACTTACAGATGAATACATAAGACGTATATAAGAATAGCAGCTCTGCATTGATATCTGTGATTGCAGAACCAAGAGCAGATCAAATGTCAGTACCTAATTAACAAACCTATTTGCACAATTAATCCATTCTTACTCAGTTCAGCTAATTTAATCTGAAATGCATCCAAAGTGTTTTTCTCAGTCCAGTTTTGGGGTGCAGGGGAAAGAGGGTGAAGGAGGAATTTATTAAGAATGGGACGGACGGACGGACACAATGCCAGCACACTGGTAATTAGGAGGGGTCTGGTCCAACATCAACCACAACATTTATCTGGTATTGCAGGACGATTTAACTGGTATTTGCAAACGTACAAATGTTTAGTATCAGCAGCATTTCAGTCAGTGACATTCTATGCAGGGATCAGTTTTATATACAAAATTGACTAGCACTTGAGAGTTTCAAGGCATGAGAAGTGGTCAGGAAGAAAATGCTGATGAAAACAACAAGAAAAAAAAAGATTCCATTGAGCTCAGATACCTTGACTTTATTAAAAAGTAGCACATACAACATTATACCAGCCTACACACAGCACAAAGCACCAACCAAGTTGTGCTACTGAGGCATCAAGGCATTTTTAGTGTATCAGACAAAGGATTCCAAGGAAACAGGAGTGTTCAGAGTTGGCTTTCTCAAGGAACGTACTGCGGAGGCAGCAACAGAGGAGCGACAAGGGCCATTCACCTGCCTCCATCGTATCAGCAGTAAAATACGTACATTGTTAAAATGGAAAAAAAAATCCTGCAGTTCAACACTGCAGATTACAAACATGTTAAGTGAAGAATCTCTCACACTGGAGGCAACAACCCTCAACTGGCTGACAGTGGGGGGGGGGGGTGTTTGAGGAAAAGTGTTAGATCTGGAGATAATAGCACGCAAGTCCCACCCCAATAAATCAGTCCATATATGCATATATTAAAAAACAAAAACTAAAAAGGCCTCCAATCTTCTAGATTAAAATAAAAAAACAAACAAACCATAATACGGTTATTGAAACATACAAATACACAGTAGTAACTCAAACCAAATTTCAAAGGCCCTTTGAAACCTATTCCCTTCACTTTCCTGGAGAGAAGTTATACAATGCTTGAAAATTTCCAACTCCCCTTTAAAAAAGGGAATTGTCACAAAGATTACATTTACAGCCAATGTGAAAGCCACTATAAAGCTTACAATAAAGGACAGTTTGTGCCTTATTTCTGACAATTGGTTTTAAATGCACAGAGCTGTCTACTAGCATAAGCAATGTACTATGTGAACTAAGAGCTCACAGATTTCAGCTACAGCATTTTCTATTACCTCCAGAATTGGCTTCAGCAGATATCCATAGTCCACCGAGTCACATGGCGGACATATGAAGACCATTTCTGTGAGCGAAGAGAGTAGCTGACAGCATTTAGATAAGGAAAGTTTCGCCTAAAGCATATCCAAGAGTCATTCATGTAGTAATTTAGATACACTTCTTAACCCCCTACATCTGAAGCCCAGCCACAAGACAGTGGACTCAGGACCACTAAAGGTGACGAAGTGAGAGTCAGACACATCTGATCCATAGGGCACTGTTTGGCTATTGTGTAGTGAGGTTTGCACAGGAAAACTTTAATAATAATTAGTGGAGAGTAGGAGCCATTTCGACTTTTTGCCTTAGGCACTAATCTATTTTAGACCAGCCCTTGTCAGAAGTCAGTCAATACTCAGGAACTGTATTAGACAAACAATGAACCTATTCAAGAAAGTTATTTAAAGGCTGTTTCAGTGTTCTACTGTACAGTGAAGGTAGTTTTGCATACATGCTCTGGGTTTGGCATTATTACTTCCTTTGCATTACAATCCCATAGGTAGGCTTCCACATGTATCCAATAAAAGCAGAACAACTGATCCTGCCCCTTTCACAGAAGCGGCATTCAATCTTCTTGATAAGAAATCAATGACTTGGACACAAAACAGTAGCTTAAGCTCACACATTTCCTCCTGGTGACTACATGCATTCTCAGTCCAAACTCAATCCAACTGGGAGTTTTCTTCTGTTTTGCATGGAAATGGAATTAGGCTCCTATTTGGCAGACTCAGAGCTTAGAAGTGTATTGTGGTAATTACAAATAGCTGAATTGACTACAGCTATAAAGAGAAAGCTGACATACCATCTTATTTATATCTCCAAATGCAATACAGCCATTTACTTTTCAGAGAGGTTGCTTAGATGATAGCACTTAAGGAAGATGTTTTGCTAATGCAGCATAGAAGCAAGGCTATAAATGGATAGAAATAACAAACACCAGGCAAAAGTGCAAGGCAGAATCTGAGAAATTTCATTATCCAGGCTTCTTTCAGTATACTTTGGGACTGTGAATGAACCTTCCTCTTGTAAAATCTTGGGCCACAATACTAGCATAGTATAACCAAAACAAATTTCAGGGCTATAGGATAGAGATCATTTTTATTAGAATGATGCTAGATCTCATGTTGCTATATAGTCACTGTGAATATTTATATTTCTAACAATTCAAATGAATTCCTCCTGGCAGAGGTGTTGTCAGGGAGGGGGCCTTGGGGCTGTGGGCCCCCGGGCGTCAGGATCGGGCCCCAGGCGGCAGGGTGTGTGTGTGTCACGGCAGCCACCAGAGGCACAAATCGTCTCGTTTGTTGAGGCGAGCGAGGAGCATCGGCGGCGCGTTGGGCCCTCACGCCCGCCCTGCGCCTCGGAACGGTGCATAACGGCTGCAGCCATTACGTCACTTCCGGCGTGGGGGGGGGGGCAGTTGTAGAATTGCCACTGCCTCCTGGATATATTCCTCCCATACATTCAGATTCAGGTCTCCCATTCTAAGGATTTTTTATGTACCTGTGAGATACGTGAGGCAAAGACCAAGGTCCACTCAGACTTTGAGATGAGCACAGTCATCAAGGTTATTTCACCTGACCAATTTTGCCTGGTGAATATTTCTTATGAATATGCTCCTATGTGGAGACAAGGAGTACCAGTATTTATCATTTACCACATTACTGTTACAACTTCAAAACAATCAGGGAACCCAATGCAATTATTATTATTTGCTGCCATGTTGAGCCTCCTCCATTAAACTGAAAGCTTTTCCAACTTTCAGAACCATATCTTGGAGTTATATTTTTTTCACATAAATCCCATTCCCATCCCCCCAAGAGGACAGAATTTGTCAAAAGGATTTGACAACTGCCACTGCATTTCCGAAGTCAAGACTCCAGCATAAGCAATCCATCCAGATGTTTCTTCATCAGCTTTGAATAGCAAGATACCACACAATGAGGCAGGGTAATATATGCTATCCCATTTTGTCAGGTCGAAAGAACCCTGTGGGGGACACAGAACACTTGTAGTGGCCTGACTTTGTTAGAAAAGCCTTAGTGGTTATGGCGGATAGTCTGATACATTAGAAAACTCTAGAAAAAAACAACAACTCCTGCTGGAACACAAGAAGCACAACTCAGGTTGCGCAGTCCCACTTCAAGTAGTTTCAAGAGTAGATTTTTGTTGGCCGCTCACAGTGCATTTGTATCTCTTCAGCAAGGTCAAGGCACAGCAGAATCCGTCTTTTCTCAGCTGCCATTTCCTCCTTGGAGACCTGGCCCATCAGTTTTCGGGCAAAGAGGATCAGGTCTTGCATGAAGAGGCCAACTGCTGCTCGAGGGGCCTCAGGAAGGCTCTCCAAGCAGCCACTTTTGAAGCAGAAGTTGATTTTTTTATCCCGTTTCATCCCTGGTGCCCTTTCCTCAATCCAGGTCAGAGGCCTAGTTTAAAGTAAGAGAAAAAGGATTAAAAGAGAGAGAAGAAACAACAACATCTAATAGACTTAACACTGCTTAAAATCAAGGCATCTTTATAAGTGATTGTGTCATAGTATCATAGAGATGTAAGAAACTTGAAGAAGGTGGCTAATAGTACATGAACATGCTGTAAGAAAAAATATTTGAGCAAGAGAACTTAAGAAAGTAGGGGGGAATTTTGGCATAATTAACAAAATTATTTACAGGATGTTTGGACAGACAGCGACTCAGTAACAGTCATTGGTTCTATCTTTTAAATTAATAGTTGTTACACAAGTCATACTAAAGTTCCCAGAGATGTCCTGGTGAAATTCCTGAATTGGAACTCAAAATGTGAAATGGTGGAGGCATTTAGGCTCCAGTCAAAATTCATGATGGACAATGAGAAGGTTTCTATCTTTTCAAATATTTCCCCTATTATTAAAAAGAGAGAAATTCTTATAATAGAATCGTAACCGTGTCTACTCAGAAATAAGCCCCTTTAGATTTAATAGGACTTACTCCCAAGGAAATGTGTATAGGATTGCAGCTTTAGCCAAGCTGCTAAATAAGAAGGGGATTGACCACAGGTGAGGCAGCCAAAATGGAAGTGCTGATAGCTACCAGCGGAGACATGAGCAAGAAAGAGAAACTGAATGTAGTGAATGCTGAAGAACGGCCATAATCAAAGATACCTTTGCTGTTTAGCATGCTTTGTGGATGAGAGCATGCATAATGTTATTAACAACCCTTTCCAGTTTCAAACAAAAGAGAACCTAGGAGTAAATTCACATAACCTGGCGTAACAATCAGGCTGCCCCTCTCTCTCCCTACTTCCCTGCCCAAGGAGCACAGGAAGAGCAGCTTCCCTCAAGCTCAAAATACTTCATAGCAATTCGATCCTCCTGAAATCATGTAGGAATAGAACAGAAATTCTTCCTCTTCTATCACATCAAAAACATCTATGCTGATGGAGCCTGACAAAATCCAGGGCTGTGTTGCAGCAAGGCAGTGAAAACAAACTCAGGCGGGAATACAAGCAGGCCAGACATACAGCTGGTGAAACGCCACTGACGTCAATGGAATTACGCCAGTGGGAAACCTGGCCCAGTAACAGAATAGACCTGGAACACTATGTATGCAACTTTTCAGCCAGGGCTAAGAAGCATAATAGGTCATCTCCCATATCAGCCAAATACTAAAAAGGGGCCACAACGTTGAAAACTATTTGCATAGGTATCCATAGGCTGTGAAAAGACAACTGTGGGATTTTTCCAATCCTATCCCCAAGACACACCAGCATATTTCCACATATGCAATGACAGCCCTACTGACGCAGAAGTCCGCCCACGAATGGATGCAGCATGGATGCCGGTGCAACGGAGAAACAACACGCCAACATCACTTGGACGTCACTTGGATGCCAGCGCAACTCAGCTGGTGGAGAGGCCAAAAAAGGGAGGAGATTGGGACGTGACATGGGAGGGACATAGAGGAGTCAATGTATACCATATCCTAACCTCCCTTCAGACAACAGACATGGCCTTGATGCCAGAAAAACAGTATACCAATAACAGTTGGCATAGATCAGAGTAGCACCATAATGAGGAAGGAGAAAACAGCAGAAAAATCACACTTCCTGCTACCAGTGTTTCCTCTAAGCCAGGGGTCAGCAACCTGTGGCCCATGGGCTGGATGCAGCCCGCCAGCCAGAGTTATCTGGCCCGCGCGGAGCTTGGATTGAGAGGCAAAGCCTCCCAGCCCAGTTTGCCACGTGTCAGATGGTAAATGGCAGTGCCGCCCGTCCCTGCTTGCAGGGTGCTTGATCCACCAGCCTGGGTGGGCAGCATCGCCATTCGGCGCCTGGCGCGTAGCAAATTGAGCAGGAGGTTTGGCCTCCCAAGTCAAACTCTGCACAGCTGCTTCTGGGTGCTCGACAACCTGAATGTTTGGCAATGACATCCCTCTCAGTGCTCCGGAGCCAAACCTGCACACAGGGGCATAGGCTGATATGGGGCCCTGGGGCAGTGGGCCCCAGGGCGTAAGGGCGGAGAGGCTCCTGGGGGGGCGTAGAGGGCCTCTGGAGGGGCGGGAGACATCCTAGGTTTCGGTTTTTTCTTTCGTTTTTTCCCGTTTTTCCCCGGGTTTTTTAAAGGTTTTTTTTAAGAAGTAACGGGGCTTTGTAGTTTCCCCCCCCCCTTGCATTGCAGCCTTGCCTAGCAGCCCAGGAGTCCTTATTCACCCCCCCCCCCAGAGGGCATTAAGGGGCAATACACTTTCAAGTTTATTCTGCAGAGCAAAATTCACAAAATTGATGTTTGGAACACTTTCAAGTTTATTCTGCAGAGCAAAATTCACATCATTATGAATGCCTCATCATGTGTGCTGCTGGAAATGGAGACAGGAGGTACAACGTGGACAAGGAGGCTTCCAAACTGAAATCAAAAAATCCCAAAAATTTGCTGCGCGGCTGCGCTGTGGGGCGTAAAGGATTACGGCCGCGCGTTTTTATGGGGGGGGCGTCAAGGGTTTGGGCCCCGGATCAAAAATGGTCTGGCTCCTCCTCTGCCTGCACAGCCACGGTAGGGCTCTGCGCACTTGGGGAGGAGAGATTAGAGGAAACACTACCTGCCATCCTCTCTACCAATTTTCCTATGATGGAGCATAAGATACGGACTACATTAGGCAGCCAGTCACGGCACATCAACCCCAGTACTAAAGCAGCGCTTCTCTGGCTGTCACTATTGGGGCCGGTTGGATGCAGTGATAAGCATCACACGGATGATGTGCTGTGGCTAACAGGCTGTGTCAGTGTTTCCATTGACGCTGGGAGTGTTACTGGGAAGGGCTGCCTCAGTGTTGCTTTGCCAGGACAGGCTTGGCATTTGCTCCTTTCACTGGCATCGGTGCACTGTCCATGTGGCGTTGCATGTGGAGTCGTGCCAGTATCTGTGCGATATCCAAATAGGATTAGGACACTAGAGATGCTATAGGGACAGCAGAAGTCACAACGGGCAGAATTCCCTTACCAGGATTCAAATTGTAAACCTAGAGACTTTTGGCTTCCTGGCCAACGCTCTCTTGTTCTCCAAACCTTAGCCTGCCCACTTCCTTCTTGCCAACAGTGCACAGCCCCTTTTGTCCAAGTCCTATGTATAATTTTACCTGGGACCTCTTCCCAGTCCTGCTGTCCATGTATGAGGATTTAATCTCAGACAAAATGACAACTTTCCCTTCCCTCACAAACTCTGGCCTGCAAACTATTTCATTCCCTCAGCAACAGAACATTCTACAGTGCCACACTGATTCAGCCAATCAGTATCCAAGGCTTCTCTGTCAATATGATATAGGTCTGTCATCTAGTAACAAGATGAAATGCTGATGGGTCTTTGTGAACAACTGCTGAATTACTCAGGAAAGCTGAACACTTGGCCATGGCAGTTTTTCAACCAGCCACTGTAGTTGTGCGTTTAACAGCACCATGACTGACAGAAATAAGCAGCTGATGCTTTTGCCATGACCCCACAAATGGGCTTCGTGACCCCACTGGGATCTCGACCCCAAGGTTGAAGAACAGTGGTCTAGAGTTCTCTACATGTCAGCCCACATTCATCTGGAATTCGGGAAGGATTTTCAGATCAGATGGCCCAACCTTCAGACAGGTATGAGACACTCGCTCTTTTTTTTTTTTAAAGAAGTTGTACAGTGTACATTCAATTCTATCTGTGCTATTTGAAACAACTGTAATCTCTTTGGAAGCTATGTTGCTGTTCCTGTCCTCAGGGTCAGTTTAAGTGACCTTTTGGGGGGGGCGAAGAGACCTACCGTAGGTGTCAACTCCATGGGAGTTTTACAGCGATGTCAGTGGAGCTAGGATAGAGTGTTAAATCAGCATCTTTGGCCAGTTACACATTGCTTCCATTCCTAACAGACTAGCTCTACAACCCAATGACAGCATGCAAGTCAAGGACAAAAACTACTGAGATGCTACGAGGTGCGTGAAACTTGGGGAAAGTCTAATAAAGGCTCAAGCAAACTACAGACAAATGGATACAGAACACCCAATTTTGAAAGTTTAACAATACTTTCTGTTAATTAATGGTACCAACCTCTTATCTGCAGTCTGAAAATGTACGGTCATTCTAGAATAATTCTTTTCTTTCTGCTCTTCCCTCATGGCAGAAGTGACTGTGAGGTCTCCAAAAAGATCAACTAGCCAAGTCAGGCGGGCAATCCCACTAAAAGCTGGAAACCCTGAACGTTCTTCATCCAATGGGCCACCTTTAGAAATGAAAAAGAGAAGACTTGGAATATGGGGCTGGAAACAAGAAGGATTCCAAAATGTCATGGGTTAGAACATGCCTGCATTCTAAAATGGACATAGAAGAATTCAGAAGGCCTACAAAGTGAGGTGGTAGCATAGACTGCACCTTTCTGATTGAAGAGTGGGGGAAGCATGTGCAGAAATGCTCTCCTGTTGAATGCTCTCTTACAATAAAACTAGTTTCAAAAAGAAAACCAGCACAGCATTTGCTCCCCAACATGCTAGTTAGTCAGGGAGGGGTTGGATTGGGTTTTTTTTTTACACATTAGAAACCATTCAAATGTCTTACCATTTCATCTGTTCTTTGAAATAGCACGATCCATTCAATCATCATATTCTGCTCCATATCTAGACCCAGAGGTAGAACTAGATATGCTTATGCACATAGAAATAGTGTATGCACTCTGTTCCAAGGTGCTATTGAAATAAAATGCACTGCTCTCTAAGAAGTCTATGCTACTGTTATCAGCGTTTTAAAAGCTTCATTGCATTTGACTGCCTAATAGCTCTTGATGGCAGCGGTCACCATTTATGAATACGAAATGAAAGTTCAGAGGTAGAGTTGGTGCAGATATATCACTTAAACATGGTTAATGTTAACCATAGTTTGTTGCGTTAAACCTGGTTAGGGTCCCAAATAGTGATGTCAAAGTTTAGTTTGCAGAGCTAAGCTCTGCCCCTGGAGGGTGTGTACAGAAACATAACAGTAAGATCTGCTTGTCACCTTGCAAGTAGAGAAGCGAGGAAATTGCCTTACCTATGGTTTCTTTGGTGCCTGTAACTCTTAACATGGTTAGCAAAAAGATGATACGGGAGGCCAAGCAAGACTTTGAGGAACGTATGGCAGGCAACATAAAAGGGAATAATAAAAGCTTCTTCAAATATGTTAGAAGCAGGAAACCTGCCAGGGAAACGGTGGGTCCGCTGGATGGTGAGGGAGAGAAAGGGGTGATAAAAGGGGACTTGGAGACTGCAGAGAAATTAAATGAGTTCTTTGCATCTGTCTTCACGGCAGAAGACCTCGGGCAAATACCGCTGCCGGAACGGTCTCCCCTGACTAAAGAATTAAGTCAAATAGAGGTTAAAAGAGAAGATGTCTCAGACTTAATTGACAAAATAAAGATCAATAAATCACCAGGCCCGGATGGCATCCACCCAAGAGTTCTGAAGGAACTGAAGAATGAAGTTGCTGACCTCTTGACCCAAATATGCAACTTGTCCCTTAAAACGGCCACTGTGCCAGAGGATTGGAGGATAGCTAATGTCACGCCAATCTTTAAAAAAGGAAGGAGGGGGGACCCGGGAAACTACAGGCCGGTCAGCCTAACCTCTGTTCCAGGGAAGATGGTGGAAAGTCTCATTAAGGATAAAATCTTAAAATACATAGAAGAACAAGCTCTGCTGAGGGAGAGTCAGCATGGCTTCTGCAAGGGGAAGTCTTGCCTCACAAACCTGTTAGAATTTTTTGAAAAGGTCAACAGGCATGTGGATGCGAGCGAACCCGTGGATATTATATATCTGGATTTTCAGAAGGCGTTTGACACGGTCCCTCATGAAAGGCTCCTGCGAAAACTCCACAGTCAGGGAATAAGAGGGCAGGTCCTCTTGTGGATTAGGAACTGGTTGAAGACCAGGAAACAGCGAGTGGGAGTCAATGGGCAATTTTCACAATGGCGAGAGGTGAAAAGCGGTGTGCCCCAAGGATCGGTCTTGGGACCGGTGCTTTTCAACTTATTCATAAATGACCTGGAGTTGGGGATAGGCAGTGAGGTGGCCAAGTTTGCGGATGACACTAAACTTTTCCGGGTGGTAAAGACCAGCAGGGATTGTGAAGAGCTCCAGAAGGATCTCTCCAAACTGGGAGAATGGGCAGCAAAATGGCAGATGCGCTTCAATGTAAGTAAGTGCAAAGTGATGCACATTGGGGCAAGAAACCAAAATTTCACATATACGCTGATGGGTTCTGAGTTGTCTGTGACGGATCAAGAGAGAGATCTTGGGGTCCTGGTGGACAGGTCGATGAAAGTGTCGACCCAGTGTGCGGCGGCTGTGAAGAAGGCCAATTCCATGCTCGGGATCATTAAAAAGGGGATTGAGAATAAAACGGCCAATATCATTATGCCTTTGTACAAATCGATGGTAAGGCCACATCTGGAGTATTGTGTCCAGTTCTGGTCACCATACCTCAAAAAGGATATAATTGAATTGGAAAAGGTGCAGAAAAGAGCGACCAGAATGATTCGTGGGCTGGAGCACCTCCCTTACGAGGAAAGGCTACAGCGTCTGGGGCTTTTCAGCCTAGAAAAAAGGCGCCTGAGGGGGGACATGATTGAGACTTATAAAATTATGCATGGGATGGAGAGAGTGGATAGAGGGAAATTCTTTTCCCTCTCGCACAACACCAGAACCAGGGGACACACACTAAAATTGAGTGGAGGGAGAGTTAGAACAGACAAAAGAAAATATTTCTTTACCCAGCGTGTGATTCATCTGTGGAACTCCTTGCCACAGGATGTGGTGATGGCACCTGGCCTAGATGCCTTTAAAAGGGGTTTGGACAAATTCATGGAGGAAAAGACCATCACAGGTTACAAGCCATAAGCAACCTCCTGGTTTTTAGAAGTGGGTTTTCTCTGTGCCAGGTGCAAGGGAGTGGCGACTGGACACAGGTATCTTGTTGTCTCGTGTGCTCCCTGAGGCATCTGGTGGGGCCACTGTGTGACACAGGAAGCTGGACTAGATGGGCTTTTGGCCTGATCCAGCAGGGCTCTTCTTATGTTCTTATGTTCTTATGTTCATGGCTTACAAACAAACCATGGTTTCACATCCTGGTTTGGGGGTCAATACTTAACCATGGTCTAGATATCCAGATGCAACACTTAACCATGTTAAGAAAAAGGAACCATAGTTTATCCAGATATTTATATTCTGCCTTTCTACCTCTGAAAAGGTCCCCAAGGTGGCTTACAACATTTCAAAAAGAACACTACAGTAATAAAATCCTCAGGCCAGTGCTGGTCTCCATAGGAGCTAGTGTTATAAGCTCCCTCTGGCCTGGGCATGTCATCTTCTTTCCTGTCCTCAGGGCACACCATGGTTAACCATAGTTAAGCATAATGTCTGCACAGGGTCATATTCACTTGCCTAAGGCTGCACAACCAGCTAATGGCAGTTCTAGCACTCAAATCTAAGTTCTCCTTGATAATAGTTTAGTTTCCTATCCATTGGATAGCTCTCATTTAGAAAAGCAGATTGGTTTATGCCATTCTGATAGGCCAATTGAGATGCTAATATGCTTGTTGGCACAGAAAGGGTATAGAGTGGTATGTTCTTCAAAGAACCTAGAGATTTGACAGTAGACCATTTCTTACAGACCATTTCTTGATAGAAAAAAGCAACTGAAAGAACTTGAGGAAGGTCTCTGGGTGACAGACCACCTGCATGAACTGGGTATGAATCTAGGACTGAAACATATTTATCCACTCTGGGCAGGAACAAATAGATGAATGAAAGAAAACAAAAGTATTGGCCATGAATCAGATCAGATGTACACAGTACTGACCTGTGAAGTGCAATGTTCCCTTCACAAGCTCCTTCCCTGCCACCTCTTTCTTCAGCTGTTTATATTCCTCTGTCAGGAGTTCAATGTGTTCCTCATGGAGAATTTTACCTGCCGTTGAGAAAAATGTAGAGTTTAATGAGATTACAGATTGTGCCAAAAGAGAGCAGAACAGCAGCAGCAAAAAAAAGATATTTAGGAATGGCAACCAGTTCAAAGGCACAGTTGCTATTGCCTGGTCTTGATGGGTGCTCTTGTGCATGGCCATGAAAGTGGTTATACGCCCTGAATGTCTCCTTGTCACATAGCTATTGAAGCCACGAAACCCCTATTCAGGTAAAGGAGCTTCCAATCTAATGCTGAGGCAGTAGCTGTGTATATATACCATTTCTTCTTGGCTGAACTTTATCAAGGCAAGGAGCAAAACTCTCCAAAATAAGCCTGTACAGCTTGTGACCCACCATGTCCATTTACTGTGTCCCATTAAATGCTTGACAACCTCCCTGTTTTTCCAGATAGGCAGCAAAACAAGAGACTTCTCAAGTCTTTAGTGGATCACCATAAATGCTTGGCGGATGGCCTTCAGTCAGCAAGGTAGATCACAAATCATACAGGGCAAGTTCCAAAACACGATGTGCTTCTACAATGTCCCCATTTGTACTGCCACAAATGCTTCTTCACCTTTTTGAAAAATGGGATGCTTTTTTTGCACCAAAGTTAGTTGGGGTGAAAAACTGCTACGGTGACACAAAAAATTGCTACGGTAACATCCAACGTATGTTAACCAAGAAAAACATGAAAATGATGAAGGCTGCAACTCATGCAATCTCCAAGGCACATGAAGATCTTCTTTCTAATTTTATTTCTAGGAAAAGTGATAAACCAGGGTAATAATGATGGTAGAGTATGCCGAGGCTCTTTCTATGTAAAGAAAAGTGGGAGGGACAGACAGAGGTGATTTGGTTCCTAATATTCTTCACACATTGTAAATAACCCTCTTCCTTGTAGCCACAAACTCACAGCATCAGCCACTGTGAAAACTGAAATCATTGCAATTATTAATGCAAATCATGACGGACATATTACTCAGTCTGTTCATCACGTGCTAGGTATTGTCTCTAGATCCAAGAGTGTGATCTTTCTAAAGTACAGGCTGTTGTCTAGCTATATATCTTGTATTATACCCAAACCTATTTGAGAGCTCCAGGTTCCAGCATTGTGGAATTTGACAGAGGGACAGCTTATGTGAGTATGCTCTTATGCCTTTAATTGTTTCACAGAAAAGAGAACAAGTGTAGCTTCTCTCATTATAACACTGCAGTAGTAGAAGCAATACAGTACTTAACTTTTTTTTTCTATCCCACTTTCAACATGGGATATACAGTAGTTCCCTTGGAATTGTCCTGTTGTAGAGCATATACTTTAAACCAAAAAAAGCGCAGCAAAATGAGAGTGGTGAACTCCATTAAGAATAGAGTAACCAAGTCAACTGCATTGCCACCAAGGTTTTATGGACTACCTAAAATACATAAGGAAGGAACACCACTACGCCCAATTGTAAGCAATATTGGAGCTCCCACCCATGCCCTGTCCCAACATTTGTCCAAAATTTTGTTTCCCTATATTGGGAACACCCCCCACCATGTGAAAAATACCTATCATTTTATCGACCTACTAAGAACAGCAAAACTGACTCCAAAATCCATCCTGGTCAGCTTTGACGTTGTATCTCTGTTCACCAGAGTGCCCCTTGTGGAAGTAATGAATCTGATCAGTGATCTGACCCTGCCCCGGGATCTGATACCTCTGTTCCACCATTGTCTTACTTCAACCTATTTTGTCTGGAATGGTATCTTCAGAGAACAAAAGGAAGGTGTGGCAATGGGGAATCCATTAAGCCCGGTGGTAGCAAATCTTTTCATGGAGTTCTTTGAATCCAAGGCACTTCAGTCAGCAACGTGCAAACCATCTACATGCTTAAGATTTGTAGATGATGTTTTCTGTATCTGGGACCACGGGGAAAGAAAACTAGAGACCTTTTTAAAGCATCTCAATAGTCTTTGCCCGGAAATCCAGTTTACTATGGAATTGGAAAAGGAGGAATCACTACCCTTTTTAGATGTGCTGGTGACAAGGAAACGGGATCTTACGTTTGGGCATGCCGTTTATAGGAAACCAACCCACACGGGAAGATATCTACACCAGACGTCTAACCACCACCTGGCACAAAAAAACTCCTTAATAAACTCATTGATCTACAGGGCTTTACATGTGAGTGATCAGGATTCTCTATTGAAGGAAAAATCCATCATTATGAACTCACTAAAGGCGAATGGCTACAAGGCACAACAGGTGGAAACGGTGTGGGAACAACAACTAAAAAAGAAGAACTATGTTCATGCTCCTGAGGACATCAGCAAGAAGGAAAATGAGGGTACACTTACTGAAAAGAAAAAAGATCTTAAGTGGCTGTCTCTTCCCTTTGTTAAAGGTGTTACGGACAAAATAGCACATGTGTTCAGGAGACATGAAGTAAAAACAATATTTATACCAACACAGAAGATACAGCAAATGCTGGGTAATCCAAAAGATAAAAGACCTGCACTTTCTAATCCAGGAGTATATCAGATACCATGTGGGGACTGTGGGCGGGTGTATGTGGGCAACACAAAAAGACCTATAAGGGTGAGATTAAAAGGAACATATAAGGGCTACTAAGACTTCCCAGGAAGAAAAATCTGCCATTGCTGCGCATGCAGCAGAGTCTGGACATGAGATTGCATTTCAAGCTACCCGCTCTCTCTTTAATGAAGCCAATAATAGACAGAGACTTAATTTAGAGGCCATTGCAATAACACAAAGAAGATCATTGGACCTCCTTAACTGGCAGCAGGAACTGTCATTCATGGACAAGGTGTGGTTTCCGCTTCTTCAAAGGTCGTTTGGACAACACACAAGGGGGGAAAAGCTGCAGCTGGCCAGTGTGCAACAACCTGCCTCTGCCTCTAATTGATCAGCCCGTTCTGCACCTCACTCACACTGTTACATGGTACTCCATAACTGTATCCCTTTAAGAGGTCATGCAGGGTTTGCGTAACTAGGCAACAAGCTTCCGTTTTGAATTAGCAGTTAGTGCTTCTCAACTACAAAAAGTAACAATGCTCCTCAACAGACAGTAACATCTACCGGCTTGAAGCCGCGTTGGTTCGTGTGTTTGCTTTGATAAAGTTACAAGTGTGTAACGAAACGTCAGCAAGTGTCAGTAATATTGCCTGCCAGCATCAGATAGTCCAGGAGAACGCAGTTCAGCTGCTTGTCTCTTTAAAGCGATCACGGACATCAAAGGATTTTCCACTGGCAAGCCTCAGGAAATTTTCTATCTGTATTTCCTCACAATAAATACATGGCTGGAAAACCCATTAAGCGTACCTCTTTACTAGTTACAAATAGCCATGAAAATCTTCATACTTTTCTGAAATGAGATAATTTATTAAAGAATTTTTCTGGGCTGGGTGATGATTGGACGTCTGCTGAAGATAACGACCCATGTGGGTAGGTTTTCTAAAAACAGTATGTCCACAGGAAAAATCATCCTTCTTGGTCACCAGAACATCCAAGAATGGTAGGGCATTGTTGTTCTCACGTTCCATGGTGAACTGTATTTCAGGGCACCAGCTGTTAAGATGCTTCAAAAATGTGCATCATAAAGAAGTTTCCACCCTTGCTGAACATTCGCTGGCAACCAACCATGATATTTTGTTTGGGAGCACCAGATGCTTAGTGAACGATTCAAATAACAGAACGCGTCAGAATCTGGAAGCGATCGAAATCACTAAAAAGAAGATCTCAGAATTTATTGAACCGTCAGCAAGAGTTATCATTTGTGGACAAAATATGGTTCCACATCCTACATAGATTGGCAGCTAAAAATACTGTGTAACCTTATTTCCTTGCAGGATTATGACGACCTGGTCATGTCTTAATTAGATCTCAACCGTCTTTTTGACTCCCGGTTGAACTGTGTTTTTTTTTCCAAACGGAACCCTTCCTTTTAAACTCAGGTTTCCGTTGCAGCTGTTATTGTCATCTTGGCAGCCCTGCTGTTTTTTACCTTGAGAATGACCTCGGCTTAGAGGTTGAAACGTCGGTCTGTATATAAATACCGGACTTCCTGGACTTTCATTTTTAATTTTTTCATTGCCTGCTTTTGTTAGTGGCTTCTTTGAAAAAAATTTTTTACGTGATTTTTGGAGTTCTTTGTATTTTGTACTTCTTATACATGGCTAATTTACCCATACAACCTTCTTCCTGTAACATAGCTACAGTTTTGATTTTACATACAGTATTACCTTTCTGCTCTGCCAACTCCCAGAGTTCATGTGCTGCCTTTGCAGAGAGTGCCAGAGGGTACTCAACAAGAACATGTTTCCCAGCCTTCAAGAATGTCCTGATGGAAAACAAATGGATGCATATTACACTTCTGTGTCTTGCTCATCTTTTGACAAGCTCAAAGTGACTTATATGAGAGGATTCTCTAATTATCCTCAATGGCCTTACAAAGCTATGATTCTCAGGGTTCTTTTTGTGTAGCCATGTCAAACTTTATAAATTTAAAAACCATTTCCAAATTAGGGAGGAGCCATAGCTCAGTGGTAGAACACATAGTTTGCACACAGAAGGTCCCAGGTTCAATCCTTGCCAGGTATCTTCAGGTACAACTGCAAAATAACTCTGTCTGAAGCACAGGAGAGTCACTGCCAGCCAGGGAAGATGGTACCAAGCGAGATAAACCAATGGCCACATTTGGTCGAAGGCAGCTTCCAACATAATCGATTAAACTGGTTTCCAAGTTGGAGTTTCCTTTACAGATAGTAGGGAGAATTTCTAGGCACTACAACTCAATTCTCATTTCATATTTTGCACTCCTCTCCATGCAAAAAAAGATGGGCTTCTTATCTATCGAGAATGGTACATGCATATTTATATTGCTGCTTTCCTAGGTGAAATACATGGAAGTGGTGATCGTGAAAAAAGTAGACTCCCCTCTCCATGTTTTTGGAAACTGAGAACAGGGACAATCTAATGCTCCTGAGCCATTGTCAACTGAGAGGAAGGTATATTTTGCACTTGAATTATTCTGACCCAAATATAATTAAGTGACAATTCTGCCTTAAGCATTCCTATCAACAAGATATTCTCTTAAATGATGGAGCATGGACATTTCAATACCATTCTGATGCCGGGGGGGGGGGGAGTAATACCTGACACTCTCCTCATGATTTCGGTTATCTGTACTTATGATGGCAGCATGGATCTCCTTGTTGTCCTGAGCTTCTTGTAGGCTAATTTGCTTGGCTTGATGAACATCTCCTAAAGGTCGTCTAGTTTTAATAGAAATAAAAATGAATCAAAGCACACCCACCATGAACTTCAATAAGTAAGGAGAGCAGTTGGATCATACAACAGTAGCCAGAAGAGATGGAGATCTAGTGTGGAGATCTAGTGATCAGAACTGAGAGATCCTAGTTGAAGTTCTGGCTCAGTCATGAATTCCCTAGATGGTCTTGTACAAGTTAGTGAGCTACCATGCACATATGTAATACAGAGAATGTAATACAGAAAATGAGCATGTCTCACCATACGAGGATCTTAGGGGAGTCATAATAGGGGCACATAAAATGATGCATGGTATGGAGAAAGTGGTCAGAAATAAGTTTTTCTCCTACTCTCATAACACTAGAAGCCAGCATCAGACTGATTCATAGGAAACTGAAGACAGGCAAAAAAGCAGTACTTCTTCACACAGCACATAACTTATAGAATCCATTGCCAGAATATTTGGTTACCACCAGCCTAGATGGGTTTAAAAGGGAATGAGACAAATTCATTGAGGAAAGTCTCTCAATCACTACTAGTCATGGTAGCTACGTGTCACCTCCAAGTTCAGAGGCATTATGCCTCTGAAGGCCAGTTGCTAGAAAGCAGCAGCAGCAGCAGGAGGGAGCTATTCGCCTACCTGTCCCATTCATGGGCTTCCCAGAGGCATCCGGTTGGCCACTGAGGGAAACAGGATGCTGGACTACATGGGCATGTGGTCTGATATAACAGGTCCTTTCTTATTCACCTTTTTTACCACCTGAAACCTTCCCAAACTGCTAGCCCTGAATCTCAACAGTTATTGCTATATATAGTATGTGGGGTAGGGGTTCTGGAGAGCAGGAAAGGAAAAATGTGTTATTTTGCTTCCCTGAAACCAACCTGTATGGTATGAGGAGATGGGGTGTTGTTGTTTTTGTTTAACTTCATCACATGCACCCCGACTAGGGGTGGCACCAATCAGGCGAGGCACTAGTGGAGTCCGATGCCCACCTGGGCTTATTCCTGATTCCCCAGTTATCAGTGACTGTCTGTGGCAGTGCCTAAAGTGTCATCAGGGGATTGGAATGGGGCACCGTGAGGTGCCCGGTGCAAGGCTCTGCCCCAGGGTCCTTTATAACCTGGTGCTGGCACTGCCCACAACTTTGATTTCCACCCCACTTTGAGGATAGTATAAGCTGTTAGGAGCCAAGCCAGTCAATCCCACTCTTTTTTTTTTTTCCAACCAGGGTGCATGTTTTCCTCCCCTACAAAATTATCCGCCCACCCCTGCAAACCTTGTTAAGAACAAACAGCCTCCTACTTCAAGCTGGAACCTTGAGCAGAAGCATTCCACTACTACAGCATTTCATTTTGAGTCCCCTACAACTACAGTATTTACAAGATTTCCCACAGTACTGCTGATAGGGCTGCAACGTTCACCTCACCAAAGTCTTCTTTCATTTAACAACCACCAGGCTGCGGTTCCAAAATGGAATCTGGATGTTTAAACCAGCCAATCAGGGAAGAGTCACAGTGCTCTATGGCTATGGGAGCCAGGTTCACTACAATATATACTCTTATTTTGCTAAAGATGCTTGTTAATATGTGTCTCACCTAGATACGAAGCCCAATAGTTTAAGATGCTCTGCAGGGCTGGAAGGCAAAGGATTCAGCAAGTCTCTGATTCGTACCGATCCAGCAATTCCAATCCCTATCACCACAGTCCCAAACATTGTAATACCTGCATGAAAGTAGGGGAAAAAACATGAAAAAACCAGTGAGACATTATACGAGTTTCTTTTTCCCCATTACCCTCCCATTATCACAGAATTGCAGCTAGTATTTGCAGCTAGCTACCCAGAGGGCCTGTTTAAAGACTGATATTCTCAACTCTAATGACTGTAATTACATTTAAGACGTTTTTCTACATTGCAGGATTGCTACCTAACAATCTGCAAAAAGCAGTAGCGTAAACTAGAGGGGCGGCAGCGTGCTAAGTGCTGCACTGCACTACACAGCGGTGCAAAGTGGCCCCTCCTACCCGCCATTGGAGCCATTCCGGCAGTGAAGGTTGCATTCCACTGCTGGACTGGCTCCAATGGCAAGTGGGGTCACTTTGCACCACCATGTAGCGCCGTGCAGCACTTACCACGCCGCCCCCCCTCTAGCTACGCTACTGGCAAAAAGGGGAATAAAATCTACAAAACAAGATAAATTGTGTTGCAAGAGAAAATAAATGTATTAAAATTTTTAAAAAATTCAACATATATACATTTTAAACTGGAGAGATAAACATTTGACCCTAAGACAAACAGAATGAAACTTAATTACACACAGAATTAAACTTAGACAATGTGCACTTATTCATAATTGTGTTCTGTGTCCTATGCGTGTCTACTCAGAAGTAAGCCCATTGAGTTGAATAGGATTTACACCTAGGTAGGTATCCATAGGATTGCAACCTTATACATAATTGCTTCACAAGAAACATGAAACCTTTCTAATACAGAACAAAAACATACTTATGCCCCTTTCAGTGTCGCATCACTTTCAAATACTGTATATTTCACTTTTGATTGGGAATAGTAGTATCTTTCCAAAGTCAAAAAATAAATGTTTTTTAATTAAAACATATAGCCATCACATTTTAAATTATGAATAATTCATAAAAGGTTGCCAGCCACCTAAAATCTAACCCCCTATCAATGTCAAGGGCCTATCTTGTTTATTCTGTCTCATAAGTGGCAGGCCATATTTTCTCTGTAAGCTACAAATACAAAATGCTCTTGCCAGTTATAGAATGGGCTTAAATCTTTCCTATTGAAATTGGTGGAACTGAAAAGCGCTTAACGTGCAGCACAACCCTATCCATGTCTACTCAGAAGTCCCATTGTGTTCAACGGGGTTTACTCCCAGAGACTATATAGGACTGCAGCCTTAGCTAGATTGTACCCAAAATAGACTTGAATATGTTTCTTACATCTTTTCAAAATTGTCTACTTAAAAAAAAACAAACACTAGTCCCTTTCTCCTATTCCATTATTGTACAATCATAGGCAGCCCCCCTGCTGATCTATCAGAAGAAAAACCCACAATCCAAAGTATGATAATGACTTTGTTAGGACCAACCAAAAAATAACTTTCTGGAATGGGGGGGGGGGAACCATTTTTTCCCTGCTTCCCTTGGTCTACGACATAATCCAGTGTGTGTACTGAAACTGTCTCAGACTCTTCCGAGGCTAATTATTATTAAAAATATTTATATGCAGCTTTTCAAACAAAAAAGTTCAAAGAAATTTACATAGCTAACAAATGTCTGAACCCCATTGTCTGATGTCAGAAACTGCAGACTGTTGGGAATCAGACCTGTCCCCACTGTTTTGAATCCTACAATATTCAAAAGATTGCTGTTTGACAGCTTACTGCTTTTATTAGGGCCAACCAAAAACTAGTACCAATTAATCAATCAATCTTTATTGGCATAATATAACAAAACATAAAAAGAAAGTAATAGTAATAATACATAACAATAAACAAGCAAAAAACGAAAGCAAAAACTAGTACCCTACTTTCCTATTACATTAATAACTTCTACAAAGTTACTTTTCCTTTGTACTTTAGAACGCCTTCCTTATCCTTTTCCCATGAACGTACTTTTATTTTTACCAGTACTAGCACAGGATAAAAGACAACTTCTCCATTTGTTTGCTAGTAACCTTCTCAAGCAGATGAATCAAAGTTCACCTGCACTGTCTTTACTTTTTCAGTTTATCCAAGAACTTAAGTTTTCTGTATCATCGTGCCAGGAGATAAAGAGACTTACTTTTACCACACAACATTTGCTGGCATGTGTGGAAAATCTGAGGTAAAATTATCAACTGGATGCAATGGGTGATAAATTACAAAGGACAACAAATTTTAACAAAGGTCATGCCCCTCAGATTAGTCATTTCTTATAGATTTTGAGGTGCTGAACACGGATATGACAATGGAAATGCAAAATTGGCTACGGTTTGTGACAGATCCACAATAGATTGTTCCATAGAAATGCACTGGTAAATGCCCGACGGCACTTACAACACCTGTGTACGCAATGCAGACTGCTTCTCATAAACTAGAGCCAATCAAAAGATTTTATTGTCATTTTCGTTTCCAGCACGTTGAAATTAGTAAAGATTAGCTCTTTCCATTTCAGGGCCAATTTTGTGTTGTCCAGTGTTATCAGTCAGCAAATGGCTGCCTGTATTTGACCTTCGTAACATTCCCTCCAGCAAAGCAGCAAAAGGCTGGGAAAAGGGAGGCATCAAAGGGTGGGGCGGGGGGGGGAAGATCCTTCATCCCCTCTTGAACTAAGACACACAAGCTAGGAATGGATCAGAATATATACCTGAGAAGGAGAAGCGGAAAGAAAATCTTCACTTGGCTCTGTCTGAAAAGGACACAAAAGAAGACGTGGTCCTTACCTACAGAAGCATACCAAGGTAGACGAGCTGCACTCCTCACTAAGCTGCTGCTCTGCAGAAAATGTGCTGGACTGCAAAAAAAATGTGCTACTTTTTCTCCACTGTTTGTGCATTCCAGAGATAAGACAAGTGTGTGCTTGCGACTGCTTGAGATAAATATGAAGATACAACCAACTGCCTAGTTATCACTCAGAAACAGTAAATGGGTGTCAAATAGGAGTTATGAAGTTCTTGGGGGTCATACTGAAATTAAGACTTTTTTGAAACAAAAAACCCACAACCTTTTTACAAGGGGGGAGGGTCAGTCTAATTTGATTTAATGAAACAACAGTGTATTTTTTAAAATGCTTCCTTGTTTATTAATGAAATATGTGAACACTGATCCTTCACTGAACTGCTGGAGTCTTGTGGTTATAATGAAAATGGGAAGATTTCTTTAACTTCTTTCTTTAACTTAAATGTCTCGTGCTAATTAAAAATAGTTTTCTAATAAGGCACTGCTAACTGAAAAACTGCACATGAAGTTCCAATTGGTAAATATAGAACACTGTGACTCTTTTAAAAAAAAGGTCTTATGATCCGAGAGTTATGCCACTAATTTAGAAGAGTTTCCTGTATCCAAAATAATATGGCTTCAAACAGCATACACAGGCTCGACTCTTGTTCCAATAAGAACAATGGGAATATTGCCATTGTATCTCCATAGAAACCAGACTGCAACCACACTTGTGCTTTGTCATAGCAACAAAATACAAAGAGATTCACATACTGTAATACATACATGTAATATTGGATGCAGTATTTGTTGCATTCAAAATCAGAGAGACATACAAAGTATGTATGAACAGCTCTGTGTCTTACAACTTGAAAGCTTCCTTCTTTTCCTGTCAAGCAGAGCTATGGGCATGGCTTTTACCATAGATACATTGATTAGAATTTGTGAGAACTGCCAGCTTTAAAGGCTAGACCAGCCCACGGACCACCAGTTAGCCATCCTTGGAAAACACAATTCTGAAATACTGTACAAAGAGGGATAGTCTGTGAACCAGACTCAATGTGATGTGATAAATCCATGAATTGATTCAACCTGTGAATTGTTGTAAATTTAAAACCTGCTATAAACCTCTCTCATTCGGACTGGGGCTTGGCCGCCTGGGCACTGCAGAAGGGGGCAGTTAGCAGCTTGTGTGTGTGTGTGTGGGGGGGGTGGAATTTCAGTTGGGGAAAACTGTGCAGGGGAAAACAGTTATTGCCCTGTGGGAAAATCTACATAGGTGCCACACGGGTAATGTATACAATATCACCTTTGTTCTTGTTTTGCATTTCTTTTGGGAGAAGATTTTCAAAACATAATCAATGATGTTTAAAGTGTTTGTAGCTTCTTAACACATACAGTCCCTCAGCCACCTGTGGTTCAAAATGTGTTGGGTTTCTACAATGGATTTATTCTTTTGACCTGTTCTTGTAAACAAAAGTTACGAGTCCATAGTTTATTTTGCTTTACTTACTATTCCTTCTGTCCTGACACCCCTGCTCTGTTCATTTGTGGCATATTGATGGCCTGGAAAAGCAAAAGTAAATTCTTTCTTTCAATTTACAAGTTTCTCAGCAAGCTTCAATTGGGTTGTGAAGCCAGATGTTTACCAGGCACCCGTCGAGGTAAGGGTAGCACTCTTAGGATAGTGGGCCATTTGCACTTGCGTTAGGTGAGAATCTTCATCATCATGTATGTTTGTAGGTTAGTGGCCTGGTGGAGGACGACTCAGTCCAATAACCACACCAGAGGAAGTGAAGCAAGAGAAACAATTTATTAATCTCATGAGATAGGAGTGTACAGTAACCAATGGTAAAACATCCTAATTGGAAAAAGAACATTCTCCCCGAGGGGAGGGCATAGAACACTTTTATAGAAAAGTATAACAGTTACACATTGTCTCTCAACAGGTGAGTACCAAGTGCAAAACAGAGTGCCTAGTGCACAAAACCCTGGTGCCGTCTGCAAAGAACAATAGTAACGTGTGCAGAGGTCCAATGAAGTAACGTGTGCAGAGGTCCATGGCCTACTTGTGGGCCATGTGCATAGGGCCTAGAGACTGAGCAGAACCTAGTGCCCAGTGCAAAAGGTTACACTAGGGCTGGAAGCTGAGACAAAGATGGAGCCAGTTTGGATCTGGTTTTTCTCATACTTCACTTGCACAGAGCACTCAAGAAGGTCAGATGCCGTGCAAGACCATCTTTGTTTTGCACCCAGTGTCTCTTCCAGGGTTAAAGGGGCTCATCATGGAGGAAGCCTACCTTGCCCAAGTGCCCCTCAAATCCTGAAGTCAGCACTGTCTTGGTTTCTTGGAAGAGATTCTTACTCATTACCAGGCAAATGGCTATTTAAAAGGGACTTGTTAAATCAGAGGAGGGCAATGAGGAAAGACTTTGGGCTCGACTCCAGTACCCTTCCTTGAACCAACAGAAGCTAGGCTTTTGAGAATCCAACTGAAGACAGACATTAGCTATGTCCTAGATCCACCACTAGAGGGAGCCCATAGCATCTCAAATGCTTATTTAGGAGACAATCAGTTTCCAGGGACTACTCCCCTATGAAATTGATTCTAGCACTATTACTGTCCCACATTAGAATAAAAACTAGTGATTTTCTCCAAGTATAGGCCTACAAGGTCTATTAGCCAACTGGACTAGGGAACTCGCCCTCATATCTATCAATATTTCTTCTCTATATTTGGTAGCTGGGAAGGAAGGCAAGGGAGAGCAATCCTCCATATTAGCCTTTTTTTATCTTTCACAGGACATTTTGGAGACAGGATATTGGAACAGAACACTCTTCTGACACAAATGATATCACTCCAATATGTAGAAAAAACCATGTTCTGAAAATGCATTTGCACATCAACAGACACTGTCAAAAGCAGTCCCCAATTCATTCTTACTGTTAAGACTGCAATTGTATTACTTAGGGCAGCGAATTTCAACCACTGTGCTGTGGTACATTGGTGTGCTGCAAATGGTCCGCAGGTGTGCTGTGGGGGTTTGGGAGAGGGTCATTTATTAGTAGGGCCATTTGGGAAGGTGAGTCCCTCCCCCCCACAGCAACATGGTGTGCCTTGTCAATTGTCAAAAAACGGATGGTGCGCCTTGACAATTTTAGCACCTTGTCAGTATGCCATGAGATCAAAAAGGTTGAAAATCACTGACTTAGGGAGTAAGCCCCACTGACGTCAGTGGGGCTTATTTTTTAATTAGCATGTAAAGGATCAGGCTGCGTGTCTCTCTCTCATTCTTCTCTTCCCCCCCCCCCCAATCCCAGGTGTACCTGTCCAGCTCCTCTGCTGTACAATGTATAAACTCAACCGGCCCATCCATGAAGCCAACTGAGGTGGTTGCCTCAGGCAGCAATTTTGTGAGTGGCACCCATATTTGTCTGCCTACTTGCTTCTGCTGCTTCTCCTCCTCCTTCCATTCCCTGGATTGGAAAAGGAAAGGGGGGGGGGGAGCAGAGAGGAAGAGGAAATGTGGAAGGAAGAAGAGTGCTGAGCTAGAACAAAAAGTGGGAGCAGCCAAGGATGACATGTCATCGGGAAAGGGGGGGCAGCTTTTCGCACGTTGCCTCAGGAGGTCTTGGCCTGGCCCTGGTGCTACTTATTAACTGGGAACGGAATTCATGTTCACTCACTCCTAATCCTATGCTTCTCCTGCCTCTTTCATCCATTCTTCTCTCTGCTTCCTTGCCCTTTTCCTTCAGGCAGAATGTATCTGGGTTCCCTAACTATTAGCTCTCCCTAGTTATCCTGTCAATTCAGTTTGCCAGATATCTGCCTCGCTGCCTCACCATCACTCATGCCTCGACCCTTCTCTTCCCACCAAGACACAGAGACATTTCAAGATCTGTGTTAGCCTCCCGCCCCCAATCAACTTGACCTTTGATTTCTTTCACATAAGCGGCACTTTTCGCTGCATGAACAAACGTTCTGTTGCCAACACGGTTGCTCTGAGCAGTTTTAAAGTTTGTTCATCTTCTGCGACATCACATCAAATTAGCTATATTTTAGCAATACGTACAAGATGTTGCCACAATCAGGCCACAACGACAGCACAAGTGTCCCTGTACAGAAGACCCAAATGTCAAACAATTCATCAACCTTTAGCATCAAATGACTGAAGGACTCCAGTATATTCGGAGCTGTGATCTCTGCAGTTGGGGTTTAATAAACCAGAGCCAGCCCATGACTTCCAAGTGCATGAGGCAGCATTCCAAATGTGTGTGTCACGCCCATCCCTGTCCCCCCCGGCCAATCTGGTGATGTGTCAGCCTCTGATCCTTCCACTCCCTTGACTAGAAAAGATACTCTCCTCCACATTTCCTCTTCCACTCCACCCACTCTTCTTTTTCCAATCTAGGAAGAGAGAGGAAGAAGAGCTGCGGAGGAAGTAGGTGGATGGAGGCACCATTCTGCTGCCTGTGGCAAATTCTTCAGTCAGCTTCGTGGACGAGCCAGTTTGGAACAAAACTGACAGAACAAAAACCGTACAATAAAAGACACAGTCATAACAGCAGCACAAAGGCACGTCTATCATCATTTTCACAGGACAGGTGTGCGATCGCATGCCTTCTCAAAAGGAAACAAGTTCTAGGAACTAAGCATCAAAATATATCCTGCACATATTTACTTATTCATTTAAAAAGTTTTATATACCGCTTTTCTGGTACTCAAAGCGGTGTACAACATGAGAACACCACGCACTAAAGATAATACAGCTGAATAAAAAAATTAAAACCATTAAAAACAGTTAAAAATAAAAAAGGTGTTCTCTTCCAAATTTGACTGAAATGCCACAGAATTGGCAACCTGAAGCACGTTTATAATGCAGCTCATAAACATTCTTTTGATCTTTCCTAGTTACATCCCTTTAAACAATGTGCATTTCTGATCACGGTTTCCCAGAGTGGATAACACAATTATTCTGATTTAATTTGTGCCATCTGTTCACACAGCTCCCCTCCCCCCCCCCCCGTCCAAAAGTGACAGACACCAATGTACTCTGTGACAGATTGTTTTGTAACAATGTCTGGTATGGCTTTCCTTTATTCTCTTCCATCGCATGAATTACGATCCCAAAGCTGGTTGCTTAACAAACAGCTGCAAATTATATATTCACTCTCTGTGTGCACAAACATTCATGTTGACAATGCTAGACTAGCTCCAGAGGGCAGTGAAGTCAGACATGCACTTGAGCCCCCAAACTGGCAAAAGGCTCACCACCCCAACAGCACCACCACCACTCTCATGTTACACTGAGGATCCAAGAAAGTCAGAGTAAACATGTGAGAATTGCCTCTTTCCAACTTAAGGGCGCCCACTTATAGGAGTTTTTCTCAAGACCTACAAAATCCTGGAGCCAGCACTGTGCCAGTGCAGCATGCAAAATATACAAAATATGCAGTGCAGCATGCAAAATATGAAACAATGCAAGAGGCAGAATGGTGTAGTGGTTAGAATGTCAAAGTAGGAGTGGGGAGATGCAGATTTAGATCCCTACATAGCATGAAAGGTCACTGGATGACCTTGGGCTATTCACTGTCTCTCAGCCTACCCAATGCCATGAGACGGTTGTGAGGATAAAAGGGTAGGGTGGGAAAAGAACCTTGTTTACTGCTCTGAACAACTGGAGGAAGTGCGGGAGATAATTGTAATGAATTATCATCATCAGCAGCAATCATATAGTGGCCAAATGGTCTTGTACTGGCACATAAGCAAGTTCTCCATGCAAGGTCACCAGCCTTCAGAGATTCTATGCTGAATATGGTATTGGAGGAACAAATTATTGGGAATAAATCACATTGACCTTAGCAGCATTTACATGCATAGGATTGTACTGCACATTTTTATTTTAATCCAACTCATTAGCCTCTGTTGGGCAAGAAGACATTTTGAAGAGAAACACAGGCAGTCTCCACAAAAGGATACAGAATTCAAAGGGAGCAATTCGTGTGCCTTGAATGCAGTCACATACTGGTCTACCAATCACAGTGTTCCTCTGTCTATTCCATTCTTTTCACCTACATCAGGGGTTCTCAACTGATAGCACACGTACCACCAGTGGTACTTTGGGGTACCTCTGGTGGTACTCGGACTGCGGGGGGCCCTGAACCCCACCAGGACACTTGAAACCCCGCAATAATATAGCACTTTTGGTGCCCCGTTTTCACTCCCGAGAGGCTCCTACCTTTGGCTGAGCCTCTTGGGAGCGAACAGCCTACCCAGAGCATCTCCAGCAGCCTCCTGCACCAAAAACTGGGTTGAAAACCCAGAAGAGGCAATGCCGTCATCGCCGCTTCCATTGGGTGGTATTTGGTGCGACGGCAGCCATGTAGGTGGTACGCCGCACCAAGTACGTTGAGAATCCCTGACCTACATTCATACGCTGGGGGATCAGATGCAACAGAGGTCAGGACACCTTTAGTTGCACAGAGGAGGGAATTTGGACAGGTGGAACTGGTCCTGCAGGAGAGAAAAGAAGCACCTGCCAGGATGTCCTCTTGTTCAAGGTTGATAACTTAGAGCCCAATACTATTCAACTTTTCAGCATTAATGCAGCCACAATGCAGCCCCGAAGTAAGGGAAAAAAATGTTCCCTTAGCTTGAGGAGGCCTCTGTGACTGTCCCCCCTCACTGCAGAATGCAGTGCACACCCCATTGGCACGGCTGCATTGACGCTGGAAAGTTGGATAGGGTTGGGCCCTCAATCACACATCGCTCAACTCGTACCTCAACACACCTAACTCAAAACTCTGCAAAATCTTTGCCTTCGTTTTTTGCTTGTTTGGAGTTAGACTATGTAGATGTTTTTATTTTTTCTACATGGTGTTTATAAAATATACTCCTTGGCTAAAGTTTGCTTAGGCATGCCAGTCTTAGGCCCAGACCAAACATGCAAAAAAACAAGAGGAAATTAGCATCTCCCACGAATTAACTGCTTGTTTGGATGCAAAACCCACATAGGCTCTCTTAACCGTTAGTTTTTGCTTCCTGGAATAAGCCAAGGTCCTTTTTTACTTTTTATTCTGCGAGTTCCGAATCTTCTAAGTGGGTTTTGAACCTCTGGAATAAAAGTACTTTTTTAACTTTTTATTCCGTGAGTTCCGAATCTTCTAAGTGGGTTTTGAACATAGGGTTGCAAAACGCATGTGGTTGTTATACCTGTGAGTTTTGAGACCTTGAAGGAGGTGAGACAGTGTCTCCTGGTGGCGCCTCTCTCCGAGTATGAGGGAAAGGCATGAAAGCAGACCTAGCTTGAATTCTGGTTGAATCGCAGGATTTTGAATCAACTAATGACTGGTATTCCAAGTGTTCCAGCTACTCCTGTCAGCAGTAAGGGGCTTCCTCACCATTCAAGGAATCTTTTGTGGAATGAGGAGGAGCTGAGAGCTTTCATCAACAATTGACAGGAAGATGCTGTTCAGGTGGCTTGCCAAAAAATGCCAAAATGTGGAGCAATTCCGTTACATTTCAGAGAAGCTCAAGGATGTTGGCTACTAGCTGGAGGGACCTTGAGCAATGCAGGAGCAATGCCAAGGAACTACAAACTTTTAAAAGGAAGGCAATACAGTAGCCATTCTAGGTGCTCCCAGGACCAGCATGCCCTTCCTTGACATCCTTGAGCCAAGCTTCTAGCAAGAGCCCCTCTTCTCTGTATGTTAAGGGCCAAACAACAGGTTACATTGAACATGTAGTTTGGTCCATGCAGGTGTGTTTTTCTTTAAAAAAAATCAGCTGCAGGGGGCACAAACATGATCAGGATTACAGCAAGGGTGAAGAGAAGCTCTAACCTCTTCCCTTCTTCCAGTCTGGATCATGGCCCTTGGCAGTGTTGCTTACCAGAAGTCCAAGCTTGGGAAACAGCCACTTCATTGGTTGCCTGGAGTGAAACCCACCTCCAAGCAGCGTAAGGAGGCTGCACAGAAACTGGTTCCCCTTTTACACCACCAATGGCTGTCATCGGCATTTATAGACGAATAGCTTTCGTAGATTTATTTGCAAAACTTAAGCAAAACTTTGGAACTTAAATTAAGCGTAGAAATTTACTACAAACAGGACAAGCTTTGCAAACATATTAGAACAGAAGATTTCAATCTGTTCCAAAGCCTTTAGAAAATTATAATATGGAAGTGCCTTCATTTGTTTTGTTTTTTCCTTTAGGAATATGGTCTCAATTTAATCCAAATTTGTACCTGACTAACAGCGCAATCCTGTGTAACTCTTGCACTGCTGTAACAGTAGATTCACTGGTGTAAGTGCACTTATGCCAGTGTAACTTGCCGTACGCCGATGGACACAAAATAGAAACCAGCGTAACCCCTCTTGGACACTGTGCATGTGCAGTTCAGATGCAGGATGGACACCAGCACAACTCCGCCGGCGCAGGGGGCATTCCAGGGGTGTCCGAACGCCCCCAGAATGCCCCCTGCACCGGCGGAGTTGCGCTGGTGTCTGTCCTGCATCTGAACTGCGTCTGAGAGGGGTTACGCTTGTGTCTGTCCTGCGTTCATCGACGTACGGCAAGTTACACTGGCATAGGTGCTCTTACACCGGTGGATCTACTGTTACAGCAGTGCAAGAGTTACACAGGATTGCACAGTAAAATTAATTGGCTTCATTTTCCAGCAGGGGAGCAGTTGCCCTCCAGGTTCTTCACTTTCCGATTATCCAATACTGTCATATGTGCACTTTACAAACATCTCTGCTTTTGTTTTTTAAAAAGCCCCACTATCTCCCCCAAATTATACATTCTGTAGCCTGTTAAATAGTCTGTCCTTGGCACGGAGGCCAACTGTGACTCATTCATATTCATTTCACATACCCTTTCAAGCCTGGTCTACATTAACATGAAAAGGAAAGAGCTGCGCTGGCTCCAACTTTACCTTCTGCTATATTGGGGGAAAAATAACCTAGGACAGTGGTTTTTTTGTTTTTCAATGCAAGCAACTATTTCTATACATGTCAGGAACAAAACAGGTTTGCTGAGATGCGCAGCAACAGTGTGCGGACTTTTTAGTAGTCATTTCTCTCAGCTAACAGCCTGGAAACCACCACCACCATCCCGGCATTTCCCAGCCTAGAGAGCAACCGTGCAGCAGACGGCTTTATTGTGGCTTTCTGCATCTGGCAGCCATTCTATCACAAGTCAAATGGCTTCATGACACTGATGCTATGGGAACTTCATGGGGGTGACCAAAAAAGAATGTGTGTACTTTGTTTTTCAGTGCTCAGGAGCCCAAACTTAAAAACAACAATACCACACACTACTACACCATTCAGTACCCTGGAAGTAGCCAGTGTGGTGGAGTGGTCAGAATAGCAAAACTTGGATCAGGAAGATCTACATGATAAAAAGCGGGGATGGGGGGAGAGCCATGTACACTGCCCTAAACTCCTTGGAGGAAGTATATAAATGTGGAAAAACAAACCTCTGAACTAACTTCAGATTCTGATTTGCTTAAGGGCTGAATAAGAATTTGAACAACAGTGAAAGAGAATCAAAACCTCTGAAAAAAATCAGGGGCCCGTGAACATAGGAAGCCGCCATGCCGAGTCAGACCATTGGTCCATCTACCTCAGGACTGATTACACTACACCAGAGGTTCCCAAACTGGGGCATCACAACACCCCAGCTGGGAATAATGGGTCTCTACTCCCTAAGGGGAGTGGCAACCTGCGGTGACAGTGCCAACACTTCCAGGATTGCACCAGTGAGCAAAATAAGGGTGTTTTTTTTCACTTCCCTGAGGGGTCCCAGGTTCTCATTTTCTCTACTGCACATGCACGTACATCCCTGGAGATGCGTAAGGAAGCATTCAGCTGGGACTGATCTGCTGCAAACCATCAGAAATAGGTGGCTTGATGGCTTAAGTGCAGCAAATAAAAGGTGGTCAGGCTTGCAGTATGATTTGCATAAAGCTGCCACAGGATTTCATATGCCGGGGTGGCTAACCCACAACATGTGTGCCACTAGTGGCATGTGGAGACTTCTGAAATGGAATGTGCCGCCATTCTGGCTGATGCGAGGCCCCAAGACCGCCCACAAGACTGAACGGCATGTCCAAGCTGCTGGCCCCTCTCCCTGGTTTTGCACGTTTTTGAAGAGCCACCCAGCGCAGCCAACCCTGGTTTCAGCTTGTTTCGAGCCTTGTCAGGCCACTCTGCACTTCCACGAGGCCCGAGGATCTCGAAATGACACTCAGGCCGCAACACTCGTATATAGCAGAGACATCCTCAAGGGGGGGGCGGGGAGGCCCAGGGCCCCCAGGCGGAGGGCGCAGAGGCTCCTGGGGGGGTGGGGGACTACTGAGGTTTCGATTTTTGTTTCTGTATTTTTACGGTTTTTTCAGGGGTTTACGGGCTTTTTTACTGTAATGTACATGTGTGTATGCTTTGTCCCACTTGGCTTATGCAGGCTCGTTCTGCCTGCGACCGGGCGGCAGAACTCCAGAAAAGCATCTGGTTGCTCCGGAGCAGGGCCCTCTGTCATTCTGCGCTTGCGCATGTCTTCACAGTTTGCGCAGGTGCAGAACGACAAAAATTCCATTTTTTCTGCACATGCGCACAACGATTGGAATTTTTGTCGTTCTGCGCCTGCGCAAACTGTGAAGACATGCGCAAGCGCAGAACGACGGAGCGCCCGGGCGCTTTTCCGGAGTTCTGCCGCCCGGTCGAAGGCAGAACGAGCCTGCACAAGCTTAGTGGGACACACAAGCTAAGTGGGACAACGCATACACACATGTAGATTACAGTAAAAAAGCCCGTAAACCTCCGAAACCCCCCCGGGGGGTGTTTATTTTATTTTATTTTGTGTTTGTTTTATTGGGGGGCGGCGAAAATCTGCCCCCCCCACGGGGGGCGCAGGATCGTCTCTGGTATATAGGGCCTCCCCCTCTGCTCTCTTCCAACTCCCTCCCAAAGACATTCTGTCTCTTCCACTCCTCTACCCTCGCCTCCCCATGATGCTGCCAGAAGAGGGAAACAAGCATAAGCTGAGCAGATAAAGGGAAGGAAGCTCCCTCTCTCACAAACAGATAGTGCTACTAGGGAGGGAAAGCATGACTAGTACGCTCCTTTTACTCTGGTTGAGTAATAAGGGCAGTGAATCAGGAAAAAAACCCTCTGGCTCATTGTCTCACTCATGCTCTTGTTGGCACACTAGGACCTGCTACTGGGCTGATTAGACTAGACTGCACTGAGCTTTAAATATTTTCACTACCCAAGACATTTTTATTTATTTATTTATTTTATTTAGTGGCATGCTCAAGGTTATCTACATAAATAGTGGCACGTGGCGTGCTGCGGGTTGGCCACCCGTCAGATGCCAAATATGGTCCATTTTAAATGCTAATTTCAAGATGAGGACCTTAACATGAATGCAAACTTTAACACTGGAATTGTTATATACATATTAACTGCATCACATTCACAGGGAATGCACAAATTCTTCCAACTGAACTTTTCCAAATGCACATTTTTATTATGAAATACACATTTTTATTATGAAATACATGTGAGCAATTGTGCCTAGGTGACATTTACATGCATCTCAAGATACGGATCGTCACTGCATACCTGAAAAACAATTCAGGACACATCCCAAAAGAGTGAGCATGTCTGGCCCAGCTATGAGGCCAACTGAAGCGTGGTGGATCCATCTCTGTCTGCCTAATTGCCTCTATTGTTCCTCCTTCTACTCCCTGGATTGGAAAAGGAAGAGAGGGACAGGTTGGAAGAGGAAACGTGGAGGGGAGGGGAGTGCTGAGCTAGAACATTGGAGAGAGTGAGGAGCAGAGGCTGGCACATCATTGGGTAGGGGGGCAACATTTGGCATGCTGCATCAGGCCATGCTTGGGCCAGCCCTGGGTGTGAGTAGGGAAATGTAGAGTGAGAAGCTACTCTAAGGGCTAAGACAGCGGTTCCCAAACTGGGGTGTCGTGATGCCCCAGTCGAGAAGAACAGGTTGCTACCTCCTTAAGAGTAGTGGCGACCTGCGGTGACAGCGATGGTGCTCCCAGGATTGCGCTGCTGCTGAGAAAAATAAGGGGGGGTCTCCACTCACCTGGGGAACGCACCGGGCCTGAGCCCGCGGTCCCCTCTGCGGGCCTCCCCATTCGAACAGCTTTCGGTAAATACCCCCAAGGGGTATGAATACCCTCAGTTAAGAATCCCTGATCTAAGGTAACAACTATTTTGGGAGAGTGCTTGCTACCTCTCATTACCTTTTGGAGTTGTCCTTGAAAAAAGGTATGCCGCTCCCTGCAGCAATGTCTCACCCTTTTTTCCTTTGAAAGATGTGCAATATTGCACTCACTCTCTCTAGCACTGGAATGGAGATCTCTTCTCTCCACCCAGGTTTGTAACTAAGAAATAAAAAACAAAGGAAGGAATCACAAAAAGGCCCAAACAGCAAGACTCCTTCCAGTCCATCATATTAGGACTACTGTTACACTGTTGCTGTAGGATCATGATCCAAAACGAACGAACAAAAAGCTTTAAAAGTTTTTAACTGTATTTGCTTGGTATAGGGATTTATATCCTGTCTTATCAACATGATGATAAAGGCAGCACAACCGAATTAAAAATGCCCTTTCTTTTAAATCATAAATATCAGCAAAAGTCCCTCAAGTTACATAAATTTATAAACTTTTCCAGTCTAGAGTGTTCATTTGGTCAGGACAAGAAAATGTTCTGCAGAGGCCAAAGACTAGGGTTACAGGACAGGCTGTACTTATAGTGTCTTTGATTGAAACTCCTCCAATTGTTTACAGTAAATATCAAATGTGAGACTGTTACAATTATGTTATATAATGTAATTTAATCTGAACTCCCTTTTAACAAGTGATTTGCTTTGAAGAGACACATTGTAATGTCTTCAAAAAAATAATGATGACTAGAAGCTTGAAATGAAAAGGCCAAGATTTTTTTTTTATTATTTGTCTGACAGGTCACAGATGAACCATGAACTGTATGGTATGCAGTTGTGAGCCACAGATTCCAATTTGGGGCATATAATACAAATAGAAACCCTGGGTATGTGTCCATAAAAAGGTAAAAGGTAAAGGTATCCCCTGACAATTAAGTCCAGTCGTGTCCGACTCTAGGGTGTGGTGCTCATCTCCATTTCAAAGCCGAAGAGCCAGCGTTGTCCGAAGACGCCTCCGTGGTCATGTGGCCAACTTTTTGACTTTTAAAGCCCTTAACGGCTCAGGTCCAGGGTATTTGAGGGACCACCTCCTTCCTTATAATCTGACCCGTACTCTGAGGTCATCAGGGGGGCCCCTGTTGACCGTGCCGCCATTGGCGGAAGTGAGGGGGATGGCGGCGCGGAGTAGGGCCTTCTCGGCGGTGGCGCCCAAATTGTGGAATTCCCTCCCCTTGGAACTAAGAACGACTCCCTCTTTAGAGGCTTTTCGGTGGGGCCTTAAGACGTTTTTATTCAGTACTGCTTTTAATGTCTGACATGGTGGGCTGACTTTTTAACAAATGGTTATATATGTAAATGCTGGTGACCCATTGGGGTTGTTTTTAATCTCAAGTGTTTTTAATTATTTTAATGTGTTTAATTAATTGTTTTAAAGTTGTTTATATGTATTTTAATATGTTGTAAGCCGCCTTGAGTGCCTTCGGGAGAAAGGCGGGCTACAAATTCCTTAAATAAATAAATAAAATAAAATGACTCTCCTTGCCGCAGCGCGTAGCATGCAGCTGGAACACAGAGCGCTGTTTACCTTCCCGCAAGCGGTACCTATTTATCTACTCGCATTAACATGCTTTGGAACTGCTTGGTTGGCAGGAGCTGGCCAAGCAACGAGAGCTCACCCCGTCGCGGGAATCGAACTGCCGACCTTTCGATCGACAGCATATGGTTCAGCGGTTTAACCCGCTGCGCCACATATAAAGGTGTCTCATACCATACTGAGTCACAAATTAAATTTAATATATAGGTCCAGCTTCCCATCTGCTTGAGGGACTTTAGGATTCAAATCCACAACTCTGTTCATAGAAATGTACCCAAAAAGCCAGGTTTAAAGCCACAACCCAATACATACAACTAGAACATGGGACAAATAACTTAAGACAGAGTCAGCACATTACCCTGACCCTGTCTTGAGTCAAAGCTAGAAATTGCAGCAACCGTTGCAACAAATGGAAGGATGCACTCATGGGAGCTGTACAGAAATTATGGTCCAAACCCCTTGATACTAGTTTGCAACAAGAGGCACTTTGTTCAACTGCAGTCTGATTTAAGGATCGGTTCTTACCTTATTTTTACTAATAAGACCAGTGTCAGAAAACAGACACAGAATGCAATGCCAGAACAACATGAGCGCCTCTTTTCTTTCTCAATAAATGAGAAATGGAAATTGATCCAGCCCTGGATTTCTTAACACTTGGAAGGGAAGCAAAACAAACATACACCTTATGTCTTATTCCGAGTTAGACCATTGATGTATCAAACTAGCCCAATACTGTGTGCTGTGCAGCCAGAGAGATAATTACACCATTGAAGGGAACCATCTGGAGAAGGAAAAGGGTTCTATGTCAATAGAACATTATTGTAAAAAAAAAAACTCCTACGGGGCTTTAGAAGAGCCTGCCTATGTAAACCGCCTTGAATAAAGTCTGAGGAGAACTCTGATGACCAGGACACTGGATAAATTAAACACACACACACACACAGGCTTACAATTTCATAGACACAGTACAAAAACGGGGGAAAGGCAATCAAGCCAATTCTGGTACCAAAACTTTCAAGATACATTTGAAATGGGCTAATTTCAACTGGTCCCAGCCAAGTCAGTGGAGTGGATTTGGCTGCCTTACCTCTCCCATTTGGTCACTTTATACATTCATAACAAATGCCCCCCAAATTATTAAATTTTGGACAGATGCTTTTCAAAATTGTGTGTTGCATTCTCCACCTCCATACCCCATTAAAAACAAACTTATTACATTTATAGCCCACCTGTCTTCCTTAGTGGAATTCAAGGCAGTGTTCATAGGGTTCCCAGATGGTAAACCATGCAGAACTAGACCTCCTTCAGGCAAGATAGCTGTATCATGTGCCCCTGGACCATGCCTTGGAACTCAATACTTCTAATCCATTTTTAAGGCATTGCACCCATTTTTAATTCCACTTACAAAAGGTTCAAAAAGCATTCCAGGTCCTACTTTGCCCTTTAGTTAATTGATCAGATGTGATGTTTAGGTACTGCAAGCAATACAAAAGACAAGTGGGGACGCACAAATAACCTCTCATATTCCAGCCACCTCAAATGAAAAAGTCATCACTAGCAAGCAAACTGGGGGTAGCGGACTGAATAGCATGACGAAATACCCAAAATACGCTTAATGCCAATTAACAGGGATTATTATTATTTACGTAGCATCATGGGTGGTGGTGGGTGGTGCACCGAGCTTTGCAAAGTAACAGCAACGACGGGAGCAACACCTTGTCTTTTTAATTGACAGAGAATTTGCTTACCCTCCTCTCGGTTGCCCCTAGTTCTGTTTACACACCTGTTTACACACCAACCCTCCGGCACCGATGTTATCAACGCCGCTTATCTTCTTGCAGTGCTCACAGCCCACAGAACTCCTAGGAAGGTCTGTGTGCTGTCAACGAGGCCCCGCCCCCTTCTTCGGCTTCTAATGGCAATTCAGGGGCGGGACCCAGACTCACAGCCTGCAGCCGGGGCAGCGACATCGATAAAGGGCAAGTGAAGCGACAAGGCGATTGTGTAAACTGGCCCAACCGCACTGCCGTCTCTTGAGTCGTGCCCCTTGCGGTGGAGGGGGGCGCGCATCCTCCCTGTAAGCCGAGACCCCAAACGTTGCACACACGTATTATCTGCTGATGCTGGCGCAATGCCATCGGCATCAGACTTACGTAACACATTATATCGTATCGCGCCTTGCCTGTGTCACTGCTGGTACCACTTGCAGGAAGTCTTCGAATTGAAGGTTATTTTGGGGTAGGGTGACCAGACGCAAAGGCGGGCAAGGCTTCTGTTTCAATAGCGGTTGTGCAGAAGAAGAAAATGTCAGCTTGTCTCAGCTCTGCACGACAAGAGCCACCTGCCAAAATCCTATTTTTCTACACAATTAAAGGTACAAAAGCCCTGTCTTCCAATCCTTAGCATCCTTCTATCTCATTATAAAGTGAGTATAAAGTGCTGCAGTGGATAAGTGACACTACCTGATAATTAATGTAAAAAATCTCAGCCGGTACTTTTTTAAACGTCAATCTTTTTAGCTATAGGCTAGCTAGCTGCGATATCAGCCCGATGCATGTTGACTCGGAAAGAAATTCCACTGTGTTTAATAGGCGTTAAGTAACGCAGCTGAAATGTGAGTTTCAGTTCTAGTTGCAGTGTCTTCCCCATTGTATTGCCAAAGTCCTCAGATTGCCCAACCCTCTCTATGTTCAATAGGACTTATTTTCTACTACTACAAGCATGTCTACTCAGAAGTAAGTCCCATTGTATTCAATGAGACTTACTCCCAGGAAAGTGTGTAGAGGATTGCAGCCTAAATGTGCAAAAGAATGCATTCATGCAGCCCGAGCTTATTTACGTTATCTCACTAACGGTGCAGCCCAGGTGAGGTAAGTGTGTTTAATATAAGGTTGCAGCCTAAGTTGAACTGTCCTTTTACTCATCGAGTACCTTACGTTTGTAGCGTAGATGTAGTTACATAATTTTTTTAAAAAATCACATCTTTCATTGGCCTTACAAAAGAATCCTGAAAAGTTTTAAAACCAGTGAGGCTCCTTTCAAATGTGTACCGAGAAAGGAAATAAAATACAATACCGTAAAATGCTTTAAAAAAAAACATTCTACCTTTATGGTTGGGGCTCACCTTTCCCCAGAGTTGTGTAACTATACATATCATAAAACACTTTATTCACTACTGAAAAAATGTTATATAATTAATACTAAACAAAACGCACGCATTCTTAAGTACAGTATACAATATTATCAGCCTGACTTGACCACGCATACTTACACGGGAGTGCAGTCTCATTCAAGTCAATAATGGAGTGTATTTCTAAGCAAATGTGCGTTCAGACTGCAGCCTTATTTAGCAGTAAGTCTTGCAGATTCAGAATCCAACAGAGTGTAGAAGTCAGTGGGACTTGCTTCCAAGAAGTATGGTTAGGATCGTGCCGCACACGTTTCTACTTTTCCAGCACAACCTATTGGTCATTGGTTGAGACTCAGGAAGCGCCTTCTCCAGCCAGCAGTAGGAGAGGCTGCGTCTCTTCTACGTACGCTTAACAGGACCAATCACGTTGTTGTTCACAGTGAGCAATTTCAACATGGCTGCGCCCACGGAAAAGGCGTGAATCGTCTCAAAGCTTTTTTGTTGCAGTAGTAGCAGCATTTCTACCTTATTCTTCAGGGTTGGTGAGTTTTACGTAATTTCAAGAATGATATGGCAGGACGGTTGGACTACCCAGAGATATACGCAGACATTTTCTAAACTACAACTCCCGTGGGTTTTAAAAAAAAATACATGGGCTTTTGATCAAATACTTGGCTTTGTAATGCCGTTTTTAAGCGCGAAAGAGTTTTAGATAGTTGAATAATATTCTTACTGTGCGGTCACGAGAGTGAGGGGAAACCGATAGTCTCTTTTGTATCCAAGGTTTTTGGAAAGCTAAAATGTGAGGTGTGGGGAATATAGTAAAACAACAACACTGAGGTGATGATAGATTTTTGTTGGCATACAAAACGAAAAAAGGCATATACTGTACACACACATACAGGTTGATTACAAATAGATTACAAAGGTCTAGTTAAACATTTCTGTTCCACAGTTAAAAGAAATTTTGTCACACTGTAGTCTATAACTTCAGAGGGGCCCTCACTAAGGAGGAAAACTAATTTCACTGTATCTGAAAAGCCAGATTTATTATCCAAAATAGGGGCCAAAAACAATCCGGGTGAAAGGGACAATCAAAGAAAATATGGGGTAACCTCCAACTACACCCAAAACACAAGTGAATCTGAGGTGCTCATGTCTCAACCCTTTCCTCCATTTTTCGGGAGGATAACATTTTGTGGTCTTTGTATCTGTGAGGAGTGTGAACCTGGATATTCTAAGACTAAATATGATGCAACACCCGTTAAAAAGATTTTTTTCTCTTCAAGTTATAAGGTCTTTAAAACGTCAACCATACAAACAACAGCATCTAGCAATATGAATGTTTGCCAATCTTAGTCTCGGTTGCCTGCTTGTTAATTAGTCACTCATTTTACAAGTTTGTTCTCTAAAAGATAAAGTAAGGAACCTTTACCTCCCGTTCTAAATCGGCAGCAATAGACTTGAAAGTTGTACCTCAGCCAACAAAATTCAAAGGGAGATTCCAGAATGAAGCTGCTGGGTTGAAATTTACTGGTATATGCAGATCTGAATAGAGATTGGGAGTGGCTAGTTCTTACTTAATTCTTAAGGTGTGCTTGTGCAGTAGACTGTTAACTTGGCTTTGTTATTTGGGAGTGAGTTACATTGAAAAGATTGGCTCTTCTACTTTTTGATAAAGTGGGCTGTGGGCTGGCCCAGGAGAGGTTGTCCCAGCACTTATCCATTTTGAAGTCACTACACAGGACTCTGTTTTTTTTTTTTCCATGATAGCAGATTCGGGGGAGGGGGCTGTGTTCAACAAATATAACCAGGGAAGCTTACTTTGTGGCTTAGAGAAAAAAAGTAGACTGAAGCCTGCATATCTAAATAAAATTTTAAAATAAAACATCATGTGGCAAGGAGTTCCACAGATGAATTACACGCTGGGTAAAGAAATATTTTATTTTGTCTATTCTAACTCTCCCTCCACTCAATTTTAGTGGAGTGGATGTTCCCTAGTTCTAGTTTTGTGTGAGAGGGAAAAGAACTTCTCTCTATCCACTCCATCCCATGCATAATTTTATACGTCCCAATCATGTCCTTTTCCATGAACCCTTAATCTACGTTGCCTACTACCGTATAACTAAAATTGCAATCCTATACATGGGAGTAAACCCTATTGAACTCATTAGGACTTCTGAGTAGACCTGAACTGTGAGCTAAATGTTTCAGTTGCATGTAACCAGATATCTCCTGTTTACTCCTCCATCCCCCTTTCCTTCTCCTGTTGCTTCTCTTGTTTCAATATCTTGATTGTAAACCCTTGGGGTAGAAACTTTTCTGTGCACTCTATGTAAAGTGGCATGTACATAGGTGACACTCTATAAATCAATTTAATCATAATTTGAAATAAATTCCTTCGGCAAAGGTTGAGAGTTTGTTTTTCAAAAAGTCATTAATTCTGAAAATAAAGGCCACAATTAGTGTTAAATTAAATGAATGCGAATGTGTCTATTTCTATGTTGGATTATAACTAAGATCAGACCATATTATCCTGACAAAAGACATAAAACATTTCTTACCTGGTACTGCACAAAATACTCTTGAAAGGACTTGAGCTAAAATCGAACGAACTTGATTTTTTTTTATTTAATGGCAATGGACAATATTTGAGGTCACCACCACCCCTTTATATTGTTGTTTTAAATCTAGAAACATACATTTCTCTTTTATACTTTCAAATTAGCTGTGCAGGAGAAAGAGATGTGTTTTACTGAGTTATGCTATTGTTTAAGCTCCAGAATACAACCACTAGAGGGGGATTTCCACTGCAAAATGCTCTTTTTTCTCCCCTGCTAATGCAGATTTGCTGCTTGATCTTAAACATGTTTACTTAGAAGTAGGTCCCACTGAGTTCAATCTGACTTACTTCCTTGCAAGTGTGTTTAGGATTGCAGCATTTAATCTTGTAAAGCCTGTTACGCACCATATGTCGACTACTACATTTTCCTTGTATTGGTGTGAGGGATTTCTCCTCCCTGTCTGCCCTATTAGGTCTTTGTTTCTCTTTTCTTTGTACTTGTATTTACATTTAAAATAGAGTCCTTGGGGAAAAGCTTAAGCCACTGCTGTTTCAATTCAGATGTTTTCTAAATGTAGAAAGGCCACCTGTTTCGTCTTGCTTGTACTGGTGTTACCAGAAGAGTAAAACCTTCTTTCCCTTGCATTGGGATGCTGTATAAGATATGTATATATTTAATTATTTGCCTCTTCTGTAGTTTGGTGATCACATCATACAGGATTTTTAAAAATATTTTTTGTTTTGCCCTTATATGCAAAGAGTAAACACATATGATATTTTTTCTACTGATACGGTTTTATAGAGGAGTTAATTGATTAGAAAAGCATTGTAAATATTTATTTCTTGCCCACTTTTATTTTATGATATGCCAGACAATGACATACAGAAAAAGAATGGAAGATGTGGTTGACTAATGAATTTATTCAAGTAATTTCTTTCCCGCCTTTCCCTCAGAATAAATGGAGCACTTCCTGGATTAGAAGGAAAATAAACCCTCTTCGTCCTTAATGCCAAGGCTAAAAGCCCTCAAAACGGTTATGTTGACATTTTAACACGTTATTCACAGCGCAATCCTGTGCAAAGTTCCAGCAGCGGAGCACGTGCTCTGCCGTTACAAACGTGCCATAAAGCACGTTCGCAATGACTCTAGAGTAAGGGCTGTCATTGCGAGGCCAGCAGCCCTTTCTCCGCCACAGGATCGCCCCTGCGGCCGCTGGAGGAGGTAAGAGATCCCCTCAGAGTGTGTGGGGGCGGCAAGGGAGGGGGGCCATTGGCCTAGCCAGCCCGGGAGGGAGAGGGGATGGCAGCCACCATATCCCCATTCCTGTTCTGGCTCTCACGGCCTTTACACAGCCTCCTCTTACTTCCGCCAGCTAAATAGCTGGCGGAAATCTGAGGAGGCCCATTGGGGCCAGGTCGCGCTACACCTGAGGAAGGGGACAAACGTCCCCTTCCCCCGTGTAGACCTCCGGGCCGATCGGCCTGGAATGAGAATAGGATCCGCCGGGTGGTCTAGGCTGCTCGCCGGATAGTTAGGCAGGATTGCTCTGCCCATATCTCATCCTAAAGATCTGAGATGTCATTTTTATTGAAGGATATATGTATATATTACATCTTCAATGGGATGTAAAATAGATCTCTGCCGTGTATGGAGCAGTGTTAGCTATGATGTCTTGAACATTTATTTTACAGAACTGTCATTATCTGTCAGTGGAACTTCAGCCAACGCTTTCCAATTTGTTATTTAAATAAAAATAGCCCCTGGATTGGTTCAGGGGGATAGAGCCAGAGAAGCACCTGAAGTTTACTGAGTCTTCAAACTCTGGTACAGAGATTCTTAGCCAGAGATATTCATACCCCTTGGGGGGGAGGGAACCAAAAGATGGGGATATGGGACCCAATCTCTGAACAATTAAAAAAAATGTTGTTAGATTAGATCAAGGGTGTCAAACATAAGACCCGCAGGCTGGATACGACCCCAGGAAGCTCTTTACCCACCCGCCGCTATAATTGCGCTGTCCCAGCACCACCATCAGCTACTCTCAGCTGCAGAAGTGGCACTGTTGAAAGGGTGGTGCTGGGAGATCCCAGTTATCACTGCTGGGAGACACATAGCAGAATGGCAGAGTGTTATTGCTGATAATATTGGAGAGTTGGCAATCCTATGAATGCTTCAAATGCTCAGCAAGTGTTGCTAAATGTTAAATGCTAAATGTTATCACTGTGTAGAAATGATAATCCTGTACAAAGTATCTTATTAGGGCAGTATCTTAACTTTATATAATCTGAAGCTTCAAGAGATCATAGATTTTGCTGCTGTGCTTTGCTTATAGCATTAATATGGGACAGAAATTCTGTGTTTTGGTCAGCATGTGAAGGAGAGGCTCAAATCTCTGCAAGTGTTTCAAGAAGGAATCCTGAAAGCCTTCTACTGATTGTATTTTTACCAATTTTTTAAAAAGTTGCTAATGAAATCTAGTACCAGTGTGTTTAGAATGTTGTTCAATATACGAGGGAAATTTTATATGAAACAGAAGTTGTTGCATACTGCCTCAAGTGCTGTTGGGCTGAGAAATATGATAGACTTCATTTTAAATGTAGTGAAACTAAACACCCCTTTAATGGTTGTGGGTCCTATTATTGAAGATCCTTTTTGAAATGCTGACTTAAAATCAAAATGTCCTTCATTAGGATCACCATTTGTTGGCAGAAAGTGCACTGATTCCCATTTCTAAGTTTATTTGGATTGACAAGATAGGAGGAATCTGCTCAATTTAAAGCTTCACAAATTACTTCCTTCAAGGGTCTGCTGTAATTCCCCATTCTTTTCATTGGGTTTCATCTCCTCATTCCATTCCCCGGCTCTTGTTCCTAATTCTTCATTATTAATTTCCCCCCCATTCATAGCCTTGACTGTTGGCGTCAGGAAAAACCTCTGAGCTGGTGTGCTAATCTTTTGCATTTCCCATCCATTGTTGTCTGTGTTGAGGCCTTTGTTCATGCTTGGCTTGGTTTGGGGCACTGAAACTTCCATTATGTTCTGTTTAGACTTGCTGCTTTGGGGCAAGCTTGTCTGCACTTGCCCATTATTGCTGGACACAGTGCTCTTCTTTCTAAGCAACCCTTCCCCACATTTGGTGGGGCCGGAGTTTCTCCTGGCCATAGATAATAAATCCTGTGGTGCTTCATAATGCACACATAGCACCACTAACATAAACTAGCCCTTCTAGCACTCAACTTTTTGGTCAAGGAGGACAGGACAGGAAGTGTTTTTTTTTAAGAATTCATCAGGATGTACAACTAATTACACTGGACAACACGAAATTGGACCTGAAATGGAAAGAGCTAATCTTTACTAATTTTGGCATGCTGAAAATGAAAAAATGACAATAAAACTGTCAATTGACTAGTTTAGGAGAAGCAGTCCGCATTGCATACATAGGGGTTGTAAGTGCCATTGGGCATTTACCAGTACATGTCCATGGAACTACAGTATCTATTGTCAGGGGCGTCAGCTGACCTGGGGCCTGGGGGCGGTGGGCCCCAGGGCGCAAGGGCGGGAGGTGGTGCGGGGGGGCGGGAGACATCTTAGGTTTCGGTTTTGTTTTTGATGTTTTCCGGTTTTTTTTTCGCTTTTTTAAAAGGTTTTTTAGGTGTAACGGGGATTCTAGATCTATGTGTTTGCTTTGCTGTACTTATCTTGTGTATCTAGGGCCTCCCGACGATGTCTCCAGCGACGATCTCGCTCCTCTGCTGGCGCTCTGCTAGCGCTATTGTGGATCTCACAAACCATAGCCAATCTTGCATTTTCATTGTCATATTCATGTTCAACACCTCAAAAACTATAGAAATGACTAATTTAAGCTTGGGGGCAGGACCTCTGTTAAAATTTGGTCTCCAGTATTAGTTTTCACTTCATGAACATGGTACACATTTTGTTACAATAATTATGTTGTAAGTATGCTCTTAAGTTACATAAAATGCACCTCTGTTGACTTTTGATTAATAGTACATAATTGGGTCTGGATTGATGACTTTTTATGGTCTCTGAGCCAATGGAATATTTGTGTCTCCTCACCTGCCTCAATGGGAGTGGAAAGGAACAATTTTTGTAGGGTGTGTGTGTTTGTGTGTGAGTAAGCCTAGTGTTGAATTGGAAGCTTGCTGGGAAAAGTTGCTAAGAGGTTTCTGGCTGGCAGAACCAACTTCGAGAATATTGGGGTGCTAGAATGCTGCTGTTTTGGGACTAGTGCTGATGGTGCACATTCTTGCTTTCCATGTGCTCAAGCTGTACATTTGTAAATAAGTAGTTGAGTTACAAAAGACCTTGCCAGTGCTCTTTCCTCACCAGGAAGCTGATCCTATAAAGTTACTCATCTGAAGGTCATACATCAGCAGCTCCCAAATTTACCCTGTTCACAGCACCCTGTCGAGCCGCAGGAGGATGAGACAGCCGCTTCTTCCCGGCTTTCCCAGGCACTGTCATCTTGTCCAGGCCGAGATCTCATGCGAGTTCTCACGAGATCTCGGCCCGGACAAGATGGTGGCGCCCAGGAGAACTCCAGAAAACTTGTGTGGAGCCCTTGTTAGTTCACTATGGTGCACAGTTTGGGAACCACTGCCATACATGTATGTATGCATCTTCATAGGTGATAGTATACAGGTGTCCCCCAAGTAACGATGGTTCGTTTAACGATGATCCGCATATACGACGGCAGTCCCCTAGTACAGTACCTTACAAAACATTGCTGATGCTTGCCCCTGAGCCTGCTGCTGATTACAAAATGGAGGCAGGAACCACTGGCAGCCCTTTTCAAAACCTTTTTAACATGTCTTTTAAAATTCCCAGCCATCAGCTGTTTGGCGCTAACATCAAAGCATTAATCTAGTGCCAAACATCTGATAGGCTGGGGGTTTAAAAAGATGCATCTGGAGTACTTGCCATTCATTCCCTATTACAACTGCACTGTATTACATTGCATTATATAGGCTTTACATGCTATACCCAAAAAGACCACTAGATGGTGCTGAAGACTCGCTTAAAGTCGGATTCACTTTACCACAGAGATTTCAGAACATATCCCCATCCTTAACGAAGGGACACCTGTATATACTTTTTCCTACATGGCAATAGGGAAAATGTCATGTGTAAAGTGGGCCACATCGTGAGAGAAGCATTTCTGCAATAGAGGGCTTGGTTCAGCTGCTAAGCCCAGGCATATTCATATCAGGGCTATGCAATTTCTATCTCGGGCTTTTCCTTCCTGGACTTGTGTGGCACGCCCTTGGTAAGAACAAATATCCCCACAGAAACAGTGGTGCTAGTTGGGATTTTGCTGGGTTAGCCCAGTCATGCTTATGTTGCTGGCAGTTAGTCACATGTAGAGTGGTTAACTGCTTCCTCCTTCAGACTCGTATCAGTCATCCCTTGCAATTCTTTGACTTGCATCAAGTTTCTGATATAAAGGCTGCTCCTGACCACTTATTGTTATAAGACGTTGAAAGCTCCAGATGAAAGAATAAAAAGGCAGCCTTGACTTCAAAACAATAATGCAAGAATTGTCTGTCTGGACCAGAGCAAAGTCTGTTATCTAGCATTCTGTTTCCAACAGCAGTCTTCCAAATGCCTCTGGAAGCTCAGAAGCAGGAGATGAAGGTAATAGCTCACTCACCAGCATCTGGTGTTCTGATATACAGTATATTGTCTCCGCACATGGCGTCTCCAATTTTGGCTAAGAGCCATTGATAGATCTGTCCTCCATGAATTTGTATAATCTTTTACTTACACACACGCCCGCCCGCCCCTAAGGAAAGAACTGCATGTTATAAAATAAACACAGAGTTCCCAACACCACATTTGCCTTCTAACACTAATGCAGGGGTTGGTGGGACATTTGCAGGAGAGAATTGGTAGGCAGGAGACCATGCAAAATCTGTCTCCTCTTCTGAATCTTCCTTCCAAACACCTAACTTCCCAACCTACCTCCTGGCCATTTCGAAAGTTTTTCCTGGCTGTAATACCAGAAGTGAGGCTGGGAGAAGAGGAACTGCTTTGAAATGGGTGTTTGTATGGGAGATTGAGCAAGTCTGCAGAAGGTTATGCCCCTCCTGGCCAGTGATTCTGTCCTACAGATTCCCTCTTGCTCTTTCCATCTCAACAAATGTAGGTTTGGGAACACCGATTTGCCAAGGGGATATGTAATTCTGCCACAAGCTGTTGGCAATTGTTATGTCTTGTGGTGAGGATTCCATAAGATATTTATATGTTACGTGAAAGAACCCCCCCCTTCTTGTCTGTCCTGAATTTAGCGCCAGTCAACTTCCTCGTAAGAACCTGAATTCTAACTAGAATTATAAGCAAGGGAAATTTCTCCCTATCCACACTCCCCACACCATTCATTAATTCTATATGTCTCTATAATGACTCCTCGCGAGCCTCAAATGTTTAGTCTTTCTTTTTAGTGAAGGGTCTCGAACACTTTGACCAGTTTAGTTAAGCAACTCTGCATTGAATGATCACATTCTCTCTAGCATAGACTGTAACATCTAGCAATTCTACATGTAGATTTATCTCCATATAGGTATAATTTAGAAAGCTACAGCTTCTTTCACTTTCAAGGCATGTATAAAGAAGGTGTGTACACAGTAAAAACCTGCAGGTGGGATGGTCACATTATGATCCATTTAGAAATTGTGACATGGTCACGTTATGATCCATTTAGAAATTGTGACATGGTCACGTTATGATCCATTTAGAAATTGTGACAATCATCTTCTCTAAAAATTCAAGGCAGCTTCTGCAAGAATAAAATTATCCAGACTTACCGAACACACTGACAGCGCAATCCTACCCAGTTCCTCCAATGGTGTAGCAGTGGTGGAGGGCAGAACGGGAGGCTTTCGAAGGGAAAGAGGATTTAAATCCCCCCTTACATCCCCCTTTAAAGGGGATTTAAATCCCCTTTCCCTCCCAAAGCCTCCCGTTCTCCCTCCACCACTACTGCACCATTGGAGGAGCTGGGTAGGATTGCGCTGTAAATTGTAAACAAAAATACCAACACCACAAAAGCAGCAGTAGCACCTTGGATTGGAAGCATCTGGGAGTCATCAGTCATCACAATGTTGAATGTTCTTTCAGAAGCAAGTGATGGTACTTTGAACTAGCTGAGGTTTCCAAATAATTTTCAAGGGAATCTTCAAGCACGGCACATTGCCAAAGTCAATTCTCAAGGTGAAAAATGCATGAAAGAATGTGATCAGATTCTCATTTTCCCAGAAAGGGCACAAGTGATACACCAGACATACCTGGAGAAAGGTAACCCTGGCCATCATAGATACTTGTTATTCCAAGCAGAAAAGACAGATCTAGCATCCTCCAGACAGCAAGCTTGTGAAAGAAACTGATACGCCATTAAACAGACCAACTCACTCCCCTAAGATCACCAAGATTTTCCACTTGAATCAACTTGCTTGGAAAGGTGATTATACCATTCACTTTTTAGCTCTCGCCCACCATCTGCAGAAGGATCTCTGAGTGGGTTTCCAATAATTCCTATACCGAAGCATAGGAATTTGGCAATGTGTGGGATGGTCTTCAGTTTACCCAAGTTCTAGGTGTTTAATGCCTATGCACATGTGTTCTCCCCCCCCCCCCCCGGTAGGTAAGAGATCCAACTGAGACTGTCAGTGTGTACAAATATAACATTCTAAGGCTTGATTTGATTTAAAGCCAGAGCTAAAACAGACTGAAGGCGCAACTGCCTTTTGGCTGGCTTTCCCCTTCAAGAGCAGGAAGAATGGATGTTCTCCATGTTGACTTTGTGGGCACTGCAGGTGCGTCACCTGTTGCTGTTTAGCATTCTCGGATGACACAACTAAAAGGTCAGGAGAGACCAGATAGTCTTTCCATATGCCTTAAAACTCAAGAACATCCGATGTTTCTCAAGCCCATGTTTGTCATGTAAGGCAGAATGTCAAAATTAGGTACCATTTTATGTTACTGGAAATAGTTCTTGGCATTTTGAAGAGAATTGGCATTTTGAAGACGATTATATATCTCTTTTCGAGAGCAGGTGCCACAAGGGTGGCAAGAGTTATCCTAGTCACTAGCTACAACAAATCCATGCGTCAGTTACAGCCGCCAGCTGACAACCTCAATGTGTGACACTGTGAGCATCACAGTCTTCCCACACATTTAGTGGACAGTATGCTAAAGTGGTACAATTCTAGGCTGTGCCATTTCAGACAGCTAGCAAGGGATCATGTTGTATGCTCCCCATGAAAAAAGCTCAGAAAACACATAGAGAGAATGTTATGTTAAACTTTTCTCCCCATATGCTTTACTTGTTTGTATGTGTTTCAGGTAGAGGTTTGTTTTGCTTTATTTTAAATGTGGAACACATTAAAAATGCAGTCTCTCATTGAAAGTAATATAGCTCAAGTACTCTGCCAAATCATTAAACCACTTTGTTTTGTGTAACTGGTAGATCCGTTCAGTCACCATAAAACACCGCCTCTTAGTATTTCAGGCAATTATCCCGAGAGTCAACCTATGCAAATCTCTTCCTGGGGCAAATAACCTTATCTTGGGGGGGGGGAGGTGAGGCAGGGTCAGGTGACCCCATGAATCCCTAGAATGTGCAGAGCATTTCTCCACTGGCAACCTTCCAGAGATCCTCAGTGGGAAACGATACGATTGCCTCAGCACCAACCCCTTCTCCAAGGTGAGGCTATTTGTCCTATGGAAGAATATGTTTGGGAGCAACAGTGAAAGTTGACCTGGATGAGGGTTCACGACTATCAGAAGGCCCACCTGGCCAAGCCAACCCCATAACCCTCAGTACCAGTGTTGGTGGTAATATCCAGTGCACCACTGTGGGGTGAGTGGGGGTGCCATGGGGGGCACAGTGCAGGGCTCTGCCTCAGGACCCCCAGCCACCTAGTGCCAACACTAGTAACAATGAACAAATTAGGGCTTTTCAAGTGCGTGGACTTTTGGTGCTAGCAGCTGCCTGGTTGTGCACTTATTAAATGCGTAAGTTTTATTTGGTAATTTCTGCATGGCTGTATTTCCCGGCGGTGAGAGATGTGTTCTCACTACTTCCATCACAATTAGCATGTCCTGTACTTCACCTTCACTCTAAAAATTCCCCAGGATTCTTATCAAGGAGATCCTGCACTTAATACTAGTATAAAATTGAAGGTTAGATGTTTGCGTTGTAAATAAATCCTCACTTCAGTTTCTGATTTGCTTTTTGAACATACAGTAATAAGATGATATCCGGGAAGGCATAGTCACCTACCTTTCTTTAAGGTGTTGAGGTTTTAACAGAAGTGGAAGACATTGCACTTCATTTTGCAGAAGTGTGTACTGTACAAGAATTGCATGCATGTATGTAAAGTTTTGAAAAGTAGGGGAGCTCCTTTGGGATTTTTAGTGAGAAGGCTTACTTGGAATACAGTGGAATGGACTTGAATTTTCCTCTTGTCTTGTTCTCTCCCCCCCCCCCCCAGGCTTCACTTGCAACAAAATAGGACGTTTATATTTCCTCTGTGGTTATGGAAAATACATTCTCCTTCATCTCTAATGCGGCCAGGATGGGGGGGGGGGGGGAGAAAAAGCTGCCAGTGAGTTTGTGCCACTTTAGGAATATATCCCAGACCAAATTAATTTAGATGCAGCTGTGTTGATTTCAGTGATATCCCTCCTGCAGTTTATTCATTCTTCCACATAAGTGAAGGATGACGAGTTGAAACTATACCGAAGGCCTGTAATATAAATAATACACTCGTGCATAGCAGACTGCTAATCCTCTTTATCCTGTGCTGACTGAAATATGTTAAGTTTTAAATGCCCTGTGCCCACCCCCCAACCACCCAGTTAAATTAAAAATCTGCCTTGGACTGCTTACAATATAGGAGACAAAGTGGATTTGAAATCTGTCTTGCGAGATGCAAGATGTAAAGGACAGTTAAGAACTGACAAATGTCATAAGGGATTTCCATTATGTTCTATGGCAGGCATGGACAGACTTGAGCTTTGCAGAATCTGTTTGGTTTTTTTTTTTTTATGAGAAACCTAAGCCAGGTGCAAGTTAGTGGCTTGAACTGAATGCAAGATAGAAGTTGAGGTTGATGGCAGCTGTTTCCTGCTGCACCCTACGAGCAATAGGCTGGAATGATAACACCAGAACCTAGGGGACATCCACTAAAACTGAGTGGCGGGAGAATTAGAACAGACAAAAGAAAATATTTCTTTACCCAACGTGTCCTTAATCTGTGGAACTCCTTGCCACAGGATGTGGTGACGGTGCCTGGCCTGGATGCCTTTGAAAGGAAATGTGATTTATGGAGGAAATGTCCATCACAGGTTACAAGCCATGATGGGTATATACAACCTTGATTTTAGTAGTAGACTATCTCTTAATGCCAGATGCAAGGGAGTGGTGACAAAATACAGGTAACTTGTTGTCTTGTGTGCTCCCTGAAGCATCTGGTGGGCCACTGTGAGATACAGGAAGCTGGACTAGATGGGTCTTTGGCCTGATCCAACAGGGCTCTTCTTATGATCTGCATATACAAGTATGCACACATCTACATCTGAGTTACTACAGAACAGGGATTCTAATGATGCTTCTTTCAAGAGCTTGTGGTGTTGCTCTTTCTGGGAGTCAGAAACCCTTGCCACTCTTACTGCAAACCATCCAGAAATCTACCAGTAGATCCTGGTCTAATTTCTGCCCGCCTCTGGTCTGTGATGCCTTCTGAAATGATGGATGTCCTTTAAGGGAGAACTGACAGCCTCATTTGCAAAACAGTCTTGATACACAGTTGCATCATTATCTGCATGTTTCTAAAGTTTTTCCCTACAACTGTGAGGTCTAGAAGCTTTCATGTGAAGATGACAAAAGCTTAGATCAGTGATGGCTAATCTTTTGGGCTCAGCATGTCAAAAATTCGGAAAATGCCTAACTCTGCTGGCCACACTCACTCACACTCACACTCACACACACAAAAGGGAGGAGGATCGCGTGGCCCAGAAGTGGCTTCTGGGAGTGTAGAAGACTACCCTACAGGCCTACAAACAGCGTGACTGCCGCGTGACGGTGGGGAAGGCTTTTTCTGACTTTTTAAACAGGTTTTAAAGGGTCTCCCATATCTGCGACCTCCACAGATATGGAGATCCTGTAGCTGTTGGTGAATGCTGGCATGTTACCCAAAATGTCGTGGTCTGTCACCTTTGACACACGTGTCGTAGTTTCGCCATCACTGACTTAGATTCACTACATAAGTAGCGAATGCCAGATTTCTACACACGTTTGTATGGTGCATTCCAGAGTATGAGGTTGTATTTCACCAACTTGATATATTGGTGGTCCTTGTTGTTTATGTGGGTTTTAAGAGAAGCTTGTTTTAGGAATAGGCATAGAATTGGAAGTTTAACAAGATAGCTTTCGGAAGCAGTTTTTTTGACCTGGAAGATAATCACCTCTTAAAAACAAAAATCAGAAATTGCAAAAAAGTCAAGTCTATTAGAAGACTGTTTACTAGACGAAGGAGTAAGTAAAATATATCGCAACACAGTGGTAACTTTGGAGGACATACCGTATTTTTCGCTCTATAAGACGCACCCCCCCAAATAGGGGAAATTAGTGTGCGTCTTATGGAGCGAATCCAAAAATTTGTAAAAGAAATACTTACCGGGGCTTCGGGGAGGCCTGCGAGACCCTCTGCAGGCCTCCCCGATCTTCAGTTTGGAGCTAAATGGCTATTTTCGGCCATTTCCGGTTTTCGGAAAACCGGAAATGGCCGAAAATAGCCATTTAGCGCTGAACTGAAGATCGGGGAGGCCTGCAGAGGGTTGCGCAGGCCTCCCCACAAGCCCCGGTAAGTAAAAAAAACCCCTATTTTTAGCTCCATAGGATGCATGCGTCCTATGGTCCGATGCGTCCTATGGAGCGAAAAATACGGTAGGTAAAAGGTGAAGGTGACCCCTGACAATTACGTCCAGTCGTGTCCGACTCTAGGGTGTGGTGCTCATCCCCATTTCAAAGCCAAAGAGCCAGCGTTGTCCGAAGACGCCTCCATGGTCATGTGGCCGGCATGACTCTCCTTGCCGCAGCGCGTAGCATGCGGCTGGAACACGGAGTGCTGTTTACCTTCCCGCAAGCGGTAATACTCGCATTAACATGCTTTGGAACTGCTAGGTTGGCAGGAGCTGGCCAGGCAATGAGAGCTCACCCCGTCGCGGATTCGAACTGCCGACCTTTCAATCGACAGCTCATGTTTCAGCGGTTTAACCCACTGCGCCACCCGCTGGCCAAGTAAAATATATTGCAACACAGTGGTAAATTTGGAGGACATAGGTTTGGGAAAACATTCTTTTTGCGGAACTGAGGTGTGCTTTTTCTTGTCAATGGCAGAGTGGCTAACAAACCCATCTTTAATCCCTTAAAAACCCACTGAAGTTTGTCATTTGGGCAAAGCACTTACTGCGGGGGACGATGATAACTTTACTCCTCAGTCTGTGCACTTTGAGAAGGGATGATGTTTCTCTGTGGGTAATGATGATCACCCAGCTTTTCGTGATTGATTTCTTCCCCCTTTCTGTATGAGCAACGTTTTTTGGAAACCTGAAAATCGGATACCTAGCCTTTACACTGTCATGATTGCCTCCATGAAAAGTATTTTTCTTCTAATTCAATGAGGGAAGCAAAATAAATTTCTACAATACCTTTGTCTGTTATGGAGACATGTACACTAGTACTGTAGTACAGGCTATAACAATACTGTACATTTATCCCGGTAGAATCTCAGACACAAGCTGTTTAGTAAGGTTGCTAATCAGCCTGTATTTTACTGGTGTGACCAGTAAAGTCCTGTTCTGCAAGGTAACTAATACTGAGGCTGAAAAACTGGAAAACTAAAGATCTGCTAGATTCTACCTTTAGTCTGGTAGGATCTGCAGGGCCCTGTCTCAGGTCCCACCCTAGAGCTGCTAATATGTACCACAAGATTTATAACCATATGTACCACAAGATTACTCGAGTACTGAATGTTTATTCTGGGCCCAGATACATAGAGTTTATCATGAATGGAATAGATGAAGGCGTTGACAGACTTAATTCTCCTCCCCCTTCCCTTCCCCTGGGGTTGCACTGGAGGGAAAAGGGGGGAAGGGAGCCACAGGGCGATGATAGGAAGGTCAGAGCAGGGCCAGCCCATACATGAGGCCAACTGAAGTGGTCGCCTCAGGCAGCAGATTTTTTGGGGGGCACCCGTCTCTGTCCACCTACTTGCCCCACTGTTCCTCCTTCCACTCCCTGGATTGGAAAAGGACAAGGGGGCAGAGGAAGAGGAAATATGGAGGGGAGAAGAGTGCTTTGCTAGAACATTGGAATATGGGAGGGCCAGAGACTGGCATATAATTCAGTAAGGGGGGGGCAGCATTTGGCATCCCGCCTCAGGAGGACTTGGACTGGCCCTGGGTCAGAGTGTGAATAAAATAATCCAGCAGTGACTTTACTCTCATTAGTTTTATATGGTAAGTACAGTATGTTGGCTTGAATTTGTCTCCTTTAGCACATGGCGTCCATTAAGAAGGTTGAGGCAAACTGGGAAAAAGCATGGTGTCTGCTTCTGTGTTATATATTTGTTCCTATTGTGTGAGGGTGCATTCAAGTACTGAAACGTGACCATTGCACCAGCATACCTTGGTGAAACCAGTCTGTGGTGAATGAAGGCTGAAAACCTCCACTGAAAACTGGGATGAAAAACCGGAAGTGACGATGGCATCATCGCTGCTTACTTCCAGTGGTACTTGGTGTGGTGGCAGCCATGTAGGTGGTACGCCGAGCTGAGTATGTCGAGAACCGCTGTGCTGGATAGTTCACACTGGAGTTTCTGAAAGTGCTGGTTACCCCTTTGGTGAGAGAGGAGTGCTTGGGGAGGGGGCAGTGGTAGAGCACGTCCTTTGCATGCAAGGGATCCCAGGCTTGGTTCCTGGCATCTTGGATTGCATGGCTGGGAAAGACCCCTGCCTAAAACTTTGGAGAGCTTATTGCATTCAGAGTAGGTAGACCGATGATGGGCTCAATATAAGACATGTTTGTATGCCTGCGGTGCTGGATTCGGGTCCCTGCTCCCTTTAGCACCACTCTGTAAAGATGGACCCAGACCTTGATGGGAGATCCACACAATGTAATAATCAAAATATTGAGCTCATTCTTGGAAGGGAAAATGTTTTATTTTCCATTTGCTGGAACTGACGTAATTCATCACATTCAAAATAGCCTCCAAAAATAAAAGTAGTGTTTACTTTAAGTTGCAGCCCCCCTTAATTAAAATGTAGCCTCCTAATAAAAATGGGACATCCACCACCACCCCAGCCAAATCTTAGTGGATTAGTTTACTGACCATAGCTTGGAGCCCTAGTAGTTACACTCAAGAACACAATGGGACTTAGGCCGAGTCTTTTCTGGACTGTAATTCCTCAGAAGAGTGCTTTTCCTACACAAGTGCTCCTAGCCCTGTAAACAGACCCAGATGGCTTCATCTTACATCTCAGAGATGTTGTATCAAGAGAGAGTTAAATGTGTGCTTGTAATTCTACAATTATTCCAATTTGGTTTGTGATTAACCAGCCAGGAAAGGTGGTGGTTGTTGACAAGAGGAGCTTTATTTTTGCAGGCAGTACCCTGCAGGGCTTACAGTTTGTGAAGTGGGTCAAGCGCTGAAAAGGACTGTGTCTTGATTTGTAGCTTTTAAAAAAGAGAGCGAGAGAAAAAAGAGAGTTCACCTAGTAAATGAGTTATAGCCCTTGGGATTCTCATAGTTTGTATGGTCATATTTGGAACAGTAGCCTCCTATGATAATAGGGCCACAAGGAGCAATCATAAACATGAGGCAACTTCCTAGTAGTCCTTTACAGATGGTGCTGCTGCAAGGAGAAACAAAACCGAGCATGTTTTGAGCTAGAAGTGGAAAATGTGTACCACTGGCTGATCAAAATGCCTACACGGATGGAGCCAGCTCCATCATTAATAATTCTTAGGCGGCACTTTCCACTGGGAGACCTTGAAAGTGCTTTCAAGGCATCAATTAAGTGAGCTTCATATAACACCCAGCTATTATCCCTACCTTATACGTATGTGTGTGGGGGGGAGGGGGAGACAGACCTCAGCCTGTTGCTCCTAGGTTTACTGTAACCACTAAATGTGCATTTGTTTTTATTTTTGGAAAGGAGGAGCTATGGAAAAATGTTTCCAAAGTACTACTGTATGCGTCTTGCTGGATAGTACAAAAATTGTACTCTCGTAATAGCAAGTCCATGTTTATGTTCATGGAAATGACATGGTAACACAGACTACTAGTATTGAAATAAGTGGTTGGGAATAAGGAAAATAATAGGGCAAGGGTATATTATAAATAGAAAATAAAGCCCATTTAATCTTAAAAAGTAGCACCGTTGATCTAACGTTTCCAATAAATGTTAGCGGCAGGGATGGCTTTTATCCAGTGAAATGCACTTTGGAAAGGGTTTGTTCCTTTGTGTGAGTGTGTGCATGCATGCACGTAAGCAGGGACACAGGGTTAAGTTGGGGAAACATACACAGCTCAAACAATTCCAACCCTAAGGAGGTGTTAGCTCCCATCCCAAACCTAATGCTTAGCCTCAGGTGTTTGCAGCTGCCATTTCACATTGAATTAGTAGGAAAAAGCTACTCAAGCCTGACTTCCAACTTGACAGCATAACCCAAACAAAGCAAGCAGGCAGGCAGGCAGGCAGGCAGAGGAACACTAGACGCGACTGCACTTCTGCCTTCAAAAATAAGCGCCAGACACTCTGAACTATAAATAATGATACTGTATAACTATACTTGAGGTTACCATATTTTCCCAGTTCCCAACCGGGACCCCCCACAAAATAATATAATTAATTAATTAATTTTTCCTGAAGTGCTTTTTTTTTTTTTGTGGGTGCAAAGCACTCATATTATTTATGGCCACAAAAATGGCCATTTTGCTGCCACCGCCACTTGCCTTGCTATTGCTGTCCCGCCGCTGCAACTCTGGAGCCTGGTCGGCTGCATTTGGGCCGGCCAGGGCTTCAACTACCCCCCCTCAAACCGCTGCTGCTTCCACAATTTAATTTTTTTTTGGTGGCGTCATCTTTGATCTTGTGAGATCTGAGATGGTGGCTTTGCAAGATCCAAGATGGCACCACCAAAAATAAATAAATTGTAGAAGTGGCGGTAGTGGCATGGCGGCAGACTTGGAAAACTGGGACTGACCCGGCCAGCTGGGCCTGGGCTCCGGAAACCAGGACAGTCCTGGTTTTTCCAGGACGAATGGTAAGCCTATTAATTTGGAAATGGTTTTTCAACAGGTTGTCTTTTTCCAAAATAAAAAATGGTTCAAGCGCACAGGTGCTTGAAAATACACGTGGCATACCGACTTATCAGAGTTAAGACTTCGGGATATGAGCCTGCATGTACGGAGAACAGGGTGTGGAATGGCACTTGCATTTACCTTCCCCTGCAATGATAAGCCACTGTGGTGCTATGCAAGCATGTTCTCACCTGCCAAGACAAATGAGTCAAGCGAGGCTCTTCTGCACCTCACCTCAACTCATCTGGGGGTTCTTTCCTAAATTGAGGAAGACTCTGCTCTTGTTTTTCCTGAGAGCAGCCTGCGCAGCAAGGGCTTGTGGAAGAATGATCCACAAATTGCTTGTAGGAAAGACCTCACTTGACTTAAATTGCCTGATTGGATCTGAGCACGTTTGGGGCAATTGTGGTGTGTTTGACGTAGCTTGCTGGGAGAGGGGAAGTTTATAATTGAGGTCTGTGGGGGCCTCGCCACACATGCAGGGTATAAGGTTATAGCCTCAGTCACAGGGTGTGTGACAAACAAAAGAAAAGAAAAATGTTTCAATATCGAGAACACTGTGGAGGGGTGAAGAAAGAAATGCCGAAGCAGTTTATCAAGAAGTGACCCTGCAATTGATGCAAAGAATACAATGAAAACTGTAGATGTTGTACAGCACTTGGGTTTGAGATTTGACTATCTGTTACTATCTGCCTGGGAGTTGTACTAAATGCATGTTTTTTTATTTGTTAGCATCTTGAGTTGGGCCCATGTTCTTGTTTGCAAAAGCTATTGATGTATTCCAAGAGAGCAAAAACCTGGCGCTTCATCTTTTGAAACTTTCATCTGGTGAGTTATTTTCTCTGTTGTCAAAAAAACCCACCCTCTCCCTGTTTCCCCTAAAATAAGACCTCTCCTGAAAGTAAGACCTACCATCATTTTTGCATGATTTTTGCTGGCACTCATAAATATAAGACCTCCCCCAAAATAAGACCTAGCGTGGCTCATGTTTCTGCAGTTTTGCTCTTGCAAACATAGCTCATTAACAAGCTGTTCTCCCCCTTCCCCCTCCCTCTCATGTCCCTGCCTCTTGCAAAGTCTGATCTGCAGAACCGGAGCCTTGTTCTGCAGAGTAAAAGTCTTTGCAAGAGGCAGGGACATGGGGGGGAAGGGTGAGAACAACTTGTTAATGAGCTATGTTTGCAAGAGCAAAATGGCAGGGACATGAGGGGGGGGAAGCAGTTTGTTAATGAGCTCTGCGGACACACACACAGATGTCTTGCAGAACATAATGTACTCTTATTGCAAGGCCTTGCTCGTTTATCAAGTCAAAATTTATAAAACAAATTTGCTCGTCTGGCAAAGCACTCGCAATCCAAGGTTTTACTGTACTGAGCCTCAGAAACGTCACTGCGTCCGACTGCCTTTTCGTAGAGCCCTGTGAGCTCAACTTTTTTCCTTACAGATCATCGCCAAAGAATGGCTTTCTGGCTTTCATGCTCTGAGGGCGGTGGGGAGATGGGCAGGTGGCCCGAGGCTGCAGCAAGCCCCCAGGCTCCCATTTTAGCTGCTGTGAAATCATCCTCTGATCTGAAGGTTGTACATAAATTGTTTTGCGTGATTTTTGCTGGCACTCATAAGACCTCCCTGAAAATAAGACCTACTGCATTTTTTGGAGCCAAAATTAATATAAGACTCTGTCTTATTTTCAGAGAAACAGGGTATATGACAGAAGATTGTATGGCTGCTACTTTGATTCTGTTGTCTTGTTCGTTCTCTTTGCCCATGAGGGTCTCTTAATATTAATTTACAGAGTGGAGTACTCTAGTACAGTGGTTCCCAAATGTTTTAGCACCGGGACCCACTTTTTAAAATGACACTCTATCGGGACCCACCTAGCTTTACGGGACTTAAAAAAAAGTTATCTAGAAATAAATAAATAAATAAATACATGTATTTATTTACAAGTAAAGAGGTCAGCTGCTTGCAGGGTAATTAGCAGCTATCTTGCAAACTGCAGGAACTCAGTTCTTTGAAGGGCAATTAGTAGCTATCTGATTGAATAGCCTCAGGGCTTGTGGCAATTACTTATATTTTCACACTAAGAACCATATTTGTATTTCTGCTAGTAATTCAAGTGGCAAAGCTCCAGTGAGTAAAGCATATTTTTAATTTTATGTAAGGATTATCTTCTACTTTCATATATATTGTATGGATAAAATGTTGCAATGGTGACTTGGAACAACTTTGCAAAGTCGTTCATAATCATAACCATTTTATTAACCTGTCTGCCCACACGTTTACACAGAGCTAGGTTAGTTATTGGTGAGGTTTAAAAAAAAAAAAGCTGCCAGCTCTACAGTGTCCTCAGGTGGCTTCCGTTTGTTTGGGTATTTCTATGCATGTGTGGGAATCTCTTGTTGCTGAAAGCTGGTCAGAGGAGTTCACAGAAATAAAGGGGACCGACTAGGCCAATTCTTGCACTCTGGAATCAGGTCTAGTCTAGATACTGAGTCATCAGTGAAAACAGACTGTGCGTCACTGTGCTTTTGTCCTGTGGCTCCATAGAACCGATGTGAGGGGTCAGAGGCCATATAGTCTTATGGTCATGTTGGACTTGGCTGCTTGAATGATTGCAGCTGGATTTCTTGTGAGCTTAGCAGCACTGCTTGTAGCATATTCTCTGGAGAAAACTTCCTGGCCCCACTTCTGTCTTTGTTGTGGAAATGCCACGCTTTGTAGAGATGTTGTCTTTCTTGGGGTGTGTGTGTGAGTGTGTGAGAGAGAAAGCTGCAGGACTTATGCACGACACTACCTCTCCATCTCCTCCTCCCCCTCTTTGCCGGAGGCTGCAGACTGGCCCTGAATATTCATTAAAAGGTCCATGGGCAGATTAGGGACATGGGCAGATTTTAAATAGAGCTTTAATGCATAGACACGAAAGGACAAACATGCTAGCGGGAATACTAATGCAAGCACACTCTGCCTTGGGATCAAAATGCATTGAACATCTGCTTGAGGACCAAAGGGCTTTTGAATACAGTCTGTTTTAACCCAGGGGGAGGAGGATGTGTGGGGTGGGTTCCCCGGCAGTCGTCCAGCTCCTTCCTCGCCTCCATGCATTTTGATAGCCAAGAAGGTGTATTGCTGACTTAGCTTTTAAATGATTGATGTGGCCGTATCGGATGACAGTGATCTGGGTACAGCATTAACATTTAATTGTTGTTGAGGGCTCAGAATCCTGGCTGTGAATCTTCAGCCGGCAGGGTTTTTTGTGCTTTATCTTGTAGGTTAAACTAGCACCACTGTCTGTCCAAATTCTGAAATCGTGTTAATTATTTATTCCAGTGGTTATTAAAGTTAACCACATTTTTGCCCCGTTCTTCCTTGAAGGAGCTCAAAGAGGTGTACGTGGTTCTCCCCCTTGCCATTTTATCCCACAGCACCCCTGGGGCTGAGAGGGTGTGGCAGTCCAAGATCACTCCGCTTCATGACTGTATGGAGATTTGAACCATGGTCTCCCTGATCCTAGGGTGTCGTCTCATTTATCTGAATTAAAATAGTGGAGGGGCATCATCCTGAACCATAAAACCCTTGGCTGGCACAGTTTGGGACAGAGATTTGCCTTTCAAAATAAAAAATGTACATAGCACTCTGGCATTGTATAAATAAATGTAATAGGGCCCATAGTTGTCACTTGTAATTGAACTGAAGGGAAACATTAGCTCTGCCCACTGACTTGCTTCCATGCAAGACACAAAGGCTCTTTAATCCTCTTCCTCCTGCCTCTGTGTGACCCGCAACAGATGCTTTGGCAGAGCCCTCCCATTATTCACCTGAGCCTCTCAGTCCCCTTTGTTCGACTCTTGGCCTGCTGCTCAGGAGTGAGCAGCTGAAGCGCGCAAGTGACAAAGTCTGGCAGAGCCCTGGTTGCTATTCATACGGGTGATTGACAGTAAAGGTCCTTTTGCTCTTGGCCTCATGTGGGAGAATTGGGGCAGTATGGGAATGGGGACTCTGCTGGGTCCATTTTCACCCTCCCCTCACGCTAGATGCCTATTCCTGCCATAAAATAATGGGACATCCCTCTGTCCCTCTGCTGTTCTTCACATGTTAATCCACACATAGTCTGTGGTAGCATGAACAAATGAGGCATCCCATTGTGGAGGCAACTTATTCCAGATAATTGGACCAGATAATCAGAATGGACCTGGACCATTCCATCCAAGATAATCAACTTGGACCAGATAATCAAAATGCCAAAATGGGGATTTAGAAAAAACTCTATTTATGCTAAGTCTCCAACATTCATACTGGTTCCACACTGGAGGCGTGTATGGAAGTTGGAACGTACATACAGGCGTACCTTGATTTCCGTCGCCTTGACTCTCGTCACTTCTTCCGACCTTGCCGAGCACCTCAAAGTGGCCTGCGCGGAGCTCTGCTTGGGAGGCAAAGCCTAAGTCGCTGCAAGTTGCACAGGGGCTCCATGAGCCTGGGTGGGCAGCTCCACCATTCGCCGTTTGCCTCCCAAGCCGAGCTCCGTGCGGGCTGCTTCTGGGTGCTCAGCAACGTCTAGCAATGTTAAACAACTTTGTTCCCGACATTTGTCCATTTTTGACTTTTGTCAATGCTCTGGTCTCTTAACACGTCGAAAGAGCAAGGTGTGCCTGTACCTCAAAACATCTAGCTCTTGCCAGCCCACTGCTATCAAGCCTGTGCAAAAAGCACCACAAAGGCCGTACTTCACCTTACATGAAAGCACTAACACAGCTGTTTCTAACTCAGTCGTCCGGAACTCCCTGCAGCCAGCATGTAGAAGTTTTATACATGGTAGGAATCTACAAACAATTATAGAAAAGGGAACGATAAAGGCAAGGAGGAGCGGGGAAAGGGGGGATTGTGCAGACAGGTTGAGATTGCAACAAAGTGGATTTTGCAGATGGCATGAATGAAATGGGAACGCTCTTTGCCTGTGGTGCGTGGCATGGTGGGCACAGGACTTGCAAACAGTGGTGCATCTGATAAAACTGTATGAACTTATGAAACTGCCTTACACTGAATCGTAGGCCAGCAATGGTCCATCCAGGTCAGTCTTGTCTACCCTGACTGCCAGCGGTTCTCCAGGATTTCATGCAGGAGTCATTCTCAACCCTATCTGGTGATGCCAGGGGTTGAACCTGGCACCTTCTGCATACAAAGCATGCACTCTGCCACTGAACTATTGTCCCTTTTGAACTATTGTCCTCACACTTTCTGCACCCAGTCCCTATCTTGGTTTTTGGAAGGACAGGCCACTTCCGGGTGCTCGGCAAGGTCGGAAGAAGTGACGAGAATCAAGGGACTTAGTAACATTCCACAAATTTATGTTTGATGCTGTCATAGAGCACATGCTATGGTTAGTGCATTTGAGGGGTTAGATTGCTGGATTCAGACCACAATATGACCTGGTTCCAAATCCCTATGTGATCCCCGTGGAGCTCACTGTGTTATTTTGGGCCAGTTCCCTCTCTCGCCCTAACCTAACTCAACGTGACTTTTAAGGGTACTCCATTTTATACTCCTGTGTACACTGACCTGGTCTCCTTAGGTGAAGGGCGGCATAGAGAAATAAATTCAAGTGCTCCATTGAACGTAGTTAAGTCTTGCTGAAATCCACAGGATATAAGCATCCTTCCTATTCTTTGGATAATGCACACATCCTCAGTTGGGGGCAATAGAAGTCTGATGAAGGTCATTATTTGTATGAGCATGAGTTTGCTATGCTTACCTTTTATATAATATGGTGGAAAAAAACTAGTGAACATAATATGCAAAAATGTAGCCTATAGCGAGAGTTTATATGTCATGTTGACATTAATTTACTGTGATTGCTTACTGTAAAACTGTTGTCAAGTTCAGGTTTCTGGGGGTAAGAAAGGGAGTCAACGAGATTGTTCGGTCTTACCCTTGTCTTCGTCCATGTGTAATATCATCATTATTGTAGAAGTGATGTTCTTTGATCTTCCAGATATCAATAATATTTATTGTAACATGAAAGTGATGGATAAATGGGGCAGTATTGACATAGGGCTGTAAGTGACAGTCAAGTGACATTCACCAGCACCTAGATCCTAAATATTTGTGCTCTCCAGAGTGACTTCTCTGTCATGTTGGTACCATAGGCAAGAAGTGCTCACTCACTGGTCCAGCAAGCCTTCAAGCCCAGCACCTGCGAAGAATCCTGTTTCTCCAAGCAGGTGCAAAGTTACAAAAATGTCAATTCTCCATGCATGGACAAAACATATTATGCAATTTTCCTTTTAGGACTAAACTGCTACTAGGGCATATCTCACTGAAATTCCCCCCCCCCCATTTATTTGAAAACCCCTTTTGTGTCTGTGGAATCATTGTATCAAAAGCTAGTGTTGTTGTTGTTCAGTCGTTAAGTCGTGTCCGACCCTTCGTGATCCCATGAACCATATCCCGCCAGGCAGAATGCCTGTTAAACTTTGATAATTGTAGAGGCAAACATTTAGCTGTTAGTTGAAAGATGCCCATTGCCTTGCTTCCGTATTTGTTCTCTTCCCAGATTCTTACTGGAACCACAATTCTACTTTGTGTCTGTTTTTTCTCGGTTTATAGTCTAGAAACACTAATTTCCTTTTCACAGTTTCTCCTACCTCCATAGTGCTCGCTTCGCCCCACCCACCTCCAGCCGCTCATATGAAGTAATCTCTCACCACCTGCTCTTGTCTAGTGACCTTTCTTGCTCTCTTTCTTGACTGATCTCTGTTTGAACCATTTCACCTCTACTCCTTCTGCCCCCACCTTCAGCTATGCATGACTGACCCTCTAAGCTTCCCAGCTCCTTTAGCTCTCCAGGTTTGCTAGTTCTGCTTCTGTTACACAAACCCTTTCTAGGATCTCCGGTAGTTTCTTCTGCATTCAGCATCTGACTGAATGTCTCTTTAAAATTTGGTCCAGTACCCCAAGTTCTAGTTTGAATCACACAGTTTAGGGGGTTATTTGGTGCAATTTCTCTTTGCTGTGCTTCCAGATCCAGCCAAAGCTCAACTACTTCCAGAGAAACAGCCCAATTCCACCCCCATCTGTTTTTTTTTTTTTTAAGGCACATTATCTCCCACCGCTACCATCGTCTCCTTCGTATCTCCTCTCCCACTGGCACTTCTTTAAGAAGAACCAGGAATTTTTTTTGGGGGGGGGGGTAGATTGATGGGAAGATCCTACCAGCCTGTTTTGAGGGTGTGGTTTAGAGGAGATGAGATAAGGAGGTGGTGATCTTCCCAGTGGGTCAGGAGAGCCATTGGGAACAGGATTGCAACAGCTGCTACCACCTTCTCCAACTCCACAATTCTTGACAGTAGCGCCACAGGAGAAGTTAAACTCACTGACTCACTTTCCAAGGAGTGCGAGCGTAAGGAGGATGGGGCAGTGACTGGGCAGGTGCGGGGTGTGAACTCCCGCCCCCCTTCCCGTTACTTCGTTGCCTCTCCCATCCTGCTGCTTAAAGCATGCGCTTCAGTCAGTCTCGTGATTGGACTGCCCCTGAGTGTTTCTATTTAGAGCAGTAGTAGCTGAAGTTGCTGCAGGTTGCAGAGTTGCTGCAAGTCAAATCATGGGCCTTCAAGTGGTTTTTCTTGCCTCTCTAGCCCACTGAGCCAGGGAGTAGGCAGAAGCACTGAAGAAGAAGGCAGGAGAGCCAGGCCATTGGCCCTTCTGCTCCAATCTGGACAGGATGCGTGCTCTCATTGGTGGTGCCCCTTCTGTCACTCATGCTGCAGGTTGGCTACCTGTAGTTTTAGAGTAATAGCAATTTTTAACATTGCATGGATTGTCATGTGGATGGTTATCTGTACACCATAGTATACTTAGACTGCAGTCTTAAGCACATTTTTCTGGTAGTAAATCCAGAACTCTGTGGAACTTCTGGGTAAAGATGCATGGGCAAAGATGCATTTCACTGGTAATGTAGTAATAGGACTGGAGGATCGGCCACCTTCAGAACTAAAAGCAGAATTAGCACAAATCTTTGAAAAATGAGGTTGCTTATATGTGACTAAAACACCAACTTCTAAGCATTTTGTTCAGCCGTTTGCTTTTCTCCACTTTCATTTTTTTCTTTTTTACTGAGGACAGACTTGTTACATGTCCAGGAGTATTTGTAGCACTAAAGTATAATGCGAAGGAGTCTCCAAACAATCAGGACTGCATGGTAGACACTGACTTGGATGTTGTGATTGGCCTCTGGCTCCCTAGCATATATGCCACCACATGGCTCTATTTGGAGATCAGCATCTTCCTGCTGCACCTTATGGTGTGTAGTGCTACAAAGGTATACAACACGTGTAAGTGTGCTTGCTGCATAAGGTATGATTTGGCCTTGGGATGTAAAGCCCTCCTGATGCTGTAGATAGACTCAAGCAGGGTTATAGTTGCACAGAGTGTACATAACTGCAGGATCTGCACTCTGAAGAGCTTGCAATCTAATTCATAGGATAATTGGAAGAAGAAAAAGACTGGAGGCTTTACACATAAAATAAAAAAATGGGGAGAACTCTACTCTTTTGTCCCTTTTTATATCTTCCCCTTCCCCATCTAGCATCTTTCTCAATGAGCCAAAATTGTTTCTTTACTAAGTCATTCAACAACCTTCCTATGCCCTACCTTTAACTTAATAGACTCCTTTAATTAGCCTCCTATGTTGCCATTTTGGCTTTGATGCACATTGGACGAGCTTACAAACTGCTTGTCTTGGTAAACAGGTAAATTAGACAATTGTTGAGAGGCATGAGATCTAGATTAAAACGTTGAAGGAACTGTAATCCCAAAGGATTTTTACCACACGTAATGATTAAGGCTTTCTGTGTAGTCAAGGACCACAAGAATTTTATAGTAACTTTATTTTCATTGTATTACTGATTTGGGAGTTTTGATGTACCTGAACAATAAACGACTTTAAAGGAATTCATGGCTTCGACTGTAGTTGAATGTTACGTCAATTGGTTGTATTAGTAAGAGAGAATCTTTATGTTCCTCTTGCCTACTGAAGCACGAATGTTATACACACAGTTATCAACCATGCTGCGCAGGTAACGTTTCTGCTAAATCTGGTAAAAGTATTGGTATGGGAAATAATCATGTTACTTAACTAACCAATGTGATTCCCCATTACAGATGTTACCAATGCAATATTGCGGGCCCTAGTCTAGCCCTATTTTTTAGCTGCCAGACTCACACCACCAGGCCCATCCCTTCAGTAGGGGTGTTTTATAATTTAAAAATAAAACTTGAGGGGGGCGCTGTGAGGCGCTGCACCTTACTCCTTTTTCAGAACATCATTAAAATTCAATTCTCCCTCAATAATGCAGCCATCTTTGTCATAATCTGCCATCTATTCTGTTTTAGCTGTAGGGACAAGTAGGACTGGTTCAGTGCGGCTGCCATCTTGGGTCAGAAACAAGGTGGCGGGGAGAGGGATGGAGATAAAGCACTTATTTTTATGACTTTTTTTTACACAAAAGGGATGTGAGTGGCCATAATGGGGCCCCGCACTGGTTGAGTTACCCACAGCCCTGTGCCCTTCTAGGCCCTGCACACCTCTGTCTGGCTCTTATAGTGGGCCGGAGTCGGTCAATTATATAGCGATTCCTTGATTCAAAGACGGGGAAAAAGGGGTTGAAAAGCAAATCCAGGGGGACAGTGCAATAGTCTTAGCTGTTGCGGGAGGGGGGGAGTACAGCAAGGAAATTAAGATTTTTACCAGCGGAAGGATTCCTCAAGAAGAAGCTCAATGGGTGGTTGAGTGATGGTTTGCGGTTGTGCTTGGGGAAGGGTGCAGGGAAGAAGGGATACAGACTGGAAAGAGAAGAGTGTGTGGTCTGATATCTATCCTGGGTGCTGACCTGAGCAGTTCTTGGGTAGCAGAGGGAATTGGGGGGATGGGGACGGCGACGCTTGTTGCAGCATCAGCAGGCAGCTAAGCAATTAATGAGCAATGGGAGACAGCAAGCAAACACTAGGTGACCTGACTTTTTATAACCAAATTCCCATAGGCAAACAGAAGCTGTTGTGGGGGGAGCTCATCAAGGACCATTCTTTCCCCCCCCCCTTGATGGCCCTTAATAGTTGGCCCCCAGTTTCAGATGGGAGCCTCTGGTGTTCTTTGCCCTGCAGAGGGTGTGGCAGATTGCTCAGTTTACTGTGCCTTTTACCATACAGCTCTTGATTGAGTTTACAGTGAAGTTGTTGAGGGAAGCCAAGGTTGAAGGCACTTCCTTCATGCATGCTAATGACTTTGTTTACTTCAGAATCAGGAGGTTCCCAAGATGTGGTCTTGTTTTCAGGTTTAAATCTGATGACTAAGTAAGTCAGAGTGCAGCTGGTAAGGTGTAAGGTGCAGCTGGTCATGGAGTCCCCCCCCTCCCCAAAAGGCAAAGCTTCCCCTAAGCCAGCTAGCTAGAGGGGGTGGGTAGGGGTAATTGCTCTGAAGAATTGAAGTCTGGCCATTTCCCTAAGGCCTGTGGGACCTGACCTTTCCATCCACCAGCCCAACCTACCCCAAGATGTTCGCCTGGCATGGCCCCAGCACTGAGGACGCCTGTAGAACAAATTTGTCAGTCATCACAGGGGTAGGGGGGAGAAGAGAGAGGAGCGGGGGTATACTGCTTCAGTGGGCTGGTTTGGTGACCCTGGCCTAGACTATGTGGAAGTGGCAACCATGCTACACAGGTAATGTTTTGAACTGGGTCAAGCGTACATGTGGATGTTACATTTATTCATTTAAAGAATTTCTACCCTGACTTTCTCCCACAGTCAGGGCACCCAAGGTGGCTTACAACATTAAAAACAATACAAATTTAAAAACATAAAATAACATGAAAATATTAAAACAGTAAAACAAAACAGAGCCCAATGGACCCCATAAACTCCTTAAAATTGTGATTCATTAAAAAGCCAGCCCATTATGTCAACGATTGAAGGCCATCCTGAATAAAAAGATCTTTTGGCCCCGCCAAAAGGAAGGGAGCCATACTTCATTCCCATTTCTTAACACAGAAAACCGTTTAACACAGAAAACATGAGCAAAAATGAAAACTACATATACTATACATAAATAGTTTTAACTAGGCTTACCAGATTTGCGGCGGCAGCGACGTCACCAGGGGCGGGGTCCGGGATCGTGACACCAACGGGGGCGGGGACTTTGTGGCCTGAATGAACTTGGGCCGTTTTGGAGAGCTTCTAGCCTCGCGTAAGTACGCAACGAGGCTGGAAGGGGCTTGAAAACGTCCAAGTGAACTCTGATGTTTTCAGAGTGCTTCCAGCCTCATGCAGGTGCGCGAGGCTGGAAGAAGACGCAGCGCATTAGCACTGCATTGTGGGCAAGTCCCAGCTGGAGAGGAGACAAAGAGGAGATCGGCCAGGAGCCCGGGATTTGGGCTCCCGAACCGGGATTATCCCAGCTGGAACCGGGACTATGGTAAACCTAGTTTTATCTATAGTAGTTTTTAATACTGTTAACTTCATACTGTTTTAATCTAAGGTGTATAAAAAAAAAATGGTTAGAGTGAGTCAAGTGATCTGCCAAACCCATGGGCTGGTTTGGGATTCTTGTAGAAAATGTAAGAAAACGGACAGTTAAAAAAAATAATCAATAAATAGTATGACCCTTCAGAGACTCTGGAGCAGCTGGTATGTGGCTCTCAGACAATCTCCCATCCAGGCTGAGGATTGCTTCCCTTTTAACAACGTCCTGTGTCCTCGGACTATATGTGGTCTCCTATTCTTGGTTGCAGCTTGCTTGAGTGCTGGGATTGGGGTAGAGAACCGATGGGCCAACAGCTGGATTTGGGTCTCTATGGCCTTCTAATCTGGCTCTAATGTTGAAGGAGAATATTTGTGTATGTGGGAAGGCAACAAAGTTCTGAACCACCTACTGTTGCTGTAGGTTTTTGCACTTGCTTTAAATTTAATTGTCCACTGCTGTCCTGGGAGGATCCTTAGTGGTGGGTATCTGTGTCTACTTCCCCATGTTTTAATATTTTCCATGCAAAGCCTCGGTTTTTTCTTCCTCTGAAAAAGTGTCTAATCACAGTCACCAAAGGTTCCCACATTCAAGTGCTGTGAATAATAATCTCAAAAATGTTTCCATTACTAGGAGAATTTCATTAGCTACTAGTGGCAATTCAATCCTGTAATTTTGCCATAGTTGCCTGCAAGTGGAAAATGAACTAAATTGCGAGTGCTTACGCAGCTAACAAAAGTCTACTGTTGCTATTCTCTTACCACGAAAGGGATGCAAATCTTTAGTTGACCTGGCACCATCTGCAGAAAGTGCTAGTTTATTTAAGAGTTTGTAGCCTGAACGATGTAGAGGTGACTTTTCCTGAGCTGCTTTTGCAGTGGTTAAGGTGCCTCACTCCTAAGAATCTTCAGACTAGGGGGGGCGAAGTTTGTAAGGTGTTTGCGCGTGCATTTGATGGAGTAGAACAACTTTCTGGAGGAAATTGAAGTCGAGGTCTGTTTCACAGTAGGTGAGAGAAGAGGGCAGATGACTTGACTGAGGAAAATACTGCTTTCCTTGAAGCTCTTTGACTTCAAAAAAAACCCTCTCCAGTTCAGGAGGTGACAACTAACTTCGCGTAGGCAACTTCTGTATATGGTATAGTCTGAAAGCATACAACACAACAACCTTACTGAAGCTAGGCCAGTCTAGGTCTGGTCAAAGCCTGAATGGGAGGCTGTCTGGGAATCCAATGTACTGTACATTGCCTTGAGTTCTGAGGAAGAAAGACAAGACATAACACAATAGCCCAGAGCTGGGACCGCAGAGACTTGGGTTCAAATTTTCAGTTCAAATCCGCCATGAAACTCACTGAGTGGTTTTCTGCTTTATAAGAAAGTTGAAGGATAAAAGGAGATATTTATATTGCTGCCCCATGCTTCTAGGGTAATTGGGATGCAAATGTGATAAAACCCTAAATCAAAAGGTGGTAGTGGTGATAAGGACTTCTAATCCATCTCCTGTAAAAAGGAAACAAGACACTGAATTTCTCCAGCAGGTGGCACTGATATTCTGGAACTTGAGTAGCTTCTAATCAGAATTCCCAATCTATGAGGATGGCACAAAATGTTTTGTATTATAATGATCACTGTTGGCAGAGCAAAAATAAATAAATAAAATACTGGACTGTGTATAGATTTTGATTTTATCGCTCCACTTTGACTGTGGTGATAAACCAATACAAAATAAAGTTAACAATTAACAATCAGTGAGCACTCTTATCAAAGATAATTCATATGTATTTAGTCTTTGAAACACTAGCTCAAAAGGAAGCTTTTTTTTTTTTTTGCTTTAAGGAGACTAGGACTGTCAAAAGGACTGTCAAAAGGACAATGCAAAACTGTAGTCTTCTTGGAATGAGGGATATTTCAAGAACTTTTAAATTTTTCCCTCCAGGAAACTCCACACTGCTGGCCTCCTTCTGATAACACTTCTTATACAGTATTTTGCAAAGTTTATTGAATAACACGTACATGACACTCTCTTGAAAGTTTTAGAATTGCAAGAACATTCTTGATAATATTTGAGCAAAGCTCCTAAGAAATTATCAGTCTGTTTAAAAAGTGAGGGCTTGTTCTGTTTATGGCTTGCTTCCACGAGCTATTTCTCTTGGAGATAAAAGGATTCTAATTTTGTTACAGTTTCTGGTTAACATATTCAGACAAGGGGTTAAACCATTTGAAAGCACTGAAAAGCACCTTTGGGTTATGTGCCTCCCTTGGTTCACTTCTTTCATCTGAAGGATAAGGGATTGCATAAAACTATTATGGTAAAGTGTATAAAGATGGGTGGAGTAGTACACAGCTGAGTGCAACTACACAGTGATCCAAGAATGATAGGTAGGAAGCAAGCATAACCACTCCTGTCTGTATATTTGCAATCAGGAATGTTTTGTTTCTTAGAAACTCATGTTGCTAATAATAATAAGCACGCATTGAAAGGGGGGGGGAGCCCTCTAACGACACCAACAGGGCAGTTAAAAGTTGTTAAGAAGGAAATTAATTTGCATATAAGTGGTCTTGAATATGTGTTCTTTGATGTCTTGATAATGTAAACAAACATTTGATGCAAGATAATCAACCCTCAATCAGCCAACCTCTGCATGATCCATATTTGCCTAAACAATTCTTAGTAATAGCTCTTCAGCACTTCCATTTAAGGCAGCATTTCTCAGTTCCTGGGGCTGTGACCCACCTCGTCCTCTGGCTATTTGTTGCAGTGCCTATAATTGCTGGGAATACATCAAGATAGCTTACAACATGACCATCATGCTAGCTATACCTTATCCAGAACCACTAGTTTCTTTGTTTCACCCTTCCATTTCTCCCCTTTCAACAATCCCTTAAATCAGGGCTTCTCAAACTGTGGGTTGCGACCCACTTGGTGGGCCACGGCCCCATGCTGAGGTGTGTCGCCAGTTGGGCCAACCCGTCCACCCACGCCTCCGTTTGGAGACAAATTGGAGCTAAACGGACGCAACCAGAGGCCACTTCCGGGTCGTGACTCATCTCCTGCAGCTGCTCCCACGTCACGTCAGGCCCGGGACGACCTCTGGAGGCCTCCACAGGCTTAAGAAAGACCTCCCAACATGACCAGAAGCCACAAAACCAGAAGTGACCCAAATGTCACTTTCAGAGGCCTTCAGAGGCCCATGGAGACCTTTGGAGGCCGTCCCGGGCCCGACGTGATGCGGGAACAGCTGCAGGAGGTGAGTCACAACCCGGAAGTGGCCCCTGGTTGTGTCCGTTTGACTCCAATTTGTCTCCAAACGGAGGCGTGGGTGGACAGGTGGGCCCAACTGGCGACACACCTCAGCATGGGGCCGTGGCCCACCAAGTGGGTCTCAACCCAGTTTGAGAAGCCCTGATTTAAGGGATTGTTGAAAGGGGAGAAATGGAAGGGTGAAACAAAGAAGCTGGTGATTCTGGATAAGGTATAGCTAGCATGATGGTCATGTTATAAGCTATCTTGATGTATTCCCAGCAATTATAGGCACTGCAACAAATAGCAGGATTTCTTGGTATTGTAGAACAGTATACTTATCCATGTGAATATATGCTGAAGCTCTCAAGCTTAGTGCTCTAGACCCATGTTCTGGCTGTTGGAAGTATGTAGGGATGGGTGCAAGAAGTGCTGAGTTAGCACAACGTCGCAACTTGTGCTGATGTTATGAGCCATCCTGACACAGCATACTAGGTAATGAGGCCCAATGGCTATACTCATTCTTGGGCAGCATAGTTTGGAGCGCTCAGCCTCTTAATCCTTTAAAAAAAAAACTAAACTCGGAAATGATCTTGTGGGGAGCTGTGGTGTTTTATCTTGAGCAGTATCTAGTGAGTACCTGTCACATTTGCACGTCCATATTTGGTCTCTTAGTCACAACAGCAGTGAATGTGCAAATCACATTTTCCCTGCAGTGCGTCCAGTGCTTGGAAAAAGCACTCTTGCTGCAGCAAAAGCCCAGCCTCAACAGAAGACAGCTAGATTGTATATAGAGCAAATGGCTAATGCCACATGGGCTGCTGATATCCCCTCCCTCTTCCCGCCCGGTTTGCCCAATGGCCACCCTCCCTCACCACCCGGTCTGCCCTCCTCCTGCCTCTGTACTGGCCTGTGCAGGCTTGCCTTCTCCGGCAGGGCTTACCTTTCCCTGGTGGAGTGAGGGCTGCCGGCCCTTTACAGCGCGTTTGCAATACTCTAGACTAGAGCATCGGAGTGCGCTCCGCCGCTCTCGAGTTACCCAGGATCACACTGTTATTGTACCAGAGGTGGATAATTTCAGGAAGGCGTTCAGTTTCCTCAGAAGGAGCTGGACTATTTTTCACCCACTACCTGATTATCAGCTGTAGCCTGTTTTTCAGAATCGTAGATCAGTTGCTCATAAAGCAATGATACCTCCCTCCAATAGTAGTGTGTACAGGAACTGCTGTTGAGAAGCAACTGATCAAACCTATAGAAATTGCCTATCCAAAAGCCTACTATTTTAGTGCTTGGAGTAAGAGAAGGCACTTAGTGCAAAACACCGGAAGTCTAGTTCTCCAGAATCCTATCTGCTCCCTTTAAATAGCTATAATGAATCCTATCACTATCCTTTATAAATTAAAATGTAAAGTGTTGTGTCTGTAGTGAGCATTTGGGGTAGAGGCAGAGAAATGTCAGTCTGTGTTTGCAGTTCTGAGGAGCAGGAATGATACTCTCATCATCACCTCTCCTTAAAATGGGGTCTCGGAACCTGTCGGCATTGTGACGGCTGTGTGGGTGGGCCAGCAAGTTGATACAGAGTGGGTGGCAGAATCCGTGGAGCACAAGGGGCTACGTGGGGGGTTCACAAAGGGAGTTTCAACCAGCACTGTGAGCATGAATGATGCTGAGCTCTATTGGCTAACCACATAGGAAGGTTCCCTGAGCTCAAGCACTATCTGAAAGAGCTCCCCTCCCTGCAAGTGCTCGTTTTGTTATGCATATTCTTCTTTGTTTTTAGTGATTTCTATCCTTTGTCTTTCTATCTATCCTTTCTATCTATCTAGCAAGCACAAGTGGGTAACACAAGTGCCCAGGAAAAGGTATGAAATAAAATTAATTTAAATGAGCAGAAATCATACTAGATATGCCGCTTGATTTTGAAGTTTTGTGTGCTTTAAAAAACAAAGGAGATACTCCTTATGTTTGCCCTGGGATTGGCATCTCCATGGTGCCCTTTTTCTCCCAGGAAAGTCCTACAGAATGACGACACACCGTGGGGCGAGTGTTGTTGCAAACTATGGGGAAGGGGGGGGGGAACTCAACACAGCTGTGCCATGTTGAGTTCTGCCTCCTTATGTGACACAGTGTGTAGGCTGAGGCTGATGTGGGATGGATGTGCATTGGGTTTTCTAAACTCTCATCAATAAAGGGGGCAAAGGTGCAAATTTTCTGACGTTGCAGTGGCTGCATTTGTGTCATGATTGTATGCAGTCCTCTCTGGTCGCCTCATGCTCTTTTCATTTATCTGATCATTTTAACGCTTGTTTTTTAAAACAAAAAAGCTTGCGTCGCATAGGAAGCGATACCGCGTCTTAATTTCTACAGTGCTTTCAGGCAGCATCCACACCTCTGTCCCACTTTGTTTCACTTTGGTCTCGTTAATTGCCCTTCATTTGTGTGTGTTGGTCCACAAATATTAGTTATTATTCCTGTACTAGACACACAAAGAAGAGCATATGGCAGCTCTTCTAATGAGTAGGTGTGGCAGCCTGCGTTCAAGAGACAATGTTCTCTCTAGGAATATTATGGGCAAGTTAGTCTCTTCTTTGTAAGAAAGTCCAAGAATACAACCCTAATCGGGGACACCAGCCAAGGGCAAGGGGACTGCATATACAGTAGGTTTCTAATATACAGTATCTTGGGACTTATCCCAGAATACAGTTGGTATAGATACCCTAAGTACTGTATTGCAATTCCTCTTTGATCATGACAGCCATTGTAGGGCTGTGAGAGTCAGCCCTATCGTTAAGTTGTGAGCCTTTACCATTTATCTCATCCTCTGCAAAAGGTCATTATGAGACTCATTATATATGGAAAATAGGGATGGAGAGAGTCGAGAGACTTGCCCAAGGCTAGTATTCTGTTGCTGGACCACTCTGGTTTTCTACACTGTGTCCAGTCAATCCAAATTCTACATGAAGAAAATTCTGTGACCTCTGTAAATTATGCAGATTTATATAATTTCCTTCTTTTTGCATAGTGTTGGTTCTTTCACAGGTGGTGGGGAGGGAGTAGCTATGCACTGAAGCCCTACCCTAGCAACTAGAAATCTTAATCAATCATCTCCTTGGCTTCTAAGATTTCAGCACACATTGCTTTCACCCTGTCAAACATATATTGGTACCCATGAGGGCTAGAAACTTGTTTTGGAAAGCAGAGGTTCTTGGGAAGCTAAATTCTGCACTGTTGTCACTCCATTCTGTATTTTTCTGTGCTCCTGCAGAATTGCAGCATACACAGAATTGCAGTCCTGTATATGGTGCTAAATTCAGTCTGCTAATGGAGAGAAAGAAGAACAAAAACTCATAAAACTCCTTGTATAAAAAGTATGTGCATTATACTTTGTTTTAAACCTTAACTTTTACAGGGAAAAAATCCTCAGAGAAGAAAGGCAATTATCTTGCATTAGCGTTAGTCATTTGTACTAACCTGTGATTAAGAAGGTTCACGTGTGTCTCAGTACTTGGCCTTAGCTATTGCTGAAATTACCTTTTTCCATTTCCCAGGCCCTGCCCTCGGGGAGTATATTTTTACTGTTGCCATATCTTGATAATGTGTATTCTTATTTCAAAACCTAGCGCTGTGCCATTAACCCAACTATATTGCTTAACTATCATGCTCGGCAGTCAAACACAATAGCAAACAAATATAAAAGAAACTTATAGGAAATTGCATTGTAGGCTATTTGAAGTTACAAATTAAATTTCCCATTGCCAAACATTTATGGACAAAATCGGGGCATGTTAGATTACAAGTGGAAACTGCCTGTTGGATCTTTAAGGGATCCCTTCATGATTTTAAACCTAGAGCCTTAGTAAGTTGTTGGGAGTAACATTTTCCTCTGGTAAGGAATAAAATTTCATTTCAAGGCAAGGAAGAGGCAGCGCAAAAATAATCTCAGAAAGTAATGCCAACTTTACTTTCTGCGGAAAGTAGCGGAAGGGCAGGAATTCTGGGCAGCTATATCAAATCTAATTGACAAACGGGGACTACATTTTTCAGCTTGATACCTGTATTTAGCAATATCTGCAGGAGTTCTGATCATACAGCAGTCATGCTATGTGCATGCCTCTTGTGTGCGAGGAATAGCCTCACCCCTTTCCAAAAGAGATGACCCGTGTGGATCTTCTCTTGTGCGATGCTCATGTGGCACAGAAATATGGTGCATATGGGATGAGAGGAGGGATTTTCTCTATCCAGCAACCCCCTTTCACACATACAATTGGATCTAAAGCCTGGAGGCATCCCAACTCCCTTGCAAGCCCCTCCCTCCCTCTACCTTATATTTCCTTCTTTAAAATCATCTGGTGGTGGCTATGAAAAAACCTGCTGCTCCTGCCTAGATTACATGCTGGAATGCTACAACAACAGTATCTTGGAAGCCTAGCTCTTTGGGAAATGTACTTTTTTTCAGGTTGTGTATAGCCTTTATTAAAGATCCATAAGCCCCAAGAAGCCACATTTCCCATAGTCTTCGTGTACATGATATTACTTCAGTGTTCCAAGACCTAACACATGTGCATAGCAGGTTTTTGGCTGGTGCCAGATGTAGCAGTGAAGCTGTGATAATTGTGAGTTGAGCCTTGACTAATTTTGCAGTGAACCACCTTGAGTGCCTTCAAGCAGAAAGACAGCATAAAAATGTTAAGGTAAATGAAAATAAAATAAGTTTTGGATAGGTTTGATCCCAACTTGTAATTAGTTAGGACGTTCCAGTCTGTGGCAGTTCATACTCCAAAATCCCCCAATTTCAAACTTTGGTGACATCACTAGTTGTAACATCAAATGATGAGTAGCATGTGTAGGTGGGCTACCTACATATATAATTCTTATATAACATGTCAACTCCAGCACAACAATACTTTTTGATGGAGATAGTTGTGGCAAAGATGGCTGTTACAATCCAATTAATTGAAAAAGATCCAGGCACCTGGATACAGTATGTTGGCAGTAGCGTCACTAGGACGCGCGTCACCCTGGGGCGGGAGACGCGCATCACCCTAGTGACGCTACGATGGCGCGGGGAGGACCTGGCTCCCCCCCGCGTCGCCCTCCGTACGCTCCGAGGCTGGCCCAGGAGCCGGCCTCGGAGCGTCCGACCTCATCGGCGCTCAAGGGCCTTCTGAAAGAAGGCCCATGTAGCGCATCAATCCGGGTATTTCCCGGATTTTTGCGCATGCGCCAGTGACGCCAGTGTATGTTGGACAAATGATTGGGTGTTAAGATCCACATGAGTCACCCCACCCACATGGTTCCAGCCCCCCAAACATTACTGGAGTAGTATGGAAAAGAGCAGTGAAGCCAGTTGTCACATGGTGCAGCACTGGAATCCTATCTAATGGCTCATCCTTTGCCATTTTGCTATGCTTCAGGTTTAGAAGTACTCTGTATTAAGTTTACAGTTCTGTACTATGAACCAATAAGCCCCAAGCATACTTTTTTAAAAAAAACTTATCTTGGCTTGGCCTTTTATTTATTTATTTGCTCAAGGAGACCCTTGGAATTAGAAAGTGCTAACATTTCTTGTCTTCTATACACAAGTCTCAAAGACTCACCCAGGAAATGTCTGACACGTTCTTGCTTGCATGAACTTCTTGGGTTCATTATGAAGCTACGTTTAGCTAGTTCCTAGTCACTGGTGTCAGCTGAATAGTCAGCATGATCTTCTCTTTTCCTTCTACGGTGAATAATTTCCTCTTTCTTTTTAATATGATTGTTTATGTCATGTCAACCATATAGCCAGGCACTTTATGTACCAGTACAGCATTTTAGTATCCGGTAATGCATCTCTTTAGTTGTCTGCCGCATCCATTTCCTTGCAAAGGATTAGATTTAATTGAGGATGTTTATGTTATCTGTTCAGGATATTTCAGTTGTGATACAACTGAGCCTCTCTAATTAAATGTGTAGTAAACAGAACAATCAAACCCCATATAAATTGACCAGTCAGCCAAGCAACTATTTAAAGTCACCTGCTGTTATGGGTGCTGCCAGTTGAACTCCAGAATGCCTTGATGTGAAAGTCAATCCACCTAACCAAATTGGCATGTGTAGGATGTGGATTGAATGGATCTGGGCAAAGTAATCATGTAATTGCTTCACTTACTCAACTCACAACTTGAGTGGTGGCATGACAAACCTGGGCCAGTGTGTTTTTTGGCAGCTTTGTGAATGATGATGCGGCAAATGTGGGTTGAGTTAAAAGCTGGTTGTGTGGTGGATTCTGCATTGATCTGGTCGACCCAAATTCTTAAATCGCCTCTTGGTTGTTGTACGTCAGAGGCCACGATAATACTTTACATATGTATGTAAGTATTATCCTGATATTGTCCTTATGACAACTCTGGAAGGGTAAGTATTACAGGGTGAGTATCCCTTATCTGGACTGCTTGGGACGGGAAGTTGTCTGGATTTCGGATTTGTCTGGATTTTGGAATATTTGCATAAATATAATGAATTGGCAAATTGTAGTAATATGTTTTGTTGAGTTGGGAGTTGAGGGACTGTAAAGCAAGGGCAGGCTCCATGAGAAAAGGTGAGTTTGGAGAAGGGGGAAGGGAGGGATTACATAGGTATTCTGGAAGGGAGTTCCAGACAAGAGAGCTGAGGTAGAACTGGTGAAGCGCAAATATCTCAAGAAATAAGTGGATTTGGAGAACTTTAAAGGTAAAGATGTGCATGTGAGAGTAGGGGGCACCTGTGAAACTGGCAGAAGAATTCTTTACGCATATAGCTAAGGGCCAAACCTGTTTAATGTAAGAGCTACATACGATAAACTTCAGATGTTTGAGAGCCACAATATTTAAGAAGCATTTAAATTCTTAAATATATTTACTCACCATGAACTTTAAACTTATTCAGTTTATACCTGGTAAATATAATTATAAAGCCTGAAAAATTCTTACTTACCTTTTATATTCATTGTGATGCAAAACTCAGCCAATATATTTCCGAGAGCTGCATGTTATACGTTGAAGAGCCGCATATGGCTCAGGAGCCACAGTTTGGCCACCCCTGATATAGCTTATGCTGCCATTGGCTTCTGTTTCACCTCAGATACTACCTAAATTCCATAGTACAGGGGTTATCAACCAGTGGTATGTGGGTCCCTGGCCACCAAGGTGGCAGCCGCCAGGGAGCCCGCCCTGCGCCGGAGTCCTGGAACCAGCAGCTCGAGCTCTGCAGAGCCTGCAGAACTTGGTGCTGCAACTCAGGAAAAAAGGCTGCCATCATGAGATTTGGGTGCCGCCATCTTGAATCTCGCGATATTTTGTGAGATCCAAGATGGCGGTGCCCAGAAGAACAGGTAGGAGGAGCTACCGGGGAGGCTACAGGGATCGGCAGGGCTGTAGCCTTTTTTCCTGGGTTGTGGTGCCCGCGCCACAACCTGGGAAAAAAGACTACAGCTACCCGTTATCAGCTGCTGATTGCAGCAGCTGATAATGGGCAGCATCTCACATACCCCCCGCCTGCTGTCCACATACCCCTAGGGGTATGCGTACCATAGGTTGGGAACGCCTGTACTATGCAGTGGTAATCAGAGAAGAGCTGAATTACGATATCTGTTCTGAGGTTGCAAATTTAACACATTTGCATGTTCTGGCTTATATTGCATAATTCTAATTTTGTTAGTTATGGGGAAGGTTAAAGAGATATTCTCGGCAATTTTCATTTACCCTAACCACAGGAAACTTATTTATTTATACCCCGCCTTTCTTAAAAGCCCAAGGTGGCTTACAAATACCCAGAAATTTTCCCAGTTCTCTTTCTACTCCACCCCATCCCCCACTCCCTAACGTAATTTCACATTGAAGCATATCTTTACAGCCTTAAGAGCTAACAAAAGGCTAAATGGTTGTTTCATTTAGTAATATACATCATTAGAGAAGATAAGGGGCTTTGTGATGATGGGGTAAGTTAGTCATGCATGTAGTAATCCACTCTTGACCAGACCAGCCAACCTCAGCTGAAATCATGCTTGGAATTCTGATAGAGATTCATCTGGACCTGCAAGACCTCCGATGATCCCAACTAGCTTAAAGCCAATGTAAAGTGAGAGATTGACAGAGAACTTGGGAGACGAGCAAGATTCTTGTGTAAGTGAAGCCCAGACAAACCTGTGCTGAGAAGTATTCATTATCATTGGGCAGGAATGATAATTCCAAGGAATGACACAAGGTGGCTCAGCCCAAACTGTTCAGACTGCTTGGGAAGCTGCGGGCAAGCCCTGGAGTGAAACTAAGGAACGCACGGCAAGAATTTGGAACTTGCTAAATTGCTGAGTGCCTACGGTGCTTCTTGAAGAAAGGGAGTGGAGTTAAAATGCATCGGTGAAATGATTGCAGCTGCCTCCCAGTCTGCGCTCAATCCTGCTGGTTGAAAGATTGGCCCAATAAAGGGGATGATTTGTGCATGACAGACAAAAAGTCAACTTCAGGTCTTGGATGAAGTTTCCTTATACAGAGTCAGGCGTCTGATCTATTTAGCTCAGTGCTGCCCCTACTCTGATTGGCAGTGGCTCTCCAAGCCTCGGGCAAAGAGTTTTCCTAGCCCTGGTCCCCAAGATCCTTTCAGCTGGAAATGTCAAGGGTTGCACTGGGCCATAGCCCTTCCCTGGTTTGGAAAAAGGCATCAAGACTTTAATTAAGGTGCCACATTTTGCTCTGGGGGGAATGTCTCATCCCTCTTCACAGGTAATGAATGAGAGAGATCAACACTTGTTAACAAGTGGGGCTAAATACAGACCTGTGTGCGTAGCAGCTTCCATTTAAATATCAGTAGAACTGACATTAATTTGCTGGGATATTAATTTTTCAGATGTTAATTTTTCAGATGTTACAAACTTGCAGATCTCAAATCTTTAGTTTCTTGAGTGGAAGGTTACTACTGAACTTCTCCTTAGTTGATCAGAGAGACTGTAAATGTGGATGCATCAAAGATAAAACAAAACACCTCTGCGTGTTAAAAGCCCTGTCCTGTTGACTTATTTGCTTTCATTTTTGCCTTGGCTTCCATTACAATTTCTTTAATTCTCAGGCAGACACTGTGCTTTTCTGTGGCTTGGCTCCAGATTTGTTGAAATAAGTAAAATATTATTTTTATGTGATTGGGACAGTCGGCCACAATATTTCTCACAAAATTTGCCCAAGTCCAATCCAATGAACGTTGCTTAGTTTTTTTCCCCCCAAACATTTGCAACAACGCTTTCCCTTAAACACAGATATGCAGATTCAGTGGATTTTTGCCATAAGTATGCAGAATATAGAACTCGGGTTTTGTAATGATGTCTCTCTGTGGTTTTGTCACAGATACATTAATGGGGGGACACACCTCAATTACCGTATTTCCTCGATTCTAAGACGCACTTTTTTCCAAATTTAGCAACTAAAAAAAGGGTGTGCGTCTTAGAATCGATGGTGTCCAAATTGTACCCCCAAACGCCGCCACCTTACTTATTACCGGGGCTTGTGGGGGCTTCGGGGAGGCTTGCGTGACCCTCTGCAGGCCTCCCCGATTTTCAGTTCGGCGAAAAACGGCTATTTTCGGGCATTTCTGGTTTTCGCGAAAACCGGAAATGCCCCAAAATAGCCGTTTTTCACCGAACTGAAAATCAGGGAGGCCTGCAGAGGGTCGTGCAGGCCTCCCCGAAGCCCCCACAAGCCCCGGTAATAAGTAAGAAGGTGGCGTTTGGGGGTACAATTTGCACATAATTTTTTTCCCTACTGGTGGTAGCAAAATTTAAGGTGTGCCTTAGAATCTATGGCACCTTAGAATAGAAGAAATACGGTACTTTAAATTACTGCTTACTGTATATGCGTCAGAACACACACTCACAAAAGTAAGGAAATGCAAAGTAAGAGACAAAGCATTTGTACTGTTTGTATTATAGATATCACTGTGGTCTTCTGTCTGTCATCATCACTGATCGAGTGCAGCAGTTAAAGCTTTCATATCACCTGACGTCACCTCAATGCACTGCTTTTCAATGGAATGTGTTCCTCAAGTGAAGAGAAATCAAGTGACATCCATGTATGTCTGAACCAGCCTCAAGTCTCTTGTTTTGAAGTACCTGTCCACTCCACGTCCTGTCTCCAATTATGGAATATACTGATATCCCAGATGTAGGGGGAGACAGATAATCTGCAAATCTTCAAGTAAAATAGTTGAAATGCTGAGAAATTTTTGATTTACGAACTGTTCCCTCCTTGGACACTTTCCGGCGAGGCCTAAAAACCTTCCTGTTTAAAGAAGCCTTCTGAGTCCTGCCTTTTTTTTTTTTTTTTAACATCCTGCTGGTACAGGTGGAACGCTGCTGTTTTTTATGCTCTTGTTTTAATTGTAGTAATCTTTTAAATCAATTTTTAGATGTTGTTTTTAATTAGTTTTGTCAACTGTTTTTTATTGTTTTAAAATGTGACTTTTGTATTGTACTTTTTTGTATTGTATTTTCTTTTGTTGTAAGCCGCCTTGGGTCCCTTCGGGGAGAAAGGCGGGATGAAAATACTGTAAATAAATAAATAAAAATAAATCCCAAGAACCGGTAATTTTTCATAGACTGGCCAAGCAATTTTTAGATTTTTTAATTTTTAATTCCCCATTATATTCTGTTGAAGCCTTAAATTGCCTGAATGTTATTTTTTATTCTGCAACCAGAAACCTTCCCCTTTATGCACACAAAAAAGCAGTTCTCTCAGCCATTTCTCTTCTGAGACCCACAATAAGAAGCCACCCACTATGGCATGGTACAGATTTCTCCCGCTACCCTTCCATTGTCACTGTTAACTGTGGTGTAGCATTAGGGCTGCGCTGGTACTAATCATGTTTTCTTCCCAACATGGTAACCATTTCTCCCAGCAAGAAGCTCCCATTGGAAGCTTTGGCTGCCACTAGAAGAAAAGGCTTAAAACCTCCCACTCCCATTGCGGTCCTGATCTGGATCAGGCCCCCATGGCAGATTTTTAACAAAACTAAGGGCCCAATCCTATCCAACTTTCCAGTGCTGATGTAGCCGTGCCAATGGGACATGCACTACATCCTGCAGTGTGTGTGTGTGTGTGTGTGTGTGTGTGTGTGTGGACTCACGGAGGCCTCCTCAACGTTTGTTCCCTTACCTTGGGGCTGCATCGGCGCTGGAAAGTTGGATAGGATTGGGCCCTAAAACAAGTACAGACAAGCCAAACGACGAGATCAGCAGCGTTGCTTCTGTACCAGAAATGCACATCACCTTTCTTCAGTGTAATCAACAGAGTTCTTGCAGGGTGGAAACTTAAAGAAACATTGTGAAAAGCAAAATGCGAGAGAGGGAGAGGGGAACTGTTCAGGCAAGTCTGTCAAGATGTTGATGTACTGCCATGTGCTGTGAAATGTTCCAGTAGTTTGGGTACTTGCTTTATAGCACGTGACCCTCAAAGCTGTAAGCTGTCAGAAGCCCCCCTGCCCCCCCCCCCCGCACCAGTCCTTTGAGAATCGAAGCCGCAGAGCTAAAATAAGCTGTTTCCAGGAGTGCTGATGGAAAATGCCCCTGGCTGATAGTAAATATTCACAAGTAGTTCTCAGGTTTGATTACTCAATGTCTGTAAATCATCTCTGTAAAAGGGCATAGAAGGGGCTGAGTCAAAATTCACTAAAAACTGTTGAAAGATTTTGAGTGTATTGAGTGAATCTGGAGCCTGGGAGGGGTGGAGGATGTGTGCAACATTGAAAATGTAATTTTATTATATGTTCACTGTTTTCATATATTTGAAGAATGTCTTAAATGTTTTTGCTTGAAGAATATAATGGGATTTTTAAAATGAAGGTTAAAGGTCAAATTGATCATTGATCTGAGCTCTAATTCTTCTATGGTCCTGTTGTGAAGTTGAGACTACTGTACTCATATATACTTAAATAATCTAGGAAAGAGTTTGTTAGCGAGAGTGTCTTTTTAAATATATTTTGGCCTAACTATGACCTTATTTCTATTGCATCATTATAAGCCCCATGATTCAAATACATATTTCTTTCCTGCTGTTTTCCTGCAGGTAGCATACAACTACAATGACTAGTAGTAGTCATTGATAGACTTGTCCTCGTTGCCCTCAATGAATTTGTTTAATCCCCCTTTAAAGCAATCTAAGCTAATGGTCATCAATATATCTTGTGGCGGAGAATTCCATAGATTAGTTATGCACTTTGTTAGAAAAAGTTATTCCTTCATCTGTTTTGACTCTCCTGTAGATCAGTTTCACTAGATGGCCTCGGGTTCTAGTGGTGGTACGACTATGAGAGCCTGTTTTGTTTGTTTGATATGTCTTTGTTTTATGTATTATGCTTATATTCTATTCATTCTATGTTTTTGTTGTTTTCTCATAAAATGAAAATAAAGTTATAGAAAAAATAATTTACGAGAGCAGGAGGAAAACTTCTGTCTACCCACTTTCTTCAACAGCCATAATTTTATACGTTTCTGTCATTCCCCCTCCAATCATCTCTAAACTAAATGAAGTCCTTTTTTAGTATGTTTCTTGAACAGTAACTTTGGCTTTAGTTCCATGTAGCCTGAAGCTGTCCTGCTGCAATCTTAGATGTGCACTTGAAAGTAAATCGCAGTGAACCCAGTGGGACTGACTTGCAAGTAGACGTGTTTCCTAAATCGGAATTTGCTCTTCTCTGCAAGCAGGGCAATTTATGAATGTGACCTTCAGTGGACTGTGCTTGATTATTTAAATGTTACAATGTACAGTCTGTTCTCTTTATATGCGAATTCGCTATCTGCAAGGGGCAGAATTGCCACCTATCTCTCCGTATCCGTGGTCTTTTCTCGTTATCTGCAATCTCATCAGGGCCATTGTTCTCTTAGCTTTTTGTCACGGGTCTCCATGTTGCTTTGGGAGCAAATTTCCCTGTCTTGCTGCATTTACTGTAAATGGTAATCTGTTTGCAAAGAAAGAGAGGGTATATGGGATTTTCAGCCATGTATATTTTTGTTGAAGAGATAAAGTTTCTTTAAAACTTATACAACACTTGTCTGAAGAAATTCCAAATAACATTGAAACCAATAACAGAGACAGGGTAAAAATGTCCAAGGACTATCCAAATCAGAACAAGAGCAAAAAGAGAAAACGACTTTAGTCCTCTGCTTACGTTTCTTCCCTCGCTTGGGATTTTTTTCAAAGCATACAAACCGGCAGCAGCCGGTAGATGGTCCTATACCCGAGAAAAATACCTCACAGCTTTATACAGCAGGACTGCTGAAAATGCGGGAAACCTTAACAAGTTAATTAACACCAGGTGTGTTCACTTCCACATTAGCCGAGGGCAACCTCCTCCCCAGTAACTGGGGCTGTATTCTGTTAAGAATAGGAAACCAGATCTTATTAACATATATCAGTTCTTGTTGACAATTCAGAGGGTTCAACGATCTTCTTTGGGAGATAGCAATCACTTCCAAGTTTCTCCTTTGTCTATTTTTGGCTTCATTGTAGAGAGAGCGGGTTTCCTGAAAGGCAATGGCGTGACCTGTCTCTGCTACATGCGCAGCAATTGCAGATTTATCCTCTTGGAGAAACTTGGTAGCTCTTACATGTTCTTGCAATCTGACACTTATCCCTCTCATCGTGTTACCCACATAAGATCGCCTGCAGTTACTGCATGGGATCTCGTAGACCCCTGGATTTGAGAGCGGAGGTCTTCTATCCTTTGGATTACGGAGCATCTGTTCTATTTTTAAAGTAGGAGAAAAGAGAGTTTTGATATCATATTGTCTGAAAATACGTGCAATTTTGTCAGAAACACCTTGGGTATACGGAATAGACAGCCAAACATTTTCCTTCATTTCAGAATTTTGTTGTTCCTTTTCTGTTCTAATTTCTTCTGGACTTGGGATATAGTTTTTCTTTTTCAATTGTTTTTCCCAACACATCTCAATTTGTTGTTTTTTTTATAGCCATTGGCTTTTAATGTATCCATGATAATGGATTTTTCTTCATCCAGAGATTCTGTGTCACAGACATGGAGAGCTCTGTAAATCAATGAATGAATTAAAGAGTTTTTCTGAGATGGATGGTGGTTTGATATGTAAATACCTCCCAGTGTGCGTAGGTTTTCTGTAGACTGTGTGTCCGAATGTAAGATCTTGTTTTCTGGATACTCGCACATCTAAAAAGGGAAGCACTCCTTCTTGCTCCACCTCGATGGTAAATTGAATCTCTGGGCACAGGCTGTTGAGATGCTGTAAAAAACAATCCAATTTTTTTCCCCATGGTCCCAGACGCAGAAGATGTCATCTATGTACCTCAGCCAAGTGGAAGGTTTATAGCTGGCAGATTGTAATGCCTTTTGTTTGAAAAACTCCATGAACAAGTTTGCTACGACCGGGCTCAGTGGATTCCCCATTGCCACCCCTTCTTTTTGTTCCCTATACACTCCGTTCCAAACAAAATGGGGAATCCACTGAGCCCGGTCGTAGCAAACTTGTTTTAATTTCTAATCATTGTCTGTTTCTCTGTTTCTTGCATGTAAATGTGTTTATCTGATAAATTTTAGCTTTGATATTTAGTAACTCTTGTAATGCTTGCTTTTTGTTTTTAATATGCTTGTATTTTGTCTTTGCTGGTCTTTGACTGTACTAATAAAATGATGATTGGTCAATATTTGTGCATTGTTGAATTGGTTGTATTTAAAGGGCCAGATATGCAGGATGTCCCCAAGCCTGAGGTGGCTTGTCTGAAATACAGGGGCAGAGGCAGTGCTTTCCCCCTTGCTTTACTTGAATGGCTCCCTTTCCCACGCGCACTGGAAAACTGATGAGTCATATTTTTAGAGTGTGTGTTTTCCATTACAAACTCACCTGTACATAGACTATTATGATTAGACAGATTAGAATGTGTCAGTTTTCAGGGACACACAGATTTCATGGATTATTATTATTAATTATTAATAGTATTTATATACCGCTTTTCAACAAAAAGTTCACAAAGCGGTTTACAGACAAAAATCAAATGATTAAATGGCTCTCTGTCCCAAAAGGGCTCATAATCACACACCCCTTCAGAAAAGTAGGAGCATATGGGACTTGGTAGATGGATTTCTGGAGCAAGCACAGCAGCATTTGTACACAAAGCACCGTCATTCAGAAAATTCTCCTTACAAAATGAAACATTATCTGCACATGAACCAATTTGTTGTTGGCAGTTGTCTCTTGTGCTCAGATGTGCCAAATGTGCACTGTTTCATTTCTTATTGAATAAGGCTGAGTCAGTAGGAATGCAAAGATGATTTTTTCCACATTGCACAGATCTAAGTTACACAACTGCAAACACAAGCTTGTGAAAGTGGAGTGGGAACCTACATGTGCATGGGTAATGTGTTTGGCATGCAAAAGCCGCTGCAATCCAAGCATGTGTTTATATATCACTATACAGTGAGTGATGTCTATGGTGAGTGGCAGGATGCTATCCATGCTTCAGAGCTCCTTTGCTTACGGTTTTCTGTATTTCTACCACTTTTTGTCTTGAAGGCTGGAGTTACCCTGGAATCTGTCTGGTGCTGATGTTTGCCAGCCAGATTTGCATTGCAGTTTAAATATTTGCATTGTGGTTCCACCAAGTGATCAAGCAGGTTGTAGTGGATGCCATACACATGCTATTTTTACATAATTTTCAACACTTATCTTAGGAATGAACTGATGCATGTCATTCAGCATATTAGCCAAATCCTTCAGATGTATTGGGTCTGGCTTCTGCGTGACAATGGGACACTCCACCTCTTTTAGGTCTAAGTTCTAGAACTGGAACATTTGGCTGCGAGTTCAGCTCTTCCTAATTGTATTATTTTATATGCACCTTTTGGCATAGTGTAGCTTGCATATCCCTTTTCTCTATTTTTGACATGTTCAAATCCTGGCTATGTGGGTTTATCCCCTAAGGGTGTTTGGGTACAAATATATTTTATCTCTAAATTTATTTATTTTTAAATTTTGTGTCCCATCCTTTTCATGAAGACTCAGGGCAGCTAACAACAATATTAGTTGTACAATACCGATCAAATATTTTTTTTTTAAAAAACAGCAATATAATATAAAATATCATAACAGAGAGAACAATCAGCTTTAAAAAATGCAAATGATAAAGAATCACTAACTTGCATGATGAAAAGGCTTGTCTTCAGCTGGTGGTAAAAAGTTTGTAAAGAGGGCACCAGGTATATACCCAAAGGTGTGTGTGTGTGTGTGTGTGTGTGTTGTTTCATAATACAGGAGCCACTGAAAGCCCTCTTGCCAATTCCACACATGCTAGACTTGCAATGATGTCAGAGCATGCAAGAGAATTTCCCTGAAAGATGTGACCATGTGGGTGGAAGGATAGTCTTTCAGATACCTTGGCTCCAAGCCATTTAGGACTGTAAAAGTAATGTTGATCAGCACTTTGACGTACCCGAAAACAATCTGGCAATCATTGCAGCTAAAGGTGAGGAATGATTGTAAACCTTGCCCCTGTTGACGCCCTCACAGTTGATGTACCAGCTGAAGCTTCCAAATAGCCTTTAAAGGTAGCCCCATGTAGAGCACAGTAGTCTAATCAAGAGGTGACTAAAGCATCAATGACAGCGGCAGGGTTTGCTTGAGATAAAAATGGGCACAGCTGGCACATCAGCCGAAGCTGGGCAAATGCCCAGTGGCCCACAGCTGGCACCTGGATGTCCAAGCAGTATAACGCAGGAGGGTTTTAGGAACTTCAGAGTCCATTTGGTCTGTCATCCTATGACTTATAGTCATGTTACAGAAGCCAACATCCTCTGCACGTGGATGAATTAAGACAGCCATTTAGCAAATACTAATGTACTGTATTAGAATTTGTTCATATCCCAATCTTCTTCCAAGAAGCTGGATTTGAACCCAAGGCCCTGCAGTTCTAGTCCAGTACTCTAACCACTACACTCCAAAGATTTGTAAGAGGGGGGTTTAGGGGGGAGGCGTCACTAGGGTGACGCGCGCGCCCTAGTGACACCACTGTTTCCGGATAAGGTTGATACCTTTTATTTTATTTTCTGACCAGGCTTCTGTACTTGTGTGATGGACATCAGGATTGTTCTGCTTAGCAGTAAAGAGATGTTTACCACATTTGCACATCTGACGCATGGTAACATTCACCTCCCCATTTAGCAGAATGAGGCAAACTGTCAGCTTGTAAGTATTTACTACTTGTTAAATAGCAGCGATGTAGACTTGAGTCTATTGACTTGCTCGAGTTGGACTTAAGTCGCGTCAATGACTTGACTCGGCGATTGTAAAAGACTCGAAAGACTTGACTCAAGACTTGGAGCCTTTACGACAAGTCGAATTTTGTTCTGGTTTATACCCGTTTTCCCCATCAAATAGATAGGGTCTCGCAACTCACAACCAAAGACTCAGGACTTGGGGGCAAAGACTTGAGACTTGGACCCAGAGACTTGGGACTTGACTCGAGACTTGGAGTCAGGGACTTGATCCACATAGTCATGTATGTTCATCCAATTAGCTAGAAGATCTTATGACATAGCCATGAACTGTGAGGGGCTATCTACCGTACTTTCGTCTGATATGGTCCCTCACCTCCCACCCACCTTCCCCCTTCCAAGCTTCCATTTTCTGGTCTCTGCTTGCTTGTGGAATAAGTAGGAACCACGCTTCTAAGGAGAAAAGATCACGGGCTTGATCCAAAGCCCCACATGTTGAAGGGGCTTTCTGTTCCTCCTGAAGGAGGTTCATGCTCTGTATGTGGATGGAGACACCTCATTGAAATTCCTTGAGGAAATGCCTCAAGGAATTTCCGTCTCATGGAAAAAACGAAGAGAAGCACCCATGAGTGCGCGAGTACTGGAAGTGCTGACTAATAGTTTCATATCTAATAATCCCGTTTGCTATCAAATGAATGTTTTCAAAATACTTCAGTCTAGAAAATGATACCTTTGCAAGCCAAAATAATAGTGTGTGCTTGTATATATTGGTAGGTATTTCTAGTTTTTTTAAATGTTCTGAAACAAAAGAAAGGTGCATATAGGTTAATGTTGCCTTCACCCCAAGAAACAATCATTTGCTCTTACTTTTTTTTAAGGCAAACACTCCATATATCCTTGTTTCTTTAATGTTCCCTTCTGTATACAGTATTTATCCCCCCCCCCTGCGTGGTCCCTTCATTAAACAGTTATAGGCAGTGGGGGGGGAGGGGAACTACTGTAAATCCAAACCAAACAACTTAATTTGTGACTTAATGTCTAAATTGTTTCCTTTGCTGGAGTCTGAAAACCCTGATATTTCCTGTTCTTGTGACTTCTGTAAATCACAGTATTTTCTGATTAACTACTCACATAAAAAAAATCACTTACCTGAAAAGAGCATTTCATTTCACTCTGCAATAAAGGCAGCTTGAAATTGAAGAGTCATAGCTAAGGAAAACTGAATTAATGGAAGATGTTGCTTGAACGGAAGATGTTGCTTGAGAGGCGAGAGAGACATTTATTAAATACTTGATTAAAATGCTGTGTAATGACTGAGTAGCAACAGTAGATACAGCCCAGCTAATGGTTTCACGTTAAATTGTTCCTCCTGTCTAAACACAAAATACATTAGCCCACTTTAAGGCGATGGAGTTACTTCTGAATCTACTTTTCCTTCCTAACAGACTTAACATTTATTTTCACCTTCTTATAATAGGTGCTTCGTGGCAGGAGGGGGGGGGGATTTTCTTCACTATTATGACCGGGGGACTAATTAAATGTTCCTGTCCATTTTAAACGAGCCATTTCTTTCTCACAGCTATAAATGAGTTCCTTGAAACACAAATGACCCATATAGAGTCATGGTTAATGAGCTGACGTTGAAAGTGAGGTTCTTTCAATGTGCCCTAAAATTAAGTAGTTTGTGGTATACTCTTAAAATTACTGGCTTCGTTCTATTTGCTTCCTGTAGCACTGCTGCATAAACCAAATAAGAGACAAGATGTCCGCGTTGTGGGCCAGTCATCTGTGAACATGAAATAGGGATTATCTGTGTGTGCTAATAAGATGGAGTAGATTGCATGGCCCTCCCTGTATGCTCCCATGGCAATTTTCTGTGAGCCAAAGATGCCCAATTAGTTGTATTTGCTGTTGTAACGACACTGTAGAACCGTGACTCGCACTCGGAATACTACATATTTAAGGGCTAGTGCAAACATTTGCCACTGCTATGTGGAACCCACATGAAGGCTGCAAGCCTCTGCTCACTTGGCGTGGGAATAACGTCCTTTGAACTTGGTGTCACTTACTTCCAGGTCTGCATGCTTCCGACTGGATTGTACATTGTTCCATGTGATGAGGGGGGTTTACCAACTTTTTGACTATTAAAATATTGACTCCCTAAGTGGTGGGATTGAGGGGCTAGATCAGAAAAACAAAACAAATCTGAAAGCTGCCAAGGCCTGCAAAAGAGTGCTAATGGTTTAAGTTTAACTTTAAGACCCGTCGTATGCACACAACCCCTCCACACCAAGGGGTCATTGCAGTACTAAGGCTCTCACTTTGCCCCTGAACCTTATCAAAATGAGATGAACTTAATGAGCGGAAATGCAAGTCAGCAGCTGCCTTCAACCCTGAGGCCAGGTTGTGCGCACACACCTGTCATTTGGTTACATAATAATTATAAAGATGGATGTAGAAAGCAGATGTTCCTCCCCCATGTTTATTGTCCTAGAAGGAGAAGACTTGATCATCCTGCACCGAGTCAACAACTGGCCAAGTTCATCCAATTGTTCAGCCTTTATTGCGATGAGCGACTTCATTTTAAATCTGATCCTATGTTTGCAATTAAAGGAAAGAACCTTCCATTGTGAGACAAATGATTTACCCTGCATTTAAAACCCATTTCTTCCCGGCCCACAGGCATACACATTTAACTCCTGTTGCATATATACACCCATGGGCCGACATGGTTAATGCATCTTGATCTAATTTTGTGCTTCTGAATCAGCTGTAACTCTGCAGACCGAAAACTTTCCTCCTGCAATACAATCAAGCCTCTCTCTCTCTCTCTCTCTCTCTCTCTCTCCCTCCCCCCCCCAGGTAGAATTTAGATTCCATTTGTAAACATAACTCACATGGGAGGCGCGTGTGTTGCCTCCTCCAGAACAAGTTTTAAAGAGTGAGGTTAAAGAGCACGGTCTGTGTTTTGAAACTCAGGGCAACTTTTTGGTTTATTGGCGCTTACAAAAAAAATATATATTCATGAGCCAGTTCACACATGCTGGGGAAAAACAACACAGCCTTAAAAGGACAAGAACAGTGCAAGCCCTGGCAAGGGGCTTGATGACTTGACGTCTCAAACTCAACCGAAGTCGAAGTTCCAATGGAAGAGCATTAGTCACAATACACACCCTTCACCACCTCAAGACTTAGAGGAAGGTTTACTCAGTATTGGGTAGGACAGGGCGGCATCTCTTGTGTGTGTTCCAGTTTCTATACACAATGCTATCAGTCATGTTGAGGCCTTTTCAGCCTCTTATTTATGTATCACGATTGCTGCCCATCCGCAAAGCTACCTATCCGGCCTCGCCTACTTTAGGGAATGGACTCTTATGTGTGTCTCATACAGGAAAACGTTTACCTGGGCATTCAAGGCTGCAGTCTTGCAGCCTTGAATGCAAGCTACTGGAGTTTCACAGCTCCTGGAGTTTCACTTACATCATTTTGGGACTACTCTGAAACAAGTGGTTTCCGGACAATGGCGTCGCTCCCGTCAGGTGACGGGAGCGGGCCGCTACGGGGTGACATGCGCAAGGGGTGACCCGTCACCTCTTGTGCGCGTCGCCCCCGAAGACGTCTCCGGAGACGTCTTCCCTGGCCGATGCGCCAGGGCCTTCTGAGGAAGGCCCGCTGTGCGAACATTATTTATAACGTTTTTTGCACATGCGCAGACCATCCCTGAGGGAAAAGGGCTGCCCTTTTCCCTCAGGAACGGTCTGCGCATGCACTAAAAACATTATAAATAACGTTCGCGCAGCGGGCCTTCCTCAGAAGGCCCCGGACAGCTGGCTGGGGAAGACGTCCCCGAGCCGGCTGCAAAAATTGTCGGGTGCCTGGAGCGGCGCCCATCGGGCGCCCCCCCCAAATTGCGGCGTGGCCTATGGCCGCGCCAAAGATTTGTAAGAGGGGGGTTTAGGGGGGAGGCGTCACTAGGGTGACACGTGCGCCCCGCTATGGGGTGACGTGCGCCCTAGTGACGCCACTGTTTTCGGATAAGGTTGATACCTTTTGTTTTATTTTCTGACCAGGCTTCTGTACTTGTGTGATGGACAGAAATTTAGCAGGTACAGCGCTTCTATCATGCCAGGGAATCCGCCATCTGTTGAGTTTCCTCTTCTGTGCAACTGTTAAAGGCACAAGAACTTTTGCCAGAATTAACTCTGCCTGAGGATTGCTGTCAGGCCAGGGAGGCAGTAAAGGAACGTTTCCCGTTTTCTCACTGGACGTCAGTGGCATTCGATGGGGTAGAGGAAGCTGGAAACTTGGACATAGGGGGACACGTGGAAATTTAAATGGAAAAGGAATCTCAAAGGCTGTCGCTAGAAAACATTGGTGGAATGTGGACAAGTAGCATTGCCAGCTGAACAGAAGAGAATTGGCTTGACCTGTTCCTGTGCCTTTTAACAGCCCGCATGATCTGCAGAGCCAGCTGGTGAAGCTTCTCATGGCATGGAGAAATCTGTCACCTGCTCATGTCTAGACATCAAACTGCTTGTTAAAAACACAGGAGCAAGGGCCAGTAAAGAAAATGGCAACCCTGTTGTCAGGAGGAGAGTATCTAGAGCAGGACCAGAGTAGCCACAGAGCCACTCAGTCCTGCTGCACTCCAGACGTTTGAGTGGAAAGACGTGCTGTAGTAATATATTAAAAACCCCTCCCAAGTGCTGTTTTCTTTGTTCCCTGTTTGGCATGGTTCACCTAGGGAGTGCACCTGGAGCTCTGTAAACTAATAAGATGAAAAGGAACAGCAGTATGCCAGCCAAGCACACAGGAGAGCAGTACACCTATGATGAACAATTAATTAATTTAATTAATCTTGTGACAGGATATTTGTTCGATGGAAAGAGTTGCCAAAATGATAAACATGTTTTTCAAAGACAAAAGCTCTTCGCGGCTGCAGTGTGGTGAGCAACTTGGGTTAGCCCAGCCCTAGGAGTGCAGTGCGGTGTTCCCTTCCTTCCTTTTGCAGTAGCTGCGGTAATGGCCTTTGGACTTAGGAGGACTCCCAGGCTTATGACAGCAATTTGGTTCCGTAAATGGGATGGAAGCACAGACCCAGATCACATAAACAGCAGCTGAGATGGTAAATCTCTTTCTGAACTGTACCACTTAAAGGTGCAGGTGGGGCATAACTTTTTAAAATTCTGAATGTAGAAAACTAGCATTGCAGGGAAATTCTACCCCACCCTTTGCTGTGCTAGTTTTCTACATGCCAGGATTTTGTTTCTATTCAGGGAAACACTGAAATGTGATCCTTCTCCAACTTCAATCTGAAGTGCAACTGTTTCATTGTTCTATCACCACAGAAATCGAGCACCTCATTTGACTGTATGTGTAGATCAGGCCTCGGTTTCAGTCTCTGGCACAAATGGACTCATCATAAGCATAGCGGGAAAGTGGTTGGCTCAGGGTACACTCATGGGAACTGGCCCTTTGATGACAACACGACAAAATGAGCATCGATATTAAGCCAAAATATTTGTAAGGTTTGGGTCATACATACCTGTTCATCTTTTATTGACTGCAACATTACATGATGACTTGCATTTGGAAAATAAACACTGCAGGAAGGTGTCACTGCATCAAGTGCATCAACACTGCATCAAGAGCACCACAACTCTTACCACCCCAGGCAAAGCGTTTGTATCAACAAGACCTTGCCTCAAACACAATGGGCTGCATCCAAAGAAGATGAGTCCTGTCTGAGCACTACTGAAATCAATGAGACAGGTTCATAGAACATTAGAGCTGGAAGGGACTTGGGGTGTTATCTAATTCAATCCTCTGCTCAGTGCATACAAGTTAGTAGTGACTAATGGCCCAATCCTATCACCCACCAGTTTATGCTGTGCAGCCACCCTGCCAGAGCACATGCTGCATACAGTGGGGTGTGTGTGTGTGTGTGAGAGAGAGAGAGAGAGAGAGAGAGAGATAAAAATATTTTTTACTTAACTTTCTGCAGGCTGTCTGGCCGTCAATGTGTCATCTCAGACCTCCACCAGCTCTTTCGCTGGTGTGAGTCAGGGGGCGGGTCTGGGCCGGGAAGGGAGCATAGGATCTCGGCATGTGCCGTAACAGGACTTACGGCAGAGAATCTTGCAATCCGCTGCCATAGGCCCTGCATTGGATTGGGCTGTAAGTTAAATCTCATTGATTTCAGTGGTGCCTGCTCAGGATTCATTATACGTGGCTCCAACCCTATGCTTTTCAATGGAATCAGTTCATCTCTTTAGCTGTGAGTTTGTCATGCGAACTAGTCTTGTAGTATAGTCCCTGGAGATTTTTTGTAATCTGCAGCCTTATCGATGTATAATGTGTACCTCTGTGTGCATATTGTTTTGTAGAAATATGGACAATCTATGTAAATTATGGAACTTTTGCAAGAACACAAGTCTGGGTACTGTTTTGTAGGTTAATATAAAAATAGGGTGGTGGGGTGGGGGGGAGAATAGGGAGAGTGAATTTGCATAGACTGGAGATGCAGGAAATTGTGTGTGGGGAGGAGGTGTGTGTGGGGAGGAGGTGATCGGACTGCCATATGGGGATGACGGCCCTGAGTTATCCTTGTTTAGCATGAATAGATGTGAAGTCGTCAGCGAGACAAGTACAGACCTGCTGCCAAGGAAGCTGAAATGGATATTTAGTAGAACTGAAAATAAAGGCTCTTTAAGTCAACATTAAAGTTCTCTGTTATATTTTCCAGGGGCAAACATGTGCGGAATTACTGCAGAAGATAACTTTCCAGATTATGTTCACAAAGGTTATAATTTCCTGTTGGAGCAGTGGAAGAAAGATGATTGATTTGAAGCTGAGAATGCAAATAATTTCCTGTTGTACTGAGCTGCCAAATCCTTCCCTTTATTGATTTTTCTTCTGCCTGCTAACTGAATGGTTTTTGGGTTCTGTGATATGGTGAAAGGGGTGTCGGGGGGTGGAGTGCTGGTGCCCCCCTTCCCCTGAACTGTCTCTAGGCCAGGACTACAATTGGTAGACTCCACTACTACCATATGAACAAAGCCAGGCAGAGGGAGACCATCCTCATAAGTCTCGTTCCCAATTATGTGAAGGGTACCCTAAAAATCTATCTAATCCTATGTGGCCAAGGGTCCAGGAGAACTAGGACAAAGCTTTGGCAGCAATAAAAAGTCTTTATTAAAACAACAAAAAGAGTGTGTTGGGGTAATATAAAGGAAGAACCAGCAGTCTTGGAAAATGACTTTGACGTCAGAAGTGCCCAGGAGCAGATCTTAGCAAAAAATAAAAAATAAGCAGGCGATTACAGGCAAACTTAAAAAGCAAAATAATTTCCTTATGTGCCTTAGCTCACAGATCTATCTGTACTTACTGTATGGCCTTAGCTTTCTGGGTACCATTACACCTCTTGATTCCCAGTGAGGCAGGTGGAACTGGCCATGCACAGATTCACTCTGAGAGAGCAAGATCAGGATACATGTGAGCATCCTTGGCTTGACCTGGAGTAACCGAAGTTCAGTAAGATCATAGGTCCATCTTATTGGATTGTTTTGACCATGTGACCTTGGGCCTGGTCAGGTGGACTTGGATGCCCAATCGGCTGGTGCATGCCAATCCCACCAGGTGAACTATTGTTTTCAGTGGACTCCGGTGATGAAGACAAGTAACCCACAAGCTACCTGTCTGCTTGGCCATGTGGTCTTTCTGTAATGGTGCTGATTTCAAAGAGTCATTGTGAAACAGATGGGGGAAGTAGGGAGTGGGGAAGCTCAGGCGTCACAGATGTGTGTAGTCAACCCATTATTAATAAAGAAAAATAATTTCTTGACCTAAAAATTGGTGTGATAGACTGGGCATCTAAATTCAAAACAAAAGTGAAAGGAACAATTTCTGAATTTAATTAACTTGTTTTGTTGATACGAGTTTCTGGGAGGGCAGGGTTTGCATTTATAAGAAGAAGGGGGGAAAAGGTTTGTTTGGAGAGAAAATAAAAAGCATGCTTGGGATTTCAAGCCACTTGGCAGTAGCTATTGCAGACTGAAGACTGAATCCTAAAAGGATATGACAGCAGCTCACTGAAAACACATATTTATTTATTATCAACAGAGCACCCAGGCAATTATCTGACACACTTTTGTAGCAATAGTTGAGGGCAGCTGAGGCCCCAGCTTTGGAAAATGTCATTCTGCAAACAGCATGTCGCGTATTAATAACTGCAGAACAATATTTGCTGTCGAGTTGGTTATAAGGCAGCAGTTCACAGGAGGGAGCTTGACAGGGTTGGCGCAGAGCCAAGAGGGGTTTTATATGCTTCAGCTGAACCCAAAAGATGCATTGATGTCCCATATTTGACTTTAAGGCATCTGACTGTTTTAGAGTGTGTGATGAGACTTTTTTTTTTCAAGCAAGTATACTTATTGCTTTTATTTTGCCCTTTAGCTGTCCACAAAATCAGACATGTCCAAAATGGAACCACGGTGGAATATATTTAGTCTTCAGCAGAATAACTGTCATGAATACTGCATCCCAAGATGTGGAGCACAGCTTCTTGTGCCTTTTTAAAAAAGGAAGCTAAAATCCTACATGTGACCAAATACGAGTGATAACTACCAAAGGCTGTTTTTTTTAAAAAAAAACTTTGAATGACCACCTAGAACAGTAGCAGCTGGGAGAGCATAGTACAGAACAGATGTAGCATGGTGGTTATTACAAGCATAAGCTTGGAGCTTCGAGATCCTGGTTCCCAGTGTCAGCTTAGCCATGAACTCACTAGGTAGCTTTAGGCAAGCTGCTGTCTCTCAGCCTTGGCCCCCTATCCAGCCCATCTGTAATATGGAGATTGTAAGACTGGCCTCCTCTTCAGGGTTATTGTGAGGGTTACTGAAATAATGTGTAGCACTTCAGCACTTACTTGTGGAAAAGTGCAGCGTAATTTCTTAACATTCTTGCCAGGTTAATTTCTTATCTTCCTAAGCAGACAACTTTGGTATCCCAGTTCCTCGTTTTTTGTAATAACTGAACAGGAAAATAAAATTGCTAGCAATGGAAGATGGGTAGTACCACTGGTGGATGATTTTGGTAACCCTATGTAGTATAAATGCCTGTTCATTATGTCCTTGCATATATTTGTGAGCCCCTGTGTATGCTGTAGAAGTTCAGTCATGTGAATGTGGCTACCCAGTTATTGATGGTTCCACATAAAGTAAGTGTAGATCCATGGTTTTGGATCAATTCCCACGGATGCCATATGTGTCTTTTGACATCACTCTCATGTGATCATATTTTTGTGGCTAGGATGATTAGCAGGTGAAAGCTTTTTTTTTTTTTTTAAATAAACTGGTCCAGCAATTAGATGCTGTCTGTAGTTGAAATGGAAGTAAACAGGTAGCAAGGGATGCAAAACAAACTGATTAGCCTTCCAAATTGATGAGATGGACTACTTTGCTTTATGCCGCCTGTCGACAGAAGTGTAAAGACAGTGATTCACCTTTGGCAAAGTTCAACTCTGATCCAATAGCAGTAACATTATCTTTATATAATTACACTGCTGTTCTTTTAAAACACACCCCACTATTATGGTGTCTGACCTTTTTATTTCCCTCACTCTTGGAGCAACAATCAAATACATAGTGCTTAGTAGTAGGCGGTTCCATTTATTGGCATAGCCTTGTCTATCTTTTCCACTTATCAAGAGACTTCCCTTGTACAAGGAACCCAAAATACTTCCCTAAACATTTAGTGTTGGAATGGTTAGGGATTTGGTCATGAGCATGCAATAGAGGCTGAGCTCAGGAAATCTCCCACCCAAGCCACTGGAATTGTTGCTTTTTAATGTATATACAAGTAAGTTTAGTACTTTTGAGGTACAGCTATCTCTACTTTTAAAAAAATTAAATTAAATGAGGCTAACATTCTTCCAAATGCATACATATGTGTGTAAGTCCATAAGAACATAAGAAGAGCCCTGCTGGATCAGGCCAAAAGCCCATCTAGTCCAGCTTCCTGTATCCCACAGTGGCCCCACCAGATGCCTCAGGGAGCACAAGACAACAAGATAACCTGTTTCCCGTTGACGCTCCCTTGCACCTGGCACAGAGAAAACCCACTTCTAAAACCAGGAGGTTGCTTATGGCTTGTAACCTGTGATGGTCTTTTCCTCCATGAATCTGTCCAAACCCCTTTTAAAGGCATCTAGGCCAGATGCCATCACCACATCCTGTGGCAAGGAGTTCCACAGATGAATTACACGCTGGGTAAAGAAATATTTTCTTTTGTCTGTTCTAACTCTCCCTCCACTCAATTTTAGTGCATGTCCCCTGGTTCTGGTGTTGTGCGAGAGGGAGAAGAATTTCCCTCTATCCACTCTCTCCATCCCATTTATAAAGTCCCTTTATATCAGAATTTTGAGCAGCTTATAAGTACAACAGTAAAAGCAGTAAAACCAATACAAATGTAACCATCAACACCCAAAACCAGAATGATGTTTAAAATATGGATGGGCATAACATATTGTCCTGCAGGAGGAATAATAGGATAATTGATGTTCATTAAAGCCTTGAAAAGAAAAGAACACCTACACGTTAAGAATGACAGAATCTTGTTTTTAATTGATTGAATAATTTCAGAGGTAAATTTCTGTATTTTCATTGTTTTGTCTGTAGGACACTTAGGTATGTGTGCATGACCAGTACTCTTTAATTTAGTTAGCGGCTAAGATTTTAAAAAGATGAAGAACTATATTCTGTTAAAATAAATGAGCGATTTAATGTGTCTAAATAGTATGACTGAACAGAAACAACTTGCCTTGTTTTGGATTCATTTTTGTGAGTGTTGAAAAAGTGTCTCCCATTTTCAGCAATCCTTTTCAGCAATCCTAGCAAATGTGTTCGTGGTGTTTGGGTGCAGTTCCTCTCGGAGACATTTTTCTGTCTTTCACTGCCTTTCAATCCATTTGGGTGTGACAGCCCATGTGATTTTGCTGAGGATGCCATGATGTTGCATCAGATGCAATTACATTATGGGCATTTTGAAACAGTCACATGGGTCATCGCAGCTAATCAGATTAAACTGCAGCATGAAGAAGGAAAATTAGCCGCCTTGAGCGCCTGCAGCATGGAGAAAAGCAGGGTATAAATTCAAAAAATAAAATGGCTCCAAGAAGAATCGGCAGTCAAGGGGAACAAATGGGCTCCCCAAAGCATCAAAAGAATGTGAAAATTTGAGATGAGGACATTTCCTCCCCCTTCCTCTCCCACAATTGGTTGTGCTTCATTGAATGGCTAATAACAGTGCAGATAGTGAAACTGGGGAATATTTGGCATAGCCCTAAATATACAGAGTAATGGCACAATCATGCGCAAGTATGCACAGCCGATCTAAATGGCTGGCCGCTGCATCTTGTGCGCATTGTGCAGCCTTGCACCAGCGTAGCCTGGGCTCACCTCGAGGGAAGGGGACCCTGGTGTAAGCAGTGCGGGATGCAATGGGCCTCGTTGGATGCACGCCAGCTCTGAAACTGCCATGCTTTCGGGGAGGCTGTGTAAGGCCGGCCCAGGCTGTGACAGGGCACAGGATATCGGTGTAACCCAGCACTGATATCGCTGCCCCCTCCCAGCCCGGGCCAGCCAGTGGCCCCTTCGCCTGCCCTCCCCATGCCCCCTGCACCGGCTGGCACAGTACTTACCTGTGTAAGTAAGCACAGGTTTGGGATACTCCCAGGGTGCCCAAAATGTGCTTTCCGGCACTTTTACGACACCATAGGCCAGCGGAGCGTTCGCTCTGCTGGTCTATAGCTAGGCAGGATCAAGCTGTAAAAGTTCATAAGATCGAGGGGGGAAAATGCCTAGTTTTAACTGTTCAAGTTCAATCTATGTTACTACTGGGAAAATATACAGCAATTTCTCTTTAGATTATTTGGGTGTATAACCACTAACCTAAATGTGATACCTGCAAACCTAAACCTGATGTTAAAGGTAACTACTAATCTGAGTGCTAAACATATCATTGACATGGTATGACCAAGCAGAAGAAAATAATGGGATGTCGCAAAGCAGACAACGGGAAAAGTGATAGAATCTGCATGTGGAAATATGTATCTCTTATAGTTGAAGGCAGTTGTGTTCTGCTTAGCCTTCTTTTGGCTAAGCAGATATTTGTGGGCATGGCCCTCTTCCAGTATAATTAAAACAAAGCCTGCACAGAATATTCTTAAAATTTTCATCAGGAAAAGGGGGAGTTCAGGAACTGAGAAGTTTCACAAAGCCCTCTCCTGACTCACCTTGTCCACTCCTCCTTTGCTGCCTGTTTACAGCTTACTTATGTCTCTGAACTGCTCCCCAAATGCTGTTCAGTACTTTTTTTTTTTTGCTGCACAGTGCCTAAATAAAAGTAAAAATTACGTGAAGTCAAATATGATTAGTTTTACATGGTGCCATCGTGAAGCCAAAACAGAGTGAGGTACTGCTTTCTGCCCTACCTCTGGAGTTGCACAACATGCAACCATTTTTTTAAAAAAAAAATTGCACTGAGCATCCACAGAGCATGATCTCTACCAGAACATCTGTGACTGGTAAGATGACTGAATAGTTTGCTCCTGTTTTGGGCAGGGGGCTCTCAAAGAATTGGTTGGAGGAATAGAAAGGGGGGCCTCTTCTTGCTGCTGATGAACAGGGCTGTGAGTTTGGGGGGCAGTTTCACTCAGTCCTGAATTACACAATTGCTTTTGAAAGAATCCAAGATGGCCGATAAATATGTGTGCGACTGTATTCTGGATCTGGTATACATCTGTGCTATTTAAACTCTGATTTTGGCTTTGCTTAGCCATGAAGCATACTGGGTGAACTTGGGCTAGTAACCTTTCAGACTAACCTGTCTCTCAGGGTTGTTGTGAGGAGGGAAAATGGGAGAAAACCATATATGCCACACTGAGCTCCTTGGAGGACGAGTGGGACAAAAATGTAAAATTGCTTCCTGCAAATAACTTCCCCTCAAATTGTAATCCAGACAGAGTACAGCTGTTGAGTCATCATACATCATGTAGGGGTGTTGTGCATCTGAAACAGCTGGTCTGTGCATGCAAAGCCACAATATAGTCTGCTGCCCATGGAAGAAGAGGGATTTGTGTGGGCAAACAGGAAACCCTATGTGGATCTAGAAGTCGGTAATTATGGTGTACATTGCACTATCTAAGTCTGTAGTGCCCTTTTTGTCCAAATGATCCTGCACCTGAATTTCTCACTGTATGGACTTGGAGGAACATACAAAACAGCACAGGATCACGTAGCACCTTGCAACATTGATGCTACTGACATCAGTGAATTCTACCCACAAAATAATTACACCCCCAAAGAGTCTTGCGAGGGCCTGTTACTAGAAATATAATGCAAGATTGGTTAGGATCTATGTCCAGAACCTTTTATATACAAAAAGACTTAAGCCAAATATGGTGCTGCTTTGGTCAAAAATGCTTAAATTTGACTGTAGAATATTTTTTAGGACATTAGTCCCACCAGCACCACCAGGAATCCAATTTTTCATTCAAGATTTTAAAAATCAAGATGGGGAGAATGTGTGAGAGAAAGGGACATATGTGCTTAAAAAACTAGTGGACAACATTTTACTAGTTCAATTTAAATGTGAATCCTGTTTCCGAAAAGGGTGAAGACTAACTTTAGAGAACACTTTGATTCCTGTTGGTGTTTGGGTTTACATGCAAGACTGATGTAAATAATCTGTGATATGTTGCCTAGAATGAGAGATTTCACCGCTTCTCAGCATTCTGTCAGCTGTCCCCAGCAAGGCACAGATGTTTGTGAACTGTTGACCTTGTAGTTTACTTGAAGAAGCAAATATTGTGTGGCAGTTCTAGGGCATGCTTTTGAAAGGGACACAGCAAGTGCCTGGGGTCACAGCACATCTAGAGGTGGTGATGTCTCACAGATAGCTACTGTATATCTTGTGTCTGATTGAGCAAGCCACATTAGACGTGCAAATAGTGTCCCTGTCAGTTGAGACAGACACCAAAGTAACATGACAAAAGGAAATGAGCTATTTCTACCTCTCGGCTCTAGGGCATTGGGTTCAATGATGCCATGAAAGAATGTATTTGGGAGACATTCGTTCTTTTTAGAAAACTGTCTGTAATGTCACTAAGATTTCCTGTAGCTCAGTACAGGCTATAACACTGTGTAACACAAACATTGTTTGTTTGTTTATAAATGTGTCTTATATGCTGATTCCAAGTCGCTGATTCCAATGGTACTCTCTTTTTTTGTATCATCAAAACATTTTTTAGTTCTCTTTAATTTTGTGTTAGTATTGAAACGCTGTCATTTGCCTGTTCAGTCGTTAAGTCGTGTCCAACCCTTCGTGATCCCATGAACCATATCCCGCCAGGCCTTCCTGTCCTCCACTATCTTCCTGAGTTCGCTCATTTTCCTGTTCGTTGCATCGGTGATGCTGTCCAACCATCTCATCCTTTGCCTTCCCCTTCTTCTTTTGCCTTCAATCTTTCCCAGCATCAGAGTCTTCTCCAGAGAGTGCTCTCTTCGCATAAGGTGGCCAAAATATTTGAGTTTCAGCCTCAGTACCTGTCCTTCCAGGGAACAGTCAGGGTTGATTTCATTTAGGATTGACTGATTTGATCTCCTAGCAGTCCAAGGGACTCTCAGGAGTCTTCTCCAGCACCTTTACACCAGGATAAACATGCCCACAACAAGAGGTTGTAAGCTCCCCCCGAGCAGCATAAATTGTGGCCAAACTATTGATGCATGCCAAAAATAGCGGGATTTTTTAAATCCTTGTACCAAAATGAATAAAGATACATATTCAGCTAAACACAAAATTGTTCAAATTTTGTCACACAATTTTCAGAGACTCCTGGCTTTCAAAAGGTGCCTCAGTGATAAGGGTGGACTTGATTTGAAAAAGTGAGGGGGCCTGAGAGAAGGCAAGAACTTAGTCGGCATCACTGAGGGGAAAGTCAGGTCAAAATGGAAATGGAGGATCCGTTTTAGATTTGGGTGTTTATGGGTTGTTTTATGTGGAATTAATTAAAATGAGGGTCAGACTTCAAGCAAGGGAGTTCTTAAGAGAAGGTTATCCTTCTTTGCCTTCCTGGACCACAAGCTCTTACATCTCTACTCTGAGGCAACCATGACATTGACTTTCTGTAGACAACAGAGAGGTGTGAAGAAAACCATAATGAGAAAAGTGCAAGGTTAATTTGTACCACAGATGCTGGAAAAAGAATCAGTGGGAAAATTCCCAATTCTTAGGAATGGTTAATCACTGGCTTGTTTAGCAAGGATGATTAATGGTTTTGGTATTTGAAATGAGAATTTCAGGAGCTTCTATCTTATTCCCAGGTTTGCTAGAGACTTCCTGCATGTAGAAAAGCTACGTAGGGCTGATTGAAGTGAAGTGACAACTTCTCAAAACAAAGTCACAGCTTGTGCAACATCTGCAACTTACTACATATTTGTACTTATGTCACAGCCCAAAGGGATGAGGGCAAAATATTGTGATGGAGGGTTGGAGGAAACAATCTGCAATGATGAACACTGGAATATGGAAAGGGTGTGATGTGAAACTAATAGGAAACCTGATGTAATCATATGTATGAAAATGTGTGGCTCCAGCAACAGTAATCACAAAATGCTTTCTGCCATTGAATTCTGTGCATAGCTATGATATCTTTATTTACTCACTTTCCCATTAGTCCTTATCACCCACAATGAGCATTATACGTAGAAGATAATCTTTAAACGTTATGTTCCCTGTTTTATATGAATAAAATCCTCCTGTGCCTCAATTCCCCCCCCTCCCGGAAAATATTTTACTTTCCCCAATCTTGTGTGGGTGAGCTATGAATGGACAAGATATACATTTTGAATGAACAAAGCACCAAGATATTTTACAGTGAGAAGCGGGGAAGAGACTGGAGGGGTGAATAAAACAGTAGTCATGGAGACTGCAGCATGTAGTACTGGTTTAGAGCTGGGGTTCTCAACCACTGGTACTCGGACCACTAGACAGCCGGAACCCTGCTCCGACGTGGTGCTTTCAGTGGCTCGTTTTCGCTCCCAAGAGGCTCCTACCTTTGGCTGAGCCTCTCTGGTACACGGAGAAGGACTTTCCACCTGCCCAGAGCCTCCTACATGCATTTTCTGGCCTCTGAAAACCCAGAAGTAACTGGTGATGATGTCATCGCCAGTCACTTCCGGTGGTACACAGCAGGAGAGTGGCACCAGAGGTGGTACTTGGCCAGGAAGGGGGTTGAGAACCCCTGGTTTAGAGTTTGTAAGCAGATAACTTTTCTTAGCTCCTAATGTAAATCTTTCAAGTTTATCTTGTCTGCTCCTGTCTTCATCTGTAGGAATACTTTTGTTCCAGAGCTGCTCCAAAGAAGCTGAAAAATAATGTGCAGTGTTCTGTTGTTTGATTAGTCCTTGGCCAAGAAGATCAAGGGATCTGTAGCAGAGAACTTGAGAAGGTATGGCACAATTCTTGTAAAAGAGGTTAAACAGTATTTAGGGATAGTGGTTGCATGTTTAATTTTCCCTAGGATATTCTACCCAAGGGAAAAGGATGGAGACGGCCACACCAATAGGACCAAGGAAACCTGCCCAGTCATGGTGGTGTTGCATCCTGGTTTCTCCACAGCTTCAGGGTTGCTAAGGAAAAGGGTTCCTGTGTTAGTGTTTCCTCTTGTTCCACCCTCTTGAAATATGACGCATCAAGTGAAGCAAGACGATCTGGGAGGCTTTTGAGACTTTTCGTAAGCATGCAATCGCTTTGCCTAGAACACCTTCCTGTAAATTGCTTTGTGCTATGCCTCTTTAATAATAATTGCTTCTTGTCATCCTTTGGGACATTATGCATTGGGAATATCTACCAGGCAAGCCCTATCAAAATGAATGGGAGTTGCACAAAAGCATTATTCAGTACTTTTTATGTGAGTGAGTGCGTGTGTGAGAGAGAAATCAATTTGTATCTTGCTCTTCATATTTTCAGGAAACGTATATATGCAGAGAATAAAAGATCAGTGAAAACATTACTTAAAACAAGTAGAAAACAGCTGACAAAATGGCAGCATTAAACAGTCCTTAGAAGTTATAACACATCTGAGAAAATAAAAAGGTCTTCCCTTGGTGCCAAAAAATAGGCACCAGGCAAGTTCCTTAGGAGGAGCACTTGAAAAGATAGAGTGCCACTACCAAGAAGACCTTTTCCTCAGTATGTGCGCCTGGTCCTTCAGGGGCAGCAGAAGTCCCTGTAGGAAGTAGGGAATTTGAAGTATGGAATTGGCCCTCCAAGTAGGGATGGAGGCACTGAAGCACAGTGTTCCAGTTCAAACCTCTCCAGAAGGAGGATATCATGGTTGATGGTATCAACAGTGAACACTTCAATAGACTGAACTGCTAAATTAGTAGCATCTAAATAAATGGGGTTGTTTATTTTAAATTGTTTTAATTAATTATTTTAATGTGTATATATGTATTTTAATGTGTTGTAAGCCGCCTTGAGTGCCCTCGGGAGAAAGGCGGGGTATAAATGCTTTAAATAAATAAATAAATAAATAAAGTGATTTTATCCTCAAACCTGCAAGTGTTTAGCAAACCTGCATCATGGCCAACTTTGAGGAGTTCTTAATACATAGAAATCCAAGTCCTAACTGGCACTGGATAGAGGGAGGACAAGATCCTGTCATCACAATGTTTGTAGTAATGTGCTAATTATGGGAAAGGATACGAGGGGGAAAGAAAAAGTGTACATTTTTCTCTCTGGGCTGTTTAGTGATATTTTCTGCTAGGCTCACTCATGCCTTTTAACTTTCTCTGTGGTTTTTGTTACTTTGCTCTGTCATTCAGATGACAAATATGTGTTTCTCACCAATAGGCAGAGTAGTCGTGGGAAGAAGACTGAAGGGCTGAGGGAAAGACCATTACAAAATCTTCCTGTTTATCACTTCCCCCACTTCGCGTGCGTAAGTTTCAAGCCACTAAAATGCAGCAAACATATACTTTACTGGTAACCAAGTAGCTACGCTTGGCTTTGTTTTCTTAAGCCCTCCGCGCCAAATTCGCCCATGGTGTTTACTCTCTTTCCTTCAGCGTGGCGTTTCACTTTGAGGTAAATCGGCCCCCACCCCGCTCCCCAAAGCCTGAATACTTCCCCTGTATTATTCGGCATGTATGGGAAGCTGCAAGAACAATATGCCTCATTTCTGGCTGTCAGCCACACCAGGGAGGTCATTTTCTCTTCGGCAATTAGTGAAGCGGTGGCATCCCTCAAAGAAACGAAGAAACATATTTGAGCTGAGGTGTCCAGCCTGCTCAGTTCTTACCCTGGATTTCCTCTGAGTGAACGGCAGGGCCCCCAAAAGAGCTGAATGCTGCATGCAGGGCTTTCATTCAGGCCTGTTTTGCTGGAATACTGAAAGGGCTTTGGCAAAATTCCCTTGTTTTGCTCATGCACAATAAGTCTCTTTTTTTCCCTCTCTTTCCCCTTAGGGAACAAAACATGCCAGAGTCCTTGAGAAAACTTCAGCAAATGGCTATTTATCTGGGAATTGTATCCGGTGGGGGATGTGCTCTGATGTATTATTTCATGCAAAGTAAGTTCCATCATCATGGCTAGCAAACTTAGGTCTGCTCTGCAGGATTACCAGAATAAGGTGGTAGAATATGGAGGTGGCAGAATGGACTGTACCATTGCGAACTGCACGGGTCAAATCACATTTTTAAATGTTTCACTCGGCTAAAATCTCTTCTGGTAAACAAAAAACTAGCACAGCAGGCAAAGGGTTAGACTAGAACTTTCCTTCTGCATGTGCTAGTTTTCTCTTTCTGGGAAGATTTTGTTTACATGGGGAAGCATTCAAAAGTGGCATCTCCCCGACCCTAACTGTTGTGTGGAGTACTACAATCCATTCTGCTGTATGTATAGACCAGCGTCAATTTTGTTCCTCTTCACAGCTTCCCAATATATTCAGAGCCTTTCAGATTCTGATAAAAGCAAATGGCTGGCCTTGACCCTCAAGATCTTTTAATGTTCAGTGCCTGCTGCTTTTGCCTAACATAAGGATGGCACATTGCCATAAAACATCTCTGTGTCCATTTCCATGTTCAAAGTACATCTCAGGTACAAGGCAGTTAGCATCTCAGAGAAGCCAACATTGTCAATTATTTTTCCAAACATAAGGTGGTTTCTTTTCTCACTGCTTGATTTCCCCCCCCCCCATACTTTTTACACGTTACAGAACTCAGAATTTGAATTGTCTTGACACAGAATTTTATCTAAGTGTAGAATACAGCAGTGATAGGTGCCATGGGGGAGCAGGGTCCAGAAGCTGGTGCTCCTTCCTTTCCCTTGGTCCTCCCTATGCCAGGGCCAAAATGGGTAGATGCCACTGCCTCCAAGAGGACAAAGCAAGGCAGGAAGAGACTGTTTTGTGGAGAATTCCTCCCAAACCTATCCAGTGGCACGTAGCCACAGGCTGAGGAGGACTGGGGCAAAGCCCTGACTGAGTTCAAGCAAGCACAGGCAGGTAAAGACTTATAAGGTAAAAAGAGTTTATTAAAAAATATAGAGCGGTGTATGTTTGGATAATACAAGGAGGTAAGAAAAAAAAAAGAAACAGATTTGGACAATGGCTTGAGTGTTGGCAGAGCCCACATGTGGATCTTGACAAAAATGCAATGTGACAATTATGGGCAAACCTAAAAGCAAAATAATTCACTAACACATCTAAATCTCGCTTTTCCTGAACTGTACTTACTCCAGTAGCAGTTTGAGTTCATTACACCTCTCCGATCCCCAGGGAGGCAGGTGAGAACTTGACCATGTGATGCATTCTTGGGGGAAGCCAAGCCAGAAAGCACGCATCTTTGGGCTTGATCTTAAGGAACTTAGGTTTGTTGATGTCATTGGATGGCTTATGACTGCCTGCCCTCTGCCCAGGTTAGGTGGGGTTGGATGCTGAATTGGTTGGCGGTTGCCAATTGTAGAAGACGGGCTGATTAACACTTATTCTTGGGGAAACCAGATGAAGAAGACATGGAATACACAAAACAACCTGTCTGCCTGGTCATGCAGTCTTTCTACAATGGGAAGAAGGGAATCTTCTTCCTTAAAAGGAAACAAAAGGAAGGAGGAGAGGGGGGCGTTCAATCATCAGAAGCACACATAGTTCTGGCTGTTATAGCATTGTAGTAGAGCTCTTTTGTTTTTAATCAGACTACTTGTGAAAACTCCCTTTCATGTTACATTCTTTTTGACAGCCACAATCCACCTTGTTTGTGTAGATTTTAGAAAAAACTATGTGCTTCTGCCCCAGCTCTATGACTCAGACATGGTGTGATGGATTTATTAGTGTCATGTTTAAAATTCAAAACCTGGCTTCAACAGAGATGTTAACATTTTCTTACTCAAAATAGTTATTTAGAGGTCTCTGCTATGATGATTGATTGTTGTTAGCCCTAGTGAGAAGATGGGTTGTTAGTTTGCCAAATAATTGTGCTGAACAACCAAATCCACCTTTGTGACTTCTAAGCATTACTGGAGCACCTGCACGGGTGTGATACCGATAGCAGTGCAATGTCCTGTGCGCTGTTTTGATTGCAAGCCAATGAGGCTGTTATTTATGAAAGGGTAATCATTTTCTCTCCTTTCCTTCTGAAAGGGCAATCACTACAGAAAGTCAAAACAGTGCATTATTGTTAAATAGGAGCTGAAACAGCAACACTGACTCACAAATGATAGTTGCATTGCCAGGCTTGCCCATCACTCAGACTTGCAGCAGGCTCTATCAGACATAAAACATAACACATTCCACTCCCTGTTCACACAAACGGAGACTGCCTCTTGCACAAATCATCAGGGGCCAGTAGTGGACAATGCTCTCACTCCTATTCGGTTCCAATGTCCTGCACATGTGCAAAAGGCCACTGCTGTTTCAGGTGAAATATGCTGCCTGGCAGCAGGACGGCATTGGGATTGTCACCCAGCAGGACAATCAGTCAGCAAATTCTAGCTGGCCCAGGGGCACAGTTGTGGCAGTCAGGCCATGCAGTTGCCTCCTCTCGTATGGCCGGGGGAGGGATTTTCTGGTGAGTAAGTCACTGCTGCTTAATAGAAATTGCAAAAAGCAGGACTAGATTTTAAGGGAGGAGAGGAAGGAATTTGTGTTCTGCATAAGCCTTGCAAGTGGGAAAGAGAAGCCACCTCTCCGTTTCTTCCCAGAGATCTTGGGGCGTGAAAGGAGGCGGGGCTTCTCTCCCTCAGCAGGACCGAGAGTTTCTGCTTCCATTTGTGGGCTGGCATGCGTGCGAGCGGTTTGCCGTCGCATCAAGCCCCTGCATGATTTGAGCACTAAGCCTCTCTTGCTCCTGCTGCCTCAGCCAGCACAGGGACAATGAAGCAGCAGGAAGGCTGCTTCCAGGAGGTGCGAGTAGGTTTAATGTTTAGTGTTCCTCTTCTCTGTTTCACCGATGTTGGCGCTCTCGCTCTCCCCCCCCCCCCCCAAATTTGAAATGTACACACAAAGAAAATGCATAAAAACAAAGTTGCTTCATAGAAAGCCAAGCTTAACTGAGTAGTACAATTTTTTTCTTGTGGATGGGATCATATGAACTGCCCTGTGTTGTTATATGACAGGGGTGGCCAAACTGTGGCTCGTGAGCCAAATGCCATATAATGTGCTACTCTCAGAAATATGTTAGCTGAGCTCCTTTTTGCGTCACAATTTAATATAAAAGGTAAATAATTTTTTTTCAAGTTTTATAATTATTGGCCAGGTATAAACGGAGAATCCACTGGATTAAAACATAAGTTTAATGTTCATGGTGAGTAAATATATTTAAGAATTTAAATGCTTCTTCAATATTGCGGCTCTCAAACATCTGAAGTTTATGTGGCTCTTACATTAAAGGCATTTTTACCCAAGGGTGTATATACACAACAGGAGTTAAATGCGTTCACCTGTGGACTGGGAGGAAATGGGGTTTGGTAACCCTTGCTACATAAGAACTAGGCTCAGTTCAGCAACGTTTCCTACCCCAGAAAAGGGGGAAACTCCAGATTTTGCACCATGTTCCTCTGTGTTATTTTCTTAAGGCTGAGAGAAAGAGATGCAGGGAGAACTTGCAAAGAACTGAGCTGTGAATTAACCCTTTGAAGGGTCAGATTGGCACAAAAAACCTGGAGTGACTTTCTCTTGCGGAAGGAAAACTTGTGCTCCCTAACCCTTTTAGGCCTGGTGATGAGATGCATTCTTGTTGGACATGTGTTGTTGCATAAACAAAGCCCTAGGTGCAAAAAAATGAAGACGCGGCCTGTGGCAGGACAGTTGGAGCGTAATGGGGAGAGGGGGGGAGCACAGTATTTTAATTATGAAGAACTTCCGGATGGGAGTTTGGGAAAAATACTGATTTGCACCAAACAGCAGGAGCTTCGTCAGCACAAGGGGCTAGTTAACTCAGGCCCGCCACTGATGTATGGAAAATGCCAGCTCCTTGTACCAGTGTTAGCCAAAGCTGAGACTTGGCTGTTTAGTCACTTTAGATCTATTTTAACAGGCCCTGTGCATCTGACATAGGTACTTTGCTTACTGGATAACTTCCAAATTGTGGTGTGATTTCCCCCCCCCCTTTTTTTTGATTTAGAGAACTTTGCCAGAACTCCGTACTATCAGCAGGCTCTTGAGCAGCTTCATAAAGACCCAGCAGCCCTTGAGGCACTTGGCGCTCCTCCTCTTAAAGTACATTACATCAGACTAACAGACAAGAGCAATTGTGTGGATGTTTCAAGAGCTCAGGTAACAGATAGCTGTATTATGATCCGATAGTGATGAAGAGAAACAAAGGGTAAATCACAGCTCATCCTCAAGCCTTGCGAGGACAGAAGTGCTTTGGGATGGTGTCAGTGTAAAATGACACTATGCTGTGATGTCCTGGTGCTATTATAAGACTAGTAGTCCTAATTATCTACATTTATTTATTATTATTATTATTATTATTATTAAGAATATTTACTATAGCTACACTTATGTTGATGTTCTGTTCGCTTTAAAATAGAAGGCAAGAGATTATATCTTGATGCTAATCTAGTCCCCACTGAACTGAACAGATGTCCCTGAAAATTGCAATAAGCATCTCTATCCAGGGCCGTCTGTCGGTGTGTAAAATTTGATATTCCATCCTTTAAGTCAGCATAGTATAAGATTCTAGTTATACACAATAAAACATAGTTTAGAGCTAGATTGGGCCTGTGACTAAATTTGCTTGTGGTTTTACTATACATTAAGATCTAGGCGAATGAGAATCTACAGATGTCATCGTTGCTTCATTGAATCTGATGGGATCACAGCCATAGATATGCTTTGTAAGATCTGGTTTATACATTACGGCAGTGGCATGACAGCCACTCATGGTTCTTTTGCATGTGAACATTGCTTTCTGGGTGATGTATATAGGTAAAGGAATACGTATTTTCGTCTGCAAATTGTTGCTGTAGTGATGCAGTTTGGAATTGCAATTATTGCAAGGAAGCAGCTCATGCCTGTTCTGTATCAGAATGTATGAAGGAGCTCTCAGTCACTCTTCTGAATATCACTGAGAGTACAGATACCCAGTTCTAAAACTGCCTCCTAACCATAAACCCTGCTGGAAAAAGCTGGATGAGGTCAAGGCAGCTAGACAGGATCAACCAATTTTCCTTGAGTCTTAAGCTTATGTTTTGCCTAATAAGGAAGTATTTTGTCATTTGAAGGTGTTTTTCTGTGGATATTTAGGACTAAATGGTGGCTAATCGGATACAATTATAATTTAGGATTTCAATACATTAGATGGGTTCAAAATATTCCAAGTTGTATATATTAAACAAAAAAGTGTGCCATGTAAAAGGACAGTTCACACATACTCTGCAGTAGTGTTTTACTTCTATATTTGCAGTTAAAGATACCAGTATCTGGAACAAAGTCAGCTGGTTACCTTCACATCAGTTCAGAAAGAGACTTCTCCTGTAACAGGTGTGTATGGAAAAGACTACGCTTGGAAAAAAGTGCTCAGACTTATTTGAATATCACATTAGCTGTCTTTGGGAGATAAATAACTGCATGAAGCATGGATTAAGTGACCTTGTGCAAAAATGTTAACTTTTGGGTTCCAAATAATATCACTTTGTTGAAAATAACATATCTAGAGTTATTTGTAATTTGCTCAGCCCTTTGCAAAACCACCACTAAAGCTGCTGAACTACAGAACTGGGTATCTTGGACCCTGTTCACACAATAACCCTCTTTGGATAAACCAATTTTGAAGCTGCTGGCTTGCAACGTTAACTATGTCAAGTAGTTGCAGTTGCATTTATGATAGACTACTTGTGGTTTATGGTGACGTGACATGACTCTGGAGCTGGTCATGCAAGAGGTGACCGTTTCCTACTTCTGGATGAGAAAGGAGAACTCAGTGCAGCAACATGGCATGTTGAAACATAGCAACTCTATATTGCATCGTCTGACTAGTGTTGGAAGATCATCTTATCTAGTTCCTTGTTCTGATGGTAAGAACAATACCCATTTTGTAAAAAACTATACCCATTTTGTAAAAAACAAATACAACACAACCTAGGATCACCAATGCCTAATGGCATTGCATAAGGAAGAATTCATCTACTATAACAAAACAAATGGCTCAAGCTTAATAGCAGCTTCTAGGACTGCAAGTCTTTGTGAGGAGTACACAAAGAACAGTACTAAACCTATTATAAATTAAGCTTGGTTACTAGATTGCCATTCTGGTTATTCTATGGTTGGGTTCAGCAGTTTTAAAATGACTAACAATTTACTTACAGCAGCTGGCATTTACAAGAAGTTACTTTGCAACTTCGAGATGGTCAAAGCGTTCCAGTGTACCTTTCATCTGTGAAGACTTCTACCGAGCAAGAGGTATAAAATTCAGGAGGTGCTGTTTGTTACTCCTTAGACAGACTCCCATTGAATGAGAAATATAGTGGTCTCATGTATTTATATGTAATTGTAACTGTTTGCTTCTCTTTCGCCTTTTACTGTTTGTTAGTAAACTAAGCCCCAAAAGAGAGCAGAAGTTGCGCCAGTATTTTAAATGCAGCAGGGTGTTTTTTTAGTACTCAATAGGAAGAGACTAGATTTTCTGTATGGACTGTCTTAACTTTCTCCAAGCAAGTTGAGTGGCTCAAATGATTTGTAGGCAGTCCCCCATTGAATCATTCTTACAGGCAGTGACATCACCAGAGGGGGTGTGGAGCAGTAAGTCGCGAGAGACGCTGCCAGATGCCGTGTAAGTGGTCCCTCCCACCTGCCATAGGAGCCACTCGGGGCAGACAGCAACATGCGGGGACTCCTTGAGCTCCTGTCCATTGTAGTCTGCCCTGAATGGCTCCAACGGCGAGTGAGGGGCCGCTTACACAGCACATTGCAGTGTCTCTCACAACTTACTGCTCCACCCCCCTCTGGTGACAACGCTTCTTACAGGACCAGAGCTACTTGATTCACAGCATGATCCTGTGTAATCCACCGCGCGAATGTGTTGCAAATATGCCATTAAGTGTGTTTTCAACTCCAGGCAAGTAAGGGCTGCTGGGGCAAAGGCCAGCAGCCCTTGCTCTGCCAGGGGACTGAACCTGTGCCCGCCGGACCAGGTAGGCCCTGCACCGGCCAGTGCAGGGGCAGAGGGAGGGCAGACTGGGCAGCGAGGGAGGGGAGGCGGGGATATCAGTGGCGAGCTCCGCTGATATCCAAAGCCCTCTCCCAGCCCGGTGCGGCCTTACACGGAGAACTCAAATGTATGCCAGCTCCAGAGGAGGCCCTTGGGCCTCAAGCCGCTCACACCTGGGGAAGGGGATGATTGTCCCCTTCCCTTTACCGCATCTTATACTGGATAGGGCTGTCAGCCACAGAACTTAATCATGTACTTTCAGAGCATATTTGGACCCAGAACTATTACATATGTAGTAACTATTGAAACCTCTCATAGCCCACTATAATCTTCATAGGTTTCATATTTACAGGTTTAAAAGCCATGTAAAAACAGTTTGTTGAGTTAAAAATACACATATAAACAGGCTAAAAACAGTTAAAAACATGAAATATTAAACAAAACGCTAGTTACAATGTTTCATCCACTCCTGTTTTCCTCCTTACCTGAGGAGGTCCATAGCATTTTGTTTAATATTTCATGTTTTTAACTGTTGATTTTAAACTGTTTTTATATGTATATTTTTAACTCAACAAACTGTTTACATAGCTTTTAAACCTGTAAATATGAAACCTATTAAACCTGTAAATACGAAACCTATGAAGATATTAGATTAGGTTTAATGCATGCCTCTTGCAATTTCTTTTACTACCTAATCAGCTGCAACTCCTTATTTCAGTAAATATAACACTCCCAGATTTTGTAAGAAATAGGGAACACGGGTTTAGATGCCATGTTAGAAAATGTATTTAACAGAACACAAAACACACAACGTTTCGTCCACTTCTGTTAAATACATTTTCTAACATGGCATCTAAACCCGTGTTCCCTATTTCTTACAAAATTGTTGCTGGCCATGAAAGCTATCACACCCAGATTTGTTCATCCATGACTAAATGTGCACAGACAAGTCATATTCTGATACAAATGTCTTCTGAATACAGAAGTGAAGCTGTAAACACAGGCTGGGATCAAAAGAACTGCTTTAAGTATTCCCCAAGGGCCTGTGTGCAGCAGCTTGGATTTTTGACTCTGAGCTATGGTATGGGGCCACTTTTCAAAGAAATCTACTTTTGATAGGCACCAGTTTTAAAAGTAGTTTTCCAGAACTTGCCTTGGGCATATAGAACTAGTTGTGCAGTTCTTTGGAAGCAGTACTGAACCTATGGCTGGGATCCAACTATCTCTTCCACTTCAGGCAGAAAAAGAGCCTAGTATTTTTTTCTCCTTTTGCAACTGGTTATAGTTTTTAGGCCCTGGATATCTAACAGAAGCCTTAAGAAAAAGTTTAAGAAATAACAGCTGTTGAAACAGAGGCATTAAATACAGGGGTTATCAGCATAAAAGAAAAACAGAATTGTACAGTAATGCTTTTTCTACTTGTAGGTGGAAGTGTCTGGCGGGGGGGGAGAACATGAGCTATAGTTGAGATTTAGTGTACAACTGCTAGTTTCACTTGCCAAGATATCACAACTTTGGCTACACCCTCAGAACTATGCCCCATCTTAATTACCACAACTATTTGATCAAGTACAAGTGTTGCCTGCCTGCCCCCCTTACTGTTTAAAGTTAAGATGTCAAATTTTCCTGCCTTTCCAACTTTAAAGAATATCATGTGCATAAATAGCATTGCAGAGTTTTACACATCACCCAGAAAAGGTATACTGTGCAGAGCAGGCTTCTACACTTGCACTTGTTCATTGGGTTTATGTCCATGGTTCCAAATTTTACATCAGCATATGGCTTGCTAAAGCTGAATCAGGATATATGGTACCACCTTAGCTTTGTATATAGTTGAGTTTGCCAAATCATAATGATGCAGATGTTCATGGCTGTAAGAGATCATAAAACAGATTGGATTTTGGTGTGTTCTGGTTAAATATGCTTTTCATTTTAATCAAGAGACACAGCTTTTATAAAAGTGAATGTTTATTAGCCCCCTTAACACTTGAATATATTCCTCACAAATGTGAAAAATCAAGATGTTTTATACATTTCCCAAAGCACTAGGTATTATTCTTATTAGCTCCGAGTTGATGCAGCTAACATTGTAGGGGTGTAAAGTGAAACACTTCATTCTTGAACTTCAAGTGCTAACTCTTTTCAGTGGCATTATTGCTCAAGTTAGGAGTTAATTAAGCACAATGGTGGCAAAGCAATTTCTTACCATTAAGAGAAGGCAGTCCTATGAGTACAGATATAGTGTTTTGAGAATCTGTCCAAAAAACTCTACCTGCCACATTGCCATTAGCATACCAAGTTTTTAACTGCTATAGCCAGGCCAGTGAGTTATTCTAGCCCATTTTAAGGAACACCAGTGCAGTTTTACCAATTTGAGCCCCCTTCACATTGTCTTCAGTGGACAATACCAATGTCAAACCCAAAGTAACCAAGTGTAGCAGAGGAAAGGAGAACCCTACAGGGAAGACTATTTAATTCTGGCAAAAGTTGCCATTTTCACCATATTATTCCACAGTAGCTATAAAGCAGTTTCACTGCCAACTGAACTTTAACAGAAAGACTGTTGTGGAACAAAAGGTTACCGATAGCAACTAAAGAGTTGTCTCCTGCCTAAACTAACTTTGGCTTCCTAGATAACACTTAGGAAGCAAGGAGGCAGGGGTGGTGGTGGAGTGGTTCTGTACTTAAGGCACAGCACAGCCAATGAAGCAACTGTAGCCTGTTGTACCACTTGATGACAACCCTATGGGCTGCTTCTTGTTTGCACCTATAGGAAGCAGGAAACCGATTTAACCGAGTTAAACAGCTCTCTAGAATTAATGGAGTACATAAGTTTCTTTGGCTGGAAAGACTATAGTATGCCAGTGCTAAAGATCATTAAGAAACTAGAAAAACCAGTTCACTATATTAAAAGCAAAACATTATGGCATTGGCCAATAGAACATAATAGGCCTTCTGTGTTTAAAGGTAATAATGCTATAACCACAGTAAGTGTACAACTGACAGAATTCTGCAAAAATATCAAGGCATGGCACTTTGCTCTTAAAGTTACAGAACATTTCTACCTTAAGTCACTTTAGAGATGGCCTGAGGTGGACATCAGAATGGTTTGTCATGTGATGAGTACTTAAGTACAGTTTAACTCCATCATTCATTCCAAGTATCAGATACTCTACATCAGAACCAACTATAACCAACTGCTTTCCCCTTCTTACACAAAACCTTTTAAAAGTTCTATGTTTGCTGTAGCAGGAAGTTTTAAAGTAGCACCATAACTGGCAGAACATAAAATGGAAAAGACAATACCAAGAGATTGAGCATAAGGGGTTGTGTGATCACAGTATCTGTCTTTATACTTTGTATATTCACCAATTTGCATTTCCATAAGTTTCTCTGCTGTAATGAGGCTCTAGGGTCCATAAGAGCCTTCAATTTCTTTATATACTGACTGTATGCTCACAAAGGAGAATTGAAATTGACTAATGGGTTTATAGAACTAGCTTATTGCCACAACCCCCCCCCCCCACTTCACACACATACACACACTTTTCCCTTTAGACAAACTTATGTTTTGCTTATAACTTATGTTAGACTTCTGTAACATTATACATATTTGAAACAATTTGATTACTGTACAAAATCCACCTTAAGGCACAGCAAGTTAATACAATATAGAATACAGAAAAGTCTCTAAGCAGCCAACCAAAAGCAAGTTGGCCTTGTAAGTACATTAAAAATTCACACGTTACCAAGTTTAATAGTAAACAATACGGACTAGAAGGTAATGGGGGACATGCTGCCATGCAGCTGAAACCTTGCCTTTTGAACTGTGTATTGCAAGAATATATATATGCTAGTTCAGCCAAAGTAATCTGCAAAGTCATCAGTCTCTCCCTATCATTCTCTGAGGTAATTTTAAACATTTTTACCTTCTTAACTGGTTTATTTAGACAAGGAAGTAGGATCCAAGGACCGTTTTTCACACATGGGTCTGGGTCAAAGTATTTCTTGTACCTGAAGTTAATTTTCACTCACTCGCTTTGGTCCAATCGTTATAAATGAGACAAGAATGGTGAACCTCGAAGAGCAATGCTTAATAGTAAGCAGCACTGGCAGATTCCTAGAACATATTTTCCTAGAACATATTTTCAAAAGCTTCTGCTGCTACTCATGACTTTGTTAGAAAAAGTTAGTATGCTGGATAACGTTGGCTAGAGCACCAGAGGAAATGGAATTTCAAATACTTTACAGAAAGTGATCCAGGCTGAAAATGTATCTAGCAAGTTTTAAGTGTTCTTCGCCAGGAAAAATGCCCCCCCCCCAAATCCCTTTTTTCCCCCACTTACTGCAGGTTCAGGGAGGCTTGTGCGACACTCCGTAGGCTCCCCAATCTTCAGATCGCTGAAAAATGACGATTTTCTAGCACTTCCGGAAGTGGTCATAAATAGCTGTTTTTGGTGATCTGAAGAGTGGGGTGGCCTGCAGAGGGTCGCGCAGGCCTCCCCGCAGCCCCGTTAAGTGAAAAAAGGTGTTTGAACACCTTTTGGGCAGCAGTGGCGATGCTGTCCCTGCTCCTTAAGGGGGCAGGGGACAGTTTGTGGTTTCATCTTTACACCATGAAAAAACATGCAAATTATTCTTAACCCAAAATGGAAATGAGATGCGTTCATGCAATCCAGTCTAGGGCAAAATGGCAGCTAGAGGCATTACTTTCCCTCAAGCCTCCTTTATTTCACTTATGGTGACCTGGCTTTTCAAGTTAACTAACAAGACTGAAAGAAGGATCGAGTCCCTTTTCATCCAGATTATATTAGCATGAATAATCATCCAGCATAAATATACCAACACCTAAAGGCAAATTCTAGTTTATCATGGTATTTTGCTGCCCTTGGTGACCTAAGTCATGCTTATCAGCTTGTCCAGTCAACAGAAATACCTACCAGTGTTCCGTTGAACAGGAATGGATCACAGTTGTGAAGATCTTTGAATTAAATAGCAACTGCAATAGAAAAGCTTTATACATACCAAACACTATTACTCCTGTCTATGTGGGATGCCCCAATATATGATTTCCATAAAAAAATTAAGCAGCTTGGCACAGTTTTCAGGTTGGCTTTTTAACATTTTGCCCCCTACTTTATCTAGAAGGATTTTTGCATATAAACACATATTTGGCTATACATAAATTGCTCCAGGAGACCATCAGTCTTCCACATTAGAATTTCAGTCTCAAGAGAAGCAAGTTGCAAGTCAGTAAATAAATTCTCCAGGTATTTCTTGCAGCAATGGTTCCTCAAATTTAAACCGCTTTGAAATAGCTTTCTGTTCAACCATTTTATCCTTTTCCGACTGCCTACATTGTCCCAGCGTATATGAAGCAACAACAATCAGCTCTTCTGTCACTACTGATTCATCTGTCATCTCTCCATTTGTAGAGTTTTCAGAAGTAGAATGGTCTTCATTTACTATACTGGTATTCACCTCTTCTTCTGTGTTCTTAATCCAGCATACACCATCAGGAACTTCAGTCTGTGCTAGCCAAGGATGTAGCAAACATTCTTCTGCTGTTGCTCGTTCCCTAGACAGAGGAGGAGGAAATATGGGTCAAGAAACTTGCCAAGAAGGGTTCAATGATAAAAATCCAATTCAGAACGAATTTCCTACTACAAAGAGTTTAACCATTTAAGTGGAGAATTCAGGAAGCACTTTACTATCAAGTCCACCTTGCCCCTTTCAATGAAATGGTTCCACACTTCTACCATCACTGCAAAGTACCCATGCAATGGAAACTCTGACCCCATGATACCACTCTTGAATCTGCTGGAAGATTCTGGAGTTTGCAAACACTGAATACATACCATCTTCAAAAATTCTAAACATAAGAGCTTTTCTGCAAACACTGAATACATACCATCTTCAAAAATTCTAAACATAAGAGCTTTTCTCCAAATAGGAAATTTACGATTACTTAAATTATAAATAATTCAATGGTCACAATAAGGTGGTTCCAAAATTTTTCTTCAAGACTACCAAAGTCTCTTGCCAAATCCGTAGATGCAAAGTCATGTTAATGGCACAAAGAGCATTTTATGAAGTGTATTATAAATATCTACTGCACTGCAATTGAGGTAACAGCTTACATAAACTGTTACAAGGATAGCCCATCCTTTATGCTAAGGGGCTGATGCCATTACAAATCTTTGTACATTAACCGCTAATGGGTGTGCAGGTAGCTTTTTATAAGCCAGGATGTGCACAGTACAAGGGGTGAAGAGGAAGATGGGGTCTCCAATGAAACCTTAGAATAAGTTTTAAAGTTAACACATGATGATGTAGTGGTATTAAGAAAATTAGAATTTCCCAATTGTTCAAATAAGGCAGAACTCGTCGACTGTCTCACTTGCCATGTTTAGGGTGCTGCTTTAGCTCCTGCAGTACAAAGAAGTGACACTGCAACAGTACCAGAAATTAAAATGTCTTCTTTCAAGGAAAGAATTTAAGGTGGAAACACTAATTCAGACAGAGAAGAGAAGTGTAGTTTTATTTCAATATACACAGCATGTCACTATAACTATGTAAAAAAATCTTCAGCCTTTACAATAAAAAAAATTAGTTCAGTGTCACTGGCATATAAAAACACGCAGCTGTACTCTCAGAAATAATGAAATCCACACAACATCTCAACTTGATTATGATTGCAACTTGTATAATTAAGGCACTGAAGCAAAACTTTGGAATAAAACTTACTCAGGTTTTTTAATCAGAAGTGCTTTGATGAAGTCCACAGCAGATTCTGATATGAGGTCAAAATCCTCAGAGTAATTTACATTCATTTGAGATATGTTTAAGAATGTTTCCTGTTTATCATTTCCCAAGAAAGGTGATACTCCAGTTAGCATGACATATGCTAGCACTCCAATACTCCTAAATTTAAAAGGCAGAAAATAAAACATGTAAACTTTAAGAAAAAAAATCCTTACAATTTTTGAAATACTGTAACTGCTCAGTAAAGAGTTCTCCTTACCACATATCTGTTGCAGTGCTGATTGGATCGTAACTCAGGATTTCTGGAGCTATTACAAAGAAAAGTAAAGGAAAAATTACAGCCACTAAAGAATAAAATAGCTGGTTGCTATGTTTTCTATAACAAGTGTGAATGTAATATATGGATGCCAAACCAAATATTGTGTGAAATAGTGTGTGAAAACTAGGCCTAGTACTAGAAGTTTGGACATTCATTATCATGTAATGCAAGTATCTTTGTTATGCCCCTTTAGCATTTGCCCTAAGGATCACACCAACGACTTTACCTGGTCTTGCTGAGAACTTACCTACATATTCAGGTGTCCCCATAATTTCTCTTAGTTCTTCACTATTCTTCATTACTCTGGAAAGGCCAAAGTCAACTATTCTAACATCTCCCAAAGGTGATTCACTGGTTAGCAGAATGTTCTGAGGCTGAGAATAAGTGAATGGAAATAAGGTAATTGTAACAAGAGTCTGCTTATTAAAATTGTACAGCTGCCCTGATTGCTTAGAGTCCTGTCTGTTTACTGCAACAAGCTAGCAGGAATGTTTTGAAGATCAAGACAAAGGACCTTCACCAAAGGTATTTGCTGCCTTCAGCACTCAGATCACTGAGGGAAAGGCAGGATAAACAAAGGACTGGGCAATACAGAGTTTTAAATCTGAATCCAGTCAACTTCTATAGTAATTATTTATTTAAAAAATTATACCCCGCGTTTTCCTATGCCAAGGCAAATGCCCAAGGCGGCTTACAACAAGTTAGAATACATAATTAAAAAACAAAATCCACTGGGGGGTGACAATGTAGAGCAGAATATACTGAGGCACTGGGGGCAGACAACAACCCATCACCCAAACGCAAGACGAAACAGAAACGTTTTGAACCCCTGCCGAAAAGTCATGAGGGAGGGGGGTGTTCTCAAATCCCCTGGCAAGGAGTTCCACAATTGTGGCGCCAAAGCAGAGAAGGCTCACCCACGAGCTGCCGTTCCCCTAACTTGAGACAGAGGTGGCACTCGCAGGAGTGCCCTCTCAGATGACCTAAGAGAGCGGGCTGGAATGTATGGGAGAAGATGGTCCCTCAGATATCCTGGACCCAAACCATGAAGGGCTTGAAGGTCATAACCAGCACCTTGAATTGGGCTCAGAAACGAATGGGCAGCCAGTGCAGCCGCTGAAGCAGCGGTTCAACAGAGTCAAACCGCCTAGCTCCAGTGACCACCCGGGCCGCCGCATTCTGCACTAATTGCAGCTTCCAAACCGTCTTCAAGGGCAGCCCCACGTAGAGCGCATTACAATAGTCCAGTCTGGAAGTCACTAAGGCGTGGACCACCGTGGTCAGGTACGATCGACTCAAGTATGGCCGCAGCTGGTGCACCAGCTGAAGCTAGGCAAACGCATCCCTGGCCACAGCCGCCACCTGGCTTTCTAGGGAGAACTGTGAATCCAGAAGTACTCCCAAGCTGCGCACCCGTTCCTGCAGGGGGAGTGCAACCTCATTCAGAATGGGCAGATGACTCCGTACCTGCATCGAGGCTTTCCTGACCAGTAGGACCTCTGTCTTTTCTGGATTCAATCTCAGCCTATTAGCCCTTATCCAGACCCCCACCGCCTCCAGACAACGCTCCAGGACTTCCAGAGCCTCCCTGGTACGTGATGGCAAGGAGAGATAGAGCTGGGTGTCATCAGCATATTGGTGACACCCGACTCCAAATCCCCGGATGATCTCCCCCAACAGTTTCATGTAGATGATAAAAAGCATGGGAGACAGAATAGAACCCTGTGGCATCCCACACTGTAAAGGGCAGGGTGCCGAACAGGCGTCTCCCAGCATCACCATTTGGGACCTGTCAGCCAAGTAGGAACGGAGCCAAGGCAGTGCCCCCAAGTCCCAACTCGGCCAGCCAACCCAGAAGGATACCATGGTCGATGGTATTGAAAGCCGCCAAGAGGTCCAAAAGGACCAGCAGGGATGCACTCCCCCTGTCCAGTCCTCGACGAAGATCATCCAACAGGGCGACCAAGGCTGTCTCCTTACACACACACACACCTCTATATGCTGTACAAAGGAACATACAAGGCTGCATGCACTACACAAATACTGCACTATTAACCATAGACAGCCAATAAATACTGTGTGGGGCTCAATATTACCAGTCATTTGACTTAAAGTATTCACTAGGACACATTCCAAAATCTGCAGTTTTTCTCTGCATCACCTCCAACCTTAGGTAACTGGGCTTGCAGGAGTCTGGAACAATACTATAGCAGGACAGTGGTTATTTGCCCACGCACTCCCCAGTAAACACGCCAGTCAGTAATATGGGTGGATCGTCATCCCTGTGCTCCACCTTCCTTCCAGTATTTCCAGAAAGACTGTGGCAAATTTGCACCTGACTGTGGCAAATCAGCACTGGTCCGGGATCCAGTGTGACAAATATAAGTTAGTTAAAGCTGTGACACACCAAACACATTGTTGCGCGCGTTGTGTCCCGGAGTAGTGGGAGCTCCCATCCCGCCCCCACAACACCAAATGCGGCCTCTCATTGGCTGAAGGCCATTCCGGTGCCTTCCAACTTGAATAAATCTAGCTTTGGCCAATGAGAGGTCGTGTTTGGTGTTGTGGGGGCGAACGGGAGCAACATGTTGGGCCAATCAGAATTGACTCCAGGACGCGACGCAGTGAGACACGTGCAGTATGTTGGCGCCTTCATTATATGGCCATTAAGGCAAGCCAAAATAAATGTCATGCTGCGCGCACGCGCACCATTCCCCAGTGGGTGATCTAAATTTATATCTAGAATATATTCTATATATCTAGCATAACTTCACCTTTACAGCACCACCTAGTATTTAGACAGAAAACCAAGCACTGGTGAGACTGAATATCTTAAGAGTAGCACAACTTGTAGTAGAGAAAGGGACTCAACAGAATGGAAGCATGATACAAGTGCTGGATCAAGTTCCACATGGGTGTGAAAACACACATCTCATGTAGGCAAAAGAATCTATTCCATAACACACCAGCAATATAGCCAAGCACAGGAAAAGGTTATGCTCCTAAAGTCAGACACCTCTAATTGAATGGAGAAATTAGAACCAGAACTTTGATTCTTGATACTGGCTCAATTTTGCAGAATCTCAATCTTACCTTCAAATCAAGGTGAACCACATTATTTCGATGTAAAAATGAAACTCCTTCCAAGATCTGTCTCATGAGACACTTAACATCTTTTTCCTTGAAGGCATCTTCTCTTTCAGCTACACACTGGTCAAAGATTTCCCCTCCAGCAGCACTGAAGATAAACAAATTATTTTTAGTTTCCAAGGCTGCAGTCCTATACACACTTTCCTAGGAGTAAGCCTTGTTGAATATAATGGATTTACTTCTGAGCAGACATGTATAGGTTTGGGATGTAAAACACTTTTGATTACAATCCTATGCGTGTCCACTCAGAAGTCAGTCCATTATATTCAACAGGGCTTAGTCCCAGGAAAATGTGCACAGGACTGCTTTCTCAGCGATTCATTCTAAAAGTCTTATTTTCTTAGACTGTAGAATGTGTATGCTAGCCTTAAATATGATTTAAGGCTAGCCTAACAGCTTTTTAATATGCTGGTAACCTACCTAGACACTCAGTGAAAAGACTGGAAAATAGCAACTAAAGTAGTTCTTGTACGTCTTAAACCAGTGCTAAGTGTTTATGCAATATTTAATTTGGTGGAAACAGAGCTCAACCAAAAGGTGTTTGGGCTTCCTCCACATAAGTGAAATTTTATAACTGGATTACAAGATACATGGTCATACTATTTCTAAATAGAGAATCATACATTCAACTGTTCAAAGAGCTACACAAAAATCATGTAGAAGGTAATTAACTCAATACTGGAAGTTATGAGTTGAACGATAATGGAAAAGAACATTACAGAGACAAAGTACTCCTCAACTAAGAAAGTAGTTACAATAAGTTTCATACACCAGATATCCTCCTTGCTTTAATGCACCAGTTAGTCACATGCAACTCATTGTCAAAATGAGAATTCTTATGGACATAGGAGGTTGCATCCTGCATACAGATTGATTAAATTCCTCCATAGACAAGGAATTTATCTAGTTGGGTAAAGGAAGCAGCAAAAATATTTAACAAGGGATAGTGACCATGGTTGCGTTAATTTGTGCTAATTCTTAATGCCAAACAACGACCAAAGCTCCAGTCCTAAGCATACTAGGACTGAAACTAAGCATACTAGTAGAAAACTGCAGGAAACAAGTTTAGGATTGGGGTGCAAGCTCTGATTCGGTCCCTACACAAAAAGAACTTGGCAAATTGATGCCTTCTCTAACAAGGCAGCATATAAAATACTCTTCTGGCAATGATCGTAAACACATGCAGATCAACAGCTACTGGCAACACTAACGTGCCTGATTTTTTTTGCAGAAACTCAGGCAATCCTGATGGAGGAGCAATGTGTTGTAGAGATCCCACATACGCAGGACCGCCATAAGAGTTAAACATTCAATGTGGAGCCTGACCACAGGAAAACAGTTTTTCCAACAGCAAACATACCACATCAGTAATGTAGTAAGGGAAGAGTGAGACCACCATGACAATAACCTTTGTATGCAGTTTCAAAAGTTACTTCACTTTAGTTAGGATAACTGCCTTATCCTTTGTCATTAAACTATTAAAAACTAGGAAAATGCCATTCAAGTATAACCACTTTGATACATAAGAAGTAATCAACCCTGGAACTTACATTTTTATTTTGCTAAGAGCACAATCCTGCGAAAGTCCATGGCAGCGGAGCGAGTGCTCCGCTGCCGGAAGCCATCATGAATGTGCCGTAAAGCACATTCGCAATGACCCAGGAGTAAGGGCTACCGGCACTAGGCCAGCAGCTCTTACTCCGGCACTGGATCACCCATGCAGCCGCCGGAGGAAGGTGAGGGATCCGGCCCGGGAGGGGGCGGGGATGGCATCCGCCATATCCCCAGCCAGCACAGCCTCCACCTATGTTCGCCAGCTAAATAGCTGACAGAAATCTGAGGAGGCCCATTGGGCCTCCCCAGTTTACACTGGGGAAGGGGACAAATGTCCCCTTCCCCCGAGTAGACCTCCGGGCCACTCCAGAGTGGGGATAGGATCAGAGTGGGGATAGAATGGGGATAGGATCCGGCAGGCGGCCCTGGGCCGCCTGCCGGATACTTAGGATTGCTCTGTAAGGCTTGTTGATTTCATTTAGTACTAAAGCTTGAGTACTTATGCATTCTGGGTTGACCCACCAATTTCTCCATACTGACTTGCCCTTTCTTTCCTTTCTTGTAAGTTCTTGTGGAAAACTATAAGCTGAAGTGAGTGGGGTTTTTTTTCTTGTTTGTAACAAAAGTGATAAATTGCAAATAAAAAGTGACCCTCTCTCACTGGCATATGCACGTTTCATATGTAACCTTAACACAGCCGTGTTCAAAATAAATCAGATAATATTCCATTGAAATTTGTCATCTGAATACTGACCAAATATGAAAAATATTCTACTGTATCAGGCGCCATTTTGAATGTGTCCGCTGCACTCAGGAGGCTCCTGAATGCAGCAGGGACATTCAAAATGACGCCAATGATCTGCGCGGAAACCTTTTCAGTGGTCAGGGGAAGATTCTGAAGCTTTCCCCTATCACGTCAAAAGCACTCTGCGCTGGTTGCAGGCACCATTTTGAATGTCCCTGCTGTATTCAGGCAAAAGGTGGGGCATAAATTCTTTAAACAAATATGTATAATTTACAAAAAAAAATAAAATTAATCTGCCCCAAACAAGAAAAATCCTGAAACAGTCGGAAACTGAAGTCCATCCATCAAAAAATAGCATTGTTTTGCAACAATATAACAAGTTACTTATTAAATCTTCCCTCATTTTATACAGAAATTACACCATCATAATGAAGTTAATTACTTACTATTCCAAGACCAAGATCATTTCGGTTGGTGTTTCGTACACTTCATGCAAATTAATAACCCATTGATTGCGTTGTGCCAGCTCCAGAACAGCAATTTCATGAATTATCTCCATACGGCAATCTTGGCCCTTTCTTCTTTTTCTCATGAATTTTGCTGCAAACTCTTTGTCCATCTCTCTCTTCACACACTTTTTTACTACAGCAAATTTCCCTCTAGATTTATGTGGGAGGGGAGAAAACAAAATGGATGCAAAGTTAAACTATATTCACCATTCAGCAGCCATAGGGAAAACACATTTGCCAAATGGATCCTCAGTCCATCCCGCTGCCATCATCATCAAGTGTTACAAGCCAAAATCTGATGTAATATTTGTAGTACAGCTGCATAGCTTGAAGAATGTCTTCTGCCAAATAGATCCCTAGTTTTCAGAATGCCACTTTTTTGTATGTTATGGCTTGCAAAGTTACCTATGTAACTGTTAAAGGTAAATGTATCCCCTGACAATTACCTGTGTAATATTCATGACCACAAGTAATGCATATTGAAATATCCCCAGGGTGTTCAGCCTTCCTGCTCTCTTACAGACATTGGTGTAATGCTGATCTACACTAACTCTGGTTGTGTTGCCTTTGGAGGCTCACAAGCATGACTACAGGACGCCCCGCCCCGAAACGCTGCCCTGGGCTCCACCAGTTTCTTCACTATTCTTCATTACTTTGGAAAGGCCAAAGTCAACTATTCTAACATCTCCCAAAGGTGTTATTTTAGCATAAATGGGTGTCAACTTTGGGGCTCAGGAACACAAACATTTTGCGCATTGAAATTAATGGCAATTATGTTTTTCAATTTATGACAATTTGCCCTATGAAGGATTTTTCAGGAACTAATTACCCTCATAAGTCGGGGAAGACTATATTCATAGTGAACTATTTCCAAACATTACTGCTTCACAAGGAAGCGTATAGGAAGTCTCCATGTGGGGGCTGTAACAACTAGACAGGCCCTTACTCCAAAGGCAATATCCATAAGAATGTGTCTCACTTCTTACACTATTTTGCTTGTCTGAGTCACAGAGAGAGCAACTTCTCTGCTGAAATGAGCTGCTCTCTGCTGAAACAGAAGCATGGTGTCCAAAAGATACAGTAGGAGTGTGCATGCACAAAACAGTACTGTAAAGATACTGCAAGTGCAGCAGAATATGCCTGCATTTTTTTGGTATGGTTTACTTGTAATTTTGGCCTATACCCCACTTCTCAAAAAGTGTGATTCCTAATTCCAGTTCAAGCAAAATTAGGTTTAATAGTAATCCCCAGGGATGGGGACTCGAGTCAAATGACTCGACTCGCAAGTGCGACTCAGTCACTTTTTCCCTGACTTGTACTCATACTTGTGACCCACTGACTCGCACTCACACTTGTACTTGTGACCCATGGGACTCGCACTTAACTCGCACTCGTGGGGGTAACGACTTGCCATTTCCAAGTCATTTTCCAAGTCATAGGGGAAGCCAAGTGGGTGCCTTAAAAGCCTCAGAGGTCCCCATACACACCCCACACAGACACTCACTCACCCCATTTTCGGGGGGAAAGCCATTTTCCCCAAAGTGACTCGACTCGTAACTTGTGACTCATGGTTTTTGGCCTTACTCGTACTCGACTCGCACAAAAATGACTCGCACTTGACTCGTACTTGCACTCGTGCAAAAATGACTCGTACTCGCGACCTAGTTACTTAGATACATCACTGGTAATCCCCCCACTCCCACGACTGAAAAATCTCTACAAAAAAAAGGACAGGCACAAAAGTGCTAGCATGCAGCCTGCCAACGCTTTATGGAAATCACACATGGCATCAGATCACCACACACAATACACCTAGGCTTCATAAACCCAGAGCTGGCTTAGTATAAATTTTGATCTACTGAGAAATATTTAACATTTTACTCCAATGACACAGGAAAAGCCGGCCCAAGTTCTCAGGTTTTATGGATGCAATTAAGACTGCTCATATTTATGCAGAATTTGCTCTTTTCGCTTGGCTCACAACAGCAGAAGAAACATCAGTTACTTAACGCACAATAGTCTAGATTAGAACTAGAGTTCTCTCGTCTCTTCTGGTACCAGAACAAGAACTATTCAATTTTAAATTTGCATGTTTGTAAAAAAAACTAACAAGTTATCCTTTCAATATGTTCTGAACAGTGTTAAACATACTTAAGACTGGTGTTGGATTGGTATATAAAATGTTTACATCAATCAAATATTTTCCTCACTTATATCCCTGTGATCTGACACACACAATGTACAAGTTCCACTGAAATCAACATTAATAAGTTCCAAATGCAAGTGTGGGGCATGAGAATTTACTTTAAGAAATGTTAGCGAAGAGACAAACTAAGAGGAAGTGGAAGGTTAAAGCATTACTTGAATACAAATTTCTTCAAGGAAAGAAAGATGCCTCTTAATTAGGTATGACTTATGGCTATTTACTGGAAACACTTGAAATTTAAATCATAAAGAACATACTTTGTAAATGAATTGATTTTGCTACGTAAATATGATATGAGCATTGGCTAGAAATCTGAATGGTTTCACTGAAATTCAAAATTGTATTAAAGAGAACTCAAGGTCATTTCTTGAAACTACCAACCTCAAAGGCATGGTTTAAGTTGGCATGCCTCCTGGCTTGAAGAAAAGGAACAAAGGCCCCACTGATTGCAAGTCAAGCTCGATAAGCAAAACACTTTTACGTCATATGTTTACCCACTTTCTGGTTGTCATGGGCTCCACTACACAACAGCTAAGAATGTGACATCAAATGATCATTTCTTCAAGTAATCTACAACACATCCTGTCAGTATTCTGGGTGCACTGCTTATTAATAGCACCTTCAGCAAGGACATTCATCTTTTTGAAGGCATGAAAGTAGGTTTAAACACAATAACACTGCATTAAAGAATTGTAGACATCAGCTATTTGTACAGGGAATATTCACCACTGCCCCATACACTCTGAATTTTGAGAGAAAAGGCAGACATTGTAAATTGCTGTCATAAATGCTACTTCCAGCAATTCTTCTCTCAAGCCTCTCTCCCCTTCGTCATAGAAAAAGGTTTCATCACCTGCGTTGCCTCATTGTGCCATAATAGGGGGTAAACCAGATTGCAGCCTTAAGCTCTCAGATGTAAGAGCCATACCAGCTCTCAGATACAAGAGCCATAAGACAGCTGTAAACGCCGTTAAACTTTGTATGCATGTTTTTGAGAGGTTCAAAAAGTATAATAAAAACCTCCCACCTCAGATAGTATACAAGCCCACATATTTGTGAAATAAAAATCAAATTTCTATAACCAAATACTAACATTTTGAGCAGCTGGTTAATACATACTAATACAGGCTATCATACTGCATTGTATTTAAGTCTTAGATGAGGGGGGGCTTATGTGATCCACAATTTAGCAATATCTTATAAATAAGAAGCATTTCTCCAAGAAGTATGGGGTGGTTTGTTTTTTTGCCCTTTGCAATTCTGACCTGATCTTCCAAATTTTTGCATAAGAGCATCACATACATTTTTCTTATCTATTCCTAGACTTCTTGAAACTAGACTTCTTTTTAACCACGTCTTTTGTAATACAGTAATTTGCTGAATTAATTTTTCCTATGGATTTATTGTAGCAGTGAAATAGTGTTCTAAGTAGGTTACTTCAGTGCTATATTTCACTATTTCCATAGAGGAAATAATCTTTGTTTAAAGTATGTCCCCATATTTATAGCTGCAGATGACACTACCATCTTTGTTAATGTTCCAGTTAGGCGTTCTCAGCATAGTAGGAGTTGGCAATTGTGCACCAATACCCAAAGACCACAGTGTGATGAACCAGTGCAATTGGCCATAGAGTCTGACCATTGTACAGTGCCCATATCCCATTTTGGGAGTCTGCCTTACCATGTTATGTGCCACTCCATCATCCAGAAACAAAATTTCTCTTCTTTACTGTCTAATGAAGGACTGCTCATTCATACTTAAGTGCTCTAGTACCATTTCCCCCAATTCTCAAGTAGACAAGCTTAGAGAGGCTGGAATTGTATATTATTCCTGCATCATTAATCTGAACTTGAATGGACAATGAGAATGCTGCCCTAGACTGGGCTTCCCCGATAGGCTTTTCACAAACTCTGTCCCTTGCAGTTTCTAGGACTTGTAAGTTATTGATTGGTACATAGCACATTACATCTTTTCACAATTTTGACCATTATTCCCTATAAAAAAGTAATAGTCCAGTTTTCACATTTTTGTTTGAAAACTTAACTATGTTCCCTTGTTCCCGGACAATATGCAGTTAAGGTCAAGAGGGGTTGCCAGCCTGCCTCTGAACACTGGCTATTACTTTGAAGTGTAGTTAGCACTCCTATAACAAAAGCAACCATGAACTCCATCCCAATGTGGTAGAGATTTTTTTAGTTCCATCTTTTTTTCCCATCTTATTTTCTTTTATGCTTGCATTCCAGGTTGATCAAAATTCATATGCTGATTTATATTGCACTAATTTGCCCTGGATTTGACTCAACTGAATTTACATACTTAGGCACATTGCTGTACTATACTATCATAAACAGATGTTTGTTTGATAGGAGGAACTGAAATACAGGTACCTCCAAATGTCTGGAGGATACAAACAAATTTCTTAAATATGAAGTGTCCTGTTGGAGTGGTGACAAGTGATTACTACCTGAGATTCTTTAAAAAAAATGGAGATCTTCAAAGGCTACAAGGTTAAAAGGTTGGTAAGAACTCTAGCTGCTCCAGATTTTCCTTACAGAGTTCTTTAAAAGTAAAAAGAGCTCTCTGTATTATGCAATGATGCGACATCTTGATGTTAGAGATGCCATTCATATTTTTAGTTTTGTACATAACTTACTATATGATGAGGTAACAAATTATAGTTCATGTGCTATAAGGGCCACTTCATACAGCATTGTTCTTTTTACAGATAGCAGTTTTTGCTGCAGTGTATTTGTTGCAAGTACAAGCACTGGGAAATATGGCCTGGAGAGGCATGTAGCTCCAGGTGTGCAGTCTGAACTCGCATCGATATCTGGTTCCCCAAAGGAGTGTGCAAGCACATGCATTTTCTTTTCCCTAGTGCAACAATGTGATTTACGAGAAGGAGATACTGGGATGAACACTTGGTTTTCACCATGTCTCCCAGTAAACAACTAACATTTTAAAGGGAACTGTACACTTGTAAAAGAACAATGGACACAAGCTGGAAAGCCAAAGACGACTGTTGCCTCTGTGTGTGACCCTGCATATGTGCATGCTCACACACTTCAAATACTACAGAGCTCAATACAAGATACAGTAGACAAGCTATACCCGTTTCCTTCCAACACTGGCTCTGAACAAAGACACACGTTGACTAATGCAGGATCCCTTCTTGGAATCTTAAAACCTAAAATCCCCACTGCACACACCATTTTAACCTGCAAATATACAACTTTGTAAAAACACACAAAAACACACTATGTGTGAGCTTCTATAAGCTCACACATAGAGAGCTTATAGAAGAACACATTGCCTTGTACTCAAGCATATTTTTTCACTTCTATTATTTTAAAGTCTTGAATATGAACTGCTCTCTTCTATTCAACTGTAGCTTAGCAAAAAAAAAATCAGTCTCTAAGCTGGGAAGCACCTACTTCCATGACAGATTTAGATAGATATGCCGGTAGAATCTCAATCTTATTTACAAAACTAAACAAGTAGCAACACTTGAAATCAACGAGACTTGCAAATAATGGTAAAAAGGTAAAGGTGACCCCTGACAATTAAGTCCAGTCGTGTCCGACTCCAGGGTGTGGTGCTCATCCCCATTTCAAAGCCGAAGAGCCAGCGTTGTCTGAAGACTGCTCCGTGGTCATGTGGCCGGCATGACTCTCCTTGCCGCAGTGCGTAGCATGTGGCTGGAACACGGAGCGCTGTTTACCTTCCTGCAAGCGGTACCTATTTATCTACTTGCATTAACATGCTTTGGAACGGCTAGGTTGGCAGGAGCTGGCCAAGCAACGAGAGCTCACCCCGTCGCGGATTCGAACTGCTGACCTTTCGATCAACAGCTCATGGTTCAGCGGTTTAACCCACTGCGCCACCCGCTGGCGCCAAATAATGGTATTTGGGGTCAATTTATTAATCTATCATTATCACTGTGGGTAAGTTGACATGATACTGTGAAGAACTGAGGTCTTTTTTTCCCAGGTGATATTTCACTACCTCATGAGAGGGGATAACATGCTTTGTTTAGAAAAAACAGTGTAGATTCTGGTGTTGTAAATGAACATGTAATCCATGAGTGTCATTCCCCACAATAACCTCCCTATCAATAGTGTATTAAATGTATTAAAATTCTGGGAAACAGAGTGGTGTGTTCATGTTTTGCCTACCTAATGAAGGTTATCAGCCCTCTGGGAAAGGAAAAGCAAGTGGGGTTACCTTGAGTAACTGAATACAGGAATACCTTGCATTTTCATCTGTTTGGGGACCAGAGCATGGATGAAAGTAAAAAAAAATGGATGAATGTCAAAGCATACTTATTTATCTTGCAAATTTATTTTGGCCAGTGAAAAATGTAAACAACACATATACACATATGTGAATGCGTGCTAAACCTAAACAAAAAAGAAAAACGTAAGTGAAGGATAATTAGACTATTGCCTGTGAACTTCCTTCCTCACAGGGGCTGTGCGGCTCAGAACACCACCTGACATTGCCAGGCTGGGTCAGCTGCTGCTAGAGACAGCTTAATCAGAGGGAAGGGGTGGGCGAGCAGGAGCCCTCATCTGCATCCAGCCTGGAGCATCTTCCAGGCGAGCTGAGAGCAAGGTTGGCAGCGTGCAGCAGGGGAAGGGCCCAACCCTGCTCTTTCCAGCTTCCTTTGCTGTGCTAAGCTCTCTGCCTTGAAGGATGTTGAGTGCTCGCCTGAGTCAGCTCGGGAAAGGCCGCTTGGTGTGAAGCTGGGGTGCAAGGAATGCTGGAGCGCTACCCGGCTCATACAGCCGCGGCAAACACCAGCAAAAGACTGCCTTCCCTAACGAAAGAGGCACATAGACGAACATTTGAAACATGGCTATAGTTGGAAATGGTTGAAAGAGCAAACCGATGAAAGTCAAGAGAATGAAAATCAGTATTCCTATACCCTAACATGAGGTGCCTCATCATTATGATTATGTTTTCGTATACACTAGCTTTAGACCTGCAGTAATCCACATGGCAGTCATTGCAATAATGCAGGAGACTTCTGAGAGCAAGCCCAATTGGCTGGTTGGGGGGGGGGGGGAGAAGAGGAGGCGGCAGCATCTCTACATCTCTTGCATGGATACTTCTTCCTTCCTTACTAGCCAATCAGGTTTGTTTCCAAGGTCCCTTCTGATATTGCAGCCTGTGTTGGCTGTCTGGGAGCAACACAGGGCAGCAGCAGTTCTCTCTCTTCTACTTTTGAGGGTTTCAGATCCCAGCTTAACAGGCTACATGGAAGCTGCTTGTCGGGGGTGATGACCCATGACCAGGGGTGGGGAAGAGAAAGATTGACCAACCTACACCAGGGGAGAGAGAAGGGAGACAGATGAGTCATAGGTGGGGAGGAAGAAACAAAGCCATACAGAAGAGGTTTCGAATGCATGCTTACTTCATGCACAAGCCCAGAAGGTAGCACTGTCCCAGAGCCTGGCTCAAGCAGGTACCAGCCCTGCACATAAACCTATGTCTATTTAAATTTAGTTGTAGCAGTATTGCTTCCAAAAGGTACCACCTTTTGTTCAATTGCATCCTGTTGACAAAAATAGAATTAAAGCTTTTGAACCCCACCAAGTTGAATTTTGGGAACAAAACTGGATACACAAATACAGTACATTTGACCAATCAGCACTGTAACCTTAGTTTGATTTCATAGGTAGTTATAAGCAATGTCACAATTTCAACTTATTTTTAGAGATAACAGTACCTCCCGATTATGACACCCATGTGCAATAAATGCATGAAACAGCAGAAATATGATGTTAGTACAGTACAGTTAGTTAACCAAGAAAAGGGGGAGTCAGTCTTTTCAAAAAATCTGTACCAGTATAGGACAGACAGCAACTTAAACACTGTTCTATTTGAACCACTCATACACAAATCCTCCCCTCTCCAGATATAATAGGTTCCTACCAAAAATCAATATGCAAGTAATTTACAGGGCCACTATATGTACCAGGAGCATAACACATTCAAGTTCTGTTATGTGAAGCCTTCAGGTATTCATTCAGAAAACATGGTGAATGAATACACCTACATTCCACCATACTAAGCACTGACTAACAGGATTACTAAATTTCAGAGAAATTACTTCAATTTTGTACCCTAGTTAACCACTGACTATGGAGTTCATAGAGTAGGAAACAATGTGCTACAGTACACTATGAGAACACCTCTCAGATGTATTTCTGCTTAGTTAACACTGAGAAACTCACTTGAGACTTTAACATGCACTGTGTCACACATGTTCATGTGGGAAAGAATTCAGAAAAACCAAACACAGTTCAGCCAACACAGGCTTCAAAATTTGTAATACCAAATTTAAACAAACCCAATATAAGCCTCAAGTGTGAAAATGTTGATAGATTTTCTGATCTCCTGCCTTACCATGTAACTCAAGCATATATTTGCCAGCAACGAACAAAACATTTAGTTTTCTGAATTTATCAGAAGCAAGGCTCTCAGACCAGCTGAATTTGCACCGGCGCTGCTCCTGGCTAACTATTTACTGTCCATACCAATTTCTGTGTAACCTGGTCTACGAGTAGCCAGTCAGGGAAGAAGGACAGGATATACTGTACTATTTAGCTCAGAGATAAACAACAGACAGGAAAGCAAACTGAAGTACACCTACAGATTGCCTATTCTGGATTAGAAACTCAAGAAAAATGTATTTTAGCACAACCAGTTCTCTAGACATGTTAAGAGATTTCAAACAGCACCTTAAAAAGAATAAAAATGTAATGCTAGACTGACAGACTAAGCTTTGACTTCTCAAACCATTACTATAGGTACTGTACAGTTCTGCTAGTCCTTAAATTTGGGGGCAACTCTTCCAATGCTGAAAATATTTGCAATCTTAATTGGCTGATATTTATGCCCAGAATTAAACCACTTTAATTGACTGAACTATTCATGTTGTATTTTATGGCAGCCTGAAGATTCTTTGAGGAAAGAACATCTGCCTTGCTTCAATAATATGCATGGCCTATTTTGGATCCCTGGGTGAATCATCTAATACTTTCACACATTCAGATTCAGTTCTGTATGAAGTATGTTTCCTAGTATGAGAACATCCAAAGAAACTTTGCTGTTTGCCCACAGTGGCCAACCAGAAGCTCCTGGGAAGCCCACAAACAGGGCATGAAGGCATAAGCCCTCTCCTGCCACTGCTCCCCTGCAGCTACTGAGTAGTATGATTCAGCACACTGAGAAAGTTTGTCACTTGGTCTTTGTAATGAAAGATTGGCTGTATCAGTCTAAGAATTTAACCTAACTTGGACTGGGTTGTGCAAATTTTAAAGATTAAATAACCAATGCAACTGCAAGTTACGGGTACAGCTTTTTTAAAAGGGTTATTTCAGTTCCAGTGCGTCACTATAATACTGGTAGAAACCTAATTAAAGATGGTCATTCCTCCCAATAATCAGTGTGATCTTATTAAACTGCAAGTTCTTGTTTACTCAATATTTTTTTTAAAGGTGCCTCCTTCTGAGACTTTGGTTATATTAATTCTGAAGCTGAAGGTCTGAAAATATGATTTGTTTATTTCAATGATTCATATCCCATCTTTCCCTCCAAATAAATCGAGTACTCAAGGTGGCATACAATAAGGCGATAAAACAGTAACATGCAAACACTAGAATATAAAGGGCAATAATTGTAAAAAAATAAGAAATAGTGCAATAAAAACAATGCAACCAACTTGGCCGGCCGCAGTATCCTAAGCCTGTTCCCGGGCTGCGCCAGCACAGCACAGGAACACCTCAGGAAAAGGGACATTCATCCCCTTCCCTGAGTGTAGGGGCCTATGGGCCTCCCCTGGGCATATGAGTTTCCTCAGATGTATGCCAGCTCTGAAGCCGACGTACATCTGAGGTGGCGGAGTAAGGCCAAACAGGGTTGGGAAAGGACCTGGGATATCGGTGGAGCACACCACCGATATCCCTGCCCTCTTCAAGCCTGGGCCAGCCAATGGCTCCCCTCCCTCGCCACCCAGCCTCCCCCCCCACCCCTGCACCGACCGGTGCAGGACTTACCATGCTCCGCCGCTCTAGGACTTATGCAGGATTGGGTTGCCAGAAGGAAAGGCCAGGCAGAAAAGGAAAGTTTCAGCCCTCACTGAAAGGCTAACAAGGGGGGGGGGGGAGTTCCTAACACCTCTGGGATGGGCAGTTCCATAATAAAGGCAGCACTACAGAGAAGGCCATGCTCCTTGTTAATGTCAATTTGGCCTCCGCCAGAGGTAGCATGTGCAGCAGGGCCCCCTCTGCTGACCTAAGGGAAATGGCAAGAGTGTATGGGAAAAGGTAGCTCTTCAGTTATCATGGTCCCAAGCAGCATAGGGCTTGCCCATAATTATCTATAGCAAAAGTATAATATGCAAGCAGCATTCTTTTTGTAAAAATGACAATTTTAAGAGAACAGGACCTATATCATGAGTAACTTAAGCTTCATATACCAGATAGATTTACAGCTCACACACCATAAGCATTAAAGCTTCATCAACCAGTTACCAAAAAACACAAATACAGTACTCCTAAGATACATAAACTGAATGACTAGATATTCAGACATGAATAAAGTCAAAACTAACATCAGTAATAACTACCCATAGTGCTCGTCATTTAAAGCAAAGTGAGGGGGGAAGCTTCTCACCAGCTTTTGCCTCTTGCAATATCGTTCTTTTAAAAACACTCCTTAAATAAAAAGTCAAATTAAGAAAAAAATGATACTATCTATATAAGCTTAAACACAGTCCCTATTATGCACAGATCACACTCAGATTTTAGTCCCTTGCGCAGTCATAAAAATATGAAATGAGCAATGATTAAGATTCACAACACTGCATTTGGTCAAAATGGACAACTTTCAGGTGTACAGTTTTTTCAGGCCACAAAATACAGTACTGTACTTGGTGAGTTCAGACACAATCACTACCACTGAGATGTCATGAGTTCCTAAGAGCAGTATTCTTCTATATCAATTCATATACATGCAGTAATTGTTTCAACAACTGATTCAACAGAACACATGTCCCTATAAGCATAGGTATAAATACATGCACCTTCATGTGTGAGAAATAGCACACACATATAAATGAAATTTTACATATTTATTTCACTTGCACAACTTTTGACAGACCCTCAAGTACTCATGTCACATTCCAAGCTGACCTGACCTTCATATGATTTAAGAGTAAAGTGATGGGAAACCAGATAGAGATATCCCTACATTATCCACGCTTTAGCATCATCAAGAAAACAGGGCTCAGGCTGAGGGCTAGCAAAGATTAGCCATGGCTGAAATCACTATGGTCACCAGATGCAGGGAGCAAGTGTACATCTGTAGTCTCTAAAAATCCATCCCTTTCATTTATCCCATACAAGCGAGTTGCTGTTACCTCCTATGGGACACAATAGAGCACTACACTTGGGGATAACATTCCTGTACAAGAAGAACAAAAAAACAACAACACCCTGTTACAGTGGATGCCCTGGCCCAACGCAGGACACGTATAGAAGAGAAGAGAAAGAAGGTCGCAAGGTATTTGCGAGCACCCAGATACAAACTGCACATCGCCACTCGATCCGTGGCACGCCCCATCATGACAGGCATGTTGCTAATTATCTCGACTACATAATGGGAAAAGAAGGTTGGAGGCGGGGAGAGACCCGAGGGAAGATGCGTGTCAACAACTCCACCCCTCCCCCAGCAGTCGCCACAAAACGCTCGACTTAATGCCTCTTTGAAGCTTTAATAATACTATCAAAGCGGCCGGCGGGAGAGCACCCAGGGCTTCGGCAGCTGGAGACATGGCCAGACTGGCTGACAGGCGGATTACTACGAGTCCGAGTGGAGCCGAGCCTGGAGTCATTTGGGGTTCTCTCCTCCTTCCCCAGTCCGCACCGCCGGGAGAAGAGGGAATCTTGACACAACTTCTCCGCGCAGCGTCCACACACACACACACACACACACACCATTACAGACGACCAACTACTTACGGCGAGTCTCCCCCCCTTCCCCCCCCCCGTCGCGCGGAGAATTCCACCCAACAACCCGCATCAGGGACCAGTTAACTGCTAGGGCGCTATCGGCGTGCACGAAGCTGCTACCGTCCGAGTCTGTCTCCCAAGGACCCCCTGCCTGCCTCAGACGACCCCCGCCCGCCCCGTGTGGGTGAAATATGCGGGGAATGGTGGCCTGTGCCTTCGGCTCTCGTTCACACTCACCTGCCAAGTTCGCGGCCGGGGCTGAGGCTGTAGCGCTCGTGGAAGGGCTCGGTGAGGATGGGGGTCCGAATCTCCGTCAGAAGCCCTCCGTGCCGCTGCTGGTGAGGCGTCCGGCTACCCCGGGAGCGGGTCGGGGGTGGCGGAGGCGGCTTCTCCTCGGGACTCATGGCAAGGGAGGGCGAGCGGCAGAACAACTCAACAACAACCTCCTTAAGTCCTCTTTTTTATTCCCAGCCGACCCCGAGTTAAAAGAAAGCCTGTCCAGATGTTTTGTTTTGCCAAGCGAGAGCACCAGCAGCAGCAACGTCCGTCTGCTTCACTCTCACCTCGGTGGGCTGCAGGAAATTCGAACCAGCAGCGAGGCTGAAACGGCGGCTGCGCCTTGAAAAGAGGAGTAGCAGCGCTAGCCGCACGCGCTCTTCTGACTGGCAGCTGGAGAGACGCAAGGGCCACGCCTACCAGTCCCGCCCCGACTCCTCCCCGCCTCGCCCCGTCCAGTCCCAGCCCAACCGCCTCACCTGAGGGCGGGAAGGGGAAAGACAAAGAACGGCGCGGTGAGGGTGTGAAGCGCTAGGAGCCCTGACTTGACGGTTGGGCAGCGCCACCTGCCGGCTTGGCTAAGCGCGCGCACCTCTTAGACTCTCGTCCAAACTAGGGCTGTTCTTTGGGAATAATATTGGGGAAGGGAATGTGTTTTGCCATTGTATACGCCAGTGGTTCCCAACCTTTAGGATACCGTGGACCACTGAGGCAAAAATTGGAATTGTCGTAAACCACATCCAACCCCCTCCACTCCCTGCAAGCAAAAAATACAATTATAGTTGTAATAATTAGAGAATATTAGATTTTGTAGTTACATTTATACATAAATTATTATGTATTATTTTGTATTGTGATTTAAAAAAAGAAAACAAAAAATTAAAACATAATGGGGTAGGTATCAATGCAATGTTTGCGCTTGCATTTGCTTCACTAGCTGCAAAATTCTTGGGTTGATATTCCTCAAAGAGGAGGTTTGTTTTTGGGGTGAGACCTCGTGGACCACTTTTCAGGTTCTCGCAGACCACCTGTGGTCCATGGACCACTGGCTGAGAACCACTGGTATATGCAAAGGAAACAAAACAAACCCCTCTTTTGTGCACCATCTTCAGCCTTGAATTTTAAATTGTTTTAAATCTTATTCTGGTTATTTGATATTATTTGTACATGGCATCTATACCCATATACCCTATATCCTGCATACCTAGCCATGAAAGCTTCCGCTCTAACTTAAACCCCTCTTTGTCGGGGGTTGACCCATATACCGATCTGGTGTAGTGGCTAGAGTATTATTGAACTTAGGCCACAGAGACTCCATCAGCCACGAAACGTACTTGGTCGCTTTTAGTAAATCGCAGTTTCTGGGGTTCACCTCAAAGGACGGTTGTGAGGAGAACGTGGGATAGCCCTGTACTTGCTGCCCTGAGCACCTTGGCTTTGGTCAAAGTGGTGCCACAAGTGGCACCAGCAGCAGGGGGGCCTCTGGGCATAGAGAAGTCAGGCCTGCCTCTTGCCTGCCTCTTCCATGCAGGGCAGCTCCTCAGCGCCAAAGTCTAGAGACAAACTAAGTTACACACGCACCAAGGGAATTGTATAGCAGCTACTATAATGCTCTCTAGGGTGGCAGCTCTCTCATACTTTAGACCTCACTGTTGTGGCACATTTGCCAAACAAAATTGGCCATCGCTCCCCCTACTAAATTTTATTGACTGATTGGTTAGATGCCGTTTGGAAGGTGAAAAGTGACCAAAACAAAAACAGGACGCCAACATAGTGGGACAGGGCTTCCACTGTGAACTTTAAACATAACCTTTGTTGCTGGCACGATACTCTGACTGGTTGGACAAGGGGGGCCATGGTGACACTCATCTTTCTCCTTTGGAAACCTCTTTAGCATGCAGTCCCTCAGCTACTCAGCCTTCCCTGAACTGCTTGCTGTCATTCTGGCAGCGACTTCTCCCGCTTCTACAAGCAGAGTTGCTGCATAGTGCAATGAGCACCATCATCTCTTCGAATTGGGGAAGACATGAGGCAATTTATTTTAACTTTTTAAAAGAAAGGGCATAGCCAAAGGATGAGAAGGGGCTACAAATGCATATGGTTAAAGGAGAGATGAGCCACAACACCAAGACCAGCAGTACTTGCAAAAGATGTATTACTTACACCATACCACAGCCTTATATGATAGACTTATATGATTGTCAATTTTTGTTGAAAAGCGGTATATAAATACTGTTAATAATAATAATAATAATAATACATGATGAACAGTTGTGGCCTATTCCTTACATTATTTGATCGGTCTTCGTTCTCTTCGACAAAGTATTTTGATAATCAAATACATGGAACAAGATGACTTCACTGAAGTAGTCTCTAATAGGTGGCATAATTGTGGCATTCAGTTAATTTATGGCATAATGTACAGGCTGCAAAGACATTACTTGAGTTCCATATTTTCAAGCGTCCAATTTTGTAACCTTGGTCCTCCGATTCTAAATACACTAACAGCCCAATCCTATACGGACCTTCTGCTTACAGAACTCGCGTTCTATCAATGGAAAGCCTGGGCTGCTGGTGTAGCTGCTGCAGTGACGGCACGTGGAACAGGGCTGCCAGAGCAAATGGCTGGTGACCACATGTGCATGACCCCTGGAGCGCTCAGTTGGTGTTGGGGGTGGGCCATAGGCAGGGTGGGGATCAGGGCCAGCTGGGGGGGGGTGTCAGGGGACTTTCATGCAGAAGGCAGGTACTTTTTTTTTTCTTCTTCTCTGCATGACACAATCCACCTGCCAAAACGTCCTCCTCTACTGAATTGTTAAAGGTATAGGCATCTTGACCTTGTCTGCATCTGGTCACCTTACATACCAGAAGAAAGAGGTTGGGCAGAAGAGCGTGCAGGAATACAAACACAAGAAAGGAACTGTGAACGTGCGGTTAGAAAAACTGAGGCCATGCTACACCAGCAAACTAAATAGCTCCCATAGTTATGGACAGTACCTCTCCTATATGGCTTTAGCAGGCACAGCTTCTCTCCTCACAGTGTGGCAATGACAGAGAAGTCGCACTGATAAACTCCCCTTGTAGCTAAAGGCACAGGGGCTCTTTGGAAAGTAGGCATTAAAAAAAAAACTGTGTGTTTGCCTCCTGGCACTGTGAGCTCAGCACATCTTTACCTGTTTGGAAGCTGGTCAGTAGTCCATCAAGGTGGATTCCTCTTCTGCAACTACTGAAAATGGCATGAGTCCTCCTTCTTGGACCTGAGGTTTTCTGATAATCTAGTGAAACACTATCATGTTTGTTCAGATTCAAATGGCACTGGCAACCATTTAGACTAATTGCATTAGCCTCCCACAGTTGTAGTCATGTTTTTTGGAATGCATTCTCTTCAGGGAGACGCTCTTGGCCTGCAAGCAATGGAGAAAGCTATGGAGCAGAGGACAATGGCCTCTAGTGTTTTGCCTTGGATAATGTCCTCTCTGATTTATGTTCTGTATGCACTGAAGTGAAAGCCTGATTTTATTCTGCCCTTGAAAGCTTGCCCAAACAAATTGCAAAGGTTGCCTGAGCAATTAACGCTGGTTCTAAGGTACCCAGTATGATCTGGTAGTAGTAGGTAGTACTAGATGCTTCAAGGAGACGTTACCTTCCTATTGAGTTTTCAGTATTATAAATGTGTTGTTTTAATAACTTGTCACAGAAGATGAAATTCCCTTCCTGCCTGTAATAATCATAATTTTACAAGCTCAAGTGTGTCACTGATTTAATCTTCAGCCATCCCTCAAAGCACATCTTTGAATCTTACTTAAATGAATGGACTTCTGCTGGTGGATTGGTTTGATGCCTGATGTCCTTGAATAGAAGAGACAACTCTCAACTAAAATAATGTATCATCTTCACTTTACACACTCCTTGACATTTGTAAAGCCTGCAAAATTATTAATTGTAGTACATCAGAAAGTGCCTACTTATTTCTATTATTTTCTTAATGTTTACAGGGGAAGGCTAAACAAGCATCTATCAGGGACACTAGGAGAAGGCTATCCTACTTTTAAGAAAATACTTTGATCCAAGAGGAGATATACACACAAACCGGGAACATGGGTGAGGTGGTGCATGTATAGGGCTACCATCTCCCCATATTTTAGACCATTTAGGAGTCAAATAGCCCGATCCTGCCTACCTATATGCGGCCAGCCTAAGTGGCCAACCGCTGTATTCTAGGCCCATTGTGGCCAGCCCTGGTGTGACCCGGGTGCACCTCGGAAGAAGGGGACGATTGTCCCCTTCCCCTGGTGTAAGCCACGCAGGCCGCAATGGGCCTCCTTGGATGCATGCCAGCTTTGAAGCTGGCGTGCATCCAGGGAGGCCATGCAAGGCCAACCCAGGCTGGGAAGGGGCATAGGATATCGGCGCATCTCAGTGCCAATATCCCCTCCCCCTCCTAACCCAGGCCGACCAATGGCCCCCCCTCCCTTGCTGCCCCAGTCCGCCTGTCCCCACCCCTGCACCGAGTGGCCTAGGCCTTACCTGGGTTGTCCGGTGCAGTTCTGGGCCGCTAGGAGAGTGGTGCAGGTCTCTGTGCCAGCGGCGCTTACTCTCTGGGTGCCAAAAACATGCTTTAAGGCATGCTTATGGCACACTAGGCCAGCAGAGCACTAGCTCTTCCGGCCTATAGCTGCGCAGGATTGCGCTGAAAAACTCCTATATCTCTGGTTTTTGTAAGAAATAAAAAGTAACCACAGAAAATGCTGTAAAAATAAATATGTACTAGAATTTAGTCTTGAATATGTTCATAAGATGGACTTTGAGCCATGCTGTGATATTCCTCTCCTTTTGGAGGGATGAATCCAGTTCCCTGTTCCTCCTCCCCATCCCTGAACAGATGCTTGGCAGCACTAAACATGATCTGAATAGGGCTGTGCATGTACAACCCCAGCTACTGGTGCAGCCTCTGCTTTGCAATTACCGGTACATTTCCTCCAATTATACTTCGGCTAAGATTTTAGAGTACATGATTCATGAAGTCCATTCCTATTAATTGACCTTCCTGTGATTAATCACGCATTGCAAGCTAGCTTTAACAAACAGGATCTGCAGTTTTTTCAGCTCTCTCCCAAAATCTGTATGTTAGGTTTGACTGGCAGGCACATAGGCCTTCTATTCACTTGGAGCACTGGCTGCTCTGGACCTCTGAAAATTAATATTGTGTTCTACTTGTGAAAATAGCCATGCAAATGACAGGATTTTTAAAATTAACCCACTATAGAACTGCATGGCATGTGGCCCTGCAAGCTAAACACAGCCTACTAGTCTTGAATTATGGCTGCCCAGGTGCTTAACACACATGCCATTTTTTCCAATCCTAGGAAGGCAATGTAAAATAGGTTACTTGAGCCTCTGATAGGTTGTCAGATGTGTTGGTGGGTCACAACTTGGTGGGCCACACATCATGCAGGTCTGACCCACTATAAACAACTCGTATGCTCACATTTATTAGCTGCCATCAGTCACCTACCTAGTACCCCCCCCCCCAAAAAAAGTACCCATCATATTCTGTCATGTTCTTAGCTACATAGATGCACCTGGAGGATGTACCATAACAACTGGTACACATTTTGTATAGCCCATCAATAAGCATACAGAAAAAGATCCAGCTGAAGGGTTATAGAACAGGCCCCGCCCCATGCTACAGAAAATAAACTATGAATAACTACACCATGCGATGCCATAACAAAGTGATTTTATTGACATTCCTTTACAGTGATATGATTGAATAGAAAGCGCAGCCTGAGTATCATGTGACATTTTCCTGTCAATATAAGCAAAATCAGCCCAAGAATGAGGACCTTTCCTGCCACTGACTTGTATGAAGTCTTTAATGAGACCATAATAGACACTTGGTTGTAGGTAAATTGGAAGCTGCAGGGAATTCAGCTAAGGTTTCAATATTTGCTATACCTAGTATCTACTATCTACAGACATCTGTTGACTAGACCAAAGGAACTATGAAATACTAGGAAGAAAACAACAATACAACCTTTTGGACCTTGTGATAACTTGGAAAAGCTATCCCAGATTTGTAGTATATTGCAATCGATTTTGAACACTGAGGTACAGCAAGAGGAAGAATTGTAAAAAGCACCGTATTTAAAATAGAAAGGTTTGTTGGTATGTGACTGACTGAAAGAGTTGGATCTTTGCTGGGAATTCCTTCCTGAGAGGATGACATTCCATGAAGTTAATGACAGTAGCCCCACTGACTTCAGACCTAGGACTTAATTCAGGGCAGATATCATTGTAAAGCCATGTATCTTGTCCAGAATCTCCATTCACTGAAATTGGATTAATTTCATTGTAAGAACCAGACACACGTGAATGTGGACATACATTTCATTAATTTCAGTATACTTTATTGCCGAATATGTGTGTACGTTCATGGTTTTAGACTGTGATTCTAGCATATTTGCTTGGAGGTTGACTTTACCCATACTAAGAAGTCTTCAATTTAGAATTAAGCAACTAGTCTCACACTGGAGCAATGCCAAACGTTTGTTGTGATGAGGCCTGCAGAAAAGAAAAGCAATCAACCTGGTTATGAACTCCAAGTATGGTCCCCGCGAAGTTCATTTGCACTTGAATGAAATGGTGAGTTTTTCTACATGAAATAGCACAACATCCATGACTGTGTAATATACTGTATCACATCAAAGCAAAACTTAAGAGACAGAAGAAAAAATGATCTTGGTAACCTGAAATGGTGGCCAAAATGAATGCTGTCAGGCAATAACATGAAGTAATAAAGACAATGCTATATGACATCAGCAGCAATATGACCTTTTGATGGCTAGAAAAGATGGTTGTTTATACCATGTCTACTTTTTCCCTTTATTTGATTATGTTCACAAGTACTGTCAGAGTCATGGAAGCTACTTTCCTATTGCTGACAAGCTTGGAGGGAGGGCAATGGTTCGGTGGGAAAGACACAAGTGTGGCTTGTGTCTTTCCCACCCATATGGCTGCTTAATTCATGTACACTCCAAAGCAACACAGCCTAATGTCACAGGGAAGTGGCTTCCATGTCACTTCCATGCATTGACTGATGGAGCCCATAATCTTTTCAGTGCACTCTCTCTGGATTGTGACAAAAGAGCCTTCCTAGTTATACATAAACATGATTATCTCCTGCAAAAAACAAACAATCACCTCTGAACATTAACTATTTTTTCCACAAGTTTAGATCCAAGGCGTTTCCCTCTACCCTTTATTCTCTTATATTTGAATTTACCCAAAACTGTAATAGATTTTAATCAAATTGGACAAAGAAGTAGTTTATCATTCTGCAATGAGTTTATAGATGTCAGTGCTGTGGAAAGGATGAAAACTGGTTTTGTTTAGGTGCCGTCAGAAATAAATGGTATGAGAACTCCCTGTCTGGATTATTTACAACATTGCTTTTGCTTGAAAGTGCAAACTGTAATGTGTATTCCTAGAAAGGACAAACAAGATTCAGAGGGTCATAACTGAAGCTATCTATACTGTATTTAGTCTCCAGGGTACGGCTGACACCAGAACACAATTGTATAGTAGAATTTAGGAGAGCGCCTCTCTTGCTTTAGGTGCCTTCTCAGCAAGTACAAATCTTTGATTGCACTACAAAAAATACTTTAATTTTTAATAAAATATAGCTTTTAGTCTTTAAAAACTTCTAACTATACAGCATTATAAAGAATGGATTCTGTTTATTAATAGCTCTTGGTATACCATTATAATTGGCCCACCCGAAACTAACCATTTAGATAATTGGGCATTGACTAGTTTGCTTTCATTCCATTTTTTAAAAGATGACACCCCATCTTTAATACAATGTATATAATTTTGATGTGGCACTGACTGCAATCTTACACGTGATCTCATGCCCAAGGTGCAATGATTTCCATGGGATTTTGTACACAGAGGATTGCAGTCCTAATATTATAATGTCATAATGACAAAATACAGTATATTACAGTTGGGCGACTGCTTTTAGCAGAGACGTGCAGTGAGGTCAATGGCTGGGGAGGCACTGGATAGCTAGCTAAGGTAGAGGGAGTGTCACACGTCATGTGGGCTCAAGACACGCCCCTCTCAGTGCGCCAGATGTGATAGCTGCTTCCCTTGGTGTTTTTTCATTGCCGTTTTATGACTAGACTAGTGAGCCTGAATATCTTTATACACATATGTGAAATAAGTTACCTTGACTATGGAAGGTGAGGACATGTAATGAAGGGGTCTACAAACATTACACTGCTGACATACAGGCACGTGCTTATTGCCCATGTTTCACCCAGGTTTTGAGGGGCTGCGCAATCAGGGAGAAGGCTGAGCTCGTCACTGCTGCACCTCTCGTCTCTCCCCATATTTGCAGTTCAGCTCCGCAAATTTGGTGATTTTGACTATAAAAAAAGATTGGAATCATACAGAAGTTACATTTATAACAGAGATCAGTGGAAAATTCTTAATATCTTATTATTATTTTACTTTTCGTAACAACTATTTTCATTGGAGTATATGACAGGTGAGGGTCTCCCTCCCCTGCCTACCCTGACGGCACGTCCCTGGCTTTTAGGCCAATCTTTTGGGGTGTTTGTACCTGGAGATACACAGTGTGATCCACAGAGCACTGGCAACTGTGCAGCCTGTGCTTGTTTCAATGACGTTTGTAAAGAAGTTCTACAGAAACAAGTAGAGGCTGCATACCAGCAGTGTTCAGTAGACTGCTCTCCCAGCCACCAAGAGGCTCTTTGCAGCAATGATAACGTATGCAATATTCCTCAAAGAATATTGCTTTAGCTGAGATCTTCCAGGGAAAAGGTCTATTTCAAATATTATTTATATATTTATTTCTAAGTTCCGCCGCGGTCTGACCCTCCGTTACACGGGAGCACGAAGCGCCCCTGCCCCCTCGCCTTTGGAGCCATTCAATGGCTCCAAAGGCGAGCAGGCGGGGGCGCTTCGTGCTCCCGTGTAACGGAGGGTCAGACCGCGGCGGAACATAGAGCTCCGCCCCCCCTGCAGTGACGTCAGTGTCCTAAGGTTTATTTCTTCCTGCAGAAGGAGTCTTTCCATAGGGGGAAGATTTCTTATGCAGGAGGATGGAAACCTTAGGATACAAACCAACGCTATTGATTCCAAATTAATTGCTTTTATTGAAATAACAATTTCAATCTAAAATTGCAGAGTGGTTTATCATAATTTTAAACAGAAATCTCACCTTGGGGGACAATTTTTATTTTCATTTAACCTGCTGGCCTAAAATATCAATTTAAAATTATACTATATTACCCCAATTTTTCTACAGAATGAGAGATATACCATGTGATGATCTGTATGGTCATGATAATGAGAGATATACAATATTATTATGACAAACCTCTGAGAGAAACTGTGGCCTTCTGGGTTAGAAAGTCCTTAATTAGGACAAAACCGATAACCCAAGGTTGGTCTAGAATAGAAAGTATTCATCCTGCTTACTTACTCTCTTACTTAGTACCCAACAAATAAAGTATACTAGCATTTCATATGCCATCAATGGCCCAATACTATCTAGGATTGGGCCAGCGCGCACAGGGCTTTACAACAGCAGAACACAGTTTTGGTTTTAAACAGAAATTTTCCTCATGGTTCTCTTATGTGGGAGACTCTTACTCTAGTCTAGTGGGAGACCTTAGGATTGTTCATTTGCTACTTGGCCTGATTGTACTTGGAGTGAGATTGGTAGTGGACCTCATGCCCATGAACACCAATCCCTCTCATGCTCCTTGCTCCTCAACCATTTACCATATTCAGAATTTAAGGACAGTCAGGAGAAAGCTGTATTTGAATGTGGGATCTCCCTGTTCAGTTGTAAAGTTATCTCTAAGATACCAGGCGGGTGGCGAAGGGGGAGAAAATGCAAGCATAAGGCTTACTTTTGATCTCACCCAAGGTACAATTTCCAGGGCAAAATAATAAGTAAACGGGTTCCTTTTCATATATTACACTTGACCATTTTTTATGGCTTATTTGTTGCTGCAATAATAACTTGAACACATATGCAATTAAGTACCGGTACTTGTGTCATCTCAATTTAATTTAAAAATTAAATTGTGTATTCCTCTTTTCTTTTTTGAGCAAAAACCCAAAGTAGCAAATTTTTAAAGATATGCATGTAACTCTTAGTTAAGACAAAACATGTGCACAGCCAAAAAAAACGTTTACATGTTTATTCAGAAGTAAGTCTCACTGAGTTCAGTGGGCTTTGCTCCCAAGTAAGTGTGCATAGAATTGCAGCCTTATGCTCAGAGTAAGTTTGGAAAATCAGGGCAGTAAAGATGAAGAAAAAAGAAAGTATTATTTTGTGGTTGATTTTTTTCAATTAGTTTCAGCAGAACCCATCAATCTATGCATATTTCAGTGCACCTTTTCCAGTTTTGGTGAAGGAAGGCAAAACTCACATGTCATTTCCTCATTAAGCCATTTTCATCTAGTTACAAATGAGGCCAAACACTTAAATTCACTAATAAATAACATGTCAGAAGACCAATGGGGCTTTAGGAGCTAGTTCAACCATTTATCTACACAGATAACCTTACATCCATCCTGCTTCAGTACCATCATTCTCTGCAGCTTCACACATAACTGAAGTTCGGTTAAATCCCTTCTGTGTAGAACCGGTTCTGTGACTATGGAGGATTTGAGTTCAATGAGAAATGAAAGAAAATCACAACTCTTGGCCAATTGATACACCTTAAATCAATGGCCTCCAATGGTGCAGGATTGTCTATATGTATTTTTTTCTGAAAGGAAATGATTAAATATCATAAAACAAAGAATCAGTAAACGGAACCAGAGAGAACATTCTTCCTGCTCCTTTTGCTATATACAATAATTAGAGAAGGTGGCATTGTCTATTATGTTACATAATAAGACATTTTTCTTAGGTGCACGGATTTGTGCTTTTTGTGTGGCAAACCATTACAACAAACATTACCTCCCCTCCATGCCTCAACATCTCAGAAGTGCAAGTTCCTTCCATTACCGGCAATTAACAAAGTTAACAATAACTGGCACGCTCCACGTTGCATTACAGGTTTGTTTTGTTTTTAATGTCTTATCTGCGCCATGTGCCTGGCCCAGCTCCAGCTGATGTAGTTGATTTGGATTATGAGTTCACGTATAAAAATCCAGTTTTGCTCATAGGTGGCTCTCACCTATGCATGGCATGTACAAGAAAATCAAGGTTGAGTGAAACAAACTCTTGGCCAGCTCCCATTAGTGGATACAGCTGTTAAGACACAAGATTAACAATGGGTTTAATTGCAAAGAGATGAGCATATAAAAGCTTGGAATGCTTGATGGTTTTTTTTATCAACATAGGTGGAAGTAAACATTTATTAACATTTGGTCAAGTATAGCATAACTTGCATTCATATTTTTCATTTTTACTAATGGAGGTATGTGGAGATACACAGAGACCTTGAGACAGTTGGGTTTTTGTTTTGTTTATATTGCATACAGGCTAGTTGTCCATTGGAAATCGAAGATGAAAGCATGAAGGTTAGTTCTTAAACGAAGGCTGTTCTTCATGCACAGCTGTTGTCAATCCTGATTTTTTTTCCCCAGAAATAAAAACACAGAAAACCAAAATCATATGGCAGCAGGGAAGGGAGTGATGTCACTGACCAGGAAAACACCTGAAAAGCCTGAATTTCCTCATTCAAGTCCAAAGGTGCTAGTTTCTTCAACAGCTGTCAACAGCTTTTCGTATAGCATAGAATACGACGGGTAGGGTGGAAGATCCAGGCGGTTGAAACACGTGTGTGCCCTGCAAAATGAAAACACTACATGTACATTTCATTAAAAAGTAGCAACCTAATCAGAATTACTTAACCACCTGCATAATCTGCAGAATAGAGTTTCCAGGAAGAGTGAGACCGGAACTTCGCATTAGGTGACAAATGTAACATTTCCAATCCTGTGTTTGATGCTGTGCAAAGCTGTGATAAGAAGGAAAGGGTATTTGCAAGGGAAGAGTTTGATACCCACTCTTTTCCCTCTTTAATTTCTCCCCTAGCTGCATTTCCCACAGCAAACATATTTCAGAATCATACCTGAAGAAAAAGAGGTGGGGAACAGTTGCAGAGGAAAATGGGGCTGGGGAAGGTTAAGAACCTCATCTCCCCGGCAAGTGCCATCCCCACTGCCACTTTGCCAGTTGGCAGCAAAAATGGGGCAGGAATCTCATGTTTGCCACCGAACATGCAGTTCTGGACTAAATGGCTTCTAAATCAAGCATCCAAACGGTCAGCGGTCCCCGCTTCCCTGCACAGTGAGACATTCTAGGGGCAAGGCGAGTAGATCTGGTTTCCTTGGATGAGAAAGCTCTGCAGATGTATCACCCGATCCTATCTAACTCCTATTCACTTTGGGTAAAGCCACAGGATTAGCACCATTCACAGTAAACAGAGCACACACTCACAACAATATGCTTCGCAAATAGTTGCTTCTGTGGCTAAACCACAACTTGAAATGAAGAAAAATCCCAAAGATCTAATTGAAAGCTTCAAGAAAGAAAGAAAGCTTTCTTTTTTTTTTGGGGGGGGGGGGAGAAGTCAGCTGGTTGAATATAGGTCATAAACCTTATCTAAAAGAACAAACAAGTTAGGCGAGCCAATTAGCTTTTCATACTCAATAGGCCCAAAGCCTGGGGCATCCCTTAAAAACCCTAAAACTTGATTTCCTTTCTTCTAACTAGCACGGTATAATGCCATTGGTTTCTAGAGGAATTCTATACAATTTGAAAATAGTATGTTTTGTGAAAAATATGTGCACTTCTCAAGAACTTGGGGGCAATGGTTGGTACTTGCCAGAGTGTCCTGAAAGAAACTCATTTGGGCTATGGAGGATTCAAAGGATTTCCTTTTGAAAGGGTTAACCAGTCTTGCTAGTAGACTTGGGTTGACAATGGACAGTCCTCTTTCATTCCCTGGTGCTACTTAACAATTCCCAGATGCCCCAGCCCCGACACAGTGTTGGGGGACAGCACATCTGGGAATTGTAAAATTCTGGAGGAAGAAAAGGATAGTCTGCTGTTGCCAGTGATCTTCCTCCAATCACTTGATAAACAACAGCCCCATAGACTCTGGTCTGCCAGGCAGTGGCAGTGGCAGCCAGCAGTGAAAGCTGGGAGCACTCATTGTCTCAGGAACTGGTAAGGCACAGGTTTGGACCCTTGTGTCACCATGGGCCCTCACCATGTGCCGAACCAGGCCCCACCTTTGGAGCCACCCCTGGCAGCATACCTGTCTTATCTGGATTAAGTTTCAATTTGCTCACCCTCATCCAAACCAGAACTGCCCCAGACACAAGATCAGGGTTTCCGCAGCCCCCTGAAAATCAGATTAAGCAGGAAGAAATGGAGAATTCTCTTGGGCTGTCTCTGACCACTTTTGGGAATGGAGTAAGAATGCTTTGGTTGCTTTGGGTGCAAGGAGGTTCTTTGTGGATCTTGGAGTCCTAGAAAATGCCCGACCTCACCACCTTCTGGAATTGGCTCAGTGGCAAAAATGAAGCAAATCTCTTTTCCACACATAATTGCAACTATTTGTAAGGAAAGTTTCCTTAGGTGGAGGGCCTGCTGATTTCACTGGAACTTACAGCGCAATCTTGCCTAAGATCCGGCCGGCGGCCCATGGTCGCCCGCTGGATCCTGTGCACCGGCAGCCAGCGTGGCTGCCGGGCAGGAGGTCTACTCAGGGAAGGGTATGCTCGTCCCCTTCCCCGAGTGTAACCGGGGCCAGGCCCTATTGGCCTCCTCAGATTTCCACCAGCAATTTTGCTGGCGGAAGTAGAGGAGGCCGTGTAAAGGCTTTGGTGCCCAGCGGGGGACAGGATTCGGCCGAAGGCCGTCCCCCACCCCCTCCCAGGCCGCTGGGACCAATGGCCACCCTCCACCCCCCAGCGATCCTCCCCCGCCCGCTGGATCCTAACTTACCTGGGTCCGGCGGCCGGCGGGAGCTCCATCGTCGGAGCGGGGAAGGTTGGCCTCTGCACTGGCCTTCCCTGCTTGCAAGTAGGCGCATACGTGCTTTCTGGCACGTTTGCGACTACTTCTGGCGACGGAACACTCTTTCCATCGCCAGGGGGTTTAGTCGGGATTGGGCTGCCCGTCATGACTACCTTTCTTATTCATGAGTAGCTAAACTGTGGATACAACCCATGATCACCATTCAACATATAAGCATACCTTGGAAGGGATGTTATTTTGCCCCTGTGGATACAACCCATGATCACCATTCAACATATAAGCATACCTTGGAAGGGATGTTATTTTGCCCCATTTCTCTATACAGAAGCGCCGTAGCCCATTGCTCCCTCGAAGGGCTGCAAAGCCCTCATATGGCACACTAGATGTTCCAGTGACAAACTGTAGCAACCGTAGTCTTTGTTCATTGTTGAACCTCTCTACTGCTGCCCAGAACCATCGTATCACGATATGTCCATCATGGTAACCTAAAACAGAAAGTGTGTAATTGAGAAATGCATTAGAAACATACAAAGAGAAGCCACAATGAATTATGACGATGAACTAATGCAGTATGATATGCTGGATTCTCTGGCTGTCTTTTGTTTTTGTTATTTCAGCTCTAGCTAATGGTATAGCTCGTTCAGTGGTTTTCAAGCTTTCTGCCTTCAGGGAGCACTTTTCACAACAATTGGTCTGCTAAGGAACTCCTGTGGTTTGCCATGGAATCCTTGCTCAGAGGACTCTGAGATGAGTCCTAGAGTGCACACTTCCTGCACACATCTGTTGAGCTTCATTTATCACTCTGCATAAATTGAGACACGCTAGAACATGCCCAACCCTCCTTTAGAAATGTGCATTACAGGGGAAGATGGGTAATGGTGAGCAAGTTGTCTTTCAGGGAAGCTTGTCTGCCATTACTGTTCTTTTCATTAAGAAACCCTGGACAGGTTTCCCAAGAAACCCAAAATTTCCCTAACACAAATTTTGAAAATCACTGAGCTAACTGAGTGGAAATACACACACATAGTCACACACTAACAGCGTGATCCTGTGTAACTCTTGCACCGGTGTAACAGTAGATCCACCGGTGTAAGTGCATTTATGCCAGTGTAACTTGCCATACGTCAATGAACACAGGCCGGACACCAGCATAACCCCTCTCGGACGCCGCACATGTGCAGTTCAGACGCAGGACAGATGCCAGTGCAACTTCGCCGGTGCAGGGAGCATTCTGGAGGCGTTCGGACACCCCCGGAATGCCCCCTGCGCCGGCGGAGTTGTGCTGGCGTCCGTCCTGCATCTGAACTGCGTGTGCACGGTGTCTGAGAGGGGTTACGCTGATTTCCGTTTTGCATCCATCGGCATACGGCAAGTTACACTGGCATAAGTGCACTTACACCAGTGGATCTACTGTTACACTGGTGCAAAGGTTACACGGGATTGCGCTGTAATAGAAATAGCAGGTGGGACAAGTAGCACCAGTATTGTCAACTCTCAATGCTCAACATTCATGCATTGGTCTCTAGTAGCTAAGAGACTGACTTTAAAAGAATAACATCTGGAGCTTTTAAATATTTGACTGCAAGTTTTCAGGCTTTAAGGCACTTTTCTTACAGCCCATTTCTAAGACTCACTTATAAAGAGTAGAAGCTTGTTTTTGTACGCTGAGATTTGAAATGATCAGGGTTTTGTTCCCAGGATAGGAAAAATTGTACAAGTTATAAACTCTGTATCTCTGGTAGTTCTGCAACCCAGGGCTAGTTCAAACATACAACAGCACCACCAAATTTCCTCCATGTATGCATATCAGATGCATGCATGCCCATCTTTAAGCTTGGACACACCCTCAATTGCAGAACATGAGTACACAGAATATACTGGTGCATAGGATTGCACCAATTCTTGTGAATGCTGCAGGTCCACAAAGAGCTGCCTGTGACTGGACGAATCACTGCAATCCTGTGTGTGACTAGAATCATATGCTTCCTCTACAGTACTCCTATGTAACTTTGAGTATGAGCCCAAAGGCAAGTGCAAATAGGCCATATAAGTATGTTATAAGCCTGATAAGTATGTTAATATGAAGAAAATTCAGCAGTGCTGCTCCACATATGGACCACCCTATACGCAAATAATTGGCCAAATAATTTTACACAAGTCCTCCTTAAAGAAATCAATTAGAGAAACAGGTAGTACGGGTAACGCAGCCATATCTATGTAAAAAACACAGCAATCCGACTGAGGTTTAAAAACAATGACTATTTTATCTGGGTTTAATGATGTATTCCCAGACAAACAGAAATTATTAAGAAACCACGGCTGGACAAGTGAGCCCAACGTTTCGTGTCCTAATCTGGACACATCTTCTGGGGCAATCCAAAAAGGAATGAAAGATGTTATAGTTCTCGGCGTCTTGCTTCGTTGTTTTGAACTTCAGAAGTTAGGGAAACATGCTGTCAGTTGAACGGAAACCATTCCGGAACTCCTCTGTCAATCAAAGAGATCGATCCTGCAAAAACTCCTGCAAGTGATAGCTTGCAATTTTGTCCTTTAGACCTGGGGCTGTTGTTCACTTAGAGACCCGGTGTCTATCAGTCACATAGTATCAACTCGCATTTTCTGTTGTTATATTATTGCGAGCCTGTCCCTTCATAGGATGTTTACGTATGACAGGGAGCCAAATGCGATTGGCAAGATTCAATTCTTGCTGCCTATTCATCAGTAAGTGAGGTGGTTTTTTGCTAATCTCAAGAGCTTCCAAGTTCTTCAAAATCATTCCCTTGTTTTCTGTTCTTATAGAGCAGGTTTCTTTGAACAGTATAGAGTGTCCTGTGGTAAGAACATGTTCAGCCACCGCAGATTGTTCTGGGTGTTCCAGTCTTACCGAACCTTCATGTTCTTTTAATCTAGTGCTGATGGACCTCTGAGTCAATCCAATGTACTCCTTTCCACATGTACCACAGGGAATGCTGTAAACGCCTGGGTTGGAAAGGGGTGGTCTCTTGTCCTTGGGGTTGTTTAAAAGTTGCTCAATCTTCCTGGTTGGCTTAAAGATTGTCCTGATGTTACCCTGCCTGAGAATTCTTGCGATTTTATCAGTTACCCCTTTAATAAATGGTAAAAAAGTCCAAATTTCTTGTTCTTTCTCAACTTTTTGTATCTCATTGGTGTCTTCTGTATTTATTGGAATATTGCTTCTTCCTTCCCTAGCTGTCTTGATTTTTTTACTTTTTGATATCCAGCCTTTGTTAATTTGTGCAACCGGGTAGCCATTGGCTCTCAAAGTATCGAACACAACCTGTTTCTCTTTATCTATTGACTCTTTATCACAGATTTTAATGGCTCTATAAGCCAATGAATTAATTAGGGAGCCTTTCTGGGCAGGATGGTGATTCGAATCAAAATTCAAATACCTTCCTGTATTGGTCGGTTTTCTATATACTGAGTGATTAAGCGTCAAGTCTTCTCTCCTGGTGACCAAAACATCTAAGAAAGCCAAGGACCCATTCTTTTCTTTTTCTACTGTAAATTGGATCTCTTTACAGAAGTTGTTTAGATGTATCAAAAAGTTATGTAATTCTACCTCTCCATGCGGCCATATACAAAAGACATCGTCTACATAGCGCCACCAGACATCAGGTTTAAATGGAGCCGTCTGGAGCACCTGCTTTTCAAGAAATTCCATATATAAGTTTGCTACTATGGGACTTAGGGGGTTCCCCATAGCTACCCCATCTGTTTGTTCACAGTATACCCCTTCCCATAGAAAGTAAGTAGACGTCAGGCAACGCCTGAAGAGTGGAATTAATTCCCTGGGGATTGTAAGCTCTTCTATCAATCTCAGGACTTCCTTAAGGGGAACTTTGGTAAATAATGACACAACATCGAAGCTGACTAGTATTGAATTTGGTGACAAAATGGTCCATTGTAATTTCTCAATGAAATGGTATGAGTTTTTTTTATAAACGAAGAGGTATTACCTATATAGGGATATAAAACTTTTGCAAGATACTTGGACAAACCATGTGTCGGTGAGCCAATATTGCTCACTATGGGTCTTAAGGGAACGTTTTCCTTATGGATCTTAGGAAGCCCATAGAACCGTGGTGGTTGTGCTTCTGATTTAATTAGAGCATTGGTCACTTCTATTTTAAAATTAGCATTTTTTATTAATTTATTAGTGTCTTTTAAAATTTTCTTTGTAGGATCTCTTTTGAGAATACGGTAGGTTTCGGGATCTAAAAGATCCTTAATCTTTTGTCGGTACTCTTCAGTATCCAATATAACCGTGGCATTTCCCTTGTCGGCGGGTAGGATAACAATATCTGGGTTATTGTTTAGCTGCTTGATAGCCACTCTCTCTAATCCACTGATGTTGCTTCTGGGTGGTTTAGCTTTAAGTAATATGTTGGCCACTTGTATTCTTAAGGCTTCTGCTGAATTTTTCTCAAAATTGGACAAAGATGCCTCAACATTAGCAATAATTTGTTCATTAGGGATAGACCTTGGGGTGACAGCAAAATTTCCCCCCTTCATTAGAATGGAGACTTGTGCAGGTGTTAATATCTGTTTGGAGAGGTTGATAACTGTCTTCTCTACTGGAAGCTGAGACAAGACAGGACAAGGACAAGAGACCACCCCTTTCCAACCCAGGCGTTTACAGCATTCCCTGTGGTACATGTGGAAAGGAGTACATTGGATTGACTCAGAGGTCCATCAGCACTAGATTAAAAGAACATGAAGGTTCGGTAAGACTGGAACACCCAGAACAATCTGCGGTGGCTGAACATGTTCTTACCACAGGACACTCTATACTGTTCAAAGAAACCTGCTCTATAAGAACAGAAAACAAGGGAATGATTTTGAAGAACTTGGAAGCTCTTGAGATTAGCAAAAAACCACCTCACTTACTGATGAATAGGCAGCAAGAATTGAATCTTGCCAATCGCATTTGGCTCCCTGTCATACGTAAACATCCTATGAAGGGACAGGCTCGCAATAATATAACAACAGAAAATGCGAGTTGATACTATGTGACTGATAGACACCGGGTCTCTAAGTGAACAACAGCCCCAGGTCTAAAGGACAAAATTGCAAGCTATCACTTGCAGGAGTTTTTGCAGGATCGATCTCTTTGATTGACAGAGGAGTTCCGGAATGGTTTCCGTTCAACTGACAGCATGTTTCCCTAACTTCTGAAGTTCAAAACAACGAAGCAAGACGCCGAGAACTATAACATCTTTCATTCCTTTTTGGATTGCCCCAGAAGATGTGTCCAGATTAGGACACGAAACGTTGGGCTCACTTGTCCAGCCGTGGTTTCTTAATAATTTCTGTTTGTCCGGGAATACATCATTAAACCCAGATAAAATAGTCATTGTTTTTAAACCTCAGTCGGATTGCTGTGTTTTTTACATAGATATGGCTGCGTTACCCGTACTACCTGTTTCTCTAACTATATCTGCTGGCCATGAAAGCTTTCGAATGAAAATCAATTAGAATTTCCACCAGGAAGATAGGGTCAAGGACATCATGAAATGGAAGATGGTAAGGAAAAGGAACTGCATATTTTACCACCCCGATATTCTGTGTTGTTGCGCCAGTCATTAAGGTCTATTTCTGCAGTGCCGGCTATAACCAATTCTAACTCTCTGGCATCGAAAACAGAGACAAGCCTTGAGTCTACAACCTGAAAGACAAACCACACTTTTAGTATTTTCTGTAGCTGACAGAAAACCCTTGAGTTGCCTTGTCATAAAGAAACACAATCCAGGTAATTGTCTCTTATGAAAGCTATGGCATGTTGGCAGATATCTACCAACTGGATTCTGCACACCAGAAATTAGAACCAAGTTCTGCCTATACAAGGGGATGCAAGCTTTTAGGCTACACAGTTTTATTCATCAGGCTCTGTGTTAACTCAGTTTGCTTGCATACCTTTAACCTACAAAACATTTCCCAAAACATTAACTACTTACCCATTTGGTATCCATTCCACTCCGTGGCATCAAATGCCTAATCTGATCAGCTATCGCTAAACCATTTTTTTCCAGCATAAACAATGCTGACACATTAAACAATTAATTATAAATGGAAGAAAAGGAAAGAGAAAATAGTCACACAGATCCAGCAAGGGATACCTGTGTGCGGAAACAGATGAACATTTGGATGGACATCCATACCCAGGCATCAGTAGCGTCACTAGGACGCGCATCTCCCAGGGGCGGGGGGCGCGCGTCACCCTAGTGATGCTGTGTCATCGCGGCGCAGGGGGTGGGGGCGACCCAGCTCTCCCCCCCGCGTCGCGTCACCCTCTGGTCGCCCTTCGGACGCTCCGAGGCCGGCCCGGGAGCCGGCCTCGGAGCGACCGACCCTGTCGGCGCTCCAGGGCCTTCTGAAAGAAGGCCCACGCAGCGCGTTCATCCGGGTATTTTCCGGATTTTCGCGCATGCGCAGACCGTTTTGAGGGCAAAAAAGCCCTCAAAACGGTCTCTGCGCATGCGCGAAAATCTGGAAAATACCCGGATGAACGCGCTGCTTGGGCCTTCTTTCAGAAGGTCCTGGAGCACCGACGGGGGCGGACGCCCCCAGGCGGCCCGCCCCCCCACCACGTCACCCCCAGGCGGCCCGCCCCCCCGCCACGCTCCAGTGACGCCCGTGCCAAGCATCACTGAACTGGTAGTTGGATGCTTCTTTCAATGAGGATGAGCATCACCATCTGGATCAACTAGTTCTTGAATGCAAAGAGCTGTGAGTAACCAGAAGTAGACTGGGGATAGCAAGTTGACCTCCATTTTTCCTGCTATCCTGTTTTTGCAAAGTGATATTAACTATCACTTCTAACCAACAAATGGTTTTATCCCACAATATCCTTAACATACATTATTTTCCCCTCCCACAGTATGTAGCAAGCATAGCACTTTGGATACGAGCAGTTTGAGTCTTACCTTCTTTGTGGTATCAAAACTCCTCAAACCTATTTAATACTATTTAATACTTTTATGAATAAAATATATAGAAAGCTTTGTCACAATCCTAGCAGTAGACATACATTTTAATAAGTCCTGCCTCCATGCAGTTTACGCAGGCACACAGGATCCATGATCTGCTTCAGTAATGCTACAGCCAATAGTAGTTTGCTTAACCACTGTGCAGAATCATATACTGATTAGCTACAGTATTAACCATATATGTTCAGTCTATACAGGCATTATACCAGTAATTTCTTATTGTTCTGGACAAAGTGCAAGGCTGTGACTCTGGCAATTTGAGCCAACCAAACTATGACACTTACTTCGTAGAAGCCACGGACTAGAGCTTCTGTTTGCTGAACAACACCTCTTTCCACTCGCCATTTCACCATCCTCTCAATATACTCCTTCTTATTCTTTTCTGTCACCTGCGTGTTTGCGCCTCCAGATTTCAACTCTCTTTCTGTTACCTAGCACACAATGAGTAAGCAAACAAATATTGGGCAGCCAGGCAAGAGCAATTGTAGCAGCAAATGCTTCAAAATTCAAACACTAACCAAAGAAGAAGAATTTTTAATTTATGTATTGCTATTAGCTGTCTTTTTTTGTACATTATGCTGGTTTACACGATCTTTTTAAGCATATGACATTGTTTTCCAAGGATGCTGAGTTCGTAACATGAAAATATTATATAGGTTTCTCAAGTTTTCACGACCGGTCCAACATTCAGAATTAAAAACATTGACATTTGCCAGGTTTCCTGGTCATTTATTAAAAGGATGTATTAAAAATACATCCTTTTAATAAACGACCAGGAAACCTGGCAAATGTGAATGTTTTTAATTCTGAAATGAAAATATCAGCTGACAGTGTGCTGCTATGGACAAGAGAGAGTCATCTTTAGATGGTGAATCCCTAAAACTCAAATGGATGTCTTGGAGCCACACACCTTTTGTACCTCACAGCGTTGTTGTGAAGATATGGTGGGATGACCCTGTATATGCCACCTTGAGCTCCTTGGATGAAGAGTGGGATACAAATGGGCAGCTGATTAAGAGAATCTGCTTATTTAACTTAAGAGTACATTATGAGAAATGCAGGGCTGAGTGAATTGCAAGCCGGAATCAAGATTGCCGGGAGAAATATCAACAACCTCAGATACGCAGATGATACCACCCTAATGGCAGAAAGTGAAGAAGAACTAAAGAGCCTCTTGATGAGGGTGAAAGAGGAGAGTGCAAAAGTTGGCTTGAAACTCAACATTAATAAAACTAAGATCATGGCATCTGGTCCCATCAATTCCTGGCAAATAGAAGGGGCAGAAATGGAAGCAGTAACAGATTTTACTTTTTGGGGTTCCAAGATCACTGCAGACAGAGACAGCAGCCATGAAATTAAAAGACGTTTACTCCTTGGAAGGAAAGCTATGGCAAATTTAGATAGCATAATAAAAAGCAGAGATATCACCATGACAACAAAAGTTCGTAAAGTGAGGGCGATGGTGTTGCCAGTAGCAATGTATGGTTGCGAGAGTTGGACCATAAGGCTGAGCGCCGAAGAATAGATGCTTTTGAACTGTGGTGCTGGAGAAGACTCCTGAGAGTCCCTTGGACTGCTAGGAGATCAAATCGGTCAATCCTAAATGAAATCAACCCTGACTGTTCCCTGGAAGGACAGGTGCTGAGGCTGAAGCTCAAATATTTTGGCCACCTAATGCGAAGAGAGGACTCTCTGGAGAAGACTCTGATGCTGGGAAAAATTGAAGGCAAAAGGAGAAGGGGAAGGCCAAGGATGAGATGGTTAGACAGCATCACCGATGCAACCAACATAAAAATGAGCGAACTCAGGAAGATAGTGGAGGACAGGAAGGCCTGGCGGGATATGGTTCATGGGATCACAAAGGGTCGGACACGACTTAACGACTGAACAACAACAACAAAGTTTGATATTCACATATGGTCATGTACAATGACTACTTTTAAACCACAAAAGAGGGAACTGTTATAATGTTGAACTTTCATATTGAGAAGCTGCATCAAAGTATTTACGTATTTAAAATAAACTCTCTGTCTCCATATTCACCTTCATCTCTCTGAACATGTTTTAAAGTATCTTCTCATCTGAAGCCTCTAACAGCTTGAAAGTCAGTGCAGTGCAATGAATTGAGTGTTGAAATTGAGTCCAAACCCAGAGACTTGGGTTTGAATTCTCACTCACCCACTGGGTGGCCTTCAGTCATGTGCTCTCTCACTCTCCCTCACTCTCCATAACCACACAGAGCTGTTGTGAAGATAAAATGCAAAAAACCTCCACATATGCTACCTTAGCTCACTGCAAGAAGGCCAGTACAGTATTCAAACTATTTGTTCCTCCTAAAGTGCCCTGAGGAGATGGAATGAATGACTCTTAAAACATAGTATTGGCATGCAGCCATGTCGACATTCTTTTCCCATCATTTCATATTTCTTTGAATTCTTACAATTGGAATCACTTCTGTGGTGGAAACTAATCTTTAGAGATTTATAATTCTCACCTTCTTTTCCCTCCCTGCTGATTTTAATGAGAGCTTTCTGATCTGTTCAGCCAATCTCCCTTTTTCTTCTGGTATCATCATCATTGCTGGGTCACCAACCTGCTTTGATCTCTGTCTTGTTTTCCAACTTCCATTGTCTTTCACTCTCTTGTTCCCTTCATGCCCAACCCCCATTTTAAGCTTACCTGTCCAGATGATGGTGTTCTATCAGTTTGAGTCTTCCTGTTTCAGATCTGTTTTTTTCAACTTTCTGGTAGTTTAGAACATATACCTGCTTGCTTACCTGTCCAAACACTTCCTCATTAACCGTGAAAGTGAGGTCCAGGATATCAGTGATGTTGTTGTCCTTCATCCATTGTAAACTTTGATGGAACTCCTCATCCAGATACTCCAAGTCACTTAGGTCACATGGTCTGATTGTACAATAGAACACAGATGTTACAACTCTGTGGCTACTAGAATGAGGAGTTAATGTACGTAACACAAATTGCCTCTAATTCAATGTTCAGATTCCTCCAGTTGGTTGGAGAATAGATCTGTCAATGACTACTAGCCATGAGAGCTAGATAGAATACACATATAGAGGCAGTATACACCTGAACATCAGGTGCTGGGGACAAACAATAGGGAAGATCTCTTGTTATTGTTGGAAACAGGGTGTTAGACTAAACAGACTTAGGGCCCAATCCTATCCAACTTTCCAGCTGCAATGCAGCTGCAATGCAGCAAGGTAAGGAAACAAATATTCTCTTACCTTGAGGAGGCCTCTGGACTGCCCACCCCCCACAAGATGTAGTGCACGTCCCATTGGCATGGCTGCATCAGCGCTGGAAAGTTGGATAGGATTGGGTCCTTATGGTATGATCCAAAATGGCTCCTACCCTATCATTTGCAGACAATAGGGAAGCCCTAAATGTGTTTATGGTTCCTAAATGTGTTTACAAGTGGTCTATGTTAACTGCATTCCATTTGAATGGTATTTTTAATTTATCGAATAATGCATTTTTAAAAATATAGTATTGTACAAATTATTGGGTCAAGTTGGCCACAATGGCCAGAAGCATGCACATCTAAAGTGAGCAGCTGCACCCCAAAAAGCTAGAGCAACAGATCCATTTTGTTGTGAATGCTACCAGCCTCTTAGTGTATGGTCTTGCATTTCCCTCTTTCCCATGGCGCCCCTCAACATCTGTTGTGACGGATGAGGTTTAGCAAAACAATGGGGGCGCTCCAGAATGCTGAGTCCCTCCCGTGTCACTTGGATTGCATTGCTTCTCCACACGTCATCTGAAGTGCTGAATTAGCATGAGGTGGATACCACATGCTAATTCCTGCAGCAGGATTGCAGGGGTGCAGTCCGAGTCTAAACACGTTTACTTGGAAGCAAGACCCACTATGTTCAATGGGGACTTATTCCCAGATAGGTATGCCCAGGATTACGGCCATAATCCACACAGCATTAGGACAGAAGAGTTGAAAACATATTTAAAAAATTCTGCACAAATAATGCCCCCTCCTTCCGAAGGAGAAAATACGATCTTGGATTGCCGTGTGCAAATACTCACAGCCTTAACAGTGCTTTGTAGAAGGGTCTCGTGAAGAAAGCGTCAAGAAGGTACTGATGAATAAGAGCAAGGCCAAGAATACGACCACTGAACCTGAACCTGGCACAGGAAAAAAATATGTAATAAATGACGTAAGACCCAGGATACAATAATGAAAAGCATATTTTCCTACGTTTCTCAATTCACTTAGGAGTTTTCTTCTTTTCTTTCTCTACCTGAGAACTGCTGTACTGTTCTTTAAAACGCTGGTGGTGAGCAGCCAACATATTTCCTCTGATGCTTCTCCTAACACATAAAAGTTGTTCAGGTGAATTTACCATATGACTTAAGTCATGTGATCTGTCCTCATTTTCCAAAGCTAAACCCTTCAGCTTCACAATTTACTTAACTATGTTAAATATTATTTTCTGGAGGAGGGGGGGGGGAAACGTTAATCCACCCACATGCTCTGAGACAGTTTTGACATGTCTGAATGCATTTGCTTCTGGGGCATCAACTTCACCAACCATAGGCAAATACTCTAGAATCAAAGATGGTGCCACTCCTTACATCCAATCAAGTAAATGCTCAGAGCGTACCAAAGAGCATATACCTTCTGACAAGCTGAACTGAGCCCAGAAAAAAAATCATGCTTAATAGTGCAGAGGTAGCTAGTTTAGGTTAATTTTTTTGGTGTCTGAAAATGACTGAACTTTTATTAATTTTTTTTAAATTTAATACAAGGGTTCCCAACCTGTGGTACTAGTATGACCAGTGGTACTTTGGCCAACTGCTGGTGGTACTCAGACTGCTGGACCACTGGAACCCCACTCCGATGCAGCGCTTTTGGTGGCTCATTTTTGCTCCTGCCTTTGGCCGAGCTTCTCAGGAATGCTGAGAAGGGCCCTCCAACCTGCCCAGAGCCGCCTCCCTGTGTTTTCTGGCCTTTGAAAAACCGGAAGTAACTGGTGATGATGTCATCGCCAGTCACTTCCGGTAGTACTCAGAAGGAGAGTGGCGCCGGTGGTACTTAGCCGGGAAAGGGTTGGGAACCCCTGATTTAGTAGATGTATAAACTGCTTTTTAAAATATATTTTCACAAAGCAGACAAAATAATTAAATGTTAAGAACATAAAACAAGGAATACAATAATTTCAGAAATAAAGCATCAGCAAAAAAAAAAATCAGTAATCACAAGTAAAACCACAAGACAGCAGAAATAAAACTTTAAACCAGTCCACTAAATTCAGAGAGGAGAAAAAAAAAATCTTCAAGGAGTGCTTGAAGGAGTGCTTGCCCCTCCCCAGCTCCATTCTGCCCTCCCCCCACCTGCCCTGGTGGGTGCTGCTCCTTCACCAGCGGACGCCTGCTGGCGCTGACCTCCACACCATCACAATGTGCTTTATGGCACGTTTTCGACAGCACGGAGTCCAGTACTACCGGCAAAGGCCGACATAGGCTTGGGCTGTAAGTCTCATAGAAATAAATAGGACTTATATCTGAGTAGATAAGCATAGTCTTTATTGTTTTAATTTTAGATTGTAAGTCGTCTTGGATATCTCCTTCTGGAATGGAAAAGGTAGGTAGAAATGCTTCAATAAAAATAAAATATTGGCCAATTTTACATTCATGGAGCTACAGATCCATTCAGGCACTGAACAGCATGCACTCGTCTTTGAAGGGCATTTGTAATTCTACTGAAGCTAAATTACAAGTTCTCTCAATTCCTGAGCAGGGGCTTATGGTGTTCCAATGATCATTAACACATGAGTGGGTTATATGACCCTTACAGGTGTTTCCGTACCATTAACAAAAGGCAATTCTTTGAAAAACCAATTCATTTGCGTTGCAGTACAATGTGTTGCAAAAATAAAAATCGACATAAGAATGGTAGGAGGGTGAATAAGGTTAAAAATCTACACAATGAAAGTTAGATGCTAAAGTAAAAATAAAGTTGAGCTGGGTAAAATATCCTTAACTCAGGTATTTTAGCAATAATCCCATGAAAAGTGAGAGCTATTTTTCCTCATTCTACAAGTAAGAGCTGAAGTGCTGATTAAAGAGCAAAACCAGATAGTTAAGCTGCAAGAACTTAAAAAAAAACCCTTTAAGGTGCTTGACGTGCAAGAGCGCCTCTCTTCATTCCCAGGCTTCTAGGTCTTGCTCCCCACTTTTTTTATGATATCCCAAAGCCCCATGGTCAACTAGCCCCTTATCTGTTTTTCCTACTTGAGCTGAAAGAACGTCGAGGGATATCTTGCGCTAGATTCAACATAACCCCTTCCCAGGTTTCAGTGGGTAGAAACTCTAACATTCCGCTCACGGATCGCTGTTGCCCATGTAATATGAGCACTGTTGAATCCCTAAGTCATATCCTTTTTTATTGCATACTACATGATCCCTCACAGGCTGTTTATTTAGAGTCTATCCTGGTAAATATTCCAGGCCTCCTGGATGCTGAGAAACTGGTTTTTCTTTTTAAACGATGGTCCCCCAGATGTGATCGGACAAGCTGTGAGGTTCCTTTGTGTGGTGCAGCAAAATTTCTTGCTAAGGCGAGGTTGACTTGGTTCTTTTTTTTTTTTAAACCTTTTTATGTTTTAGGAATGTGTTCTATATGTTTTAGGAATGCGTATCTGTTTTTAACATCTCTATGCCATTAAAGGTTTTTGAATTGAATTGAAAGAGTGCAGTTGCGCTACCTGTTACTTCTAGGAGGCTTACACATAGGGTCATGAAGTCTGAGAAGTAAGTAGTGGGCTGGGTGTGTGTGTCAAACTGGTGGGGGTGCCCCGCATCCTATGCCCTGCCTATCACCTCTCCCAGCTTGCTGCCACGTAACTACCATGTGCTGGGTACAAGTGATCAGAGCAGCAGCAGCAATTCACCTTCCAGCGCTTCTGCTCCAAGCAAGCAATCATGGCAGCGTTGCTGAAGGAAAAGCAGGAGACCGCTGTAACCCTGTTCCGATTGCTCCGCTCTTCTTCCCTGCCCAGCCACTTCATCAACATTCTGCAGGTGAGGCATGCTGAGAATGGAAGAAGTCCCAGCTTGCGCCACTTGGCCTGTTTTGAAGAAATGGCTGGACAGGAAAGAGGGTGGCACCAGGATGGTAAGGAAATGGGATGCTCCGGGATCAATCACTCGCTGCCTTTTTGTCTTCCTGTCCTCTTCTTCAAAACAGGCTGAGTGGGCAAGGCGGTGGCAGTGGGTTAAAGTGCGCATGCACTAATGCGCAAAAAAAATGGGAGGTGCAAATGTTGGGCACCGCCTCAGGTGCTTGAGCTGGGCTGGGCCTGCTCACACAGAATAACTTCCACCAGTAAATGGGGCTCATGATTATCTGACAACTGCAAAGCAGATAACCTTCTAATCCTCTCTATTTGATGGCTCCAGAGTAATTTTCTCCTTTATTTTTAATCCTTCTGTAGACGAGGTTCTTGCATATTAAAATATCTTAGCCTATTAGCATGTTTATGATAAACATTACTAACAATATTTCTACACTCAAAATAATAATTTTATCCGCAGCTGCTTGTAGCAAACATGTGTCTGCCTTAGGTAAACTAGGGTAAACTAATAATTTCTGTTAATTTGATTTTTCTTTGTCCATAGGCACATTTTCAAGTAACTGAGAAAAATACAAGATAAATAAGTTGAAAAAGATGTACAATGTATTATGGATTCCTCTGTAGTTAGATCTAAAGAGATCAAATGATTAACAGCACAATCCTGTGTAAGGAACCGACCGGCGGCCCAGGGCCACTTGCCGAATCCTGAGCCCGAGGCTGCCAGTCAGATGGCGGGCCAGAGGTCTTCTCGGGGAAGGGGAGCTCATCCCCTTTCCCAGGTGTAAACTGGGGCCAGCCCAATAGGCCTCCTCGGATTCCCGCCAGCTAAACAGCTGATGGAAGTCGGAGGAGGCTGTGTAATGACCTAGCCAGCCCGGCAGGGATGGGGATATGGCGGGAGACATCCCCCGCCTCCTCCTGGGTAGGCTAGTCCAATGGCCCGCCTCCCTCATCCACTGGACTGCCCATGCGGCTGCCAGCGGGAGAGTTTACCTTCCTCCAGTGGCTGCATCCCGGCCCAGTGACGGAGTGAGGGAGGCCGGCCTTGCACCGGCCTCCCTTACTCCCGAGGCGTTGCAAACGTGCTTTACGGCATGTTCGTGACGTCTTGGAACGGCGGAGTGCTTGCTCTGCCGTTCCGAAGATCCCCAGGATTGCGCCCTAAATGTTTTTAGGGAATCTCTCTTTATTTGGTTGGGTGTTTTCTATAATGAGACAATGAAAACCAAACAACAAACAATGTCTTTTTAAACTTAGGGTTTTCATCTAATTATATATATTTATATTGGGAATCCTTGAAAAAACAAAAAGGAGCAGTTACCTTTTTTCCTGACAATGCAGTATTGCTGGACTGCTGGCATGCTAAAATCAGTTGAGCCTTCCACAGTTCAAGCTGTGTACATGCCCTGAGTGTAATGGCCAACCCTGACTCCTCTTCAGTACTTTGGACAACAGCCAGTCTGACAAGCAAAAATTTAGCACATGACATTTCTCACATCTTTACCTACTTTACCTTTACCTACTGCGAGGCATAGGAGCAGGGTGGGTACAAAACAGACAAGCCAAGCACCTGGACTACCAGAAGCGAAAGGAAAAAAAATGAGCAAGGAAGCAAACTAATAGTTAACAAATGTGACTTGAGTTTGATTGCTTGTTGACACCTTTAATCCAGCCAAAAAGCTCTCTGTGCACACCTGCTTCTTTTATTCCATAACTCTTTCAGCATCTTGCAGGAATTACCGATAAATTTCTGCAACAGCCAACTCAGGTCATTGGGATATTTCCATTCGCACACATGTGCAACCCAATCCTGTGCATGACTACTCAGAAGTAAGTCTGTGCTTAAGGGGCTTACTCCCAGGTAAGCATCTCAAGGACTGTAGCAGTAATATAAAAGGGTCTTTTCTCCTTATTCTATTCTATTTTCCTCGACTCTTAGTACTGAGGAATGACTGTATGAAGTAATCTTAGGATGCAATCATATGCACATTTTCCTAGGAGTAAGCCCCAGTGTACACAATGGAAATTTCTGCTTTGGAGTAGACATGTATAGGATTGCGCTGTTGATGCAGTGGGCTAGTTGAACTTATGGGTGAGCAACTGGGGAGGAAGTGGGGCTTATAATGCACGTTTGTTTGGGATATAGGAAACTTCTTTTTGTAGTATATGTTGACATTGCAATTTCTTTAATATTCAGTAAATATTAATTAAGAAGGAAAACATTTATTTATTTAAAGGATTTCTATCCTGCCTTTCCTCGTAAAATATAGGGTGTTCAAGGCAGATCTTTACATTCCCTTTTTCTCTTGGATGAAGAGTAAGTGTTTTTATACTGGGAAAATAAATGAATAGGCACTTTTCAGGAGCATTTTGATACACAATTTAACTGTGAAGATTTTGTTGTTTAAATGGGGGGGGGAAAATGGTATAACCTTGCTGTTAACATAAGAACATAAGAAGAGCCCTGCTGGATCAGGCTAAAGGCCCATCTAGTCCAGCTTCCTGTATCACACAGTGGCCCCACCAGATGCCTCAGGGAGTACACAGTCAACAAGATAACCTGTTTCCTGCTGCCACTCCCCTGCACCTGGCACAGAGAAAACCTACTTCTAAAACCAGGAGGTTGCTGATGGCTTGTAACCTGTGATGGTCTTTTCCTCCATGAATCTATCCAAACCCTTTTTAAAGGCATCTAGGCCAGGTGCCATCACCACATCCTGTGGCAAGGAGTTCCACAGATGAATTACACGCTGGGTAAAGAAATATTTTATTTTGTCCGTTCTAACTCTCCCTCCACTCAATTTTAGTGCATGTCCCCTGGTTCTGGTGTTGTGCGAGAGGGAGAAGAATTTCCCTCTATCCACTCTCTCCATCCCATGCATAATTTTATACGTCTCAATCATGTCCCCCCTCAGGCGCCTTTTTTCTAGACTGAAAAGCCCCAAACACTGTAGCCTTTCCTCATAAGGGAGGTGCTCCAGCCCACGAATCATTCTGGTCGCTCTTTTCTGCACCTTTTCCAATTCAACTGTATCCTTTTTGAGGTATGGTGACCAGAACTGGACACAATACTTACCATTGATTTGTACAAAGGCATAATGATATTGGCCGTTTTATTCTCAATCCCTTTTTTAATGACCCTGAGCTCTCCCTTCCGCCTCCTCCCTACAGGGGTAGGTCTATGTTGTACGGGTTGGAGAAGGACATCAGTCCCTGGACTGGGCAAGTAACCAACCAACACTCATGGTTTTGCTTGCTTGTGGCTTTATTGGGATGGCTCATGGTACAACTGAATGGTCATAGGGTCTACTGGCCTTATACTCGCTCTGATGTCTTCCCCCAGCTCCTGGGCTGTCTAGAACAGCAATTTTCAACCTTTTTCATCTTATGGTACACTGATAAGGCGCTAAAATTGTCAAGGCACACAATCCGTTTTTAAAGGATATATTTTTCAAAACGAGTATTAAAGATATAGAAACAACAAACAAAATGCATTCGTGCAAGCTTGCATGGAATAACACACCCAATCTGAACAGCTGACTGATGAATGACATAGGTTCTGCCCTCACTCAAATGTTGAATGCTAACAATAATAGCAGTAGTCAAAAATATTTCAGTTGAAACTAGTTTTAGAAGACCAAAATATTGTCATTATATTTTTCAGAAGCAGACTGTCACTGACTACATACTGCAAAACTTTATGAGAAATCGTTTTTGGAGAATATTTCTTTTTTAAACAATGCCAAAGTTAGACTGAGCATAGAGTTTATAGACCGATCTACTTTTGATCTCAAACGCTTCCCATTCAATTCCCAATCTAGTCCCTAATCCTAAGTGCCCACCCCAACTATGATGTACTCCAGCCACTTTTTTCCCAAGTCAACATACAAAGGGCCCTTTAAATATAAGTGACAGAGATACTGTAAGAATTCTTTCCTTATGCACTTCAACTGCTCACTCCCATATGTGAGACAAGGCACAAGCAAATGGCAGTAAGCCACAGAGATGTCTAAAGGAAAGTATCTGCTAAGGTGTTTAACCCAGAGGGGGACTAACAATCCCTTTGCCATCTTGTCTTGTTTGAGACATTGGACAGAGCCATTAACAGCCTGGAATCTCTTCAGTTTAATTGCCATGGACCTTCACAGTATCGCTCTTACAGTGCAATCCTAACCAACTTTCCAGCGCCAATGCAGCCATGCCAACAGGGTGTACACTTCATTTTGCAGTGTGGGGACAGTCATGGAGGCCTCTTCAAGGTGAGGGAACATTTGTTCCCTGATCTCGGGGCTGCATTGCGGCTGTACCGGTGCTGGAAAGTTAGTTGGGATTGTGCTGTTCAAGTGGCATTTTATGTAAGTACACACCATGCAATATTAAAAAAAAAAACCATAGCAGTGTTTCAGCAAAAATTGGTTTGTGAAACAATGAAATGAGCCTATCAAATAACTAGACATAAGCAGTACTGCAGTAAGTACTAATGCAGTACTGTTCTAATGTAATAAGATGTAATGCATTAGTACTTATTACTAATGTAATAAGTACTAATGCAGTACTGTTCATAATTTCTGTCTGTCTGATTTCATATATTTGAAGACTTCTCATTCAAACATGGTTTATTTAAAACAGGATATTGTTGATGCTAGTAATTAGCATGTTTAAAATAATGAACATGCATTTTTATGGTGCCTTTCATCTGGGACTTTCAACATATTTCTCAACATTAACGAACCTGAAATGCATGTGAGGAGAACTAAATATTATTACTCCTCAATTTTAAAGATGAAACAGACATAGACACAGTCTTCCATTTCATAAGTGACTAGTAATTCTGTACGTTTAACTTCATACCTATTTATCCTTGGGTGTCTATGATGAGAAGGGAGGGTCGTCTCCTTTTAGAGACAAGGGTATGAACATCCTACTGCCACTAGGGGGCCCACAAGGACATTCTACAAGCATTTTTTGATCTGGGGGTCATGAAATGAGCTGGGGAAAAACCTGAGTACAAATGACAGAAATCTATCTCAAATCTGATCAAATACACACCATAGGGACTATTTGCTGAACTATAGTGGGAAGTGAGAAGGAGATGAGATCATATTCAACCAATGTTGGGGCATCTTCTTTTTACACTAGAAGATGCCTGTTGGATTCTCAGCACAATTCAAGGTCCTAGTGCTTATCTTTAAAGTTCTTCACAGTCTGGGATCTATATACCATAGTGAATGCCTCTCCTGACATGGGCTGCTACACTGTCTGTGCTCTAGGTCAGGCCCTGCTCTAAGTCCTGTCATTGTACAGATCAGAACATCAGTTGCTACAAACAGGGCCTTTAGCATAATGGCCCCTGTGCCATGGAATTGAGGAAAATCAGAGCGGTTCTTTCCTCGCTGTCTTCCAGAAGGTGTTTGGCTGTGTTTTTTTTCTTGTTTGGCTTAGTTCAAACATTTGTGGCAAAATCCTATTCTCTCGGTGCAGAATAGGCCTCTATTCTGAATAGAATAGGCCACTAGACCTCAGCACCGGCGCCGAATGTCACATACAGCATGTTTGCGACTACTCATGAGGAGGTGGCGCCAGTTCTGAGGCCTGTGGCGCCTCCCCACATTGCAGCAGAAAACCCTGCGCCATGAAGCGGGTAAGTGCCGCTCTGAGCGGTACAGGGCCTGGGGGGAGGGCGGGGGAGGCGGATCGGGCCTGGGAGGGGGGAGGGACCTGCGTACGTATTGGACGCCGTATCCTATCCTCCTTCCCAGGCCACAAGCCCTGACACGAGGCTGCTTAATACTCCACCAGCTAAAGAGTCCATGCTGACTCGCCTATGCCAGGGGAGGATAGGATTGGACCGTTGGTTTAGTTTATTTGCTGTTTTAGTAGCCTTTTCTGCTCTCTGGTGTGGCTGGTTTTATATTACTGTTTGTATGTGAACAAACTTGAGCTGTGGAAAAGCAGATAAAATGTGTTTTGAATAAATAAATGACTCAAAGACTAATCAGATAATATGTGCTAGTTCAGGGATAGATGGTGTTTGACCATGTTAACCGTGCTTTCACCTCAGTCTAGACAGCTAAACGTTAAACATTTCAGATGCTATTTTCTCTCTGATGATTCTATGACCTCCCCTCACCTGACTCCATCTGCAGTCCAAAGCAAAAACACAGGTAGAAGCTGACAAAGATTTTATTTATGCCTGAAACAAGATCTAAGGCAGGCTCCTTGGCTTACGGTGGAGACTTTGGCCACAAGTCTATCCCTGAGTGCCTTGCCTCAGGCACAGAGTTATGAAGAAGACTAGAGTGACACATAGTATGAACTTCTGATACTGAAGTGAAAATTACAATTGGCCATAACTCTGCATGATGGCAGGGAAGTCACTCTACCTCTGCCTATTTGATTGACGGCGCAATCCTGTGTAACTTTAGGTCAGTGGAGCTCACGCTCTTGCCGTAAAGCACTTTTGTGGCAACTCGGGAGTAAGAGGCGCAGAGGCCGGCACCGCTCACTCCCCCCCACATCTGGACTTGCACCTGACACCGCAGGTAAGTGCTGAGCTGGATGGTGCAGGGGCGGGGATGGGTGGGACGGGGCGGCAAGGGAGGGGGCAGGGATATCGGCACCAATATCCTATGCCTTGTTGTAGCCCACGCCGGCCTTACATGGCCTCCCTGGATGTACTTCAGCTCTGGAGGCCCATATGCCCTGGGCTCGCCTACACCCAGGGAAAGGGACGAATGTCCCCTTCTCCCATGGTGCGCTCCAGCAGTGCCGGGGCAGGCCGCAATGGCCATAGGATACAGCGGCCGGCCCTTTAGGCCGACCGCTTAAAGTTACACAGGATTGCGCTGTGAAATTAATAATTAGAGTGGTGACCACATTCAATTTTAACACCAGAAGTGCCACATCACCAGGGATACACTCAGACTGGAACACTTTCTTCCAGGCAGGACCAGTCTGGTCATTCTGACAGTTCCTCTGCCAGAGGAGGTCAGCAAGTTGCTTCTTCCTCCACCTAGCATAAAGAGAGAAGGTTTTCTATTTCTGGTCTTAGGGCAAAAATGCAGTGCAGGAAATCTGTGATCAGATCTCCCAACTTTTAAAAAAATTAAGCACAGCTGTGGGATCCTCAAATTGAATTGGGGCTGTAGCACTGGGGGAAATGTTATGTAATTCCTCACAGTTTTTTCCCAATTAAATCTCCCTCTCCCCCCCCCCCCATCTTAATTTAAGTTTTAAAAAATTGTTGGACATCTAGTGAAGGATCTACTGCTTTATATTTGTTTTGGCCTTATTGTTCCTGATTACTTCTCCAGTTAATAAGATTTCAAGGCATGTAATCAATCACTTAGTTAAGAAAATGGATCCAGCAAGTTTAAAACATACATATTTAAAGGGGACAGTTACTGCTAATGGGCAATGTTTGCTATTTGTTTTCATTCACTAAATTGATTTACAAGCTGAACAACAAGCTCCAGTTCATTTCATTCAATCTACTCCAATTAGCAGGTGATTAGGAACTGTAGAAGAGGAATGTCTGGATGCAAGTATAAGAGAAAGTCCTCAGATTCCTCCTCTGAGAAAAAGACACCTGCAAAATCTAGGGAATGATTTTAGGTCACTTTGAGATGCCTTTTCCTTACAAAGGGGCAGTTTTTCAATACAAGTATGTATGTGTATTTCACCTTTTACAACTAAATGCAGTGTAGGGAGAAAACTGAAGGTTATGTTACTCATCTACTGGAATCTTGTAGAAAAGGTGTTAAAACTCAGCCTCTCTATGAAAGCAAAATATTTTCCAGTCATTATGCCTCTGCTTTCACTCAGTTTGCACAGACTTTTCTGTGCTTTGATCTGTCCGTTGTGGAACTGGAGTGCTTTAAAAGAAAAAAACAAAGACGACAGCATAAAGTAAGTTATTACTCAGGACTAGGAAATATAATGTGTATTTTCCACAGTTCTTCCAGCATGGGCAGAGGTTTTAAACTTTTATCCCGGCCTCATCAAGCAGAGGAGTACTTGCTCTGTGTTCCACTGCCACCATAGAGCAGGCTGGTATATATGCAGCTCAGGGTCTTTTCTACGGTGGTGTCTCCTCCTCTCCGGATTCAGAACTCTCCCCACTCTGGGTGGCTGCAAGCAGTGGCGTCGCCAGGCGCCCCCATCTGGGGCGGAAAACGCAACGCCCCCAATAAAACTGTCAAAAATCGAAACCTATTTTTGACAGTTTTATTGCCTTTTTTCTTTTTTTATTTTCGCCGATTTTAAGTTAAAAAAAGCGGGTATTTAAAAAAGTATGTATGCTTTGCCGGCACTAACTTGAATAGGACGTTCCCTCGACGATGTTCTTCCTGCTCCTGGGCGGAGCTCCTCCGTGCGCCTGGCCGCGGGACTCTGTACCGCGCGTGCGCAGACCCACGGCGTCTCCAGGGACGCTCCAGGGAGTTTGCGAATGCCCAGAACGTCCCTGGAGACTCCGTGGGTCTGCGCATGCGCAAACTACGGAAAGTGCTGCTGGGGGCGGTACAGAGTCCCACTCACAGGCGCAGGGAGAAGCGCCCGGGAGCAGGAAGGTCGTCGAGGGAACGTCCTATTCAAGTTAGTGCCGGCAAAGCATACATACTTTTTAAAATACCCGCTTTTTTTTTTACTTAAAATCGGCGAAAAATCGCCGAAAAAAAAAGGAAAAAAACACGGAACTTGGGGAGGCTCCAGCCCCCCCTGAGCCTCTCCGCCCTGGGGCCCACCGCACCACCGCCCCATATCAGACGACGCCTCTGGCTGCAGGGCCAACTCTTTAACTGTTTTCACAAAGGGGTAGAAAGTTTTTTTATTCTACCAGGGTTTTGGTGCCTATGTTCCTCAGAGATAGGCTTACCAGATCTCCAACCGGGACAGAGTGCTAGACCTTTAGGAGAAGGAATGTGGGCAGGTGTAGCTTGTTAAACCTTAGAGCACAATCCTAGGCATGTCTACTCAGAAGTAAGTCCATTGTGTTCAGTGGGGCTTGCTTCTGAGTAGACATGCCTAGGATTGTGCTCTAAGGTTTAACAAGCTACACCTGCCCACATTCCTTCTCTTAAAAGGTCTAGCACTCTGTCCCGGTTGGAGATCTGGTAAGCCTACTCAGAGAGTGATTCACTGACTGATTATTTTCTTTTCGATAAACAATTGTTGGTACAGTATTTTACATGAACACTGCTTTTCTGGCTGCAGACCAAGAGCTAAGAGCTAATTGCCTATTTGCTCTCTGACAGACAGCTTGGGTTCAGCACTACAAGTACCCTGGGAGTGTGCGTGTGCGTGTGGGCACTCCTTTCTTTCCTCCAGCAATGGGCTCCAGTGTGGAGGGACACCTACATTAACTGGCTGCCCCCAGCTGAAGAAGAGGCTTGGTGACGCCTCAATTCATCTTTAGCAGAGAAACTACTCTCAGGGGTCAGGCTGGGACATAGCACTACTAGCTGCATCAGGGTGCTGCTATGCTACGCTTTCACCTTCCCTTGAGGAACTTGAGAGTGCATGGGAAGAATGATGCACAGGGTGTGTGTCTGTCTCCCCATTACCACAAAAAGCATAAAAACAAACAGCTTATGATGGCAACCCTGTGCCCAGAACACAATTGCTTCCGCTTACTCATTTCAACCCCACTTAACCACATAACTGGGTGCAAGTCTAGTTTTAAATGAGGCAGGATTTATATTCTTCTCAGAAAAGGAATCTTTTGATGCAAGTTACCAAAGTCACTTCTACCATGGGTAAGAGAGGAGACATCAAAAAGAATATGCCAGAAGTTAGTGTTATGTTAACACTGAGAAATCCCAACGAGTGCTGGGATCAAACGCACCAAACAGGCAAGCAGCGGACATTCCACTGAGCCTTGTCTAAAAATCAAAGGGAAAAATCAGTCCCAAGAGGCTGCAAGATCCAGTTGCAGAAAAGTACAATGATGAAAACCACAAAACTATCTGTAAGGAGCACAATAAAAACTAATGTATAGCAATGACATGTCACAATCGATACACTTGTGGGTGAAGGGAGCTTACTCTTGCTGCTGGCCTTTTCTCTTCAAAGCTGTAACATCCTTTTTGGTGCACAGAATTGTTTTGATGCTAATTGACTATGTGGCTTTACATCCACATAGTGTGCAGACTTTACAGTGTGCAGCAGAGGGAAGCTGGTTGCACAATGCTAAAGGATATAGATGCAATCAAGGGGTGGTGTTTTGAGGTCTTACAACTGATAATCTGCTGGACTCTCCCCCCAGGCAAATGAGGAATACATATTGTGTCAGTCACTGGTCAACAGCTGGATTCTGGCCTTGTCTCTCAGGCTCACTAGACCCCTCACTTTACTGCCTCTTTCCTGTCTCTCGATATGCCTACCATTCCAGCTCTGCCTAGCCTCTGTGCTAGACCTTGTCCAGAATCCTTCCCAAAGCTCCAAATCAATTTGAAGGGGATTTTTACCTCTAGCCATCCTCCACTCTTGAATGAATACCCATGGCCCACAGATTCTCACTATCACAGATTCTCACATGCTCTCAACTACAATAGCAATGCAATTTATACATGCAGTTTTTTAAAATGCTAGCCTGTGCAACCAACACTACTTTGATAATTATGTAACTGGATCTGAGTTATTACCTAGGTGGGAGAGCTTACCATTCTAAGTGGTTTTCTACAAACGCTGACATAGGACTGATCTGTACAGTGTAAGTGTCATTGGCTGAATATTCAAACAGGCCATAGTATGGATTGAAGAGCTCCTGAGATAGAAGGAAGAAGAACTCTCGGGATGGACCACTGTAGTCCAAGCTGAAAAGAAAAGACACAGAATAAATACTGTCACTATTCAAACACATTTCACAGGCAGCCTCTGTGTCCTGATCAGCCCTGTTCAGCTAAGTTTTTTTAAACATTTCTGCATTAGCAAGTGTCTATAAAACAGACTGTGACTGCTAAGTTTAACCCCCCCCCCCCCGCAAAGCTTGCTCCTCTGTGGACAGATAAGATGCCAGCACCAAGAATGAACATGGTTGCATGGCTGTTCTTTTAAAAAACTTCCTGGACAGTGTCCTGCCATCTCATTAAGTTTCTTCCAAAGCAGAAACACAGACATACTCAGGCAGCTTTTACAGAATTTACATATTGATCCACATTCTCTGCATACTTGGATGGGAGAGACCATCAAGTTCACAAGGCCAATCAACTAGTCCAGTGCTGCAATGTCTCTATATGATGGACTGAAGGGGAAATTGCTAATTCATCTTTTGTCCTTGTGTATAGGCAGGTCTGTAACTGATTTGATTGTTGCTCTTTATGAGACTAAAAATTAAATTACCATACAAGTTTCCGTAAATGATGCAAAAGTTTATTCATAAAGTGGTTGTTAAATGTGGTTGTTAAATGTTCATCTGATTCCATGCCTCATGTTTTCCTGCATGGCATAGTACTGTATTCAGTTATCTTCCCTGCCATTATTACAAGGGTGTTTCTTTCAATAGTCTATGGCTAAATACAATAAAGCTGCAAGCCAAAACACTTACCTAGAAGTAAGCCTCACTGAACTCAGTAGAAATTACTTCTGAGTAGACATGCATAGGCTTGCACTGTGAAAGTGCCTTTACATAGTTTATATGCTAAGTAGTGAGTAGATTTTAACTCTATTCTGAGTCCTTAAAAATGTTTTGGAGTGTCTCTCTCACCAAATTCATGAATTAAACACATTTTTTTATTTATAAAAGAAAACGTCAGTGAAATGAGAATTGTTTGCTTAATTTGTGAGCTTGCTACTTGTTAATTTCTTCACATTCTGGAAACCATGATTTTGAAATTTGTTATTTTTTGTGCTGTATGTATGTCTGTATGGACATGATGCCATAGTCAATCAGAACAGAACTGTAATATTTAGAATCTGTTATTCCTCCTAACTCCAAACTATTCCGTTTTTACGCAGTAATGTAGCTAGCCTGGCCCTGAGGGGCCCCCCAATGATGCATTTTGCATCATTGCCCCGCTCCCTGCACTCCCAGAAGTCTTCATTTGAAGCCTTCCAGAATGCAGGGCAGGCGGGAGGGGCCCAAAAAAGTGCCAATTTTGGCGTGTTTATGCTTCACAGCTGCAAACGCAGCCCTCTGGCTGCAAAAAAGCAGCCGCGGAGCACAAAAATTCCACCGCGGCTCCTCCTCATGAGGAGACCGCGGCTGTCACCCAGGGACACACCACCCCCTGCCTCCCCCTTAGCGAAGCCTCTGTTTTTACATTAACAGACCATTTGTAAAGTCTGCTCACAAGCAAGTAGGAGCAGTAAAAATAAGACACAGCAGTGAAATCTGCAGAAGCAAAGGTGGCATCTGGCAGCTTCACCTTTAGTTTATTTCTCTCATTTTGTTGGTCCTTGCACGGCCGCAGCTGCTGCACTCTAGAGCTCGACACAAGTTTGCAATGACTGATGTGGTAGCTACCTAAAAATGCAACCACACAGATGATGCTCCATATGGTAAGTTGTTTTTGTGAGCAATTCCTCATGAAGCTCCATTTATTTTCACCATGGAAGTGTGAAGTTAAGAAAAGAGGGATTGCATTTACATACAAATTCTTCATATACACAGATAGTCAGTCTCCTTCCTTTGAAACAAATGGGGAAGCTGCTGCAGGCCTGGGAGTTGCATGCGAGCACTGGAATTCTCATACCTGTAATGGTCTCTAATCATCAGCATCTCTACAATACTAGCAATTTGCCTTAAAAAAAATTCAGATTCAGTACCAGCTGTTTTCTGCACATTTTGGAAACCATGAACTTTCCATCTGAACTTTCCATCTGAAGTTCATCAATCCAGAGGGAACTGCAGACGTCAAACAGCTTTGACTATGGTGCTTAGCAAATCAGGGGGTTCAACATTCACAGTACATTACTATGGCTACATACCCTTCTTCTCCAACAAACGTGACGTAGAGTTTGTTTCTTTGGAGCTCCTTCCGTGAGTAGGCCATCACCTGATTAAAAGTGCCTTCCAGCAGGTGATCACGACGTATTATTAACCTGCAGAGGGACAGAGGAATGTCAAGCAATCATGAAGACTGAGACAGGTGAGGTGACATTTAAAAATTAATATTATTTCTCATAAATTGACCAGAGACAGCTATTATCATATCTGATGATCACACAGTCGGAAAATGCACAGGAACTAGGAAAGTTCTAACCCCAAAAACATTTCTACACTAATATTCTAAATCTAAACCATATTCTACAAAATATGGTTTAGAACTGCTTAAGGAGGTGGAGGAGGTCAGTCAGGTTGGGAGAACCCAGGCCCATCAGAGGGCCCACCTGGTTGGGCCAAACCCTGAACCCACATTACTGGGGGCACCCAATGCATCAACAAGGAGTGGGCAGGAGCAGCATGGAGCGGGGGGGGGGTAGTGCAGGGCTTTGCCACAGGGCCTTCTGCAGCCACTGGATCTGCTTGTCTCCTTTTGTTTTGCATCCTCTCAACACTCAGTTCCATAAGGGATATACCATATTCAAATAAATACAGTCAAGTTTGTTACTTTTTCCCCTGTGGTGAGGGAGAGAGAGAGAGAAAACCCAGTATGCAAGATCTCCAAGATTTATACTGAGCCGAGAATTCTCCCCAGATGCAATGAAAACATGCCCCTGTAGTGGGTCCACAAACTTAAATGGTCTAAAAAGTACATTACAAATAGACATAGTTTTAAAAAAATGCAGAAAATTATCTGAAGAATATCCTGTGTATAAAAATATATTTGTAATCAGAGGCGTTGCTCCGGTAGGGGCGGTACCGTAAGTTGTGCCCCGTCCTAGTCCCCTTTACCAAGCCAGCAGGAGGCGACCCCGTCCCCTCGCCGTCGGAGCCATTCCGTGCAGAGAAAGCAGCAGGCAAGAGACTCCCTGCCCGTTGCTTTCTCCACATGGGAATGGCTCCAACAGTGAGGGGGCGGGGCTGCCTCCTGCCGGCTTGGTAAACAGGACTAGGACAGGGCGCAACTTACGGTACTGTCCCCTACCAGAGCGACGCCTCTGTTTGTAATACCGTATTAAAAATAGATATTCTTTGTAACTCTCCACCAGTAAAAGCACTCTACTGATCAATAATGGGCTGCATTGGATGATATCCACTTTTCAATAACGCGTGAAAGGGAGCACGTGCTCCTACCTTTTCACCCACCCAGCATGTCAACCCTACTTCTACTTCTTGAAAATGTTCTGTGAATGGGATCCTGGTTTGTACACATGGATTGTATGTACAAGGTCTACCTTTGCCTAGACATGCATATACTGTGGAAATAGGGTTGGTATACAATGGACTACATTGAGGGTAAATATAATCTGATCCAGTCCAATGATACAGTCAATGGAGCACATTTAAGATTGGACCATTAGTCTTTTTTGGGATACCCCCTATATAATTCCTTAGTAAGATTAGATGGAGTGAGCAAGAAATCAGCAGCTAAGTCTTCTGCTGGCCTGTTGTAGCATATTCCGTCAATGACGATGGTCTGGTTGAAATTGCTTGGATTTCAGATCCATTTCCACAACAAAAGTGGTTTTGGATTGAGGCCAACTTGAACTTTGAAGTCAGCCAGATGCCCTGAAAATGCCTTGGAAGAATAGGCTGAAGCACTGTATATTTCTAACCATCCTTTGGAAAAGAGTGTACAGGGGAAAGCCTGCTGCCAAACCACTTGGAATGTGAACTGCACAACTCAGCAGCAGAAAATTACAGAGATTATATTCAGAAAGCATAGAAAGAAATACTGTACTTAGGGACAAAAAACTAAATGGAGGCTCTTCATTTGCATTACTGATGGGTGCCTATATTTCTAATTTAAAGCCCAAGAAGAGGGGGAGGGATTTTAAGGGCCAAAGTGACACTCTATTGTATATATTTAAACCTGAAGATTGCCTCCCCTAGGGAAACACCCTAGAAAGCATATTAAGGAGGGAGCAATCTATTTTTAGTGAAGAGGTAGGGGTAGGGAGGAGATGCTTACCTCTTTCCTCAACTCCAATTTTCTGCTGCAACTCCTCTTCAACATGGTTCTCTCCACAGAGTTCAAGGTGGGTATTTACTATTGAGAGCCAGGATGGTGTAGTGGTTGTGGTGTTGGACTTAGATACAGAAGATCCAGGTTCAAATCCCCACTCAGCCACAAAGCTTCCTGGGTGACCTTATGCCAGACACTATCTCTCAGCCCCACCTACCTCACAGGGTTGTTGTGAGGACAAAAGGAGGGAAGGAACCATGTACATCACCCTGAACTCCTTGGAGGAAGGGCGGCAATAAAATGTGAATAAATAAATAAATAAATTGAAAACACTGCCTTGTGGGATGGAGGAGAGGTAGTGGCATGTGAAGGGGGAAGGGGACTTGCAGTGGGAAAGTTGAAAGAGCAGGGAAAGAGTTAACCACACACAAGTCTCTTGCCACTTCTCTGCTGAAAATTGGCTGCTCTCATAAATGTTTGTTCCTAGAAGAAGCAACTCTACGGCTTTACATACACTTATCTCATCCTTCTTGCATGTAATGTGTAGTTTGGCCCTAAGAATCAATGAAAGCCAATATATACGGCATTTATATACTGTATAATCATATATTTTAACTTCTGGGCTAGTTGCCAGCATCTTTTCTGTAAAAGTTAGAAATCTGATATGGCTACCACAATATTTTCGGAAACATGTTGAGTAAGGAAGGAATGTTTTAAGAAAAAATTAGCAGCAAGCTTGAATTGGGCACCATTCTTAGCACATGTGGTCTAGATTGAATCTCCATGTATTTCCAGTAGCGAACACAAGTTTGCACGTGTTAATAATAGGCCTGACTGGGGAAGAAGATGGTCTGGTATGTTAAGCTGTGATGGAGCCTGCAGCCCCACCTTCCTTGCTCCTCAATTAGCCAAAGCCTCTGTGAGGTCTTGTGCGAAGGAGCTGATTTCAACCAAAGCAACTGGCCCCAGTTCCAAAACAAATCATCAGCATTCCACATGCTCTGCCCATAGATGAAGAGGTGAGAGAGTGTCCTCCCTTATCAATGATCACAGATCACCATTTACATTTGTATAGGTTGCCTTCCTGGTTCTCTCTCCTTTACCTCTTTGTATTCTTCCTGGCAGAGATAGCATTTTTCACTTTTTACATTTATGATGCAGTTACCTGTCTGGGGAGGAGTTGTAGCTTAGTGGTAGAGAACATGCAGAAGAACCAGAGGCAATCCCTGACATCTCTTGATAGGGCTGAGGAAGTCCCTTGCCCTGAGTCTCAGTCAGTACTGAGCTAAACAGACCAGTGGTCTGACTCAGCAGAAAGCAGCTTCATCTGTTGTCAGGATAGAGATGACTCATCCTCAATAGGAACAAATACTCACTTAATCTTGCCTGGACCTTGGCCATATCCTTTGGCTTCTAGTTTTCGATAAAAATTACGTAGCTTGGCTTCAAAATCTCTCCTATAAGGAGAGGGCGCTCTTGCACTGGCGCGCTGCAAGCCTGATAGGGAGAAAAACAGACAACAGTGTTAAAAGAGGCTATGCTTACTTGCACAGTCAGTGCTTTGAATGACCTTTTACAAGAAATCTTATTTTCAGTATTACCTGGGTCAGATTCATAGAGGGCCCTTCTGCACAACTCATATTAAACACAAGAGCAAGGCCAATTTTAGCATATGGGCCTAGTTTAGATGCTTGGCAGCTCCCATATGATCATTTGGGGGAGCATGAGCACCTGCTGGTGGGCTTGTAGTCAGATTGTGATTGTATGACATTGTTGACTGTGTGAGCTGACACTTCCATGTAGCTATACAAAGTAGCCCACGGTTATGTACTGTATACAATTGCAATGGCACAAAAATCAGTACACAGAGTGGTTCTTCAAGGGCTCAAGTATAACCTTCTCCTTGGTCATGCTACCTTCATGCCTAGTGCCAAATTCCCTGTTGTAATGAGGCTGACTACATTTTACTTTCATCTGTAATCCTCCTCTACTTCACCTTCAAGTACCTACAATTCATACTTTCCCAGGTTCCCAGCAAAAGCAGGCAAGGAGCTACACATGAGCGCCTGGAAAAGAGTGGGCCCCAGATGCTTGAAGACAAGTCAAAGAGGCTGCTTTCAGTCACTGTACAATGTTGTTTGACTCCTTATTCTGGAGTCTTCTATAAACATTTTTGTGTACCTAGGGATATAAGTTCTTAACAACATTATGTTTATCGAAGTGTTTGAGCTATAAACAATTAAAAACCAACACTTTTGTACACAGATTTTTTTTCTGAGCGAGAAAAACACATTTTCCTATCAAGATCCCCATTATAAGCAGATCTTCAGCAAGTTGGGATTCATTTTGCTTTGAAACCAACACCCAGAAAACAGCTGATTAGTTCTTTTCTGCAATTGAACACTGCACTAAAGTCAGAGTAAAGGAACAGGAGCCATGAAATCCTATTTCCTCATCTCGTTTAGAGGAAATAATGAAAACAAGTCATATTTGGCAGAGTGTTCTACACAGGAAGGTATAATATCAACTGTGCCTTGATAGTGGGTGGAAAAACAAAGTATTAGAGAAGGTGCATTTTCAAACTGAGAGTGGCAGACTACTGATAATCTTTTCTGGAAAAAAAAAGTATGAAACAATTAAACCCTGTGTAGGCAGAACCCCTTGCAAAACCTCTTTTGTTTTGTCATATTTTCACTGCCTCACAGAAGGAGGTGTTTTTGAGTGCAACATTACTTGCAAAGCATTTTTTTTGGGGGGGGGGAGAGGTCCTATTTTCCACAGAATTTCAGAATTCACTGCCAAGGCACTAATGAATCTTGGCTGTCACTCAAGATGGCTTCTATTGGGAAATTCTAACCGCCAGTGGTAAACTAGTGAAAGCAACCCCAAGAGTCTGAGGATTTTAGGACCAAACTAGATGTGACAGAAGCAGCTACCCAGTATGTTGATTGCTCAAGTATGTGCCTCTTTTAAATAAAAAGCAGCAGTTTGGGGGGTCTACTTTTTATATTCAAGGGGCACACAGGTGGGAGGAGCTAAAGTCTCCCCTGCCTTACCTTCCATGTCTTTCACTGAAGGCCCTTTTTTCTCGGCCTCACTCATCAGGGCTCTTGGAAGGGCAGGAAAGACCTCTTTATTCCACAAGGCATTTGAAAAATGGTTAAGGCAGGGGTGGCCAACTTTTCAACATGAATGCTCCTGGCCCTTTAATGGTTGTCTAGGTGAGGGCATTTCAGCAGGTGCAGCTGCTTGAGCAGCACCATCAGCACTTGCAGCTGCCAAGATTCTGTCTTCTACACAACACTTAAGAACGCAGAGGTCTTCATGGTGGAAGGTTGGCCACCCCTGGGTTAAAGGGAATTTGTAGATTTTAAGTGACTGCTTTCAATGCTGTTATTTGACCTAGTTTACTGGTGTTTTTATTGGTGTTTTACTGTCTTTTATGCTCTTATTGTTGAGTTAGTTTTCTTATGGCATTTACTTTATATTTGTATTCTGAATTTCCCTGGGGGTCCTGATAAGGCATTAAAATGTTTAAATTTTAAATATAAATTATATGAATAAATATGTTTTATATACTTTTTTTTCTGAGAACACCTATACAAGGTAAAGCTCCTTTGTCATTCTTCTGTGTTTACTTACTTTTGGAAAATTATACCATGGAAGAAAACTATGGCTATATCTTTTCCTCATGGGGATGCATTTGAAAGAATAAGTAAACATGAAGAAGAAAATGATCATGTTGATCCCACCATTAGGGCTACCTTTTCCAGTCAAGGGGTCATTCTAGCAGGCAATTCCTGTCATGGAGTAAGTACCATAAGAAAATAATACAGTGGGCCCAAATCTTACACGCGATAGACTTGCACAAAGTATACGCACCCCCCCAAAAAAAAACACAACAAAAGACAGAGAAAAACAGCAGTTTAACTAGTATAGGTGACTCCGTCTGCCATTCCACTTACTCTGTTTATGCCCAGGAGCTAGCCTTGAATGGGAGAATGAACTTGCTGCTCCCTCAGTTAATGTGCTTTTAGTTCATAAAGAGACAGTTTGCATTTCTTGGCTTTAAGGGAGTTTAAACTATATATGGTTTTGGCTTTATGTGCTGTTCTTGGAACATAAGCCTTGTGTAAAATGAGGGCTGACTGCAATATGCAAAGAACACTGTACTCCTAAGACCAACCCCAGAAATCTGGACTATTTAGTTTACAATGCACAACAATCACTCATGAAAGTTAAAATCCCCAAGGCTCATACAGGTTACGTTATACTATTATTATTTAGCATTTGTACTTCTTAGTCTTTAATGCAGAGAAGACACAGTGTATGAGCAATCTTACTTTGTATAACCACTTGACAGTTGGGCAGCCCAATCTTACCGAGGGCTTAGGGCGGTGGATCAAGTGATTCGCCACCATAACTCCTCTTACAGTGACATAAAAGGCGCGCCACTTGTCATGCTCTGCAGGACCGCCAGCGCAAACAGACAGATGGCCCATGCACACTCCAGAAGCTCCCAGATACTGTGGAGGAGCAGGTAAGGTGGTAGTGGGAGCAATTCATGGGCAGGAGGGGGTGGATCTCGGTTGCACTAGTGCAAGCCGGATCCTATCTTCATTTTCCAGGTCCGACATGCTCCCTGGCTCTCCTCGGACTTCTGCCAACAAAATAGCTGGCATAGGTCCGAGGAGACCCATTGATGGCCAGGTGGCCTATGGAGAGGCAAGTAAAAAATATTCTTGCTCACCTCTCCTGGGCTATCTGATTACCCCCCCCCCCCAACCATAACATGCAGCATGAGCTCCATCAGCGTGGCTACATTGAGTAGGATGGTGGGGAATAGGTTTGGGGCAGAAATTGCATAAGAATGTCATCTTCTTGGTATTCTCTAAATGGCAGCTTACACCTAGGAACCCACAGGAAATTGTCATGCTTTGTATTTGTACATATAATGGCCCAATCCTATCTCCCACCAGTTTACACCATGTAACCATAGTACACACTGCATGCTGGGGGGGGGGGGAGGCAACCAGACGACACGAGATAAAAATATGCTTTCCTCTCTGCAGGTTGCCTGGAGACCAACAGGGCTCCTTGGACCTACACTAGCTCTTATGCTGGCATAAGTCTGAGAAGACTCCTGGAAGTGAGTCCGGGCTCAGAAGGGGGGAAAGGAACATGGCATGTGCTGCTTCTGCTCCTCCCCCTCCTGCCCCCAAACTGCCCCTGGTTTGGTCCGCTCCACGCCCCACCCGTCTTCTCCCCTGAACCACACCTGAACTGCCCCCTTGGCCATCTTACCTGCTCCGGCGTGGCATCTGGGAGTCGTTGGCACGCATGCAGGGTCTCTGAATATTTGTGCTGGCAGCCCCACTGTGTTCGATAGTGGGGTGCCTTTTGCAATGTCGTAAGAGGACTTTACAGCAGTGGATTGCGAGATCCGCTGCCATAGGCCCTCTATAGGATTGGGCCGTTAATGCATGCAAGGTCAGCATACAACACTGAATTGTTATCTGTTCAGACTTTTCTGTCATTGCACCTTAAAAGAAAAAGATAGTCACTTGACAGAGAAGACAATAAGGTAGCATATTTTTTTCCTTTACTGACTACTGTTTTCAAAAACCGGAAACAAGACTCTGCTCACAGAGTATTAGTTCCTTGCCCTTTACCTGGAGAATTCTGAGGTGATGAGCAGGGTGAACAGCGAGGGGAGAAGCTGTAGCCAGGGTGGAAGGCTGCTTGAAGGGGTATATAGGACATAATATCTTCTTCAAAAAGGCTGACAGGGAGAGAAATGGGAGAAATTTGGTTTATCTACATACAAAAATCAATTTGCCTATCACTGAATTCTTCACACATTCAGAAAGCTGACTGCGAATTCATTAAACACATGTAGGGCATGGGGGGTGGGAGCTCTGCCATCTCTGTATGAGCTTTTGCAAGTTTGCAATGTGCTTGTGTGTGTACACTTGTACACACATAAATGCCATCAAGAACCTTACATGTGTGGGGCAGTGTGTATATGTGTGTACACAAGCACACATAAGCACAGTGCAATCTTATGAACCAACACCGCGGCTGGCCCATTCATGAAGTGGATGAAGTGGCTTGCATCGAGTTGCAGGGTGCAGCAAACAAATTTGGGGCAGAGGCGTCGCTACGGTGGGGGCAGTACTGTAAGTTTCATGCCATCCTAGTCCACATTTACAACCCGGTACGAGATGGCCCCGCCCCCTCACCATTGGAGCCATTCAGTGCGGCGAAGGCAACGGGCAGGAGACTCTGATTTGGGGTGCCCTTCACCCTGAGTTTGTCACCACCTCCCTGTAGCCCATCGCAGACAGAGCAACTCCAACCCACTTCCTACCCCCTTACCACACTCCTGCCTCACGCAGTCTCTTTAAAAAAAACAGGAACTGCATGTTCTGCACTTCTTCATTTGTTTAAAGGCAGTGGTACCCTAACTGGGGCGTCGCGACGCCCCAGCCAGGAAGAAAGGGTTGCTATGCCCTTAAGGGGCATGGCAACCCGCGGTGACGACAACGGCACGCCTGGGATCGCGCCGCCGCCGCCACCGCTGCGCCCGGGATCGCCGTTGTTACCATCATTGGTGGGCAGTGGGTGTCCCTCGGGGGTTGCGGGGAGCCTGCGGACCCGTCTGCAGGCCTCCCCAAGCGTCGGAGCAGCGCTCCGACGCGATCGCAACTGACTTCCGGTTTTACGCGAAACCGGAAGTCAGTTGCGATCGCTTCGGAGCGCTGCTCCGACGCTTGGGGAGGCCTGCAGAGGGGTCCGCAGGCTCCCCGCAACCCCCGAGGGACACCCACTGCCCACCAATGACGGTAACAACGGCGATCCCGGGCGCAGCGGTGGCGGCGGTGGCGCGATCCCAGGCGTGTCATCGCCACTCCTGGGAAGGCCCCGCTGCTACTTAGAGCAGCGTAAGGCCTTCCCAGGAGTTAGGGAACCTCTGGTTTAAAGGGATAGCGTGAGGAAGGAGTAAGGTAAGGGAGTAGGGAAGCGGATTGGAACTGACGCACACAACCCAAAAAAGTGTAGAAGGCAACAATCTGCTTCCCTAACCACTCACTACACTCCTTCCTTGTGTAGTCCTTTAAACAAATCAGGAACAAAGAAACACACACACACTCCCTGTTTTATTTAAAGGAACTGTGTGAAGAAGGAGCAAGTTGAGTGGATAGGGAAGTAGATAGACATCTTCCCTGCAATTATTTGGGGGGGGAGTGTGGGGCAAAAGTGGTGGTGGCAGCGTAGAATTTGCACCCACTTCAAGTGGCACTTGGGCTCAGCCTGGGCCTGACGAACACACTTATGGTGGAACACAGCCCGCCATTGTGATGCTGCTCCCTGCCCGGTGTGTGTTAATTGAACATGTGGAGTACTGCAAGAATATGTGATGAGGGCTTCTGCCTTTAATAGAGTGCGCTCACATGATTATAACCCATTGTGAAAATTTCAAGCCCCCACCAGTCTCCGAAGTCACCCCAAAGGTAAGCAGCAAGATATCAGCAGGAGGAATTAGAGATTACATCACCCTAACATCTTGCAGCCAAAGCCTTCAAGGCTTTTAGACTGGAACTATTTCCTTCTCCTCAGCCAGCTTGGCAAACATTCATTAGAGACAATGCTAGAGCCGTGTCCCACTCACTGGAAGGAGATAACTGTGACTCCCTAGTGTCTCCGATCCCTGTCATTTCCTGCAGGGTGAGCAAGGGTTCCCAGTTGCACCACTCTCATATTCAATTAGTGAAATATTGTGTAAGAAGTTGCACTCATTTGAGAAATATTCATGCTTTACGTTTAAGAAACCCAGCACTGACATCCTCTCAATTGTACTTGATAAAACCACAGGAATTCCCCTGGGTTTGGGGTGTGGCTTGTTAAGTAGCATGAGCTGCCGCTTTTGGAAAAGAGGACTCAGAAATTTGACAAAAAGAGTCAAGTTATTCATGTTATTACCTCAGTAATATTACTAAATCTGCATCACAGGACAACTTTTCAAGCCCATGTGTGCCCTCTGTCCGAATGTAGTGGATCTTCTCCCTAAAAAATAAACGTCACAGAAAGAAGTTGTCTTACCACAAAGCAAAAACAAATATAAACCTCCTTTCTGCTACTTCAGTTCCATTTCTGTCCAGAATGGCAATAAAAAACTGCTAGTGCTGACACACAATCTGCTTTCAACAAATGACACCAATGTTTTAATCCAGATAATTTATATCGCATTGTGCTTGTGGAGTGAAGCCTCAGCACCAATTGGCTTAGCTGGTTTACAAAACATTCCAACTGCTCAGGGGGAAAAGTTGCCAGAATGTTTTAAATCCAGGTTCTGTGAGAGAGAAGGAGCAGACATGGGACAGACATGATGAGTAGCTTTGTAAAGCAGGTGAGGCCTGGAAAGAAGCCCCAGCAGGTAGAGAAGCTAAAGGGCAAGAAGGGGGAATGAAGTTTGAGAAAAATGACAGAAGAGGCAGGGAACTTGAGGGAAGTGATGAAATAGGGGCCTGTCAAAAAAGAATAAACGTTCTGTGACGTTTATTGTGATGCACATAGCTTAAAGCCAGAGGGTACTGTATGTTTTTGGATGGTAGGACAGAGACAGAAGGGCAAAGAAGGCTGGCCAAAAAACAGGATGGCTAAAGAAAGTGAGACAAAATAGGCACATTTCTGCAAATGGTGGTGTTTTTTTTTCTGCCTTTACAGCAGTACCAGCACCAGGTTACTGGGAGCTATGAGGCAAAGCAAAACAGCCACTTTGGGGGCAAACCATTCAGTTGGAGGGGTGCGAATTTTGGTGCAAAAACAGTGCAGGGAGAAAGTGTTAACCCCCTCAATTCTCCCACCCTGTGGCTAATTGTTTGAAATAAAAGGTTGAGATTTAAAAAAAATGAGATTCCAATCCTACCTAACTCCCCATATGGCAATACAGCGGTGCCAACGTGATGTTCACTGTATCCTGCAAGGGAGTTTTGGCATGTTGAGGCCTCCTTGGGGTAAGGAAACATCTGTTCCCTCACCCCAGAGTAAGCCCCCACTGCCCCCATAGGTCAATGTGGACCTGCGCCAGTGGTATTGCTGGCACAAGTCCGTGTTGACTGGTGAAGGTGGATTAGGATTTCCCCTGGGAAGGGGGGTAGGATTTGGTGGGCACCGCTGCAGCTGAACCCACCCCCTTTCCAGGCCCAATCCGCCTTCTTTCCCACCCGTCACCTCCCAAGCCTAATGCAGTCTGGTGGGCATGTATTGTGGCTTGTCAAGTGCTTGTCTTGATATCCTTGTGGATAAAATGGTAACATGTAGGTTAGATGGTACTATTGTTAGGTGGGTTCAAAGCTGGTTTAACAACTGTTCCCAACAAATGCTAATAAACAGCTCCACATTAGTCTGGAGAGATTATTGAGTGGGGTGCCACAGGGGTCTGTCTTGTGCCCTGTACTATTCAACATTTTTATAAATGACCTGGGTGAGGGGGCAGAGGAAATGCTCTGCAGATGACACAAAGTTTTGCAGGTCTGCAACTTTGCAGATGACACAAAGCTAGGCAGCTAACACCCTGGAAGACAGAATCAGCATTCATCTTGACAGATCAGTCACTGGGCCCATATCAATCACTGGGCCCATATGAACAAGATAAAGTTCAGGAAAGACAAAAGAAGTTCTGCACATAGGTACAAACGATCACAGACACAAGCACAAGTTGGGGGAGACCTGGCTTGGTAGCAGCATGTGCGAAATCTAGGGCCTGGGTGTCTTACAGCACAATTCAGTGCATACAGTATTTACTCAGAAGTAAGTCTCACTGTATTCAGTGGGACTTACTCCCAGGTAAGTGCATATAGGATTGCAGACTTGGATCACAAGCTAAACATTAGGTCAGCAGTATGATGCAGCTACAGAAAAAGCAAATGCAATGCTGGGCTGTATTAGCAGAGGCATAGAGTCCAGATTACAAGAAGTAATAATTCCACCCTATTCTGCATGAGTCGGACCTCATTTGGAATGCCGCATCCAGCTCTGGACCCTACATTTTAAAGGAGGACGTTGACAAGCTGGAGTCGGTTCAGAGGAGGGCAACAAAGGTTTGAAAGGTCCCAAAACCGTCCTATGAGGAGTGCTTAAAAGAGCTTGGTTAAACCGCTGAACCATAAGCTGTCGATCAAAAGGTCGGCAGTTTGATTCCTGCGACGGGGTGAGCGCTCATTGCTTGGCCAGCATGCAGCATGCAGCTGGAACGCGGAGCGCTGTTTACCTTCCCGCAAGCGGTACCTATTTATCTACTCGCATTGACATGCTTTGGAACTGCTAGGTTGGCAGGAGCTGGCCAAGCAATGAGCGCTCATGAGTGACTGATCTGTCAAGATGAATGCTGATTCTGTCTTCCAGGGTGTTAGCTGCCTAGCTTTGTGTCATCTGCAAAGTTGCAGACCTGCAAAACTTTGTGTCATCTACAGAGCATTTCCTCTGCCCCCTCACCCAGGTCATTTATAAAAATGTTGAATAGTACAGGGCACAAGACAGACCCCTGTGGCACCCCACTCAATAATCTCTCCAGACTAATGTGGAGCTGTTTATTAGCATTTGTTGGGAACAGTTGTTAAACCAGCTTTGAACCCACCTAACAATAGTACCATCTAACCTACATGTTACCATTTTATCCACAAGGATATCAAGACAAGCACTTGACAAGCCACAATACATGCCCACCAGACTGCATTAGGCTTGGTGAGTCACAAATTGTGACAGAAATCCAAATGCAATTATAGGTAAGTCATATTTACCTTCCAAGGTAATTATAAGAGCCTGACACACCCAGCTTTTCAGATCATAATGTTTTGCCACTATCTCACGTGACTAAAATGTTTGTATTAGTAATCAATATTGCTCTCTAAATAGCTACTTTCACATGATGCTCAATAAAGGTTTATATGCAACTTTAAAGAGTGTTTATTCTCTAACCACAAAGAGCAAACTGATAAGATATTTCTATACCTGTTTTTTGTCTCTCTTAAAATACATTTCTAGCCATCTATGTGAAAACTTGCCTCACGCTCTCTTGATATAATGAAGTCAGCCAAATTGACCTAATCCTTTCCAGGGCAGATGCAAATACATTACAGTATTACCCCATTGTTAAGTGGGCCTGTGTTAAGCGATGCTTTCTCTAACTTTTGAAGTTTGAGGTCTCTTCAGAGGCCTGTTCCTGGTCGTGGGCCTCTCCGGAGGTCCGTTCCTGGCCTCCGTGGGCCTCAGAATGGCCCACAGAGGCCTCTGTAACACACTACTAGTTTTCGGAAGCAAACTGGTTTTCAGATCCTCAGACGCCTGCAGAGGTCAGGAACAGGCCTCCAGAGAGGCCTCAAATTTCAAAAGGTAGGGAAAGCAACCAATGACGTTCTGCCTAACGACCCCCATCATATCTGGGGGGGGTCGTTAGGTGGAATATCATTAAGCGGGGGACACCTGTATATGTATGTGCTCTACCAATGACATACAGTATAGGCTTGCCCCCCCATTTGCATCAAAAGTATAAAGTGCTTTAGCCATATAAGATTCAGTACCTGAGTGCATGGTTTCTTGCCAGACTTGGCTGACGCTCCTGCAGCATTTCAAAAATGTTTGGCTGGCGGAGAAACGCAACTAACTTGTCATTGTATGCTGAAATAGGAAAACAATAAAAATTATACCACCGTGAAAGTTTTAGTTTAGCTTAACAAGTAATTATACTTTATGAAAGTGATGCAGGTGACCAGGATTCATCAAGAGATGATGATTCAGCATATATTGTACACTGTGATAAGCCAGTCACTGTCGAATGTGCCCTAGAAACAAATACTCCAAAGGGGTTAATTTGTGAGACATGTAGCCCTGTTTGTACTGCCTCATGGATTCCAAAACCATGTGCCAGTGTACATTAGGGTATTTTGAGAGACTTGCTAGAGTGCAGCCAGAAATAAATAAATGAAATAATTAAAGGCTCCTGTGCGTCTCAATAATTCATCCACAGATGTGGAGGCCGACTACCACATCTCTGTAGGAGTCACTGCTCTGACCTTGCCTCTTTCCAACCAGGATGCACACTCAGTGACTCATGCAGAAACACAGGCAGAGGAGAAAGGAGCTGTTTTGAGGGAGGGTAGTTTTTACTTTCAAATGCCCTTCACTGAGTAAACACTAGAGGAGTGAGAAGAGTTTGTGTGTCATTATTTTAGTAACAACTCTAAGGATCCAAGTTGCAGTAAACCAACAGATAAGCCTGTATTAATAAAAGTTCAGTTTTAACTATTTACTGTATACATTATTGGAGAAAAATTCTGCAAGTGAACCATTTCTCAGGTCCTATCACCTCCAAGCGAGAGGCCATTTGCACCAGCAGCCCTGAAACGCATGACGGTGCTGCAGGTTTTGCAATGCCGCAGCGGCACTTATGGCAGCGGATCACGAGATCTGGCACTGTAAGGGGGGCTTCTGTTAAAGGGCAAACTGGCAAACCATTTTTGAAACTGAGGAAGGGCTTCGAAGACAGTTTGTGATTGGGAATGGGAGTTGGCATCGTACTCACCTAAAGCAGCAATTGAAAATATGTCTAGCTTGGACATTCATGTGCTAGAATGGGTTTGTAAAGAGGCTGAACTAGATGTTCAGCAGCACACCCAGATCTGGAAGCCTGGGTCTCTGCTGAACAGCTGTACAGAGGGGGGACGGAGCGTGTGACCTGCAGTGAAGAAGCGACCGATAGGAGGGGGTGTTTAACCCTTCTCCTGCCCAACACTTTTCCTCTGCAACCCTCACCTGCCTGTAGATAGGTTGAGGAACTAGTTTCAGCCACTGGTTGTGCTTCTCTTTTACCATGTGAAAACCACACGTGTACAAAGAAGTAAATACAGGGAATTACAGAGTGGTTACCAGTTTTTCAAGAAACATTTTTGTAAAGGTTATTGTGTAAACTCACTCAAATGCAATCGTACATACCCAAAGGTAAAGAGTCATGATGCTGATTTCGAATGGCTGTTACTAGGCTGTTGCCTGGTTTGGTCAACAGAGAAACTCCTCTGTTTCGAGAGACTTCTGATGCCTAGAATGAAAAAGAGGCACTGAGAAGCAATAATAATAATAATAATAATAATAATAATAATAATAATAATAATAATAATAATAATAATGGTGTGAATGTGGCAGGTCACATTAGGCTGCCAAGGCTGTGTGGGCAGAGCAGGAAAGTGTTTGGTGGTTTTTACATCAAATTTTGAAACAGGATTATTATTAAGATTATTATTAGATCAGGGGTGGCCAAACTGTGGCTCTAGAGCCACATGTGGCTCTTTAACATATAATGTGCAGCTCTTGGAAATATGTTGGCTGAGCTCCTTTTTTGCATCACAATTAATATTAAAGATAAATTAAGACATTTTCAAGATTTGATTATTTACCAGGTATAAACTGAGAGTCCACTGGATTAAAACATATGACATGAGGGGGAGGGGGAAGGGGGAGAACAGCTTGTTAATGAGCTATGTTTGCAAGAGCAAAACTACAGGGACATGAGCCGCACTAGGTCTTATTTTCGGGGAGGTCTTATATTTATGAGTGCCAGCAAAAATATATAAAGCAGGTGAGGCGGCAGCATACACACACACCCCGGATCCTTGGGGAGCTGGCAGGACAACCAGGTATATTTCAAAAGCGTTTCTCAGTTGGAAGCAGACACAATCTTGGAGCACTGCCTCAGATATTGCCCCGCCACCACGAAGACTTACAGGGGAGTCAACTCCCCTGTAGGACTTTGAGAAATGCTGCTATACACACATAGGAGTAGGTTCCATTTAACTCAATGGAACTTACTTCTCTGTAGACATGAATAACTGCCTCCAACAGCAGTCTTTTGCCACAGCCTGAACCGCCCAACCTTTCCCTCTTCCTCCCCACTAATCTCCCCTTATTCCCACTTTCTCCCCTTGTCCTGAACCCCAAAACTTCCACTTCCTTCTCCTAGATCCCTCTGGGAAGCTCATCTAATCTCCCTACATCCCTTCTCACGCTCTTTCCCACTCTTTGCTTGGCCCCTTCTCTGTATAAAGAGTTATCTCCTCATTTCTCTTCTTCCCCAGGGCTCTACTGTGTGTAAAAGTTTTGACATAGAATTCCCCCTGTATAGAGCAAGTGTGAGTGAGTTATTTCAGTAGGCCCAGTTTTGAACTCCTTTACTTCTTGTTTTTGAGCACTACAGTAAATTCTCTTGCACTTTCACCTTCACCCTCATCTTCATTTTCCTTTCCCTGTCAAATTGGCCACAGCACTGCTGTGCCATTGGCCCCTGCACACAATAGTTTTTTCCCCATGTGTACATGTTAAATGTGTTTCAAAAAGCGCAGCCAGTAAAAGTAGAGCAGAAAAAAAATACCTCTCCAGCACTGTAACTGCGGAGTCGCTGAAGATGCTGCCTATGAGTCAAATGATTGGGCAGGCGGCCGTTTTGAAGTGGGATCCTGGGATCAATGAAAGTGGTAGCACGGCTGTTGTGGTCAACAAAGAAGGACTGCAATGAAAATAATTAATAAACAGTAATAGTAATGTAAAACAAGCATGCTAAATAACGAGGCTAACAAGGTTCCTCGTTCTCCTGTGAATTTGCTTTTTGGTGCTAGCTGCTTTCTCAGCACCAGTTTTTTGGGGGCCCTTGGGCATAAGCCCTGTGGTCCCCTATTTATATCTGTGCATGTGCACATGCCAACTACCCCCATCTGTCTAGAAAATGAGCAGCAGATGGAGGAATGTTCTCCTTTGTGAACTGCTGCTGTTCCCCTTCTGCTGCATCAGGGTGGGACATCTGGGAATTTTAAAATGGCACCCTCCACAACGGAAGACAGCCAGCTGCAGGTGCTGCTTCTCACCCTTACCCTTCACCTCCCATTGCCCAATAAGCTGCAGGGAAACTTACCAGGCAACAGGAGAGAGAAGCAGCAGTTATGCTAGCAGTACTGTGAAGGAGAACCACTCTCCATCTCCTGGCCCAGGAACTGGAGAGACAGAGGAGGGATCTCATTCATCCCATTGCTGCCCCAGATGAGGGTCAGCTAAGTGGACCTTCAGTCAATGCCTAACCTGGCCATCCTCTGATGCCAGCTCAACTCTGGCCTAGGTTCTCTGGTAGATGTGGACCATATATCACTGTATGCTTGCTTGACCACCCACTTGCTTCCAGACCACCAACCCTGACAGTTGAGTACTGCTTATATATCTTTAATTTATCTGTATGTGTGTGTGTATGTCTTTTTGTGTTATGCCAATAAAGGTAGTTGAGTTGAGCTTATATATCCAGCTCTGGGTAAGTCTTTTGAAGAACATTCTGATTGTTTTCCACTGAATTACACCAGAAAAGAACATCATAGGATAAAGAAAGCCCTCAAGGCATCCTCAGAAGTCAGATAAACTCATTGAAAACTCTGTATGACTTTCATTCAGCTCTTGTACCTTGCCTTGCTGGTCAGTTTTGATTTCCCAGCCTCGTGGAAGTTCCAGCCGTGTGTCAGCAAACATGTTGATGAAATTCACCAGGTCCCTGTTGTGCTGATACCGCTCAAAATTTCGAGCATCTCTGCGGATCTTCAGGATCATATGCTTCAAGCAGGTGCTGTTAGTGAAGACTCGATAGGCACTCTGGACAGAAAAAGCAAGAGGAAAAAAGCAACATAGCATTTACATACTGCAAGCGTAAGTCAATGCTAATATCTTTTGCAGAACAAGTGTGACTCATACAAGTGAAAAATTCTTGTCTAAAAAAGTAAACCACAAAACTATTGTCTAAAAGACTTGTGAATTGCAAGATTCCAGAGTCTGGCTCTAGTTACAGAGAATGAGGCATACATTAATGATATGCTAATCCTAGAACAATGCAGCTCCTTTGGAGGTCTAAGGATATATTGCATGCCATTACAATTTCCACAGATCACTACTGTTCACACAAGGCAGCTTTCCAATATTATGCTATTGTTACTAGTCATGCTCAGCCAGTTGTTTCCAAGTTAAAGCATCTACTAATGAGCCAGAAGCTGAACTGCAAATGGTTTTACTTCAACCACACTGGTTGAAAATGTGGCAAACACTTGCCCTTGCCAGTAAAGGCACCATTTATAATCTACCAATGGAGATGATGCTGAAGTTCATAATTATCTGGTTCAAAGTACTCATTTATCCAGCTGGTAATGCTTGGCTGCATGAACTGAGCACCACTTCCCCCAGTTCTTCTCTGGTTCAGAATGTTAAATGAGATACTGCACAGCCACAAGTTGGCATGCATCAAACCAGACAGCTGCTTTGGCACAAGTGCAGAAGTTATTTAACGTTAACACAAAGCCAGCTGCTTTGTAGGGTCATATGCAGAATGTCAGCCCTTTACTGTCAATTAAAATTTTATGGTTGCTGTGAAATGTGTTATCAGACCATGCACCTAAGCAGTTTTTCACTTAGCGAGCACCTCTCTTTATTTTTCTTCCCAGTTTCTTTCAAATGTTTTATGTGGTCAGTGTCTTCCCCTATCTTATTCCCAGGTAGGGAGGAGTAGGGGTGTGTGCGTGTGCGTGTGCATGTGTGAAGCACCTCTCCAAAATGGCCAATTGCTGTGTTGGTTGGTCGAGGGCAAGTGAGACCAAACAATTTCAAGGGGGGAAAATGAGATATTGTGCATGTATACAGCACTGTTAGCATGTATAAACAAATGCAGAACAGCGGACCCCTGCTATCCACGGATCCAGCATCCGCAGTATTGTCTCAATGCGGATGCCAGAAGATAATGAAGTCCACTGTAGAAACCTGTTAAACACTGGAGGAGGTGCAAGTTGCTTGTCTTCTGTTGTGGCTAGGTGGTTAGAGAGACGCTTTGTGGAGTAGCCGGTGCGAGTTCTAGCAGAAGCGTCGCCTGATATGGGGCGGTGGGGCGGTGGGCCCCAGAGCGCAGGGGCGCTGAGGCTCTGGGGGGGGGCATGGACCTCCTTCAAATCCTTGGTTTTTTTTTTGCTTTTTCCCACTTTTTTTAGTTTTTCCATGATTTTAAGTTTTAAAATGGCATGTATGTGTGTATGTGTGCTTTGCCGGTACTTATCTTGAATATGGGGCATTCTAGCAACGATCTTCTTCCTGCTTCGGGCGCAGCCTCTCCCTGCGCCCGGGCGCGGACTCCATAACGCCCCCAGCAGTGCTTTCCGGAGTTTGCGCATGCGCAGAGCCACGGAGTTTGCAGGGACGTTCTGCGCATGTGCAAACTCCGGAAAGCGCTGCTGGGGGCGTTACGGAGTCCGCACCCGGGCGCTGGGAGAAGCTGCGCCCGGGAGCAGGAAGAAGATCGTCGCTGGAACGCCCCATATTCAAGCTAAGTACCGGCAAAGCACACATACACACATACATGCCATTTTAAAACTTAAAATCACGGAAAAACATTTTAAAAAAAACCCCCAAAAACTGTCAAAAATAGGTTTCGAAACCGAAACCTAATTTTTTTGACAGTTTTATTGGGGGGCGGCGGGGGGGCAGCCCCATTAGCGGGGGCACCTGGCGATGCCTCTGAGTTCTAGACCTGTCTCCCTCTCTTCTTTTGTCACTAACATGGGTGTTTCTGGCCAGTTATGCCAAAGGTGCCTTGCCGGTTCAGGGCACACCCCTCGGGTGGGCTCAAATCTGTTTCGCCTGTCTCCCAGCCTGCACCCTTGTGCAGTGAGCCACCAGGACCCCGCTTTGCCTTGGTTCTGTTGAGGCTCCCCTTTTGACCTATCCCAGTCCCTCCCCTGGCAAAAAGGTTCATTCCAGATGGTGAATGCCTCCACAGGGACTTGAACCTTTGCCATGGAGAGACTTGTGTGTTTGTTGCACGTGGCTAACCTCTTCTGAGGTTCTTTCTTCCCTTCCTGTGCTGTGGTCAAAAAATTATTCCTTGGATGTATGTGTTTGTGTGGTTGGGATAAGGGGACTTGAACCCAGGGTGCAGGGGCTCCTAGTAGTTCTTTGCTTTTGCCCCTTATTTGCTGATGCCATTGAAGCCCCTGTAGGGAGTGGTGTGTGTGTGTGTGTGTGTGTGTATGTATAGTGTCCTTGGGGCACCTCCCTGACATTAGTGGAAATGCCTGTGTTGCTCATCCCTAGTGGCTGGCAGGGGGCACCCTCCCAGCGCTGGCCGCTCATTGGCCCTGCGCCCAGTCCATTCACCCTGGTGACACTTCTCTGGCTGCTGACACTGAGGATGGGTGGATGCAGTGATTGGCTCCTTGGACATCACACTGATGACATATGGACATCAAACTAATATTGTGCCAATGACACACTGATGTCAGGATGCTGCTCTGTAGATGGTGGGCTGTGATGGGGTTTCCATGGACATTGTCAGCATTGCTGGGAAGGGCTGTGCCAGCATTACTGAGCGGGCCACACACCAGCCTTACAGGGAGGATGTGCTGGTGTGGCATTGCCTGGACAGACTTAGGACATGATGGATGTTGTGCAGGTGTCCACATAGGATTGGGCCTTTAAGCACTTTGTGATGATGGCATGGGAAAGAATGACATGATTTGCCTGACCCTTGTGCTTCCTTCCTTCAGGTATTAATGGAGTGGCTTACGATCCATACACATGGAAGCAGTTCCCACATTGCTTCAAAGTCTCAAGGCAGTCACACAATGCACCTGAACTAGCTATGTATCTACGATCAGACACATTCAAGGAGATTACATCCTGGAAAATGTCTTGCACATATGTCCATTTGCTAGAAAGTTAGGCTTTTAGCTCTGCACGTTACTACTACGAAATCTGTTCCACTACCAGCTAACTGACCATTTTAGTAGCCCTCTGTGACCTTAATAGAAACCAAGACTCTCAGGTTTTTTAAAGCATTCAAGGAAATAAGAGGTCTGTTTTCCATTTTAGCTCCAGCTGCTGGATAATATTTTCCAACTCAAATTTCATGGCAATAATTAATGCTTCTAAATTTTAATTGGGGAGTGCGGTTAAAATATTAAAACCACATTAAGCCTGTATTTATGTGGTATATTATTTTTACACAAGTGGAATTTGTATGACTGCCTTAACAGATGTTTCAGCAGGTCATTCTGGTTTCTTTGGCAGAATCCAGATTTAGCTTTGTAAAAGAAATGGTGTTACTCCATCCAACTTCATTAGATACACCTTTTGATATAAGATCTATGAAGACAAGTCAAAACGCACAAAAGCCTCAAAAGGAAGATCCAGATGAAGCATAGATGTTTTCTGAATAGTATCTGAATCTGTTAATTACACAAAACTGAATCTTAGGGAAACTGGTATGTCTCCATGACGGCATTCCAACATCCTGCTCTGAGAAAGCGTGACATGATTTTGGTTCACTCGATTTCATTTCTGCATAGCCAGTTGTATGCAAAAAGTATACATCTGTCAAAACAGGAGTGGAGAAGAATTACATGCACTTCCTTCATCCTCTGACACAGTGTGGTTTTCAAACTGTCAACCTTTGGTAACATTTTCCACATTGACATGTCTACTGAGGAACCCCTGAGCATCTGCAACAGAACCCCAAGGCACTACAGATTATTCTGAGTCATGTCCTAAGGCATATGGTCAGTTCATTCAGGGCCAGGTGTTGGTCCTCACCACGGCCTTGCAAGAATGAACATGCAACTTAGAACACATACGACACTCCCCAAGGTTGGACATTGTAGGGGAAGATCTGCAGTGCTAAGCAAGCTATCTTTCAGAGAAGCATGCCTGCCATTACTGTCTTTCTCATGAAAAACTTCCACCATCATGAGGAACCCATGAGAAACTTCCACCATCACCCAACACTCCCAGGACTTGAAAAGCTCAAACTAAGGGGAAGCATACACATAATACATGTGAGAAGCTACTGCTCTTCCTATCTAAAATGTTGCATACGGGGTGCAACCTAGATCCAGGTCTACCTAGGCAAAATAATAGAAATTCAATTTGGTTCATACAGATAATTGTGCCACATCTTCTGACATGGCTTACTATAGTGAGAAAAGCTATCTGCTATTTTACCTCTATGCATTATGATGCCCTATGACCTAAGAATGACTTCACAATACTGTGGCATGGACCAATGATTATATAAGTCAGTTTAGTTCATTTTGTACATTTCCAAATCAGCTGATACTCCTTGGCAAAGAAGGTGGCACATTTTAATTTGGTCTGTCTTATATTGCTTTTGATACTTAATGCTTGTATTGCTTTAATGTTTATAATTATATGCTGTTAGTCACCTTGGGACCAAGTGTGAGGTGAAAGGTGGGACATAAACAGAAAATGGATTAGATGGATGGATGGGTGGATGAGGCATATAGGTCTTGCTTCAAGTTCATTGTGAAGCTAAATTTCTTTTCAGTGATTATTCAGGGGAACAAATTCATGTGGGGATGAAAATATCACTGGATAGTCCAGATGCTCCCCCCCCAAAAAAAAATCTACAGAGGCTCACAGCTAAAGAAGACATATCCACAAGGAGGTCAGCTGAATAATTCAGTTACCAGTGTAAGAAATTGAGGCTCAAGCACTTACATAGTTTGCATGCAGCACCGTGAAGAACTCGGGATTGGTGATAAACTTTACAGCTGGAGATTGCAGCAACAAGGTGATTTTTTGAGAATTCACAGGTGAAACAGAGACATCTCTTCTAATTTCTGAAAGTTAAATGGTTTACATGTAAACAGAGCAAGAGAACAGGCACATCACAAACACCTCCTCCTCCTGTACGCCCATTCTACTTCCTGAATGCTTGCCATTCAGCACTGTACCCATTTATGTGTACGAAAGGGGCTTTTTAAAATTCTACACATAAGTCTCAATAGAAATAAATTCATTAACTAGTGAAAAACATTTTTCCCCAATACAAAATATTGTAATCCAAGTTTAGAGAACAGGTGCAAATTTTTAAGAGAAGGCACAACAATTGAATAACACTTATACTTTTTTTAATTAAAGAAAAAAAAACATACAAAAATGCCCATGGGATGGATTCATATATGTGGCGGTGCCACTGAATTTATCACACACGAACATCTTTGAGCTATTTTGTGTTCGCACTCACATGAAGGAAGGGGTGTACATATAGACAGAGATGACTGCTGTGATTACTGTGATCACAACAGTTTGCTTTATTTGTTTTGAGTCATGCAATTATGCATAAGTGGATACATATACTGTATATTTGGGTTCCACATGTTACTTCCAACACAAGGGTGTGGGCAAGTCCAAGGATGTTCATATCTAGAAAATTCAGTAGTAGAGACACATATGTCGACTGGTTATTCGGTCTAGTTCTCTTTGAGATGGTAAATCCATGTTTGGGTTGTACCATTTCAGACTGCAGATGGGGGCTTACATGATGAAATGTTTCTCAAGAGAAAACAAACATATAAAAAATAAGGAAAAGCCTAATCTCTCTTTTGCATATATTTTTCAACACAGAGGGATTTCTTTGTATGAAGTAGCATTCCATCATATTCCAGCATATTTTTAATAAATGCAATCATAAGGTGACCCACTGGGTCTGTTTGTTTTAATTGTTTTAAATACCTGTTTTAATTATTTTTATTGTATTGTATTTTAACATGTTTTAATTGTAAGCCACCTTGATTGCCCTTATCGGGAGAAAGGCGGAGTAAAAATTCTTTAAATAAATTAAATAAATTTTAACCCCTATCTGCGGCCTAAAGTGGCACAGCCCAAACATGGATTTTCAATGAGAAGTAAGGGCACGACAGTGAGGATGGCATGATTGAGAAGGGCGTGACACACTGCACACGACGGAAAGAATGGCGGCGTGAAGTGAACAGGAAAGAAAATATCGCAACATTCATTTCGCACTGCACCCTGTCTATATTGTAGCAGCAGCTATCTCATCATCTCAAGCCACAGAAAACTTTGAGGAAGAAGAAACCAATGGATGTTATGAATCAGGAATGCTATGAAATTTCCATTTTATTATTTGATTGAATATTGAATATCCGTTGAAATTACAGGAACAAAGTTAGATAAACGAAATTGTCTATGAAAAATTTGTTTCTATTGGCTGATCGCTTCCTTCGCGTCTTGCCACACCGTATTGTATGCACGTGCTGATTGGTCAAAGTTCAATTTTTTCATCTCCTGTTGCAGGGCTGCGCCAGCTCACACAAGCAGCTCACACGCGGGAAAGGCTTGTCCAGGATACACTGTAGTTGTGCATCCATGAGGAGCTGCTTCCCTGCTCTTTGCTTTGTGTCGCATGCAGTGTGTCATGGCATGTAGACTCTAGTCAAGGAGTATTTGCATTGTATGCCTTGCTGTGTATTTTTGCTGTAAATTATCAAAGTTTGTTATCTACATGGCTAACAGAAGAAGAAGAATGCCATCTGGTACAGTACTGACTCATATAAAATGTTTTACCTGAATTTGGCTGAGAAGGATCTGCCTCTGAATCACTGCCACCTCCAGGAGGGAGTCTCTCCACCCTGTTACTGACAACAGTGTCCTCTTCTGTCCTCTCTGTAGCAATAGTTCGCTGAATATTTTGGTACCTTAATTTTGGAAAAGGAGAGGAAGAAAAAGACATGGGTCAGTGACATGTTTGAAACTAGGGTAACTTTCCAAAGCATTTTGGTGCTCTGCAAGTAAAAATCAAGATTATATACATTTTTATTTATTTATTTTATAAAAATTAATCCATCACCTTTATTGAGGGAATGAATCCCAAGTGGTATACAATTAATAGAGAAACAGAAAACATACTGTATAAAAGGGACAACAAAATCGTCAACAACCACCAATATAAAATTATAAAAGGAAACAGCTAAAATGCCTCCACATCAATTTAAAATGCCTGGGAGAACACATTTGAGGGAAGAGGGGATCCGCTTTTAACTCAGCTTTATTGAAAATAGCCTGAGTCCCACAAGTTCTCCCATTATATAAGAAAGGAAACTGAACTAACTCTCTCCAGAAAATCTTAAAGGGAGGTTTATATGGGAGAACATGTTCTGCAAGTATGCTGGGTCCAGGCTGTCATAAAGGTCATAACCAACACCTTCAACCGGGCTTGGCAACATATCTATGGCTATGTACACTGCTTTGAAGACATTTTTGATTATAAGAATTCTATAAATATTCTCAATAATAATAAATAAGCATTCAATGCAGATGAGTGAACTCAGGTTTAATATGCTTGCTGCGGCACACTGAGCAAACCACACAATTTTCTGTTGCAACTGTGTTGTATTCAGGTACAGAGAATACTGTGCACTGCCCCCTTCAGTACAGCTCTGTATCCAGATTTCAGCCTTCCTCTCTGTCCTTAGTGTAATGTTGCTGCAGGTGTGTCAGAGTCATGACACCCTGTTTAATAAACCTGTTATATTACCAACGTTTATGTTTAGTCTGAATGAATGGTAAAAGTTCAACAGACAATTGCTTCTGAGATACCCATTTATACTGATGGGTACAATTAGATTTGTTAGCTTCATAATGATTTAGAGCTGTGAACTGGTTCAAACAAATGGTTCAACTGTAGTATTCTGCAGTGGCGGCTGATGTGATTACCATAGATCTCCAAGTTCTCCTTCACCATGCCTGTTATACAGTAGGGCCCTCATATCCGCGGGGGATATGTTACAACCACTAATAGGGGCGAACACCCCCTCTGTGGTTTTTTGAGGGGCCCCCACGCACGCGGTGGGCATCTGCTATCCACGGATAAGTGAATCCGCGGATAGCGGGGGCCCCCTGTTCTTAGTGAAAAATCCTACACCTATATCTCCCTGCAGTCACTTTTCTCCCAGTCAGGCTCACTTATGTGAGGGAACTGGTTGAGGGGAAAATAGCATGACACATGAGAGAATGCAAAGAGGGTAAACTGCAGGCAAGGTCCACCATCCTTGATTCAACATGCCCCTTTTGCTCAGTAATTCATAACCCAGCCCCCACTTTATACATGATTGGGGCAGACCCTCATTTAAAGAGATGGCTCTGCCACCATCCTGTCCTCTTTGGCTCTTTCTCTCTGAGAATGGATGAAAGTAGCTGCAAGGGAAGGGAAAATCCAATTCAGCCACATGGAACATTAGCACAGACCGGTCTTAGGAGGTGCTAAATATCTTCAAGTATCAATGGCTTAAGCAGAAGTTGCATGTCTTGTCCAATGTTAATTAGTTGCTGAAATCAGACCAACTGTCTTCCAGAGAAGAACAACTACAGAATCCAAGACTTACACATTATTAACTTAGAAGGCTAGGGCATGATTAAGGGAGCTAACCCCCTTTTTGGTGCTAATAGCTTAACAGCCTGTAAAACTCCTCCTTGGTCAGCTTTTAGTTATATCAGCTGTACAGAGGAAATAGTTTTCACACATTTACTCAACACCAGGATTATCGGACACATTTAGGTGCTCCAAAAGCCTGTGGAATGCCCAAGGTTTGATTATATTAATTTGCCTGCACTTAAGTAGAGGAAAGGCTCAACTTCTTTGTTGGATGAGGTTGCAGTTCATGTTACTTTTCAGGGCTGCAACCTATAGTCTGGTTGTTCTAATCTAGACGTACGTTTCCTGTGAACTATTAGGCAACAGAAATGGCAGGGCCTAGATGTACTGTCTCAGCGATTCCAACCCACATAGGGAGGTTCAAGGGAAGTTGCAACCTGCCAAGTCATGGAGTGGTTAGTGTTTAGTGTGGGATGGCAGTGACTACTGTAGATTTGTACAGTTTGGAGAGGGAGTGTTCTGGGGAAAGATGTGTATGCTGTTCCCCAGAAATTTCCTGGGAAAGCTTCCTGCTTAGTGCTTAGCCCCAATGAGGAGCAAGGGAAGCTACCATCATTCTAGGCAATGCCTTGGTCTGAAAACCAAATGCAAACCAGAATACATAAACTGAGAAACCAAGACGCAGCCATTCCAGATCATGACTGTTGAGAAATGTGGCATTGACAGCCCAATCCTATCCTTGCCCTCCATGGGCCATGCAGCATGGGTCATGTGGCCCACACAGTATCCTATGTGGGAAGGAGCCAGTTGGAGTCTACTCGTGGTGAAGGGATGTTCATCCCCTTACCTCAGGTAAATCCCCAGCTGCTGCAATGGGGCTACTAGGTTCTCCGCCAGCTCTTTAGCTGGCTCAGAATAGAGAAGCCCCGTGTAGGCTGAAAGGGCCTGGGAAGGAGGATAGGATATAGCACGCGGCAGTGTCGATCCCTCCCTCCCCCGCCTGATTATGCCCCCTCTCTCCCCCAGCTCCTGCGCTGATCGGAGCAGGGCTTACCTCCAGGACACTGAGGTCGGGATTCAGCACCAGTGGGCCGGCGCAGGTCTTCCCGCTGGTGCCGACTACTCCTGAGTCGTCGCTACGCTTTTATGGCGCATTTGTGATGGTCAGTGCCGGCACTGAGGCCGCAGCACTGATGCTGACCTGGAGTAGGATTGCACCATCAATCTGGTGAAGTACACCATACATACTGACCGAGGAGTTTTGACGGACCAAAACGGTGCATCTGATCACTCAAACGGCAGCTGTCTGAACATGTCTGGATAGCCCTCAGTAAGTTACACTCCAAAATAAAAGTAAAAACTTGTTATTGGGAACAACGTAAAAGGAACAATAATGAATAGCTTCTAAAGCATGTTGGGAGAGGTAATCAGAAATAAAAATCAAAACAGAAGCAGCACGGGGCAGGAGCTTTTTGGCGGTGGAACAGACATTTTGGAATAAAGTTTCTGATGAAATACACAAGTACAGGACTTAGCCCTTCTTCAGGAAAATTTGTAAGGCCTTTTAAAAGTATTGTCCTGACAACCTTTCCATGGCCTACAAAGAGAACAAGTAGTTTTAATTCTACCATAGTTTATGATTCTTATTTTTAATTTTTGTTAGATTGATGTTTTAGACTTCTTACAGCATAATCCTATAGAAGTGTACTCAGAAGGCCAACTGAGTTAAATGGAACTTACTGTCAGATAAGTGTGTATAGGATTGCAGCCTTAGATTTTTGTGACTTTTGGATTATTCTATTGTAACGATGTATGAACTTTTGTGGTGGGCCTGGTTCATAATTTAAACAGATGCAAGGATGGATGGTATGGTTAATATGATTTGATTGATTTTTTTTTACTCTCTTGGAAGTAGCTTTGGTTTAGTTTTTATTAAAAAGGAAAAAAAAAGAAAAGCCATGGTAAAAAAGTTTTAAATAAAACAAATATATAAAGTAAGTAGAATTAACAATAAAGGTGTGAAAATTTAACAGATGTATGCTTGACTGAAACAGCTGAACGTTTTTGTCCCCTGTGTTATTCATTTCCTCCTTTATCAAAGCTGTTTAAAAAAAAAAAACAAGTAGCAAGTAGGTAAAAATGTAATAAAATTAAGTTTAAAAAAAACCTTAGAGAACTGCAGATTTGTTATTTTGACTTTAAATATGTCCCTTACAATCAAATTATTATATTCACAACTATATTAACATAGCTCTACTTTTTCCCACTCTGTCTTTTATAAGAACCTATAAACATTTTTATTCACTTCACAGCAAGCTGACTGAACAAACTTTCCATTCCAATATAGCATGCGTTTTATGACCCCCCAATGCAATTGCAGAACAGAAAAAAGTAGCTCATCTATACGTAAGCTTTCCATTTAATTAGATGGTAGAACATCCCCTGCTGGCAAATGATGCCAGGGAACTGGTGATGGGCCAAGTGAGTGCTACTTTTTAGTCTCAAGTACGTAGAATAATCTTCAATAAATTTAAAAAATGCCAACTTAATTGAAAACATCTTTGAAAAACTTATAGGGATATATTTTTTAAAATCTAGGCCTTCTTCAAAAAATAATTGTAATGCATAGTTACAGTATGCATTATAACAGTGATGTTGAAACTTTCTATCTGCAGGGAACCCTTTCCCCACTGACTAATTTGTCAAGAAACCCTTGCACATCCTCCACTGAACACCAGCCTCCTGAAGAGCATTCCGAGATGTGTTCTGTGACACACACCTTTTTATGCAGGCCTATTCAACTTCAATGTCATGGAGAGTGTATTCTATAACATACCAAATACTCTCCCTTGACTTCTCATTGAAGGGGAAGATATAGCAATGGGGAGCAGGTTTTCATTCAAAGTTGTCAGCCATCATTGGTCTTCTCATGGAGAACCCTCTGATAGACGAGCCCCAGATGTTTTGCAATATAATTTCAAAACCAATGCAGGGGTTCTCAACCTTTGGAGGCCCGGGTACCCCCTATCACGGTCCAATTTTCTGAAGTACACCCTGCTAATTAACTGCTAATTAATTGGATTAATCAATTAATTAGGTAATTAATCATTAAAAAAGTAGAGAGAGAGACAGAGAGACAGCCCTCTGCCCTCTGAGAGAGAGAGAGTTTTTTTTCTCCAAGTCACACTTCCCAAAATCAGCTCCTCCCTCCCACACCTCACCAAAGTACAAAAATAAGCCCAAAACCAGAGACAGAAGGGCTCCAAAAATAATTACAATTTAAAATCCATGTTAATTAACACTTAATTAGCTGCTGATGGGGCAGATAAGGGGCAGGTCTTGGCATACCCCCAGCAAGAGGTCCGCGTACCACTAGGGGTACCCGTACCACAGGTTGAGAACCTCTGCATTATAGTAATCATTTAGTTTAGTATTTGATTCATTTTCCTGTGAAGGAAATCCCAGTAGCTTCACCTATTCTGCCCAGTTCATTCCTAATTTTGGGTCTGGCGTAGAGACAATGTTTTGTCTCAGTCTAATCCTGTCTAGGACTGCTGTAGCGTGCAAATGCACGCTGTGCCGGATTCTATCCAGGATCAGGCCAGCGCCGGTGCAGGCGGGAGCCTCCTCAGGGTAAAGGGATCTTCCGCAGGGTAAAGGGACATTCGACTTTACCCTGAGTAACGACCCATCTGCCCCAATGGGTCTCCTCAGATGTGCGCCAGCAAAATGGCTGGCGCAAATTCGGGAGCCCGTGTAATGCCGACCAGGACCAGGAAAGGGTATAGGATTCAGCAGAATGCGCCGCTGAGGATCCCTCCCCCTTCCCAAGCCCGGTCTCCTAATCCCCCCTCCCGTTCCGCTCTTCCCACGCCTCTACACTGCCCAGCGCAGTCCTTATCTGTGTCCAGCAGCGGCCTGCATCTGGTGGAGAGTGAGCCTAGGTATTCTTCCCGTTTACCCTTGTCGCCCATTTAGCGGCCCTCTGTCACAATCTTACGCAGGATTGGGCTGCCTGACTAGGTATTCTTCCCCTGTTTACCCTTGCATTTCCTTCCCTTTCTCTATTATTTCCCTTGTGTCAAATTTTAGATTGTAAACTTGCTGGGGCAGGGACCTGTCCTCTTATAATCTGTAAAGTGGTATGCACATTGACAGCATATAGTAGGGGTGGCCAAACCGCGGCTTGCAAGCCACATGTGGCTCTTTGACTTTATTCTGTGGTTCGCGGAAAGAGGGGCGTGAAAAAACCCAACACGTCTGCTAACGTGGTACGAATCTCCTGCTGTGATAACCGATTGACACAGCAAATGGGCAAAACCCCTGCAGGGAACAAGGCGCGAAATTCCTGCTGTCATAAGCAATCGATTACAGCACTTCAATCATATGACTTCTACTCTATTACTCTGTTCTACTCTTTATCCCCTGCTAACTGGGCAAGAGGCACTTTTTCAATTGGTGCTCTTCTTATATTTAACAGGGGGAGAGTAACTGCCCCCCTTTCACCCCAGCACAGTGAAAGCACAGTCTTTTCTGATGGCTGTTTGCTGGTGGTGTTCTGAATCTTTTTTAGATTGTGAGCCCTTCTGGGACAGGGGGCCATTTAATCATTTGATTTGGTCTGTAAATCGCTTTGTGAAATTTTTGTTGAAAAGCAGTATATAAATACTGTTAATAATACTCTGGGCCTCAACCAATCAGGGCTCAATTGCCCAGTCAGCGCATGCAAAAGCCCTGCAGGGAACAACGTGCGAATCTCCTGGCGTCTCTCCTCCAGAGGCAGAATCACAGTGTTTAAGGCAAGACATTTAAAACCCACTGCCATCCTGTTCAAGCCTCTTCTGTTGGGAAATTATAGAGCAGAGAGTGGTGTGTCTAGCTTTCATACCTCATAACCAATTGCAAAATATTTCTGCAAAATCAGTTATAGCTTTCTTAAGAATCTCTTTTCCCATTACAAAGCACTCTTTGTAATGTCTGTTTGTATCTTAAAAATATCAGAAGACGTAAGGTGGTATCTGATTAAAATCTCTAATTTTATTGGTTTACATATTTTCCTCCATGTTTTGACAAGCTATTAAGACAAATAAATAAATAAATACATATTAATATCTTTCGGCTCTCAAACATCTGAAGTTTATTGTGTGTGGCTCTTACAAGTTTGGCCACCCCTGGCATATAGAAACATACTTCTCATGCCAGCAGCATCACTAGTCCCAGGTAAGGTCAACATCAATATGGGAAGGAACCATGTCATTTACCTGCAATTCTTCTTAACACGTGTAATTAAAGAACAGCTATCTTCTGGATGTGACAATACGATTTTTACCACATAAGTATGCTTAAAAAGAACACTGGATCTCATGTAAGTTGAGGGGGAAAGTCGCTTCATCATGTCTCTCCCACAAAAAAAAAAAAGCTTGTGTGAAGCAGTCCATAGCTTTAATTTGTTTAAAAAAGTTTTACTTTTTGCTCTAGTTCTGATGGGAAAAAAGTGAACTAAAAGTAACATGATTGCAGTAAAACCAGAAAAACTCTAACAGCAGCTTTAAAAACATTATTTTTGTTCAGAATAATAATTTTAGACTGCTCCACACTAGCTCTAATTAAAATACTCAAATACTGGAACTCCCTATGCATTCCTTGGACACCAGAATGAATATTTTACTCAGCAGGACATTCAAGTACAAAAAGAATGCAATAATGGGAACAGTCTAGGAAACCCAAACAAATTCAGATTTCTAATATGTCGTAAATTTAGCTGGACCGAAAATACCACAGAATAGTGTTTTGGGTACCGAGATATTCAACTTTCAGGTTGAGATGAAAGGGCATAAAAAGGTGAAGAACTGCATGAATTTAAAAAAAAAACCTGTTATGGCATTTTCTAAAGTTCAAAAAATAGCACTGAGCTCTGGAGAAAAGTGTCAGAAGATCATCTTTTTTATATCTAGTTAGCTTTGTGAGCAGACAACATAAAGCTAGTCTGAAAACAAGGAGCTGCTGCACTCTTTTGGGTAAAGGGCTTCAGCTTGAGTTACCACCACATTTTGCCTCAAGCAAAGTTTTGAGGTGAATTTGGGGGTTCCTACTCAGGAATTTCAAGAGAAGCTAAAAGAGTTTCTGTAAGACTAGCAAAATTGCTCTGGAGGTTCCACATGCCCTTAGTTTTGACAGTTATAGCCCAAAGCAGTCGGATTTCAGAAGTACAAGCTGGAGATTAAAAAAAGATTTATAAACTGTGGTGAAGTCTGTACCTGCAAGGGCTTCAAATTTTAGACTGAACAAGGTGCCCCTTGCTACAACTAACACACAAGGAGTCCAGGAGCAACTTTGAATCTTGAAGAACTCCAAGACTGTATACTTCTGTAGCAAAGGTCAAATATACACCAGAAACCGCAGAGGCTGGAATTATCTGTGCAACGTCCTGAAGGGGCTCTCCTCCAGCAACCAGGACTGACTATATCTTGGACAAACCAAGATATGTATCTGCTACTGGTGTGACACGGTTGTTGCATTCTAAAGGCTGGATCCCATACTGTACAGTAGGATTTACATGGAATGGGTGGATCATATGAAAGTATCCACATCAGTCTTGCTGGCCTCAGGAAAGCACAGTTAAGATGTGATGACTTTCTACATCTGTCCCACATAACTCGTTGCCTACTTCGAGTAAACGTGGATGCAATATCCAAACATGAGATCCATTGACTTACATTTTAGAAAATCTCTACCATTTCAAGCAGAGCTCTCTTGAGAAGATGATCTACTTGCCACTTTTTAGCTATTTACATTTTTAAAAACACAGATTAAAGAATTAGCAGAATGTTTTTTGTGCAAAGAAGCTGTGGGACTTGACAATTTTTCAGTTGTAATGTGCTTATGTTCCACTGGGGAATCCAATCTGAGAAAATAGCCACTAATGAAAATCTCTTACTGAACACCATGAAAGGCATATGCCAAAAGGAAGTCTTAAGCAAATGATATCCTCTAAAACAGGGGTGTAAAACATAACGCCTGCGGGCCGGATACGTCCCATGGAAGCTCTTTATCTGCCCCATGTGATAATTTGGCTCTCTATGTACTGCCCTTTCAGCAGCACCACTTCTGCCAAGGCTCTGAGAGGGAGAGACGGAAGGAGGCCTCAGAAGGCAAGGAATGCTACGGGAGAAGGAGCAAATCAATAGGGGCGAGAGAGGGAGACATTGCTGAGGCGCTGGGAGAGCCCAATTATCACATGGGTTACTCTTTCAGCAGGTGTCATTTCGCAGAACACCTCCCAGCTGCTGAGCTGCAAAGTGATGCCTCAGCAGAAGTGGCGCTGCTGAAAGGGCAGCCCATGTGATAATTGGGCTCTCCCAGCATGAAAATTGGGATCTCCCATATCTAGAAAATATGATCGAGATTTGCATATTTCCCCTTCTGTCATTTGCAGATAATGAGTACCTGTGTGAGAACAAAGTGCTTATTTCTGGCCATTGTCTGCTTAATAACATCACTTCCTGCTTAATGATGTCACTTCTGGCCCTCAGCAGGCGTCATGAATTTATTTATTTATTTAAAGAATTTATATCCCGCCTTTCTCCCAGCGAAGGCACTCAAGGCGGCTTACAAAACATTAAAATACATATACATTAAAAATAAATTAAAAACGAGTCATTAAAAACAATTAAAACAACAACTAAAACAAACAACCCCAGTGGGTCAACTTATATTTACTTTGTTAAAAGCCATTTATTAAGAAGCCATTTGTTAAAAAGCCAGCCCACCATGTGAATGCTATTTGGCTTGCTGTATGAAACGAGTTTGACACTTTGTTGTTATGATTCCTGATGCAGAACAGACATTTTTAGATGGGCAGTTACAGGGAATTCCTGTTGTGGCTTTCTTTCCCACAAGTCATATCAAGGGTACTCCCAGTCAGTTTGGCTGTCTTATAAGGGAGAGGTTTTGACACTCCTTTCCACTTGGCACCCAGAAGATAGCCACCTGACATATTTAAGGAACAAGACAAACCTCAACTAGCTAAGCATATTCTTTTAAGGTGCATAGTTAGAGGAGAGACAAATCCAGACCTGGATGTTTCAATGGAAAAGATACCATTTTAGTAAGCAAGAGGAAGAGAAAAACAAAAACATTTCCTGTGCTAACGTGAAAAATAATACTGCTATTTAAAAATGTAAGCTATATGAAAAAAAGAGAAAGAGAAAAGCACACATAATTGTTTATTCCTCTTTGCTTGGTTTGACCTGGAATGAGGACAACGAAATATTTTTTTTTTTTTTGGTACAAATCCAGGCATCAATCTCCCAATGCACACACTTATCTCAATGCCCTATGCTGGGGGATGATGCCTGCTTTTGGGATGGATTTTAAAAATGTCATGTGGTGTCATCCCATGTGGATGAAGAGCTTTAAAATGCTTTCTTCAGTGCCTTAGTAATGCCTGGATTATTATTTTTTAAAAGCACCTTACTCAAGAATGGGAGTTGGAGAATGTATGCCTGTGTAGACTCATCTGCACACAGAAGCGTGGAATGAAATGTTACAAGACATGTGAGGACTCCTGCTGAAAAGCTGCATTGAGTGTTCCTCTCCTCCTGTAATGTTTAGCACAATTCAGCATCTGCCCCTATTTACTTATTAAAATGTTGTTGGGTTTTTTACCTGCCTTTTTGTCCAAAACCCTACAAGGTGACGTACAATAAATTCAAATCTATAACATAAAAACAAAAATACAAAAAACAACAGCGCAACCCTAACTAAAGATACACGGCCGGCTGCTGTATCCTATGCCATCCCTGGGCTGCACCAGGGCAGCCCGGGACCACCTTGCGAGACGTTCGTCCCCTTCCCCAGGTGTAAGCTAGCTGAGGCCCTACGGACCTCCTTGGATGTATGCTAGGTCCAGGCCTGGCGTACATTCGGGGAGGCCGTGTAAGGCCAAACTGGCCTGCGAATGGGCAGAGGATATTGGCGGAGCACACTAGGTGTGAACAGTGTGCCAGCCTCAGCACCAGCGCCGTTTACACCCGAGTCGTCGCAAATGTGCTTTATGGCACGTTTGTGACAACTTAGAGCAGCGGAGAGCACACTCCGCCACTCTAAGCTTTAGTGAGGATTGCGCTGTAAGACAAGGCCAAACAAAAAATCAAATTAAACCTATAAGACACAAATCACCACTGAAAATGTAAAGGATCTCAGCCAGGCATTACAGTTATTCGAGTTAAAATTATTCAGGTTTAAAGGCCGTGGTCTACAAAAAACTGCTTGCACCTTATGTTTCGCTCGCTTCTATGCCGGGCATTTTCAAAGGAAAACAGCACGTATCAAATCATGCAACTGCCGATACCAGTAGCTCTCGGAACCTCCATATAAAACACTGCTGACCCACCCTAACTAGCTCTACGATCCTCAACTGTCACTTGCTGGTTACCCACAAATTCTTTATAGAACTTAAAGTGCTGTATGCTCTTTTCGTCTAGATTCATTCACCTTCTTAAAGTCATAAATCCTGGTATTTTTAAGAACTGGTAACCAAGCATTGCTAACACACCAGAAGAAGTGAGCAAAATGTCAGGTGCAAGCATTTTTTGTAGACTGCAGACTTTAAACCTGAATAATTTTAACTTGAATAATCTTGTGAATACCGGCCACGAACGTTTTAGCAGATATAATAAAAGGAATTCTCTGAAAGAGAACCATTTTTTGCCTGGAATGGCAGCAATGAAGAGGTAGAACAACCCCGTAGAGAGTTTGAGACTTGATGCCACTGTGATGAAAGCCCTGTACAGGAAATCCTTCATTGGATCATATACAGTAGAGTAATCCAGAGTTTCAGAGGAAAATAACTTACCGCCGATTGAGTTGCTCCATTTGTTGGATTGAGCCTGATCTGCGTATTCCATCAGGAGTAGCTGCTGCAGTAGGACGCTGCCAAGTTGTGGTTCGATTCACATGGTCCACGTAGAATACGCGTCCATGGCTGTCTATCCGAGCTTCCCAGTCTTGCATTACACGTTTTTACAAAATTAGAAAAGACAAAATATGAGGTAATTCATCTGTTGGAACCCAGAAATCCAGACTATTAGGGAAATGCAGAAATATACACCAAAACATACAGCTAATAGGCATACAGGAAAAAACTGCTTCATCTATCACACAGTACATTTATAGCGTTTCTATCAAAGGGAACCTCTAAGTGAAAAACAAATTTAAGAAGTGACAGAATGCAACACACTGTTTGGGCACATCCACAAAGGAGCACCTGTGTTTCCAGTTCATCACCTTAGCATTAACCCAGAGGCACAGGGGATGTTCCATCCAAAAGTTGGGATGATATGGTACCAAAATCCCATCAGGACTGTGTGGATTGCCTCACCTGCACTGGTCTTGCCCTTACCACTAACTACAGTGCTGACAAATCGAGTCACAGCACAGATCTAAAGCTCAGTTCCAAGTGGTGTCCCCAGGTGGAATGGGGAGGTTCAGATGAGCTGGGAAAGTACTGTACCACTAATCTCAGAGGACGGGGATCTCCTGTACAGATTCACCCTAACACTATTTTTGCAACTGTACTTCTTGCATTTTCTATTTTATCCTCAATCTTAAGGACATAAGTAAAAGTACATGGTGAAGCGACCCTTCCTCTGAAATGAAGTTCTTGTATACATGATGACTCTACATATACACTGGAGCTCCTGCAATTCCAAATTGCTCTAGGATCTAAACTAGTGTTTAAAATTTATGTACATTTTTTTAACAATCCAGGATTCTGATGGTGTCAGGAAATCTGGGAGAGGATGCTGGATTCAATTCTTTGCCTTATTATTCATAAAAGAGTACAAAGATTCATGTGAAAACACCCCAAAAATTAAAGGGTAAATTTTTGCAGACAATCGAGAGCATGCAGAGCATTCACTGAGAAGACAAATAATTTGCTATACATAGAAAGCAAGAAGCCACTACATGGCTATCAGTAACTTTATTTAAATCTTGCTCGCTCACTCGCTTGTGCATGCGCACGCACGCACGCTATTTTGGATCTTAATTCCTACTATTCCCTACCCAGGTTCTAAAGCAAGCAATTCGGAATTATTATGGCCAGCCAGTCAGCCAGTAACTACGTGTAATTACCCAATGAATCATGTAGAAAGCCTTCACATGTCACATACAATGGTTAATGTCAACTGGAAAGCCTTAAGCTAGAAACTGCTCAGTTTAATTGGAAAACACCATACTGGCATGACAAGCAGTGGGGAAGGATTGTAAATACACTCCAGACATTATTGTACATGTAAGTATTTAAAACTGAACCACTAAAAACACGGAAGACCTGAACTTATTACAATAGAAATACTTGTGACAACCCCTCCCCCTTGGATTGGGACCATTTCATGTATGACACAGAGACCGTCTGTGTGTAGGAAAAATGTAACATATGAAGCACCTAAACAGGACTATACCGGCAGCCAGGTATGTATGCCTGTGTGCTATGCAGAATATCATGTTAAGAAGTGCACAAATGTCAGAAAGAGGGCAGAGGATACCTGTCCCCTTATTTTTCATGTTAGGCCCCCCACTACTGCTTTTATAAGGCCACAGTGAACATGATTTGGTTAAAAATTGGAGGAAGTCAGAGGCTTGTTGATTTCACTAAAGCCCCCCCCCATACTATTTTTCCCATAAATTGAGCATTGCAGCTACATAGTCATGACATACACAGCCCAATTTTATATACATTTACTCAGAAATAAATCTTGATGAGTTCAATGGGGTTTGCTCTCAAGTAAGTGTGTATAGGCTGCAGTTGTGCAGCCTCATCCTATACATATTCATTTTGTTGTTGTTCAGTCGTTAAGTCGTGTCCGACCCTTCATAGTAAATTCCACTGTTCAAAAGGTCTTATTCTCTAACAAGTCTTGTTTAGGATTGAGGCTTAAATCCCCCTTAAAACAATGAGACTGTTTGTTTCAACTGTTGTCTAGTAACAACCACTTTAGTTGGATTGGGGCCTGTTGGTCTAAGAGAATGCTTTTGCTTGAAGATACAAGTAAGATTCTGTTCTCATGACTCTGTCCCAAAATAGCTATTGTGAATATTCCGTGGTCTCATGCATACTCCCAAATGATCATGCTTTAGACTTTTTCAGGAGGGTTTCCTTTATGCTGACCACAATTCCCAGGCTTTCACTGGGAAAATAACTTAAGATTGCCACAACTCATTCCCTATCAAATCAAGGATACTGTACAACTGTGTTTGCACTATCTGATTAAAAAATATATATTCTCGCTGCTTAAGAGTGATTTATTTGTTGTTAGGAAGCAATGCAGGCATTGGAGATATCTTCCTGAAAAAGCAGAAAAATGAAAAATCCTTCAATCAGATGGCAGCTTGTACTTTTAAAAGTTCATCTTGTGGGAAATGGTTGCTCCTACCTGACTTTCAAATCAAATGGAGAATTAAATATTTTTTGCAGCAAATATTCAATTGGCACTATAAAAACATATCCAGAGACAAGTAATACAAAGCTACTGGAAAAACAGTGATGTAAAGGATAGTATTGTAGTGAATGCCTCTTTAACTGTTCATGCTCCTGCTGATAAGAAATAGTACAGTACTTAGGGTTTTGCATTGATTAAATGAGTGGAAAGGTATACTGCTCTCAGGACCAAAAATAACCACAGACCCACATAAATCTTCACAGATTTAAGTACAGAGTCCATACAGAGAATATTTAATATTCAATATTCATCTTAAATAACTTAACAGCAGGCCACCTGGCTGTAATTTGAAATCTAATTTGCCCTCATTTGCAAAGTGTTTGGAAAAGATGATGAAGGAGGAAAATATTTGCATATTATGCAAACTTTTCTTATTTCTTTGTCCTCTCCTAACACAGAGCTAGTAGGTCTTCTGGACTCCAGGTGCTCGACATATTCTCCTGCCTCTACTATATACATCAACAAGGTCAGAATCAAGCCCAGTGATGAAGCTGGGGAATACCAACTGCTCGGTTGGCCGATGAATTATTTATGAAGGTCACGGAAAACCAAGTAAATCTACCCTTTGCACGGGCTGCAAAGCAACTATAGAGCTCTTTTTTCCAAATTTGCTTGGTTTTAAAGACAATGGACACTTTCTACAATGGACACTTTCGACAACCAATCAATAACGACTCAAACTTGAAAGGCGATTTACAGTGTTATGTGTTATAAGTACACCCTCTATTGGACAATGTCTGTTAATGCAGCCCATTAGGTTCTCCTTTAGGAATAAGCAAGTCTAAAGGGGCAGAAAGACAAGTGTGTACTTATACATACGAAACTGAAACATTTGGGTTCTACATTTGGGTATACAGTATTTGAAAACACAGTAAGATAAAACAAAAACAAAACAAAATAGAAAACAAGAATTCTAAAAACACCCTGAAAACTACGAAGTCAACCAAATTCCTATCAATTTTTTTAAAAAGATCTTACAGTCCCAATGGAAAACAGCAAGAGATGAATTCCTCCTCACAACTCAGGACAGGTCATTCCAAAGGAGCTTTCTTCCAAAGAAAGACTTTCTTCTCACGGTCACATTCTAACCTCTTGCAATGAGGACATACAAAACTGGGTCTGATCTTTTGAGCACAGCTGGCACATGAGATGATAGAAGGAAAAGTAGTCCCTTGGGTTTATAGGCTTCTCTTGAACTGGGGCCTGAGGGCTCACAAGTAGCCAGTAGCACAAGGCGCAAAGCTGGTTAGATATCCTCATACCTTCCTGTTTGTTAAACAGGTAGCAGTATCTTGCACCAGGGCCTCTGAGAGGGGGGTTAAGGGGGTAAATCGTACCCAGGCCCAGGGCCAAAAATGGGTCAAAACAGGGGCCCAGGAGCAGAAAAGGGGGGGCCCCAGGAGCCAAACTTACATGAAGGGAAGGGGCCCAAAAGAAACTTTGTACCCCCTGATAAAATTCCTCTGAGTGGCCCTGTCTTGCACCAGCTGGTTGACCACCTACTGAATTACCCACTTAACTCCAGTCCACAGGCCCTGACAGGATACTACCTCAGCAAGGATCAGGAGACACAAAAGTCCAATGGGGTTCTATCTATGCCCATAAAACCTCTGGCTCTAACCTCACTCCTCAGTGTGAGCAACTTGCTTTGCTCAAAGTTCAATTCAAAATAAATTTGCCTCAGGCAAAAAAATCACAGGTGAGTTTCAAAAAGGCTAGTGAAATATATTGTGGGGGGGGGGCAGGGAGGCTTCACACATTCTTTGATGATTACAGAGAAATACTGGTCTACACCTTTTAGATAAACAGGAAAAATTGAGGCAAAAAGTAATATTTTTTAAAACTGAAGCTTACTTGGCGGAAGAGGCTCATCAATGGTTGGGTAGTGATGGTGGTCAGGCCTCAGGGAAGGAAGCAGGTTGATTGGCTGAGAATTATGGAGTAAAGGGCAATCACCTATAGATAAGACAGTCAAGATGTTCATATTCATTCATGGATGTAGTTACAAATGCACTAGCATAAACACAAATGACTAGAAGGATGTTAGATAAGGGCTCACAGAAATCTGGTGTATTCGCTGCTTTGACAATGCCTTATGTCGAAGCACTGTTTGAAATAAAATACATGGCCAAGAGTTATTGAAATATGAAGCCAAAGAGAAGACCTTGAGATTTAATACACAGTAAGGTATGATGGGTGACAATCTAACCCCAATTAAGGAATGATGGGTTAGGGTCAGTCCCCAGCTTCTCCAGATACACACTGGTGTTATGTAAGAGAAGAAAGAAAGGAAAGTGAGAGACAGATCAAGGCACAAGAAGGAACGAGATGGGAGAAGGACAGCAGAAGAAAGACACACAGAAGGACCTGAGATAAAGAAGAGGTCACCTGAGATATAGAAGAGAAGAGATACAGAGCCAACAGAGAGGTGGAAGAATGTTTTGAATGCTAACATTCAGTGAAGCCTCGGTGACATAAGCAAATTGTCACTCGTGATGTCTGAAACCATTAGAATTTATTTGAGGAATGCCAACCATCCTCTGGTAGGACTTTTTTTTTTTAACAAAGGAGGGTATTGTGAGAACCTGAAACCCATAATGGAACATTTCTTGGATTTAAGGATTCAGTGAACCTTTTCCCAGCCCCAAAGTTTCATTCATTTTATCCCACTGCTTGTCATTTCTCCCTATTTAATTCAGGATGTTATAAGACAAATGTAAATAAAAACCAACATAAAGAAAAAAAAATTGCTTTTAGTTGTGACATCACCATAGAGCTTTACACTGTTATTCTTAACCAAATTAAAACAGAATTATGACTGGCTTAGACATTCTTTATGTAAAAATCCTTCCAGTCTATAGACTTTTGTAACAAATGAAGCAGTTGTCTTTTAAATCACTAATTTATCGGTAATTTCATTGATGGTTAACCAAATTGCTCAAATGTAGATGCTTTTAAGACCTTAGTTAACATCAGACTGAAAAAAGGGAGTTCATACCTTGTGAATCCCTGTTCTTGATAGAGGAAGGGGATATTCCTATCCAATGGGAAATAGCCCTCTGTCGTCAGGAGGCAGGGTCAGTCCAGATCACGTGGTCTCCGTGCGGTGGGCTTCCGTCTCCCAGACCACCTAGAAGAGCTGGAAACCCCTCTACTTCCTTGAAACATCACTGTATACTTTCAGAAATCTAAGCCAGTCATTCTCAAGATCGAGTAACATCGACTTTCTCAACAGGCTGCCGGTTAAATATCTCCCTTTTCGTAGGTACCCTAAGCAGCCTCTTGGATGAAACTCCAGTGACTCCTTTTTTTTTTTTTTAACATAAAAGAAAGGACTGTAACATTCATCCACCGACTTGTCTCTGGTCGGCCCCTTGAGCGCTATACCTTACTCAGGGTGGGCGGAATGTCCCCTTCCTCTATCAAGTACAGGGATTCACAAAGTAAGAACTCCCTTTTTCTCAGCTAGAGGAAGGGGCCATTCCTATCCAATGTGTTATGCCAGAGCAGTTTATTTTTAGGGAGGGCAGGTGCAGCGCCTTACGATTGCTTAATCACCTTTTGTAAGACCCTTCTGACAAACTTGGCTTCTGCGGATGCTGCCCTATCCACCTTATAGTGCCTGGTGAAAGTATGCACCAGGCACCAGGCACTACCAAGTATGTCCAAGTGGCTGCCCTACAGATCTCTGGTAGAGAAAGTACCTAATTGAATGGGCCATAATACCCTCTGGAGGAGTCTGGCCCCCTGCTTTATAACAGACTACAATACACACTCTGAGCCAGCATGCTAGAGTAGAGGAAGACACCTTCCAACCCATAGTTTCCCTGAAAAGTCATGAACAACGCATCAGTTTTTCGCCAAGTCTTTGTCCTCTCCATGTAAAAACAGAGTGCCCTTCTAACATCTAACGAATGCCATGCCTTCTCTCTGGGGTGACTAGGATTGGCGCAGAAAGATGGCAGAATAGGTTCTTGCTGCCTATGGAAAACTGAGTTCATTTTTGGAATAAATGCAAGGTCGGTTCTTAAGACTACTGCATCCTTCTGGAAAATACACAACTCTGGGTGCGTCGAGAGGGTACCCAGCTCTGAGACTTTATGTGCCGACATGATGTCTACTAAAAGTAGCACCTTATAAGTTAGTTCCTTTGGTGAAGCTGTGGCTAGAGGCTCGAATGGAGGACACATGAGTGCCTGAAGCACCGTATTTAGGTCCCATGTCGGCGGTCTGTGTATCGTAGGGGGGGTTAATAAATTCAACCCCTCTTAGAAACTGCCTCACATGTGGGTTTGTAGTTATCTCCCACTGGAGGCCAGCACCCAAGGTCCCTTGCAGTGCTGCCACCTGCCTACGCAGTGTGCTTGTCTTAAGGCCCTTATCTAGCCCGTCTTGCAAAAACTCTAACACCTGTGATATTGTGGGTCAAGAAGGGGAAACGCCTTTCCTTTTGCACCATGACAGAAAAGTCTTGCAGGTTGCCCCATAACTTCTAATAGTAGATTTCTTTCAAGAAGCTAGGAGTGTACCGACAATCCTTTCCGAATAGCCCAGGTAGGACAGAGCTATCCTTTCAACTTCCACGCCGACAGTCGGAATAACTCCGGCTGTGAGTGTAGAAGAGGTCCCTGGCTCAACAGGTCGTCTCGCATGGGTAAGTCTCATGGTTCCTGAACAGACAGCCGAAGAAGGTCCGGGTACCACGACCTCCTTGGCCATCTTGGTATGATTAATATTACCTGTGCCGCAGCCTGTAGCAGTCGAATCCGTTGCAGGACTCAAGATATTAATGCAAAGGGAGGGAAGGCATACAGAAGCCCTGGAGGCCAGTCGATGGTGAGAGCATCCACTCCTTCCGCACCTTCTACCTGTAGTCGTGCGAAGAAGTGTGACAGTTGAGCATTGTCCCAGATAAACTGCTTCTCTGAGGTAATAGAATGTTCAGGTGTCTCACCAACTGTAGTCTCCTGCTGCACAGCTGAATGGCGCCATCGCTATCCCCTCAGAATGTTGCTGGGGCAGCAAAAATGTGAGTGTTGGGCAGGATGGCGCGCCAATTTGTTTTCCTGCCGGGCTCCCAACATGGTATAGTGGCATTGCGTGAGCCCCGGGGAGGCCTGCCAGCTCCCTGCGCCCAAGTCGCTGCTAAAAATAGTTGGCGCGGCGCGCAGCAAACACAAGAAGCCACTCCTACACGGCTAGAGCCAGCCTCGGTGAGGACCTACGACGCCGCGCTGCTCTCCTGTCCATCGGGCAGACTTGGGGAAAGACAAAGACAGCAATAAAGTTCCACAGCACTATCCGCACCAGAGACAACTCCAGTCGCGACGCGACCCCCCTGTGGAGTTGTGCCGTTGTTCCGCCAGACGGAGAACTTAAACGGAGACCTCCGGTGATCCAAAATGAGAAAAAACTCCCCCCACACACAGGAGCACCAAGCAACGTGACCTTTTGCCAGCGAGGCAGGGCTGGTCTGGGAGACAGAAGCCCCCTGCGCGGAGACCACGTGATCTGGACTGACCCTGCCTCCTGACGACAGAGGGCTTTTCCCCATTGGATAGGAATGGCCCCTTCCTCTAGCTGAGAATTCAAACAGTCATAGTTAGTGCTTATTCATTTAAACAATATAAAATTGTAATTACTGTACAAATAAAGCCATTTTAAACCTGATTAGAAATCAGAAAAATTAAGAACTGTTCTCTATTTTTCCCCAGTTGTATGCAAAGTTCTATGATCTTCCATGATATCACAACCTCAACAATATCCTAAGTAGAAGTCACTGATGAAAATACAGATGTAAGTTGCACTTTTTTTACATGCTGAAAAAAGTGTGATACAATAACCCTTACTTTTAAGATCCATCACAACTATCACCTCTACTCAAATTTGCCATTATGTCACCAATCACTAGACATCATGCCTGCCATTTATTTATACAGTTGCTTACCTCAGTAAACCAAGCAGCTCCTAGTCAAATTAGGCTGGTTTTTAATGTTATTTCAGTGGAGCTGTGGCAGCACTGCTTCTTGCAATGAGAATCCTTGGACCGGATTGGAGAAGCCAAGCTGAAGCTCTTCCCCACACCACCGCTAACCCTCGGAAAATTGTATCAATACAGGTATGGGGAGCGGCAAAGCACGGGTGCACAGTGAACTCATAAATACCTTTTCATCCATGTGAACAGTCCTAAACTTTTTTGGATGCATGCACATGTGGGCAAATATAATGAGTGAACCAGGCAATCATGGACATAGTCATAATGTTGACATGCAAGAATATAGGAATTGCCTTTCGAGATCAGATGAAGTGCAATCAAGCCAGGCAGATGCACTTGGGTCCAGGCAAGTGCTTTCCAGCTTCCTGCAGCTGCCATGATTCTAAGAGTTGCTGGAGTTCATACCTGTGATTGCTTGCTTTATATAGTATGACTCTCTAGAGAGCACGTACCCAAGAATGGTTGGGACTGCTTGTGTGGATGAACAATGTCTTATGTGAACCAGCCCTTAGAACTCACTAATGGATAAAAACCTAAGGAGATTTGTCATGTCCTTTGTTTTAATTAATCCAAAACAAACATTGCAGTCAATGTTTATTTTTATTGTTTCCAAATCAAATTATCCTGCCTTCCTTTCCATGAAGGATAGACATCTAACAAAATCCACAAAATTTCAGAGAAGGTCCATACACAAATGTAACAATTAAGACAAAACAAAGGAATTCCACAGAAATCCTTTGAATGCTTAAATGAAAAGTGGAGGCAATTTTACGGATGATGAAACTAGAGTGGAGTACAAGGTGTAAAGGAGGAAGGTAGAGGCATAACAACTGCAAATGTCCAATGGCTGGGGATACTAGCATTCCACCACAATGGTACAAGGTATGCTCAATTCACCATACTAAACCCCCAATTTATATACCTACTGCCGCAATGCCAGAGTCTCATCACTAGTAGAGCTTACATTAGGCTTCCAGATATATGAGGCCTATTAATGAGGCTTATTAATTGAAAAACAAGGCCTCCAAATACGCAAAAGAATTTAGATTTGGCATGCAAAATTCCACTGAGCAAGATCCTCACACGTTGTAAACTGCAGCAGCTTAATACACCAGATGAGGATGTAGCCCTTGACTTGCAGCCCAATCCTAACCAACTTTCCAGCACTGATGCAGCAACAATGCAGTCCCAAGGTAAGAACAGTTGTTCCCTTACCTTGAGGAGGTCTCCGTGACTCCCCCCCCCCCGCAGAATGCAGAGTACACCCCGTTACACAGCTACATCGGCACTGGAAAGCTAGTTAGGATTAAGCTGTAAATCTCTCTCTCTCTCTCTCTCTCTCCCCCCCCCCCCCCATACACACACATTAATGTCTATGATGAAGTGGAATTTGTCATATATAAAACAGCAGGGGAAAGTCAGTGAAATAAGGTGACAGTTTGGAGGTCCTGGTTATTCCAATCTTGTCCCGACACCAGACACGTCTTTAATCTCCTGATGCTGTAGGAGATGAGGCAGCTCCAGATCCTCCTTTCCTCCATAGTTCTGCCACACACCTCCCTCCCCTATCTGCTGTGTTGAGCAGGCACCAGGTGTGCCATGCAGCAATTGAAGGAGGCAGGTGGATCTCAGAGCCGGGGAAGGAAGAAATGAGAGGCAGCAAAACTGCCTCCTCTCCCACAGCATCAGGCGACTTAAAGATATGTGTTGGATGACCAGATTACAAGGCAGGAACTCCAAATTTCTGCATCTCCCCTGCAGTGACCTGCATAATATTCAGATATGTGTGTGGGAGCTCACTTTCTCTTTTGCACATTCCAATGAAAAGTACTATTAGTATTTTCAGAGGTTCAGCTCAGCCCGGCCATCTTTTGTTGTGCCTACCACTATTGTGTTATCAAAAATGAACTGACGACACAAATGTTTAATTCTTATTCCTTTTCTTCCTAAGTAGGGCTTTAAGTCTTACTTCCCAAGTGAAACAGTGCATTCCTTGAATGACCAGACCTTGATTATTTGTTATCTCTGGAAATGCCTAGGATAGATAATCAAGGTATTGCTTCTCCAAGTCTAACCTTCTCTTCTGTTGCTTGGACCTGCTACTGGAGACTCTATACTTTCTGCTGTTCTCTGCAGATTCATTCCACGAGCTACCAATTCCTCCGGCCAGTGGGTGGAGCCGTCCACTTGCTCCCTGTCAAGCTCAGGGCTTTGCACCGAGTCTGGCACTGACTCAAAAGCGCTGTTTTCCTCTTCCTCATCATCCTGTGAAGAAAAAACTGTGCTCTCAGAAATCCTTGCACTCTCAACAGAGGAAAACCGGGTATGGCTTGAGAACCGATTGGTACTCTCCAGACCAGAAGTGCTATAACAGGAAGTGCTGTAACAGGAAGTGCTGTAACAGGAAGTGCTGTAACAAGATGGGCTGTAACAAGACGTGTCGCACATTTCACACTCAGCGTCACCATTGGGCCTTGGGCTCAGTTCACTCTCACTTTCAGTTCTTGGTCCCTCGCCATCCAGTAGTTGTTCATTTAAGTCAGAAAGATGCTCAATGGAGGTGCTACGAGGCACAGACCCACGGACAAAGTTCTCTTCCACACTTGTTTCCAGGGGAGGTTCTGCCAACACTGTTTCTGTCTCGCTGACCATGTCCTTTTCTGACACTTCCCTGACTGTCAATTCTTCATCATTTTCCACACTGCCCTGTCCCTCCTCTCCTTCTCCCTCCTCTCCTTCTCCATCATCACTGCTCATTTGAGCGGAAGGCAAACTGTGCAGGAGATTATGGATCCTTATGTAGTGTGTACGAGGAGTCTCAGGTTCCCCACAGGCAGATGCTATCACTGTCTCAAGTTCTGACACAGGCAAGGAGCAAGGCCTGTTCTTCCTTTTCACCATCATCCTTAGCTGTAGCTTGTTCTCCTCTTCCTCCTCTGCCTCCTCCTCTTGGGCCAAAGCCCCTTCATCATCTTGATTCTTCTCTAGATCCTTGACAGCTTGTGAATCCCCACTCACCTCATCAATAGACAGGGCTTCTATGCTGTTAAAGATGTCACTGTCTCCCTGAGTAACAGAATTGACTTTATTATTTTCCCTAACTTCAGATTCAGGGGGCGTGCACGCCAGCAGAGCCAGTTGCTCAGTGAGGTCCATAGAACTCAGGGAAGGCATCATTTCCCTTGGGATGGATTCCAAAGGATCAGCCGTGTCTGCTGGCACTGCATCAACCTCCCCATTTCCTGCTAGCTCTTCTTTTATGAAGTTGTTCTGGGTGAGCTCCCCGGCACCAGAGCTATCAACATTGATGCAGATCACCCGGCATCCATGTAGCTTCTCTGGAGCTGCACTTTCTGAGTTCACTGTGCTCGTGCACGGAGGCTCACCAAGGATCTCCTCTGCTGAGATATTCATGGGGCTTTCTTGGAATTCAGCTGACTCAGGATCTGCAGTAAGAGAGACCTCTTCATCATCTGCTGGAAATAAAAAAAAAGAAGAGGAGTTACTTGGCTAAATGCTACTGCTTGCTGAATCATGAGTGCAGCACTCTCACTGGCTTGAGCTCTGGCGGCACCCAAATTTGGAACGGCCTCCCTAGAGAGGTATGCCTGGCCCCCATTTACTGTTAGCTTTCAAGGGGCCTTCCCAAAATAATAAATTTTATTCCTGCTGCCATGTTTTAAACTTTTAACTTTGTTGTAATATGTTTTTTAGACTATTCACTCTCTACTGTTCCTTTGTTTTATCACTTTTATTCTTCTAAGGGCACAATCCTACCAGTGAGATAGGTGGGCGCAGAGGCTCCTGCGCTGGCCCAGGGTGTCACGAATGTGCCGTAAAGCACTTTGCGACTTCCTGTGAGTAAGCAGCGCTGGCGGAACAGCCTGCGCCATCCCGCCTGCACCAGTGCAGGCCCCAACCCACACCAGAACAAGTAAGGGCCGCTTGGAGCTGGGGCGAGCACTCCAGGGTGTAACATGGCGGGGGGAGGATGGGGGGTAGGCGGATTGGGCCCAGAAGGGGGGAGGGATCAGTGGCAGTGGTACATGCCGGATCCTATCCCCCTTCCCAGGACTTCTGTCCCTACATGGACCTCCTGGACATACGCCAGCTAAATAGGGGCCAGCTAATAGTGTCCTATTAGGGACACTGGGGCTTTACCCTAGAGACCTCCAGCCCCTTTCCCTCCCCCCACTGAATGCAGTGTGGGTCATTTGGCCCCGCTGCATTGGCAGGGGATAGGATTGGGCTGTAAGTTCCCTTGATAAAGTTTAAAAGAAAGGTGTGGTACAAATCCTAGAAATAATAGGGAAACACCCACAGAAAGTGTCAGATGCCCTCCACTTTAACTATGCACAGAACCAAGGGTCTCTTCACATACATGAATGAGAAAAAGGCAGATAAAAACATTGTTTTCTTCCTAATTGAACATTTTTAATTTGGCCCCCTGGGCCAAGAAGCAGCTGCATGGTGGGGTGGGGGGGTGGGAGACACATCAATCCAGATTGGAAAAATGGCAGGGGCAAAGGGCTGAATACCCTTTCCCCTTCTGATCCAGAATAGGGCCTTGCATGGCTGCTTATACTGTATTTAGAAAACCAAACACACAGGTCCCAATCATACGATCTGCATATCACCAAGTCTGGCCCCTTGATACAGAATGCGGAATTTTAAGAGAATACCTGGGTGGATTGAAGAAGTTATCTCAAATCGAAACTGCAGCTGGCCACTGACGTGGTCTGTTGGCAGCCTACGTCCCAGAGTATAGCTGACAACCCTGTCCCTGTAAGAAATCAAGTAGTATATTTATAATCATTTTATGTATTATGACAAATGAATGAATTACAAATACTTAATATTGTTTATTACAATAATTTGGTCTAGGGCAGTGGTTTTCATTCAGTGGTCTGGGAACCCCTGGAGCTTCTTAAAAACTTAACAGGGATTTCCCCAAATAGAAGATCAGTACAGTAATAGCAAACAAGCTTCTCTGAAACTTAGCTTACCCACCGCTACCAATCTTCCCTTGCAATGAATAGCCACAGAGGAGTACTGGTGTATTCCAGGTCACATTCAGTCCACGCGGGTCCACAAGGAGGTCCAAAAGGTCAGTGTCTTACATAAACTGAATGGGCACCGTAGAATATGTCCCAGAATCCTCTGCAACGCACTGGATTACCAGGGCAGGTGTTCAGTGATTCCTGTAATGTCCTGATGCATTACAGTGCACCCGGTGCAACAGTTAAATGCCTGGTATAGGGGCAGCATGGCAGGGGTGGGTCGTTCTGGAACCCTGTAAATTGCTCAACAGCACCTCCTTCTGCATTTTGGAGGGAGCAGGATAGCATAGCATGGCTTGGCTGAACTAGACAACTATACACACCCCTATTTCTAGTACACAGAAAATACTGAAAATCTCTAAATTCATTGCTATTTTGTGATTTCAGTTCATGGCAGAAGGGGAAAAACCTTTTCAAGCACCATATTGCTTAAAATATCCCCCCCCCATTTTTATGTGAACCAATAAGACAGGCTGGAGATAGTATATTGCACAGATTTTAAGATGCTGAAATCACAGTGGGTCATGATTTTTTTTTTCTGCAGTGTATACAGTGGACAACAACAGCTCCATTGACAGTTCTCTGAGAAAGAAAATTGCATCCTATAAAATGGAAATGTAGATAATCAGAACACAGGCTAACAGTCCATTCACACAACATCTTAACAGCAGGAATAATTTTATTCCTTGACTGTGTGAAATCAAGATTTATTTATGTAGCTAGTAGTTCTCTTTGTACCATAAATAATTCAATTTGTGAACAACCTTTTGTTGGAAAACCATATATAAATATTCTTAATAATAATAATAATAATAATAATAATAATAATAATAATAATAATAATAATAATAATAATACTTATCATACCAGTCTTGTATATGTTTATACACCAAACACTGTTCCCATCTAGAACATTTGCTACAGTGTATTAAAAATGACATAACAATGTTGATTGACAAAATCTTCCACTTTAAAACATTGTATTTAAAAAAAAATAAAACATAATCAAGGCAATACATCAAACTTAATATAACTTCCTTTCCAAAAATAAAAATAGCATGTTTTTAAAACAGCGGGTCATTTCACTAGCACTTGTCACTTTCCTTTTCATTATGAAAACAACACTTAAAAAATAGGAGGACGTGCCAAACAAATTTACCCTATGGCATGTCTCTCCAACAGCCGCTGCACTGGCATGGAAAGCTTCCCCAAGAAACGCTTAATGATTGGCCGACTCTTTGCAAACTTGTCCTTCACCTCTATCTCCAGGACATCAGTGGGCAGGGAAACAAAACTGAACAGCTGTAAAAGAAAGAACACATAACAGGTTGTGTTAGAAATTTGTTAGAAACAGGTTAGAAATTTGCTGTATTGGTTCCAATACATAGGGCATAGGTCCAGATATTCCCATTCAGCTGTTCCATAAATCCTGGGAGAAATGAAGAAATCAAATCACATATAGTGCAATTGAACATTTCCAGAAAGGCAGCTGCTTAAGTTTAGTGCTTCACACAAAATGATTCAGATGTTTCATGTATGTGTCTCCACTCTCCAGTACTAAACAAAGTTATAGTTGGGGCCAGATCACATTTATGCAGCCCTCATGTGAGCGTCTCAGAAACGCATGGGGGCTTCCATAGGCAACACTTACATGATGGCACCCTTTGTAACAACTAGTAGCTCCAGGTGGAGATGATTGTGTGACTCATGGAAGCCATGTGTATACAAACAAGGAGAAAAACATTTGCAAAAAATATTTTATTTAATTCCATATTGTTGGCCTGCAATTGGGGGGGGGGGGGAAGTCGCAGAAAAAGGAGGGGCTACTACAATATGTCATTAGGTACATTGGCTGTTTTTCCAGGTTTCTTTCAGTCTCAGAGTTCACCTGTAGTGGAAACAATTAAAATGAAAACAGGTATTCACAGAAGGTAATTGGCAGTTGCAAGAAGGGTTACACATCTCAACTCACCTGGCAATTCTCCCTTGCAAATGCCTCCCCTGTCCCACATTAGTGGGGAAGCCCGTGTTTGCTTTGTGATGTGCAATTTCACCGTATGATCCAAAATCTAGTCCCCTAATTCTACCCTAACCAGCAGATTGTACAGATATCCCCCACAGTACGTTCCCCAAGCCCTGTCGTTAAGGAGGTTTTGGCTTCTCCAGAGGCCTGTATGGTGCCGCACGCCTCTCCAGAGGCCTGTTCCTGGCTCTGTGGGCCTCTGAATGGCCCACAGAGATCTCCATGAGGCACTTTCCGTTTTGGGAAGCAAACAGAAAGTTGTTTCCAAAACTGGAAGTGCCTTACGGAGGCCTCTGCGGGCCATTCAGAGGCCCACAGAGCCAGGAACAGGCCTCTGGAGAGGCGTGCGGCACCATACAGGCCTCTGGAGAGGCCTCAAACTCCAGGAGATGAAAAGGTAGGGAGGGCGACCAACGACATTCTGCCTAAGGACGCTACGTCATATATCTGGGGGGTCGCTAAGAGGAATGTCGTTATATGTGGGGGACACCCGAATCTCTGAAATTGAGGCTCTCATTCTGCTTTCTACTGTTATCAACTAATCTGAATTGCTTGTTCACTTCACTACACACTGCAATTCACCATACTTCCTTTTCATTTGTCTATTGTTTGCCAGTTCAGATCAAATATCCAGTCTGAATTTGTGTGTGTGTGTGTGTGTGTGTGTGTGTGTGTGTGTGTGTGTGTGTGTGTGTGTGTGTTTTCCTGCAGCAGCTATGACAGTTCAGGCTTCATAACTATAACTGTGAATTAAAAAGAGAACCTAATTAAGAATTATATGGTACCCTTGAGTGCACACTGAGCTGTGTTGCAATGAATAATTCATCCCAAGAGCTGCGTGTGGTGTGTGCATGTGCGTGCTTAATTATGACATTTTCAAAAAAAAAAAAATGACTTCATGAAGCAAGCATCAGAAATCTGTGGTTGCCTTCCTTGTGTTTCGTAGATTATTCCAGTTACAACTTCCTTTTAATTTTGTTCTCAGCTCATTAAACTAATTATTTAAGTGGTAGATGGTTCAAAGGGGGTGGTTTTTAAACGTTGTATGCATGAATGTCAGGACACAAACGCATGCATTTTTATGCCTTGACCAGGAATGGCCTACTTCTGTATTTTTGGGAGCGACTCTATTCTCCAAGCAGTAGTTTAGCAAATATCCTTTGCTGACTTAAACCACTGGTGGCTGCCTTCAAACAATGCCCTTTAGTATCAACACTAGCCTCACTGTTATGGAGCATTTACAATTCAGTACAGAGAGGGCAGTGGATACAAAATCCAGAAGAGATGTCAAAGGCTCTTATAAGCAGTGTGTGTGTGTGTGTGTGTGTGTGTGTGTGTGTGTGTGTGTGTGTGTGTGTGTGTGTGTGTGTGTGTGTGTGTGTGTGTGTGTGTAGGGGGAATCTCAAGGGGGGGGGAATGGGCCTCCATCCAAAAATGCTTGCGTTGGAAACTAAATTCAGCTTTAGTGGTCTATTTATAGATAAAGTGCTTGCTAATAAAAGAAAAAGCTGACTCTTGCTCTCCTGCTTGATCTTATTGTGACTGATGGAAACTGACCCGCAAGTGCTGTACAGAATACAGAGAAGTAAACACAGAAGTTCAAGGCAATTAGGAGCTGCAAGAACCCATTTTCTCCCGTCCTGCTGATTGCTCATAAATTGGAACCCAAGGCAACGTTTCATTATTTTCAACACCAAATTCAAAATCTTTGCTGAAGTCTAACTTTTGTACAGCAAAAGTTCATCTTCCACCTCTGGGGGAAAAAATGTTTCATTTTATGTTGTGCTTTTTTCCTTCTTCAAAGAGTAGGTAGTCTTTGAGATACGAGATGCAGGATCAGAGTTCCATGCAGAACATTAAGTTCAATGCAGGGCACATTTCTGACATTGCAAGTTGGGGTGAAAATCCCTGCTTTCCCCCTAGTTTTTTTTTCTATTTTTCCTTATTTTTAGACTCGTCTAACTCCCCCCTCCCACATCCCTAAGACATCTGTGATGTCTCAGCGTCCTAAAAGCTGCTGAGTCGTCCTGCAGTAGCCATTGTCCTTTTTGAATTCATCACTATCACTGAAGAACCATATGTCAGGGCAGCAAGGTCAGACTGTAGATTCATTGCCTTCTGGTCTGGCTTCCCTGAATTTGGTTAACTGCATCAGGACAATTTGTTTTATTTGCTGCTTGCATTTTAATTTTCTTGCCAACCTACCCCACCTTTTCGCCACTTCTACCTGTTTGTTTTTGATACGTTGCTTCTGACTCCTTGGATCCTGGTCTGCTTTCTCTGAAACTGGTCTTTCGGCCTGGTTCTGAGTACGAACCTATGGAGGAAAAGGGGGCTCATGGGGCTCATGGCAATCACCTCAGTAGGCACAGTAGCCCCCAAGAATATTGGAATGTGTCCATAATTTTACCAAAAATAATTTATAAATGTTGGTTTAGCTGGTTGAAAAACTTCTGATAAACTCACCTATTTGAGGCTAGGCAGGTGGCAATGAGGGGGGGGGGGCTTTTGGGTGGGAGTGCCCCAGTTGTGGAATGTGCTCCCAGAGTGGTTCACTCAGGGGCAACTTTGTCTTCATTTTAGGGCCAGTTGAAAATCTGTTTTTCTGGGCCTGTGATTTTAATTCCCGCTGAATTTTGTCATGAAGCTTTTATTTGCTGCTTTAATTGTTTTGTCCGTTTGCATTATTTATTTATTTATTGCAGTATTTATATACCACCTTTCGCATAGACTCAAGGCAGTTTACATAGGCAAGCCGACCATAAACCCCTATTTTTTTCAAATTGGTTTTTTTTACAATGTTATTCTATGAAAGAAACTCATAGAACCCTCCATTTCTCAAGATGTTTCCCTTCATAGTGCAGTTGTCGTTCTGACCAGGAGCGTCACTAGACGCGCGTCACCCTAGAGCAGGGGGGACGCGCGTCACCCCCCCCGCCCTAGGGTGACCCCCCCCAACACCTCCTTACCGGAACTCGGCCTCGGAGGGAGCCGGCCTCGGAGCGTCCAGCCCCGCCGGCGTTCCAGGGCCTTCTGAAGGCCCGATGGCTCAAAACGTAAAGTTTTACGTTTTTCGCGCATGCACAGTACATTTTCTGAGGGCAAAGGGCTGCCCATTTGAATTCATTTGCGTGCGTCACCCCCGGGCGGTCCGCCCCCCCGCCACGCTCCAACGATGCCACTGGTTCTGACCGCACTGCTCTTGCCTTCCAAGCTTCCACAGGCAACTGCAATAAAGCCTCAGATGGGTTAACAAGCTGTTATCCATTCTTGCCAACTGATAACTTCACAGCCCACACTCCTCTGCATCCCATTCTGAAGCTATCGGCTCCGGCACTTGATTCCATCCCTCTTCCAAAGCGAGATCGGGACTGACTCTGCTTAGCTTCTTCAGACAAGGTGGCAGCTCAACCTCCAGACCACACCTCCTGGTTATATTTTATATAACCAGGTTATATTTTATATATAATAAAATATAAAATATAAAATTTTATATTTTTACCAGGTTATAGTTGGTTATACAGTATTTTATAGATTGTATTGTTAACGTTGCATGTGTCAGACGCCGTGGAAAATGCTTCCTTTGAAAGGCAGGAGGATTTACATTTTTAAAACAACTAAATAAATTGCAGCTACTTACTTGCTTTATGTATAACTAACATCTATCATGATTGACACTATTTCATCTGTAAAGAAAGGTTTTTCCTTCTTCCACCCCCGCCACATTATTCTTATTCCAGAGACTAAATGCTAGCTACGCTCTAGAGACTACAGACAGTAAAGATATTTATGGCTAGCCTCTACACATCGCTTTGGTAAAAGTTGACATAGTATTTTACTAGAATAAAGCACTGCGACCATTCGATGCATATATTTCTTAGCTTAACCAGATCCTAGAGGAAACTGATGCGAAGGAGGATTATAAGTCATCATATATTTAGAAGCTACAGTCTTGCAAACTCTAGTAGTGTGTACAGCTAAAAGAATCAAGTTCATGCCTTTTGCATTTGATATGGCTGTTTATGGGAAAGCAATGCATAATGAGGTCCCAAAGCACTATGGAAAGTTAGACCTAGATTTCATGATGAGGCACCTAGTTTTCTTCAAAAGATTGAAAGCTTCACTGCAAAAGTTATTTTTTATTTAAAGCTGATACTAAATTTATCATTTGAACATGAAGCCTTGGTTAGGTTTGTTGCTATATGCGAAGGGTACACAGCAAACCTACTCTCGTCAGCTTAGGTACAGTACAAAAATACTGGCTGATGGGTTCTCAGAATGGCATGGCTGCTGGTTGTTTGCTCAGCAGCTAAGGAAACAGAATTCTAGTAATGCAACTAAGGTGTGGTTGCTTTTTTTCTGGAAGGGCAATCATGCTCTAGAGATGTGAGACAAGCAGAAATTCATCAGATGTGTTCTTTTTAATCACTCCACCTGCATATCAGTTTGAGCTCTGCCTGCTGAATTTCTACCTGTCATGCTGCTAAAACAATACGGCTTGTCCAGAAAATGTTGGCAGCCCTAATTTGTGGCTAAGAGTGACATTTCATGATACAAGGGAAACATGGTAAATGTAAGTAAATATGGAAGCGAATGGGCATTTGCAGGGGAAAATCAGCAGGCAGCTGGAGGAGGTGCTTAACCATTTTACTCAACGCACTGATTCTTTTCTATTCATTCCCCTGACCATTTTAAAGCATTTTCTTCCCTAACTTGCCTCAAACACTGGGAAATAGCCCAGTGAAGGAAAAATCGCCTTGTAGGAGGGATAGCTACCAAGAAGAATTGGTGAGCCTCTCTTGCAAAGTCTACCATACCAATGCCCACGCCACCTCCCCAGTCCCCAAACTCATGTTATCTTGACAAGCACAGGTTTGGGAAACATGAGTTTGCCAAAATTATATGCGACTCTTTCCTAATTAAATTGAATATTGTTATTTTAGCTTTTTATTCAGCAAAACTATCAGTTCTGATCTAAATTCATGCACATCATTGCCGGTTTTAAATGTAATAAAGGATTTTAAAAGCAGAAGGTTCAATTATCCCATCCATATATGACAAGTTATAGTCGCATGGCAATTTTCCTCCAACAGCACCCCCACTTAGAGAGATCTGAAATAAGCCATATGTTAGCAATCCAAGTTTTCCAGGATGCAGCATACTTCAGATCTTTCCAGGAATGAAGGGACATTCAGAAGAAAACACACACACACACACACACACACACCACACACACACACACACACACACACACACACCACTGTTCAAGCCATTGTTTTTCCAGGCTGCGACAAACTGAACATTATCTAGTTATCAACTGTATAACAATCCCAGTGGCGTCGCTCCGGTAGGGGCGGGGGCCATAAGTATCGCTCCGTCCTAGACCCTTTACCCAACTTGCAACATAGCTCCACTTTTAATTTTTTGTTTTGTTTTGTTATGTCAGTCTCTTACTCTCTTTCTATTTTAAGAAATAAAGAAAACTGTGGTGGTGCCACCAATATGACCCACTTTAGGTTGGAGTGTGATCCATTCGTAGGTCACAACAGCTGAAGAATAATGATTTGGAGGGTACCAAAAAAAAAAAAATGCCTGCAACAGCAGGGGTGAGAAGGCCAGATTCAAAAACCTCAGGAGGACTGAACAGCAAACATTGCTGGACTAAACAGAGCTGCTTGTCTGGAATCAAATATTTTGGACCGTCTCTGTAGCAGAGGGAAGCAGCTGGTTCTGTTTACATGTTACATGGAAGGCTCATCATAATTATAAAGTGAGCAGAAGACAGTGAGGAATCTGGAATTCTGGGAAGCTGCGGTCTTTGCATTTCACATGTGTTTCATTCTCATATACTCAACAGATGAACTGCATCCAGCCTTTGAAGGGAGAATAACCTTCTGCATCAGAAGCATAACAAAATAACTGTTAACAGAATGAGAAATGAAGTCAAGAGTGGTCAAGTGCAGCTATACAAATTATCAGATGGTATACAGAGGAACTGTAATCTAGCGAGTATGTAATGCTCAGCTGCCCATCAAGGAACCATAAATGGCCAGGCTCTATGTTGTGCATCTCATTTAATAGATAGTTTAAAGCACTATCTTAAACACAATGAAAGCACCAGCCAATTTTTAATGCTCCCATGGAACCTATTCCCTGGGGATATCAAGCTCACTGATAGGAAAATAAATTGAATGAGAAGAAGCCAGCTCAGAGAATAAGACTGGCTATCATATTTGAAAAAGTCACTCTAATATGAAATGCAATTTTTGCCATCTAGCTTGTTTCTTTTTCAGTAGTGTTCTTATTAATAATAATAATAATAATAATAATAATAATAATAATAATAATAATAAAGGTATATGCAGGGTATATGAACTGTATATGTTTGTGAGCAGGGATTGCTGTGTAATCGCAGAATTCGAAAGCTGGCAGGAAATTGAGAATTTTGATAATCACCCAGCTTTCAGTTTTTTAAACCACACAAGCTTCTAGTTCTTTTGACGATGAAGAAAATTCCAGAAGTTAACAGAAACTAAACAAGATTTCCACTGGTCAAAGGTCAAGACAGTACCACTCCTTCCATCCCTCCCCTGTGGTAGCTGTTAATTCTTAGTTCTACACATCTCACCAATTCTCATCTTTCATGGCTCCCCCACTCTCCAGTTCCCTAACACTTTCTAGTGGTTTGGGAGTTGGACTTAGACCTGGAAGATCCAGATTCAAGTCCCCACGCAGTGATGAAGCTTCCTGGGTGACCTTGGGCTAGTCGCTATCTCTCAGCCTCGCCTACCTCACAGGGTTTTTGTGAGGACACCACCCTGAGCTCTTTGGAGGAAGGGTGGTATAAAAATGTGACTAATAAATACCAGTAAATACTTTCCTCCTCCAGACTGGGGATTGCCTTTGCAAATCTGTTTGACCAGAGGCAGTGGTCGAACAAAAGAAATATATATATATGCATACCATGGGAAGTGAAGCCTCTTTCAAATCACCTTCCACCCTTAAAAACTATTGACTGTCTCTAGCCAAACTTATATCTGATAAAAAAAACTGATATAGAAAGACATGTATTACAATAGGTATGGCATTCCATTTTATGACAAGTTATGATGAATACTTCATAGTAAATGCACATATCTACCTATGCTGCTCTTATTTACTACATTATAGTATACTTCTAGCCTGGGCAACATACTCTGGGGAAATAAGAGCTTGTCAGTAAACTGGCCTTTTATTTTAAAGAAATTGGGCCATGCAGTCTTGTAATGCTGACCTGATTTCCTTGTTGCCTAAGGCCACATGGCGTGCTGTAGAGCTCTGTGGCTCTGAGAATGAGAATTCTCAGCCGTATACAAAATGAGGTTGCTCACTAATGCAAAGCCTTTCGTCATTTGCAAATCACCTCTTAACCACCAGACTTCAGCAAACCAAACAGTTAAATAAAATTAAGGATGAGCCAAAATGAGGACACATTCTGTAAAATATTTCATGCCCCAGAAACACCCCCCTCAATCTTGATAATAGTTTGAAGGAATCTGTGAAATGGGGTGAGAACATTTATTTATTCAGATTGACAACCGGAAACATTGCCCTCACTCGTATTTGGCTTTGTGGTGTCATCATATAACCAAATCTGATTTGCTAAAGGCTGAAGTGACATCATCACACTGTCCAGACTGGCGGGGATCACTGCAGGAGGAAGCTAGTTTTTTTTTTTCCAAAAAGATATAGAAACTTCAGATGGAGGAAAGAAGTGACTCTGAATAGCATGCAGAAAGAAAGAAAGAAAGAAAGAAAGAAAGAAAGAAAGAAAGAAAGAAAGAAAGAAAGAAAGAAAGAAAGAAAGAAAGAAAGAAAGAAAGAAGAAGCAACCAAGGGGAGATTTTGTGAAATAGTTTTTGTAAAACCCTGTCTTTTGTGGGTGAAAATTTGGTGTAGACCTAAATGTAATACATTAATCAAGAAGGTTTTACAGGCTATTTGGTGCAAGCCACAGGATAATTTCAATAGTGTTTAATATTCGCTGGGTTCTACCTTTTGCAATGACATCAGACAGTGGTTTTCAAAAGTTCTACCTTCATGGAGTCCATTGAAAATTGACTCATCTATGAAGCAACCCGCCCCCGCCTGGCGACACTACCGGCCACAGATGCTGCTGCTTTGCAGCTCAAAAAAACAATACGACAGCAGGACTCTGTCTTACCAGCTTTGGGCAGCCCATAGGATTGGGCTGTTAGTCACTACACTACATACGCTCAACAGACATTAAGAGGAATTCACACATCTCATTATTTTGTTTATAATTTTATAAAAGTTTATGAATTGCTATACCATATATATCAACTCAGCAACGAAAGATTCGTCTGAATTAGAGAGCTATTGCACATGGGTCTGTTTACATGATCAGTCTATTCCAGCTGAGTTTACTTCAACCTTTGATTTGCATTAATATTCAATCAGTGGATAAACTGCAGGTTGAAATAAGCTGAAAGAAAGCCTATGATCCTTCTCAAGATCAGAGAGTCTTTATTCACTTCTCTTTCATTCTCAAGATACCTGGTTATGTAAACAATAGCAGGCAATCTCTGGTGGATGAACGTCACAGTTCTATAAAGAAACATTGACAAATCAAACATCCAACAGCTGAAATATGCCGGAATACTTTTGTTGGGGATGGTAGCCAGACAATGTGGACTCTTTGAGAGAAGTAGCGTTTAGTGCTCATGCGCCCCTTCCAGCTCTCCATTTCCCCTTTTTACTGGGTCAGCTGCTGCGTGAGAGAGGGAAACCGATAGCTCTGTCTGCTGCCAGCAACCCAGGTTAAAAGTGACGGGGCAGAGGTTGGGGGAACCCACACGGGAGAGTACAGAACCTCAGGGTTTTTTTTTTAAATCAATTCACAGTAGTATCCATGAGCAACAAACCACTGAATTACCCATGAACATGGACTACAAATAGAACTAATTTATTAACCCTCACCCAAAAGGAATTTTAAAAAATGGGGGAAAGGGGATAGAGAAAAGTACAAGGAGATTTATCGAAAATGCCTGAACTCAGCTGGATGGATGTAAAGAAAAAGCATGACCAAATTGGATGCAGTAACTAATAATACACAGCAGAGTAAGCTGGGTAGCTACTTAAGGACAAAGCATACAACCCCCCAATGCATCACTCACAGCTCAATCCTATCCAGAAGAGTCTTCTGCTGTCATAAAATGTCTGCCGCAACAGGTGGCAGCACTCCAACTCCACCGCTGGAACCTGCCACATCCCCTGGAACAAGTAGGGTTGCAGTAGGGCAAGGGGTGGGGAGGGGTCGGAATGGGGTGGGGAGGCAGCGAGAGGGGGTGTATCTGGAGGTAATGGTGCACACTCGATCCTAACCCCTCTTTTTCAAGCCTCCCTGACCCTTTTCCTTGGTCTTGCGCCAGCTACAGAGCTGGGGCAGGTCCGAAGAGACTTCCAAATTGTCGGAAAAAGCAGTACGAGTGTATGTGTAGCACCCATCTCCTGATCTTCAACCCTTTCACCTATTTTAGGAAAAGTTGAAGGAAGCATGCATTCTGATTAACAGAAATGTGATAAATATGCATTCTGATTAGTGGAAAGTAACAAACAGAATATCTCAACAAACCACACAGAATGAATGCATGAAAATGCTAAAATATTTTCACCAAAACATAAGCTCCAACACAGCAACGTTTTAGTCTCCCTCAAGCTTTGCCACTGTTGCAACTTGTTTACTTACGCAACATGCAACCTATGGAAGATGAGCAAATATAACATACTATTTACCTTTCTAATACAGGTGGCAATGGGGAATTCAGCACAGTGACTTTTCTAACAGGAGAATTTGACATTTGCTTTTTCAGTCTTACAATAAGTATAGCTGGATAGGAAGTCTACGTCACCTGATGCCTGGGGAGTACAACCCCTGTGACTGCAATATAGTGCACATCTGTTGTGGAGACTACTAACTGCACAATCCTACTTACATTCCGGGCAGCGGACCTAGTGTCCACTGCCCGGAATAGTTAAGGCCAGCCTTCTCAGCTCCGCCGGCCGAGGACTCGGGCGGCCGACGGACCCAAGAAAGGTAGGATCCGGTGGACGCCTCGGTCAGTCGGCAGACAGGGGGGAGGGATGGCAGAGCCGGGAGGGTGGCCATAGGCCCAGACGTCCCAGGCGGGGACATGGCGTCCGCCATATGCCGGGCTCCGCTGGGCTCTGGAGGGCGGCTAGGCCATTACACGGCCTCCTCCGACTTCCACCAGCAAAATAGCTGGCTGAAATCCGAGGAGACCTACCGGCCCCAACTGCTGTTACACTCGGGGAAGGGGACGAGCGTCCCCTTCCTTGAGGAGACTTTCCACTGCGGGCTGCCTGCTGCAGGCAGCCCGCGGTGGAGCACTGGGTCGGGCAGACGTCCTCGGCCGGCTGCCCAATCTTTAAGTAGGATTGGGCTGCCCAAAGGTGAGGTGTGAATATGACAGGGAGCACTGCAATTTGTATTCCCAAGTCATTTGCTGCAAGCTAACCATTTTCATGATACCCACATTCAACAGCCCATCAGGATCTTTGGGGATGAATTGAAAAAACCGAAGTCAGAAGCCCTTTTTATCTTTTTCAAACATTAGCTTCCCCCCTACCTTTTCTTTGCTCCAAAACCTAACGGGGCAGTGCAGACATAATGCTCCTAATTGTTTAACCATGATTAAGCCATCAGGAGCCAGCCACAGGGTTGCACTCTCACTTCTTTCTGGAGCATGAATCCCCCCCCCCCCCAGTGTCTCATTGTGTTTAATTAGTATGTCAGCATCAACATTTAACTGCTCACGGGCTAAACACAGAATCTGAAACCAACTGTAAAGAGAAAATTTATGCTCCAGAGGGGTGGACAGGGAAAGAGAGAGTGGTGAAGAATGAAAGTTTACAATGAAAACATGAAAGCAACCTGGAAAACAGAAACTGTTATCAAAATTTCTTCCTGCATGTTGTCCATTCTTAGACACACAAAACTCACCAGGCTCTTAAGTCCCCTATAGAGTCAATCTACACAATTCTCTGCAGCTCCCACTCACAACTTAAGGTCCTGCATCTCTGATTGGCTCCCCAAATTCACTGGTTCATATATCCCAGGCCCCGCTCATCTAATATCTACCGGTATGTCCTTTCTTTTGTTTCCCCATGCCTTTCAGCTGCCTGCCCTTAGTTGCTCTTCTTAACTATTGTGTGATTCATGGCAACTGGCTACATTTTCATCATTATCAGCTGTACCTTCAAGCATACTTAAGGCATGCCACAGAAACATCTATAAACAGCAAAGGATGTCTGATGTATATATGTGATGCAAAGTGAAGTTACAAAATGAAGTAAATATTTGTATGGACCATTATGTCCTACTACTAATTTAATGTAAAGGAAATTATAAATCTAAGTAATTTAATACATTTTTAAAAACAGAAAATATCTTGAAATTCAGCCTCCGAGTGCACAGAGCTGGTACTATCGGACGCAGTTTACAATTATTTCGATGGGATTAATAATGAAAAATATCAGGTTTGTAGTTCTCACAGGTACATAGGAAGATATGAAGCTTCCTTGTGCTGAGTCAGACTACTAGTTCATCTAGCCTAGTATTGTCTATTTATAAGAGTTGGTGTCTTGTAATAGTTAAGAGACCGAGCTGGGTTTCCCTTGTTCAAATCTGACAGAGTTCAAGAGGAGACAGCCTCAGCATCCTAGCCTCAGCTTCTCAGAAGGGATGAAAATTCGAGATGATTCTGAAGCAATATACCGTACCTACGGTATTCCCCGCAAAAGCTCAAAACTACCCCTACAATAATGGAATTGGCATACCAAGAGGTTGCTTGCAAAAGTTCAGAAATGCAAAACCTATGATATCTGTGGGTCTGCTGTACGTACTCCTTACAGGGTACTACATAACATGTGACATGCTTTGCACACTCAGGAAGTGTTATAGAAAAGCTAAGTTTTATTATTATTACTCTGACTGTCAGTGGCTTTCACATGCAGAGATCTTTCTCAGCCCTTCTAACTGAGATACAGGTACATTTTAAACTGGAGAGGCCAGGAACTGAACTTGGGACTTTCTGAATGAAAAGCACACAACTTCATGGGTTATGAAAGTTCAGCATATTCAACAAAAGCACTCCATGCTTCAGTAACATGGTCTGTATTTTGAGAACAATATTTCAAAAAAGACAAAACTGAACTGCAGAATTTAACCTGAATTTTAGTGACAACCCTATGTATCAGTGCTTTGCAGATAGTGAAATAAAGGGGGGCATCAGGGAGATTGGTGGATGCCAGGAGCAGGCGCGTCGCTGGCCCGCGGCGGGGAGGGCGGGCCGCCGGGGGTGATGCGCATATGCATGGGTGGGGAGAGCCGATACTCACGTTTCGACGATCTTCCTTCGGCCCTCCCTCCCTCCCCTGTGGCCATTTGGCTCTGAAATGAGCTGAAAACGGCGCGCGCGGGGGGTGTGTGTTTTGCACCTGCGCGTGATGTCACGCGCAGGGGCGGGGCCGCATCGCTCCCCCCCACGGGGGCGTAGCGACGCCACTGGTCAGGAGAAAGAGTTACGCTTAGATCACAGAGCTTTGGCTATCCCTTTGCTATTCTAGAATTATTGATACCACCCACATAGAGCTGTTTGTCAGTTAGAGGACTTCTAGTGGTTTTCAATGAAACAAATAGATTTTATTTTCCTGCTAGATTTCTTTATGTTCTGCAATGTTTGTTCCCTGCTTTTCCAAGTAAGACTTTCTGGCATCTAACAATGGCATCTCCAAATCCTCTAATTTTGTCCTTGTAATGCTAAGCTGTGCCTTTATTTAATAATTAACAACCCTACAAATTACAGTTCTGAAGTACAATGTGTACCAAAAGTACTAATCTAGTCTCAGTCTTGGTAGCAAATTAAACTATTGTGGTTCAAATGTAAGGAATTCAGTGTATCAAGTGTGACCAATTACAGCATTATTTGGCCAAGGTAGAAACATCAAACTTAACATATGAATAGGCATATAATAGACAAGGGGGCAAGACTCCAGGGGCCCAGTCATCCTGACAACTCAAAAACTGGGCTTGGCGACTGACAAATGGATTGCTGGAAAGGGCAGGCAGCAGTTTCCTGCTTCTCCCTGGCTGCCACTTGCTCTTACATCCTTTATAAATACAACCTTTTATACAATTCCCCTCTTTCCCATTCTCATCCTACTGATCCATTCTTTATTTTCACCTCATTGGCTTAGTTCTTCCTTTTATGCATCCTTCTTGGATCCAAACCTCTCCCCCACTCCCATTTTTCTTCTTCTTTGTCTACCAGTTCTAGTCTCTGCCCACCCACTCTTCACTTTTGAGGTGCATGCAGTGAGACTGTACTCCTCTCTGCACCTCCATGTTGCAGTTACGGTATATATCACCCTCCTGGCTCCCTCTCAAACTCAGACTCTGGGTGCCTGGCTCACCCTTTTCCTTTCTGACCTTTGCCTTGGTGGTTTCAACATTCATGTGGATGATCCCTTGGACTCAGATGCTTCTCGTTTCCTCGCTCTAGCCTCCTTCTTCGGTCTCCAATTTTGGACAGACTTCCCCACACACTGCCTTGATCCTGATTTTTGATCCTGATCCAGAATTCACCCTCCATTCTACTTTGATGCAATGGCTTTCTCTGAAGCCTTGTCCTCTCCTTTCTCCTCCCTGCACCCTTCTTAGACTGAGCAGTTTCCCATCTTCAATGCCTCCCTGTCCTTGACACTGGACTTGTTTGCTCTCCACACATCCAGTTTGCCCCACTCATTCTCAACCCTGGCTCACACTCCATTTGACATCTTCGTGCATACGCTTGTGCAGTGGAATGCCTTTGGAGAAGAACAAAGAGTTGGCTGACTACATCCACTACAAATTCATCCTCTCTTCCTTCTCATCTGCCATCTACCTGACCAAACAACACAACTACGTGTCTCTAATCCACAACAACTCTAGAGATTGTTAGTGTCTTTTCACTACCTTTCAGTCCCTCCTAAGGCCTGCCCACCTACTCTTCCCCTCCTTGCTCTCTCACCAAGACTTTGCTCTCTTCTTCATGAAACCATCTATTCCTGATTATGCCTGCTCTTTTCCCCTTTCCCTGCCTTCTCCTGAACGTTCCTCAGCCCTTTCCTCTTTCCCATCTCACTAGATGAGATGATTAACCTGCTGTCCTCATTGAATCTCTCCAATTGCCCCTGCCTTGATCCCATTCCCTCTCAACCCCTGGTTGCCACTTCCCCCACAGTCACCCCTCCTCTCCTACACATGAGCCTGTCCCTCCCCTTAGGCTTCTTCCCTTTTGCATTTAAGCATGCCACTGGCTCCCCTATTCTCAAAAAGCCATCTCTCGATCCATCCTCCCTCTCTAACTACTGCCCATTCTCCCTTCTATCCTTTGCCCCAAGCTCCTGGAACTGGCTGCTTACTCCCTATGCCTTGACTTCATCAATTCTACTCTTGATCCCTTCCAAACCAGCAGCAAGAACAAGATCACTCACCTTTCCCTCCCTCCAAGCCAAATCTGGCTGGCTGCTAAATTTTGCAAAAACATTTGCACCCCATTAATAACTCTATTAATTTGTTGGCTTGAAACTCAACATTAATAAAACTAAGATCATGGCATCGGGTCCCATCAATTCCTGGCAAATAGAAGGGGCAGAAATGGAAGCAGTAACAGATTTTACTTTTCTGGGCTCCAAGATCACTGCAGACGGAGACAGCAGCCATGAAATTAAAAGACGCTTACTCCTTGGAAGGAAAGCTATGGCAAACTTAGACAGCATAATAAAAAGCAGAGATATCACCATGCCAACAAAAGTTCGTATAGTCAGGGCGATGGTGTTCCCAGTAGCAATGTATGGTTGCGAGAGTTGGACCATAAGGAAGGCTGAGCGCCGAAGAATAGATGCTTTTGAACTGTGGTGCTGGAGAAGACTCCTGAGAGTCCCTTGGACTGCTAGGAGATCAAATCAGTCAATTCTAAATGAAATCAAGCCTGACTGTTCCCTGGAAGGACAGGTACTAAGGCTGAAACTCAAATATTTTGGCCACCTAATGCGAAGAGAGGACTCTCTGGAGAAGACTCTGATGCTGGGAAAGATTGAAGGCAAAAGGAGAAGGGGAAGGCCAAGGATGAGATGGTTAGACAGCATCACCGATGCAACAAACATGAAAATGAGCGAACTCAGGAAGATAGTGGAGGACAGGAAGGCCTGGCGGGATATGGTTCATGGGATCACGAAGGGTCGGACACGACTTAACGACTGAACAACAACAACAATAACTCTATACATTTGCTGTAAGGAACTCGGAGGTAAAGTGGGGATTGAGCAACATTACCTCTTTTGTCAGAAACCAATGTCTTACCTCTCCTTGCCAGATAGGATTGACAGTGTTACACATTATCTTGGATCTCTTCTCCTGTCCATGGTGAGGAAGAGCTGGGAAGATACTATGCTTTCCAGGCTGGATCGAAATCTTTAGATAAGGGTCTGGATTGAAGAACATACCTTTCTTCAGACCAAATGCTTGAAAATCTGCAGAAGATTGAGCATCATCATTAGCAAATCACTAACTTCTTATCTACCATTTTATAGCACTTTCCTTTGTACTTTTAACATTTGGTTTTGTCGTGCCTTACTGCATTGTCATCTGCCAAAGGGCTCTTTGGCAGATGACAATGATCACACATTCTTGGCTATGAAGGGAATCTTTCCAGTAGCTGGGGCAAGATTTTGGCCCAATGATCACAGAAGAGCCAGGAGAGGAGCATGCACAGTTAGCACAGCTCCATTCAAAAAGGGAAGTTGAAGAACTGAAGAGAGGAAGGGGAGCCTGAACGAATCAAGGATGAATCCTTCCTGGGTCCTGGAAGCAGAGGTGAATAGGATCATAGGAGAAGGACGACAAGAAGAAAAGAAAACCCTTTGGGTGTAAATTTCATTTGTTCTAATTTTCACTTCTCATTTGTCTATTTTTTCATGTTGTTCTTAATTTTATTTACATTAGCTTTCTATTCATTTTTAGTTTGGTTTTTTAAAAAAATGGTAAACTAATTTTCTAACTTGTAACAAAGTGCTCCTGACCAGAGTGCCAACAACACACCTGCCTTCTTGCAATGGCTATTTTTATTGCCCATATGGCTCATGACACGGTGTTGATAGGTACATAACATACATAAGAAGAGCCCTGCTGGATCAGGCCAAAGGCCCATCTAGTCTAACTTCCTGTATCATACAGTGGCCCCACCAGATACCTCAGGGAGCACAAGACAACAAGATACTTATATCCTGTCGCCACTCCCTTGCACCTGGCACAGAGAAAACCTACTTCTAAAACCAGGAGGTTGCTTATGGTTTGTAACCTGTGATGGTCTTTTCCTCCATGAATCTATCCAAACCCTTTTTAAAGGCATCTAGGCCAGGTGCCATCAGTTCCATGGATGAATTACACGCTGGGTAAAGAAATATTTTCTTTTATCCGTTCTAACTCTCCCTCCACTCAATTTTAGTGCATGTCCCCTGGTTCTGGTGTTGTGCGAGAGGGAGAAGAATTTCCCTCTATCCACTCTCTCCATCCCATGCATAATTTTATAAGTCTCAATCATGTCCCCCCTCAGGCGCCTTTTTTCTAGGCTGAAAAGCCCCAGACGCTGTAGCCTTTCCTCGTAAGGGAGGTGCTCCAGCCCACAAATCATTCTGGTCGCTCTTTTCTGCACCTTTTCCAATTCAACTATATCCTTTCTGAGGTGTGGTGACCAGAACTGGACACAATACTGCAGATGCGGCCTTACCATCGATTTGTACAAAGGCATAATGATATTGGCCGTGTTATTCTCAATCCCTTTTTTAATGATCCCGAGCATGGAATTGGCCACTGGTGTCCACCACCATTTCTTAGGGAAGTCATGCTTTTTACCTATATCGCCCACTAAGGATGCTACACCACAGGGTACATGGCCAATAAAACTGGCCACTGCAAGGAGGTAACAGTGAGGTGGAGCTCTAGCTAGAAATCTTACTAATAAGAAAATTAGTTTCTGTTAGTTTTAAAACAAAAATGAATGGCAACAACTGGGGATTCCATTTTGTTGCCCTTTGTTCTGTTACATATTACTGTGGGAACTAATGGAAATGGGAACTAATGGAGCAGGAAATGAATGCACATGTGAAAAGAACAAGCTCCTCCCTTCTTACCCGAGACTCTGGGCAGGATAAACTAGGGGAGCAGTTGGCCTCAGCTGCTTCTGTGGGCCCTACAAACAGGGCCCTACAAACAGGGCCAACATCAGGTTGTCAGAGGAGGGCCTGGGAAATGCCGTGTGCTAGACACACACACACACACACCCCGATGACATGCAATGCCTCTGGCCCCCATCTACTGCCCTCCATCACGCAGTAATCTTGCCAGGATCCAATGGTGAGGCTTACTGACAAAAGCAGTAGATAGTCCTCCTAATGACTGGGGCTTCAGGAGGTGACCAGGTAGATCTTCTGATTGGACACGAGTCCAATCAGAACACCCACACCCCTCTGATCAACTCCAGATGCTGCTCCAATCTGAAAATCTCCATCCTGGTCTCCCAGGCTACACAGTGGCCAATTAGAACCCATTTTGGGTTACTCTCTCTTCTGGTACTCAGGAAAGAAACCAAGAAATCTTCAGACAAGCTCCTTCAGTTCCATTTGTATCCCACTACCAGTTCACAGTATTTCCACAGAAATATAGAAGACTAAAGCACTCTGAACTTACAAATGAAAATATTTTCACCTCATCAAAGCGGCTCTGAAAATGTATTCATCATAGCTAATGAATTCCATTCGACCTAAAATTTTCTTTACCAATAAAAATACAAATGAGTTCAGTGCACTCTGGTTTCCAGATGCATGAGTTCAGTGCACTCTGGTTTCCAGATGCATTTTGGGGGGGCACATGTGAATCGAAGGAAATCAAGAGAGCAGTTAACATTCTGTGTGTATATTTTTAAAATCCAAACCTATTGATGAACGATGTTAATATACCATACATCATTTCTGATTGCTCATAAATCACAGCACTCCCCACAACAAGTGGCGCATATCAATCAGCGTGAAAATGTCAGGTAATTTCTCAGAAACAGATCACTGAAGCAAGGAGAAACAGAAGGCAAAGCAAGCATATTTCTAACAGAAATGTTCTATCTATTTTTTTCAATGACTCAAACCTACTACAAAGTCCATAATGAAATATAAAGTTATTTCCTGGAAGTAAATTCATTAATGGCTGTGGAGTTTGAGGAATAATTGAAAGCAATTCTGTTCATTTAGGAGATATACTGTAAGTAGCAATGAAACAGTGCTATAACAGGATCAGTTGTATACAGGAGAACTGGGACAATGGCAGCTATACCGTAGAATGGTTCAAATAAAGCTAATCTTCTGTTTAGAATAAAGCCACTATGGTACAGGGGGTTGGATCCAAGTGCTAAAATGACTCTCCGCGCAATCCTGTGTAACCTTGCACCGGTGTAACAGCAGATGCTGTTAAGATAAGTGCACTTACACTGGTGCATCTACTGTTACACCAGTGCAAGGTTACACAGGATTGCGCTGTCAGAAGCTTACTAGTCTTGGGCAACTGATGAGTTCTCTCCCCAATCCATTGTACTGGGGATAAAACAAGCTAAGAATATACTGTAATCTGCTCTGAAACCATAGGATAAGGAAAGGTCCCAAACTGAATCGCGCCTGCAAGAAAAAAAGTAGGCGAAAGATGAAAAGAAGGGGAAAGAGATCAAGAGACGGGAATGCAATGTAGAAGAAAAAAAAATCAGCAAATGACCTTTATGGGATACAGTGATTGCTGGTATGTCTTCTTCTGACAGCTGGAGAATACGGAGCATATTACATCACATTAATAAGGGTATGCTTCAACATTTATTTATTTTTAAATATTAATATCCTGCCTTTGCGCTCACTAGGTTCTCAAGACAGTTGACAATTAAACAATTAAAGATTAAAAACTATAAAATGTCTACATAAATAAATCAAGTAAAAACAGAACAATGCCTCCGCCTCCATTTGTTAAATCCCTGGGAGGATAAACTTGTCTGACATGGTGCCTACACATGTCAATAAGGTCAGCACTATATGAGTGTCTGCAGTGACTACAACCAGCGGAGGGCACCAAAGAAAAGGTCCTGTCTCCAGTCGCTGCCAGTCTGCATGGATAATTGTGTGGCATTTATTCATACCACCATGTGTCAAATTGCCTTCCTACAGCCCTGGCTGTGCTTTCATTAGAACCTGAAGCTCAAAACTATGCAGTTCAGCAATGGGGTGTTAAAAGTGTATCTACACTACAGACATAAACTGTTTTAATGGTCTTTCCCTCTCCCCAGGGATCCTAGGAACTGCAGTTCTCTAATAGAATTATCTGCACCTTCACCAAACGGTTACGGGGGGGGGGGGGCTGTAGCTCAGTCGAAGAACATTTGCTTTGTATGTAGAAGGTCCCAGGTTTAATACTCAGCATCTTCAGAGAGAGAGAATTAAAAAATCCTGTCGGAGACCTTGGAGAGTCACTGCCAGTCAGTGTTGAGAATACTGAGTCAGATGGACCAATGGTCTGACGCAGTATGGCAATCTCCTATGTTCCCATTATCACCAAGATGCTTTGGCAGTAATCTTTATAGTTAAATGGGAAGTAGCGAGATATAGTGACAGGAGATGAAAAATACTGCAGGGAAGAAGGGAAACATCTGGCATGTTTCATAGCACAGAAGGTGTAGAGCAAAGTATAGTAGGAAATGTAGCAAATTATGGCAGGAGGATATTTAGCAATCTATATATAGATTCTATAATCTATAAATAATGGAAGGTATTTCAGGAGGGTTATTAAGATATGGTCCAGCGATGTGGCAAGATTGTTCAGAAGGGTGCAGCAAGAAATGGTAAAGGAGGAAAGCAAAACACGGCAGATTACATGATCTGGGCTGGGAATGTAGCAAGGTATGATGGAAGGTACAGGAAGATTTGGTAAAGGAGCAGCAAGATTGTTTGGTGCAGTGTAGCAAGATCATTGGGAGGGATGTTTCAAGATGTGTCAAGGAGATATAGTATATGTTAGGAGATGAAGAAGTCAGGGGGGTCAGAAAAATACGGTGTACCAAGATCTTTCAGCAGCAGGATACAGCAGGGGTATATGTAGCAGGATACAGCAGGGGTATATGCAAACTATGTCAGGGCGGGGTGTAAAAGATATGATAGGGGTGTAGCAAAGATACAGCAATGATGTAGGAAGGCCTGGTAATGGTTATCAAAATAAGGCAGTGATTACAGGAATATATGGTGGGAGGATATAGCAAGATCTTTCAAGGGGAGTGGAGGTACAGAAGATACAGTACGGTTGTATAGAAATGTTTGGCAGGTGGCTTTAATAAGATAGAACATGGAGGATAAGATGATGAGGTTTGGCAAACAGAATAGAGAAGGGAAAAGAAAATGCAGCAAAAGAATCTATTAAAAGTACTAAGGGTTCAGTTTTTGCTATAAGGAGAGGAATAAGTTCACAAGAAAAGCCAGAGGAAATCTAAAGGGAAAACTTTTAGAGACATGAGGGATAGAGTACAATAAATTAACACGTGTGTGAGAAAAATAAAAGTCTAGGTCATAAATAGAAGCGGAGACATACTTAATTATTCACATACTGCTTACAGGGAGAACTATTTCTTAATTGTCTTAGTGAAGAAAATGAGATAATTAAGTTTCTAGTGGGCTTTCGATGCAGCGGCCAACAAGAGTCAAGGGAATAGTAGAGAAAATGTTCACCAGGGAGATCAGAGTTCAAATACTCATTCAGCCATAATGTTCACTGAGCAACCTTGAACCAGTTGCTATCTCTTAGCCCAGTTCCTTTCACACTGTGTTGCAGGGAACACTGAGGTTCTTCAATAAAGGTCAAGAATTGCAGCTAACTTCCTTGAAAGGCGGCTTCTCTACCACTAAATACCTTCAAATAGCAAAGCACAGCTGCATGGGAGCATTGGGTGTGTCCTTGCAAGAAGACAGTGATGCCTTACAGGTTTGGCCAGTGCCTGCTGTGAACTTGTGCAGAGTGTGAGCCCTAGAATATGCCCCAGATTCCTCAGGAAGCAAGTGGATGTAGCAAGGTAGAGAGTTTAAAAACTATTGCCTTAGCGTAACCCACCTAGAAGTTTTGCTTTGAGGTTGAAGGGGTGTGGGAACCATGTACTCCACGCTGAGCTACCTGGAAGATGGATGGTGATAAATAAATATGTCTGCGTTAGATGAGACAAGAAGGAACTTCACTCAATAAGAGCTCTCTATGCTCCACAAAACCTTCAGGAGACACTTTTAATTAAACTGCTCTAATATTTTCCTTCTACTACTAAAAAACACATTTACAGTGCAATCCTAACCAACTTTCCAGTGCTGGTGTAGCCGTGCCAACAGGGCGCACACTGCAGGGGCAGTCATGGAGGCCTCTTCAAAGTGATGTAACATTTGTTTCCTTACCTTGGGGCTGCATTGCAGCTGCACCGGCACTGGAAAGTTGGTTAGGATTGCACTGTTAAACTGCTACTACATGTTTCCTGGTCACCGGAATCCACCCTTAAAAGTCTCCACTGAAGAAAATGCTTCATCTTTCTGAACAACTGATAGAGACTTCTTTTTTTAAAGGCTGGAAGCCTCTTTGGGAGAGGGATCCATCTTCTGATTACTCTTGCTATTTAATGGCTTTGTGAACTTTTTTTTTTGTTAGACAGAGGTATATAAATATTCATAAATAAACAACACATTGGCCAGAAATAGAAAAGGAGGACAGGATACAAACATGTGAATAAATCCAGGTGAAAAACATTGGTATCAGTCAAGCATCTCAGATGTTTCTGCTCACAACTTCTATGTACCATCAGCATCTGTAATGTTTGATCAAGACATACCTGACAATGAGAAACTGATCAGTCTTCTGCTTCCTTGGCCCTGGACTGAATCTTCACTGGTGATGCTTTTAAAAATCTGCTGGAAGGAGAAAAAGGGCAATAGAGCTGCCATCAACACTTCCTCCTTTTTGAGAATAACTATTTTCAGTCATTATGATTCCTATGGCCAAAATCAAGTACAAATCAATGACAAGTGTTCATTAGGCAGCCATTGATCAAAACACTCCTTGAACTGCTTTTACCAGTAAAGGGGAAAGAGAGGCCACAGGAGAGCTTCTGCTCAGAGAAATGGAAGACAAAGCAAGAAATTACGGTAATATGATCAGTACATTTTACAAGTGCCGATAAAAACAGCACTCTTATCTTACTGTTTGTAAACAACATTTATTACAGAAAAATAAATGCATGCACCAGAATAGGTAGACTATTGCCCATTATTCAGTTTGGGAGTAACTGTTTCTGCTAGCAAACTGAAATACAGGTTCATATATTACAATCAAATTAAATATCCTTGTATTTCTAAACTACAAACCCATAGAGCCAGAGCTATGCCTGTAGGGCCCTTTTTGAAAAACTGAAGCCAGCAGTTTGAGAGGGAAAAGCGATGAGGCTGATGGAATCCCAGCATCTCCCCACCTCCTGTGCATACAGTAGGTGACTGGTAGAATGCTAGCTTTTTTAAAAGGGCAATGTGTGTAGAATCCTCTAGATTGGGAAGGGGAAAGCAGGTGTGGGGTGCTTCTGGCCAATCAGCACCTACAATACTGATCCAGTCTCGTCTCCCTCTGCCTCTGCTAGTGCCTCTCTCAAGGACATAGGGACCTCCTCTGTCTTGGTTGCCACACAAGACAGCTGCCACGTACAATCTCCGGCCCTGTGCCTCACTAGTTACGTTGGCAGTTTAGGCTGAAATCCTATGCAAACCTTCTTGGGTAGGCCTCATTAAACATAATAGGACCTACTTATGAGTAAACATGTATAGGCCTGTACTGCGAGAGGCAAAAGAGTCTCCAAGTTGCCAATCTGTGCCAGGTTCCACTGGAAATTGCTTTGCTTGATTTACTTTAATTCAGATCTTTTGCTGCTACTTTAACAGAGCTGCTTGTGTGGGCAACATTTTTCTAAAACACCCAACAAAGCACAATCAAGGTCAGAAGATCAGCATTTTTGAAAACTTGGCCAGATGTTTCCCAAAAAGAGTGTCTAGGTGCTGAGCAACTTATAAAACCTGGTTCTTGCCTTTGCCCAATTTTGCTCTCCAAATGCAGCATTTTGCACTCTTTCCATAACCATCAATATGGTGTGTGCTATACACTGCAACAGAACTGCAGTATGCCTTGCAGAGTTTTTCAAGCCATTATAGGTAACACAAGCTTGGATGAAGCTAAAACATCAGGCTGCATCCAAAAGTTGCAAGGGAGATGCCTGATCCATTACTAGGGCATCTGACTGAGAAAATATTACGTATCTCTTAGGCAAGAATAAAGTGTGCCTACAATTTTAATCAGGAGAAAACTGTAGCAGGTTATCCAAAGTCTGGGAAACACTGATTTAAACTTGTATATTTAAGCCCTTTCTAAGGGCTGAAAAAGGAACTTTTTTCTGCGCACCCAAGCACTTTGTAAGTGCTCATTAACTGCATTAAATGAAGTACAGTACCATCAATTCCATAAAGAACTTGACCTGCTTTATCATCTGAAGCAATAGAGTGAACATCGACAAAAATATTTAGTGTGATAGGAGATGGAGAGGGTAGGTCAAGGAATCTCTCTCTCTCTCTCTCTCTCTCTCTCTCTCTCTCTCTCTCTCTCACACACACACACACACACACACACACACACAGGTTATTTCTTTAGCAAGAAATCATTAGTTGTAAAGCATATGATAATGTAATTCCTCTATATATTATTAAATAAAGCACGCTCTATCATCTACATAAGTGGTTTTCACTGTGTCTGTCAGTATCAGTGTACATCAATGTAAAGACAGGCTTGCAATCATCCAGTGAACCCTTCTGAGACTGATCTAATGGAACAGCACAAGGTGCCTTAGAGAACATGCTGGGTACTTTTTCTCACAGCCACCATCCTCTCAGTCAGGGCAGACAAAAAACAGCCCCTCTGGCACCATCAAAACCATTCCTTAATCAACACGAGACGGTGCTAAAAGCCAGCAGGATTCCTCCCTTTCTTACTTATGGGCACTGCAAAACAATTTATTTAAGTATTATCTAGACTTTGCTGACAAGGCTCAAGAAGCCCAAGCTGCTTCATGTATGGCAGGGAAGCAATGTCACCATATCATACAAGCTAAAGAATAGATGCTTTCAAACTGTGGTGCTGGAGAAGACTCCTGAGAGTCTCTTGGACTGCTAGGAGATCAAATCAGTCAATCCTAAATGAAATCAACCCTGACTGTTCCCTGGAAGGACAGGTACTGAGGCTGAAGCTCAAATATTTTGGCCACCTAATGCGAAGAGAGGACTCTCTGGAGAAGACTCTGATGCTGGGAAAGATTGAAGGCAAAAGGAGAAGGGGAAGGCAAAGGATGAGATGGTTAGACAGCATCACCGATGCAACGAACATGAAAATGAGCGAACTCAGGAAGATAGTGGAGGACAGGAAGGCCTGGCGGGATATGGTTCATGGGATCACGAAGGGTCGGACACGACTTAACGACTGAACAACAACAAATGTTATTTTAAATCATTTAAAAATCCGAATTTTAAAGGGTTGTTAAATTTAATAAATCTATGGATTTTTATAAGATTTCTTCATTCAATACATCTGTTTTATCTTGTATGCATGGGCTGCATTAGTGCATTTTCTCTCCTTTTTTGTCACAATTAAAACAACCAAGTAATAAAAACAATAAAAAGTCCAGTATAGATACTTTGGGGTGGTGGTGGCGGCAAATATGTGTTTGTAGGGTGGCGGGGGGAGGGGGATGTTAGAGAAGAGCCAACATTTCTCTTCCATTCCCATTTTCACTCCCAAATAAGCTCACCTGGCTCTATGTCCTTTAAAAGCATCTAGACAACCAGATGGTTTATCATTTAGTCAGTGAATCTTGTTTTGAATTTTATTTTATTAGCAGTTGTGTAGCCATATTTGTGGCACTTGTGCAACTGACCAGCACCACTGAAACGAGACTTGTTGCCTAATGTGTATAATGAGATTAGAAGGAGCCACTGAGGCATGGAAGGTTACGAATGTACTTTGCAGTCACATATCTTTGTATAATTTGTTAGACTGCAGTGTTATTATGTACAGGCTATTAGTGCCTCTATTATATAGTCATAATAGGAGACATGATCTGAGCAGAGCAGCGGCTGAGCAATATCATGTGTGCATCAAAGCCATTAACAAACAAATGGCCTTGGTAATGATCTTCTCTTTGCTATTAGGGACAACAAAAATCATCCCAGTCTCTGTCTTGCATTGTTTTTGCACTGTATATTCCACTCTAGTGCCACACTCTTAACTGAATGCATTAGCTCTCAAATTGCTGTCACAATAAAATCAAAATCTGGCATAAATCACTGCTAACTCAGGAGGGAGGCATGCTGCAAAGGTGCGTATTTATTATGAAAACCCGATTATTTCAAGTCCAAGGGCCCTGATTCAACTGTTCAAATGTTTATACAGGTGGGCCCCCATATCCGCTGGGGATATTTCCAGGCCCCTCCGTGGATACTTGAAACCGTGGATAAGAGCAAACACCCCCTCCATGGTTTCCTGAGGGCCCCCCCACCCTGCCTCCCCTGCAGGCAGGCATGCTTGCCCCCCAGCTCTTATTTTTCTTTCAGCAAGCTTTGTTTCTTCCTTAAAACAAACAGAGAAGCAGCCTCCATTGCAGGCAAGTAGAACGAGACTAAGTCCTAGAGAGGCTCTGCAAGGTTACCTTGCAGAGCCTCTCTAGTACTTAGTCTCGTTCTACTTGCCTGTAATAAGCAGCCAGAGGCTGCTTCTCCTGTTTCTTTAAGGAAGAAACGAAGCTTACTGGGGAAAAAAGTAAAAGCCTGGGGGGGGGGGGTCCCCACGATCCGTGGATAACTGAAACCGTGGATAGCGAATCAGTGGATATGGGGGCCCACCTGTACTGTACTGCACTAAAAAAATAGGAAAAAACATGTCTTATTGGTGACAGGTGACCTCCTCCTCTTCCCAACCTTCCTAGACGATTCCTGAATACAATTTAGTTTACATGGTCCTGGTTCATACATTCATAGCCCAATCCTAACTACTGTAACTCCCCGCACAGCAATGCAGTGGCCCCAATGCAGCTTCTGCTGTATCCCACAGGTGTGTTTTGGCATGTTGAAGTCTTCTCAGGGTAAGGAAACAGAGTACATTATGACCCATGGCAGCTGCCATGGGTCAACTCGGACCTGAGGAAGTTCTATAGCTGGTGGAAGTCTGTGTTAACCATGGATCAGGCCCGTGAAGGGGGTTAGGATTCGACAGGCACCACTGCCACCGAACTCACCCCCTTTCTGGGATCGATCCGCCATCCTCCCTGTCTCATCTTCTCCCTGTTCCACTGACCCCCACCCCGTTCCACCCTCTCCCCACCTCCTTCCCAACCCCTGCGCTGCCTTACCTGCTTCGGTGGGCATCCAATATCTGTCTTTGCGTGGACCTCGCTGCTTGCAACGGCGGCCAGGCTGTGTGCACTGGCACTGTTGCATTTGCGACTGTTTACGCTGGCGGAACACAGATTCCGCCAGCATAAATGGCCAATAGAATTGGCCGTTAGTGCGTTGGCACTGAAATAGCATGATGGAGAAGCTTCCAGTGTGACTTGAGCCTTGTGTGCCAGCATCCAATTGCACACAAACCTGGTTTCTGTGATTCTGGTCTCTGAAATAGGTATGGGAAGATCACTCAAACCTGTCTGATCAGGCACTCATGCAATGGACTCAGTTCACACTGAAGTGTATCAATGTGGACAAGAGGAGCTCACATCACTATTATCCCCCCACATTTTCTGTACCATCCATGGCTGAATATGTGAACTAGGAAAGGGTGCCAGAGAAACAGGCAGAAGCAAAATGATCCATCTGCCTCCTACACTATAATACAACAGACTGCTACGGAAATATTTACATGAGCAAAGAAAGTCCTAAGCAAAAGATCAATTTCTTGTCAAGAGGAAATACCTCCCGCTAGCAGCGCTCTTCAATTGTAAAAGGCGCTCCAATGGCATGCTACTCAGCGCACTGCTGGGGACACTGGCCTTTCCGCCAGCGCCAGCAGATCCCCAGCCACCAGATCAGGTAAGATGGCAGGGGAGGCGGGAGAGGTGGCAGGAGGGCAGAATGGGGCAGGGAGGGCAAAACTAGGTTGTGATGGGGTGGGCAGAATGGGGCGGTTACAGGGGTGGGGGATGGGCGGACCAAGTCTGGGAAGAGAGCGGGTTCAGTGGCAGCGATGGCTGCTGAATCCTAACCTCCTTCCCAGACCCGATTCCATGGCAGAGTAGACCTGCCTGCACCACAGAGGCTTACCCCCGGGTAAAAGAACAATTGTTCCCTTACCCAAAGGAGACCTCTGCAACTGCCCCCCTGCCCACCTTAGGATGCAGCGGTAGTCATTTTGACGCCGCTGCATCGGCGGGGGACGATAACAATAGGATTGGACTGCTCATGTACAGGTTAGTCTATATGGATTTGGGAAGGATGTTTCCTTTGAACCTTTGTTTGGCTGCAAAATGCAGTAACTTAGCATTACAGTACCATTTCCTTAGCTCATTTTCTCCCATTTACCAAATACAAATAAGGGACTTTTTCACACAGTGAAACACAGAAGCGAACAAGTTTTATTTTCTTTTAAAATTAGCAGGTCACCACATTGGGTATCCCTGCAAACTGAAAAGCTGTAATCTATCATAAAAACTTTAAATTTAATATGGGACCTATTGATCTTCTGTGTCTGAAAATGACTGAATTAATACACATCAAACCACGCTAGTATTCAAGTACTTCCTATCTGACAAGTCTGTGCCTCAAACACAACAGAAGTATTGTCCTATAGCTCTTCACTGCCAGAAGCAGAGTTGTGTGTGTGCTGAAAAGGGAAAAAATGATTCCACACCAAGATAGTCCAACTTTTGCGGTAAGCAAAGGTGCACACTGCAATCTGTAGAATGTATGCAAATTAAGATGTCCATATTCTGTTTCATTTGCATCATGTATCCTATGATATGCAGGGCACTGGACCTTGGGCCCCTAATCCCAGGAACTCTTACAGTGCAATCCTGTGTAACCTTGCACCGGTGTAACAGTAGATGTTACAAGGTTACAAGGGGGCAAGGTTACACAGGATTGCACTGTTATTCAGTTACCTCTCTGAAATGGTCACCATGTATTGATCACACACTTTCATGCAGCTATAAAGGCTGGGGAGCGGAGATGAGATGCTATATGAAAGCTGAATTCTGCCACTTGTACCAAAATCTGTGTTTTGTTCTGTGCGTGCACAGAATCACATAATATGTGCAGCCCTGAGACAGGATATGCAATGAATGACAGGAAATAAACAATACTGAAAACCAAGCATAGTAGAAGAAACTGGGGTAACTTACAGGAGCAGCATTATTCTTCACAGTCACACTGGGGGTCGTTGCTCGCAGTGCCCCACTCACACCATGGTAGTATTTGAAGCAGATCTTTGTTTCAGCTAACATCAATAAAAGAAAAAAAGGGGGGAAAGGTTATCTTGGATTAATAAGTAGCTGTTGGTCTTCATCTGCTGAATGTAGCTAATCCATACAGAACATTTCATTTTGAATTCTGAGATTTTAGTGTTTCTCTTTGCCAAACATGAGAGCGATTTAACTCTCAGGCCCCAATCCAGAGTAAGTTACAGTAATTCTGTTTCAGTCTCACTGAAATTAAAGGGATTTACGTGTGACTACCTTCCTTTGGATTGTACCCCTCCCCCCCTTAGCGTTGCCACCTATACTGAAGCATGCTCAGACTTAACTGCTCTGGATTATATTCATTAAATAAACAAGGATCAAAACCTTGGTAGTTAGGGGAGTAAGAATAGATGCACTGATACAAAATGGTGATGAAAGAACCTGTGTAGATTATGAAATGGTGGGTGCAGGAGGAGAACTTGTGCCTGATAGCTAGAGAGAGAGAGAGAGAGAGAGAGAGAGAGCGTCTTGAAATGGAGGGTTCTAGGAGTTTCTCTCATAGAATAACATTGTAAAAGACCCAATTTGAAAAAATGGGGTTTATGGTTAAGGCTTACCATTCGTCCCGGTTTCGGTGGGACAGTCCCGGAAATCGGGCTCGATTCCCGGTCTGGTCCCGGGGGACGAATGGGCGCCGCCATCTTTTTTAAAAAAAAACTTAACCGGGCGCCGACATCTTGGATCACGCGAGATTTCATGATCCAAGATGCTGCCGGCGCCCGGGTAAGTTTTAAAAAAAGAAGATGGCAGCGGCGAGTGGGTGTTGTCTGCCCTAACTACCAGAGCCAGTGAGGGAGTGGGCGAACGACAGCCTGCTACCCGTGCCGTGTGCGCCTCCGGCAGGCACGCATGGCACGGGCAAGCAGGCTGTTGTTCGCCCGGTCTCCCAGCAGCTCCGTTTCTCCCGGTGCCGCTGCGGTGGGAGACCGGGCCAGCCTGCTTGCCCAGGCGGCGCGAGCCTCCGGCAGGCTCGCACAACCCAGGCAAGCAGGCTGCGTTTCTCCCGAGGCAGCGGCACTGGAAGAAACGCAGCCTGCTTGCCTGCGTTGCGCGAGCCTGCCGGAGGCTTGCGCCGCCCGGGCAAGCAGGCTGGCCCGGTCTCCCACCGCAGCGGCACCGGGAGAAACGGAGCCGCTGGGAGACCGGGCCAGCCTGCTTGCCCGGGCGGCGCGAGCCTCCGGCAGGCTCGCACAACACGGGCAAGTAGGCTGTGCTTCTCCCGGTGCCGCTGCGAGACCAGCCTGCAGAGGCTCGCGCAGGCCTCCCCGAAGCCCCGGTAAGTATTTTTTCAGGCTTCGCTCCATAGGATGCACGCTTCCCCCCCCCTATGTTTTTTTTTGGGGGAAAGTGCGTCTTATAGTGCGTAAAATACGGTACTTTTCAACACTGATGAAAAAGGAATATGAAACAGTCAATTTAGAATCACTCCTACTGAAACAGCATTCAAACAAGGGCAGCTAAGGTGCAGAATTATCAAGCCAACCGTTATGTGGGTGCAGAAGTTGTTGTGTCTATTCCAGAATACAATCAAGTTGGGTGATCATGCCATGGAGCAGCTGAACCGCGAGCTCAGACTGAATTCTCATTTTGTAATTTTCTCTACAAGAATTTTTAACAGCTCAGCAGCCAACCCTTTTACTCACTTACCAGGCACAATAAAAAGCTGATGATATCAAAATAACTGCAACACATACAATAGAGATGAGACTGGCTCTCCAAATTAATCAGATCTGAGTTTGTCTTTTACGCCTCCTGCCTGAACAGTCATATAGGGAAGTCAGAGCTGGAATAACATTTTTAAATAAATAAAAGTAACACCCTAAATGGCTTGGTGCTTGAAAGACAGTCTCTTCCCATACAGATCTGCCTGCCCCCCAAGAACATCTAGGGAGGCAGCTTGCGACAAGGACTTTCTATTGTGGCACCCAGCCTATGGAACTCCTTCCCATATGAAATCAGGATGGCCTGTTCCCTGTTAAGGACTTTTTGTTTCCATAAACTTGTCGCTGATTTGCTGTTGATTTTCATGTTCTCTGTTGGATATTTTGCTTTGGATCTCCATGTTTATTTTGGTTGAATAAGAATGTTATCTTAATTTAGTGCTGTTTGTCTAACTGCACTGTATTGTCAGTTTGATTTTGCTGTTCATTGCTGTTCAACTTTGGATTGTGAGCTGCTTCAGGCTTTCTCATTTAAAGATAAATAAATGTTCCCTCTCTAGTACTCAAATAAATCCCTTTAGTGCCAATGTAGCAAATAGGTGGTCCTGAAGATTGAGAGCCTAGGTTTTTTTTTCTTTTTATTATCAGATACTGTCTTTAGTAGCAACCTGCTGCTATATATTGGTGCAGGAACAAAGAAGCTAATGCTTAAAATATAATCTGCTAGTTACAGCACAGATTAATAAAATGCTATCATGGTAATTTTCAAAAATGTGTTCTCAGGAATTCCTTGGAAGCTTATCAGCGGTTCCTCAATGAGAAGATCAGTAATAGTAGGCAAGCTTCTCTGAAAGAAAGCTTACGCTCCATTACTGACCAACTGTCCCCCTGCAACCCAGTCCAACTGATTTCAGTGGGGCTTACTCCCAGGCAAGTGTGTACCAGACTGAATCCTTAAGCGCACATCCAACTCTCCCACTGAAATTAACTGAAACTAATGCCCCAATCCTACCCTCCCATCAGTTCACACAATGCAGCGGCGCCAAAGGCGTGCATGCAGCGCTGCATCCTATGGTGGGACTGGGAAACTAGATGGTCCAGGAGAGGTAAGCAAAAATACTGTTTACTTACCTCCACATAAGTTACCAGGCTAACAGGTCTCCTCAGATCTATGCCAGGTTTAGCTGGTGAAAGTCCGAGGAGTCTCAGGGGGGCGTGTTGAGGCGGGAAAAGGGATAGGATCACAGTATGCATAGTATGCATCTGCAGAGATACACCCCTCCCCCTTGAATTTCCCTCTGCCTGCCCCACTCCCCACCCCTGCTCCGGCACGACCTGGATGAGCTGTTGGCGCACGTATGGAGCCTCTGGCTGTTTGTGCCAGAGGTCTCACAGCGCATGACAGCGATGCACCTTTTGAGACACAGGACTGGGACTTATGGCTGCAGATTGCGAGATCCACTGTTGTAAGCCCTCAGTAGGATTGGACTGCCCAGGAGCTTAGCTCTGGTGGTATTATGCTCAATGTTTATACCATTGTAGATGTCCTCTACAGCAATACACAAAACTAGAAATACAACTGCAGACAGAAGTTACCGGTACTTTACATGTCTTTACTTTACATGGTAAGGGGCAAGAACAGCGAAAAGGGTATTTCCCAATGGGGGTACACTTATGTGCAAGTGATCCTAGCACATGGGTTCTCAACCTTTGGAGGCCTGGGTACCCCCTATCACGGTCCAATTTTCTAAAGTACCCCCTGCTAATTAATTGCTAATTAATTGGATTAATCAATCAATTAATTAGCTAATTAATCATTAAATAAAAAGTACTAAACAATTTTAAATATGAAAAATGTCTTAACTCGTGTGTGTGTGCGTGCGAGACAGACAGACAGACAGAGGATTTCATTTAAGTTCTAATTAACAAGTAATTAACTACTGATTGATGCTGATAAGGGGCAGGCTCTGGCGTACCCCCTGCCATTGGTCCGCGTACCCCTAGGGGTACTCGTACCACAGGTTGAGAACCCCTGCCCTAGCAAATACACCATTAATTAGACCATTAATGTGTATCACCATTAATGTGTATCTGGTCCAGAATTCACACATCCCTTCATATGCTATCCTCATCCCTTCATGTGCTATCCTCATCAAACTCGTGTTTGATTAACAAACCCCCCCCCCCAGTCATCTCTGTGCCCAAAGGTTCAAACTGATTAGTAAAACAAAAATCTTGCACACATTAACTTTGGCAGGTTTTGTGAGACAGACAAGACAGGCAAGGCAGTCCAATGTTGTGATCAGGGACAGAAGTACTTGTGCCAGTGCTTCCTATTGGTACTAGATCTTCTATGCCAAAGCCAATAGTTTATGCTGCCACTACGAAGATAAAAGCCAGCCAGAGAAAGACAGTCTTTGAAACCCTCCCTCCCAGTCATGTGAAGAATCCCCAAAAGCCAATATGGTAGTGTGTAGCCATTGGCCCAGGAGAACAAAGGCAAAGCACTGACTGAATTCAACCGACAACAAGCAGATGAAGAGCTAAAACATGAAAACAAACAAATCAAATTAATTCCCCGATACATCTAGCTCACTGATCCCTAATTGGACTTACGTACTCAAGGCATTGGTTTTCTGGGCTCCATAACACTTCTTCAAACTCTGGGAGGTGGATGGATCTAGCCATACAAAGATACTCTCTTTGAGGGAGCCAGATCAGAACACACGGGAGAATCCTTGGGCTTGACCTTCAGTATCGTTTGTTAGATAAGATCACAGTTCCATCTGATTGGATGTTTTACAGCCACCTGAGCATCTCTACCTGATCTCTGACATGGTCAGGTGGGATAGAGTGCCCAATGGTTTGGTTCTTGCCAAGCTCAGCAGGTGGGCTGTCTAGGATCTAGTGTTCTTTGGCAACAAGCCAAGGAAGAGGAGCAACACACAAGAGGACTTGTGTTCCTGGCCATGCGGTTTTTCTGAAATGGCAACAACTTCCAAGTGTCTCCATGAATCTTCTTCCTTTTAGAACCTTACATTGGGGTTTCCTAAGGGAAATAGGGAGGGGGAAGGAAGAGAGCAAGGGAAACTCAATCACAAAATGTAGAAAAGTATTCAGAAGACCTCTCCTCCAGGGATGTGCAGTGCGGGTGAAGCCGGTGAGGCAACTCTGCTCCTGAAGTCCACAAAATAGTAGCGCAGACTTACCTTGTGACTGCACGCGCGCCACACGCTTACTCGGGTGCAAGTGGGTAGTGCACGTGTGCAATCACCAGTTAAGTCTGTGCTGCTATTCCGCGGACTTCAGGGGGGTGGGGTTGCCTCACCGGCCGCGCCCACACTGCACGTCCCTGCTCTCCTCAAATAAGTTATTCCAACTCCTACGTGGCTCTGGGTACATTCCTCAAGCAGCAATGTCCCGTTCCAAGTGGCAAACCAAGGGCAGATTCAAAAACATTCTGAGACGCAGGATAGGAATGCACGGTTCAAAGTAAAGAAGTTCCCATAGGCACACATAAGCCCCCAGGCATGCCTAAAGTAGCCCTTTGGATCTTGGCCACTATGAGGTAGTAGGTTGTTACTAATTACGGTATCCATCTCATAGGGGTACTGTGAAAATGAATAACATGAAGGCCTGGATCCACAGCCCCTAGGCAAACCCCAACAGCTTGCATCTGGCCTGTGGCAGGGCAGATGCATTTTACTTTGAACAGCTGTACTTCAGAAACAGACATCCAAAAGCCCCTTAGGCATGCGAAACTAGTTCTTTGGATTCTGGCATAGGGTTGTAAAGCACTATGAAGTGCTAATGAAGTGCTACAAGACATGCCAAATAATATGAATACACTTGAAGGTAATGTCAATAAAAATGAGAGGCACAACAGCCAAAAAAAGGACATTTTTAAGTATTGTCCTAGATGTCCTAGAAAGAGCATCTAGAAAATCCAGACAAAACCTGAAGTTTGAAATGGCAGAAAAAGGAAGCCTATATGAAATTTCACATGATCTGACTACCTATACTGACTACCTATACACTGAACAACACACAATTTGGTTTAGAAGCATTGCACAGATAAGTGTTGTAAGTGTGGTCAGGCATTTACCAGTACGTCTATGGAAATACTGTATCTATTGTGGATCTCTCACAAACCGTAGCCAATTTTGCATTGTCGTTGTCATATTTGTGTTCAGCACCTCAAAATCTATAAGAAATGACTAATTTAATCTTGGGGGCATGACCTTTGTTAACAGAGATTATCCTGGGGGGCTGCTGACGCCGCACCCCCACGTGACCACGGGTGTGACGTCACACGGCCCCAACCACGCACCCCGGCGCCGTTTTCCTACCTATTTCGGAGCCGTTCGGAGCAAGGGAGGGCCCAACCTCGCTCGGAGAAAACAGCAGAGCCAGCGACGGAACAACGAAAGGCATGTCCTACGCCCTGGGGTCCACCGCACCACCACACCAACCCCCGCAACGCTTCTGCTTGTTAAAATTTGTTGTCCAGTGTAATGGGAGCATTCTGGAAGTTCAGCAAGGAAACTACCGTACTTGCATGTCAAACAGTATTGCTGGTAGCCATTCCTTGAATATAAGAAACAAATTATGTTTGTGCTGTCACTCATTTTATCTTGTTTTATTTCTAGGTCGCAAATAAACATGGCTCCTATCAGGGCTGTACCAGGGGCAGCCATTTCCAGGTCTAATGGTGGGTGATGTGTTCTCCAGCTCACAGTTCCTAACGTACATGGCTTAACTAAAAACTGGAGTCTGAAATGCAGCAAAGAAGAGGCTAATCAAGTAAAGCCAGCAACCGGGCTCCCAGTATTTATGCCAGGCTTATACCAGTATTTATGCCACAGGCTTCATACTGTCTGTCAATCACAAGGGCCAATGCTGTTCATGTCTACTCTCTTAAATGCTAAGGGCCTTCGCTGTCACTCACCAAGCTGGATCCCAGTCTCAGAGCTCAATCCTATCCTTTTCCCCGCCACAGCATGCAGCCGTGCCAAAATGGGTACTGTATGATAGGGGGGAGGGAGATCAGGAGGCTTGGGAGGGGAAAAGGAAAATCTTTCCCTTACCCCTCCATAAGCCTCCTGATCTCCAATGGGTCTCCTTGGACAGAAAGGAGGCATGTCAGCTGCTCCCGGGGGGCATAGCATACAGCGCAGGTTGCCCACGCTGGGTGCCCCCCCCTCCCACCTCTGTCATGCCCCAGCCCTTCCCGTTCCTCCATGTTCCACCCTCCCCTGCGCCGTGTTCTGCCCTCCCTGCCGACATACCTGGGTCAGCGAGCCTTCGTCGCCCTGTCGCCGCACATGGGGCCACTACAGCCTCTCTGACAGTATTCCGGAAGTGCACGGTTTCGCACATTCCCGGAGCACCATTTGCAACAGCCATAAAGCAGCTACCGCTGTCGGAATGCTACTTTTGGCAGCAGTAGAGCCCAATTCCTGGTTCAAGCCCTGGAATCCCTGAAAAATACTTCATTCATTGTACAGAAACGTATTGCTGTCCTGGTTTTTCTTCTCCAAAAAAGTTCACTGGATCAGGTAACCAAGGTCATTGTCTCCTTTCAATTAATGCTGATAGAACTTGTGTTGGCAAATCCATTCATTTCCCTGGAGATGATGTAATGTTCAAAGCACTTGTGTGCATATCAGCTATCATCATACTAGCCTGACAATTTCTACAGTATCAAGGACAGAGCAAATGAATTTCAATTTGCAGCCACATCAAATCATTTTACAACCTCTAATGCATTTGATAAACAAACAAAACAAAACACCCCAATGCAAGGAAAAATGGTTAACTTGAATCTGGAAGAGGACTTGCTGCCACTAATACTGTTTTCTTTGAGATGCTTCAGGTTGATCTTCTGAGAGTAAACCAACTGGATTAAACCGTGAAGTACCGCTTCTGAAGTGCAAACACTTCACGAGCAGTAGAGACAGTTTCAGCAGTAAGCTACTGGCACGGACGTAGCTAACAGATCTGAAATTAAACCTATGTATGTAACCGCATGTGCATCATGTATTCATATCTCTGTCCTTTCCTCTCTGTTTTTCTCCCTTCCATCCCTCCTGATCGCCATTTTGTCTCCCTCATTGTTAATATTTAAACTGCAAGTTCATCAGGGGTTTTTTTTCTTCTCATGCTACTTTGAAAAGCACCATGTACTTCTTTTGTTCTGCTAGAAATAAGCAAATGATGAAGGTGGGCATAGTGGATGATCTTTTATTTAAAATACGCAGAATGATCAACTTGCAGTCTTTCTCCATATGACACAAGATAAAAATTTATTCCATTTATAATCATTTCCCAGAATCATTGTGCCACAGAACGCTAAGAACGCTGTTTGTATCCTTATCTCCCACTTCTTTAGCTCTGTTCGTCAAGATTAATCTCCTTTTCTTTCTCCACTTGCTCTTTATAATCTTCCTTACTCTTCTTTTGCTGAAAGGTCAGCTTGGCTTTAGGACTTAACTTTCACTGGAAGGGGAGATTTACTATCTTGGATATAAAAAGCAACAATGCCAAGATTAAGGCAGTTCCCCCTCCTGAACTATCAAATCTTCTCAAGCCTCTAATACACAGAACATCTAAAACATGTTCTATTTGGAAACACACCCCACATATGTACAATTCAGTGTTTTCCTATGAACCATCAATTCAAGGGAGGTTTGATGGACAGTGACTGGTATTACAATAATGTTCCAATTTACTTAATGGCACTGTCTGTTTCAATTAAGCAATGTGTTGAGTGATCCTTAGCTAAGCATTTTCTTGTAAATACTGCTCAACAGATAAATATGGAATATCATCACCTCCTTACGATCAATTTTGTGTATCTAGGGGGCAAAAGCTTGAGCTGCATTTGGATTTGTAAGCAAAGATCATGCACAGAGTGTCCATATAGTTTAAAAAAATGGAGAGGAAAACTAACAGTGTGGCTTGCATATATGTGCAGACGGGGAACAAAATGGAAAGAAACATTGCTGTATTTCAGCTTGATAGCTGCTCTGTAAGGAAGTCCCATAAATTAAATCAGCATTGTACCCAACCTTGTGATAATTCAGTATGATCAGATTACTATTTCGTATTCCTTAATTACAGTGGACACTGACACCAATCACTGCTATGTGATTCAATTACTGCTTCCTACCCAGTCCATTGCTCATCATTTCTTAATATATTTCAGAGCTAAAATTCATTCCACGATAAGGAAGAGCGTGTGGAGTTCTATTCAGTTCCTGTCTTACCAGTGTTGGACAAGATGCCTGAGTTATGTGTTGTCATCATAATGACACTTGGAAACTCACATTCTCAAAATGTAAAATATAATACATTTGATTTTTCACATTTTTTATGTTTGAACTGGAAAAAAAAATATTCCTCTCTTCAGAGACATGGATAGCATCAGAGGGTGGAGTGAGCACCTCGGTCAAGTAACTCTCTTCCCTACAATCAGAGGCGTCACTAGGATGCGCGTCACCCCAAGGCGGGGTGTCGCGTGTCACCCTAGTGACGCCCCCGAGTATGCCCCCCCTATATAACCTTCGCCGATTTGGGGGGGCGACCCGGCTGCACCCTGCCCCGGGTGCCCCCCCGCCCCTTCGCGTCGCCCTCCGGACGCTCCAAGGCCAGCCTGGGAGCCAGCCTCGGAGCGTCCGGCCTGGCCGGCGCTCCAGGACCTTCTGAAAGAAGGCCCAATGCATCAATACGGGTACTTTTACTTGTTTCGCGCATGCGCAGACCGGTTTCGTCTCTGCGCATGCGCGAAAACAGTAAAATATCTGTATTGACGCATTGGGCCTTCAGAAGGCCCTGGAGCGCCACCCGGGCCGGACGCTCCGAGGCCGGCTCCCAGGCCGGCCTCAGAGCGTCTGGAGGGCGACGGAGGTGACACGCGTCACGGGGGTGCACATGTCACCCCTTTGCACGCGTCACCCCGTAGCGGCCCGCTCCCGTCGCCTCACGGGAGCGACGCCACTGCCTACAATCACCAGCCCCATTGCTGAGTCCCTGTGCACCATGAAGGAAAGGCACTTTTTACACAGAGTGCTTTTCCTTAAAAAGCATCAAAACAGAGCAGTTCCCCATGAGTACACTTCCATCTATGTTTAGGATGCAACCACTAATGTGAAATGCACTGTTATTTTTCTTCAGATATCCAACAAGTTCACCTCCCAAAGCACTTGCCCCTTCTGTACCCCACTCCAATATTTTTTCCTGGTGCCACCACTGCTCAGAGCATGTAACTCCAAGGAACTATCACAACACAGATCATTAACACCAAACAAGCTCAAACAAGAGACACTACAGAATTTTCGCCACTTCTGATTTGGGGGAGTGGGTTGAAAAAAAAATATTTTAGCAGAGTAGAATTGTTTTCCAAAAAATTTCCACCATTTAGGTTTCTCAACTAGTGGTACGCGGACCGCTGGTTGGTGGTGTGTGGCTTCCCGGCCGCCAAGATGGTGGCCGCCAGGGAGCCCGTCCAGCACCGGGGCCCTGGACCCAGCGCCTTGAGCTCTGCAGAGCTCAAGTGCGCGGGTTTCCAGGCTTGGGAAAGGTCCTCCCGCCTGAGCCCCTTAGCTTACATTTTACAGGGCTCCGGCACAGCGAAAACCCGGAAGTGCCGATGATGTCATCGGCACTTCCTTCCGGTGGTACACAGTGGGAGATCAGCACTGTAGGTAGTACGCAGCAGGTAAGATGTTGAGAACCCCTGATTTAGATCATGAACATTCTGCTGTTTCCTGTAAAGTTCAGCTCCATTGTTTCCCCTTGCTGCTGCTTTGGCAGCACACCTTTCCTTTGATGGCTGTCTTGTACCTGTCTGTGTTAGTCCCAGGAGAGATTCCATTCAATCTATCACAGACCTTCATCTGACCTACTTTTGTCATCAAACATCAGTAAATAATATCATGTGGCTCAACAACCAGATGATATCACTCAAGGCAAATGAGTACAACTGAAACTGAGGGCAATTTAAACACATTTTTTTAAAGAAGGCCCAAAAAATTGCACAAAAGCAGAGGCATTTGTTGGCACTGCAAAAAATAATTGTGAAAAATTTGGGACTTGTTTCAGCTCTATCTAGTATGGTTCAAATAGACTATATATGCCTAACAATCATTGAGTAATTTATTTTAAAAGGAACCTTTTTTTTTTTAACACACGTCTTTGTTTCTCTCATACTCGTGTTCATTGTTATGAATCATGCAGGGCGAATGGTGGAGTACATTTGTTTGTACATAGTTGATTAGAGGAGAGAACTAAATGAACACTGGGCATCGCTCTATCGTTTTCCAGGCTTTGGGCGAGGGAGAGTGGAATAACTGAAATCTATTTAAAGCATATGCCACCAGAGTGAACCTGGCTCTAGGCACAATTTTTTACCGCTGTGTACTGGTACTAGAAGAATGTTCTCTTTTATCGATTTGGATACTGGACAGATTTGTCAAGGACAGATGTTTTAGCGGAGGGTAGCTTTGCACATGTTAGAAGCTATGTTCACTAAAACCAACATTATGCACTTTCAGGTTTGTACAAGTGTGAATCTTTCCATTTAAAACCACAGCAAAGGGGGAAAAAGAGGCCAACTCTATTAATCACTGTATATTCATCACCCTTCAGAATCAATATGCATGCATTTCGTTTATCTTTTATCTCAACTACAAATCTTATGATATTTTTAGCCTAATATTTCCATGGCAACAAGGCAACGAATAGTCCATTTGAGAAGACAGATGTGTCAGAGCTGTGTAGCTGGGGAATTCAAGAGTGGTCTAAGCTATTTCCAGCACTTAGTGCATCTTCTAGTCTTGTCCCAGCATCATTCGGTGGCACTTGTTTCTTCTCATTAAAGATGAATGCATGTGGGTTAAAAGTCACTTCTCATGTTATGCTTTTTGTTCACAGGAACAACTTCATGGCAAAAGGTTTAATGAAGGAAGGATTTATGTCCATTTCTACTGGCAAGTCGAGCATGGCAACTCCTGAATTTTCTGAATATTGATTTGTGAGAGAACAAGTTTAAATAAATACTTTCCATGTTATAACTTCTACCATGAGTACCATTAATGCAAAACGTCTAAACTTATTCATTTATCTTGGACAATACACATCAGAATGAAAAACAGACATCTCAAGACATCTCACCTTGAGTTCTTCAAATGTTCAAAAGGAAACTAATGGTCCAATCCTATTTGTAGTCTACACCAATGGTGCGCGTATGTTCGCACAATGTCTGTCATATCCTAAGCCCATCCTGGGACATTGTCGTGCGCTGGCAATGCCACTCTGACAGCACACAGACACTAGCGCGACAAGGGCCATATGCCAAGCCTTTCCTGGAAAAGTAACAATGGCACATCCCTTCCTAGTAACACCCCCCCATGTCCATGGAAACACCAACACAGCCCGTTATCCATGAAACGGCACCCTGATGTCAGTGCATCATCGGCGTGATGTCAGCCCATCATCATCATCATGAGATCAGCATGTAATCAGTGTGTTGTCTATGTGTCTTTGGTGTGACGACGACAGCATGTCATTGGTGTGACATCTGTGTGTCATCAGCATGATATCGGGTGTGACATCCATGTGTCATCAACGTTGTCCAAAGAGCCAATCACCATATCCAATCAGCTCCAACACTGGTGGCCAGAGAAGCATCACCAGGGTGAACTGAGCAGGGGGTGGGGGAAGGCGCAGGGCCCACAAGCAGCCAATGTTGGGGGGACACCACCCTACCAGCCACTAGGAATGAGCAACACAGCAACTGACACCAACCTCAAACACAGACATGACAGAAGGATGCCACAGTACCACCCACTACCTCCAGGTTGTGGCATCAGCAGCGAAGTGCCAAAAGCAAAGAACTGCTAGGAAACCCTGCACTCAGGGTTCAAGTTCCCTCATCCCATTCACACAAATCAAGTTCCCACATCCCATTGGATACACGCATCCAAAAAGTATCTTTTTGAGCAGAGCAAGCGTAGAATGATAGCTCCCTTGGAAGAGGGCAGCCATATGAAACACATAATTCTCTCTATGGCAAGAGTTTGACTCTGTGTGAGGACATCCACCAGCTGGAAGGAACTGTTTTGCCAGAGGAGGGCCAGGGCGAGTCACAAGGGGAACCTCAACAGCACTCAGGCAAAGCAGTGTGCTAGTAGCTCACTGCACAAAGACACAGGCTGAGAGCCAGGCAAGATAGGTTCAAACCCAGCCAAAGGATTTGCCCTAACCAGCAAGGCACTCACCTTTTGCATGACTGGACAAAAACACTCATGGCTTCATAGACAAAAGAAGAGGGGAGAGGCAGGAACAAAGTTTAACATAATCTTGTTACTCTTCATTCTACTGGTCAGTTCATGTGTCGCTGGTGTACAGCAACAGAGCACTTGAAGTACACTGTCACCCCTAGTTGCAACAACTTATAGCGACCTTTACCTTCGAGTACAGGTTGAAGATCATTGTTATAGGTGATGCACAGAAAAAAAAAAATCCAACATAATTTGGCTTGCTGCAGTCATCATGTGCTGAACTGACCTGTGTGAAGTGGCCTTAATTGTCCTTTGAAAAGGACTTATTTAACCACATCAGTCCTAAGGTCAGTGATGCCCACAGTGAACCTATTCACTTTTGTCCTACTGTTTCTTCTACTATTCACTGATTTAGTATGCATTAGGTATATTGTGTGTTTTGAGCCTCATCCTGGTTTCTCTGATGATTTTCTGTGGAAGTCATTTTTAGTATTCTGGCTGAATGGCCAGTGGTTCTGGAAATAACCTGTACACCCCCAAAGTAAAGGTTAAACAGCAAGCACATTGTTCAGTGCAGCAACCAATTAACAAACACATACATCTCTGCTGTAATTATTGCACGACAGGTATTCTCTGGAACAAGACTCTGAGGTGAGAGGTCTTGAGCACTGGCGTCACTGCAGGGGGGGTGGAGCTCTAAGTTCCTCCGTGATCCGAGCCTCCGTTACACGGAGGAACGAAGCGCCCCGCCCCCGCGCCTTCCAAACCAGTCAAAGCAGTGAAAACAACGCGCAGGAGACTCCCTGCGTGTTGTTTTCACCGCTTTGATTGATTCGGAAGGCGCGGGGGCGTGGCGCTTCGTTCCTCCATGTAACGGAGGCTCGGATCACGGAGGAACTTAAAGCTCCGCCCCCCCGTAGTGATGCCAGTGCTCTGGAATTTGGCATTTCATTTGTTCCCAGAACATTGCATTCTAAGAGCACTGCAGTTTACCTGTGTAACTCCTGTTAGTAGTAATTAGCCTGTGGAAAACTAGAACACTCCTACAGCTTTTTTTCCCCTCCCACAGAGAAATTACCAGCTTGTGAAAAGCTCCCTGAAAACTGAATGAATCAAACAACATTCTGGCATAAGGAGATGATAGCTCACGGTAACCATGGAAGCTGCATCTATCAATTTCTCTACCAGGTAACAATCTTTGATTTGGAGGTTGTTGATTACCACCTCCATCACAAGTCTGACTCCCAATTAGGTTTATTCCATCATCAACTAGAGTCTACTAGTGAAATAGGTTAATCAAATGTCTACTGGCGTTCATGGAATTTTCAACAGCTATTTTTTAAGAAACACTTTGTAAATTTTCTATCTACCACACAAGTCTGAATACTACGGAACATCATTACAGCCTCCAGAGTGAGCCGGTAATTATGGAAGCATCCACAGCTGTCAGGGATTCCTTTATTAACCCACTTTTCATGGTTTTCTAACTCAGCCACAAAATATGCATGCATGCTCGCTTTCATGCCAGCATAAAAATTTTCACACCGAAAGCATATTTTCCCTCCTTGTTCTGAATCTCTACCCCAAGCCACCTAAGTTATGGAAATATAAAAGAGAGAAACAACTTATTCCAAATTCTTATACTTTTCCATAAGTGGAAGAAGTTGAACATTTTTTAAGGCAATATACAGTGTAAACTTCTTTGCATGTCAGATCATGGTACTTAAGCCTGCCTCACGATGCATAAGGAAATGTTACATATGCATGGGTTGTTAAAAGTTTAAAGCCAGCTCAAAACTTCTTATTCTGGTGTCCTCTATTCAACAGTAGGTACTGAGTTCATTTGCCGTGCTGTTTGCATCTCTGTAAATCATTAATAACTCCACTAAGAGAGAATATTTTGTACAAAATAAAAGGTATTCAAAGTTCACATATGAACACACAAAAAGCTGATAAAAAATTCCATTCTGATCTTAATGCAGAGTATTGCTGACCAAGTAGTACAGGGGGGCCCCACTATCCGCGGATCTGCAACCCACCCCGTGGCCCCCGCCCCCTCACTGACCATTCTTTTACCTTAATTAGGTGCTCTGTGTCTTCCTTTAAACAGACGCTATAAGCAGCAGCATGCTGCAGGAACTGGAACTGCTTTCTGTTCTTCAGCTGAGCCTCTCTAGCACTCAGCTGGCGCCTGTGCTATAAGCAGCATGCTGCTACTTATAGCGTCTGTTTAAAGGAAGACACAGAGCAGCTAATTAAGGTAAAAGAATGGCCAGTTGGGTGTGGGGGGTCGGGGAGGGGGCGTTTGCCCCATCCACAGTTCAGTATCTGCGGGGGGGGGGGGCTGGAACGGATCCCCACAGATACCAGGGGGCCCCTGTACTTGATATTCTCTGAAGTGATGGAACACCAAGTTTCCTAACGACACACAAGTGATTTACGAGACCACAATGCTGCACTGATAAGCAAGGCTATGATTATGCAAATCAGGTTTACTTAATTTGGGGTTTTCTGAATCTGAGGAAACTAACACAGCCACATATACAATCCCAACTGGAGAATCGAATGAGAATGATGAAAGTGCTCGGTGAAAGTAATATACAGAGAGTGAACATGTGCAGGTATGAGCACATACAGTACATTCAAACAGGGCTTCCACCTTTCCTGATACAGCAATAGTTTCTGACAGGCATTTGCTCAACAGATGCAGTTTCTCCAAGCAGGGAAACATAGTAATGGATGGAAGCTGTGCCTGTTGAATTTCTCCCTGTCATGCAAATGAAAGGAGAGAGCCTCTGTTAGGAAGGGGAAAAAAAGATGGTAATTCATATCTCAAAATGTTGAAGATCAACAGAAAGTTCATAACTCTATGAATTTGAAAAGAATAAAAACATCCAAACCACAGAGTCCCAACCATGCATCACTCAGTGTGTGGCACATACACACTTCTTTTCTGAATAGAGTAGGTAACTGCCACACCAGTTGTATGCTGATCCTGCCAGCCTGGGTGAGAAAAATAATTGGAGGCTGCTTGGCAGCACGTACAGGAGTCAGAAGATTACAATGGGAAGAGTCCATTTGAGAAAGTAGAATAATGAAATCACACTGTATAATTTACAGTCCAATCCTACTCTCCCCCACCAATGCAGTGATGCCAAAATGGATACTGCTGCATCCTGCCGGGAGGGGGGCAATTGCGGGGGGGGGTCTCTTCTGGGCAAGAGAACATTTGTTCCCTTACCCGGTGGTAAGCCTCTGCAGTGCGAGGGATCAACTCGGACCTGCAATAGCGAATTTGCATAACCGCAGGTCCACGTGGACCCAGGCCGTGGGATCTGATCCGGGAAGGGGGTTAGGATTCGGTGGCTGTCGCTGCCACCGCCACCAAACCTGCGCCCTTCCCGGGCAGTCCTAAATAACACCACTACCCCCAACATTGGAAGTTAACTGATACTTATACGTCGTCAACAAGAACGAAGTCTCATCAATTATCCTTCTACCCAAACGTACAAATAAACTGATAGAGAAGCAGAATGACATGATCTTGGTGTTAAAACGCATGTCTGCATATTTGTAGTTCTGGAACAAGCATGGAGAGAGTGGGCAGGGGAGAACATTCAACACTATCTCTGGATCTCTGCAATAGTGCTACATAGGTCTACACAAAGACCACTGACCACTGTTCCCCATGCCTTAGTGATCTTGACATTAGACAGTTGTAAATTTTCTATGTCCACACCAATTTAAAATGTTACATCCATCATGGAGCACTGCCACCACACAAATGCTTTACTGTGCGCTTCACAAGAATAGTATCACATTGAAATGAGCTCTGGATTTCAACAACTGGAATGTTTTTCTCCAAATTTATTTATTTAATTTAATTTAAAGAATTTATATCCCGCCTTTCTCCCAGCAAGGGCACTCAAGGCGGCAAGTCCCCTTGCATTTGTGAGCTGAGGATGGATCTTAAAAATGTTTTCATTTTGTTTTGTTTTCTTTACCAGTCTTTTGTTTTCTTTAATGATGAATAATGCCACTACAATTATAGTCGGTCTTCCTGGTCACCTTCCAAAAGACCTTGCTGTACCTTTGTTGCTTTATCCTTTGTTTTCATAGTTGGTCACCTGGGTCAACGGCACCTGCCAGCGCTACACCTGACTGCCCACTGGGCCCAGCGGCTTTCATATTCAAGCTGGTGCAGGTGAGCGCGTGAGATTGACTTCAGAGGGAATTACCTAAGCTGAACAGATTCGAAACCAGGCCTTATGGGAGTTGTCAAGGACATCCCACAGCCCCCTTGTTCAATGAGCCAGAAAGAGGCTCTATCTTCAGAAGTAAATTGCAACAAAGTGACTGATAGCACTGGACAAGACAGAACTAAATATCCATTTGTCTCTCTGGGAACAAGATATGTGCACATGGAAGCCAGAGCTTGTGTACTTATGGCAGCAAGATCATAAGCATTAGCAGAAAAAAAGAATCACCTGAATTAGCTAAGCTGTAGAAGAGACTCAATACAGGGCAGTAATTGAACACATCTTCCTAGATACACAAATTAAAATCTCTGCAGATAAACATAACAAATCAACATTCATTTCTATGGGTTTGTTTGCCACAGAAGATGCTACTTTTAATTAATGCAGAACACAATGAATGATTGATCAGTGGGTCATTCCGTGTCAAATCAACCAATGAAAAATCCTTGACGTCGTGGATTTTGTTCATTTTCGGTACATTTGCAGCTTACCATGATATGTTTAAAAATTATTTTTTTCAGATTTTTTTGTCCATCCGTTTGAGATATTGAATGTTCAAAATTGCCAAAAAAGGCCAAAATCCACTTGTCACCATACATTCAAACGCCAGTTACAGGATAACGATGAATGCTACAGACATGGGACAGGTGTCGTTTTAAAGCTTATGAATAGGGCGTTCATTTGATATACAACATGACAAAATTGTAAATTTTCAAGAAATTCAAAAATATTCAAATAATATTAATTTTGAAATTTTGAAAAATTGAACTTTTTTAAAATTTTCAAAAAAATCACACTTAAAGGTATATGTCTTGTAGTCAATCAGTCAAAATTTCAAGATGGTATCTCAATGGTATCATACAAAAAATTAAATTTTCTTGTTGGCAGTGACCAGGAATTAAACCCCTCAAGGCCATTTTTCTACAGTTTACATTGATAAAATTAGGTGGTAAACTGAAATGAATCCAAAAATTTATAACAGGACTTATAGAGATAGATTTATAGAGCATGAATTCACTTTCTATTCTTTTACAGGATCAGCTTTTTGGTAAAACTATCAAAATCATGAGCTTTTTACTTCTGTTCGTAGTTTTAAAATTTTCCTTTAGTTGCTGAATAATTTCTGAATCAGCACAGTGATATTTTTCCTCATCTAAATCATCTTCAGAAGTAAAAAATTAATTCTTTGTAGGTCCTTTTAATCTTCCCCATCTTTTCTTTGCACTTTAGATACTTTCTTCTTGACTCACCAAGGGAGGTCAAAGAGGCATTTAAGTGGCTTAAAGCTGTATCAGGGTCGAAATACTCAGACTCCTTTATATGACTAAGACCAGGAATCTCATAATTCTCAGGAGGAATTTCCTTTTCAAGTATATTGTTTTCCATCTGACAAGGCTTCTATTCATGTGTGGTTTGATTTCACTATTTAGTGAAACCATCCAATCAGTTACATTCCTCAAGTCTTTACTAACCCAGTGCCCCCCTTTTTTTAAAAGGGCTGCAACAGTTTTTTGACCACTTATTCTCCTCCATATTTCAAATCATGTAATTATCAAACAGTTAATGAATTAAACTTAATAAAGACTAATAAAGCAGCTTCACAACAAAAATGTCCTAGAAACCTTCACTAAAAACACACTGTCCAAACCCACTTAAATGCCTCTTTGACCTCCCTTGGTGAGTCTCCGGTGTGCAAGATACTTTACTGTATTTTTATTGGTTGATTTGACACGGAATGACCCCAGTATGATGAGTTCATTAACTTCGGGTTTAAAAAATGTAGATTTGTTTTAAAATAACGGGTAGTGACCCTTCGTAACAGAAATACAGTGCTGTTGAAAATTGTCAGACAGCAACACGGTTGTAACCAGCACATACACATTTCTTGGTTCAGAAAATCGGACCTGCAATAAGGACATTTTTCACAGAATAAAGGATTTGTCTATGTGGTTTACTTGACAGGCTAGCAGCTCAGTCCTTTGATTTACTGCTCCATCAATGCTTTTTGTGGAATGGAACATCACCAGCCATGATGAGGTATCAGTGCTGCTGGGAGACTGCTTTGCATTATAGGCAGATATGCTCCTTAGGCTTGGTGCAGAAATCTCATTGGGGTTTCTGGCACAGGAGAAACTTGGTCAGCCTTTCAAGAATATCAAGGTTCTTACTGAATGGGAAAGCTCTCGTTCTTCCATTACAGAGGGCCTTCAAACTCTATCATAAAAAAAGACTACTGTATTCCCAAAGTCAGCAACAAAACTATTGAAGTCATCCCACCAAACTTCCTATCAAGAAATGTGTAGCCATTAATAACATTTCATTTTGCCTTTCAGCACAACATTTCATTGCCAGTACGAGTCTCTAGTATATCAGAAAATATTAAGTATCCATTCAGAACTCCATATGGCATCCCCATAAAAGCTGTAGCATATGTGCTGCAAGAAACAATGATGTTTGGCGTGATGTCATCAAGTACACATGCAGCAACAAAGGCTTTGCTTTTACTATGTGGGAGCAAAGAAACAAATTGAAGTAATTTTTCACAACCCAAGCCCAGAGCCAACTAAGCATAACAAATGAACTGAGCAGAGTGAAACAGACACTTCCAAATATGCAATTTATTCCCATTTTAAAACTGTACAGGGAGCTCAGAATCATGCTCAGAGATACCGGATGTTGCTGAAGAAGTCACTATCCAGAATGCACACAGTTACATGAGCAAATAATCTTGGGATACACTTTAGGATACATCTGTCGGGATTGAGTCTCTTGGATTGATTTTATTGATCTTGACAGGTTTTCATGCCTCAGCCCCACCAGTCGCTTGTTGACCAGTTACAATTGGATTGGCTGCTAGGCCTACATAGCACATCTTCTGGGAATCTGGCAAGCTTTGCAGTAAAGGTTGATTGCGCTGCAGGGCTGTGTCTCTAGATGGTCTCAGCTTGTCTGGCTCTCCATCCCTGCCTGGATGCAAGCTATAGTGCTGAGCCAACAGTACAGGAACTTGCCATGTGAATGTGTTCTAAGCCACATTCATCTTGGGCACTCCTAAGTCACTGTGATTATATTTAATTGTGAACTCCATCCATCTTTGTGTATTCAAAATAATGACCACATAAGATTTGCATGATCATTTGCCTTCAAGATAACCTCCTTTGTTTGATTCCATTGCTTACTCATTTTTCTCTGTCCCTACTATGTTTAGCATTCACAGAAATAATTTAGCTGGATAGGTGAAGACCCATTTTTCTCTGTCCCTACTATGTTTAGCATTCACAGAAATAATTTAGCTGGATAGGTGAAGACCTATTTTTTTCTAGTTCTATAATGTATGCCAAATTGAAAAAGTGAAATCAAATTTGTCCCAATGACACTAACTTTCCCCAGTTTAGCAAGCATATCTTCTTTCTCATGTACTTCCTACCCTATGCTCTCCTGTACCATGTAGACTCACCCCCAGGTAAGGGAACCATTATTCCCTTACCCAGAGGAGACCTCTGCAACTGTCCCCTCCCCAAGAAGCAGCATTTGCCACTTTTGCACCATTGCATCAGCGGGGGGGGGGGAGGGGAATGGATAGGATTGGACTGAGAATCTAAAATGATATTACTTTAGATTTACCTCTGCTCCTCCATGGTGTAAGTGAAGGTTACTTTGCCTCAGATAGTTATGATTTATATCTCATGACTGAAAAGTTATACTTCCAAATTTAGTATTTTGATGTTGAGACAGACAACTATGCCAAGGATGTAAACTGCTTTAATTTCGGCCTGGTATTCATGTAAACATTTTTCAATTACAAAAAAGTAACTAAGAGGTTACGTTATGGCATCATTTCTACATAATGAATATTTAATATGAATGCGCCCTCATGTGGAAAGACCTAGCATTTACTGCACCTAAAGAAATTCTAGTTTTCAAAAGCTTTCCCCTGACCTTGTACATACTTGACATCACTCTTCACGGAGGTAGGAATGAATTCAAATAAAATCTCACCAAGCAGAATTAACATGAATTCGTACCATCCGAAAAGTAGGGCTTAGGTTTATTTCCTTCAATGATTAGTAGTAGTAGCAACAGTGGTGGACAGTAGTATCTACTACTACTACTACTACTACTTGTAGTAGAAGCAGTAATAGTAGTGTGCAGCACCATCAATAAACATGGCATGTTACAGAATAACATGACAGGCAGCACAACCCTATCCTCCCCGGCATGGGCCATGCAGCGTGGCCCATGCCAAATCCTATCTGGGGAAGGAGGTGGCTGGAGGTCTACTCATGGTAAGGGGGTTTCCATCCCCTTAGCTGCTGTAATAAACCCCCAGCTGCCGTAATGGAGCTACTCGGTTCTCCGCCAGCTCTTTAGCTGGCCCCGTGTCAGCAGAAAGTACCTGGGAGGGAGGACAGGATATGGCATCCAGTGAGGCCATCTCTGCCCCCTTTTAGGCCCTCCCCACCCCCCTCTCTGCCCTCCCCCCACCTCATTACACCCCCTCCCTGCCCTCCTCCAGTCCCCGCACCACCCGGAGCAGAACTTACCTGCTTTGGCGCACAGAGCTCCTGGAACGGCGTCAGAAGGAAGGCTTAGGCCTTCCTACCGGTGCTGGCTACTCACTGGGTGCCACAAACATGCTTTATAGCACATTTGCAACACCCTACGCCGGCGCAGAGGCACTGCGCTGGCCTAAAGGATCAATAGGATTACGCTGTCAGAGAAGCAAAAAGGTCACTTCTCCTAAGAAGCTTAATATCTAAATTTTGACAGGGGTGGAAACAAAGGTAAGGAGAAATAGGGAGAGATGTGTATTCCAACATTTATACTTCCAAAGTAGGAAGATAGCTTTAAAAAAAGAGAAAAAAGGAAACCGAACTGCAGACTTGCTCAGCCATAAGTTGATCCTAACGCAGAAGACTAAGGCAAGAATAAAAGCCCCAGTTGATTTAACTATCCTGATGTCAATTAAGTATAAATGGAAATGAGAATCGGGCCGCTCCCAAATACTGAAGCATCATGAAATCTTTTCCTTGTATGATGTTATGAACAATTCATGCTTAATTACTTCCACATAAAGAGTTATGGGTGCAATTCCACCCACTGTATTCACGCATTAGTAGCTGCTGTAGTTCACGAAGCACAGTTTCAGTTCAAGCGTACATTCAATTTTTTGGTTGCACACATGAAATTCCCAAAAGAACATGCAGACTGTAAGCTTAGCTCTTCCCATTTTCATTGAATTATGGTGCAATGGCACTCTAAAATACTTACACTCTACAAAGTAAGAGCTGGCATCAATCTTCCAGATAATTTGACCTCGGTGAGAGCCGTTCACCCCACGATTTTTATAGTCCAGAAAATTTTCAGACAAGACCTCATCTGAAAAGTTAGCAAAAGAGATTCAATTATTTGTGAGCAAGGAAAAGGGCTGAAAACACAGCCTATCTTTTTTATAATTTCTCTCTGGTTGACAATGTGACACTGCCTATGGAGGAACACCAGTTCATTTACTTGGTTTTCTTAAATCTTGTATTGAATTATTTCTCTTTTATACAAGGATCAGTCTCTAGCACCGACAGTGCATATTTAAAAAAAAAAAATCTCAAGGGTTTTAAAAGTATGCTTTTTCCCATTCAGAGTTCAGTAGTGACTATTGCGTTGTTCCTTAAACATAAGGAATATGAAAGCTTTCAAATTTCACACAACTCTTGATTAGACAGAATTCTATGAAAAACTCAAATGGTTGTATAGTCCTAACTCAACTAAGCTGGCCCACTGAAAGATATCATTTTATCTATATTACATCTCTGGTCTAGTTCAAATAAATCTTTACATTGAAACAACAACATTAAAATTAAATCAATCAGCTAAATTGCAAAGAACCACCCTGGAATGTTATTTATGCTTTTTATGGGCATAATATAGCCATCATTAGTTGCAACAGTAAGAAAGTCATAGATTTTCCTCTTGGGAACACACGGAGTCACTATTTTCAGAGAATTGAACTCAAAGAAGAATTTGCTGGGAATACCACTTTGCCTAGGATTGATGAGGGCTGGTCTCTTGGCTTTCCTCTAGAACTGTGAAAAGAACTAATATGTAAAAAGCGCTTATCTCCCAAAAGACTCAGCTCTGTTCTCAATAGAATAGTAACAACAGACGTACAGCTGGCCCCTAAAATGGGAAAATGCTTGACAATGGAGGTTTCATCATGGAAAGTTTCTTGACACAACCTCCCTCTTTTAAAAATCATGACGACTATTACCCATTGATTTTATGCTGCAAAGAAAGATGTGAAGAGAAATATTTACATCTATTCTGTAGAGGTTAAGCTTCAGATCAGCCTTTTGTTGAGACTAGAAAGAAAACTGGATTTTTACCAAAGAATATCCCAGAAGGCAGATGTTGGGGTTGAATCTTTGGTTTTACACAAAGGCACTCTCAAAGAGTCACATAATGCAAGAAACCGACCCTATTAGCACCCTTTGTATTTGAGAAATCACTTCCCAAAGTCCTTACTGTAAGTCTAGTTCTCACTAAAAGCAATGAGTTAACCCTCATTGGATTAAGCTTCAGCTTCTTCTCCCCCAATCAATTGCCCACAGCTGACAACCAACAGTTTTCACTACCTCCCTAGGAGATGATAAAAATGAATGATACAGCTGTGTTGTACAGGATCCCCCCCCCAGTATCCGCTGGGGATTGGTTCCTGCCCCCCCATGGATTCCTGGAACCCGTGGATAAGAGCGAACACCATCTTCTACAGCCCCCCGCACTCATTTTAACTTATTTATTTATTTATTTATTTTTCACATTTTTATACCACCCTTCCTCCAAGGAGCTCAGAGTGGTGTACATATTTCCTCCCCTCCTTTTTGTCCTCACAACAACCCTGTGAGATAGGTGGGGCTGAGAGATAGTGACTCAAGCTTTGCAGCCCCCTTCAACCTCCCCCCATCACACTCCCCTGGTGATTCTTTTACCTTAAAATGGTGTTTGTGTCTTGCTTTCAACAAAGGCTATAAGTAGCATGCTGCTGTTTTCAGTAAAGACGTAAGCTCAGCCGAAGACCAGGAAACAGAAACTGAAATTGCTTCCTGGTCTTCGGCAGACCCTGCGTCTGTGCTATGTAGCAGCATGCTACTTATAGCCTTTGTTGAAAGCAAGACATGGACACAATTTTAAGGTAAAAGAATCGCCAGGGGAGCGTGGAAGGGGGAGGGTTCCTGCCATCCATGGATAAGTGAATCCGTGGATACCGGATCCGTTGATAGCTGGGGGGCCCTGTACATCATAGTGCTGTTGACTACTTAGCCCAAATCTTTGATTGACTTCAACCAAAACAGGGTCGCAGTCAGGAAACGGGGGGCCTTGGATCATGAAGAGCATGATCCTTGTCCCTTCTTCCGCTGCTCTCCATTCCGTAGAATGATGAAAAGAGGGGTGGATGGACACTTTTTTCCTCTCAGCATTGCTGAGGGAAAAGACTGCCCATCCACCACCACCCCCTTCACTGTTCTGGACAACCAAGAATGAGAAGGCAGGGCAGAGGGGTATCCTTTTCTCTCTGACCTGCTGAGAAAGGAGTGCACCTATCCACCTCTCACAGATGACACAGTGACTCATTAAACCAAGCAAGTCACTCTGTTATCTCCTCCCACTCAGGGCATCCATCTGCAATTAGGCGGTTTAGAGGCCCCTACACCATCGAAGGGCCCCCAAGTAAGCCCATTTGCAAATGGGGAGAGGAGGAGAAAGCAATGACAGAGAGATGTGCTCATCTGAGCTCACTGCTCTGCTGCTGCCCTACACAGAGGCACCAATAAAAGATGGGTACTGGAGGGCTTCAGGGATCAAATGGGTGAAACCTCAGGGGCTTGTGGACCTTCTGCCGATTCCAAACCCAGCTGACATTTATTTTTATTTTTTTGCACATTTTTATACCGCCCTTCCTCCAAGGAGCTCAGAGTGGTGTACATATTTCCTCCCCTCCTTTTCGTCCTCACGACAACCCTGTGACGTAGGTGGGGCTGAGAGATAGTGACTGGCCCAAGGTCACCCAGGAAGCTTCATGGCTGAGCGGGGATTTGAACCTGGATCTTCCAGGTCTAAGTCCGACTCCCAAACCACTACACCATCCTGGCTCCCAAACCACTACACCATCCTGGTCATTTGACACTGGCCATGACCTAACAGTTTGGGGTAGATATTGACAAACATGGGGGGGGGGGGGACACAAGATTTGCATCATGTCATGTATTCATTTTCACAGCACTGCACTATACATACAGAAGGGTTCTCCCCCCCCCCCCAGTGTATTTCCATTTTGCACTCTGTGGTACCCACCACAAGTCCACCAGTCAATGATCTAACAAAAATTGTTCACCTAGCATTCTCTTCAAATAGTATTTGCTTCACAAATTGTTCCAGTGATTTCAGGAAGGTAGTATGAGGAGGAAGGTCTCCCCTTTAGGGAAGCTGGTAGTCCCTCAGAACAAGCTACAGCTATAATTTTTGCTATATAGAAGGCACATGTGCTCTACTGATCTCTAAACCTACGTTATTTTCAGAGCTAGTATTAGCAAAAGAGATATTGAATCTCGCCCATGCAAGAAATTTTGGACGGGTAAATTTCATATATCTGAGGGAAACAGAAAGTATTGTACTTTCTAGCAGAGAAAAATAATAGTTATTGAAGTTGCTTATGGGCACAAAGTACTAGAACAATACCTTGAGACATGATTTAGAGGCATCAATGCTGCTAAAAATATTTTGAAAATTATACGGGAAAATAATACACTAAACCTATCTGAATTTTTACCAAAATTTTATTTTTACAAATACTGTATTGTCCCAGAGTATAAGACGCACCTGATTATAAGACGCACCCTTAAAGTTTGGTGCTATTAAAAAAATTTAATTAAATCACTGGCATTAAATTGCAACAGCCTGATTATAAGACGCACCCCTAGTTAAAAAACTTAAATTAGGAGAAAAAAGTGAGTCTTATACTCAGACCAATACGGTATATAGAGGTGAACAACATAAGTAGCTACACTGTCAACATACCTCAGAAACAGGCAATAAATCTGTTTCAGGGGAAATAAATCTGTTTCATGGGGGGGGGAATATAACTATAGATCAGGAGTTTCTAGCTTTAGATCCTTCATGAAAGAAAAACAGGACATGAACATAATAAATAAATAAATGTCCCACTTCTAATGAAAATATATTGATACAAACTAGAAATGAAACAACCCTCCACACACACGCCTCCATGGAAAAGTACTGTCTTTGAAGCAATGTCAAGTTTTACAAATTTATTTCAAGTCCAACCACATATTCTACTTTTCAGTTCATTTTTCTCTGAGAAAAATGAAGGGGGAGGGGGAAGGCATGTTCAATGCCAGCCTCAGTCAGTTTTGCACCTGAAGCAAACAGATGTCTGGTCCTCTGGCTCTGAACTTGGGCTCTTTTTTTAAACAGTACACAGTAATAGAAGCTTGAAACTAGAGGCATAAAAACTGTGCTTTTCTCATCTACTTTCTGGGACTGCATAAACCACCACTGGAAACAGGTATCCCATCGCCCCAATCCAGAACAGAATTATATGCAGAAAAAGGTTCTTTCATATGGATTTGCTGTATTACTTACAGCCCAATCCTATCCAGCGCCGAAGCTGCGAGAACGGGTGGCCCACGCTGTATCCAGCATTGGGAAGGAGCAGGGTGGAGGTCTTCTCGGGTTAAGGGGACATTTGTCCCCTTATGCAGGCTGGTAAAGCCCCAGCCTGCATAACGGGGTTACTCAGATCTGTGCAAGCTTAATAGATGGCACAAAACTGAGAAGCCTCGTGCAGGCAGAAAAAGTCTAGTAGGGGGCATAGGATTCAACGTGTGCCAGCGCCGTTAATCCCAGCCCCCTCCTGGTCCTGTTCTACCCCCTCCCAGGTAACGCCCTTGCCCTCCCCAGCCCCTGTGCTGCTTGGAACAGATCTTATCTGCTCCGGCGCACGGTCATCCGGATATAGCGCTGGCAGGACAGTGCAGGTCTTCCCGCCAGTGCTCCCTCCTCTCCAGGTGTCACAACATGCTTTACAACATGTAATAAAGCATGCCACTGTGTAGCTGGCCATGAGCTATACTCACAGTTCCCTGGATGGAGGCAAGCAAGTCCTATTCTATTATCCGATGTCCTAGTCTCTGATTTCTACCCAATGACCAAATCTCACACAAACCCTTATTGTGAATCTATATGGATGCCATTCACAAAGGATGAAAACTGACAGAAGGAATAAAATAATGCTGTACACCAGTAGTTTTCAAAAAGTGGTCTGGGAAATCCTGAGTTCCTCAGAGGCTTATTAGAAGTTTATGTATTATTTATTTGTTGTATTTAAAAGATTGTTACTCGTACCTCATTCCTGGGGGATTCAAGGCAGTGTACAACAATATGAAAATTTAAAAATACACTAATAACCCAATCCTATTGGGGCCTTACATCACAAAAGGCAGCATAAGGTTCCTTACGGCTGTTGCAAAACGTGACATGCCATTCAGCATGGCCTGGCCACCACCGCAAGTGGTGAGTGGCCAGGTTCGTGCACTAGCAGATTGGGGGTGCCTGCTGGCATTAGTAAGTCAGCGCCAGGGGTGGGAGGTAGGTGGGGAGGGGGAAGAACGGGGCAGCGAGGAGAGTGGATCAGGGCCAGGAACGGGGTGGTATCAGAGGCGGTATCAGAGATGGTATCGGGGTGGTCCTCTGCAGGCCTCTCTGCACCTCAGAAAGGTCCTCTGACGTGATCACAACCTACCGATTTCGTCGGAAAACCAGAAGTGGGTCATGATCACGTTGGTGCCTGCCTGGGGGCCCACAATGCAGTTAAGACTGCTCTACCATCAGCAGCTATTTTACAACAGCAGAAGACTCTTCCGTTGTAGTAAATCCCTCCTCCCGACAGTCCAATCCTGGATAGGTTTGGTCTGTAAGTCCAACACCAGAACCATTACTGTCCTGGCTCTTAAGAGATTTAAATGCCATAACAAGCACCTTGAATTGCACCTGGAGATATACTGGTAACCAACACAATTGGAATAACAGGGGCACAACATGGTCACAGAGTCTTGCCCCATTACCAACCTCATGGCTACATTCTGTACCAGCTGTAATATTTTGATGGTCTTCAGGAGCAGCCCCATGTAGAGTATGATGCAATAAGGAATCAGTCATGGCACACAAATGTCTATGTCCACCACTGTCAATCTTCCCTTCCCATGCACAGCCACTGAGGTGGGTTCTACAGCATGCTTTCAGTTCATGTAGAATAAGGGTGAATTAAACAGACGTGGCCAAGCCCTGTATGAACCAAAAGCACTTTAGAGCATGCCTCTCAAATGCACAATGATTACCGTATTTATTGGCGTATAAGATGCACTTTTTTGTCTAAATTTGTGACCCAAAATAGTAGGATGTGTCTTATACGCCAATACTAAAAAAATCCCTCCCTCTCCCGCCCATTTTAAAGCATTTTTGGGCTTACCGGGGTTTTTCCGGAGCAGGAGAGCTCCCTTGTGCTTTCTTCCCTGGCTAATCTATCCAATCTACAGCTGTTTGTCTGGTTTAATTTATGCACAAGCTTGAGTTGAGCTTCTCAGCAGCCAGCAGAGGGCTCTGTGCTCAGTTCAGTCCAGCTGAGCTGCAGAAGGCGTTTCCTCCGATGCTGAATCAGCTTTGGTAAGCTTCTGAACTGGGCCTAGTTGGGGAGGCTTTGGAAACTGTGCTTAGGTTAGGTTAGGTGGGGTGGGGGAAAAGTGTTCAGCTGAGCTGCAGAGGGCGTGGTCTTCCCAGCTCTCCTCGGAAGGGTAAGCTTCTGAACTGGGCCTAGCTGGGAGGCTTTGGAAACTTTGCATAGGTGGGGTGGGGTAAGGGTTGAGTCTGGGTGTTTTTTTTGTACTTTTATGTTTTTTACTTTGGAAACTGTGTATGGATGGGGTGAAAGAGTTTAGTCTGTCTGGGGGTTTTTTGTACTTGGAGTAAATGTTTTTTACTTTGGAAACTGCATGGATGGGTTGGGGGGAAAAAGAGTTGAGTCTGGGGGTTTTTTTGTACTTGTACATTTATGTTCTGGTGCATTTTGTTCATGTGTCTTATTGCTGTGTGTTTTAAAAGAGATCCTGGTATTTTTGTGCAATTTATGTAAATTAGCTAATTAAGCAGCCAAGCAGTAAGTGGCCAAGTGGCCCAAAAATGCTTTAAATCTTTTTTCTTGAAACCCAGGGCCAAAAGGAAGGTGCGTCTTATACGCGGATAAATACGGTATATGACAGGAGGAACTGATGTAGAAAATTTTACACAACCATCACTGCTGCACATTGGTGCTAGAAAAGAGATATGCATACTGTGCCTAACCACAATCTATAAAGTTTGATCCAAAGCTCAACTTTTATTCATTTGCTTTCCACTATGAACTTCAGTGGACTCGGGATCAGGACTTTATGCAAGAGAAATACATTCAAAAGTATATCAAGAAAATCCTCGCTAATTAGAGTATATTTGGAATTACATATAACTTCAGAGAGATTTGCCTTTTAGGGCAAAAATAAAATTAAAAGCAAAAGAGAGGAGAAAAAAAGCACATGGTTTTAAAAGCAAAGTTTCAGCAGCTAATTAGGTCAAGAATATTTCTGAAACAAGCTTGAAAGAAATGGCTGAATAATAAAAAAAAAAAGAACAAATACAGCCTAGAAATTGGACCCTAGAGGTTTTGTGCATAATGAACTTTTATCAGATTTTAAAAAATGTTTTGGTTTTTCCAGGACGATATTGAAAGACGGAATATCATTTATACGCTCACGTGTAATAATGGACACATAGATATGAAAGTGTAGCTTATGCCCTGCAATCCATGTTGTTCTATTCAAGAACAGCCATTGTGACCTGTTAAATAACCTGACTGTATCTAGGCAAAACAGATGCAGTCTGGGCCCCTCAATGTTGACCTGTCATGGGGGCGGGGACAGGCATTTCTATTTTGTAAAGCTTTTGATCAATAGTTCTTTTATTTATCTGACTGCTTAAGTTCTACTGCTCTTTTATAATTTTACTGATGTTGCTTTCAGATTGCATTTTTATATTGTTATTTTTTGTAAGTGCCCTGAGCCACCACCTTGTGTATTTCTCTGGAATAGAAAGGTAGAATATAAATTCCTAAAAGAAACTATACATAAAAGCAGCTTGTACGGCTGGGAGTCAGAGCGCCAATTTTCAGCAAGTCTAGGAACACACCACCACACCTTATGACAAACCAGCTTTGAAACCCTTTGTCTTCAAAAGAAATTTGCCATCTGAATTGCAGCATGCCAAATGTATTTTTTTTTTAAGTACACACGTGGCATTTCACATGGTTGGAATCACATTTAGATATGGTGAGTAATGTCCACATGTACAGCGTTAGCACACCAGAAATTCATGGCAAGGCTGCATGCCACACTGGTGACCAGATTTAAACATGACACTATGTGGAAACCCATATAGGTATGCTATTGCTGTGGTAACACACCTGGGTACCCTTCGTTCTGAATCTGCCATAACCTCCCTCCAGTTTGCAGCAGTGGTGACGCTGTAGGTGGGGCAGAACGCTAAGTTCCGCAACGCACTGACCCTTCCTTACTCACTGGCACGATGCGGCCCCGCCCCCTCGCCTTCGGAGCCATTCAGTGGAGCAAAGGCAAAGCGCAGGCGCGTTGCCTTCGCCCCACTGAATGGCTCCGAAGGCGAGGGGGCGGGGCCGTCTCGTGCTGGTGAGTAAGGAAGGGTCAGCGTGCTGCGGAACTTAGCGTTCTGCCCCACCTCCAGCGACGCCAGTGGCTTGCAGCGAACAGAGCCACATCAATCCACTTCCCTCTTGCTTTTAGTAAGCGAAGCAAATCATCTGCTTCCGCTTCCCTACTTACCCTGCGCCTTCCCTCACGCAGTCCCTTTAAAATAAAAAGGTCCACGTGAGGAAGGTATGAGATAAGTGGGTAGGAAAGTGAATCAAACCACGCGGGGGCAGTGGCGATTTGCTTCACTCTCCAGATTCCTTCCGCATGCAGTCCCCTTAAACTTAAACGAATTATGTGAGGAAGGAGAGATGTGGGTGGGGGGGTGGGGGGTGGAAGCAGCCACCTATCTGGCTCCTTCCTTGCAGTCCCTTTGAAGAAACCAGAAGGCATGGGGCACACTGAGAGTTCCCAGCATGACCTCCACTTCCTGTTTTGACTAAAAGAATGGCATGGATAAGAACATGGAAAGTAACTGCAGTTTTTTGGGTGGTGGCAGCAGATCTGGCATCAGGTGCAGGATCCAGGTTAGCTGTCCCTGCTCCCTGTCAACATCTGATACACTTGTACTTTTCTCAGTTTTTTTGAAGTGTCCAAGATTTTATACCATTTATCATCCCTCAATCCTTTTCAAGAAGTTTAAGAATCTACCAATGGGAGGGGGTCACACAACAGTCCAGAATATGAGCTCACCATCCCACAAGCTTATGCAGATGCAGTAGATAATGGCATGTATAATTTTAAGCAGGTTGACTCACTAAAAATCTTCTGGGGACACATGAAGCAATACTGTTGCACTGATATCAGAGGTACAGAGATAAAGGCACACAGTGACAGATCATCATGGCAATCTACACTTCAAAATGTTTTTTTTTTTACTTTAAGTTTATTTTGAAGACAGATGTGGAGTAAGTAAAACGGATGCGAGTAAGAAAAAGAAAGGCAAGGAAGCACTTTGTGAAACCATCACACCATGGCTGCTTCTGATTTTTATGTTCTTTGTCTTAGGTGCTACATGTCATTTGAGAATAAACTAAGAGCTTTCTTGTACATTACTCTCCTATCAAGGAAGTATGTGATATCAAGCTCTCTGCTGCCCATTTTGGTGACTAACACTGGGGAGCAAGCTCTGATTTTCGAAAGGCTGCTGCAAGTGGTAAGGGATGGGGATCTCTCCGAGTATCTATGAGTGCAATTCACGGCTGCTGCTAGTCAAAGCCTGAATCAGGCACACCGGGGAGAGCAGATGCACACAACCAGCCTACTAATGAGCCAAATGCAAGGCAACCACCTCAAGTGACAGATTGGCTGCAAGCAACAGATGGGGGGGGGGGTTTCACTGTACCCTCTGCCAGCCTATGTTGCCTGGCCCAGTGTCAGCTGTTGCTGCCTGCTCCTCTCCCACCTCCACCTCTGTGATTTTATTAAAAGCCATAGGGGAGCAGAAGAGGAAGTATGTAGAGGAGATGAGAGAGAGCCTTTTTAAAACCATGAGAGTGAGAGGAGAAGATGGAAGAAGAAAAGGGAGGGGTGTATTTTGCATGCATGGAAGGGGGCTCAGGAAGGGGGCTTGTGCTGGCCTGCAGATTCAGCAGGACAACCAATCCTCAACTGTCTTCTCACAAGCACGGCGTTTTTCAGCGTTTGCTGACTCACCAGTTGTACCTTCTCCAAGAAAAAGTCAGTACTGCCACTGTCATACATGCCTTGTTAGCTTGAAGATTAGACTATTATAAATTATAATATGCAGGGGTTCCTGGAACCCCAGTTGATGCGAAAATCCACAGATGCTCAAGTTGTGGTTGGGGTGGGGGCGGGGGGGCAGCGCCACAGTACCTTATTTAACAGCTGTGTGAGCCTGCCGCCTGCTTTTTGCCTCTTGCACCGTTTTTGAAGCTTGTAAAATGCCTATAAAAAGGAAAAAAAAACGCAACCGGAAGCAACTTCTAGTTGCATGCACAACCAGAAGTTGCTTCCTATCGTGTTTTTTCTTTTTATAGGCATTTTAAAGCGGCGCGAGAGGCAAGAAGTGGGCAGCAGGCCCGTGCGGCTGTTAAATAAGGTACTATGGTGCCGCCCCGCACCTCCAGTGGGATCCCTCCCCCGCAGATAGCCATCCGCAGATAGTCATCCGCAGATAGTCAAATCCGTGAATGGCTAATTCACGGATAAGGAGGGCCCACTGTACTCTGTATTGGACTGCCCTTGAAGACAGTACAGAAATTTCATTTGGTCCAAACTGCAGTTGCACAATTACTATCAAGTATCAGCTACATAGACCATATAGCATTATAAAAAGGCAAAGGTGACCCCTGACAATTAAGTCCAGTCGTGTCCGACTCTAGGGTGTGGTGCTCATCCCCATTTCAAAGCCGAAGAGCCAGTGTTGTCCGAAGACGCCTCCGTGGTCATGTGGCCGGCATGACTCTCCTTGCCGCAGCACGTAGCATGCAGCTGGAACACGGAGCGCTGTTTACCTTCCCGCAAACAGTACCTATTTATCTACTCATATTAACATGCTTTGGAACTGCTAGGTTGGCAGGAGCTGGCCAAGCAACGAGAGCTCACCCCATCACGGATTCGAACTGCCGACCTTTCGATCAACAGCTCATGGTTCAGCAGTTATACCAGTGCATAAAAAGCTGCACTGGCTGCCAGTTGCTTCTGGGCTACATTCAAGGTGCTGATATTGACCTCTAAAACCCTACATGGCTTGGGATTAGGAGAAGTCTCATATGAACCTCCTCGTACTTCTACATTGCAATTCTGTATGCAATCCTACATACTGTACATATACTGAGTTCAATGGGACTTATGGCTCAGGTAACTGTGTATAGGATTTCAGTCCTAGAGAGTGTGACAATGTCTTTCTCAGGGTGCATTCCTTGGCTGAAGCAATGTTAGCATCCACAAAGAGCAGGGCAGGGCCTTCACAGTGATGGCACTTCATTCAGAATGTCTTCCCCCTGCTGGCTCCTACCTGTTGATATTTTAAAAAGCAAGTGAAAATCTTTTATGCAGTGGTTCCCAAACTGTGGGTCATGAGCCGATTTTTGGTGGTTCGTGAACAGTTACCTGGTCTGAGTAATTACTACAGTAGTAGTAGTAGTAGTAGTAGTAGTAGTAATATACAGTAGTAGTAGTAGTAGTAGTAATATACAGTATTTATATATCGCCTTTCTTGGTCACTGGATTTCTCCTCTGGCTTTAATCCAAGGCGGTTTACATGGACAGGCTTGCTAAACCCCAAGGGGTCTTTACAATAATACAAATGTCCTAATCTTTCATAGAACATCTTCATTCCAAGTGGTTTCCTTCACAGTCTGACCTCTCACTGGCCTTCACCTCCCACGCTCAGCCAATGGCCAGTAAATATCTAGGTAGAGATTCTACAGGAGCAGCAATTTCTGCTGCTTCTGCCAGGGTCTGCAACCAATTGACACGGCTGGCCTCTGTCTGCCACGTTGGCGGGTAGCGCCCTAGAATGCCTTGCGGCACCACAGCTGGTGCAATCAAGCGGGCCAAATGCAGACTGTGACGCCACAAGGCATTCTGAAGCCTTACCCAGCTGACAAAGAAGTGGGTCGCAGTGCTAAAAGTTTGGGAAACACAGGTTTATTGTATTATTTGGAGTTGATTTCAAGGGGCATGGGCTTTTTTATTTGTTACTTTGAATTGTATTTATTCTTCTTAGCCACTTTAGAGACTCAGGAGTGGCAGAGAGAGAGAGAGAGAGAGAGAGAGAGAGAGAGAGAGAGAGAGAGAGAGAGAGAGAGAGAGAGAGATATGGCAGGACTCTGGAGATTTCTTCCAGTGGCTGCAGAGTCACCTCTTCACCCAAACATTCAGATAAGGAGCACAAGTGTTCAGTGAAAAGATGTTCCCATTTTACCCCACCACAGGATCAGCATTTGCATTATTTCTCTTTCTCTCTACCCAGCTTTAAGAAGCACTATCTAAACCTTTCTTCTTATGCTCATAAAGTGCTGTGAGAGATTTTCAGCCCTCATTGACCTGCAGAAGAACAGAAATGACTTTCTTCTTCTGCTTGCAGAAAGAGGCAGATTTATTCAATGCATGAAGACATGTGAATTGACTCTTTTATTATTTAATATGTATTTCTATAGTTATCTTACAAGAAGTGTAAGTATGCTGCAGTTCGGGGGGAGGGGTTGTCTAACATCTTATAAACCACAATATATGGCTGGTGAGTTTGTTGTGTCACAAATTATGCAAGTCTGTTTTAAAAGGCCAGGAAGACCCAGGTTTAAATCCCCATGCAACCACAAAATGTCTTGAGTGACCTTGAGATAATCGCTGCCTCTCAGCCTAACCTACTTCACAGGATTTTTGTAAGGATAAAAGTGGGGCTGGACCATGCACACTTTGGAGGAAGGGCAGAATAAAAATATTACTACATTTTATATCTTCAAAATAAATGAAAAATCCTAAGGGCAAGATTGACTTACCAATGAGATACATGCCGATCCAGTCTCCTGCATCCACTTCTTCTTTTATATCCCAATAAATCACTAGATCCTGGGAGTGTCCTATGGAATAATAGGAGCTGCTGACCATGAGTGTAGATCGGCTATCTGAGGTGACCAAGTCTGTGTCACTGGTAGAGCGTGGGATAGTGACCGTCTCATGGGGGCCGTTCCCAATCTCCATGTTGTGGAACTGGTCTGGGTTGTAGCTGTACCTCAGAGGTTCTTTGCACCGGCGCCGATTCTGTGAGTTCCTAGATGGAGACGCCATGGCAGCCAGGCCCAGGAACCTGTTCTGGTACAGATTCTGTCAAAATGAAAGAGGGGAGTCACTGAGATTCAGAAACTATTCTTGTGAAATCTGTTATTGTGGGAATATTAGCATTTTAAATTATAAAAACAAGGAAATGAACAAATGCAATCTCCATGCATGACTACGACATGGCAGAAAACCTCTAAAAATACCTTTAAAAGGTAACGTAGCATGTACATTACATCCTTAATAAATACTACAGACAGCTGCTTACAATGATTATAGATTGGTACACATTTGCCATTAACGGGTCATTATTAAGGTTACTGCTTATATTGTCCCTCTCCGGTGAGGCAATATAAGTTTGTACCAACATATCTTGTGTAAGCAGAATTCATTCTGCTAGAAGTACAATAGAATTTAATGAGACACAGGTCTTTCATCAGCAAAATAAATTCCTGTTTAACTCTTCTCTTTGGCTCATAACCAGCCTTTGGCAGCCAAGCCAGTCCGTGTCCTATTGCAGTCATCTTTCTTTTCACTGCCTGGCCCAAATGCACCATCTGCTTCTGCAAAAAGATGCAGAGTCACCTTCATGAAAATTACTGGTGTTTGCCAGCTGAGCTCTTTTCCTGATACGTGATACTCCTGAGCTGCAACTATCAACAGTGAAATTCTGTGCTCAGTATTTTTGCCAGAGGTGAGCATCTCAGTTGAATCCTCTTTGGACCAAATGCTAAACTACCTTGCCATAGCTGGTTCTATACCATTTGCTTCTATGTGGAGATTTTTTTCCTGAATATCTTTGAGGCATAGCTACAGATGGGAGGGAGGGAGGCTGCCACGGCAAAAGGGCTTTAAGAATTTGAGACCACCTTCTCATACTGAGGCTGCTTGAAATTATTATCTATTATTATGTGGTTACTTCCCACAACGAGCAGTTCATGTGCAGAAAGTAACTACTATACATCTATCTGCTATGTGGTATGCCTCCACACTACAGCAAAACATTCCAGTTGGTGGTTTGGAACAGTGTGAAGCAAACTACAGTATATGGTAGTTGATCCATGAGCTGAGCCATCACACACATCACACAAATACATGGAGCCTTCATGAGGTTGCAAATTTAGTGCAGTTTTAAGTGGCCTCCACCATGTCGCTAGTGTGTCTGAAACCGGTCTACACAACTTGAGCCAAATGGATTCAATACATATCACTGTTGCCCCATTTAGTCATTGCAGTTGGAAGGATCCATATTTGAGGTCATATTCGGCAACATATGGGCCACGCCTGAGCAACTCAACAATAGCAGAGAAAGGTTGCATAGGCCAAGGAGAAAGTGTTGGTAGACCAGATACATCCTATGTACTTTATGTTGCCTACTGCTACTGAAGATGGATGGCAGTCCACTTGGGAGTCCATATGAAACACTTGCCAATTACCAATAGACATAACTTCCCTCCTCCCAGCAGTGTGGAGAACCTTGACTTTCCCCAGCCTTGTGCCAATGGAAGAGAGCTACAGCGAGAGAGACTGCATAGCACTCTCATAATATTCTCTTTTGACATCAGACAAAAGCCCAGCTTTCTTTCCCCCCCCCCATGCCCATAGAATCATTTGGGAAGCACTCCTGAAATTAAATTCACAAATCACTCAACTCCACAATTCACAAATCACTTAATAACTGCAACATCTAGTGATAAACCCAAGTGATGAACTGTGTGAAAGAACCATCTCAGATCAGAACTCAGACAGAACTTTCGTATCCCCTCACATCACCTAACACAATTCTTTTCAGAGGAGGCAATTAACAATTCATATGTAAGCCACTGAAGGACAAGTTGTGAAGCGATGTCCATTCATGTTTGAATCAGCCCAGAATATTCTGCAGGAAGCAGCATGACAATTAAGGGATTTTTCCCCTCACCTAGACCCTTTCATGCTGTTAAGGCACTGAACGTCCACATCAGCTGGCAGTTAAATTAAAACTGGTTCCATGTGGCACTTAATAATGCATCACTGTTAGGATTGGGCCCTAAGGTGGAAATCCTACAACACTTTCCTGGGGGTTAGCCCCACTGTACACAATGAGATTTACTTCTGAGTAGACATGCATAGGATTGTGCTGAAAGTATTTAAATAATGACTAAGCAAGTGATATCTATTTATCTACACGCATTAACGTGCTTTTGAATTGCTAGGTTGGCAGGAGCTGGGCCGAGCGGCGGCACCGGGAGAAGCACAGCCTGCTCGCCTGCATTGCGCAGGGTGAGAACACAAGGCAAGAAGCAGGCTGTGCTTCTCCCGGTGCCGCTGGTCTCGAGACCAGTGGCACCGGGAGAAGCACAGCCTGCTTCTTGCCCGTGTTGCGCGAGCTACAGGGCTGCGCAACGCAGGCGAGCAGGCTGTGCTTCTCCTGGTGCCGCTGGTCTCGCAGCGGCACCGGGAGAAGCACAGCCTGCTCGCCTGCGTTGCGCAGGGAGAACACAAGGCAAGAAGCAGGCTGTGCTTCTCCCGGTGCTGCTGGTCTCGCAGCGGCACCGGGAGAAGCATAGCCTGCTCTCTCGCGCAACACGGGCAAGAAGCAGGCTGTGCTTCTCCCGGTGCCGCTGGTCTCGCAGCGGCACCGGGAGAAGCACAGCCTGCTCGCCTGCGTTGCGCAGGCAAAAAGCAGGCTGTGCTTCTCCTGGTGCCGCTGCGAGACCAGCGGCATGGAGAGAAGCACAGCCTGCTTGCCCGCGTTGTTCGAGCCTGCTAGAGGCTCGCGCTGGCCGGGCAAGCAGGCTGTGCTTCTCCGGTCTCCCAGCGGCACCACATGGAGCCGCTGGGAGACCGGAGAAGCACAGCCTGCTTGCCCGGCCAGCGCGAGCCTCCAGCAGGCTCGCGCAACGCGGGCAAGCACTGTGCTTCTCCCGGTGGCGCTGACGACCGGGAGAAGCACCCGCTCGCCGCGCCGCCATCTTTTTTTAAAAAAAAAATTTCAAACTTCCCGGGCAGCATCTTGGGTCACGAAATCTCGCGTGACCCAAGATGTCGGCGCCCAAATCTCGTGAGGGCATCATGCCCTCACAAGATTTGGGTGCCAACATCTTGGATCACGCGAGATTTCATGACCCAAGATGCTGCCCGGTAAGTTTGAAATTAAAAAAAAAAGATGGCGGCGCCCATTCGTCCCCCGGGACCCGACCGGGAATCGGGTCCGATTTCCGGAACTGTCCCGGCGAAACCGGGACGAATGGTAAGCCTACTTATCCCCATCATGGCTATGATGGACTTTTCCTCCATAAATCTGTCCAATCCCCTTTTAAAGGCATCCAGGCCAGGTGCCATCACCACCTCCTGTGGCAAGGAGTTCTACAAACCAATTACACGTTGGGTAAAGAAATATTTTCTTTTGTCTGTTTTAATCCTCCCTCCACTCAATTTGAGTGGATGTCCCCTAGTTCTAGTGTTGTGTGAGAGGGAAAATGACTCCCTACACCACCATGGCAGTTTGCAAGTCAAGGGAGCTGCTGATTTAGTACCAGCTGTGCTGCCCCTCAGTCGCTGCAGATGTCTAGAGGGAGTGAAACTGCAGCTCCCAGTCCAGCAGTGATACAAGAAGCCAAAAGTGTTATCCAATATGATTCTGGGCTGGCTCTTCAGTAGGGTGGTCCAAGACCTCCCGATGCCTGAAGCAGCATGCCCCCTTTAACCCAATGCTTTAACCCAGTGCCAGCCTCTGCTCCTGCCACTCTCCTAGCTTAGCACTTTCTTTTCCAATCCAGGAGGTAGAAGGAGAAAGAGGGCCAGTGGAGGTAAGCAGACGGACAAAAACAGGCGCCTCTCCACCAATGTGCTGCCTGAGGCGACCACTTCAGTAGGCCTCATAGATTGGTTGGCTCTGTTCCTATGAGCTGAGATGAAGGCTAAGCTCACAGACTGCCTAGCTGCCCATCCACCTCCAGGCCACCATTCCTGACAGTAAGATATACTTGTGACTTTTCATGCCCATTTGGAAAAAAAGGGCATGTCCTATACGAAGTGAAGAATTGCACAAGAGTACCCACTCAGGCCACGGGGTAGTGCAGTGAGTTAAACCACTGAACCATGAGCTGTCGATCAAAAGGTCAACAGTTCGAATTTGCGCGATGGGATGAGCTTTCGCTGCTCGGCCCAGCTCTTGCCAACCTAGCAGTTCCAAAGCATGTTAATGCAAGTAGATAAATAGGTACCACTTGCAGGAAGGTAAACTGCATTCCGTGCTCCAGCCGCATGCTCCACGCTGCGGCAAGGAGAGACATGCCGGCCACATGACCACGGCAGCGTCTTCGGACAGCGCTGGCTCTTCCGCTTTGTAACGGGGATGAGCATCACACCCTAGAGTCGGACACGACTGGATTTAATTGTCAAGGGATACCTTTACCTTTTACCCACTCAGGTACATATATCAGGAAGTGCTGTACAGCTTGCCAATGCGTATACCTCAAAGGATGTACACACAAACCCAACACTCATAAGGCTCCTTCCCATATCATGGAGTACATTCTTTTTCTGATATACAGAATAACCTCTTTGGAAAATACTGGCATATATATATGAGAAGCAACGTCAAGACTCTACTTTAAAACACAAGTCTAGGCTAATACTATTTGACTATATCCTTTCCAGTGTGGAAAATCACTACACTTATAAAATTATAAACACAATTGTTTATAAAATTGTAAAGGCAATCTATTTAAAGTTTCAGTATTCTCAGCCTTCAGATAATGTTTTGAGTTCTGTTCCAGTTTAAGGGCATGTCCTGTAGATTGCAGAGGTGTAATCTTCATGCAAGAAACTGGGACTAAATTCCAAATGTATAAATTTGGAAAAATCTCTTTCTAGCAATTCTAACACTAAAATAGAGAGAATCTCTTATTGTTGCTTATTACTTACTGACAATACACCAGTCAAATATTTTGCTGATGTTATGGTGTATTTATTCTACACTGAATGTATTATCAGCCCAATTAAACATTTAAATGTTTCCAACTTACTTTCTATTGTCCTTTAATATTTCTCACTTTTGACCAGAGGATGCATCTATTAGCACATAGAGCTTGTGTATTATCTCATCTTTCAAGTATTATAAGTGATTTGAATCAAGAGAGAGACGCAAAAAGGAAATGAATTACTGACAGTAATTCTATACCGGAGTGTCAAACATAAGACCAGCAGGCTGGATGAGGCTCGCAGAAGCTCTTTATCCAGCCCACCCAATACGTGAGCTCTCCCACAGGAGAGGAGTAGTAGGTTATTTATTTATTTATTTATTTGAACAAGTTTAGGTCGAACATATGAGCTGGTTTTGCTCTAACATGAAATGCTGTAGACATGCAACTCCCAAGTGCATTGGAGTGGTTTTTGCCCCAATCCTATCTCTTCCCACCCCCATCGATGAAGCCATGCTGCCAAATTGCGCTCTGTGTCCTGAGGGGGAGGTGGGGAGGTAAGGAAATATTTGTTCTCTTACTTGGCGTAAGCCTCTGGCTCCAGGACAGGTCTCCTTGAACCTGCACTAGCAATTTTGCTGGCTCAAGTCCACGTGAACCCAGGAAGGAGGATCGAGGTCTGGAAGTGGGATAGGTTATCAGCATCACCGCTGCTGCCGATAACTCCAACCACCACCACCACCACCTCCCTCCTTCAATTCAAGAATGATCTGCTTCATGCTCAAGTTAGCATGAAGCAGATTCGTGCTCCCTCAATCATGAAGCAGCTCTCTCCCCTACTTACCGCACTCCTCACACACTGCCTTGAAACTTGGAATTGCGGGACCTTTGGTTACCAGAAATTCCGCACTTCTGGATTGCAAGGCAGAGTGCAAGGAGAGCGCAAGGAGAGCACTAAGGCTTTTGGTTTTGGGTTTTTTTTTTTAGTGCAGGGGCGGTGGACCCAAGCCATAAGTGGTACTCAGGCACATCAGGCAGCACTCCAAGTTGTGTCACCCCTAATAATACATGCATTTTATACAAAATTCTAATAATTTTCCCAACGGGGAAAAATATTGGCAGTATTTGCAGCTGTGGGGCTGCTTTGCTGTCTCTGTCTCTCAGCTGGGTTCTCAACGAGAACCCAATCCAGCAGTCACTCCATCTAACAGGAGGAAGAAGGTATATGGTGGCAGGTGGGGAAAAAAGAGGAAGAAGGGAGGGGCACATGTCATTATAATGTCACTGAGCTCAGCAAGCTGGTCAAAATATGTTGGTGGGCCAGGTGCAAACTACAGGCTATAGTTTGGGGACCTCTGTTCTACTGGCATGTAGTGCAACCTGTCCAGGGATTGTGCCAGTACCACTTATGGTATGTGTAGGCCACCTATGAAATACAGCAGTGGTTTTCAAACTCTGTGTTGGGAAACGATGGAAAGCTGATCAGGAGTTTCTCAGTGAGAATATCAGTAATGGCAGACAAGCTTCCCACCATGATTATCTTCTCCTGCAATGCACAGCTCCAGGAACATGCTGAGTGCATTATTGGCTATCTTCTGAGTTTACAATAATGAGCCCCTACAGGACTGGTAGGGCCCTACATAACAGGTGCATGTGCCCTAGGCCAGGCCCCAAGTGGAGGGGTTCTGTGACTGACCTGTAGAGGTTTCTTGGATATGGGTCAATGTAGAAAGGATTCCCTGTAGGTAGAAAGTTTGAAACCCACTGAAATAGAGAATATGCAAGGTGAAGCAAAATCCTACCAGCCCATGGCTTTCTATGTGCTAACAGTGACAGTTGTCCCGTTTTCATAAACTGTGGAAAAACAAGCTTATTATGGGAGGTATCAGTGTAGCGGAATCTTAAGTGTATCTTCTCTGACACTTCAAAGTTCATTTGGCAACTCTAAATTCTCTTCTTGACAACTTCCTTGATCAAGAACAAAGCTCAAGCGATGGGTGTTGTACATCCCAATCTGCAAGCCCTGCAGTGTGAATAGAGATGTTATAAGCATGCAAGATGTGCGCAGGCATCGTTTATTATTTATAATGCTCTAAATCTAAAGGGGGAAAAATCAGCACAGATATCAAAAGCTACATTTATAATTTTAATCAAAACCCTACAGATGAAGCGTGTATCCCTGCAAGCCAAGGGATTGCGTGGGTGTACATGAGAGCAGAAACTGACCTATTTGGCTCATAGTCATCCATGTAGTATTGCCTCTACCCACTCTCGCCCCTCTTTCACTCCTACACAAATGTCAAATGTAAAAAGGTGGAGGGAAAAAAACCCACACAGATCAATCTATAATCAAAAGTAGATCCCTGTTCCATTCAGGTGCTCAGAAATACCTGACAGCCAAAAGCCTGTTTACAGGTGTAAAGTTCAAAGGTTTTCATTAGCAAGAATCTTTACAGAAAATTCAAGGGAGTGCATGCGTGTGCTTGCATATATGTGCGTGAGAGGAAGAGAGGGCAAGGGACGTTAATTCTATAGATCGCAGGTAATTATAATACAGCATTTCTAATGCATGCTCGCCTGACAACTTAGTCATATCCTGCTATGACTATAAGTCAAAAGGACCATGCTCCTGGGCAGCAGGAGGTGAGTAGGTACAATTCCTTGACTTTCCTGTTGGAAAGCAAATGGATAGAAGAGTGACAACATAGAGATGAAGAATGCATAAGAACGAAGGGGGTTGCCCTAGCCTAGCCAGGAAACTGGAGGACTGAACTACCACACATACTGTACGTAGTAACACATATATAATCTATCAATAATGTTTTTATAATGCAAAGTGGTAGCCAGTGAGACAGTTCACCTTTTGATCTTCGCTATCCGCGGGGGTGGTGGTGTCCGGAACGGATCCCCCGTGGATACCGAGGTCTGACTGTATAAGTACAGGCTGCAACTGACTTGTGTGAATTCAAGTATAGGTGCTCTGCCCTTCCCAAAAAGACAGAGAAACTCAACAGTGTAAACAGTGCAGGAGACTTGGCCCGCCATTCCACTTACTCTTTTTATGCCCTGGAGCGAGCTTGAACTGGGAGAATTGAGTTGCAGTTCCCTCAGTCCTCTCAGTTGCCGCGTGTCCATTGTATTGTGCTTTTGGTTCTTAAAAAGACAGTATGTATTTGTTGGATTTAAGAGAGCTTCGACTATATGCGATTTTGGCTTTACATGCTGACCTTGGAACATAACCCTTGCGCAAGATGCAGGCCGACTGTATATTGGCTGAGGGCTCAAAATCTAAAGACTGCTGAAAGAACGTCCAAAGCAACTCACTTGGAAAAATGCAGGGGTCAGTGTGTAACCAATCAGTTGACCAACTGCAAGAGATTTTCATTAAAAGTCAACCATCATGCAGAGCTTCAGCAATCCATTCGACATAACATATAAGCTGCAACAGAAGTCCAGCAGTTTCCTAGTGAGGACTGAGCTAAACTAAACCACTTCTACGGGCGAAACTACCCATTATGTTAAATGCACAAATTGGTCTTGCAGGCTTATTCCCCCCCTCCCTACACACACACACACACACACACACACTAAAATAGCAGCCATGGGGAGAAGCCAATCAGGACCACGGTATGTGGGGAAAGGGTTTTAACCCTTCCCCCATGGTCCAAATCCAGATTGGACTTCTCACTCCCACCCCTGCAGCTGCTATTTCCCCCAAAAGGAAAGTTCACATTGGTGCCAATGGCATCTTTCTTCCAGGGGGAAATAATAGTTGCAGTGAGAGGGTATATGAGCCCAGTCAAGATTTGGACAAATTCTGACACTTCTATCACTTTTACAATGTGTTGTTATAATGACTTACTCATTAATTCTTCTGGTACTTCTTACAATTTTAATCATGTTACGTTCATTTAATAATCAACTGAATTTTCCTCTATGTGTCACTTAAAGGCAATTCTTTTAATTAATGTCAGATTAGAGACTTGTATTAAAGGACTTATTCTTCAAATTATCTAGACTCACACCAACTTTTCAGTCATTACAGATAAATCTCATGGCTCAAATTTACTCTCAGGGGCTCTGGGCAGGTCCAAATTCACATCCTTGGTCAGCTACTACGAAGCTTAACAGTTGTCCTAGCTCTTTGCTGTGTACATATCACATTATTTTTATTTGTGAAGATGAAATAAGATTTAATCCACCCAAAGAGCCCCAACGACGAGAAAAAAAAGAGCGTACATTAAATCACAATCAGGTCTATCTAGTGCCATGAAAAGAGAATGGAGGTCAGCATTATCTCTTAAGAATTATGAAAGCTTCCCCACCAGAATGCTGGAAGGGATAAAATTCACACAGAAGTCCTGTTCTTATCTTCATATCACACAAAGACTAAACGTACGGAGGAGGAATGGGATCACATCTGCTGGTCTCACCCCTGATCCCTGAGCATTCTTCAGAAGGCGAGAACAGGATCTACACACAAATAATTGTACATGAGCAGGGTCCATACATGCAATTGGGACCTTCAGCATGAGCCGTATTTCCAAAGAGAAGTACAGACGATATGCATAAAGTGGACCCTTTTCTATCCGCGGATATAGGATCTGTGGATTTGACATACCGCGGGTCCCAGATCCGTGGGGTCCACGTTAAAATCTCTGTTAAAAGAAAAAAAAGTTTAAAAATGCAGGGGTTTTTTTACCTTTTAGAAGCAAAGTCCACCGTTTTCAAGCCTCTGCAGGGTTTCTTGAAGCTTAACGACCCACTTCCGGGTCGTGCGAAGGCTCTTCCCCCCTCCCAGCCTTGTCCCAGAATGCATCCTGAGGCAAGGCTGAGGGGGGGGGGGGAAAGAGCTTTCATGTGACCCGGAAGTGGGTCGCTAAGCTTCCAGAAGCCCTGCAGAGGCTCCAAAACGGCACAGTTTGCTTCTAAAAGGTAAAACCCCGCATTTTTATCTTTTTTTCTTCTTCTTTTAACAGCAATTTTAATGTGGACCCTGGTATCTGTGGATCCTCACTATCCACAGGGGGGGGGGTCCGGAACGGATCCCTCACAGATAGCGAGGGTCAACTACTATAGTTTTACACACATAGAGCCCATTCTCACCATCGTCTGAAAGTATGGACGTTAGAGGTAGGACCAAAGAGCACAATCATGTTCCTATTCAGTCTATGGGTGGAGAGAAGGCAAGAATATAGCTACAGTGAAGGATGAGCCACTGACAGGATGAGCCTTCCACCATCTACTGTTGGAGCTTCATATGCATTTCAGAGTAGCCGTCAAGCATCCCAATTCAATAGATCAGCTTTAGAGAAAACAACACTGGAACAAAAAAAAAGACCCTAGGATTGAGCCACTAAACAGAATTTTGGGTAAAACGTATATACAGAACATAGATAATTGTTGAACAGCTCCATGATTTAAAAAAAAAAAGTGATTACTGAAATACAGTGAGTGTAATAAAGTTGACATCCAAGGTTATAAATCTTAATAAATTCAAATCTAGGATTGGCAGATAATCTCCATCAGTACCTCATAGAAAATTACTAGTTACACAAGAAAAGATGCTTGTTTACAATGTCCACACTAAGATGGTTTTAAAAAAACTGGTTAAAGGGAAGAAGACAAATGGTTCAGATAAAGGCCAATTTCAAAGTGGACAGAAGCATTTCCATGGAGTTCCTTTGGGATTGATTTTATTCAATATTTTCCACTAGAGGCTTTGGAAAAATAAATCAGAATATTATGTTTCAATCTGTAGATGCCATCAACTTGAGACACATTTCAAAACACAGGGGGAATCAAGAAGTTTTACAAGATGAACTGAACCATCTCATAAAATCAGAACAACAGACTATAGAACAGATGAGGGGCTCCGGGCTCATAAATTCCCGGCTTGTACAGAAAATATTCTACTTGGGAGCTCAATGTATCCTAAATATTTTTTCCCCAGTTATAGTTATTGAGGATGGGGATCGAGCCAAAACTGGAAAACACTTTTCCCAAATACTTTTGCCCCCTGAAATTTTTTTCCCCTCTTACAGCAATTTGGAGGGGGTGGTCAAAAGTGATAAAAGTGCTCACACTCTCTGACACCACTGAAGGTGGGGAAAATGATTCCTTCCTTACTGTGAATTGGGATCACAACATTGTTACATGATTGACTATGTGGGATCATCACAAATAATTCCGAGTAGGGGCAGAAAGCGATGCCTTTATTCTGACAAGATCCTTTAGAACATGAGACCATCCAGTTACCCCCTTGACCCTTGCCCAGCATGGCTTACAAGATCAGCCCAAAGGGTCTGGCTGAGTGGTGGGGAGAGTGGTTAATACATACATACATCATTAATGGAGGGGGTGCTGCTTAGTGTTTTGAAGGTGGTGGTGATTCGGTCCCTCTAAAGAAGCCGTCTGTTGATCCCACGGTTTGGGCCAACTTCTGGCCAATGCTGAACCTCTTCTTTCTGGCAAAGTGGTTGAATGGGTTGTGGCATCTCAGCTCCAGAGGTCCTGGACAAAGCAAATTATCTGGATCTTTTTCAGTCTAGCTTCAGGCCAGGGTTTGGTAGAGAGACAGCCCTGGTCACCTTGATGGACTAGCTTCAACAGTGACTGGACAGGGGGAGTACAACTTTCTACACCATCAACTATGATGTAATTTTGGGGTGGCTGGTTGAGTTGGAATTTGGAGGCATTGTTTTGCAGTGGTTCTGCTCCTTCCTGGCTGATCAGGCTCAGAAGGTGGTGCTGTGGGACGTCTGTTCAGCACTCTGGCCATTGCCCTGTGGGGTGCCACAAGGACCTATCTTGTCCCCCATGCTATTTAATATCTACATGAAGCTGCTGGGAGAGGTCATCCAAGGATTTGGAGTGGGGTGTCACCCCACTGCAACTAGACCAAAACGAAGCCGATGACACACAGGTCTATCTCTCCTTTCCATCACATACCAAGGGGGCGGGTGAGGTCCTGGAGCACAGCCTGGAGGCAGTCAGGGTCTGGATGGAGGTTAAAAAGCTGAAATTAAATCCTGACAAAACAGAGGTTCCTATTGTCCAGAAAACCATAATGCAGGTACTAGATTACTGACCTGTTCTGAATGGGGTTGCACTCCCTTCTGAAGGAACAGGTGCATAGCGTGGGGGTCCCACTGGATCTACAAGATGGTGGCTGTGGCCTGGTGTGGCAACTGCAGCCATACCTGAGTCAGTCAGATCTGTCTATAGTTAGGGCTACCAGATCGGCGACCGGGACGGAGCGATCTCCCCTTAAGGGGGCGGAGCGTGGGCGGGGCCGGTAACGCTAGCGTTACCGGCCCCTATACCTAACGCTGTAGTTAGGTAGCCCTAACTATAGTGGTCTATGCCTTGGAGACATCTCGACTGGATTACTGTAACATGCTCTATGTGGGGCTACCCTTGAAAACAGTTCAGAAACTGCAATTAGCGCAGAATGTAGCAGCCCAGGTGGTAACCAGGGTTTGCGGCTCTGGTGGTTGCACTGGCTGCCCATTTGTTCCCAGGCTCAATTCAAGGTGCTAGTGTAACTTTTAAAGGTCTATAAGGCCCAAGATTGAGGTATCTTAGGAACTACCTGCTTCTGTATTCATTCCCTTAGGTTATCAGATAGGGCCCTGCTGAGAGTTCTGCCACTGTCAGAGGTGAAAGGGGTGGCGGCAAGAATCAGGGCTTTTCAGTTGTGGAATATCTGGAATTCTCTTTCAGTGAATTCCACAGCCCCTTTCCAGTAGGCCTGAAGATCTTTTTGCTTCAGTTGGCTTTCAAGTGTGGGTAGGAGGGTGGGTTTTTATGAGTTCCAGCTTTTTGGTCTACACTTACTGCTTTGTTTACTTGTTTTGCTGCTTTTATTGCTGTTATCGGTCCGTCCGCTGTTATGCTTTCATGTATTTTCTTTTAAATCTGCTGTCATGTTATCTTGTATGGATTTTTATTGACTGCCTGATGGGTTGTGCTGGGGTTGAGTTTTAATTCAGATTATGTTGATTGTAATTGTTTTTTAGATTGTTAGCCAGCCTCAGTAGTTTTTTTTTTTAACTGAAAAAAGTGGGACCATTTTTTAAATAAATTAATAAATATTCTGACTTTATTTTGTGATGCCACGCCACATAGCCAATGTGACGTGGCAATGTCAAGGAGTAGAGGCCAGTTGTGGTCCACTCATGCTGCTTCCCTGAGGAATCTTGAATACTACCTCATAATTATAAGGTGGACAACATGGAAGGAAGGGCAAGCTGACATGAATCCTTCTCTTCATTCTAGGGCGTCTGGCTGCTCATATGCTGCAGAAGTAAGTATTCAAATCAGCACTCTCTCCCACTCCAGAGCAGGGAGGGAAGTCAAGTGCTCTTGTGTAGCATAACAACCCTGAGACATTTCTTGATCCTTGCAATGCTCTCTGAGCTGATGTGTATTATCTTGATAGGTGGCAACCCAATTTACATCAGAGAGCTCAGTGCTGAAGAATGTCCTCTTTCGACAGCCGTGTTCTGTTGTGATAAAGGAGATGTTTCCCTTTATGCTTGATAAATAGCAACGCTTTGGCTTTCTGTGGTGGCAGGAGATGATTTATGATGTCCTAAGCACTTCATTTCCTCGCTTTAAATGCTTGAGTTTGGGATTTTCTAAAGTGCGTGTTGTTAAGGAGCTACACTGCTTCATTTTTAACTGGCTTTCTAAATAGATATCCCAGTTAGATATTGGGGCGGAGGAGGGGGCTGCTATGTTTCAAGAGAGTTATATGCATAGATCAAGACCTACATATTACTCAAGATTTTTTTCTGACCTAGGGCCAGACAGGATGCCATTACATCTTTGGTCTTCTATCTCCAACTCATTTGCTAGCATTGCATCTACTTAAGGGGAGAATACAACAACTTTGGCCACACCTACACCGATTTGAAAGCAGCTGTTTCCCAGAAGGGATCATCCAATTGCTGAAAGATGGCAAGAATTCTGTGCTGAACATAAGCAGATGCCTTTTGTTGAGTTAGAAGATCATTAGCCCATATAGTGCTGCATTTTCCATTTGGACTGGTAGAGGCTCTCCGAGGTTAGCTGGAGGTGCCAGAGTTTGAACCTGAGACCTTCTGCATGTAATAGGTAAAGATAAAAGGTGACCCCTGACAATTAAGTCCAGTCATGTGGTGCTCATCTCCATTTCAAAGCCGAAGAGCCAGCGTTGTCCGAAGACGCCTCCGTGGTCATGTGGCCTGCATGACTCTCCTTGCCGCAGCGCATAGCATGCAGCTGGAACACGGAGCGCTGTTTACCTTCCCGCAAGCGGTACCTATTTATCTACTCGCATTAACATGCTTTGGAACTGCTAGGTTGGCAGGAGCTGGCCAAGCAACGAGAGCTCACCCCGTCGCGGGAATCGAACTGCCGACCTTTCGATCGACAGCTCATAGTTCAGCGGTTTAACCCACTGCGCCACCCGCTGGCCTTCTGCATGTAATACCTGTGCTCTGATACTGAGCTACAGCCCTTTCCTGTAAAGATCCTTACTTACAGGAGCCAGGATGGTGTAGTGGTTTGGGAGTCAGACTTAGACCTGGAAGATCCAGGTTCAAATCCCCGCTCAGCCATGAAGCTTCCTGGGTGACCTTGGGCCAGTCACTATCTCTCAGCCCCACCTACCTCACTGGGTTGTTGTGAGGACAAAAGGAGGGGAGGAAATATGTACACCACTCTGAGCTCCTTGGAGGAAGGGCGGTATAAAAATGTGAAAAATAAAATAAATAAAAATTACAGGACATTTACAGTTTACATTACACTTACAAATGTAAATTGGTTTGAAACCAATTTAACAATCATGGCTCTACTCCCCTGCCCCAGTTCTGGAAACTGTATATAGGGAGCTGCCTTCTAGTTAGCTAGTTTCTTCTAGCTTAAAATTGTTTACAAGGATTAGCAATGACTTTCCAGGGTTTTAGGCAGGGGTCTTTCCCAGCCCTATATGGAAATGCTAGGGATTCTTTTTAGACTGTGAACCCTTTGGGGACAGGGAACCATCTATTGATACATTTTGCTATGTAAACCGCTTTGTGAACTACTTTGTTGAAAAGCAGTATATAAATATTCTTAATTAATAATTTTAATATTAATAATAATTCTGCATGCAACTACGGCTGAGCTACAACCCCATCCCCAAATAATGTGAAAATGCAGACAAAATCACTGTTATACACCAAAGGGATAATCTATACTGTTATATATACTGTACCAAAGGGATAAAATCCTCATAGCAGCTTGTCTGAGTGTCATGGAAACTAAACTCGCTTGAAACTTGTTTGAATTGGTTGTGTAGGCACCAGAGTACAATTATGTAATGTAAACCCATTTCAATTGTAAGAGAGAGGAACACAACTACAAAGGTTGGGGAACTATTTTGCAGTAGGTGCCCCTTATCAACAAGCGAGTGGAGCTGTCCTCAGCACTTTCTTTAGAAAGACGAAGCTAAAACATTTAAATAAATTACAGTATATAAGTAAAAGGAAATGTGGGTTTCAGAAGCTGCTGAGTCAGATCCAGAGTACTGTATATGAACTGATATAGCAGATTAGGGAAAGAGTGGAGTAGGTGAAAACTACAGAAGAAAATGGGGAAGACTATAAATGGGTCTTGGGACTCAAGTCCACAATTGCTCCTGAACCTAAATCAGGTGGAAATTCAGACTGCGTGCCACTACTCACCACCGGCCAGATGAGTTAACAACAACAACAACAACAACAGGCCACAATGTGCGATGTGGGACTCCCTGACCTCCATAAAAGCATTGAGGTCAGACTTCCTCATGGGTCTCACAATAAAGAGAGAGACTGTTACTGTGCTCTTTGTGAGATGCTGCCATTGCCCCACCAATTTAAAATCAACTGGCTCCGACAATGTGGAAAGTAAACATATGCTTGGGAATTAAGCAGGAGCCAGATTAATAGTATGAGACCAAAGGTCCTGGTGACTGCCAGTTAATACAGTTCAATAGTTACTTCCTGTCAGATGCCTCAATTAAAATAGCTGTGTATCTTCTTCACATGTCCTTGGCATGTCATCATCATGGCCCATTCAGCAGGTAGTATACCAACACAGGAGCTGTGCCTGAGAGGTGGACGTGGCTAAGGGGAAGAATATGTTTCTTCCCCACATAGGACATGATGGGGTGAATTTTGAGCCCCTCTCTCACTGAGCTTCTGTTTAGCTATTTGCAAGATAAACTAAATATGAAATACGTGTACTGTATTTTTATATTTGTTATAAATGTTACCAAGGTAGCTAATGTGGTTAATTCTGTGGTAGTTCTATACTGCGGTATGATCTGACCATGTTACTCAGAAACAAGTTCCACTGATTTTAGGAGGAATTACTTCCATGTAACTGGATTAATCCATGATCAGGATTAGGGTCTTGATGTACAAAGCATTTCTATGTGTGGTAGGAAGTAGAAGGCATAGCATTCTTTGAGTCAAAGGCTATCCCTGAACGTGGGCATGGTGAATTAGGGTGTGCTAATGGAAACAGCAAAGAGTGAATGAGATGCACACCTGGAGTCAGGAAGGGCAAATGAGGCTTTCAGGAAGATACGTTGGAAGGAAAACAAAAAACAGCTAGGTAGTACCGTGTTTCCCCGAAAATAAGACACCGTCTTATATTAATTTTGGCTCCAAAAAATGCAGTAGGTCTTATTTTCAGGGAGGTCTTATTTTCCCAACCTGTGGTGTGACTCAGCACCCCCCGCGACTCCACCCGGCACTTACTTTGATTTGCACCCTCGGGAAAGAATGAAGCTTAAATTGGTCAAAGTAAGTGCCGGGGGGTCGCGGGGGTGCCGGGAGGGGGTCGCGTCCGTCTGGCTGATGATCCTAGCTAGGTCTTATTTTCAGGGGAGGTCTTATATTTATGAGTGCCAGCAAAAATCACACAAACATGACAGTAGGTCTTACTTTCAGGGGAGGTCTTATTTTCAGGGAAACAGGGTAGTAAGAAGAGTTGGGGTTGCTAGGAAATGGACAGGACTTTTGAGAAAGAGGGGCAGGTGTGAGTATATTATTATTATTAACAGTATTTATATACCGCTTTTCAACAAAAAGTTCACAAAGCAGTTTACAGACAAAATCAAAGGATTAAATGGCTCCCTGTCCCCAAAGGGCTCACAATCTAAAAAAGATGCAGAAGACCACCAGCAAACAGCCACCAGAAAAGACACTGTGCTGGGGTGAAAGGGGAGCAGTTACTCTCCCCCTGCTAAATATAAGAGGAGCACCAATTGAAAAAGTGCCTCTTGCCCAGTTAGCAGGGGTATATCTGGTGAAATAATATTAAAGTACCAGTGGGGAGTAGGTAAGGTGAGTGTGAGTGTGTGTGTGTGTGAGAGAGAGAGAGAGAGAGATAAGGATACCAGAAGTGGAGATGAAATAAATTGCCACTGAGGTGACTGAGGAGGAGGGTGACCCAAAGTCTTTAAGAGTGAGCACAGTAGCGTACCTAGAAGGGTGGTGGCGGCATGGTAAGTGCTGCACGGCACTACATGACCGTGCAAAGTGTCCCCCTCCCACTTGCCACTGGAGCCATTCCAGCAGCAAAGGCAGCATTGCTGTGTAGCGCTATGCAGCACTTACCACGCCACCCCTGTCTAGCTACGCTACTGAGTGAGCATGATGAGACAGTGGCAGAAGCATGGAGTCAGCATTGTGTGGGAATGGACCATGACGACAAGGGCGCATATTAGGTGCTACTAGTCAGGTATCAGCCATGCAGTCCCACAGTGATGACCTAGCAGTCCCCATGCCTAACACCACCTACTGGTTAAGAACGTTGAGCTCCCTTCGGTCAGCACTCAGTGGCAACAACTTCTTCCTGCTCAGTGCACTGCATTGGCCACTGCCAGAGGACACAGCAGCAGCAAAGATGCAAAACAGCACCAGAAAATTCCCCACTAAACTGGGTCTGTGATACTCCTGCAGATTATCTATTTCTGTGTACATTCTAAAGGTCAAGAAGGGATCATGCCTAGCCTTATTAACAACTACGGTATGAGTACAGTGGATAATGTAGGGAAAATACGGATGCAATTACAGTAGAGTGATTGCATATATTTCATCAACAATTACAGCAGTGTTTTGTTCACACAAACAGACAACAAGCTGCAAATATCCTCTAAACAAGAGAGGTATTGCTAGGATTTTTTACTGTCAAACTCAAAAAGTTCATGTGTAGCAGAAGACAGATCACCATGACATTGGAGAACATAACGATCTACTCATGTATAAAACACAAGGCAGTTCTTGGAAATGTGTATTTTCTAGGAAAGGAAGTTGTTTTGTGGATTCAGCAATGAAGGAGATGCAGTAAGTAACAAATCACAAAATACTTTATTCGTTTCAGAGACAGAAATAGCACTAGGGAAAACACCACCACATGTTCTCAGTTTGTACAAACACCTAGTAATTTAGAAGCACCAAGCTCTGCAAAAATCTGTACACATAATAGGAATCTATAGCATGCTCAGCATCTCCCAGGTTCTCTGAAATACACTACTCATTCAGATTGCTTGATGTACTTCAGAGCTCATGTATCGTGCACACTGTGATGGCTTATTTATGCGCTGTGATGGCTTTGAATCAAGTCGAGGTTAACAAATGTGTGAATTTTCACAAATGCCACATGGATATGAGTGGCAGGTGCATTCTCTGTGTTTGGCTCAGTATGAATATGAGCAACTGCAGTTTTCAAGCTGCCCACTGTTCCACAGCTATGCATAATAAGTGCCATAGCTAGATTTTTTTTAAATGTATTTATGAGAGGACAATGAAAAAGGACATTTAGGTATTTAGACTTAAAAATGCATTTTCAAAATGAATGCATTTTAAAGTCTCCCTATAATGTAAGGATAGGGCATCTTTGGTGTAAGGGCCATCCACTGAGCCAATTATAAAATTAGTCAGTAGTCTACATAAAAAATAAATAAGCTAGACTAGAGTGCTCTTATAAGCACTTGCCCAAGGATATTCACTCACACTCTCACTCCCTTCTCTTTCACTCAGGTCTGTCAGGCTGTAATCCTATGCATACTTACGTGGGACTAAGTCCCACTGAATTCAGTGAAACTTGCTTCTGAGTAGATATGCATAGGATTGTGCAATTACTGTAGTCTATATACAAAGAGCAGTCAACCTGCCAATGTATCAGAAGTAGCTCTTGAAAAAGAAAGGTAACATGTTGCACTGGGTTTTGCGTACCCTCCCCAGGGTAGAATGCACTGCTAATGCTGACTGAGGTTTGTAAGAGAGAAAGCCACAATGCTCCCATAGTAAGAATGGAGCCTATTTTCCTTGCGAAAGAACTGAAGTGGGTTTCAGAGGGTGGGGATTCTGCCCTAGTAACAGAAAGTGAAGACAGATGTTCTAACAGCCCAATCCTATGCTGGACTCCGCCGGCGATACTGGGCTCTGCGCTGTCGCAAGTGTGCCAAAAAGCATGTTGCAACAGCATGAAGGCCAGTCCTGCCGGTGTGGAGGCCAGCACCGGCAAGCCTCCACCAGCAAAGAGCAGCGCCCTCCAGAGGCAGGCGAGCTCCATGCCAGCTGGCAGGAGGCGGCGTTTTGGGGTAGGGATGATCAGGCCCAGTAAGGGGTGGGGTTGGCGGAGGAGGCCTCCGCTGAATCCTATCCCCCATCCCAGGCTTGAAAGGCTGACATGGGGCTGCGCGAAGCTGAGCTGGCCATTTAGCTGGCGCACCTCCGAGTAGCCCCATAGGTGCTGCTGAGGCTCAACACGGGGGAAGGGGACAGTTGTCCCCTTCCTCGAGAAGACCTCCAGCCCCGTGCTGGATACAGCAGAGCATGCCCCGGTGCCACTACATCCCAGTGTGGGGCTTTGGATAGGATTGGGCTGTAAGTATAGCAGAAATGGTTTTTAAAAAACATTTGCCCTGAAAACAAATGCTTCAGAATGCAGCTAATTTCCAACGTGGTCAACTTCCACGTATCATCACTGACCCATTACTTTTCAGAATGCCGATCTGTCTTCACCCAGAGTTAAGCTAATCCTCAAAGGGCCTTTCCAGGTGTTTCTTTTCCACTTCTATAACCAGATCTGTTTAACCACACATACTTCTCACCTTGGAACCCGCTACATCCAACGTTTCCCTCAGAAGCCCCCACCGTACTCCACCTGCAAAGAGGGCTGGAACTAAATGAATCAGAGGTGGGCACTAATGAACAGGAACCATAGGGGAACTGCAATGGGCCAGACAGAAACAGGGAAAGGGCTAAGGTTGCCCCTGAAGCCTGAGGCTCCCTATCGCTGTTCTAACAGATCCAAAATGCCTAAACTGGGTGCTTCTGTCGGATCTTTGAGCAGTATGTTCCTTGGGTACCTGTCACCAGCTCTGGGTTATGGCACATTCCATTATGAATGGTTGTGGATTTATAATGGAATGACATGGATGGTTTTTATAATCAGAAAAACACACTGACCTTAACACTACACAGGTGGAGCAGCATAATGACTCGCCAATTGTAAGAGCATCAATTCCTGGGAAAAAGTTCAATGAGGTTAACTCAGTATGTATCCCAAAGTGACATATAAATACAGAAACATATATATAAATATGAAAAAACAGAACATTGTGTTTTGTCCCCAAATAGACCTTGTCTGTGCCAATTTGTATTTATTTACATTGTCAGTTATGAAAAATTATTTCTAAACTTTTTATATTTTCCTGGCTATATATTGCTGCTGATTGTGAAGCTAAGGCTAAGGCAATAAAATCCGTATTGTTAAAAACAAAAGAAAAGTGTTTTAATAATTTGAAATATTGAAAAATATACAGTTAAATGTGCTTCAACTGACCCAAGAAAGACTTAACTAAATCACTGTTATCCATAAAGTATTATTAATTTATAGGCCTAATAAAAAGGTGCAATGCCAGGGCTTAGCCTGACAGCATCCGAATACAATTTTCATTTAAACCAATATTGCTAAAGTCTTATTAAAACTTCACATCTGCTTAGGGGTGCAATCTTGAGGAAAATAAGGTGTTTCTAAGCTTAATTAGAATCAATAGGATTTAGATCAACCCAACTTTGTCAGGATTTTATCTTTTCTCCTGTTTATAGAGCACAAGACCACAATCATATTCAGCAGCAGCCAGCGAAAGGGTTGACTAGTGAACTTGCTGCAGGACAATCACTGAGGAGGAGGGGGAAGCCAATCCCTGCCAACAACTGTCAGAAGGTTGTGGTGGAGGTGAGGGCATCTCAATCTAGCATCTTTCCGTATAGACTACCAACATCAGCAGAGCATGTAAGGTGTTTCTGCACCAGCACAGAAATGACAAAGGAGAGATCCCTGAATGTTCACTGTGTACTGAGGTTCCCCTCTCTCATCAGTCCAGTGCAGATGTAACTGGATTGCATTGCAAGGTAGCATAAGCCTCAGGTTCATGCACACACCACCCTCCTTTTGCATGTGCACGGGGAGGGTATTTAGAGCTTACATTCCTGGTTTGTTAGAAACCAGTTTCCTATTTAATCTGTACTCAGGAAAATGTGTTTTGTACAAACCACAGTTACCGGTAATTAGCCCAGATATCAAAACGAGAAACTCAACAGCTGACTGTGCAATTCAACACATTTACCTACCTATATGTTTGCTTATTTCTCAACTTTATAACCTGACTTTCCTTCCCTGGGAGGTGAACAAGGCTAAAAAACCCAAATCCATAGAACACTTATTATAAAACTTAAAATCTATTAAAATATAGTCAACACCCTGTATATCCCAAAACAAAAAAAGGCAGAAAGGTGACAGATTTATAGGTGTCCAAATTATTTAATTTATTTATATAGCACCCTCAATGTATATGACAGTACACAAAGTAAAACACTCATTAAAAATGTCATTTTTACAGTCTCCGAGCATTTTCAGTTTTTGGTTCTCATAAGTTTCTTTTGAGAGGCTGTTCTATAATGAGGGGACTAAAAAAGGTTTAGTGTTTTGCCAATTTAACCTCTTAGTGTACATCACCAATTGATCTTAAAGTAGGGGGGGTAGGCTGGAGCACTCATATGAAGGAGCTGCTCCCCAAAGTACAATTAGGAATAAACCACAATTACAGCACAATATGCACATATCACACTTTTGAAAATATGATTAACAGAGCAACAATGATCTGTTGGAACAAACATATAGACAACTTTCAAGACATTCACATAAAACAACTATGACCACTTTCCACTTGATTTAAGACTTTAATCCATCTTGACTCAACCTCTCTCACATCTAAATAGCCCTGCTGAATTAGACTTTTCTCATTCTTATTCAAGATGCATGAGCAAAGGTGCAGAACATTTCTCTCATGGTGGGCTGATAACAACAAAATCTCTTCTCGGTCTATAGAATTTCCTCACAATACCAGTATGTAATTCAGTGTTCATTTTTACCTCTACTATTCCTATGTGCATTAAACAATGACTCCAAATGTTGTAGAGCATTGATTGATACTATAAAAATGACACAACAATGTGGCTGTACACATGGTCGGCCCAGTCATGAAGCAACCTGATGCAGCTTGTCTCAGTGGCAGATGGCAGGAGGGCAAGGGGACAGCGGATTTGTGGTTCCCTTCATCCCGAATGTGCCGCCACCTCCCTCTAGCCTGCTGCAGATGTGAGCTAAAATGCTCCATTTCCCGCTCACTAAAAACAAGCGTAAAGCTGATCATTTGCTTCCTTGCTGCGCTCCATCACATAGTTTTTTTGAAAATCTGGAAGTACAGGGCTTCCAGTTATATTTACAGGGACTGCACGAATAAAGAAGTGCCTTCATTTGCGCAATCCCTTAAATAAAACTGAAAGTCCTGCACTGCCCGGTTTGCAAAAAACCATACAATGGAGCATGGCAAGGGGCTTTTTTTATTTTTAGCTTTCAGTGTATTGTGGCGGCAGTGGCAGATCCAGTCACACTGCCCTGTCTCTACAGGTGTTAGCACATCTAGTGGACTGCAGTTAGCACATGTAGTTACTGAAAAGTAACAATTTGGCAAATCATGAACTGGCAAGACCTAAACAGAAGGAAAAAAGATGAAGTGAATTGCACTGATCTGAAATGCTGTCGTGTAGCCTAAAAATAATTTCAAGCACATTCACTCAATACTGGAGGGAGCCATCAAAAATATATACGATTCCAAATAAAATAAAAATGAGCCAATATAATCTCCTGGGGTTCTGACACTTCTCAGTTATTCTTTTAAAATACGTCATTTCACTGCAGGTATATTTGGTGTCTTCAACATCCAATTAGCTACAAAGACTTAAAGGGCAAAGAATCAAGATTACAGAAAGAACCTTTTATCCGAAAGGAAAGATTCCCAGTTCAATTCATTATGGATTTGTGTGTCTAAGACCTCATCCTGAGCTGTAGCCTGAGCTTGAGCCCTGAGCTTGCTGGCCAAGCCCTATGTTCCTGTGATTCATCGAATTGCCATTCCTGAAACAGGATTTTTATGAGACCTTGACTAAAATCAAGATGGAAATAAAACTATGTAGTGGGGTGGGGGAAATAGGAGGAGAATGAAGAAAAGGAAGATGCCAAAAATATGGGGAAACTGCTTAGGAGGCAGAGAGGTAAAGAATGCAAGAAGGAAATGAAGTGGAAAAATGAAAGGGATACAGGAAAATGTCAAGTATGGGAAGACAGAAGGCAACAAGGGTACCCCTTTATTTGAATACAACAGGTCTACCTGAGGGCTTCTCTACATCACCAGGCCCCATAGAATGCAGCTGCAGCAGAGGGTGAGTGTGTGTGTGAGATCGAGAGGCTAATAAAGGGAGAGGGTAGACATTTTCCCTTACACCTCAGTAAACCCTGTGACTGCCAATGGGTCATCTCAGACCTGCACCAGCTCTTTATCTGTCCAAGGAGACAAAGGGGGGGGGGTGTTGGCTAGCTCCGGGGGGGAATAGCAGCTAGCACATATTGCCCGCACTGAGTACCACCCAATGTTCCCTCTAAGGTGTGTAGTCCAAACCTATCAGATGAGCTGTGCAGAGGCACAGAGCTTAGCAACCTAGATGCTCGGCAATGACGTGATGATGTAATCGCCGAATGTACGGAGGCTGCATCACAAGGAGTTGCGACACTGTCCAACTGCTGAAGGGGTACGCACACTGGTACAAACTCCTTAGAGGGCAAAGTGGTGCCAAGCCCTCCTGCCCTCGGTCCTCCCCCGATCCGGCTGGATCCTCCCACCCCATTCCGCCATGCCTCTTTGCCACCACCGCTGCCATGCTCAGGGTTCTCCCTACCAGCTGTGGTAGCTCAGAAGCACACGGCTCTGCACACTTACAGAGTGCCTTTCGCAACGCCGTAAAACGTCAACCACTGCCAGAATGGATTGGGCCGCAAGTTACTTGGTTTACTAACCCTTGAACACACTACATAAAATCGCCCAAGAGAGAAGCAGATGCCAGTCTGTTTTAAGGACTTCCCTGGGACTTCAGCCGGAGCTACACTGTCTGCGTTTGTGTTGCGTTGTGCGTCTGGTGTCCCGCCCCCAGGTCAAACAACGGCTCTGATTGGCCGGACGTACCTCAGACGCAGCAAAAGTCGAGTCCAGCACGACTTTTGCTGCATCGGCGCTACGTCCGGCCAATTAGAGCCATTGTTTGACCTGGGGGCGGGACACCAGATGCACACGGAACGCGAACGCAACACAAACGCGGACAGTGTAGCTCTGGCTTTATTGATAGTCATAGCAAAGCATACTCTGAGCAGAAATTGCAGTCTTTTAAATGTGAAAGGCTAGTCTGGCGGGATGATTGAGATGCGTGGAATAAATACAGTTTCAGCTCCTGCACATCTTGTAAACACTATAGCCTCAATGACAGTGTATCTAAGGACCTTGATTTGAAGCCTTGTGCTATTACAAAGTTTTGGTGGATTCAAATTATGTAACAACATTACAGGTGCACCATCGTTTAAAGTAAGACAGTGGGCTGGCATTCCAGAGGGATTCAATATGTTGAGGAATTCAACAGGGTAGTTCACTGTCTGATCTGTGTTTATCACCGTATCAACTCAACACCACATGAGTTGTTATACCACTTCTACATAAAACACAATCTGACTCAAAACGTAGTTTGCATTAGTGTTCCATAAGCAACAACCACGCCAAATTTCAGATTTCTAGCTGAATGGGAAATAGGAGATCCATTGATGAGTCAGTGACTCAGGGCTTTCACTTTTATGTATAGATTTATAGATTTCAAGCTACTGGTCGTAGCTTTCAAATATGATGAGGAACGACTGCTGTGCTACCAAGTAACCTAAGCCAACAAGAAAATCAGAAAGGCAAGGACTACTGCCTCTGCTTCAGGTTAAGAGAGAACAAAGTTATTCTTGGATCTGTAATTACAGTACAGGTATACAGAAATCATTTCCAAACCGATTATGGCAACAGGAGGGGGAGGCGTAAGTACATAGTGAGGGGGAGTGTTTTTCTTGTACATACACAGGAACTAATTCCCAAGTGGGGATACTGTATTAGGAGAAATTACTTCCGGGTAAGAGTGACTGGCAGATGTTGAACAATACATATTTCCATTCCTCATATTTGCAACTACTGTATATATTCCAACTTTCTATCACACTCTTATATGTCCAAGACACAGAACCCAGGGTAGAATTATGTAAATGAAGAGGCAAACTCAACCTTGATTCACACTGGCTGCGGTCATCAGGATCAAGGAGTAGGTTTAGCCTGCACCACACTGTTTTCCCCAAGTGCACCAGCTTATTTTCTGCCATATACGTAAATGGTTGCCTTTCACACCTATGAGGAAAGGTAAAGCATGGACACTGTTGCAGGGAGGTAACAACCTTCCTTCCATCCCTGTCACTGGATTACATTCTAATACCCATGTACTGTATCATTTCACCCCACAAAAGGTTCTTCAATATACAAGTCCTAACTCCATACACATCCTAGTCATCCCAACAGTGTGTGGTTCATACAAAAATGCATTTTTTGTGATAACAAAATCAAAATCATATTTATTATCTGGAAGTTTCTACCCACCAAGCACCATCTGCAGTGCACCTCCTCTCGGCTAGTAGCACAGTGTGACCCAGAAGCGTCAGTAGGATTTGCGTCACCTGGTGAGAGAGCTCAGCACATCACCCCCATGATGGACCCCAGAGGTAAAGAGGAGGAAACAAGGTTGGGCTGAGCTGGGTTCTACAAAAGATGCCCATCAGGCAAGACTATGCATTTCTACAGATTACTCCTGGTCAGTGGTGTCACTAGGGTTGGTGCTCCTGTAGTCATTGTTACATCGGTATGACCAAAAGATCTATAAATACGAGGATATCGGAGCATGAGAGATCTGTCTGTTTGAAACATTCTGAGCAATCTTCGATTGCTGAACATGCTTTAAGCACAGGACATACAATCTTGTTTGAAAGCACGAAATGTCTGATAAATGACAGCAACACCAGAACACTCCGGAATTTGGTTTTCCAAATGTGGTGGACATAAGCAAAAGACACGCAGGAGACCCGATTAACAGACAGCAAGATCTTTCATTTATTAATGAAATATGGTTTCCTATTATTCATAAGGTCTGTTTGACTGATACAGAAATAAAAGAAAACAATCAACAACAGAGGTCATCCTCTGTCATCTTGTCGGCCGCTTCTGCTTCCAATTAGCTCCCGGTTCCATTTCTAATCATCTCTTGGTTTTCCCGTGCTTTTTTCAGCCTTTAAACTTGAGGTTTTTTGCGCTGCTGACTTACCATCTTACAATCCTTGTGATTGCATCTGGAAAAAGTTCCTAGTTTGGAATGAAACGATTTTAAATGTATTTGGATTTTAAATGTATTTGGATTTTAAATGTATTTTCCCTGTTCACAGTTTTTGATCTTGTTTTTTTAAAATCTGCGTTTCAGTGTTTGGAAATTGTTTTTAATCTTAACCTGGCTTTGATAGAATTTGTATATGGCATCTCTAAAAAGGTAAAGGTGACCACTGACAATTAAGTCCAGTCCTACCCATACCCTATACAGTATCCTGTTAGTTCATAGGATGTGTTCGCCTTATGAATCTGCCTGATATTTCTTTAAGATCTCTGTATAGTTCTGCCTGGTGGTTTCCTTTAAAGTTCCGTTCTGTCGGTTGGTTTTCAGTGTCATCCTAACAGCCAAGCTGTCACCACCTAGAAAATGTCTTAGCAATAAGACGAAACGGCCGGGGGGGGGGGGGGGTTGCACCATCTACAGCCTTGAATTTTACATGTATTTTTCCTGGTCACAGTTTTTTGTAAGGTAAAAGTAAAGGTATCTCCTGACAATTAAGTCCAGTCGTGTTCGATTAAAATCTGTGTTTCAGTGTTTGAAAATTGTTTTTAATCTTATTCTGGCTTTGATAGAATATGTACATGGCATTTAGACCCATATACCCTATATCCTGCAAGATTATACCTAGCCATGAAAGCTTCCGCTCCAACTTACAATGGAAAGTATTCAAAATTATATGCTAATATAAGCAACTCATTACAAGTCATAAGCAAGAGATTAATTCAGCTAATTCACAATGGTAAATGAATCTTTGTCATAGAAAAACCAAGTGTTTTGAAAAATTATGACAATTGGGGGGAAAAGTTAAATCCTCACCCTTGATACTAGATTCTAGACAGAGCACACACCATAGATTCAATATGTCAAGTGAAGCTGGTAGCTATGAAAAAACAACCATATTTGGGCCACGTTCTTAAAAGATAATCTAATCCAGGGTTTGATAGCATAGGAGCCTGAAAGGGCTGTATGTGACTTGAGAAAACTTTTCTCCTTTATGCCAGCACACAGGTGAGTGACGACGTCACATATTAGACATTGTCTTTGGTATCACGAGAGACAAGCAACACAACTCCCCTCCCCACAATCTCTGCCCCAACATGCTTTCTCCATTTTGTCAGCTTTTTCACGGTTTTTATTTTTAATGACCATTGATCTGTGAAAATTCACAGAAAAGCCCAATTTCCCTTTCAATAGTAATTTCTTTCAATAGTAAAGAGATGAACTCAGATGTTTCCAAAAGGATACTTTGGGAGAAGAACTAGGATGTAAAGGCATGAACCCAATTCCCCGTCTCCTTGCAATTGTTTCTCTCCTCAAGCAGGTGTCTGCATGCTGCCCTCTGCTGCCAGGCATATTCCACCTATCTGCAACCCTTGTCCACTGTGGTTTGGCGTAGTCATTCTAATTCCCACTATTTTTCCCCCAGTAGTGGGTCTCAACCTCCCCCACTCCCCTACCCAGTTCCAAAGACTCAACAGTGGTTCTGTTTATGGGATGGGCAGAAGATAGTGACCGGGGGTGGGGTGATTAATTGTTAGTGAATCACCTTGTGCCTTCTGTTTCTTGGGGTTCTTGGAATGAATGCTCACTTTGGTGAATATTACTGTAATTTGGTCCAGTTTAGTGCCTCCTGTTCTTAAGCAAAAGTACATACTCAGGATCATGTAACATGGATTAATTATGCCTTGCACATGCATGCTTCTTTAAAAATGTAACACGCTTTGGTGGACCATGGGGATTTTAGCAATAAAATTAGACAATGCAAGACTGAAATCAGCTCACTCCCAATTTAGAACTCACAAATTTCTCCTAGCAGAAGTGAACTTATTTTTGCTGACAGCTGTCAAAACAGTCATTGATAAAAGGTGGTCTGGTAAATGTCAATGGCTGTCAAATTATAGAATATTTTTTTTTCATGAAGATGTTGATATGCCAATAATTAAAGCTCTAGCATCCCAATCCTGGCAGGATTGCGTTCCGGCAGCACAGCTCAACTTACAGCATCACAAAATGTGACACGCTATTGTGCGCTACCCGGCCACTGCCGGAAATAGAAAGTGGTGCCAGTTGCAGAGCAGTGGCCCTCCTGGATCTTCCAATAATGGTAAGTCTTTGGTACTAACCCTAACCCTGAGGCATCTGGTGGGGCCACTGTGTGATACAGGAAGCTGGACTAGAAGTCACCAGCAGGGGCAGGCTGTGCGGGGGGACAGGGAGGAACGGAGCATTTTGGGGAGCAATTGGGAGTTGGAAGGGAAGAGGTGGATTCAGTGGCAGTCACACGCACCAGATCTAATCCCCTCTTTTTAAATCCTCTCCACCTCTTTTCTGTCCTCAGACATACACCACCAAAATAGGTGGCATATGTCCAAGGAGACCCATAGGTGGCCAGAGGTCTTACATGGAGATAAGTAATAATGTTTTTTACTTACCTTCCCATTTGCCTTCAGGTCACCTCCTCCCATCACAGCATGCAGCGAGCGTCTTTTGGCATAGGTGCATGCTATAGTGCGGGAGGGAGTAGGATTGGGTTCTAGGTTACAGAAAACCAGAAACCTTTCATGACACTATGGTGTCTCTTTTTTTTTCTAAACATGTCATGAAAGAGCATATTCCTATTAACTGACAAGTAAGGTTTTATTATTTATAGGGTTATTCCAGTGCTTCCAAACTGTGTGCTGCGGCGAGCCCCAAGGGGCGCTGTGGGACGCTTGCCACTCAGTAGCAAGAACATGGCGCAACCCTGAAAACCACGTTAAGAGGCTCAGTGGGCTAAGCATCGCACTCGGAATTTTTGTTATTTGAAAGCCCGCCCTAAGCCTCTTACTGCAGTTTTCAGGGTTGCTCCATGGTCTCACAACCTGGAAGTGGTAGCAACGTCATGTCAGGAAATCTGCCAGGGAAATGGTTGGTCCGCTGGATGGTGAGTGGGAGTTAATGGGCAATTTTCACAATGGCAAGAGGTGAAAAGCGGTGTGCCCCAAGGATCGGTCTTGGGACCAGTGCTTTTCAATTTATTCATAAATGATCTGGAGTTGGGGATAAGCAGCGAGGTGGCCAAGTTTGCGGATGACACTAAACTTTTCCGGGTGGTGAAGACCAGCATGGATTGTGAAGAACTCCAGAAGGATCTCTCCAAACTGGGAGAATGGGCAGCAAAATGGCAGATGCGCTTCAATGTAAGTAAGAGTAAAGTGATGCACATTGGGGCAAGAAATCAAAACTTCACATAGACGCTCATGGGTTCTGAGCTGTCTGTGATGGATCAGGAGAGAGATCTTTGGGTGCTGGTGGACAGGTCGATGAAAGTGTCGACCCAGTGTGCGGCGGCTGTGAAGGCCAATCCCATGCTCGGGATAATTAAAAAAGGGATTGAGAATAAAACGGCCAGTATCATTATGCCTTTGTACAAATCGATGGTAAGGCCACATCTGGAGTATTGTGACCAGTTCTGGTCACCACACCTCAAAAAGGATATACCGTAGTTGAATTGGAAAAGGTGCAGAAAAGAGCGACCAGAATGATTCGTGGGCTGGAGCACCTCCTTTATGAGGAAAGGCTACAGCGTTTGGGGCTTTTCAGTCTAGAAAAAAGGCACCGGGGGGGGGGGACATGATTGAGACGTATAAAATTATGCATGGGATGGAGAGAGTGGATAGAGAGAAATTCTTCTCCCTCTCGCACAACACCAGAACCAGGGGACATGCACTAAAATTGAGTGGAGGGAGTGTTAGAACGGATAAAAGAAAATATTTCTTAACCCAGCGTGTAATTCATCTGTGGAACTCCTTGCCACAGGATGTGGTGATGGCACCTGGCCTAGATGCCTTTAAAAGGGGTTTGGACAGATTTATGGAGGAAAAGACCATCACAGGTTACAAGCCATCAGCAACCTCCTGGTTTTAGAAGTAGGTTTTCTCTGTGCCAGGTGCAAGGGAGTGGCAGCAGGAAACAGGTTATCTTGTTGGCTGTGTGCTCCCTGAGGCATCTGGTGGGGCCACTGTGTGATACAGGAAGCTGGACTAGATGGGCCTTTGGCCTGATCCAGCAGGGCTCTTCTTATGTTCTTATGTCATCACGTCACATGTCATCACCAATTACTTCTGGGTGCTGAGCTCTACGTCCGGGGCAGAAAGGGCACCGCAATGGCAGTAAGTTTGGGAACCACTGGGTTATTCCATGTCTAAGTTCAAGGAGGAGAATCTTTCTCAATTAGTTTTAGTAGTAGTTTAAAGCCCAATCCTAACCAACATTCCAGCACCGATGCAGCCATGCCAACAAGGCGCGCACTACTTGGGGGGGGGGGGTTCATGGAGGCCTCCTCAAGGGAAGGAAACATTTGTTCTCTTACCTCGGGGCTGCATCAGCACTGGAAAGTTGGTTAGGATTGGGCTGTAAAGTTCAGACACTTCAATTGAAAAGATACAATAATAAGAAAGAATATATGTTTTAAAATAAATGTTTAATAATTTTTCGTCATACTATATCAGTCTATTATATCTTCTTTTTTGTATGTCTATTGCTATGCAGATTCTCATGAAAGACACTAGGGAGAGAGGGGAAGTGCTTTCCCACTGTATCAATCAAGCACTCATATAGTCCTTTAAAAACAAATGGCATTCACAAGCAAGGTGACCCCTCTCACTTCCACACTGCTTTGTCATTTTGTGAGCCAGTTACCTTTTTGAAAATGTTATCTGAAGGCTGTATGACCTAATATTTCACAGGTGGAATAGATCGCTCATGGTTTTATTTAAAGCACAGGACACAAGTAGCACAGCTATTTGTCTAGCACAGTTACATATACTATACACACCCATCCATTAAGTGTGGCCTACTGCTGCTGGACTTTGACTAGCATGAGTATTGCACTCCAGGAGAAACCCAAGCTTATTAGCGCCGAGAACAATGGCATTCAAGCTGTCATGAACAGGGAAAGAAGCGTTTCTACGGTAGGGGCGATACTGTAAGTTGCATCCCGTCCTAGTCCCCGTTTACAACCTGGAACAAGGCGGCCCTCGCGTCCTCGCCATCGGAGCCATTCTGTGCCATGAAGGCAACGGGCAGGGAGTCTCCTGCCTGTTGCCTTCGCGGCATGGAATGGCTCCGACAACTAGGGGACAGGGCCGCCTCGTTCCGGGTTGTAAACGGGGACTTGGACGGGGCGCAACTTACAGTACCGTCCCTACCGTAGAAATGCCTCTGAACAGGGACCCATCTCAAACCCCACCCTGCAACAGAAGACCCACCTTAAAGAGGCCAGTGGGGCCACAGGAACAGCCACAGTCCATTCCTGTGGAAAGGTTGGCCACCCATGTTCTACCCCTTGTTTCCTTCCAGGCCACTGAACAGAAGAAAGGGACAGAGAGAGCCAAAAAAGCAGTGGACAGTCAGTTTTGAAAGGTGTAGGAAGAGACAGAGGAAGCATGGTGAGGCGAGAGAGATAAGAGACTGCTGCAGCAGGGAGAATGGGTGGGAGACTGAAAGGGCCACCAAAGATTAAGAAGTTTGGTTTTAGCAATCCCTTTAAAATCATAGTCTCTGGTGGGATTTACCTTATCTAGGGTCCTTAGCATTGGCTGCTGTTCAAACTGTGCAGGCTTGAGCCTAAAAACAAAATGGCAGCACCAGCACTGCCATGACCTACCTGTGAGCCGGCTGCAGCCCACCTCTGGTTCGACCAGAGGTGTAGCTAGGCCGCGACCAGTAGGGGGCAGCAGGCCAGTCAACACCCCTCTGACATAATCGGCCCACCCCAGATGATGTCATCAATGTCGCGGCCACTAGGTGGCCTAAAATACACCCAGGGTGCAGGCAGGAGGGCAGGGACAACTCTCCCGCCCTCCGGAAGCCTCTGCAGCAGCACTGCAAGGCTCACCGTTGCTGAAGACGCCCTTGTAGCATTGCAAAAATGGGGCAAAAACACCCCCTGCTGCCGTAAGTGCATCCCCTGTGCACCCTAGCAACGCCTCTGGGTTCAACAGGTGAGTTTTGAAGACCTCTGACCTTGAAAAGGCACGTTCATGCACACACAGGCATACACATACACAGCAGCCACACATATGTAATGTTTCAAATGTAATTTTTAGAGTTGACAATGTCCTCCCCCCACCTTAAAACCCATTTTCTCGCAGCCCACAGGTGTACACATTTAACTCCTGTTGCATATATATACCCTTGGGTAAAAATGACTTAAATTTCAGACAAAAGGCTATTGTTTTCTTTTAATAAAAATAATATATTTACACATTGTCACATTGTCCATTCATAGTCATATTTCCCAATGAACATTTACCACTGAACCTAGTAGATGCCTTTAAAACCTTCTTGTTTTAAAGATATCTATTAGCATCTACCCCCGATGTTCCCTCTACATTCCCCCCTCCACTGTGCAGAACAGTTAACAACCCAAGCAGTATATATGATATCCACTGTAATCTTAAAATGGGCAATGGCCAGACTAACCACTAGGCAGTAAGTGAGTTACAGCGCAATCTGACTTAACTTTTGTGCCGGTGTAACCAGCGGAGAGTCATGCCGGCCACATGACCACAGAGGCGTCATCGGACAACGCTGGCTCTTCGGCTTTGAAATGGGGATGAGCACCACACCCTACAGTTGGACACGACTGGACTTAATTGTCAGGGGTCACCTTCACCTTTACTTAACCAGCGGTGCAGCGAGAACGGGATACCCCAAAACAGAAAAGGGATTCAAATCCCCTCCAAAAGAGGAATTCAAAGGGGATTTGAATCCCTTTTCCATTCTGGGGCCTCCCGTTCTTGCTGCGCCGCTGGTTACACCGGCACAAAAGTTAAGTACGATTGCGCAGTTAGACTCTAAATCAGGGTCTGTTACCAGAAAATTCAAGCCCTACCTATGCATGCCAAGGACTGAAGCTGGGAATGAGACCTTATTAAACCCAAGTGGTCGCAACGCACTGCTTGAGAAGCCCTGATATACATTGTTCTAGTAACTGCAAATCTATTTGTATACATTTTCCCTTTGCCACTCCGTACATTTCAATGAATGGACATTCTCTAAAGAGTTCTGTGTGCTTGAAACATCTATCTACACTGACATCTAAAAACCCAATTCTTCTTGTACTCTGAATTAGATTAGGCTTGAGTGAAATAAATAGTCTTTAGCCAGAAATAGAATAAAAAGTACACATTTATTGAAACATAATGTATATCTATCATGATCTATTGAGCAGCTGTTGCAAGATCTATCACACAGCTACAAGATTTTTATTTCTTTTGTACCTGCTTACTTTCCTCAGAAGTGTAGCTGTGTTACAGCACAATCCTATCCAACTTACACCACCGGTGTAACCAGCGGGGGAGGGCAGGGCGGGAGGCTTTGGAGGGGAGATTTAAATCCCCTCTGAATCCCCCTTTGGAGGGGATTTGAATCCCCTTTCCATTCTGGGGCCTCCCGTTCTCACTGCACCGCTGGTTACACCGGTGGTGTAAGTTGGATAGGAGTGCACTGTTAGCCTATTGTAGCAAAAACAACAAATATTCACACACCCTCACTCATTATGAACACCATGGCAAGGGGAAGGTCAGTCTGATCCCCACTGTTGGTCAGAAAATGGAGCAGCTTCAGGGAACTCTCTTCCACTTCCTACCTGCCGAAGAATTCTGCTCCAACTCCCAGTTGCCCAGGGACTCGAGTAATAAGTAGAGGTATCCTCTGGCTGCTGCTTTGTACTGTTATTATCAACTGCTTTGGAGATCATTTTGTCTGAAAGGGGGGGGCATAACATTAAAAATAAGTAAGTAATTGGCAACGCAATGAATTGAACCTTAACAGAGACAAAGTTCAACAACCAGGCTATGTCCCCCGTCTCACAGGCTCATTTAAACCATTTCAAAGTTTAGAATCCTTACTATCTCAAAGGGATCAATATGACATTTGGTCATCATTAATGTGCTTTACTTGCTATTCATCAGCATGCACCTTTTCAATGGAGTCTAGGGTAGACAACAACAAAATGGCATTTTAAAAAATCCCTTTTTACACTGGTTTGCTGCACCATAGATTAACAGCCCAATCCTATTCTCCCCTCCCCCTGCTGGTGCAGCCGGACCAAAAAGGCACGTGCTGTATCTGGGGGGGGGGGGGCGCAGAACGGGAGGCTTCGGAAGTGAAAGGGAGTTTAAATTCCTTTACACCTCTATAAGCCTCCTGCTCCGCAATTTGTCTCCTTGGACCTGCATCGGCTCTTTAGCTGGTGCACGTCCAACATGAGAAAGGGGGTGGGGAGGCTGCTGCTGGAGGGGATAGGATCCGGTGCACGCCATTGCCACTGGATCCACACACTCCCGCAGCCACCCCACCCCATTCCTCCTCCCTCCCTGCCCCCGTTCTGCCCTCCCCCACCCCCTCCTGCTCCCCTCTGGCTTACCTGCTCTGGTGGGTGGCCAGCAATCCAGCGACGTGCGCAGGAAGGCTCTGGCCTTCCTGCTGGTACTCTAGCAGCATGCTACTTTGTACGCTGCCAGAGTGTGCTTTATGGCTGCTCTCCAGCAGCTAGCGCTGGCAGAACGTGCGTTATGCCAGCAGGGCAGCCCAACAGGATTGGGCTGTAGTTTATTTAATAGAAAAGGAACCTTCTCAGAAAACAATATTCAGCGCATTAACACTGTATACACATTTTCCTGGGAGTCAAGTCCATTGAATTTAATGGGCAAGAATGCACATGCATACAATTGCACTATAAGGCCATTTTATCAAAGGAGGAATTTGTTCTACTCTCATTTCATTTCTATCAATTTTACTTACATACAACATATAATCAGGAACAATTATTTTTTGCAACAGAAAAACAATAATACGTGCTCTTTGGTGGAAACGGACTTGGTGCAAATTAGAAAAAGAACATACTTACAAATAGTCATGCTCTTCAGAAAAGATTTACTTAATTACTTTCCCCCTTATGCAACAATAGCTGATAGTGATGGTGCTATTTTGTAATCAAAGATGGCAGGCTAGCTTGTACCAATTAACAGTTGAAAACATGAATTCAGCTCTGGCTACAGAGGCCAGTTCTCAACATGCACTCTTTTTCTGCAAAGGGGACTAAATTTCTTTTTAATGTCATAGATCTTCAGAAACTAGGCTGGTTAGCCACGATGCTTGCTACTCTACAAAACAAGATCCCAGACTAGTTTGTTGTAATGTAGTTTTCTCAAAGTGTCCCAGAGCAAAAGATGATGCTTCTAAATGTGCTTCAGCAAGTGCTTCGTACGGACGGATATGAAAAGGGGACGTGCCAGCATGAAGGCATCTGAGAAGTGTCAGAGAAGATGACTCAACAGAAACAGCGTATGTCCCATTTGAAAAAAAGTTAGAAGGGACTGAGGCTGATGCATCGAGATAAATTACTCTTTTGTACCTTGATGCAGACCAGTGATACAGAGAAGTGCAGAAGGAATCAAAAGGAGAATATGTCCCCAATCTTTTCCCAAATGGGAAGAAAGGAACAGGGGCATAATAACTTATAGGGGAGGCTGTACAGAAAAGCAGGCCTATTCCCATCCACCTCCTAATCTGTGCCTGTCACCAGGCATAAGTGCATGATCACAGGCCTGGTTCACACACACACACATGCACATCACTGCATCTGTCATCACTTGATTATTTGCAATAAAGTATGTGAACTAACTTCACTGAAAAGCAGGTGATGTGAAGAAACCTGAATGTTCTCTTGGTGGTATTTTATCTGTGATCTGCACGTCACCACGTGATGCAGCAGTCACCATGAACCAGCTCACAGATGTACTTCAAGCTATGGTTGTAAAAATAGTGATGTTCCACTAGAAATAGTGGTGTTCAATCACCATATTGAACTGGGGTACTCAGCATATTTGTTACACCTTCCCACATAAGAGTGGAGAATGCAGAAGATTTCAACCCTTTAGAAAGGATCTGTCATTCCCTTTCCCAATGCTGCTGTAGAGCAATGTTTATCCTTTAAGCTAAATTGACTGGTCCAATACAGAAGTAGTATACAGTAAGTCCTCGCTTACAGTCGTCTCGCTTTAACATCGTCCCCATGGCTGCAGCTACTTCTGGGTCGCACCAGACTTGCGACCCACTTCCTGGTCCTATTCGTGCCCCAGAATGCCTTGCAGGTACCTGCAAGGCATTCTGGAGGTGAGAGCAAAGCCAACGAGCCCAGAAGTGGCTTTACAGTGTGCAGCGAGTCCACCAGAGCCCCTGAGAAGCGTCACTGAGCCCACCGGAGAAAATTGATTCGTTATACATTGTTTCAGTTAACGTCACAGCTTCCAGGAACCTATCTACAACATTAAATGAGGACTTGTTGTACACATGTAGGCTTTCCTATAGGGGCAAAACAAATGTTTATGATAATATACCATGATACCTTTTTCTTCCCAAGCATAAGTGAGAAGTGCAAATGTTACTGTATGGCTCTACTGCAAAGTAGTTAGTTGCTGTGTTACATCCTACTAGGCATGTAATCGTCCAATCTTCCAAAAGAAGGTTCCTCCAGGCATGGAATCCTCCAAAATGCATAACCTATGTACACAACCGGAGTTAGAAAAGTGGCTGAACTGTGGGAAATTAGCATGCCATTCTAAAGTTTAGTACAGAATACTGTACTGTGCAATTTTGTGGGTAAAATAATAAATGAAGGAAAGGCAATGGAGGTATAGAATGGAGAGTAGTACATTCAAGTACCTTATATGAGTGATAGATACAGACTCTTTTGAACATATCTGTCAGCTTGATTTCATGGGAGAGGCAGAGTGGATGATACTGGATACTTTGATCCAGAACACACCGTACCTTCTAGCAGTCAGTTTTATGATAAAAAGGAAAGATCAGCATGTATTCATAGCCAAAACGCATTCAATTAATATCAAAGTGTACCTTTGACTGCAGCACAGAACATAAGGTATAAAAGCTGAAATACTTAAATACTTTAAACATTTAAATGGCATTGGAAATCAGAGTTCAGTTTGTATGATTAGTCTTAAATGTTTAAAAAATGAAATTAAAATTTATATGCCAGTGTAACATGCACAATGATTTCATTCTGAACTATGTCTGAAATTATCTATTGTTGAAAAGGTTTGGACACTTGGATCTATTAAATATATATACTACTCCTACTGACCCCAAAATAAGCTAAAGTTACAGTCACCTAGATTCCACAGTTCACTAGTTTCCAACTGGGTTCCCTGAAAAACAAAATACTAATATTTTTCAATCTCTGTACTAGAGAAGCCTCAGGAGAACACTGGAGAACCAGCTTTTCTGAAAACCTGGTTAACCACCACTATGAATCTTCCTCTGCAACTGGTGGCTGCTAGAAAGTATCAGGGGCATCGCTGGGGGAGATGGGGTGTGTGAATTGCCCCGGGTGTCACCCCAGGGAGAGGTGACACCAAAATGACTTTCTATTTACATATAGAATAGAAAATGCACTAGTGGTACAAAATGGTTTGTAAGTACCGATGGTGCAAAAAAAAAAGTACTATGGTACTGGTAGAAAATGGGTTTTTCCCGATCCCTGCTGCAACTCGCACAGGGATCGCATTTCCCAGGAGCCTCCACATCGTGTGGTCTAGTATGGGAGGAGGTCCATGGAGGTGACACAATGAGATCTCGCCCTGGATGTCACCAACGCTAATGACACCCCTGGAATGTACAGAGGATTTCTAAATCACATTTCAATCATATGAGACAACGGGGAATCAACTCATGGAATAAATTCATAGCTCATAGTGCCCTGTGTGAAATAAGCATGTGCCCTAGCACATGCCCCAGAATCCTTTGCAACACACAGGGCTTCCTCAGTGGAAAAGTGGATGTGGAAAGGTTTCCCTACAGTGAGGAAGTCTGAAAACCACTGCACCACACTGCTACAAACTAGAAAATTATTCTTCTGGTAGTTTCTTTGGATCAAACTACACATTATGACAAGCATGTGATTGGTTATGTACGTATTTTTTATGCTACACCACAGCCATCCAATCTGGAACTGTGACATAAGGAAGGAGGATTTCAACCTTCTACAATGGTCCGGATCTGGATTGACCCCCCCCCCATGGCTGGCAAAAAAAAAAAAAAGCTCCAACTGGCATTAATAGTGAGCGGGGGGGAAGCAGCTGCAAGGAGCCCAAAGTTTCAAATACTTCCTCCCCACTCACCATGATCCCAATCCAGCACAGCCCCCATGGTTATTCAGCATAAACATGCTCACATAAGCGCCATTTGCGCATTTGTAATGTGTAGTTTGACCTTTGATTAAAATAGAATGGAGCGCCTTTTATAAGTTGTGTCTTCAGGTAGTTCACTTCCCTGCACTTAAGAACATGTCATAGAATTGGAAGAAACATGCAAATTTCTTCACCTCTTTCTTAGATGGTATGAATTTGTGTCTCCAAATGATAGTGCTCAGATCTGTTCTGATGAAAGCTTCAATTTATGCTTCTCACTTCCACGCACATTCCTATTCCAACAGCATCTGTTCCTTTTGAACACCCCAATGCCCTATGACAGCCTTTTCAGAATGAAAAGTTGAAATACGTAACTAGAACTTAAAAATGTGTTACATCAATACTATGCTAAGAATATATAGCACTTGAGATGAAGTGCTAAAAATCCTGTACATCTGCCAAATGCCATCTGAAGATAGTTTACTGATTCCCCCCCCCCTAGCTTTCAAGGAATCAATATTTAAATACTGACTTTTGTGCACAACTGCCTCTGGGTGCACATTGCCTCTTTCAATGCAACATACTTTTTTAATTTTTATTTTAAGAATTTATACCCTGTCTTTCCAGTTAAAAACTGTGCATGGCTCTCCCTAGTCCCTGTGAATTGATAATCTACATTTTCCTGCGTTTTCCTTAATACCTGGATTATCGTTATTGTTGCTACTGATTTCTATTTATTGTGTGTAATTTTCAAATCTTCTTTTACATTTTTGGCATACATCTGTGTGAATTCCCTTGAGGACCTGTGTAGAAAGATGGCAAATACATCTAAATAGTAAAACAAAGTAATTCGTTTAATTCTGATTTTAGGTGAACAGAGAGTATGTGGGGCATGTTGTGTATATCCAAGTAAAGACGTTTGCTCAGAAGTATGTGCTGTATGTTTAGGATTACAGATGGACACAACAGAAACTGACAAATGTAACACTGTATACTACAGTTATAGCAGACTACAGATCTAAGTAATTGGGACTGACTCTGATATTCTTATGAAGAAACGTTTGAGAGTTCCAACTCTTTATACATGTGCCTTTATCATTTTGGTGCATGTAAACTTGATTTGGTGCAAGCACAGATCTGAGGGATTTACAGTGCCCCCAGCATAAATCCTGGTTCATACCAAACTCCCCAAATGCTTTTGAGAAATTGTTTTCAGTTTCTGTTCCCTGCTAATGCCTCTGTCATTGAAGAGTACAAATACAGGTGTCCCCCGCTTAACGATGGGGATACGTTCTGAAAAATCCGTCATACAGTGAAACTGTCGTTAAGCGGGGACGTCTTTTCTAAGCCCCAACTCATCAGCTATTTTGCGCAGATAAGGGTTTGGACGTTCAGCACTGTGGCTTTAAGCACAGCGCTGAAAGTTCAAGCCCTTATCTGTGCGAAACAGCTGATGGCGGGCTTTAAAAAGACTGCCACTACCAAGCTACTGAGCCCTGGTGCCTCCCATTCCTCCTTTGCAATCTTGTTGGCTTCAGGGAAGGGAGAAGCCCCTTCTCAGCCCCGCCGCCCCTTCCTGCTTCCATGATCTCTTTGCGCCCCGTCCACTTCCTCTTTACAAAAGAGAAGCCCAATGGGGGAGATTGCTAAGCTGAAAAACAGAGGAGTCTTTTTAAAGCCCGACAACCAGCTGTTTCGTGCAGAAAAGGGCTTGGACTTTTGGCACTGTGCTTAAAGTCGGTGCTGCTGCATCACCGCACAGGGATTTGCACTGGATTGGGCTGCCCATGTTCCTCCACATCAAGAACTAGAAAGAGTTGTGTATCTGGGAAAAGAGGTCTAGCTCAGTCTTCTTCCTGCTGTGCTACTTGTTTGTGTGTGTGAAATTTTTGCTGTTGGAGGAGCATTCATCCATGTGATCTCCCACTTGCATACTGAAGTAGTAGTACAGTAGTGCAATTCCAGAACAAGTGTCCTATGTGCTTTTTTTTTTTCCTGAATGCACAGATTCATTCCAAGAAGATCTGCTGGAACTATCTGCATTCAGACAGGATAGTTCTTGGTTTTTTACTAACTGTCAAGATAACATAGCTTGACCGTTCCGCAGGGTTGTAAGGTTTTAGTGAACTGCATCTTTCATAGATTTTGTGCTACTTTTATTTCACTTCATGCCGAATCTCTTGCTGAGATTTATGTTTCCTCATCTTGGGTGCCAGGCCCTTCTGCACCTTTTCCTACTTTCTAAAAGGAAAATAGCTTTAATAAGAACTTGCAATGTTATTAGCTTTCATTTAGCATGACTCCTTTTAGTTAAGCCTTTGACTGACATTACACACCAGTGTACTGCCCAATCCTATCCCCTGCCACATTACAGAATGCAGCTGCACCAACAGTTCAGACCTTCCACCAGGCACCAGTTCAGACCTTCCACTGACTCCTCAGCTGGAGACGGCACAAATATATAAAGCTGGGTGTCATCCGCATATTGATGACACTTGACACCAAACCTTGGACGATCCCTCCCCCCCAGTTTCATATAGATGTTAAAGAGCATGGGGAATATGATGGAAACCTGTGAGACTCCTCCTCAGCACCATGGCGTTTCCCAGACCACCTTCTGGAACCTACCCCCTAAGGAGGACTGAAACCACCACAAAGCAGTGCTCACCATCCCCGTGCCAACAAGGCAATTCAGAAAAACACTGTGGTCAATGGCACTGAACACTGCTGAGAGGTCAACCAGAACCTCCAGATGCACTCACTAACCCTGTCCAGTTGCTAGCCTAGATCATCCACTAAAGCAGTGTTTCCCGAACTTTTTCGACCTGCGGCTCCCCTGACCATTGGCAACCAGCTCCCCATTACATTATGTTGACGCTTGCCAATCGGCAATGCACTGTTTTCTGAGATGATTCTGTGGCACTCAGCGGCTCCCCTGGCTGGTTACCACGGCCCCCCTGGGAGCCGCGCCTCCCACTTTGGGAACCACTGCACTACTGCAACCCAAGTAGTTTCAGTACCAAAACCAAGCCAACCTTTGCTGCCTACATGTTAACTAGGCTTACCAGATCTCCAACCGGGACAGAGTGCTAGACCTTTAGGAGAAGGAATGTGGGCAGGTGTAGCTTGTTAAACCTTAGAGCACAATCCTAGGCATGTCTACTCAGAAGCAAGCCCCATTGTGTTCAGTGGGGCTTGCTTCTGAGTAGACATGCCTAGGATTGTGCTCTAAAGTTTAACAAGCTACACCTGCCCACATTCCTTCTCCTAAAGGTCTAGCACTCTGTCCTGGTTGGAGATCTGGTAAGTCTAATGTTAACAAACCAGACTTCCCTGCATTTCCTTCAGCAAGCACAATTACAGTACTCCCCCCATATTCGCTGGGGATATGTTCCAGGCCCCTCCGTGGATACTTGAAACCGTGGATAGGAGCGAACACCCCCTCCATGGTTTCCCAAGGGGCCCCCGCCCTGCCTCCCCTGCAGGCAGGCATGCGCACCCCCCCCCGCTCTTATTTTTCTTTCAGCAAGCTTGGTTTCTTCCTTAAAACAGAGAATCAGCCTCCATTGCAGGCAAGTAGAACGAGACTAGAGTCTCTCTAGGACTTAGTCTCCTTCTACTTGCCTGCAATAAGCAGCCAGAGGTTGCTTCTCCTGTTTGTTTAAGGAAGAAACGAAGCTTACTGGGAAAAAAGTAAAAGCGGGGGGGGGGATCAGTGGATAACTGAAACCGTGGATAGCGGATCCGTGGATATGGGGGCCCACCTGTATCAACAGCATTCAGAGCAGGCTTGCTTACCTACAAATCAAGGTTCCTCCTCCTGACCTGAGGCCCCCAATCAAAGTACTATATTTCAGTAATACTGTCTCAATGTCATTTCTCAGGGTTACAACTAATACTGCAGGCCGTGAGTTGAAAAGGAGCCACACCTTAAAGAAAATGATGCCACGATCACTACAGAGGCATATCTTTTCCCACCTTCAGCAAACGGCAATTCAGAAGGAGAAGGCAGATCAACAAGATGGAGAGAATCCAGCTTTCCTGGTTCAAGCCCTGCGTGTAGGACAGAAGTGTTTAGAGATCTGTACAGGTACAAACTGCTAACATGTGCATCAGCACCAAGACATTTACAACACAAATATTTAGTCATGGATCTTTCGCTGATTCAGTGGCAGTTGCTACCCACAAACCAAGAACCTGGGCACACAATGAGATCATGTCCTGTAACCATTTAGGGCAGTCAAATTTAAAAAAGACCACCCACATGCACGTTACTCTCCTGTTTGCATAGATTTCTTACTATTGACCTGAAAAGAAAAACAGTTGTGGACTTAAATACCAACAGGACCTGGTCCATTCTAAGTGCTGCTAAGATATCTGTGCCCATACTTCAGAGCACATGCAATTGCCAAAGAACAAGGTGACAATGCAGAAAATATTTGGAAACTAGCAGCACTGTCCTTACCTATTCAGTATAATAAAAGAGGGTTAAAAGTTGGTGAGTAGAGAGAACTTCATACTTACAGTATGTCCGAGTACTAGTAACACAGCTTCTTCTTCAAAAGGATAATACTTAAGTATTGACATAACAAATTCCTGGGAGCTGCAGATAATTAAGGCAGCAACTCTGTGGCTGCTTGCCAATTAGAAGACATCCACTGCACCCCTTTCTCCCAATGTCTTTTAAAATTTCCAGAGAACTAATTTAGAGCCACCTGCAGCTCTGTTTATTTTAGAATTCCTTTATATTTATATCGCGCCACATTGCTTTAAATGGCCCTCAGGGCCTTGCTTAATATTTAATGTTGATTAAAGAAATCTAAAAATAATAATAATAATGTGGCAACAGTTCTACCGAAATCACATCATAAGCTGGCACTTTAACATTTAGATATTCTTTGTATCCTGACTGCCACTCAGGACTATCTGCAATCTGTCCCAGGATGGCAGTCGGAGAAGTAGCAACATATATACTGTAAATACTGCTCTAGTTTACAGTAAAGCAGGGGTTCTCAACCAGTGGTACACATACCACCAGTGGTACTTCAACTGACTGCTGGTGGTACTCGAACCGCCAGACCATCAGAACCCTGCTCTGACGCGCTGCTTTTGCCGGCACATTTTCACTCCCGAGAGGCTCCTGCCTTTAGCCAAGGCTTTAAATCAGAGGCTTAAGCCAAGCCTCTCAGGAATGCTGAGAAGGGCCCTCCCACCCTCCCAGAGCCTCCTACGTGTGTTTTCTGGCCTCTGAAAACCTGAGAGTAACTGGCGATGATGTCATCGCCAGTCACTTCCAGTGGTACGCAGCAGGAGAGTGGCGCCAGAGGTGGTACTCGGCCAGAAAGGGGTTGAGAACCCCTGTGTTAAAGCAAAAACTTTTGAAAAAAATACGTAGTTGCTACAGTGAATCCGTTGCTTCCTCCCAAAGAGTAGCAACTCTGATCCCTGGTCAGTCAACACAACCATAGAGGCAAAGTTATTGGAAGGAACTGGAACTTCCTCTGGATATTGATGGCAAAGGTGGTGTTCCTGGCATTTAGAGCAGGGGTTCTCAACCCCTTCCTGGCCAAGTACCACTGGAAGTGACTGGTGATGAAATCATTGCCAGTTACTTCTGGGTTTTCAGAGGCCAGAAAATGCAGGTAGGAGGCTCTGAGCTGGTGGGAGGACCCTTCTCGGTGTTCCTGAGAGGCTCAGCCAAAGGCAGCAGCCTCTCAGGAGCGAAAACATGCCACCGAAAGTGCCGCGACAGAGCGATGTCTGGTGGTCCGGCGGTGCAAGTACCACCAGCAGTCGGCCAAAGTACCACTGGTGGTACTAGTACCACTGGTTGAGAACCCCTGCTCTAACCCTTTAGAACAGTAACCCCTATAGCAGGGGTGGCCAAACTGCAGCTCGTGAGTCACATGCGGCTCTCTGACGTATAAACATGCGGCTCTCGGAGATATGTTGGCTGAGCTCCTTTTTGCACCACAATTAATATAACAGGTAAATAAGAAACTTTCAGACTTTGTAATTATTTACCGGGTATAAATTGAGAGTAAATTGGATTAAAACATAGGTTTAATGTTAAAGTAAATATATTTAAGAATGTTAATGCTTCTTAAATATTGTGATTCTCAAATATCTCTCTAGCGGCTCTCAAACATCTGAGGTTTATCGTACGTGGCCCTTACGTTAAGCAAGTTTGGCCACCCCTGCCCTATAGCCTCAATTCTTTTTTCATCTGCTTTCAGGCAGATGGGTTCAGAAACAAACAGTGAAGATCAGGTCAGTTTCCAGAGCAGACAGACAGTTCCCAGAGGTGCTGGAGGCAGATAATGTAGTTAGGTTAGGCAGAATCATGAACAGAGATCCAAGGAGAAGGGCAGAGACAAGTACATAGTCAAGGTCAGGTTCCCAAAGATGGTGGTCCAGAAGAGAAAGGAAACAAGGTATAGTTTGACCTAGTTTGAATCAACACGGGTGGCAAAACTGTGGAAGAGGGATTCCGACCACACCACATTGCCTCTTTTTCAGCATTGTTGGGGGGGGGGGGGGCTGCCAACCGCTTCCCAGCGTGTTTAAACTGCTGAAAAAAGAAAAAATGCAACTGGGAGTCTCTGGCGCCATCTACAGGTTGATTCTGGTAGCGGTTTTTCTTTTTTGCAGTCAGTTTAAACAAATTTAGGAGGAGGGAAGCGCCAAACCAAACGCGGCATGGAGGTGGAAGGAGCCTTCTGCAGGGTCCTTCGAGCCGTTCCGCCACATTCTCTGCTGCTGCCGCCTGGATCACCTGCACCGCTGGTATGATGCCCCCCGCCTCCAGTTTGATGCTCGGTTCGCCCCCTGTCCACCCCATCCCATCCTACCCCTCTGCTGAAGCCACAGTTACCAGGGTCCTATTAGATCCTTAGATCACCTTGTCTGACTGGGCTGAAGAGCAGCAGCCAGTACCCTCTCCAGACATCAGAAACTACACTTTCATAAAGACAAGGCCAATATTCCCTCTGTCCAAAAGCCTGGGCCTGGCTACTGAAGGTCTTGGTTTGAGACCCATGCATTCCTGGTGCCCTACACCCACTTGTCTGTAGTGAGCATTGTCAGGTTTTACCTTCCTTTTGCATTTGGAGAGAGTTTTCTCTTGACCTAGTGAGACCTTGTACGATAGTCTGAAAAGCATTACTTTAGTTGTCTCTTTTTGCTGACACACTGTATACTGCCCTCCAGGGCATGTTATCATTTTGTAGACTGGCTGTCTCCCAAAAATATACACCAATAATATCTCTCTAGGGGCATTATTAACTTTTAAGGCAGAAAAAAAAATCCCACTGTGTATCCCTACAGTTAAAGAAAACATTTTGATGACATTTTCAAAATCTAATAGCTAAAAACGATAACAGCTCCAGCTGGCTATTGCACAGTACAAGGCCAGGGATACAAAGTTTGGAGGACAACTGTTTGGTTTCTTAAACCCCCTAGAGCACTCCTTCCTCTTCACAATCTCAAACCCTATGAAATGAGACCCACATACAAGATAACTTTCAGATGAGCAGCCAGGTTAGTTTGTTGTAGCAAAAACAACAAAGTTTGAAACACATTAAAGACTTGCGCATTCATTTCAGCACAAGCTTTCGCAGACTACAGTTCACTTCATCAGATGCATCAAGTATTAATCTCAGTTTATTAATCTCAGCTGATAGGTATTATACGATGTAATTATATATCATATATATAATATCTGCCAGCTGAGTTAGCACATGATGCACTTGATGAAGTGGACTGTAGTCCAAGAAAGATTACGCTGAAATAAACTGATTAGTCTTTAAGGGACTACAAGACTCTTTCTTTTTTTCACATAAAAGACAAATACTGCTGAATTTCTGCTGGGTCAACACAGATAACAAGCAATACTGATAGTTACAAGAGCAAGAAAAGACTATGGACCCAATGTTCCCTCTCTAGTGCAAACTTCCCTCCCCTTTTCCCACTGGCCTGAATGCAATTAAGCACTAAAAGCTGTATCAGACCGCACTCGTCTCGCTTCATCACGTCCCGGAGTCGATTGGCCAAAGGCATTGCTCCGCGTCCAGCCCCCACAACACCGAACGTGACCTCTCATTAGCCGAAGGTCGTTCTGGTGCATTCCAAGTTGAATAAATCGAGCTTCGGCCAATGAGAGGCCGCATTTGGCGTTGTGGGTGCGGGATGTGGAGCAATGCCTCGAGTTAATCAGAATCTACTCCGGGACACAACGAAGCAAGACGCCTGCGGTGTGAGGCCGGCTTAAATCATGACCTATGCTAAACATGGATAACAAGTATTCTTTCTTGACCAGGATGTGAAACCAGAATTTGAAGTTGGTTATCAAATCTTGGACTGCTAGGAGATCAAATCAGTCAATCCTAAATGAAATCAACCCTGACTGTTCCCTGGAAGGACAGATACTAAGGCTGAAACTCAAATATTTTGGCCACCTAATGCGAAGAGAGGACTCTCTGGAGAAGACTCTGATGCTGGGAAAAATTGAAGGCAAAAGGAGAAGGGGAAGGCAAAGGATGAGATGGTTAGACAGCATCACCGATGCAACGAACATGAAAATGAGCGAACTCAGGAAGATAGTGGAGGACAGGAAGGCCTGGCGGGATATGGTTCATGGGATCACGAAGGGTCGGACACGACTTAACGACTGAACAACAACAACAATCAAATCTTGGTTAGGGTTCACCATAGTTAATGTAGGTGCTAATGTAACAACAGCAGATAAGGCTGGTGAAGGGATGAAGAAAATTTGTCCCAGAGAGGAAGTGGTCAGCGGTCATCTCTCCATCATGCTCTGCTTATAAAGCTTCCCAAGGGCATTTGGCTGACCACCTGGATCATGGACCCTTGGTCTGATCCAGCACAGGCAGTTCAGTATAGCTGATTTTGTAAGCTTACTCAGCTACTGCTTCCATTTTTATTTGAAATATCTAAGGATAAAGATTGGATCCATAGGTTATTTTTGTAACAGAATGGTTTTTTGTGCAAAGAAAAAAAAAGAAGCTACATTAAAATCTGGAATGAAAGATCAACATGATAGATATTTCTATTAGTATACTGTATTACAGCTGTTCACAATACAGATAGGAACTATCTAGGTCTCTAGATGAAGAAAGGGTTATACACATAGATACAGTTATACATACAGATCAGGAAGGAAGGAAGGAAGGAGTCGGGTCTGAGAGACATCAGTTTAGGTTACTGAATATTGTCAGAATAAGTTATGTTGAATTATAAATAATAGCTGTACATTTGAACTCCACATGAAAGAATCTTCAGATGGGGATCCTGAAGGTTCCTTGCAAAGAACGAAATAATTCTTTGGCTATAATACAGTTTTTCAAACTGACTATGGCACATCACGAGATTAGTTGAGACTACTTTCAAAGCAGGTAAAAGGGTTTTCCAGCAGCACAATTTATTGCTAAAAATAACTAGGAATGTTTCGGCTTCCCCTCAACAAATATGAGTGGTGAAAGGACAGAAATTAAAGGAACACTGGAGTTCTGATTTACTAATATAGACTTTTGGCAAACAGACAGGGTTCAACACTGCTGTGAAATTCTTGACCACCTGACAAAAAAAAAAAAAAAAGCTAGATCCTCAGATTAAGATGACCCAATTTCAGATGAGACAGTGCTTCTACCCACCCACCCCGCCAGCTACGCTATTGGCTCACAGACGCTCAAATGCCTGTTGAAACAGAACATTGTACCACAGCAGCAATGAAGAGACAGTGAGAGGTCATGTAAACCTCCAGAAGAAGGGAGCTCCACAATCTAGGTGCTGCTACTGAAAAGGCCTCTCCCAGGTCACCACCAACCAAGTCTCTGAAGGAAGCAGGACATGGAGTTGGAGCCCTGCTGAAGTTGTTAACATGTGGACAAGTGTGTATGGGAGAAGACAGGTTTGTATGAAGGAGGTGGAATAACAGCATCTAGCTAAGATGGTCTTCAATGTAAAATGAACTACATGACATGGGTGTGAATGGGTTGTATTCCTGAATGTGTCTACTGGGGTGGCTCCTGAAGTGCTCGCTTCAAGTGGCAGGCTAGAGCAGGCAGCAAACTGGCAACAACCTGAGGCCCATGTCCACCCAGTCACGGTCCCATCCCCTTCTTGCTTTCTTTCTTTCTTTGACCACTTGTTAAATCCACTTCTTCTAAACAGCTGGGAGCAGAGAGCTGGATCCAAGCTTCCAGGATCCTCCCCACCACCAAAGTAGAAGCAGCAGCACTGAAGGGGAAAAAAAAAAAAGGATGATGGGCGCATACTGGCTGGTGCATGGGTGCTGGCAGAGGGGTGCTGGTGTGCATGCATGCTCACACACACATGCTGGTGGAAATGTGGCTGTATTTGGTGGAAGCATACTCCAGCACCTCCATGCCAGAATCAGTAGAATGTAAAGCTACTTGGATACCTGATCATCTTGTGCCACCTTTGTTAGTGCCTAGTGGGAGGTACATGTGAACTTAGGAACTAGAAGCTTGACGATGGAGCTAGGAACAGGGTTGGTGTGAGTAGATTAACATGAGCAGAAATAATGACAAAATACAAATGTGATAACACTTACTCCCGTCCTCTCCGCTATTTAAACTGTCCAGGAGTGGGGGGGGGGGGGGAGAACTGGAAAATATAATGGATGTTTCTAGTCCTATGAACTGAGGTGAACTTTCTACCAAAACAACCATCTTTCTAAAATCCTTTTTTAAAACAACACAGGTGGAACACTACACTCTTGAGTCCTCGTCCTACTTTATGAAATAGACTAATGGACCTCAAACTAGCTATGGCCACAGATACCACCATAAAACATGCATGGCAGGTGCAGCTGCAGCACAGTAATATTTAAGACAGTGCTGTTATGCTGCGGTTCCATGGGAGTGCAGAAAAATCTCAGGATGTGATATCGGGTGCATAATTCAGCTTCCAAAGAGACAAAGTATTTTTGCTTTTTTTCCTTCTAGCAAGGCAAGTTTCTAGTGCTTATGGCTGCAAAGAGAAACTTGACAGTGCACAGACAATGCAAGCTGAAACCAAAAGGCATGACTGAATAAGATTTCAACTGATCAAGCTTTCAAAACCACACCTCAGAACCAGCAAAACAGAAAAAGCAAATCTCAATTTTCACAAGTTACAGAACTCAGCTTTTTTTGTCACACAATCTGTCATGCCTGGGCGCAGACTACTCTAGCAGTATTACTGTTTTAGCACGGAGTATCTGTCACCCTGTCTGCTCCTTCACAATATCCCTTAACAGTCAATGAAGCAAGCAAGTGCCTCACTGAATGCATCAAAGGCCCTTTTTGAGAAGCCACATGATACCTTTCTGCCTTTTAAAAAATTGACAAAATAATACTAGCCATCATAGAAGCATGGCTACTATAGCGACGCTACACACACAAAAGGAACAGCAGCAAGAAAAACCAATGGGAGTCTGGCAACAATTAGGAACGGAGCAATCAATTACTAAAAATCTTGATGAGCAATCTTGCTTCATTATTCTCCTAGAGACTTTGCTGTCTCACAACACACGGAAACACTGAATCACAGCTTTCATTCCAACAGCTCTATTGACAAGTTTTCGGTCTATAACACTCTACCCACATGCAACTTCAACACAGAAAAAGTAGCAATCTCACACACACACACACACACACACACACACACACACACACACACACACAGGGAGAGAGAGGAGACAGCTGCATTAGCTTTCTTTTGAACTTCTAAAGCTGCCGTATACCAAGTCAGTTCATCTCTCCATCTAACCCCTGTCTACTCTATAATGTATTTTTAAGATTAAAACACAGAGATTTTCAGCAAGAACACAGCAAGGAGGTAAAGAGTTTATACCCTCTACTTCTGTACCACAGTACCAATCCAAATCACAGTCCAGTGCAGCTCCGACTCATGAGTAAAACAGGCTTTAACTACACAATGATGCATTTAGCATTATGTGTACTTTGGCCCAAACTGGTAGAAACTCTCCAAATCTTCAAGTAGAGTTCCTCCCTGCCTTGCTACCTGGGATTTTATTAGCAGGAGGTATTGGACTTGAACCTTATAAAGTGCATACCATGAATGTACTCTACCACAGAATGACAGGCTCTTCCCTAAGGGTCCTTTGCTTTTCTGCGAAGAGTACCGCATCCACCATTATATTTTTAAAACTCGCATCTGATTTCATCCAAGTGCCATCCATGTTGCACGCATCAGTGACATCAAGGCACAACTACCAAGAGAAATGGGCAGAGCTACAGCCAGAATAATGCTGTTTCTATCTAAAGAGCTCCTCAGGGCTGAACATTTGGAGTGAAGAAAAATGGTACTGGATAAGCTGCAAATGCCACTTGAGTGGCCCTTAGCAACATTTTTCAAGGATCAACGATATACGTGCACATGTGTGCAAACACAAATGGTAGGAGTACAAACATGCCAGTATGGGGCAGGAGACAGATAGATCACTGGCCATGGTCTGGAAGAGGGTAGACATGGGCTCAAATGCTTCCTCAGTCACAAAGCTCACTGGGTTGCCTTGAGCAAGTCATTGTCTTTCAGCCTAACCTACCTAGCAGGGTTGATGAGAGGATAAAATGGGTAAGCCCCTTGTAGTATACCTCCTCTATCATCTTCCCTTTCTTACTCAATCTGCTCCAAATTCATGTAATGCTGGCAGCCGTTCTCCAACTCTCATTTTCACGCCTTCTGCCATATGGTTTTGTGTGCTTAGTACAGCCTCGCCCCATCTTTCAAGCCACCCCCTCTCACTCTTCCTTCAAAAGCCATTTCACTTTCCTGGACTCTTTCTTTTACTGCGCTGTCAGTTAACCTTTCCCTGTCCTCATCATTCCATTGTGAATGTACATAGCAAGCCCTGATAGCTGTACGGCCACATTACTTCTGTGTTTCACTCTTAGTACCTAGAGTATATAGTCAAGGTTAAATAAATATTCTGTTATAGTTCTGCATGCATGCCACAATTCCATAGGGCTACAGGACAAGCAGAGAGTGTCGCACTACACACAGAATTCAGGTTCCTGAGAATCTTAGGGGGTTTTTTTCTTCCCCTCTGGAAAGCAAATTTCTAACATTTATAACTGCAAAGATATACTTGAAAATGCATGTTTAGAACCTGCCAAAATCCTGGAAGCTTGCAGAGGTGGCTGAATAAAATGTCCAGTGGTTGATGGCAGAGATTTCAGTGTCCTTATTAGCTCCTTACTAAATGAGCTCTTTATTGTATGAAATCACAATGTATGCAACATTAAAACAATGCAAATTCACAATTTGAATAATGTATATACATTTCAGAATTCAGCTTTTCTTGCCAGAGAATTTGGATTTCAATGACACAGAATTGTTTTTTTTTTTAAGCACACAATACACAAAGCACAGGTCGCAGGCGAGAGATTAAACTGGAAATTTCAAACCAGCGCCAGCTATCTTTTCTCTAAAATTCCATCCATATCTACCTCTCAACAAGCTCCAATGAAGGTATCATGGAAACAAAGAAGCCCGCCATAATTAAGGACACTCTGAGCTACTAAAATATGCTTTACATGTGGGACAAGGCATTATGACTAGCCATGGCTTGTTAGCAAAGCAGCTTCTTGCAACGTACAAAATAATTGCTTCTAAAGAAGAATCTGAAGACCAACGTGATCTTTTAAAAGGGAATTACATTTGGGAAGTAAGTTCTTTAATTAATCTTTTCCAATCAGCTCAAATAATACACATGGCTGAAACCTACTTTCCTCTACCTTGGCTTCCCCATTGTTTGACAGTGTAGAGTAAAGTTGTAATCTCTTGGTTGTGAAAGTCTTATGTTGCCATGGAAACTAACATGGGTTGCCATGGAAATTACTATGTCCAATTCAGAATCACATCTTCACCACAGGATCAAGTCAGCAAGTAACAGCTCCTTGTTGAAATACAAACCTTTATAGTGATGTATTAACAAATCCAATAGAGGCTTTTCATATATGACCTACATGGGCGCATGGGGGGGGGGGGAAATGCACTGCCATGTATGAAGATCATGCATGAATTTATTTTGACATAGGTAAATACGTTGGGAATTTACTGCCAATTGCTCCTTTGTGTATTGTTTGTGAAGCTAATACAATGTACATATGTTACAGTTTGCCAATTTTGGCAAAGTGCCATACACGAATAGGTCCTAAGGACCAAACTACACATGATGATGGCAGCCCTGTCTCTTCAGACACAAGTCTGTCCCAATCACAAGTAATATGGAGGCAGGGGTGTGTTTTAATTTAAAGCACAAAGAATGGTCCATGATGACCCCACTGAAATAACTGGAAAAGAATGTGGGGCCGGGGGAGGCACCAACTGCTAAGGGCCCAGTTACATCAGACTGGAGATGAAGTGATATGAGGAACAGAGAAACTGGGGAAAGAAGCAAGAAATAGAGAAGGAAGGTTCACAGGAGGGGGGCAGGTTGGTGAAACAACATAAGGGAGGCATAAGAGAACTGGATACGTGGAGAAGGAATGTGCAACAGTACATGATCTATGCAGTTATACTCCAATGAGGATATATATATATATATCCTTGTGTGTGTGTGTGTGTGTGTGTGTGTGTGACCATTTACTTTGTAAATACTTGATCCCTGTTTACTTTCACAACTTCCCAGAACCTATGAAGCTGCCCTTATTCATTAGTCCATTATGAGTCAGAACATTAGTCTATCTACCTCAGGATGGTTTACACTGACTGGAAGCATCTCTTCAGGGTTTCAGACAGGAATCTTTCCCATCCCTACCTGAATGAAGATATCAAGAACTGAACCTGGAACCTTCTATATGCAAAGGATGTGCTCTACCACTGAGCTATGGCTCCATCTCCTCCAAGATGAACCACTATTATTTCCATTTTACAGATGATTAACTGAGTCCACAAAACAAGAATTATCCCAAGGGCACTCCACTTACTGAGTACAGGGTTTTGAAACCAGGTCCAAGTACAACACTGTTCCCCACTGGCTTCCTTACTAAAACATAACAAATAAAATATTTAAACTCACAACAATTCAACTGCAGTAGTAAGAGACACAATGATAGGTCACTTTGAGGAGTATAGTGCTTGCTTTTTCTAAAGAAAACCTTATTCTGTCATTTACACAAAATGACACGTTTCAATAAGCTAGGATGAGAAAAAGGCGAACAATGACAAGCTTATAGTGCTTTTCAGAGTCATGTAATACTGTGCAGCCAATAAAAGACAGGTGAAAAGAATGGAAAACACTGTTATAATAGCAACAACAAGAACAAATGCACACACAGTAGATACAATCCAGAAGCAAAAACACAGAGTCAACAAAAGTGACCTGAATTCAAAAAATAGATTCAAAATTTCCTTTGTGATTGTTGATGATGTAACATCTCTCCATATGCATGTATCTAGTAGTATAGCGTAGTACTCAGTGTGCCAACATGTCCAATACGAACTATGGAGCCTTGGAAGATATTCAGAAACTCACGGGGCTCCAACTCTCATCATAGAGCAGCAGTCATATATCCTTCCCTCCACCATGCACATATCGCAACATGAGAAATTCACATGGCTGTACACACAATAAACCCCCCTTTAAAAAGTGGGGAATCATATGAATTGGGCTGTCATGTACACAAGTCTTTACATGGCACATCACTGTCGCACATTACATTAGTCAAGGCAGGAAGGCACGGCAGCGCATGCTCACACTATTCCACCACACAAATGGGAGTATCAGCCCAGTAATGGTCTGAATGAATGTGGCCTTATTGTCAATATGACCCACTTAAGATATACACATGCCATAAAACGTGCCACAGGCTAGAAGATCACTGTGGATTTTTAACAGGTATTATCACTTTAATCATAATACCTGAATTCCTCTCATTGTGATGGCTTTTGTATTTAGCCATGTAGGGTGCCCATTCTCTTTACCTCAAAAGTTTAGAAATCTTCTACATCAAAATAATTACACCTGAAGTGTAATCTGAAGAAGGAATTCCTCTCCTTCTCTCCTCTACACACACACACACACACACACACACACACACACACACACACACCACGAGTCCAGATTTGCACAACAATTTATTGGCAAGAAAAAGACATTGCTGGAATATTTCTAAATTTTGGGTTGACTTTCTGGCAGTCCACAATGGGTCATTTTTAATTCAATTTCATCCCCTTAATTAAGTCTTCCCAGAGGCATCATCACTGGGGATTATTTCCATTTGAATATTTCATTTAATATTTCATAGCAAGCAGGCTAGGCAAAGAGCACGTCTGCTCTTCCTTCCATTATAATATTCCTGCTGCCCCCTAAATGATTACGTTTCAAAGAACACTGCCTTTTGAAAAGACAATGACAGCAAATTCATTACTAAACTGAACTACCCCCTACACAATATTCCACACAATCCTCAAATCATCATAATTTAGGGCCTGTCATGAGCAAGTAACCCTCTCCTGAGAAAACTCTCTCACACACATATCTCTCTGCGCATACTAGGGCTGATCTAGGAAGCAGTCTAGTGTGTCGGGTTCTCCATTCTGACTAGAGCTGTAGGTCATGTATCACTAGGCTTACCAGATCTCCAACCGGGACAGAGTGCTAGACCTTTAGGAGAAGGAATGTGGACAGGTGTAGCTTGTTAAACCCATAGAGCACAATCCTAGGCATGTCTACTCAGAAGCAAGCCCCATTGTGTTCAGTGGGGCTTGCTTCTGAGTAGACATGCCTAGGATTGTGCTCTAAGGTTTAACAAGCTACACCTGCCCACATTCCTTCTCCTAAAGGTCTAGCACTCTGTCCTGGTTGGAGATCTGGTAAGTCTATGTATCACACATAGCCTTCCTCTTCAGATGTAAATTAGAGCCCCATGTACTGGAGTCCCATAACTGCCTGGTATAATTTAGCATTATGAAGGAAAGACACGGTACAGATCCCATGTTTCCCTTGTAATGTCTAATTCTGCCTTGATTCACCAATACGTAAGTACCACAGAAGCATCTATTGGTCACTTTTGGTAGCTGGCTTTCTAGAGGTAGAATTACTTGTGCTTGGGACACAGTAAATGTATCTGTGCATAATAATGGTTAGTCGGACACGACTGGACTTAATTGCCAGGGGTCACCTTTACCTTTATAAACATGTAAGTACGGATAAATTGCCAGAACTGCAGAAATTATTTCTATTTTTTTCCAATTTTAGCACCCAGTTGTGGTCAAATTTATTGTTTAACATTGAATGAACAATTATGGCGGTGGGCCCTGGGCAGCTATGGGTGGTGAGTTTGGCCCTACAGCCTATTTCATTTTGATATTGTTGTGTTAGAGAGGATGATGTGTTGTTGCAATCAGTAATGAGCAATACTGAGTGAAAAGCTAGTGCTTTTGTCAACGGGGGGGGGGGGGGGAGTGAAATAGCAAGGCACACTGAGCATCAGTTGAATCATGTATAACCTATCATGACTTCGATGCACCAAGGTACAACTGAAGATGCCAGTTTGATTAAAAGCTGATGAAGGAGAATCAGTACAAAGACAATCACTGAAATAAGTATGAACTGGCTGCCCAAGGAAAAAGTTAGTAGAAAATGGACCATTGGTCAAGGAATTTAACACACACACACACACACACACACACACACACACACACACACACACCTGAATGAACTTCTTTAAAATGGTTAAAAATATGTTTTAAAAGTTTGAAAGGTTTAAAAAATAATAATCACATTTTAAAAGCATATAGAAAGCTATGCTGTTTAAAATGGAGGTAGGCTGGGGGGGAATTTTCTTGATATCCGTTGGGAGATGGGTGGAAGGAATCTGTTCTTAATAGTCATTCTCTCATCTCACACAATACTGTGAAACTGATTTTACAAGAATATAAAACTTGGAAAATTAATATATGTCTTTAAAAATGCAAATATGTCTATTTTCTTCTACTTCGGAAACATTATTGTGCACTAACCACATAAAGTCAATACATTTTGCCTTCTAGAAACATTTTAATATAGAAACCTTTAATTGTACCTTGCCACCTATTACAGAAAATACTGTATTTCCTTAACAATCCCTTAACTGAATGAATGAATGAATGAACGAACAAACCTTCTATGAAAAAATATGCATCACTCTGCCTCATAGTTTCAACTGACTCAGCAATGTCAATGGTTGATCACAATAACAAAACAAGAATGACTATCAGTCTACAGTAAGAAAAAAAATATTTGTAATATTTTTACACACACACACATTTCACAGCCCAACAAAAAAAAGATTTTTTTTTCTGGTGCTTCAGAAGTTAGACCATTCTTGGGTATATTTGGGGCGCTGATTCCAAAAATGGCATCAGTTTTGTTTGCCCTATCAGCTCTAGTTTTGGAGATAAGGCATATTCACCTTATATGCCGATTCAAGCAGCTTCCTCGTGAGGAAGCAATGGCATCGGCTTCCTCACGAGGAAGCTGCTTGAATCGGGCTATATCAGTGGTTCCCTAACTGGGGCGTCGCGACGCCCCAGCCGGCAAGAAAGGGTTGCTATGCCCTTAAGGGGCATGGCAAACCGCGGTGACGACAACGGCGCGCCTGGGATCGCGCCGCCACCGCTGCGCCCGGGATCGCCATTTTTACCTTCATTGGTGGGCAGTGGGTGTCCCTCGGGGGTTGCGGGGAGCCTGCGGACCCCTCCACAGGCCTCCCCAAGCGTCGGAGCAGCGCTCCAACGCAATCGCAACTGACTTCTGGTTTTACGCGAAACCGGAAGTCAGTTGCGATCGCGTTGGAGCGCTGCTCCGACGCTTGGGGAGGCCTGCGGAGGGGTCCGCAGGCTCTCCGCAACCCCCGAGGGACACCCACTGCCCACCAATGAAGGTAAAAACGGCGATCCCGGGCGCAGCGGTGGCGGCGGCGGCGCGATCCCAGGCGTGTCATCGCCACTCCTGGGAAGGCCCCGCTGCTACTTAGAGCAGCGTAAGGCCTTCCCAGGAGTTAGGGAACCTCTGGGCTATATGTTGGCTATGCCATATCTCCAAAACTAGAGCTGATAGGGCAAAACTGATGCCATTTTTGGAATATACCCAAGAAGAGGGTCCCAAATATACCCAAAAATTGGGTCCCAAATATATCCAAGAAGAGGTCTAACTTTTAAGGCACCAAGGTTGTGTTTTAGCTCAGAAATAAAAGGAAAGAGGAGGTTCTATAATTGGCTTTTCTAAAGCAAAGAACTATCATCATTCTCTTTTTCACTGTAATGAATTCTGGCTTGTACTTCCCAGGGAAATGAGAGGTCCAAATAGTACATTTCTTTCTTGATCAACTTCATTTTGAACACTCCCTTGTAGACAGCTTACCTTTTCTACAACACATCAGTGCAATCGGATTTTCAAAACGCGGCAATAAAATTTTCATATAAGAATCAATTTAAAGCAAAAGAAAACAAAAAGTACAAAGAGACACATATTAGAGTGGCTGGATGTTAAGACACTGTGAAGATGGCAACATATTAAAGTGCCTCTACCCAAAATAAATCCGGCTGTATATGCTTGCAAGTAGACTTGGGTGAGAATTTTATTTGAGAAACTTGAATCTTATAATGTCAGGAACAGTTCTGACAGTTGTGAAACGTGCACGTGTCCATGTAGGAAGAAGAAGTGTTGCCATTTCACAACTACCCTTCGGGCCCAATCCTATTCAGCTTTCCATCACCGATGCAGCCCCAAAGTAAGGGAACAAACGTTCCCTTACCTTGAGGAGGCCTCCGTGACTACCAACACCACAGGATGCAGCAGCGCATGCCCCATTGCCACAGCTGCATCGGCACTGGAAAGTTGGATAGGATTGGGCCCTTCCTGTCCTAGTCATGAAAGACTCACTATGATGTTTCCTGTTCTATGGCCACAGTATCACTTACAACCTGGCAACTCTAGAAATACCACTATAATGCTGCTAAGGAAATGGTCAGAAGCCGTAGGCTTTTGCTATTTCCCTGATGTGACATTTTAGGGACTAGAGAGCAATGACTATCAAATTGTCACCACCAACCAAACAAATAAAACCAGAGCTGTTGCCTACACAAGCAAACTTTTATAGTAAACAAGCGAACAGTCTGGGCTTGGTTTTCACAAAGCTGTATTAAGTGAAAATTAAGGTCAATTAAATTATTCTTAAGTCAAAAGCAAATCTATTTCATCAGGGGCAACAAGCACTTGAAACTGATTAATGAACTGAAAAGACATTCATTAACACAAGTCAGTTCACCTATCCTTTTTTAAAAATCCTATGCTAAATATAGTTTAATATTTTAAAGAATTTCCCACGGTTTTAGCAGAATTGTTTTATACACATTCATGTGATTAAATACAGTTCCCATGTACATAAAGCACTTTGAGTATTTTAAAAAATGGTTCATGATTGTGCTAGACTAGAGGATACTTCCTCCTAATATCTCAATCATCACCCCCAAAAGCTGAGCAGCTGATAGACAAATACTGTATCTGCTAGCAGGTAGATGGTGATATAATCCAACAATTTCCAAACTGTCTTCTTAGTGTGGTATATTTAATGAGACCTGACGTAGTCTGTAACAGAACATTCCAGTTCCCCTCTTGATACTTGATACTGGGGTGGTTCAGTCCTATTTGATGGAGGTCTTCTTCTGCTGTAGTTCTGGACATCAATCAATCAAGATGTATTCGTAAGGCATGCCACTACTCAGCTGTGTTTCTGTGAACTGTTCTCAACGAATAGAAATTGTGTATAAGCCTACCTGCCTCTGCTGAGTGCTGACCTATGAGTAGCCCTCCCATATACAAAGGGGGACTAAGTGCCTATACCTTTAACTAGGCTTACCATATCTCCAACCAGGACAGAGTGCTAGACCTTTAGGAGAAGGAATGTGGGCAGGTGTAGCTTGTTAAACCTTAGAGCACAATCCTAGGCATGTCTACTCAGAAGCAAGCCCCACTGAACACAATGGGGCTTGCTTCTGAGTAGACATGCCTAGGATTGTGCTCTAAGGTTTAACAAGCTACACCTGCCCACATTCCTTCTCCTAAAGGTCTAGCACTCTGTCCCGGTTGGAGATCTGGTAAGCCTACTGGAAGGGAGCAAGGGTGCTGCAATCAAGTCTTCAAAGTTCCACTGAATGAGCAGATGTTCCCTTTGGATCTGGCTATAGAATCTACAACTGAATGTATGAATAGTGGCATGCACCCGAATGGGTTAATAACTTTACAGAAAGCTCCTACTGTTCTATTTCTGGACTGGAGACACCACACAAATTGGCAGGTTACAGGTTCACCATTCAATCCAGCCTAATCAGAACCTAGGAATCCTAGTGGGGACAGAATTCAGCACCGTCCCTACGGCTACCACTACTGAGAGTCATTGGAAACAGTGTTTGGAACTACACACAAAATGGTAGTGCAAATACCAGAATTAAACAGCAGTGGTAAGAAAAGTGAGCTCACTAAAATATGAATGAAACCAGCCAGCATAGCAAAAACCCACAGCAGAATAACTGAAGAAAGTTATTTTTTTTTGTAAAAGGCACTATCTCTACAAGATCTGAATCACAAATACTGCTTTTTCTTTTGCATGCACTTCTGAGAGGCAACTGCAAAAAGTGACTTTTTTAAAAAAAAAACCTTTTTAACTCAGCAATCCTGCTTTTTCAAGATATACAGTATTCAGAATTTATCTGCTGACTTCAGCAACAAAGTATTTTTGCTAGCTGTTATTAATGTTGGCCCCACCAGAGGAGAGAGACAGACCCTTTCCAGCCTAGCCACTGTCAACACGTTGACCACGGAGGCGTCTTCGGACAACGCTGGCTCTTCGGCTTTGAAATGGGGATGAGCACCACAACCTAGAGTCGGACACGACTGGACTTAATTGTCAGGGGTCACCTTTACCTTTTTAAGCTCAAATCCAACAATATTAAAATTATGCCAGCTATCCCTGTGCCATGCCACTGAAACTGAAGAAAAACAGTTTCAACTGCAAAGACATTTACAGCGCAATCCTGTAAAAAAAAAAAAAACAAGCTGGCAACGGAACGAGTATTCTGTCGCCGGCAGCAGTTGCAAACGTGCCGTAAAGCACGTTTGCGACTACTCTGGAGCAAGGGAGGCCGGCACAGGGGCCGGCCTCCCTTGCTCTGTCACCGGACCGTGGTGTACTTTGTCAATTGTCCAAAAACGGATGGTGTGCCTTGACAATTTTAGCGCCTTGTCAGTGTGCCATGGGATGAAAAAGGTTGAAAATCGCTGCCCTAGAATATTCCCTGGATTTATCTGCAATGCACAGGGGTTGCAATGCACAGGCAGGATGGTGTAGTGGTTTGGGAGTCGGACTTAGACCTGGAAGATCCAGGTTCAAATCCCCGCTCAGCCACAAAGCTTCCTGGGTGACCTTGGGCCAGTCACTATCTCTCAGCCCCACCTACCTCACAGGGTTGTTGTGAGGACAAAAAGGAGGGGAGGAAATATGTACACCACTCTGAGCTCCTTGGAGGAAGGGTGGTATAAAAATGTGAAAAATAAATAATAATAAATAAAATATGTGACACACACAAAGAAGGGCTTCCTCCAATGATCTTAAATGAGCCGGTCTATACAAGAGAAGGTGGGCCTTCAGATATTCTGGCCCAAAGCCATTATGTGTATGATACACGTATCCAGATAGAAGCATTTTACCATTCATTTTACTTTGCTGAAGTAGTATATTTGGGGAGAAAAAACTGTAACTGTCTTGGTGTAATTGTCCAACTATCTGCATTATGCTTTTTGCCTGCATCATATTAGCTAGCGTTAAAAGACTACATCTTATTTTAAGAAAATTATTAATCTGTGTTCTCATTGTCTGCGACACAAAGAAAATTCTGTGACCTAGAATTACCACATTTATAATGGACTGTGCTGCAGATAACTGTGACACTTTGCAATTACCCACTTATTTTTTTTCCTTTATTGAAGCTATTAACAGAATAGAGAATGATGTGTCAGCTTCAAGGGAAATCTCAGGAGTGGAACCTTAGAAGTGCCTTAGAAATAAATCTGGGAAGTGCCATCTTGGGGTAGTGCATCCTCTGCACTACTGCTTTCAAGAAACAAGGGAAAGTTGCAGGCTGTGAAGGAGGAAAGGCATGGAACTTTTTTTTTAAAGGAAAGCTATACTAGGCCTTGAGCATGAGATCATCACTTCATGTCATATAGACTGGAGTTGAGACCAAAAATACTTAACAGTTCAAAATTAACATAATTATCATTATCACAGTATTTGGATTTTTATCCCGCTTTTCCCCCCTGTAGGGGGACCCAGCTATTAGCTGTAGCTTATGAAATGGCAAGTAATCCATCAGGGTTAGCAACTAAATGGGCCATCAGGTCAGTCTGTGGCCCAGCTCAGAGACTAGAGGCCACATCCCATCTTTTTATTGCCCTTTCTGCTGTCTGTCTCCTCATAAGTGGCTGAAACTGAAAGCTTGAGATGAGTACGAAACATACCCTGGAACAACTTTACAGCACAATCTGACTGAACTTTTGTCCCGGTTTAACCAGCGGCGCAGCGAGAACAGGAGGCCCCAGAACGGAAAAGGGATTCAAATCCCCTTTGAATTCCTCTTTTGGAGGGGATTTGAATCCCTTTTCCATTCTGGGGCCTCCCGTTCTCGCTACGCCACTGGTTAAACCGGCATAAAAGTTAAGTCGGATTGCGCTGTTAGCCGGCTGTACAAAGAAGGTTAGCTATGGCTAAAAGGTAGAAGTGAGCGTACTAGTGAGTCATCTGGTGACTGACCACAAGCTGAATTTAGCCCATTGGGACCAATGTATTGTCACTGATACAGCACTATCAGTGCAAGGCTGCTGGGAGTCCTGGGGCAAAGGGTCTCCCATCACACCATCATTCCCACCTGCCCCTTAATGGTTTATTGGTATTGCCATATTGGTATTGCCAGTACAGTATTGCTACAGTACTGAGGATTCAGGGGGTGGTCTGGCCAGGTGAGCCTTTTGATGGCTTAGGCCCTTGCAGTCAGTGACTGAGCACTATATTTGGAACAGGGAGATACGGGTTCAAATTCATGTTCACTACCTCAACCTCTTAAGACTTAGACTAACCTAGGGGTGTCAGACTTGTTTCATACAGCGGGCCAAGCAGCATTCATGGCACCTGCTGAGGGCCAGAAGAGATGTCATGAATGACAGAAGAGAAAATATGTAAACCTTGATCATTTTTGTGCAAGATATAGGAGAGCACAATTATCACGCAGACCCAGAGGTGTTACTAGCGCGGAGTGCACGGAGAAGTTGCTCCGGGCGCGGGCGCACGCAGTGTTGGGGCGTACTTACCCTCGCGATGCATTGCCTCCGCTTCGACCATCTTCTTTTCGGCCCTCCCTCCCTTCCTCTCTAGAGCCCAACGGCTCCAAAATGGTACCGAAACCGGTGGGGGGTGTTTGGAGCCACGCTGGGCGTGTCGACGTCACGTCTCTCAGGCCCCGCCCCCTTGATCCGGGCGCCGGGAGGGCTACTGACATTACTGCGCAGGCCACCGTTTCAGCAGTGCTGCTTCTGCCGTGGTGTCACTTCACAGTTCAGCAACTGAGAGCAGCAACTGAGAGCAGGTGGAAGAGCCCAATTATCACCGGGGGTTGTTGTTGTTCAGTCGTTAAGTCGTGTCCGACCCTTCGTGATCCCATGAACCATATCCCGCCAGGCCTTCCTGTCCTCCACTATCTTCCTGAGTTCGCTCATTTTCATGTTTGTTGCATCGGTGATGCTGTCTAACCATCTCATCCTTGGCCTTCCCCTTCTCCTTTTGCCTTCAATCTTTCCCAGCATCAGAGTCTTCTCCAGAGAGTCCTCTCTTCGCATTAGGTGGCCAAAATATTTGAGTTTCAGCCTCAGTACCTGTCCTTCCAGGGAACAGTCAGGGTTGATTTCATTTAGAATTGACTGATTTGATCTCCTAGCAGTCCAAGGGACTCTCAGGAGTCTTCTCCAGCACCACAGTTCAAAAGCATCTATTCTTCGGCGCTCAGCCTTCCTTATGGTCCAACTCTCGCAACCATACATTGCTACTGGGAACACCATCGCCCTGACTATACGAACTTTTGTTGGCATGGTGATATCTCTGCTTTTTATTATGCTGTCTAAGTTTGCCATAGCTTTCCTTCCAAGGAGTAAGCGTCTTTTAATTTCATGGCTGCTGTCTCCGTCTGCAGTGATCTTGGAACCCAGAAAAGTAAAATCTGTTACTGCTTCCATTTCTGCCCCTTCTATTTGCCAGGAATTGATGGGACCCGATGCCATGATCTTAGTTTTAGTAATGTTGAGTTTCAAGCCAACTTTTGCACTCTCCTCTTTCACTCTCATCAAGAGGCTCTTTAGTTCTTCTTCACTTTCTGCCATTAGGGTGGTATCGTCTGCATATCTGAGGTTGTTGATATTTCTCCCGGCAATCTTGATTCCGGCTTGTGATTCATTGAGCCCTGCATTTCTCATAATGTACTCTGCATATCACCGGGGGGGGGGGCATTTCTCATAATGTACTCTGCATATCACCGGGGGGGGGCAGATAAAGAGCTTCCGGGGGCCATATCCAGCCCATGGCCTTAGTCATGACATACCTATCTTACCGGGCTTCTGTGAAGATAAGATAAAGTAAACTCATGTGCGTCATCCTCATTTCTTTAGAGCAATTGTAAAATACCAATGTAATAAACAGAGATGCTCACATGAGATGGTTTAAGAAAGGGGAATCCTGAAAATGAGCCTTCCAGTTCCAAGAGGATGACATGTATTTGATACATTCTCATGGAAACACTTACTGTAAGCTCAAAACTTCCACAGAGCACCTATATTAAAACTGCATTTAATTGGGCAAGTTATAAATTAACTTATAGGGGCATTACAGTGCTGCTGCAGCAGCAGCTCAATGATATTGCAGAGTCCAGAGTATGTGGCAAGCAGTACGTCACTCTAGTTGCAATACAGTTTAAACGGTATCAAAAGCAAGGCCAAAAACAAAGAGAACGGTTAAAAAGATCACTAAAGGAAGGGATAACATGAAGTAAAATATTGGGCTCAGACAAATTTATGTGAGATAATAAACCTATCAATGGATATATCAGTCATGATGACAAGCCAAATAGAGCCTTGTGCTTTAAGACAGTAAACCTCCGATTGCTGGATAATGGGGAGAAATACTGTATGAGGATATGGCTGCTGAGCTCTGCCTCTGAGCTTCCCAAAGTGCTTGGTCACCGTCAGTCAGTGCTGGAGACTGGACTGGAAGGACCCTTGATATAATCCAGGCAGGCATTTCTGATGTTATATTCTCAAGGGATTGCCAGAGCATGCTCTTGGATCTGCCAGGAGGTCCTAACTGAAATCCAAGTTTTGTCCTCCAGCTAAATAATAATAATATACAGTATTTATATACCCAGGCTTACCAGATCGTCGCCGGGACGGGAGCGGTCTACCCTTAAGGGGGCAGGGCATGGGGGCGCCAGAACGCGTCGCGTTCTGGCCCCACACGCCCCGCCCCTTTAAGGGTAGACCACTCCCGTCCCGGCGACGATCTGGTAAGCCTGGGTATACCGCCTTTCTGGTCACTGGATTTCTCCTCCGACTTTATTCAAGGCGGTGTACATGGGCAGGCTGTTCTAAACCCCAAAGGGTTTTTACAATATAATAACGTTCTAATCTTTCATAGAACCCTTCATTAGAGATGTTACTTTCACAGTCCATCTCTCTCTCTCTCTCTCTCTCTCTCTCTCTCTCTCTCTCTCTGGCGTTCGCCTCAGCGCACGCTTTCAGCTTCAGCTGCCTCAGCTGTAGCTCCACTCCCCCACATGGCTCTGCAGCTTATCAGCACGGCATGCCAGCAGCTCTCCGACAGACTTCTGGCTGTCTTGAACTACTGTCCTGCAGATCTTCAGGCATTTGTGAAAGACGAATGCTCTACCAACTGAGCCAGCATGTGCTTGGTGTAACATGCCTGTGGATACCTACACCCCCCATCCCTATTTAGTAAATACTTACACCAACCTCCATAAAAGTTTGGCTCCCATCAGAACCATGGGATTAGACTCCTTAAGAATACACCTTGGCTTCAGAACACTACTGTGACTCAGTATGTAAGTGCAGTATTGCTGACTCATGGTGCTGATTCTACACTGTAGGAAGGATATTCAATTTGCCTGATTAAACTTTCTGAAATAACCACACACATTATTTCTGTGGCATGGCATCTGTAGATTCTGAACCCAGATAATACATATCATAAATTGGTATCAAGTGTATTGGTTCTGATTATCCTTCAGTTGGCGACACTAGAGAACTAGTGTTTTTGAGCAAACCACCCAGGCTTTTTCCTACAACCCTCTGGTAGCAGCCTGTCTTCAAATGGACAAGGGCTCCTAACATAGTTCACACCATCAATTCATTCCCTACATCCCTTATAAGGCCAGCGGGTGGCGCAGCGGGTTAAACCGCTGAACCATAAGCTGTCGATCGAAAGGTCGGCAGTTCGATTCCCACGACGGGGTGAGCGCTCATTGCTCGGCCAGCTCCTGCCAACCTAGCAGTTCCAAAGCATGTCAATGCGAGTAGATAAATACCGTATTTCTTCGAGTCTAAGGTGCCATCGATTCTAAGGCGCACCTTTACTTTCAGTACCACCAGCAGGGGAAAAAAAACCCATCGATTGTAAGACTCACCTCCCTTCATTGAATCTACCTGCTCAGCACCAACTCTCCCCAGCATGTCCAGTGCTGCAGCTGACAATGACTGAGTGCCTTTGCTTAGCATTTCTGGCCCCACCAGAAAGTGCCATTTCCTTTGTTACCTGGGCTTGGGGGAGCTTCAGGGAGGCCTGTGCGACCCTCTGCGAATCTTCAGTTTGGCGAAAAACTGTGATTTTTGGCCATTTCCGGTTTTCGTAAAAACTGGAAATGCCCGGAAATCGCCGTTTTTCGCTAAACTGAAGATCAGGGAGGCCTGCAGAGGGTCGCGCAGGCCTCCCTGAAGCTCCCCCAAGCCCCGGTAAGTAAGAAGATAGCATTTTGGGATTGGAGACCTTCGATTCTAAGATGCACTCCATTTTTGAAATGCTTAATTGGGAAAAAACATGCGTCTTAGTAGGTACCGCTTGCGGGAAGGTAAACAGCGCTCCATGTTCCAGCTGCATGCTACGCGCTGCAGCAAGGAGAGTCATGCCGGCCACATGTCCACAGAGGCGTCTTCGGACAACGCTGGCTCTTCGGCTTTGAAATGGAGATGAGCACAACACCCTAGAGTCAGACACGACTGGACTTAATTGTCAGGGGATACCTTTACCTTTTTACATCCCTTATAAATAGGCATTTGAAGGGGAACAGAGTGCCTACACCCTTAAAGGCTTAAATCATTTTTAGAAAAGGGAAGTTGGGCAGGTGCAACTCATCATGGAAGGGTACAACAAGCTGCACCTGCCCAACTTCCCCCATCTAAAAATGGCTTAAACCTTTAAGGGTGTAGGCACCCTGTCCCTCTTCGGATATGGTAAGCCTGCCTATAAACATAGTTGTCAGCAGATATTGTCTCTGTATTCTAAGCTACTGGGAAGACTGCTAACTACCGTAGCTGAAGTTCTGGACTTGTGTTTGCTGCTTCTATCCTATATCAGTACTTCATCCCTGTCTTACTGTACTGCAAGGGCAGGTTTACAAAAGCATAATTTTGAGCGTCAGATCTACAAACGTCCATGATTGTATGCACTGAGTCCCCTTATTGGCTATGCCACCATACACTATGGGATTCTACTGTGTCTTTGTTTTGACATCTACATGTACTACTATTTCTCTAGCTTCAGATTCCAAAAATAAAAGCTGCACTGGGAACATAGGAAGCTCCCAGAAAAAGCTGTGCAAAGATCCTTTTATAATGTAAAAACCCATTTAAGAAACATGTAAGTAGACAAGCTCTAGTCCATGGAGAGCTGCCTATTTGCCTACAGAGAAATACTGAAGCAAACCGGGGAGGAGGATCCTGCTTAGGTAAAGCATCTGAGAAATTTCAATGGTAACAAATGAATCCAGATCCCATCGTGCTCTGGATGATGTCCTCAAGACAGCAACATAGATTTTGGTTCCAAGGTCTTTTGGGGGGAGTTTGGATCCAAAAGAAAACACCTACTTTGGTCACCTTTGTCATAGCACCTCTCTATCGTGAACATTGGTTTTTTTCTGGGATTGGCCTCTGACCAGTACCGAAAGATTTGGTAAACTGGTCCAATATTGCCAAGCATCTCTAAAGCATATGTTTCTTAGAACAGATAATTTAATTAGAAAAAAAAGATAATTTAATCATCATCAGGTTTGATACTTATGCTAATTACAAAAACAAAGTTAGCTGTTATTGTGAAACAATGAATGAATTTTTTTATAGCTGTAATTGTTAAAGTGTCCTAACGTTAGGCAAGTTTTCTATAAATGTGAGCAAATCACTGAACAATTGTTCTTGTTGGCTTTTATCCTGGAACCCCTGGGTCAGCCTACAGTTACAATTTTAAAAAATGTAATTAAAGCAAAGAAACAGTAATTATTTTAAGTTTCTTTTAAAGGCATTTGTATTAAGTAGGCAACAAGTCAATTCTTCAAGCATTAGCATCAATGTGGTTTCGTTTCATAGATTCCAACAAACGTGGTCATCTCCTCACCTGTGACCAGTGGGATGAACACTCTTACAAATGAAAATTGCTCTTGCCTGCTGGATGAGAGCTTCAAAACCCAGGTTTCTAGATTTTTTGGGGGAAAGGAGAGTCTGTGTTCTCTTTGAAAAGCCTAACCATAAGGAAAGGGAACCCATCTCTCCTTTTCTTCTCAGAGAACTTGGGGAAGGAAAAGAGAACAGGCTTTTCTTGCTCAGCAGGACTAATAGCCCAATCCTCCCCTGGCATAGGTGATTCAGCATGGACCGCACAGCCCACATGGAATCCTATCCAGGAAAGACTGGAGGTCTACTCGGGGTAAGCGGGCATTTGCCCGCTTACCCCAGGTAAACCCCCAGTCGCCGCAATGGGGCTACTCAATTCTTTGCCAGCTCCTTAGCTGGAGAAGACTCAAGCAGCCCCGTGTCAGGGCATGTGACCTGGGAGGGGCGGGATAGGATATGGCCTCCAACACAGACGGTGGTTCCTCCCCCCTCCCAGGCCTGATCCGCCAGAGATCCCAACTGTCTCCTCCCACCGTTTCCATACATTTCTCTTGCAACAAAGAGCAATTGTTGAGCAATGGGATTTTTGGGCAGTCCACTTTGGTAATGGAGCAGGATATGGTCCACCACTCTCCAATCACTTTTCAGAGTGGACTTCCTGTAAATTTTGTTGTGGACCAACAATCAATAGACTTTGGTAGCAATGAGCTTTCTTTGTTCAAATTGGTGATGGAACAAGCACAAGAGGAAGCAAAATGCCATGATTAACTACAGCATCTCTTGCCAGCTGATGATTTACCTTTACAGTGGAATTGGCAAAACTGGACACCTCTCTTGGGAACAAATACTTTTGTCCAAGTGTACGCTGTCATAACCACATAAAGGTTGAAAAACTATGAGAATGACTCAGAAAACCATTACTTAGCCTCTTGGATAAAAGGTAAAGGTGACCCCTGACAATTAAGTCCAGTCGTGTCCGACTCTAGGGTGTGGTGCTCATCCCCATTTCAAAGCCGAAGAGCCAGCGTTGTCCGAAGACGCCTCCGTGGTCATGTGGCCGGCATGACTCTCCTTGCCGCAGCACGTAGCATGCAGCTGGAACACGGAGCGCTGTTTACCTTCCTGCAAGCGGTACCTATTTATCTACTCGCATTAACATGCTTTGGAACCGCTAGGTTGGCAGGAGCTGGCCAAGCAACGAGAGCTCACCCCGTTGCGGATTCGAACTGCCGACCTTTCGATCGACAGCTCATGGTTCAGCGGTTTAACCCACTGCGCCACCCGCTGGCCTTTTTTAGTCTCTTGGATACTATTTATTAAATATGAGGGTTATGATCTGGGCTGATACAAGTAGTAACGTATATACTCACATGTAAGGCAATATCGCATATAAGAAGAGGGGCAAGTTTTGACCCAAAAATACTGACATTTGCTATGACCCTTCCATAAGTTGAGGGTAAAACTTAAGGATTTGTGGAATTCTTTGAATTAATTTGGACTGATTTTTCCCCAATGACTGCAGGCTGGAGGGTTGGAAGAGGGTATGTGAAGGAAGACGTGAGACTGTAAAGGGACTGTAGCCTGGGAGTGGAGGCTAGAGGGAGCAGCTCTGCCACTCAGTCTCATCACAGCCACTGTATTTTAAAGATCCATGCTGCCTTGGGGGCGGGGCGGGGGGCTGCCATTTGCAAAGATCACCTGGGTGCTGCATTTTAAAGCCCGACCAACAGAGGCGTCAGGCGCCGGGAGGGCGCCCAGGCGCGAGGGGGCGGGGCCAGTGTCGCGTCACGTCGAAGCGCCGTAGACGCGGACCCCCTACCCGTTTTGCTCCCATTTCGGAGCCAAACGGCTCCAGGGAGGGAGGGAGGGCCCAAACAACGAACAACGCTGCTGTTCGGCACACGGTGAGTTCGCCGCCCTCCCGCGATCGAGCACCTGGAGCTCCTGCTCCATGCGCTCCGCCGTAGTTATGGTGCTGCCGACCCACACCGCACGATTTCTGGCGCGTCCCAGATGCGTGTGGAGCTGTGCGGACCATTTTGGGAGAGAGCAGCTGAACGCGGGAGAGCTACACTCTCCTGAGTTCTGGCACAAGCGGAATAGTTTGTTGCCCATGATTTGAGGGGGCGGGTATGCGGAGCTACTGTAGCCACCAATCGGATGAGAGGGCGGGACGAAAGGGGTTTTCAGTCAATCGGAACTCACTTGAGTCTCCAATATCTCTTGGATCCATTTCTCCTTCTCACAAAAGTTAGCAAGATGAATTGTATTCCCAGCACAAATTGTTTTGTAAGTTTTCTCTCCTTCCTGCCCCTTTCTCTCTTCTCTCGTGTATCGGACGGCACTTGTGCTTAGCCAATCACCACCGCGCTTTCTAAGAAGGCGGGACAACAGAAGGGACTATTTGCAAGAAGACACTCGTGGAGACTAGGTCAGTGCACGGAGGCGAGCGGCCAGGCACCTACGCTCACTCGCCTCCGCGCCAGATCTCGTGCGGTGTGGGTCGGCCTTTAAGATCCTCTCTCTCACACTCACACACGCGCACGCGCACCATTACCTTTGTTATGTTTCAGCTGAAGCCTTTGTCTTGCTTTTATAAAACGTCGGCTTCTATGCACGGTAGCTCAGATACAGACAAGCCAACTGGATGGTAGAGAGGCTCAGACCAATTAACAGGAAGCAGTTCCAGTTCCTGCTTCCTGTTAATTGGTCTGAGCCTCTCTACCATCCAGTTGGCTTGTCTGCTTCTGAGCTACCGTAGTTAAAGCATAGAAGCAGACGTTTTGTGTTTGTGTGCGCACACGTGTGCATGCGTGCGCACACACAAAAGAAAAAAAGGAGGGTTGACAGAATTTGGGTGCCACTTCATGCATTGGTCTGGCTTCAGCCAGGCTTGCTAAGATAAAGCAAGACCATTCACTTTCCTTTTGATCTCCAAGGATTCAGCCTTGCAATCAAGACGGATAATTCATCTCTCTCTCTCACTCTCACTCGCAACCCTTAGCAAACATACACACACACACACACACACACACACACACACACACACACACACGTGTGTGCATGTGTGAGAAAATGATCCACAATCCCGACAGACTCCCCGGTTCGAAACCTTCCTGGGAGCATCCTGTTGATACCCTTTTGTGTAACCACCTGTGGTGGTTAATTATAGCACAGTCAATCCAGGCATTGAGAAAACAGTCATTCTTCTGCCCCTGACTACATGATCACTGGACATAATTGTTTGTTTCCTGATATCTATTTTTGAAGGTGCACTTAGGGTCTAATCCTATCCCACACCACCACCATCTTCCACCATGCAGCTGCAGGGGTGATCAGACAGCCCCTGGTTCAGCCCAATCCCCACCCTGATCTTCCCCTGAATCGCCCCCTCTGCAACTTTACCTGCACCAGTGGAGCATCTGGGCAGTTCTGGCGGATGCACAGAGCCTCCATCCGTTTCTGCCAGTGGCTCAGTAACGCATGCATGACAGCAGTGCAACATTTGCTGTCGCATGATGACTTCACGGCAGCGGATTATTAGGTCCACTGCCATAAGTGGCCTATAGGACTGGGCCATTAGTTATTTTCACAGTTTCATTTCCTAGATCCCTCTGAATCCCAGTGTTTTTGCAAACTAACAGCCCAATCCTAACTAAATTCCCCCACACCATGCAGGTCAACGCAGGTTACGCTGTATTCCATAGCAGAATTTAGCAGTCGGGAGGTCTCCTCGAGGTAAGGGGACATTTGTCCTCTTGCCCCGGGAAAAGCCCCAGCCGCTGCTATGGGTCTACTCGGCCCTGTGCCAGCGATCTCGCTGGCATAAGTCCGAGTTGATCCATGTCAGCAGCAGATCAGGTCCAGGAAGGGGGATAGGATACGGCGCGTGCCAGTGCCACCGATCCCTCCCACTCCCAGGCCCAATCTGCCCGCCCACCCACCCCGCCACTGTCACTACCCGCCCCCGCCCCATTTCCCCCCTGCCTTCCCCCTGCCCCTGTTTCCACCCCCTGTGGCAAACTCACCTGATCCAGTGGACATTGCTCTGACCGCTGCCGTGAATGGAAAGGTTCTGGCTTTCCTGCCAGCGTGGCAGGCCTGTATGCTGTTGCAAAGCGCTTTCTAGCGCTTACGCAACAGCTTGCACCAGCAGAACACGCACTCTGCAGGTGGAATGGACGGATAGGATTGGGTTAAAAGACAGTCAGCAATTAAAGGGCTTTGGGGTGATGAATCATCTGCCTCTTAATCAATTAATTGATCAATTTACATAAACATTTATATAACCAAAACTTAAGCACAGCTGCCTTTTTCAGAAATGGAGCAAGTCAAATGTATACAACTTGTAGTTTGATAAACAATGCTTTCGCTCATTGTTATGAAAAGATACAGTATATTTTACCCTTGCGTTTTCATTCCATTGCTCAGTAGCACGTAAGAACCAAAGTATTTCAAATAATAAGCAAGGGTACCCTTAAATCACAGCTGCACCCATTAAAATTGGCTCCCAACTGATTAATCAAATAAAGTGTTAATCCAATTAAAGCTTACAACCCTAAAAGGAAAGTTAATAATGTGAAATCAAAGTGCATTGCCAAGAATCAACAACTGTGCCCCAGTAGCACATTGAAATTAGTTCAGATTAGAACAGCAACTGACAGAGAATTTTTAAAAGCCAACATTGGGAATGGGTATATTTTATATTTTTTATGGTATCTTGTGGTCAATTCATTTTACATGCCCTTTGACCTCCTATTATATAAAAGGCAATAATTCCCAAACTGTGTGACATGAGAAGTTAAATAACCGAAGGCCTGTGAGTCCATTCTGCTGATAAACACATAGCATTTGTATAGCACTTTGTAAGTGTGCAAAGTGCTTCACACAGATTATCTCAATGTGATCTTTACAACCACCCTGCAAGATTGTATGACAATCCCCTTATTGCAGATGAATCTGAGAGGGAGCAGCTTACCCAAGGCCAGCTAGTGAGTTCATGGCAGACAGACATGAGATTTGAACCGGGAAAGTCCTGATTTCAAGTTCTGTTTCTTGACCACTATGCTATGCCTGCTCTTCTAAGGAGGCCCATAGAAAAGGTTGCCTACTGTGCCGCTAGCTAAGCCGCCTTGGGCATTTGCCTTCAGCATAGGATAAGGCGGGATATAAATTTTTTAAATAAATAAATAAATAAATCTGGGCTTGCACTCCTTTAGCAGGATATACACCGAGAACAATCACTCTAAAAAAAGAAAACAGTTTATGTTATTAGCATAAAATGTGCCTTGGTTATCAAAAGTTTCAGAAAACAACTAAAGTTATTCTTTTGCAGTTGGAAAGAGGTAATCTGGAAAATTACCTCAAGAAATGCAGCAATTACCATCTTGCTATGGCAACCAACAGGTAAGTGTGCCTAAGCCTACTTAAGCAAATCATCATCCATCTTTCTTCCAACTCCATCTTTCCAAGTTTACCGCGCAATCCTATCCAATTTACAGCACCGGTGTAACCAGCAAGGGAGGGCTGGACGGGAGGCTTTGGAGGGGAGGGGAGATGTAAATCCCCTTTCCGTTCTGGGGTCTCCCATTCTCGCTACACCGGTGGTGTAAGTTGGATAGGATTGCGCTGTCAGGCAGCTTGTACAGGGTCTTCTGTATAGTCAGGAAGTTGTGGCGAACCATTCTCAAAGCCATCACTACTCTCTTACAAAACCATCTAATAATGTCCATGTTACTGTGGCTCATCTTTTCTTTCAGGTGCCGCATAGCATGCAGCCATTTTTCCTCAGTCCAGGAACTCTGGACAGCATCAAGAGAATCTGTTTCTTTAAAGTTTAAACAAAGAAGCTTCTGGTCCTCAGTGTTGCAGAAAAAAGCTTGACAAAATTATAACCTTAAAAGGCTGCTTAAAAACAGAACCCACCCATTTCCCAAACCCAAGAGGAGCAGCAAAATTTATATAAACTGATTTGGAAGAGATGAGCGGTAGACCTGCTGCAATGGCTCACACGAACAAGAAATCTTCAGACTTGAAATAGTTGCCTCATGGCTTCCTCATAATTTTCAAGTAACTGGAGTAGCAATGTACATACTTGATCATTCAAAAAAAAAAAATGCAGCAACCAGAACACACTTTAAAGCCTCCTGTTTCCTTCTCTATTACTTGGGGACAAGTGACTTTTACAACCAAAGTTCTCAAATTGCAGGTAGGCCCCAGGGTGGGTGGTAAACCTGGACAACATTCCAGCGCAGAAGAAAATGTGAAGCAGGTGAACTCTTCCTCACTATACTACCAAAACTGAGCAAGTTGGATGCTTCTGGACAGAGCACTTTCACTGATCCCAATGGATCAGTGCCCTATCTTCCCACCTTGATCTGGGAACAAGTGAGCTCAGGAGATTGTTTCACTGCCCAAACATGCACTTACTTCTTGGAGCTCCTAGAACCCTTATGAGGGCATTAGCAAGATGCCCACCAAATGGATGGGATGGCTGAAATCTGCAGCAGTTCACCATGAGGAGCTCTGAATTTTCATGCATGCAAATGTTAGACTGTAGAGCATGGGTGGGGAACCTCTGGTCCCCGAGGCCATCGGGTCCGGCCCCCGGAGAGATTCCCAGGAGGCTGCCCAACAGGCCCCTGGAGGCTCCGCGCGGGCCTCCGGAGGCCGGGAGAGGGCCTCTGCACGTCCTCCCGGGCCGCCGACTCGGCCCCTTCTGACCAAGCCCTCGTCGGCGATTTCACACATGCGTACAATGCCGATGAGGGTTGTACGCATGTGCGAAATCGCCGACGAGGGCCTGGTCAGAAGGGCCTGAGCCGGCGGCCCGGGAGGACATGTGAAGGCCCTCTCCCGGCCTCTGGAGGCTTCGGACGGTGAGCATGGAGCCTCTGGAGGCCGATGGGGCCCCCCCAAAAAAATAATTAATTAATTAAAAATTTGAAATCTTTCAAACGGCCCTCGGCAGGGAAAAGGTTCCTGCCCCTGCTGTAGAGGGACAGAACTGGTCTGTTGATGCCACAATGGTCCTTAACTCTGCACTGAGACAGCTTTTTACGTACTGGTATTTTTAAGAGGATGGGGCATCTAGAAGGCTCTTTCTCACATGCAAAGTCATGGGCTCCCAAATTTTCCCTTCCTGTCAGTTTCCTAAAGGTAAACCTTCCCATGCTAGTGAACTGATGTAGGAGAAATAGGCAGACAGGCATGCTTGCTCAAAGACAACTGGAACATTATTATAGAAAATAATGGTTTAAAATATACTTCCCAATAGCTGTGCTTTTGTGTTAATGCTTAAGAAATCTTGCAATCAGCTGTTACAATACGTTGTGTTCCATTACGGTCTTAAATAAACTGCAACAGACATAGGAGAAGCTGAAATATTGTTGGGTAGAGACTATTCTTAAAGAGACCACAAGAAACACATCGTAACAACAAACCGATAGCAAGAGAATACCAGTAATTTTGACCTATGACAAAAAAAAAGGATGCTAAGGTGAATCAAATCAAATCTGTTGTTAAAGCCATACACTTGTGTCAGTAAGTGAGATCTTTGTTAATCTGAAAAAAATCTATCACATGGGCTAACAACAGCTTTACAGCGCAATCCTGAGCAACTATAGATCGGCGGAACGAGTGCTCCGCCGGCTTAGGGTGTCGTAAGGCATGTTTTCAAACACCCTGGGAGTAAGTGGCGCTGGAACAGAGGCTGGTACCACTCACTCAGCTGCCCTCCAGCCCTCCAGATCCTGCACCGCCCGACACAGGTAAGTGCTATGCCGGGAGGCGTGGGGGCATGGGGAGGAAGGGCTGGGTGGCAGAGGAGGGGTGATTGGCTAGCCAGGCCTGGGAGGGGGCAGGGATATCGGCGGCACACTCCACCATATCCCCGTCCCCTTCCCGGGCCGGCCTTACATGGGCTCCCCAGACGTGCGGCAGCTCCAGAGCTGGCATGCATCTGAGGAGGCCCATTAGGGCCTCCGGAGCTTACACTGGGGGAAGCGGACAAACGTCCCCTTCCCCTGAGGTGAGCTCGGGCCATGCCAGCGCAGCCTGTATCCTGCATAGGATGCAGCAGTCAGCCCTTTAGGCCAGCCACTGCAACTTGCGCAGATTGGGCTGCCCATTTGGGATGGTTTGGGATTTTTTCATTTAAAAAGTTGCATAGTAAAAAGCCTGAAATCTAAAGAGGACTTCTTGATTAACAGTTTACACTCTTACCCGTTAGGCTATACCCTGATCCTAGTCATGTTTACTTGAAAACAAATCTCATTATTTTAAATGGGAACTTATTTCCAAGTCAATATGCTCAAGATTGCCGCCTCAGTATGGTTTAGGATAGACAAGCACCTGGAATCCTGAAGGCTCAGCCCACTTCCTCCTAAGGAACTTGCAATGTGGCTCCTACTATAGCCCCTAATCCACACCTTTAATGCACCTCACCAACTTCCTCCTGTGAGCTGAATGAGATACAAGCAAATGGCTTTTTAACCCCTTCTCCACAGTCAAAAGAGCAACAAAGGCTTTGGCAGAGCTTATGCATTTCAGATTTTGACTACCGGTACTTTATGTGAGCCAAGTCACAGGCAAACAGAGGTGAGAAACCATGGTGGAAGGGGTTAAAGAATCATTTCCCTGTGTCCTGACTTGTGCTATAAAAGTCAGTCATGAACACTACAGTGGCAACACTGCTGGTCTTTCAGACCTTGTTAAATGCAAAATATGGCGGCTCATGATGTGTTGCCAACCAGTGGTTTAAAAATTGAAGAGGTGAGAAAAGCCCAAACACTAGTCCTGTAGAAGCTACAATAGGTTCTAATCAAATAACTGACTATGACTGACATACTCTATTTACCCTGGGGGCAGGGCAAATGCTTGAAGGGAGAAGAAATATGGGGAGTTATCCAGATATCATTATCTATTGCTTAATTTAAAAACAGTGGTTTTCCAACTTTCTGCTCCAGGAAATACTTTCCACATCAGCTTGTCTGCCAAGGAACCCCTGCAAATTGCAGAGAATTCTGGAGCATAGTCTTCTAGGGCAGTGGTCGCCAACATTTCGGACCTCACGGACCACTAAACTCACAATTTTTAATCCCGCGGTCCGTGACATCATCGGCCAGAAGCCCTGCCCCCCTGAAGTGACGTCAGCGGCTGAAAACAGGTCCAGGGGGTGGGCAGGGACCAACCTTTCCACCCTCTTAAAGCCTCCCCAGCAGCGTTTCGAAGCTTGCCGCAGCTGCAGCTCTCTCGCAAAGTGCCTCCAAAGCGGCGTGAAAAGCCTCGCCGCTGGTGCTGCCACCGAATTGCCGCCAATTTCGGCGGCCGGACATCCCTCTAACACACACACACACACACACACACACACACCGGGTGATGTCCATATTTCTCCACGAACCATCAAAAATTTCTCGCGGACCATCAGTTGGTGACCGCAGTTCTAGGGCACATGGTGTCCAAGCCTACTGAGTTTCAGCATCACCCTGCATGAACTGGGACTGCCCTAAAACATACTCAACACTCCCCCGAAGTTGCACATTGCAGGGCAAGTTTGGTAATGGGTGAGCAAGTTGCCACTGAAAAGTTTGCCTGATATCATTGATCTTCTCATTGACAAACCTCTGAGATGCTTCCAAGTAACTGCAGGATTCCCTGCACCACATTTGAAGACTACAGATCTAAAACTACCACCAATTTCACAGTGCTTTGAAATGATCATGCATACTTCATGCACAAATCTTGTTTTTTAGGTGTTTAATAATTATGAGTTGAAGAAAAAAAACTAGTTATTATTGGAAGTCCACCAGAAACACTGGTCAACTTGTACAAGATACTCCCCTGCTAACTGGGCAGGAGGCACTTTTTCAATTGGTGCTCCTCTTATATTTAGCAAGGGGAGAGTAAGTGCCCCCCTTTCACCCCAACACAGTGTCTTTTCTGGTGACTGTTTGCTGGTAGTGTTCTGATCTTTTTTAGATTGTGAGCCCTTTTGGGACAGGGAGCCATTTAATCATTTGATTTGCCTGTAAACTGCTTTGTGAACTTTTTGTTGAAAAGCGGTATATAAATACGGTTATTAATTAATAATACTCAGGAAGAAAAAATGCATATGGTATATTGTGCCAACTGTTGCAACAGCCACATGTTACATATGGTTAATGAAAAACTATGACAGCACCTATGGGAATTAAAGGTAGCCCTAAGCACTGAATGGAAATGAAAACATTGCCTTTTGTAACATGTGTGAATATTTCCAGGTAGAGATTGGAAAACCAAAGAGATACATGTATGTAAAGCATGAACAAGTCCTGATTTTATTTATCAAACTTTTCAAACTCTGACTGATATCAGTCTGCATCAAATAGCTTTTAATGAATCAGGCATTCTCAATGAAGTATTTGTTTCTAAAGGCATAATGAAAAAAGAAAAGTAACGCAATGTTCTCTTTGGAAACTCAAACAGCGTGTTTTTCGAATCATCTTTTCAAACCACCAGCAGGACTTTAACTAAGGTGAACCACTTGCTGAGTATAATTCGATTCAGAATAGAAATAAAAATAGTACCATACTATTTAAAAATAATTAGGTGTATATTTCAGAGGCAAGTATAGACAGCAGCTAAGACACATCCTGTACTGTATGAGAGAGAGAGAGAGAGAGCGCAGAAAAATGATAATCCCTTCTTAGTGGAAAATCCAAATTTTCAAATGAATCCCCAAGCTAAAATGTATTACTGTAATAACCAGAATCCTCGCATGTTCACTGCTCAACAAAGGCACAGCTGACCACCTGCTATGTTACATCTTTTAGGCAGCAGTTTTTCTATTCCTCAAATGTTGTTCTCTTCGGCCAGGGATGCGCCCCACTGAATCAGATGGTAGATTATTAAAAGCACGGACAAACAGCAAGGGAGCCGGGGGAAGGCTTCTCCTTCTAGCCTGAGTGACTGCTGTACAGCGTCTCTGCACTTCTGCTGAGTGCAGCATAATAGGGGCGCCTCTGCAGTTCTAAAAAGAAAGAATGTAAACAGCCAGAGCCAGGCCAAACAAATAATTGCTTTCATTTGAGGAAATAGCATATGGCTGAAAATATGAAATGGGCCAACTGAAACCCAACAAGCTCTGTGTGTGTGTGTGTGTGTGTGTGTGTGTGTGTGTGTGTGTGCGCGCGCGCGCGCGCGCGCGCATTTGTGGTATGCAGCTACGAAAGGACCGTTTTTAACAGCTGCGTTAGTCACGGCCGCATCACTGATTTTTTAAGTTTAAACCCTTCAACTGCATATGAAAAGTAACAAGAAGAGATGCTTAATCTGAGTAAGAAAAATGTATCATTTGTTAACCTGAAACAATGCATGTGGGGCAGGGAAAGAAACAAACAACTCATCATGAAATATTTGCTGCATTGAACCAAATCAGAGATTGTTCAAAGAAAACAAAATCCAAGCATCAAAAATCCAATATGAAATCCTTCATTATAACCCATATAGCAATGGTGTCAAACTAATGTCAACTACAGATAACACAAGGTTCATCACATTTCTCTATTATTTTCTTGCTAGTCCAGTACTGACAGGCCAACAGCTACAAGCCCCAAACCAAACCTAGATGCTGAATATGAAAGAAAGAAAACAAAACAAAACGCACTCTCTCCTTTTCCCCATCCTCCCAGCAACAGAAGGCTTGTCCTGCGTAGGCATATGGACTTTCAGTGTTCTTAACAGCCCAGCAAAATGGGGGGGGGGGGATGTGCATGGTCTAAAAGATTCTCAGAAACAAATGATGTATCGTACACATAAACACAGCCCTCTTCCTCCTCCCACCCCGCATCTTCAGTCATGTGCCAGCAGATGAGTAAAAACTACACATTTACTGTTGCTCTGCACTCATCCATTTCTACACACACACACACACACACACACACACACACACACACACACACACACACACACACACACTTAAATAAATAAATAAAACTACTCATGAAAGGGAAAAAAGATAGATTTACAGTATACTGTATATCAAGCGTTTTATGACTTGACAAAGCCTGGCCCACCACTCTATTGGCATAACTCGTTTCCCTGAAGGCCCACTTTGGTTCCCTCTGACATTCAATCAGATCCTTTGGCTTAGCAAAAGAGCACAGTCTCCCTCCTCGCCCCCAAATCTGGCACAATACTGATTTAGAAAAAAAAGGGGGGGATACATCCAGAATGCATACATCCAGAATCCCAGAATGTGGGATCTCGAACCCACAGCAACAGAGAAGCTGGCATGGGAGTTGCTGCAGAGTAGGAAGCGAAAGCCACACAGCATCGTGTGACTTACGCCAAGAGTTCTATTAAGCTTCCTGGGGTGATGGAGGAGGACGGGATCTCTCATTGCTTTCTTGGGAGTCTGGAGAGAGGCGCTGCTCTCGTCAGGGGGGGGGGGATGCTGGCCAAGGTGAGAAGATGTACATGAAAGGGACAGCCATTGGGAAGGACCAACCTAGAGCGTGAGGCGGAAGCAGGACAGATGTTATTGCGCCTTACCTGGAGAAAGCCGGGCTGGGTACAGAGCATGCTCCTCCACCGATAGCAGTCGCAGCAGCAGCAGCAGCAGCAAGGGGAGCCCTTAGATCCCACACGTGCGGCTCATGGTTAGGAGCCTGCTGGACTCTATGCTGCAGTCAGGGAGCGCCCTGGCCTTTTCCTGGACTCCCCCTCCGCACCAGCCCCCTTGTCCTTGTGCCGCCTTCTCCACGGTAGCACGGCAGAAGCGTGTGAAGGGGAGGGGAGGTCGAAAGGAGGTGCGTGCGGCAATCCCCTCACAGAGGCACCACCATAGTCCAAGGAGCGGCAGCGCTGGCGAAAGCAGCGGCGGCGGTGGTGGCGTTTAATACGCCTGTATAATGATATCGCCGCCGCCTCTGCCGCGGCTCCCTCGGCTCCGCCCCTCTCTGGGTACCAGGCGGAAAGAGCCAACCACAAGCCGCGCCTGGCTGTAGTTTGCGCCAGCGGGCTCTTCCTTCCCCACACCCGCGCGCGATCCCTCAGCTCGGAGACCTGCTGTTGCTCGGACGGGGTGGGGGAGAGAGCGCTGCCTTCGTCCTCTGAGGCCTTTGCCTTTTCCCACGCATTTTCCCCCTCTCATCAACCCGCCCCCGCGTTCATGCGTAGATACTCGGTAAGGAGCCCAGGGCATCTCACACCCTCCCGTCGTCTATTGAATTCTATTTTTAGGGCCATTGGTGCTAGGCATAAGGGCTAGCCTACAGCTCCTGAAATTTTTTTTATTTTGTTGGGAGATTTGCATGTACTGTATTTTCTGCAGTGCTTAATTTCTGTACTAGGTGATGATACTAGGGCTCTCTCTCTCCCCTCTGGTTCCTCCCTTCCCGGAACCCCTCTCCCTGATGCGTGGGACTATTAAGGAAAATACAGTCTGTACTTGCTCAGGAACTCTTTTCATCTATTTTGATTTCACACGTGCCAAGACTGGGCACAAGACTAGCACTGAAAATACTGCCAGGACTGAGTCAGTCTTGACACAACTTAAGCTCTAGTTTTCTACATCTCTGTTCCTCTGGCAGTTTTATTTACTGCAGAGAAGATACAGCCAAAGTCAGGGCCTCTGACAGGGGGGTTAAGGGGGTACAATCGTACCCGGGCCCAGGACCAAAAATGGGTCAAAAAGAGGGCCCAGGAGCCACTGGCATCACTAGGACGTGCGACACCCCAAGGCGGGGGGGGGGCGCGTCACCCCAGTGATGCCCTTTGGGGGGCCCCGGGTACCCCCCCCGGGTGCCCCCGCCCCTTCGCGTCGCCCTCTGGACGCTCCGAGGCCGGCCCGGGAGCCGGCCTCGGAGCGTCCAATCTGGCTGGCGCTCCAGGGCCTTCTGAACGAAGGCCCACTGCGTCAATACGCAACCTTTTCTGGTTTTCGCACATGCGCAGAGACCGTTTTGAGGGCAAGGGCCTGCCCTCTTGCCCTCAAAACGGTCTGCACATGCGCAAAACCCGAAAAAGGTTGCGTATTGATGCAGTGGGCCTTCGTTCAGAAGGCCCTGGAGCGCCGGCCAGATCGGATGCTCCGTTGGAGCGTCCGGAGGGCGATGCGCGCCACAGAGGTGGCGCGCGGGATGCGCGCGTCACCCCTGTGCACGCATCGCCCCGAGGCGGCCCGCTCCCGTCGCTTCACGGGAGCGACGCCAGTGCCAGGAGCCAAATTCACATGAAGGGAAGGGGTCCAAAAGAAACTTTGTACCCCCTGATAAAATTCCTCTGAGTGGTTCTGGCCAAAGGTAAGAATATTAGGTCCCCTTGATTTCATTGGGAGACAGTTCAGCACTTGCTTATCTATATCATATTGAAATCAATGGACCAAATACGCTTAGCTTTGACTGACTGGAGCTCTGCATATTTTTATTATACACATACAACCAGGAGTCAGGTCCTGGTTATCTGTGTTGAGAATTACTTACTACAGCTTCCCAGTTTATTTATTTTTCACATTTTTATACCACCCTTCCTCCAAGGAGCTCAGAGTGGTGTACATATTTCCTCCCCTCCTTTTTGTCCTCACAACAACCCTGTGAGGTAGGTGGGGCTGAGAGATAGTGACTGGCCCAAGGTCACCCAGGAAGCTTCGTGGCTGAGCGGGGATTTGAACCTGGATCTTCCAGGTCTAAGTCCGACTCCCAAACCACTACACCATCCTGGCTAATCCAGTTAATACTAAACGTTCACTGGGGACAGGAAGACCCAACTGCAAACATTACAAACCAAGAGTCACTCTGATGTTATTTTCTTTATATTTGGGCTCTGCATAGAAATGTGTCTGATCTACTTATTGCATTAATGCTGGTTGCATTTCATGGCTTTCACTGTTTATTATGGGCATGATCCAGCCAAGATTAAGTTCTTATAAATTCAAATGATTTCAGTGGAAAAGTTAAGCATGTGTTTGAATACAATAAATCACTTTGATTTTTTAAAAAAATATCTAACTTTCAGCCCAGTTCTGTGTAAGATCTGTGCAGGATTGGGCCCGCGCCGGCAGAGCTGGGGCACACCTCGGGTGGGGGGACAGGACATTTGTCCCTTTCCCCTGGAGGGACCCCTCCTCGGATGTGCACCGGCAAAATGGCAGGCGCAAATCCGGGGAGGGTGGGCATGTAAGGCTGGCAGGCCCAGGACGGGGGATAAGATATTGGCAGAATGCACCACCGATATCCTTGACCTGGGCCTGGCTGGCCAATCGCCCCCTCCCCTGCCACCTCGGCCCGCCTTCCTGCCATCTGGCACAGGACTTACCTCCATCCGGCAGCGTGGCCTCCGTCTGCCAGCCAATTGAGCTGAGCCAGCCTTGGCACCAGCGCTGCTTACTCCCCAGGTGCTGCAAACATGCCTTAAGCAAACATACAATTCTACACAGGATTGCGCTGTTTGTCCTTTATGCTTAAGTTTGGCTGGATCTTGCCCAAATAGTTTTTCTTCTCTACTAAGATATCATTTTGAGACATCTGATAAACTGTGATTTCCAGTGATTTTTCAACCTGCCAAGACCTCAAATCCCAACCTGCAGTATGGAAACCTACCTTCAGGAGCCCAGCAGGCCACTGTGACTGGTCACTGGCCACTGTTCCTTTTCTTGTGCCACCTGTTGGCAACCAATCAGCATGCACTGCTGCTGTGACATTCTGCCCCCTTCTTTCCTTCCAAGTCAGCTGAAAGGAGAGGAGGGCCAGAGAAAGCCATGGCAACAGGGTGCCCACAATTTCGAAAGGTGGAAGGAAAGAAAGAGGTAGCTAGGCAAATCAAAGCAGAGGAAATACTGCGGTAGAAGAGAACAGGAGGATGAGTGGGAAGAGACCAAGAGAGTCTGTTAAAGGTGGGGGGCAAAAAAGTCACCAGTGGAATTTCCCTCACCAAAGGCCCCTACTAGCCTTGGCTGCTGTGCAGACCTGATCCTCAAAACCAAAGAACCATGACCCACTTGAGGCTGGGTCACAACCCACTTTTGGGTCTCAGCCCCCCTATTGAAAGCCTCTGCTCTAGTCCACAAACGTTTGTGCCACAAGAAATGTATTCGAGCCCAATCCTATGCATGTCTACTCAGAAGTAAGTGCCATTATAGCCAATGGGGCTTACTCCCAGGTAAGTGTGGATAGGATTGCAGTCTTAGTCTTCAAGAGCGTCAGATGATTTTTTGTTTTATTTCAAACAGGCTACATGGAAACTCATTGACCAGCAAAACAGTATGGGGAGACAGCAACTGGCAGCAGAGAAGCAACAGAATGTACTTAATACTTTCCCTGCCCACCAGTTCCCTGCCCTCAATCTCACCCAAGCCACTCTACCCCCCCCCCCCCGTGGGGTTCTGTACATGTGGTTCCAAGGCAGGTGGATGGAAAAGCTCCACTTTCCACTCCAGATCACATCCCACCCCATGCTCCTTTGCTGCGAAGAAGCAAACCATCAAGCCTTGTATTTACATATAACATTCTGGGAGACCTTGAATACATTGGGATCCTTCTAACTGTTTCTAAGTCTATGTGCATTCTTGGGAGTAAATTAAACTGGAATTGATTGAACTTGTACATCAATTTGTTTACATTTGTGATATTATAGTTGGAAACTATTTTGCTCCAATATATCTTTTAAAATTCTGACACAAATACATCTATTGATGCCTTTCTTTTCACTTCAGATTATAATTTATTGTCATACTAGCCTCACATATTTCTTAAAACTCCTGCTTTATAGTGCTTCATAAACTGTATAAGTAAATGCTTCTGACATTTAAATAAAAGATATAATGATGCACCACCATAACCGCATATCTTCTAGACAAAGAGAAATCTGTCCACCATTGTATTTTGTCTGCAAATAAAAAGAAGGAAAGTCCACTGCCTATAATTTTTGTAACATGATGGTTCTAATAGATGGGGGAATGAGGCAATCCAGCTTCGATGAATACAAGTCTGGGGGAAGATTTTGTATCTTCCCCCAGACTGTCCCTTCCATTTTTGTTTAAATTCTTCAACCTCCGAGCTGAGATTAAGCATGCTTCTGTATCATCATCATCATCCACGGTTGGTTGGTTGGTTGGTTGGTTGGTTGGTTGGTTGGTTGGTTGGTTGGTTGGTTGGTTGGTTGGTTGGTTGGTTAGCTTATTTTTCAGATTCCCACCACACCTTTTGTAATTTTTGTGAAAAGCATAAGAGATAGGCTTTGGGGAAAAGAACTATCAAGGTTTTGAATTTGACATCTGCTTATATCACAAATCTGAAACATGGCAGGGACCTAAAAGAGCATGGTTCACTGTGTCAAATGTGGTCATTTTGCTTGGAATGGGTTCTGGAAACAAAACAAGATTCAAGGGAGATGGGTTGGGAGAGGCCCTGCCAAGGGATGGAAAGAGTGGATAGAGGGAAATTCTTCTCCCTCTCGCACAACACCAGAACCAGGGGACATGCACTAAAATTGAGTGGAGGGAGAGTTAGAATGGACAAAAGAAAATATTTCTTCAACCAAAAATATTTCTTCAACCAATGTAATTCATCTGTGGAACTCCTTGCCACAGGATGTGGTGATGGCACCTGGCCTAGATGCCTTTAAAGGGGGGTTGGATAGATTCATGGAGGAAAAGACCATCACAGGTTACAAGCCATAAGCAACCTCCTGGCTTTAGAAGTAGGTTTTCTCTGTGCCAGGTGCAAGGGAGTGACAACAGGAAACAGGTCATCTTATTGTCTGTGTGCTCTCGGAGGCATCTGGTGGGGCCACAGTGAGATACAGGAAGCTGGACTAGATGGGCCTTTGGCCTGATCCAGCAGGGCTCTTCTTATGTTCTTATGCCAGGCTCCCTCTCCACACACCCGCTCTCTTTAACAACAGGCATTTCACTACTTAATAATAACCATTCCGACACGTACTCCGACGTACACACAAAGTTTGGACCCGTCCCAAAGCACATGTTGAATCTTCCCTCTATTTGCACATATCTAACTTGTGTCAAAGAGATAAAAGCTTCCCCTTCAGCCTCTACACAGGAGACAACCCCCTCCCGTTTGCCAGATTCTTTGTCCTTGGATTCCAACAACATGATTTCTTCTTAGTACAGGACCCTAATTCTTATTCAGGACCCTAAACCTGAACAACCAACCATTTTCAAGCCCCATTGTTAATCCCTCAAACCATTTTCACAACCAACTTTTTCAGGTCCTGAAAATGGTGGGTTTTAATAGTGTCAGATTCTAACAGACTGTCAGGCCTGAGATATAACCTCCTCAGGGACACATGCAAAGAGCCTAACCACCACCTGGATTTAAGACTGAACACATTCACAAATTGATTAACAGACAGACGCTCTGAAAGAACACCCAAGTCCGTCTTGTTATATACACACAAATTTCCTTTCCCCCTCTTCAGCTATCAAATAAACATCACACATATGCCAGAATTCTCTCTCCTTTCAGAAGCATGCATGGAATCCCCTGCTTTAGCTTCCACAACAATGGAAGTTCTGCACACATAAAATCCAATATGTGCAGTCTAACAAAAGCAGTTTTTTTTCCTTTTATTGTTAGTTATTTGTGTAGACTCTGGTTTCTCAATTTTAGTGGTGTGAGCGAGGAATAAGATTTCTGAAGTCCGTGTTGTTTTATGGCTATATACGGAGTAGATTAAATGAGATCCCACTGATTTCATCTCCCTCCCCCACCACAACATAGATCTGTAACTGTTAGATGATTTCCAGACAATCAGTAGTGGCTTTCCCCCAGTCCTTTATTTCTGTGGCCTCTTGTCATTAATTTTCTTTTCCCACACAAAGGGACCTTTTGGAAATGATAGTCCAGCAAGGTTCTGCTGCAGCTTTCACAGCTGCACTTTGCTCTCTCGGGAGAACACACACCACTCCGTCTCCTTCCTATTTAATTGTGAACGTTGCTGCTTTTCGACCCACCCCATTGCTTTCTCTGCATACAGCAGCTTCTTTTTCCTTTTTTTTAAAAAAATGTTGCAGTCCGTGACAAAAGAAATGTAGTGATCTCCTGCTGAAAAGAGAAAGGAGTTCAGTTGCACGTTGCAAATTGCAACTAATTATCTGCGCAAAGGTGCTTCTCATGTGGAGTTTACATTTGTATGAGAATAGACTCACTCATGAATAGCAGGCCAAACAGAGATTGAGGAGACTGCAGCTGGGGTAGCAGGCCAAACAGAGATTGAGGAGACTGCAGCTGGGGGTAGCATATACAGTACACCATCAACTGTGGAAAAGGTGGATGTTGTACATGTAGCCATTTGGCGAAATAGTGCCAAGGATCTGGCTAGAATAGCTCTGTGAGAGTTCCTTCGACGGTGCCATCAGCAGCAGTGATGTAACTAGTGTGGAAAATTGATTGGGGCATTTGCCCTTCCTAGGCACAGCCTGGACAGGGTGCGAAATGGGCATCAAAATCAAATAACATTAGGTCATATTATTAAACATTTATATAAATAAATGTCTAATAATAATATGACTTAATATACACACGCAGAGCATGGCCCTCCTTCCAGGAAGTGGAAGGGGTGGTGAATAGACACGCCCCCACCCCAGCCCATCTGTCCGCTGTCCTCTCTGGCCTGCTGCTCTGCTGGGCACTTCAGTCCATTTTTGACTTGCTGAGAGGATCGTAGAAGAGGATCGTAGCAGTGGCAGCCTCCCATTTCACGCTGCTGAAGGGGGGGGGGACAAAGCTGCTGCAGCTCCAGATCACTTCTCTTCACTTCTCCTCACCCTCCCGGTGCTTACAAAGCACTATGTGGGCAGGGAGAGGCAATCTGGAGCCCACCCCTCTTCCTTTCCCTTCTCTTCTTTTATTTACCAGGAGCGCAGCGTGCAGCCTCTTTGCTCTGCTGCACTGCTTCTGTTTCCAAGGCTTCCGTCCGTTCCAACAAAATGCTGGGTTCTTTCTCTATATGCCCCACTCCTGTTCATTGGAAACAGAAGCGGCTCAGAGGAGGGAAGCTGCATGCATGCCGTGATCCTCCTGGTAAGGAAAGGGGAAGGAGCTTTGGGTGCCTGCCTGTCCCCCCCCCCTCTGTCTATAGGGGCACGCTCGCTCACCCCACTCACTATTTCTCCCCCACCTGCCGAAAACTGAAAGTAGGCTACGGAACGCAATCGTCGCTGTTTTGAGCCTTGGGGAGGCCTGCTGAGGCGCCTGCAGCCCCCCCCCCCACCTTTCAGGGAGCTCGCAGGACAACCAGGTATGCTTAAAAATATTGTTTTGGGGGCCGCGGCTGGCACGATCCTGGAGTGCCGCTGCCGACATCGCCCCGCCCCCGCAAAGACTTACAGGGGAGTAAACTCGCCTGTAGGACTTTGGGAAACGCTGTGTTACAGAATTGTTTTGCTTTTAGGTTTGCCTATAATCACTTGTTGATATTGTTACTGAGTTCTGCACCTGTTCACTACCACTGCCCAGGCCAATTCCCAAGCGTGCTTGTTTTACAGCGCAATCCTATCCAACGTACACCACCGGTGTAACCTGCGGCAGTCGCGTCACAGGGACGCGCGTCACCCCAGAGCAGGGCGCGCGCGTCACCTCTAAGGACGCGGTTCCGCCCCCGCGCGTGACGTCACGTGCAGGCACAGAGCACCCCCCGCGCCATTTTCGGCTCATTTCGGAGCCAAACGGACGCAAGGGCGGGCGGGCGGGCCCAGCTCCAGCAACAAACTGTAAGTACCTGGGGGGACGCGCGTCACCCCTGTGCGCGCGTCACCCCCGGGCGGCCCGCCCCACGCGCTTCTCCTTGTCGATGCCCCTGACCTGCGGGGGAGGGCAAGGCGGGAAGCTTTGGAGGGGAGGGGAGATTTAAATCCCCTTTGAATCCCCCTTTGGAGGGCATTTGAATCCCCTTTCCGTTCTGGGGCCTCCCGTTCTCACTGCACCGCTGGTTACACTGGTGGTGTAAGTTGGATAGGATTGCCACAACTTAGGAATGGAGGAAAATGTAGGGCAATTGCCAGATGTGACCTCTGGGATATCCAAAAAAATTCTGCAATCAGAAGCTCAGATAAATGGAGTGCTCCATACATACTACACATACTCGTGCAATTACTATATATCCTTATATTCCACATTAATTAATCTACAATAACTACCATCACCACCCATACCCAGTTCATTTACATGAGCCCAATGCATATATTACCAGAGAGATGTGGGAGCTGCTTCCTTGAAGTCTAGTCCCATGCTGCTTCAGAAACGTCTAATCATATGGAAGACCCAAATGACGCTTTCCTACCATGCCAGTATTGGCATCCACCCATGGGATGGATCCATGTGGTTTTTCTCTACAGACATTACTGGAGCAAAGTAGAACTAGTCCATGAGGGAAGGCAGAAGTGGTTGCTGTGTCTCTCGGGTAACATACTACCCTTGGCTATCAGTCCCAAAAGGAGATAGGAATCCCTCCTCATATAGAAGCATGCATTGTAATTTGGGGAAAGTCTACCGTACCTTTTATCATGCCATAACCCCCCTGATACAGTGTTAGGGTTGGTGTTAAGAAACAATTAATCTACCTGCGCAATCCTATCCAACTTATACCACCGGTATAACCACCGGTACAGTGAGAACAGGAGCCCCCAGAACAGAAAGGGGATTCAGATCCCCTTTGAATCCCCTTTTGGAGGGGATTTGAATCCCCTTTCGGGTCTGGGGCCTCCCGTTCTTGCTGCACCGCTGGTTACACCGGTGGTGTAAGTTGGATAGGATTGCGCTGTACAGAAGCTATAAAATGGGGAGAATGCGAACAGCCAAAAGCCATTAATCTGAAATGCACACACCTATCCTGTAACAGTTCTGTGATGAAGCATCAGTCACTGGTATGAATGGCTCTGACGTGCCATCTGTCTGCGGTAATTCTGCAAATGGTAAGTTCATCAGAATCAGGTTTGATATTCACAGAATCATGGAAGAGCAGATGGCACCTCTGAACCTTTCCCATAACATAGCAGCTCATGATGCATGCTGTCATGGGAATCACAGTGGGAATCATCCTGTGTTTCGATGCAATTTGACTTCCATGGAGAATACAGAAGTCGACGGAGAATAAGAAGCTTCAGATAACCAGGGACTGAACAATGGAGAGAATCAATGAGTTCTGAGGACTCACACTGGGTAGAATTCACCATATGCTGGGAATGAGTTCCCAAAGTGCTTCAGTCCCATTATGTTTGGACAAGTAGCTCCTTAACTAGTGATTTCTACATCTAGGACAAATGTCCAGTTTTTTGTAACAGAAAACAAACTATATGGAAGAAAAGAGAGGCTTAACTATATGAAGAGCTCAGAGCTGAATCAAGAAAGACATTCGATATAAATTTTACGACGACTTCTGTATCTCCATGGAAGTCAAATTCCATCAACATACAGGATGATTTCCTGACCGTCTGGTGGTGTTTCCTGACTGTCTGGTGTTGGACTTACCCAGCATGGGAAGAGCCTCTGGTCCTGCCGCCGGACCTCAGCACAGCACAAACAGGGAACAGCGTGCCCAGGGAAGTGAAGTCACCCAGCCCCACAGAGGCTGTAGGTGCGACCACAACCCTCTCCCTATGGATGTCATGAAGCCACTCGCAGGGTGAAGCAGAGCCCCACCCCCAGGAGCCCTGGACCAATGATGCCCATATAGGGTGCGGCGACGGGACGTCCAACCAACCGCCCTGCCTGTCTCTTCTCCCGTGTGCCCCCTCCCCCAACATTAAAGGTACTTTCTCTTTTCTTTGACTCTCTTAGGGTGAATTCACTTATTGTGTTTTATTTCATAACTGCAGCTATTATTTGACTGCCTGCTACAATGGAGGAGGTGAATAGTCGCAGCAAGAGGTAACCTGAGATTGACTGATTAATTGATTGATTTATCTAACTTAATTTTTAGACCATTTTTCCAAGAAATCAAAGCAGTTTATAAAAATAATGATAATTACAATCAATCATAAACAATTAATGCAATAGCTATAAAAACTAAAATAACATTAAAAGCAATAAACATTTACAGAGTTGGGAAGGTCTTACTAAATGTTTTGCTTCTTAAAAATGCAAGTGTAGAAGCTGTTCAGGGCTCTCTGGGAAGGGAGTCCCACAACAGTGGGGTCACCACCAAAAAGTCCATGACTCTTGTGCCCACTTACTGAATCTCTGTCAATGAGCCAGAGAGTCAGGGTCTCTGGTGCAGCACTCAGGGCAGGCTGATATGGGAAAATATGATATGATATAGTCCTCAGGTAACTTGATCCCAGATCATTAAGGGCTTTAAACGCCAAGACCAACATTGAGCTCAGAAGCAAATTGGTGCAGTGGGTTAAACCGCTGAACCATGAGCTGTTGTTCGAAAGGTCGGCAGTTCGAATCAGCGACAGGGTGAGCACTCGTTGCTTGGCCAGCTCCTGCCAACCTAGCAGTTCCAAAGCATGTTAATGCGAGCAGATAAATAGGTTCCGCTTGCGGGAAGGTAAACAGCGCTCCGTGTTCCAGCCGCATGCTACGCGCTGCGGCAAGGAGAGTCATGCCGGCCACATAACCATGGAGGCGTCTTCGGACAACGCTGGCTCTTTGGCTTTGAAATGGGGATGAGCACCACACCCTAGAGTCGGACACGACTGGACTTAATTGTCAGGGGTCACCTTTACCTTTACCTTTACCTAAAGATGGTGTAAAATAGATGTTATATGCCCATCTATTTGCCCCTCTCTCACCCCCCCCCCCAGTAAGCCGAAATGAAAAGTTTGTCACTACATTATAACTTAAGGTGTGTTCATACTAGAAAGTTATTTTCAGGAAGTAGGAGAAGGTAGAAGATGTTTGCCTTTTTCCATCCCCCTTCTGAAATGTTCTGCTGCTGCTTTTTGAAGGTTTAGTTTGAACTAAGAACTTCCTCCCTCTTAGTTCTCACAAATAGCAGATGAGGTGATAAACCTAGACTGGATCATTTGAGACTAAAGCTGAAGGGTCTATCCAGATGAATATTTTTCTATATTTGAAAAATCCCTGTATTTAGAAAACTCTCATGTCACTAAGAATAACACCTAGTTTTATACATACAGGAATGGTTTTGTATGGATGAGCATTCAATCATGTTAGCAGCCCCCATTTGTTGTTTGAAATTGTACATTGAAGAAATTGATTTACCTTCTCCTCTGTTGTATGTGAGACATGGGTCTTCTTAGCCATTTCACTTACACCAGTTCCAGAAAGCAGTGCCTACAAAGAGTTTAGAAAGGAGAAAGCGTTTGAAGTCATCATCCTAGTCTTTTGGGGAAACCTTATGTTAGAGGTGGGTCAACAATTACTGAACCATGAGCTGTCGATCGAAAGGTCGGCAGTTCGAATCCGCGACGGGGTGAGCTCTCGTTGCTTGGCCAGCTCCTGCCAACCTAGCAGTTCTAAAGCATGTTAATGCGAGTTGATAAATAGGTACCGCTTGCAGAAAGGTAAACAGCGCTCCGTGTTCCAGCCGCATGTTACACGCTGCGGCAAGGAGAGTCACGCCGGCCACATTACCATGGAGGCGTCTTCGGACAACGCTGGCTCTTCGGCTTTGAAATGGGGATGAGCACCACATCCTAGAGTCAGACATGACTGGACTTAATTGTCAGGGGTCACCTTTACCTTTATGTAATGAGTGCTTCTTGAAATGTTAATCGGATGCTTCCAGCACCATGCCAAAAAGTGTATTCAGTGGTTCTCGTTTGGTAGAGAAGATGGCCCTGGCAGCAGTGTTGGTGGTAAGTAGACAGCCATGCTGTGTATCGACAGATTGAGACAGACAAGAGACCTCTTGCTCTAGGCCAAAAGATTAAGGCTCTCAGCCACAGTCCTGCTCTCAGCAATGATGTTGTCACTCTTGATTGCCTGTGCAACAGCATGCAACATGTGCACTGATAAGAGTACTGTTTAGGGTTGAATGAAATATAGCCAATGGCCCCCTGATTCTAAAAGTTTTAAATGGAACAGGAAATGTCAAAGTCAGATGGTGACAGAAAAGAGAACCCAGCATCCTTTCAAGGCGGTAACAGGGTGGTGGCTGTGGCAGTAGAGAAGAATTGCATGCATGTCTCCTTTGTGCTTTCCTGGGGTCACTGTATCAGTGTGGAAAAAAAAAACCCTATATTGTGTTCTGCTTGGTAGTGGATTTACAAAAGGTAGTTATTCCATCCAGTTCTCACAGTCTTTATCTTTACTGTGAAATAAATGGGATCATGTGTACTACCATGACTGATGGAAGGTGAAGTATGTATATCAGACTTTGCTACCTGGCATACAGTATTTCATTTGCTAACTCTTGTTTTCCTAACTGATCAAAACATTTTAGCTGATTAATCATTTGCTTTCCAATTTAAGTTCAATGAAATTTCAATTTGCCTACTACAAAACCTTGCGCCTAGAGGTACTATTAGTTTGGTCCTGGAAACACCCCAGGTGAATATCCTAATGCCTTTAAAGGTGAGCTGGTTTCCTGAGCAGAGGCGTATTCAGGCTGGGTGGTTTAGACCAGGGGTGTCAAACATAAAGGCCCTTGGAAGCTCCCTCTCACCCACAAGATAATTGGGCTCGTGATAATTGAGCTGGGAAGTGATGCCTGGCACCTCAGCAGCAGGATTCACAATTGTAATAGAAGTTGAAAGTTGGTCAGTGCAGGGGTGGGGGGAAGGTGGGCCAGGCGGCGAGGGAGGGGGGGCCATTGACTGGCCCGGGCTGGGAGAGGGCAGAGATATCGGACGTGCGCTCCACTGATATCCTAGGCCGTTTGCCAGCCCGGTTCGGCCTTACTCCTCTGCCTTGGATGTACGTCAGCTTTAGAGTACATCCGAGGAGGTCCATGTGCACTGGGCAACCCTACACTCGGGGATGAATGTCCTCTTCCCCCAAGGTGTTCCTGGGCCGCACTGGCGCGGCCCGGGAACAGGCTCAGGATATGGCAGCCGGTCCTTTAGGCCGGCTGCGTATAATTGCACAGGATTGTGCTGTAAATCCCTTACAGATTTACGGGGTGTGTGTGTGTGTCAATGAATTTATTTTATTCATAGAGTTCTCCTTTTCTTGCGTTTGCTGTAGTATGTTTTTCTTTTCCTATAAGAACCATTTTTCTCATCAAATTTGTGAATTAACTTTCATTGTGGGATTATTTTTGTGGATTAATAATCTTTTTTCTAAAGGATTTTTCTCCATTTTCATCACTCAGTCTTTAGAAATTCTAGCAAGTATGGTAACCATGAATATGATTATTTTCCTTTAACTTAGTGAGGTTACAGTGGCTTACAGTGCAATCCTGCGCAAGTTGCAGCGGCTGACCTAAATGGCTAGCCACTGCATCCTGCACAGGATGTGGGCTGTGCTGGTGCGGCCCGGACTCACCTCAGGGGAAGGGCACAGAAGTGCTGGCCTCCACGCCAGCACCACTTACTCCAGAGGAGCTGCAAAAGTGCTTTACGGCACCTTTGCGACTCAGGCCAGCAAAACGAGAGCTCCACCGGTCTAAAGTTAGGCAGGATCGGGCGGTAAATGGGTTAAAGTAGTGCAGTCCTGTGCAGGATTGCTCAGGGCTGAATCTCATGGTATTCAGTGGTTTTATTTTCTGGAATTGCAGCCTGATCTAATCTAATCTAGGCTTTTGGTTTTAAGTACAGGGCAGAAAGAGTTGAGGTGGTTTTTTTGGAAAATAGTATTACAGTATTTGGTTTATTATTTAGTTATGCTATGTTGTGTAGCTTGATTTGAATTTATTATTTTGATGATTTTATGTTGACTGCTATATTTATTTATTTATTTTATTTAAAGGATTTCTACCCCGCCTTTCTCCCAATAAGGGCAATCAAGGCGGCTTATGGTTAAAAACATGTTAAAATACAAATACACAATAAAGATAATTAAAAACAAGTAATTAAAAAACAACAATTAAAACAGACAACCCCAGTGGGTCACCTATAGTTACATTTGTTAAAAAATCAGCCCGCCATATCAATTTCAGTTTTATTTAATGCTTTTATTCACTGTATAATCATATGCCTTGCTACCTCTCCCATAACGCAATCAACTGCTTGATGTGTTTCAGTAACAATTTGGGGTCTGTGGTCTTTTCTGACTGCTTCAGCTTACCCCACTGGAGTGTAAAATGATCCTGACTTTAAAGATCATTTATAACTTAATAAATAAAAGCTGCCAGTAAGAAAGGCCATATACTGACTATTTTCTTTTCCATTTCCTATGATAGTTTCTTATCAGCAGCAAAATAGGCTTTAATTCAGGGTTGTTGCGAGGATAAAAGGAGGGAAAGAATCATGTACACCACCCTGAGCTCCTTGGAGGAAGGGCGGTATAAAAATGTGAAACATTAATAAACTCCCAACCCCCACCTCAATTAAAAAGTGCCCTCCATGGACAATGACTAAAATGTGAAATTAAAGCTGCAGTTCAGTAACACTTGAAAGTAATCCCCTTGGAACTTAGTAGGACATATTCCTAGAAGTTTAAAGCTTCAAATAATTGTTTATCCTCTTTATCACCATAGCACTTAAAACCCTCCTACACTTGTGAAAAGCACATTACTAATCAGATGTTGGGGTCAAGTAAACACCAATTTAGTAAATTTAAAACAACAACAATGATCTGTGTTGATCAGTTACTCCAATTTAATATTTAAAAGTAACTGCAATATTATTGCTTATTGTCAAGGCATACACAAGGGATGTAGGGCCCAGTAAATGGCTTGAAGGCATCTGGTGCTGCAGTTAAAAAGATGTGGACCTGATCCAGACTTTGGACAGATCATTGGAAGTTCCATATCAAACTAGGAGATACATATAAATATTTTTAAAACTAGATAAGGATGGTATCTGAGGTCTGTAATGACCTCCAACATTAATTCGTATAATGTCTAACAGCCCTCTGATACCTTGCTTTATGTACTTTTTCCTTCAACTGAAAATCTGTTAGATGTATAGATTAAAAAATACTGACCTCATTTTTTTAAACTGCTGCATCATCATGATGTAGTTATTGTGTCTTCAAATGAGAATTTTCATTATATTGGGGTCATTTAGACCCCATGATATTTTAGATATTCAATGTTTGTTTTTTCTCAATCACTTTCAGCCCAATCCTATTGGGCAATCGTGAAGGCAGATCTCAGATAAGTGTTGTGCCACTGCTGTGTGCATCGAAACTGCAGCACAAATGGCTGGAGGTGCCATGTGCCTGCCAGAGATGGCACCAGCCTGCATCAGAGCACGTAAGGTGCCAGCAGGGCTGGGTCATTGACCAGGGGAGGTTCAGGATGGTGACCAGGGGAAGGAAGGGGGAAGGAGGGGTGGGAGGGGATGGAGCCTGGCAGCAGCAGCACATGCTGGGATGCTCTCCGCATTTTCCTGGACCTACATGCCCCTTGCCTCTCCTTAGACTTACCCTAACAAAATAGCTGGTGTAAGTCCAAGGAGACCCATTGATGGCCAGGAGGCCTGGGGGGGGGGGGCTTTGCCCAGCTTTGACTGGTGCCCCCGGCTGTGACTGTACCTAAGTAAGTCAGATCTGGCTATAGTGGTCCATGTGCCCTAGTGACATCTTGTCTGAACTATTGTAACACACTCTATGTGGGGCTGCCCTTGAAGATGGTCCAGAAGCTGCCGTTAGTGCAGAATGCGATGGCCCATATGATCACCAGAGCTCATTAGCTCGATTCTGCCATGCCGTTGCTCCAGCGGCTTCACTGGCTGCCCATTCTATTCCTAATCCAGGTGTTGGTGATGATTACTGTTAAAGCTCTACATGGCATGGGACCAGGATATCTTAAGGACTGCCCACCTGCATAATCCTGCCCATCCCCTACGATCATCAGGTAGGGCCCTACTTAGGATACCACCACCATCCAAGGGGGTGGAGGCAAGGTGCAGGGCCTTTTCTGTTGTGGTATCATGTCTGTGGAATGAACTTCCAGAAGACCTGAGAACAGCGTTCTCTGCATATGGTTTCTGCTGGGATGATTCCTTTGGTGACCCTTTTCTTTAATAATTGTTTATAGGTTTTGTTAGTTTGTGCTGCTTTTATGGTTTTGTTTTGGTGTTATTAGATGTTATTATCTGCTCCTGTGTATCAAGTTGGCCGCGGTGGCTAAGTGGTTAAGATTCTGAACTGCAGACTGGAAGGTAGGCAGGACAGCAGTTCGAGACCTGAGTGCTGCGTGACAGTGTGAGCTACTGTCTTCGGCCCCAGCTCCTGCCAACCTAGCAGTTTGAAAGCAAGAAACTGCAAGCAGATTAATAGGTACCGCCTCAGCGGGAAGATAACAGCGTTCCGCATGCTTCGGCGTTGAGTCATGCTGGCCACATGACCACGGAAGCATCTTCGGACAGCCCTGGTTCTTCGGCTTTGTAACGGAGATGAACACCGCCCCTAGAGTTGGTAAAGACTGGCTTTCGAGCAAGGGGAACCTTTACCTTTACTATGTATCTGTCTTGCTTGGGAATCACCCCACTCCTGGGACCAAAATGTTTTGACCCAACTTCTCCTTCTAGGAGCAAGTTTGTTCCCTTTAAATAATTTCAATCTGAAATACTCCCTTAAATGTCCGCTTCGACTGATTCAACACCTTTCCCTCCTCAAATAGTTATCAAGCTATGTGCAAAAAGGAAACTAAACTCCGAACAAGCAATTAACAAAATTTATTGCTTTACAGCAGGGGTGGGGAACCTCCGGCCCGCGGGCCTGATTCGACCCGCGGGACCGGAGGCTCCACCGCCGCCGCCCGCCTAATCCCTTTAAAAGCGGACTTTCTGGACCTGCGCAGTGCGGCGCTCTCTGCAGGTCCAGGAAGGCCGCTTTCAGAAGGAGGAGGCGCCACCTCGGCGCCTCCTCCTGAAATCGGCCTTTCTGCAGCTGCGCAGATTGCCGTTGAGGCCGAGAGGGCAATCTCTCGGCCTCAACAGCCATCTGCGCAGCTGCAGAAAGGCCGATTTCAGGAGGAGAAATCGGCCTCTTCCTGAAATTGGCCTTTCTGCAGCTGTGCAGATCGCCGTTGAGGCCGAGAGATTGCCCTCTCGGCCTCAACGGCCATCTGCGCAGCTGCAGAAAGGCCGGTTTAAACTCAAGCTGATGCGGGAAGGCGGCGGTGGCGCCAGTTGCCGCTGCCGCCGCCGCCAGTTGCCACCTCCCAGAGCCTCAGGTAAGCGGCCGTGGGTGGGTGGGTGGGAGAGAGAGAGAGTGAGAGTGAGTGGTCCATGGGTGGGTGGGTGGGTGGGTGGGAGAGAGAGAGAGAGAGAGGTCCGTGGGTGGGTGGGTGGTTTAGAACTGTAAATTTGCGGGGTGTGTGTGTCAAATTTGCGGTGGGGGCCCCCCAAAATTTCGACCAACCTTACGGCCAGCCCGCAGCCAATTTCCCCAATGTGGAAATGGCCCCCCACTGCAAATAGGTTCCCCACCCCTGCTTTACAGCAACCCTAACACCATAAATCTCCCAAAGCAGAAACCCTTTTGCTAAACAGAAACAACAGTCTATCTCCCAAAAATCCCCCCAAACCAGTCTCTTTTGGCAGCCGCGTCTTCTCCTTTCTCTGTCGGCATTCTCCGGTCTCTGGTCCAAGGTCACCAGCTCAGTAGTCCTTCGGCTTCGCAGAGTTTCCAGTAGCTCCTCGGCGTGGCAGCCGCGTCCCGTCCTCTGGCGAAGTCCTTCAGCGAGATGAGATGAGACTGTAGCAGCGTTCTGTCATCCCTCCGCAAGAGCTCGGGATGAGAGAGACGAGTCCCCATCAAGCTTGCTCTTTTTATACTAAAAGCCTTCATTAGTCTATTATGGATCACAGCTGGGGGCTGCAATCCAAAGTCCTAATTATTGGTAACACCTGTGGGGCACACCCTGCGTGGGCGGTAGCTGTGCCTCCACCCAAGCAGTCCTGGGCAGCAGTCCCTTGCTGCCCAGTCCTGTCAAAGTCCTGTCAAAGTCCAAGTCTTTATCTGTTAACTCCTTGCTGCCCGGATCTGTCAACAAGGGTCCACTGCTGACACCATACTTGGCTCCTGCCAGTCTTCTGGATCTTCTTCCATTACAGTATCAAGTTGGTTTTTATCTTATTGTATTTATTTTTATGTATTGTTTTTAGTCATTTCAAATTGTTTTATTATATTGTATACTGCTTTGAGCTGATGGAAGAGCAAGTTATACATCTTTCAAATGAATGATAGAGATGCCAAATTATGTAATTCTCATGCTTATCTCTAGATATACAATCCAAGCTGGGAGTGGAGTTTCAAGTGTAACTCTATGAAACACGATGCACAGACAAAATGTACATTGTCAGAACTGGTACACATATTACAGTTTAAGGTAAGGAACCCACTGAACATTGTCACAAAAGCTAGAATTCTTAATTAACCCACACGCCCATATAACAACATCAACAACAACAACAACAACAACAACAACAAACCAGTATTTATATATCACCTTTGCTTTAGTCATCGGATTTCTCTTCCGACTTTAATTCAAAAGTGGTTTACATGGGCAGGCTTTCTAAACCCCAAGGGAGGGGGGTTACAATGCAATAATGTTCTGCAGTTATGAAACAGGAATCATATCTGCAGTTATGAAACTGGAATCAATCACGCAATGAAAATACACTTGTTGAGTACTTGTGATATTTTAGATTTTTATTTTGATAACAGACTTTGACGTTACTTTGCAAAATTTTGAAACGTTTGATTGGCAGGTCTAAAGTAGCGTAAACATGGAAATGCTAGAGACATTGTGGTGACATGAGCCATCCCTGAGAGACCTTTTATGGCTTAATTGGCCATTGTGTACATAGAGCACTGTGATATCATGGCATTCAATCATCAGAGTCCACAGATAATCATGAAAGACATATTTGCAGCAACAGTAAGCACTTCTTCTCAAGCTCAATAAACACAGCTTCCCACATTTCTCATAATGCCATATCACATCAAACATTGATGAAGATGGTAGGCTGGAATTTTGGCTACCCATGGGGATGCTGCTCAGTAAATGCCTTACAGTTGTAGAACACCAGGAATGGATGAGAAGGAATAAGCACTGCATTCATCATGCTTAAGGATACAAATAAAATTGCAACATTTACAGTTTGGGAACACAAAAACTGTACACAATATGATGTAAGGAACGTATATCACCTCCTTGTTCCATTCTAGATAGTGTATGAGTGTATTCCCAAAGTGCTAAATTGTGACTGCCTTTACCCCATCTTGATCAAATTAATTCCAGCCCCAGGGCTGCAATAATTTGCATAGCCTAGTTTTTGCAGTATTTCTAATTGCTCTCTATGTGAAAATGTACTACTTTTACATTCTCCTCTGTTGAGTCTCTTTCCTTCCAACTTCCTTTTGTTTTCAAGCTGCCTACCTATGCTCTGAAGAACAGACAGAGGTTACTAATTATCATACTTGGCAGTGAACACATTGCCATTTGCATAAAATATGAGACTACATGAGTAAACATATCACCAGATTTTCTATGTTAAGCACACTATAGGCCCATAGGAAGCTGTTATAAATAGCACCACTGCTTTTTATAAACAAGGCTCAACATAAATAGAAAAAATAATCCCAGGCAGATGTATGAGCACTGTAAACTGCATTTCAGTGCAGTGGCCCATATGAATTTATAAAGCTGCCTTGTATTGAATCAGACCGATTCCTTGTGCACACAGCATTCCTGAAAAAGCAGGGTTTCCCGTATACTTAAAAGGCTGCATGTGCCTTTTGTGTGTATAGAATTGTACATAGATAAACGAGTGTCCCCTTCCCTGAGTAGACTTTCCGTTGCTGGGAGCCTGCTGCAGGCTGCCCGCGGCGGATCTTTATGTTAGGATTGGGCTGCCCATGTCTTTATCAATGACTTAGATGTAGGGATAAAAACAATCCTTATCAACAGTGGCATCTCTGTGGCACTGTGTGGCTGCTGGGCCAAGCCCTGCCTCGCCTCACTTCCCTTGCCTGTTGCATGTGGTGGGTGGAGCATGTTGATCTCCAGTAGCAGCTACAACAGTGGGCGCTGTTGCTGCTGCTGTGCTAGTGAGCCAGCAGGCAGAGGAGGTCCACCCTGCTCCTCCTTCAGCACCGGCTGTGACAAGAGCACAGAAGAGTCGTTGCCAGCTGCTTGTTTTGTTGCGGTGTGCATAGGAGTGCAGCATAGCATTACAGCACAATAGGACTTACTCCCAGGAAAGTGTGTATAGAATTGCAGCCCTAATTACATCAATTGCAGCCTTATTCAGACTACTAGGATTATGTCCTTAGACCTGTGCACCAGCTTTCAGTTCCCAGGGGAGTTGATTACTCTGGAAGGCTGAAATCACATGAAGTCATTCTGGCACTGAAATGATTGGAGGACATTATGATAAAACTGAGATAACTTGCCTGTATCTCTAGAATGCTATAGGGATACATTTATGTGACAACTGTCTTTTGTATTTTATCGTCATTATTTCAAGTATGAATGAGAAAAAAATTAGGACTTCTAATATGCATCACTCAAGGTTATAGGTTATTTGCTCCTTGGCATATGATCACTGGCGTCACTGCAGGGGGGAAGAGCTCTAAGTTCTGCTGCGGTCAGTCCCTCCGCTACACGGGAGCACGAAGCGACCCCGCCCCCGACTTGAAAGCACCGACTTGAATGGCTCCAAAGGTGAGGGGGCGGGGGCGCTTCATGCTCCCGTGTAACGGAGGGTCTGACCGCGGCGGAACTTAGAGCTCTGCCCCACCTGCAGTGACGCCAGTGCATATGATTCATAATTAAATCAACCACAAGTTACATATTATCAAAAAAGACAACTGCAAATGTTATTTTGCAGTTTCTTTTTGTTTTCTATGAGGGTCTTTTTTCTGAAGCATGATAATCAGAATGATATATCAATGAATTATCTTACTTTTGTCCATAACTTTATAAATTCTATATAAATAATTTCCCCCCCAGAACATCCCACTAATTCTGGATGAAGAACAAGATCTTTGAGGTATCAAAAAAAAAAGAAGTATATATTAAGCAAAGATTTTAATGTAAGAAAACAAGAGATAGTAAAATGAGAATCCCAGCTACAACAGACCAAGATTCATCCAAATCTAGTGTTGCATAGTCATGTAGAGCATAGCCGGCCCAGCCATGTGGCAATCTAATGTGACTTGCATCAGCAGGAGATAGTGGGAGCAAGGGGCGGCAGATTCCAGGTGCTTAGTCTGCCGCTGCCTCTCTCCAGCCCACTGCCGTTGTGAGCTGCATTGATCCTCTTCCTGCTCACTTGAGTGGGTAATGGAGCATCCATCTCCTTACCAGTGATGTAGCTAGCCGCTGCTGCACCCCCCTGTGACGTCATTAGCTCCTCCCTCGCTAGCGATGTCACCCCGGCGGCGTTATGGCCACGAAAACGCCCCCCGGTGGGAACGACACTGACAAAAGATAGGTAGAAGCCCGGGCGGGTGGGCAGGCATAACTTTCATGGCGCCGCAAGCTGAGCGTCCATTTTTTGGCCACCAAATTGCCGTCGCTGTGGTGCGCTTGCCACCCCCATGTACTGCCCGGGGGGCCCCTTGCCCCATTGCTTCCTCCGCTACTGCTCCTTACAGTACTACTTTTGCAGTTTTGACAAAACCAAAAGGAGCTCCTTTGTTCTTACAGTCCTTTAAGAAAAACCAGAAGTCCTGCACTTTCAGGTTTGCAAAAACTGCACAAGGAGCACAGTCAAGGGCTCTCTTTCCTTAGCGCACTGTGACAGAGGGAGCAGTGGTGGTGGATAGCAGCCAAGGTTGGGTCACCCCTGGCTAAGAGACTGAGCTGCAGATCAGGACTGCTCTGCTTTGTATCTCCTCTTTGCCATGAAGTCAGGCCTCAGGCTAGCCACTTCCTCTCAGCCTCTTCTTTGCATTTGCAATGTGGGTTGTGGGTGCAATCATGCTTACTTGCCTTAGAGCAGTGTTTCCCAAACTTTTTCAACCTGCGGCTCCTTTGACCATTGGCCACAGCTCCCCATTCCATTATGCTGATGCCTGCCAATTGGCATTGCACTGTTTTCCAAGAGGATTCCATGGCACTCTGCATCTCCCCTGGCTGGTTTCCATGGCTCTCCTGGGAGACGTGCCTCCCAGTTTGGGAACCACTGCCTTACAGGATTGTTGTAAGAATTGCATCAAGATAATACATGTGCAGTGCTTTACACATTCAGAAAGTGTCCTGTTTCCAACAGAGGCCAACCAGGTGTCTGTAGGAAGCCCACACAAACAAGGCAAAATGACAATAGCCCTTCCCATTGTTTGTCCCCAGCATCTTTTAGCAGAACACTAAAACTGGGAAAAAATAGCACAGAGAAAAGGTTTAAGCCCCTCTCTTCCAGTGCCACAGGCCTGGTCCAAGTTACTGTTTCTCTCCTTCCCACCAGCTATGTTGAAAAAAATAAATTGAAGTCAGGAGATCTGAGTCTGGATCTTCCATATCACATCTTTGACCCTCAGCCCCTCGTCTAACAGGATTTTCAGCAGCTTCTCTCTTTACAGTTGCATTCATTATTAACCTCTTTGTAGTTTTTTCTGAATATATTCGCATATGAAATAAAGAGAATTGAAATCTCCTCTTCCCTTGATTATTTTGTCTTATTTATTCTCAGCTTTCTAGCTAACCTTTCTACTGAGCAGAAACTCTAAATGTATTGAGAATTGCTTTAATTCTGTGAGATGTTTTTTTTTAAGCACAATGGACAGTTGCCCCCATCGCACCACTGTAGATGTAATTAAATAGAAATTCTTGGTCTTCAGAGGCTGCAGGAACAGAGCAAAGATTCACAAGGCCAAATGGACAAATCTCTTTAAAATTGAAGCTTTCAGGTAAATTAGCTGGACCCAGAAGACTTGTATGGATGACAGTAGTTTCACATTAAAAATTATATCCAGCTAATTCAGGCTGATGCCTAATGCGAGAACATGTACAGGGAACAAGCACATGCAAAACATGTCTGGTCACTATTCTATTAGTTTCTGTGGGTTTTAACATTGTCTGGACCCATTCTACATGACCTGTACTATCCTTATATCATTAGCCGCCCAACAACCTTGCAAAATAGATTATTCTTAATATAATATATAATTATACTTAGTATAAATATTCTTAATAATAATAATAGCACTACTACTACTACTACTACTACTACTACTACTACTACTACTACTACTACTAATAATAATAATAATAATAATAATAATAATAATAATAATAATAATAATATACATTGTCCCGATTTTTCAGCCTGTAGTGAAACCACCAAATTTTACCATCCTTTTAAACAAGAGGAGAAAGGGCTTTTATAAAAATTGAAATGGACCACTTGTAAATCTTGTATATTCATGACTTTGAGAAATCTAACAACCGCTGACCTCTAGACTGAAAAACATCCATCTCACTTGAACTGACCTAAGCGGGTGCTGTTTCACACCAACACGTGATTTATGATATGTAATATAGGGCTTGTCTTTTAAGGTGAAAGGCAGAATGCTGTGATAACACTTGCAGGCCAATTCTGTGCTCTGTTGTGGCAGTGTAAATTCATTGTTAAGGGAAGACACGTAATGGAAATGCTTCAGTTTTACACGGGGGGGGGGGATATGGTGAATCCACAGTGCATGTAGAGAGATGTGTGAATGGACAGCATTCACAAGTAATCAGTTCTGACAAGAGCTGCTATAATAAGTCACAACTTCCCTCACACTTCTGAGCAAGTACTTTAGCTTCAGGCAAACATTTTTTTCACAGTAGCGTGTGTATTGTACTGTTTGCACACTGTCATAAAAGTGATCAACAGGGAATCAACTAGAAGGGTATTTCTTCCCTTCTTTCAACCTCTTCTGGATCATTGTTGATTTGGGTGTCTTGGGGTTTTTTTTTTTGCTAAGGATATAAACACGTGGAAGGCAGTTTTATATCAATTTTTATGCTGCTTTAAAATAATTTTTAATTTTTTTAATTTTTATAATTCATGACCCAAACATTGTCCCTATATATTTAAAGTGATGTGGGAAAGATTGCTTTGACAGGATTGGGTTCAAAGATGGGTTTAATCAGTACAACTGTCCCTCTTTATACATACCTAATCCATTCCTGAAAACAGCCCTTCTAGTGAAAATCCAGATAAAAAGGCTAATTATTACATTACTTTCAATGGGAAAAAATTTAACTCATTCCAAAGCCATTCCAAGTTCACACCCAAATCTTCCTAAATGCCTAATATCATAAGGAAAACAGACCAGTTGTAAATCTTGTGTGGCATGATAAACTAGAATAAATAACATTTAATAACATTATACAGCATCGACAAAGTGTTAAAGTTGACTATGAAAATGTTTCAGAAGTTCTAGCATCACATAGTGAAGTTTAGCACCTCAAGCTTTAGTTGCAAACTATGAGCAATTCTCTTACATTTCACCTGTTTTTCCACATTTCTCATGATTTATCTCATCTTCTTCTGTTTTTTAGGACAGGGGTTCCCAACCCCTTCCCGGCTGAGTACCACCTCTGGCGCCACTCTTGTTCTGAGTACCACCAGAAGTGACTGGTGGTAGACATCATCACCAGTTACTTTCAGGTTTTCAGAGGCCAGAAAATGCAGGGAGGAGGCTCTGGGCAGGTGGGAGGACCCTTCTCAGCATTCCTGAGAGGCTCGGCCAAAGGCAGGAGCTTCTTGGGAGCAAAAATGCACCACCAAAAGCACCGCGTCGGAGTGGGGTTCCAGTGGTCCAACGGTCCGAGTACCATTAGCAGTCGGCCAAAGTACCACTGGTGGATAGTACTTATAAAGAGGGAAGAGTATAATTAATTACTTTCATTAACAGTAATTAAATGAAAATATAGACCTTGCTTAGAAAATTACTGGGCCATGTGAAATGGCACATATATATGTATCAGCAGAACACCTGGCCCAGTTTGCCTGTCTCAGTACAGTACAGATCAGTGATGCAATATTTAAAATATTTTGAGCAGTAACACTCACTGAATCTGGCAATCATGCAAATGGACAGCCTGCCTAATGACTTATAGTCCTGCCAAGTTAGCTGCTGCTGCTTATGTTTGTGCATTATCCTGTCTTCACTGAACAGCAATTAAAACACACACAAAAGTTATCTTTAAAAAAGAATAAATGAAGGAACAGGCATTTCTATAGTTCCCCCATGATCCTGATGCCACCCATAGATAACATCGCTAGAAACCGAATGGAAATCAACCTTCACCTGGTAGCAATATCCAGATTCCACAGCTGCCGCTGCCCACACTCAACCTTTCTCCTCTCTCCTGAAAAGTGAGGGTTACAGGGATAGGGAGCAGCAGCCATTGTGGGGTTGTGGGAATCAACAGTCCCACACACAGTGGAGTTGCTTTTTGTAAGACACCTACTGCAACCACAGACTGCAATCAACACTACTACACTGAGAACCGACAAACCTCCTTGAGGTTTTACATTGTCCTCTGCAGACAAGTGTCAGACATGCAGAGGCCCGAGGCAGTCGTGTTGCTGGAGGGGGTGCAGCACTGTAAGTGGTGCAAGGCGCTACACTGCACCTTGCAAACTGATGTAATCCATCCCCTCCCACTCGCCACCAGAATGGCGCCGGGGGTGAGTGAGAGGGGCCACATTACACCCGTTTGCAAGGCGCGGTGCAGCGCCTTGCACCACTTACAGTGCCGTACCCCCTCCAGCAACACGACTGCCTCAGGCCTCTACATGTCTGACACTTGTCTGCAGAGGACAATGTAGAACCTCAAAGAGGGATCCTCCCTGCATTTAGTGCTTCCCTCTGCAAGCAAGCACCAAGTGTGCGGAGGCCTGGGGATGTGGACAGAGAGTATGTTGTTGTGAAGGCACAGCTAGCCAGCGTACTCCTGTTTGGACCTCAACACAAGTGGGTATTTTAACTGAACAGGGTGAAGATGCAGGGCATCCATAGTGTAGAAATAATTATTTTACAATGGAAATGTCAGTGGGTATAAAGAAAAGGAGGCATAGTCACACAATTACATGGCTGCAACGGTAAAGGAGACAACGCCTGACCAGATACAGGGGTGGGTTTGTGGACAGACATCACTGGAGGTCATCGTCAATATCATTAGCTTGTTTACTGCTATGCTTACTTCTTCTGAAAAGTAGTAAAAACACCGTAAGAGCAGTGCTTCTGGGAAGGCTATTTAGTGTTGGATATACATCTTTCCTCTGACAGAGTCAAATGACCTTCTGCCACATCCACAGAGCTGACAGTTGCTATGAGCTTTCAAAGAGGTTGTTTGATTTGGCAGCTCCAGGTCTCAGAGTAGCCCATCTCTTAGAGACAAGGCACTGATTAATAAAGAGTTTTCATGGGTGCTTATGCAATTGGTTTCTGGAATGTTTATACCAAATGTTACTTCATGCAAAAAAGAAAAGAATTTATTTTGACATCTGCTGATACAAAGAGCAGTTTTCAGGGGGGTGGTGATCATAAAATTCTAACACAGAAGGGAAATGGGCCTTTTGCATGGGAAGAAGAGCTTACAACCAGGACATAATTGGAATTAATTCACTTTACATCAGTGGCGTTGCCAGGCGCCCCCCGACCTGTGGCCGCCCCCCCGGAGCCCCCCAATAAAACTGTCAAAATTTTTAGGTTTTGTTTTCAAAACCTATTTTTGACAGTTTTATTGGGGTTTTTCCGGCGATTTAAAGTGCAAAAAACGGGGACGTTAAAGTGAATGTTTGCTTTGCAGGCACTTAACTTGTAAATGGGGCGCTCCAGGACGTTCCAGCGATGATCTTCTTCCTGCGTCCGGGAGCGGTTTCTCCCTGCACCCGGGCGCGGACTCCGTAATGCCCCTAGCAGCGCTTTCTGGAGTTTGCGCATGCGCAAACCCACGGAGTTTCCAGGGACGGTTTGCGCATGCGCAAACTCCGGAAACAGCTGCTGGGGGTGGTATGGAGTCCGCGCCCGGGTGCAGGGAGAAGCCGCGCCCGGGCGCAGGAAGAAGATCATCGCTGGAACGTCCTGGAGCGCTCCATTTACAAGTTAAGTGCCTGCAAAGCAAACATTCACTTTAACGTCCCCATTTTTTGCACTTTAAATCGCCGGAAAAAGAAAAAAAAAAGCCAAAAAATATGCGAGTTTCAGGAGGCTCGCGCCCCCCCCAGAAGCCCTCCGCCCCTCCGCCCTGGGGCCCGCCGCACCACCGCCCCATATCAGCCTACGCCCCTGCTTTACATATTGATTTTTCACTTGGTGGCAACACATTTTGTCTCCTCAGTAATTGTGGGAGGTAAGCTAGGTGGAGAGAGTGAGTTGCCCAAGGCTACCCCACATGAATATCAAAGTTGAACAGAAATTTAAATCCTTCTTGGTCATGTCCAAAGCCATCATTGTCTTCTACTAAAACAACACTGGCTGCACCGGAAGGACACCACCAAAGAAGAAGGTAGTAATGCAATTCTGAAAACTAGTGAAAAGATGGAGTTTGTTTATATGAACTTCTTGGCAAAAGGCAAAAAAAAAAAAAAAAGATTGCCTACCAATTGGCAAGTGTTCCACAGGAACACGATTTCAGGTTGTTTAGAGGGATGGGGACAAAATCACTAAAAAAAGTTCAAAGACCTGCTCTTGACTATATTCAAGATGAAATTGCAGTGTATTTTAAGAGCAGTTGTTGTGTTTAATAACTAGAGCTCTTGAGGAATAATCACATGGCTAAATACACCATAGAGGTAGCGATGAGTTTCCCTCCTCCCTAAATTGCACCCCTGGCAACACACCAAGAACACCGTAGAGATGACACCATATCTCTGTAACTGATCTTAACCATCTTGCTGAATAAGACTGTTATTTTTAGTTGCTTAAGTAGACTTCCACCACTATGCACATGCCTCTTTGTGTGCCACGTCTTCAGGATAGGCAAGGGTTAGGGTTAGGGTTTAGGTTAGGGTTAGGCATTGTTTTAATTGTAGCAATGATCTTTTTAATCGATTTTTAGATAACTGTTTTTATTAATAATTATAGGTAATGACACAGAGACAATGATCTATGCTTTTAAGCTATAGAGAACTGAATCCTAATAGTGACAGGAATCATGTGCTTCTTTGGTGGTATTTAAAAATACCATTCAGCATTTTAGCCCAAACAAGTAATAAAGATAGAAGTAGATTTTTACACTTATTTTGGCCTTGATTGATTTATTATTTCAAACATTTATACTCCTATGGCTATACTTTTGTGCCCTTCACACATTCAGGTATAATGCTTAGACAGGGCATTTTTCAATTGTTCATGCTGAAATGTTGAACATTGTTCATTATTATGAATTGTACTGAAACTGTAACAAGATCGGATCATCCTCAGGATTATGGTCATAAAAATGACAGAAAGTACTAAAAAATGTTTAAAACAACTGCAGATTGTAACTTTATTGTAACTTTAACATGCAGATACATGTTTTAAACAGTTTGTAGTACTTTCTGTTATTTTTATGACCATAATCCTGAGGATGATCCGATCTTGTTACATTGTGACTGATCATAACAGTTTCCGATCTATCTGTACTGAAACTATTTTTGATTTATTTTTGGCAAACCCCTATCCTCCTGGGAATGAAACCTTCCTCAGAGTACATAGGACAATTTAATTATCTGTTCCTCAATCTCCAGAGCAGTGATTTCAAGTACCTACTATGAGACTTATACAATGTGCTTTAGATCAGGAGTTCTCAACCCCTTTCTGGCCAAGTACCACCTCCAGTGCCACTCTCCAGCTGCGTACCACCGGAAGTGGCTGGCGATTACATCATCGCCGGTTACTTCCAGGTTTTCAGGGTTTTGGAGGCCAGAAAATGCAGGTAGGAGACTCTGGGCAGGTGGGAAAGCCCCTCTCAGCGTTCCCAAGAAGCTTGGCCAAAACCCTCTTGGGAGCAAAAATGCAGCGCTGAAACCACCACAATGGAGCGGGATTCCGGCGGGCTGGCAGTCCACCAGCAGTTGACTGAAGTACCACTGGTGGTACGACTCGAGTACCACTGGTTGAGAACCCCTGCTTTAGATGGGTATTTTATATACAATACCAGTGCTGCCCAAGGTGCTTTACATGATATGATATGAAGACACCACTTCTTTCAAACAGCAGGGGACTCTAATCTCTTCAGCCCCTTCTGTATTTATTATGGAAATTGTGTCCTATTCTTTCTTGCTTTCACAAGATAGGCATGCATGTTTGTATACTACATGGTAAAATGTTCTAGTAATCATAAGGAATAGGAAGAATGATAAAAGGCCCAAGAAAATTGTGCCCTTTCATCTTTCTACTAATGTTTCCTTCCATCTGAATGTATTCTGAAAAGACAGGAGTTCTTAATCATGGCCTGAGGGAAGACAATGTGTTATGCATAATTATCAGGCTGTAGTTGGAGAAGGGCAACTGCCATGTGCCATGTGCAAATGCAAGGTGGAAATCTACTTGTGCAAACCTTTGGGCCTGTTTTCATGACCAGTTTCCCAGTGTGGTGGCTGCTGATAGCATTAATGGCAGCCATGAAAGAAGATGGGCGAGTGAGAGGCAACAGGATGGTAAGAAGAATCCTGCGTGTATTGGGCTTTAGCACACCCCTGCAAATGGTCACTAAAATAAATGTTTGAGGAGTTCTGTGTGCTTCATTGTTGCCTCTCACATGACTATCTCTACCCATGATGGTGGCAGCTTGCTATCCAAGTGAGCAGCAACTACCACACTGGGAGCAGGGACATCATTTCAGGCATCAGCAGGTGAGGAGAAAATTCCAAAGGTCTGCCCTTGGAAATACGTTCAAGGTTGAAATGCAAAACAAAGTATTTTAAAATCATTTGTTGCAGTTATTTATTTTTATTTACAGTATTTTTATCCCGCCTTTCTCCCCGAAGGGACCCAAGGTGGCTTACAACAACAACAACAACAACAACAACAACAAAAGAAAATACAATACAAAAATAATCACATTTTAAAACAGTAAAAAACAATTAATGAAAAATTAATAAAAACAGTTATCTAAAAATCGATTAAAAAGATCATTGCTACAATTAAAACAAGAGCATAAAAACAGCAGCACCCCCACCTGTACCAGCGAGATGTTAAAAAAGGCAAGTTAGTTTTGTTAACCTCATAACAACTATAGTGGTATTACCAGTATAGGACAAGTCAGCACCTACCGGTACTTTGTGAAGCAAAAGGATTACCAGAATGTCTTTGACATGTATAACTGTTATATAATCTCATTTAATTACGTATAACAATACAGTAGTTACTTCGTGTGTTGAATCAATAAGCTAGCTAAAAATATAAATGTTCATGAAGAATAATCAAATAGGTGGGATATATAGGGAAGGCGATTGACCAGCTTTTGTTATGCTTCCTAAATGGCATTTCTGATCAAGATCTGGCAATAACAACTGCCCCTTGGCATTGTGTTATCAATCAGAGATAAAAACCCTTTGGACTTTGCAACCTAATTTCTGACTGTGCTAATATCCATTAAAAAACAGTGATGGGCAGCCGAATCCTGTCTAACTTTGTGCCCTGCGATGTAGCGAGTCCGGCGCAGACTCCGCCACATCCAGGGTGCAAAGCAGGCAGGCGGGGTGGGGGGTCACCTCAGGGGAAGGGAATGTTTGTTCCCTTTCCCTGGGTAAATCTCCAGCCTCCCAAATGGGTCTCCTTGGATCCGTGCCAAGGAGTAAGGATCCACGCCCCACTTTCCAAATGGGTCTCCAAGGATCCATGCTGGTGTTTGTCCGGGAGGCTCGTGTCGGGAGAAATGGGCCTGGGAGGAAGGATAGGATATGGCGGAGGCCTGCTCTGCCAATCCCACCCCCTCCCAGGCCCAATCTGCCCACCCTGAAATGCCTCTGGAATGCCCTCCCCCACCTTTCCACCACCTGGCAGGGAACTTACCTTCCCTGGCGGGAGCTCCACATCAACTGGGGCAAGTGGAGTGGCACCGGTCTCTGCACTGGCGCCGCCGCCACCTACTCGCCGGATGCCGAAACCTGCCGCAACACCCTATAGGGCGTGGAACAGTGCTCTGCTGCTCTTAACATTAGACAGGATTGTGCCGTAAGTTGTTTCTTACCTCAGCTGGCCTCAGGGTGGGACTTGGGGGGGAGGGGGTCTCTGCTGTCAGAGACCACAGCATCCTCACTCCATGACTTCTTGGGTTGCAAGGGGGGGGGACACACACACTCCTCCTCAGTGAACTGTACTCTGTTGCTATGGTATATGGTGGGCATTGGCAAGGGGACAGGAAGGGCAGCCATGCCGGTAGGTGTCAGCAGTGATACTGTGTGTGTGTTTGGGGGGAGGGACCTGGATTTTAGGGAAGCTTGAATGCCATGACTATTACTTGGTGATTAAAGATTATCTTGTAAGCCCAAAGGGCCCACCAGTAGGGAAGGCAGCAAAGGAGACTGCAGCCTGTGATTTTAGTCTTTTCCCCAAACAACCCAAAAGCACATGAGGGAAAGGGAAAGGGAGAGAAACTGACTTTAAAAAATAACATTTAAATCCCTTTGCAGTTTGACTTTAAGCAGATTTAAAGTCTATTTCGGACGCTTGCTGCTTGCATCTCTTACATGTATGTCAGTGGCTTCAAAGTCAGCTGCCTTATTCTGGCGTAGGCTATTTATTTTTCATTATCAGCTGATTCGTTCAATCGGCTTTCTTCATTGTAGTTACATTTATGGGATGCAAGTCTGGCCCAGAACCAGAAAAATTCTACTATCACTGAAAAATCCTACTACCACAACTGCCTAACCAGCCTTGTAACATAGTGGGTACAACTGTATTGTACAATTGTATTGTGCAAAGTGGGTACATTGTTCAGAAGCTGTATGTGGTGCGCCTGTTGATATGCGGCATCAGTTTGGCATCAGTCACAGATCATCTACAATTAAGCATTGTCAGTGTCAGTGATGTATGTGCTTCACCTGTGAATATGATACAGTCCATAGACTTGTGTAAACATCTTTCTATCCATCAGTAGTAAGGCAACAAAGAAGGCAAGCATTGTAGTCCTCCATATATAATAGAATCTTCTTCCCATTATTTATTTTCAGATGGTCTCAATTCCATGTAATCTAAATTTTCTCTGAATACCAATGAAACTGCCAGCCAGCATAATCTAGGAATGTCCCTGATTCCAGAATGTTTCGTCTTTCATTTCCATCGATGAAAATAGACATCTTTTACTTCAAATAGCCATACAATAGACTTCTGAGTGGCTGCAATTTCATATTTTGATTGAGTACCATTGTATAACTACTACTATATAAACAGCATTCCCATTTATCTAAACCTCTGAATATTTTAACAGCCCAATCCTATCTTTAAAAAAAAAACACCCGCTGATGCAGTCGCACCACCAGAGCACATGCTGCATCCAGCAGGAGAGGGCAGTCCTGGAGGTAACCTCCAGGTAAGGGAACATTTCCCTTGCCTGGGGATAACCCTCCACTGCCCAAATGGGTCTACTTGGACCTGCACTAGCTCTTTTGCTGATGCAAGACCAAGTAGACCCAGGAAGGCAGATCAAGGCCAAGAAGGAGGCAGTATCAGCAGCAGCAGTGCTATCTCCCTTCCTTCCGCTGATACTGGCCCCTTCCTGACCTTGATCTGCTCCTTCCATGCCCTGGTCTCCACCTCATTCCTCCATCTTCCTGCCCTGTTCAGCCCCCCCCCCTCTCCTCCCACGCTAACGTACCAGTGCCGGGGCTATTCTTGGCTTTGCTGCCACGTGGCTGCAGCAACTTGCTGCTTGTGGCGGTGGCCTGGCTATGCATTACGGTGTGTTGCCTTCTGTGACAGCCATAAAGCACACTGTGCCACCGGAACATGAGTGCCAGCAGTGCAGAGGTCCAATACATTTTGGGCTGTGTAGTGGAAATCGCGGAAGATTGGCGAGGAGTTAGTGGTGTTAGCAGTGGTCCCCTGTTTTGACAGATCCGGGAAGGAAGGGGTTAAAGGATTGCCTGTTTGACAGGACTGGACAGCAAGGGGTTAACACCCAGGACTGCGTGGGTGGAAGCACACCTGCAAGCAATTGGGCGTGGCCCACAGGTGTTGCTACTAATTGGGATGAAACTGGGACTTTGAGTGCAGTGGGTGTGGCTTGCAGCTGCACTCAATTAGCACTAATTAGAACTCTCACAGCTGTGGGCAATAATGAGGGCATTGATTGTAAGCGCACAGCTGTAGCCAGTAGAGAGTTGATGGGGACTAACAGTATAAAAGCAGCAGCAGTAGGAGCAGGAAGGAGCCTCGCCAGGGGGACATGCTGCCAGATTGCCGAGCAATGACGACGACGACTCTGCTCCAGATGGGGATACTCTGCAGGACTGACTGCTCACCTGGATGGACTACCCACCTGGATTGACTGGTATTGGGAGATGCTCTGCCTGACTGGAAGGTTGGAGAGACCGGGATTGATTGGACTTTGTGCTACAAGACTCTTTGCTGGACAGGAGAAAAGCAACAAGGAGATTCTACCGCTGTGAAGTAACGAGCTGGACTTCTCTACAGAAATGGACCCTCGTTAGCTAAGTAGAATCTTATCTGCCCGGGAAGGGCTAATGGACATTTATTGCTGGGAAAGTAATAAATCTTGTAAATAGTTGCCTTGAAGTTTTGGGGTGCAACATTTGGGACACAACAAATTGGTCCCAGGAGTGGGGTGATTCCCAACCAAAACAGGCTGTAAGACTATTTGAACCAGTTCATGATTTAGGTCAGTTCTCCCAACCATTTAGTGTGATTATGTCAAAACAAAGGAATAATTTCAATTGATTCTGACATTGTTAACTGGTTTTCTGAATCCTCTGTATGGCTCAGGTCTTGATTCACCATGTTATGGTGATTCACAAGATAGACCTATACTATACAATATTCACAAAGTGGGTTCAACGTACCGGGCAGCACGATCCTCTCTAACTGTAGAGCAGCGGAGTGCGTGCTGCACCACTCTAAAGTGTTGTAAACGTGTCATAAAGCACATTTGTGCTTACTCAGGAGTAAGGGCTGCTGGCGCAGAGGTCAGCATTCCTCACTCCCCTGGCTGACCGTCCCTGTGCCCGCTGATACAGGTAAGCCCTGCACCGACCAGTACAGGGGGAGGGTGAAACGGGGCAGCCCAGGGGATGGCCATTAGCCGGCCCAGGCTGGTAGAGGGCAGGGTTATTGGCGGCAAGCCCTGCTGATATCCTCGGCCTGTTCCTGTGCCTGGCCGGCCTTACTCCCCTGCCTTGGATATACGACAGCTTCATAGCTGGTGTACATACGAGAAGGCCCATAGGGCCCCGGCTGGCTTGCACCCGGGGAAGGGGACAAACTCAGGATGACCAGATACAATGGAGGACAAAGTGCCTATACGTTTAACGATTGTAGAGAAGAGGGAATTTTGGCAGGTGCAGCTCATCATGGAAGTGTGCAAAAAGCTTCACCTGCCAAAATTCCCTCTTCTATACAATCGTTAAACGTATAGGCACTTTGTCCTCCATTGTATCTGGTCACCCTGGATGAACGTCCCCTTCTCCTGAGGCAGCCTGGGAATGGCATAGGATGCAGCGGCCATCCCTTTAGGCCAGCCACGCATCTTTACGCAGGATTGCCCCATAAATCCATTAAGAGCTAGCACTTGTTGATTTTAAACTGGACTTAAAGTCCTGTCAGTATCATTATAATTTAATGAGAAACAGCTAGGGAGTGACAATCATTGAAATTATCAGTGTCATTTTCACTACCAAGTAGTTAGTTATTTTTACTTTTAAAAATACACAAGTCCTCATTTGGATTGCTAATTTCCTTATTCATATACTTAATATCTACAATATAAAATGTTCACAAATGCAAACATTATCTCAGTGTTCCTTCCTAAGATTCATTTTCCTATCAACTTCAGGTTAAAGACCTCTTACTGTAATTCTTAATTACTAGAGCAATTTCATTACAGTCCATAGATCTATTTTTGGAAATATTTCAACCACTGTTGGATATTATGCAGGGGCTAAATCGTGACTGTTTGACTGATTTGATCTTGAGATCAAATCAGTCAATCCTAAATGAAATCAACCCTGACTGTTCCCTGGAAGGACAGGTACTAAGGCTGAAACTCAAATATTTTGGCCACCTAATGCGAAGAGAGGACTCTCTGGAGAAGACTCTGATGCTGGGAAAAATTGAAGGCAAAAGGAGAAGGGGAAGGCAAAGGATGAGATGGTTAGACAGCATCACCGATGCAACGAACATGAAAATGAGCGAACTCAGGAAGATAGTGGAGGATAGGAAGGCCTGGCGGGATATGGTTCATGGGATCATGAAGGGTCGGACACGACTTAACGACTGAACAACAACAAATCGTGACTGTATTGTGCTGTAATCTCTTCCCCTCTTTTTATATACATATTAGTGAAACAGTGGGAGAAGAATTATTTTATTCCCCTATTTATTCTGTCACTGTTGCATGAGAAAACTGTCAGTGCAATCCTGTGTCACCTTGCACTGGTGTAACAGTAGATGCACCGGTGTAAGTGCACTTATGCCAGTGTACGTGCACTTACACCAGTGCATCTGCTGTTACACTGGTGCAAGGTGACACAGGATTGCGCTGTCAGTGTATTACTATGTGATCCAAGCAAAGCCTCTCAATAGGAGGTGATTTGACAGTAGTCACTTCTGTTTCTGATTGCGCTTCCGCCAATAATTATCTCATAATTATGTGAATGTTTTACCTAGACTTTAAGTAACAATACACCTTCACATATTCGGCTATTGCAGAAATTTCAAAACCGTGTGCCATGAGAAATACATTAATTAAATAATGTAAGGCTTCTGCAAGCCCAAAAGTACCCATTCACAGAGGAGGCTGCCTGCTGCATATTTACTGCTCTGACTTTGTCCCTTCCTAAACAAGCCTCCGGTCAAGGGGATACTGATTCTGCTGTCTCTCTTCATTGGATGTGATTGGATCGTTCAATCATTCCCAGTGCAGAAATGCAACACAATTACTCATCTATCCAGGTGTTGGAATATGCAGCAATGCTGTGTTACACCTGTGCCAGCAGGGGGCAGTAAGACTAGCTAGCTAGTGGTAGGGGGGAAAGGTTTCTTTCTTTTCTATTCTCTGGTAATGCATGCTCTTTGGTTACCCAGAATGCTATACTTAAGTCTTCCTTCCGCCCTCCCTCTCTGTTGAGGAGAAGACATATAACTGGATAGACTAGCTGGAGGCTACATTTCCATACTTTCCCACAAACATGTATTTTCCTTAATTAAAACTATCTTTGACTTTTGAATATAAGCCTCATGCAAAGCTTCCTATCTGGACTTCCCTGCACAATGTGCCTTTTGGTATTTTATCTCTGCCAACAAGAGGAAGCTGCCTGTTGTGTCTCTGTGGGAGTCACAGCCCTGGGCTTGCCTCCTTCCCACCCAGGAATGAGGCCTTCCCCCCCCCCCCCAAGCAAGACTCACGCAAAAACACAGCATGGGTTGAACATTCTAAAAGTTAACTTTTGGAGTGAAATATATGTCGTATTCTTTTCGTAACTACTCTCATAACTAGTACAGCTCTCAGTTAAATTCTTATTGATTGCTACTGTTCAGTTATACCTATTTACACAGTTATTGAATAACTATAATTTTTTTACATTATTGAGGGCTCAATCCAACCCAACTTCCCTGGCTATTCTGGCCTAAGCTAGGCCATAGTTAGGTTGCTGCTATTCCTGAGTTAGGTAGTCTGGAATATCTGTGACCCAGCACCAGCCCAGGATCAAGGCAAAACTTACCTCCGAAGCAGGCAGGCTCCTGCGGCTCGGCGTCCGTCTCGCGCATGCGCCACACCCTTCCCGCACTTGTCAGTGCCGATCGACTGCAGCTGCTGCAGCGTCCTTGACAGCCCGGTCGGCATGGGCCCGGGCACAGGTTCCGGCAGCCGCCCCGCGTCGGTAGCAACCCAGTTGCTAGGGGCCTGGGCGCAGGCGCCAGCACTCTGTTCGCATCCGTCACGGGACAGTCGCAGGACAGTTGCCGGAGGGTCGCGAAGACTGTGCCAACTGCCACAGGGCACTCTTTGCCTCAGCCACCTGCTGAAGGGGAGAGTCCCCGCCCCCCCCTGCAGCAGGCGTTTGCCAACCCCATGCCATGGGGGGGTTGCACATAGGTGTCATAAGGGGTCATAAGGGGGGAGCGGGGAACCTAATGGCGGCCGCCACGGCGCATGCGTGAAGGGTGCCATTTGTGTGGCGTGCGGGTGAACCCCGGTTGCTGAACGGGTGTGACCCGGGTGCGGCTGCCGTGAGCGGTTCAGCTACCGGCATCATAGCAGCTTTCACTGTTTGCCTGCCCGGGCCGCCCCTGACTCCCCCCTCCATGGCTTGGGGGTCTAGCTGCCCTCCTGCTGCAATCTCCCTGGGAAGGTATTGGCAGCGCCTGGCTGGGATTCGTGCAGGGGCTTGACTGGTGGGGGCTGTGTGTATGTGTGGGGCAATGCTTGTGTAATGTTTGGCACATGTGTTTCAAGGGGGCTCTGCCCGAGGGGCGTTTTTATTGTTCTGGAACCAGAGCAGAGTTGGCCAGACGAGGCTGGCATGGGTGGTAACAGGCCCAGCAGCTGATCTCAAAGCAGCAGCAGCAGCCGCCGCCCAGGGACTTGGAGGCATGGGCTCTTCCCCTGTGGAACTGCAGCCTGCAGAACAAAAAGGGAGGGGAAACAAGTATGCCAGTCAGGGGGTGGTGCAGCAGCAGCTGCTGCTGAGGAACGTTGCAGGGCTGGCTCCTTGGCATGTGGCAGCATCGAGGCAGGCAAACGTGGGGCTCCCTCCCTGTAGCCCCTGGGGTTCTCCCAGTAAGGTAGGTGGCGGAGGATGTTCCTGGGAAGACAAAAAATAAGGGGGAGTTTAAAGTCCACTTGGTGTCTGGTTGCAATAGCCTTTGAGATCACACCAGCGTGTCGGTGGCTGGGCAAAAGCCTGCAGGGAGAGAAAAAAACACAGCTGCTAAGGGTTACACTCATGGCCTGGTTTGAGGTGCTTACCTGGACGTAAGGAGAACATAATCCTGTAAGGGACAAAGGTCAGAGAGAGAGAACACAACACAACTGTGGAGCACTGAACATAGCACGGCAATACACAAACACTCACCTGTCAGTAGACCCTGTGGGCGCAAGGGGGGGGGAGAGAGAGAGGGAGACAGCTGTTGTCTACAGGCAAGTAACATTTCCACAAACATGGAGGGTTCTGTTACCATGGCAAACAGGCAGATATCAGAGAACACAGTGGCTACAGGCAGATATCCTATCACGCAGTTGCTAACAGGCAGATATCCTATCACACATTTGCTTACAGGCAGATATCAGATAACACATTTGCTTACAGGCAGATATCAGATAACATTTCAGCACAGACCCCCCTGTTCTTACCTGCTGGTGTTGTGGCCATAGCCAGGGGTTGCCTGGGGGGGGAAGAAGCTGGGAGAGAGACATTGGTTAGCAAGAGCTTGCATGGAGACAGCTGCCCACTGCCCAGGCACAGCTGTTAACAGTTTGGCCGCAGCCAGAGAAGCTCTCTCTGCCCTTGAGGGGAGCAGAGAAGAGAAGTCCAGAGAAAACAGAGAAGAGGTGTTTGTGAATTTTGGAGCCAAGAGCTCCCCTGCACCAAAGTCCCACTTTGTGGCTGTGGGGGACAGAGAGCCCCATGCCACGTGCTCTGAGAGAGAGGGAGAATGGAGGTCTGGGGCTGGGCTTTTTTGAGAAAGAGGCTGGGTGCTGATTTGGTGCCTATCTTCGGCCATATCCAGACATTGCTGCTGCTATTCCGGCCTAACTGGCCCAACTCGGGAGTGGGGTGTTTGTTTGAAATTTTCAGGAGAGGGCTGGAGTGTGTAAGGTAAAATGGCACTTATGGGTCTCCTCAAATTTAGGACCACCTTTTTGGTTGAACTAAATTTTAGGAATTTCTCAGAGCTCGAGGGGGCGTGTCGGAGCTTGCCAATGTCTGGATACGGCCCTAAAAGCTGACACGCCCCTGTTACGCCCTCGACACGCCCCTGACACACCCACTCTTAGGCCAAACTTAGGCAGGCCTACACACTTAGGCCACCAGTCCTAAACTCTTCCTATGCCCATCACAAAGTCAGCGTAAATTCAGCCTAAACGGCTCTATTCCGTCCTAAATCGCCCTAGGCTGATTTTAGGACGGAATAGCACCGTTTAGGCCGGAATAAGACTTATGTTGGATTGGGCTGTGAATAAGACAACACAATAATACAAACAACACAAGAATATAAAATATCAAATATGGAAAAAGGTATCAGTGATGTAAATTCCACTAAAAAGAAGTTAAAACATTCTAACACTGATATTAACTACTCATACTATATCCAATATCCTCTACCTAATGCACTACCTTGACTTAAATCTATTCCACTACCAAATAAAAGGTTTAATTGTATCAAAAAGGTCTCTCTAACCTTACCATTCCCACCCCAGGACTGCTGTATACGTCATTTTAAATATTAACATTAAAAGAGAAAGAGAAATCCCAGAAGTGACTGATTATTCTAAGTCACCTATTGAGAGGGCTGTCTAGTGTCACATAGTAATACGTTTCAGCACAACATGTTCCTTCAGTTTTTAATTTAGAAAAAAAAATATGTGCCTTAACTATCAGAAGCCTGGGAATCACTGATCTACTGCGACTTAGATCTAGAAAGTTCCTCAAACAATATGACCATAAGCCAAGGCATTGACTGTTCAAATACCTTAGGGCAGGGGTAGGCAACCTATGGCCCATGAGTAGGCTTACCAGATCTCCAACCAGGACAGAGTGCTAGACCTTTAGGAGAAGGAATGTGGGCAGGTGTAGCTTGTTAACGCTTACAGCACAATCCTAGGCATGTCTACTCAGAAGCAAGCCCCATTGAACACAATGGGACTTGCTTCTGAGTAGACATGCCTAGGATTGTGCTCTAGGACTTACAAGCTACACCTGCCCACATTCCTTCTCCTAAAGGTCTAGCACTCTGTCCCGGTTGGAGATCTGGTAAGCCTACCCACGAGCAGGATCTGGCCCACCACCAGAAATCATCTGGCCCATAGTCCCGAAAAGATGTATCCATCTGACCTGTGGTAGTCCTAAGAAAAAGAATTCAAGTTTGTAATTCTATCTCTGTAAGGCTTACAATATAAGCAGACCAAGGGCAGAAGCTTCCTTTAGGCGACATTCTCTGCCTGGGCATGCGTCTCTTTGTGCTGTGCCCATCTCTTTCTTCTTAGCTCTGTGGCCTAATCAAGAGGTTCACGCATGCGTATCGAACGCGCATGCCTTTTTACTATTGATGGATCCAATGTCTGGCCCTTATGCGGAAGAAGGCTGCCAACCCCTGCCTTAGGGCTAAACTAGATGTGACCATGTCATTGATTCTGGAGTGCTTGCTTTTTTCCCCTGGAAATAGCATGCAAAGTGCGGATCTGGATTTGGACTATGGCACAAGTGGTGGGGTGAAAGCCCCCTGTTCCTGCCACATTCCCAAACTGGATTGGGCCCTCTATGCATGCTATCATAATACACAGTAGTATGTATTCCATGCTGTGTTATGATGTTATGATTTCTCAACCCCCACTCCACATTATTGGCTGACACTGACAGGAAAAAGGAGGTGTACACTTTTAGGACATCATGACAGAAGGTAAGTGGTACTACACATTATGGTGGGAGAAAGCTCAACATGGGATGCTATTTTCTGTGGCAACCCCATACCTTCCAAAACATGTAGTTCCACCCTTACAATATAATCAAGGTCCTCCTCACGTTCATTTTAATTTTACATTAATTTTAAAATTTAGAAAATATACAGCGCAATCCTGTGTAACCTTGCACCGGCGTAAGTGCACTTATACTGGCATAAGTGCACTTACACCGGTGCATCTACTGTCACAAGGTTACACAGGATTGCGCTGTTAAGCACATATCTCTTAAAATGGCAGTGCCCTCACACTCATGGCTTGAATTAAAGCTACAATCCTGAGCCCACACACTGTTGGTTGGCATGTTTTTGAGGTGGTAACTTTGCCTAAGGATGGTTATTTGTAGGTAACTCATTAGCAAGTAATTTCTTAGAAAGTTCAGGATTGCAGGCTTCTTTGCAATTATTTCAAATTAGTACTTGCTGCTGAAGCAACAACCCTTAAATTAATACATCTAGACATTCATGAAATAACTATGGGCTTCCAGAAAAACAGCATGAATGATTCATTGCTTTAGTTAAACTGTTTAGAGTTAGCAAAAGCAGGAAGGAAAGCAGAGGCAACAGCTACTGCCTGGAGAAACGTAAAAGGAAAATGTGCAAGAAAAGGCAGGATTTGGTCTCTCGGGTTGTGGTGGAAAACTTTACTGTAGTGTTTGTTTCCCTTAACATTCTACTTCTAAAGCCTGAGGGCATGTAAACTTTTCTGGAGAGGCTTAATTTAGCATTTTTTAAACTGCACTTCCACTTTAATGATTTTTTAAAAAAGAAAATACAATAGGGTTGCGCTGAGGTGCCAAACACACATCCCAGCTGCTTTATTCCATCACACTCTACACGTTTGGCTTACAAAGTCATTTTCCCTTAAGAAAGCAAATGACTGACTTACCCATTACTCCTAGCATACTACAGCATAGGGCAGTGTTTCTCAAAGTGTTCTCCTAGGAGCCCTGGGTGGGGCTCCCTGAGCCCCGTTCAGGGGCTCCACAAGTGCACCCTAAGCAGCCATCTGCCCCTGGGCCTTGCTGCCTGGTTCGTTAGTCCATCCTTCCATGTTTGTGGGTCTTCTTCCTCATTCCCTTCCTGTTCTGGCTCATTGCTGGCATTTGGCGTTGAGTTCAGTGCTGTGCCACTCCATGCATGCACCAACGCTCTGAGGCTCCCCACGGCTCTGCGCATTTCCCAGTGGTGCTCCCTGAGGCTCTTTTTGGGAGTGTAAAGGACTTGAGAGACCGAAAAGTTTGCAAACTGCTGGCATAGGGTATAACTTCTAAAAGGGCAAGTGTTCGGTCTCAAACGTGCCTGAAGGCTGATTCACATTACACAAATCCTGGCGCGTCACGGAGATGCGCGGAGCTCTTTGACAGCATTTCGGAAGCAAGCGGAGCAGCTGTGAGCTCCGCAGTGCAGAAGCTGGAAAAATGGTTTCCCCTCATCTTTTGAGGGGGCGGGCTTCGTGGAGCTGGGGCGGGTTCGCGAAGCTACTGCAGCCTACCAATCGGATGAGAGGGGGGGAGAGTGGCTGCATGCCAATCAGAACTACCTCCAATCACCTTCTTAAGAAGGCGGGACAGCAGGAGGGACAACAGGCGGGAAGACACTCCTTCCGGCTAGCTCTGCGCGCTGGGGCAGGGGCAGGGGCAGGGGCAGGGGCATCCGCGCCTGGATTCGTGTAGTGTGAATCAGCCCTGAGCCTACAGTTTGGGAAGCCCTGCTCCCTAGTTCCAGATATGTGAGTCCTTGCTGAGGTTGCCAACAGAGAAGGAAACATATTTTAGGAATTCCCAGGACATAGCAATGTATTTTGTGGGTAGACGGAACTCCTTTTGGTCACTCTTTTGTGCAAAGAAGTTGTAAAGAGAGAACACTTGCCAGGTTAAGACTACAGTCCTCTGCATTCTTACCTGGGAGTAAGCTCCATTGCTGACAGTGGGACCTACTTCTGAGTAAGCATGCATAGGCTGGTTCTGCAGAAAAACAATGTCTAATTTTTCTAGTATTCATTTAATTGAGATGGAATTGATCACTGTTCTTTGGATCCAAGTCATCGTGACTGTGGGAACTTATACATGCACTTCAGAACTCAGAAGAAAACAATATATTAAAACTTTTAGCTCCCCTTCAATCTTCCTTCTCTGAAAAACCAAATGTTCCTGACCCATTTTAGGCCAAGCTCTGTATTAAGTATTACTCTGCAAGAACAGGTCTAAGAGGGTGGAACAATGCAATGACAGGACTGGCCTCAGCATTAAGGGTACAATCCTATACACACTTACCTGGGAGTAAGTCCTATTCAATTCAATGAGATGTACTTCAGAGTAGACATGCATAAGATTGCACTGCAAGTGCGTGTAGACAGCAGCCTAAGACTGCAGTTGGCAATGGAAAGGCAAACACTAACAGAGCTGACCAAGTTGTTTCTTATGTTAAGGGCATGCCTGACATGGCTGCACACCAGTGAGTAACATTTAGAAAGTTAATGGTCTCCTCTGTTTGTGTCTTCATGACCTGCTGCCTGGAACACTTGGAAAGTCTCGCGTCCTCACTGGCGTCACTACAGGGGGGGCGGAGCTGTAAGTTCTTCTGTGATCGGAGCCTCCGTTACCCGGAAGAACGAAGCGCTCCGCCCCCGCGCCTTCCGACCCATTCAAAGCAGTGAAAACAACGTGCAGGGAGTCTCCTGTGCGTTGTTTTCACTGCTTTGAATGGGTCGGAAGGTGCGGGGGCAGGGCGCTTGGTTCTTCCGTGTAATGGAGGCTCCGATCACGGAAGAACTTACAGCTCCGCCCCCCCTGTAGTGACGCCAGTGCGCGTCCTGTTCAGAAATTACGGCCCCATGTATTTCTGTATATGTGAAGACTTCCTGGTCGCATCCTGGCTTAGCCCAGCAGCACCCACCAGTGACACTGTTCTAGGATGGCAAGCACAGGGACAATCTCTCCTGGTGTTCACCATTTGTCACTGAGGACAAATAGGTACTGATCACAGAGTGGGTGAAGGGTGGAGTTAAGCTGGGCATGCTTCCAGGAAGCCCTCACATGTACAGGAATGCGTAGGGCATAATGTCTGAATAGGACTTCACTTACCTACCATAGGGAAACATGGATGACTGGAAAAAGTACTCTCAATTGTTCCTTAGAGCAGTGGTTCCCAAACTGGGAGACGCAGCTCCCACGGGAGCCACAGAAACTAGCCAGGGGAGTCGCAGAGTGCCACGGAATCCTCCTGGAAAACAGTGCAATGCCAATTGGCAGGCATCAACATAATGTAATGGGGAGCTGTGGCCAATGGTCGCCAATGTTCAAGAGAGCCGCAGGTCAAAAAAAGTTTGGGAAACACTGCCTTAGAGATATGCAGCTAGAAAAATAGGTCAGTGGAAACTATACCAGCTGTTTAGTGGCTGCCTATGGAGATTACAGACTCCTCTTCAAGAAGAGGCTAAGAGGCTAAAACACAATGTGGTAGGTATAGGATGTCCTGAGTATGATTCACACATGGATGTGTATCACTTGCAGTCATCTGGTGATGACTTGCATGTGTGAATGAGCCATCACAGACATACCACTATAGATAGAACTTTTGTATCACCCCCAGACAGAATGCTTGTCAAAGGAAGCAGTTTACACTTTCAGTTGCTAGTCATTAAGTGTACAATAATGAAGGGTTAGTAAATTAACAGTGTGATCCTATGCATGTCTACTCAGAAGTAAGTCCCATTGAGTTAAATGGGGGCTTACTCCCAAATAAATGGGGATAGGATTGCATCTTAAATTATGTACAGTATATGCTTGTGTGAACCAGCCTTTAGCTTAGGTCCAGAGGTTGGTCTATCTTTCTACATGTTCCACTCTCTCCCTTTTAGTGCTACGACTGTTTGTTATTACCATAGGTACATTCTGCTGCCAATCTAGCTTCAAAGTCTTTGAAAATCTGGTAGGTTGTCACTTCATTCTTTTATCAAAGAAAGATGTCAAACTGGCTGTAAGACACTGACATTTTCAAAGGACCAGGGCTTGTCCCCGCCAGATATGGTATTAATCATATCAAAACGACAGAATCCATCTTGCCCTCCCTTGGGGTACCTACAAAAGTCCCTATTCTGACTTCCTTAAACACCATCTGGCAGGGGAGCCACAGATAAACAGAAAGCATAATGATCATTGTTTCACATATCTTCCAGCACACACCAAAGCCCCAGAGAAGAAATACATTATATCAGAGTAATATATCTGATCAGTGGGATACAATGGGCTACACAGATTTACACAGCTTGTCCACTTGATCCATCCATGCCCATCTTGGCTAATGTTAGCTGAGCATAAGGGGTTTCTGAACTGAATCCAGAAGATAATTAACGCCTCCCTCAGGGAAAAGGAGTTTCCATATGCCTTAAAGCAGACAATAGTACAGTACATAGCTACAGGGGTTAGAAGCAATAATCCCTCCAAGGAGTCCACACCGGTGCACAGACCTCTTCAGCTGCCGAGCCGGAGCCCTGCAGCATTTCCAGATGCACAGCGATGACATCACATGTCATCACTGGACTTCCAGGAATGCTGAGCTCCAAGCTGTGCAGAGCTTGGCTTCCCAGGGCTTTGAGCTGCACAGCCAAACAGCTTAAAGGGAACACTGGTAAGAAGTGGCAGGGACACAGCCTTGCAATAGTTGTGCTCCTATCTCACAGGTAGATTTCAGGTAATGCTGAGGTATTACTTTTCAACTCTCACAATGTTCTATTCTTCTAACCCCTGTCTGCTTTAAAGCATATGGAAGGCATATTTTCATGAAACCATTGGAATATGTTGTACTGTATACCATTGCTTGCTGGTCTTTGTGCATTTCATGGATGAGTTTTATTATTGATCTTGCTTCATGGTTTGTTCTGACTAACCGCTTTGAGAATTGTAAAACTGAAAATGTGGCATAGAAATAGAAATAATAAACAAATGAATACACACACACACACACACACACACACACACACACACACACACACACACACACACACACACACACACACACACCCCTCATGTAAATTAGCATTGCTAAAAATTTTCTAATCAGCCCTGAATGAAGTTAAATACCAGCAGGGTTTGTGGAATAGGTTTTTTTTAGGGATGATTGTCCTATTGCTATATTAACCTACCTACACCAAAACAGCTGCAGAAGTAAATGTTTTTAATGCCAGAACTATCAGACTTGTAAACTCTGGACAAAATCATGGGACTATGCACGACCATACACTTCTGGGTCATGTTTTTAACAAGGACTGTCTTGTCATGAACTGAATGGTCAGTAATATTGACTTTCCCCCATCAATCCTGAACAAGCTGAGATACAGGCATGGATTCCTCAACCCTCTGCACCCCAATGTGAACAGCAGGAATGTATCTAAGTCACTAGGTCACAAGTGTGAGTCTGAGACATTTTTGCACGAGTGCGAGTCCTATTGCAAGTCAGTGCCCAAATTTTTGGGCGAGTATGAGTCAAGTGCAAATCGAGTAAGGATCAAAACCCCAAGTCATGAGTCGAGTAACTTTGAGGAATATGCCTTTTCCCCCTAAAAATGAGCGCCAACAAGCCTACAGCATGGGCTACCCAGCCCCCTGTATTTTCGACTGGCCGCTACTTCTGACTGCTGCAGAATGCGAGCAGCGAGCAAGAAGCAATTGGATCTTTTTGTAATCAGCATGAGCCGAGCACCAGCTCCAAGCGGCCAGCCAGCAAGGCCCCCTGCCTGGGACGCCTGGCCCCTGCCTTCTCCTTCGCTGCTGCTGTGGCCTTCTGAGCCAGCTATGCACCCTGTGAGCCTCGCTGCCCCCCTTCCTTCTCTTTTGGCTTTGTAGGCTCTGAACAGAGCTTTCCACTTTCAGAAGAAACACTGGGGGCTCTGCTTCTAGCTCGCCACTCGTTTTCTGCAGTAACTGGAAGTAGTGGCTGCTGCAGAGTACGAGCAAGAAGCAGAGCCTCCAGTGTTTCTTCCGAGAGTGGAGAGCTCTGCTCAGAGCAGCCAGGCAGTTGCTCAGCCCCCTTGTCCTCTATTTGTTACGCTGCTGTGGCCCCCCAAGTGCTCCTGTGCCCCGCAAGGACGTTGCATACCAACAAGGTAAGGCCAAAGGGCTCCCGCAGGCCGGAGAATTGGCTCAGATCGCAGGGTTGGCGTGGGACTGAGGGGCCCTGAGTGCCGATTCTGAAGACCTCTGCTCTAAATAAAAACCTTAAGCCCAGCAGTAACACAAAGGCAAACGAACCACAATAGAGAGAGCAGCAGCAGCAGCAGCACAGAGCTGAGAGAGAGAGAGAGAGAGAGCCGATGATGACACGAGCAGCACAGACCAAAGTCTGAGAAAGACGATGGCGCAAAATCAAATTTTGGGGGGAAATCTCGCACGGAGCTGTATTGCTCCTCCCTGCCCCCTCCCCTTGCCGAGCTGAGCATCTCTTGGGCTTGAAGTTTTGGCCAATGAGCAGGAACCACTGTGGCCGCCTCGCCTTCCCTCCCCCCTCTCCTCGCGCTCAGAGTTGTGGCCAATGGCGAACAGACTGTGAGAAAAAAATAAAAAAAAACAGAGCCACACTTGGTTTCCTGAGTGCGAGTCAGGGAAAAAAGCGACTCAATCACACTTGCGAGTCGAGTCATTTGACTCGAGTCCCCATCCCTGGAACAGTAACAAAGGCTGTTAGACTCCTCATCTGCACCTCAGGTGTTTCCTTAACAGTGCAATGCTATTCTGGATTGGGCTGTCAGGGGGAGGGAGTTATCTGAGGAGACCCATTCCTGAGCAGGACGCTTACAGAGGGGTAAGGGGATTTAAATCCCTTTTCCCTCCAAAGCTAGGCTTACCATCGTCCCGGAAATGACCGGGAAAGTCCCGGCAAGCCCCTTTTGTCCCCCCGTCCCCCCCGAACTGTAGTTTAGTCCCGGCCGGCTACATCGCGGCCGGCCGGAGCACTTCTGAGACTGTGCTGCCTGCTGCAGCACGTCTCTGTCCCTAATCTTCCTAGTCTCGCGCGTTTGCGTGAGACTGGAAGCACTCGGAAGATGTCCGAAGTTCACTCGGACATCTTCCGAGTCTAGACGAGCTTCTCGTCGCGTATTTGCGCGACGCTGGGAGCTCTGTGGAACAGCCCAAGTGAACTCGGGCCGTTCCGGAGAGCTCTCAGTCTCGTCGCGTATTTGCGCGACGCTGGGAGCTCTCCGGAACGGCCCGAGTTCACTCGGGCTGTTCCGGAGAGCTCCCAGCGTCGCGCAAATACGCGACGAGCCTGGGAGCTCTCCGGAACGGCCCGAGTTTACTCGAGCTGTTCCGGAGAGCTCCCAGCCTCAAGGGAGGAAGTCCCCGCCCCCGGACACGCCCCCCACGCCCCCGGCCACACCCCCCACGCCCCCGGCCACACCCCCAGTCCCGGCCGAGGGCCGGGGAATCTGGTAGGCCTATCCAAAGCCTCCCAATCCACCCCACAATGGATACAGAGCATTCCTTTTCAGCATGGCTGCACCAGTGTGTGTGTGTGTGTGGGGGAGATAGGATTGGGCTCTATATTTTCCTGTCTTTTGGTTTGTACATGAAAGAATGCAGATAAGGTGCATGGCGGGGCGGGTAGAAAAAATCCCTGAAAGACATTTGATTACCGTTCATACTGAGGAGGAGGGGGGAAACAGGAGGAGCCAGGCCATTTGGCACCCGGGAAGGACCCCTTACGCCCCACCCTCTTTTTTTTACACCAGCGGCTGTAAGGGGTGCTCCGTTTTTGGGGTGATTTTTTTTGCTTTTGGGTTTTTTTTCGCTTTTTTGTTTTTTTTCTGTTTATTTTTTACTTTCGCGGGCAGCTGCCACCCCCCACGCTGCATCCCCAGGGCGGCAGCTGCCTCGTGTGCGTGTTTCTGGTGGTGTGTGGTGCTTTTGGGGTACTTAGCTTGTCTCGGCCGGGGCGCAGGCAGCATTTTTCCAGATCGGCGGCATCCATCTTGAATGGGCGGAACTCTCTAGGAATCTCTCTCCGTCTCGTTGGTCTCGCTGGTTGGTCCTCCAGAGCCCTAGAGAGGCCTGGAGGACAGACAGACCAGGGAAAGAAGCATACTGCCTCTTACCTGGAGAAAACAGCTGATCGGTTGCCTACTTAGGGACGGTTCCATTGCTTTGGCTGCTGTTGATGCTGTGGCTGGAAGGGATGGTACTTGTAATCTTACTTTGAGAGCAATCCTGACTAAGGATCTGGCCGGCGGCCTGGGGCCGCCCGTCGGCTCCTGTGCCTGGCACGTGCTGGGCCAGAGGTCTACTCGTCCCCTGAGTGTAAACCCGGGCCGGCCCTATTGGCCTCCTTGGATTTCCGCCAGCTAAATAGTGGAACGGCGTAGCCGGCCCGGCAGGGACGGGGATATGGCTGACACCATCCCTCACCCCCTCCCGGGCCGGCTAGGCCAATGGGCCCTCTCCCTCGCCCGGCCGGACCACCCATGCGGCCAGTGATGGAGCTCCTACCTTCCGCCGCTGTCCTCATGCTGATCCGGCGACAGAGTGAGGGAGGCCGGCCTTGTGCCGGCCTTGCGCCGGCCTCTCTTACTCCCAAGTCATTGCGAATGTGCTTTACAGCACGTTCGTGACGGCTTCCGGCACCGGAGTGCTCGCTCCGGCGCTGGACCCATCCTCAGAATTGCGCTGTTTATGTGTTTGAAAACTCCTATGGCACGTTATAAGGAGGAGTGCTTCTTGGGATCAAGAGTTATGCTGGGTAGGTACCTGACTGGACACTGCAAGTGTGGGGTGCCAAGAATGCAAACCAAAGCCATTTCTTCCCATACACAATATATATCCATGAAACAATCCAATGCATACAGAGTGCAGGATGCGGCTCTAATAGGAGAACATTGCAACGGAATAGGATCATCACCAGCTACAAATGTATTGATTTAAAAACAAACCACACAATAAAAGCACAGCAACTTTCAGGGCAGACATTCCCCTTGGCTCCCCTTTCCTTGCTTAGTTTGTAAGAGTACGTAACAAAAACGTGCTGACTCTTTGACCTTCAACAAGATATGGTTTCAACTCTGTTCTACTCTTTTAAAGGATCTGCTTTTGAGCATGTTGCTTTGCTCTTGATGGCAAGCAGGGTTTCCAGTGTAGATGCAAAAGACTGGGTCTTGATATATGCGCAAGAGCATACCCTTCAATTCACAAGGGCATAGACCAAACAGCCCTGGAACTCCTGTGTACTCTTCTCAACAAGAGTTGCCCACCAGTAATAGTTAACTCTAAACATCTGCCTAGCTTGTTTGCTGACCAAGCTGTTGAAAGATTGCTTAGTCTATCAGAAACAGGACACACCAAGCCAAGTTGGAAACCTCTTTTGCCACAGCATCAGGAAGAAAAAAACACACGATCTCCCTGGCCTTTACAAAAAATTAGGTATTTTTACTTCATTGATATTTCATTAAATCTGAGCAGTGGGTAGGCAGTTTTGAGGGCTTGCATTCCGTGCTGCAGTCTCTTGCAGCAGCTACCAAACTAAGGAGCTTGCCTCTCTCAAGGTCAAACCAGCCTGGCAAAAAAGCTATTTAGGTGGGATCTAAGCATCTATTGTAGGCTTTGTGGTCATTTTGCAGAAGACAATTAATGGACTACAGCCTGTGGCTGTGTGATTTCATCTGATACTGTTTATAACACATTCTCCAGTCCAGCATGTACAGTACCTTCTGGGACATACCAGTAATTGTTGGAAAGTGGGTGCTGTACAATGCTACCTGCAGGACACTAGGGGGCAGTGTATTGTCCAAGAGGCAGATGACTGGAGGCTACCTGCCTGTGGTTTGTTTGGATGGAAAAAATTCAAATTACACATTGTAATGCTAATTGTGTTTATGCTGCTGCAAAAGTGAGGTGCCATAGATACAGCATACTTTCTATATATGATTTTTTAAAATTGTTTTAAGGGTTAGTAAGTGGAATGGATTTTTTTTTACATATATTCCTGGTTATTCGTCCTGGTTTATGACTTGTGCAATAAACATCTTGACTGACTGACTGTCTGATTTGAAATGCTTTTGAAACATAAGCATTTGGAAACTGTCCTGCAGTCTAAAAGCTCCACAGAACTGTGAAGTGCTGCTGCCACTCAGATTATTAACTGCTTAGAAATTCTCCATTGTTGGCTGGGAGGGCCCCAGTTCAAACAATTGTTTTCTATGTATGATATGATGAAGACTTCATTAAATGAGATTATTAATAAATAAACATAACAAATGATGCCATGACAACTTGCTTTTAAGATACAGTGGTAGAACATTTGTGGCTAGAGCTGAATTTAATACAGGAATTCTAATGAATCTTATGACTGTCAGTGTCAAGTACAAGGTGCTGCAATACCTAGTATTCTAACAGCCCAATCCTATCCTACGCTCTGCTCAGCGATCCAGCTATGCCTGCCCTGGTAACAGCAGCGTCACTGCAGGGGGGGTGGAGCTCCAACTTGCTTTCGTCGGCCGGAATGGCTCCAAAGGCGCGGGGGCAGGGCCGCTTTCTCCCGTCGTGTAATGGAGGGTCAGAGCCCGACGGAACTTGGAGCTCCACCCCCCTGCAGTGACGCTGCTGCCTGGTAATCCTGAGGAGAGAAGGCAGGGTTGGAGGTCTCCTTGGAGTAAGGGAGTTCCCTTATCCCGGGTAAAGCCCCAGGCCTGGCAACGGGTCTCCTCAGATCTCCGCCTGTCATTTTAGTGGCGCAAATCAAGGAAGTCTGTTTCAGGAGAAACGGGTCTGGGAGGGGGGATAGGATATGGCATACGTACTTCCTATCTGTGATCCTGCTTTTCAGTCATTTTTCTCACAGCTGGGCTTTGAAACTGAAAATGAGTCCAACTAAGAGAAAAATACCATGGTGGGGACTGCAGAGAAGAAGAAGAAGAAAAAAAAAAACAGCACCTGGAGAAAGTGTTCACCACCCACCTTCTGTCCATTACTATCTGCTGGAATGTACCCCACACACTTAAATGCTTTACCACGCACTGTTCGGCAGAAACAGATTACGAGACACTGGTCTGCTGTCGTCATGTGTAGTACCACTAAAAAAAAAAAAAAGATTAGTGCCACATGAACAGAATCACACTTGTTTGCTCTTTGTGAAAATGGTATTAGCAGAAGCACATCATACCCTGGAATATGACCTGGGGTTCTGTTAACAGGGCCGGCGGCCTTAGCCTTTTTTACCACCTGAGACGAAAAGGTTAAGTTGTACTGTCTCCAGCCAGCCACCACCACCTGATTGACCAGCTTCTCCTCTTTCAGCACTAGTGGTGGTGCATGGGAGATGCTTCACAATGTTGTTGCTGTTGCACACAGCCTTTCTAGGGCAATGGCACTTAAGACATCAATAAAGGACACACTTTCCATTGCAATTTGGATGTGGAAAGGAATAAAGACATTCAAGAACTGTGACTTTGTAAGGAAAACATTTTCATTCCCGTATGGTTGTAAGGGATGATGATGATGATGTAAGGGATATATTAGCTCTGGCAATATTGCTGAGAGAAGTAACAGCATGAGTCATTTCTCCTGTGTAGAGTGGCTCCCATGCCATTCAGGTATTGTATGAATCCCATCTTTGGGCTGGTTCAAACATGCATATGTATGGTTTGATGACTGCAGTGTCAGGTGATAACTGGCATGCATGAATGCTATCATGGATGCAACACCTGAGATAGCACTTTCATATATCCTCACACCACTTCAAATGTATAGCTTTTCAGTAGAATTAATTCACACTTTCAGTAGCCAAATACAGCAGTGTAAGAGTATACAGCAATACCTTGACTGTCATTCACTTGACTTTCATCGCTTTGCTCTTTCAGCTGTTTTCAATTATAACCACATTTCAAATTTTGTCCACGTGCTTTCCTCTTTTGTCCAATTTCATCCAACCCTCCATGACGTTCATTGACGTGTTTATGTTTATTTTTCTTTTATTTCTGTTTATTTACTGTAGGTTTTGCACACATTTGCATGTGTTATATAGTTAGTTATTTACGTTCTTCTTCAGCCAAAATAAATTTGCAAGCTAAATAAGGCTATGCTTTGATATCCATCCATTTTTGACTTTCATCCATGCTCTGGTCCCTAACCAGATGAAAGTGCAAGGTATAGCTGTAGTAAGAACTGCAAGTGGTGCACATTCTAAGTGGTGCTTAGAAACAGATCTAAGAATGTTTTCATCAACAGCAGAGGTTCCCAACCTTTTGGCTATGTGTACCACCTTCGGGGACTTCCAGTCCATCACATAACACTGGAAGTGAGTGCCAATAATGTCATCGGCACTTATTTCTGTGTTTGCGGCTGCGCCGGAGTACAGAAATGCAAAGTAAGACACAAAAGAGGGTGGGAGGGACATTTCCTGTGCTTGGAGCACGCTTGAGTTCTGCCAGCTCGGTAGAGCTCGAGCCGCTACTTTTCAATGCAGCGCCAGGCAGTCGAGATGGCAGGCACCATCTTGGCCACCGGCAGCCCGTGTACCACCAGCCTGTGGTCCGCGTACCACTAGTGGTACATGCACCAAAGGTTGGGGACCTCTGATCTACAATGATCCAGTGGGTACAAGGATTAATTTCTAAAATGACCAGTGGTGGAGCTCAAGCCTTCAGAAGCCTTCTCTTGAATCCCAGATGTATGGGGACTGGGGGTGGTCAGTTAGTGATGAAGGAAAGGCCCTCTCCATTGACTCAGAGGCATTCTCTTGTGTTACTTTACATATTCCAAAACTAAGCCCGGGTGAGCCCTGGCTTAAATTAAACTGCATCTGCCACAAAATCACAGCCAACGAAACTGTACTGAAGAGCGGTAAAGATCTAATATTCGAAAGACCATTCATCTGCACAGTTCCATTGATGTCCACATTATACAGATTTGAACTGCCTGCAGATCTGGCCCATTACAGCTGCTCTCTAATACCAGATGTTTATGTTGCCCACTACAAAGTACTTGCATTTGGCATCACTGAAGCAGATCAAGGAATGCTGGAATTGACCTTCTGACCAAAAAGTAAGCAAAGTCAAGAGCGAGAAGATCTGAGCCATTACTTGTGAGATGGGCACATGCCAATCCTGCCATATGACAAGCAGATGTTTATGACAGCTGAAAAGATTGTCCCAAACTCCTAGAAGGCAAAGAAAGCTGGCAATGAAAGGATGTTACGCGGAGCCTGAGCGGATGGATGAATGTGTATTATGCTTGATTTGAGCACTTGCTAAGGTATATAATTTAGGGATAAAACTGGCACATTCATCTTGCTGCTTTTCAGCCCAATCCTTACCAACCTTAGTGCCAACTGAATTCTAGTATTCTAGTATTCTGAGTTCTAGTATTAGCTCTGATACATAGAAATGAGAGCTGACTCATACTAACACCTTATTGGTTCATTCCTGTGTCATAATAGCTCATTGGCTCTTGGAACAATCAGTCTCATTGGTCAGTTTTGAGTTAAGGAAATCCAGTTTAATCCAGTTTTTGTTACATAAGGCAATTGTGTTTTCTTTTTCCGGCTATTTAGCCATAACTTCAATAGAATAGATATAATTCAACACGGTTTGTTTCATTACATTCTGCTTTAAATTACTTTTTCAATGATATATAACATTATGGTATTATTCATAATACCCAGGCCTGTTCATGTGATTTGCTTACACCCGAGTCGTAACCCCATATGATTCTTTATTGCCCCCATTATAATGATTTACATCAACAGTTTCTGATGCCAATTCTGACCTTTTCTTTTGGGTCGGATATTGGGTCGGATTTTTTCTTTTGGGTCGGATATTGGGTCGGATACTGTTTTTATTGGACGGGAAAAATGAGAATCGCACTCAGTTGGTAGCCAAATATCTTCACTTAATCTGGAACAAACGCACCTCTGACTGTAACTTTTTCTTTGTGTAAGTGACATGGGTTATAGACATTTTATTAGTATTGTTTTTATGTGTGCATCTTATTTGTTTTCTAAAGTACCTGTTCGGAAATTGTATTTGGGGGTTGGTGGGGCCTCCATATCTTTTCTGTACAGTTATTTTATGCCGTTAAAGGTTTTTGACTTTGACTTTGTATTATTCATAAATACAAAATTTCCAAAAGGGTTCCACAATTTTAGCCACTAGTGGTGTCACCCTCCCTGAGGGTGTCACTTGGTGTGGTCTGCACCCCCCCACGTGAACGTTACTTCCAGGCGCGCCAGTTGGAAGGCCAGAGCCTTCCCGCTGGCACCAGTGGTCGTGCGGATGCCCTGCGCAGGGGGGAGACGAATGGGGGAGGGCAAGGGCAGCAATGAGGGTGGGGATGAGGAGATCGGGCCCAGGAGGGGGGTGGGATTGGTGGTGCTGGCGTGCCACCATATCCAAACCCCTCTCCCGGGCCCAATCCACTTGCACGGATCAATGCAGACTTGCGCCAGAGATATTACTGGTGCAGGTCTGGTTTGGCCCGTTGCTGCTGCTGGGGCTTTTCCCCGGGGCAAGGGGACAAATATCCCCTTACCCCGAGTTGACTTCCAGCATACAAAAATCCCCTGCAGGATGCAGCAGAAGCACGGAGAGATAGGATTGGGCCATTTGATCTGAAGAAAAACCAGAGCGGGTTCACACTGAAAAATAGATCTGCTGGTTTTGAATACAAATTCAAGGGCAAAGCTATCTTTACATTTCAAATCTAGGAACAAAAGACAGCACATCTGGGTGGCCACATGGTAGCAAGTCCTGCAAGAGTCTCAACCCTGTGACTCTTTGTTATTGGGTTCTATCTTGCTTAATTGATTGGGATGGATTATAATATATAATTAAAACTTTATTATCATTTATTTATTATTTATAAAAAGTGCCTAAGAAACACTAGGGCACTGTGCAAAAATTGAAAAACTTGTCCACAGTCTCAAAAAAAGGCATGAGACTAAAGGAGAGTTGAGATGGAGGGAAAGAGGAAGTGTTAAAGTATACATACATAGGAGTTGAGAAGATTTAAAACAACAACAACCAAATTAGTAGAACATCAAGAGGGAAATGCAAGAGAGAAATCTTTAATCATTTCTTAACATAAGGCAAAGAGAACTGGTCAAATATTTAAAGGGAGAGAGTTCCACATATACGAAACCATGAGAGAGAAGGCACAAGAATGAGAAATAGAACAAGGTAATGGAAGTTGAATAAGAAGATTAGATTTTGATGAATGGAGAGAACAAAGAGGAGAACAGAGAGAAAGTAGTGAAGATAGATAAGGGGCAAGACCATGGAAAGGCTTAAAGATTTAAAGACGTTTAAACTTAGTAAATACAGTTGTAGAGGAATCCAGTGAAAGGAAATGTACAGTAAGCCCCCGGTATCCACGGCAGACTGGTTCCTGCCCCCCCCCCACAGATACCAGGAACCCGCAGATGGGGGCGAATGCTATCTTCCATGCCCCCCATGCCCATTACCTTATTTACATTGCTCTTGCTGGCACCAAGCAAGCGCGGATCCTGTTTAAACCAAGCGCTATAAGCAGCAGCTTGCTGCTTATAGCACAGCTTGTGACTGGGTAGAGCCAGCAACCTCAGTACTAGAGAGGCTCCGATGTTAACAGGAACTTCCTGTTAGTATTGGAGTCTCTCTAGCACTGAGGCTGCCAGCTCAGTCACCCTTTGCGCGCGTCACCCCTCAGCGGTCCGCCCCCCGCCATGCTCCAGTGACGCGCATGAGGTAATGGGCGTGGGGGGGATTCAGCATCCACGGATAAGTGAATCCGTGGATGCCAAATCAGCGGATAGGTCCGTCTCCCCGTATAGCATTATCATATCATTAAGGCACAAAGAAAAGAAAAATTAAATGAGCAGAACATAGCTGAGTACAGATTTTATAGGTTTACACTGAGAGACAGGAAGACCAAAGAACAAGGCAAAACTTGAATTAACTAACCATGCCAATTGGTCAACTTGATAAAACTACACAACACAGTGTACAATATTGTATAAATATATTGTTTGGTCCTGCATTATTGGTGTTTGGTGATAATGGAAGCTTCTTTGTAACAGCAGTTTCAGGGCCACAGTTTTTGTTGGATCCATGCCATGAGGGAGAAAGGTTTCAATACTTCCTTTCCTCATGCTGTGGTCTTGATTCTAATCGTTTCCCCCACCCCATTTCTATATAACTTTTTTTTAAGAGCTGAACCAAACTACATGTTTATCATTATTATTATTCCTTCCATAAACAAGATTTCCAAAAGCTCTTGATTAGTTTTATCCCTTTGTGCATCATTGAAACAGTTCAAATAATTTCCTCGGTCAATTGACCGACATCTCAATGAAGTCTTTTCTAATATAACTGAATGAAGAATATTAATACCAAAAATAAATGTTGCAAGGAATCTCTCTGTTCACGTTCATGTTTAGCCGATGTGTAAACTATTAATAATTGTGAACAAAATGAATGTTAACAAGCTGCCTCATTATTAGTGGAATCTTAATAGCATCTCTTGAAATTGACTGCCAGATCCCTCGAGGACGGCCCAGATGCCTGCCTGCCTGCCTGATTCACTGAGGATGGGCTTGGATGCTTGGCTTGCTTTCTCAGGGCTTGCTGATGGGCAGGACCTGTTAGCTGAATTGACTCTGTCTTCATCAGACGGTGTCTCACACATTTAGGCTGGCAAAAGAAACTCTTTGGGTTTCTGCTATATAGTGATTCTTCTTGTCATGTAAGGAATAAACAGTGGGGTGATAGCACCCAATTCACCATCAGGGTGGGAGTTGCCATGGGCTGTTGCAGCAGCTAGATTCCCAGCAACCTGGTGCCAGACCTGTATGGGGCATTTTAAGCAGAGTATAATCATAGGTAAAGGTAAAGGTGACCCCTGACAAGTCCAGTCTTGTTCGACTCTAGGGTGTGGTGCTCATCCCCATTTCAAAGCCAAAGAGCCAGCGTTGTCCGAAGACGCCTCCGTGGTCATGTGGCCGGCATGACTCTCCTTGCCGCAGCGCGTAGCATGCAGCTAGAACACGGAGCGCTGTTTACCTTCCCGCAAGCGGTACCTATTTATCTACTTGCATTAACATGCTTTGGAACTGCTAGGTTGGCAGGAGCTGGCCAAGCAACGAGAGCTCACCCCATCGCGGATTCGAACTGCCGACCTTTCAATCGACAGCTCATGGTTCAGCGGTTTAACCCACTGCGCCACCCGCTGGCCTAATCATACTAAAAGGCAAATATAGTCAAGTGCAAACCACATAGAACAGTGCAGCCCCGCCAGGAAGGCCATGGAAGCGTTTGCTCTGAGCAGTGGGTTGGGGGAGGTGGCAAACTGGTGGGGGGAAACCACACATGGAGACTCTCCCATGACTGGAATCCTCTTCACAGGAGAGGGTACGTCTGAAGAGGGCCACAACTGGAGAGAAGTTAGAAGGAAGTCAATAAAGAGGAAGACCTGGATAAAATGGCATAACACAAATTCAAAAGGAAGAAAAGTTGGAGACGTACGCAGACCCACCTGACTCAACAGAGAAGAGTGGCAATTTGTCAAAGACTAATCTACAGATTCAAAGCATTAGAGACAAGTGTGCAAACCTTTGTGCAAAAGAAGCGTGCAGAACTAGCCTACAGTATCAGAAACGCAGTGATTATCTCTTACTTGGATTATGACTAGCTTAAGACTTGCAATGTTCAGTTATGGTGGATTACAAGAAAACAAATGAGATGTAGAGCCCCAAACCCAGATGATTCATAAATGCCTTTTAGAAAACAAATCCTTACTAAGGTATTGAAAGGCAAAATTCTGAAGAGCCCCAAAAAGGGATAAGATAGAAAGGGCTTGTGAGTGTTTTCAAAATGAGAGCTATTTAACAAATATTCCAGTTTCTGTTCTATGAAAAATCTCAGCTCTTTAAAAAGTCATCACTTATTAAGTAGGCTAGCAGCACAATTCTATGTATCTCTAGAAGTTAGGCCCCAATCCTATCCAGGGCTTACAGTGGATAGTGGCGGATCTCGCGATCTGTTACTGGAAGCCTTGCTGCCAGTGTGCACTTCAGGGACGCTGGCACAAATGGCTGAAGGCACCCTGTGTGTGACAGCTCCTGGATGCCCCACAGTGGGGGTGGCAGAGGGGGTGGTTTGGGGAAGGGGCAGAGAGTGGGCCAGGAAGGAGGCGGTTCAAAAGTGGTAGGGGAGGATTTCAGTGGCAGTGGCACATGCCAAGATCCTATTCCCTTTTCCTGGCCAGACACACTCCCTATTTTATCTATATTTTGCCTTTTGGGGTGATATTGAAGGATACCTTTTTAAAATGTTAGTGTGCAGACATGCACAATAGAGTTCTTCCGGTCTCTTCCCCAGCTCTTTGGAAGTTAAATTTCAGAACAGGGAGCACATGAATCTCAACTCTAGTTCAGAAGCTTATTCTGTAAATGCATTCATGTGAAAGATGAATGGCTGGTGGATGGACACTCCTCACCTAGCACCAATTTTCTCCTTTACCTCTTCCTCCTTGCTGTGTCGCTATATGTTTTGAAATAGACTGGCAGATTGGGGCAGAACAAGGAAGGTGGGAGATGCATCACCCCACTTCCTTGTTCTGGCCCCACTTTGCCTCTCTATTTCAAAACATATAATGACAGAGCAAGGAGGAGGAGGAAACAAGTAAGCTGGGAGGCCTGGCTCCAGTGTCATGGGATAGGGAGGGGCAAGGAGGAGGAGATGACTGCAGGGGTGGTGATTCTATTCTTATTCCCTGGTCAGGGATTGGACTGCTGCCGTCACTGCCACCTCTCCCTCTCCAGCAGGAGCCGGTGGGTGAAGACTGGGCCATCTCCACCTCCACCTGCAGCCGCAGTAATGGAAGCGGTGGCACAATTTCAATAGCACTTCAGCCCCATTTTCGCTTGGGATGGGTCTGTATATAAATAGAGCCAGATCCAATGTGAAATGAAATATTCAGACCCAGCCCAAGACCTCCTGGAGCCTGGTGTTGCAGTATGCTAAGTGCTGCCCCCCTTTTCCTGGTGATGCAGAGACAATTCTGGGAGGGGCGCCGATGCCACGCCCCCACGTGACCCGGGCGTGACGTCGGCGCCCGCCCAGCGTGACGTGGTGCACCCGCCCAGCGTGATGAGGCGTGTGCGCCCAGCGCGGCTCCAGTCACCCCCCCGCCGTTTTCCTACCTATTTTGGAGCCGAAGCAGCTCCAGGGCAGGCGGGAGGGACCAACATCGCAACGAGCAGTGGAGGAGAGGCGTTCCGAAGGCAAGTACGCCCCTCTGCCACCATGTGCACCCACCGCCTTAGGGCCCTCGGCCCCCCCGCCCTGGGGCCCATGCCCCCCCCAACCCTGACGACGCTTCTGTGGTGATGTACCAGTCGCTGCTCCTTGCAGTCCCTGGAGAAGCTACAAGCGCAGCACTCTCCTCTTTTCCACACTTCCACACTTCCACTCTGCCCCCCTTCCCTTTCCAGTTACCACTGGTAGAAAATGCCACGACCCGCACAGGGATTGCATTTCCCAGGAGGCCTCCACATCATATGGTCTGGTATGGGAGGAGGTCCATGGGGGTGACACAATGAGATCTTGCCCTGGGTGTCACCAACCCTAGTGACACCCCTGGCAACTACTTCTGTCAGCCTCATGGATGGGCCGGCCTTGGAAACATTCTTGCATTTTTAAGAACTACCGTATTATCATCAGTTCACACATCAGAAGCCAGTGTAGAAAAAACGTCTGCAGAGTAAATGGAGACAATATACAGTCGGTGGAGAAGAGGCTTCAGCAATGTAAAGCAGAGGTGTGCCCCCCGCCCTCAGGTCATGAATGATCCTTTGTGTGAGACTAAGAAGTACACCAGCTTGTTCCTGTTCATCTGTGAAATGATGATGATGGGTATAGGATGGACATTTGGCATCATTGAGAGAGTTGAGGAACAGCACATTGCTATTTTTATCTGTACCATACTGAAGCGAATGGGGTGGACTCCTGCCATCTCTGCCACTTTGCCATTTGTCAGGAAGTTCTGCTAGGTGGGTGGAAAGATGAAGTTGGAAGCCATCTTGTTCCTGGCATCATCCTTGAAACATGTGATAATAATTTGAAGTACAGCTGTAAAAAAACAACAACAGTGTTAATGTTCACTTTATCATTTGCTGGCCCGGCTTTGCCCCCCCCCCCATCCAAACCAGTATTTCATCAATATAGTCTAAACTTTTGCAGAATATGGAGGCCTGTTTAAAATTCTCATTGGAATCTGGTCTTTTTATCCTTGCTTTAATGTTGGAGGAGAGCAGCATTAATTTCCATGCAGATCCATCTCTTGGTATTCCCTCCAGTGTTCTCTGACGGCATACTACCTGGTACACACTACCTAGAAAGTAAACAGCAAGGAATTTCTTCTCACATAAGATACTTATAATTGGTCTCAGGGAAGTATTTCCAGCATCTGAACAAAGCAGAGGGGTATAGCAAACCAGAATTTTTCTGATGTCTGAGTAGTGCTAATTTAACTGACAGAAGTAGGAGAGGCAGAAGGAAGGGGGAACTCAGATCCCTGAGATTTTTTTGTGTGTAATATCACTTGTTATCACTTGTTACTAGCAGTCAACACAACTAGCAGCTCAATCATCTGTGCAGACATACGGTATATAGCATGAAGCAGAGGCGTAACTTACTAAGTTGGCGCCCGGTTCAGGGGGGAAATTGGCGCCCCTAGACTGTCAATATCAGTGCGGCCACGCTCCGGGGTGGGGGCGCTGCGCTCTGGGGGTGGGGGCGCCGCGGTGGGACCCTGCACCGGGCACCCACCCCCCAGCGCAGACCCGGCCGGCTTACCTCCATTGATTCCCTTCCCGCGTTCAGTTTAAGCGCCGGCAGCGCGGCAGCCGGCAGAACAGGCGCATCGGAAATGACGTCTGAAGACTGTGTGCCCTTCAATTCCCCGCCTCTCGGACTCCTTTTCCCCACGAAACCAGAAGGAAGAAGTAAACAGTGAGTGTGTGTGTCACTGTGTGTGTGCCCACTGCCCCCTCCTTCAATTCCCCGCCCGCTCCTTCAGTATCCCTGCCTCAAGTCGGACTCGAGTCTCCGAGTCGGACTCGAGTCTCTCGGACTCGAGTCAGACTCAAGTCTCCGAGTCCGAGTCGGACTCGAGTCTCCGAGTCCGAGTCAGACTCGAGTCTCTCGAGTCAGACTCGAGTCGGACTCGAGTTTCTCGAGTCGGACTCGAATCTGGTGCCGGCACCACGGCTTTACCGCGGCGCCCCCGCAGCAGTGGGCGCCTGGTTCGGCTGAACCACGCACTCCACTGTAGTTATGTCTCTGGCATGAAGAAAAGAAAAGAAATTTAAGGCAATTTTTTCCCCTACAGCCTGCCTTACCACTTCTTTCAGAGCCTTCGTAGAAAAAAAAATGACAACTGAGAACTGCTGGGTGAAACTTGGAGAACTGGTGGCCAAGATAAAAGTTAAGTATCTCTCTCCTGTTCATTTGTTCTATCCTATGACACCCTGAACAAAGCCGCTATTGTAATAAGATACAGGTAGACTTACCATATGTCCCAGAATGGCCGGGACCCTCCCGGATTTGGGCTTGGGTCCCAGCATCCTGGGAGGTATGGCGTCATCCCGGATTGCCGCCACCACCAGCGCCATTTTAGCCAAGGATTATTGCCGCGCACATGCGGCCCAGCAGTCCTTCCGAATGAAGGGCTTCCAGGCCGAGCCGCGCGCATGCATGGCTCGGCCTGGAAGCCCTTCATTCGGAAGGACTGCCGGGCTGCTTGTTTGCATGTGTGTGGCTCGCAAAATTTGCAAGCTGCATGCATGTGCACAAGCAGTCTGGAAGCCCATCCGAGCGAAGGGCTTCCCGGCTGCTTGTGCACGGCAATCCTTGGCTAAAATGGTGGCAGCGGCGGCAGCCACAGTAAGGGGGGGTAAATACTTTTAAAAAGCAATCCAAAAAAAAATCCATTGAAAGGAAGCAAAACCCCAAAAGAAAAAAAAATCAAAAAAATTTTTTGCCCCCCCCCCCCAAATCGGACTGGGTCTGGGAAAATATGGTAAGTCTAGATACAGGTGTTCTTAGTAATCTGCAACATGGTGGCAAGGGTTCCACCCTCAAATTCAAAGATTTTGTTGTAGATTGGGGTGCTATGCCAATAGTCTGACAAGAGAAGATGAGGTTGTAGTTCAGCCCCTCAGCATCAAATCGGAAGACAAGTCACAGTAGCCAATGAGGAAGGAATATATATAAGGTCTGTTCAAATGTCTAAACAAATGTGGTTTCAAACTTCCCAAGTATAGACACTTTGATTTCACGCCCTGATTAAATTGTGCTTTGTAAACCCAGCTGGCATAGGATTGGGCTGAGAAACTCTGGAGAGCTGCTGCCGGTGTTCACAATTCCTATATTCCAACTTTCTACGGAGCTACGATTTTTAACACAACTGGAAGATGCTTAGGTTTTCCTCCACCTAATGGTTTTCTCCAGCAACTCTCTCCCAATAGCTTCTCCTCTCCTAGCCTAGATTCCAAATCTGCACCTCTATTGGAAATGCCAGCCTGAAAACTGAGCTGGGGGGAAAGCATCTACAGAAGATAAGGTGTTGCAGGAGGAAACTGGAAGACAGGGAAAGAGTTGAGTGCCTTACGCCTCTGTGCTGCAAATTACAGCCTCCCAGACATAATTTGCAAACAGTACTGTTCGGGCTTTAAGACATAAGCTTGTGGCAGAACATGTGGTCTACTATAACATGTGGAGATACAACACAAGTGAAGTCACTTAAAGGTAAAGGTAAAGGTGACCCCTGACCATTAAGTCCAGTTGTGTCCGACTCTAGGGTGTGGTGCTCATCCCCATTTCAAAGCCGAAGAGCCAGCGTTGTCCAAAGACACCTCCGTGGTTATGTGGCCGGCATGACTCTCCTTGCCGCAGCACGTAGCATGCAGCTGGAACACGGAGTACTTTTTACCTTCCCGCAAGCGGTACCTATTTATCTACTCGCATTAACATGCTTTGGAACTGCTAGGTTGGCAGGAGCTGGCCAAGCAATGAGAGCTCACCTCGTTGCGGATTCGAACTGCTGACCTTTCGATTGACAGCTCATGGTTCAGCGGTTTAACCCACTGAGCCACCCGCAGGCCTTCGAAGTCACTTAAAATAAAGGTGACCTCTGACAATTAAGTTCAGTTGTGTCCGACTCTAGGGTGTGATGCTCATCCCCATTTCAAAGCCGAAGAGCCAGCGTTGTCTGAAGACGCCTCCGTGGTCATGTGGCCGGCATGACTTTCCTTGCCGCAGCGCGTAGCATGCTGCTGGAACACGGAGCGCTGTTTACCTTCCCGCAAGCAGTACCTATTTATTTACTCTCATTAACATGCTTTGGAACTGCTAGGTTGGCAGGAGCTGGCCAAGCAACGAGAGCTCACCCCGTCGTGGATTCGAACTGCCGACCTTTCGATCGATAGCTCATGGTTCAGCAGTTTAACCCACTGCGCCACCCGCTGGCCTTCGAAGTCACTTACATACCACTAAATATTATTGTGTTTTGATTTATGTCATTTCCATTAAAGAGTCTAAGATTCATTTATTTCATCTGAAATGCCCATACAATTTAAACTTGTTAACTATGTATCCAGATCTGTTCCATTAAGGCCTGTTAATTCCATCAAACACGAATCTTCCTGAGAAGGTTCAATTCATTGGTAATTGTTGCTGTCACATTTCCATCTGAAAGCCTTGGTCCATTTTTGCTGGTATTTTCCCCCATGCACAATAGTTTTTCAGTGCTTTGTCTGATCCGTATTTAATTAATGCACACCAAAACAGTGTTTAGATGACAGCCGGCACAAGAATAGCTGCTACTCTCACAGCCTGGCTTATTTTCAGTATAAATGAGCAGCGATCCTCTTAGGAGGAGGTTAGTAAATTAGAGTGGAGAACAATCGATCCGTTTCCATCACCATTTCCCCTAACCCCCACAACATACAAGCGTAGTGTGAGTGTACGGTAGATGGAATTGGTGGTGCGAGCTATATGTGAGCACATCATCATCATCATCATCATGGGAGGGAGGAACGGAAGGCCAACTTTGTCATTTCCTAATGAAAAGCAGCGATTCAGTGAGCTCCTCTTGGCGCCATCACTGCCTTGTGCAGCATGTGACTGAGTTAGATGCCCCTAGACAATAGGCCCATACAGATGATTCACAATAATTTTGTGCTTGAGTTGTGATCTGTCTTCACAGCACCTGCTGCAGCTGATGGCCCCATCTGTGCTTCTCAGAGTGTATGTGACATGGCAGCACTTAACATGCCTGGTGCTATTTCACTTCCTGAGCTCTTGTTTTCTATCAATGGGAGCGTGTTTTGAGATGGAAGGGACACACACTCTGAAGCTAAATGGGAAATGAGAAGAGAGTCGCTGCAACATCACAAGCAAGCATGAAGTACCACACAGGCAGAAGCAGAGAGGCCTGAATAAATGTATAATGGGATGTTTTCTCTTGTGCATTTTATGCTAAAGATGGGCCCCGTTTGTGAACAGGGTTGAAAAAGCTCAATTTTCTCTTTTCACCTTTCTAAACATATGCATATTTGCATGAAAAGCCACAAGAAAAGAATCACGGAAGAGATGGACATGCCCATTCCTACCTCTCTCAAGAACGGGAGTTTGAATTTTGCTATAAATTGTCAAGCCCATGCAACCTATACATTTGTAAAGGTGTAGGAGGAGGTGGTAGAATGTATCAAGACTGTACATTTCTTGCATTTCACCCAATCTCCAATTATCCATATAATAATAATCCAGATAAAAATAATTATGTTATTATGAAGAAAGAGTGGGGGAAGAGGAAGCCAATGTTTAATTTGCCAGAGGTTCCAGGATAGCCTTACCTGGAGATGAAATGAAGCAGCTACCTAGGTTCTCTCTCTCTCTCTCTCTCTCTCTCTCTCTCTCTCTCTCTCACACACACACACACACACACACACACACACACACACACACACACACACAGAGGCTGCATTCATATAAATGTGTGCCATATATTTCCATGGGGTAATTTGGCAGGGGAGTGGGTGTCTTAAAACTTCACTCTGCACACAAGTTTAAAGAACAGGGATACATAGCACTGCCACTGCCTCTGCTCCTCAGCTGCTTTGTATCTTCTTAAGAGGCACTGAAAATTAGGTTGGTCTCCCCCTCAACTATAGACATGAAGACAACATGAAGTATGCAGATAATAAATTGAGGGAGCAAGAAAGGAGGGGAAGCTATTATGATTCTAATCAAATTCAACAGCTGTTCCTACTAGCCCACAAGCTATCTGAGCTGTTAATGAACCATGAATTGCTATCCCTGTAGAACATTTCAGGGTGTGATAGTATGATCTGGTTATAGCTACACAAGGCTTGCCAATCTGTGCTATTAAAAATATTGGTCAGTGAATGACGCTAGCACTAATCTTAACTGGTCAGAGGGTGGGGCCTGGTGAGTTCGGGGTGGAGTCTGGTGGGTGTTTATTTTGTTATTTTTGGCAACTCAGGGGTGGAGTTAAGGAGGCTTGGGTTAAGGAGGCAAAACGTGGTATGTTTGGGCCAAGTCATGGGTGAACCCTGGTGGATTATTGTGTGGAGGTCAGTAGAAAAAATGTTAACCCTCCTGCCCAGTTCAGAAAATATAGTTTATTTAAATAAAATGCCTGATACAAGACAAAATAGGTCTGGGTAAGTATAATACCGGCTAGTTGGTAAACCTAATCAATATTGGCCTTAAACTGGGTTAGTCATTCCCTTTCCTCAGAAAACCTTGGAAACTAGTTCTGTGAGGGGGCGGGGGGGGGTCTAGGTATTTCTAATAGCCCAATCCTATCCAGGATTGGGCTGTACTGTGGAGCATGTTGCGACAACTGGAAGGCACTTCCGCTGTTGCAAAATGGCTGCCAACAGTGCATGGAGCACTCCATTGGTGGGCATTTATTGAGCGCTGGTGCAAGAGGCAGCAGTGCCCCATCTCTGCCGCTGGACCCCACTGTGCACATGGAGAAGCTGTTGTGAGCACCCAAGGGTGCTAGTGATTTCAGCTCGTTTGATTCGGTGAGCAGACACCTGACTCCGCAGACGGAGCGGGTACCCAAAAAGGAAAAGAGAGAAAGAAAAGGGAAGAGATCTGCAGTTTGCAGAGGCGCCAAAACAGAACTCAAAATAGACCAACGTTGGGTAAAAAGAAGATCTTTTACTCAGCTAGCCGAGGACACGATCAGCAAGGCAGAAAGTGTAACATATAAAATCATTACAAAGGCTTATATACATTTCATTATTTCATACAGAATCATGGAGTACATTGTTACAGAAAATACATGATAAGGACGACCCAACAGGGGAGAGGATCCAAGAAGTTACACGTCGATACAGCCAATAAGGAGTTGGATTGAAACTTTGCACCAATGGGAGCAGCAGCAGCATGTGTGAAAAGTTGAGCCAATAAAAGATAAACTTTATTAAAAGAACCAATGAGAAGTGTGGTGCTTTGTGTAACTGGGAACCAATGGGGATGGGACTGGGAGCCAATGGGATGATGGGTGGGGGTACTGGGTGGCAGGAGGTAATAGGATTAGACCCCCACTTCAGGTGAAGCGAGGTTTTCTGGAGTTTTATGAATGGGTCCTTTTGAGAAGCCTGCTTAACAGAAAAGGCAGTATTTCCAATTAGATAGCCAAAAGTGCCACACAATAGGTCCCTGCCCCATGGCACCAGGCATACAGTTGAGGACATTTGAATTGTTCCTGTCAATCAGGCAAGAGCAAGGCAGGTAACCGGATTAGCATTTGAAATAATTGTAGCCAGGCAAAACAGGAACAGTGGGAAGTGAGATAGTGGTAGCATGCACAGAGGGACAAGTTGCAATCAGGGAACTGGCAGCCGGAGATAGACATTTGAATAATAGTAACGAAGGAAGGCAGAGACAATGATTCCAGGATGTGGGGTGGTGGTGGCGGTGATTGACAGAGGAGAGACACACAAAGAGTTAGTCTTGAAGTTTAGGAAATGGTGGCAGTCTGAGTTCTCATGGGTGAATCAGGAGTTCCCTGGGTTCCCTGCCCCCAGCTAGCTTCCCAGGTAGAAGGAAGCCATTTGAGAGCAGCACAAAATTGGAAGCTGTTGCTGACTAGCTTGGGTTATGTGGTTTTAAAATGGTCTCTCCTACTCCCTGCAGTACAGATCTATGGCAGGAGGAGCCCCCCGGGCTCCTACATTTGACCTCTTGTGTTCGCGCTGGAAGGGGGTAGATGGCCTCAAACCGATCTCCATGTTTCCGTTCCCTGGAACCCCAAGCAGGACGTCCTCGCCTCGAACGGGACTTCTTTAATGGCTGCAAATCTATTGCGCTGCTTCCAGGAGCCTCTCCACTCAGCATGAGGCTTACCCCAACTGAGCGAGACGATCGGGACCATTCCATGTGGATCCCATCCCTAGAGAGACCCCTGATGACCTCCAAGGAGGTCCGGACACATAACCCCCAAGGGAACCCCCAAATAACCGATAAAACTTCAGAATCCATATTCCACCGAAATAGAGCACTGCCACTTTAAAGCTGTCAAATGGAGCCGAGTTAGCGAAAGCCGGCTGTCAGTGCAGAAAAGGCGAGAGGTCGGAGCTGGGTTAGTTAATAAGCGGCACACGCCGTCTGAGAAAGTTGGCTGAACGCCCAGAAAGAGGATTATAGGCTTAGTAGGTCAAGAGGTTTAATAGGATTAAAAAGGTACATAGTGAACTTTTGCTGCTGCCGCTTCTCTAGGGGTTCCGGAGGGCTCGTGGCGGACGCGTGTCGGCAAACTTTTGCCCTTGGCTGACACGCGTCGGCTGTCAAATGGTGCGCAAAGCGGAGAAAAGCCGAATTTTAAATGCATTTTACTAAAAAATGGCTGTATCTTCGTGATTACTGGACGGATTTGGATGGGGTAAAAAGGAGGGGGTTCAGGAAGGAGTGGCGGAGGACATAAAATATGTCAGGGGTTTTTTGGTGCTCACATCAAAGGTAAGGATGGGGGGCAGGGAGGAGGCGAAACTGGGCAGGGAGGGGGGAAGAACAGGTATGGGGAGGCTGCAGGAGGGGGTGGATTCAGCAGTGAGGGCATACACTGGATCCTATCCCCTGTTTTGCAAGCCTCCCTGCCCCCTTTGTCTCCTTGGACTTGCGCCAGCTACATTGCTGGCGCAGGCCCAAGGAGACCCATTGCGGAGTGAGAGGTTTACGGAGGTGTAAGGGGTAATTTCCCTTTCCCCTCCAAAGCCTCCTGATCCACCCCGCCCGCCCCCCGCTGGATACAGCGCACTCATTTTTGGTGCAGCTGCATTGGCGGGGGGGGGGAGGATATGATTGGGCTCCTAAGCAACATAATTAAATTGAATTTCTCAGGATTCTTTGGGGGAAGCTATGTTAGATTAGAATAAAACTGATACATACTGAATACATTTGTAATGCAGCTATGCCCTCAGAGTAAATGCCCACTGTCCAACAGTTCTGGGATTGAAGTTCAGTCAGTACAATATATAGTGGTCAGTTGTTCATCACTACCAGTACAAAGATTTGTTGATTGAAAGACTATTCTATTATTACCCATGAATATTTGCATTCTGCCTCCAGATCTGTTCTTGAATTAATTACTGCACTGGAGAGATGAAAACTGGCCAAAATTCCCTGAAGAGGGTGTTGTGGTGGTGTATTTTGGAGAAGCATTGCTAGATTTGGAGAAACCCCCTGGTACAAGGAAGTACAGTAGTAGTGCAGGGCCCCTGGTTGCAGAGAGAGAGAGAGAGAGAGAGGTCAGTGAAGGAGCTCAAGGGAGAGAGATTTTCTATGAGCTCAGGATAGCTAGCTAGGAGATCCGTACTCTCATTCACTGGTAAATGTAAGAATACTATACAGAACAAAGCTAATATTTTTTAGATTTCCTTGATCACTGAGAAATACCCCTGGATCTTGATTATTATTTTTATTTTCTTGTCTACTCTGGGACAAAAAGTATTATATTTTTGGGATTCCTCACAGCACCAGAAATCTCTTTCTCATCCATATGTCGTGCAGTCAGCATTATAATGAATGAATATTTTAATCACACACTCCTCACACAAAAACATGGTTAATCCTAATCCATGATGATCATATACAATTAGATTGATACGAGCCATATTTCTGGGGCAGGTTTTTGAGCTAACCATCTCCTTTGCGGAAGGCCGACAACCTGAGTTTGATTCATAGCGCTAATTGTACACAAGAGTAGTTCTGTTGATGTCAATGATATTATCATTCTAATTTCCACAGGGGCTTTGATGAAACAGAGTTCCCTCAACCGGATAGTACAATGCTAATTAATATGGGAGAGGAGGGGGTAGAGAAGGAGAGTTATGACGCCAGATCATTTCAATAAATTAAACCCCCCCCCCCCATGTGAAAAAAGAACTGAGAAGAGCTGTGGATTTGTGCTGGAAAATCTATTACTTATTCAGTAGCAAATGCATTAAGAATAGCTTCAGAAGCTGCAGTTCTGCCAGCTACTATTAAGGAGCTGTGTACGGAAACACATAAGCTCCTCATAATTTATTCAATGAACGATATTCTTTTCTCTCCAGAAATGATTTGCTTCAGAGACTGTGATATTAATGTGATCAGTATGAATTGTTTCTTGCTGAATAACTTTACAGGTTCCCCTCATCACCAGTGATAGAAACCTCCGGCTATCCCATCTCTCCTGTTGTTGGGCCAGATTGATACATTTCATCGTATACCCTTTCTTTGGTTTAGCCGACATCTTTCAATTGCATGCAGAACTCTACTTATGGTTAACAGAGTCTGATTCTGAATTTATGTCTCTGAGAATGTCGGCTTCTGTTTTGTTGTTGTTGTTTTCTTTCTTTCTTTGAACGATTTTTTAAAACCCTTGGTGGATAAGGAGAAAAGTTTGATTCTGTGTGGGCAGTGTCTGCTGAAAGCTCAGAAAGCATTCACAGGGTAGCGAAGCATATTTGCATTGAATCTGTAGTCTCCTGCTAGTGCTTTATTCTGTTTTCTGCCTCCACATTTTTTCCCCATTTAAAATAGTTATTCAAGGAATGGCAATAGCAATTACTGTAAATGTATGAGACAAATCGGCTCCAGCCAGGTGTTAAAGAAGGTGGCGCTATCTCCTCAGAGCAAAATGTTCTAGTTCAAATTGTATCAATCCAGACCACTGACTTACAGCATCAGAGTTGAGCCTTCAGAGCAGAGGGGAAGACTGCTGTTCCCCATCCCTGCAATCTTCACCAGCCATGATCCAAGGTATGGATTAAAATCCGTTATTGCCTTCAAGGAGAACCATGTTCTTGCATTCTTGCCCAAATGCCATAAGTACCACCCTGCTGGTTGAAATGTAAGGTACAGCATTCGGTTTACCACAACAACCAATCATATGCCTCTGGAAAGCTCACAAGGACATGGGCAATAGGGTTCCCCACTGTCCGTCTTAAGCAGGTGTTCTGAGTTTGCAGTCATGAATGTTGGGTGGCCATTACTTTGTTACGGTAATTATTCAAGAGGCCGGTTGTTCTTAACAGTCGGTAATGGTCCATGACTTTCCCTTTATCACTAGAAATTTCCCTAGAAAGCGGGCACCCTATCAATGTGACTCATCCTCCCTCTCACCACCCCAGGCAAGGATGCTTGTGTGTCACTGTAAAAGGAGAATGCAGGTTTGCTAGCTATTTCTGAATAAGAACAGACAGGAGAGTTGATCTGTGTGAGATAGACAGGGATAATGGAATGGATACTAAAAAAAAGCCTGAGCTAAAAATAGAAGCACCGAATGCCTTTCTGGAGAATTAATGTAACCTGTTGTTGCTCGTAAGGAATGCACTAACTACCTCCATCTAGTACTCAGCCTGAATATTTGTAAATAAAGCAAATATTACAAATATTCCATAAACTTCTAGTGATCTCTCATAGAATCCTTGAATGTCAGAGGAAGATACCTTGGAGATCATCTAGTCCAACCCACTGTTCCTCCAAAGAGAACCATAATCCAGTCTTCACCAGCTCTGGGACTTCTCACCACTCAGCGAAGTGGGGAGGGTGCTGCAACGTTCAGATGCAGAGGCACATCAGAACCTCCACTGAACATGCACGTTCCATTGAGCTATCATGGCTTTGAGAGACCAAAAACCCCAGGAATGTGCCTAATCATCTAAAACTCATGTATAGGTCCCTGTGCCCCAGGCTTACTATCTAATCATCAATATTTTTTGGGGGGGAGCCATTTATGCCAGTGGTCATCTCCACATGTTGAAGCAATGAATTCCCTGCCAACCACCACCCCATTCCAACTTAATGCATTATTTAAAAGATTTAAGACAGAGTTTCCTAACCTGTGTAAGGGTACTACTAGTGGTATACTGTTTGGTGGAACGCTGGTACTCGGGCAGCAAAATGGCGGCCACACTGCTCTGCACCGGAGCCTTGAAACGGCAGTAAGTGGTCCTGGGCAGCCAGTACGTGGTGGTACTGGTGGTACGCGGTGCAGCGAGGTGGTACACCGCACTGAAAACGTTGGGAACCACTGATCTAAGATAATCGCTTTCTTTTCACTCACTCTCACGCTCAATATTAGACAATAAAGATTGCTTACAAGGTGCCATTCTCCTTTCCTTCTTTCTCCTTCAGCTCCTTTTGTTCCTTCTCTCATGTTTGAAAGCTACTCAGTAATTGAGTGAGCTGTTTTGATTTTTCCTCTGCTGAGTTTTTGTGATGTTAATGCCACTGGAAGAGGTTTGCTGAACCTTATTAGAGATAGGTAAGTCCCTTAGTGAAGTGGATAAAGATTGTCAAGACTAGAGGCTTCTGTTTATTACTATTTCTAAGCATAGGAAAAATGGAACCACTGCAAACGCCTAAAACCTAAACAACTCTGAAATATAAATCATCTTCTTGGCACGAGTTGCCTTCATTTCTTTGAAGTCTGTTAAGGGCTGTGAAGAGCCTCTGTAACTCACTGCATGCCCCAAGCTGTGCTTCAGGGCTTGTTGTTACTGTACAGTGAAGAGGCAGTACCTTGTTTTGTTAGGGTACATTAAGGGTGTGTGAATAAATACTTGAACAAGAAGATATCAAACTGAGAAGTACCAGGCATAGGATAGCATCCAGAGTTATTCTTCCTCTGAAACAAGGTCTCTTCCTTCAGAGTAAGTAATTCTGGATGCCACACACTGGGTAACACTTTTTCCACTAATGTAGTCCTATCACCATATGATGGTGGACAACAGACCCTATAACACACCTGAGCTACACCTGCCTGCATTTGAAATGGGTGAAATTGCACGAGTGGTTATTGCACATTCACAGCTCAAACCTATTGTTTTCCAGCCCCCATCAATGCAGTGGTGCCAAAATGGCTACCGCGCCGCTGCATCCTAAGGTTGGGGGGGGCAGTTGCAGAGGTCTCCTTGGGATAAAGGAACAATCATTCCCTTACCTAACAATCATTACTGGGGGTAAGCCTCCACTCATGAGAAACACACAAATATGCTGAGAATTCAAGAGCAATTTATTTGCTATGTGCATGTTTTGATGCAAGAAGCAGTAAGTGCTTAGCATTAGTAAAGGCATCGTTCAGAATTTGTTGAGAGAAATTCTTCCATCGTGTATCTTAATAACAGGAAATTGCCCAAACAGATATAACAGACTAAACTGAAATGTTCACACATCAGAACAAAAACCCACTGCACTTACATTGTGCTTATTGAAAAAAAAAACTGAAATGAGAGGAATTACAAAGCAATGCAGACAGATACTGTACTTGGAAAAATAAAGGAGAAAAATAAAACTACTTTGGCCCTAGTTACTACGGTATATTAGATGAATTTGTGGCCTGATCCATGTTTAATTGGCAAACTGTATGGGCTAATTCACAATGTGTATCCCCATTTAAAAGCACTTAATAGCTCTATGCATCTGAAATGCGTCTACATTGTGCCTATAGAAATCCAGCACTAGGCGCTTTCCTGCTCTTTTTCCCATGCTCACATGGCTGCTTTTCTGGTAATCCCACACTGCCCCAGGGCTTTCTCTGGAGCTAAAATAAGACATAAAGCCATATTAGTCACACCATATAAGTAATGCACTACAGCTTTATTTCAGGCCAAAGCTCGCATGTAGCCAGTCATCAATGGCAACACTTTAAGATACTAATATTCTGTTTTCGCCATATGGCCAGTAAGTACCAGGGCCCCAGGTGAGGTGGAGGATATTATCCAGATCTAAGGGGTTCTGGGCTAGGTTGCAAGCGCATTACCATGAAGAAAAAAATTGAGGCAAAATGGTAGATTATGATTGTGGATATTTATGTAAATTATTATGTTCCATAGGCAGGAACATATATAGGCTGGAGGTAGGAAATTGGTACTGATTGGGCCCTGCTCTTCTTAGACAGCACTCCTATTGGCTAGAGTAGCTGTCAATCACACCAGGACAAAAAGCATTGCAACAAATCAGCGCTAAAGGAAGCAGCGGTTACAAGTGGTATTACTGTGATATCATTTAGCCAGGGAGGCCCTATTAAAATCTCCAAGATTGTTTTCAGTAATCTTGTGGAGACTGATGCTGATTCCTACAGGCTCCAGGTCAATCCTGGAAGATTAGCAACCCTAGTTAGGTCTCTGGTCTCCAGAGTGCATAGCAGAACTGACGCTAGACCCTGCTGGGTAGAGAAACAGAATTCTTACCTTGAGAATCTCCTGTTCTGGGTAGAGGAAGAGGGCATTCCGAGACACGTGGGTAGTCCCTCCCACTGTAGAGTGCAGGGCCGGCGTTAGCTGCAAACGTCTCCTCCCCGTGGGAGGGCCTTCCCAACCCCAGTTTCCGGAACTAACGAGCTGAAAAGACACTCCTCCCAAGAAAAAACTTCGCTCCTAAACTGAAGCTAGCTTCTTCGAAAAGGAAATTAAACAACATAGGACAAACTGCGTAAACAAGGTAGTGAACACTCAGAAAGGCGAAAAGCCAACGAAAAAGCGTGAGAAAGCACATAAACAAGAATCATCCCCTGTCCCAGGAAGACACAGGTAAAACCCCGTCGTGCCCCCAACAAGAAAACCACACATGCCATAATTGCCCTGGAGCACCAAGCTGTGCAGAGGCGGGGCGGAATGCCCTCTTCCTCTACCCAGAACAGGAGATTCACAAGGTAAGAATTCCGTTTCTCTGGACATGTGGGATGTACAAGAGCCATACTAGTAGGGTGGGCAGTGACCAGTGCTCCGTTTACTGCGGCAACACCGTCTGAAGGACCCGCCTACCGAAAGCGGCTTCTGCGGACACCAGAGTATCAACTTTATAATGACGAACGAAGGTGTGAACGGACGACCAGGTGGCCGCCCGACAAATGTCCCCCATAGAAACAAAACCTTCAAAGGTAGCCGTGGTTGCCGCTCCCCTAATCGAATGAGCTGTGACCCCCAAGGGCCCCTGCATCCCCAAGGACGTATACGCCAGATTGATGGCAGACTTCAGCCAACGGGAGAGCGAAACCGAAGAAGCCCTCAAACCAAACCGTGGACCCTTGAAATAAACGAAAAGGGACTCAGTCTTTCTAATGTCCTTGGTACGCATAATGTAAAATTTCAATGCCCTTCGCACGTCCAGGGTATGCCATATTTTCTCCCTAGGGTGCTTAGGATTCGGGCTAAAGGAAGGTAAAATTAGCTCCTGCGCCCGATGAAAGAGGGAATTGACTTTGGGAATAAATTTGGGATTAGTACGCAAAATAACCGTGTCTTGATGGAAAATACACAGTTTGGGATTTACTGACAATGCCCCCAATTCCGATACTCGCCTGGCGCTGGTGATCGCTACTAGGAAAAGCGTCTTAAAGGTAAGTTCCGCCAGGTGTACCTTAGCCAAAGGCTCAAAAGGGGGTTCAGTCAATGCGGACAGGACCTTATTTAAGTCCCAAGTCGGACATCTATGCACGGGGGGCGGGTTTATGAGGGAAACCCCCAGGAGAAAGCGCTGAACATGCGGGTGAGTTGAAATTGGGACCCGTAATGTTTCTTCCAAGACGCTATTCAATGCTGCTACCTGCCTGCATAACGTACTCGTACTCAGACCCATCTCCAGACTGTCCTGGAGAAATTCAAGAATATGAGTGATACGGTGCTTGGTAGGGCGAACCCCTCCCTTCTTACACCACTGAACGAACCTCCTCCAGGTGTTAGTATAGGCTTTCTTAGTAGAGGATCTCCGAGATGCCAACAGAGTCTGAACTACCCTAACAGAATACCCCCGTTCCCTCAACGCCTCCCTCTCAACTTCCAAGCCGATAGTCGAAACAGTTGAGGACGAGGGTGTAGCAGGGGCCCCTGACGTAGGAGATCGTCCCGAAGGGGAAGGGGCCAGCACCGATCCACTGAGAGATTTATCAGGTCTGGAAACCAGGCTCTCCGGGGCCAAGAGAGCGCTATCAAAATCACCTCTGACGCCGAGGTTCTGATCTTGCGTAATACTAGAGGAAGAAGAGGGATCGGTGGAAATGCATAAAGAAGCCCCAGGGGCCACTGGCACTGAAGAGCATCCACCCCTTCTCCCCCCTCCCCTGGCCGCCTTGTAAAGTATCTCGGCAGCTGCGCGTTTTCTTTGGACGCGAAAAGATCCACCACCAGGAGACCGAAATGCTGGGTCACCGAGAGGAAGACCTGCGGGTGTAATTGCCAGTCTTCCTCTCTCAGGGTCTGCCGGCTGAGCCACTCTGCGGCGACATTCTTTACCCCGGCCAGGTGTTCCGCTCTGAGCGATGTTAGATTCTGCTCTGCCCAATTGAACAGCAATATAGCCTCCTTGTGTAGACCCGACAACCTCGTTCCCCCCTGACGATTTACGTAGGCTTTTGCCGACGTGTTGTCGGTTCGAACGAGGACGTGGGATCCTTTCAGCTATCGGCCGAAATGAAGGAGAGCTAGACGGATTGCCCGGAGCTCGAGGTGGTTGATACTGTAACAAGTCTCCTCCTGTGACCACCTCCCCAGCGCAAAGTCCCCCGAGAGGTGGGCCCCCCACCCGAGAAGACTCGCATCTGTCGTGATGATCAACCGCTGATAGCAGCAAAGACTCGTCCCCTGACTTGGCCGGTCTTCCATCAACCACCAAGTAAGGGACGACTTGAGATCCGGCGGGATGGTCACCTCTACAGGGACCTGCTGTTCTATGTGACTGAGATGAGGCATTAGGAATCGCTGAAGAGGCCGCATGTGCAGCCTCGCCCAAGGTATGACATCCTGACAGGAGACCAGCACTCCCAGGAGAGATGCCAACACCATCACATCCAACGACTCCGCTCCCAGAACTCTCTGAACCAGCGTGCGTAGTGAGGCCTGTCTGACCCTGGACAGAGAGACCACAAAGGCCTCCATGTCCAGAAGAAGGCCCAGGTGCTCTATCTGCCAGGACGGACTGAGGGAACTCTTTTTCCAGTTCACCAGGAATCCCAGCGATTGCAGGAAATCGGTGGTCCGGCGCAGATCTAAGAGCGCCTGGTCCAACGATTTGGACTTGACCAGAATATCGTCCAAGTAGGGGTATAGATAAACTCCCTCCTGTCGCAGGAACGCGACCAGCGCCACCAGCAGCTTGGTGAATACGCGGGGAGCCGCTGTCAAGCCAAATGGTAAGGCGCGGAACTGTAGATGTCTGCCTGCGTAACAAAATCTCAGATAGGCCCTGTGCCTAGGCCGGATGGGGACGTGGAGGTATGCTTCTGTGAGATCTATAGATGCTAAGAACTCTTCCTGGTCCAGAGCCGCCACAATAGTCCTCCAAGTCTCCATCCGGAACAGACATTTGCGGAGATACCGATTCAGGGCCTTGAGATCCAGAATGGGCTGCATGTCCCCATTCTTTTTTGGTATCAAGAAGAGGATGGAGTACACACCCCTCCCCTTCTGAGCCGAGGGCACCAGTTCCACTGCCTTGATGTCCAGTAAATGCTGGATCGCTCGCAACATGCTTAAGTGTTTCGTGTGGTCCCTGTAGGCTGGAACCCTCAGGAACTTTTCCCTGGGCTTGCGACAAAATTCCAGAGCGTAACCGCTTGTCACCGTCTCCCGAATCCATGCATCGCTGGAAATTTCTTCCCAGCGATGCGCGAAGAGCAGGAGACGGCCCCCGACAACGTCGTCGGAAGCAGCGGTAGAGGAGTCATGCCCCGCGCTGGTCCTTATGTCCCTTGGCAGCGTTGCTGGAGGGGTTCCCGTGGGGTTTGCCCTTAGGGAAAACCCTGGCTTTGTTCTATCTGCTACGCTGTTTATGGGAATAATCCCGGTGGCGGTGATCTGACCTGAAGGGGCGAAAAAACTGAGTCTTGGTCTTGGGCTGATCCTTCTTACCCGAGGGCAACACTCGCCTCTTGTCCTTGCCCTCCACCAAAACAGGTTCAAGGACCTGGCCAAAGAGCTTCAAGCCCTGAAAAGGGACGCCCACCAGCCTAGTCTGGGACCCAGGATCCACTTCCCATTGCCTCAGCCAAATGTTTCGGCGTGCCACCACGTTCGACGCCAGGGATCTAGCATCCATCTGAAAAGCATCGAAGGATGCGTCAGCAGAGAAAGCAGCCGCTAGAGCAATCTTTTTTAGTGAATTCCTGGCTGCCTTGGAAAGACTTTGGTCAGAGGCAGCGAGTTCCTCCGCCCAAATGTAAGTAGCCCTAGCAAAAATAGAGTTTACCGCAGATGCTCGAAGCGCCACAGAAGACGAGTCGAAGTTCTTCTTTAAGGCGATCTCGATCCTCTTGTCGCATGGATCGCGTGGTCCTCCTTCCCCTTCCGAAGGGATGACAGCAGACGTCGCCAGAGCTGCCACTGGAGCGTCCACCGAGGGCACCTTTAATGAACTCATAACCTGCTCAGGAAAGGAATACAGCTTAGTTACCAAATGGGTGGGGTGCCTGGTTGCCGTGGGAGTGCCCCATTCCGTGTCCAAAGCGCGCTGAAAGGCTTCAGGAAATGGCACCGGGTCTGGTTTAGGCGGACTCTGAGGAAACATGGCCCTAGAAACCGACTTAGGCTGTTCAGAACCCTCAGCTGAACCCAATTCAGGGACCAGATTCAAAGCCTGAGTGACCTTTGTAAGCATTCTGTGGAACAAATCATGCGGAAATAATCTATCCACCTTGTTACCTCCTCATCCCCAGATAACTCCCCCTCCTCCTTACTGGATCCCTCAGATGAATCACCAGAGGACTGCGAGGGGGAAAGCTCTACCAAGATCCGCCTCTTATGTCTCCGTGAGGAGCTACCACCTCTGTGGTGAGAGGAGGGTCTGGAACCCTTCTTTGATCATTTTGCCACCACCACCTCTTCCTCGGAAGAAAAGGAAGAAGCCAGCGATAGAGGGCTGGGGAATCTTTTACGTTTTCGTTTGGGCAGGACCTTGTCCTGTGGTTTAGCTACTGGGCCCGGGGCAGGCTGAATGGATCCCTGCACCGCATCCCGAACCGCTTTGAGGATTAGGGCGTGCAACCCAGGGTCAAGGACCACTTGTAGAATAGAGGTGCCCTCCCCTGGTGGTACATCCACGACGTCTTCCACCCTTTCGCTCTGAGGGCTAGTCGCCATAATAGCGCACTCGCGTCTCCCCACCCAACAGTGAAGTGAGGAAACAGACCTTACCCTCCAACGCGGGCCTCTGAGGGACGAGGGGGAGGGAGATCAATCCGCTCCCTACAGCACGCGCCGCCTCGGGGCCTGGGCGGCCGCCCGAGTGAACGAGCTCCGGGCCGGAGGCCGATGGAGCTCGCAGAGATTGCGCTGTATGCGCCAACGGCCACGGCCTCTTGGAGGTCCGCGCGCCAAGGCGTCAGGCGATCCCGCCGGTGGAGCAATGTGCTGAGCGACGCCGGAGCGGCCGCCGCCTCAGCACGAAGAGGAACTCAGCGCCGCCTCAGCCCGAAGCGGAAGAGGCTTGTTGACGAAAGGCGCGAAACAGAAAAAATGCGGGCCGCAACCTCCCGGCCCGGCGAGGCTGTCAGCAGCGTTGAGGAGACTCCGAGTAAACCCCTGGCCTGAGGTGAAAAAGGGGGGGTGAAAACAATGAAGAAGGACACACCAAGTACGAACCAAACAGAGAGACAACAAAAAACGTGGGCTGCAAAAAACGTGGGCTCCCGGAACGGCGAGGCTGACAGCAGCGCTGAGGAGAACCGCTTCTACTCCCGGCTTGAAGAGAAGGGGTGGAAAGGGCGACCAAAACAAAGAGAAGGGCACACCAATCAAGGAAAAAACACAGATAAAAAACACAGATAGATAAACGGAGAGAAGACGAAGGAGAAAAAACACTAGTAAAAAACATAAAGTCAGAGGTAAAAACCGAAGCCAGCTAACTGCGACCTGTCTGCAGAGGGCAGGGCCGGAGAACTGGGGTTGGGAAGCCCCTCCCACGGGGAGGAGACGTTTGCAGCTAACGCCAGCCCTGCACTCTACAGTGGGAGGGACTACCCACGTGTCTCGGAATGCCCTCTTCCTCTATCCAGAGAATCATGTCTAAAGGGCTTTTCTCACTGCACTTCTGCATAATTATATACATACACACCATACTGCCATGTCTGGCTATAAACATAAATCAGGCAGCCAAAAAGAAAAGGAGCTTAAACAAGGGAAGTAAAGGAGATAAAGGATGCCAATAAATCCTCCAATTTTTCAGGACAGACAAAGCCTTTCGTAGTGATGGGAGGGAAATCCTGTTCCTGTGCATACGTACTTTCTTGGGAATAAGCCCTCACTGAACTTTGCTCTTTGCTATTTTCTGAATGCTTTAGTTCAGAATCACTGAATTTCTTCTGTAAACCTGTGACAAAGTATTTTGAACCCCAACTAACTGCAAAGGATTGCTGTCCGCCATCATTAAATCACAATGTACAAAGCGGGCCCAGGGCTTTCGGCAAAACTAGCAAGATGATTATTTGACACATAGGCCAACTGTGATTAATTTGGAGTAAAGCTCTGGGGGTGGGAGTTTCCTTCCTTCTGTGTTCTAAGATTCAGGTACTTGTGTTGGGGGCCAGTGTCACAAATTGTGTTTCTAACAGTGGCCCTGTGTCGATTTAAAACTGAAAATAAACAGCATAATAAACTGCATAATAAACAACAATTCAAGAGACAAATTTTCTCTATCGTCGTTATTTCCATGTCTGCTTGTAGCTGTTAAAAGCTCAGGAAACCTTGCAAGAAAATGACAACTATAGCTGAAATTACTTCTGAACAATATAACAATCATCAATGTCAGCTGGTTTAATATAATCACTTCAGAACTGACATTTGGTTCAGACATCCGGCCTGGTGGCAACATCTTTTTCATAGTGGAGTGTGGGCCTGAGCTTTGAGCACATGCACCCAGCACTATGTGTATAGTGTCACATGCAAGACCAGCCCAAGACCTCCCGATGCCTGAGGTGGCATGCCAAATGCTGCGCCCCTTACTCGATGATGAGCCAGCAGCTGCTCTTCCCACTCGCCAATGTCCTAGCTCAGCACTCTCCTCTCATCTAGAGGGGTAGGATGGGATGGGGCGGGGTGGTGGTGGACTGGCCCCAGGCAGCAGGCAGGGGGTATCAAACTGGAGGTGGGGGAGCATCATACCGGCGGCGCGGGTGATCGTGGCGGAACGGCTTGGAGGAGCCTGCAGAAGGCTCCTGCTGCCTCCACGCCATGTTTGTTCCCTCCCGCCCAACCCCTGAGGGACGTTTGGCTCTGGCTGACATCACTGGGGGCGGGGTGAGTGACATCAGCGTCACGAGGGGGGGGGCGGCTGGTGCGACACCAGCTACGCTTCTGCTCTCATCCACTTTTCCTCTTCCTCTCTGTCCCCTCTTCCTTTTCAATCCGGAGAAGGAGGAGCAGCGGAGGCAAGTAGGTGGGCAGAAATGGGCATCCCCCACCAATCTTTTGCCAGTGGTAACCACATCAGTTGCTCTCTTGGATGAGCTGGCCCAGGTTATGTGTAAGCTTGGTACAAGTGTGCTCATGACTTGTGATATCCATGGTCCTTTCATCCCTTTGGGTGCAAATCTCAAGCTCGTGCATGATGATGTAATTCATGTGGTACCAACTGTGCATATTCCAAAGGCTCAGGCCAGCCCCTGGTTCTGTGAAGGCTGTTACTGTTTGGCTGAAGGTCTGAAGCAGTCCTTAAAACCCATTTTTAACTCCCGTTGTGTATATACACCTGTGGGCAGAAATGGTTTTTAATTAACTGCTCCTATGACGTTATGGTTCCATGTTTTATTGTTTTATCAAAACCGCATCTATTTTTACGCTACTTTTACCACCTTATGTTTGTTTATATTTTATGCTGCTGTTTGGTTATTAATACCGTATTTCTTCGAGTCTAAGGCGCCATCGATTCTAAGGCGCATCTTTACTTTCAGTACCACCAGCAGGGAAAAAAAAAAATCCATCGATTGTAAGACTCATCTCCCTTCACTGAATCTACCCGCTCAGCACCAACTCTCCCCAGCATGTCTCCTGCAGCTGAGGATGACTGAGTGCACTGCCTTTGCATAGCATTTCTGGCCCTGCCAGAAAGTGCCATTTTCTTTGTTACCTGGACTTGGGGGAGCTTCAGGGAGGCCTGTGCAACCTTCTGCAGGCCTCCCTGATCTTCAGTTCAGCGAAAAATAGCGATTTTTGGCCATTTCTGGTTTTCGCGAAAACCGGAAATGGCTGAATATCACCGTTTTTTGCTGAACTGAAGATCGGGGAGGCCTGCAGAGGGTCACGCAGGTCTCCCTGAAGCTCCCCCAAGCCCCAGTAAGTAAGAAGATAGCATTTTGGGGTGCTTTTTGGAGACCTTCGATTCTAAGACGCACCCCATTTTTTTATATACTTAATTGGGAAAAAACATGCATCTTAGAATTGAAGAAATACAGTAATAATAGTATGGCTTATTCGTATTGTTACCTCTTTTTATTGCATTGTTTAAGCATTTTATTGTATATTTAAAGGCAAGCCTCCTTTGGTGCCTCATTATTGGGGGGGGGAGAAGGTAGGGTAGAAACAGATTCCACATGGAATTGTTTTTCATTGGTTTCTGTATGAGGGTTGTAGAGAGGTGGAACTTGCGCGGAGCGCGTGGAGCAGCTGCTCTGGGCACGGGCACGGGGGCGGGGGGCGCAGCCAGTGGGGGGCCTACTTACCCTCGCGCTTCGGCCGTCTTCGTTTCGGCCCTCCCTCCCTCCCTGGAGCCCGTTTGGTTCCGAAATGAGACCAAAACCAGCGTTGGGGAGGCGTCGACGTGACGTCACGCAGGCCCTGCCCTTGCTCCGGGCACCAGGAGGGCTTCTGTCATTTCTGTTCTGTCTTGTTTGCCAAAGAATGATTGGCAGACCCAGAATGACCAATACTGGGAATAACATTGCTGCGTAAAAGGAAAAAAATTGACAGGCCGTCACATCAGTCATTTGAGCTGTAAGATAATGTATGTATACGCTCTTTTGTTCTCTTTACCCTACCTCTGTCCAGCATGTCTACTTAAAATATATAAATCTTTTGAGGGTTCAGTCAGTCACTCTGAGGGGTTTGCTCTGGAAACTGTCTCCAGCCTCTGCTTTGAAATATGTGATGAAAGTAGCAGAATGCCTTGAGATCTCCACTTATTAATCACATCCAGTCCACAGTCAGCTTGGGTCCGTGAGGAGGACAGATATTGGGTAGAGGACTCATCCAGCCTCTTAAAGGGCTCCTGTACCTTTAAGAGCTGCCTCACAGCTTTGCAGCATCTTGAGTAAAGCAGTAATTGCCCTCAGTGAGCACTTCCCCAAAGAAGACATGCTGGAAAGCAACACAGCTGCCTTGTGTGCCCTGGGCTGCAAAGCACCAAGTGCTCAGCAGCACATAATGCTATATAACTGACAGTTTTGCCAGGTACAACTCACAAAGGTACAAGAGCAGTGAGTCTGGATCTGGTAACTCTATTTCCCAGTCAGAGGGTGTGATGACCCCTTTAGGTAGGGTTGGGCCCACTCCTTTTTATTTAGACATGATCCTGAGGGATACCAAAGACGATTCTGGGTGTAGAGGCATACCTTTTGTATGTATGTGGAAAACTTTTTTTCCTGTTGTAATGCCTCTATAGAGGCTCTATATTGTAATGCCAGTAGAGGCTAAGGCAGTGGTTCCCAAACTGGGAGGCGCGGCTCCCAGGGGAGCCGCAGAAACCAGCCAGGGGAGCCGCGGAGTGCCACGGAATCCTCACGGAAAACAGTGCAATGCCAATTGGCGGGCACCAACATCATGTAAGCTTGGGAAACACTGGGCTAAAGGCCTCAATCCGGAGATGCTAAAATGCAAAATAAGCATGTGTAGTGTAAAAGCATGCAGTGACAAAAACAACCACAACAACCAGGAGGCTGTCCTATGGCCAGAGATTCAAATGCATGTAACCCATCTAGAAAGACAGCAGTGCACACTGTATTTGTTTGCCATGGTGATCATCATGGCCACAAATACAAGACCTGATCTGCTCCCCCAATTTTTCACAAGGTTCTTTTTATCCCATGTGGGTAGCAGCACAATATGCTTTTCACCCTGCATGTATCTGGATTCCATGGGTGGTGTGGTTAGGGGTTGCATGTGTGAACAACAGTTCTGTACACTCAGTGCTTCTATCATGTGTGAAAGAAAATTGTTGGACCAGGGCAAATACTTGAGAAATGATTAGAAAGCTCTCTCTTCTGCTGCTGGATGGACATTGTCATCATAATCAAAGCCATTAAGTCATCAATAAAGTGAGCTGAATTAAATTACTGGCAATGAAAACCAGCCGCTGAAATCAGCTGCCCACTGACTGTAATGAGCAGTAATACTGCCGCATATTTGACGGATGTAGTGATTTCAGCATTTCCCAAATCAGCATAGTGAAAAAGATATACTCTGGTGATCTAAGAACAGAGTTCATCTCTTTAATCAAGAGGAATATGAAAAGAAACAGTTGCATCATTTCTATTCCTGGAACTATCCATTCCCAGCTGCTGTCTCTGAATAAAAGAGGGTTAACTGATTTAAATGTATAGCTCACTGCCTTGCTAAGATTTGAGCCAGGTTAAAAAAATAAGTTATGAATCCCATTCAAGTACCTTATTGAAACAAGACAACATTTGGTGAGTTATATGTATTATTTTAAAAACTGCAACTCTCTGTTGGCCTAAGTGCAACTTCCAAAAGATGCATGCTTACCCTAAAGATGCCTTGCAGAACTGATATCGCTAGATAATTCCAGTAAGTGAGCCAAGGTCCATTGCTGGAGACGGTGACATATATCCTCCAAAATCACTAGCCAAACGTACCTCCGGGAAAATAGCATTCCAATCACTAATACAGTAGTCAGATCCTGAATCAAAAATACTGTATATTTACTAATGGTAGACTTGATAACCACTAAGTGATTAGTGCTTAAAAACTTACTGCATAGCAGCTCTGACTGTGCAGAGAAGTCAACTATGGCCCCCAAACATGCAATAAGCCCAGCTTTACCACATTTTCTGTAGTAATGTAAGAATTCAATTGTATGACAGGCAGCCCAATCCTGTCTAGGACAGCTGCAGCGTGCAAAAGCATACTGCGCCGGATCCTATCCAGGATCGGGCCACTGCAGGCCCCTTCGTGTTAAAGGGATGTTAGTCCCTTTACCCTGAGTAATGGCCCAGCCGCCCCAATGGGTCTCCTCGGATGTGTGCCAGCAAAATGGCAGGCGCAACTCCAGGAGGCCCATGTAACGCTGGCCAGGTCCAGGAAGGGGGATAGGATTCGGTGAAGTGCGCCGCCAAGAATCTCTCCCCCCTCCCAGGCCCAGCCACCCAATCACCTCCTCCTGCCCTCCCCATGCTCCCCCCGCCACCCGGCACAGGCCATACTTGTGTCCGCCGGTGGCGGCCTCCGTCCTGTGGAGAGCAAGCAGCGCCGGCACTGCTTACACTCTGGGTGTAAAAAACGTGCCTTACAACACATTTGCGACACCCAGTGAAACGATAGTTCCACCAGTCCCGTCCCAGATAGGATTGCGCTGTAAGACACATCCAGTCAAGCATTCAATTTCCAGAAGCTACCAAACGGATGCCTCTGAGATCTCACAAGTAGGGCATGGAGATGAGAGCCATCCATTGCTGTCCTCAGCATCTGCCTTTGAAAATAAAGGTTCCATTCATCTGTCATGTCTAACTTTTGATAGACTAGTATCATCCTAAAATCTGCCCCCTGAAAGTAAACCACCTAATTCTGCTTATGAGGCTTTTTTTTTAAGTGATGTTTGTTGTTTTCGCAAACTTTTTTTTAAAGATAATCTACTACAGAATTTTGCTTTCTAATATTTATTGGTTTCTCTTAAAAAACCTGGGGTTTGCTCATTTAAGAATATAGGACTAGATATTGCTGGCATTAGGCCTAGCAAAGGCAACTGTTTCTACCAATAGCAAAAGCCATATACTAGTGAGGCTCGCTCACTGGATAACGACGTGACTGCTTAAAGTAGGAATAGTTTATTACAAATTTGTGGCAGGTTCTAACAAAGAGAGCGAGAACGAGAGAGCAAACAAACATTAATTATAAAGGTTTCTTTCAGCGACTCCACATTCTTATTCCTCTTTCTTACCTGTGCTATGTGAATTTTGGTTTTCCAGCATGACTCTGAATACATGCTGTACTTCTCCATTAGTTCCTCCCTTTCTGCACTTTTCATGCACTCTTTACAAGAGTATCCTAATTCTTGTTACCTTCCTTATTTGCCAGCACTGTAAAGTACAGCTATGGGAATAAGATTTAATTGAGCTTCCAGTAGAGCCATAATGTGCAGGCCACATAGAAGTAAGTTACTTTTGCTTTGGAAATTATCTTTGTACCACAATTTATTTAAAACAAATATTTGTAATATTTCTCCATACCTTCTAGGGGAGTAACCTGGTCATTGGAAAGCAAGGTTTAGTTTCCGTAGCTTCTGCCATCAGGGAAACATGGGAATCAAATAGCTTCTCTTTTAGGGTTTTATTCAGGAAACAAAAGTAATTGCACTAAGCGCTACACTTTTTAACCTGAAGCCCTTAAAAGAATGGCCATTACTAAGACTTAAGGTGCAATCATAAGTGGGTCTGGTGCTGCAGTCTCGGCACCGGCCTAGGGTGTCACAAAGCACGTTTGCGTCACCTGGCAAGTAGCCTATGCTGCCCCTGAAGGAGGCCAGTGTCGTGGAGCGGGTAAGTCCTGCTATGAGCAGCGCCCGGTTAGGGATAGGCATTGTTTGTTGAACACCTTTCTGGATTGCATTTGTCAGGCACTTCCAGCAAAGTAATTTGAAGCGCTTTCTGTCTGCGGTTGTTAGATGCCCTGTCAGTTCTACCCATCCTGATGCAGGTAGAAAAGATAAAGATTCGCTCATCTATGCAGGCTGCCTAAATGGTGATTTTGTTTGATAAAATTCTGCTCGTCATGTTCATCTCTCACACTGTGGCCTGTTCTTGCAAGATGGGGTCAGTATGGATCTGTTTTAGAAACATGTTGGAGACAAAGACAGTGGCTAAAATTCAGCTAAAGGTAGTCACAACTGAGGTCCATTGAACCTAATGGAACAAGTTAGCCACAACAAACTTAAGCCTCAAGCCGGAGCTACACTGCACGCGTTTGCGTTCCATATGCGTCTGGTGTCCTGCCCCCAGGCCAAATAATGGGCTCTGATTGGCTGAATGAAATGCAAATGTGACCAAAGTCAAGCCCAGTTCGACTTTGGCTGTGTTTGCGTTTTATTCAGCCAATCAGAGCCCGTTGTTTGACCCGGGGGTGGGACACCAGACTCATACGGAACGCGAACACATGCAATGTAGCTCTGGCTTAATTCCATTCAACGGGATGTGGTAGTCCAATCCTATTCAGGTTTAATCTGACGTAAGACCACAATATTCAATGGGCCTTACTCTACATGTGCATAGAATTGCATCATTAGAGACAACTTATTTTAGTTAGATCAGGAGTAATAATGCACCGATGCTGTTTAAAGCATTAGGTCTTTGGAGCACCTTGGAAAACTATGTTCTGAGCAAAACAAATCACACCTGTGAACAAGAGGACAAATCTGATCCAGTAAAAATATTTATTCTCCCCAACCATATACAAGGCTCAATACCTGAATTCTTCAGTGGAAAAATGACTGTCTACCCCAGTTGCTTCCAGTAAATTCTGCATCAGAGGTAACTGAGCACCCTAATGGTCAAGGGTTATATCCCTCAATGCTCAACCTGCTTTTTCACACCGCAGACACTCATTTAAACTTGTCCAACTAGCTTTACCAAGTGCTTACTAGTTCTTGTATTATTAAAATAAACCCAGGTAAAACCATGTTCTCAACTTAATTAAATCAAATATGTACTAAATTTCCACTGCATTGGATTTTTTCTTTTCTTTTTATAGGCATTGTTTACCATGCCTATGAAAATTGTATTGCTTTTTTATGTCTCTTCTATATATTTTTGATGGTTGAGGCAACTAGGTAACCACTCACTGTAACTTTACTACTTAATGGAATAGTTGAAAATGAAAACAGAAGTGGACAATTGAAGCCATTACATGCCTTCATTTTTCAGTATGGACTTCTAATAAATCTATGAATTATAGTAACTTGGGCTGAAATCCTATACACATTTTCCTGGGAGTAAGGCCTATTGAACACAATGAGGATTACTTCTGAGTAGACATGCATAGGATTACACTGTAAGCCTTATGGCAGTGAACCATGTTTTTCCTTCTTAATTGCTGAAGTTAAGTTACACCTGTCTCACTCCTGCAGTCTTGGACTATACTGATAACATCACAAAAACAGAGAACCACTGCCACCTACTGCTTTGAAAGGTATATTTCATTTCAGTTACCAATACTTACAGTGTACAAGTGAGCCTACAGAACCCTTTATTAAGATTTTCCCATCACGACGAACATGGAAGTACTGTAGTTCCACTGTTGCAGTCTCTCTGAACATACCAGTAATTGCTTTTGTCAAACATAATCCATCATTTGAATTTGTATATCACTTTCAATTGCTGCTTAGATGATTTTCCCATATTTTGTTTTTTTCCTACATAATTTTTTTTTAACAAAACACACAAAATGCTGCAGGTCATTCATGAATTTCAGGGATTTATAGCCCTGGCCTATAAATCTATAAAAGAGGGGCTAAAAATGCAAGCAAGGATGCCTCTTTCCCAAATGTGACCTGAACCATCTCACTAGCTGACCTTAGAAAAGCCACAATCTCTCAGCATCTCGCCATCAAAAACATTTTATTTTTACCCTGTTCTTTCTTTCTTGTCCTCACAAAAGGGTTGGCTAATGGATGGCAACTAGCCCAAAGTCAGTGAGCTTTATAGACTAATGAAAAGTTGAATGCAGCTCACCCCAGTCTGACACTCTGAAATATTAGTCATATTATTTGTTATAGTTATTACTGAAGAAAATGTGAAGCAATTTGATATAACAAAAACCACATATACATACCGGTATTATGTATTATTACTGTATACATTGTTCATGCATTTCTCTAACCTGACAGACAAAAATGCGAATATACATCAGCCTCATCTTCTCACCACCACCACCACCTTCTAATCTGCCCTATGGTTATTCAAATATTATTGTACTCCTATTTATCTCTGCCAACTACAGTTTTCATCTTCCACTCAAAACAGCATGTTGCGCAACTGCCATAAGAAATATCTATTGTCAACCACTGGCTGTTGACATTACTGTTGCTCTTACACTGAGAACGTGGTCTGTGTTTCCATGTCAAGGAAGCCTCACATTCAGTTTAGGACTACTGTGCATTCCATTATATACTGTGCTCCTCTGCCAAGACCCTGACACAAAGATCTTGCTTTCTGAGAATCTCAGCTTTCATTGGGTTGGTTCAGATGCCACACAGAGCCATTGTTCATTTATTTATTATTTTATTTTATTTTAGGAATTTGTAGCCCGCCTTTCTCCCGAGGGCACTCAAGGCGGCTTACAACATATTAAAATACATATAAACACATTAAAACAATTAATTAAACACATTAAAATAATTAATTAAAACACTTAAGATTAAAAATAAACAACCATTTAATGTCACTATGGTTTGTTTGATTGTCTAAACTGGGACCCTTCAACTAACCATGTTTTTTTTCAGGCAAACAAACCACAATCTGAACTCTGAAGATGGCTTGTAAACTCGAGTTTGCCTTAACCATGGTTCCAGGGGCGTCAGCTGACCTGGGGCCGGGGGGCGGTGGGCCCCAGGGCGCAAGGGCGGGAGGTGGTGCGGGGGGGCGGGAGGCTCCGGAAAAAAGCGGGAAAAATTTGAATTTTTCCCGCTTTTTTTTGCCGATTTTAAGCCCGATTTTTAGAATATGTTTGCTTTTACCTGCACTTTTGTGATATTGGGACGCTCCCACGACGATTTCTAGCATTCTCCCGGGGGCGCAGCGTCTCCGTGCAGCCGTTTACTTGGTGCTGCACTTGGTGCGCCCCCAGAAGCAATCTCCGTAGTTTGCGCATGCGCAAACCCACGGAGTCTTCAGGGACGTTCTGGGCATGCGCAAACTACTCCCTGGAGCGTCCCTGGAGACTCCGTGGGTTTGCGCATGCGCAAACTACGGAGATTGCTTCTGGGGGCGCACCAAGTGCAGCACCAAGTAAACGGCTGCACGGAGACGCTGCGCCCCCGGGAGAATGCTAGAAATCGTCGTGGGAGCGTCCCAATATCACAAAAGTGCAGGTAAAAGCAAACATATTCACAAAAGTGCAGGTAAAAGCATACATATTTTGCCAAAATCGGCGAAAATTGTGCTCGCAAATCGGGGGAAGAAGCGTCGCAAACCGGGGGGGAAACTAATTAGCATAATTTATGCTAATTAGTTTTGGGGCGTCGAGGATGCCGCCCCCCCTGCCAGATCGGCTGGCTACGGGACTGCATGGTTCTGCATTACATCTGAACCAAGAATCCTGGTTAATTATGGTTTATTTCAGTGGTTTCCCCCTTGTAGCTTTGGCATCTACAGAGATAGCAGGCTAAATCAGCAGGAAGAGACACCTGGCACTCTTATGCAACAGTCCCCACCGTCTTTGTCTGGTTAACTACACACATCTTGTACACACATCTCCCACATATTGAAAACAATAGGCAGACAGTTTCACTGCTTAGCCATCACCCCCTCATCACACAAAGGAATCAGAAGCATCTCATGCCAAGTCTTTTCTTCTAAACCCCTAAAACTCAAAAGTGATAAACGGATATATCTAAATAAAGTTATTTAAAGAACTCCATAAAGTTTTATTGAATTATTTACATTGGAGTGCTTTTAATGCATTCATCATGGGAAGCGGGCAAGACAACGGTGACCTTTTCTTAGAAGGAGGGGAATAGAACTGTACTTTGTACATCTCACTCAGCTGTGCTGAAAGCTGACAGAACAGTCCCAAAAAGTTAGGTAGTTATCAGCTTACTGTGGCCCCTTTCTTCTCCCAGTCAATGGCAAGAGTGTAGCTGACAAGGTGCGACACTTTGCCAGGTGCAGGGAAGAAACAAGGAACTTGGGAATTTATCTGGGCACTTTGTGGGAGGATAGGTGAAGCAAAAACAAATCAGATGAGATGGATTTGGTGACTGCGGCGCCAATCGTGGCTTCAAACCATAGTTAAGATAAACTATGGACCTGTGTGACATCTGAACAGGCCATTTTAAAAATAGCTAGTTGTCAATTTTGTCAAAATGTCATCATAGTTGAAGACAACAATTTGAAAGCAGGGAATCTCATAAGAGAGCTAAGGGTTCCTTGGATCTCCCTAGTCACTGCCATATTTTCTGGTCTTGCCCTCCCACCCCACATGTCTTATGTCTCTGTGTTCTTGAAGCCATCCTATTTCTAATTGTTGCTAAATAGCGAGACTAAGTCTCATGCCAACGTTTCCTCCCTCACGTGGGACTTTGTCAAGGCAACACAGTTAGGCAACTGTTAGATGACATTGTCAGTGGAGAAGTGCTGGAGAATGACACTTGACAATGTCATCTAACGGTTGCCTAACTGTGTTGCCTTGACAAAGTCCCACGTGAGGGAGGAAACGTTGGCATGAGACTTAAGGACTTTTTTGCCTGTGGTTGGAAACCTTTTTGTACATATGTCTTGATGATATGTGTTTTTAAAGAATTTCTTCAGACTACAATTGCAATTTTAAAGTATCTTTATTTCTTCGTTCTCAAAGTATACATGGCTGTTAGACCCATACTTCCTGTCTTGCTGAAAATAGTACCAAGCCATGAAAGCTTCCATACTACATTGTTGCTAAATAGTTCCAAAATTCTACAGAACACCAACCTCTTGAAAACAGTAAATCAAATACATTTATATTTGCTTTATTCATAGTACTGTACAGGATTGGCATTTTCTTAGGAGCAAAGTTCTTAATTTTTCCAAGCAAAAAATACATGCAGGCCTAACTCTGAATAGATAAGTTAGAACAGAGAATATAGGACTGTCACAGCATTCAATTTCACTTTGTTCAGGGTAACAGAAACTTTACTTGCACTGCAAGCAGGTATTCTTTCTTCACATAACAGAAAAGTTTGGCCCTTGTGAAAGACAATACAGCTGATGAGCTCAATATGATTTTTTAAAAGGTATATGAAAAGACACACACCTTACAGTCCAAGTCTACAACCCAGTTAAATACTTGGTATTTCACGCTCAGTGTCATCTAATCAATGAGACTAAACTCATGCCACTGCAGGGTGAATCAATGGGATGTAGTTAGCTTAAATTTAAGTACTTCAGTTTACCCAAGTGCTGGTTCAGACTGTTAATGTGTCAGCTCTTTTCATGAGAGGGTCTCAAAGGGCCTCAGTGACTTAAGCCTTAACAACACTCCAGATGCAGTTAGCTCTTTTACAAGCTTCTAAACAGAAGCAGATGTTAAGGGATTGTCCTGCACAGATGCAGTCAGTAGCAATGAGACAAAACCAACAACTGTCTTAGCCATTGGGCACTAACAGTGAAACTCCTATGTCAACAGAGTCCATTTCTCAGCGGGTCTAACAGTCCAACTGATGTCACACATTCTCATTTTTCCTCAATATAGCTAAAAATGGTCTAGATTCTAGAACGTCAAACAAAGAGCAGGACACCGTTCTCATTATAAAGCTGAATACTCTTTATTTTATTTACAAATGCATTTCACATTCATACTTTAGTTAAAAAAAGTACTTTGATAACATGACACTCAAGTGTCTGTAGTAAGAATCTGCTTATCCAAAATTCAAGCAGCGCTCAGATGCAATTGTCCAACCATGGTTCGACATTACATGCATGAGCAAAGTAATGGAGAGCTAAGTCTTAGATGCATATGCGCCATCCCCTTCCACTCTGTTTCCTGACAGACAGAAATAATCCATTTCCTAACAGACTTATTTATTGGCAAACCACGGTTTGCACTTCCAAACAAATATGAAAACTATAGTGTGCTCAAACCATAGTTTGCCTTTAAACTAAGATTCTAAACCATGATCAAAGGGCATATCATGGTTTGTACAAACCATAGCTTGTTGCATTCACAGACAGCAACAAACTATGGCCTGGTGGCATACAGCAAGGCAGTTATAAAAACTTTGGCATGAAAGCAAAGAAAAAGTGCCCATACCCGAGGCTCAGATCTCCTTCACTTTGCTCATGTGCATAATGCTAAACTATGGTGTGGTACTACATCTAAATGTGCTGGCTTCCATGGCCAACTTTAGTATTGCGACATGACTGACTCAATTCATGGAAACTAATCATCCAGCTGTTTTCCAATATACCACTAATTTGTGACTGCATTTGTTTCCTTTTCATAGCATAGCATGATGTTGTACAGCAATGCCATATTAATAATGTTTTAAGATAAAATCATGTAAATATTTCATAATGTATTCTCGTTAAAGATGTGTGTATTTTCAGAAACATCTCTTTCAATTACTTTTATCCTGCAGGATTATGTATTTTGTAACCAGAGATTCCATTGTGCCACAGGATCAGTCCAATGTGAACCAAGATGGGCGCTTCCTGTTTCTTTCTACAATCCGCTTGCCTTCATCTTGTTCTCTAGGTTTCTCTCCTTCATACAGTACGACAGTCTCTACAACAGGAGCCTTATGGGGTCCTCCTTCCTGTGCCCATATTTGCTTCCTTATGGCTGCAGTCTCCTGTTTCACTTTTTCATAACAATAGCCACAAAGAACATGCTTCTGCTTCAGGTTGCCACATTGAGGACAGACATCTATGTTTCTCTAATGGCAAGAAAGAAAACAGATCAGACTTAAAACAAAATAGGAAAAAAGATAAGCATTTCACAGACACAAAGAGATTTGTAGGACAACTTATATGATATGGTGTTTTCCAGCAAGTTTCATGCAAACTGCCAGTACCCAAGTTTTAAATTTTCAAAGAACATACAGCACTGTCTCATTTTAAAGTGAAGACTTAGCACAAAAGAGCATCAGATAGATTTTATATAATGAATATTTTATGCACAGCCCCATGGCAAAAAAAAAAAATACAAATGGAGATGAACTAAATAGGATTACTGGAGATTCAGCGCGCTTAATTCTTTTTCATAAATACGTTTAGTCACAGGCAGCCAGACTGACTAATCCAAATTGATTTTTTCCATGGGGTGCCCCAACATTTTTACTTCTGAAAAAGCAAATAAAAATGCAAAGATATAAAGATTTGGAATAGTGCTCCACTCAAGCTTTCCATTTAGAGCCGTGAATTTAAATTGTCAAGACAAGCAGCAATTTCATTTCAACTGCTCACGATGCCTTGCAATACATGGGTATAGGGGCTCATAACATTTCTGGACCTTATCTCCAAGGTTGATATAGATATATGTAAAAAAAGAACTGCTTCAGACTGAGGGGGGGGGGAGAGAAGAAAGAAAAACAGTGACCACCTAAAAACAAGCGTAATAGAAAGATGAGCTGTGATAATAAGTTATTGAAACCGAGGTCTGTTTTTTAAACCATTATAAACGTGTTTTTTAAAAAAAATTAGTCAGTGTATGTATTTCATAGAAAACTCTTTCAACTTCTTTGTTGTAGATATTGAAATATGAAACTATCTTACATGTTGAGTTGTGATATGCTTAAATCTACTGTATGTCAAGTTAATTTGAGGCTGCAATCCTAGATATGCTTACCTGGAACTAAGTTCCATTTAACTCAGTGGGGCTTACTTTTGAGTAGACATAGGATTGCACTGTTAGATATTGTTATCTTGCCATTGAAGCCTAATCCTAAACATGCTTGTTTATATGCAAGATCAATGGACTTCTTGGGATTTGCTGACAAAACTGTCTTGCGATTTGTTTATCTTTTTCTTGCCATATGCCAGAGTTACGTTAAAACATACCGTAATACAAGACAAATATAATTTAACACAAAATTCCCTCAAAAAACTGAATTATCAATGTATTCTGTGTGAAGCACTTAACACTTTTCTCTTAGTTACCATTGCATGTGCAATACATTAAACATTTGATTTGTGACATGCTCATAATATCCCAGTTATATTAGCATAGCTTCTTGTACTGATGTGCTCGTAGAGTCAATTCAAAGTACTTATTCTAAGACAGCAGGTTTCACTGTTGGGCTGTAGAGATGGAGATGGATCTTTGAGTATCTGATGACAAAGAGTTCTGTAAAATTTTGAACATTATACATTTCTACAATCAAGAGCTTGCTGTAATATTTTTTACTTAGCCTGGCTGATGTAAACACATTCAGGATCTAGACAACTGTGACTTTAAAATGAACATAACTACTGCTTCTAAATAAATCCACAAAAATATTTATTGCAGTGTCTTTACAATATTACAATACTATCAGTATTTAAGAAAAAAAGAGGCATAATGTGAATATTACGAAGGAAATTTCCAACAACTAAAGTAAGAAACCCAACAGAAATGTGATTATTTACCTTTATTTTTATAAGGTTCCTAGGATTCCTTCGTCTGCAGCGATTTACCTCAATGGTCCGCCTTGACTTTGGAGCAGCCATCCAAAATATGCTGTCTAAAAAACTTGGAGTCTCGTCACTTTCAGCCTTCCCTCCTACAGGCTCAAGCATAGAAGCTGGAGTCTGTATAGCCAATGCAGGAGCTTAAAGGGGATAACAGACAGCAGTTATGTAAATAAAATAATTGAACACCTGTAACTTATGTTCTTAACTTGCTTGGTTCTATCAATCTGCTGTAAAATTGTACTGAACATACAAGTTTGTTCAATGTTGTTCTTTCAAGTGGTTGCTTTGTTTGAGGGCAAATGTGTTATGAATAAATGAACAGCATCTAGGACGAGACACATGTAGCTTTGCTCCAAACATGTTATCTGGAAGCAAGCCCCATTGTGCTCACTTACAACCAAATAAGTGCACATACATAGGACTGCAATCACATGCTATATTCACACTAAAACGCCCTCTCTCCTTGTTCCTCCACAAGATACTCTTCACTGTTACTCCAAGGATATGTAGTTTAGGACTATCCTTCCAGGAAATATATCACAAGTTGAGAGGCCTTAAATTTTTTTACCTTCCCATCATAACATTTTACTCCACTTTAAATCAATACTCACGAACCGTATTCCTTTGTCAAAGCTTAGAGCACTCCCTCTGCACTTCCTGGTACACGACACATTTTATGAGATAGCACTTTGCGCCAATAAAAAGGCAAAAGAAAAATTACTGCACTACTAAGCACCTCGACCCAATACGTCCCATGGAGGCTGGGATGCTTACTGGCGACTAGATCCTCTGGCGGGGTTGGCCACGTAACGTGAATTGCGGCCCCGACCAATTCTACAGTTCTACATTCTTAAATTAAATGACACTGGAATTGAAACCACTATCGAGGCTGATTGACGGAGCTGTGAAAGAGAAACGCTCCAGGCTAAGCTGGATATACGTAGAGACCCTTACCCCAAGGAGGGCTGTGACCGCCGAGCTGTCCCCAACACCTTCGGAGAAAACCACGCAGATAAGGCAAAGGAGAAGGAAAAACCACCAATGCCGCCATGCTGCCTGCCTTGAAAGACCTTTCAGTCCCCAACAGTTCACGTTCACCGCCTCCCCAATACGGGCGGCGGTGGCTGCTGAGAATGCTGGGGAACTGAGTTAGTTCTCTCCTGCTGTAGCACTTTCATTCGGCCATTAGGCGAAAGAGTTGGACTACAGTTCCCAGCAACTTTGCTCAACTATTCCCCTTAGCTCGAGGGGAGACTACAATTCCCGGCATACACAGCGGCGTACCTATTTCCAAATCCATTGAGCTAAGAATGTCTCTCAAGACTTTGTCTAGAGTGACACAGACTGCCTGACTTCCAGGTTGATAGTGTAAGTTTCATTTACGCAATCCTTCATAAAATAAGACCTGAGTTGGAAAGACTGAATTATCGGTTGTTGTTGTTACTGTTAATGGCTGTTGTTTTTACTCCTGGTTTTTTATATATATTCTATGAATTTTGTAAGCCACCTTGGGTGCCCAGGTAATGGGGGAAAATGCGGGATATAAATATGTTCAATAATAAATAAATGTTTGCTTCTATGTTCTGTGGGAAGGAACTTGTTGCTGCCTAACATCAAAATCCTGGATTTCTCCTTTGCTTCCTATGGTATCTGTTCTACCCGAAACAAATGACATCGAAAGTCCCAAAGACTTACCATCTTTGACAATAGAATTGTAACTCTAGAATAAATTATTTCTATCAGTTGGCCAATCGGGAACGGGACCGATGAAAGAGCTGCTGGTATGTGGCTAGAGAGAGAAAAAAGCCAGAGTCACATATCCTCCTTATCCTGCTATATATGTGCGCGCGCGTGTGTGGGTAATTCAAGCCCCGCAGCCCTCCAGGGCTTGTGGCGTCACGTGGGGGTGTCGGAACGCCGCTGCTGATAGCACACCCAGTTTAAAGCGTAACTGCTTTTGCACCCTAATTTCCAACACAAAGTGCATAGGGGATTTCGTCATAGAGATGTCAAACTACACAGCAAACCTGTTCCGGGCCAAAGGAGAAGCATAATAATAACCAATGACGAAATTCTAGAGTTACCGGAAGCTCCGACTGTGTGTTAATCTATCCTTTTGCTAAGTCTGTGGTCTCATTATCGCTTGGCGTGACAGGTCGCGGTCGCGCCGAGCATTACGTATGCGCAGTCGCAGAAGCTGTAGCCGGGTGCGAGGGCTCTTGGATTGTGTCTATCAAAATGGCGGAGCGCGGATACAGCTTCTCTCTCACCACATTTAGGTAACAGATGCTCTTCTTTGCGAGAGAACGAGCCTGCGAGGCGGGTGCGGGACTGAACAATCACAAGCATGCTGGGCAAGCAGAGCCCGTGCTGGGGAAATGCTGGTCGGGCTTGCTCGTCCCGTGGGCAAGGAAGGGAAGGGAGATTTTGTGGAGTCACTGCTGCTTGCCCTGCCCATACGCACACCTGCTGGGAAAGGGAAAGGGGACGCGGCCGCTGTTTTGGGCTACGTGAATCCGCGCTAGAGCACGAGGCACGAGGTTTGGGTTCGTATTCGTGCTCAGCCACGGACACCTTGTGGCCTTGGTCAAGTCATTATCCCAAGGCAGGCCTTCTGTTCCCTCCTGTACAAAACAGGGCTGCTGCTTGTCAGTATTGTAACCATGGAGTGGCCAAAATAAATAGAAATCTCAGTATATATCTGATTGTATCTTTGTTTTATTCGATACGCTATCCTGGTGTCTTTTTTAATGAAAGGTGATATATGTTAATCATAAATAATTTGGCCTTGTACTTTAGTGTTTCTCTTCCCAAGAAATGATTTCTCTTCCCAATTATTTATCTTTCCGATAAATGAAATTCCAAACAGAAAACGAAAATGTCTGTATTTAATGTGACTAGCTACTCGTGAGTATGTTGTGGTCACAATAAATAAATTGTGCTCATGACTTGGTGATGTGTTAATTGGTCCATATTGCATTATTGGTGTTTGGAGACTTTTTCTAATGGATCAATATGTCTTCTTACAATTTTTGTCTAAGCCATTTGATTTCTTATTTGTTTGACCTTGTTAATATGATAAATGACTGGCATCTGCATAGTATGCCAGGTTAACCTGCAGTGACTCTAATAACTGTTAAATGAGTAATAGTAATGACCAGCAAATAGCCTTTTCCTATTGATTTCAATAGGTTTGCTTCTAAGAAAGTAAGTTTTCGGTTGTGGTCCAGAAGTTGAAGGGATTAATGACTGCTGAGTCATCAGTGCTGAAAAGTAGACTGAGCAAAAAGAAAAAATTCTATCAGTTCTCTTAGTAAGAGAATTGAGATTTGATGCATGCAAAAAGTTCTAGGTTACATCTCTGTTGTTGTGTGTTACATTATAAAATTGTTCACTTAGAAGAGTTTAGAAAAGATCACATTTCTTAAGATTTTATAGGTTTTCTTATGGACTTTTTCATCTTTACATATAGTATATAGTATACTTTAATCTATCATTGTTCTTTAAATTTATTCAAGCAACTCTCTAGGTTGGCTTAAGTTAATTTATAATCCTAAAAAATTAAGCTGTTATAAGAATGATTAGAGGAAATTGAAAGTGCTTACATTGACTAATCGTGTGCTTTAGAAGCTCACTTGCACAGTGGTTTCTGAGACTTTTAAGCAGATTTCTGTGGATGTTTCTTTGGAAGCAAGCTCCATTAAACTCAATGGGATTTACTCCCAAATAAGTATGCATAGAATTGCAGCCTTATCCCATACATGCGTTCTTGGAAGCAAGTCCCACTGAGTGTAGTTCACATTACTCCCTGGTAAGCATGCCTAGGATTGCAGCTTTAGTTGTCTGAAACTTTATGACTGGATGTTTCTCCAGAAATCAAAAACGAAAGCAAAACTATTTCAGTGTATCTTTGTTTCTTTAAGATTGCAGTGAGCCTGTTTCCTGGACTTGAGCTCATGCCTGCATGAAATTGCAGTGCAAACCTAAACACATTGTCTCCAAAGTGTCCCACTGAATTCACTAGAGCAGGGGTTCTCAAAGTGGTGGGTTGCGACCCACCACTTTTGCCAGAAGTGGGCGATATGCCCTTAAGTGTGGTGGCCAGCAAGAACAGCAGCAGTGGTGCTCCAGGATTGTGCCTGCGGCCAAAAATAACCGGTTTTTTTCCATCATACCTGGTTGTCCTGCCAGCTCTCCGAAGGGTCCGAGAGGCTTGCGGCCACCTCTACAGGCCTCCCCAAGGCTCAAAACAGTGGTGACTGGATTCCAAAGCCCACTTCTGGTTTCGGCCGATCCTGGAGCGCTGCCTCCGACATCACCCTGCCCCCGCAAAGACTTACAGGGGAGTAAACTCCCCTGTATGACTTTGAGAAATGCTGCACTAGAGCTTACTCCTAAGAAAATGGGCATATGATTCCATTTGCTTTACAGCACAACCCTATACATATTTACTGGAAAGTATGTCCCATTGAATTTAATGCTGCTTACGGTGAGTCTCAAGAAAGCTTGCATAGGAGCACAGCCTTACAGCGCAATCCTATCCAACTTACACCACCGGTGTAACCAGCAGTGCAGCAAGAACGGGAGGCCCCAGAATGGAAAGGGGATTCAAATCCCCTTCAAAGGGGATTTAAATCTCCCCTCCCCTCCAAAGCCTCCTGCTCTGCCCTCCCTCGCTGGTTACACTGGTGGGGGAAGTTGGATAGGATTGCGCTGTTAGACAGTAACTTTGTTGAGAGTGAATTTTAGCATTTATCATCTTGTTTTATGTTCGCTAAAATGCCCAATATCACCCTGTTGAAAAGAAGTCAAGAAAGTAACGTGCTTGTTTTCTTAAATGAATTCGTTTTTTTATTTAATGAATTGGGTGATTTCTTTCAGCCCTTCTGGAAAGCTTGTTCAAATTGAATATGCATTGGCAGCTGTTGCAGCAGGAGCCCCATCAGTTGGAATTAAAGGTAAAAATGCTGATGATATCGGTCTTCTCTTGGCTGCACGAATAAGACCATAAAATATTTGCTAGTCTGCATGCCAACATGTACGTATGTTAGTACGGTGGAGCCTTTTTATTCGTGGGTTCAGGACCCGTGGATTTGTTACACTGCGGGTCCCAGACCCACAAATATAAACTCTAAAAACACTTTTAAAAGGCAAACCGCTGCGTTTCTTGAAGCTGTATGACCCACTTCCGTGTTACATGAAGGCTCTTCCCCCCCCCCCCCAGCCTTGTCGCAGAATGCACCCAGAAGTGGGTCGTGCAGCTTCAAGAAGGCTTGGAAACACAGCGGTTTGGCTTTTAAAAGGTAAAACGGGGCTTTGAGGGCTTCCCCCCCCCTAAACAGCGTTGGGGGCTTTTTTCTTTAAACAGTGGTTTGTGGACCTGGCATCTGTGAATCTTCACTTGTCTGTGGGGGGGGGGGTCCAGAACAGATCCCCCGCAGATAACGAGGTCCAATTGTAATTTCCGATGTAAAAGGGAGAAAAATCAATTTCTGTAAAAGCTTTCCTGTCTGATTTTCAGGAGGCAAATAGTCAAAAAAAGACAACCCTGTCTTTTTTGACTATTTAAGACCAGTATAATACGATAGCCAAGAAAAAATGGTCTGAAGGTGCCATTACTGAGACTGTAACTCAATATGATGAAGCTCATCCTGAATCTCTGCAGAATGTGTTGCAGAGAAGGTTTAAAGCACAGTCTAGTAGTAGGCAGATGGGTGGCGGAAACTGAACCCTTCCCACAGCTTCTCTTCACACCTGCTGAAAATTGCATTTTAAAACTGTTTTTGTTCTGGTGGGGTCTTGGTGATGAGAAGTAGCATACGCATATTGCCGCTGGAGGGAAAACTGCCTTTAAAAAGCAAGTTGTGTGTAGGGGAGGGGGAGAAGCATGATTGGGAAGGATTTGGCTCCCCCCTTCTACCCATCCATGACGTTCTTCAAGCCTCACCACCCCTACCCTGCTTTGTAGGAAGTTTGTGATGACCTGATCTTAACTAGGTTAGTTTCTGTCACGTCTGTTTTTACCCTCAAGCTAAGCAATCTGTGCCTGACCAATACTTGGATAGAATGTAATAATGAATGAATAATGTAAGTAACATAGGGCGCAATCTAAACCTACTTAGGCCACCGTTGTAACCAGCGGCCCAGCGAAAACAAGAGGCCACAGAACGGAAAGGGGATTCAAATCCCCTCCAAAAGGGGAATTCAAAGGGGTTTTGAATCCCCTTTCCGTTCTGGGGCCTCCGGTTTTCGCTGGGCCACTGGTTACAATGGCGGCCTAAGTAGGTTTGGATTGTGCCCATAGTAAACTTTAGATGTAGGATTTTGAGGGGGAGTACATAACATTTTAGATTCTACTATCTCAAATTTTTACAAATAAATACAAGAAATGTAAGACATGAAACTGATTCTCCTGGATTATTTTCTCACTATGCATTGCAGAGTATCCTGCAACAGTGGTATGTATTTCTTTTAAGGATACTGGAATGCACTTTATGAAGTTCCCCACAGATCTCCATTTCTATTGTTTTATTGAAGTGGTTTTCAAACAGCGTTTTAGGAAACGGGTTTTTTTGGGAGGCTTATTTGTGGTTCCCCAAAGAGCAGATCAGTAATGGTGGAAAAGCTTTCTGGAAATAAAGCTTGTCTGCTCCTAATGAATCTTCCTTTGAAAAGTACAGCCACAAGAGGGTTCTGGGTATGTTCTAAGGTGAACTTCTTGTTCATGATGGTTGACTGTAGGGCCCAGCAAGTCTGACTATTGAACTAAATTTAAACCCAAGGGGTACGTGTACCACAGGTTGGGAACGCCTGCCCTAGAACACATCCCAATTCATGACCCACAGGGCTTGTGTGGCAGACTTGCCACAGTTCCTTGGCAAATCATGTGGAATAGATTCACTTAAAGCAGAAAGTTGAAAATCAATTTATGGTATCTCTCTAACCAGACTGCTACAAAATAACTAAACAGCTATAGAGGAACACTATTGTGCTTGCAATGCTAGAAAAAAAAGATATGGTCCAGAGTTCTTCTCTTACAAGGACTTCCCTGTTCATGAGAGAAGCCCTACATGTGCACAGGCATTAGACATTTCGTACTTGAAACTTTACCTCTCAAATGAGATAGGGTATGCATATAGCGTTCCAAATGGCCTTCACTGTCTGTAAGAAGTTTGAAATCTATAGGTACATGTGTGGTTTTTTTTTGGGTTTTTTAATGCTTTAAGAATATTTTCTTCTCTGGTGGTGTAATGTTAATCCTGAATAATTACACCGACCAGAGAGAATCTGAAGTTGGTCTCGTATAAACAAATGTCAAATGATACATAGGATAATATGGTAAAGAATAAAAGTAGAAGAAATGCATTCTGGCAGCCACCTGCTTTGTGTAGGTTTGAAGAAGTACAACTGAAAAGTGGAAAGCCTGGCTACGCTAACTAACATGTTTGCTTTTTTCATACAGCTGCAAATGGCGTGGTATTGGCAACAGAGAAAAAGCAGAAGTCCATTTTGTATGATGAACGGAGTGTACACAAAGTGGAATCCATTACCAAACACATAGGCTTGGTATATAGTGGCATGGGCCCTGATTACAGGTATCTGGCAAAATGCACTATGATAGTGTTACTGTAGGCAGCATCCAAAGCAACTCTTTACTGTTAGTGTAGCTTCCCTCTTGTCTGCCAAGATTCTGACTCTACACTTGGTAACAACAAGTGTCTTCCACAGTGTGTGACAGTGTAGGAATGGAGAAATAGAAAGCTCTCTATCCTCAACAGCTGGGTTCTTCCAAAGTACTTCGCCTGTACCCTAGCATGAGAATATTTGAGTGCTTTTCCTCAGCCCTTGCCTTGGTAATAAAAGTAAACTAGCTGGGCTCATGATATCAGTTCATTGGGTAATGTCTGTTGTTGTGCTCAGAGAACCACAGACAATTTCCAGGAAATTATGAGGTCCAGAACAGTTGCTCACCAATTGTTGCCTATTTTCAGTTCACAAAAATGGAAGCCACCTATAAAGAAGACTAGGCAAGATACCAAGTACTGTACTTACAAAATTTTGTATATTGGCAAGGTGACAGCATGCTTTGTCACCTTCATGTTTAAACTGGTTTATAATCCTGTGTGTCCTCTTGCTGTGAGCTGTGACCTAAGAGAGTTTGTACGTCGTATTTTTTCCCCAATTTATATCCTGCCTTTTGCCAGTGGCCCAAAGATGGCTATAAACTAGTTAACCATTGAGGCAGACCTGGGAAAAAAATCCTAGTTACCTTAGCATCTTTCTACCCCACTTCTGAGACAGTTCAGTGCTTCTTTGTCTTTAGACTATTAACGTCTTTTGTTTCTTTTAAGTCTGTAATAAGGGGAAGTGCTGCTGGTTTTGTGTCCTGTAGGTATCTGTGTGGCCCTTTTGGAAATAGGATACTAGACTAGATGAACATTCACTCTTATCCAACAGAGGGTTCTTTTTATGTTGTCTGTGTTTTTTACATTGCATGTGGAATCCATAGTTTTGTTGAACGAGCACTATAAAATTGTACCCAGTAGAGGCAGGTAAAAAACATTCTGAGGATGTGCAGTTGGTATATTCCAGCACAGTACCTTAATTTTGTTTATTACCCGGTATTGAAAATTCCTTTTCATTTAAGCATTCTGTCAAGTTGCCTTGGATCTTAAGCAATAATGGATGTGGTAACTTCACCTTTTTTTTTTTGTCAGAGTACTTGTCCACAGAGCACGCAAGCTGGCCCAGCAATACTACTTGGTTTATCACGAGCCTATTCCAACAGCTCAGCTAGTACAGAGGATTGCTTCGGTGATGCAAGAGTACACACAGTCCGGGTATGCTTAACTTTTTCTTCGTGTGTTGTTTTCATCTTGGGGCAGTGGTGGCAAACCTTCTTGACAAACTTACAGTATGATGCACATTTGCCATTCTTGTGCCATCCACCTTCATTTCTGTGTCAGGTGTGACATTTGCTTTCATTTTACTGAGGAGCGCAGAGAGCAAGAAAGTGCTGGACACTGTAGCAGGAGTGTTGGCTTGGCTCAATGCAATACCTAAGCTGGTTCATTCACAACCCAATCCTGCCTAAGTATCCGGCGGGCGGCCCAGGCCGCCCGCCGGATCCTATCCCCGTTCCCCGGGGTCTACTCGGGGAAGGGGACATTCATCCCTTTCCCCTGGTGTAACACAGGGAAACCCCAATGGGCCGCCTCTGATTTCCTCCAGCTATTTAGCTGGCGGAAGTCAGAGGAGGTCGTGTAAAGGCTGCGCCGGGATTGGGATGGGGATATGGCAGCTGCCAGCTCAGCCAGTGGCCTCCTCCGTCACCTCCCCCATGCCCGCCGGGGGATCACTCCTTACTCTCCAGTCGTGAACGTGCTTTAGGGCACATTCGCGACGGCTTAGGACGGCGGAGCGGTCGCTCTGCCGTTCTAATTTTAGTCTGGATTGCGCCGTTAATCTTGGATACTATGTACCTGTGTCCATTGTGACCTGTACAACTTGTGCTGTAACTGGTGCAGGCAGAACATGTGCCTCAAGGTGCCTACTTATCACTTAAATGGCTAGGGAGCCATTTAGACAAGGGAGAATGAAAAACAGGAAATAGATTTGTTGTCATCCCTCTGGGGGCTAACTTCCTTGCTTCACATAATGAATACCTCTTGAATGCTGTCAGTGACATAGGTTAAAGTTTTTCTTTGTAACCTATCATTCTTAGAAATGTTTGGTCAGTCCTTTGAGTGGAAAAGATAGTTGCCAATCTTTTCCTTGTTCCAGCTCCTGTGGATATAACAGTAGCTTGACATATTGGAATTAAGCAAATGGATCTCTTTCCATTACCAAGCCACCAAAATCTTTACCTGCTTAATTTATACATGTCAAGCTGCTATTAAAGAACTAAGAGCAGTTTAACAAAATGGTTGGCAGTTTTGAGAATATTTGGAACTAAAGTGTAGGAGATGTTTGTGAAAATATTTGGAACTAAAGTGTAGGAGATGTTTGGATAAGCTATCATGTAACTTGTCAGACTATCAAGAGGAGAATGCCTGTGCGTGTTCCCAGAAGTGTTATGGGTGCTGCTGCTTTCTCTTCAATGCAAGACTTCCCAGAATAACACCTAATGCGTTTTTTAAATATGTCTTGCCTTATAGGGGTGTACGTCCATTTGGAGTATCATTATTAATATGTGGGTGGAATGAGGGACGACCCTATTTATTCCAGTCTGATCCATCAGTAAGTATTAAAGCAGGTATCTTGATGGCCTTAAATAATGTACTTGCAGAGGTGTTTTATTTGAGAAACTCTTAAATATTTATGCTCTCTCTCTCTCTTGCTATCGCTCTTTTTTTTTTTTAAGGTAAATGGGGGTGGGTGGAGAGTGCTCAGGTAGCTCTGGAAACAGTATTTTCAAGACTATTAAGACACTTTGGCTGAACAGTCTTAACATTCTAAAAACCAGAAAGTCCCTGCTGGATGATACCAGGTCTACTTAGTCTAGCACAAATAGGAACCCTCTGGATGCAATTGGAGGCCGCTCCTGGGCTGCGCCAGGCCTAGGACTCACTCCCTGGGCCTCAGTGGGCCTCAGAACACCTCTGGAAGCGACCAGACGCGACTTCCGGTTTCGCGGCTGCAACCTCTGGTTGCTGCCAGAGGCATTCTGAGGCTCAGGGAGTGTGTTCTGGGCTGGCATGAGAGAATGAGATGGGGCTAACTTTTGGGGACCACTGTGCTAATAAGTTTCATTCGGTTACCCCATGTTCTAGCATTATGAAAAAAAAAATATTTCTGTATTTCCTCCTCACCATTCATAATGTTATGAACCTCGATTCCATCATTCATTCAGTTTAGATCCCATCTTTCCCAATGGAAACTTAAGTCAGTTACTCGCATCGAAACATCTGTAGAGAAACTAAAAACAAAACAAAAGATCCTGTTGGCTTAGTTCTCCTGCCTACTTCAAGTACTGAAAACCATTAAATACTGCCAAAAAGAGGCTGCTGTGCCCTCCTCTATATGAGCCAATTAAGAAGGCTGTAAACTGGAATCTCTTCCAGCATTCCCTGTCCCTTCCCCAGTCATTTTTTTCTAAACGCAAAAGCCCCAGGTACTTTAAAGCCCTTCGTCAAAGGGAAAGTGCTCCAACCCCCTTGATCATTTTGGTTGCTTTCTCCTGCTGTATGAGAACAAAAGGAGAGCACTCCTGAATACCAGGATTCATGTAATCTGGCGTCCTAATATGAACACATGAAGCTGCCTTTTACTGAATTAGAACATTGATCTGTCTAGCTTAATATTATCTACACCAGCTGCAGTGGCTCTCCAGGGTCTCAGGAGGAACTATTCCTAGCCAGTAAAATGCCTTTTCCCCCCTTTAAACAACTGGCCACCACCACTCCTGCATTATTTATTTATTTAAAAAAGTTATATCCCGCCTTTTCCTATGCCAAAAGGCAAATGCCCAAGCTGTATCAGAGCTTGCTTTTGAAACTCCTTTCTATCACGGCCATAGTCGCCGCCACCACCCCTCCACTCCAGATCCTGGTATTAAAACTATGAAATAGGTGTTAAGAACTAAAATATCTCCAAGCGTAGGTAGTTCTGCACAAAGCTGGCTATTTTATTATATCAGTCAGTGATTGGAACATAGTTATAAAGTGTATTCTTGTGATTTAATTTCATGTATTTTTCCAGGGGGCTTACTTTGCATGGAAAGCAACTGCAATGGGCAAAAATTATGTGAATGGAAAGACATTCCTTGAAAAGAGGTAGGGTCATCAATACTTTTAAAGTATTTTTATACTGCTTCTGAGTAACCTGAATTGTCAGGCTAATATAAATATTATACTAAATAATGTGTTAATAACTTCCATTTCTTACCTGATCCTTTTCTATTCTTGGGTAACTTGGGTAAATTTCAAAATTTTTGTTAGTTTATTTAAATAATTTATATCCCGCCTTTCCCATGCCGAAACACAAAAACGTTTGATTTGTTCAGTGCAAGGGTAGGGCAGGGGGGTGTTGTCTTGTGTAATTCACAGCACAATCTTATCCAACTTACACCACCGATATAACCAGCGGTGCAACGAGAACAGGAGGTCCCAGAATGGAAAGGGGATTCAAATTCCCTCCAAAGGGGGATTGAAAGGGGATTTGAATCCCCTTTCCGTTCTGGAGCCTCCTGTTCTCGTTGCACCGCTGGTTACACCAGTGGTGTAAGTTGGATAGGATTGCGCTGTCAGAGTCTTGGTAGCTATGGTGATCCTGGACATCAAGAAACAAAGCAAGCATGAAGATAACCTAGAAACACATTTTTAAGATGTGTATGAATATGTATGGCCAGTGGGTGGCGCAGCGGGTTAAACCGCTGAACCATAAGCTGTCGATCAAAAGGTCGGCAGTTCGATTCTCGCGACGGGGTGAGCGCTCGTTGCTAGGCTAGCTCCTGCCAACGTAGCAGTTCAAAGCATGTCAATGCGAGTAGATAAATAGGTACCGCTTGCGGGAAGGTAAACAGCGCTCCGTGTTCCAGCTGCATGCTACGTGCTGCGGCAAGGAGAGTCATGCCGGCCACATGACCACGGAGGCGTCTTCGGACAACGCTGGCTCTTCGGCTTTGAAATGGGGATGAGCACCACACCCTAGAGTCGGACACGACTGGACTTAATTGTCAGGGGATACCTTTACCTTATGAATGTGTATAAATAGATCATACAGCCTTGCATTAATAGTTTGCGAACTTGCTTTATTGAAAAATCATGTTATACAAAGCCATGAGAAACTTCGCAAAGAAATATAAAAATACCAGGTGGAATGCATCTGTCCATCTCTGATACTATCCAGATGCTTTGCTGGATTTCTGTAAGTCAGGGAATAGTGTGATTTATACATGATTGTATTTTGATTGACATCCAAAAATGTTTTAAGTGTGCCCAAGAGTTTGTGTGCCCAGTGAGATTTTTTTACTCTTTTTCTTTGAAGAATAGACCCCACTCCCCCCCCCATTCCATGTCAAATTCTTCTTGAAAAGCCACTGTTTTAAAAAAGAGTTTATCATGCAACATAGGGATCTCTTTGCAAAATGCATCTCTTGGGAATGCGGCACCTGTGTAGCTCAGTAGTTATTGCAGTTACAGTGGTTTTTGAAATAGTATCTTAAACTTGTTAGAACATCTATTTTCTGTTCTTTTTTCTAGGTACAATGAAGACTTGGAGCTTGAAGATGCCATTCATACAGCTATCTTGACACTAAAGGTGAGAAATATTCCTAGTGGATTTGCTAAACTTTTGGACATGAAACACATTTTATTTCTTTAAGGAAACGGTCTTCTCCCTTTCCCCCAGGAAAGCTTTGAAGGACAAATGACAGAAGATAACATAGAAGTTGGCATCTGTAATGAGGCAGGATTTCGGAGACTCACTCCAACTGAGGTTAAGGATTATCTGGCTGCAATTGCCTAGCTGAGGTCAAGGAAAACTACCTGGAGACATGCAAGATCTTTCTTTTTCTTTTTTTAAATTTCAGCCATTTCGATATTTGGCTTCTGTACTCTCATCTCTACTCTGTTTAACTGATAGATTTTTTAAACAAATATTATGGATCCAAGAAAGCTACTGTCCTGATATTAAAATGTCAAATGATTGTTCTTGAAATATTACACATTGTACAAAAATATAATGTGAGTTTACACAATCTGAAAAAAATAAAAATATACAAAGGGTGGTATACTTTCTGGGTAAAACTTCAGAAGATTTAACTGTACTGAAATACTTTTGTTTGTTAACAAACGTAATTTAAATCTCTTAGAGCTACTTGCTTAACTAACTCGACAGCTTTGTCTCTAACAGCACAATCCTATGCATGTCTACTCAGAAGTAAGTCCCATTGTATTCAATGGGGCTTACTCTCAGGAAAGTGTGCATAGGATTGCAGCCCAAGTTTCCTAAATGTATGGCTGGGCACATGAGCGCTTCTAGTGATGTGCAGACCTTGGTGAGAGTGGCTAAACTGTGAAGAGGGGTCATAGGCAGATTTTGTGCATGTGCAGGACTCTAAAGCCGGAGCTACATTACACGCGTCGCGGAGCTTCTGACCTGATTTTTGAAGCAGGCGGAGCCGCTGCGACCTCCGCATGGCCAGTGCGTACCTCAAGCTGGAATCCTATTTTTCAGGGGGCGGGCACGCAGAGCTAGGGGGCGGTTCACGGAGCTACTGCAGCCTGCCAATCGTAGGGGAGGGGAGGGTGGCTGCATGCCAATCTGAACAACCACCAATCACCTTGGAGGTAACATTCACTACGAACATTTCTTCCCCTATAACATTTATCTGGCCCCTCCTGTTGCCCAACACGACCCCAGATGTATTTACTCGGAAGTAAGTCCCACGGCACTCAGTCGGACCTACTAGGAACTGAGGTTTGAATTGCTGCATTTGGAGAGGGAGCCAGCCCAGTCATGCTTATTTGAAAGGAAACACTGCGGAGCTCAATAGCCAATCACAGCTGCGCTTTCTTAAGAAGGCGGGACAACATGAGGGACAACAGGCTGGAAGACACTCCCCCGCTTCCAGGGCGGAGGCAGAGGCGGCGGCAGAGCCTCTGCCTGTAGTGTAGCTCTGCCTTAAGGCTCCAACTTGTTAAAGTGTTGCAAGCCCTGGTACTGGAAAGGACCTTTGTTAGAAAGCCACTGCTAATCGGAGGAAATGGTACTGGGCTAGATGGCCTATGTAGTCATTTCATCCGATAACTTGCTAAAATTTGTCAGTAACTTATAATTAGCCTTACCAGCGTCCCGGAATCAAGGCTGGCTTCGGCTTAGAGCGGACTTGAGCCTCTCCCAAGTAAGCACCGTGGCTGCCTAATGGGGTCCGGCTTCCGGTCAACGATGCGACCGCTGTTGGGCAGCTGCGGTGCACACTTGGGAGTGGCTCGGTCTACACTAGGCTGAAGCCAGCCTTGATTCCGGGATGCTGGTAAGGCTACTTAAAATCAACAGGTTAAGAAATCTGCATATGATATGGCATATCTAGCTTATTAGTATACATCTTGGTAGCATATTGAAGATCTTCAGTTTCATTAAAATGTGTCTGTCATGCCTTGTAAGTGTGGCCAAATTTCCTAGGAGATAGGATTTCTGTTCTCCTTTTAAGTGCTGCATTCCTGAATATCCTTTCCATCATGCATCTAAAATCAAGATTATGCAACTGGGTTAAAACTAGGAAAGCCAAGTGAATATACAAAAACTTGAAAAATTCTTCTGGTGTGGAAATCTAGATATTAACAAAAATTAGACTAGATGTCACATCTTCAAGTGTGGTAAGAATTGGTGAACTATGGCTTAATTACAACTCACTATCTTCTGCAACCTCTTGGTTTAGAATGGGGTCAATGGGTGGGGAAAATAATCAGTTTGGTGCTTCTGATAACTTGCTATGCTTCAGCTACATGTTTTACTATCTTTTATACAAAAGAGCTGAAATGCTGGACAGCCATGTTGCTCCATTAGAAAAACACACACAATAGTATAATACCTTTGTTGAGACTAACTCAGTTTCCATAAAGTAGTGAGCAAGCTTTTGAGTTCTTCAGGTGTTGAGCAAAATAAAGGGAGGGGGAAGAAGAGAAACAGTAGCAAACTTTAGATAAGCTGTGAAGGTTTCATGGTCCACAGTAATGGACACAGATTGTAGAGTTATGGGATTAAAAGCCATGTAAAATATATTTGTTAAAATCAAGTTTAAAAAGCAAAACTTCAAAAACATGATTATAAAATACTAAGAATATTAAAAATATGTTTCATTTGTGTCCACAAACATCATCAGGAAAGAAGCAAGCATACAGGCTGCAAGATGTTGAAGCAACCAGATTTCACAGCTAAAAATACTGTATAAGGGGGAAGACTTGCCTAATGTAGCAAACTTTTACTCAGAAATCTTCAGCAGTTCTGAAATCTCAGCCATTTCATTCATTCATTCATTCATTCATTCATTGTATTTATATTTCAGGACTTAGGCTGCCCTTGGAGCGTTAGGGATAGATAGAGGTGGATAGAGCCTTTCACTGAATATGGTGGATTCAGTGCCTGCTGGGAGAGTGTTAGATCCAAAACAGGTCCTGGGCCAAATGCAGCCTGCATTAAGGGGAGAAGCAGGAGGGTTGATCAGGCCTGCCCACTTCAGTGACTCAGAAGAGGGAGGGGAATCTTCTAGGGGAATAAGTTTATCTCCCAACAGCAATCCCAATCTAAACCAGCTTTATTGGTTACAGTAGAAAAATAGACAACTGTTTTATTAACTCACAGGGAATGGGGAAGTCATCCTACAGAGTTCATTAGGCAAGTGTTTCATTGGGCTCATATAACCTTGTTGGGGAGGGTGGTCTCTAGACTGGAATTTTCCATGGCATCTCGGGAGGAGTTGCGAGTTCCTCTTTCTCAGCCATCACTCACTCCTCCCATTTTCTGACCTTATGTAGCACATGCTGCTTAGCTTACAAGGAGCTTTTGTAACCTCCATCGAACCTTCACATTCCCTATTTCCTCCTTATCTGTGCTAAACTCAACTTCTGCAAAAGACAGAAAAATCAACAGATGCTTATTGTTTCAAGCATTTAATAAACAGGATCTTCCACATACCCAGTTTTTGCAAGATTGATGCTTTGGTTCTGACAAGAGAACAGTCACAAATCAAGTATGGATAAATGAGGGAAGCTATTCCTCCATTGTCCCATCCTGACTTGGAAAGAATGGGACTTAAGAAGAGATAGTAAAGTTTGGGAAACGCTCTCTTAAGCACATGATCTGTAGTGTCCAGATGAAGTTTTGGATGCGCAGTGCTGATGACCTAATTGTTATGCTTAATAGAAAGCTGCCTGTGGTAAGGTGTAGTCCTCCCTCACTAGCAAATAGGTTTCATAGTACTAAGAAAACAAAACCAGTAGTACTTATGGATAATGTTGGTTGCTTGTTATTACAGTGATGCAAAAGCCAAACATTTAGCATCTATCTATAGTTAAAACAGCAAAGGCCACTACTGTCAAAGGGGCCTCTATAGAGTATAGGGGAAAAGAACAGACCATCTGTGTAAACCTTTTCAATATATGGGGTGGGGTGGGGTGGGGTGGGGTGGGGTGGGGATATTCCCATGCAAACAGGACTGCAAAAAGAAATTGTTCGGAAGGTCTCCCTAACCCATCAAGCGATCACAAGGATTGGTTAAATTAATCTGGTTATGGGGAAATGGGCACAAGTGCATACTCCTGAGATGTACACAAAATGTAAGACTGAAGACTGGTTTACAAAGAAACATCCATCTATTTTCGTTCATCTCTTCATCCTGATGCTTTGAGAACCATGGGTGAGTGAGCAACCACAGATGAAACTTTCATATGTGAACTCAGACACAGTGCTTTTCTGTGGAGACTCCTTATGAATTCAGTCCAGTCATCAAACGTTGGGTAAGCGCAGGAACCTGTCTGAATACTGAGATCATCGTTTAAAGGCCCTCCTCTCTCTGGATCTCTTGAAAAGTGAGGGCTGGTGGAGGTGGTACCTCAGCAGTTACAGCCTGCCTACCCTGATTCTGGAAAACTCACAAGAGACTCACCTAGAGAGTGCCAAATCTTTTCAGTGCCAAGCCCAAGTGAAAACCCTTTAGTTTTATTTACCCAGGCCTCTTAAGTCTTACAGCATTTTACTTTCCTTGTATATTGATTTCTTGCTATTCTGCTAGTTTGGGGGGGGCGGGGTAATCGTGTTTACATGCGTAAACAGTGGGATGTTAGTTAAGTTTGTGTACTAAATAAATGATGTGCACGCGGCATGCCAGTGTGAACTGCTCCCTTGCCTGATTTTTCCTGCGGCAACAAAGCATCAGAAACAGCCTCATCATCATGGTTATAAATTAGAGCGTGTTGTAATATAGTCTGGCCTACGCCTATATGAAAAATATTTGATGAGGCAGCAGCAGCAGTTCAAAAAGCAACACCCCATTTTTGCAGCGACTTTTCCATGTCCACGTGGTAGCGCTCTAGTCTAGAGCGATCAGAAGGAGGGTTTTGATTTCAACAACCGGAAGATGACGCAACGTGGCCTTGTCGGCTCCGTCGAGACGTATTAGAATGCAAGGGGTTACAGTCTTAGTGGTTCTTTAGTAAGACTTCTGGGTTCAGATTACACCCAGTAGAAACCTCTATGTGTGAGCGAAAGCAGTGGGAAAATAAAGGAATGAATATGAAAATTCGCGAACAAAACAAATTAAACTCGCACTGAATTTGAATTTTTCCGCAATTTTGTCTTCTTTCCACATTCATCAAACCACCACCTTTTTCTTTTAAAAATCTGAGAGTTGCACTGCACAGTGAGTAAAATATGATATCTTCTTCTTTTTAAAGTAGAGGGGCTTGACAGTTTCAAAACACAGCAATGAAGTGGAATCTCTTACCCTGCGTATTTTATTCGAGTTTGTACATCATGAATTCCAGTGCATTTCCGCCACGCACACGGAGGAAGTGAGGGCCGTGTAGTGCTTAGAACCGGAAGTGAGGGCCGTGTAGTGCTTGTGCTTTATATCTCTTTGTCATCAGGGTGAGCTTGTCGGTTCTTTTTCTATGGTATGTAAGAGAAGGAAGTAGCTGAAACTAGAGTGGGGGAGTAGATGTGTGTATGTAATACAATACAGACATGGTAGCGTGGTTTAATTGTAAGTACTGTATTGCTCAGTCAAGCCAGCAGTTATAGGGAAAATGAGTGGGGGGGAGTGCTTAAAATTCCAGGTGCTTTCGCGTTTGTGGAGAAAGAAACTTTTCCATTTGTGGGTTGTAGTGAATGGTGCCTGCCAAATAGGGTTGGTTTAGCTGCAGATCTTTATTTTATAGTTTAAACTTACCAAGAAGGGAGGGGAAAGAAGCTAAGATTCGAGTAATGTGTTGATTTCCTGATGGTCTTCAGAAAGTATCAGTGAAGACGGAGTGGTGCTTGTAAATGAGACATTTCAGCAGACAAACAACGTCGTGCGTTTCCTTTCACCCAGGTTGCTCTGTTTACCGCACCAGAGGCCCTTGCGTGGGGAAAGTACTTGACATTGCATCCGATGAAATGAGGGGACGGCGGAAAGGAGCTTTAGTTAGCCGTCCAAGTCGAAGTACAAATGTACGTCTTTTTTGGTTTCCCTCGTGAGTTAATTAATGATTATGATTCTGAAGCAGTTTTATTTTTATTAAGCCCTGTTGCAGTACGAGAGATATTTAAGCCCTGTTGCAGTACGAGAGATATTTAAGATCCATTTGAAACCTACCTGGAGTTAAGGGATCTGTGAGAGAGCTGTTGCTTAAGGCATTTCTACCCAAGGGTGTATATACGCAACAGGAGTTAAATGTGTACACCTGTGGGCTGGGAGGAAATGGGGGGGGGGGGCTAGGCTTTGCTCTGCTTTGCTCTGCTCATGTAGCTGTGTGTCTGGATACTATCAGGCAGAATGAAGTTTCTTTTCTTTTCTCCACAATGGAACTGTAAGGGACCTGGGAAACGGCTTATCTGGTGGCTTTAAGGGATACTCCACCATCCAAAACACTGGACAACCCCCACCCTGTGCTTTCTTGTATTTGTAGTGTTACCTTGCCTCTCTCTTCTATGCAAGTTTCTGATTAAACTTTCTCCTTCCCCTGCATCTTAAATAGAGCTACTTCAGGAAAAGATAACAGCTGTACTCCTGTGCACATAGCCCCCCCCCCCCCAGTCCTTGCAAATGTGGGTGTTCCTTCCGGAGCACAGCTTCTATTTTGCCAATGCAACATTTCTGGATCTTGAGTAAGATTTTCTGCTCTTTATTGCTCTGTCTCTGGATTGTAGCATGAGGAAAAGTTCAGCAAATGCTGCCTCTCTGGTAGCTTTAGTCACAGCACAGCTGTGTGTCTTTAGGTTTCCTCTGTGACATGGTAGAGGTGCCCTTTAGCCTCCCCCTCTGTGTTTCAGACCACACGAAGTATTTCTCAGGAGTACCTATGATTCTAGCTAAGTCTCACAGAATTCTGATTAAGAACCAGCCTATGGACCTTTGTACTGGGTATGTGTAGAGTTTCATACTGTTGCCAACTGTAACTGAAGTTAATCCTGGAGATTATTTTTTCCCCCAACATGATGTAATGTCATTTGGCCACAGAGGTCCTGTTAAAATCTTCAGGATTGCTTTGATTATTGTCCTGGAAACTGATGCTGATTCTTGAAGGCTTCATTAGCCTCCGAGTTGCTGCCTGGGGAATACCCTTGGCTTGTGCATGGGAATAAGCAACTGAGGGGCATAAGGGGAGGGCTCTGTTGAAGTGTTACTTACTGCTTCTCCTGCGAGGGGGTTAGTGGGCCCTCTGTATGTGCTTCAGCTGAGGGGGAGAAGACAATGACTGAATTGCTTGGAATTGGGGCTGTGCTGTCCCTGGGATAGACAACCTGTTAGAATAACAGTGCAATCCTACCTAACTACCTACGTAACTGCTGTATCCGATCCCCGTTCTGGGCTGCTCTGCAGCGGCCTGGAGGTCTACTCGGGAAGGGGACTTTTTCAGAGTAAGGGCTGGCGGCAGAGTAAGGGCAGCCGGCCTAGCGCCAGCAGCCCTTAAGGCCGCTGCAGACCGCACGAATCTCGGCTCGTCCCGGACGCCTGAGGAGCTTAGTCGAGGCGTGCTGGGGTGTCTGGTTACCACAGCGGAAGCGAGCGGTCTCCCAATTTCCGGCATGATCGAAAATCCTCCTGGGCCATGTCTGAGGGGGCTGCACAGCGGAGCTACTGCAGCCACCAAGGGGGAGGAGAGTGGCTATCTGCCAATCGGGTGTGTTAGCCAATCACTGTGGAGGTTTCTTCCAAGAAGGCGGGACAAAAGGAGGGACTATTTGCAGGAAGACACTCCTACTCCTCTCGGCGCTCGCTCATTCGCCTTGGCATGCGGTCTGCAACGGCTCTTACCCTAGAGTCGTCACGAACATGCCTTATGGCACGTTTGCGACTACTTAGGGCGGCGGAGTGCTCGCTCCGCAGCCCTATACAGGTGGGCCCCCATATCCGCTGGGGATATGTTCCAGGCCCCTCCATAGATACTTGAAACTGTGGATAAGAGCGAACACCCCCTCCATGGTTTCCTGAGGGCCCTCCCACCCTGCCTCCCCTGCAGGCAGGCATGCTTGCCCCCCAGCTCTTATTTTTCTTTCAGCAAGCTTTGTTTCTTCCTTAAAACAAACAGAGAAGCAGCCTCCATTGCAGGCAAGTAGAACGAGACTAAGTCCTAGAGAGGCTCTGCAAGGTATCTGTTAACCTTGCAGAGCCTCTCTAGTACTTAGTCTCGTTCTACTTGCCTGTAATAAGCAGCCAGAGGCTGCTTGTCCTGTTTCTTTAAGGAAGAAATGAAGCTTACTGGGAAAAAAGTAAAAGCCTGGGGGGTCCCCATGATCCGTGGATAACTGAAACCGTGGATAGCGAATCAGTGGATATGGGGGCCCACCTGTAGTTGGGCAGGATTGCGCTGCAAGAGTTTGCATTGCAGGACTGATAATAGGACAGCAGATGGCAGTGTTTTGTGTGACTAAAAGCTGGTCTATGGCAAGTATGAGTTTTGTCATGCAGCAGTCCAGTGGGAAAACCAATCTAAAATTTTACTATCCTGCTTTTTAAAGGTTTAAATGCATTTTTAAAAGGATGTGGAGAAGCTAGACAACCCTCATTATTGTATCAGGGCTTAGAATAATCACTGAATATTGCATGAGATACATCTTGGAGGGATTTTGTTAAGATAAAGCTTCAGTAAATATGTGTGGTGTGAAGTGTGTTTAAGTGAAGTTAAAAGCAAGGGCCCAAATTGCAGGAAGATGATAGGATACTGAGCTTCAGTGTGCTTGTTGCAGAAACATTCAGTTGTAGTGCAGGCAGCTTTAGATTGGTGGCATTCATGCTTCGTTTTTCTCTATTATTAATGTAAATCAAATTTCTGATAATGTATATGGTTTTAGTTGCATGATGTCCAAGCTCTCTGTTTATATTGTGCATCCAACTTTTAAAAATATGTGTTTAGAACTTTTGGCGGAAGTAATTTTAAGGATAGATGACCAGAATCTCCCAAGAGAATTTAATAGAAGAATCCACCCCACTTGTATAACTGCCTTGTCTCTAAATTTCTTGCATTCTTCTCAGTCCCTGGGAAAAAGTAGGCCTACTAAAGCTCGGATGCATAACTGCAATATCTCTTTTAAAAAAGATAACGCGCTAAGGTACATCAATATCCTAAAATTTATTTGGAGTACTGGCTCTTGCTTTTCTTCTTGACGAATTTAAATTGCTTTTGTTATACTGGGGCAACAATTCCTCTTCAAACTTTAATCAACATCTTCATCATCCGTGACATCGTTGCTTACCTTGCAGTAACGATGAATTTTTTCCTTTTCTCTTCTCTCTTCCAGGAATAATGTTATCAACATGTCTGCACATTCCTTGTTATGTGAGAGAATTGCCATGGCTAAGGAGCTAATCAAAAGAGCAGAAGCTCTTTCCAGATCCCGGAAAGATGGCATAGAAGGGGGATCAAAGCTCTGCAGCAAACTAAAAGCAGAGTTAAAATTCTTGCACAAGGTGGAGGTCGGTAAGGTAGCCATTAAAGAGTCTCATCTGCAGAGTACAAATCTCACTCACTTGCAAGCTATCATAGAGTCTGCAGAAAACTTGGAAGAAGTTGTTGGCGTACTTCATGTCTTTGCTTATGAAGACAACTTTGGTGAAAAACAAAGCTTAGTGGTGGATGTTGTTGCAAACAATGGCCACACATGGGTGAAAGCTATTGGTCGAAAGGCCGAAGCCCTACACAATATTTGGCTAGGCAGGGGTCAGTATGGAGACAAGAGCATAATTGAACAGGCAGAGGACTTCCTGCAAGCGAGCTGCCAGCAACCAGTGCAATATAGCAACCCGCACATTATCTTTGCTTTCTACAATGGTGTATCCTGTCCTATGGCAGAGAGGCTGAAACAGATGGGAATATCTGTGCGGGGGGACATAGTGGCCGTGAATGCATTGACGGAACACACTAGCAAAGACCTGTACCTAAGTTCTAGTGAATCTGATGAAGAAGGTAGTGAGCGCCTGCAGGTGACTAAAGTGGATCGTGACAACTTAGTAGCCCGGGTTGCTTTTCCTACAGAAATCAGAGTAGACATGTGCAATAGGGTTAACTTGGATATTACTACTTTGATTACATATGTATCTGCCCTTAGCTATGGAGGCTGTTACTTTATTTTCAAGGAGAAAGTCTTAACAGAGCAGGCCATTCAAGAGAGAAAAGAGAAAGTTTTTCCACTATTAGAGGAATTCATGAAGGGTAAGGAATTGTTTGCTTGTGAATCAGCAGTGAAAGACTTTCAAGCCATCTTAGAAACTTTAGGGGGGCCCGGGGAGAAAAATCGAGCTGCACTACTCATGGAGAGAATCAATGTGGTGCCGGACCAACCCTCTGAGCGTGCCTTAAGACTAGTGCCTAGTTCCAAAATCAATAACCGTTCTCTGACCATCTTTGGGACAGGAGATGCTTTAAAGGCCATCACCATGACTGCAAATAGTGGCTTTGTTAGGGCAGCAGCTAACCAGGGAGTTAGATTTAGCGTTCTCATTCATCAACCAAGGGCATTGACAGAAAGCAAAGAATCGTCTGCCACACCTGTCCCAAAGCATTGAGTTCTAACAGTGCAATTGAATGGTCTGTGACCGCTAAAATAATATAATCAATGGGTAGATATTCCAAAATAGTAGCTTATTTATACCGCCTGCAGTAGAAGTTATTTCAGAAACAAAACTGGGAAAAATATGGACGCAATCTAGCCAAAGGGTAGAGATAAAAATTACAAGGAATATGGGGATGCCACCAAAACCCTTTTGAGTTCCATTCTTCCCTTTGTAGTGTCTAATAGAGCATGTGTTATGTCCTGATATCATTTTACTGCACAATTTCCTGCCCTACAGTAGCTCTAAGTTGTACATTTTCCTGCCAATGGCAGGGATCGACTTGATGACCGCATACAGGGGAAACCGTGCTAGACATTATGAATGGGGAAGGATGGAATGAAATAGAGGGCTACTGCTTTTAGTAGGAGCTCTCTGTTCCTTAGAAAACGTATTTCTACCTAAAGTTATGTATAGGTCCCATGCCTCAAAAAGCAAAATGCAGCACATGCTTAATTTTCATGTGGGGCTTAAAAATGCATAACTTTGGCTGGACTGTGCCCCAACATTTGGTTTATTCCAGAGGTTCCCAACCTGTGGTACAAGTACCAGTAACGGTACGCTGACCACAGGCAGGTGGTATGCAGGTTGCTGGTGGCACACGGGCTCCAAGCACAGGGAATGGCCCTCGTGTCTTGCAGTTCTGTGCTCTGACGTGGCCGTGAACCCAGAAGTAAATACCGATTACATCATTGGCACTTCTGGTGATATGCGACCGGCCAGAGGCCTGCGAAGGTGATACGCAGAGCCAAAAGGTTGGGAACCTCTGGTTTATACTATAACATAGGGTCCTATCTCTTCCAGGATCTCTCTCTCTCTCTCTCTCTCTCTCTCTCTCTCTCGATAAAGAATACAGGGAAAGAGGCTCTGCCCAAGGGCCAAAATAAGGAGCAGAATACACAATAGGCAAGATCCAACCAAAGTTGGATCTTAAACGTTCTTAAATGTAAGGGGTTTAGGCAAATGCTTAACTTTCCCATTGAAATTGATGGGTCTTAAACATGCTTAGCTTAGGTTAAATTGTGTCCATTTTGTGTATGTGAATTCTTTGTTTTCAGTTCACTAGCTCCACTGTAAGTTATTTTACTGGGGATAATTATGTTAACAGAATACAACATATCATTAAAATGTTACCATTCAAACAGAATCTGTCTTGTGTTTTGGTGCTTAGAGACTGGCTTTAGAACTTTCAAATTTAGCTTCTGAAACTCTTTTTATATGGATTGAATGGGTGTTTGAATTCTACTTTTGTGCTAGTTCATGAAGTATAGATTATATGGCAGCAATTGACAAGATGCTAACAGACTATTTTATAGAGTTTATTCTTAAAAATAATTAGTAGTAGGTAGGTATGTAACAGAACTGGTGCTAATTTTCAAGTTGACGCTCTAAAGTTATAAACTGATAGCCTGCTTTGCTCTTAGGCCTTTGGGTGACGAACAAATATTTACCATTTTCCCATTTATAAAAAGAGAAAACAGATCTTCCCCTAATCATTCTGCCAACATCTCCAAAGTGTGCACAATGTCTGCAAAACGATGGTGTTAAAGAACTGCACTTTGTTTCAAGAGCTGTGATGCAAATGATATCAAAAGGAGCTTATTCAGTATGTTAACCAGGGCAATTGCTGTAGGTTTAAGAAAAATATCTTTCAAAGAAACAACAAATTCTGCATTCAGAATGTAAGAATGTTTATAGTATTTATAAAACACTTTTCCCCAATGGCTCAAAGTGTCAGGCACTGACAAGACACCTACCTGGCTAGATAAACACCTGAGCCCTCCGTAGCAGCAACAGTGATAGAGCCCAATGCTTCTGCAATTGGTGATGGTCCACTGCAAGCCTTTGTATATGTTGGGAAGGCCAGCATTATTGCACCCAGTTCATAAATGGGGGGCCAGGGTGCTGAGATGCACTGACTTGTTCAAAATGACCCAGTGAGTTCACCCCTGAAACACAATTTGATTCAGACCTTTGATTTGGACTCGTAACCGCACTATGGGAAGATATGTTATGGAAAATGTTGCATAGTTAAAGTACAGTTTGAACTTTAACTGGCAGATGGAGTTGAGAATGAATAAGGAGAAGAATATGGAGACTGAAAACATATGAGCTGAGCTACAGGAAATCATATTGTATGTTGTAGGCTCAGAGCACAATACAACTCCTGCTACTTCAACGTTCTGCCCAGTGACAAACATTTGTATATGAGGCCTCCAAGTTGGCAAACATTTTTGAGAACCCATGAGGGCTTGAAACTTGGTGGGGTTCCATACATAGCATGACAGATACTTTGTTAAACGCTCTGGAGACTGTTTATACACATCAATACCAAACAGGGCTTCAATTCATACTCCTCTGCTACAAGAACAGTTCATTTGTGTGCAAATTCTGCAGTCTGGATGTACTATAGTAGCCATAGAAAATCCCAACCTGCCTGAGAGTCTTCAGTGGTATCGAGGCTTGACTAGATAAGTTCTAATTCCCTCTTTTCTGATCACTCTGACATGTGGAATCTAACTTATTCCAAGCACTCTGCCCAACACAAAGAAGATGCAAATGTTCCCTTCAAAACTGGGTTGTACTGACATTTCTTTTGTAAGGCTAGTCTCCACTCAATTCAAGGGCTCTTAAACTGAACCACTCCATGTTTCTTGTGTAGAAACTTGACTTCCCATTCACTTTGAAGCTCTCTGGTCTTTTATTGCACAGTCTTAAGTGGCATGTTCGCAAAGGGGTGAGGGTCTGATGATGCCTCTTTGTTCAGTACTTGGTTTATTGTCTATACCTCTGTCTAGGGCATGACGAACACATCTTGTTCACAGACATTCTGCAAAGTGTTGCATAGAACAGTGAGAGGAAATTTGGATTTGAAGACTGATTTTTTGTTTTGTTTCATATCTTGATTTTGTTAGGCAAAACAACTATATTCTCTCACGTATTGCTGCATTTTATGCCTTCAACTAGTATCTTTTGCAGCCAGAGTTAACAAAGGCATGGATTTTGTTTTCTTCATGCAAAATGTGGACTTTTTTTTTTAGTATTTTGCATAAAATGGAGAGTTTGCAGCAGGAAGGATTGTGCTTTTTGGAGGAGGGCTCTATAAGAAAACTCAGAGGTACAACAATTTCACAGATGTGGCTTTTCCCCTAATGTTATCGGGGGGTGTGAGAGACTTCACTACCGAAAAATGACTCTGCCTCAGAATTCTTAAGGGAAAGAATATCCTATTCTGGAGAGAATGGGGGTGCCCTGGCTAACTGTGAGTACCAGTGCAATTGTGAGTGTAGTGCAGTGCTCAAAATGTATTATAGTTTGCCTTTCCATTATAAAAGGATGCACGAGAGAGAGGGGGGGGGGGAGCCCTTAATTAAATCCATAAACTCAAATCCCTGACCCTCCCTAACTTCTGCTCAATACCCCTGTTATTATAAGTTAAAAATACTAGTGAAGTAGGTCCCCTCTGGCACCCCTATAATCTAGGCACTCATGGTGGGTGAAGGGGAAGGCAAGAGAAATACACACACATGGATGGGTTGTATAAGTACTATGGGTGGAGCAAAGGACACAAAGGTCCTGCAAATAACAGGCCTGTGAATTGTCATGGATCTCCATGTGTATGTGTTCGTAAATGAATTGCTCATTCTGCAAGCATATAGCGCTGTTCTGGACTCCTGCAGGAAGTGTCCCTCCCCCGCCTCTATTCCTGAAGAGGCATCCGAACTCCCACAGCTTGACATTCCCTCCCCCACGCAGCTTGTTCTGTGTTGGAATATTGGGTTCTGTTGTGAGGTAAAATTCATACTCCACGTTTTGTCTGTCAGGTGTAAAAATGGCGCATTTTCATATTTTTCTAGTAAATGCAATGTTGTGTACCAAACTTCAGCTTTCTGGGCAGCCTGGTATTACCATATTTTGGTTATTTTAAAGGAGAATAATTTTTTAATATAAGTTGTGGCTGGTTTTCATATTTTCATGGGAATCCATGAACCAAATTTCAGGGCTCTGCCTTATCAGGAAGCTCCCTGATAACTTTGATATCCCCATGAGTGAATCGGTGAGTCCTTCAGAGAGATGTAAAATTCTCTATATTATAGCCCCCCACAACCACCTTAAGCCTGCAATTTGAATCATCTTTACTTGCCTCTTTATTCCAAGTACATACTGTATGTTTACAATATTATATTATATGGGGTAAGGAGGAGAGGACTAGAAATGGACTGGCAACAATAACAAACTACCCAAGTTGATAATGCCGTTCCCTTTTCCCCCCACATAAGTTTTCTAAAGCAGAGAGCACAGTTCTCACATACAGCAAGCCCATCACTGACAGAGTATAGGAGCGTGATGGGGGAAAGTGGTGTGTGTTAACACAGGTATAAATGCTACAAGCCAACTGTGAGCTGTCTGGTATGTCACAGTTTAATAAATTACTAAGTTAAATGAAATTTAAAACCCCAGCAGTGGATTTGGGTTTCACCAACCAAGTAGCTCTAAGGCTTGCTAGCTTTAAAACTACAAAACATTCTGCTATTCCTGTTTACTGGATGGCTGCTTCATTCAAGCCAAAGACATGAGGAAGACATCAATGCAAGGTCTCTTTCCCAATTCATTTACTTCTTATTCTAAAGACAAAAACGTGAGGCAAAGTTAGAGAAAAGTGGAAAGAATGTAGAGTTCACCATGACAGTGGAAATGACATTTTGCATAAATGCCAAATTCAGTTAATTTAGCAACTCCAAAATGTTGTTCAGTGCTATTTAGAACACTGATGCAATAATTAAGCAATTCTAAAATTGTCATAGACTTCATTATCATTAAGGACTCAAAATACTGTATATGTAATTCATGAGGAAACATTTGGAGTTAGGAACAGAGATTTGATATTTCAGTCAAAATTGATGTTTTCTCTTGTGCTTTTACTACTATATTTGTTTTTCTAGGGAATATACCATGGTTGAAGGGAACATGAAATTTCAATGTTCTTCATCGCTAACTTCTCTGAAGTGTTCCCTAGCGTGTTTAAAAAGGCTCTAGTTACTCAAAAGCACTGCCAAACTTTTTATGACAGATATCCTGTATCTTGCTGCAAGATAAGCAGAAGGTTTGGAAGTCAGCAAGCTTTCCTTGGCATGCAGACATAATACAGGAAAAGCTTCACCCTGCTGATTTTCTGCTTATTTTGCAATTGTAGAAGCACAAAACATTGTAATGCTGTCTGTTGGGTAAGTAAGACTTCAATCACCAGAACAAAGTTGGCAATCCTATTACCCAAGTGTCAATAAGGTTTCCAAAAAGTTATTTTTTTAAAAAAGTAGAAAATTATGTTTTGTGGTTCTAGTATCTAGTTGGTTTAAAAAAAAAAAACCCACTATGACACAGGATGGTTATTAACACATGATGATATATGCACGTACAGGTGTCTATACGTGTGAATAATAGAGCATGAATTCCTTTAAAAACTCAACTCTGAGATGGAACCTCTTAAATGTAGGGTGCAATTGCATATACTATACATCCATTGAACTGTATGTACATCCAGATAAACGTCCATGTATGCGGTAGACTTGCTGGTAAGCATGTTGAAGTAAAGAATGCTGTAGGAAAGCAGGCAAGGTGTCTACACTCCTCACAATGGATGCAAACAATGTGTGGGATTAGTAGGTAGTCAGATTTTTACACATAACGTTCTAGAGAGAAGCATTAGATTTTCAGTATACACCAGTTTTCTCCTTGGACAGAAAAAGATAGGGGCACTATCACCATTTCCCCCCAGATTAGTTGTCATGGTGGAGCATAACATATCACCAACCTATATGAAGGTTCTGAGTGTAGGCAGTTCTCTTGACCCAAGTGTTGGTTTTACACCCAACTTTCATTTACAGTAGGTCTCCCATTTCACAAGCTGGATGTATTCATGTTGAATCTTCCAATACAAAGGAAGACAGTCTTGGCTCTTCCTGCTCATTCCTTCCCTGAACCGTTCACCTGCTTCCACCCCACCCCCCACAGTGAAGAACAGCAGGTGAAGGAGGGGGAGGATGACAAAACCTGGTCGGGAATGAGAGGAGAAGCTGTGGCTACCTTTGCACCTCCTCTATCAAAGTATTCAGGGCCAGTCTCCTGGTTATGTGGGAGTTTATATTTGGATCGTTGAACGTTTATGTGTTTAAGCTACTGTCATTATATTTTAGTATGAAAACCTCAACGTACCTAGCTGAGACACTGCTGATGGGAGTTTCTGCAATGGGCCCAGAGGAATTAGAGGACTGGAAGGTTTTATGTTTTGTACATCACTAGATTTTTGTTGAATATAGCCTTGGGTAGGCTTACCAGATCTCCAACCTGGACAGAGTGCTAGACCTTTAGGAGAAGAAATGTGGGCAGGTGTAGCTTGTTAAACCCTTAGAGCACAATCCTAGGCATGTCTACTCAGAAGCAAGCCCCACTGAACACAATGGGGCTTGCTTCTGAGTAGACATGCCTAGGATTGTGCTCTAAGGTTTAACAAGCTACAGCTGCCCACATTTCTTCTCCTAAAGGTCTAGCTGCACTCTGTCCTAGTTGGAGATCTGGTAAGCCTAGCCTTGGCAAGTGTAGAAAACATACTGTGTGCTAATGTTTTCTGCATCAGCTAATGGTCCTGCATATCTAGGCTTACCAGATCTCCACTCCTGCTCCTAAAGGTCTAGCACTCTGTCCCGGTTGGAGATCTGGTAAGCCTATGCATATCTGCTGACATACACAGGATTCAACTAATGACATGCCACTCCTAAGCTACATGTAACAGCCAAATCTCATACACATATACAGTGTGCCGAGGCCGCCTGCCGGGTCCTGTGCACCGCTGTGGGTGGGCACCCGCGCAATGGTAAGTCTACTCGGGAAGGGGACGCTCATCCCTTTCCCCGAGTGTAACTGGGGCTGGGGTCGATCAGCCTCCTCAGAATTCCGCCAGCTATTTTGCTGGCGGAAGTCAGGGAGGCCTGTAATGGCTCAGGGGCCAGGATATGGTGGGAGCCATGCCTCCACCTGGAGCGGCTGGGCCTATGGCTGCCCTCCCGGCTCTGCCAACCCCCCCCCCCCCGTCTGCAGGATCCTATCTTACCTGGGTCCGGTGGCTGGGCGAGGGCTCCGTTGGCGGGGCAGGGAAGGCTGGCCTTTCACCGGCCTTCCCTGCTCGAAAGTAGTCGCAAACGTGCTTTACGGCATGTTCGTGACAATTCGGGCGGCGGAGCGCTCATTCCGCCGCCCAACCGACGAACAGGATTGCACCGTTAATCTTTTTAAAAGAAATTATCCTGCCTGCCTTTCCTAACCTGATGGGAAAGATCACCATTATCTTTATGAATCCTTGAAGTCTCCTGTAACAAAACTCCCAAAGTGACTGATTTAACCAGCAAAGTCAAAATAGGAACAGGATCAAGGAGTGGGCTTCATGTCATTTTATATCACTGGGAAGAGCATGTTATTAGAAAATAACTCTAACAATTCATATCTGATAAAGTGGAAAAGATGCATTGGAGGAGATCCACCTTCCCCAACACTGTGAACAGGCAAAAGGCTTGGAGGATAAGAAGTCCTCCATGCTGTGACGAATGTTCTCTCTAGCTATCAGAAACGCATAAGAGCTGGCCGCCTACATGTTATATTTGCTACAGTGAGTTGCATCCCTGTGGTGAGTTTCTCACTCTCAATCCTGTCAATTAGAGTATCTTGCCATTTTGCCAAGTGAATCAGGAACATTATATAGTGAGTCTCTCTCCTCTGTAGTGAATGCCATTGGCATGCATTGTGGGTGGGGACACTGTCTCTATTATGGCTGCAGCTCATAAGGTGAGTTATACTAAATAAAATGATACACCCGGGGGGTTGGGAAACCCCTTGGAGAATGCCAACAAAGTGTAATGTCTAAACCAGCTCTAAGAAGGTTTGTTAATAGAAATTGAGAGTAAAAATAGAATTAACTTACCAGCTGTCTCTGTGCTTGTCTCTTTGGTTACATCTTCACTTGGCAATGCACTTGTAAAGTCTCCTGGTTCTAGGCTGACTTTAAAGCTGCGTTCCCCAGTTGGCTCTGTACTTGGTCCCACAGTTTGTTCTCCATTCATTTCCTCAGCTGGTTCTTCACTTGTCAGGACAGTTGGTTCCTCACTTGGTTCTCCTCCTCCAGTGCATTTTCCACTCGGTTCCTCACTGGGTTCTGCACTTGGCTCTAAGCTTGGCTCAGCACTTGGTGGTTCTCCCCTTTCTTCCCTACTTGGTTCTTTGCTTGGCTCAACACTTGGCACCTCACTTGATTCTTTGCTTGGTTCCTGGGTCACGGGAGCAACAGATGCTTCTGGGGAAATTAAAGATAATGAACATTAAGTAGGTTTGATGCACACTGTTACTGAATATTAAGCATCTGAATACAAACTTAAAGCAGGGATGGACTAACTAATCTTATGTGGTCTTCCCACCTTGAAGCCCTGTGATTAAAGTTAAGGCATATTATTCTGTGTTTAATGGTCCAAAGTATGCAGTCTTGCTTAAGAACATAAGTACCTTACAAGATCAGATCAAGGTCCACCTAATTCAGCATTCTTTGCAAGAATCCAACCAGGACATGCTAGGCAGTCCACTTAAAATTAGTCAGTGGTTCACTGGTAGACTATGGTCTGTCTGTTGCCCACCCTTAAGAGTATCATTTTTATGCAATTACAGTTTAAGTCCTGAGGATTGTGAAGTTGCTCAAAGTAGAAAATCTCAAGAAATAAAATAATACATATCATGAGATCATGGCACAATATAATTTGGTTGCAATCACATGATTTTAGGCATTTTTTTCTCATTTAACATTAGCAAAGCTTAATAAAACCACAAATGTTAAGAACATTAATATTAAACTGTGTTTTTTTCCCCTAATGCAATTTGCTTACCTTGTATAATCAGAACAAGAACTAGAGCTGAGAGGATGGAGATCTTTCTCAGCATTGTTGACTTGCTGCCTCGTGTAACGTTCAAGAGAGAATAAATTTCCTATCTTTAGTGGAAAGGGAGCTTTGCCTGTACTGTATTTATTGAAGAAAAGACTTGGCCTCTACCTACGCCAAAATCTATCCCCACCCTCAAAAGAGGTTGCAAAATAAAATCCTCCACCCCCTGTGTTAAAAGCTCAGAATGGGATTTGGGGTCAGCGTCCCCATTGGTAAAATTCCATTTTGTTAACTCAGAGTAAGATAACCTTTTTGCATTGAGCCTGAAGGAAAATTACAGGTGTTTGTATGTGACACACGCACACACTCATGGAAAAGGCTTTACAACAGAGCAAGACCAATAACAATTTGCTTCTGGCAGTGCTAGTTTCTCAAGGTGTGTTATCCTGATTCTCCTTAGGTTGCATTCGATACTGCTGATGTGATACTTGACCAACTAAAAGTGCCTCCAGGCAGTTGGTGACAAATGAAAGGTCAGTGAGGATTGCTGTATGCTTATGTCACATTCTCAGAAAAGGTTGATTACAGTGTCGGAATTGTAACGCTCCAGACAAGGCTGGGATGGGCACTCTAAGATCATCGAATGCATGAATGTCGCCCATCTAAAATTTAATCTATAAAAGTTTTTAAAACAGAGTTTTATCTTGTTTTTTAATGTTAGATTTTAATTATCATGGCTTTTAATCCCGTTATTTCGTCTTTAAGAATTACCACTGGCCATGAAAACCTCAACTCATATATTAATAGTGATTCCCCTGCATTGCTTTACTCACTGCCTCAGATTAGATCAGGGCTTTACTCACTGCCTCAGATTAGACCTCAAACTTTTTTCATTGGGGGCCAGTTTACTGCCCCTCAAACTGCTGGCGGGCTGGACTATAGTTGGGGGTGGGACTATAGTCCCCCCGTGCGTCACCCCCCCGCTTGCCATGTCACCCCCCCACTTGCCGCATCACACAATGCTCGTTCCGTCGCCGGCCCGTCTCCCAGGGTTGCGCTATAAGTAAAGTTAGGATAAACCCCATTGTCAGTTGACTCTTATAACAGAGGTTCCCAACCTGTGGTATGCGTACCACCGGTGGTACTTTGTACAAAGGCCGGTGGTACGCAGCAAGCTTGTCCTTATCTGGTTTTACGATCTCCCTTCTGTCTTGCAATTCAGTGCTGCTCTGGTTTCAAGGGAATAGCTTCTATTTTCTACATTTCATGTTATATGCTGACAAATGATACCTGTAGTTTTGGAAAATACTGTTGTCTATTTCTGGTCCTTCGTATTGTTCATTGTATTATTCTGTATTTAGGGTTATGGCAAATGTTTGTCCAGTGCTTTTTGGGATAGCTGCAGAATGTCAAACTCTCTAAATATAATTGAAATAAATAAATCAGTGCTGCCAAAAGTGTTCGTGTTTTTGGCTATATACCGCCTGTCTTCAGGGGAATTCTTGCCTTCTGCTCAAGGGGTACATGGAACACAGGTTGGGAATGCCTGTTTTAGAGGAAAAAGTGTGTGTTGTACGCCGATAAATATGGTACTCCTATTGTTTCTGTTTAATCTAACATACATCAGATCCTTTGCTCTCAATATTATTCTGTGCCTTCAGCAATAACTCGTCAGTTCTCCAGCCTTGGGCTCCAACCCTGAGCCTAGTTACTCATGCATGTGTAAGTCCAGGCAAGTGAATGGAACTTACCTTTGCTTTACTAAGGATTTAAATGCAGTGATGAACAGACTGTGGACTCACATTGTTACATAACAGGTGTTTGGAAATCCACAGCTACCAAATGTGATTCCGTCAAGCCAAACCACATCAATACCAAAAGCACTGTTGAATGTCCATCACCCCTAATGAGTCTAGCAGTAGGTTGCATTTTCTATGGTACCCCGCGGCTGCAGGTGGAGATCTTATGTTACCTCCAGGTATATTTATTTGTCCACACAACTCCCTGTATACGATTTTCAAACCAGTTCAAGAAAACTGAACAGAAAAAAGTGGTTGATCAGCTATTGGTTACAGAAACTGCTTTCTTCCTCCCCTCCCCCCCACCTCTGGTAGTCCTCTTTCTCACAGTGAATACATATTGATGTGTCAGGACTCTCCAGGACTTAGCCAAAGCTTCTTTTTTTCTCCAACGTTAAGACCTAGAATTAAATATGTGGAATAAGAATAAAGTGTCCCTGAGCAGGTGAGAATTTCCCTGAGCAGGTCCCTGAGCAATTGCTTCACTACCACAGAGAACCCCCACTTCAGGAATTAAGGGGGATGGCTTCTATACAGAGTGGTGTTGGTTCTAAGCAACGTGAGTTACAGAATTGAGCACTGAGTTGAGGGCATCTAGTAAGGTGGTCTGTGGCATGCCATGTAGTGAGGTCATTTCGTCCTCACTTTTGCCATTTGTTATTGTCCTTGTATAGCACTGCTTCACCACATATGTGGCGGAGGTGAATGTCAGCTCCACAGTTTGCAGAATCAATCCACATTACTGCAACCCTAAACATACTTACAGTGATCTAACCATGTTTACTCAGAACTAAACTATATTGAGTTGAATGGTATAGAGGCGTAACAACGCCTACTGGCACCCGGGGCAAGGCAGTAAGCAGTGCACGCCCCCTGGAGGTGATGTCATGATGTCACATAACGTTTTGATGCCATGACGTCACATGACTTCTGGTTCGGGCACTATCAGCTGCCCTCTCTTTAGGCTAAGAGCGCTCCAAGCCAAATGTGAGGGCAGTCGATCGCCTGTCTGCCTCCACACTTTGTCCCTCCTTCTCACAATCATGAGGAGAAGGGGTAGCAGGTGGAGGCAGGAGGATTCAGTTGTCCTTGCTTTAGGCTTGGAGCGCTCTAAGCCCAAAACGAGGGCAGCCGAATCCTGAGGTGGAGCCTGAGCCTTGTGCCCTCCCCTGGCGTTGTGCCCGGGGCAGCTGCCCCTCAGGCTCCACCCTTGTTATGCCCCGATGGTATTTATTCCCTTATGTTTAGGATTGCAGTCTTATCTGGAATCAATAGAATAAATCCATTTGAACGAATCTAAAATAAACATATTTAGCATCAAGGCATTTAGGCAACGTAGCAGTCTATGCTTTCTGTTCAAAATATGAGCGTAGAGAATACTCCTATACATAAGCATATAAGAATATCATGTGAAAAAGAACTGGCACGAAGGACAGTTTCCCTCCTGGGACAAACAGCATCTGCAGGGCTCCTATTCTAGATCAGGACCACAGTGGAGGGAAAGGGTTAGAACCTTCGCCATGGTCCCAATCTTGACTACCCCCCCCCACCTGCGACTTCTGTTTAACAAAGAAAAAGAAAAAGCACAGCGCCAAACAAGATTTAACATCACATCTAGTGACCTTTAGTTGTAATGATGCACAGACTGACGTTGGATGAATCTCAATGTAACAAGAAAGAGTTTACCATATTTGTTCTCTAAAATGGAGAGCAAATCACCCACTTAAAAACCCACACCAGTCAGTTCCAATTTCTGGTTTAATGACCAGAGAGAATGTTTCATTTGATATGTATGTTCCTTTCAGTTGCACAACAAAGACATCAAGAGGTGGTGGGTGGAGGTCTTTAAAACCCACAGCAGTACTGACCAGCTTTTCTAGAAAGGTGAGAGAGGTGTTGACAGCAACTCATTCCTTACTTATCAGATGAGGAAAGTTTTTTTGCCCAAAACATCCCCTGCAGGAGTAAGTAGCTGAGTCAGAAGGAGTTGGATTACTATGCACAAATAGGTTATAATCTAGTTTCAGATTTCAGTTGGTTAGCTTTTTTCTTTTCTTTTTTTTTAAGATGAACTATGGTAAAATCCACACTCTGCAACAGTTTATTCCATTGTGATATCCTATTCTATAGGAAGACTTAATGGAGCCAATACAAAGCATGTTTGTTTTGATTCATATGCTTGGATAGTACATTTTCATGGAAGGTTGTAACAGTGGGAAAATCCGATTAATTAAATTAAAGTTAATTAGAAAAGTTAATTAAAATTCTGGTTTCAAGGAATAGTCTCTATTTTCTACGTTTCATGTTATATGCTGACAAATGATACCTGTAGTCTTGGAAAATGTTGTCATCTATTTCTGGTCCTTCCTTCCTTGTTGTTGGTTGTATCATTCTCTATTTAGGATTGTGGCAAATGTTTGCCCAGTGCTTTTTGGGATAGGTTGCAGAATGTCAAACTCTCCAAATATAATTGAAATAAATAAATCAGTGCTGCCAAAAGTGTTCAATGTGTTTTTGGCTATATACCGCCTGTCTTCAGGGGAATTCTTGCCTTCTCAAATAACAAAGACTCTAAAAGCTTTTTGAGGGCAAATGTTTTTGCCATTTCAGAAGACAAGACAGCAGTAAATTATCTACTACAAAATTGTATATTACCGTTAGCAGAAGGTTCTTTTACATACTGGTTATTTGAGATGTGTATCTTGTCTCTACTGCTAGTAATCTCTTTTGCATCATCCTTATACACATGTATCCTATCTGCCTCCCCAGGTCACAGGAAAAATCTCACATTTGGCAACCTCCTTTTGTTTTCTCCTCTCAGTAGAAACACACACATTTGGCTAATTCTGGGGAAAAGGGAGGCTAACTCAATCAAGTCTAACAAATTCAATCAGGTCTCCCAGGACTCAGCGATCGAACCATTCAAGGACCATCTAGAAGACCTCCACCCAGAGCAGCCCACTATTGTTCCCATTGTGTTTCTGTATTACTCTGTAACTATGCACATTCTCAGCAACCATGTGATGTTCTTCTTGGAAATGTATAAAAACTGTGCTCACATGGAGCAAAGGGTCAGTGCCCCCTCCTGGGGTGCTGTCCACTGCGCTGCGTAACAATAAACTCATACTTTCCCCTTGTTCACCAGTCTTCCTGGTCCTATTAATTCTCATGTGCTTAAAAATTCCGCTACAATCCAAATTAACCTTGAGGATTCTGAAGTCAGTGTCTTCGCTAAAGCAGACTAGAAATGTAAATGTAAATATGTAGCTACAAATATAAAATTGTTCTCCATTTTAACCTCTTCCATCATTGGTATGGGTGCCAATTCTCCAATACCTATAGCAGGTTTCATAAGGGTTAACAACACCATTGCTGGAATTGGCAGGATGACTCAGTGCCCAGATCTCCCCCCCACACACACACTTTTTCAGAGTCTTCCACTGTGAGAGCATATAGGAGATACCAAAGAATTTGACCCATCACCTTTTAAACCTGTTCTTGTACTTTTGCCCTAGTGCCTCTGGTGCCTCAGTGCCCCACTTTTGTAGATTCTTGCATTCTTCCAATGACGTTCATATGCAAAATCACTTAAGGATAAGTTCACATGAATCCACAGGATAACCATCTATCTATACTTGGCACAATGATGGGGAAATTAACTACAGGTGACTCCTGCTTAATGACGGATCGCTTAACGACAATCCGGATATATGACGGAGGTCCCCAGTAAAAAAAAGCAAAGGATTAAAAAAGACACATCTTTTTAAATCCCCAGCTCTTCAGCTGTTTGGCGCTAGATAAGGGCTTTGAAGTTCAGTACTGGGGCTTTAAGCACAGTGCTAAACGTCAGAGCACAGCAAAACCCGCTTAATGATGGCTTCATTTCAGAACATATCCCCGCCAAGCAGGGGACACCTGTAGTGGTAAATTGGTGAGGGTGCTTTGCAATCGAGAGCAGCATGCAGGGTCAACCAGTTTGGGCACTGCTGAGGGCCCACATTCACACAAGCCAACTTCTGAACCTTCACTACCAGGAGCAGCAGTGCTATGGGGGGCAGTAAAGAGTTTTGTCCCTGTCCCAGAGCACTCAACAAACTTGGTGCTAGTACTGTTTTCAATACGTGCTTAATAATAATAATAATAATTAATAATATACAGTATTTATATACCGCTTTTCTTGGTCATTGGATTTCTCCTCCGACTTTAATTCAAGGCGGTGTACATGGGCAGGCTTTCCTAACCCCTCTAATGAGAGGTTTTACAATATATAAATGTCCAAACTTTCGTGAACAGCTACATTCCAGATGGTATCCTTTTTGCAGTCTGACTATTCTGCTGGCTGGTGCCTCCCACACTCGACCGACGCGGCTGGCAGCTCTTATCTCTCCTCACGGAGGCTTTTCACAGCTTTTTGTCGGCGGCGTGTCTCGAACTTGCCATTTGTCGATCTTCGGGCTTTGCAAGGCGGCAGCTCTCCCGACTGAGCCAGACCCCTCTTATTATGGGTGAAGAGGAATTTCTTATCTGCATTAGAAAGCCAGTGTAGCATAGTGATTAATGTGTCAGACTATGACTATGGAGACTCAGGTTGAAATCCACACTCAGCTACAAAGTTCATTGACGGTGCAATCTTGGGGATCTTTAGAACAGCGGAGCGAGCGCGCTGCTGTTCAAAAGTGTTGCGAACATGCCGTAAAGCACATTCGTAACTACTCAGGAGCAAGGGAGGCCGGCGCAGAGGCCAGCCTCCCTCACTCTGTTGCTGGAGCGCCCGCGCATCCGCCAGAGGAGGTGAGTCAGGATCCGGTGGGCGCAGGGGCATTTTCGGTGGACGAGGGAGGGAGGCCATTGGTCTAGCCGACCTGGGAGGGGGCAGGGGATGGCGTCTGCCATATCCCTGTCCCCACCTGGTCGGTTAGGCCATTATACGGCCTCCTCTACTTCCGTCAGCTATTTAGCTGGCGGAAATACAAGAAAGCCCATCAGGCTGGCCCCGGTTTACACCTCCAGCCCACCAGTCGACGGGCAGCCCGGGCTCAGGATCTAGCAGGCAGCCCTGGGCCACCGGCCGGATCCTTGTCAGGATTGTGCTGTGAGTGACCTTGGGCCAGTCACTATCTCTAAGCCTAATCTACCTCACATGGTGGTTATATGAGGATAAAATTGGGTATAGGAGAAAACCATGTAGAACTCCCTGAGTGCTTGGAGGAAGGTGGGGAGGAAAACAATGTAAGGTGTAAACAGCAGTTAGTATTTCAGCCATATTTATGAAGTACAGGATCTTGTGCATATGGCAGCAAAGAGACTTTGAAGACAAAGTGTCACAGTTTTTGACAACTTTCATACAAGTTGGAAGGGGCTAACATGTCTGTCATACAAATAGTGTAGCTATGGTTGAAATCCTAAAATGATTGCTTAGAGGAAAATACTGTATTATTGAAATGAATGGGATTTGTTTAGGATCAAAGTGCATATCTTGTGCATGATTCAGAAATAAAGTGAATAATAAACGCTGCATGATTTTGTCATGATCCAGCTCCCAGAACTCTCCTGAATAATGATTGCTCTGATAACGACCTCAAGAGCCCTTGAATGTGTTGACTACAGACATTGTGGAGGAACAGGAGAAATTACTAGATGAAATTACTTTTTTTTTTTATCCAATAGTTTGTGTCACTGGAATGATGGTGACTGTGTATTGGTATATTTAACTTGTATGTTTGTGATGCCAATAAAGGTTTGATTGATTGAAATTACTAGATTCCAGAACTAGGAATAGTTGCTCATACCTTCCAAATGAGGAATCTGAATCAGCCCACCAACTCCCAAAGTGTTTTCTCAGGAGAAAACAAAAAGTGTGCCACAAACACTGCTGAGTCATTCAGAATGAGTTCATGGAGAGGAAAGTCGTGATTGCCAGTGGCGTCTTTATTATGGGGAAGCTGGTGTGCTGCAACCCAGGCGCCGAGTGGGCGCGGTGCTTCCAGGGGGCGCGGCAGCTGGGCTCGGGGCTGCACGGTGGATCGCGGCACCGGAGCCTGGCTGCCGAGCCCCCCGGAAGCAGCGCGCCCACTCGGCGCGTCACCGGCTTCCGGAGGCTCCGCTCCGAAGCCGGGACAAGCCCTCCTCAGAGCGACCGCCCAGTTTGGCGGTCGAGGGCTTTGTGAGAAGGCCGAACGCGTCGAAGGCTTTTATTTGGGTTTTTTGCGCATGCGCAGAACCTTTCTGAGGGCAAACGGGCTGCCCGTTTGCCCTCTGAAAGGTTCCGCGCTTGCACAAAAAACCCAAATAAAAGCTCTTCGACGCGTTCGGCCTTCTCACAAAGCCCTCGACTGCCGAACTGGGCAGTCGCTCTGAGGAGGGCTTGTCCCGTCCTCGGAGCGGAGCCTCTCCGGAAGCCGGTGACGCGCCGAGTGGGCGCGCTGCTTCCGGGGGGCCCCCCGGCAGCCGGGCTCTGGTTCGACGGAGGCGCTCCAACCCCCGCCCCCCCAGGCGCCGGGAGGGCTCGGAGCGCCACTGGTGATTGCATCTGTGGCTCTGCAGATTTTCATGTGAAGGGCGCAATCCTGTGTAACTCTTACACTGGTGTAACAGTAGATCCTCCGGTGTAAGAGCACAGCACTTATGCCAGTGTAACTTGCCATACGCTGACGGACGCAGGACGGACACTGGTGTAACCCCCCTTGGAGCCTCACGTGTGCAGTTCAGACATGGAATGGACGCCGCCGCAACTCCCCCGGCGCAGGGGGCATTCTGGGGCATCTGAATGTCCCCAGAATGTCTCCTGAGCTGGCGGAGTTGCGCCAGTGTCCGTCCTGTGTCCAAACTGCACATGTGATGCATCCAAGGGGGGTTATGCTGGTGTCTGTCCTGTGTCCTTCAGCGTACAGCAAGTTACACTGGCATAAGTGCTCTTACACTGGGGGATCTACACCGGGGGATCTACACTGGTGCAAGAGTTACACAGGATTGGGCTGGAAGGCAGATTTTCATGTCTTCAGGATGTCATTTGTACAGCAGCCTATCTGCACACACTTGAACATGCCTGGGAAAATTAAGGGAGCCCTTACACACTTTCAGTTGTACACACCTGTGCAAACAACCCAGTAACATGTGGATATTTGGGGTGAAACCAGTGGTGTCACTCTAGGTGGGGCGGAACGCTAAGTTCCGCCCTGCTCTGACCCTCCGTTTACTCTCCAGCACGAGGCACCCCGCCCCCTCATCGTCGGAGCCATTCCACTGAATGGCTCCGACGACGAGGGGGCGGGGCACCTCGTGCCGGAGAGTAAACGGAGGGTCAGAGCAGGGCGGAACTTAGGGTTCTGCCCTACCTAGAGTGACGCCACTGGGTGAAACATGTGGATATCAAGTGACTCTGATCTCCCTCTTCATGTGTTAATCTGAATTATGCAGTACAGTGAATGGAGCTCTACGTACAGTGTTCGAAGTCAGAGTGCTACCCCTCGCCTTTATATTCCTTGCAATTTCACTTCAGGGATGGAGCTCTGGTAGTCATCAGACCCTGTGTGAAGGTACAGGCTTTGGACTTTGTTAGTCAGTTTCCTGTTGTCCCTAGAAACTCTTCTCCTAACTGCCTCGTGACTATCTGCTTCTTGCTGCCATGCCCTGCTGACTGACCCCCTGTTTCAGGATATGCTTCTCCCCAGCCCTTACCCCATGGGGCTTCAGCTTGGTTATAGCAAACTGAAGGTTCTGAGGTTCTATTATATAGGTTCTAGTTTGATAATGTCTACGTCACTTGAGATAAAACATGTCAGCACACATTTAACATCTCGCTGGTACAGGTGGGGGTGCTGCTGTTTTTATGCTCTTGTTTTAGTTGTAGCAATGATCTTTTTAATCGATTTTTAGATACTGTTTTTATTAATTTTCATTAATTGTTTTTTTACTGTTTTAAAATGTGATTATTTTTGTATTGTTGTTGTTGTTGTAAGCCACCTTGGGTCCCTTCGGGGAGAAAGGCGGGATAAAAATACTGTAAGTAAATAAATTTTCCCCACCGGGTGCATAAAATCCTACCACCAGATAACAATATGGTTGTGTGTGGTTCATTTGAACTGCTGCCCATGCAATTATGTAAAGCAGAAGGGCATGCTGGGGGAGCAGGACATGTACACTCACTCCCTTCGTGACATGGTGGACAGGGCCGGTGGGCTGTATCATCTGTGAACTGGCATATTATCATACTGTGTTGTTGTTTTTTATGTCATTCTCCCACCTGCTCTTCAAATATTCTTTTGAAGACTTGTCCCTGGGTCACTTATTAGACATAATAGACCCAATCTATACACTGTGGAGGGTGAAGAAGTGGCAAGCTGAGGTAGTAGTAGAATTCTGAACTTTTCCACTTTAGACTGCAGCTGTGGAATTTAAAAGCATATTTTAGAATGCTTCCCCATGCCAAAACAAAAACCATCCCCAAAGATGGATCACTGTTTTTAGTAAATTAACACACAAGAAAACATTAGCACTGCCTTCTTCCTGTTGTAAGGATTTTCTGCGTGCAGAATTCTTCTTCTTCTTCTTCTTCTTCTTCTTCTTCTTCTTCTTCTTTGCATTGAGGAGGGTTCAAAAATATGACTCCTGCTGCAGCCTGTAGTAGAACTGTTCAGAATTCTGCCTCACTCTGTGTAATATATATATAGACTGGCAGGCCAATCCTAACCAACGTTCCAGCGCTGATGCAGCCGTGCCAACCAGAGGCGTTCTTTAATGGGGGGAGCTGGTGTGCTCCACCCCAGGCGCCAAGTGGGCGTGGGGGCGCGGCAGCCGGGCTCAGGGCTGCGCAGAGCGGCGGGGCACCGGAGCCCGGCTGGCGCGACCCCTGGAGCAGCGCGCCCACTCGGCGCGTCCCCGGCCTCCGGAGGCTCCACTCCGAAGGCCGGGGATAAGCGCTCCTTAGAGCGACCGCCCAGTTCGGCGGTCGAGGGCTTTATGAGAAAGCCGAACGCGTCGCCGGCTTTTATATGTTTTGCGCATGCGACGCGTTCGGCTTTCTCATAAAGCCCTTGACCACCTGAACTGGGCGGTCGTTTTGAGGAGGGCTTGTCCCCTGCCTTCGGAGCGGAGTCTCCAGAGGCCGGGGACGCGCCGAGTGGGCGGTCAGCCCCGAGCCCGGCTGCTTGGGGGGGGGGCGCTCCAACCTCCGCCCCCCCAGGCACCGGGAGGGCTGGGAACGCCACTGGTGCCAACAGGGCGCACACTGCATTTTGCTGCGAGGGGGAAGTCACGGAAGCCTCTTCATGGTGGGGGAATATTTGTTCCCTTACCTCAGGGCTGCATTGCGGCTGCACCGGCGCTGGAAAGTTGGTTAGGATTGCACTGTGGGTATTATAAGCAATAATTACCACTTCAGTATCAGACTCTCGATAAATCTCTCTGTTCTGCAAAGAGTAAGCAGTTAATTATCTTTCCCCCATACGTAAAATGTTTCATAAGAAAAAAATACAATTTCTACTTGTAAGTCTGGTTCTCCCAGCATTTCAGAGCTGTTCAATCACTGTGAGGCAATTTCCTGTTTCATGATACCCCCACCCTCAGGCAGATAGAGTACAGTACAGGCATCCCTCCCTCCCTCCCTCCCTCCCTCCCTTACCCTGGAGCTTCTGACCCCTTTTCAGATTTGTTCATCCTTTTAAATTAAAGAGATTGTCCTTGTTTGTGTTTTTCTGGTTGCAGGATGGACTGCTATACATACTTAGGCTTACCATATTTTCCCAACCCCAAACCGGGACACCTCCCCACAGCCCCCCCACAGTCAATTAATTAATTAATTAATTAATTAAATCATTAAAAATTTAAAGTAAAAAATAAATGAAATAATTTTTACACTAAAGGGGGCGCGAAGCGCGTCCAATTTTTTTAATTATTTAATTAATTTCCCCATTAAGACATAAATACCGTATTGGTCTGAGTATAAGACTCACTTTTTTCTCCTAATTTAAGTTTTTAAACTAGGGGTGCGTCTTATAATCAGGCTGTTGCAATTTAATGCCAGTGATTTAATTAATTTTTTTTAATAGCACCAAACTTTAAGGGTGCGTCTTATAATCAGGTGCGTCTTATAATCAGGTGTGTCTTAGACTCGGGACAATACGGTAATTTCCACACTGAAGGGGGCGCAAAGCGCGCCCTCCTGCCGCGCAAAGCGCAGCCGAATTTTTTAATTAATTATAAAAAATTAAATAAATTAGCTTTTTTACTTACCTTTGCTGCTCCCCGCGCTGCTGCTGCCGCCCGTGACCACAGCAGCGCCGGCAAGCAGGAACGGGCAGCTGCAGGCTGGCCCGGTCTCCCACCGGCACCGCACGGAGCCGCTGGGAGACCGGGCGAAACACAGCCTGCTGTCGTTCGCCCGCTCTCTCACTGGCTCCGTGCCGGTGAGAGAGTGGGTGGACGACACCCGCTCTCCGCTGCTGCCGCCGCCATCTTTTTTTAAAACTTACCCGGGCGCCGGCAGCATGCATCTTGGATCACGAAATCTCACGTGATCCAAGATGTCGGCGCCCAAATCTCGTAAGGGCATCATGCCGATATCTTGGATCACGCGAGATTTCGTGATCCAAGATGCATGCTGCCGGCGCCTGCGTAAGTTTTAAAAAAAGATGGCGGCGGCAGCCATTCGTTCCTGAAAACCGGGCCGGAATGTGGCCGATTCCCGGGACTTTCCCGGCCAAATCGGGACGAATGGTAAGCCTATACATACTGTATAACTCCTAAAAATAAACTTCAGCAAAGGCCTGCTAATGTATTTCTGCTTTGTAGCATTTATGTACCATTATAGCAAGAACAGTGTGCATGAATAGGTGTGGTTTTTTCTTCAGTCTCAAGCTCTCTAAACACCCAGCATTTAAACAGAACCCATTTTTAAATGTAAGGGGATTTGCTTGTGTGAAACCCCTCCCTTGCAAATTGCATGGGCACAAATACAATATACAGTACACGACTTACTGTTTCTGTAAGTCATGTAAGTCATGTTTCTGAAGCAGGAAAGAAACTCCCTGCCCGTTGCTTCTCCGCACGGGAATGACTCCTACAGTGAGGTGGCAGGGCCGCCTCCTGCCGGCTTGGTAAACGGGACTAGGACGGGGCGAAACTTACGGTACCGCCCCTACCGGAGCGACGCCTCTGCATTAAAGTTTGGTTGGTTGGTTGACTAGTTGTGGTGTAGAGAGGTTACCCTTTAAATTCTTGTGATTTTCAGTATGGCAACTACATGTCGCACAGATTCCCAAAGGTTTACACTGCATGTTACAGGTACTTCAAACGGACACTGACCTGTGTTATAATCTAATCATAATCAGAGGTGCAAGAGAAACCTGAAGATGGAATTTTACTAACCCTTTCCAAAGCTAGAAGGTCACACTGTGACCAAAGCTAGAAGGTCTACATTTCTGTGTGAAATGTTTCCCAGATGTGGTTGCATCACCCCTATTTGCTCACCAAAAAAGGCACTAGGATAATGAGTTGTGATTACAATATTACCTGCTCATGGCTGATCCTGTTGTTTTGGGTAGAGAATTTATTATCCAAACGTACAATTCTACATAAGGGAGGGATGACAAGCATATGATTAAAAAAAAAAAAACTTGCCACCCTCCTTCTACATTAGTCTCTTATGAGCCAACTACACTGCCAGCATTAAAGCAGCATATACATTGTATCATGCCAGACATGGTATGTGCTTTCACTGTCAAAGATAGAGAATAGTGAGATGGTGGTAAGGCTGTCTGTTCAGACAAAGCAGATATGATGCTTGTCTTGTGAAAGAACCCAAGAGTCTAGTGTTCTTGACATCAGATAATATAAGTGATGGTGACATACAGAACTTTTTTTTTTTTTTTTAGAAAAACGAGGCTGCTCAGGAAGTGAATTTACTGTGTTCCATTTAAATTTTATCCAGAGGTATTAAAACTAATTTCTACAAGTTGCATGGCACTGATTGGCTGGTCCCTGTGATGTTACCAAGAAATTGGGGATAAGCAGCAAGGTGGCCAAGTTTGCGGATGACAATAAACGTTTCCGGATGGTGAAGACCAGCAGTGACTGTGAAGAGCTCCAGAAGGATCTCTCCAAACTGGGAGAATGGGCAGCAAAATGGCAGATGTGCTTCAATGTAAGTAAGTGTAAAGATATGCACATTGGGGCAAGAAACCAAAATTTCACATATACTCTAATGGGCTCTGAGCTGTCTGTGACAGACCAGGAGAGAGTTCTTGAGGTGCTGGTGGACAGGTTGATGAAAGTGTCGATGCAATGTGTGGCAGCCATGAAGAAGGCCAATTCCATGCTCGGGATCATTAAAAAAGGGATTTAGAATAAAATGGCCAATATCATTATGCCCTTGTACAAATTGATGTTAAGGTCACATCTGGAGTATTGTGTCCAGTTCTGGCCACCACACCTCAAAAAGGGTATAGTTGAACTGAAAAAGGTGCAGAAACGAGCGACCAAAATGAGTCGTGGTCTGGAGTACCTCCCTTATGAGGAAAAGCTACAGCATTTGGGGCTTTTCAGTCTATAGAAAAGGCATCTGAGGGGGGACATGATTGAGTCGTATAAAATTTTGCATGGGACGGAGAAAGTGGATAGAGGGAAGTTCTTCTCCCTCTCGCACAACATCAGAACCAGGGGACATGCACTAAAATTGAGTGGAGGGAGAGTTAGAACGGACAAAATAAAATATTTCTTCACACAGCGTGTAATTCATCTGTGGAACTCCTTGCCACAGGATGTGGTGATGGCACCTGGCCTAGATGCCTTTAAAAGGGGGTTGGATAGATTCATGGAGGAAAAGACCATCACAGGTTACAAGCCATAAGCAACCTCCTGGCTTTAGAAGTAGGTTTTCTGTGCCAGGTGCAGGGGAGTGACAACAGGAAACAGATATCTTGTTGTCTGTGTGCTCCCTGAGGCATCTGGTGGGGCCACTGTGAGATACAGGAAGATGGACTAGATGGGCCTTTGGCCTGATCCAGCAGGGCTCTTCTTATGTTCTAAATGCATCCTGTGATGTCAGCAAAAGAGAGCAGTCTATTTTAATTAGTATGTTAAAGTGGATGAATGTACTGTATAAGGTATAGAGGCAGCTAGAGCCTTGGATCAGATTGCTCCTGAACGACCACGGCCTTGCTGTCGAGCCAAGGCAGCTCCTTGGTTTACTGAGGAGCTGCAGGCAATGAAATGTCTGGGCCGACACCGAGAGCGACGGTGGAGGAAAACTTGTGATGAATCTGACCGAACACGGGCTAGAGCCCATTTCAGGGCCTACTCCGTGGTGGTGATGGCAGCGAAGAAGGCTTTTTTCTCTATCACCATTGCATCTGCGAGTAGCCGTCCAGCGGAGCTCTTTTGAGTTGTCCGGGATCTGCTCCACTCGGCTCCTGTAGTGAGTGAGTTGGAGTGTTCGATGGTGAGTGTTGGAGTGTTCAAATCGCTCAAATTTGCCACGACTTGGACTCTGCTTTAACAGTTCCAGAAGTTGTCCCTATGGCATCTGTCAATTCCATCGTTATGGATTATTTTCACCTTATACAGCCTGTGGATATGGATAGGGTCCTCTGTAGTTTGAGACCATCTTCCTGCCTGCTTGACCCTTGCCCAGCTTGGCTAATACGATCTGCATGGGTTGGGCTGGCCGATTGGGTGGAACCCATTGTGAATTCATCTTTGCGGGAGGGAGTGATGCCTAGCATCTTGAAGACCGCAATTGTGCGCTCCCTCCTGAAAAAACCATCTCTGGATTCCTCCAACTTAAATAACTATCGGCCAGTTTCCAATCTGCCTTTTTTGGGTAAGGTGATTGAGCGGGTGGTGGCGTCTCAGCTCCAGGGGATACTAGATGAAACGGAATATCTGGACCCTTTTCAGTCTGGCTTCAGGCAGGGCTTTGGGACGGAGACAGTCTTGGTCGCCCTGTTGGATGATCTTCGCCGAGGACTGGACAGGGGAAGTGCATCCCTGCTGGTCCTTTTGGATCTCTCGGCGGCTTTCAATACCATCGACCATGGTATCCTTCTGGGTCGGCTGGCCGAGTTGGGACTAGGGGCCACTGCCTTGCAGTGGTTCCGTTCCTACTTGGCTGACAGGTCCCAGATGGTGATGCAGGGAGACAGTGTGGGGTGGCCTTACAGTGTGGGGTGCCACAGGGTTCTATTCTGTCTCCCATGCTTTTTAACATCTACATGAAACCGTTGGGAGAGATCATCTGGGGTTTTGGAGTTGGGTGTCACCAATATGCTGATGACACCCAGCTCAATCTCTCCTTGCCATCTCATTCCGGGGAGGCTCTGGAAGTCCTGGAGCGCTGTCTGGAGGTGGTTGGGGTCTGGATGAGGACTAATAGGCTGAGATTGAATCCAGAAAAGACAGAGGTCCTACTGGTCAGGAAAGCTTCGATGCAGGTACTGAGTCATCTGCCCGTTCTGAATGGGGTTGCACTCCCCCTGCAGGAATGGGTGCACAGCTTGGGAGTACTTCTGGATTCACAGCTCTCCTTGGAAAGCCAGGTGGCAGCTGTGGCCAGGGGTGCGTTTTGCCTAGCTTCGGCTGGTGCGCCAGCTGCGGCCGTACTTGAGTCGATCGGACCTGACCACGGTGGTCCATGCCTTAGTGACTTCAAGATTGGATTACTGTAACGCGCTCTACGTGGGGCTGCCCTTGAAGACAGTTCTTCAAGCGGAAGCTGCAATTAGTGCAGAATGCGGCGGCCCGGGTGGTCGCTGGAGCTAGGCGGTTTGACTCTGTTGAGCCGCTGCTCCAGCGGCTGCACTGGCTGCCCATTCGTTTCCGGGCCCAATTCAAGGTACTCGTAATGACCTTTAAAGCCCTTCACGGTTCGGGTCCAGGATATCTGAGGGACCGCCTTCTCCCATACATTCCGGCCCGCTCTCTTAGGTCATCTGAGGGGGCTCTCCTGCGAGTGCCACCTCTATCGCAAGTTAGGGGAGTGGCAACACGTGGGCGAGCCTTCTCTGTTGTGGCGCCACAACTGTGGAACTCCCTGCCAGGGGATCTGAGAACCGCCCCCTCCCTCATGACTTTTCGGCAAGGGCTCAAAACATTTTTGTTTTGTCTAGCGTTTGGGTGATAGGTCATGGTCTGCCTCCTGTGTCTCAAGATGCTCTGCCAAACTGCTTCTCTGCTCCATACTGTCACCCCCCCAGTGGATTTTATTGCTTTTAAAGTTGTTTATGTATGGTTATGTATTGTTTAAATTTATTTTATGTATTATTTTAAATTATGTATTTTAATCTTGTTGTAAGCCGTCTTGGGCATTTGTCTTTCGGCATAGGAAAAGGCGGGATATAATTTTTTAAAATAAATAATAATAAAAAATATAAATGCATGAACATTAATGTGGTATTTAAAAAAATAAAAAGATGGACAAGCCTACCTGAAGCACTGGCTGTTGACCAGGCTAGTGTTTGTTCATGAGCATTAAGGATGTTGATGAGGATCACAAACAACAGGCTCATAATGTGAGTTTTACCCTCTTGTGTGTGATGAGTGTGCACCTACCCCCTGAAATTCTTACTTCATTTGAAATGAATAACTAAGCATATTTTGAGTTGATGTCCTCAGTAGCGTCGTTAGGTGGGGGGCCCTGTGGCACAGGGCCCCTGGTGCCAGCTTCTGGGGGCGCCAACGAGTCCAAGCCGGGCAACTCGGACAGACTCGGAGTCCGAGTCCGAGTCGCCCGATTTGGGGTCCCGCTCTCACCCCGGCAGCCTCGCGCGACTGCGTTTCACCTTACCCGGCCGGCGGCTGTTTCTGCGCATGTGTTTCTGCGCATGTGTTTCTGCGCATCCAATCTGCGCATTGGCCTCACACCGAGGCTCCTTTTCAACCCGGCTGTTTCTGCACATAAGGTGAAACGCGGTCGTGTGAGGCCGCCGCTGGGATTCCCGGAAAGGTAACTGCGCGAACGGGAACGGGGGGAGGAGAAGCGGTGCCCGGGGAAAAATAAATGCCGAATCGCCCCCCCAATCGCGGCGCCACTTTTGGCGGCAACCAAGGGGTGGGTAGGGGGCGCCAATTCGACGAGGGCCCCCCTGTAGGTTTAGGGCTAGGGACGCCACTGGATGTCCTGCTTTTGCACTGGCATGGTTAGCATTTATTGGGCTAGGTCAGTAAGGATGGCAGCTACTGTTGGTGCATGCTCAGTACTTGATTACTTTAATCACTCAGTTTTGAACTGTTGTTTCTTCCTGTGGTTTTTATGGCTTGGCTATTTTGCACTGTGACTTACAAAAGAATGGCTTAGCTTTTTCATTATCACAAAAGCCTGAGACAGCTTGGTATGTTCCAGAGGTAGGGCATGCCTCCCTCCCCCCCCCTCATATGAAAGTGGGGAGGGGATATTTTTACATAAGCATATGCAGATGTTTGGAAAATGTAAGGGAGTTTGTATACAAATTCTAGTTTTCTGCAACAATAGCTTCTAGCCTTGGTGCTCCCTTTGCAGAGGCGAACAGAGATCTTTGTGGGGTGGAGGCTGCCGCCGCCCTGCCCCGCCCCCACACCCCGCCCCAACGTAGCACGCCTCCGCGCTTTTTGGCTCCTTTTTGGAGCCAAACAGCACACGGGCGAGAGGGCCAAAACCACAGCCGTTCTCGGCTGCGAGGAGGACACGACAGGGCAGGTAAGAGCGGCCCACTCCCTGGGGCCCACCACCCCCAGTGGTGCGACGCCTCTGCTTTGAACGCAAGGGTGAAAGGATTCTACTTCCAATCCTGGCTTAAGATCTGTCATGACATCCGAATTGGGTGATCCTGGCTTAGTCTAACCCAGAGGTTCTCAACCTGTGGTACGAGTACCCCTAGGGGTATGCAGACCAACGGCAGGGGGTACGCCAGAGCCTGCCACTTATTAGCATCAATGAGTAGTTAATTACTTGTTAATTAGAACTTAAATGCAATCCCCCCTATCTGTCTGTCTGTCTGACTCTCTCTCACGCACACGCACACGCACAAAGTAAGACATTTTCACATTTAAAATTGTTTTAGTACTTTTAATTTAACAATTAATTAGCTAATTAATTAATTGATTAATCCAATTAATTAGCAGGAGGTACTTCAGAAAATTGGACCGTGATAGGGGGTACCCAGGCCTCCAGAGGTTGAGAACCCCTGGTCTAATAAAAGTTTACAAATAAACAAAGATCTGCAGCTGGGATACAGTTGGCAAATCATCTACAATGATCTCATCAAATCCTGCAAAATTAACTTGCATGCTAAGACTGCAAGCAAAATGTGCCTCTGCAAGATCAGGAGAGGGCAGGGAGGGGGCAAAACTGGGCAGGAAGGGTGCGGAATGGGGGGCGGGGAAGCTGCAGACTGGGGTGGATCCAGCAGCAATGGTGAGCACCGGATTCTATCCCCTCCGTGGGCAGCCTCCCCACCCCCTTTCTCTTCTCAAACTTGAGAGGAGACCCATTGCAGAGCAGGAGGCTTATGGAAGTGTAAGGGGATTTAAATCCCCTTTCCCCTCAAAGCCTTCTAATCGCCCCCCCCCCTCTGAATGCAATGCACCCATTTTTAGTGCGGCTGAGGATTGGGCTGTTAGAAGTGTTACATTTGGCGGAACTATGCTCCAGGTTCCTAGTGGATCTGGCCATGAAAATAAACCAGCCATGCTTTGTTGCTGGGAGAAAAAGCAGCATTTGAATCTAGCTTGAATCTCTTTCCCAAACTAAGCACATCCGTTCCAAGCACTTGCATAATACAGTACAATACAGTATATTACGCAGTTTGACCTTTAAAAAGTGTAGCAATTCTTTCAGCAAATGAAATAAAAATCCAGAAGAGGGAGCCCTCTATCAAAACAAGGTAACAGACTTGCTCATGTCTGAAATTCTCAATTTATACTCTCCACCCCAGCATTTATAAGCACACACATTACTTTTGAGTTTTTCTGCCTGATCTTTGAAGGCCACTATTGTGAAATTTTAAGTCTCCGAACAATATCAGAGATATGCCACAGATTGTAATTTTAGCATACGTGGGTTGTGGTCTAGGGAAGTGGAGATGTTCTGTTACGATCTGGACAGAATAATTCTGATTTGATTTATTTGAATACCTGTGGAAAGAAGACAGTAGGGAGGAAAATAAGATTGATATTTCTCAAGATATAGCAATTCCTTTTTGTTGATTGTCCTGAGGTTAACGGGTAAAAAGCCATGGCAAGGAAATTAGTAATATTGCCAATAATAAAATCAGGCTACTTGGCTATCATACTAATTTCCTTGCCATCTCTTTTTACCTGTTAACCTCAGGACAATCAAGAATTATTGCTGGCCATGAAATTTTTTAATTGTTTTTGAATTCCTTTTTGATGTAATCTTCTCCTGAATGAAAACTCACTATTTCAGTTGAACAAGAGAGGGCCAGTATCAGGTTGCGCCAGGCCCAGGGACAGGCTGAAGATCTAGACCCCAGAGAATGCACATGGCATTTTCTCATACTCCCTGGAACCTCCTTGATATCTTCCCTCCCTTGAGATGAAGTGGAAGTGGAGATGAACTTCTGCCTGCCTGCCGGTGATTTTGTCCAAGATAGCTCTAGGTAGGTCAAGTGATAATGGACGCCTGCTTGGGACAAGTTGGTTGGCTGGCTGCTGACTAATTTGTTTGAACTCTGTGTACCTTTACTTGTGTTAATGTGCGTTTTATTTACCATTTAACCATTTTAGTAGTCTCCTTGTATAGCTGTTTTATTTATTTATAACATTTCTATACCGCTTTTCCTATGCTCAAAGCAGTGTACAACAATAAAAATACAAGATAAAATACAGTTAATAAAAACATTTAAATAAAACTATTAAAAAAACAATTAAAACTATACAGGAGCAGTTAAAATATGTAAAAGCAGCAACAGAAGGCCTATAGGTAGTAGTTAAAAAGAGGCCCATAGGAGTTTTCTCCCTCTTCAAATGCCAAGCGGAATAAATATATCTTTAAATAAATATGTCTTTAAACCCGACTGGAAACCATATAAAGAGGGGGCTGTCCTCAGGTTTTCCAGTAGTTGGTTCTAGAGACGTGGTGCCACAATAGAAAAGGCCCTGCATCTTGCCGCTATCCCCCTGGCTTCAGATGGCAGCGGTATCCTAAGCAGAGCCCTGTCTGATGATTGTAGGGGATGTTAAGCATTACATGGGGGAAGGTGGTCCTTGAGGTATCCTGGTCCTATGCTGTATAGCAGAGTTTCCCAACCAGTGGTACGCGTACCACCGGTGGTACTGTGAACAACCTCCGGTGGTACGTGGCAGGCTGGTCGTTATCTGCCTTTCTCATCTTCTGATCCTCTTCAGAGAGCAGCAGCACCATAATCTGGAGAGTGTATGCAGTGATATAGCTTGCAAAGCTAATAGCTCATTTAGATGTTAGAGGCTTATTCGTCAGATAAGCCTCCCAGCCAGCTGTGGCTGCCGGCTGCGATTGGATCAGATAAGGAGAGTTAAAGAGACAGTGACCATTCGAGTCAGGAGGAAGGCACTGGCAGGGCTGCAATCTGTGAGTGTTTGAGTGTGAGTGCAAGTGCACCTAGGCAGCTGCTTCATTCCATCTTCAGGTTAGGCTACCCTGAAACCTCCAGCAAATTAAACATTGGCTTCCTCTTCCCCCACTCTTCCTTCATAATAACATAATTATTTCCGGATTAGGAGGACCTCTGTCTTGTCCAGATTTAATTTCAGTTTATTAGCCCTCATCCAGGCCCCAACCGCTTCCAGGCAGCACCCCAGAACTTTGACTGCCCCCTTGACAACTGGTGGAAAAGAGAGATAGAGCTGGCTGTCATCTGTGTATTGGAGACACCCAACTCCAAATCCCTGGATGACCTTCCTCTGTGGCTTCATGTAGATGTCACAGTAAATAGCTTGGGTGACAGAATAGCACCCTGCACCTATGGCACCCTGCAAATCCATGACCAAGGTGCCGAACAGGTATCCCCTAGTCTCACCAGCTGGGTCTGATCTGCCAGAAAGGAGCAGAACCACTGCAAAACAGTGCCTCCAAGCCCCAACCCAGTCAGCTATTCAAGCAAATTTCTGAATAAAGTGAGTGATTAGAGTGAATTAAGTAGGGTTGACAATTGATCAGAAAAGAGGCTTAGCCCAGCATTTCTCACAGGGAAGTTTACTCCCCTGTAAGTTTTTGTGGCAGTGGGGCGATCGATGTCAGAGTACCTGGTTGCCCTGCCAGCTCCCTGAAGAGGTGACAGCGGGGGGCCCTGAACCCTTTGGGGAGCTGGCAGAGCAACCAGGTACATTGAAAAAAGTGTTCCTGAGTTGGAGGAGGGGTGATCCTGGAGTGATGTCACCAACGTTAGGACTGGCCACCCCCCCCCTTGAGGAAATATCACCTTCTTCCGGTAAAAGTGGTGGGTCATGACCCACCACTTTGAGAACCCCTGGCTTAGCCTGTTTGTGTGCCTTTAACAGCTTAATCTGCCAATATTAGCAGACTTCTAACCCGTCACAGTCTCAGAACAACTCCCTGGTTTACTGAGAGCTGCGGGTAGTGAAGTGACGGGGTAGACAACTTGAGCGATGGTGGTGGAAGATTCGTGCTGAGTCTGACCAAACACGGGCTAGAGCTCATTTTAGAGCCTACTTCGTGGTGGTAATGGCAGCGAGCGTGATCCTTGAAGGTGGGGGTGCTGCCATTGGCATTAAAGCAGGCAGTGGTTTGCCCCCTCCTGAAAAAACCTTCTTTGGATTCACTGTGCTGGATTATTACTTGCCAGTCTTGAACCTCCTGTTTTTTGGGCAAGGTGATTGAGTGGGTGGTGGTATCTCATCCAAGACCCTCTGGAGTTGAAATGCCACCACATAGTGAATACAGGGACGGCTTTTTCAGGAGGGGGCAAACCACTGCCTGTTTTAATGCCACAACCATTCTCCCTATCCACTCAGCCAGCCCCTCCCAGGCTGATCTAATAAGCCATGCTGGGCAAGGATCAAGCGGGCAGGCAGACGACCTCAAACTCCAAAAGATCCTGTCCACATCCTCAGGGTCCAGAAGCTGAAAAGAATCCAACCAAACTGGACCAACAGGTGGAGACCTACGCAACTGCCTCCCCTCCCCCCCCGGCACGATGCAATGGTAGCCATTTTGGCATTGCTGCATCAGCGAGGGTGAAGAATAGGATTGGGCAGTTAGGGCCAACCTACATGCAATTAAACACGTAACTGTGTAGTTAGAGGCATAAGTGTACTTTTGTGCAACAGTCACACAGGACTGCAGCTCATATAAGTACCATGGTGCTAAAGTAGGAGATATTTAACTCTTTAACTCTGTACCACTTTCCTGCCAAAATTTGCATCCCTAAAGTGGGTATTTAACCCTGACAGCCATTGTAGAAGAAGAGACAGCAGAGAACTCACAACACATATAAAGCAGATCACTTGAGGAAGTGAGCCAAAGCACAGACTACAACTGAAGTCATAATATGAATTATATAGTCATAAAAATATATGAATATAGTTAAGGAATTAAGGACATGGAAAACACATTTTACAGATAGGCAATAGAGACAGAGACAACTTGTTCTACGTGGATTTTCTCTTTCATGCACACGCACACACACACACACACAGAGAGTCACTTTTCTCTTTTTCAGAAACTTGCTAAGCAATACTTCATAAAAAAAATCCCACCCACTAAAATGCAGCATCTCTCTCTCTTTCTTGTGCGTGTATTCACACACATGCAGATCGGCTGCTGTCCCTCTCCCTCACCTACTGACTTCTGCAGCTGCAAACTGACTCAGTTCAGTGGCATCTGTTTTTCTTTGGGGAATTAAGATTCCACTTCAGAAGCATCAATCTGGCAGGGAGCATGTGCTGAATAACTTGTCCTTACTTAAATGATGACTTAAAATGGGAGCTTTGAAACCTCATAACTTTAGGAATAAACAATGGATTTTCCGCTAAACTACCAAAAGGCAAACACCTGCAGTATCCTTGAATGTTTGACATTATCTTAGCCAACAAAAGAAGAATTTGTTTAGGATGTTCAGAAAAAAAGTTGCCAACGTTTGGGGCCCCTGTGGTGCAAAGTAAACTTTTAAAATGTCTATAATTCTGCCATTTTAATCAGATTTTATTTTCATCACCATGATGAAGAAGGTATCAGCTATTCTGTTTGTGTGTAGGTTCATACAAATAACTGCCCAGAAGTAGCATTTTTATTCATAGATGGTATGGAGTTAAATTAGAAGTTCATGCCTCCTCCCTGCAGTTGCATCCACAGGGCCCTTTTGTGATAAAGGGTTCAGTTAATTTGCTAGCTCCACCCACTGCACTCCTGGAAGTCTTCATTTCAAGCCTTCCAGGACTCAGGGCAGGCGGCCCAATAAACGGCCAGTTTTGGCACATTTATGCTCCGCGGCTGCAAATGCAGCCCTCCAACTGCAAAAAAACACGCAGAGCACAAAAATCCTGCCGTAGCTCCTTCTCGTGAGGAGACCGTGACTGTCATCCAGGGGCATTGCATCCCCCCGGCCCCCCCTTAGGGATGCCACTGAAAGGGTTACAAATGTCTGAACAGGTCCAACATCTTCTCATCTGATTTTTAGAGGATGTAGCTTGGTTATGGTGGTTGAATAAAGTGAGCATTACATTAATGCAGTATTCATTCATTAACACCTTATTCATAAAATAAAAAATAAATCAAGACTCTACTGGTTTATGATTGTGCTCTATGCACAAATTATATGAGGTAACTTGACATAGTATATATTATTGTATACTTAAAAAAATGAACAGCAGTTTTTTTAACAAGGTAATGGGAAATTAAAATTTCAAAATATATTTCATCTCCTTTAGTATACAGTGTATGTATTTTGGAGTAAATTGGGCATTTTGAATTCCCAGTACAGTTGGACCTCGCTATCTGTGGGGGGTCCATTCCAGATCCCCCCCCCATGAATACCGGGGTCCACGCTAAAATCAGTTTAAAAAAGACCAAAAGCTTGATTTTCTTAACTTTAGCAGCAAACTGCGCCATTTCCAAGCCTCTGGAGGGCTTACTCTAAGCTTACCGACCCAATTGCGGGTCATGCAAAGGCTCTGCCAAGGCTGCGAGGGGGGGGAGAGCCTTCACACGCCTCCCCCCAGCATGTTTTGCCTCCCCCCCCCTTTTTTTTTTACTGATTTTAACGTAAGATCTTCTATGAATGAAGATCTGGGACCTGCGGTGTGACATATCTGCAGGTTCCGAATCCACGGATGGAAAGAGTCTACTGTATTCCACACTTCTGTACTAGGCACTGCTTCCTGTACTACATAGCAGTACTATAAACTACTAGAAGAGACGTTTATATAGATATAGATGGATCTGATGTTCAGTATCTGATGATCCTACTATAATTTTCTTTACATTGGTTCCTACAAGAGGTTTAATGGTGCTGCTGATCAGATAAAATAAGAAACTAGACTCTGAGATCGAGAGCTGTTTGCTGCAAAAGGGAAGGGGCTCCCTTGGGATTTGTTACTATTTCACTTGTACCTTTGCCAAAATGTGAGCTTTGGCAGGCAAATTGCCTGTTGCTTGGAGCCTAGAACTGAAAGGTGAGATAAGATTGGTAAATTAGCCTCCTGCTGGATGGACAGAGAGGGCTAAGGAAACCGGCTAGTTGGAAGGATGCTTGAATGGAAGACATTTGAAACATGATAATCATGCATCAGGCAGTCCTTCAAGAACAGAAATGGATTGTTTATGGAGAATGTTTTCAATTCTGTATTGGAAAAGTGTTAAATATTAGTACAGATGCACTTTATTTTAACATTTTCTTTTAAAATATAGCTTGGGTTTGAAAAACCATCTAAATCAGGGGTTCTCAAAGTGGTGGGTTGCAACCCACCACTTTTTCTGGAAGAAAGTTCCTTTAGGGGGGGTGGCCAGCTCCAACGTTGGGGGTGGCGCTGCAGGATCGCATCCGCCCCAACCCCAAAACACTTTTTTCAATGTACCTGTTCGTTCTGCCAGCTCCCTAAAAGTGTGTGGGGGCTGCTGCCGCCTCCGCAGACCTCCCCAAGGCTCTAAACAGCAGCGATCACATTCTGAAGCCCACTTCTGGTTTTCGGCAAAAACTGGAAGTGGGCTTCGCTTCGGAACGTGATGGCCACCGTTTAGAGCCTTGGGGAGGTCTGTGGAGGCAACAGCAGGCCCTCCGGACCCTTCAGGTTGCTGGCAGGACAACCAGGTACGTTGAAGAAAGCGTTTTTGCGTCGGGGCGGATGTGATCCTGATGTGGATGTGAACACTATCTCCGACATCGCCCCACCCCTGCAAGGACTTACAGGGGAGTAAACTTCACTGTAGGACTTTGAGAAACGGTGGTCTAAATGAAATCTGTGCCATGTTTCAGCTCTAACAGAGTTCATGAGATTGTCCTTAAAAACCTAGTTGTCATTGAAAAAGCGTCCTTTTGCCCAAAGACAGAATATAAAATTTATCTATCTTTTATGAGGCTACAAAATGGCTTCAAACAAATGAAAACCAAATGCCTTTTAAAAATGTCTTCACTATATATATATATATATATATATATATATATATATATATATATATATATATATATATATATATATATATATATATATATATATATATTTGTATGTGTGTTTTTAAAGAAAACCTTTCCTACCACAACATATCAAGGCTTACTGTAGTAAATGCTAAGACAGACACCAATCTCTACTCCCAAAGCCCGTTTGGCTTTTTCAAGAGTGAATACAGGCTACATCTTTTGAGAAGAGCTATGCGTCATTCCATTAGATACAGAATCTATACAGTAACTGTGCTGGAGAGATTAAGAAAGCCGCTTGTATGGAACTATTCACAACAAAGAATCCCTAGATATGGGAAGCATTATGCATCTTAAATTGCGGTGTGTTGTGTTCCTTGGCTTAAAATAGTTCCCATTGTCAAAATGGCAAAAGCATTTACAATAATGGACTAAACTCAGCATTGTACATCCTAGTCCTCTATAGGGCAGGGGCCCCAAAGAGTTGCAATATAAATTGGAGCACCTCTGGCAGACATCAATAGTAGTCTGGTCCAATTACATCAAAGGCGGGTTTCGCAAACAATTCTAGCATGCAAATGTCATTTGCAGATTTTTTTTCTTTTTTGTATACTATATACTACCACAAAACCAACCCTCAGAGATTTGTAGAATGATTTGTATCCTGTGGATGTCTGCCTGCCTCGTGTAACTCAATGGAGATTTCACCCCGCTAGATGATGTATATCTCTCCTGTGCTTTCAAGACAGGGGTACCTGCTACACTTCCCAGTGGGATTCACTTTATCAGTCCTATTCTCCCTCTTTAAAGAACTTACAGCTGTTCCTACATTGCTGTTGCCATTAGGGTGAGTGCATAGTTTGAAAAAGGACATCTGTGAATTTGAAAGTGACCAGAGTAAAGCAGCCAAAAGGGGTCTGGCTGATTGGGAGAGTGAGGATTTGAATAGCTCAGTGAGAAAAGGATGTTGGCTTTAACTTCAGTTTCAATTTTTTATGCAGCATATAGCTACAGGAGTATGATGTACATGACTTGCAAGGGATGATAGTGATTGGACAGTTTTAAACTCAATCTGAGTCCTTCATCTACAGAGGTGTGCTATTGAGATGATAAAGCATGTGTTGAAAGTCTAGAATCACCTCTGCTAAAAAAAAAAAAAGAGAGAAATGAAGACATGATCAAACTGTGATACCATCAGGATACAGGATAAGTGAAATGGCTTTGAAAGCTGATCATAAGCATCTGATGAGGAGTTGAAAGCATATGGCTTTGCATGCTTAATATTTCAGAATAGTCTTGAACTAAACATGGTTGCTTAGCTTTTAAAAATGCTAAAGCCAAAACAAAATTAAAATGGAGAGATTACCAGCAAAAATACTGAGTCCGCTTCTCACCTAGTCTGAACAATCACAATGGTCTTTTATTTCAAACTTTCTATCTTCAGGATCAGTGCATTCACATGCATACACGCACACACACCTGCACTCACACATATCATAATGACTACAGTATCAATTAATGACTTGCAAGAGTGAATGAGTTGTCAGAGAGCTGATCTACTCATGTAGCAGAATCGCATGGTGCAGGTTTTCTGGAACTGTAACACTTCAGACTACAATTGGGATTACATATTTGAATGCTCTTCCACAAAATATTTATTTATAAATATTGATGTCCTGCCTTTCTCTTCCCCCAAATGAGTCCTCCAAGGTAGCTGAAATAAAACCTCTCTTGGCACACAGAAAACTAGCATATCAAGAAGAAGGCTTTCAGAGCAAGAAACATTTTTGTTCTTCCTTTTCACTTTCATCATGCCCTTTAAGTAGGCTTACCAGATCTCCAACCGGGACAAAGTGCTAGACCTTTAGGAAAAGGAATGTGGGCAGGTGTAGCTTGTTAAACCCTTAGAGCACAAATCTAGGAATGTCTACTCAGAAGCGGGGCTTGCTTCTGAGTAGACATGCCTAGATTTGTGCTCTAAGGGTTTAACAAGCTACACCTGCCCACATTCCTTCTCCTAAAGGTCTAGCACTTTGTTCCGGTTGGAGATCTGGTAAGCCTACCCTTAAGCCATCTCCAATATTTAAGTGGAACATCCAAACTGAAGTCTCTTCAGCCAATAAAATGTGGACACAATTCTAATTGATTTTTCTCTAGGTTTTTTTCCATGTCGCAATTTTTTAAAGTGTTTTACACCAGGTGTTCTCAACCTTTTTCACTAAGTGTATCCCCTGGCAGGGTCAAATTTTTTGAAGTACCCCGTGCCAATTAATTAATAAGCATTAATTAATTAATTTAATTATTAAAATGTAAAATGTAATCATTAAAATTACTCAGCTTACATGGTTAGCCACACCCTTTTTTCATTTTTTTTTCAATTTTTGCCACCCCCTTTTTATTTTTAAAGAAAATATCATCACAGGTCTCCCATCCAAAAACAAACCAAGGCAATTCCTTCTTAGCTTCCTTAAGAAGGGAAAGAACCAGCTCAATCTGCCATAAGAGTTGCCTTCTTTAAATGGAAGAAACAATGTATTCTAAATGTAATACTAAATACTAAATGTAATACCGGGTGGTTGCTGGGGCCTGTCGGTTCGACGCAGTCGGACCGTTGCTTCGACGGCTACACTGGCTGCCGGTTCGTTTCCGGGCACAATTCAAAGTGCTAGTTTTGACTTTTAAAGCCCTTAACGGCTCGGGTCCAGGGTATTTGAGGGACCGCCTCCTTCCTTATAATCCGACCCGTACTCTGAGGTCATCAGGGGGGGCCCTGTTGACCGTGCCGCCATTAACAGAGGTGAGGGGGATGGCGGCGCGGAATAGGGCCTTCTCGTCTGTGGCGCCCCAATTGTGGAATTCCCTCCCCCTGGAATTAAGAATGACTCCCTCTTTAGAGGCTTTTCGGCGGGGCCTTAAGACGTTTTTATTTAGGACTGCTTTTAATGTCTGACATGGTGGGCTGACTTTTTAACAAATGGTTTTTAATACATGTAAATGCAGGTGACCCACTGGGGTTGTTTATTTTAACTTAAATTGTTTTAATTAATTATTTTAATGTGTTTATATGTATTTTAATATGTTGTAAGCCGCCTTGAGTGCCCTCGGGAGAAAGGCAGGCTATAAATTCTTTAAATAAATAAATAAATAAATAAATAAATAAATAAATGTATTCTAAAACCCAGCATATAAATTGAACCAGCCAGTAGGAAAGCACTTAGTTTGCATTTCACTCAAAGTCTTTTGGGAACACAGTCTGGAGGGAGAGAAGGGGTGGTTTTGTTGCATAAGAATCTCTTCTGTTCACTGTCAAGTATGCTTCTCTTTCTGTAAGAAATTAGGGACTATTTAGTCAGTGAGAACATACCCAGTTAATGTTACCCTAACTTGGATGTAAATGCTAGAAAGGGGATTATATAGATACTTGGCAGAGCTTTTGTATGTATGTGTGTGAGCCCTGCTAGTCTGTGCCTTATCAGCTGTTGAGTCAGTGTCCGGAGTTTAAATTAAAAAAACTAAAAGCTGATGTGGACTTGCAGCTAATAAGACACAACAAGCCGTGTACCCCACCTGTTGGTTTGCGTACCCCTGCGAGTACGCGTACCACAGGTTGAGAACCCCTGTTTTACACTTTAAGTGTAGGCTTTTTCTCGGTTCTAAACCAGGACAATAAAGTGCTTTTAAAAATTGTTTTTGCCGCCCGAAGGGCACCCGGATTTTTTTTTAATTGCTTAAAATAATTAACTGGTCTGTCCTGCCACCTCCGCCATTGCCGCCACTGCCATTGCCGCCATTCTTTTAAATGCACTGGATATTTTCAAGACAATAGACTTCAAATTATTCTCTTCTGCTCATTGCTGCCATCTTCTCGTCGTTGTCGTCCGCCGCCATTGCCACCATCTTTGGAGACTGGACAACTGCATCCAAGCCAGCTAGGACTCCTGCTGCCCCTTCAGAGCTGCCACCGCTTGCAGAGTGCCAAAAGGCACTTTTTTCTGTCAGCGGCCATCTTGGATCTCCCTAGATTTTGTAAGATCCAAGATGGCCACCGACAGGAAAAAGTGCCTTTTGGCACTCTGCAAGTGGCGGAGGAGGAGGCTTCCACTGGGCCTGGAAAGCCCGGGACCGACCCGGGACAGTCCCGGGCATTCCGGGACGAATGGTAAGCTTATTTAAGTGTAACAGGATCTACTTGAATTGCATTTTAGTGCAGATGTCTGAATCTGAGCTAGTTGTGGGGCAAACTACATGTTAGTGTGTGGAACAGTACCAGCACCTTTTTAGAAGGAATTCAGGAGGGCAATACTTCGAATGGAGAAGAGGTAAGGGAAGAGCAGGTGTTGACCTTTTCTCAGCCTGCTATTTCCCTACTTCCAATTGTCTATAAGCAGAATTCCCCTGCACTGGGTTTATTTCAAATACATATTTAATGTGTAATTAGCCCCTGGGTTGATGAGACATACGAGTGGCTTACTGGAGTACTTGTGTCTTTATTTTAACATGAGGTAAGGGGATAGGGAAAATCAGGCACATTAACAAGACATTCTGAAAAGTGAATTTGTAAAATATTCAGCTTTACAACTATAAATTTAGGGATATAGGACTGTCTTAAAGTTATATTATGGAAAGCAGACCTTTGAACCTTTAAAATAAAATGTAAAACAAAAGGTAACTGTATAGTATAGGAAAAAGTAGTATTTGTAGATGAGAAGCTCTGTTTGTGTGTGTGTGTGTGTGTGTGTGTGTTGTGAGTCCATGTTGCTCCTTGCTTTGTTTCCTTCTGAAGTTGAAGTTCCCATGACTTAAATTCTAAATTGAATATATTTGCAAAAATACATTGATAGAACCCATTTCCTTTACGAAAATATTCTCTCATTTTTGTAGGAAATGATAAAGTTAACAGATCTATCACAATGGTTTTCTTTCTTTTTTTCCCCCCAGTTATCAGAAAACTGAACTCTTGCTACCCCAGAAATTTAAACCTAGGGAGTTCAGTGTGCAGTGCATGACTACTCTAGGGGAACAAAAGATACCTTTCCAATTAAAGTTAATAGAGGGATAACTTCAGACATACAAAGAGAAAAAAAGACACTTATAAGTCATGGTGAGTTCAAAAGGAAAGAATTAAGCTAGACACACAAAGCATCATGGGAAGTGCTATTCAAGCTACCATGTCAAAAAGGCTGATTAAGAGCAGTTCCAAGTCTACCTGATCACCAGGGAGTCTCACTGATAAAATTATTTCCTTCTCTAGAGAGAATCTTCCTGAACTGAACAAATGTTTCACTTTTGAATAAGGATTCATAAAAAGGAAGGGTATGGGGAGAAGAAGGAGAAGAAAGGTCCATATTCACTGAAAGATCTTATAACTTTTATCAGCTTTCAGATTCGGAATGAAATTACAAGTCTGATGGCAGCTGATCATTAGATTTTGTATTCCTAAACACTTGTTTGCAGGAGCACATTTTTGCTGGACACATGATTTTGCTGGCGAAGGAGCTGCTAAATCATAAAAAAATCTAGGCACAATTACGATTACCAAAGGCTCTAGACTGGACAAACAGAGGTAGACATGGGCCCCATATACATCTGATAAATATGTAGAAAACACATGAGAAGATGCTGGATTGGGACATGGACAGAAATGGGCTGCTGATGTACAAAAAAAATGGGTTCCATATAGTTTAAATAAGTGTCAGTTGTGTTTGTGCTTTTGCTAGTCAGATATAGTTGAAACCTGTGCTCAACTGACCTGTCTGTAAATCTAAGAAAATGTTACAGTGTTATGTCATCTTTGTCACAACTGTTAGTGCAGGGTTCTTTCTATACCATGTTGTTTTTGCTAACATTTACTTTGTAAAACAACATCATAAAGTTCATCATGTAATTCTTTCCCCCACCTCCTGGAACTGATAGTGTAAACTTGACCTATCGGTCAAGTTTGTAACAACTTCGTAAGTTGACTTTACGAAAGACTTTTCAAAACCACAAATCCATTTATTTTCCCAATGTCACACAAATCAAGTTCTTCCTCACTACTATATTTTTCAGAAAGTCAACATTCAGTTAATACAGATGGGGATCTGTAAGAAATTAGTCAGTCAATGGCAGAGGTGTAACAAGGGTGGAGCGAAGGCAAGTAGTTCTGCAAGACTCCGTTACACTGGAGTCAGCAGCCCCTCCCCCTTGCTGTTGGAGCCATTCTGGCAGCAAAGGCAACACGCAGGACTCTCCCCTGTTGCTGCCGGAATGGCTCCAACAGCAAGGTGGAGGGGCCGCTGACTCCAGTGTAACGGAGTCTTGCAGAACTACTTGCCTTCGCTCCACCCTTGTTTCGCCTCTGGTCAATGGGATCTTTGCTGGGCAGATCAGGTCTTTCCTCTACTCAGCCCCTCAATCCTCACTTCTTCTTTCCACCACAATTTGTTCTAGTAGCAATGACTTTATTACTCTTTCTTGAGGTGCTGTGGAAGGAATAGCACAGATGGCACAGGAGCAAAGTACTCCCAGAACTGCCAACTGGGTTTTTTGGGGGCCAATGCAAATGTTTTATTTAGAGCCCTTCACACCTACAGGCCTGATTCTATGTAAACCAAGGCTGCACTCTGTGACCTTGGAAGAACAGAATAAAAATGTAACAAGCCATCAGAAAGCTAAGTAGATTCCTCTGTAATGGGACACAAGATTCTAGGGAACACTCTCAGCTCATACAGAGGGATGCCCTCACTCTGTTTCTACCCCATCCTGCCTTGGCCAACAAAAACCTTGATCCTGCCCAGGCGTTTACACAAAATCATCTGGCAGTTAATAAAGTCCTGCAAGACTTACTGCAATTCTGAAAGCATTATAAAGACAGCTAAGCATCAGAGAGACAGTATCTTCGTCGTCGTCGTCGTCGTCATCATAATTTTAAGTGTTTCTTAGATACCAGACACCTTCCCACTCTCTGCTCTTTGATTTCAAAATGCAAACTGAGAATAAACAGTGAAAACTTCTTCCGAGCTAATGTTCAACAGGAGTTGATGAATGTCTGGAAAACCAGCATAATAGGCATGCCATTCTCATTTGTTAAAATTGTTTGACAAGGGCCTATTTTCGTTTTAAGAGGTTCCCTATTCTGTTCTTCAGAAAATATGAGCAACTATACTGGGCACTTCTTAGCTCAGCTTCCAGACCAATCAAAATAGGGAAAAAAACCATCCTGTAATGTTCTCTGCTTTATATTTTTAAAGGACAAGTGTATAGACATTATAGGCTTGCATTTGTGATTTTTGGCACTGTTGTAGTTTTCATTAAAAGCCTCAATTTCCATTTACCTTGCCAAAGAAAATTCTTTCTGGCATCACCGATATTATACAATATGCTGTACATTTTAGGGATTTAAGCACTGATATGGAAAACATAAGCACCACTCTAAATCTTTGGGTTCTAACTAGAACAGAACTTGCCCTGGTTCTGAAATGTGTGGCTAATATTTTCCTGTTACTTTTTTTTTACTTAAAGTATTTTTGGGAATTTTTTAATTGCATTTGGAATCAGGATGCAAACTATTGTAGAGGCTTGTTTTATAGTAATCCAAGTCCCGTCAGAAGAAGGAGGTATAAATAAATATTTTCCCAAAAATTCTCATTAGCAAAAATACAATTTTGCAGGACTGCATACAGGGGCTTCCTTTTACAAGTTGGGGTTAGGGACTGGAAAGCTTGGACTTATAGCGAAATGACTTATGAAAGGGGAATTTTCCTCCATAAGAAATAATGTAAATAGCGGTTAATGGGGACCGTATGTACATCCATGCCCTTAATGGACTAACGGCGCAATCCTATCCGCGTGTTGGACCAGTGCAGTGGCTGCTGCGCCGGCCTCTAGGGTGTCACAAACCTGCCATAAAGCATGTTGCAATACCTGGAGAGCAAGCACTGCCAGTGGGAAGGCCTGCACTGTCCTGGTGGTGCTGAATCCAGCTGGACTGTGTGCCGGAGCAGGTAGGAACTGCTTGGAGCAGCGTGGAGGCTGGGTAACGGCAGAGGAGGGCAGGGAGGGGGTTAACAGGAGGGGGGAGGGGAGATGGGTGAGGTTCAAGCCCAGGAGGGAGCGGGAGCAGTGGTGCTGGCACATGTCGAATCCTATGCCCCTTCCCAGGCTTGGAAGCCCAACACAAGGCTTCTCGGCTCTGCGCCAGTAATTTTGCAGGCGAAGATCTGAGTAGCCACATTGCGCAGGCTGGGGCTTTCCTGGGGTAAGGGGATGAATGTCCCCTTACCTCGAGGAGACCTCTAGCCTGCTTGCCAGGATAGGATGCAGCATGGGCCATGCTGCCCCGCTGCATCGCTCCCAGTTAGGATTGGGCTGTTAAAAAGGGGGATGTTCTTCCATAAGAAGCAATGGAATAAGGCAGTGATAGGGACTGTAGAAAGTGGCATGCAGCCCATCAGCTATGATGCAAGCTGAGAACTTCATGTCAGGCAGGAAACTGGAGGAGGCAGCGAGTTGGTGGGAGATACCCCACACCAATCTGCCACCTCCTCCCCCAGCCTGTCACCTCTATGGAGTCCAGTCCGGCTCTATCCTCTCCTTGTGCTGCAGTGTGCAAGAGGAGGGCGAGGAGGGCTTACTCTCCCTTGGCATCTAGTGCTGCTACCTCCTCCTGGGAGCATTCCCTCTGTGGCCATTAGAGGAAGCGGCAGTGCTGAATGCTAAGGTAGAGAGGTAAGTTCTCCCCATCCTCTTCTCGGCATCCAGTGCTGCTGTCACTACTGCTGTCTCCTCCTCCTCCTCAAGGGCTGCTGGGCTTTCAGAGCTCCCTTCACCAGTCATCGGAGGAGGAGGAGAAGGTGGCAGCAGTGGCATCAGCATTCAACACTAAGAGGGGGATGAGGAGAACATACCCCTCTCCCTCAGCATCCAATACCTCTGCTTTCTGTAATGGCCTCAGAGGGTATATTGGTCTCCCTCCCAACATTCCCTCCACTAGCCATTAGAGGAGGAGGAGACGGCAGTGGCAGCAGTGGCAGGAATGATGGTGCTGGATGCTAAGAAAGGTATGCTGGTATAGATAACTCTAATGGCTGGTGGAGGGAATGCTAAGAGCCTAACATTCCCTCTGCAGTCACCACAGGAAGTGTTGGAGGTGGCACTGGATGACAAAGGAGAGAGGCAGGTGAGGCAAGCAGGAGTTAGGAGTTACTCTCCCTATTAGTCCAATGTGATGTGGGGGGGGGGCAGGGGAAGATAAGGCGACCTCTGCGCTCCTGGCTGCCTGGGAGCTGCTGTGGTGAGGAGTCCCTTGTGATATGAGGTGGCGGGGAGAAATCCTCTGAGTGAGGCTGCAGTGCCTCATAGTTCAGGGGGAGGGATGGGGTTAGATTGTGAGACCTTTTGAGACAGGGAGCCATTCAGTGGCGTTCTTACTATGGGGGAGCTGGTGTGCTGCGCCCCAGGCGCCGAGTGGGCACGGTGCTTCCGGGGGGCGCGGCAGCTTGGGCTTGGGGCTGTGCGGCGGGACGCGGCACCGGAGCCCGGCTGCCAAGCCCCCGGGAAGCAGCACGCCCACTCGGCGCGTCACCGGCTTCCGGAGGCTCCGCTCCAAAGCCAGGACAAGCCCTCCTCATTGCGACCGCCCAGTTCGGCGGTCGAGGGCTTTGTGAGCCGGCCAAATGCGTGGCCAGCTTTTATTTGTTTTTTCTGCACATGCACAGAAAACCCAAATAAAAGCCGGCGACGCGTTCGGCCGGCTCACAAAGCCCTCAACTGCCAAACTGAGAGGTCGCAATGAGGAGGGCTTGTCCCGGCTTTCGGAAGCCGGTGACGTGCCGCTTCCGGGGGGCGGCAGCCGGGCTCTGGCGCGACGGGGGCGCTCTAGCCCCCGCCCCCCCGGGCGCCAGAATGCGTTAAACGCCACTGGAGCCATTCAATCATTTGATTTTGTCTGTAAACCGCTTTGTGAACTTTTTGTATATAAATACTGTTGTTAATATTAATACTAATAATACTAATAGGTAAAGGTGACAATTAAGTCCAGTCGTGTCCAACTCTAGGGTGTGGTGCTCATCCCCATTTCAAAGACGAAGAGCCAGCGTTGTCTGAAGACGCCTCCGTGGTCATGTGGCCGGCATGACTCTCCTTGCCGCAGCGTGTAGCATGCGGCTGGAACACGGAGCGCTGTTTACCTTCCCGCAAGCGGTACCTATTTATCTACTCGCATTAACATGCTTTGGAACTGCTAGGTTGGCAGGAGCTGGCCAAGCAACGAGAGCTCACCCCATCGCGGATTCGAACTGCCGACCTTTCGATCAACAGCTCATGGTTCAGCGGTTTAACCCACTGCGCCACCCGCTGGCCTAATAATGCTAATACTAATACTAATAATAAATAAATAACTACATAGACATGCTTAACTTGTGGAGGGCTGCAGAGATGTAATGAGTGCTATGCAGGTTGCTGTTTGGCTTTTCATGTGTGCATACTGTATTACTGAGGCACAATAAGTGTTGATATCTGCAAAATTGAGGTAGACTGCAAATGCCTGCCAATCCAAATTATTCTTCAAAATTGGGCTCCTTGCCTCCTGACAGGCTACAGGAGGGGTTGTGGCATGGGAGCAGTGTGGTGGTGAGATGGAAGGAGATGGGAACACAGAGCTCCTTTTGGGCTGGAGGGACAGCCAGAAGGGGCCATGATGTCCAGTGACAAAATCGACTAATGACAGGGTTCTCAGAATGTAACCCCGTCATTAAGCGATGCATACCTGTAATAACAGGCGAACTTCCCTGATAGTGGCAGACAGACTGTCGATCTTCCTCTATAATGTGCAGCCACAGGTGTGCTCTAGGGTGTACTCTCAACAAATGCGAGGAAATTGTGAGGCCCAAAGGCCTGACCTGTAGCTAGCACCCTAGGACACTTCCCAGAATCCTCAGCAAGGTGCACAGATTTCATTGCAGATATGCAAAATATCTTTGATGGACCAATTGATGTGAAAAGGGATCCTTGAAGGTAGAACATTTAAAAATCACTGGTGTAAAGAAAGAAAGAAAAAGGAAAGAACATATTTCTGATAGACTACATTTTGGCTGTGGCTGCAGAAAATTACTTTTTCTAGCCATGTGTGGATGTGTAACTTAAGTGAAAGAGAAGACCACAGGCGTCACTGGAGCATGGCGGGGGGGGCGGGCCGCCAGGGGGTGACGCGCGTCATGGGGTGACGCGCGCACCCCCTCGCGCGTCACCTCCGTGACGCGCGTCGCCCTCCGGACGCTCCGAGGCTGGCCCGGGAGCCTGCCTCGGAGCGTCCGACCCCGTCGGCGCTCCAGGGCCTTCTGAAAGAAGGCCCAGGCAACGCGTCAATCCGGGTATTTCCCGGATTTTTGCGCATGCCCAGACCCGTTTTGAGGGCAAAAAGCCCTCAAAACGGGTCTGCGCATGCGCGAAAATCCGGAAAATACCCAGATTGACGCGCTGCCTGGGCCTTCTTTCAGAAGGCCCTGGAGCGCCGACGGGGTCGGACTCTCCGAGGCAGGCTCCCGGGCCGGCCTCGGAGCGTCCGGAGGGGGGCGACGCGACGTGGGGGGGGAGCCGGGTAGCCCCCTCCCCCCGCGCCTATAACGTCGTGCCACTAGGGGGGGTGACGTGCGTCCTCGCACCAGGGTGACGCGCGTCTAGTGACGCCAGTGGAGAAGACCATTGAGCTTACCAGTTGGGCCCTGGTAAAGTTTTTGTAAAGTTGGCTTCAAGCTAAGGAGTGCAAAATTCATAACCCTTGTGCTGTACTAATTGGACACTATTTATATATTTGCAATTGGGCTTTGGTTTTATTCATATTCACTATTTTAAAATCAAGGTTCTGCCAAAACATAAGCTTTCATTTTATTTAAATGTGCAAGCAAGCTGTTTAATACTGGAGAACTGGCGCCTGTTTTCACTGGGAACCTGGTCTAATTTTTTTGGTGGAAACAATTGGCACACATTTCCCTTTTTTTTTTCCATGAGTGTAAACCTATTAAGTATAAAATGAAATGACTCGCTCTCTAAGTAGATGCAGCTTTGGCTTTCTTTCTGGTTTTCTTCTTCTTTTTTTAAATGCAGCTCAACTCCAGTTGTGGATTTGATAGAACATTATCAATCCATTGTGACAATCTCAGCCTTTTGTAGTGACTACACCTAACTGTTTCAATTTCCCATATGATTAGAATACCAAAACTTATCAGTCTAGAAACACATGCTAATAACATCCTTAATTTCCTCTCGAGATTTGTCCTGACTCTCTTTGTTTTCTTTTTTTTTTTTTAAGCTAAGAGAAATTATGCACAATGTGTTATACTTTCTCACTTTTACAAATAACTGGAGGAAGGCTTTCTAAAGATCACTTTAAGTAGTAACTTGCCAGAGCTAGTAAATGAGCTCAAATCCTGCCATATTAAAGCCAAGGGACAAACTCTATCAAAAAGTCAATTTCACTTCAAATATTTATCCCATGGCTTCCTTCCAAAAGGAAATGTTATATGGATTCTTTAACATTTGGCAATGTAGTTTCTAATGGACAAGCTAACTCTCTCATGAAACCAGCTTTTGGTCACGTAGATATGAAATGGATACTGGGCTTTTCTGTACTATAGTCTGAACTTGGATGTTGGGGGTTCACAGGGTCCTGTGCTACCCCTTGAGTGCCCCCCCCCCGAAATTTACCTGCACAAGTCAGATCGAGAGGCATGCAAGATTAGTGGGAGCTGATCCCATTATTTTAAATGGGAATTTCATGGAAGAATATTTTAGCGAGTTGCAACCTAACTGCTGGTAGTAAGAGGAGAGTTATTTTTTTCCTTGCCTTTATGTTCAGTTAGTTGGTTGCTGATTTTATTATGATATGTTTCCATGTAGTATATTGAGGATGGCCAACTGGCAGCCCCCAAGCTGAGTCTAGGTTCTGAAGCAATTTTATCCAGCCTCTGGTATAAAGTTGTGCTTTTTTTTTTTTTTGGTAACAAGTTTCACTTGTAAGAAAATGAGAAAAAAATGGTTTCAGATTGTGAGAGATGTTCCACACTTGTTTATTATATATCTCCTTTGGATTTTATATATAATGTCCTGGGTTTTGCTGGACTCCATGCACTCCATAAATGTGAAGCCCCTGCTGACAGATAAGGTCAGCTTTACATTACAGAGCCTGATCATCCATGAGGGGGTTAAGTTGTATGCCAAAATACATTGGAAAATATTCTCTGAATCTTGTTGCATTAAGGATGGCCAGTTTTCATATTCTTGAGAATCTCTTTATTTTCACATTTATGTACCACTTTTACTTCAAAGACCTCAGAGCCTTCCGCTTTACCTTTTTTATGTCCTATTGCGGGGGGGGGGGACTCTTTGACATTTCATTATATTAAAATGAATACAGGAAGTCCTCACTTAACGTTGTAGATAGGTTCCTGAAAACTGTGACGTTAAGAGAAACAATCTATAACAAAGCTATTTTTCACTGGTGGGCTCAGTGATGCTCCGGGGGGACTCTGGTGGGCTCACTGAGCACTGCAAAGCCACTTCTGGGTTGCGCTGGACTGCGACCCACTTCCTTGGCTTTGTTCTCACCTCAGAATGCCTTGCAGAAGCTACCTGCAAGACCTTCTGCAAGACCTTCTGGGGCTTCCCATCACCAGGAAGTGGGTTGCGAGCCTGGAGCGACCCGGAAGTAGCTGCAACCATAGTGGACAATTCTTAAAACGAAACAATGGATAGCGAAACAACGGTTAAGCAAGGACTTACTGTACAGATTAAAACCTGTAAAACAATTAATATTGGTGAAAGTTTCCTTAATTTTGGATAATTGTCCTTTGTCTTTCAGAAGGCCTACAATGGATTAATAATAATAATAATAATAATAATAATAATAATACAGTATTTATATACCGCCTTTCTTGGTCATTGGATTTCTCCTCCGACTTTAATTCAAGGCGGTGTACATGGGCAGGCTTTCTAAACCCAAGGTTTTTTTTACAATATTTGTTGTTGTTGTTCAATCGTTAAGTCGTGTCCGACCCTTCGTGATCCCATGAACCATATCCCACCAGGCCAATATAACAACGTTCTAATCTTTCGTAGAACCCTTCATTCTAGATGTTGCTTTCACAGTCCAAAGAGATGCTTTGAGTCATGTTTTATTGCCCATTAGAATTTTTAATGACAAGCAGAGAACTTCACAGCCAAAGGCTATAGGAATTGTCAAAGTATATTCATTGTGTTGTTCCAGCATGGGGGTCACGACAGCACTATCTGTCAGAATTACAATGAGATCTGCTCTGTCAAAGTGTCACAGTTAGCTTGAGCATAACTTACAGTGTCAGGAAGAGAGCAAGAGAAAGGTGCAAGGCATTCTCATAAAAGAAGCAGAACAGGAAAGATTCATTTCTTAAGAAATTCTTTTTTCTCCCTGCCTGTATTGTCATTGATTCCCTACCTGCTGAGCCTTGTCTCTTTTACTTTCAATATTCATTGCATCTTCTCTCTTTTCCTTTGTTCACTTTAGTAGGTTTCTTCTTTCAAGAAGAAGGAACGGGCACTTTCCAGTGGCCTAAATATCAGATACTTTGACACATTGTGAATAGTGAGGGAGGCATTCCAAATCTCCTAAATTCCAAATTCTTTCTCTTTTTCTGCCCTGGATCATTCTTGGGGATAGAGATGGTAGTCCTGGTTTATTTTTTTTTTCTCCCTGTAGTTTGTCACTTGATAAACTCTCAGTGCAAGTAGTCATCAGAATCTTTCGTGAATTCTTTTATCTTCTTTGGGATGTCCTGCAATTAAACTAATTATTCTTGCCCCCACGTCCACTATCAGATTCCTACTCGGAGAACTTCAGTATGAAGTAGTATAGAAATTTAATAAATAAAATACTCTGTCGTAGTTCATTCAGTAATTATTTTAATTTGTCATGTTATTTTCTTTTTATTTATATAGTGCCATCAATTGGCATGACACCTGTCAGAGGAAAAGACAGGTCCTTGCCCTGAGGAATCTAAACTCTCACCCGTACCCCTCTTGTTTTGCAGGACTGCAGCTTATTGTCACAGAGGGCTGAACAGTGATTCTCCTCAGAGGACCACTGCAGCCTTCCACAGGAGAGGGAAAGGTAATGTCCTAAGCCAGCATTCCCTCACCCCCCACAGAGCCCCACTGCATAGTCTTAACAGTGGCATCACTCTTCCTCACAAACACCAAGAATGCATCCCAAGCCAGGGAATAGGTGTGGCTGAGGCTGTTGCCAGTTCTTTGGTAGTCTCTCTGTGTTTCTTCTTGCCTCCCCACAGGCAGCTGTCTCTCAGGTGAGGACATTATGCAGACCCAAGGGACACCTATAGCCTGCCTGCCTGCAGTGACCAGTGTGAGCCCTGCTGCTGCTGCTCAGTGAGGTTGCTGACCTAGGTTTTGATGTCTGACTGTACCAGTTGGTTCACTGTCTGCTCTGCAATGCTAAAGGGGCCTGACTGGAATGGGGAGGTTGGTGACATTGCTGAGCAGCATTGAGATTCATACTCAACATTTGTGAGGGACAGCCAAACGTTTGTGAGGGACAGGCATTTGTGGTGCCAAAGTGTACATACAATGGTGCCTAGTAGAGGGTGAGATCATGGTGGCTTGGGGGGGAGGAGTTCTCCTGGGGCAGAATATCATGGTGGCTTTTCCCTCTTCTGGAGGGAGGGGACTGAAGTGGAACTCTGCAGATGACACTGTACAACCCCCTGTGGCAATGGTTCAGTCCTGAAAAACAGAAGGGGGTCTGATGAGTGTTTGGCCAGCCGTAGCAATGGTTGGAGTCCTGGCATTCCCTGAAAGGGAGCAGACACTCCCAGCTCTTACTGTTACTAAAGGAAGGGATGGTTAGCGATCACAGTTGAGAGTAGAGACACATTTGATAATTCTGGAGGGTCAGAATGAGGGTGGGAAATAGAGACATGTGGGGGGGAGATACAGCATGGGATTCCCTTCCCTCTTTGGATACCTGTGAGGGGTGCATTGTCGTTCCCCTGTTGGGGGAGTGAGGTAGAAGTTCCAGTTGGGTGTTTGTGTGTGGATATCTCCTGTGATAAGAATTCTGAGAACACAAGTGTTAGCAAAATACCTTGCCATACATGTTGTGAGGGACAAGAGGTTGTTTGTGCCAAGTGCTCTTTCACCATGGTTCCCATCACCAAAGTTTCCCTTTGAGAGACCAGAGAGGTATAGCCCCATCCTGTGAGTCTGATCATCTGAGATGTAGTCCCCCTGGCAGGGGCTTTAGTACTGGGGTTGGTATGTTGTGATTGGCTGCCAAATGTAGTCTGTATCCTATGCTCCATTGTAGGAAAGTGGGTGGGGCAGGGGTGGCAGGAGACACACTTTTCTTTTTTCTCCTTTCCCCATTATTCACTGTGGGGTTATACCTACCTACACCAGCTCTGTCGTCGCTCGCCATTACATTTTTCTGGCATTGGGGATGTGGCTGCTGGGGTGTGTGTGTTAGGTTATGGTGTACATCAGTTACTCCTTGTCCCTCCCACATCCCTTCTACACCCCAATGTCCTCCCTCTTTTGGCCTCTCCGCTGGCGGAGTTGCATTGGCATCTGAGTGACGTCGGAGCTACGACAGCACAGCATTTTTTGGGGTATTGCACTGGTGTTCGTGGCACATCCATCGGTAGGTGTCTACACTGACCGGGCTGTCATTGCTCCAGCATATATGAAGACACTCTGGCGTATCTCGAGGATAGGATTGAACCGTTAGACAGTAAATGTTTTATTAACATTAGCTGTCTCATCAAGCTTAAACTTAGAGCCAGTGTGGCATAATGAATAGAATGTAGGACATGGAGCAGAAGATCTGAGTGCAAATCCCCTCAACCATAAAGCTCGCTACATGGTGTCATGTACCTTACAGGGTTGTTCTGACGCTAAAATGGGAAGACCCCATGTATGCTGCCCATAGCTCTTTGGAAAAAGGGCAGGATACAAGTACAATAAATAAATCCCTGTTAATAGCCACATTGTTGCTTTACACCTTGACTCTGCAAGCCACAAGGAAACTAATTCAATTTTAAAACCAGATGCTATCTTCAGTTTGAAGCTGGCTGCATGAAAACCCCAGGGGCACTAATTAACTCTAATGGAAGTCACAACCTCTAAACAAATTTTGAGGATTTGACAGGGCACTTTTGTAGTCTAGCCACATACATCATGCATTTAAGAGTCTGTTTTATTTCATGCCACTTTGAGACTAGTGTAAATGTATTGATTTTAGTGAAGTTATTCCCAATTTCCTCTAGTGTGTCTGAAGGATTGAGCAAGACACATATGGAGCCAGTTTCACAAACTTGCTTTGGTAACCAGGTTATTCTGGTCATAAACCTGGCCATGGATTGGCTAAATAGGCATGCATGGTCTGTTTCTGGTTTGCATCTACAAGTCACCTAATATGTAGTGCCTGAAACTGGATGTGCTAGAAATCAATCTCCATGCAAGGCAGAGAGTATGTGCTTGGGTACAGACAAGAAATGATCCCTAATGTTACATTAAGGGTGCTATTTAGCCAGGACTGGCCTTTGACCATGGAAGGAATGTTCCATTATATCAACAGTGCTATGGTGTATTTGCTTCTCCTGCTCAGGAGGATCAGCAGGGAGCAAAGGAAGGACAGAGGGAAAGATGCCATAAGGAAGCAAGATCGGGCTGCAGAAGGAGGCAGACAAATAGGTTCTAGTTGGCTTTATGACTGGTGTAGAGAAGAGTTCAGGGAGCAGCAGCCTGTTGGCACCCTGGGTTCAGCTGAAGGGAGTCTGGGTGGGACAGGCATCAGCAGTAAAGTTCAGCAGGGTCTGCTGTGCCTGAAGGAAAGGGGTGAATTAAAGAAGTTGTGTCAAGTGGTAAGAAAAGTAGATATCAGAACAGGAATGGGAGATCCAAGTCAGTGATACAAATATGTGTCTGAACTGACAACGGAGGTGGAGCAAAGATAAACAATCACAAATTAATTACGATGCTGAAGTAATAAATAAATAAGTACAGTACATATATGCACCATACTATAGCTAAGGCTGTACTTGCATCTAAAATTGTACAATGCACCTATGACTATCCAAAGGCAAGATTTAGGCTGCACACTATTGGATCTGTCATCTAATTCATTGTCTGTTTTGCACATGACTTGGGGAGCCAAAAAACGAGCAGTCAACAGCTGAGTCCAAAAAGGAGAGTAACTATAGAAGATAAAGCAACAGGGCATAACATGGTTCCAAAATGTGCTAGGCCTTCTAGCATCATTTTCTGCAGTAAATCTACTTTTGTGATAAGTTGTTGACTGTCACCACTGTTTGTCACTGTTTTTGACAGAAGTTCCAAGTCTGCCATCTAGTTTTGCTCTCAGTGCATAGTATGGGGTCATTCTGGGATGACAATCTTTCTCGGTACACACAGCAAAACTAATCGCCATGTGCCGGTCTTTTTAAAAATATAAAGCAAGAATGGATATTTACTGAGGGACTTGTTAACTCTACAGAGACATGGTGGACACACTGCAACTCCTATAAGCAGCTGTTAAGGATGTAAGAGGAAGAATCTAGAGAATTCTTATAAAGCTTAGAAGCCCACGGCTTCTAAATTGCCCGGAGGCACTTTCCCATGTAGTAAAGTATTGCCTGTGGCACTAGAAGTAACAGATGGAAATTTCCAAATTCAGTTAAGTCTCACTCTTAAAAACAAAACAGAAAAAGGGCAGCAAAATAGAGAGTACAACCATCTGTGGCCTGGAGTGAAAGGAAGAAAAGTCTGAGATCAGCCAACACAGATTGCTCACACTTGGTGGCACTATAGACCTGTAGGGCTTGATAGGAATTCCAAGGGTCAAGAATGTCTCACAACAGAGGTTCACAAAACATGTAGTTTGGATAAAAGTGTAATAAAAAAATGGGTTGGCAGTCCTCCCAAGACAGACAGTTCTACAGACAGGCCTTTTCAATAGTGGTACCACAATTACCCATAAGGTTCCCTCTCTTTCTGCTTTTAAATGGGCATTCAAAACTGTTCTGTTTAGGCTGGCATTTATGGGATGATTTTTTTTCTGCTCATTTAATTATTTTCCATTGTTTTTATGCTAACAGCCCAATCCAGTGTAGAGTGCTAGAGTAAATGGGGGCGGCTGGAGTTTCTGTCATCCCCCCTGGCTTGGCGCACTCCATTACCAGAAAGGGGGGTTGACAGAAACAACAGGGGGTGCCAAGCCAGGGGAGGGGACAAAAGCTCCACCCCCTCTACTCTAGCGCTATACCAGAAAGCCCTAATCTAGTGCCAAACAGCTGATGGCTGGAGTTTAAATACCCAGCACTGATCAGCAGTTTGGTGCTAGATTGGGGGGGGGGGGGTGACCAGGAGGGGGGCTAGGACTGGGGGGCAGTGGAGTCAACAAGTGGCCAGAGACTGTTTTCACCACCTACTCCTGCCATCTCCAGAGGAAAAGTGTGGCACATTTTGCTGCTTTTTGCCTCTGGAGACTGCAGGAGGAGGCGGCAACCGGGGGGGCCCTTTTCCCGCCGCTTTCCATTTGTTGAAAAACTGCAGGGTGTGATGTCACACCCGGAAGTGATGTCATGCCCACATTACTTCCGGGGGTGACATATTGAACTGGGCCACAGGTACCATAGTGGCAAGGTATGCCATTGCCTGCTCCAATTCAATCATTGGCGCAAGTCCAAGTTGATCTGTGAATGTGGATCAGGTCCAGGAAGGGGTTCAGGATACGGCATGTGCTTCCACTGCTGAACGCACCCCTCTCAGATCCACACTCCCACCCACCTCCTCCTTGCCTCCCGCCAACCCCCTGCGCTAGCTTACTTGCACCAGTGGGCAGCTAACATCTAGCCGCTTGCTGCTTGTGCCAGTGGCTTGGCCCCACGCACTGGCTTAGTTGTGTTTGCGACAGCCATAAAGCAGTTTATGGTGGCGGAATGTGTGTTCTGCTGGCATAAAGGCCCATCAGGATGGGGCCATAAATCTATCCATTCTTGCCCTACCTGCTCTTGACTTTGAGCCTAGCTATGGTTCACATATTATATTATTATTATTATTTATTGACAGTATTTATATACTGCTTTTCAACAAAAAGTTTACAAAGCGGTTTAGAGACAAAATCAAATGATTAAATGGCTCCCTGTCCCAAAAGGGCTCACAATCTAAAAAAGATGCAGAAGAACACCAGCAAACAGCCACCAGAAAAGACACTGTGCTGGGGGTAAAGGGGGGCAGTTACTCCCCCCCTGCTAAATATAAGAGGAGCACAAATAAAAAAAAGTGCCTCTTGCCCATTTAGCAGGAAGGTCCTGAATGCTGCAGGGACATTTAAAATGGTGTCCACGATCAGCGCGGAACCTTCCGGAGGCAGCAGGTAAGGCACCCCCTCTAACCCCCTGCACGGAACCCCATTGATCCTATAGGATCAGGGGTTCCGCATCGACAAATTCATAAACTGCAGGGTTTTCTAGGAACCTAACCCCCGCAGGTAGCAAGAATTGACAGTATGTATTATAACAACAAAAAGTTCACAAAGCAGTTTACATAGCTAAATAAATGGTTCCCACTCCCAGTCTTTAAAACCACAAACAACCCCTGAACAAGAGCTGGGGTGAATACAGTTGCTCTCTCCCTGCTAAATATAAGAAAATCATCACTTTACAAGGTACTTCTTTGCCCAGTTAGCAGGGATCAGGTAGCACAGTCCTTTACACACTTACCTGGGAGTAAGCCACATTGAGTACAGTGTGACTTCTCAGTACCAGCGCCGTAACTACGGCAGAGCGCGTGGAGCAGGAGCTCCAGGCGCTCGATCGCGGGAGGGCGGTGAACTCACTGTGTTCCGAAGAGCAGCCAGCGTCGTTGTTTGGGCCCGCCCACCCTCCCTGGAGCAAAACGGGCGGGGGGCGCGTCTACGGTGCATCGACGTGACGTGACGCTGGCCCCACCTCCTCACGCCCTCCCGGCGCCTGACGCCTCTGCTCAGTACATCAATTTATATTTATTTAGTACATGTTATTACATTGGGAAACCATACAATTCCCAGAATTGACACCCTATACCAGTGCTTCTCAAATTTTTTCTGTCATGCCCCCCCTAGGAAGAAGAAAAAATTTCGTGCCCCCCTAATATAACTAATGCAATAGTTAGTGTATGCTTTGCGCCACTTAACTAGATTGTAGGAGCCTCCAGCGACGATCTACTTCACCGACGATCTCTTCCGGGGAGCAGATCGTTCCTCTGCTCCCCGGCGCGAACTCTGTAACACGCCTAGGAGCGCTCTGCAGAGTTCACGCTGTGAATCACGCATGCGCAAGACGACGATTGGCAACATCGTCGTCTTGCGCATGCGTGATTCACAGCGTGAACTCTGCAGAGCACTCCTAGGCGCGTTACAGAGTTCGCGCCGGGGAGCAGAGGAACAATCTGCTCCCCGGAAGAGATCGTCGGTGAAGTAGATCGTCGCTGGAGGCTCCTACAATCTAGTTAAGTGGTGCAAAGCATACACTAACTATTGCAACGAGCCCCCCTTTACGGAGCCTCGCGCCCCCCCTGGGGGGCGCGCCCCACTATTTGAGAACCGCTGCCCTATACTAAGGCTAGAATAGCATTCAGAAGATGGGCAATGTGGGGTTTTACATAAATTGTAAAAGAGAGATTTCAGCTATTTCTAAATGTAAATTTAAAACTTTATTCATGGAGTGAAATGAGAGGGGAAAGTGAGTTTCACTTCTTCTTCAGCTTTCTGTCTGCCACACGAAACAAGTCTTAACAATTACCAGTTTTGGAAACCAACCATTCCATAGAAGTCGCAAGAAATTCCAGGTGCAACTAATGTGCCTGCAGTCATATGCTGCAAATAAAAACAACATAAGGGTAAAATTTCACACCCTCAATCGTAGCAACACCACCAAAACAGCTCTGTAGTGATTAACAGTTTGGAAACATAGAAACAAGTATTTTGCTGAAATGCTATTTCAGCTACACTTTGTCATAGCCTGCTCATTAATTCAGGGGCACAAAAACAAATTAGATCATCACAAAATCATGCTGGCTATATCACTTGAGTTCAATGTGTAACATTTGCCAGACACCTTCTGGGTATTACCTTGCCAATAAAGCTCATGAGCAAAAACTGAGCAAAACAACACAGCAGCCAATGTTAAAAGGAGAGTGAATGTTCGCTCTAGCCTTACTTGGGGATCTGTCTCATGACATGCAATGAGCTTATAAAATTCATAGAATGATAGGGCTTTCTATCATTCTAGTCTTTCTAAACAGACCAGTTAAACCTCCCTCCATTCATACTCTCCATGACTTTCAATAGGAGCTTTTTGTTTTCTATACAAAAAGGGGGGAGAGATAGCTAGCTAGAGAGAATGCAATATATTACTTACAATACTTACATGATGGGGGCTATGTACTAAAGCCCCCCTACCTTGCCACAGTTTTGGGCTATTTCACATACACACCCGTGATATTTGTTTTTTAAAAAGAGAGAGAGTACTTGCACCCTTAGATTCCTTTTGTGTAACTGAGCAATCCTATATGTTTACTCAGAAGTAATTCCCTCTGTGTTCAAGGGGGATTAGCCTCAGGTAAGTATGTATAGAATTGCAGCCTAAATATGCACACTTACCTGGGAGTAAGTCCCATTAAACCTAATGGGGCTTACTTCTGAGTAGACATGCATAAGATTGCACTGATAGCCTCCAACATTTCAAACACAAAAATAGGACACTTAGGACCCAATCCTATCCAACTTCCCAGCACCAATGGAGCCACAATGCTCTTATCTTGAGGAGGCCTCCATGACTGCCCACCACAGCACACACACACACACACACACACACACACACACACACACACACCCCTGTTGGCACGGCTGCATCAGTGCTGGAAAATTGGATACAGTTGTTGGGTCCTTATTCTCACCCATATTCTCACATCAAGGATCACTATCTAAATGACCTTCCCCATTACGTTTTTCTAAAGATTATTCTCACATCCTTGCCTGCTGAACATGGTTTTCATTTATTAATTGCAATAGTCAGCCATGCACTGTCTCCTGGAACAGGGTGTGTTACTAAACTGTCTGTAACTTTTCTAAGAACGTTTAATAGAAAACTTGCTCCCACAACAAATCTGTTAGCACTTTATAGGATAGCTGCAATTACAAAATATTCAGCAAGTTTACTCTCTAGATAGGAAATTATGGTGGGATGGAAGGGAAACAGTGAGAGCATATTTTGTATCCATCTAAGTGCATTTACATGCATGTACGCTAGAGTTGAGATGTATCTGTCCCCTGCTTGGATATTTAACTTATAGGGACACAAGGAGGAAGTCTGAAATCTGATGTGCACTTTGGTACATATGCATGCACACTAACACACATTTTAAAAGGCCTTCTCCAACATCTCCATAAAAGGTAAATAGGGACAGTGCGAGGGGTCAGGTACCAGACAGTAGGGACTGGTCTTGGTAAATAGAGACAGCTGGAACAAATGAAATTCTCTTCATAACCCTCACAATAGATCTATAAGGTAGACAATATTTATTGATTTATTTTAGAGAATTTTTATCCTGCCTTTCTAGTCAACGTTCCAGTCAAGGCAGCGTAGGGCACAAAACTATCTGGCCGCTAGGTCAGCACAGGACCTCTGTGCCAGCCCAGGACAGTTGCAAAAGCTGCCATAAAGCAGTTGTGCAGGCCCTAGGCGTTTGCAGATGCCTGTGCTGGCCCCTGCAGGCCAGATCCAGACAGCATGCAGCTCAGGTAAACTGTGGTTGGGCTGGGTGGCATAGGGGCAGGAGAAGGCGTTTCAGGGGCGTTTCAGGGTAGGGGGTGGGCAGATCGGGCCTGGGAGGGGGCGGGAGCAGTGGCAGCAGCGTATACCTTATCCTATCCCCCCTCAGGCCCATTTCTCCTGACATGGGCAGCCTTGATTTGCACCACCACAATGGCAGGCGCAGATCCAAGGAGGCCAGTTGTGGGGACTGGGGCATTACCTGGGGTAAGGGAACAAACGTTCGCTTACCTCAAGGAGCCCTCCAACCCTGCCTACTCTGCTCAGGATACAGCACTGCTGGCGCCGGCATAGCGGGATCGCTGAGCAGAGCGTAGGATAGGATTGGGCTTTTACACAAAAGAATAAAAAAACTTGGAGCCCAATCCTATGCATGTCTACTCAGATATAAGTCTAATTATAGTCAATGGGTCTTCTTACTCCCGGGTGGATAGGATTGAGACCTTAATCAATTGTCTTTGTTTATTTTGATGCAAACACAGCAGAAAATCCAGAAATAACAAAATGAGAAAGCCATCAAAAAGCCCAGAAGTTCAACACAACAATTGGTGAAACAATTACCGGTAAGTCTTTAACCAAAGATGCCAAAGGGCAGACAGAATGGGAATGACATTTTTATCCTCATGTTGTAGATGGGGGAGCTGGACCTGAGAGAGAATGGTGTACTTAAGTCCATCTAGCTTATGGAGACAAGAGGTGAACCAGGAACTTCCTGACATATTGTATGTGAGATTCATATCGTGCACAAAGGTGACTTCCATGTGTAAAACAGCCCTCTTTCTATCTTCGTCTGTTTTTATTCCATGTAGGCAAAGTCTTTTCAATGTGCAACCAGTACATATGAAGATTCCTAATGAAATTGGCAAAAAAAAAAAAGCTACACCTTCTTGATGTAGTCACTACTGCTACCTGCTTTTTATTTCAGGGGTGGTATGTTGCAAAATCCCACATTTTAAGAGCTTTCCCAGCATTAAACACTCAAATTCAGTAGCTCCTTTCTTCTTTCCCTAGTTCTTTTTAGTTGCACCAAGGAAAATGCGATCTTTCTCACCTTTCTATATTCTTGCCTTTCTTTCTGCCGAGCATTGTATTGCCTTTTTCCAGAATTACCTCCTTTTCTTTAAACCTTAAAAGTTTGATTATAGCAGACCAATGATGTTTCTAAGCCAATGAACCAGGGGCAAGAGACCCCAAGTGCCCTGTGGATTTCAGAAGTCTCAATTTCCTCACTATTCAGAACTGCTTTCAACTTATTCTTTTAAAACTACTGTAAGTCTGTAAAAGTAAGCTTTAGAAATTCCTCCCTGTAGCTCCTCTGCTAAATGTTCTTTGCGTTGCCTACATACAGTAGCAATAAGTGTTCCCATATCCAGAAGGCTTAAGGACATTTGTGTTTTAGCGTAATCTTTCATCATCAGTGAAATTATACAATAATTAATATTATAGAAACATCAGCTTATTTATTATGCACACCTGACATGAATTCCATTTTGTTCCCTAACTTGGCTATATTTCTAGAGCAGTGGTCCTCAAAGGGTGTTTGCTTCAAGAGCAGTAGACGTTTGTAGCAGGATAAGGACATCATTGCTACCAACCTATCGTTTCCCTTTCTTCCAAAGATGGGCCCTCAACTGTACCTGTTAACCACAATAGCACTGGTTATGTCTGCTGCTCACATGAATACTAGGGCAAACACTACCTCCTTCCCCCAGCTCAGAGAAGAACAAGTTTCTAAAATAAGCTGTTGGTTAACTCTGGCAATATTCCCCTCTTCTACTCCAGAGGCAAAATCCTCAACCAGCCCTGAGTGGGTCACCATACATAACTAGTAGGCTGCTTGGATTGGTAGGTCTCAAAGTATGCAGGCTGGAATATGTGGTCCTTGCCACAGCCCTGTAAGCCTAGGCCGGCCACTGATGTTATCCTTGTATTATGTAGATGTGATAGGCAGATGTTATATAGGCCAACCAGTTAGTTCATGGCTAAACTGAGATTTGAACTGGGGACTCATGCTCTCACCACTAGTTCTGCTGGGGGAGGTACTAGTTCACACCAGTACTTTAAAGCAGACTAGTAAATAGTTACATGTATATTTGCCTATGTGACCAGGAAGGGAATATTTTTGTAAACTGGAAGGATTAGTACTTCTGGTTTTTTCCAAGCTGTTGACATGACAAAAATAGCTTGCAGTGATGTGTGTGGACAGGCAGGCCAGTGAACTAATGTTGTTGGGTTAGAAACTTTGGAGGACTTACTTGCAGGGTTCTTTTAAAATCTAGTTGACCCAATACAAGTTAACTTCCTTGTTCTACATTTCTTGTTTTCAAAGAATTACTCATATTTTTAAAACGTTATTTTACAATCAATGGGTTTACCTGAAATAGTACTTCCAATATGAAATTGGGTATATTGTGCCCTTGGAAATGGCCCAAGTATACATCTCGTAAGATTAAAGCTTGTGCGACAGGTTTGCTTATTGAAAGTTATTATTTTTACTTATTGCATTCAGATTGCTTTCCTGGCACTTGATGCTTAGCAGTACCAGAATGAAGAGCTAGTGTGATTCAAGTCTTGGCACCATCCCAGCATTCCAATTCTTAAGCCATTCTTCAGCTGAATTTTTATCAATGGCTGCATTCATTCGTGTTGCTTAACTATAAAAGCATGAAAAAAAGGAGAAGGGAAAAGCTGTTTGTGAATTAAAGGCTTGAGGGTGGAGTTCATTCAGAAATAAATCAAGTTGAGAAATTACAACATGGGCAGAAGAATCTAGATTGTACAACCGCACATTTTAAACTTGATATAAAAAGAGAAGCATATCCTGGTGCATACTGCTTGGCTCCTGCTCTGTTTCTGGGACACTAATCTCAGTGATAAGGGCCAGTTCACACAAGCAAGTTCATAACTTGATTACTCAACAACAGGGATGTAACTGTGGAGGAGCAGAGCTCCGAGACTGCTCCTACATATGCAATGGTATCAGGAGAGTAGTGTTCAGGTGCTGCCTTTGAAACGTTTTCAAAAAGGACCTTGGCTGAGACAAAGCATCAGGATCAGTAGGAAGCAAACTGAGAAATTTTCCTAGTGGCTCTAGGTAGGCCATCATCTTTCCAAAGGACTGCCTGAAAGACAGTATGTATGTCTCTCATGTTACATCAGTAGCGTCACTAGGACGCGCGTCACCCTGGGGCAGGGGGCGCGCGTCACCCTAGTGACGCTACGATATCGGCGCGGGGGGGACCCGGCTCCCCCCCCTGCGTCGCCCTCCGGAAGCTCCGAGGCCGGCCCGGGAGCCGGCCTCGGAGCGTCCGACCCCATTGGCGCGCCAGGGCCTTCTGAAAGAAGGCCTAGGCAGCGCGTCCATCTGGGTATTTCCCAGATTTTCGCGCATGCGCAGACCCATTTTGAGGGCAAAGCCTCGGAGCGTCCGAAGGGTGTCGCGCATCACGGAGGTGGCGCGCGTCACCCGGGGGTGCCCCGCCCCCCCGCCACGCTCCAGCGACGCCCCTGCGTTACATTAAAGTAACAAGCAAATGTTCCGGGAGTAAGTCATATTGAACACAGTGGGATTTACTTTTGAGTAAACAAATAGGCTAGCACTCAAACAGCCCAATCCTACCTAACTCCCCACGCAGCCATGCAGAGCCAACTTTACCATGCAGTTTTTGGCCTCTGGAGACCTACCAGCCTGGTGGGTCTACTTGGACCTAAGCCAGTGATTAAATTAAAAGTACAATAAAAATAAAATAAAAGCTAAAATAAGAGAAGAAAATAGAAACTATCACCATTGTGGTAATCAAAGAAGGATCATATTACTTGGTTTAGATACAGCATGCATACCTCAACATGAAGTAGCAGAAGAAACTCTTGTCTCTAAAGGGAAAAAAATCAGGAATAAACATTCCTATAATTCAATGAATATAACAGGGTTGGTGTCATATGCCCCACCTGGCTACCCCCAAAGTCTTGGTAAGCATTCTGTAGCTTACTGGGTGATGCGAAACAGGACATCAGCCACAGCAATCCTGCTCACAAAACAGAGGAAAGTTGTCCACACTGCCACTATGAGCCATGGTGTGAAAGAGCTCTCTCACAGCCCAATCCTGTGCTTTCCCTCCCCACTGATGCAGCCATGCCAAAATGGCTTGCGCTGCACCCTGTTGGGGGGAGGCAGTCACAGAGGTCTCCTCTGGGTAAGGGAACATTTTTCCCTTACCCAAGGGTAAGCCTCCAAGGCATGGATGGCTCTACTTGGACCTGCGCCAGTGAAATCGCTGGCGCAAGTCTGTGTGGCCCTGCATTGGGAGATCAGGTCTGGGAAGGGCGTTTCGATTTGGTGGATGCCACTGCCACCAAACCCACCTCCTTCCCGGACCTGATCTGCCTGCCTCCCCGCCCTCCCTCACCCCGTCTCACCTCCTCTGTCAGCTTACCTGGGTTGGCGGGTTTTCTCTGAGCTATCACTGTGCACAGGGCCGCTGCAGCTTCCCCACTGGCATGCCAGCAGCCAGAGGCGTCGCTATGGTAGGGGCAGTACCGTAAGTTGTGCCCCATCCTAGTTCCATTTACAAACTGGCACGAGGCGGCCCCTCGCCATCGGAGCCATTCCGTGTGGAGAAGGCAGCGGGCAGGGATTCTCCTGCCTGCTGCCTTCTCCACACAGAATGGCTCCGATGGCGAGAGGGCGGGGCTGCCTTGTGGCGGTTTGTAAATGGAACTAGGATGGGGTGCAACATACGGTACCGCCCCTACCGTAGCGACGCCTCTGCCAGCAGCACTCAGCTTCGCACGCTGCCGGAAACTATTTTACAACTGCTGTTTATGGTAGTCTCTGCTAGCAAAACACTTGTTCCACCAGCAGATTTACCCAATACGATTGGTATATTAGTTTTCTACTGACTCAAACAGCTGTGGGTGTGGGTGTGCTTGCATGCACATATATAAATGTGGCTTCCAACAGAACGTTTGCTCGAGGTGTTGTTCCCCTCTCCCAAACCTGGCACTGACCCTGGAACATAGTTTCACTGATCACTTTGAAAGATTTCTTTCACTTGATGGTTTGAATGGTCCATCACGGATAGAACTTCCATTTTCCCCCCACATCTCCTCATATTCAGTGCATTTCAGTGAAGTCCATACGATCAGGACCCATGAAGGCGGATCAAGCCTGAGAAGGGGGTGAGGATTTGGTGGACGCTGCTGCTGCTGAATCTTCCCCCTTCCTAGGCCAGATCCACCCTCCTTTCCACCCAACCCCAGCCCACTCCACCCCATCCTCACCTCCCTCCTGTCTCCTGCACGGTCCTACCTGGGGATGCAGGCATCCAGTGTCCATCCCTGTGTGGAACTAGCCACTTGCCACTTCTGGCAGCAGCACACATTCTGGCATGTTGCCTTTTGCTACAGCTAAAAAGCACGTCATGCCGCCAGAATGCTTGTTCCTTTTCTTGCTTCCTTTTCTTTCTTTTTTTAGGCCATAGTCGAAGCTTACTAGTCAGCACACAATGCCAAACCATCAATATATAGTAAGTTAAGAACATAAGAAGAGCCTGTCTGCTGGATCAGGCCAAAGGCCCATCTAGTCCAGCTTCCTGTATCACACAGTGGCCCCACCAGATGCCTCAGGGAATACACAGCCAACAAGATAACCTGTTTCCTGTCGCCACTCCCTTGCACCTGGCACAGAGAAAACCTACTCCTACAACCAGGAGGTTGCTTATCCCCATCATGGCTTGTAAGCTGTGATGGACTTTTCCTCCATAAATCTGTCCAATCCCCTTTTAAAGGCATCCAGGCCAGGTGCCATCACCACCTCCTGTGGCAAGGAGTTCCACAGTAAGTTATGTAAGATGTTATACAAAACACATTGGCAGGCTGATTCATAGTAGACCACCTTGTCTCCACAGAGCTGCTGTAGCATAGACCAGTGGCTGAGGTATGAGACTGAGCAAGAAATACAATTTGGCCAATATGTGGTTCACTTGTATGGGTCAGTGGAAGGATAAACTGTAAGGTTAATCTGTCATACAAGTGGCATGATGATTGCTTCCCTGTTTGCATCCTGTGCCACTCAAGTAACATATCAATAACAGGATCATGTGACCACTACCCAGACTGACGTGGGAATAGAGGCAAGTGTCATGAGTAGTTCCCTCACTATTTGCCTATGCCATGTGATTCTGTTCTTCAAATGTTATCGGGGTGGTGTGGGATCCAGCCACAAGGAAGCAGTAACACACACTTGCAGTAATATATTATTGGACTACTGTCACATCTGCACAAAAGTCAGTGCTGATGGTATCAGAGAGAGAGAATGATTTATTTGCTTGATCCTTTTTGAAACTTCAAAGAATTTTTTTAACCTCCACTTGCTTGAATTGGGTGCTATGATACACTTTGCCCCCTAGAGGGTGCTAACACCACAACCTAAAGAGATCTTTGTCTGCTTGAGAAAAGTTAAGTGATCAGAACTTGTTCCATCCTTAACTTCTTGTCTCTGTAAGGGAAAAACTTTGTCTCATGAAATATCTTTCCGCTAGGGAAACGAAGCCCTATTTTTCTGTAACTGACATGGGGGTAATCCACTCTGTGATGCCATCTGGGGAAGAAGTCACAGAATAGGGAAAAGCAATGGAAGTGACAAACCAGACCTCTTATGAAAGGGTAGACAAATTATTTCCAAGGGAGATGCAGATCAGAAAGAACAAAGTTAAGCTGTGCTTCTGTGAGTCATTTAAGGAGAATGGGGAAGGGCAGTTTGTCCCCACCCCTCATCTCTGTCTTTCAGACCACATGTGAATGATTTCTCTAGAGTATCTATACCTCTCTGGTTATGTTAAAAAAAAACCCAACAAAAGCCCTTCAAATAGTACATTGGTCTTTGCAACTCAGCATTGAATTTATACATGAGTGGGTCTTTTGACCTTGCTGTCCCTCAACTGGAATCTGTCATTTCACAACCACATTCAAAATCTAAAATGGTGCCCTTGGCTACACCCATATCAGCACCTCCCTGTTGTAATGCCTAACCTTTGTTTCTTGTTGATGACTGGTTGGTTCTCCTGTATTTTCTGAACACTGCATATTTTAACGTTGCCTGTTAGTATTTGCTGCATCTCCTCTCGTGATTGATAGACCATCCTTTCAGTTTCTGGAGCAGACTAAGCTAGCATATTATTATTTTTTTAAACACCTCCTCTCCCCACAACTGTGCACAGCCAGCTGTGCATGTTATTCTTAGGCACAGTTAACTTTGCTGGAGTAATCAAAATAAAAAGGGAAAGGGGAACTCTTGCCATGTCTCTGGGGAATTGTGAACAAGCTGGGGGTGAATGGAAAGCCCCAAAATGTAAGCTGAAATGAGGTACCTTTTGGTGAAGGCTGGTAAATAGATCAAGAGGGAATGAAAGGAGTTACAAAAATACTTTTCCACATTGTCATTGTTAGTTTAAGTGACATTATGGTAAAGGTTAGCATTTATTTTATTAGGTACTAATTTTAGTGCTAAAAACCCAGCTGTGGTATTAAGTATAGACTACCTATGTATGTGTGAGTATATTCTGGTTCTGGGCCGAAGGAGCCAATAGGAGAACCATAGGTTTGCTAGTGTGGTGTCCTGGATACTCATAGCCTAGGGGTCTTGGACTATTCTTAGATTAGGAAGACCTCTGTTCAGCTGTAAAGCTCATTGGATTTAACTTTGAACAAGTCACTCCCTCTCATGCTACCTGTGGAAGCTTCCGACAGCCTATTTCAGCACAGAGTGCTGAGAAGCCACACGTCTAGGTTTGGCAACCCCAGAGGCGTCGCTCCGGTAGGGGCGGGGCTGTAAGTTTTGCTCGGTCGGAGTCCCGTTTACCAAACGAGCAGGAGGCGGCCCCGCCCCCTCACTGTCAGAGCCATTCCCCTGCGGAGAAAGCAGCAGGCAGGGTCTCTTGCCTGCTGCTTTCTCCGCAGAGGAATGGCTCTGACAGTGAGGGGGCGGGGCCGCCTCCTGCTCGTTCGGTAAACGGGACTCCGACCGAGCAAAACTTACAGCCCTGCCCCTACCGGAGCGACGCCTCTGGGCAACCCAGTAATGATGTCATCGCCAGGCGTGGAAAGGCACAAACTTAGATGGCTAATCCCAGCTGGCCTCCGTAGGGAACAAGGGTGGAGCCGTGGCAGGTGGGGAAACATAAAAGAGGGTGAAGAACTGGAGAGGAAGGAGAGAGAGAGAGAGAGAGAGAGAGAGAGAGAGAGGTGGATGAACGGTAGGCTTATCAGATCCAAACACCTCACCTCATTGTGTTCAGTGGGGCTTGCTTCTGAGCACAAATGCCTAGGATTGTGCTCTAAGGTTTAACAAGCTACACCTGCCCACATTCCTTCTCCTAAAGGTCTAGCACTCTGTCCCGGTTGGAGATCTGGTAACCCTAATGAACGGGGGAGAGAAAGGAAGATGAAAAGCAGAGAAAGAAAGACCAAACAAGGAGAAGCAAGACATGAGGGAGGAGAGGAAAGTTTGGGAATGAGGTGGGGAATGGTAGGGAAGCCAGAGTCAAGGAGGCAAATGGAGGCAGAGCAAAGATGCTGGAATGGGGAAGATCTCAGCAGAGAAGGAAATTTGAGTGGGAAGTCCAAAGAGGAGTGGGAAGAGCAGAACTGGTAAGGGGCCAGAGGAAGAAAAAGGGAGAGAGTTACCTCAGTGAGGAGAGAAGGACCCCACTGGACTCAGGGAGGAGGAAGCAAACCTATGGCTACCTGGCAACAGCTGGTCTCTGGGTAGAGGTTACAGGACTGTAGCTCACCCCTTGTCAACCAGAAACCCAATCTGGCCCTGTGCCTACCCAGACCCCAAAGGAAGCTGTAGAAGACCCAATATGAACCATCCAAGTGGGATGAAGGAGATCCAGGAGGGATGGCATCCTGGGCAGACAAAATGGACGACAACCAAGAGAGAGAGAGAGAGAGAGAGAGAGAGAGAGAGAGCTCCCAAAGAGACTCTTCCATCAATAATATTCAGTGGCTTAATCTATCAGGCTGCAAACACAGAACCAGTGAGAAGTTGCCAGGATGCCACTCTGCCAAGCCTTCTGCCCAAGCAAGCTGACATCTGGCATTTTATATATCACTCTGAAAATAGGTCTAATTATTCAAAGCAAAAAAGAAACTCTTACACAATCAATTGTTATTTCAATAACTGTGACTATATTTCATTATCTTTGCCCACCTTTCACCCCTGTGCCTCAGGCAAATACTTCACCCTCCCTGTCACTCTGTCATGGGTATACAATTGCTGACGAAAGCTCATGCCACAATAAACTGTTCTCTATCTTGCCTTGGCAGTTTTTCTTGTATTCTTGCTGTCATACGTTAGCCAAGCACTTAACCCCCTCTCACAATGGGAGAAAGTGGACTCTAGTAAAATAGTTTGCAAACTGTTTGATATAGTGGTTCTAAAATGTACGCTCCAGTCTCCTGAATCTTGTGTACTACTAGCAGATGATCTCTGAGTTACTGAGGGGAACAGAGCTGAAGTTCCCAACAATGTAATTGTTCGTCTTTATTCTTATGTTAGGACTGCTTCAGGTGGGCCTTCTTGAATTTAATGTAGTGCTTCAGAAATTTTAAGCAACAAAAAGAATGAGGCATCGGGGACAGTCCTGCCCCCACATATCCCCTATTGTTTATGGGGGTGAAGGCGGGCAGGAGGGGAGAGCAGCAAAGGAAATGAGCAAATGCGCATTAATCCCTTCCTGACAGTCAATGGTGTGTGCTAGAAAACCTTTCCATTACTGATAGGCTGCCTTGGCTTTTTCAAATGGACTGCTTTGATACATCGATTCTATTATAGCTGGGCTGGCAAAGAGGGCAGGTACATAAAGTATATAGATCCCAGAAGAGCAGATCTTTTGCTCCACGAAGGCTGTCCTGGCCAAAAGACAGTGCTAGCAATCATATGCTAAATAAAAGCAGATACCAATCATAAACAATTACACACATACTTTTAAAACATCACCATAGGATGTATTTATGTTGGTCAGCAGAAGTCACCTTGGCAGATGAATTAGTCTGTTAGAATAAGGGAGTTCGAAAAATTGACATTTCCCTGTTTGATTTAACCTTGGAAAATTGAAGGGGGGGGTAGGGATTCTGCCTCCTGCATTTCTAAGACAACAGTTACCATAGGGTTGGGAGAGAGCAGCAGCCTATCTCCATAAGAAGAGGTCTGAAGACATCTAAATAAAAGGTGCACCAATGAAAATGACAGGCTCTGGGTGACCGTTTGTCAGTATATAAATCATGTAGAATGCTGTGCTTGTCAGATTTACACCAGAGTACAAACCTGGCTGTCTTGGCTTCTGCACAGTCAAATGGAACAAGCCTGCAAAGAATTAAGTTTTCATATTCCAATTAGTAGAGATGGTATGAATGTGATAATCTTAAACTCATCTTGAAAGTCAAGCATGTTCCCAGTCTGATAATTACATCAAAGGCTCACCCTGCTATTAAGGCTACTTGCTAGAGCTTTTCAAAATTCCCCCCTGTGCTTTGTGTGTGGGAGTAATATCCCTGAAGACGAGGGAAAGGGTGAGCAAGGCATCAGCCAAGAGGAGCAGATAGAAGAGTCCTACATTCCCAGTGCATGCCATGCTATGATGTTCCAGGCACAGATCACTGTTTTACCAGCTCTGGTTTGGGAGGTATGAACCAAACTAGATGTTATAAGAATCACTGAGCTGTCACTGCCCCATGTCATTTTACTATCTGCTTCTTGTAATGTCTAATACAAATAATGTGCGATGTGACACCAACATACTATGCACCTGTTTCATATAATTGGCTGGTGGGGGCAAAGGTTAGGGATTACCTTAGAGCGGTGTTTCCCAAACTTTTTTGACCTGCGGCTCCCTTGACCATTGGCAACCATTGGCCGTGGCTCCCCATTGCATGATGCTGATGCCTTCCAATTGGCATTGCACTGTTTTCCAAGAGGATTCTTTGGCACTCCACGGCTCCCCTGGCTGGTTTCCGAGGCTCCCCTGGGAGCCACACCTCCCAGTTTGGGAACCACTGCCTTAGCGAGTTATTAGGCCACTGTTTCTCAATGTGGTCACCAGGGCTTTGGAAGCTGCCATCAAGACGTTTTCCCATGTCCCAGTCAAGTTAATGGTGTACGTGTCTTTCTTTGGCTTTGATCAGTACATGACTGTGAGAAGTGAACCTAACTCCCCCTTACCTCTGTTCACTGATGATTGTATTGTGTTTATTCTTTGAGACATAATGCCTAACCTATGGATCCTAGGAAGAATGTATCTCCCATAGCAGTTACTATCTGATACTAACCTATCAAATCCTGCCTTACTTAAATTAAATTATAGCCAATGAAATGAAAACCTACTGTACATGTGGACAGGCTAATCAAAATAAAATTCTTACCAATCAATGCTGTCATTTCCCAGGTGTTTATTTTTCAGAGTAGAGAGGGTGCCCCATCCATTGAGGCTGCTACAAATTACCTCAGTCGCTGCCAACTTGTGAAATGACTGACAGCAGACATTAAAAAAAGTTGAGCCCCTAACAGCTTGGGTTACTGCATACATGTGGGACCAGGAAATGTTTAAGCCAGCCAACTTTCCAGTGCCAGCTAAATGGTTAGAAAATAGTCCCGCTTATTCCTACTTATTTACCTGAAACCACGCGAACTGTATTTATTCTAACCACTCCTTTATGACTGATGCTCAAATTCTGTATGCAGTCCCACTTTTGAAGGTAAGGACTGCTTTTTCAGAAAAATCCTGGCTTGAGATGGTATATTCATAATGCAGTTTATGAAGAAGGTTCACCCAAAAAGTTTGATGTTGAAAAGTTTGAAAGTTAACAGTTTCCCTCTCCTCCTGTTGGAAGCCACAGAGCTTGGGTGGGGAAGGGATTTATTTCACCCTCCTCCACCACCCACCAGCGCTAGGCTTGCAGCACAGGGAGAGGGAGCCTCCTCCTCAGGGTCTGCCCCCTCCACAGTAGCCTCCTCGGCCTCATCACAGGTTTCCCTTTTATCTTCCTCCCCAAGGCCTGATTTGGCCCCATTAACCACCCAGTTTGCAGCCTCACACACGCACACACACCGCCAGTCTGTGGCTGTCCTAGGTGCACTTGCTCTGTCCTGCTTACTCCCGAGGGCCGTTTTCGGCCCACACCCCTCCTCTGGTGGTGGGGCAGAAGGCTCGTTGGCTTCTCTTACCTGCTCTTGCCTGCCTATCCCTGGTGCTCACATTGGGTGCTGCCTCCTTAGGCAGGTCCGCATTTCTCATGCTTGTCGTTGAGCAGCGTTCCTGCTGCTCTGGGGGATGTGGCTGCCTCTTGACCCCGCCGGGAGACCCACCAGGGCCTGCTGGACTGTTGCTGCTGACAAGCTTGTCGCGGGAGGGGGGCAGCCACCCCAGAGGAAGGTGAGTCCAATGCTGGTCATCTGTATTTCTCCCCTGTATTCCCTAAGTAGTTTGTTCTGGTGGTGTTTAAACCACATTACAAATTTTGAATTTCTGTTTTGAATAAATCACCACAGTCTAGTTTTCCAGAAATCTCCACAAGTAATGTTTGGTGACTATTTGGGCTACTAGATGATTGTATAATTTATGATTGTTACTGTTATTGTTAATAATAATAAATGTTAAATACGATTTCAAATTTTCATGGCCGGCAATAATCTTCGACTGATTACAAATCACGGGATGGCTTTTTATCCCAGTGTAATTTGTAATCAGTTGAAGAATAAATGTATATGCTGTTTTCAACAATAACATTCATGAAGGATTTTACATAGTAAACTGAAAGAAAAGATTCCCCCATATAAGCATTTTATTCTAGCCTGATAGGGCTCCTACACTAGAATAATCACTGGTGGGAGAAAATAGCTAAAAAGAAGTTGTTTTTGATGAATAAATGCAGAGGGGGGGGGAAGGTTCAGATCTCCACTCTTGCCCACCCACTTAAATTAAATTGGGGTTTAAATTGCCCCAATCCCTACATTAGAAGGAATCTGCAAAACTCAGCTTGGATCCTGCCATTATCACATCTAGGTACACCATAACATTTTACTTGATGAATCCAGTAAGCATCTGAATATTAATATGCTAATGAAAAGCAACTGGAACCCAATGTTTTTTCATTCACAAAATATGTATGAGAAAGTAAGGACTTGTTTTTCAATTCACCCAGCACAACCGTTACTATTTCTTAGTAAAAAGAAAAAAAGGGGGGGGGGAACCAAGGAAAAACAAGAAAAACATTGATCATTGTGATGTTACAGCAGGGTCATAGGAACAATGTTCAAAGTGGTCCCTAGCCACCTGTACTGTTAACTCAACTTAACTGTGATCGGAACATATTTTTTACTTAGTGATATGTTGTTTAAGGGTCAAATTCCTTGGTTCCCAGGAGCAATGAAATCCATTACATGCTATGCTGCTACAAAGGGAACCTTTCCCCCAGTGTGGAAAACGAGGAGACAATGTATTTGTATGGGGGAAAAGAAAGGAAGTTCTATGTTTAAGCAATAAAACAAAAGCCTAAAGCCACATTCCTGAAAGCATTTCCTTATAAGTAAGTTGCTTTTCAAAGGTAGCAACTGTTTAAGCATTTTTCATTCATTATTGTAAATTCAGATTAGAACAATTGCTGAGTATGTGCCAATGATGACTACATTAGGTCTGCAGTGCACTACCTATATTGGGCATCCCAATCCTGTGCAAAGATACCCAGCCGGCCTAAAGGGCCGACCGCGGTATCCTATCCCATTTCCAGACTGCCCCAGAGCAGCCCGGGAGCACCTTGAGGGGATGAACCCCTATGGGCCTACTCGAATGTATGCCAGCTCCAAAGAGCTGGTGTGCATTCGAGCCCGGTGTGTAAGACTGCACCAGGCCAGGAAAGGGCTTGGGATATCGGTGGAGCTTGCTGCCGATATCCCCAACCGCACATTGCAACCAATGGCTGCCCTTCCTTCCTCCCTCGCCACCTGGTCCACCCTCCCTCTGCCCCTGCACTGGCCAGTGCAGGGCTTACCTTGCCTAGTGGGCTCTGGGACGGTCCCCCGGGGGAGAGAGGGCCGGGCCCTTACTCTCCGGGTGATGTAAACACGGTTTATGGTGTGTTTATGATACCCAGCAGCAGGGGAGCACGTGCTCCCCCAGTGCTTTTCTACATGGGATTGCACAGTTAATCATGACTACAACCTGTTTATTGCACTTAGATCCATTCATTATTGTGTGCCTAAATTTTTGTTTGAAGGGAGCCAATAGCAACCCAACAATTCACTCCAATTGCCACAAAAATTGTACTTCCATTTTAAGTAAATATAATTTATGAATGAATCCTGATTGTCTTGGTACATATTTATGATAAGCATAAGTGACATTGTAGATAGTGAGTTGATTAAATCATTGTTCATATTTTTGTCACACAAAAATCATACGTAACCATTGGCTTTTGGACATTTTTTGCAGATTGGGCCAAGCTTTAAACTTGATTTAATAAATGAATAATTTTCACAAATAGTTTTTGAAGTAGACTTTTGATTTGGATGACTGCACTGGATGGTAATTCCAGCAATTGATTTTTATGCTTTCAAATAATGATACATAGCAGTATAAAGCCAGTGGGACTTAAATAATTGTGTTTAGAACAGGGCTACCAATTACATTTTGGGTTTGCTTCTTTTCTTCTTCTGTCACTCTCCCCCCCCCCATATCCCCCCTTCTAGATAGATTCTAGTTTTCTAGTTGTTTAGCCACTGTTTGCATTAAATTGTTGAAATTGTGCAGAAATAATACCATACTAACAACTGCACTTAAGAAGCGAGTATGGGATGAATGCATCATACTAGGAGCAGCTAGCTGATGGCACACATACAAAATCTGAGCCATAAAGCAATTTTATTTGTGTCCTGGAAGCCCTATTCATTTTAATCAAGTTGAGTTCAAATTTTGATCCACATTTTCACTTATAAGGAAAACAAAAATGGTTTTTAGAAGTTGCAAAACATAGAGATACTTCACACTTTAATGTTATATTTGGGCTTTATATAGACCATTCTAGCCACTACATACATTGAACTAGTAAAAATGGCCAAGAAACAGTGAATAAAAGTGAGTGTAAGATGCTCCTCTTGCCACGGACAAAATGTCGTATAAGTCCTGGGCAGAAATACCTCTATATTTGCAAACACATAACAAGAACTGGGCCAGCGGGTGGCACAGTGGCAGTTCGAATCCGCGACGGGGTGAGCTCTCGTTGCTTGGCCAGCTCCTGCCAACCTAGCAGTTCCAAAGCATGTTAATTGTCAGGGGTCACCTTTACCTTTTAACAAGAGCTGATGTAATAATTTACTCACTGAATATTCTCAAGCTTTAGGGAAGTTTTATTCCAGATGTAAGATGTTTGGGCTGAGGGCTCAAAGCAATAAAAATCTAAAAATAAAAAAGCATAAGATTATAAGTTCTTGTTTGGAAAATAAATGTCTAGTGAAAAGCCAAATGTCACTGAAGCACTACACATTTTCCCTAAACATACAAATATACAGTAGATAACTGCTATCTTAAAATTATGGTCGAGATAAATTTACCCTGAAAATATAGCAAAATACTTTGTGAAAATTTTGGTTTTAAATGTTATAGTATATTGAAATACAAGGAACATACAAAAGGAGAGGAACTTTTTTTTATAATATTTAAAAACAGGCACCATTACATTACTGAAAACAAGTCTTACCTGGGGGTAGGTCATATTTAATTCAACAAAACATACTTCTGAGTAGACAAGCATAGGATTGTCATATGCTTTTTAAGCACACGATGCAAAGCAAACAGAAGCAAATGATACTGAAATCAATCTTTCATCTGCATGGACTGTCACAATGCGATACGATAGGTTAAAGTAACTGTTTTTCTACCTGAAGTTACACTCAGACCCACTTTCTCTTAGACTCTATCATCAGACTGCAGTAAAAATGCTAGCAATAAAAATCAGGTTGACTCCCTATCCCATCCCACCTAACAGCTAATGGATTTTCCTTGCCATTAACTGCTGCATTTAACCAAGTAGTTACACAAGACACCTGTGAAGACAAGTCTGAGGATTTTTCTAGGATAGTTCTGAGAAGCCAGGCAAATTGTGCTCCATGAGATTACAATAACAATGCAGCAATCTAAGGCTTGCCCAGGATCTAATTCCAGAGCTATGGGAAGCAACTCCAAAAAGCTCCCCACGTCCCTGAAGTGGCACCATGGGGACACCAGGGAACTAGAATAGGCTGTGATCACTTTGGGAAGCTGATGGAACATTGAAAAAAGAGTTTCCAGCCATCAAAGCTTTCATAAGAGATGAGCCAAACATTCTGTACAAATTATCCTCTGCAGTAATTAAACAGATTGAGTCAGGCCAGATGTGAAGCCAAAGTTCTCTTTAGATTTCAAAGCTACATTTTTATACTTTTGTGGCAAATGAATTTATTAAACAAGTTGCTAAATTGGAATCCCAAGGCAAAAAATAAGATACATTGTGGGCACTGAATGATGATGTGCAAAATATTTATGTAATTTGTAGCACAATCCTATGTATATTTTGTTTAGACATAGTTTCACAGAAGTAAATGAGATACGCAGCTCAGTCCTTTGCATATTTATGTGGAAATAAGTCTCACTGAATTTTCGGTAACATGTCATGTAACCCTTAGTGTGACTATGTAGGATTATTATCCTGGTTTCATAATCCACTTTTGTGCATTCCATCAAAATCTCTTAACAACAATCATATCATAACCAACAGTCTAAGATCTGGAAACCTTTTCTTTCTTTTGTTCTTCTGCTCTTACCTTCAATGAAAGCTACCTCATCCTAGGCATATCAAAAAGGCTAAGAATCTTCTGTCCTTTCAGATCAAGAAGTAGATTCAAATTCACTGCCTCGGGATATGTTGTCAAGCAGCGTTCTTACCTTATTTTTATATTGCTGACGCTTCAGATTTCACAAGGATTGTGCTCTAGTTTTTTGCCTCTTATGTTCAGATTGTTAGCAGCAGAACCTAAAAGTGATTTGGAGAAAGCGTTAGAGCATGTTCTGCAAATCTCTATTTGAATTGTATTGGGGATAATACTTGGAAGTACAAAAATTAAAGAGTAGCTTGCTATTGCTATTTAATGTTACACATTTCCTCATGCAACATTGTGAATTCTCAGGCCTTCCTTTCAATACCTTCAGCTAAAACTCCAAATTATGCTCTAATAATCTCCAACCTTGATTACTGCAACCTTCTGTCTGTGCTTCCAACGTCGCACCTCTGTTCTATTATCTATATCCAGAATAGTATTCATTTATCTTATTGTTGTTCCAGCCTTGTTCAGTCAACTCCTTAAATCCCTACACTGGTTTCCTATGCTGTTGCAGAATTGGCATAAATCCCTGTCATTGTGAATATTCTTCACATTTGTGACCCTACCCTACCCTTCTGCCCTTGTACTACTGCCCATTACCTTGACTCCTCCAATTCTACTATCCTAACCACCTAAAAGGCTCCTGTTTCCTTACATTATGGTCTCATAACATTATGGTCTCATTCTCTCTTTTTGCATCTTATGCCTCAGATTCACTCCTAAAACACCCGTGTGGTGCCACCTCCTTAATTAGAAATTTATAATCTGCTTTTTGACCAGAGTCCTCATAGCAGTTCACAACACATGTAAAACAATATCATTGTAACATATGTAAACTATTTAAAACATACTGTACAACATGTGTTAATAGTTGGGGAGGGGCCCATAGCTCTGTGGCAGAGCACTTGCTTTACATTCAAAAGGTCTCAGGTCCAGTCCTTGGTATCTCCATGTAGAGCTGGGAAAAGACACCGGCTGAAATCTTGCTAATTAGTGTAGAAGATGATACTGACCTTAATGGTTGGACCAAAGCAACCACATATGTTCCATATCAATATCATACCCAAGCTAGAACAAGAGGCAGAGGATATACAACAAGCTAGAACAGGAGGCAGAGGATACTCCCAAGCATTCTATTTTCAAATCTCTGCTCAAAACCTACTTCTTTCAAGAAGCCTTTTGCTTAGACTCTTACAACCCAATCCTAACCTTGGCCAGCCTGCAGGGCGCAGCGAGGTAAATAAACTAATTCTTACTGTAAGTTACCTCGGACTGGGGATGCGAAAGGCGGAGTTTGGAAGACTTCGTCGTCGTCTGAGCCTCCACTGGTTGATTCTGAGGAGTCCAGCGCGTCAGTTTCTTGGTCCAATGCTGGGAACAGAAAAAGCGGGGGCAAAGGGGAGGGTAGGCCTCAGAGATGATAGGAGGGTGTAGGTTCTTGGCACCTGTGAACACCTCTCCCTCAATATCACTAAAGCTATCTGCTTATAATCCACCACAGAGTGGTCTGAGACTCTGGCACGCTCTGCCTGGCCTCCTCATCATTGGCTTGAGAGAGTGTTAAATAGGGTAAGAAGGGGGCAGATCCGGTCTCCTAATTTGCTGGGGGTCCAATCCAGTTGCTTTGTTTCATTCGCCTGAGGCACTGGGCAGCTGTTACTGTTTTCCTGCTTGTCCGGGTTGTAGCGTGGCCGAGCTCGGCCGGGGCGGGTCTTTGCCCTCCTGATTGACACTTCTCCTTTCCAATCTCTCTCTTCTTTCTTTTCAGGGGCCGAGCCGATGGGAGAGTGCTGTTGCCGAGTCCGCGCTGCGTTCTCGTCCTCCGGTAAGTCCTCTTTGGTGTTGTCTTTGGGGTTGGTGTGGGGGTGATTGTTCCGGTGGCTGGGGAGGCTGTCGCCTGGGGCGAGGAGGCTTGTTTGTGGCCTCCGCGTCCCGTCACAGCTCTCCCGGGGGCGAGGTTTGAGTCCGGGCTTGGAACTCGGCCCGCTTACCGGCCGCAGAGCCTGGGTGTCTGGCGGGGCATCTGAGTCCGGGCCCGGACACTTACCTACTCCACCACACCATGGCCCCATGGTACCCTACCAGCTCTTTGGCTGGCACAAGTCTGAGTGGACCCAAAGGGACATGGCGAGGCAGGGCAGGAGGCATAAGATATCGGCCTGCCATTGTCCCCTGCCCTTCCCTGATATGCTTCTTGGCAGCCCTGATCCTCCCCCTCCCTATCCACAGACCCCCCCCCCCTGTGCCAATACAACTCCTCTGGTAGCGGCTGGGTGCTCCAGTGGCGCACATGTGTTGCCGCTAGCCTTTTGTGCTGCCAGTCCTACTTCACCGCGGTCCTACTTCACCATTGTCACCGCGCTGTAGTGCCGACAGTGGGATGGAACTTCAGCTGATGGAACACTCATTCAATCAGTTGCCCATAGAATTGGGCTGTTAATCTTCATCCTCTGCTGAAACACAGCCAGAGGGCCAAACTACACATCACACAGTTACATGTACTGGCTTTTTAAACAATGAAAATAGGAGGGTACAAACTTGAGTAGGGGACTGATGGAGTAAGTAGCATACTTACTCTGGTCAAAATCATCCACCTCCCGAACTGTTTTGCTTCCTGTGAGAAAAAACAAACAAACGTATGGGTACCTTTCTTTTGGGCAGAAAAGTAGCAGCCCCCGAGTTAAGCAGCCCCATTTCGCTACCAGTTTTTCACTCCAGTTCACAGCCTCCTGGCTGCAACTACTTTTCATTATTAAAAAATAATCCATCAGAGCTCGGGCACAGGGAGCCCATGCCGGTGTTTCCCAGCCTGCGGTGGGTCCGTTCTCCCGCCCATGCTGCAGCCCGAGAAACAGCGGTTCAGGCCTTGTTTGTTGGGGCAGCGGGGCCTGAGGGTTGCGCCCCCTCTGGGCTTGCGCCTGGAGCAGCTGCTCCTCAGGCTCTGCCCCAGTTATGTCCCTGATAGATTGACCTTAAAGTCATGTAACTGCATTCCCTCATATTTGTCCTCTTATCCCTTTGCCTCTTCCTTTCCTCCCATGCATCCCTGTTGAAATTTAGAAGCCTCTCAAATCAGCGAGCTTTTTATTGATTTCATTTTTGTTTATATTAAGGTGCTACATATATTGATGATACTGTAATTATTTTTATTATTAATTAATAGCAAGCAACAATTACTTTACACTTCTTTGTCTTCAGTAATTAATGTTGGTTGGTTCGTTCGTTCGTTCTCTCTCTTTCTCTCTAGCTATCTGGGTGATACATGAATGCCAATGGTGAACTAACCATGAGTTATTCTGTGGAGTCAACTGTTCACAGTTGAAGACAAAATGAACACTCAGAAGAAATGAATTTGCAAAATGAACAGGTATCTGACTAGTGAAGATACAGTGTGTAAGGAATCCACTGCTGTTAGGCCAATATATGGAGTTAGTCCACATAAATCTGTAATGGCTGGGCAGAACTGGATATTCTTGGGACTTATACATACAAATATGCTATGGTTTATCACACTCCATCTCTTCCCAAAGCCAAATTACTTTTTCAACAGGACACATTCATGCCTCCTTATAATCCAAAAATGACGTGAATTATATTGTGTTCTTTCTAAACAAAATCCAGTTCCTAGTGTTCTGTCAACTGCAGGCTTAGCCCTGGCCCAATGGTACACCCGTTTACTTTCCTTTATACAGTATAAAGTAATGGTTGCCATTCTCTCCTATTGGGAAAAGTAAAGTGCAGGACTTGGAGACAATGTTACAGTGAGTGGGGGAAGGGATCTGCCCTTCATCCTTGACAGTGGGTTAGCCAGCTCTTACAGGGATCCTGCAGGGGTAGAGTTCTCATCCTTACAATATATAAGGCCTCTCTCCACATGTAGCCTGCCCATCAAAATGAAGGATATTTTGTTAAATAATAAAATAGACAATTATATGTCCTTCAATAAATAGCACCCCAGATTTGCCTCCTGAGGCAGCTGCCTCACTCTACCCCATTTCAGGATTGGCCCAGAACCTCATGCACTGAAAACATACCATGGGTGGCTCTCTCTGTGAAATGCTCTATCTGCATGCTGCTGTGCAATTATTTGCTAGGAAATGAACAGAGGTGAGTTAAGGTACACAAAACTTACAGAAAGAAGTGTTGAAAAGGAAACTGAAGATTTAGCGGTAAGTTTCAGAAAGTTAGTATTATTCCTAAACAAAAAGGACTTCTTCTTTTTTGTTAGCTCTTAATTTCTCTCTGGATGAATGCAGCTAAGCATTTGTCCATTCAGTGGCTTGTAGAGGAGGTAGAAAGGGAACTTGTCTGAACAGCCCTGTGGTGCATAAAGATAAAAAGAAGTGGAAAGGGGGATTAAAGAGGCACATCACAACATGGTGGAAAGCCAGCTAAGAGCTTAAACAAGATACCAGAGGAGATATGTGCAGCAGGAAATCCTAAGAAAACAGTTTATTTCAGTGCTTGGTGTCAGGCTTCAATCAAAGAAACAGTGGAAGGGGGCACTAATAAGTTCCAGTACAATAAGACCGGGAGACTACTGAACTAACTGCTGCTGCCTTGCAAAAAAAAAGTCCTGATGACATGGAGAATGTACATGAAAGCAAAATGCTCCACCACCAGAGGTGCATACAAAGGCAGTTGATTTATTGGATTTCAAAAGCTAAGAGAAGTTAAGATACATAGGGAAAAAAATCAGAGATACATGAGAGCATGGCCAGATTATATAGATTGGAGTACTCTAACCTGTTGTCTGTATGCTAGCTGTCTTGCATTTTCCTCTAAGAACACTACAATGCTTGGAAGACTTCACAAGGAATGTAAAATGAAATCTTGTTTTGGAATGCATGCAACACATTCATTCATTCATTCATTCATTTATTCAATCATCATCAAGCAATCGATATTATAACACAGTAAAGGCACAATCCTATCCAGGAGATATGCTGACACAACGAGAGCCCCCTGGCAGAGAAGGGGCCCCGCTGACAATGGCTGCACCAAGGATGTCAGTGCAAGGCAAGAAAGCGTCATGCCATCATAACTCTGATGCAGTTTGGATGCTAGCACAACCCTGGCAGCGTCCCTGCCAACTAGAAAACAAGTTCCACCAGCACAAGGCCCCAGTCCTTAGTGTCACAGAGAAGTGGGGCACAGGAGGAAAAATGTTTGGTTGCCATTGACTGAGCTGCTCAGATCATAAAGAGAGAAACACCCTTTTGGAGAGGTGGAATGGCATAGCATGTGCTAGGCTTGACCGTGTTCATAATAAGGTCTGAAAAGAGCCACAAACCTCAGTATGCGTGGACAATCAAGATCCCATAAAAAGCAGAGATCCCTATCATACAGGCAAGCCATACATGCATACAGGGCTTTTACTATGAATGTGTAGAGATCAGGTGCAATCCCACTCCCTCACCCTTCCCCATGCATTCATATAACATCTAAAAAGGGGCTAAAGAAGAGAATAGGAAAAAATAGGTGTATGAAAATGTTTGAGAAGGCAAGAGGCCAAAGAAAATTAGTGGTGGTAGTAATGTTATGGAATGAGTGTTTGAATGTGGCCGTGAGAAATGAGGAAAAGTGGAGAGGACCAAAAGGAGATGTCTGAGAAGGGGAGGAAAACTGGGAGAGAGAATGGACAGAGAGGATTGCTGCATATGGCCAAGAGCTGCAGAAGTGGGGAACTGCATGTTGATTAAAAAAAACTAGCCAGATTTTCCTCCAAGACTTAAGTTTTGCTACTCTAAATCTGAAAGGACTATGAAGTTTCTACACCTCTGCAGGATGCAAACTCTGCTGGAAACATTAAACAAAGACTAATCAAAACTGGCAACTCTATGGAAACCTTATCATCCATGAAAGGCCCAAAGGAAATGCGTAACAGATTAGAGCAGCGTTTCCAGAACTGTGGGTCGCAACCAGACCCAATTTTTGGTGGGTTGCAAACAATCCACTGCCCGAGCCTCTGCTTGGTGGTCTTTGGCCCGCTCCAAGCCTCATTGCGTCACATTCTCACTGACAAGTGTGTTTTCATCACTTATCAGCCAGAGCAGGACATGACGAAGCCTGGAGCAGCCAAAGACCGCCGAGCAGAGGCTTGGGTGGTGGGCTGTTCATATAAAAAATGCGAAAGCTTGGCAACCTGGCAATTTTTGCCGTAACATCATCACGTCACTGTCAAAGCTTCCAGGTTGCCGAGCTCCATGCTGAAAGTGGATCGCAGGGCAAAAAAGATTGGGAACCACTGGATTAGAGTGTAGCCCATGTAGCCTATCATGGGCCTGGATGCTCGTTTAGTACACATTCTAATACAATATTTCTGAAAAGTTTGCAGTGGTGAGCTGTGTCAGCATCTGGTCCCCTGACAGAGGACATGACAACCGCTTTATCTCTTCTACGTTCTAGCCAGATGGATACCACAAACCGGTGGATGTCAAACCACAACAGTGGTGTAGGAATTTCCAGTACAGTATTCACATCCTTTGCCAAACTCATTAGAGGTGCTGCATGGGACCAGCCCACACTGAAGCATAAACCATACCCCACTGGGCATTTTTTAATTGGGCCTTAGTTCCCGTTCAAATGTGCATAATGAGATAATACAGTCTTTATGCGGACACTGTACCATCCCAAGTTTCAAATGTGGAGGAGTTTGTCACAGATGCCACTTTTAAACTATCCCTTCCCATGTCAACAATTTGCCATTGTCAGACAGAGAGAAAAATGGGCTCAGAGAATTCACAATGCTTGCTTGCTTGCTTGTTTTCTCTCTCTCTCTCTCTCTCTCTCTCTCTCTCTCTCTCTCTCTCCGCCTCCCCATGGCTAAGCATATTTTCCCCTGAATTCTCATATATGGCAATGTGGAAGCATAGCCCATGTGTATAAAATTGCTGCTATATGGGGGAAAAAAGCATGGCAGTAGGCAGCAGGCATTTTACAAACACATTCAGGGATTCAGATCCAAGCTTTAAATTAGCTATGTGAAATAGCCCACGTATGATCTCTGAGAACAGGAGAGCTTCCACAAGGAGATTTTCTTTTGGGGTTTCAGCACTCTGAGAGATTACTGGCTCAAAGCCAGCTTGTACATGGTTTATCCACAATATGGATGCAAAGAATTGTTTGTGGTGCATGGGATGCACACAATTCACATGCAGTGTGGCAACACTACAACACTACATTTTTTTCCAGTCTGCACACCTTATCATGCCCTAACACATGCACCTGGAAGTGATCCCATGTAGATATGCCCTAAGAAACAGTTTGCACACTATTTTCACTTACGGCCCAATCCTATGCGGGCTGGCTGCCGGCAGAATGCACGTTTCGCCAGCGGTGACTGCTTTATGGCAGTCGTAAAGCAGTCACTGATGGCGCATGCTGCCAGGCCACCAGAGGGAAGGCTGGAGTGGCCTTTTGCGTGCTGGCATGACAGCCGAAGATCCACTGACTAAGGTAGACCAGCTGGGGAGACAGGGCAGGGCAGGGCAGGGCAGAATGGGTGGTGGTGGAACGGGGCAGTGGGCAGATTGCACCTGGGAAGGGGATGCATTTGGCAGCAGCGAGGCATGCCGAATCCTAACCCCCTTCCCGGGATCCACCTTTACAGGTCAACATGGACTTAGCTGGTGCAGGTCTGAGTTGACCAATGGCAGCTGCTAGGGCTTATCCTGGGGCAAGGGAACTAATGTTACCCTGAGGAAGCTTCAACATGCCCAAACTTCCCTGCGGTTTACACCATTAGCCGTGTTGGCGCAGCTAACGCCATGCGGGGAGTTACATAGGATCAGGCTGTCCATGTTCTAATTACTGTATCTTTTATTATTTAAGTGATGGTAACAGATCAAGCAGGCATTGTGGAGAAGTGACTAGGCAGCAACACAATATGGATTTCATATCAACAACTTACAGAATGTTTTTAATATTATTCTTACCCACTCTTTTGGCATGCAAGTGTACCAAAGTTGGTCAGAGTGGTGGGAGACTACATTCATGTCACAGGAAGCAACGGAAAGCAATAAAAGTGGCTTTTGGTGGAAAATCCAGCTCTTAACAGAAATTAAGTATATATGTGAACAATGCTAAGCCTATTGTACACTGTCCAGAAAACATATTAAAAAAATGACCAAAAACCATAGAATATTCTGAGAACCACAGCAAAAGAAAACAAAAAATGCAACCTTCATCCTCCACCCCACAAGAATTAGAACACTTGTTAAAGGCTTGTATTTTTGTATTGCACAAAATTGCACGATTATTCTTGGAACATAAGTGTTTTACAGCTTTCAGCATAGCATGACTCAGTTTATGCACAAACTTGTAGATGGGAATCATCTTCCAGCAGTTTGAAGTTTTGATGAGGAAAGAGGGCTCCCTTCCACCGGCTTTCAGCACAGTCATCTAGAATAAGACAAGTTTGTGAGGCTGGCTTACCATTCCTTCTACGCACTATGGTACGGTGGATTGGGCTGCTGGGCCAAGCCCATTACGACAGCAGAAATGATTTCTGCTGTTGTAAAATGGTTGCCGATGGAGAGCATGGCGTTCCATCGACAGTCATTCTGTGAGCACTGCGCCACAGAGGTGGCAGCACCACAGCCTCGCTGCTGGACTGTGCTACGCCTGCCAGACCAGGTAAGGTGGCTGGTGTGTGCGGGGAGGGGGCAGACTGGGGGCAAAACTAGGTGGGGAAGGAACAGGGGGTGGAAAGGCGGCAGGAGGGGTGGATTCGGCGGCAATGGCACATGCCAAATCCTATCCCCTCCATTGCAAAGCTTCCCGCTTCTTCCCTCTCCTCGGATATATACTACCAAACAAGGTGGTGTAAGTCCAAGGAAACCCATAGGCAGCTCCAGGGCTTACCATGAGGTAAGTATAAATGTGTTATACTTACCTCCCGTTTGCACTCGGGTCACATCCCTCCCCCCGCTGGATGCAGTGTGTGTCTTTTTTTTTGGCACAGCTACATCGGCAGGGAGGTAGAGGGTATGATTGGGCCCTTGAAGCAATAAACAGAGCAGAGGAGCCCAACTGCCCTAGCTACACTGTCCTATTTAGCAGCTGCAACTGTCTTCTTAAAGCAGCAGCTCCCTGTATGACAAAGGAGGCAGTTGCTGGTGCAAACTAGGAATTAATACTCCCTTAAGAAGATAGATGAAGCTACTGAGAAGTGTGGGTTGTAGTGTGATCATAGTGGTGGCAATCAGTGACGAGCAGTGAGGTCCCAAGCCTGGGGAGTATGGTGTGCACACACCCACACACCCTGCTCCAAGATTTCTCCCTGCCTGTCCGTTGCCAAATTATATGAGTGACTATCTCTTTATCACCATTGCAAAGGGGAAGGGGGGGGAGGATAAAGCAAAGTATTTACCAGTTCAGCGAAGGTTCTCTTGTGCGTGTGTCTTTAAAAAAAATATTGCAAGTCCACAGGTGGGAGAGAAATACATTTAGAGAAAACAGGAAATTCAAATCAGAATTTGCCTCTTTCAGCCAATCAGAGCTCTCTGTTGAGGATCAAGAGTTCCCCTCCTTGTGGCAGCCCTCCCTGATGCTTGAAACTAGAGCTGGGTGTCTTTTCTTGTACAGGCACCCTGCTGTTTTAAATTCTTAAATACCGTATTGTCCCAAGTATAAGGCACACCTGATTATAAGACGCACTCTTAAAGTTTGGTGCTATTAAATTTTTTTAATTAAATCACTTGCATTAAATTGCAACAGCCTGATTATAAGACGCACCCCTAGTTTAAAAACTTAAATTAGGAGAAAAAAGTGAGTCTTGTACTCAGACCAATACGGTATATTTACTCACTATGAACATTAAACTTATGTTTTAATCCAGTAGACTCTCAGTTTATACCTGGTAAATAATTATAAAGCTTGAAAATGTCTTATTTCCCTTTTATATTAAATTGTGATGCAAAAAGGAGCTCAGCCAACATATTTCCAAGAGCCGCACATTATATGTCAAAGAGCCGCATGTGGCTCAGGAGCCACAGTTTGGCCACCCCTGTTCTATACAGTCACACAGCAGCATGAGGCAGTTCTACCTGCTGCCTCCCCAGAGTTAACTAGTTGGGTCCTATTAGAAGATTGAACATTTATATATGATTGTAAACCCCTCCCCCAGTTAGGCGGGTTGGGAAAGCCTGCCCATGTAAACCACCTTGGATTAAAGTCAGAGGAGAAATCCAGTGACCAAGAAAGGTGGAAGGCGGTATATTATATAAATACTTATATTATTATTACTACTACTACAGTACAAGGCATTTGTGTTTCCTGTTTACTATAGAAATTATCCTGTTTGCTTTTCTGCAAAATCTAGTTACAAATGTGAAAAGAATGTTTAAATCATGTAATTTTTTTCTGAAGAACACACACTTTTCTTTTTTACATTCCTTAACTCCCTACCAAAACAAACACAAATCCTCTCCATTTATAAACCCTGTGGGTTTTGTTGTATGAAGCCACACTAACAATTACTTATGAAGGCTTAAAGAAACAAAAACTGCAGACGATTGTGTTCTAAGGTAAGGATGGATTCTAAGGTAGTCCTGGCCCGTACCAACTACAATCATGGAGCTACTAAACCAGGCCAGTACGGTTTCAGGAGAGAAGAGAGGGTGGAGTTGTTAGCCCTGGAAAGCCCCTTTGGAATGTTCAAATTTTTATGCATATGAAAGAGGGGTTGATGGAATTGTGCCCTTAAGGGGCCCCTCTGGAAAACACATGCTGCAAAGAATGTATTAATATTTGGTTTGGAAGGACGGGCCTCTTTGGAGGAATTTCTGAGAAGGGGGCTCATTTCACGTTTTGATTTGCAGGGCTATGTGATTTTGCTTCCCCTTTCTCCCTATTTTGACACCTGTTCTCCTTTGTTGCTTCACTGGAACTCTTTGCCTTCTGCCACCCAGCTGGCTCCTTCTGTTGACATGTTTAAAACACCTGTTTAAAAAGTCACACCTTCCTTCTAGCATTTTCAAGCTGATATCCCACTACTATCTCTTTTGCCCCACTCCTCTTACCTAAAGTGTAGCCTCTCTGGGTACAACTAGCCAAGACTGTGGCACAACCCAGGCTGGGTCTCATTTCATTTCTGTCAAGTGGGGTGGGAGAGCAAATGCAATACAGGCAGGCAGGAAGGGAAAATTGAACCCTAAATTGCTTCTTCCTAGAAACGGGGTTACTTCCAATCAAGAAACTCTACCAAGAGAAAATGACTGGGGAGAAGCAGTTGGTGGGAGTGTAGGCAGAGAGAGTAAGTCTTCCTCTTTCCCTCTCATGTATTCATGCTGCACTGTAAAGCTTTCCCCCCTGCTTTGCAATTGCAGGGATTTGACAGTGAACCAATTCTAATTTACAGCCCTGCTACTGTCCTATCTAGTTTGGCCCTGGTCTGGCACAATACCAGGGACTTTGTGGATTTTGTGTTATGTTCAATACCTAGTTACTGTAGGTGCTGCACAATTATTACTGTTTAGAACAACAACAACAACAACAACAATAATAATAATTTCTGAAGTACATGTCCCTTACGTTAGAGAACTTCTGCAGGGGCTTGTCTTCTTGCTCTCTCCTTCAATAGGTTTGGGTCTTTTCCAAGGGTCATGCTCACAACATTACAACAGCATGGGTCTCATTGCCCTCATTAGGGCTGTGTCAATGTTTCCATCATTAACCCTCCATTTTTAGAGGTTTATGTAACTAAACCATAAAAATTAGCTCCAAGATAGAGCTGGCAGACACACTTTAGTCTGGGAGCATTTTTATTTTTTTTGTGGTTGGTAACATTTAATGGAAGCCTCTGAAGCCTGCCTGACTATACATTTCCCTATCTGAGCCTATTTATTTCCCCAGGCATTTTTGTGGAGAGAGCTGAGTAGGTGAGAGTGATAGAAGGGGGAGTATTCATGTTTTGGTGTACAGAGAAAGGACTTTGGCATTGGTCCAAACCAGGCTGAATGTGTCTTGATTTTTAAGGTTTTGTATGTGCCCGGAGCCAGGGAGAGGCGCCTTCTTAAGCACACCTCAATAAATAAATGTCATGAATATTATATAGCAGGTGCCCTTAAACACATTCCAGTTTTGTCTTTCCAATTAGATTCTATCAGCATTTCTCTTTATTTTGCATGCAAAACAAATAAGCAATTGGTGAATACTGGCATGGCAGACATGCTGGAGATACCATGGTGTGATTACTGAAATTGCTAGTTGTCCTACAGGCACCTCCAGAGTGGTTCATGTTGGTTGCTCCTGTTTTTGGCACACACTGTAATGCAGGCAAAGGATTATTTTCATCTTCATGAATGCTAGTATGTAAACCATGAACGTTTTGTTGAAAACAATATATAAATATTTTAATAATTTTAGGTGATCAGTTTTCTAAAAAAAGTTAATATGCAGCCATTTCTTAGCTGTGCTGGGAATCCAAATATTCTCTCTCAAGGAAGATGAAAGCAAATTGCATTTTCCCTGAAGCACAATAGTTTGTTGCTAGGAAAGTTCTATTCTCCCTCCTACCCTTAATTCTGTAAGCACTTCCATTGCACTAAACCTATGCAAATCATGAATCACAGACAGGTGTCACTAGTGATGAGCATACAGATTATGTGTCAAATGCCAGAGAACTTGTGTAGCCATTAATGAAAAGATAAATTGCAAGTATCAGCAAGGCCGCTCTTTTTCATTGCAATATCATGCCATTTTGGGAACCCTTTTTCTCCCCCCCCCCCCCCCGGTCTTTGCAAGCTAAATGCCAGAGGTATCAAAGGCTTTGCAAAGTTAAGCATGCAACTGAAGTCCAAATTATGATGCTGTACTGCTCCAATGCACCCTAAAATATATCAATACAGCTTGGCATGGTTTTGACTCTGACCCATTGAGGGCAAAACTAGACATGACCCTCAGCCTGAGGCTGCTGCTGAAAACATCAACTCCTTCTTGAGTTCTCCCTCTCTTCCTTTAACATGTAAGCAGGCTTGTATATGTTGTTTTTCCTTCTCCTGCTAGGTTCAGTCAGTGTTGCAGAATGAATGTGGGGAAGTAGTGAGCGAGGTGATGGTGTCCTGGCACAGGTAAGACTGCCTAAACATTATGAGAAGTGGGACGAGAACTTGGCTGCCCTGTATTGAATGTCACATTTAGTTCTTCCCTAAGGTGGGAAACAGGTGAGAACAAAATGGGGGTTGGGGGTCAGTCTTCGTGTACAGGACAAAACCAGCTGAAGGAACAGACAGGCAGGAGTATGAGTCTGGCTGTATGAGTCTGGCTGTTGCCATAGCCAAGCAAATGGATCATCCTGCTGCTCCTGTTCTGAACTGCCACAAATGCCTGCTACCTGTGTCTCATATTGGCCACCCGTGCGTCCTCTTCCTCGCTAGCACTGAAGCTATGCCTTTTAACTCTGGAGTTGGCATCTAGCAGTATCAGACCCCCTTGCTTTTGACAAAGTCCCTCATCAAATGATCTTGAATAAATTAGCAGTCATGGAGTAAGAGGACATCTTTTTATGGATTGGTAACTGGTTTAAGAACTGGAAGCAGAGAGTGGGATAAATGACCAATTTTTATTGGTCCTATTGGTTTTTATTGGTCCTGGAGGGAAGTAAGAGGTCCCTCAAGGATATGTATTGGGACTGGTGCTTTACAACTTGCTCGTGAATGATTTGAAGTTGGGGTAAACAGTGAGGTAGCCAAGTTTGCATGATGACACCCAAGTATTCAGAAAGTGCTGCGCCAGTATTGCTTTACAGGACAGGCTTGGCATTTGACCCTTGTACTGCCAGTGGTGTGCTGTCAGGCTTAGGATATGACAGACATTGTGCCGTCATCCTTGCACTTTCGATACAGCATCCGAATATGATTGGTCTGTTAGAGGAGGTCACATGATTGAGACACAAAATTATGCATGATGTAGAGAGAGTAGATAGAGAAGTGTTTCTCCCTCTGTTGCAATACTACAACCAAGGATCAATACTACAACCAATGAAACTGATTGGCAGAAGATCTTAAGAAGAACCAAAGGAGATACTTCTTCATGTAGCATATAATTAGTCTGTGAAATTTGTTACCACAAGATGTAGTGAGGACCAGTAGCTTGGATGGCTTGAAAAGGGAACTGGACAGATTCGTAGAGAACAGGTCTATCAATGGCTACTAGTCTTGATGGCTATGCACTGCCTCTAGGTTGAACGACATTATGCCTCTGAATACCAGTTGCAAGGCAACAGTAGTAGGAGTTAAGTATGCCTTTCTCTCCCGTTGGCTTTCCAGAGTTGCTGGTGGGCCACTGTGGGAAACAGGATGCTGAACTAGTTGGGCCATTAGTTTGATCCAGCAGGGCTTTTCTTATGTTGCTATGTATGCTTTTATGTCAAATGCTGACTAAGGAGAGATCTTCTGGAAATCCTTGTGTTCTATAACATGATGTGTTGGTGGTGAATCTTAGTCAATGCTAAACCTTGGAGGTGTTTGGAGTATGATCCATGCCCACAGTGAGTCATGGGGACTGAGCCAAGGCTGCTAGAAACTCCCCCACTTGAGCTGTTTGTTTTTAATTGAGCTGTTGATTCCATTTCCAGGAATCTGAATTTGGATATGCTCCCTGTTTCCCTTGTATAAATACAAATGCAGTGTTTGAAAGACATAGAGCTGTTTACAGTGGGACCTTTTTATCCGCTGGGGTTCTGTTCCTAGAACCACAGTGGATAAGAAAATCAGTGTTACATGAAATCTGGGGTGGTGGTGGTGGTGGTGGTTTGGGAGCAGTGCCACATTACCTTTTTCCCCAGCATCTTCGCCGCTTCCCTCCTCCTGAGTTTGTTTAAACTGACTGAAAAAACAAAAGCCACTACTGGAAGAAACCTGTAAATGGCGCCAGAGACTCCTGGCTACATTTTTCAGTGGTTTGGACACGCGCAGGAGGCTGGAAGTGGCTGGCATGCCCCCCGACAATGCTGAAAAAAGAGGTAATGTAGTGCGGTTGGACTCCCTCTTCCACAGTTTTGCCATCTGTGTTGAGTCAAATCCATGGATAAAAAAACGGTGAATAAAAAGGTCTGACTGTAGTTGGTGGGAGGAGGATTGTTAATAATTGTAATGAATAGCTATAAATATCGATAAATAATTGAAACAGAAATGTGAATATTAGCTACTCGTCTCCCATTTATTTGTTTTTCACATTTTTATACTGCCCTTCCTCAAAGGAGCTCAGGGTGGTGTACATAGTTCCTTCCTTCATTATGTCCTCGCAACAACCCTGCGAGTATGATCCTGATACTAACAGGATTATTTTTTCCTTTTTAATACATGTTGCAATAATCCTTTAAATATGACAGTTCTTTCATACTTTACAAATGTCCTCTAGCTGGTCTGGTTTCTGGGGCTCAAACACAGGTTCCTCAGGCCTATGGGGACAAACGTTTAGCTCTTAATTGTTCAACATGGTGAATGATACAGCACGTTTGTGTTACTAGTGACCCATCGAAACCAACACAATTCACCAACTACTGAAATTCAGCAGGGGATTCATCTTCCTGTTTTTGCTACCTGCCTGGCACTACAACTGGATAGTTGTTAAACATCTGGCAGGCTGGTGGGCTGCATTTGGCCCAGTGGGTCAGAAATTGCACAAACATGTATTTGTTTGTTTGTTTATTTGAAAGATTTTTGCCCTGCACCTTTTCCACAGATTCAGCATGGCTTAAATATAAACGAGAAAAACAATACAATCAAATAAATTGTATTGTTTTTCTCATTTATATTAAAGCCATGCTGAATCTGTGGAAAAGGTGCAGGGCAATAAAACAGTCACAAAGTCAGCAGCAGAAACAAAAAGAAAAGCAGAGATCAGAAAAAGGGGAGAGCCAGAGTCAAGCAATATTCACAGTAACGCCATGAAGGCTTGTTAAACAGTTCAGATCTTTAGCCTGGGCATTGGAAGAACAATAGTGAGGAGGAGGCTTACCAAACATTATAGGGAGGACAGTTCCACAGGACAGGGGGAACCACCGAGAAGGCTATCTTGCCCAGGCACCACCCAAAAACCACATGAGACAAGCCACTTTATTGATTACATCAGTTCAAATCCATTCTGTAGCGGGTCCTGACTAAAAAAACTCTGCCCCCTTTAGTGGGGGCATCTACCCTAGGGGAGACAGACTCAACAGTCACTTTCCCTCTTGGGTGTTTGCACCCAGGCTCCATTTAGAGGTCACCTCTCACTAGACTTAGCAGATGTCCTGGTCTGGCCGGGACAGTCCCGGTATTGGGGGATTCATCACGGGCAAGGTCCCGGGAGGCCCCCCGCAGCCAAGACAGAATTTTTTTTTTTTAATGGCCACCGCCATTTATCTCCCGGATTGCCATGCACAAGCGGCCCGGGAGCCCTTCAGAATGAAGGGTTTCCAGGCCGAGCCGCGCATGCGTGAGGCTTGGCCTGGAAGCCCTTCGTTCTGAAGGGCTTCCAGGTCACTTGTTCGCATCCGTGTGGCTCGACCTGGAAGCCCTTCGTTCTGAAGGGCTCCTGGGTTGCTTGTTCGCATGCGTGCGGCTCGCGCGAGGAGCCCAGGAGCCCTTCAGAACAGCCCAGGAGCTCTTCAGAATGCATGCACGGCTCAGCCTGGAAACCCTTTGTTCTGAAGGGCTTCCCGGCCGAGCCGCGCGCATGCGCACAAGCGGCCTGGAAGCCCTTCGTTCTGAAGGGCATGCGTGCGGCTTGGCCGGGAAGCCCTTCGTTCTGAAGGGCTCCTGGGCCGCTCAGCAATCCTGGAGTAAAATGGCGGCAGTGACAGCAGCAGCGATGGCTGCAGGAAAAGTGGCGGCCATGGCCACAGTAAGGGGGTAAATAATTTTTTAAAAACAAACGAACAAACAAAAAACCATTGAAAGAAAGCCAGCCCCCAAAACAAAAAAATCAAAATGTTTTTGGCGACCCCCCCCCCAAAAAATGGGGATGTGCGTTCCTGGATTGGGTCACCAAAAATATGGTAAGCCTACCTCTCACCAACCCCTGGTTTTCTCTACCAACCCCTGATAAAAAGGGTCAAGGCAGCTACATTACACAACCCATGCCAAGCCTGTCAGCCTTTAAGATGGACTTTGCAATGTAAACTCCAGGGGTCATCAGCCTGCATCCCTGAGTGAGCCAGACAGCCTCTTGAGATCAGTTCTGGCTTCCACTCTGAATCTTGATTACCTCAGGGTGCATAGGTAAAGGTGACCCCTGACAATTAAGTCCAGTCGTGTCCGACTCTAGGGTGTGGTGCTCATCCCCATTTCAAAGCCGAAGAGCCAGTGTTGTCCAAAGATGCCTCCGTGGTCATGTGGCCGGCATGACTCTCCTTGCCGCAGCGCGTAGCATGCAGCTGGAACACGGAGCGCTGTTTACCTTCCCGCAAGCGGTACCTATTTATCTACTTGCATTAACATGCTTTGGAACTGCTAGGTTGGCAGGAGCTGTCCAAGCAACGAGAGCTCACCCCGTCGCGGATTGGAACTGCCGACCAGCTCATTGTTCAGCGGTTTAACCCACTACGCCACCCTGGATACTGGATCCCTAATCCTACCCCTAATTTTAATCCAAATGGAGGAAAGGTATTTGTAGTGCAGATTATAATTCTGTCAGCGCAGGTCTAATTTAACTTCTATGTTCATGAACATCATCCCTTTAATGAGGCCAATTTCACTTTCGATGTTTGTCAGTCTCGAAACTTTCAGCTGGTTTCTCGGTATTTCCAGCTGTGAATTGTCCCCTGTCCCCCTGTTTATCCTGTATACAGTACTTAGGCTTGTCACTAGATTAGGCCACTTTCATTTTCTACCATCTGACAACCCTGGTTTCAGTTTTATTGTTTTTTCTCTATATCCATGTATGTTTGTGGTATATGTATACATATGTATACATATACACAGACAAACTGGGAGAAGCCAGAGGGCAGAAAAACTGGAAAAGGTGGGCTCATCTAGCTACAACAGATTCTTGAGGCTATTACTTAAAACATTTGGGAAGAAACTTTTACTGCAGGACCTCGTGCTCAGGTCAACACAGACAGAAAGTTGGGCATTCCGACATCATTGACCACTTAAAAATTAGGCCTGGCAGTTAATTGAAAAGAGCAGGAAGCCAAGTTTCTCTTCCTTCTGTATTTGTTGCTGTGCATCATACCTGGGTATTGAACACAGTTACTCTTTCTATTTCTTTCATTTTAGCTGGGGCATCCCAGTACTCATCTTCTGGACCTCTTTCAGTGCTAGGGCTCTGCTAGAAATGATAGTAATAACAGTGGTTGTGAGCATGTGCAAAGGGTGGTGGGGAAGAGCAAGAGAGTAGGATGTACTGGTGACAACAGGATCCCTCTCCACATGGGTGTAATCAAGCCTCAATCTGTTCTTCTAGATTGCCTCCTAGAAAAACTGGCAGGCTGCTAAGCTTTGCAAAACTGTTAGCATTTTTTTTGCTTTCAAATGTATGGAATAATTTTTTATGATCGCAGAATGTAGTAGTTATCTCCCCCCCCAACACACACACACACACACACACACACACACACACACACACACACACACACACACACACAAGATCTTCTAGTTGTGAATGAAATAAAAGTGAATGGGCGTTTACCCTTCAGTATCATTGTACAGAAGGAGAGAACAGCACCGTTCTCAAAAAACATATGGTGGACAGACCCACCGGAATCCAGTTAATGTATACCGGCCATTAGGTAGGATGAGGAGGGTTGGGAAAGCTTTACAGTAGTGTTTCCTAGCTGTGAATAAAATGCAAAGCAGGAACAGACATCAGGGATCTTTCAACAAATGTAATTTAAGGGGTTCACTTTCCGTTTTTTTTTTTTTGTGTGTGTGTGTGTGTGTGTGTGTGTGTGTGTGTGTGTGTGCAGCCTGACAAGCATTTAGTGGGATTTGACCAGCTACTGAGTAGCAACAGGCAGCTGTCTCAGTACAGCTAGGCCATGATGGTGGATGGTGAGAGGGGAAGACTCTGGGAATTGTATGATACATGTTTGAGTCCAGCATGAAATTGAGTTTGGAGTGTGTGTGACTGCCTGTCATGACTTTCACTAGGTAGTGTGTTGACACTCTTCTCCGTAAGGAGTTGGATAGTAAAACCGCCTTTTCCCAAGGCCTGGCAGTTCATTGTTTCCAGAACTGGGAAGACTCTTGGGAAGGGCTATGGCTCCAGGTGGCTGGGAAGAAGGGGGAAAAGCAGGGAGATAGGAGAAAAGAAGTTATCCTGTTGGGGTTTCAGAAAGCAGATCTGGAAAAGGAGCTGCTGACTTTTGTTATAGAAACCAGGATTGGAAGTTTTCAGAAAAAAATCACTGATAACTCTAACAACTTCATGACATTATCTTAAGACAGACAAATTCCACTCCTTTCTATACATAAAACATTCTCCTCAGATAATGTACAGAGTGGCGATCTGAAGCTCGGGGAGGCCTGCAGAAGGTCCCTGCACCCCCTGGAGGCCCCAGTAAGTATGAAAACCCCTTTTTGCCCATTTTTCCCCGCCAGCGGCGGTGATCCCTGGAATCGCTACCGCCGCTGCCATGCAATCCTATACACACTTTCCTGGGAGTAAGTCTCATTTAACACAATGGGGCTTACTTCTGAGTAGTCATGCATAGGATTGTGCAGTCAGTGACTTTGGTAGGCCTAGTGCAGAGGTAGCCAGCCTTTCAACATGAATGCTCCTGGCCATTGAATGGTTGTCTAGGTGAGGGCATTTCAGCAGGTGCAGCTGCCAAGATTCTGTCTTCTACACAACTCTTAGGAACACAGAGAAGGTTGGCCACCACTGGCCTAGTGCATTTAACAGGATTGCATAACTGTGGCACAATTCACTGTGACAAAGAGCATTTCATACTATTGTTTTTGCCATTCAGCTAGACTTACCAGAGTCCTGGAACTGAGGTGTGCATCTGCCTAGAGAGGACTCAAGCTGCTCTCAAGTGTGCACCATGGCAGCCCAATGGTGGTCGCATCGTTGACCGGAAGTTCCAGAAGCCACAACCCCATTTGGCTGCCATGGTGCACACTTGGGAGCGGCTCGGGTCCTCTCTAGGCAGACGCAAACCTCAATTCTGTGACTATGGTAAGCCTAGCTATACTGTACTTGTTTTGCTATTCAGCCATTCAGAATTGAAAGGGTTTTTTTTGAGTGCTGCTGGCATTGCCTTGGTCTCATGGAGAGAAAATTGAGAACTGACTGTTGGGTGATGAAAAAAAGGCTGCTAGAGCCTGTCTTGATTCTGCTGTGGGGATCACAATAGTAGGATGACTTGGAACAGGCTTATGGTACCATCAGAAGCTATGTGGAAGAGGTTATTCTGATAGTGCAGCTTACCATGTCATTGTGTTGTAGGAATGAGAAAAATCTGCACCTGCCTAAATCCTGTCTTCTGCATAACATAACTACTCAAGGTACAGCAAACAACCCAGCCAACACAGTCCTATTGGCATTGCTCAGTGTATACAAAGACATGTTTGGCCATCCATCATTCAGTGTGTATGAAAATGCATATATCTTGGTATCTGGGTCCCCTACACACAGAGATTACCTGTGTTACAAATCAAATCCAATATCTGAGGACCTTGGCATCTGTATGTTGGCCTGCAGTTTTGCTTCTTTGTTAGAGAATCAAACGTTTGAAAGAAACATGGCTTCTAAGCACATAGCCGTGATACTTATTTTATTCAAATTTGGGAAGCAAAAATCCTTTTGAGCTTAGCTGTTGCAATTTTCATCATGGTTTTCATGACGTTTCCAGCTTGACAGCAAGATTTGAAAGCCAAGCAAATGGTTCGTGTTGGTTGTTAGCTAATTATACCTCTCCCTCTATTCCTCCCCCACTCTCTCCTTCATTGATGGATTCCAGAAGATTTATAACATACCTTTGCTTGGGGATTGAAGTTCAAATAACTAAGGAAATGCAAGTCTGCCGAGCAATGGAATCTACAGCCTAACCCCAACAAAGCATTTTGTTTATAAATAGGAAGAGAATTTCCTAATAATAAGAGGCAGATGTGAAACATCTTGATTCACTTCAACTGTGCTCTGTCTCACCCACAAAATGGGAAGTCCAGGCAAAATGGACAAGAGCAGCTTTCTTTCTATCCTTCGGGGTCACATTAACATACTATACACGCCTGTGTGCTTTCCTGCAGCCCTTTTGCCAACTGCAAAACCGTTCGGAACAAACCTGAGAGAGTTAATCCTCCAAACTAGGACAGTTATGTTTATTACATCATTTCCTGATTTTGGTAACATACTAACTTGTTTAATATTATAAAGAATTCAGCATGATAAAGCCAAAAGAGAGCCTTGGGAATTTGTAAGTACATTGATCATGTAACATATCTTCCTAATTATCTTTTTCTAATTCAATAGCAGAGGTCATTAAAATAAAGTTGTTGAATATATGTTTATGGCTTCGGTGGGTCCATGGGCTGTTCAGACTTCCATGTCTGCATTTGTAATTTTTTTCCCATTCTTGTAAGACTATGGAATTTTTATATTCCAGGCAAGTTATTAAAATGCATTTCCTTCCCCTGACTACGGTTGCCAGATCTCACAATTTGACCTGAAGTTTCAGCCTTTTTTAGACTTTCAGTGTCTTTAGGCAAAGGGGTAAAGTCAAAATGTGGGCCTAAAATAAAGAGGGCAAGTAATTTCCCTCAAGACCCCTCCCTATGCTTCTTTATTTGTAAAGAAAGGAATGAGTTTCTTCACATCCACAATTGTGTGTGGATGGCATGACTTTTGTACGCCAGATAGGCACAACTACTGACCCATCAAACCAAATTTAGCCAGTTGTCAAGCTTGAGAGGAATCCCAGGCAGGCACTAAAAACAAGAGGTGTTTTTTTTTTTCCAAAGAACGAAGCATTGTCATCAGGATTACAGTCATAAAAGGAAATTCTTTATATTGTTAAAAAATAAACAACAATAAAATGATGTTAACAACGCATTATGTTTCGTTCAATGTCCATGAACATTTTCAAATGCAAAAAACTCCAAGCATTTGAAAATGTTCATGGACATTGAAAGAAGTGTAATACTTTGTTAACATCATTTTATTGTTTGTTTTTTAACAATATAAAGAATTTCCTTTTATGACTGTAATCCCCGATGACAATGCTTTGTTCTTTAAAGATAATTGCCGGTCATAACAGCTTCTGTTTGTATTTAACAAGAGGTTTATTGAGCACCTGGCAGACCATACATGACTGGTGAGCTGCATTTGGCTTCGCAGATCGAAAGTTGTGCAGGTCTAACATAAGCAATAACAGGGTTGTCTCTGGTGCAGTGGTTCTCAAACGTTTTAGCACCAGGACCCACTTTTTAAAATGACACTCTATCGGGACCCACCTATCTTTAAGGCCTCAGTCCAACACAGGCACAATTGAGGCACAGTTGAGGCACAGTTGAGGCCCAAAATAGGGCTGAGTTAGGCTGCAACTGTGCCTGAGTTAGGCAGGAGGCAAGAGCAGTGGGCCAGGATCGAGGCAACACTTACCACAGAGGCAGGCAGGCCCCTGTGGGGAGGTGTCAGTCTTGTGGAAGCGAAGAGCCCCCTCCTGAGCTCGTCTGTGTGTACCTACCACAGCTGCTGCAGCGTTCACAGCAGATGGGCAGCCACAGGTGGGCCTGCAGGCACTGGGCGTGCAACAGTCAGCTGAAGGGCAGAGGTTGTGCCAGTGCCAGCTGCCCCAGGGCACCCTGGGCATTAGCCACCTGCTGCAGGGGGGAGTGCCACTGCCCTCCCTCCTGCAGAAAGCGATGCCACCCCCAAGCCACGGTGAGGCTGCACGTGGGAGTCATGGGGGGGTGAGCGGGGGAGAGAAGGGAAGGAGGGGGTGGGAACGGCACGCACAAGGGGGGTCTCATGAAGTCTGGAACCGCCTCTGCCATTACATGCCTGTGCGCTGCCTGAAGCCCTGGGCCTCCAGGGCCGTGGCAATGCCCACAAAGAAGGTATCCCGGCATGCCTTCTGCTCCGTGCCCCGGCCAAGACCGAGAGATGCCTTGGGCTTGTCTGCTGCGAGCGGGAAGGGCTCACGCAACTCATCACGCCCCCAGATGGGGCAACGTCAGCACGTCGCGGCAGGCGCTCTGGCAGGGTGGGGGGTGGCCAGCTTCCATCATCAGGGAGTGGGAGGGGAGGCAGACAGACAGGCAGACAGTGGGTGCTGGGGAGGGGCACGGGTGGGTCAGAAACAGACAGACAACAAGGCTGGTGGGAGAGGGATACAGGGAGAGGGGTCTGCAGAGACCAATAGGGACACAGGGGTCACTTCGCAGATGGAGGCAATGCAGGAATGGGCGCCTCTTATGCAGACGGACCTTGGGCAGAACGGACGCCGTTGACGGGCGGAAACGGACGCCGTTGACGGGCGGACCGAGGGCGGAAACGGACGCCGTTGACGGGAAGACCGAGGGCAGGTGAGAGCCCCGGTTGCCGAAAGGGCTCTTCACGGACGTGGCGGACGTGCGCCATGTCGCCTGTCAGTGTTTGCCTGCCTGAGAGGCCCCCCAACTCCCCACTCCCCTCTGAGCCCTGAGGGTCTGGCAGCCCCCCTGCTGTGGTCTCCCTGGGCTGGCTGTGGCAGGCCCTGGCTGGGATTCATGCAGGGGCTTGTGTGCTGGGGACTGTCTCTGTGTGTGGGGGGCAGTGCTTGTGTAACATTGGGGACATGTGTTTCCAGGGGCATCTTTATTGTTCTGGAACAGTGGCAGAGATGGCCAGGCGAGGCTGCCTGGGGTAGTCACAACGGCCACTCGGACCACATCAGCAGCAGCAGCAGCAGCAGCAGCAGGTGTGCCCCATGGACCAGGGGATGCAGGCCCTTCCCCTGTGGAACCACAGCCTGCACCATGGAAAGGGGAGGGACAGCAAGGAGGCAGCCAGGGAGGTGGAGCAGCAGCAGCAGCTGAGGAGGGTTGCAGGGCAGGCTCCAGGACCTCTGGCAGCATCGAGGCAGACTACCATGGGGCAACCAGACTGTAGGCCCAGGGGTGCTCCCAGGAAGGTAGGTGGTAGTGGACGTTCCTGGGGAGGCAAAAAAACACGGGGGTGTTCCATGGCAGCTGGTGTGTGGTAGCGATCGCCATTGAAGAAATGCCAGTGTGCCGGTTGCAAAGGCCTGCAGGGAGAGAAATTAAACACAGCTGAGAGGTGTGAGACACATAGCATGGTCTGCGCTCCTTCCCTGGGTGTCAGGAGAACATGATCCTTTAAGGGAAAAGGGTCAAAGAGAGAGAAGACAACAACACAACGTGTGGGTCACAACCATGGCAATCCTACCAATACTGACCTGTGAGTAGACCCTGTGGAGAAAAGGGGGGGGGGAACAGCTGGTGTCTACATAAGGCTAACAGTTCCACACTTGTGGCATTGTGTGCTCACATTACTACAGGCAGCAATCAGACACAACATTGGTAAAGAGGCATATCATGGCAGGTATTGCAGGCAGCTATGAGACACAACTTTGGTAAAGAGGCATATCATGGCAGGCATTGCAGGCAGCTATGAGACAAGACATTGGTAAAGAGGCATATCATGGCAGGCATTGCAGGCAGCTATGAGACAAGACATTGGTAAAGAGGCATGTATCCTACCTATATTTCTATATGCAAAGAGGCAGAAGTCAGGCCACATGTCAGCACGAACCCTGCTCTTACCTGCACTTACCTGCTGGTGTTGTTGCCTGTGTGTGGGGGGGGAGAGGGGCTGGGAGAAAGACATGGGTTAGCAAACACTTGCATGGAGACAGCTGCCCAGGCACAGCAGTAAACAGTTTGGCCACAGGCGGCACAGCCCTCTCTGCCCTAGGGGGGGCAGAGAGGAGAGAGGAGAAGGGAAGAGAGAAGTGGGGTGTTTGAAATTTTTCAAAGTCCCACTTTGTGGCTGCTGGGGGACAGGACCCCACGCCACGTGCTGAGAGAGAGAGAGAGAGAGAGAGAGAGAGAGTGGGGGGCTGGGGCTGGGCTTTTGTGGGAAAGAGGCTGGGTGGGGCTGGGTGCTGATAGGGTAACTATTTGGGTCCGTGTCCAGAGTTAGGCCACAACTGTTCCGTCCTAACTCAGGCACAACTCGGGACCAGGGTGTTAGACCTTTTCAGGAGAGGGCTGGTGTGGGTAAGGTAAAATGGCTCCTATGGGTCTCCTCACATTTGAGTCCACCCTTTTTGTTGACCCAAATTTTGTGCCTGAGTTGTGCTCGAGGGGGCGTGTCAGGGGGTCGCCAGTGTCTGGAACCGGAACAAATTTCGTAACCGCCCCGTCACTCCCCCAACACGCCCCCAACACGCCCACTTTTAGGCCAAACTTAGGACGGAATAGCTCTTATGCTGAACTTAGGACTGAATTGGTCAACTTTCCTTAACCCGTCCTATGTCAGTCACAATTGCAGCACAAATTCGGCCTCTGCGGCACAATTCAGGCACAACTCGAGCCTAAGGCACTTAGGCTGCAGTTGTGCCTGAATTGTGCCGCTGAGGCCTTAGGCTGGACTGGGCTGTATGAGACTTAAAAAAAGGTGATCTAGAAAGAAATATATGAATAGCATCAAGGCTTGAGGGCTTAGTTATGTGACCCAGCCTTCACCTACTCCCACTACCTTACCATTACCCTTACCGTTGTCTATGAGACCAGATGTAGACTGTAAAGCTTGCCCGTTTTAATAGAGCATGCAGTTCCCCTACCTTTTCCAAACTGGACAATGCAACAGACAGTCTTCATTAGCTCTGTCTTCATTAGCTCTATTTTTGTATGAGCCCTTGTTTCAAGGCACTTATTATCTCAGAAGCTTTGAGGGGGCTCAAATTTCATCTCAAGACTCATGCACAATTGTTTCATTTATAGGAAGTTATCTTCCCCATTCAAGGTGAAAGAGCCTTCTCAACATACATGACACATTCTGTTCCTGCAGGTATTGGCTTGAGTGTCAAATGCCATGTATTCCTTTGCTATTAGTCTCTGGCCCCAGGATGGTCCTAACGAAATTTAGTGTTGCTAAACAAATGCCTACTGTGAAGTCTTTCCTGTGGCAAACCAGCAAAGGAAATGCCAGTGACTGTCTTTTGGCATAACAAAGAATGGATAAGACAACTAGGATGCATATAATGAAATGAGCACTAATTATTCTGCATATCTTAAAAGCATGACAAACCAGCCACATACTGTGCAAATGATGGAAGAAAGCTCACAAAATGAAATAATTATTTCCACACAGTTCCACTACTCTGTGGTGGACCAATCTCTCAATCAGTTTTGAAAAGTTTTAATAAGACCCAACTCCAATATGTGGTTCAGTGCAGAGTTAGTTTCTCCGAAGTAAAGGCACTGAGGAGTCATTGTTAGTTGCACATGTTCTCTCTCTCCACAGTTATATCCAGGCAACCTCAAATTCCCCTTAGTGTTGCATAAGTTTGCTCTGCATTTTATTGCTTCAACAATGAAGGGAAACAAAAAAGACTTTCACAGTCTTGGCAAACGGAATTCAAATGTTTTTTTTTTTAAATATGCAATCTCTGTATTTAATAGAATATCATAGTCTGCTGCAGCTCTGGCTCATGATTAAGGCTTTTTCTGTATCAAATTAAAATAGTCATTTCCTTTGGGACACATATCAAATTTTAATTGACACCTCTTCAAAGTTTGTATTTTCCTTTTTTGGAAACACTGATTTCATTTAAGTTACTTGGACGTATCTAAATCTGAAAGAAAAATGTTCTTTCACACCGTTGGTGCTGTTCCACAACATGTGATGCACAGTGAAATTTCCACATTATAAAAATAAGCCATGTGACTCTTAATTCAATCATATTTAGCAATTACGGGTACTGAATGGTGAATTTGCAGAAGACCAAGTTGACAATCGCTTCACAAAATTGAAGTGTTTGCAAATTTTGCAAGTGAAAAGGAAGCATCATATTCAGAACTGGTGCAATTCATTGAATTGCTGCTCTGCTGGGGCTGTGTAATTCTGGATTTGCATCAAATAGTAGCAGCACACATTTTTTTTAGTAGTGATATTTTGCAACTCTGCAAGATATGTTACTGTAGCACTTCCAACTGGTAGGCCAACTAGTGGGCTGTGAAAAGATAGCTATGGTTGTTCCTAGGCTGTTCCAACATAAAGGTAAGCTGCATGTGTGTATCAAATAGTACTCGAGCAATCTGATTGGCCAATCGTTTGTCGTAGCAGCAGGTGTGACATCTTCAACCTCCACAGCCTTTTAAACATATCACTTGTTTCTCTCCCCCAGGCAACTAACAATAGATTGTATAATTGCTGTAAGACTCAACAGGGCATGCCTTGTTGAACCATAATCACACTTATCAGGTAGCAAATTGCACTTGCCCTTACGGATCGCTGTCTGACAATATATCCAAGGAGGGCAATTACTATAACATAACAAGTACCCTGATGTGCCTGATTGTTCACTGAAGTTAAGTGTTGTGTATGTACACCTGCAGAGCTGTAGAAATGCCAAGTAGATAATTAACAACCTCCCTTGTATCTCTAAAGTCAGATATTAATTCTTCATTTTTCCTCGTTTTTCATACTTGCGTATGCATCACTCCCAAATTATCTCGTTCTTCATTCCCATTTTTTTTTTTTAGATTAACAAGCAGTTAGCAGAAAGTGCTAGAAAAATGAGACATTTCAACCCTCTGTTTATTTTCAAAACAATTGCATTCTGGAGAGTAGACCAGATAGAAAAAGGAAAGAATAACTCCTTAGCTAACCGTATAGTATTACTCTACTACATTAGAGTTGGGCCCTAGCCATTTTGGTAGCCAAAGCAGACATAACCCTTTCTTTGTGCCCCAAGAAATCACATAAAATATACTTAACAAAAAGGCAATGGCATTTCATCTTGAGCAGAGGGGGCTTCTGCTGCTGTACCTCCATGCAGCCAGAAAGCATGGATGGGTGTGTGTGTGTGTGTGTGTGTGTGAAGGAGGTAAAAAGAAAAAAAATCCTGCTCTTTGCCTTGCCCATCTTTACAAGCCACAACCACATCCGCAGGTGTACATTTGTAGTTTATAATTTATAAAATGTTTTAAACTAGGTAAAAAGGTAAAGGTATCCCCTGACAATTAATTCCAGAAGCAAATATGTCTGGTCTTTTAACTGATCTCCATTTCCTGTTATGTGACTTGTGATGTTCAGAAAGTACAAACCCCTGCTTGACTAGATCTACGATCATCACAAGAAACCAACTATTTGATTGAGTGGAGTTGGTGTAAAGAAAAAGAAGTTTATTTTTCTATGCCTTTTCATATGTCTATCAGATATCACTAACATGTTTCCCTATGATGACCCCACTGAAAATGTATTAGTTTCTTGTTGGCCAACAAACAATCATGGCAGTGTGGCACCAGCTGTTGTATTCTCTTAGATGAAGTCCCCAACTTATTTTCTCATTGGTTTGCCACAGTGAGCACCATTAAACATTGCCAGCTTGCAAAATCACTAGGATGGAATGAATTTTATGATCTGGGTAAAGTAGAGTTATTCCACTGTGGATCTATTTTACTAGCAGATGTTAAAATCTCATTTTGAAATTCTTGTTCTAGAGTTCATGCCATTCTTGAATCTGAGCCGTGTGTATTTTTTTTTTTAGCAATCCAACAACTACAAGAAACCCTTGTCCTTAAGAGGTTGAGAGCTTGTAGGCAAGAGTTCCAGTTCCAGTATGATACATCACCCCCATTGTACTTCAGTTTCAGCAGAGATAAACTGTACATTGATGGGTACTAGTTGCAACCAATATTTTGTGGGAGATAATGCTATTTTCCCAAAATATCAAAGCAGAAATCTGTGGTAGGATTAAGGGGCTTGAACTGCAAATATTTGGAAATGTGTGTCGCTCAAACTGGCCAAAGATTCTCTTTCATTGCTGTGTTCTGCTCTTGGAGTATCTTGAAGATTTTGGTGTTTCTCATTTTCATAGCAAAGTATAATCCTTAGTATATGAATTTGCTTTTTAAAATGGCAGTTGACTTTCCTCCCCTGCCTTTTCCTGTTCGTTTCACTTCCCTTCCTCTTCAGTTTCTTTCTCAATCACGATCTGATGGATGCATCTGGAACTCTTATAGTTCTAGGAAAAACGTTTCCCTCAAAATCTTTATTACTGATATTCACGCAGCCTTATCTCAGAGGACATGCCAATTTTTAAAAAATCTCAGTCGGCCCAAACCTATTCATACGTTGCACTGGTGGACCATGAGTCTTTCTGCTGTTCTGAAGAGTGCTTCCACCAGTGTGAGGCCCAGAAGGCCATGCTCTGCCAGCAGCAGCCCACAGTACGGCCATCGTCGGATCCCGGCCAGTGGAGAGGTAAGATTGGGGGCATTTCAGGGGTGGGATGGGGGAGGATCTCAGTAGCACTGTCGCATGCCAAATCCTATACCCCCCTCCTGGCCCAGACACGCCCCCAGAAAACTCCTCAGAGCTACATTAGCAAAAGAGCTGGCATAGCTTTGAGTCCCATAGGGCAGAGGTTCCTTAACTGGGGTGTCACGATGCCCCAGCCAGGAACAATGGGTTTCTACTTCCTTAAAGGGAGTGGCAACTTGCGGTGATAGTGAGGGTGCTTCCGGGATCACACTGCCGCCGCCGGGAGAAAAAAAGTGTTTTTTAAGGCCAAAACCGGAAGTGGGTCGCGATCATGATCTGGAGCCGTTTTGTGTTGTGGGAAGGCCTGCGGAGGGGTCCGCAGACTCCCTGCACCCACCCGGAGGCTCGGTAAGACCCCCAGGTAGCCACCCCCGCAAACAGTTACAAACTGCCAAAACGTTTGGGAGCCTCGGCTATAGGGGATCAGGGAGTGATGGAAGAGGTAAATAAAAATTTTCATTAACTACCTCTCCCGGTTGGCCTGGTCTCCAGCTGACTTGCTGGATGCATCAGAGGCTGCGTTGGTGGCACTACACTGTGCGGGCCAGTTAAGGATAGAATTGGGCTGTTATCCTCCCCAAATGAAACTAACGGCACAATCCTAGGCATGTCTACTCAGAAGTAAATCTAATTGAATTCCGTTAAGCCACATTCTTCATCCTGGTTGGCTTTCTCAAGTGAAGCTGACCCATTGTCAGCCTCCTAATCTCTTCCTTGGCACCCAGAAACAAACAGGTAACCAACAGAACTCATATAAAGTGGGAATGATGTGTTCCCAATATACAACTGGTGGTGAAGTTAGACCTCCCTAGGAACACTGCTAACGGGGCAAGAGGCACTTTTTCGATTGGTGCTCCTGTTATATTTAGCAGGGAGAGAGTAACTGCCCCCGTTTCACCCCAGCACAGTCTATTTTCTGGTGGCTGTTTACTGGTATTTTTCTGCATCTTTTTTAGATTGTGAGCCCTTTTGGGACAGGGAGCCATTTAATTATTTGATTTTGTCTGTAAACCGCTTTGAACTTTTTGTTGAAAAGCGGTATATAAATACTGTTGTTGTTTTTGTTGTTGTTTATTATTATTATTATTATTATTATTATTATTATTTATTAACAGTCACAGCTTTTGAAACCAGCCAAAGCTGGTAAAAGACACTTCTAGTCACACCAGCTTCCTATGATTATGTAGCACCTAATAAAATCATGGTGTAGCAACTAATTCCTGCCTGAAAACAAATACACACACACCACACTGAAAAATTCAAGTGCTGCAAAACTGTAGTAAAAGTTCTCAAATAACTTCTCAGCTGGTGTAACTTAGTGCCTAAGAGACTGAGCTGCAAATCAAGACTTCCCCAGCTCAAGTCTTGCCTCTGCCATTAACTCACACTAGATGGCCTATCTAAGACAAAGCTTCTCAGCTTCAGCTCTCTAGTTGCAATATGGCAATAATAATGACCTTACGGCAGTGGTTCCCAAACTGGGAGGCGTGGCTCCATGGAAACCAGCCAGGGGAGCCGCAGAGTCCCACAGAATCCTCTCGGAAAACAGTGCAATGCCAATTGACAGGCATCAACATAATGTAATGGGGAGCCGCAGCCAATGGTTGCCAACAGTTAAGGGAGCTGTAGGTCGAAAACGTTTGGGAAACACTGCCTTACAAGGTTGTTATAGGGACTACATCAAGATGATATACAGTATATAAATTGCTCGGTACACTCCATAAGATGAGATGTTCTGCCACAAAAAATTACTACTAAAAAAGTTATCCTACCATCTTCTACTCTTTTAGGAATTGTCTGTCTTCAGCCCTGGTCTGCTTGCAGTTTTATCTAAGGTTTTTTGGTGATTTTTGCTAGTTATGCAGCGCACAGTGCTTTTGAGATACCAAGGAGGATGGTCTTTCACAAGAAATCTATGAAGATCAAATCTGTACACTTGACATATCAGCATCTTTTCCAAATCTGCATTCCAGTGCTTCTCCTTTGATGTTATAGTACTGAAGAATTTATAGGACATGGTGTTTTTTGCCCAGGAAGAATACATGAGCTAACCATCTACTATGATAATTACTGAAATTGATTTACATCTTGTGGAACAATTAAGTCGCTGTTGTTCTTTCTGCCTTGGAAATACCCTGTAATGATATCAAACTTTCAGGCCTAAGGAGAAGAAGTTCAGAAAAGCTCAAAAAACATTCTGGATGGATATCTTCTGATAAGCCTCCCTGGATTTTCTGATAAGACTGACACTTGAAGGATTCTTGCTCCTGGTTCTGCAAAGAAATGTTTCTATCTTTTTAGACTAGTTCTTTACTTGAGTTTCTGAACTCTTGGCAAGCTTTAAATGGAAGAAGAATAAAGAGAAATTAGATTCCTGCATGGACTAACATTTCAACCAGTTTCCATCTAAACATGTGAAGCAGCCTTGTTAGAAAAGATGTGGTTAGACTGACATAAAATGTTTGGTTTCAAGGAAAGAAGACACTGTAAAAGACCTGTAACGTCATTGCTTTCCTTTGCATGGATCTGCCCGTTTGGATGCACTTCCTTAGTTTTCCCAGTCAAGCAATTAAAATGATTTCTTTCACAACCAAAACCCCAAGATAATGTCAAAAAGCTTTGCTGGCAACTTTGGAGCATTATTTTACAGGGAAATATCATGACAGAATGACACTTATAATGTCGTCGTCCCCCCCCCCCCCACAATACATTATGTGAAAACAAGATACAGCCATGGTAAATGGCAGTGTTCATTTTCAGTGGCTGAATTCCACCATATGAGGATGCATCTTAGTAAGAGCCTAATTCTATTCTCTCCCTCCCCCCCCCACCGATGCAGTGGCGCCAAATGGCTACTGCTGCATCCTGTGGGAGGGGCAGTTGTGGAGGTCTCTTCTGGGTAAGAGAACAATTGTTCCCTTACCCAGGGGTAAACCTCCACAGCGCGGGGGGGGGGGTCGTCCTACTTGGATTTATGCTAGCTAAATAGCTGGTGCGTCCACATGGACCCGCACAGCGGAATCGGGTCCAGGAAGGGAGTTAGGGTTCAGCGGCTGCCGCTATCGCCAAACCTGCCCCTTTCTGGACCAGGCCCACCCATCCCTTGTCATGTTGCCACCGCGTTCCGCCCTCTCCCCCACTGCCTCCCCTCCCCCGCCACCTTACCTCTATCATTGCTGTATTAGCTCTGCTCTGGAGTTTGCGAGAAGGCTCTGACCTTCCTCCTGTTGTTCCAGCACCAGTGCACTGCTGCTGCCGCAGCACCTTTTATGACTTGCGCTTCCCACTTTAGAGCGGTCAGCACTTGTGGAAGAGGCAGAGGTGCTAGAATTTCAGCTAGAGCAGGTAGGATTGGGCTGTTACTGAACCATTGCTCTTCTTAGTGACATCTACCAAATGGATCACATACACTCACCCTTGGAATGTCTTGGTTGTGTCTCCAAGATCATATGTCAATAATACTTAACACTTGTGAAGACACTATACAATTGTTCTGGTTGCCACTAGATATGGAGTTTATATCTTGTCAAGTTTTGGCGCGAGTTCTACATAACGCAAAGCTTATGAAAATAAATGGGTTTTGTAAGGATCTACTGGGACCTGAACTAGGAACTTCCTGGTGTTTTATGTTCATACAAGAGCCACCCAGCGCAACACATGGACACACAAAAGGGGACGTTTTCTGCTTTTCAGACTACAGCATGACAACACCGTGTCATTTGACCTTGAGATGTTTTGCTTTTGCTGTAGAACTTGCCTATCTAGATCCTTATAATTCTTGCTTCCATACTGGGCATGGAACCAAACTTGCCTTGGTGGATGACTTACATGGGGAAGGGAGAGGGGGAGAATGGCCCTATTGGCTCCCCTGGACCTCTCTGAAGCTTCTGACACCATTGACCATGGTATCCGTCTAGAGTCTAGACCAGTGGTGGCCAACCTTTCAACATGAATGCTGGCCCTTTAAATGGTTGCATAGGTGAGGGCATTTCAGCAGGTGTAGCTGCTTTAGCAGCACCATCAACACTTGCAGCTGCCCAGATTCTGTCTTCTACACAACTCTTAAGAACACAGTAGCCCTAATGGTGCAAGGTTGGCCACCCCTGGTCTAGACCATCTCTCAGGGATGTGTTTGGTGGGTACTGCACTACAGTGACTCCAGTTGTTCCTTGGGGGAAGTTTCAGCAGGTGAAGCAAGAAAACTGCTTTTCTACCCCAGGACCTTTAGATTTTGAGATGCCACAAGGTGTCATCTTGACCCACATGTTTTTTTTTTTTTTAATATCTACATGAAACTGCTGGCTGCCCATTCACCAAACCTGTAGAGATCCTTTTGGAGCTCTTCAAAATCTGCTTTGGTTTTAAACACCATGAATAGTTGGGTATTGTCTGCAGTCTTGGCCATCTTGGTGTTTACCCCTAACTCCAGATCATTTATGAACAAGTCAAAAAGTACTAGTCCCAAGACACATCCTTGGGGGACCCCACTTCTTACTTCCTTTCAGTGTGAAAATTGCCCATTTATTCCTACTTTCTGCTTCCAGGTATTTAATGCAACGAACATGAAAATGAGCGAACTCAGGAAGATAGTGGAGGACAGGAAGGCCTGGCGGGATATGGTTCATGGGATCACGAAGGGTCAGACACGACTTAACGACTGAACAACAACAACAAAATTCCATAAAAGGATCTATCCTCTTATTCCCTGACTTTGGTGAGAGACATTGTCAAAAGGCTTTGGTGAGAGACATTGTCAAAAGTTCATGGGTTGGTGTCTACCCTCTGTGCCTCTGTAATAATGTTTTTGTTCTTATGCGTTTTCTGTTCTAAATTGTCATCCTCCCAGTGGTTTTACTGGGTTTTTTAAATTATTTTATTTATTGTTCTTATATATTGTAAACTTTATTCCTGGATCTTTGTAAGCCACATTGGGCATTTGCTCTGGCATGGGAAAAGGCGGGATATAAATTTTTTAAATAAAATAAAGTGTTTTGAGAGTCTATAAAATGTCAACTGGATCACCTGTGGACACTTTCAAAAGAACTTTAGAAGGTTTAGTGAGACAGAACTTCGTTGTGCCGAAACGATGTTGAACTCAGCTTGGTGTTCAGCAAGTCACCTTTTTCTAGATGCTTCATAATTTGAACTTTAATTATGCTTTCTACCCAGAACAGATGTTAAGCCGATGGGCTTGTAATTTCCCAGGTCCCTCCTGGATCCTTTTTTAAAATCTCAGTGTTACAATGGCTGTTGTCTTCCAGACCTCTGGCACAGAGGTCAATGTAAAGGACATACTGTACATTGGGGCAACATGCACTGAGAGAGAGAAACTTGGAAACTTCAACTGATGCAAAATATGACAGCTATAATGTTAAATATGAAACCTATCTTGCAAGTAATGAAGGTTCACTGTGCATTTTTTAGTACTGTACAATTCAAAATGCTGGCTATAAAGACCTTCAGGCTCCAAAGAGCCATCTCTACTTCTACTCTATAAACTCTACTTCAGGCTCCAAAGAGCCATCTTCTTCCATAGAAACCTGTCCAGTTGTTGAGATAATCTTTGGAGGCATGCTCCTACCTTCAGACTTTAGCTGGGTGGCAACCAGAAACAGGGTCTTTTCTGTGGTGGTTCCTCAGGTACGGAACACCCTTCCCAGGTCCTTCCTACAGTTGAGTTACGCAGTTGAATTTTAGGCTGTGGGTCAAAACTGTTTAATTTGCCTGAGCATTTAATGAACAGAAAATATTGTTTCATTGCCGCTTCTGTTATTTCACTCTTATGCTACCCTATGGCTATTATTTTGTTCACATGTTGTATTTCTGCAGTTGTATTGAATATGTATCTCATATTGTGTGTGTTTTTTAACTATTTTATGACTGGAAGCTACCTTGTGAATTTTTCAAAGTTAATGATGAGGTGCTCTTTGGCTGGGTGGTTAGAAAGTAGCTTGTGGAGTAGTCAGTGTTGTTTCTAGACCTGCCTCCCCCTCTTCTTTTGTCCCTGCCATGGATGTTTCTGGCCAGTCATGCAAGAGATGAGTGCCTTGCTGATTAGTGTAAGCATCTTGGCTAAGCTCAGACCCATTTTGCCGGGCTCCCAGCCTATATCTTTGTGCAGTGAGATACCAGCACCCTGCTTTGCCTGAGTGCTGTTGAGGCTCCCCTTGTGACTTGTGTGCCAGTTCATCCTTTGACAAAAGGGTTACTTCCAGTTGGTGAATGCCTCCACAGAGAGTCATTCACAGAAACCCAAACCCTTGCTATGTAGAGACTTGTGTGTGTGTTTCACATGGCTTCCCTCTTCCAAGGGAACTAGCTTTCTACCCTTGCTCTGCTGTGCTCAAAAATGTAGTCCTTGGATGTGTGTTTTTGTATGAGTGCAATGAGGGGACTTGAACCCCAGATGTAGGAGCTCCTAGCAGTTGTTTGCTTTTGCCACTTTGCTGCTGATGCCACTCACTGTATCTTCTGTAGAAGGTGGGAGTGCTGTGGCATCCATGCTGTGTGTGCATGTATGCTTTGTGTCCTTGGGGCATCTCCCCAAGGTTGTTTTGCTTATTGCTGGTGGCTGACAGGGGGTGTTCCCCCAGCACTGGCCACTCATTGGCCTGTGCCTGCCCCCACATCCTGCTCAGTTCACCCTAGCGATTGCTTCTCTGGCTGCCAGAGAAGCAAGAGCTGATTGATGCGGTGATTGGGTCATTGGACATCACACCAATGACACATAGCCATCACACTGATGATGCGCTGGCATCGTGGTAGTGACACAGAGATGTTACACCAATGACTCGCCAACTTCACAGCGATGACATATGGACACCACACCAATGATACAACAATGTCATAGTGATGATGCACCAATGTCATATCAATGATTCACCAACATCAGGTCACTACCATGGACAAAGGGCTGTGTTGGTGTTTCCATGGATGCTGGGGGTGCTACTTGGGACAGCTGTGCCACCATTGTCTTGCCAGGACAGGCTTGGCATATGGCCCTTGTTGTGCTGTCGTAGGTGTGCTGTTGGCGTGGTGTTGCCAGGTTGGGTTTAGAATATGACAGATGTTCTGCCGGCATCCATGTGCCATCAGCACACCGTCCAAATAGGACTGGGCTGTAGGTGGCCTACAGACCCAATTATTTACACCAGTTTTTCTTCAATGGTTTTAGTAAGGTTCACCTGCATACTTGATAGACCTGGGCTCCCCAGGATTTGTGTTCTTGTTTCGCTTAAGGAGACTAGGACTGTCAAAAGGACAATCTGAATCAAAAAGAAGACATGAAATTCTGCAGCTAAAGGCTGCTGTTCAATGCCTTTACTAAAGTTTAGTTTTACATTGACATGTCTACTATATTCAGGAATTTGAAAATGTGGAGAGGAATACACTGGCATGCTGCCAGAAATCACAATTAATGTACCATAATGGCCTTTTAAGGGGAAACCCTGTAGAACTGATTTAGATCACATAAAATATTATGTTAAGCCCCATAATGAATGAGAGCTCTTCTGTCACTTCTGTTTTATTTCTATTTTCCTCCTGTATTTTATGCTGAACTCTGTGTTTTGTCTCAGCCTTTTGCTAAAGAGCAGATCAGAGATACTGCAGCAAGAGGAGAATTCCATGCAACATATACTCTGTCACATGATCTCGTCCACTGACATATTTGTCTGTATTGCTCTTAGCTTTTAAAGAAAAGTGATATGGTGAGAAGGGTATGTAGGAGAGAGCGAGAGAGAAGGTTGGACACATCTGGGAAGGCAAAGGTGCAAGAAATGGGTCAACCCACAAATTCATTCAGTATTTAGACATGCAGATTTAAAGGCTCTGTGCGCATTTAGTGTTGAGTGTTGAGTCTGCCTCCTAGCTAGTTTGATCCTCTGGAGAAAATAGGCCAATGTACTGCCATCAACAGCAAGGAAATCTATGTTTCACAAATAAATGTGAAGTAACCAGCAACTGGGGATGGGGGAAAGATAAACCTTATTTTAATTTACCTGTTGATTTTACTTAAGACCTTCAGCCATTGGGGTTAACTCTTGCTTTGCCTCTGTTGCTAGCTACTGAAGCATAGAAGGGTAGTGCCTTTTTTCTAATTTGAATCCTTTCCCCCTCCCCCACTGCTCCTTTTGGCCCTGTTTTCCAATTCAGCAAACAATATTTTTTTCTACATGTGCAATAACGTAGAAAAGAATATGCTGAATGGTGATCTTTAAGATGTTGCGGTCTAGGGATATAGTGCACTGATCAACCACACTTACAACCTTAGATCACTGATCTATGCTGTATTCCATTTGCGGTGGTGAAGCCTCTGCGACAGGTTGGTTCAACTGGCATGATGATATGGAATGTCCATGAACATTCCAACTACTCAGGTAAAAAGCTGTTATCAAAATATTCTAAATCCAACTTCTGTTAGGAGGTACAGGTATCTCTTTGACTGAGATTAAGGCTTCACATAGGCCCTAAGGACCCAACAGAAATCAGGTCTTGACCCACCAAGTGGGTCCCAACTCACAGTTTGAGAAACACTGGGCTAGAGAGTTAAGAAAACATATGATTGCCATGTCTAGACCCTGAGGTGGTTACTGTGCCTTTAAGGAACAAATACTGTAAGATGCGGCACAGTAGGTCCATGGTGAGGTTCTCCAACTTTAATATCTTTAAAATATTAAAGTATAGTTTTCCTCATGGGAAATAGGACCACAAAGGGGGGAATTCAGATTTGAAAAAAAAGGTGTGGGGTTAGCCCCCTTCCTCCCACCAATCCTACCCCCCCCCCCCAGCTGCTATTCATGTTCCAGCAGATCTCCCACATTGCATCTAGTTTGGTCTTCAGAGTTCCATAGAAGGAAAAAAATTGCCAGCTGTAACTTCTGCCATCACTGCAGCATTGTAATCTAATTATAAGGGGGAAATGAGGTTAAAGAGGCAGTGGAGTGGGGTGGTGAATTTCACATATTGATTTGAATTAATCAGTTAATTATTTGACTAACACTGATGGTATAAATCTAGCTTGCTCGATTCTTTCATGCAGGAGACATGCATGAAAGCACATTCCTCTAGTTATGCAGGCTCTATCCTCTCCTCCCCTTCATTCTAATGCTTTTCTACTTTGACCCAGGCGCACCATTTGTACCAGCTACAACCTTGGACATCAAAACTGTTTGGAGCCAGCTCTTAAGAGGGAGCAAACGTAATTCTACTTCACCAAGACTGAATTAATCTTTGCCAGTTCATGTGGCTGACCATGCTGGGAAGTAGTTGTCCAGTTGTGCTGTAGTGCAGCAAATATATATATATATATATATATATATATATATATATATATATATATATATATATATATATATATATATATATATATATATATATATATATATATATATATATATATATATATATTTGCATATAATAAGGTGTGAAGAGTTGCCCACCTTATCTTGATGGTGCTCCAATTGAGTGGATCAAGCCCTCACACTATCCCAGTTACTGAAAAACCAATGTTACCTCAAGAGACCAGTGCCTCTCTGTGTGATCCTATCCGTGCTTTCCTAAAAGTAAGCTAGGACTTTCTCCTAACTAATGGGCCAATCCGATCTAATTTCGTAATGACTCAGATCTAGTAATGGCATAATCCTATCTAACTTTTAGACCGGCTGAGCACTTCTCTGCTGGTCTAGGGTGCCGTAAGGTGTGTTTGTGCCACCTGCCAAGTAGGCAGCGATACCATAGAGCGTCCACTGGAGAAGGTAAGTTCCCCGCCAGGCGGTAGTGGGGCAGAAGGATGGTGGAATTGAGCATTCCGGGAGGGGAGGATTGTTTGGCTGGGCCCGGAAAGGGGGACAGATCAGTGGTGGCGGCGGCTCCACTGAAACCCTATCCCCCTTCCTGGGCATGGCCAGCTTTTACATGGCCCTCTCGAATGTGTGGCAGTAAAATAGCTGGCGCACATTTGAGTAGACCCATTGGGGTGGATGGGACTCTACTCATGGTAAGGGGACAAATGTACCCTTCCCCCGAGGAGTGCTCCAGCTGCGCAGGTGCTGGGTCCTATCTAGATAGGTTGCCCGGTTGCAGCGCGGGCTCTATGCCTGCGCTGCAGCCTATCTAGACAGGATTGGGCTGTAAATGTGCAAACTCTTGTGAAGTGTAGAATGCCACTTGACCTGAAAATTCTATCTGTGTGCATATGTATGCGTGCACAGCACACAGTGTGGGAGGATGGGAGAGCACTTATTCAGAGCCTTGTTTTCCATTGCTAGTTAGGATATCGGAGTTGAAATCAGACTCTCACAGCCAACTCCCTGAAGACGGCAGGATAATAAATAGGTCTTTAAGGTCTCTTCTGAATGACGTGGAATGAATGCCCCCTCTTTTCCGGTGTTCTCCTCTTTCCAGTAAGAATTAGAAAATGATTCTTCCCATACAGACATGTGATCCAAGCTAATGACCGAAAATGAGAATGCCAGCTGCTGTCCCAGTGGCTCTCATCTCCTTGCATAGCCCTCAAGCATTTGGAGGGTAGTTTTATGCTTTGTTCCAAAAAGATGCAAGAAGTTCGAAGGGATGATGAAGAAGAAAACACCCTGACTTTTTGTAGCAATTTTCATTCAAATACTACAAAGAATTATTTGCATGTTTAGCTATATGATCATTACATTTTCACAGGGCAAAAGAAAATTCTGCATTATGAAAAAGAATTCATAGATAGAGGTGTCTGAAAATGGTGTGTGTTTTTGGAAAATTTGTTGAATTAAAATGCAAAATGTGGTGTATTGTGTTTTTATTCACAGGTGTGAATTCTTAAGCATCAATATCAGGTAAGCATCAATATCAGTTTTAATATCATTACATTGCAGTCTTCAATCCTTTAAAAATACCATATTATGGCGTTTTGTGTTTTTATTTGCTTGCCATATTGTGGTGTCTTGTGTTTTTATTTGGTTTTCAATAAAAACAAACATCTCTAGTCATAGACAATATCTTTCTGAGGTCTTGATGTGTATCTCAAGAAATACCTTCTGTAGTTTAATATTTTTGATGGAGATGCTTAATGTGATATATAAATTGGGACCACAACGTTCAGTTGATTAAGCTGTGAGATCAATTGATATAAATGCTTATGTTTAAAAATGTGTAGAATCCCACTTTTAAAAAAATGCAACTTTAAAAAAAAGTTAATGCCCCTTCTAAAAAGGCACTGGTTGTGATATGGGTGTGTAAACAAAGAGAGAAATTCTTCCTTCAGAACTATTTATTCATATGAACACGGGCACGTCGGGTAGCATGACCTCGGATGCTGCCCGACACCACTGCCTCTGCCACAGTGTAATGGAGGAAAAAAGCATCTGCCCTTGCTCCTCGAATAGCTTTTACAAAGCAGAAAGTGCAGCACTTCCTGTTTCATTTAAAGAGACCATGTGAAATAAGGGTATCCTTCACACATGGGATTCTTGTCAATAAAACTGGACGTGCTGCACTTCCGCATTTGCAAAACCCATGCAGGGAGTGTGTTAAGGAGGCAGATGAGCAGGAAGCAGATCAATGCGATTTGCATCTGTGGCAGGCTGGAAATAGGCAGCAGCAGACTCCAGGTGAAGGGCACCCTGAATCCACTGATCTTCCCACCACCTACCCTGATACAAGCCACATCAGGTTTCCTCATGCTTGGGATGCATAAGCTTATGAAAATGTATGGAGATTTAATATATGGATTTATAAACTCATATGATCAACTAAGATTTCTTTGATCATGTGACATCAACTTACAATATATACTGTACATTTTTATAGCGCAATCCTGTGTAACTTTGCACCGGTGTAACAGTAGATGCACCGGTGTAACAGCAGATGCATGCCGGTGCATCTACTGTTACACTGGTACAAAGTTACACAGGATTGCGATGTCAGATTGTGAGCCCTTTTGGGACAGGGAGCCATTTAATTATTTGATTTTGTCTGTAAACCGCTTTGTGAACTTTTTGTTGAAAAGTGGTATATAAAAGCTTCCTGGGTGACCTTGGGCCAGTCACTATCTCTCAGCCCCACCTACCTCACAGGGTTGTTGTGAGGACAAAAAGGAGGGGAGGAACTATGTACACCACTCTGAGCTCCTTGGAGGAAGGGCGGTATAAAAATGTGAAAAATAAATAAATAAAATAATAAATAATATTTTTGCAGGAATATTTTTCTTTAAGGGAGAAATTAGGAGACAAAAAAACAGGAATCTTTAGAGCAGCCCTTTTGAATTGAGGAAAAAAATCATGTGGGATTCTGCTTCTGTAAGACTGCAATCGTTTGCACACGTACATGGGAGTAAGTCTTATTGATCTGAACTTCATAGAACTTACCTCTGAGTAGATATGCAAACATTCCTTAACTGCCTGATCCTATTGTTGGACCCTGCCACTGCAACTAGTGTGCTAATGGTGGAACACACTTTGCAGTGTCACAGAAGGCGCTCTAGAAGCATGCATAGCCATGTGCTCCAGAGGCGTCGCTAAGTGGGGGGCAGGGGGCCCCAGGGCGTAGGGCGCTGGAGGCTGTTCGGGGGCGCAGGCCTCCTTAGGTTTCAGTTTTAATTTTTTTTGGGGGGGTTGCATTTTCCCGGGGTTTTTTGTATTTCACATGCAGCTGCCGCCCCCCCAGCTGCATCCCCAGGGCGGCAGCTGCCTCGTTTGCGTCCCCGGGGTGTTTTGGGGTGTGTGTCATGCTTTCGGAGTACTTAGCTTGTGTTGGCGAGGCGCAGGCAGCATTTTTCCTGGATCGGCGGCATCCATTTTGAATCTATGGGACTCTCTAGGACTCTCCGTCTCGCTGGTCCGTCGGTCCTCCAGGCCTCTCTAGGGCTCTGGAGGACCGACCAGCAAGACCAACAAGATGAAGAGAGAGTCCTAGAGAATCCCGCAGATTCAACATGGATGCCGCCAATTCGGGAAAAATGCTGCCTGCGCCCCGCCAACACAAGCTAAGTATCCCTAAAGCATACACACACCGGGGGGAGGGACATGACCCTTAAAAACCCTAAAAAATACCTGGAAACCCCCCAAAACGAAACCGAAACCTAAAATTAAAAATGAAACCTAAGGGGGGCGTATCGTCGGCGCCCCCCTTGGGGGTGTAGTATCGTCTCTGTTCTGGACTGCTGCTAGAGAGGCCGCAGAGGCCCAGCATGCGCCAGTGGACAGAGAACGTCTGGTGATGATGACTTGCCATTGGGGTGGAATGGAGGGAGGGAGAAGGCGCCTCCGGAGGTGGGAGGGGTGGTTGCACCGGATTCTATCCCCTTCCTTGCCTCCCAACAAGGAACAGCTGGCACAGGTCCAAGGAGATCCATTGGTAAGCAGGAGACCTCTCCTAAGCCTCCCCATCCCCCCCCATAGCATGTAGTGCAGCCCATTTTGGTATGGCTGCATGCTATGGAAGGGAATGGATAGGATTGGGCTGTTTGTGATGTTCATGGACAGTACCATATGTGGTGCATCAGTCATTCACATAATCTGGTAGTTAAGTAAGCAGGAATGCTATTTGCATGGACTATAAGAACAATCTATTAAGGGAAATGGATTACTAGCCATTGCCTGTAACAAAGGTTTGCTTTAATTTAAAAGAAGTTTAAAATTTGAAAATGCAAAGTGCAACATATTTACTAGTTTCTGGATTAGAAATCTAACAAGGATACAAAAATCCCAAATAGCTGTACATCACAAGAATGAAGAGAACGTTCCATGTTAACCATTTAATTCTCCACTTCCATCCACTATGAAAATAAGGATCAACGCTGCTGGTTCTTGGTCCAGGAAGGATAAATGGGTGGAAGGCTGGTTTGGCATGTGGATCTTTTGATTTGGATGCGGCAAGGAAGTGTGGAAAGTAGCATACTTCCTCTTTGCCCTGCCCCTCTTCCTCCTGTTCTTTGGAGATGGGGTATAACAGCAACAACAAAATGAGAAAAATACAAAAAACATTAAACTTCTTTCATGGGTTTGCAGCTGAATATATACTGTCTGTTGCCAGCTACATTGCATTGGGTGTTTCTATATCGGGGTGCCACCTACACAATTTGACTTCTAAAAAATCAATATGGTAGCAGCCATTTTCTTTTTAAAGCTCTTGTTATGGAATGTGCTTGTATTCTTTGTTTTGGAGAGTTCTGCATTCCTGAAAATAAGCCAGGACTTGGCTTCTAGAGTTTAAATTGTTGATGTTAGTCTTATCCAAAATGCAAATATGCCTTGTTTTGGTACTTCAGAACGATTAATCTTGCAGTTAGCATGACAAAATGTTAACAATAAACATGTGATGGAATTGCAGTGTCAACAGATTTCCCCCTTTACACTGATGTTACTCCTCATTCTTACACCAGTAGACATGAATCTTACATTTGCATGTAGCATCTGTTAGTGTAGCTTTTAAATGAGCAAACGAGATAATACTGTCTCAAGCTCCTTTCGCAGCCAAGTAGGAATCTTTTTAGCCAGATGGCTAAGTTGCTAGTCATCAGTTTCTAAGAGTCAATCTACAAATGCAGCAGAATCACATGAGCCAGCTTTTCGTAGACTGTACCACATTAAACTGAAAGTGGGGGACATCATATTTGAATGCTTCATTCAACATTTAAAAAAAGATGCCCTGCTGATATGAACAAGTAGCACATCAGGGAGAAGACTAGTGTAGAATGTGGTTTTATCTGTGTAGGAAACTTTTTTTGTGGGGAAGCATTCAAACATGTAAACCTCCAGTTGCAATCTGAATGGTATAGGCTGCAGTGTGGCTGTTATCTGGAGCACTGCCAGTTTCTACCACTGTGTGGAGGAAGACCTAATATTTTGACTAGAGGATCTCTCAAGGTGGTGGTGGAGGTGTAGGAATTGCTACCTTAGTACCATGCATCACTTTGCCTTGCAAGTTGTGATACCCTTCTAAAGGAGCATAGGACATTGGGAGCTGCTTATAGTGAGTCACAGCTCTGGCCCATGTAGTTCAGTATTGTCTATACCAGCAGTCTCCAAACCTACCACTGCCACTACCCACCTTGCCCGCCACTTCTGGTTCACGGCTCACCTGTACAAGCTGCTCCTGCATCGTGCTGAGCCCAGGACAGCGTTCAGAGGCCTCCGCGTGCCTCAGAACACCTCCCAGAACATGACTCAGAACATGACCAGCAGTTGTGTTTGGGAAATCAGAAGTGACCTCTGGGTCACTTCTAGAGGTGTTATGAGGCCTGCGGAGACCTCTAGAGGCCATCCTGGGTCCAGCGCAACACAAGAGCAGTTTGTACAGGTGAGTTGCGACCTGGAAGTGGCCTCCACTTGTGTCTGGAGGGCTCCAATTTTGAGCCAACTGGACGCAAGGATGGGCGGGAAGGTCCATTAGCACGATGCACCACACATCAGGCCATGACGTGACCCACAATTTGGGAACCACCGCTGGTCTACACTGACTGGCAGTTACTCTCCAAAGTTTCACACAGGAGTTTTCTCAGTTTTGGAAGATAACAGAGATCTCCTGGATGTATTGCATATGTTTTACCATTGAACATTGCCCCCCCCCCCAAAGATGAGGAGGAAATCTGGTCTCCCAGTCCATGCAACAACAGATGCTCATACTCCTCTGGTGAAGTGCTGCATGAGCCATCACTGGCAGCCTAGGAAAATGGAACCATGTATAGACCCACACTATTAGCCCAATCCTGCACAAGTTGCAGCGGCCGGCCTAAATGGCCGTCTGCTGCATCCTGCACAGGATGTGGCCTGCGTCGGCGTGGCTGGGACTCACCTCAGGGGAAGGGGACGAATGTCCCCTTCCCCTGGTGTAAGCCCCAGAGGCCCCAATGGGCCTGGAAGACCCAATTTGGGCTCGGGAGCTGACGTACAACCAGGGAGACCGTGTAAGGCCAGCCCAGCCCGGAAAGGGGCTTGGGATATTGGCGCAACTCAGTGTTGATATCCCCTCCCAGACTGGGCCGGCCAATGGCCCCCTCCCCCGTCACCCCAGGCCGCCCTACCCACCCACCCGGCACAGGACCTACCTGTGACCGGCAACTGGGTCTGAGGGCAGCAGCGGAGTGAGCGGTGCTGGCCTCCCGCTGCTTACACTAGAGGTGCGGCAAAAGTGCCTTACAGCACTTTTGTAACATCTTCAGCCGGCAGAGCGCGCGGTGGACTTACGGTGGATTGCACCATAAATCAGGGTAATGGTGAGTATGTATGCCTCTTGTTGCCCTCAGAAGAAGCTGATGATATCTGTACCTTCACAAGTGATTATTGGCACAGCTCTATCTCTTCCTATGCACTCTGTATAAATGTCAGCCAAGCCTTCTTTGGTTATATTTGGAGGCAAGAACCCTCAGCCATTTTAACTCTACTTGGGGACACTGAGCTATGACAGAAGTGTAAGAATGAGGAGCCGAAAAGTGACTAACCTAAGATAAGCCAAAGAGGCAGAGACTAGTCACAAACACTAGGTTTTAGCTTTGGGGTTAACAGAAAGGAACTTGTATTTGCCCATGCCTCCTTACGAATTGAACTTTTTGAGTTTTAGAAATGCGATTCCAGCAATTTCCTGTGTGGAAACTATGCTTTAGCCTCTTTTGTAGTCCTGCTTTTTGGCTCCACTTGGAGCTACAACGTTTGTATTGTCTTGTTAACGGCAGTCTTCTATTTGAGAGACTCCCCACTCTAAGACAACATCTGAATTTACCCCATGATAATTGGGGGGGATGGCACCAATAATACTCTGCTATACCTATTTCTATTGGCATTATTTCTGGCAGTGTCAGAGTAGTTTAAAGTGAATGCTTTCACTTTCTCTTGAGAAGAGACATAGTGGGAAATTTATTTCTCCTTTTTAAAAGGAAGCTTTAAAGAAAGAGTTGCATTAAGTCCTCTTTCTTCTCTTTTCTGCAAATGGATCTCAGATTTAAAATAAAATGCTTTTCTAGTGATACTATAAAAATTTGGATGCTGCAAGCCCCAGGAGTTGCTTTCTCTTCTCTCTCTTTAGCCAGTGAGGTTGATCAAGGAATTTTTAGCACTAATATGCTTTTGGCTTTTGCTATGCCAGCATGTGACATGGCTGACAATAAAGGCAGAGTGTATTTGTTCCCCTTACAGCTAAGGACAAAAGGGTCAAAGAAAGTGTTTTAGCTGCTTCGCTTAGCTGTACTGTTTCGTTATGAGAAAGTTGCTTTAAGCCACCCCTGCTCAGCCCAAAGCCCTGTTTAGACATAAGAGTCATATCTCACTGATCCAGCTACTCCCAGCTTGCATTAGGCTTGCCCTCCACTGGTGTGTTGAGGTTGAAAAATGAATCACTAAGACTCATGCCATTTTGACAGAGAGCTTAAAGCAGCTCAGCAAGTCGGAGTCAGACTAAGTGCGCCAGGGCAGTCTGGGTCTGATGTGTTTAAACTTTGGGCTGTGCAGCTCAGCATCCTAATAGTGGGAGGTTCTCCCCCCACCCCACCTTTGCCAGCCACTAGATGGCCTGAACCAGTTGCTAATTTTTCCCCATTTTTTTTCACCTGCCTAATAAGATTTTTCTAGGCTCAAAAGCCACATGGGCTTTAGAGAGTGAGCCTCCTTTTAGTTGTTTTTAACAAGGATGTGCTGGAATTTCTGCATTCAGTTTCAGCTGGTATTCCTTAACCTATGAGACAGTACTAAATACAGAGCAATCCTTCTGGCAGAAGATAAAATGTAGGAGGCAGGTGTTCAGTGATGAGAATAAGTATTTTTCATCTGAGACTACTACAGTGCTAAAAACACTGATGATGACGATACTAATTATTCTGCTCTCCTAGTGGACTTCTCCATTGCCTTTGCATCATATTTACATTCCACTTTTCTCCAGGATGTTCAGGGCAGCATACATGGCAATGGTCCCCATTTTATCCTCACAACAACTCTGTGGGGTAGGTTAGACTACGAGATGTAGAAATCTTTCTTCATGATTGATCTGATCATGGATTTGAACCCAAGCCTTCTCAGTCTGACTATAACACCTCACCCATTATACGTAGCATGAGCAAGCTAAAGGCTTACAGAATTGTCTTCCTTTTTTCCTTGAACCCTGAGGTTTGCCAACCAGGGCCAGGTGCAAAATAGTGGCTCAGGGATCAACATCAGTTACCTACTGGATCCCATTAGCCATACACAGGGATGGGATGACTATAATGTTACATGACCATAGTAGTCTTGCTACTTTTGATAATTGTGGGGTCATTATGCACTTCTTTACAAGACTTACAGAATGATTGTGAGCATTTTTACCCAGAAGTATGTCCCATGAAATTCAATGGAATCTTATGCACACTGACTGAGAGTAAGCCCCACTTAGAGTAAACTTGCATACTTAGGAAGTATGTAGAGGATTGCAGCCTCCTCCAAGGAGCTTGGAATGGCGAAAAACAACACTGTGTGAAGTTGGTTTGGTTGACTTTCGCAACCCAGTCCACACAGACCCAGTCAGTATCATGCTTGATCAGGGCTTTGAACCCAGTCTCCCAATCCAAGTCCAGCATTCTGTCTGCTATCATATCACACTGTTTTCACATTGAAAGCTTTGCTTTCAGCTTTGCACTGGAGGTTTTCATAGCCTCAAACCACACAATGTATATATAAGTGGCATTTTGATGATGGGGTGGAATGACAGTTTAAAATTCCTCTTCATGTCTGTTTTAGGTATAGAGTATTGTACATCCAAAATCGTGTTTCCTGAAGTCTTAGATGTGATCTTTGACATGTGTTTAAAAGTGGATTCATAGGATAACTAACTCAAGGGGTTAACAAGCCCAATTTATCCTATCATAACTAAAGATGCACCAGTGGAGTTTGCCAGTGCCTGAATTTGATCCCCATCCCTTAAATTTCCATTCTAGTTCACATTCATCCTTCCTAAGGGGGATCATGCTAAAGCCACACAGCTGAGATTTACCTTGCAAACTCTATTTAAGACTGAGATTCACACACATGCTGAGGATGTTCACTTAAAGTTAACGCTAGTGGTTTGGAAAGCCAGGAAAAGCTAAGAAATTCTAGGTTAGAGCTAAACCTTTGCTCCACCTTTTAGAAGTGTAGCTGTTTCGGCTTATGCTTTATAGAAAGTGAGATTACAAATTGTTTGGCTTGTCTTGATGTATTATAGCTATAGGGACTATAAGTTGTATTTCAGAGAAAACCATTCACTCTGTCACTGAAATATACACCAGTGGATGTCACTGAAAGGATTAAATGGCAAAACATCTGGACTGAAATACTTGAGCTCTTTACTCTGGAGTAATCTCACTCTGACTGCTTTGAAATAAGTTGCTTGATCACTGAGACCAGGGCAGCTTTTTTGCCTTTGAGATGAGGGCACTATAGTAACAAGTTTGCTCATCATTCCTATATACTTCTTCCTCCCCTCCTGCACTTCACCCATGTCTGGGGAAAAAACAATGTCTGATTCACCCCCAGTAGTGTAGTGTCTTTTCCAATGGCTGTTGCTGGTCTCTCTTCTGTATTTATTTTAGATCATGAGCCCTGTGGAGACAAAGAATGATTTACAGCCCAGTCCAGCCTAAGGCCTCAGCGGCACAATTCAGGCACAACTGCAGCCTAAGCGCCTTAGGCTCGAGTTGTGCCTGAATTGTGCCGCAGAGGCCGAATTTGTGCTGCAATTGTGACTGACATAGGACGGGTTAAGGAAAGTTGACCAATTCAGTCCTAAGTTCGGCATAAGAGCTGCCTGCAATGCCTGCCATGACATGCCTCTTTACCAATGTTGTGTCTGATTGCTGCCTGTAGTAATGTGAGCACACAATGCCACAAGTGTGGAACTGTTAGCCTTATGTAGACACCAGCTGTTTTCCCCCCCCCCTTTTCTCCACAGGGTCTACTCACAGGTCAGTATTGGTAGGTTTGCCATGGTTGTGACCCACACGTTGTGTTGTTGTCTTCTCTCTCTTTGACCCTTTGCCCTTACAGGATCATGTTCTCCTGACACCCAGGGAAGGAGCGCAGACCATGCTATGTGTCTCACACCTCTCAGCTGTGTTTAATTTCTCTCCCTGCAGGCCTTTGCAACTGGCACACTGGCATTTCTTCAATGGCGATTGCTACCACACACCAGCTGCCATGGAACACCCCCGTGTTTTTTTGCCTCCCCAGGAACGTCCACTACCACCTACCTTCCTGGGAGCACCCCTGGGCCTGCAGTCTGGTTGCCCCATGGTCGTCTGCCTCGATGCTGCCAGAGGTCCTGGAGCCTGCCCTGCAACCCTCCTCAGCTGCCGGTGCTGCTGCTGCTCCACCTCCCTGGCTGCCTCCTTGCTGTCCCTCCCCTTTCCATGGTGCAGGCTGTGGTTCCACAGGGGAAGGGCCTGCATCCCCTGGTCCATGGGGCACACCTGCTGCTGCTGCTGCTGCTGTGGTCCGAGTGGCCGCTGTGACTACCCCAGGCAGCCTCGCCTGGCCATCTCTGCCACTGTTCCAGAACAATAAAGATGCCCCTGGAAACACATGTCCCCAGTGTTACACAAGCACTGCCCCCCACACACAGAGACAGTCCCCAGCACACAAGCCCCTGCATGAATCCCAGCCAGGGCCTGCCACAGCCAGCCCAGGGAGACCACAGCAGGGGGGCTGCCAGACCCTCAGGGCTCAGAGGGGAGTGGGGAGTTGGGGGGCCTCTCAGGCAGGCAAACACTGACAGGCGACATGGCGCACGTCCGCCACGTCCGTGAAGAGCCCTTTCGGTAACCGGGGCTCTCACCCGCCCTCGGTCCGCCCGTCAATGGCGTCCGTTTCCGCCCTCGGTCCGCCCGTCAACGGCGTCCGTTTCCGTCCGTCACCGGTGTCCGTTCTGCCCAAGGTCTGTCTGCATAAGAGGCGCCCGTTCCTGCATTGCCTCCATCTGCGAAGTGACCCCTGTGTCCCTATTGGTCTCTGCAGACCCCTCTCCCTGTATCCCTATCCCACCAGCCTTGTTGTCTGTCTGTTTCTGACCCACCCGTGCCCCTCCCCAGCACCCACTGTCTGTCTGCCTGTCTGTCTGCCTCCCCTCCCACTCCCTGATGATGGAAGCTGGCCACCCCCCACCCCGCCAGAGCGCCTGCCGCGACGTGCTGACGTTGCCCCGTCTGGGGGCGTTATGAGCTGCGTGAGCCCTTCCCGCTCGCAGCAGACAAGCCCAAGGCATCTCTCGGTCTTGGCCGGGGCACGGAGCAGAAGGCATGCCGGGATACCTTCTTTGTGGGCATTGCCACGGCCCTGGAGGCCCAGAGCTTCAGGCAGCGCACGGGCATGTCATGGCAGAGGCGGTTCCAGACTTCATGAGACCCCCCCTTGTGCGTGCCGTTCCCCCCCCTCCTTCCCTTCTCTCCCCCGCTCCCCCCCCATGACTCCCACGTGCAGCCTCACCGTGGCTTGGGGGTGGCATCGCCTTCTGCAGGAGGGAGGGCAGTGGCACTCCCCCCTGCAGCAGGTGGCTAATGCCCAGGGTGCCCTGGGGCAGCTGGCACTGGCACAACCTCTGCCCTTCAGCTGACTGTTGCACGCCCAGTGCCTGCAGGCCCACCTGTGGCTGCCCATCTGCTGCGAACGCTGCAGCAGCTGTGATAGGTACACACAGACGAGCTCAGGAGGGGGCTCTTCGCTTCCACAAGACTGACACCTCCCCACAGGGGCCTGCCTGCCTCTGTGGTAAGTGTTGCCTCGATCCTGGCCCACTGCTCTTGCCTCCTGCCTAACTCAGGCACAGTTGCAGCCTAACTCAGCCCTATTTTGGGCCTCAACTGTGCCTCAACTGTGCCTGTGTTGGGCTGGACTGAGGCCTTATTGATTTATTTTACTATGTAAATCGCTTTGTGAACTACAGTACTCTTGTTGAAAAAAAGCGGCATATAATAATAGTAATAATAATTTTGTACATGTAACCTCTGCAGTGCCAATGCCACATTTTCATAGTTGTATGATGTTTTATTTTTCTGTTTTTAGGTTTTACATTATTTAGTTGAAAAATTCATATTTCGCCTTTTCCATGCCGAAGTAAATGTGCCATTGTCTCTGATGTATAAGTATATGTATATTTATATGTATATGTATGTATATCAGACAGTGCAAAATCATTCAATACCTCCTTATCAGCGCAATCCTGTGTAACATGTGTACCGGTGTAACAGTAGATCTACTGGTGTAAGTCCACTTATGCCACTTTTGTTTGATTGGGCTTTTTGTTTGTTTGTTTGTTTGTTTGTAATATTTGTTATGTAATGTATGTTGATTTATGTTGTCTTTAATGACAATAAAGGTTCTTGACTTGACTTGACACTTATGCCACTGTAACTTGCCGTACGCCGACGAACGCAGGACAGACACCAGTGTAACCCAACTTGGATGCTGCGCAAGCGCAGTTCGGACACAGGACAGATGCCAGTGCAACTCCGCTGGCACAGGGGGCATTCCAGGAGTGTCCAAATGCCCCCTGCACCAGCGGAGTTGCGCTGGCGTCCGTCCTGCATCCGAACTGTGCATGCGTGGTGTCCAAGGGGGTTACGCTTGTGTCTGTCCTGCATCCGTCAGTGTACGGCAAGTTACAGTGGCATAAGTGGACTTACACCGGTGGATCTACTGTTACACCAGTGCACAAGTTACACAGGATTGCGCTGATAAGGAGGTATTGAATGATTTTGCACTGTCTGATATACATACATATACATACCATTGGCCATACTGTAAATATCCCTTCTTCAATAGCCATTCTCTGCACACTCGCACTCACACTGCCTCTCTTTCTCTTTCTCTCCCCACCCCCATCTCTCTCAGTGGATCTTACTTTCCTCTCTCTCTCTCTCCTTCCCCCAGATATAAATTTTAAAACACCTTTCCTCTTCTTCCCCCACTCAGAGCTAGGGAGAGCTCAGCGACGGGCCCCTGAGGCAGCTCCATAGCTGTCTCTCCTTCTGCTCCAAAGAGCCAGTCCTTGCTCACAGGCTTCCTTTCATTTTTCATGGCTTTTTTTAAACAGACCTGAGGCTACTCTGCCTGCTGCCTCCCCAGAGTTTGCTGATGCAGGTGTCCAGCCTTTTTTTTCATTGGATGCCAGCTACCCTGCCTGTTTCTCATTGGAAGGCAGCCATGATTGCAGCTTAACTAAGGCAGCTCTTGTGTGTGTGCGCGCATGCATGTGCACTGCTTAATTCGTTGACTGTGCTGGAGAGGAAAGGAGCGGCGTAGAAAGGCAAGGTATTTTTTTAACTTGTTGGATTTGGTGAGGGCCTGCCTCCCCTGACTGCATGTCTCTGCATTCTCCAGTACTCTTTGGCTTTGTCTAAGGCTCTCTTATAATTCATTCTTAGGGTTGCTACTAGAATTTGCAAAATTCTGGTTTTGGCAGACTTTCAACGGAATCCCTTTGTGTTTCATTCTCTGAATCAGTTCAAAAGGAAGATGTAACCCTGCAAGGCACCGACATGGAAACAAAACATTGAAGCTGTTCTTTACTCGGTTCCCTGTCTCATCCAGGATATGACCGTCCTCACACAGGCGATGTTCTGGGAACAGGGGTAAGTCTTTGCAGCAATTCCAATGTGACTGGCTTCCCACTTAAGAAATCTGACCCTCAGTGGGATAACATACTGGAGAGAGAGTGGAATTCCTGCAAGAGGCTTTTCACATCCCTACTCTGTTCATTTTGCCTGAGTTTATCTGTATGTGCCTGCACACTACTCTTCTATAACAACTTGTCCTCCCATCCCGTTCCTGCATGTTTTACTTTCCAGCTTGAGGACATCCAAAAAATTGTTATTCAGCTCTCTTGGTCTCTTATGAGTTTTCTTATCTTACCCTTCCGATCACAATAGTTTGCAGCTGTTCCTTGCTGCCACTGTAAGCTCTTTGGGCTAGGAACCTGTCTGCTTGCTTATGTCACTGTAAAGTGATCTGTACATCGACGGCATTGTACAACTATACTCATAGTAACAGGGGTGCTTGTAGCAGCAGGTCTAGTGGTAAAGTGCAGGTGCAAATGCCTCCATGAAAACCAGGCTAATTAAAAAAGAAAATAACAAAAAGGATTTTAGCCTATATAAACACCACTGTAGAAAATATAAAAACAAAAGCAGCTTGTTCTTGACTGTTTATTTACAGATGGTTTCTATCTTGATAGGTTAATTAAACGAAAGGTGCCAGCTGCTTTTTTTAAGTGACAGCTGTCATAACCATTCCATTTCCTATTCATTTCCTTTCCTAGTGACAGCATTCCAGATCCAGATGTGAGCTTCTGCTAAAATGGCAGCTGTGCTAAAGGAAGAATGAACACTTTAAATAAATAAAGCCTCTCAGGTTTTCCATTATAAATCCTGAAGCAGTGGTAAGTCTGCCAGGTTTTTCTGGACGTTACCCAAACCTAAGGCATATGTGGAAAGTCCCATGTTGGTCCATCCTTAAACGTTCAGTTGAGTTTTGACGGCTTGTCTTGTAGGTGTGCGTTCGGATTTCTCACATCTACATATATTCCAGTCCTTCTCATTAGCACAAGTTGTCTGTCCAAGCTAAAAACCTACTCCTTGTCTTTCATCCCTTAAGAATGACTATACTCTGCATCCTTTGTTAAAGTGAGATTATAGCCTGTGAATCTGTAAAGGAATGATGGATCGATACTAGCCACACACATCCTACTTCCTTGCTAAGTTTTAAGATTAATATGGCATCTGTGCTTGTTTAGTAGAATCCTCGGACATTAGAAACTGCAAAACTTCAGTAAAAGGTGTGGTACAGTCAACATGAACTGATCCAATTATGCTAGGGGAATTCTAACACTAACATTACTGCTAACAATAATAAAACAGCAATAACAAGAGAGATAGATTTATGGTCCAATCCTATTCCGATGTGGTGCTGATGGCATGCTAACACCAGCACAAAGACGGCCATAAGCCTAAGCTTGTGCAGGCATTGCCACACACTGTGCAGCCCTTTCAGTAAATGATGGTGCAGCCCTTCCCAGTCATGCCAAGAACAACTGCAGAAACCCCAACACAGCCTGTCATCTTTGTAGCAGCATTGGTGTCATCAGTGTGATGACGGACCTTCATCTGTGCAACGTCCAAGGATACAATCACTGCATCCACCCAGCCCCAATACTGGTGGCCGAAGAAGTGCCTCCGAGGTGAACCAAGCAGGAGACTGGGACAGGCACGGGGCCAATGAGTGGCCATCGCAGAGGGAGGTTCCTCCTCACCAGCTCAGGAATGAGTAACACAACAATAGACACCACCGCTAACCATGGGGAGATGTCTCAAGGACTCACATGGACACAACACAGGGATGCCCAGCACCCCCAACAGGAGCTACTGAGGCAGCAGCTGAAAAGGGGCAAAGCAAATAACTTGGTAGGAATCCCTGCACCCAGGTTCAAGTCCCCTTATCCTACTCACACAAACATACACATCCAAGGAATACCCTTTTAAGCACAGCAGAGCATGGGTAGAAAGATAGTTTCACATGACTGCCCTCTTCTGAGGAAGCTAACACACGTCTCTCCATGGCAAGTGTTTGAGCCCCTATGGGGACATTCACCAGCTGGAAGTAATTCTTTTGCCAGGGGAGGGACTGGGACAAGTCACAAGGGGAGCCTCAACAGCACTCACGCAAAGCAGGATGCTGGTAGCTTACAGGCCAGGACATGGGTCTCCAAACCCCGGCCCATGGGCCGGATCCAGCACACCAAAAAATGGTGTCTGGGCGCAGTGCGGCGGTGGCGGAGCTTACAATACAGTTAGGTGTTACTATATTGTGGCTCAGAACATTACCTTTTGCTTTTCAGGGGCGGGGCTGCATGAAACTCTGGGGGGAATCACTGTTCAGCCCTCTGTGGCAATGGTGCAGCCCTGAAAAGCAAAAGGAATTCAGATGAGTGTTTGGCCAGCAGTATATACATTAGGGAGGGCGGGGGGCCCACAGGCGCCAGGAGGAGTGCAGCTTACCCAACAGCGGCAGTGAAAATGGCGTCGTCGAAACAGCATGTTTTTTGGCCTGGCAGCGGGTCAGGGATTGGCCTGCCCCCGCCCAAGCTGTTCGCGCTGTAAATCAGGTGAAAAAACACCCCGGGGGGGGTGTTTCTTCGCCACTGCTCGCTGCATGCTATGGTGGGGGACAATCAGATAGCCAGTGAGAGGTAAGTAAAAATATACTTTACTCATGTCCCGGTAAGCTGCTTGATTGCCAATGGGTTTCCTTAAACCCATGTCAGCTATTTTGCTGGCATAAGTTCGAGAAGAGAAAGGGTGTTAGGATTGGCATGCATGACTACCACCAAGGTCCTCACCCTTGAACCACCCCCGGTTTGGCACACTCCCCACCCCGAACCTCCCACAAACCGCCCCCTCCACCACCTTACCTAGACCGGTGGAACGTCCAGGCAGTTCTGGTGCATGTACAGAGTCTCTGGCTATTTCTGCCACCAGCACCATGGAGTTTTACAATGGAGTTTTTACCTGATGCTGGTTCTGTGCTGTTTGGGGAAAATATGGGGCAAATTTAGGCTTCTGAGTGGGGCCTCTTGCTATGGTATAGCATCCACAGTTTGAATGGCTACTTTTCGTCTCTGAAAAATATTATAAGATTGAGGGTGCTAATGAAGAAAGCATCTCTGAAAGCAATAGGTTGAAATATTTCCTATTGAATTCTAGGTTTCCTTTGATTTATCAATGTCACATTTCACATTAAGGCACCCCACTGTCCATTTCCTTCATTTCCTTTCTAATTATGATTCCTCAGCTTGGTAATTGGGTGTTGCTCTTTTCTTTTTTTTTTCCCCCTCTTGTTTTTAGTTTATTCAGCAAAGAGGTAAAATAAAGTAAAAGGAAGTACTGTGATTCTAGAAACAAAGCTACTAGAAAGATTCTTCTCTCCAACATCTCTCCTCCCCCCCCTCCCAAATGTTCTGTACTTAGTGGAAGAAAAATCTAAATTGAAAGGGCTGTTCTTCAGCTTTGGATTTCTCATGCAAGCCAAACGTTCAGACTGTTACAGCCCAATCCTAACTAAATGCTGTCCGCAGGACATAGTGGCACTGGCACCGGCATCCTGCAGGCAACTGGAGACCATGCAGGGGCGAAGAGGGAAGCAAACTAATGTCTTACCCTCCTCTGCTCCCGCATGGTCCCCATGGAGTCTACTTGAAACTGCGCCAGCTATTTAGCTGGCACAAGTTCAAGTGGAGCGAAGGGGGCGTGTCAGGGACAAAACGAGGGTTAGGATATCAGCAGAGCTCTCTTTCTTTCTTGGCTGACAAGAAAAAGACACTGTGAAGCTCTGGGGCGCACATGGAGGAGGCTCTCTGGATCCCAACTATTGTATTGGGGTGACTGGATCTGTTTGTTTGTTTGTTTTGGATAGGGAGGCTCCCAATGACCATATTTCGCATCCTATTCTGTCAAGTATATTTCACCCAAGCAGAATAATTAATTTCCCTTATGAGTCTACAGTAGGGACTAAGGATGATGACTCACTGGTCTTTGTTATTGTTGGTCTCAGGCCGGAACTAGTTATGGGAGATGTTTGGCTGCTGCTGAAAACAGCAACTCCATGTTTCCTTCTCCAATACAAAACATGTGAAGAGACATCCCCAGACTGTGAATTTCCCCACTCCCAATCAATTTCATTTTGTGCCAATTGCAGGAGCAGGTAAACATGCACTGTTATGATGTTACATCATATGTTTTATATAACATTTACAAGAGGGAACAGGAGGAGGTTTAGGGCTGCAGTTTTGGGTTGCAATCATGCACCACCCATAATGTATAATTCCAGCCTTAATTTAGGAGTTTAAAAAGGGGAGTAGAAATATGGAGTCCAAGTATAATGACCTTTGAAATTTACTCATCTGCTCATTTTAATTTTGGCCTCTACCACTTTTACTTTATTAAAACTACCAATTCTTTCATTTGGTTAGACTAACAGGACAATCCTGTCTAGAAATAAGACTGGTGGAGCATCACTCTGCCAGACTAGGGTGTTTGCGGCACCCAGCGAGTAGGCAGCACCGACACAGTGGCCAGTGCTACTCTACATGCCACAGAAGAAGTGGAGCGTCTGCTGGGGAAGATAAGTTCCTTGTGGAAGGCCACCTTCCACCAGCCTCTGAGCTGGCCCACCAAGCACCCAGCCCCATGGGCGTCCATAGCCTGCCACACTGGTTGGGGGCTATGGTGCTCCTCATCACTATGGGCAAGTGGGGACTCTCCTCCACTGCCCTGATTAGGGCTCCAACAGCCTCTGCCAGCTAGTGCTGGTGAGGGCCTGGTCTGGCAGCCATTTTTATATGAGATTAAAGCTCATCACGGAATACAGTCGGATCTCACTATCTGCGGGTCCAACTTTATTAGCTTTAGTAGCTTTATTAGAATGGATGTAACTGTTTATTCCCTTGTAACCCCCTTCCCTCTTTGCTTACTTGTGTTTTTTGTATTATGCACTATTTATTTTAATTTATCTGTGTGTGTGTGTGTGTGTATGTCTTTTTGTGTTATGCCAATAAAGGTTGAATTGAATTGAATTGAACTATCTGCAGGGGGGTGGTGTGGGGGTGTCCATTCTGGGCCGTGGATAGAAAGGATCTGTGGATACCGAAGTCCGCTAAAAGCAGCTTTAAAAAGGAAAGAAAGGTTTTAAAAGCGGTGTGTGTGTGTTTTACATTTTAGCAGCAAACCGTGCCATTTCCAAGTCTCTGCAGGGTGTCTAAGCTTAACGACCCACTTCCAGGTTGTGCGAAGGCTCTTTCCCCTCCCAGCCTTGTCCCAGGATGGGACAAGGCTGGGAGGGGGAGGAGCTTTCGCGCAACCTGGAAGTGGGTCGTTAAGGTTAGACACCCTGCAGAGACTTGGAAATGGCACGGTTTGCTGCTAAAGTTTAAAAAATGTTTAAATGTTTAAAGTTTAAAAATTTGTGCCTGTCTGTTCTGGATAATCCTTGAAAGCGGCACCCATATCACTGGGGATCGAGTAGAAAAGGAATTTCTTCAGGCAAGTTTTGGACGATATACTTCTTTATTCTTCAGTTTCTAACAATTTAACATGGCTGAAAATCCCATAGAACCCACATCTGTACAGAAAATAAGCCATGAAAATCTGCATGCCACTCTAAGTTTAAAAAATGCTTAACTTTTTTTTCTTTTTAAAGCTATTTCTAGCAGAACCCTGCAAATCCAGGACCCACGGTATAACAAAATCCGTGTGTCCCAAATCCATGGATGGAAAGTGTCTACTATACTACAACATCACTGCTGGGATTCAGACCAGGTTGGACATGATCTGGTATCTGTCAGTGACATCATAACATGACGACCCAGTGGTGGCATCATAATAGGGTCAGGGGCTCTCAACCAGTGGTACTTTGGCTGGCTGCTGGTGGTACTTGGCCCGCCAGAATCCCACTCCGATGTGGCGCTTTTGATGCCACATTTTTGCTCCCAAGAGGCTCCTGCCTTTAACTGAGCCTCTCGGGAATGCTGCGAACTTAAAATTTAGAGTTTATTTAAATTCATTTAAGAGTTTACTCAGAGTTTACTTAAATTCATTCAAGGTAACTAGGTGTTCCCTTACCATCTCTTTACCTCTCTTGAATTGTGGAAGTAGAAGCTTTGTACTTCTGGAACATGGTAAACATGGTTACCTGGCCCAACAATCCTTTTCTATGGTGGAGCAGCAGAGTGTGCATATCACTTCATTATGGACATATAGCAGTGCATGAAAAGGACATTCACACAGAGGCCCACTTGCACATAGATTCACATCATCTTTATTCCCACCTCCCCAGTTTTTGGAGAAAAAAACGTGGGCTTCCATGTGGCACAACAACTATGTTACATGGTTTGTTATGTCCGTGCTGTAAGGAGGCACATGCACCCACTCCTCCACTATAGGAAAAGGATAACTGCACCAGATTATCATCTTGACTCATCCTGAAAGATAGGGTAGAAAAGAATTAAATCCTAAAACTAAGATAAATGCTTTAATTTAGGAAATATGAAGGCAAGTGCTGAGATCAGAATGATGATGAGCTCTCTGAAAAAACATTTGTAATGTGTGTTATTTGTTCTAGTACAGGTTGAGTATCCCTTATCCGGACTGCTTGGGACAGGAAGTTGTCCGGATTTCAGATTTGTCTGGATTTTAGAATATTTGCATAAATATAATGAGATATCTTGGGGATGGGACCCAAATCTAAACACAAAATTCATTTATGTCTCATATACACCTTATACACATAGTTTGAAGGTAATTTTATACAATATTTTAATAATTTTGTGTCTCAGTATGCCTTGCAGTATGCCAACCAGGTGCTGGAATTTTTTTTTTTAAGTCATAGCCCCCAAAAATGTCTGGATTTCAGAATAGTCTGGATTTCGGATGTCCGGATAAGGGGTAATCGACCTGTATTTGTGATTTGAGCCAAATCAAGCAATATAATTCAAATGTACTTTGAAGATCTAATCCAGGAAAATGGTGAGTTTTTGCTTAGTTTCCTGATTGGCAGAACAATCAAAACTTTCCAGATTCAAAAACACAAAACACTTTGCACAGCCTGACAGAAAGAGGTCAAGTCCAGGCTAAACTGGAATTCACTCTGATAATGGTGCATATTTCCTCTTAAGCAGCCTGTACTACAGTAAATTCTCTTCTAAACTGGCTACTAGATGATTGTTCAATCATTCAGATGATGTGCTGGGGAAATAAGAATGAAAGCATCCATCTGAGCATCTTCCAGCAAAACCAGTTGTTGACCACATCTGTAGTTAACGCTGCAGCAATTGTTGGCTTGATGGTGTCAGTTTCAATCCAGAGCCTGGTGTTGATGCTGATTATGTCTGGCTTTGATCAGTTCTGATGACAAAAGTAACAGGTGAAAGTGGTAAGATTCACTGGTGCCTCCCTGAACAGCTAGCTGAGAGGTGGTCAGGGACTAGCTATGGAACCCAACAGGTAGAGTTTTAATCAAAGCCTAGAGAATCCAGCATGGGTTGAACAGGCAAAAGGTTCACTAACAGCCCAATCCTATCCCCGCCATGTTATAGCATGCAGCTGCACCAGTGGAGCATGTACTGCATGCTGTGGTGGTTCGTTGTGCATTGTTCGTTGTGTGTCTATTATCTGTGTTTATGCAGATTTGTTTTCAAATCAGCATACAAACCAATCAAACCAATCACTGTGCTTCATACAAACCAATCACAGCATACAAACCAATCACTGTGCTTCTTCCTTCATCCCATGTGCAAACAAAACATTCACTAACCATACACTGTGATACACATGATTGCAAATGTCTCTAAACAAATATTTTGACACTTGGATTCACTTCCAGAGATGAGCAGCTGAGTGGTGCAATTGTCACTGTTCACATGTTACTATTGTGATAACTTGAAAATAAGTGAATAATTATTGTCAAAAATACTAGGCGCCTTATAGCCCAATCCTATCTAATCTCCCCACGGCTGATGCAGGCACGCTAATGGCACGCCAGCTTCCTGGCGCTCAGCAGCAGTGCGCCTTTTCCGGTAGTGCTGCTGCGTTTATGACAGCAGAAGGCAACTTCTGCTGTACTACGGGGCCCATAGGATTGGGACGACCATGATATTTCTAGGTGCCATGGTGACCTGGCATCTGGGATTTGTTGAGGCTTGATCGAGGCATGCACCTTTGGGTTGCATATCATTGGTTTTTGTGATGCTACTTCATTCTATAATTAGTATATACTGAAAACATTATGTAATTTAACACTATTTTAATATTCTGTTATCTTTGGTTCCAGTTTTGTGTTCCTGGTCATGTTGTGCCTACAGTAGGTGCCCATTTGCCCCATACTAGTTACACTACTTACAGCCCAATCCTATCCACCACCACCACGTCGATGCTGCAGTGCCAAAATGACAACATGGCAAAATGGTGGTGGGGCAGTCCGGGAGGCCTCTAGGGAACATTTGTTCCCTTACTTAGGGGTAAGCCTTTGTGATGCGGATGGGTCTACTCAGACCCACGACAGCTAAATAGCTAGTGCAGATCCACCCGCAGGAATGGGTTCGGGAAGGGGGTTCGGATATTGGCGCTGCCACCACTGATCCCACCTCCTGGGCCCAATCTGCCCACCCCTGCTATCCCCTGCTCCATTCCACCCCCTTCCTGCCCCTGTTCTGCCCTTTCCCTGCGCCATTTCACCTTCCCGTCACCCCTCCCGCCTCCCCTGCCATCTTACTCCAGCAAGCGTTAGGGGATCCTCTGGAGCAGGCAGGAAGGCGCAGGCATTCCCTCCGGCGCTCCCAGCAGCATGCCTTTTGCGGCAGTCACCACCAGTGGAGGACATCGCGCAACAATAAGATTGGGCTGTTAATATTCTCGAGGTTTTTGCCATCCCTTCTTTGTTTACCTCTTTTACGGTTTCTTCTCTATTTTCAAGAGTTCTTAGACACTTTGAAACACTTATATAAATGAAAGATTGGTGCTTGAAGTTCCATTTTTATTAATAAAACTGAAAGGTACATTTAAGATATCCATTAAGGTTGTTTGTTTTTACTTTCAACCGTGTATTTTTGTGAACTTATAGGTTGTGATGAGTGTAGAGGAAGGGGTGAGAGAGCCACATAAAATGAAACTGGGGAAAGGGTTACTTCAGTTTCATGAGAATACCTTGAAGATGAGCAATATGAGTTGACAATTTCAAGAACATTTTGTGTTGTCAAAGTCCAGCTAGATAAACGTTTGCCAGCGTCTGAATCTTTTCCTTCTCCATTGTCTAAAAGGTCTTGATGTTTTTAATACTCTCTTCATTAATTTGAATAAACTGACAGAATCCACAAATCAAACGTTAACATTAGGTACAAAGTGTCCAATTTGTTCTTTTGCATTCATATGAACACTCTTTTACCCATTCAATTTATTTTAATGTTAACAGTTACATCCAACTTTTTGTATTCAGACGGTTCTGTTTATTTCAACCTTAGATACTACATCCTTGGCATTTTGCTGAAATTATTATGAAACATGCAATACAAGGTTGAAGACTGTAGGATGTCTGAAATGGAATTTGGCAACCTAAAGTCATCCACAGTGTAAATGCAGACTTGCTTGTTTATAATACAGGACACAAAAAAATCCAATTAAAAAAAGGGGAGAGCAGCAATGGCTCAATCACTGCTGTGCTTGGTTTTATAGAAGGTACAGATAATAAATTACAGTCTGAATGGAAAAGGTAGAGCACCCCTGGTAACCCACAGATGGAAATGTATAGATTGGCCAACAGAGTTCTAGACCAACTTCAAAATTCAGACTAATGTATTCAAGGAAATACATTGGCAATACAGGATGACAGGATGGTTGTCCTCTTACCCCGAGGAGACCTCCAGCATGCAAAATTTCCATGTAGGATGCAGCGCAACTCACACTGGCCCCACTGCATCGCTGCATGGGAACTTAGGTAGGATTGGGCTGTGTATCCCCTTACTCCTCCATAAGCCTCCCACTCTGCAATGGGTCTCCTTGAACCTGCACTAGTGAAATCACTGGCACAAGTTCAAGGAAACAAAGGGGAAAGGGAGGCTTGAAAAAGAGGAGCTAGGATCTGGTGCATGCCATTGCCACCGGATCCATCCCCTCCCACAGCCTCCTCGCCCCATTTCGCCCCCTCCCCGCCCCCACCACTGCCTTACCTGCTCTGGTGGGTGCTGGGTGGTCCGGCAATGGTTGTGGAGTGCTGCAGCCTCCTGTAGAAGTGTTCTCAAAATGGCCACCGATGGAGTGCTTTGCGCTCCGTCAGCAGCCATTTTACAATAGTGGAACTGTGTTCCGCTGTTGCAAAGTCCTGTGCTCTATGACCCAATCCTAGATAGGATTGGGCTGTTCATATGCCACTCTTCTACCAAATGGAGGGTGCGTAGCTGTGTTACTCTCACTGCAGAGTTATGAATAAGCCCTGGAATTCAAACTACAGTAGTACCTTTTCTTTACCCTTTACCCTTAAAACTTTACAAAAGTAAAACTTTAATATCCATCTGGGATCTGTAACTGCTTCCTAAAGTGCTGATATAGTTATTAATACGTAGCTCAGAATTTTTCAAAGAAAACTCTGCAACTGTTTGTTTTATTACATTTCAGAAAAGTTCCTTTTTAAATTCTTTGCATGCTTGACTAGACCATTTTAGGCAGTTTGCTGAGTTCAGGTGCAGTATCCAAGACTGAAGTCCCAGTCCTATCCAGCCCCCCACCGCGGATACCGCGAAAACGTGGACACTGGAGTCCAGCACCCAATGTCTCAATTACTCACCGGAGGGGCCTCTGGCGGCCTGTTCCGCATTGCGCCAGGCCTGCACAATGGTGTAGGAATGGAGGGTCAGACCGCCCCCGGGCAGCAGGGGCATCACTTACCCCCTGTCACGGCAGTTTCGGTGGCAGCAGCTCTGTTCGCGTCACTTTTTTGGGGCCTCAGCAGTGGCAGCGAGCCTCATAGCACTGCTGCTGAGGCTCCACGTGGTCAGGGGAGGCATTTTCGGCCCTCCCCCCACCCCTGGGGCCATTTCCGGGCCTCTGACGGGCCGCGTGACATCATCCCAGGGGGCATCATCTCAGCCGGCAGCCCCCAATAGGGGGCGCCTAGCTACGCCTTCTCAGCCGGTGCCATCTCAGCAGGCAGCCCCCAGTAGGGGGCGCCTTCAAACCCCTCCCTACCTCTGCAGACCTCTGAAAGCTTCTCCAAAGCGACCAGAAGTAACTTCCAGTCACTTCGGATAGGCTTTCAGAGACCTCCCCCAGTGAGTAATTGAGATGTTGGGTACTGAACTCCAGCACCCCGTTATTTACAGGGTTTCACCCTGGCTTCCGCGGATGATGAAATCCACAGATGCTGAACCTGTGAATAATGAGACCCCACTGTAGTAGGGCAGCTGCAACTGCTTTGTTTTCTACTGGGCAAACTAGATATGCACCTAGGTTTGCAACATTGCCCGACGTGGGGGAAGGAGGTTATTTTTATAAATAACGTGGGGGGGGTGTGTGTGCAAAACATGGCAATTGAGGCAGGGCTAGGGGGGCTCTACTATATTGCCCTCACTGCAGTTTTGATCCCATTTGTGGACATCCTCCATGCAATATTTTTTGCTTAAGAAAAGCCTTCATTGACTTTGATTTTTTTCTAACTAAAAAGTTTTTTAAAATTAAAAATATCATGTAGTGCGCAGTAATTGGGGTGTAAGCCACAGTGGGGTCAAACTACTAAAGACTCCCGCCCTTGCTGTGATTTCAGTGTTCTGCAGCCCCACCATGTGCTGTTTCTAAAACAAACTTATTTCCCCCACCACCACATCAGACTACCTTTTGCACTTAGATGCACATAAGCTTTGGCCTTGAAGCTATAGTTGTTTAGCATGTGGGCATATAGATTATAGGTTCAGGTTCAAGTGACCCCATGTAACATTGTAGGTGTTATCAGTGGGGCTGTAATTGAACACCCATTTGGCTCCCTCCACACTGCTGTAAAATGAAACAAATAATTTAATTATTTCGCTTAAGGCTTATTCTTATAATCAGTTACTATGTACCCCAACTGTATTGTAGTGCTTCCATCATAGACTTTCAATTGCCTATTTAAAGACACTAGCAGCCCAATCCTACTTAACTCCCTGCATGGCGATGTAGGTGTGCCAATGCAGCAGCCACTGAATCCAGCAGGGGAGTTTTGACCTCTGGAGGTCTCCTCGAGGTAAGGGAACATTTGTTCCCTTGTCCTGGGATAAGCCCATGCTGGGCTGCTGGGTCTACTCAGACCTGTACCTGGTGCAAGTCCACGTGGACCCAGGTCGGAGGATTGAGGGCAAGAAAGGTGTTAGGATATCTGTGTGCATCGCTGCCGCTGATACCACTCCTTTCTCATCCCTGGCTGAAAGTTAAATTAATTTGTCCAGGAATCACACCATAAGATTAGGGGAGAGGCGGGAGTTCAGTGGTTGAGGCTGGAGCTCAGTGGTAGAGCACTGTTTTGCATGCAGAAAGTTCCAAATTTAATCCCTTGCATTTCCAGGTAGGGCAGAGAAAGATTCCTATCTGAAACCTGGAGAGCCAGCCCTTGTTGACAATACTCACCTAAATGGATCAATGTAGTCAATATAAGGCAGCTTCCTTATATAATATAAGATCCATTAATCAATAATCTATATAAGGTAGTCTGATTCAATATGAGGCAGCTTCCTATGTTTTGGGAGTACAGGAGTTAAGAAACCTGCTTTACCTAGTATATGGGTACTAGAAGTGTGTTACAGGGACATACATGTTTTAAAAAAATCAAAGGGCAATGTACATTACATGGGCCACTTTACAAATTACATCTGAGATCTAAAGAATTGCTTTGGCTTACACAAGAGGCTTCTGCTCATCCAGTGGAATTTTAAATATTTTTTTCTTTGAACATCTGACTTGCAGATTATATAAGCATCTGTTTCTGAAACTTCTCTCCTCTCAAAAGCAGTTAGCAGTATGGTGTGTGTGTGTTGCTGTTTGAAAAAAAACAAGACTTACAGCCCAATCCTATCCCCCACCTGCCTGTCACCAGCCTGCTAGGGACCAGACAACTCAGGAGAGGGAAGTAAATACATTTTTTACTTACCTCCCCATAGGCCACCTTGGTCCCCAATGGGTCTCTGCAGACCCTCATCAGCTCTTTGGCTGGCATAAGTCTGAAGAGCCTCTAGGGATGGGTCTGGGCCAGGAAAGGGACTTAAAGTTCGGTGTTTGCAGCTGCCATCAAGATCCACCGCCTCCCATCCCCAAACTTGCTCCTGCCACCAACCTACCTGCTCTGGTGGCGATTCTGTGGCCCACCACTGCTGGTGTGGGGTTTACCAGCTCCCATGCCGTTGGTAGTGGCCCTCAGAATGACAGTGTAGCAGCGGCGCCAGCAGCCCCAAGTTTATTTTGGCCGATCACAAGATCGGCCAGCATATGCTTGGGACCTCAAGCCCCTTGAGCTCATGGAATTAGTTTCCCAGTTCCTGGAATCCTGGCCTATACTTTTTATGTGTACATTGAGTATGTGTTAAGCCTACAGCTAAAAGGGTAATTTGTGAATGCAAGTTCTTATCACGCAGATATGCTCATCAAGGAGACCTGATCATTTGCAGCTTTCCATCAAGTATATTCTTCGTGGCAAAACTGGGCTTTCTGTTGTGTAATGTGGAAAATAGCCCTAAGTACATGAACTAACTTAGTATCTGTATCATGAAATATAGTCTGTCTTTCTTGCACCAACAGAGGAGAAAAAGGTTCAGGTGGCAGAGAAACTACTTTTTGGATAGGCTTACCAGATCTCCAACCGGACAGAGTGCTAGACCTTTAGGAGAAGGAATGTGGACAGGTGTAGCTTGTTAAACCCTTAGAGCACAATCCTAGGCATGTCTACTCAGAAGCAAGCCCCATTGTGTTCAGTGGGGCTTGCTTCTGAGTAGACATGCCTAGGATTGTGCTCTGAGGTTTAACAAGCTACACCTGTCCACATTCCTTCTCCTAAAGGTCTAGCACTCTGTCCCGATTGGAGATCTGGTAAGCCTATTTTTGGAGAACACTAGGGAAGCAGAGGTTTCATAAAAGCATAGAAGATGAGTGTGAGCTACACAGTGCTGGAAAACAGCCATGTTGAAATGGCTGTGTTAAACTATATGATAACTTGGAAAGTAAAGGTGGATGGAAGAAAGTAGAAAAGGGTGCTGAAGACCAAGGGCACAATGACAGAATGACATCACAAAGAGGTTTAGAGGGAGTATAGGGCACCAAAGGACTAGCACCTGTGCAGTAGACTTGAGGAAGCAGACTTGAACCTAAACCGGGCTGTATGTAAGAAAATGCTGATGGAGAACAGGGAAGGGAGACATTTTTAGCCTTAAATATCTCATTGTAAATGTCAAAAACAGGGATGAAAGGTGAGCGTCTATGAATTCAAGCTCCTTTTTGACTTCTTACCTCGTAGTAGTTGTTCACTATCCCAATGCGCTGAAATTCCTGAATAGATGCTATGTACGCTGGACAGTTTTAAGGAACTATGGTAGTTTGACTTTTTTTTTTTTTACATTGTTGATTTTGTAAAGGCTGGCATTTGCTCATTGATCTGAGCAGTTCTGCCTCACAGGTCTCTCTTGTAATCTTCTCTCCAGACTTACTGCCCAATCCTATCCCCCACCATTACCTACGAAACAGCCATGCTGACGGAGTGCACGCTGCATCCAATGGTGGTGGTGGGCGGTGGTGGGGAGCAATCAAGAGGCCTGCCGGAGGTAAGTAAAAATATTTTTCTACTTACCTCTGCATAGGTCTCCTGGTGGTCCATGGGTCTCCTCAAACCCATGCCAGCTATATAGCTGGCGTACGTCTGAGGAAAGCGGGAACTGATGTGAAAAGATGGGATAGAATCCTGGTCAAGATCCACCCACTCCTTCCACCTCCCCACCCCCTGCCCTCCACCTCCCCACCCATGACACACACAAAAAACCACCCGCCACCAACTTATCAGTGGCAAAGCCTCTTGGAGCCGCTTCTGCACACTCCATGCCTCTCGCCATCTTGTTCAGAAGTGTTCAACAGCAGCCTGGCTTTCATGCCACCATAAAGGGCCTTGTACTGCCAAAACGGGAGTTCCAGCAGCACAAGGCCCAGATAGAATTGGGCCTTTGAAAAACCTTTCCATTTTAGGAATATTTTTCTCCATCCAAATGTTTCCAGTAAGTTTTTTTCCCCTAATTCCACAAGGTTGACACCTTGCACATTAATTTCCACTGCAAAACATGTGAACTGGCATTCCCATTGCTGAATACGATGCTCCTTGTATCCTCCCATGTTCACCATGGCAGCAAAAATCTATGAAGAATTCCACTGAGTTAGTGAGGTGTGATGACCTTCCCTTCCTGGAAACATGTGGGCTATTTTCTGTCAGCCTCTACTTTTCCAAATGTTCTCCCACTTGAGTCTTTAAAAAATTCAAAGGGCTTCACTCACAACTCATATCAAGCAATCCAGCATGTAGTTTTCTAGTTATCCCTATAGACTCTTAAATGTAACAGCGGTATATAAACCATCAAGATATATTTGGTAGCAAACCCTTGTTAGCAGCCTCTCAATGGTTAGACTGGATCAGAATCAGACTAAAAATCTAAATGTCACCTTGTGGCTTATAGAATTAAGGGGACGATGTATAGAGTGACCTAGTACTATTAATCATGTTTATGGACAGTCAGGATTTTCCTCAATACAGTTATGCCCAGGCAATGGTGACCTTTCTTTGTTATCCCCTTACACTGGTGTAATCCTAGTGATTCCTTGGGGCATGTCAAAAACCGCTTTCAGAAGGATGGCTGGCTGCAGAAGGATGGCTGGCTGGCTGCACAGCTTTCAGAAGGATGACTGGGAGCATCATACCAGCGCTATGGTTCAAGCCCCTAAATGTTCCTGTTCTCTTCCAGTCATTCTCCCAAATGAACAGACCCAGAAGTTAGAGGAGTTTTTTCCTTCTCTTCCTGCGGCAAACTGCTCATAGCTACTCCTTCAACTATAATAGACCAGCCAAATGTCCTTCGAAATGATGGATAACATCTGCAGAGGAAAGGTTTATATATTGCAAGGACTCTGTGGGGGATGTACTGCAGCCTTGAGAGATCTGTACGCAGACACATTATTGCACACCCTTGCAGGATGTCTGTTGGTGAGGATGGGTCATCTACTGTCAGAGTTACAGGATAGGTTTTGCCCTCACAGCAGCATTGTTCCTAGGCTACGTGTCCATATGAAAGTGAATGACAACCATTCAGTTACATGGGAGAAATTCAAGGGTGTGTTTGAGAACCTGTACACTACCCAGGTGATCCTAGCCATGGAGAGCCAAACCTGCTGCTGCCTTCAGAACCTCATGCTGGGCTCTGCTTCCCTGTCATGCTAGAGTAGGAATGAGTGTTAAGAGCTGTTTGCTATGCTGTATTTGTATGTGTGGTGTTGGAGCTTCCAAATCTTCATGTAAGAGCATGGTCTTGGGATGGTCGCATTTTATATAACTAACTGTTCCAATTTAACAATCTGGCTTTTCTCAGATTTGGAGAGTAAAGATTACTTCTGATGTTGATTTACTTCATCATTGTTCTCTGAAACTAGAATATCTCTCTCTCTCTCTCTCTCTCTCTCTCTCTCTCTCTCTCTCTCTCTCTCTCTCTCTCTCTCTCTCTAATATCCTGGCATACGTACTCACTCTCTCTCTCTAATATCCTGGCATACGTACTCAATTTTTATTCTTGCCCTAATTTTTGCCAAGCAGGCTGTTCAGAAGGAGGCTATATAGTTTTGTTTCTGAAGGTACCTAGTACCGGGATGGGAGAGTTCATGGGAACGCCCAGTTAAGCCTCTCTGAATTCTTTCAAGAAAGGGTGGAATAGAAACAGGATGACTAAAGAGGCTCATAAATGGGGAAACCAAAAGAGTACAGTTTATCAAAATAAGTTATTTTCTCTTTCTCAGAACACATTCAATCAAAAAGATTGGGAGGATGTTCAGGACAAACAAAAGACAAATTTTCATCATGAAACACATAATTTTGTGGAATTTATTGCCACAAGATGTGGATATGACCATTAGCTCAGAAGCCTATAGAGCAGTGTTTCTCAAGTGTGGGTCCCAACCCACCAAGTGGGTTGTGACCTGATTTTTGGTGGGTCTTGAAACTGAAACAGACAAGCTGATAGCTGACAAGGAAAATATATTGAGCCTTATGAAAAGCGAAACTGAGCCATACATGTGCATTTACTCATGAGTAGGTGAACATGCCTCAGCTCTTCTCAAAGGAAAGTCGAAGGGGAACACAAGGCCACCTGAATAGTCCTGATCTGATGAACGTGGAGCTCAACAAACGCTCAAGAAGGCAGTTCCCCCCCCCCCATCATATGATAAACAGAGGATTAACACAAAGGATAAACACAGAGGCTTGAGTACTGGTAAAGTGAAACTTTTTTAAAAAGTATCACAAAGCTAGGTGGGTCCTGATAGAGTGTCATTTTTAAAAAGTGGGTCCCGGTGCTACAAAGTTTGGGAACCACTGCTGTAGAGAACCTACAGCCCAATCCTAACCAACTAAATTCTAATAACTAAATCCCTCCCCGCGCGCTGATGCAGTGGCGCCGGTGTGGGCTATGCTGCATCCTGAGGGAGAATTATCTGAACCTGTATTGCTGCCACAAGTCCAAGTTGATCTGTATCGGGCCTGGGAAGTGGACACACTGGTGCCCCTGATTCCACCACCCTTCTGGGCCCGATCCACCCACCTCACCCCATCTCCGCCCTCCTCCACCCCCTCCCTGCTCTCCCCTGCCCTTACCCGGCTCTGCGCCAGACTTACCTGCTCCAGTGGGTATCACTCCGGCCACCAGCGCCAGTGGGAAGGGTTGCTAGAAGACGCACTGTCGCAAAGCACTTTATGGCACTTTTGCAACAACATGGGTTGGCGGAGCATGTGGTCCGCCAGCGCAGAAGCAGGATAGGATTGGTCCATTAATGGTGGATACTCTATTATAATGGCTATTAGCACTCGTAGCTAAATTACACCTGCACTGAAACAAAGAAGCATACCTCTCATCTCCCCATGCTAGGTGGGTGGACCCACCTTGGTAGGTGGACCACAAAAATAACACAAAAAAACAGCAAAACCTGTTTGACAAGAGACAAAGATGTATGTGTACCATGAACAATGATAATTCATACCTTCTTCAACTATCTACAAAAGTATCATCTTTCTCCAACCGTAGTTGCCTAAACTTCTGTCTCCACCCAAACACCACCTGACAAACTATATCACTTTCTAATCAGAGTCTCTAATAGTAGCATAGCATTTTTTTAAAATCAGTAATCTTTTAAAAGTGAGGGCTGTAACTGTGCTACAGGAACAGTTAAGAATCAGCCTACAGAACCTTTGAAAATTCTTGTCTCTGGGATTTCCACGGTGATACAATCTAACACATTGGGGGGGGGATTGTGTTGTGTTCTGCAAAGATATCCATATTATCTCTTGATTTTATAATATTCATGAATCTTAACCACTTCCTCAAACAACTCTGAACATTCAGTTTAACTCTTTGTATTTCTAAAGTAAAATTGTTCATACTTGGATAGAACCTTTTCATGAGAGAATGAAGGTTGTATTCAGCAAGTAGTTTAAGCTGCTGTGCTAGAACTTAAAAAAGCCTGTCACTGAGTTTGAAAAAGCTGAGCACACGTTACTGTTGCAAACATATAACTTATATTAGTGTTACACCAGTTTAAGTGTTACAGTCCCCCCCCCCTAAAAAATCTGGGAATTGTAGTCAGCTTAGAGATCCTAAGACCCCTTCCTATTCCTTGGAGAGAGGGAGTGACTGTTATACCCATGTAACTAGATATGACTGAAGCTGCAATCCTCTGCACACTTCCCTGGAAGTAAGTCTCATTAATCCCAATGAGGCTTACTTCTGAGTAGACATGCCGAGGACTGCACTGTGAGGCTACAATCCCATACACACTTCCCTGGGAGTAAGTCCCATTGAATTTAATGGACCTAACGTCTGAATAGAGGATTGCACAGCAACATCTCCCTCTCTCTGTCTCAGGGCCCAGTCCTATCCAACTTTCCAGCACTGATGCAGCCATGCCAATGGGGCTTCCTGCAGTGGGGGAGCAGTCACGAAGTCCCCAAGGGGACGTTTTGTTCCTTTACCTTGGGGCTGCATTGCAGCTGTATCAGTGCTGGAAAGTTGGTTAGTATTGGGCCCTCAGATAACATTCATCAGAAAGCTGATGGATGCAACCATTTCTCAAATGCACAAACAAAAATTGCAGCACCCTTCACAAATTATGAGGTGCATGTTTTTCCTGTCATGGGGATTAACCCATGTGTTTGTGGGGGGGGGGGAGAAACACACTCGTGACTTCCTATGCAAACAAATAAATGTCCTGAAATTAGACTGATGCAACAGCAGCACAAAAACAAATGTTGCTTTCAACTCTCTGCTAAGGCAGATATGCTAAAGCAAATATTCAAACCTATTGTTATAAATAGCATGAAGATGAGTTAAACCCAAATTAACAGGTTTAAATGGTCTGGGGATTACACTGTGCAACTTGTCTATTACAGTTGTCATTGTTTCTCTTTTCTTCTATCTTCAAGATTCCTTTGGTGCAGGGAGGATACAGTGGGGGAATACTGTTCATTTCATGACTTGTTTCGCCACTGTTGCAAATAGTATGGTACAGTAGATGGACTCTTGGTCTGATGCATCAAGGCTCTTCATATATGCTTTTTGGATTTCAGCCTAAAATTTTTGGTTATGCCGTTATAATGTATAATCAAATAATGTTAATTAATTGTATTTTGTATATATATGCATGACTGAGAACAGAATCTGCTCCTTTTCACACTGGGCAAATCATTGATTCAGTTCTAAACCTCGTCTGGCATTTCAGCCTTCCCCATTGGATTGTAACATTTGACACTCCAAATTCACTCCAGTCCCAAAATCAATCCTAAAGGCAGTCTCATTTTTATGACTTCATTTCATCTACACTGGATTAGTGTAATTTTTTCCCAACGGGATTGCTGGAATCTTCCATTACGGAGTTTCCAATTAGTGCAGAAGAAAAGCTGCCAGACTTTGCGTCTTCACTCTATCCCTTGTGATAAAACAGAGAGACGGAAAGGGAGCAAAGCAGTATATTTAACGGTAACAGACTAATCTGTCAACACAATCTAATTTGAGTAATACACTTTTTGAGTCATTAATTGCAGTACTAAGGCAAACTTACCCTTGTTCCTCATTGTTTTATCAGGACTCTACCACCATCCTCTTCTCCTGCAGTAACCTACAGACTGCCACATTGTGATCAACATTTTTGAAGTCTAATTATTTTATCTGTCATTCAGCTGCTTTTAAAGGAGTATGGTATCTCATATTCCCCACCTGGTTGACCTCAGATTGTCACTGTAGATCCAGAGAGGCTGGTGGGAGGAATCATGTGAAATAGAAATAGCTGGAAGAGAGAACCAAGAGGAAAGGCCTGTGTAATCCTTTTAGAAGAAGAGGGAGGCAGAAAGAAACTGCTTGAGATCTTCATTCAATAAAAATGTTCTTCCTGGCAGGGGTGGGGGAGAGATGGAGAAACAATGATGTCCCACACACTAATCCTATGTATTTACTCAGAAGTAAGCCCCGTTGGGTTCAATAGGACCAACATCTGGGTAATTGTGTATAGGACTGCAGCTTATTCTTGGAGGGCTCCCATTATAAAATCTGCATTTCACCGAAGGGTTGTCAATTGCCATTATTTTAAAGAAAAATTGACACTAACTGCAGAAAACATTCCCTGGATAAGACGGCAAAGTGGTACAGGCAGGGCTATAGCCAAGGTGGGGCCAGTGGGTGCACTACCCCACCTACATCACTATTTTGGCCCAGGATTTTGGGGGGGGGGCTGGCTCTTTAATTTGTAATTTGACAACCTCTTTTTAAAGAATGAGTGTTTGTTTTTAAGAACAGGAACAACTGAAGTTGAAAAAAGATCTGTAGCTGGTGCTCCTCTCAAAAGTTTAGTAGTGCTCCAAACATTACCCTCCTGATCTGCACAGCTCACTCAAGATTTCTGCTGGTTCAATGTGAATTTTTCATTTTCATAGTCATGCTTTCTTAAGCAATTCTGAGAAAAAACTCCTGTGTTAGCCATTATGAGAGTGAGGGCGAAATCCACCCTCAACTTCCGGCGCTGGAGTGAACGCTCCGGCGCTGGAAGCTGTTGCAAATGTGTCTTAAGACACGTTTGCGCCTACTTTAGAGTAAGGCCGGCGCAAGGCCAGCCTCCCTCACTCCGCCACCAGGACGACCATGTGGGGCGGTCCGGGTGGTGAGGGAGGGGGGCCATTGGGTGAGCTGGCCCGGGAGGGGGCAGGAATGGCGTCAGTAATATCCCCGTCCCCACCTGGCCGACTCGGCCATTACACGGCCTCCTCCTACTTCTGTCAGCTATTTACCGTATTTTTCGCTCCATAGGACGCATCGGACCATAGGACGCATGCATCCTATGGAGCAAAAAATAGGGGGAAAAAGTTTTACTTATCTGGGCTTGTTGGGGCTTCAGGGAGGCCTGTGCGACCCTCTGCAGGCCTCCCCGATCTTCAGCCATTTCCGGTTTTCGGAAAACCAGAAATGGCCGAAAATAGCCATTTAGCGCCGAACTGAAGATCGGGAGGCCTGGAGAGCGTCGCGCAGGCCTCCCCGAAGCCCCGGTAAGTATTTTTTTTCTTTTTTTTATTCGCTCCATAAGACGCACACTAATTTCCCCTTATTTTTGGGGGGGGAGTGCGTTCTTATGGAGCGAAAAATACGGTAGCTGATGGAAATCCAAGGAGGCTGATAGGGCCAGCCCCGGTTTAGATTGTGAGCCCTTTTGGGACAGGGAGCCATTTAATCATTTGATTTTATTTGTAAACCACTTTGTGAACATTTTTATTGAAAAGCAGTATATAAATACTGTTGTTAAATAATAGTAATAGTAATAATAATAATAATACTGTTAATCATAGACCTCTGCCCCGGCCGCATGGTGGGCCGCGGCGGGGGATGGGATCCGGCGGGCAGCCCTGGGCCACCCGCCGGATATCTACGGTGGATTTGGCTCTGAATAAAGTAGAGTATTTAAAGAATTGGATGTTGTAGCCGCCATTCTAGTCCTCAACTCCACACTTCCTTTCTCTTGCTGCCTTCTGCTTTTTCAAAAGCAGCAGGAGTAGGAGAAGCAGCGGCAAAAGGGGCAATGGCATTGCTGCTTGGTAAGGGGGGAATGGGGCATCATGGGCAGGGTACCAGTCTGTCACTTGAGTCAGTTGTCTCACTGCTCCTCATTAGTAGGCTGGCTGTGGTACAGAAGACATGAGCTACCATAAACAAGAGACCAGAGAGGAGAGCTACAGCTCTAACTCCTAATGATGTGAGAGAAATCTGAATTACAATCTGAATTACAATCAGAGAATGGCGATGGGATTAGTGTTGGCAGGCAAACATATTGCCATGGTGTAACTGAATTTTTTTACAACTTTATTTCAATTACAGTTGCCCCTCAGTATCCGCGGAGATTCCGTTCCCGGAACCCCTACGGATACTGAAATCCGCAGATACTGGGGCCAACTGTAAAATGCCTTTTTTAAAAAAGGTTAAAAAGCAGTTTGCTTACCTTTTTACTGCAAACCACTGTGTGTTCTTCCTTATACTAGCTGAAAACACGCTCCAGAAGCCTCTTCTGGGTCGCGCAACTCCACCCTCCCCTGTTCGCCCCAGAATGCATGCATTCTGGAGCTATTTTGGGAAAGGGAGTTTGGAAGAGACTTCTGGAGTGTGATTTAAGCTAGTATAAGGAAGAACACGGAGCAGTTTGCAGTAAAAAGGTAAGCAAACCGCTTTTTAACCTTTTTTAAAAAGACATTTTTAAAAATGCCCTGGTATCCGTGAAGCATCCGTGGTGAAACAATTCCGCGGATGCTGAAGTCGCGGATACAGGCGGGCCAACTATACTAACAAGTAGGGTATGGGGGGAGGAACTGTACTAAATAGGGTACGTCAATCTTTCAGCTAAGTAGATAATTTATGCTTCTTCCTCAGTGTCCAAAATTATTAGTATCCAAGTATTATTTTCTTGTCTTATGTAAGGTTGATCAAAGGGATCATAATCAAAGCATATGCGTTGCATGTGAGATAGCATAGAAAAGGACAACAGCTTTTTTTCTGAATGAGGTGAAGGCAAAGGCCAGAAGAAATACGATGGATGTGATGAGGTGAAGGCAAAGGTCAGAAGGAATACGATGGATGTGATGATTTTGCAGAGTCATCTTTTTTTCATGTTAAAAGAACTTTGCAACAACAAAAAAATTAGGACACTTTTGTAGTTTTAGAATAGAATTTTACAGAGTCATTCACCCATTCTCTCTTGCATTATCTAGATCAATGGTTTTCAAACTTTCTCCCTTCAAGAAACCTGTTTTATGTTGACTTGTCTACTGAGTTATCCCTAAAGATTATGGGGGACTCTGAGCAAAGTAAGATGTGCTACGAATGGATTCACTTTTATCGTGTATGAATGGAGAGTGCACTTCAGAATACAGACAACAATGCCCTGCATTTACCTGCGTGTTCTGGGGAAGATTGGTAGTAGTGGGAAAGCTGCTTTTCAGGGAAGCATGTTCGCCATTACTCATCTTCTCATTTCCAAGGAACTCCAGGATTTCCTAGAACACAGTTTGAAAACCACTGCTCAGTCTAGATAGGGGGTTCCCAATCTTCGGACGCCCACTGTGACGTCCATCTTGCTGGGGTGGGCTAACGGGGGTCTCCTGCTGGAGAACGTATCACTTAAAGTAGGTAGAGGTAAGTTCCCAGGGCCCCGAGGAAACACAAGCGAAGACTTACATGTTGTTTTCTGGATGCGGTTTAATTTCGACAGCACCTTTACATTAATCAGGGACCGTGTTTCGGCACAGGCTCCCTGAGCTGTGTTCCGGACGTATTACAAAGATTGCCTTCTTTTCCCTCCACCAGGTACAGAAATCCCGAATGCTGGAGCTGCCTGCCTTCTCTTGTTCTCAGGTAAGTAGCCACTTTTCCTTGGCTTCAGGGGGCCCCCGAATGGAAGGGGTCTGGATTGGGGTAGGGCTGCCTGGGGTTGGCCACACTCTCGCCTTCCCCCACTCCCAGAGTCTTCCCAGACAGGAGGGGTTATGAGATCCTGAAGGTGGGAGGTATCCTTGCCTTCCCTTCTTTCTCCTTGTTTCCCTGGCTGGGATGTTTCTCCCCTCCGTTCAGGCGCTGTGGGAGCAGGCAGGCTAGTTCTGGTTGGGAGCTTCCCCCACCAGCTTCCCCCCTCGGCAGCTGGTTCTGTCCTTATGAGCTTGCGGCTGGCTCCACCTTGTCCCACCTCTTCCGGGGGTGGGCCTTCCTGGAAGTCTCATTCACACGAGATTTCCCTAGTTACAGCTGCTACAGGGCTATAAAGCAACCTGCCACGCCCAGGCCCATTCCCTGTGCTGGCAGTGAGGCTGCTAGTTCTGTTTTTGCCCTCTGAGGCCCAGACCTCCGCTGCCTGCTTCCCCCAAGCCCCTGAGCTGTCACAGGGTAAGAACTTCTTGGTCGCTGTCACTCCTTCCCCCTCCTTCCCCCTGGCGAGGGTTCCCTCGCATCCATGCGGCCCTTTTAGGTTTCTTGCCGCTCTGGCCCAGTCTCCCACTGGCCATTCTTCCTCCCCCGGCGTGGCGGGGTGACACCCGCATACCCCCTACATGGGCCTCTGGCTGCTCTGTGTGCCCCCAGATCTTCAGAGGCCCACGTACCCCCACGTACGCTTTCTCTCCTGCCAATTCATCAAGGCTGTAGCCTTTCCCTCTGGGTTGCGGTGTGAGCGGGAGGACCCCACCCGCCCACGCCGCAACCCAAAAAATGTCCCCAGTAGCTCCTCCTACCTGTTCTCCTGGGCATCACCATCTTAGATCTCACAAAATCTTGCAAGATCCAAGATGGCGGTGCCCAATTCTCATGAATTGCACAACAATACTCTGGCTTTCCAACTGGCACTCTGGCAGCACAGAGTTTCAGTACCAGAAATTGCCAGAGCACCAGGTGTGGGAGCCTGGAAGAAATCGCTGAACTGGAATGCGGTGACCGTGATGATGTCATCACTTCTGGTTCAGTGGGACAGAAAGACGAACACGAAGACAGGTGAGCTTGCTTCAAACTGTACAAGCCCTTGGCGGCTCCGCCTTTGAGCCAAAGCCAAGTTGTGTCTTCGCGAAGATGCAACTCGACTTTGGCTCAGAGGCTGAGCCCCACTCCAAGTCACTTCTTTGTGTTTTCGCAAGCTTTGCTCATGAGAACCCAAAGAAGCAACTTGGAGCAGCTGAAGAAAACCGCGGTGCTGAGGCTGGGTGGGGCGGCAGGGCAGCTATAGCGTCACCTCCAAAATTGGTGTGGCCCGCACCAGCTGCACCCCCCCTAACGATGCCTGTGCTTTTTTACGGCTGCCTTATAACAGCTGGCACTGGCAGAACGTGCGTTCCGCCAGCACAGCAGCCCATAGGATTGGGCTGTCTGTCATTTTCTTTGTTCCCTTTGGTGAAGCTGCTTTGAGGAAATACTTTTTAAATGATGAGTGTTGCTAAAGCAGCAGGCATGAAACTCCAAACACCTGGCACAATTTCCCTGGTGTGATTTTTCTGTGCACCACCAAGGACTGTTCAAACATCTGAAATTCATTCCTAGGATCTCAAAAGTCCTTTCCATCAGTGACTGAATTTTTTTTGGTTGAGATTCATAATATAGCAACTGTGATTTATATCAATGATTGTACAATGGGGGCCATTCATGTTTCAGATTGTGATTGCCGTCGTGTATAAAATTAAAGAATAAAGACAAATATATCATGAACCCACCACATCACACATTTCTTATGATGGAGATTTCACAGGGAGGAACTGTAGCACAGCAATGTAGTGCTTGCATTCCTAGGTTCAATCCCTGGTGTGTCGCTATAATAGCTTATAAGGGCTGGTATTTGGCAAAACAAAGTGTTCATATGATACAAACATGCATGCACACACATACACAGGTGTTTGTGGTGTATCCATTGAATGTCCCCACTGTGAACATACCCTGTTTCCCCTAAAATAAGACCTCCCCTGAAAGTAAGACCTACCATCATTTTTGCATGATTTTTGGCACTCGTCAATATAAGTCCTCCCCGAAAGTAAGACCTAGCTAGGATCATCAGCCAGACACGACCTCCCTGGAAACCCCCCCCCCGGCACTTACTTTGACCAATTTAAGCTTCATTCTTTCCCAAGGGTACAGGGCTCTGCAAGGCCTGGAAGGCCTGCACTTGAGTCCTCCACCATGGAGACGACGTGCTAGAGCAGGGGTGGGGAACCTATTTGCAGTGGGGGGGGGCATTTTCCCATAGGGAAAATTTGTTGCGGGCTGGCCATAAGGCCGGCCGATTTTTTTGCCCCCCCCCCGCAAATCCCCCCCCGCGAATTTACCACCCACCCACTGCTCTCTCTCTCCCCCTCCCTCCCACCCACCGCTCTCTCTCTCTCTCTCCCTCCCTCCCACCCACCCACCCACCGACCGCTCACGCACACTCGCTCGCTCGTTCTCCCTCCCTCCCTCTCACTCTCTCCTTACCTCGGCTCCGGGATGGGAACGGGGCCGCCGCTTTCGCGTGCTTCCTGGGTTTAAAAGCGGCCTTTGCACAGTGCCGCTGAAGCTGAGAATACCCTCAGGGCAATCTCAGCTTCAGCGGCGCTGTGCAAAGGCCGCTTTTAAACCCAGGAAGCGCGCGAAAGCAGCGGCGGCGGCGTAGGAGCCTCCGGAGCCTCCGGTCCGGTCCCGCGCGGGCCGGATTAGTCCGGTCCCGCGCGGGCCGGGCCAGATCAGGCCCACGGGCCAGAGGTTCCCCACACCTGGGCTAGAGAGACTCTGCAAGGTTGCTGCCTCCTTGCAGACCTTGCTGGCCTGTCTAGCACGTCGTCTCCTGGTGGAGGACTCAAGTGCAGGCCTTGCAGAGCCTTGCACCCTCGGGAAATAATGAAGCTTTAATCAAAGTAAGTGCTGGGGGGGAGGGTCGTGGCACAGGTTGGGAAAATAAGACCTCCCTGAAAATAAGACCTGCATTTTTTGGAGCCAAAGTTAATATAAGACACTGTCTTATTTTCGGGGAAACACGGTATTTCAAGGGGAGATGAAATAGGGCTGAATATATGGTACTGTTCCCAGGGGAAAGCAGCAACAGTACTGAATCCCACTCTCCACTGTAACATTTAGAAGTACTTGCCACATCAGTTGGGGCCTCCACTCCATGGTGTGTTCCCAGTAGTTTCAGGAGAGGAAATAGGGATTCACAATGCAATGTAATCAATCCATATGATGAATACTTTAAACATTATGGCAGGAAGTGAAAGACCATTGTAGGTGGCATCTCCATAACAAATGTAGCTTGTCCCCTAGCAATGAAGGGACCAAACAGCCTTCTCCAAAAGTCTGTTCTTGGAAACCTAATCTAAGTACAGTATATTAATCATACTCCATTGACAAAGGTTCGAGCAAAACAGAATGTACATAATGGAGTATGTGTAATGGTGTGGAGGTGTGGTCCCGAGGTTGAACTGCCTGAAAACTGCCGGAAGCTAAGCAGGAACAGTCAGTTTTCATGCTGGAAGGGAGACCAGGAAGTCACTGATAAGCTGTCATGACCCTCGGTGGCAGAGAGGAGTCGCTGTTGCGTGGTGCGGTGAGAGAACAGACTGGAATGATGTGAATGTCATTGACAGAGCAATGACAACTGGAAAAATGTTTCCCTGTTCAGCATGATCTGTGGCATCCTGCAGAGAGCTCGAGGCTTGTGTTCAGCAGCTAGTGAAAATGACTACACCGTGGAGGAAACCAGCTGGAATTGTAGGGTTCTATACAGAACAATATTGCAAAGATCCTTATCGGATCTAGATAAGCCTGCCTATGTAAACCGCCTTGAATAACATCTGAAGAGCAATCTGAGGATAAGAAAGGCGGTATATAAATACAGAAATAAATAAATAAATAACTGTAGGTGCCTACAGCAAAATTTCAAGTAGAATTTGTAGATTCTCACTCAGATGAAACATCTAGCTAAGAATACTGAAACGTTTCAGGGTACTTTTGCACAGCTCTATAGTAAGTTGAAATGTAATGGATATGGTATGAAGTTGAACATTCGTCCTAATAAGTTAAGAAATGAATTCAATTTGTGTATTATAAAGTAAAGGATGTGTTTTATTTCTGCTGTGGTTCAGACAAGCATGTATGAAGAGTTAAGTTCAACAAAGCTGGAAGTTGTTAGTTCAAGTTACTACAAATGCCTGCCATGCCCTGATTCAAATGTTGAATGATATCATCATTGTGATGGCTGTTTATTGCTCTCAATCGTTGTTTTTTATTTCACCTGAACTATGTATAAATGGTCTGCAAAGAACAATCATAAGCTCTGGTTCTTATATTTCTGAAGATTCATTTCTGTGGCCTGTCTGAAAATTGGCAGCTTTCTTGAAATCCATGATATGTTGTTCACTACCCCCTCTATGTTTGAAAATGCCTCCATCTGAGCTGATAGGAAGAAGATAATGCCTTTCTTTTCCCAAGCATCCTTTCCTACAAATTCAAGCCAGGCTTCCAGTTCCTTCTGTTTTAATGTGTATGTTTTTCTTGCCTAATTACATTTCAGAAGGGATTTCTTAAACCACCTGAGATGAGGTCATATCCACAGCAAAATAAATTGAGAGAACTTTCTTTTAAAAAAAACATAGCTAACAGATGCTTGAAAAGCATTCCCTTTCAGTCATTCTTTCAAAAACCTTACATGATCTCATACATTTTGTGTCCATTCCATTTAGCTGTGGCTGTTTTAAAATAGTGTTCCCTTCATATGCGTCTTTGAAATACTGCAGAGTGCTATGAAAGACGAGATGCTGATAACCTGTGGAGAGTACACACTGCGGGATGCCTCTGAGAGTAATGTTGAGGTTGAAGTGAAATTCGTCTCCCATCATAAGTGATGTTTCAAATGCAACAAGGAGTTTTACTTGTTTAGTAGGCCTAATAGATGTTTATTTAGTAGATTTATAGGCTGCTTTTCAACATAATGCTCCCAGGGTGGCATATAGTTGCCCTATCGGGAGAAAGAAGGAATATAAATTCTTTAAATAAATTAAATAAATAAATACAGACAACCAAGGTGGATTATGGGTAGCCCAATCCTGTGTAAGATATGGCGACCGGCCTAAAGGGCCGGCCATCGTATCCTATGCAGAATCTGGGTTGCCCCGGGACAGCCCAGGTACACCTTGAGCGAAGGGGACAATCGTCCCCTTCCCCCCAGGTGTGAGCAGCTGGAGGCCCAATGGGCCTCCTCAAACGTATGTGAGCTCTGGAGCTCATGTACATTCTGGAGAGGGCTTTGGATATCGGCATATCTCACTGCTGATATCCCCACCCTCTCCAGGCCTGCTGCGTCCTATGGCCGCCCTCCCTCACCACCCAGTCCACTCTCCCCCTGCCCCTGCCTCGGCGAGCGCGGGGCCAGGTAGGAGCCAGGGGAAGGATTGCTGGCCTTTGCGCCAGCAGGCCTAACTCTCCAGGTGCCGTAAATGTGCTTTACGGCATGTTTATGGCACCCTGCACCGGTGGAGCGCGCGCTCCCCCGGCACAGCTCCACACAGGATTGCACTGTTAGAGTTGTTTTCAAGAGCAGAGTCCACATTTAGCCAATTGGATTCTTGTTCATTTGCCACCAAATCTTTCGTTGTACTATGTCAATATCAACTACTCTGTCAACTCAGTTCATTGATATTGTAATAAAAATGTTGAGTGGTGTAACTTGAAGAGAAAACCATCCTTTCATAGCACTCTGCATCCTTGAATGCCTTCGGGAGAAAGGCGGGCTACAAATTCCTGAAATAAATAAAATAAATAAATAAATTGAATACCTTACCCATTTTAATAGAACTGGTGGCTAAAGATTGCTTAAAATAAGCATTATTGACCTTCATGGTTAGTGGTTACTAACTAGAAGGATTTGTGACATAAACCTGTGACACGTTGTTTGGCTGTCAACCTGGAGACAATGATTTGGAAGTGGAATATAGCCACAAATGAGACAAATGCCTGAATTCTTTCAGCTGACTAGCAAGAAGCAGCCTTTGATAGCTGTAAGTCAAGGGTGGGGAACCGGCGGCCCGCGGGCCAGATCCAGACCCTGGAGCGATCCGGTCCGGCCCGTGCGAACCTGAATCCAATTCCATCCGGTCTGGCCAGTGCGGGCTCGGACCAGAGGCCACGCTCACCTCACCCGACTCCTTTTCAAACCCAGCTGTTATAGACATGCCCAGAAACAGCCGGGTTGAGAAGGGGTCGCGCGAGGTGAGCGCGCACGGGGCTGCTGCCGCCGCCGCCGCCGTCGCCGCCGCCGCCGCCGCCGCCAGTGACAGCGGCGGTGGCCTGGAGGCTGAAGAGAAGGTAAGGTAAGGAGGAGAGCGATGGGGGTGGGGGGTGGGGGGAGGAGAGCAATGGGGGTGGGCGCTTGCAGGGTGGGTGGGTGGGAGGGAGGGAGAGAGCGAGCGGTGGGTGGGAGGGAGGGAGGGAGAGTGAGCAAGCGAGCGAGCAGTGGGTGGGAGGTAAATTTGCGGGGGGGTCAAATGTGCGCGGGGGGAATCGGCCGGCCCGCAGCAAATTTTCCCTATGGGAAAATGGCCCCCCACCGCAAATAGGTTCCCCACCCCTGCTGTAAGTGCTGCATGCTGTTTGCTGGGGGGAAAACTGTTCCTTTGATAGACGAATGGCCCAATCCTATGCATACCTTATGCTGCCAGAAGTAGCATTCCAGCAGCATAAGGCCCTTTACAACTGTCACAAAAGGCGACACACTGTTCAGAGCAGCTGGGCTGCTGCCGCAAGCAGCAAGCTGCAGCAGCGGCCCACCGGTAGTCCCTGGATGTCCCCTGGCACTGGTATGTCAGTGCAGGAGGCAAGAAAGGGGGAGAATGGGGCAGAGAAGGGGAGAATGGGGCAGAGAAGGGGAGGAACTGGGAGGATACCGGGGCAGAATGGGGGGGATCATGGCTTGGAAGGGGATGGTATTGGTAGCAGTGGTGCTGCCAATATCCTATCTGCCTTCCAGGTCTCAATCTGCCTTCCTGGGTTTACTCAGATCTGTGTCAGCTAAATTGCTGGCACAGGTCCGAGTAGATCTGTTCCGCCGCCAGAGGCTTACCCCCATGTAAGGTAACAAATATTACCTTACCCAAAGGAGACCTCTGGGACTCCCCCCCCCGCAGGATGCAGCGCATGCTCCAGTGGCGCGGATGTATTGGTGGGGGAGGGAAAGGATATGATTGGGCTGTAATACTCTTTCTGATGCACATCTGCTCCCGCATGCTGAATTTATAAATTTGAATGAACACATATTACAAAAGCACCATAAATCTAAGGATGCTTCCAAAATCTTCTCATATTAATTCATGGTCTTATTTCTGATTTGGAACCATTTGTTGCAGGAATCCTCTATTTTTTTTTAATTCCATAGTTTATAGAGTGTTGTGCATGTGCAGTTTGTGGCAGCTCTCAGTTTCTTCATGTCTCTCCTCTCCACATTACTGATGTGCACATTTACAATTGATCAAACATTGTAAGAAAGATTTGCGTGTGTGTTCTACTCAGTGGCAGCGCTCCGAGCACCACCACCCTGCGCCGGAACTAATGCTGCCAACGCCGCTGTTTTCCATTGCACAGGGTGGGCGGGAAGACCAAACTTGTTGCCGCTGCTGCTCACTCACGCCGCCGAAATAGCCTGAATCGCCACACCGCCACCTGCTTTGACACCCCCTACTCGCCTGCTGCCTGGGGCCTGACAGTGCTGCCTAGGGCCCACCGCCCCCTGCCCAGCTCTGCCTCTGGTTCTACTAATGCAGGAGTACGTACAAATCAATAAAATACACACACAAGAATCTCAATGCTGTCGTAAGTGCAATCATATCAAGGTTGCTTTTTTACAGCATTTTATAATGTGCATGTGTGCATCAATCAGTATCGGGGGGGGGGGAGATGCAAGTAAATTGAAGAAACCGAAAGCCACACTACGCTTGAGTTCCTGAATTAATGTTAGTAACAGCGCAATCCGACTTAACTTTTGTGCCGGTTTAACCAGCGGCGCAGCAAGAACAGGAGGCCCCAGAACAGAAAAAGGATTCAAATCCCCTTTGAATTTCTCTTTTGGAGGGGATTTGAATCTCTTTTCCATTCTGGGGCCTCCCGTTCTCGCTGCGCCACTGGTTAAACCGTCACAAAAGTTAAGTCGTATTGCGCTGCAATTCTCCTAGTCAAATCAGAATCCAGCACTGGACTGTAGGGTAGAGCAAACCCCTGGAACAATAAAAGAACGGAAGAGGGGAAATCTGCTCATCCCTCAAAAGTCTCCAGTGTTCTCTCCTCATAAGGAAATAGACCCTTTGAAAGGCTGCCTCAGGAACGTCTTGCCACTCAGGGAAGTAGAGAATGTATAATTTATTGCACAGGGTCCTAGAGAATGAATAGGGTTTCCCAGCCCCAGGAACTATCTATGCAGCTCCCAGCCATTTCAGCAAATGATTCTTTATTGTATCCTTTGCTGAATGACAGAACCTTATACCTATACAACACAGGCACAGGAATGCAGAGGATTGTGCATGTGTTGTGGGTATGTGTGTGTATGTATATATACAGTATACATAAACCTACCTACAAAAATCAGCTAATAATATGCACTAGAAATACACAGCCCTTACAAAAGATTTTATAAAGAGCACAGAAGAATGTCATGCTCAGGGAAAAATGATGTGAATTTGGGAACAGTCTTGATATTTTTCAGTAGAGCAATACGCTAGTGATGTGTTTGGATTCTTGTACTGAAAACATCTATTAAGAATGAAGAGTTGTGCCATGTGTGTTATTTGTTATGGAATTCCTTATGAACAATGTTTGTGCTGTGCTTTTCCCTTAATTGTAATCTAAACCAAATTAGATTCAAATTGTTCCTGCCTGGATTTGTTTTAGAACAAACAAGAGCTTTAGCTCAAATAATTGTCTGCAAAGGTTGTGCATACAATCAGTAGGAAACTCACCAGGAGGTTATCTGATGTCTGTTTGATGTATACTATTCTTTCATTTTCGTTAGCAATTTAAAGGCAGCTTAGAATGTTTCTTTTCCTCCCTTTGCTCTTAAAGAACTTCTTAAAGAACACAAGCAGTGGATTTCTCAGTTTCGGTCTGCAAGGTCTGTGTCAGACTTGCATCTAACTTTTGGAAATTACAAATATATGAATGGCCTGGGTTTTATTTTTCTACCACAAGAGGGGAAAAGTAAGATCCAAACAGCTCTAAGGAGCCATTTCCCCTTTCGCAGCAATACAAACTGAAATGTTAATCAGCTATAGTCACCCTCCTTTCCCTGTAACTACTCTAGAGTGTAATCTGTGAGTTTACAGAGTTAAGTGGTTCTGTTCTTTAGACTGGAAAAACACAGCTGCCCCTGTTTCATCTTCAGCTTAGTGAATTCCTTTGCTTAAAGTGCCCTGTTGCTGATTAGGCTAAACACAGACTGTCCTGATCGCACTACTCTATTGACTTTGGAGTACAAGGCATGCTTTGAATGTCAATAAAAATGGTATTGTGTTGGCAATTTAAATGCCATCTGAATTTTTTTTAAGGAGGGTGATGTTGCACCTCTGAAGTAGTAGGACTTAGTTAACATCATGGGTGAATGAAGGATTGCAAAAAAAAAAAAGAGGTTGTGTTGTGTTCTGAAATCTTTCCCCAATCTCTCACTCGTGTGCAAGTCTGCCTTTGAATTGGAAGGTGGAAATGACGAGGCTGTCATGCCTCAAAGACGTCTTTAACAACAGAGAAGTATGACCTAAAGAGAATATAGAGAGGGTGGTTGTGCCCTAAGCAATTACCTCATACCATGTCAATCTGAGGGATACCTTAGCCCTATTATGCTTCATTTTCTGTCTTCCCATCTCCAGCCTAAAGCTCCCAAACAAGGCTGCTTTCCCATTAGCCTCTGCCCCACCCCTCTCATTAACCCTTCACCTTCAGGAAGAAAAACAAGCAATTTGCTCTTCAGTTGCCCTGAAAACATCTCATCCTGTGCCTCAGAATAGGCTCATTAGCATTGTGCCTACCGGACATTAATTTTGTGAAGACAGAGGAAGCCAGTTTGGTTTGGGCTTGGCCCACTGAGTAGCTGAGAACAAAGGTTTTCCTTCAACACCGGCATTGTATTACATTTGAAGCTTTCAGCAGTCGGCTAGTATTTTTCTTCCATTAGATGTGGTTTAAAGACAGGTTGGGGAGGGGATAAGGGAAGAGGCAGGCGAATGTAAAAATACCAAGAAGGAAGCTAATTTTTTTATCATTCATGATGGTACAATTTGTGGTGAACCTTGTCAATAGAAATGCTATGGGCCAGCTCATACTCTGGCCTGATGTGAGGAATCTACATTGTATAAATCATACAGGCAGTGGCACGAAGGAGACATTTGGGGCATGCATGCACCCTCCACGTATAGAACATGTTTGCTTAATTGGAAATGTTCACACATGCATTCCTACTCCCATAAGCCCTCTGTACATGATCAATCTGTTGAAAACCAGGAGTAAACAGGGTATATGCATATACACATATGAACATACAGCAGGTAAATGCAGTGCTGAGCCTTTTAGAGTTGCTGCTACAGAGGTGAACCAGCCATTAGTTGCTGTAAGGTGCATGGAGGGTCCAACGCAGGATGGTGTAGTGGTTTGGGAGACTTAGGGCTCAGTCCAGCCTAACTCAGGCACAGTTGTGGCCCAATTGTGGCCCAAACTAGGACCGAGTTAGGCTGCAACTGTGCCTGAGTTAGGCTGGAGGCAACAGCATTGGGCCAGGATCGCGGCAAAACTTACCGCAGAGGCAGGCAGGCTCCTGTAGGGAGCTGTCAGTCTTGTGGAAGCGAAGAGCCCCCTCCTCAGCCCGTCTGCGTGCACCTACCACAGCTGCTGCAGCGGTCGCAGCAGATGGGCAGCCACAGGTGGGCCTGCAGGCACTGCGCGTTTGACAGTCAGCTGAAGGGCAGAGGTTGTGCCAGTGCCAGCTGCCCCAGGGCACCCTGGGCATCAGCCACCTGCCGCAGGGGGGAGTGCGACTGCCCTCCCTCCTGCAGACTGCGATGCCACCCCCAAGCCACGGTGAGGCTGCACGTGGGAGTCATGGGGGGGTGAGCGGGGGAGAGAAGGGAAGGAGGGGGTGGGAACGGCACGCACAAGGGGTGGGTCTCATGAGGTCTGGAACCGCCTCCGCCAGGACATGCCCGTGCGCTGCCTGAAGCCCTGGGCCTCAAGGGCCGTGGCAATGCCCACAAAGAAGGCATCCCAGCATGCCTTCTGCTCCGTGCCCCGGCCAAGACCGAGAGATGCCGTGGGCTTGTCTGCTGCGAGCGGGAAGGGCTCACGCAGCTCATCACACCCCCAGATGGGGCAACGTCGGCACCTTGCGGCAGGCGCTCTGGCGGCATGGGGGGTGCCAGCGTCCATCATCAGGGAGTGGGAGGGGAGGCAGGCACACTGACAGGGGGTGCTGGGGAGGGGCACGGGTGGGTCATAAACAGACAGACAACACGGCTGGTGGGAGAGGGATACAGGGAGAGGGGTCTGCAGAGACCGATAGGGGCACAGGGGGCACTTCGCAGATGGAGGCAATGCAGGAACGGGCGCCTCTCATGCAGACGGACCGAGGGCGGACATGGACGCCGTTGATGGGCGGAAACGGACGCCGGTGACGGGCGGACAGAGGGCGGAAACGGACGCCGGTGACGGGCGGACACGGACGCCGGTGACGGGCAGACCGAGGGTGGGTGAGAGCCCCGGTTGCTGAAAGGGCTCTTCACGGACGTGGCGGACGTGCGCCACAGTGCCCGTCAGTGTTTGCCTGCCTGACAGGCCCCCCAACTCCCCCCTCCCCTCTGGTCCCAGAGGGTCCGGCTGCCCCCCTGCTGTGTTCTCCCAGGGATGGCTGTGGCGGACCCTGGCTGGGATTCATGCAGAGGCTTGTGTGCTGGGGCCTGCCTGTTTGGGTGTGTGGGGCAGTGCTTGTGCAACATTGGGGACATGTGTTTCCAGGGGCATCTTTATTGTTCTGGAACAGTGGCAGAGATGGCCGGGCGTGGCTGCCAGGGGTAGGCACAGCAGCCTCTAGGACCACAGCAGCAGCATCAGGCGAGCCCCATGGACCTGGAGATGCGGGCTCTTCCCCTGTGGAACCATGGCCTGCTCCATAGAAAGGGGAGGGACAGCAAGTAGGCAGCCAGGGCGGTGGGGCAGCAGCAGCAGCTGAGGTGGGTTGCAGGGCAGGCTCCCAGACCTCTCTGGCAGCATCAAGGCAGGCGACCGTGGGGCAACCAGACTGCAGGCCCAGGGGTGCTCCCCGGACGGTTTGTGGTAGTGGGCATTCCTGGGGGGTCGAACAACATGGGGGTGTTCCATGGCAGCTGCTGCGTGGTAGCAATCGCCATTGAAGAGGAGCCAGTGTGCCAGTTGCAAAGGTCTGCAGGGAGAGAAATCAAACACAGCTGAGTGGTGTGAGACACATAGCCTGGTCTGCGCTCCTTCCCTGGGTGTACGGTGAGCATGATCCTGTAAGGGAAAGGGGTCAAAGAGAGAGACAACAACACAACTTGGGGGTCACAACCATGGCAATCCTAGCAATACTGACCTGTCGGTAGACCCTGTGGAGAAAAGAGGGGGGGGAGAACAGCTGGTGTCTACATATGGGTTACAGTTCCACACTCATGGCATTGTGTGCTCACATTAATACAGGCAGCTATGAGACAAGACATTGGTATAGAGGCATATCATGGCAGGCTATGCAGGCAGCTATGAGACAAGACATTGGTATAGAGGCATATCATGGCAGGCTATGCAGGCAGCTATGAGACAAGACATTGGTATAGAGGCATATCATGGCAGGCTATGCAGGCAGCTATGAGACAAGACATTGGTATAGAGGCATATCATGGCAGGCTATGCAGGCAGCTATGAGACAAGACATTGGTATAGAAGCATGTATCCTACCTATATTTCTCTATGCAAAGAGGCAGACGTCAGACCACATGTCAGCACAAACCCTGCACTTACCTGCTGGTGTTGTTGCCTGTATGGGGGGGGGAGAGAGGGGCTGGGAGAAAGACATGGGTTAGCAAACACTTGCATGGAGACAGCTGCCCAGGCACAGCAGTAAACAGTTTGGCCACAGGCAGAACAGCCCTCTCTGCCCTAGAGGGGGGCAGAGAGGAGAGAGAAGAAGAGAGAAGTGGGGTGTTTGAAAAGTTTTCTAAGTCCCACTTTGTGGCTGCTGGGGGACAGAACCCCACGCCACGTGCTCAGAGAGAGAGAGAGAGAGTGGAGGGCTGGGGCTGGGCTTTTGTGGGAAAGAGGCTGGGTGGGGCTGGGTGCTGATAGGGTAACTATTTGGGTCCATGTCCAGAGTTAGGCCACACCTGTTCGGTCCTAACTCAGGCCCAACTCGGGCCCAGGGTGTTAGAACTTTTCAGGAGAGGGCTGGTGTGGGTAAGGTAAAATGGCTCCTATGGGTCTCCTCACATTTGGGTCCACCCTTTTTGCTGGCCCAAATTTTGGGCCTGAGTTGGGCTCGAGGGGGCGTGTCAGTGGCTCTCCAGTGTCTGGAACCGGACCAAAATTCGTAACCGCCCCCGTCACACCCCCGACACGCCCCCAACACACCCACTTTTAGGCTGCAATTGTGCCTGAATTGTGCAATTGTGCCTGAATTGTACCGCAGTTGCCTTGGGCTGGACCGGGCTGCAATTCAGTCACAATTGCAGCCCAACTCAGGCACAATTCAGGCACAACTCGGGCCTAAAGCACTTGGGCTGCAATTGTGCCTGAATTGTACCGCAGTTGCCTTGGGCTGGACCGGGCTGTTACAGTCCAGTCCAGCCCAAGGCCTCAGCGGCACAATTCAGGCACAATTGCAGCCTAAGTGCTTTAGGCCCGAGTTGTGCCTGAATTGTGCCGAATTTGTGCTGCAATTGTGACTGAATTGGGTTCTGGCACAATTCAGGCACAACTGCACAATTCAGGCACAATTGCGGCCTAAAAGTGGGCGTGTTGGGGGCGTGTCAGGGGAGTGACGGGAGCGGTTACAAATTTGTTCCGGTTCCAGACGCTGGAGAGCCCCTGACACGCCCCCTCGAGCCCAACTCAGGCACAAAATTTGGGTCAACAAAAAGGGTGGACCCAAATGTGAGGAGACCCATAGGAGCCATTTTACCTTACCCACATCAGCCCTCTCCTGAAAAGTACTAACACCCTGGGCCCGAGTTGGGCCTGAGTTAGGATGGAACAGTTGTGGCCTAACTCTGGACACTGACCCAAATAGTTACCCTATCAGCACCCAGCCCCACCCAGCCTCTTTCCCACAAAAGCCCAGCCCCAGCCCTCCACTCACTCACTCACTCTCTGAGCACGTGGCGTGGGGTTCTGTCCCCCAGCAGCCACAAAGTGGGACTTTGAAAACTTTTCTAACACCCCACTTCTCTCTTCTCTTCTACTCTCTCCTCCCCTCTAGGGCAGAGAGGGCTGTTCTGCCTCTGGCCAAACTGTTTACTGCTGTGCCTGGGCAGCTGTCTCCATGCAAGTGTTTGCTAACCCATGTCTTTCTCCCAGCCCCTCTCCCCCCCCACAGGCAACAACACCAGCAGGTAAGTGCAGGTAAGAGCAGGGTTCGTGCTGACATGTGGTCTGACTTCTGCCTCTTTGCATAGAGAAATATAGGTAGGATACATGCCTTTATACCAATGTCTTGTCTCATAGCTGCCTGCATAGCCTGCCATGATATGCCTCTTTACCAATGTCTTGTCGCATAGCTGCCTGCAATGCCTGCAATGATATGCCTCTTTACCAATGTCTTGTCTCATAGCTGCCTGCATAGCCTGCAATGATATGCCTCTATACCAATGTCTTGTCTCATAGCTGCCTGCAATGCCTGCCATGATATGCCTCTTTACCAATGTCTTGTCTCATAGCTGCCTGCATAGCCTGCAATGATATGCCTCTATACCAATGTCTTGTCTCATAGCTGCCTGCAATGCCTGCCATGATATGCCTCTATACCAATGTCTTGTCTCATAGCTGCCTGCAATGCCTGCCATGATATGCCTCTTTACCTATGTCTTGTCTCATGGCTGCCTGCAATGCCTGCCATGATATGCCTCTATACCAATGTCTTGTCTCATGTCTGCCTGCAATGCCTGCCATAATATGCCTCTGTACCAATGTCTTGTCTCGTAGCTGCCTGTATTAATGTGAGCACACAATGCCATGAGTGTGGAACTGTAACCCATATGTAGACACCAGCTGTTCCCCCCCCCTCTTTTCTCCACAGGGTCTACTGACAGGTCAGTATTGCTAGGATTGCCATGGTTGTGACCCCCAAGTTGTGTTGTTGTCTCTCTTTTTGACCCCTTTCCCTTACAGGATCATGCTCACCTTACACCCAGGGAAGGAGCGCAGACCATGCTATGTGTCTCACACCACTCGGCTGTGTTTGATTTCTCTCCCTGCAGGCCTTTGCAACTGGCACACTGGCATTCCTTCAATGGCGATTGCTACCACACACCAGCTGCCATGGAACACCCCCGTGATTTATGTCTCCCCAGAAATGTCCACCACCACCTTACCTTCTGGGGAGCACCCCTGGGCCCGCAGTCTGGTTGCCCCATGGTCGTCTGCCTCGCTGCTGCCAGAGGTCTGGGAGCCTGCCCTGCAACCCTCCTCAGCTGCTGCTGCTGCTCCACCTCCCTGGCTGCCTACGTGCTGTCCCTCCCCTTTCTATGGAGCAGGCTGTGGTTCCACAGGGGAAGAGCCTGCGTCTCCAGGTCCATGGGGCATGCCTGCTGCTGCTGCTGCTACGTTCTGAGTGGCTGCTGTGCCTACCCCTGGCAGCCTCGCCTGGCCATCTCTGCCAATGTTCCAGAACAATAAAGATGCCCCTTGGGCAAAGGCCCCTTGAACAACATGACCCCAATGTTACACAAGCACTGCCCCACACACAGAGAGACAGCGCCCAGCACACAAGGCCCTGCATGAATCCCAGCCAGGGCCTGCCACAGCCAGCCCAGGGAGAACACAGCAGGGGGGCTGCCAGACCCTCCGGGCTCAGAGGGGAGGGGGGAGTTGGGGGGCCTCTCAGGCAGGCAACCACTGACAGGCGACATGGCGCATGTCCGCCACGTCTGTGAAGAGCCCTTTCAGCAACCGGGGCTCTCACCCACCCTCGGTCTGCCCGTCAACGGCGTCTGTTTCCGCCCTCAGTCCGCCCATCAACGGCGTCCGTTACCGCCCTCGGTCCGTCTGCATGAGAGGCGGCCATTCCTGCATTGCCTCCATCTGCGAAGTGACCCCTGTGTCCCTATTGGTCTCTGCAGACCCCCTCTCCCTGTATCCCTCTCCCACCAGCCTTGTTGTCTGTCTGTTTCTGACCCACCCGTGCCCCTCCCCAGCACCCCCTGTCTGTGTGCCTGCCTCCCCTCCCACTCCCTGATGATGGACGCTGGCATCCCCCACCCCGCGGGAGCACCTGCCGCGAGGCGCCGACGTTGCCCCATCTGGGGGTGTGATGAGCTGCGTGAGCCCTTCACGCTCGCAGCAGACAAGCCCAAGGCATCTCTCGGTCTTGGCCAGAGCACGGAGCAGAAGGCATGCCGGGATGCCTTCTTTGTGGGCATAGCCACGGCCCTGGAGGCCCAGGGCTTCAGGCAGCGCACGGGCATGTCATGGCAGAGGCGGTTCCAGACTTCATGAGACCCCCCTTGTGTGTGACGTTCCCACCCCCTCCCCCCCATGACTCCCACGTGCAGCCTCAACGTGGCTTGGGGGTGGCATCGCTTTCTGCAGGAGGGAGGGCAGTGGCACTCCCCCCTGCGGCAGGTGGCTAATGCCCAGGGTGCCCTGGGGCAGCTGGCACTGGCACAACCTCTGCCCTTCAGCTGACTGTCGCACGCCCAGTGCCTGCAGGCCCACCTGTGGCTGCCCATCTGCTGCGAACGCTGCAGCAGCTGTGGTAGGTGCACACAGACGAGCTGAGGAGGGGGCTCTTCGCTTCCACAAGACTGACAGCTCCCCACAGGTGCCTGCCTGCCTCTGTGGTACGTTTTGCCTCGATCCTGGCCCACTGCTCTTGCCTCCTGCCTAACTCAGGCACAGTTGCAGCCTAACTCGGTCCTATTTTGGGCCCCAATTGTGCCACAATTGGGCCTCAACTGTGCCTGAGTTGGGCTGAGTTGGGCTGGACTGAGCCCTTAGACCTGGAAGATCCAGGTTCAAATCCCCGCTCAGCCACGAAGCTTCCTGGGTGACCTTGGGCCAGTCACTATCTCTCAGCCCCACCTACCTCACAGGGTTGTTGTGAGGACAAAAAGGAGGGGAGGAAATATGTACACCACTCTGAGCTCCTTGGAGGAAGGGAGGTATAAAAATGTGAATAAATAAACAAACAAACTGGAGATTCTGGCAGCAGGGCTCAGGTGTCTTACAACCTGTGCCATCAGGGCAGCCCCCAGGCTGGAGGAGACCCCTGCAGTAATCCCAGTTATCAATAATAATAATAATAATAATAATAATAATAATAATAATAAAAAATACAAAGCAGTGCGCGCAATCATACGTGCATCAATGGTAGAATTAGTCGGGCCATTTACAGCCCAGTCCTATTCAGATGCTGCACCAACAGCACATGGATGCTGGTACAGTATCCATGATATCCTAAGCCCGTCCAGGCAACACCACACCAATGGTGAACTGATGCCTGTGCAACAAGGGCCAAATGCCAAGCCTATCCTGACAAAATAACACTGGCACAGCTTTTCCCAGAAACACCCCCAGTGTCCATGGAACACCAACTGTTATCCATGGGGAGGTGTCCTGATGGCAGTGCATCATGACCATAACATCAGCTTGTCATGACCATGACATCAGGGCATCATCAATCTGTCATCTCTGTGATGTCAGTGTGTCATCCATGTGATATCTGTCATTGCCATGAAGTTGGCGCATAATTTGAGTGATATCCATGTGTCATTGATGTGATGTCCAAGGAGCCAGTCATCACATCCAAGCAGTCCCAACACTGGCATCCAGAGAAGTGCCACCAGGGTACTGGGGGGTAGGGGCAGTTGCAGTGCCAATGAGTGGCCCAGGATTGCTGGGGGGACACCCACACACCAGCCACTAAGAATGAGCAACACAGCAACAGGCACCACCCCCAATCATGGGGAGATGTCCCAAGAACACTGCGCACATGCATACAACACAAGGATGAAACAGCACCCCAACTTCCTATAGGAGTTATATTGGCATCAGCAGTAAAGGGGCAAAAACAAAGAACTGCTAGGAGCCCCTGCACCCAGGGTTCAGGGTCACCTCATTCCACTCACACAAACACACACATCCAAGGTATACTTTTTTGAGCAGAGCAGAGCAAGAGTAGGAAGATCGTTCCCTTGGAAGAGGGCAGTCAATGTGAAAAAACAAACAAAACACAAGTCTCTCCATGGCAAGGGTTTGAGTCTCTGTGGAGGTATCTACCAGCTGGAAGGAACTTTTTTGCCAGGGGAGGGACTAGGACATGTCACAAGGGCTATCAGGCAATGCAGGGTGCTAGTAGCTCATTGCGCAAAGATACAGTTTGGGAGCCTGGCAAAATAGGTCTGAGAACAGCCAAGGATCTTTCTCTAATCAGCAAGGCACTCATCTTTTGCATGACCGTTCAGAAACATCCAAGGCAGGAATGAAAGAAGAGGGGAAGGCCAGCGGTGTCACTAGGGTGCACATCACCCCCAGCGTGTCACCCCCACCGCCGCCCGGCACCCCCATCCCACCCAGGACTCACACGCAGGGAGGGGGTGACGAGCCTGCTGCTTCAATGCCAGATGAGGTGCTCTTTTCCTGTCTCCTGCTGCCACTGGTAGAGTGGAGCAGCCAGTGTGGGTTCTAGACCTGCCTTCCTCAGGGGCATCGCTAGGGTGTGGCAGGGGGCCCCACCGGGGGTTACGCGCAGGGAGGGGGTGACGCGCCCGCTGCCTCTCCGCCGGGTGCTTCTTCATCCTGTTTGGGACTTACAGAGCAGAGGATTCTCAGCGGCACTTCCCCTCCGCTGTTTGTGCAGGCACACACATGAGCTGAAGATTTCCAGTTGCGCTGTGCTCCGACTGGAAATCTCCAGCTCGTGCATGCATCTGCACAAACAGCAGAGGGGAAGTGCCACGGAGAACCCCCTGCTCTGTAAGTCCCAAACGGGATGAAGAAGGCGAAGCACCGGGCGGCACAAAGGGGATCTCTATCTGCTAACAAAGTAACGAAGAGTATCATCCACTCAAGGATTTTATTGAACAGTATCAATAATAAAGCAGAATCTGAAAGAATCATGCAACTGGGGTTGCCAACCAACACAGGATTGCACCGTAAATGTGTTTTAGCCCAAAGTTCTTTGAAAGGAATGCTAGTCAAAAGGAGTATTTAGTAAAAAAAATACTATTTAGTAAAAATACTAAATGGTCAATCCGTGCACTTGATCAACTGCTATCAAGCGATGAGAGATTCCCTTGTCCTGATGTTGTGAATAGACTACTGTATTATGATTCACTTGCTTGAATATTTCAATTTGTTAACACAAAATACAAAAATAATTAACAGAAAAATAAAAATACAATAAGATTATGTTTTCTCCTTGAAATCTTAGAAAAAGCAGGGACAAAAGTTATTTAAATATATTATCATTTTTAAAACTCTGAAAGCCTTTGTTCTTGTGAAAGAAAACTGCTGTTTCATTTCCCCCAAGCCATTGATAATATGATGCAAGACATCAGAGACGATCTAATCCAAGATAGGTGCCATCCCCAGGGGAATTTGCGCTCCTTTGTTTTACATTTCCATTGGAAATCTGGGAGATTTTGCATGCAAACGTCTTATTTCATGGAACTGGTGCTCAAATTGAGAGATTCTATCTACTACTGCGGAAGAGGCTTTTCAATGAAGTGGGTTGCACAGTGTTCTGTTTACAGAATATTGATGCATCATCTGATATGAGCTGAAATTGCTAACTTCTGTTTCACTAAAGCTGAGGGGATTGCAACCAAGCCATTATCTAATCAAGAAAAATATTTCTTTGCACCTTGTTTTTAATATACCTGCCTGGCAAGCAGCATTTAGGCTAGTTACTAGTATACATCACTGTTCACTGCAGCTTTTGATTTTGCTGGGAAGATTGTTTTTGCAGAACTATTAATCATGGACAAAGGAGTTGAAAATATATTGGAAGTTCTTAAGCAGCTACTATGATCTTATTCCCCCCTGCTGCCATAGATTTGATCTCTATATTAACTAGTGCAATGTTACCCAAACTTCTAATAGCTGAGGCACACTTTTTCCTGAACTTAAATTGGAAGCACGCTTCAGTCTTACACACCAAAAGTCTTGTTTTTATTGTCTGAGGGCTCAGTCCAGCCTAACTCAGGCACAGTTGAGGCCCAATTGTGGCCCAATTGTGGCCCAAACTAGGACCGAGTTAGGCTGCAACTGTGCCTGAGTTAGGCTGGAGGCAACAGCATTGGGCCAGGATCGCGGCAAAACTTACCGCAGAGGCAGGCAGGCTCCTGTGGGGAGCTGTCAGTCTTGTGGAAGCGAAGAGCCCCCTCCTCAGCCCGTCTGCGTGCACCTACCACAGCTGCTGCAGCGGTTGCAGCAGATGGGCAGCCACAGGCGGGCCTGCAGGCACTGCGCGTTTGACAGTCAGCAGAAGGGCAGAGGTTGTGCCAGTGCCAGCTGCCCCAGGGCACCCTGGGCATCAGCCACCTGCCGCAGGGGGGAGTGCGACTGGCCTCCCTCCTGCAGACTGCGATGCCACCCCCAAGCCACGGTGAGGCTGCACGTGGGAGTCATGGGGGGGTGAGCGGGGGAGAGAAGGGAAGGAGGGGGTGGGAACGGCACGCACAAGGGGGGGGGGGTCTCATGAGGTCTGGAACCGCCTCCGCCAGGACATGCCCGTGCGCTGCCTGAAGCCCTGGGCCTCAAGGGCCGTGGCAATGCCCACAAAGAAGGCATCCCAGCATGCCTTCTGCTCCGTGCCCCGGCCAAGACCGAGAGATGCCGTGAGCTTGTCTGCTGCGAGCGGGAAGGGCTCACACAGCTCATCACACCCCCAGATGGGGCAACGTCGGCACCTTGCGGCAGGCGCTCTGGCGGCATGGGGGGTGCCAGCGTCCATCATCAGGGAGTGGGAGGGGAGGCAGGCACACTGACAGGGGGTGCTGGGGAGGGGCACGGGTGGGTCAGAAACAGACAGACAACACGGCTGGTGGGAGAGGGATACAGGGAGAGGGGTCTGCAGAGACCGATAGGGGCACAGGGGGCACTTCGCAGATGGAGGCAATGCAGGAACGGGCGCCTCTCATGCAGACGGACCGAGGGCGGACACGGACGCCGTTGATGGGCGGAAACGGACGCCGGTGACGGGCGGACAGAGGGCGGAAACGGACGCCGGTGACGGGCGGACACGGACGCCGGTGATGGGCGGACCGAGGGTGGGTGAGAGCCCCGGTTGCTGAAAGGGCTCTTCACGGACGTGGCGGACGTGCGCCACAGTGCCCGTCAGTGTTTGCCTGCCTGACACGCCCCCCAACTCCCCCCTCCCCTCTGGTCCCAGAGGGTCCGGCGGCCCCCCTGCTGTGTTCTCCCAGGGATGGCTGTGGCGGACCCTGGCTGGGATTCATGCAGAGGCTTGTGTGCTGGGGCCTGCCTGTGTGGGTGTGTGGGGCAGTGCTTGTGCAACATTGGGGACATGTGTTTCCAGGGGCATCTTTATTGTTCTGGAACAGTGGCAGAGATGGCCGGGCGTGGCTGCCAGGGGTAGGCACAGCAGCCTCTAGGACCACAGCAGCAGCAGCAGCCGAGCCCCATGGACCTGGAGATGCGGGCTCTTCCCCTGTGGAACCACGGCCTGCTCCATAGAAAGGGGAGGGACAGCAAGTAGGCAGCCAGGGCGGTGGGGCAGCAGCAGCAGCTGAGGTGGGTTGCAGGGCAGGCTCCCAGACCTCTCTGGCAGCATCAAGGCAGGTGACCGTGGGGCAACCAGACTGCAGGCCCAGGGGTGCTCCCCGGACAGTTTGTGGTAGTGGGCATTCCTGGGGGGACGAACAACATGGGGGTGTTCCATGGCAGCTGCTGCGTGGTAGCAATCGCCATTGAAGAGGAGCCAGTGTGCCAGTTGCAAAGGTCTGCAGGGAGAGAAATCAAACACAGCTTAGTGGTGTGAGACACATAGCCTGGTCTGCGCTCCTTCCCTGGGTGTACGGTGAGCATGATCCTGTAAGGGAAAGGGGTCAAAGAGAGAGACAACAACACAACTTGGGGGTCACAACCATGGCAATCCTAGCAATACTGACCTGTCGGTAGACCCTGTGGAGAAAAGAGGGGGGGGGGAACAGCTGGTGTCTACATATGGGTTACAGTTCCACACTCATGGCATTGTGTGCTCACATTAATACAGGCAGCTATGAGACAAGAAGACATTGGTATAGAGGCATATCATGGCAGGCTATGCAGGCAGCTATGAGACAAGACATTGGTATAGAGGCATATCATGGCAGGCTATGCAGGCAGCTATGAGACAAGACATTGGTATAGAGGCATGTATCCTACCTATATTTCTCTATGCAAAGAGGCAGACGTCAGACCACATGTCCGCACAAACCCTGCACTTACCTGCTGGTGTTGTTGCCTGTATGGGGGGGGAGAGGGGCTGGGAGAAAGACATGGGTTAGCAAACACTTGCATGGAGACAGCTGCCCAGGCACAGCAGTAAACAGTTTGGCCACAGGCAGAACAGCCCTCTCTGCCCTAGAGGGGGGGAGAGAGGAGAAGAGAGAAGTGGGGTGTTAGAAAAGTTTTCAAAGTCCCACTTTGTGGCTGCTGGGGGACAGAACCCCACGCCACGTGCTCAGAGAGAGAGAGAGAGAGTGGAGGGCTGGGGCTGGGCTTTTGTGGGAAAGAGGCTGGGTGGGGCTGGGTGCTGATAGGGTAACTATTTGGGTCCATGTCCAGAGTTAGGCCACACCTGTTCGGTCCTAACTCAGGCCCAACTCGGGCCCAGGGTGTTAGAACTTTTCAGGAGAGGGCTGGTGTGGGTAAGGTAAAATGGCTCCTATGGGTCTCCTCACATTTGGGTCCACCCTTTTTGCTGGCCCAAATTTTGGGCCTGAGTTGGGCTCGAGGGGGTGTGTCAGTGGCTCTCCAGTGTCTGGAACCGGACCAAAATTCGTAACCGCCCCCGTCACACCCCCGACACGCCCCCAACACACCCACTTTTAGGCTGCAATTGTGCCTGAATTGTGCAATTGTGCCTGAATTGTACCGCAGTTGCCTTGGGCTGGACCGGGCTGCAATTCAGTCACAATTGCAGCCCAACTCAGGCACAATTCAGGCACAACTCGGGCCTAAAGCACTTGGGCTGCAATTGTGCCTGAATTGTACCGCAGTTGCCTTGGGCTGGACCGGGCTGTTAGACACTCAACTCATGGGCTTCAGTTCTGTATCACTGCTCTGGGTGTGTCTCTTCTGAAGCCAGGGAATTCTGTTGTCTTTCTGTAATAGGATTCCTTGTTGTGATCAATGGCGTCACTCCCGTCAAGTGGCGGGAGCGGGCCGCTATGGGGTGACGCGCGCAAGGGGTGACGCGCGCAAGGGGTGACGCGCGCATGCACGTGACCCGTCACCTCTTGCACGCGTCGCCCCCGAAGACGTCCCCAGAGCTGGCTCCCGGCCTCTTCCGGAGACGTCTTCCCCGGCTGACGCGCCAGGGCCTTCTGAGGAAGGCCCGCTGTGCGAATGTTATTTATAACGTTTTTTGCACATGCACAGACCATCAGGGCTGCCCTTTTCCCTCAGGAAGGTCTGCGCATGTGCTAAAAAACATTATAAATAACGTTTGCGCAGCGGGCCTTCCTCAGAAGGCCCTGGACAGCCTCTGGCCCGTGCGAGACTGGACCGATCCGGCCCGCGCGAGACTGGACCGATCCAGCCCGCCGCCACGCGTCTCCTTCTGAAAGCGGTCTTCCTGTACCTGCGCAGATTGCCGCTGAGGCTGAGAGATTGCCCTCTCGGCCTCAGCGGCGATCTGCGCAGGTACAGGAAGGCCGCTTTCAAAAGGAGGAGGTGCGGGAAGGCGGCGGCCCGGAGCCGAGGAGCCTGAGGTAAGGGGAGCGGTTTGGAGGTAAGAAGAGCGGTGGGTGGGTGGGTTGGAGGGAGGGAGGTAAATTCGCCGGGGGGGTCAAATTTGCGGTGGGGGCCCCCAAAATTTTGGGCGGCCTAATGGCCGGCCCGCAGCAAATTTTCCCCATGGGAAAATGGCCCTCCACCGCAAATAGGTTCCCCACCCCTGTCCTACAGACCATAGAAATTGATATGTTTTAACCACATCCTTCAACTTCATCTGGACTGTACAAAAGGTTCCAGCAATGGCCCATTATAATGCCTACCACCAGGCTTATAGAGAGATATGGATCTAGATTTACTTCATGTCAAAATAAGTGTGTGTGTGTGTGTGTGTGTGTGTGTGTGTGTGTTATAAGAGTTGGATGTGACCAGTATTGTTAGTCGTGTGTTTCTTAGATTTAAACTTGCTTTGACCTTCACAGAAGGAGATCCCACAACTTTTCAGTGCAATTTGTTCCACACACCAAACTTTCTTACATTTGACAATGTTTTCTATGATAACCTGAATTAAACCTGTTCTATGATAACTTGCATCTGTTGTTGTTCGTCCTTCACATTTTGGCCCTGGTAAATAGTTGTTGTTCCCTGTACGTTGTTGTTCTCTGTCCACTCCTCCTTTGTAAATCTTCTCTTTACTTAACAAAACATGCCCAGTTGCGTCTTTTCTTGTATATCATGTTCAAAGCCTTTTTAATAATCTTTATTTCTTTCCTCTGCATCTTTTTCAATTTCTTTATATTTTCCTTAATATTTGGTGGCCGAAGCCAGACTCTGGGCCCAACCCAGAGAACTGAAAGCACAGCAGAAGGATGTGTGTCTATGATCTCACAAAATACTCAAGGTTAGAGAGCAGAAGTCTCGCACAACCTCATTGCAGAGATCTGGGCTCATGATGGGCAGCAGAGTCATCGCATGAAGAACATCTGAGGAACTTTGAACCTCTCACAGCACTGATCTCTTGCTAAGTGCAACGGGCAGGAATCTGAACTGGAATCCTCATATGCTCCTTTCCCTGTTCTGTAGCCCTAGCCAACAACTGATTAGAACTATGAGAGACGTCACTCAAAAGTCCTTCATGTCTCTTTTTTGCTCTTAAGGGCATACCGAAGAAGATGACTACCAAAAACTATCGTGGAGATCAATGGGAATATCTTACAAGAAACAAATTGCTGTTGGTAAGTATATGAGTACAGTAATAATCTTGTACTTTAAAATTAATCATATCACACCTTCACATTAGACAAAAATGATGTGTAGGTTATAGAAACAAAAGCAAATCACTGCAATATGTAGGAATATATAAAACTCGCCACTTCCAGCTGTACATTCTATTTCACCTGCTCCTGAGGGCACAGTATTTCTCTTTTAGGTTTGTGACAAAGGGGAAAAAAATTGTATGGACAAGATTTGTCATTGCCAATAATTTCTCTATAGCATTCTTGGCAACATGAGCAATAACTGGGGCTTCATTGGGATCCAATGCCATGTCCAGGATTCCCAAATGATGAACATGCAGGATAGTATCAGCAAATTTATATTTTGGTTACTTTTTCATTGGCATGCCATTGTCAGATATTCACTAAGTGTGAGCCCTCAGTTTTTGGTTTTTTTTTTTTTTAATTACCCTACTTTTAGGACCAAACTGCAAATTACATTAAATGCAAACTGTGGCCCTGTACAGCTTTTTAAAAGTTAAATAGCAGCTCAGGATTAGGACAGTGGTGCATGGAGGGGGGCATTTAATTGCTTCCTGCCACACCACAGTCCCAACAAAAAACCAAGATCAAGTTATATGTTTAATGTAGTGTGCAGTTCACTCATGGGTTTTCTGGATATCCTTCAGAACAGTTTCAGGTGATGTCCCATCTGTACCCTGTGATCATATAGGTCTCCATTTTAAGCCACACTTTTATCATTACTTTTCTCTTGGCATTAACTCATTAAATCTTATGTCCATTATATCTTTTAAGTATGTTGCTGTATTGACTTGAGTGTTAAAGCAGTTGCTTTTAGTGATTGCCTGAGAGGTGATTGGTGCTCTATTTAAACCCCAGTGAAAATAAAACTATTTCACAATTTGATCCCTCAGTAGCTTTGACCTCACTTACAGTATTTGTTAAGCAGTGAAGTGGTCTGGCTCCTACAGAAACTTACTATATAAGTTCTGAAGTTTAAAGAATAAAACCTGTGAACCTCTAAGTATGTTCATCCCCCCCCCCACCTCTCTGATGCACGTGTCACAGACAAAAAGCAATTAATATTTATTTGGGGTGAACTTGATTGCTCACTCATTACTTCATTCTACAAGTAATGTAACTGTTCATAATTCAAGCTTATATAAGCTCTGTACAGATTGTCATTCTCTTGCTATTTACCTCTGGTTCTTTTTGCACCCTTCATGGTAGTGAAATGCAGTGCTGTTGGACGCTAAAAGCCAGAAGAGGACTTTCCAATGTCTCTCAACATTTGCTTGTATTCATGTCAACTTCAAAGAAAATGGAATCGGATCACTGCTGGATAATGTTTAACAACTTTTTAGAGTTTTTAAAGCATACCATCTTATTATAGTAATTTTCATATGTCATTGTAGAAATCTACTGTATATCCTCTCTCACAGACACAGAGCAATCAGTTGTGGCCCACCAGCTCTTTGAACTGTTTCCCCTTAAAGGCTCTCAGTACTGAAAATAGTATATATGTTAATCTTTTGTAATGGTAGCTTTTCTAACTCAGGTCATCATGGTTTGTATCTTGAGAGGAATCCAACTTGATCCATGATCTGGAAATTTGAACACAAGTGCAACTCTCAATGTGTTCATGACCAGGGAGAAAATCATGTCTTGAAGGTTTTGTTTAAGGGTCTCTTCCAGCCCAGTTCTAACTCCCTGCATAGCGATGCAGAGGCACCAACATGACTTCTGCTATATCCCATGGGGGAGTTTTGGCAAGTTGAGACCTCCTCGGGGTAAGGGAACATTTGTTCCCTTGCCCTGGGATAAGACCCAGCAGCCGCTGTGGGTCAACCTGGACCTGTACCAGCTCTATAGCAAGTCTGCATTGACCTGTCAGACCTGGGAAGGGGGGTAGGATTTGGTGGGTGCCCGTGCCGCTGAACTCTCCCCCTTCCCAAGCTCAATCCACCCTCCTATCCGCCCCATCTCCTTCCCATTCTGCCTACCCCTCCCCCGTTCTGCCCTACTCCCTGCCTTTCCCCTGTCCTGTTTTGCCTCCCTGCTGGCCTACTTTGGTCGGTGGATCTACAGCCATCCGCTGGCTTACGGAAGGCTGCTCCAGACTCCCTGCTGGCAGTCAGGCAGTGTGCACCATTGGCAGCTGCTTTACAACAGCCGTAAAGTAGTTGCCGCCAGTGCAATACTATAGGTGTTGGGTTTTTGGGTGGTGTTTTTTTTTTTCAAAATTTCTTGGTTAAAAATGCAAATAGCGGTATTATGTGTTTTTATTCAATGCAAATAGTCATGTTATGTGTTTTTATTCCAAGTTTTCATTTTTCGTTTTTATAATTTTTTTTATAAAATGCACTAGATAGGTGATTATGTCAGCAAATAAAGCAATTAAGTCACTGTTTATTTGTTTTTGTTATTTCAAACAGTAGTATTCACAGATCCACTCCCTGCTTTGGAAACTTATCCAAAAGAGCAGATATATGGGTTTCAGTCTCTCTGCTTTTTGGCCTATTTTTCCCTTGGACAGTTATGTTTCATCCCCCCCCCGCCTATTATTTGAATCTCTACACATTACAAATATGAGCAGCATGAGTAGCAGCTTGCTCAAATACAGCTCAAATACAGCAATTAGAAATACTGTGCTGTAAAAGAAACCGGAAATAAGAGGCTTGCCTGCGCTCATTCTTGCCTCCGCCACCTAGTGGTAGAATGCTGTATATGCAGCAAACCATGCAGAACGGTACAGATCAGAGATAAGGAGTAGAAGCAAAGCAACCGGAAGCAACAGGACGGCCTTTGGAGCTGTTGGAGAGGTTCTGCAACTGTTCAAGCAAGATCTTAAAAGTACCAGCAAATTACTCAAGTAAGAACAAGCGGTGATATTTCGTGGAATGAAGGGTTTTTCGCGTTATTTCGTGTTTAGAGGTAAAAACCATTTTATATAGCGTTATGAGTCAAAATTAGCATTATTGAGCATTCTGTGTTGGTCACCAAAAAAACCCCACCCCTCTATGCAACACGTGTTCCGTTGGTGGCCAGCCCGGATAAGATTGGGCTGTCCATCACTATAAAAAAGATATACTCCTATCAGGTTGTAGTAGTATAGAGGGTGGCAGCAGCCCAATGTCAAGTATAATGCATAGTTTCAAATTAGGCTCCGCTCTGGAGCACATGAAGTAATAATGAAGAGGATAATGCATGTGTATGTCCGTACACACACACACACACACACACACACACACACACACACACACACACACACACATTCCAGAGGTGCGTGCTGTCACAAAAGCGCCATAAAGTGCTTTGCTAACAATGCAATAGCCAAGCATGCCAGTGGAAAGGCTCTGGCCTTCCCACTGGTGCTAGCAGCTGCCGGGACACCTACTGGATCAGGCAAGTCCCAGTGCAGGGGCGGGGGAGGGCAGACACAGGGGTGGGGTAGGAGGATTGGGCTTGAGAGGGGGCGGGATCAGCGGCACCAGCACGCGCCGTATCCAACCCCCCTTCCTGAGCCCGTTCTGCCTGCATGGGTCATCACGAACTTGTGTCAGCGATATCACTGGTGAAGATCTGACCCATTCTGGCTGCTGGGGTTTACCCGGGGACAAGGAGACCTCCAGCAGCCAAAAGTCCCCTGCAGGATGCAGCGTAGCCCGCGACAGTGCTGCTGCATCACTTTGCGGGGATTTATGCTGGATTGGGCTGTTAGGCTGGAGGTGACAATGGGAAATATGAAACTGGAAAGGGTACCGTAGGAGGCAGGTATGTTTTATTTCAAATATAAATTATATATTAACCACAACTGGAACGAGTGATGGGTGTGGGAAACTGTTGCTTGGGGAGGACAAAAGGGAAAGATGCTTTCAATTTGAAGTGTATTTATTAAATCATAATTCAAAACAGAACTTGGGTGGGAATCTGCAGCTGGAAGTGATAGGGCAAAAGGAACAGATAGATTTTTAAAAAAATGTTCTGAACATATGAATCAGAGAACAATCTAAGCAAGGCAGTGAGAAGGAAGTTTGCACCATGAGTACCTAGTGAAAGAGAATATTTATTTACCTCTGTTTCTGTGAAACTTAAATTTTTCCAGTGAAACTGACTAAATGCACATTACTGGATAGTAGAGTGTATTCTATGCACATGAGTAAAATCTCCTGTGGTGATTTTTTTTTGCCCTGCCCTGTTCATTTTCCAGTACAACACGAAATATAATGAGGTTGCAGCTGATTAGGAGCATGCTTTCTGATTATGATTATAGTTGGCAAACTAATCCTTTCCCTACCTTCCCTTGCGGAGCAATACTTGGTCCCATAGAACTCAGTGGGAACAATGGAGAACCAAACCCATTGTCTGTGTAGCCTATCCTGGGTTCTTACAAATTAGGGGTGAAAAGGTAAACTTGTTACCTGAATCCATATAATCCAGATAAAAATGTTCCCTACCTAAAGAAAACAAGTTGCTACAAAAAAAGGACTCTAACAGCCCGGTCCAGCCTAAGGCAACTGCGGTACAATTCAGGCACAATTGCAGCCCAAGTGCTTTAGGCCCGAGTTGTGCCTGAATTGTGCCCGAATTGTACTGCAACTGTGCCGAACCTGGGACGGACCTACGACGGACGCCGTGCGCATGCGCAGGACGGGCGCGGTACAGTTGCGGTACAACTGCGGACTAAAAGTGGGCGTTCCGTGGGCGTCACGGGGGCGGGAACGAAATTTGGTCCGGTTCCAGACATTGGCAACCCCCTGACACGCCCCCTCGAGCCCAACTCAGGCCCAAAATTTGGGCCAGCAAAAAGGGTGGACCCAAATGTGAGGAGACCCATAGGAGCCATTTTACCTTACCTACACCAGCCCTCTCCTGAAAAGTTCTAACACCCTGGGCCCGAGTTGGGACTGAGTTGGGACCGAACAGGTGTGGCCAAACTCTGGACATGGACCCAAATAGTTACCCTATCAGCACCCAGCCCCACCCAGCCTCTCTCCCACAAAAGCCCAGCCCCAGCCCTCCACTCACTCTCTCTCTCTCTCTCTCTCTCTGAGCACGTGGCGTGGGGTTCTGTCCCCCAGCAGCCACAAAGTGGGACTTTGAAAATTTTTCTAACACCTCTCTTCTCTCTTCTCCTCTCTGCTCCCCTCTAGGGCAGAGAGGGCTGTTCTGCCTGTGGCCAAACTGTGTACTCCTGTGCCTGGGCAGCTCTCTCCATGCAAGTGTTTGCTAACCCATGTCTTTCTCCCAGCCCCTCTCCCCCCCCCACAGGCAACAACACCAGCAGGTAAGTGCAGGTAAGTGCAGGGGTGTGCTGACATGTGGTCTGACTGCTGCCTCTTTGCATAGAGAAATATAGGTAGGATACATGCCTCTTTACCAATGTCTTGTCTCATAGCTGCCTGCAATGCCTGCCATGATATGCCTCTTTACCAATGTTGTGTCTCATAGCTGCCTGCAATGCCTGCCATGATATGCCTCTATACCAATGTCTTGTCTCATAGCTGCCTGCATAGCCTGCCATGATATGCGTCTATACCAATGTCTTGTCTCATAGCTGCCTGCAATGCCTGCCATGATATGCCTCTATACCAATGCCGTGTCTCATAGCTGCCTGCAATGCCTGCCATGAGATGCCTCTATACCAATGTCTTGTCTCATAGCTGCCTGTATTAATGTGAGCACACAATGCCATGAGTGTGGAACTGTAACCCATATGTAGACACCAGCTGTTCCCCCCCCCTTTTCTCCACAGGGTCTACTGACAGGTCAGTATTGCTAGGATTGCCATGGTTGTGACCCCCAAGTTGTGTTGTTGTCTCTCTCTTTGACCCCTTTCCCTTACAGGAGCATGCTCACCTGACACCCAGGGAAGCAGACCAGGCTCTGCGTCTCACACCACTCAGCTGCGTGTGATTTCTCTCCCTGCAGGCCTTTGCAACCGGCACACTGGCATTCCTTCAATGGGGAGTGCTACCACACACCAGCTGGCATGGAACACCCCCCAAGGCGGTCATCCCCCCAGGAATGCCCACTACCACTGACCATCTGGGGAGCACCCCTGGGCCTGCAGTCTGGTTGCCCCACGGTCATCTGCCTCGATGCTTCCAGAGGTCTGGGAGCCTGCCCTGCAACCCTCCGCAGCTGCTGCTGCTGCTGCTCCACCTCCCTGGCTGCGTACTTGCTGTCCCTCCCCTTGCTATGGAGCAGGCCGTGGTTCCACAGGGGAAGAGCCCGCATCTCCAGGTCCATGGGCCACGCCTGCTGCTGCTGTGGTCTGAGAGGCTGCTGTGCCAACCCCTGGCAGCCTCGCCCGGCCATCTCTGCCACCGTTCCAGAACAATAAAGATGCCCCTGGCCACACAAGTCCCCAATGTTGCACAAGCACTGCCCCACACACCCACACAGGCAGGCCCCAGCACACAAGACCCTGCAGGACGCCCAGCCAGGGCCTGCCACTGCCGTCCCTGGGAGAACACAGCAGGGGGGCCGCTGGACCCACCAGGCCCAGAGGGCAGGGGGGGAGTTGGGGTGACTCTCAGGCAGGCAAACACTGACGGGCGCCATGGCGACCGCTACGGAAGCCGTCGCGCCCGCCAATGGCAGCTGCAGAACGCCCGCCACGACGGGTGCCCGTACGGGTCCGGACAGGCGCAGGCCGTGTGACGTCACGAGCGGCCAACGGTCGTCATTCCGACGCAAAATGGCTGCCGCAGCAGGCGTAAGAAGACGGTGGTCTGCAGAGGAGAGGGCAGCCATGCTGGCAGCCATCTCCCACAGCCCCCACCTGCCCACCCTGATGTCCAGCAGCACTGCCCCCAACTTGGAGGCCTGGGGGGAGGTCACGGCAGCCTTGGCTCGCCGGGGCTTCCACAGGTCTGTGGGCCAGTGCCGCGGACGGTGGAAGGCCCTCAAGGTCGCCTTCTTCCAGGAGCTGGGGTACAGGGACTGCCACGAGGGCCGCCCCAGCAGGGACCCCCCCTGCTGTATGACACCATGCTGCGGCTGTGGCGGCGTGCTGGGCGCCCTCGCTACCGGTGCCGCCATCATTCAGGTAAGGCTGTGTACTGGGGACGGGCTCATGGCAGGGAGGGCGTGAATGGGTCCCCCCAGGCACGCAGGTGCCCTGTGAGGACCTGCGGACCATGGGTACCCCTGGGGGGGATCTCCCAGCACAGACCTCATGGAGCCCGGGGGGGGAGGGCGACTGGCCTGTCAGGGGCAGCATGCCAGGGTGTGCCCTCCAGGAACACCTGGGCCCTCTGCAGCCAGGGTCCATGATTCCAGCGGTGCCAGTCACCCTGTTGTGGAGGGTGATCCTGGCATGGTTCAGAGCCCTGCAGGGCTGGGCACAGGCTGGGGGGGGGAGTAGCCATGGGTCCAGCTGCAGCCATCCGGCTCCCTGGACAGTCGCAGCCCACAGGCCATGGGCCAGCCAGGCCCATGCCTGCCCACCATACCCAGGGGCTACTCTCTCCATAGAGCTGCCCAGTCCAGCTACCCTGCTGATCCCACCCAGGGCAGCCTCACGGTTCCAGCCCAAATGCTACTGAGCTCCTGCCAGTGTGCGCAGGGAGGACTGGCAGCTGCCCCCCCTCACAGCCCCGTTGCCCAGGCTGGGAGATGGGCCTGCCCCTCACACAGGGAGGGTGGGAGGGACACCAGCACACACAGTGGAGGGCACGCCATGAGGACCTGTCCCTGGAGCCTGCCGCTCACATGACCGCTGGCAGGGAGGTCTGCAGGCCTGTGCCATGCTGCAGGCAGCCCCCTGCCCAGATGCCAGGCCTACTGCACTGCCTGCTCCGGCCGCATGTGGGAGGCCTGGGTCTAGCCATGAGGGCACGGCGCTGGCTGGAACGCCGTGGTGGCATCTCTAGCAGCCTGCTGATCTGTCCAGGCCCCCCTGCAGCACCGGACAGCTGGGTGGGCAGTGGGATGCTGCTGCTGCGGAGACCCCTTGTGGCTGGCCGCTGGGGGCATGGCAGGCTGTGGCGCAGGCACCCAGGGGTCCTAGGGTGGTAGGTGGACTGAGGGGGCTGGAGTCCCAGCCTCGGGACATGTACACGGGCCTGCCCAGCCCTGGGGAAGGGTGGTGGTGGTGGTGATGCAGATGAGGCAGGTGACGGGGCGGGCTGGGGCGGAGGGGGGGTACGGGTGCGTGCTGAGCTAGGAGGCGCTGACCCTATGTGTGTTCTCCTCTGCAGTGGCCATACGCCGGATGGAGGGATGGCGACTGGCAGCAGCAGCAGCAGCAGCAGCAGCAGCAGCAGCAGCAGCAGCCACCCGGCCACCACGGCGGCGAGCAGCAGCAGCAGCAGCAGCAACAGCAGCAGCAGCAGCAGCAGCAGCAGCGCCAGCCACGCGGCCACCACGGCGCCGTGCACGGTGGGCAGCGTCCTCCTCCTCCTCGACCGCCTCCTCCAGGGAAGGGGCAGAGGGAGGTGCGGTGGCCCCACCATCTGGGCCCCCCTCCCCTGCCATCCCACAGTCCCCCGCTGTGGTGGCAGTGGCGGAGGGGGCAGAGGAAGTGCAGGAGGAGGAGGGGGACCTGCCTGCAGTGGACGACGTGGCGGTGGCAGCGGAGGCCATGGAGGCTGTGGAGGAGGAGGAGGAGGAGGACCACCCAGCAGCAGAGGGAGTCGCTCCGGTGGAGGAGGAGGAGGTGCCATCGACCTCTGCAGCTGCACGGGAGGCGCTGCTGGCGGCGGCAGCAGGACCACCACCACCACCATCAGGCCCTCCGGTGACGCACGACCAGGCCACCCAGACGAGGCGGCGTGGGGCCCAACTGCGCCTGGCCCGGTGCCACTGTGAGTGTTCCCACCCCCCCACCCCCTGGTAGTGCAATGGGATCCGATGGCATGGTGTGCTGCAACCAGGGCCAGGGCCCCATGCACGGCCTGCCTGTCAGTTGGTGGGTGCCCGGCGGCTGCCGGCCAGCCAGGTGATGGCTGGGGGTGCCCCCCGGGGTCCTGTGTGCTGTGGCCTTGATAGTGCACCTGGGCCGGGTCAGCAGCCATGTCCCTGTGGCCAGACACACAGTGGTGACCGGTTGGGCAGGTGTGTTGCGGGACCAGGGGGGATGTGCCGGGACCCAGGCCGGGCCATGGGATGGGGGTCAGGCCAGCCATGGAGAGGGCCCGACTGGGGCCTGCGTCCCGGCCTGCCATGGTGCCTGTGACAGGGGCCACCTCCAGCAGATGACGGGCCCAGCAGGCCACGGGGGCCAGGGGTGTGCGGGTGGGTGGGTGGCCTCCAAACAGGGCGCCGCAAGGACACAGGCCTCATACGCACCCTATCTGTTTCATTCCACAGGCTCGGCGTTGGCACCCAGGGTCATGGCCACCCTAAGGAACATCGGCCGCCGGGTGGACCTCGGACGACAGGAGGCGTCGGGGCAGCAGGCAGCAGTGCGCCAGCACCTGCGCAGGCTGGAGGGTGCAGCGTGGGCCACCCATGGGCAAATGCAGGAGGCCATTCGCCACGTTACGGCCATGGCCCATGGCGATGGCGCTGGCCATGTGCCCCCGGTCCTGCACCACCTGCTCCAGGTGGAGGCGAGGCAGGACACTATCCTGGCGGGGCTGACCGCTCTGCTGGCCCGGCTGGGCATCGAGCCGCTCCAGCCCCCTCCATGAGGGGTAGCACGTGGAGTGCTGGTCACGTCCCCCCCCTGCCACCCGTCCCTTTGTTGGTGCCCTGTGCCCCCTGTTGGGGCCTGGGCCTGTTCAGGCCAACTGTTGAGGCCACATAACTGTTGTTTCAGTTTTTAACTTGTTTTTAATGCAATTGTAACCAAGAAACGAACGAACAGTAAACATGCTTTTAACTTTTCACCACTGTCTCTGTTGTCTTCCTCCGTGGGCGCGGATCATCGGGTGGGGGGCCTGCACTGCTGCTGGTGGCGTCGGTGGCAGCCTGGGTGGTGGGTGGGGCCCGTGACCGTCCAGATGCCGAGGTGGGAGGTCCCTGGGGACGAAGCGGGTAGGGCACAGTGAGGGGGGGTTCCTTGCAGCGCAGGTCAGCGGCTGGCACGGGCCCCATGGTGGCTGCAACCGTACCTGGACGTTACGGGCCAAAGTACTCGGCTGTGACCTGCTGCCGGAATGCGACGCCCCGTGGGTCCTGGCCGGCCCCCCTGGCAGGCTCAGCCTCTGCAGGCTCGACGTCCATGGCGGGCTGCCCCGCCTCCTCAGCATCGAGGAGTGGGGTGTTCCGCCGGATACACAGGTTGTGCAGCATGGCGCACACGACAAACAGCTTGGCGGCCTTGTTGGGTGTGCGCATCAGGCGCCCCCCGGTCAGGTGCAGGCATCTGAATCGAAGTTTCTGCATCCCAAAAGCTCTCTCCACGACAATGCGGGTGGCACGGTGAGCGACATTGTACCGCGCAATGGGCCCTGGGACGTCCGCAGCGTAGGGTGTCATCAGGTACGGGCGCAAGGGGTAGCCACGGTCACCTGTGGGCGGTGGGGCAGCATCAGTCCCTGCCATAGCCTCGTTCCCCCCATCCCTCCCCCCTGCCAGCCCCCCCGACTCCCCTCCCCCCTGCCAGGCCCCCCCACCCCTCTCCCCCTGCCAGGCCCCCCCCGACTCACCTAGAAGCCAGCCGGTTCCCTCGGGCAGCTCTGCCAGGTGTTGTCGGACGGCAGAGGCATCGAAGATGGCGGCATCATGGACGCTCCCTGGAAACAGCGCCGTGACACTGGTGAACAACGCCCTGGCATCGCAGGTGGCCTGGACATTGATGGAATACTGGCGATGCCGGTTGCGGTACACGGCTGGATTCCGGTGGGGGGCCTGGATGGTGATGTGCGTGGCATCCACAGCTGAGATCACATTCGGGAAGCCCGCGATGGCATGGAACTCGGCCCTGACCCGCTGCAGCTCTGCCTCACTGGTTGGGAACACGATGAACTCGGCTGCGTGGGGGACCATGGCATCCACGAATGCATCCAGGCACCGGCAGGCGGAGGAGCGGGAGACACCCAGCTGCCTCGCCACGCCTCCCAGGAAGCTCCCTGTCGCCAGGTACTGCAGGGCGATGAGGACCCGTTGCAGGACAGGTATGGCATGGCGCAAGCGGATCCGGGCCTCGAGAGCCGGGCCCAGGAGGTGGCAGAGCTCCGCCACGGCGCCCCTGTCCAGGCGAAAGGCCTGGATGCAGTCGATGTCGGGGCCCAGCAGCCGGCGCAGACGCTCCCTCACCACCGGCCGCCGTCTCTGGACCCGTCTCCGGCGCTGGGCTAACACATATGCCACCATCAGAGGCAGACCGGCGTAATGGTTCAGAAGGCACGGTGGGAACGCGGTCCAGGGCAGGATGGCTCCTCTGGGCCGTCGGGGCTCCTGGGGTCCTGTGGACAGGACGCGGAGCGGTTACAGCCCAGCCGGTGCAAGCTGGGCCAGTGGCCTCGGTCACCACCTGTGGGCGGTCCCCTTGGCCGGGGCGGCCAGCTCCCTCCAGCTGGGCCTGGCGGCTGGCTGGGCATGCCTGCCTCCACGCAGGGAAGCAGCTGCTGGATGTGCCAGGGCGCCAGGGCGGCTGGGTCCGAGCCCCCCTCCAGAGGGTCAATGGCGTCACCCTCCCCAACCCCTCCCACCCAGGGCCTCCCGTGTCCACGCACGCTCACCCTGGCCCTCGGCTCCAAGCAGCTGGGGCAGGGGTGGCAGCTGCAGCGCCTGCCCCCGGTGGCGTGGCTGCTGCTGCACCTGCATCCACTGCTCGCGCCGCTGTCGGCGCTCTGCGCGTTGCTGGTCCCAGCGCTGCATGCGGAGCTGCCTCTCCTGCCGCCGACGCTGTTGCTCCTGTGCGTGCAGCGCCGGCTGCTCCTGGGCCTGGGCCCTCTCTCTCTCCCTCGCCCGCTCCCTCCGAATGCGCCACTGCCGCAGGCGCTCCTGCTGCCACTGCTGGAGCCATGGCAAACGCGGCCACGGCAGTTGCCGCCTCTGTGCCCGAGGCTGCGGCTGGCCCTGCTCCATGTTGGTCAGGCGCTGGCAAGGTTGAACAGCAGCTCCCGTGCACTGCTGGTGCCTCCCTCTGCTCTGCTCCTCGCTGCACAGCCACCTGCTGCCCACCTCCTTCCACGCCGTCCCTGAGCGTCTGCCCGCAGTGGTGTCTGCCACCCCCCCACCCCCTCCAGCCAGAGCCCTGGCAGGCAGGCAGCCCGTCCCCTCCGCCCGATCGCTCCGCCCAAGCGTGGCGTCCGGAGTCGGACGGGCACTGGCCGATGCCGCTTCCGCCCTTCGACTCCGCCCCGTCCGACGCCGCGCCTGCCACGTCCGCCCGTCCGGTCCGCCCGTCGGTGACGCCCGTCCGGTCCGTCTGCATACGTGGCGTTCGCCATCTGCGGAGCTCCCCCCATGTGCCTTGTCCTCTCTGCAGACCCCTCTTCTGTATCTGTCGCCCGCTTCCTTGTCGTTTGTCTCTCCAGTCGTGCCCCTCCCCAGCCCCTCCCCAGCACCCCCTGCCCCCCTCCCTGTCTGCCCGTCTGCCTGTCTGTCTCCCTGTGCACTCCCTGGCGATGGATGGTGGCAACGGGGGCCGCCCCCCCCGACGAGGACGCCCCCCCAGGGCAGCTCCTCGTGGGCCCAACTGGGGGGATGATGAGATGCGGGCTCTCTTCACCCTCTCAGTAGCCAATGCCGAGGTGGCTCTCGGAGAAGGCAAGGCCACAGAGCAGAGTGCACGCCGAAAGGCCTTCTTTGCGGGCATAGCCAGCTCCCTCCGTGCCCAGGGCTTCCGGGAGCGCACGGGCTTGTCTTGCATGAAGCGGTTCAGGAGGTCGTACTGGGCCCTGAACCATGAGGTCAGGACCTTGGTGCGCACTCGCTCCATGTCCGTGGATGCCGCCATTGCCCATGCGACACGGGGCAGCGCCACCGCCATTCTGGGGCCACTTGTCCGCGAGGAGGTCGTCGGTGGTGTTGGCGTGGAGGTCTTCAGTGGTGAGTGCTGCGGGGAGGGACCCACTGCTGGACGTCACCGCAGCCCATGCCCGGCCTCACCTGTGCTTCTTCTCCCTCCAGGCACCCGCGCCGCCGCTGGACGGGCCCGGTCGCCCCAGCCGGGGCCCAGCAGAGAGGCCGCAGGCCGCCAGCCTGCCGGTATGTATCCGACCACCCTGGGTTGGGGCGGGGATGGCTGCCACCTGGCTGAGCCCTGTGCCTTTCCCGCCCACCACAGCCCGTCCAGACGATGCCAGCAGCTCCGACGAGTCAAGCCCCCGGCGGGGCTCCGTGTGTGGCGACACGGAGCCCACCCACTGCAGCACAGCCTCACTCCCTTCTCCAACGGGGGCCGCGGGGGACAGCCTCGAGACTGCTGAGGTGGAGCCGGCGGGGAGCCACCCTCCATCTTCAGCTGACGAGGAGGAAGACGTCCTCCCAGGGGCCGGTGACTCGGCTGAGGAGGCACCCCGCGCAGAGTCCCCGCCGGGGGAGGGGTCTGCCAGCGAGGGGGGGGCCGCGGAGGCCTCCCCACCACATCAGGGGCAGGCCCTCCCAGCAGCCGCTGCATTGGCAGGGGATGCAGCGGCAGATGCGGCGCTGGGGGGCCCCAACATCATGCCCCGTGCCCGTGGGCCACGCCCCGCTCGTCAGCTGCCCCGGACCGTGGCTGATTTACACCGGGCCATGGAGCGGGAGCGGCTCGAGGCAGGCCGGATGTGGCAGGCATGCGTGGAAGCTGGCGACGAGGGGCGCGCCCAGCTTCTCGATGCCCTTGCTGAGCAGCGGGACGATCGCCGGGACGATCACCGGGAGCTGATGCCAGGGCTCCAGCATGTCTCCGGACAGCTGGAGGGCCTGGTGGCGGGGCAGGCGGCGCAGACGGCAGAGATCAGGGCCCTCACTGGTGTGGTGAGGGAGCTGGTCGCTGTCCAACGGGACCGCCTCGCCTTTGACCGGGAGCGGCATGCTGCTGAGCAGGCCCGCAGATCCCCGGTCCATGCTGCCATGGCTGCACATGATGCCCCTGCTGCGGAACCGGCTGGGCCAGCACCCGCAGGCCCAGCTGCCAGCCGGGGGCGCAGCACCGTGAGGGCGCAACGCACTGGAGCAGCTCCTCAGGGCGGCACGGCCTCCTCCAAGCGGAAACGGTGAGTCCCCCCCGTGTGTGTGTGTCTTTCCCTCCCCCCTCCCTCCCTCCCTCCCCTCCCCCGCTCCCCCCCCCCCCATGAATCCCATGTGCAGCCTCAACGTGGCATGGGGGTGGCAACACCTGTTGTGGGTCGGAGGGCAGTGGCACTCCCCCCTGCGGCAGGTGGCTAATGCACAGGGTGCCCTGGGGCAGCTGGCACTGGCACAACCTCTGCCCTTCCGCTGCCTGTCGCACGCCCAGTGCCTGCAGGCCCGCCTGTGGCTGCCCATCTGCTGCGACCACTGCAGCAGCTGTGGTAGGTGCACACAGACGAGCTGAGGAGGGGGCTCTTCGCTTCCAGACGACTGACAGCTCCCCACAGGGGCCTGCCTGCCTCTGTGGTAAGTGTTGCCTCGATCCTGGCCCACTGCTGTAGCCTCCAGCCTAACTCAGGCACAGTTGCAGCCTAACTCGGTCCTAGTTTGGGCCCCAATTGGGCCACACTTGGGCCTCAACTGTGCCTGAGTTAGGCTGGACTGGGCTGTAAGCTAGCCTTTTCCTGACATGAAAGTTGTCTTTGTGCAGGACACTTTTTGTATGGAGGGGCAATCATGTGAGCCTCCACTTGTAGTCTGAAGTTGTACAGTCAAGAAACAAATGGACTGCCTCATCTGCTCTTTGTGAGAACTGTCTCTTAGACTCATGATATAGTGTAACAATGTTGGGAGAATGAAGTGGAGTTTGTCTTTGTTTATTGATTTAAATTTATACCCTACCATTGATGAGCAAGCCCCAAGGCAGTTCACCAGGAGAACCAGATGCTGGCCCTTGCCCCCTTAAGGGGCGGAGACAGCATGACAGCGGTGGTGGCGCTCATGGGGATCATGCCACTGCTGGGGGAAAAGTGCTCTTTTTTAACTTACCGGGGGGGAAAGTGCTCTTTTTTAACTTTCCGGGGGTTCTGCCAACCCTCCGGAGGTTGCGGGGAGGCCCATGGCTCCCTCTGCAGGCCTTCCCACACTGTAGATCTGATGTGTTTGCGACCACTTCCAGTTTTCAGATCCCCAGTAAGTTAAAAAAGAGCACTTTTTTCCTGGCGGTGCGATCCCCGCTGTTACGCTGTCTCCACACCTTAAGGGGGCAAGGACCAGCATCCGGTTCTCCTGGTGGGTCGCCACCGCTGTCCCACCCCCCGCAAGCACTCGCATTGAGAACCACTGCAATAGAACATATTTTTTTAAAAAAAAATGTTAAAATTATTTTTCACATTTTTATACCACCCTTCCTCCAAGGAGCTCAGGATGGTGTACACGTGGTTCCTTCCCTCCTTTTGTCCTCACACCAACCCTGTGAGATAGGTTAGGCTGAGAGATAGTGACTAACCCAAAGTCACCCAGGAAGCTTCATGGCTAAGCAGGGATTTGAACCTTATCTTCCAGGTCTAAGTCCAACTCTACAACCACTACACCATCCTGGCTCTCCAGAGAAGTATCTAGAGAAAATATCCAGCAGTAGTTATCCAGCAAAGGCATGATGGAACAGATGAGTCTTTAAAAGCAAAAACCCTCTTACAGTGCAATTCTGCATAACGTGAGCTCCGCCGCTCTAAAGTATCGCAAAAGTGCCATAAAGCACTTTTTCAATGACTGGTGTAAGCAGAGCCGGCTCAGTGGCCGGCACTGCTCACACCACCACGTAACTCACTCATCCTCAGCTGCTGGAGGTAAGTCCCATGCTGGTCGGTGGGACGCCGGGACAGGGAGGCAAGGAAGGGGGCCATTGGCCAGCCCGGGCTGGGAGGGGGCATGGATATCGGCACTGATATCTTAGGCCCCTTCCCGGCCCGCTCTGTCCTGCCACCGCCTCCATGAATGTACGCTAGGTCTGGACCTGACCTGCATTCAAGGAGGCCCATAGGCCCCAGGCTCGAACGTCCCCTTCACCCGATATGTGGCCTAGCAGCCCCGGGACAGGCCGTAATCCAGATAGAATACAGCGGCCGGCCCTTTAGGCCGGCCACGTATACATACATGGGATTGCGCTGTTAAAAACTGAAAGGGAGGGGGCATTCTGATGTCTGTGTCAGTACTTGCACACACTACTTGTCTGACAAATGCAGGATGGTATGTCTGAATGCTTCCCCACATCCTGCATGGATTTTTTTTTTTCATATGGGAAAGCATTCAGATGAAGCTATATTTTTGAAATGCACTGAAGGGCTGTGCCAAGTGCTATTTCTGCATGTTTGAATTGCAGAAGTTGAATTGGCCCTATAAGAGAAGAATTTGCACACCAAAACTCAGACGTTCCACTCTCTTCTTATACTGGTTCTGACATTATTTGAAAAAGCCCTAAGTTTATAATTTTTAATTCAAGCAAGGTTTGAGGGCAAAATTGAAAACTGTGAAAAGTAGCATGACCCTTTTAAGTCTGCCATATTGCAACGATCAAAGCTATAAATGAAGACTATTTAAAAACAATTGAAGAACTGGCTGGTCTTCCACCAAAAGTCATGATAACTCATTTGTTCCTTGGCTGTTGCTAGTTTTAGAAGCTGGCCATGGAAATTCCAACACATTACTGCTTTTTAAAACTCTTTCCAAATGTTTGCTTAGATGTGTTTTATTTTGTGGTCAGATCAGTCACCACAGTGATTTTCAAATACTTTAACTGCAGAGATAACCTTCCACATTAATTTATTTGTCGAGGGACCCCTGCACGCCATTCTGTTCATGTGAGGCATTGGGCAGGCCTGTTGGACTTCAGTGTTGCCTCATGTAAAATGGGAGTGTGGACTGCAGTCTCCTGCAGTCACACATGGCAAGCAAAGATTGACAGAGGTAGACAATCTGTCTTTTTAAAAACTGTGTCTGCTTATAACAATCTTCTCACTGATGAACTTCCAATGAAACCCAGGCTTCTCCAGAGCACAGGTTGAAAACTACTTCAGTTAGCCCTCAGTATCCATGGGGTTCCGTTCCCGGAGCCCCCGCGGTTACTGAAATCCGCAGATACTGGGGCCAACCTTAAAACATGTTTTAAAAGGTTAAAAAGCGATTTCCTTACCTTTTTGCTGCAAACTGCTGTGTGTTCTTCCTTCTACAAGCTGAAATTACACTCCAGAAGCCTCTTCTGGATCGTGTGATTCCCCTTCCCCTCTCCCAGGTTCACCCCAGAATGCATTGCATTGCAATGCATTCTGGAGCTATTCTGGGAAAGGGAGGGGGAGTTGCGTGACCCAGAAGAGGCTTCCGGAGCATGATTTCAGCTTGTAGAAGGAAGAACACGCAGCGGTTTGCAGCAAAAATGGAAAGGAAACTACTTTTTAACCCTTTTTTCATTTAAAAAACGTTTTAAGGTTGGCCCCGATATCTGTGAAGCATCCGCGGTAAGACAAATGCATGGATGCTGAAATCACGGATACGGGGGGCCAACTGTACAGTGGACCCTCAGTTTACAATCGGTTCACGTTACAATCAAATCACTTTACAATGGAATCTCCTAGTAAAACAAGGCTCACTATACAGTAAGTTATTCACTTTAGAATGGGTTCATGATTGCCATCAACAGTACCTCGTGGGTGATAGATAAGCCAATTAGCAATGCGAATGCAAGCATTTGGTAATGTCTCAGCCAATAGTAGTATTTTTTAACATCAAGTCACTGGCGTTCTGAGGGTGGTGCAGAACCATACAGTAAGTGGAGCAGGACACCGCTATGTGCGTGTAAGCGCCCCCTTCCCCTCACTGATCGGAGTAATTCCCAGCGGGCGACAGCTACTGCACGTGTAGCCATCGCCTGCTGGTAATGGCTCTGACTGGTGAGGAGGAGGGCAGAGGGGTCGCTCGCGGTGGGGGCGGTACTGTAAGTTTCACATCGACCTAGTCCCTGTGTACTCCCAGGTATGAGGTGGCCCCGCCCTCTCGCCGTCAGAGCCACTCAGTGCGGTGAAGGCAACGGGCAAGAGACTCCCTGCCCGTTGCCTTCGCTGCACTGAAAGGCTCCGACGGTGAGGGGGCGGAGTCACCTCATACCGGGGAGTACACGGGGACTAGGATGGCTTGAAACTTACAGTACTGCCCCCACCGTAGCGACGCCTCTAGGGGAGGGGTCGCTTACATGCATGTAGCGGTGTCCTGCTCTGCTTACGGTGCCACACCACCCTCGGAACGCCAGTGATCAAGGCTGTCTGTATGGTGAGAAGGACATAGCTGATGTGAATGCTGATGCAAACTCAAGCCTTCTAGGTAGCATCTCAGCCGGTACCAGCGTTTTTAACATTGTGGCTGTGTGTTTTGAGGGAAGGATACAGCCTTGTAACTTGTGTTCTTTAATTACAACATTGTGTAAACTGATAACCGTGACTCCTACAGAGTACAGTGGACACCTTTTAAACCACCTTTTAGAGAGGGAAATAGCTTAGGTCTACCCCATTACTTCCGTTTCTGAGGTCTGGAATGAATTACCCACCCAAAATGTGCTATTGGGTTCACATTACAATATGTTCACAATACAATGGTGTCTCCAGAATGGATTATCATTGTAAAGCGAGGGTCCTCATTTAAAAAAGGTTCTATTTGATATATTTGAATAAAATAATTTTACAGCCCAATCCTATCCTCCGGGTACACCAATGTATTGCAAGGTCCACCATCACAGCAGTCACAGAAGGCCTGCCAGCAGGGTTCTCCTGGTAGAGGAGCTGGTATGGGGCAGATCCCAGACATGCCCCTGGCCCAGCCCCAGACATGCTGGCATAACTTTGAGAAGTCCCATAGGGGACCAGGCAGCGGCCAAGGAAGTCAGTAAAATGTTTCGTTAAATTACCTCTCCTGGCTGTCCCAGTCTCCTGCTGGCATGCAGGATGCAACAGACGCTGTGGAGGCAGCCCTGCACCATCCGCACCAGCCCAGGTTAGGATTGGGACGTTAATGTGGTGGGATACAATCAGGGCCCATGAGAGGGGGGTAAAGGGGGTAAATTGTACCCGTGCCCAGGGTCAAAAAGGGGGCCCAGGAGCCAAAGGAGGGCCCCCAGAAATTTCCTGGGATCTCAGCTGGCCTCATGGAGAGTGAAAGATGGTGGCTGGGCCAACCAGAAGGCCAGGTCTACCTGGTGGGTAGACCTAGGCACCACCTTGGGAAGCCTAGTAGACCTGGACTCCAGAGACTTTTTGGGCTATGCTGCCCTCCTCTACCCCATTTTGCCCCCTCCCCCTTTGGGAAGGAGCTCAAAAGAAACTTTGTACCCTCTGATAAAATTCCTCTCAGAGGCCCTGGATACAATACTTCCCAAGGAACTTCTGTTACTGTATATAGGAAAAGAAGCAAAAAGCAATGCTCAGATATTATTTGAACTTGAGTGTGTAATAGACAATTAAGCAGCTGAAACAGGCATGAAGGAACAAATCAAGAAAGTTTCCATACCGGAGTTCATCTACTAGACCCTGAGGTGAATAGGTTGCTTCTGGCTGGAATATATATGAGGCCGATCCTTCTCAATTTGATGTTTTCAAGATGTTTAGCATGATAACATGACCTGGAACTTTCATGTGTAAGGCTTCCCCTGGCTCATTCAAATCTTTTGTTAATAAAAGAAAAATGTCAACAAGGAATACTACACCTTTCCCTTGAACTTAATTTTTACCTGTTAGACATTTTGCAGTTAAAGGAAAGTTCAAATGAAGATATTTCCCTTGAGGTTTATGCACGTAAACAGGGTCTCCTTTTCCATTTCCCCCTCATACCTGATGAAAGATATACTCCAATGGATAAGCCATGGACCAAATAAAGGATAGCAACTTCTGAAAATTTGTATTTCCTAAGATTTCTGCCCTATAGATTTACACACATAAAGAAGAAGTGGTGCTGCAAAGTATACATTTGTGTGTCTGATAGGATTTGATCTGGGAGCAGCCGGTTCCCCTTCCTTGTTCTGCTGGCAGGTGAAATTTAATGTAAGAAATATTAGGAATCATCTGCACTGGTGCCTTTATTAATGTATATTTATTGTACTTTTTACCTGCAGTAGCATCAGCATGATGCTAAGCTGGAAATCGGTGCCATGATCACAATGTTACCATGCTATTTTGTTTGTTTGTTTGTTTACTTACTTACAGCCTAATCCTGTCTAGCAGAATGTGACGGCGCAAATAAGGTAGAGCCCCAGCCGCCCCAATAGGTCTACTTGAATGTGTACCAGCTATTTTGCTGGCGCACATTCGAGCCAGCCATGTAACACCGGCCAACCCTGGGAAGGGGGATAGGATATGGCAGAGACCGCCACCGATCCCTCTCCCTTCCCAGGCCCAGCTGACTAATCCTACCCCCTTGAAATGCCCCCTTCCGCCCTCCCCTGCCCCCCCTGCTGCCCGATGGGGACGCACCTCTCTGCCGCAGCGGAGATCCATCCCACAGTGCCGGAGGAGCGGCACAAGACTTTCTGCTGGCGCCGCTTATTCATCGGGTACCTCAAATGTGCTTTACGGTAGTGATGTAGACTTGAGTCTAATGACATGGACTCAAGTCACATCAATAACTGGACTTGGACTTGACTCATTGAATAATTAATAAAAAGCACCAAACATCAGTCTGCAACCCTTAAAAACCTACTGGGGTCCAAAGACTTTTTGAAATAGGATGGTCTTCAAGCCTTGCTGGAAGGCTTAGTGGATCATATTTGTATTCCACCCTTCCTCCATGGAGTTCAGGTTAACATAATTGGGGTCATCCCATTTTATTCTCACAACAATCATGTGAGGTAGATTGGTTGAGAGCTAATTACTTGTCCAAGACCACCAAGTGAGTTATGACTGAAGCCTATAGGACTTCGGAGACTGAGGAATCTGAACTTAGGTTTCCCCAATCTAAATCTAACATTATTTCTGGTACACCACACTGATACTTGCTAAAAACTAATCTGGCTTGAAGAGAAGTCTACATTTCACAGCTACTTTCTGTACAAAAACAAAACAAGCAGAAAATATCACACCAAAATAAGGAGTTAGCACTCATTTTTTTTACTACTTTTTGGCAGAGCCGATTGTGTCATGGGGCCTCTCTTGTCTCTGCTTATAATGGTGATATATCTATCTAGTTCAAGGGTTCCAACCCCCTTCCCGGCCAAGTACCATCTCCGGCGCCACTCTCCATCTGAGTACCACCAGAAGTGATGTGATGACATCATCACCAGTTACGTACGGGTTTTCAGAGGCCAGAAATCGCAGGGAGGAGGCTCTGGTCAGGTCCTTCTCAGCAGTGGCGTTGCTAGGACGTGACAGGGGCGGGCTGCCGGGGGGTGACGCGCCGGAGAGGGTGATGCGCCAAGGCCGCCGTGTCACCCTCCAAGGCCGCCACATCACCCTCTGAGGCTGCCACATCACCCCCGCGTCACCCTCCGATGCTGCCGCATTACCCCCTGAGGCCACCCGGTATGAGCCGGGAGAGGGTCTTGACGCATCCTCTTCGGCTGGCGACTCGTCCTTTTCTGACTAGGCCCTCAGCAGCGTTTTCACACATGCGCACAACGCCGATTGAAGCCTCTTGCCCTCAGTGGCATTGTGCGCATGTGTGAAAACGCCGCTGAGGGCCTAGTCAAAAGAGGCTGAGCCACCATCCGAAAGAGGACACGTCAAGACCCTCTCCTGGCTCATACCAGGCGGGTGGCCTCGGAGGGTGACGCGGTGACCTCAGAGGGTGAGGCGGCGGCCCAAAGGGTGACATGGAGCGGCGGAGACCCCGGTGGGTGACACTGCGGCGGGGGGGTTGACGCGGTGGCAAGGGGTTGAGGGGTGGTGACACGACGACCCCGCCCCAGGGTGACGTGCACCCTAGTGACACCACTGCTTCTCAGCATTCCTGAGAAGCTCGACCAAAGGCAGGAGCTTCTTGGGAGCAAAAACGCGCCACCAAAAGCGCCGCATTGGAGTGGGGTTCCAGTGGTTTGAGTACTACCAGCAGTCGGCCGAAGTACCAATAATGGTACCAGTACCACTGGTTGGGAACCCCTGATCTAGTTGATCCTTGTTGTAGCAATTTTTTCCCCATAGCTTGTGGAGTATGTCTTTGCAAACTTCTGTGAGGGTCAGCCTAGGTAAGAGAACCCAGTTTATAATTAATATTTTTGCTTTCCATAGCACCATCAATGTACTTGGTACTTTACAGAGTTTCAAAAGAAAACTTTATAAGGTCCCTGCCCCACGGTGTTTACATTACAAGTACTGTACTAAGCACTGGGGAGATAATAGAGGGAAGGCTAACAAGAGATGGATGTAAGCAAATGCAATTACCCATTGTGATGCTGTCATGAAGATAGCTACCGATAGCGCAATAGTATCATTTGATGCAGCCAGGTGTTCAGCTGATGTACAAGAACCTCACACAACCTAGTCAAGTGATCTAAAGAAGCATGATGTTGGTAGACTCTGGATATGGTCAGGAAAGCAGAACTGGAACTGGAGATCTAAAAAAAGGAGAACTTTTCCTGTGAAAGCTGTCTTGGGCAGGAAGGAGTTCCAATGTTCCAATCCTGGTTGTTGGGCTGGACTGAGTCTGAGCTGACATCAGGGTTAGAAACTCTAGGGGTGGAGCCAAATGCAAAGAGTTAACAGCTTGACAGCATCAGAAGAGAAGCAAGGGCAAGGAAGCCAGTATGTTAATCATCATGGTTGAGATCTATTCTTCAAGGCTAATAGTTCAGAACCCCTTTGATGTATGCCTTGAATATATTAGAGTGATGATATGCCTGAAGCACCTCCCCTCATGCCGATCTCTGCAGCCAGATTTAATTAGGAATCAGGCCGGAGAAAAAGAACAAATGACCCTGTATGATGCAGATCAGTTTGTTCTTACCGATGCCAATAATTTAAGTAGAATTTTAATCAGCTCCACATAGTGGTTGGTTCTTAATATGCAGCAGCCTTGTGGTAGCTTTCATCCCTCATATAACCTTTTAATTATTCATCTGTATGCACAACAAATTCATAGATGCCTAAGGTACCCCACAAAATTCTTTGACCTGCTCAAGAGGGGTATTTGCTGTCTTCCATCTTGCAGTTGTTTCCATTCCAGCTAGCACTAAGCTGTTAAACACAAGTTCTAAAACTTTGCAAGTACCTGGTCTTTTAAATACCCCTGCAAGAGTACCAGGCAGTCTAAATGAAAGAGTATCTTCTGGGATTTCTTATAACTGATCTCCATGCTATTTTAATCTTGCCACAAATCTACCAGCAATGGATAAAATCTGCCTCTTCCTACTACTAGAATCAAAATTTACATGGTGAAGGTTTCAATGTATTAGTAAATCTGAAATAAAATAAAACCATTTTCTCCCACCTCTACCCATGTGATATCATGCCCATTGTGGTACGTTGCAACTTGTTATGGTTGGCTTTATTCACTAGGACTATTGCAAATCCATGCCCATTCTTTGACCCTCAGAGGTCAAACCATACACAGTACAGTATTTATCATGTAATTTCTGCATCTCTCTTTTTTCCTTGTTTAAAATTGCAGCTATGATGTGGGGGCAATCAGGATTGGGACTGTGGAATGTGGGCAAGGACCATTCAACCTGTTCCATATTCTTGATTACATTCCAAAAAGCTGCTATAATCCATTGGTGCCAATGGAAATTGTTGAAATTCTTTCATTCTTGCTTCTCTTTTCTCTATGTACTTCTTTCTTAATTTGTTTCTCATCAAATTGAATGATTAGATCAGTTCGTCTTCCAATTTTGGCTTAGCTGTATTTAATTAAATGTTCTTCACATGGTATCCTGTGATGTCTACAGGACATGACAATGGCTGCCATTGAAGTGAAAGTGGTAATAAATGTAGTCATGTTGTTATTTCTATCTAATTTGTTGCTTTGTAAACTGCACTATGAGAGTGAAAGAAATTATATAAAATCAGATTCTCTTCCTTTCTGTCAGTGGTATGGAACAAAAGAAAGGACTCAACTAGGGGCAATGTAGTAGCATCCATAATGATTCCAGATGTTCTTCAAAAAGGTGCTATTTATAGGTGGATGTTTATGGGAGGATATTATTGGGAACAGTACTAGCCTAACACCCCAAGGATTAGCCAGCTTTATAGGTTGAGACGTGCGTGTATCTGTACACACTCTCTCCCTAGCAATGTGAGAATTCTATAAATGTTAAAGGGTAGAAAGAAACAGAAGAACTGGAGCTGCAATGCTTCTACACCAAAACAAATGCCATTTATTCAGTTGTGTTTCCCAGATAACTAACTAATTCGACCCACTCCTGAAGTACCAAAGGTCCTTAGATAATATTCTATCCCCACTGATGTCAACTGGTCTGTTAAATTATGACCTAATTAGTAAAACTCATAGGTAAATATTAATTTTGGGTATTAGCATGTGATACAGAGATACTGTGCAAAATGCAGCATAGGTAGGCTTACCATATTTTCCCGGATTGAAACTGGGACACCCACCCCCCTGGAATAATCAATTGATTAATTAATTAAATTAATTAATTATTTTCCCCTTTTTGTGGGTGCAAAGTGCCCATTTGCCGCTAAAAGGGAGCCTGAAATTTTTATTTATTTATTTATTTATGGCCATTTTTGCCACCCACCGCAGCTACTTACCTGTCCCGCCGCCATTGCCATAGCTACCGCCGCCATCCTCATACCTTGGCATCCTTGTTGTTGTAGTACCCCGCCGCTGCCCTGGAGCCTGGCCAGCTACATCTGGGCAGGCCAGTACTCCTGCCCCCGCACTGAAGCCTCCGCCGCCGCTGCTTTTAAAGTGTTTAAAACGTACCTTTTTTCCTGTGCCGCCATCTTGGATCTTGCGAGATTTTGCTAGATCCAAGATGGTGATGCAGGAAAAAAAAGGTAAGTTTTAAACACCCTAAAAGTGGCAGCGGTGGAAGCTTCATCTGGGCCCGGAAAGCCCGGGATCGGAGCCCGGAAACCCGGGCGGTCCCGGATTTTCTGGGCCGGATGGTAAGCTTAAGCAAAGGAAAATGTGAACAGACTGAGAATACATGGAATTAAACAATCCTCTTGAATTCAAATGGTATTGTGTGAGTTCTAAATCAAGGATTTCTCAATTCAGTTCTGAATTTGGAAAAACTGGCATTTTAGCAACAAGGTGCAAAACAAGATCTTCAAAATTTTGAAGATCATCTGTGAGAGAATATTACTGAGTTAAAAATTAAAAAGTCCGCGTTTGCGGGCCGTTTATTGAAGTTAAAACAAAACAAGTCCATTTCTTATGTTTCACCTAACAATATATCATGCATCACCAGAGAAAACAGCTCCTTCAGACATCTTGAAACAAGCTGCAACTGTGGGTTGCAACCCACTTGGTGGGTTGTGTCCCAATGCTGAGGTAGGTCATGAGCTGAGCTCACCCGCCCACCCTTGCATTCATTTGGCTCCAAATTGGAGCCAAACTGAAGCAATCAGAAGCCGCAACTCACCTTGTCCTGCCACTCTTGCAACGTGCTGGGCCTGGGATGGCCTCCAGAGGCCTTTGCAGGCCTCCAGAAGCAACCGGAAAGTAACTTCTGGTTTACTTCCAGGTTCGCTGAAGTCACTTCCAGTTGCTTTCTGAGGCCTGCACGCTGGGGGAACAAGGTGGGTCATGGGATCCTCCACTGGGAAGCAGGTGGGTTGCAGCGAGGGAGGGTTTGAAAACTGCTGTGCTATATTGCTAGCTTTTGAATATTTCAGTTTGGGAGGGAAACAGTTGCAAGACCAGAACATGTTTCTGTTGAGTCCAAACTTCACAGTTTCACACATACTTTAAAATGGTTTAGTAATTTTTTCTTCTCAGAAAAAGCTTGACATTGTAGTTCTGGAAGAAGGACTAAGTATCTTTAACAGAGATTCTCACCACCTTACCAAACTACAATTCCCAGCATTCTTTGGCATAAGCCATATGCATTTGTAATGCAGATAGGAATGATGTGACTGACTCCATTTTGATCAAAGTCATGAAGGTGAGGTATACTCAAACATTTTTCCAAAGATAATTAAAAATGTGTATGTTTATATGTGTTTCTGTGTATTCACCAATTTTGCCAAACTGGGTTATGAATGTTAGACCTGAAAGTATTAGCCCTACCCCAAAAATAAGCCCTAGTTCAGAGCTCTTCTATGGTGGCTGAACCACACTGTTCGCCCCGGCCGGCTGCTCTTTGCGGCCAGCCGGAACTGCCCCCCATGTTCCATGGCCAAGTGCTCAGTGCGGCCACTGGCACAAATTGTCTAGGGGCGCCTGCAGGCGCTTAAAATTTTTGTTTATAATGGTGGCAACGACAAGCAGCAGTGACGGTAAGCGGCAAAACAATTAAATAATTAAAACATTTTGGCCCGCCGCCCAAGGATGGATTACCTGGGTGGGAGCAGAGCTGTAATGAGGAGCAGCTGCTCTGGGCACAGCGCTAGGGTGGGGGTGCCTCCAAGTCAAAGCAAGCAGGTATGGTAGCCAATGCACTATGAGCAGGATACATGGACAAGAAGTGCTCATTTAAGGAGAGCTCTATTGCTGGATGTGAGAGATTGGGGCCAATGGTTCTACAGGCAATGGAGTCGCGAGAAATTCAGGCCGGAATTCGGGGTTTGGAGAGTTATGACAATGTTCCAGAAGAAGATCATATGATTGTATTTGAATAAATGTACCAGTAAATTGTTGTACAAGAAAAAATAAGACATTCCCTGAAAATAAGCCCTAATGCGTCTTTTGGAGTAAAAATTAATATAAGACCCAGTCTTATTTTTGGGGAAATGGTATATCAGGGGTGGCCAAACTGCAGTTCCTGAGCATGCAGCTCTTTGATATATATAACGTGCAGCTCTCGGAATTATGTTGTCTGAGCTCATTTTTCCATCACAATTAATATAAAAACTAAAAGCTTCAAGCTTTATAATTATTTACAAGTTATAAACTGAGAGTCCACTGAATTAAAACATAAGTTTAATGTTCATGGTGAGTAAATATATTTAAGAATTTAAATGTTTCTTAAATATTGCGGCTCTCAAACATCTGATGTTTATCGTACATTAAGCAAGTTTGGCCAGCCCTGATATATATCTACTGGCATAGCCTTCTAATCACAAATTGCTCACAAACTGCTCTACACTAAGCAGTAGGACACAGAATAATCCTGGAGGCAGAACATGAGCACCCAGTGGTTAGGGTGCCACTCCTCTACCACTCATAGGGTGCAATCCTGTGTAACTCTTGCACCAGTGTAACAGTAGATCCCCTGGTGTAAGAACACTAATGCTAGTGTAACTTGCCGTACGCCAACGGACGCAGGACGGACACTGGCGTAACCCCTCTTGGATGCCTCACATGCAAAGTTAGGACACGGAATGGACACCGGCACAACTCCGCCAGCGCAGAGGGCATTCCAGGGGCATCAGAATGCCCCTAGAATGCCCCCTGCGCCAGCAGAGTTGCATCGGTGTCCATTCCGCGTCCGAACTGCGCATGTGAGGCATGTTACGCTAGTGTCCATCCTGCGTCCGTATGGCAAGTTACACTGGCATAAGTGCTTTTACACTCGGGGATCTACTGTCCCACCGGTGCAAGAGTTACACAGGATTGCAATGATAGACATTTAGAACTTTGCTCAAACTGTCCTATAAGGTTAGGCCTGCTGTTGCATTTCCCAAACACTTCAAATTTGGATTGCATGGTGATTCATTGCTGATTTCTACCAAGGTAGTATTTCTTATTAGACTACTGTATGGATCTAGATTACATGGGTTATTAACTTCTTCTATACACGTGTCCCCCGGTTAACGATGGGGATATGTTCTGAAATCCCCGTCATGAACAGAAACTGTCGTTAAGTGAGTTTTCCCAGCGGTAAACCTTGAAGCCCTTATCTAGCCATTAGCTGTCTGGCTTTAGATAAGGGCTTTGATGTTTAGCGCTGGGGCTTTAAGCACAGCGCTAAACTTCATAGCCCTTGTCTTATGCCAAACTGCTGATGAGCTGGGGATTTAAAAAGACATGTCTTTTTAAATACCCAGCTCTTCATCTGTTTGGCGCTAGATAAGGGCTTTTAAGTTTAGCGCTGTTCTTAAATTCCCAGTGCTGAACTTCAAAGCCCTTATCTAGCGCAAAACAGATGAAGAGCTGGGTATTTAAAAAGACGCATTTTTTTTTTAATCCTTTGCTTCTTTTTTTTAACTGGGGACTGCCGTCGGATATGCAGATCATTGTTAAGCGATCCGTCGTTAAGCGGGGGACACCTGTATATGATAAAATAGTATCACCATTGTGTCTGTTAAAAGACAGTAGCGTAGCTAGAGGGGGGCCATGGGCAGGGCGATGCATTAATGCTCCTCCCCCTCCTTCAGAATGGCTTGGATTGTAGGCAAACCATTTGGCTCCAATCCTGAGCCATTTCGGAGGTGGAGGGGCAGAGCAATGACGCGTCGTTCCACCCGCAGCCCCCTCTAGCTACGTTACTATTAAAAGATCTTCTTAAGTTGTTTGCATTAGGTCTCCTGATATTTTATTTTTATTTAAAGCAGTTATGGGGGACTCTACATTTGATTGAAACAGCGCTGTGGGGGAAGCTGGCACTTAACACTTCTCTCCCACTCTATTCTCCTGTTCTAAATCTCTCCCAGCTCCCCACCAATAGAAGCTAATGTTCTACATTTTTTTCTCTAACAAAGTGAACAGACTTGGGAAATATTGCTATTGCAGCAGTCAAATTCAGTTGTTTTTAAGTCAAAATCAAAATGTTAGGAGATCCCTTCATGAATCTCCTGCATAATGTGTAGTATGGCCCTTAAAAGTGAAACCGAGAAAAAGACAAAGCTTTTAAACAGTTGAAATGGGTTACATTTTGATGTAATCACATATGTTTCTTGTTCCAGTACTAGTGATGGAGTGCTACAGCACCTTCTCTAATCGGGAAGCAATTAAATCTTCCGATGTGTCAATTAACCATTGAGTGTGTTGATTTCCTGTTTGTTAGTGAACCACTGAAGTGTCAAGGGACTCTGGGAAGTTTCAAGGGCGTTGTTGTCTGGGCTTTTCACACATTGGGGTGATTTCTTGGAGACATTAAAGTCTAGGCAGGCACTGCCCAATTACTGATTATTAAATGTCATCAGAAATCCATGGGTTGAGAAATACAGAGACTTCAAACCAGAAAGTGAATTGCTGCTTAATTATGATCTCGGAGTCAATAAAATCATCTGATGGCAGATTTAGAGGAACTCATTAGGAAACAGAATCTGGTTGTACAACATAACACAAGTCTCTTTGGCTCTGGATCCTGGCTGGGTCATTAAGGACTTGAAATAGGATGCAGGGAAGGGGGAGGAGTGGTGGCGGTTCCTGCGACAGAGAGACCCTCCAGGGCATTGGTATTTAAAGCAAAAGAATGAGGGTATGTACATGACAATAAGCAAAAGCTGTAGGATACTAGAATAATTTTGAGAAGATTTAATCATTTCAGTGATTTTCAACAAGGCTAAAATATTTTATTAGCTCTGTTACCTAATGAAGTTGCACTGTACATTGAATCTTCATATATAATCTTTTAGGTTAGACTAGGGTTTCCAGTGAACTTGTTTTTTGTTTTAAAATTATTTAACTAAACCAATGCTCCATAAATAACAAAATATTCACTTTTGCATGTTCTTTTATTCTTTCCTCAAATCTTGTTAAAGATGGTGTCACAGGTCCCTCCTCCTCCCAAGGAAGCAATTCACCATCCAAGGTGTTCAACTGCTGGAAGGCCGTTGTGGGAGGAAAGACAGGCAGAGGCAGCTTTGATGCTTAACCTCAGCAAAGTTGAGTATCTTTCAAAATTCAACAAAAAAAGTCAGGGGCTCCCTTTGCATCCCCAAATCATTAGCCAGGAGTCAGGTGGAAGCCTTTTGCCCCAAGGGTAGTGTTTTTGGGAGTTGTGGAGTACCTCTGCTACTTGCTGGTGGAGTGCCTCCTCTGTAGGCCTCACATCTTTCTGAGGGCATCCATGCCCCCCCCCCTTGGCCAGCCAGGAAAATTGGCTGGCTAACTCACCCAGTGGCGACGTTGGGCCGTGGCGGGCTGCCGGGCGCGTGAGAGGGTGACGTGCATCACCCCTGCTGTCGCCACGTCACCCCCCCAAGGCCTCCAGAGGCTCCACGCGTCACCCCCCGCGGCCTCCGCCATTTTGCCCTCAGCGGCGTTGTGTGCATGTGCGAAAATGCTGCTGAGGGCCTAGTCGGAAGAGGCCGACCTGCCGGCCGAAGAGGACGCGTCGAGGCCCTCTCCCCGCTCATACCGGGCGGCCTCAAGGATGACGCGGAGCCGGCAAAGGCCTCGAGGGTGATGCGCAGAGCCTCCGGAGACCCGGTGGGTGACGTGCGGTGGCAAGGGGGGTGATGCGGTAGCAGGGGTGAGGGGTGACATGGCGCCCCCCGCCCCCAGGGTGACGCGCACCCTAGTGAACTGGCCTAGCCAGCGGCATAGCTGGGGGCTGCAGCGCGGTAAGTGCTGCAAGGCACTGCAAGGTGGCCCCTCCCACTCACCATCTGGGCAGTGATAAGCATGTATTTGCAAATCAGCTCTGAGAATCTACGTACAATTTAGTTTTTACCTGTTTTTTTAGCCCTTCCAATGTAACACCAAGTATTTATAAACTGGACCTTATTAAGAAGCCCACCCAAAATAATACATTCTCTGTAGTCAGATAGGAGCATTAACTTCAGTTATCTTCATCAAATACAATAACATAATCTGTAATTAACATTAAGAGATTAAAGCTACAATCCTAATATTGAAAAGGAGGCTAGGGAAGCAGTGGCGTCACTGGAGGGGGTGTGGAGCTGTACGTGACGCAAGACGTAACACACCATGTAAGCGGCCCCTCGCACCCACCATTGGAGCCATTCAGGGCAGACGACAGCAACGCACAGGAGCTCAATGGAGTCTCCTGCACATTGCAGTCGCTGCCCCGAATGGCTCAGACAGTGGGTGGGAGGGGCCACTTACATGGTGCGTTACAACATCGTGCGCCACTTATAGCTCCGCACTCCTTCCAGCGATGCCACTGTAGGGAAGGGTGAACATGCAAGCTGGCAGCTCTTTGGCGCTTGTTCTCGTAGCTAGATACCATGGATTCCTGTTACATCACAACCTGGCCACTATTCTAGTTTACACACTTTCCTGGGAAAAAGCTCTGCTGAACCCAGTGGGACTTCTGAGTCAACATGCATGGGAGTGTGCTCTAAGTACAGTGGGGACCAATTTCGTGTGTTTTGTCCATAGCCGTGTGATTTCAATGGCCAAAATTATTTTGTCATTTTCTCCAGTTCTTCTTCATAAACTCTGGCATCTCCAGGAATTGCAATTTCAATTATCCCGACGTTTCTATTTTCTATTATTGTTATATCAGGCATATTATGTCCAAGGTGTTGATCCATTTGAATTCTAAAGTCCCATAGGATCTTAACTTGCTCATTCTCTAACACCTCAACCCAGTGGCGTCACTGTGACGCGCGTCACCCCAGAGCGGGGGACGCGCGTCACCCCCCCGACTCACCCCCCCGACTCACCCCCCCCCCTACATAGACTTACCTTTTCCGGCGCTCCGGGAGCCGGCTGGGAAGCGCTCCAGGGCCTTCTGAAAAGAAGAGGCCCTGGAGCGCTTGCGTTAAAACGCGAAAATTGACGATTTTCGCGCATGCGCAAACCCTTTTCTGAGGGCAAGGGCCTGCCCTCTTGCCCTCAGGAGGGTTTGCGCATGCGCGAAAATCGTCAATTTTCGCATTTTAACGCAAGCGCATTGGGCCTTCTGAAAAGAAGAGGCCCAATGCGCTTGCGTTAAAACATGAACTTTGAAGATTTTCGCGCATGCGCAGTCCCTCCTGAGGGCAAGAGGGCAGGCCCTTGCCCTCAGAAAAGGGTTTGCGCATGCGCGAAAATCGTCAATTTTCGCGTTTTAACGCAAGCGCTCCAGGGCCTCGTCTTTTCAGAAGGCCCTGGAGCGCCGGCCGGGCCGGACGCTCCCTGGCCTCGGAGCGTCCGGCCTCCGGAGGGTGACGCGCGTCACCCCTTGGCGCGCGTCACCCCCCGGCGGCCCGCCCCGCCCGCCACGCTACAGTGACGCCAGTGCCTCAACCTGATGTTCCCCAGCTTTTTTCAATGCTGGCAAATTATACTTTTTGCATAATGACCAGTGGATTAATTTTGCAACTCTATTGTGTCTGGCTTTATAGTCTGGCTTTATAATCTATCTGCACAATTTTACTACATTCACATATCAGATGAGACAGTTTCATCATTTTCTTGGCAGAGTGCACTTACGATTTTCACTGATTTTCTGGATTTTAGCCTTTGTAGCATTTGTTTGCAGCGCCTGTTCTTGTGCAGCAAAAACCAAACCTTCAGTTTCTTTCTTGATGGCACCCAATTTAATTTTAGCTATGCCCAAGTCAAGGTGTTGTTGTTAAGAATATTATATATTGCTTTTCAACAAAAAAAGTTCACAAAACAGTTTGCAGAGCAAAATAAATAAAGTACAGGTGGACCCCCATATCCGCTGGGGATATGTTCCAGGCCCCTCCGTGGATACTTGAAACCGTGGATAAGAGCGAACACCCCCTCCATGGTTTCCTGAGCCCCCCCCCACCCTGCCTCCCCTGCAGGCAGGCATGCTCCCCCCCAGCTCTTATTTTTCTTTCAGCAAGCTTTGTTTCTTCCTTAAAACAGAGAAGCAGCCTCCATTGCAGGCAAGTAGAACGAGACTAAGTCCTAGAGAGGCTCTGCAAGGTTTCTGTTAACCTTGCAGAGCCTCTCTAGCACTTAGTCTCGTTCTACTTGTCTGTAATAAGCAGCCAGAGGCTGCTTCTCCTGTTTCTTTAAGGAAGAAACTAAGTTTACTGGGAAAAAAGTAAAAGCCTGGGGGGGTCCCCACGATCCGTGGATAACTGAAACCGTGGATAGCGAATCAGTGGATATGGGGGCCCACCTGTATATTTGTGTTATTGCACTTAGATTGTAAAAATAGGCTTACCATCTTCCCGGAAATGACCGGAATTGTCCCGGCGATGCCCCCTTCGTCCCCCCGTCCCCCCCGAGCTGTCTCTTTGTCCCGGCCCCGGCCCGCCGGCTGCATCGCAGCGGGCCGGAGCTCTTCCGAGACTGTGCTGCCAGCTGCAGCGCGTCTCTGTTTTGATCTCTAGTCTCGCGCCTATTTGCGCGACGCTGGGAGCTCTCCGGAACAGCCCGAGTTCACTTGGGCTGTTCCGGAGAGCTCTCAGCCTCGAGGGAGGAAGTCCCCACCCCCGGCCACGCCCCCGGCCACGCCCCCGGTCTCGGCCGAGTGCCGGGCGTATCTGGGATGGCTATGTAAAAATATCCCAATGATGACAGACCTGAGGCAGTAAGCCTTTCTCCAAGTTGTGTCACTTCAGACTGCAGGTGGGAGCTCAAATAATTTAATACTCCTCCCTCCATTCACAAATTCCTTCCACATTGAAAACTAGATGTCAAGGAGAAGGCTATGCTAAAACCCTCTTCCCTGATATGCTAATTTTCTCTGTGGAGGGAATGTTTTTCCATGGGGGCTGGTTCTGTCAGGTATGTTAAATACATCTCCCTCAAACACTGAAGTCGTACAGCTTAGACACAGGTTTACTGCCTCAGTAAGAACTAGGACTAGCTAGGCCAGTGATGGCGAACCATTTGGGCTTGGTGTGTCAAAATTTTTGAAAATACCTAACTGGACTCTGCTAGTGTGTCGCGCCCCCCCTCCCACTTTTAATAGTACTTTGACTATTGCTACTTTTAATAGTAATTTTGAATTGAACTGAACTGAAAACAACTATAGAACACATTGCATTTTATTTAACATCAATTAGTGACTTTTTTTGTTGCTGAGTTTTACTAGGTAATAATGTGGAAAACGTTGGGTCCTTGAGTTCCAGAATTTGTTTTTAACATTTTTTTCTATTTGGATTTCTGGGTGAACAAGCCCATACCAAGTAGTTTGAGATCGTTATTTTCGGCTGGATCGCTACTTTTTAACATGACCGGGTTACCCGTGTTACCTCTTTCCTTGAACAATGTGGAAGAGGTTTGCCAAAATCTCTGCCCTAAACATTCAAGACAAGCCTGTAAAACTTTTGCGAAAATGTAAGGTGTGTCGGGGCCCTGGGGGAAACACTGGTGTGTCACCCAAAATGACCCCGCGTGTCACCAGTGACACGCGTGTCATAGGTTCGCCATCACGGAGCTAGGCCATTGGTAACCCATTTTGTGAGCAATCTAAATGCTTCCCAAAGCAGATAGAAAAAAACTCAGTACAGTACTTTTAAAAAGTTGTAGGCCTCTCAGTTATATGTTTCTTCCTTTGAATGAAAACATCCCACTCTTTCTCTCTCCCTTGAGCCAAAGGTTTAAGAGGAATTGAACCAATCTTGCTGCAAGCAGGGTTTCTGGAAAATACAATTTCTGCCTGACTTATATACGTATGAATATGTAAAGCTCTTTGCTTATTTATTATTTGTCTGCCATACATCTCTAGCTTGCAGCCCAAATTGGAAAAGGCAGACTAGCCTTCTCTGTGAACACAGCACAGCATTTTCCACAAGTGTGTATTAAAAATGTTAATGTGTGATTGTTTCAGCTGCAACCAAAACTTCATGTGTTCCTTTCCTCCCCCCCCCCCCGGCCCTGTATTGTATCAGAGGGGCTCCCTGGCACGATGATTGGAGATGAAAGAACTGACTTAAGTGGGGATTGTGAATTCTCTGTGGAGAAGGCCTTTGAAATTATTTGCAGGAATTTGCACTGGAAATCTAAGTTTTGTTGTTGTTTTGGCCATCTTGAATGCTAGTGTGAATGACTGGCCAGGGACTTTTGTTAAAGCACCTCAACTGTCTATATTGACTGGGGAATATTTTCCCCATGACATGAAAATCATCCTTCAGAAGGTAACAGCCCTCAGAGCTAGAGGAATAATAGGACATAACAGTTTGGAGTCAAATGTGTACTTTGAACTGGAAACATGAAGCCAAACTGGATGTGACTTTAAATACATTTTCCAGTCTTGCACGTTTGCCTTTTTGTTTGTGAATAGCAGCCATGCCCCCCCCCCCATCCAGATTCAAACATGAGGAAGAGGAATTTATCCTCTACTCCTGCTATGGTCATGATCTGGATCAGCCCCCTCCCTGTGGCTGCAACATGCTCTGCTTGTAAGCAAAGCAAGTACTGTATTACAAAGGCACCCTAAGATTTCAGTACTATCACATCCACAATAAATGGGCAGCCCGATCCTGTGAAAAGATATGCGGCCTGCCTCTGTATCCATCGCCCTTCCGGGGCCATGTCAGTGTGGCCTGGGAACACCTTGGGAGGCAGGGACGTTCGTCCCCTTCCCCAGGTGTTGGGCTGCCCAGGCCCAATGGGCCTCCTCGGATGTACGTCGGCTCAGGAGCCAGCGTACATCTGGGGCGGCGGGGTAAGGGTGGCCTGGGCCAGGAACGGGCTCCGGATACCAGCAGAGCACGCCAACGATATCCCTGACCCAGTTTGGCCAATGGCCACCCTCCCTTACCACCTGGCCCACCCTCCCCCCGCCACTGCACCAACCGGTGCAGGACTTACCTTTACCGGTGGGTGCCGGGTCCGGGGTGGTGGTGGAGTAAGGGCTGCCAGCCTCTGCGCCGGCAGCCCTTACTCTCCAGGTGTTGAAAACATACTTTACTTGCACAGAATTGTGCAGTAAGCTCTGTCAGTTGCCAATGTATTTCTGACTGCTCAGGGAAGTCAGCAGTGGATTACAATAGTATGCATGTTCATTCAGGCAGTAGACACCTCTCATATGACCTTGTTTGTCCAAATAATGTGGTCTAGTTCTTGAATATTAAATATATCCAGGAAGTTTATTTGAAATATGGTACAAGTACTAGTCATAAGAATGAAGGAAAGGCAAAGTCCATAAGTACAAAAACAAATGTATTAACATTTTGTTAATCAGATTTCCCAATGTATTTTGAACAGCTGTTTTCCTTGGGAGAAACCACTCAACATCTACTGAGTAACAGAATAGTCGAAGCTAGCAGTCAGGTATAATTAATAAGGGTGTAGTTGTGAGAGAGCAGGGTCGGGGAGCATAACTCTGGGACTTCTCCTATAGCAGGAACAGAGATATCATCAGCAGGAACACTCAGGTGCTACCTTTTAAACTTTTTTCAAAGGACCTTAGCAGAGAAGAGGCACCAGGCTCAGCAGGAGGCAAACTGAGAAATTTGCCTAGGGGTGTAAATGTCTAGGGCTAGGCTATCAAGCTTCCCAAGGGCTGCCTGAGATACAGTATGTATCTCATGTTACAGTAAAGCTACAATCTTATGCAAATGTATTAAGTGTAAGTCCTATTGGGGTAGTGGGTCTTACTTTTGAATAAATATGCATAGGCTAGCATTCTTTTATTTACTTAGAATATTTTTAATCCCATTTTTCAATGTGTAAACAATTGTTTTAAAACTATTGCAACCCACTTGTCACCCCGCTCCGAGCCGTGGTGTGCTTGCGGGGCTGCCCTTACCTGCAGAAGGGTGAGGGACATCAGGGTGGCTGAGGACAGCCTGGAGCAGTCGCAGCTTTGGGAGCAGTCTGCAATGGTGGGCTAAGCACTCCTGTGGAACTTCTGGGAGGTGGGACAGGAAGGGGCAACCATGAAAAAACTGCAGCCATTGTTACACAGGCAGAACAACAAGACAGGAAAGAAAAAGCTAAAGAGAGGTCTAGTAAATGTGGGAGAGAGCAACCCAGAAGCCTTTAACCAAGTAACAAGATAGGTTACATCTCCCCCCACTGTCGGAGGGCAACATTTACAACCTTTCTAACTATAAACTGGGTGGCTCTGCTCACATACTTCCGCTCTTCCAACAATTTGTTAGATTAATTCCAACAGAAAAGAGGGATTTTTCCAAGTGACCTCCCCAGGTTCCTTCACCCTGATTTAGCCCAAATGGCCCCAGGCTCCCACCTGCCAAAATCTCAGCCTGGTTGCATTGGGGGATTGGATGGAGGCTGTTTTCTGTCCTGCTGCAGGGATAGGTCTTCAGCAGTGCCAGAGGACCCAAGTGATAAGCTGGCATAAGGTGTCACCTCGATCCAGAGGTGTTGTGGGTGTCAGTTTTTGCTGCAGCCTTCCCTAGGCTCTGCCACAACCATCCAGGGAGGTTGTCAGCTGGCAGTTGCACTGCACCACTTTGGCTAGCCAATGTCCACCACTGGGGGACAGGATGCTTAGTCCCTCCCACTGCAGGACCACACCAGCATGTTGGCTGTCCCCCCCCTCTGCCCTAGGCACCCTCCTCTCTGAGCTCCCCCTCTTCTTGTCTCTTTCAATCCTCCTCCATCTTCTGCCTCTATTTCTCCCTATCTGCTTTTTCTTCTCTCCCTCTTTCTCCTTCCTTCTTCCTATCTGCTTCTCCTTTTCCTCTGCTTCCTCCTCCTTCCTCTGTACTGTTCCCTCTTTCTTCCTTCATTCTACCTCTTCCTATCTCCTTCCCTTTCCTCCATTCTGTATCCTCTCTCCCCACCCTGAGCTGGCAGCTTTTAGTGGTTGGTACCTGCCCCACATAGAGCTGATCACTATCACCTGCACATGGTTGCCACAGAATGACCTGGCAATTACCAATAACATCAGCCATCATCCTGCTCCCCAGCTGATTGGCAACAACATCTGGCTCTCTTCCTTGCCCAGCCTGTGGGCTGGACATGTGTCACAGACTCGCACAAACTTTGGGTAGCTGACACCATTTTAAAAGATGCATTCCCCTCACCCTCTTATACAGTAGGGAATTATCTTCTAAAAATAATATCTGAGGTGGCATATGTCTGCATTACCTTAAAAACATGACTGCACTTCATAAAAACATGACTACATTACCTAAAAATTGTGTGTGCTTTTTTCCTCCTTGAAACAAATATTTTAGTCATCTCCAAATTTATGTAAACTTTAGGAATTGATTAAAACTCATTCAATTAGAGCTCAATCCTATCGTCCCATCCGCCCCTCCCCACACACTGAGAGGGCAGATCGGGAGGTTTGGGAGGGGAAAGGGAAATTATCTCCCCTTACCACTCTGTAAGCCTCCTGCTTGCCAATGGATCTCCTCAGACCTGCACCAGCTCTTTAGCTGGCGCAGGTCCGAGGAGAAGAAAGGGGTGGGGAGTTTCTGAACAGAGGGGATAGGATCCGGCGCTTGCCATTGCTGCCGGATCCACCCCTCCTGCTGCATCCCTGCTCCCCGTTCCTCTCCCCTCCATACCCAGTTTCACCCTCTCCCCACCCACCCACCCACCCACTGCTGCCTTACCTAGTCCAGCGGACATGGCGGGGTCTGGCGGCAGAGTTGCGGCACGTGCAAAATGGTCACCGACAGGGCATTGTGCACTCCCTTGGCAGCCATTTTACGACTGTCACATTGCAAAACAGTCTATTGTATCGAGAATTGGGTTGTTAATTAATCAACACCTGTAATCAGGTGACAGCCCTAGTTTTTTCACCAGTTTCCTAATCCCAGTCCATTGTGTTCTTGCCAACTCCTAGCTGGAAACACCTTTATAAAAAGATGATACAGTATTGAACTTGCTTTAGTTGGTTGCATAGAATTACACTTGGATTACAGTATTTTGTTTATTACTATCAGAAAGTAAACCACAGGGGAAAATAAGTGCAGCTCTGTGGGTAGCTGTAATCCAAGCAGTGGTTTACAGACACAGAGCCTTTCAGAGAGTGCCACAAATCTCCTGGATTTTACATTGGAATGTATAAATGGACAAAATAATTGCAATGTATCAGTGCAGTTCCTTACCGAGTATGTCTCTTATTTAAAATTCTCATGACCTTTTATTGTACCTTAAAGGGAATATTCGCTAGCAGACAATAACTTGAGGAGAAGAGTGTGTGTCCTCGTTTTCAAAATCTTTACAAATAACTAGTTTATTGCTGTGGTGGGGGATGTGAAGAATGTTGGTAGCCAGTGAATGTGGCTATAATCAAATTGTTGAAATAACTCATTCCCTCAAATTTACAGCCAATTCTCAAGTTCTAGTTTCCTTACACTCAGGTATACTACTAATCATATTATATTATTTGTATATGCTACCTTGTGTGTTTTGGTGAATATATATATATTCGCGCCCATCATGGGACGGTCGCAGGACAGTTGCCGGAGTGTCGCGAAGACTGTGCCAACCGCCACAGGGCACCCTGTGCCTCAGCCACCTGCTGGACAGGAGAGTCCCCACCCCCCACCTGCAGCAGGCGTTGCCAACCCCATGCCATGGGGGGGATGCACATGGGAGCGGGGGCAGGAGATGTCACGGGGCCGGCGCCCAGCCGGGAATGTAATGGCGGCTGCCAAGGCGCATGCGCGATGGGTGCCATTCGTGTGGTGCGCAGGTGAACCCCGGTCGCCGAACGGGTGTGACCTGGCTGCGGCGGCCGCAAGCGGTTTCGCTATGGGCGCCATAGCGGCTTTCAGTGTTTGGCGACCTGGGGCGCCCCCTGACTCCCCCCCTCCGTGGCTGGGGGGGTCTAGCTGCCCTCCTGCTGCGTTCTCCCTGGGAAGGTATTGGCAGTCCCTGGACGGGATTCGTGCAGGGGCTTGACTGCTGGGGGTTCTCTGTGTGTGTGGGGGCAATGCTTGTGTAACGTTTGGCACATGTGTTTCAAGGGGGCTCTGCCCAGGGGGCATCTTTATTGTTCTAGAACCAAAGCAGAGTTGCTCAGGTGAGGCTGCCATGGGTGGTCACAGGCCCAGCAGCCGTTCTTTAAGCAGCACCAGCAGCAGCACCAACAAAAGCAGCCCAGGGACCTGGAGGCTTTGGCTCTTCCCCTGTGGAACTGCAGCCTGCACAATGGCAAGGGGAGGGGCAGCAAGTACAACAGCCAGGGAGGTGGAGCAGCAGCAGCAGCAGAGCAGCAGCAGCTGGGGAAGGAAGCAGGCCTGGCTCCTTGGCATCTAGCAGCATCGAGGCAGGCAAACGTGGGGCTCCCTCCCTGCAGCCCCTGGGGTACTCCCAGGAAGGTGTGGCGAAGGACGTTCCTGGGGAGACAAAAAAAAAGGAGGAGTAAAATATCAGCTGGTGTCTGGTTGTGATAGCCTTTGAGAACAAACCAGTGTGTAGGTAGCAAAAGCCTGCAGGGAGAGAAAGGAAACACAGCTGACAGGTGTTACACGGTGTGAGGTGCTTACCTGGACGTAAGGAGAGCATGATCCTGCAAGGAACAAAGGTTAAACAGAGAGAACACTCCACAACTGTTGAGTTACAAACATGGCAAGGCAATCAACACTCACCTGTCTGTAGACCCTTGCCTTGGGGGCAAGGGTGAGAGAGAGTGAAAAAGCTGTTGTCTACAGGCAAGTAACATTTACGCAAACATACAGTTTTCTGCTCACATGGCGACAGGCAGCTATCAGAGAACACATTGCAGGCAGCTATCAGAGAACATATTGGTAAACAGGCAGATATCATATATGTTTGCAAACAGGCAGATGTCATACATTTTGGCAAACAGGAGAAGTCGGAGAACATGGCAAACAGGCAGAAGTCGGAATACATGTCAGCACAGACCCTGCTCTTACCTGCTGTTGTTGAGGCCATTGCCAGGGGTTGCCTGTTGGGGGGGGGAAAGAAGCTGGGAGACAGACATGGGTTAGCAAGAGTATGCATGGAGACAGCTGCCCAGGCACAGCTGTTAACAGTTTGGCCGCAGCCAGAAAAGCCCTCTCTGCCCCTGAGGGGGGCAGAGAGGAGAAGAGAAGAGAGAAGTGAGGTGTTTGTGAATTTTGGAGCCAAGTGCTCCCCTCCACCACCAAAGTCCCACTTTGTGGCTGTGGGGGACAGAGCCCCATGCCATGTGCTCTGAGAGAGAGGGAGAATGGAGGTCTGGGGCTGGGCTTTTGTGGGAAAGAGGCTGGGTGCTGCTGGGTGATAATTGGGTGGCTATCTTCAGCCATATCCAGACATTGCCGCTGCTATTCCGGCCCAACTCTAGCCCAACTCGGGAGGTGGAGTGTTTGACATTTTCGGGAGAGGGCTGGAGTGGGTAAGGTAAAATGGCACCTATGGGTCTCCTCAAATTTAGAACCACCTTTTTGGCCGACCTAAATTTTAGGTCTGTTTTGGAGCTCGAGGGGGCGTGTCGGAGCTCACCAATGTCTGGATACGGACCTAAAATCAGGAACGCCCCCGTTATGCCCTCGTTACACCCCTGACACGCCCACTCTTAGGCCAAACTTAGGACGGAATATCTAATGGCGCCTGTTTTGTGCATGCACAGCACATTTGGGCCACCCGTCCTAAACTTTTCCTACGGCCGTCACAAACTCGGCCTAAATTCGGCCTAAACGGTGCTATTCCGTCCTAAATCACCCTAGGCCTTTTTTAGGACGGAATAGCGCCGTTTAGGCCGGAATAAGCCTTGGGTTGGATCGGGTTGCTCATCGGTATTTCACAAACGTTTTCGACCTGCGGCTCCCTTGACCATTGGTGACCATTGGCCGTGGCTCCCCGTTACATTATGTTGATGCCTGCCATGATGCCTGCACTGTTTTCGGAGAGGATTCTGTGGCACTCCACAGCTCCCCTGGCTGGTTTCTGCGGCTCCCCTAGGAGCCACGCCTCCCAGTTTGGGAACCACTGCAGTATGTATATCGGTCACCAAAAACCTTATGGGATACAGGGGCAGTCCAACCATGAGGCGACCTGATGCGGCTGGCATCATGGTGGGTGGCAGGAGGTGCGGCAGACTTGGGGTGCCCTTCACCTGAGTTTGCCACCACTTCTCTCCAGCCTGCCATGGATATAAGCCACATTGATCCACTTCCCATTTGCTCAAGCAGGAAGAAGATAATCAACCTCCTTATGGTGCTCCTCATGCAGTTCTCTCAACCCCGAAGGAGCTCATTCGTTTGCACAATCCCTTCAAATAAACCCAGAAGTGCCACATCTAGGTTTGTGAAGACTGTGCAAGGAGCACAGTAATGGGCTTTCCCCTCCTGTGTGCTGCAGCAGTGGCTGTGTCAGGTGGCATCAAATGTCACACTGCCCCAATGGATTAGATATGTTTTTACTAATTTTCTGAAATGCCCAAAGTAAGCTGGTGGGTCACATTACAGAGGACATTTCATAACTGTGGAATGCTCTGCTCTGGATTGCCACATATCAAATTTCCTTAAAAGAAAGGGTAAAGGCCACTCTAAAGGTGTAGTAAATTGTCAAATTAGTTTACATGGGTTCTGTCTGAGTACCGTGGTAAAGAATTTTTTAAAACATTGCACAATCAGACATTCCAAACTCTGCACTGAGAAATGTTGGGTTCTGTAGTCTGTATAAATTATGCAAACAGAGCAAATTATCAAATACAACCCTTCATATGGGATGAGATATTCTGAAAAGTTTATTCGTGTTTGTGTAGGTCTCTATGTGACCTCCAGCAGCGTGATTAAAACTGTATGGTGGGCTGAAGAAGCACCCAAAATACTTCTCCATTTTCTCTGCATTACTTCCAAATGCCATTGACTATCTGTGTCATTGTCCTAGTCAAAATCTTGGCTGCAGTTTTGTTAACTTTGATTGTGTTTGATGAATGGAAGTAATTCATTCTGCAAAACGAAGTTATATATTGCTCTGTGAATTGGAAGATGTTTCTAATTGTTGGCTGATTGGGGCTGTTTCTATGAAGTTTAACAACTGTGTCATATGTACATATCTATTACATTGTTCAACCTCAAATGTGTTTTTAATAATTATATTACAGCCCATGATATGCATGACTGTCCTACGAAATCTTAATTTAATGCATATTTTGTCATCTTAAAGCAATACCACTGCGAAGAGAAAAGTCCTTTTTATCTTGCACTATCTTTTAAAAGCTCAACCTTCCAGCGACTTAGTGAAAAAAAACGTTTGACTGATGCTTGGCTTCTTTGCACAAAAAGCTAATATTTGGTTCTTTGAGGACTATTCATAATACAAAGCAAGAGTCACTTTAACAAATTTTCCTGCAGGCCTCCACCAGGTATGCTGGAACTCTGTTCATTATCCTCTGAACAGAGTTCCGGCATACCTGGTGGAGGCCTGCAGGAAAATTTGTTAAAGTGAAATTTGTTAAAATTTGTTAAAATTTCCTTAAAGTTGCTGCTGTACTCATGTTTAATATGTACACTAGGGATTAGATATAACAGGCCCTTGGGCCAAGTCTGGCCTCCTGGGGGGGGGGGGCCCGCTTGGCTTCCACCTGTTGCCAGCCCAGAGACAAATAGGTGTGTGAGGAGAGAAGCAACTACTGTATAGTCAAGGGACTTCCAGGCAAATCTGAATTCCTATTTCTTACCGAAGCTGTTTTCCCTTATACTGTCCAGAGGCTCTGCCTCGGCCTCCTGGCATAACTCATTTCTAACTTCTTTTCAGCCCTGTGATTGAGACACTCCCGCTAGCAGCGGCGTAGTAACGCCGTCCGTGCAGGGTGGCAAAGGCCAAGATGATGCCCCTGGGAAGCCATGCCCCACGGTGTGATGTCACACGGAAGCCATGCCCCCGCCACACCCCCAAGGTGACGTCGCGCAGCCTGTAACTGGCTGAAAACAGCCCCAGGGGGCGGGTGGGAGGGCGGGGAACACCTCCCAGGCCTCCGGAAGCCTCGGCAGCGTTGCTGCGAGATTTGCTACCACTGCCAAGGCTGGCAAAAATGAAAAAAGGTGGCAAAAAAGCAGCTAAAAGAAGCCGCCACCGAGTGCTGCCCCCCTGCTGCCCCCCCTGGACGTGCTGCCCAGGGGCGGACTGCCCCCTACCCCCCCCATTCCTACTCTACTGCCCGCTAGAACTATCTCTAGCAAAGACAATTATCTCATGACTTTGTTTGAACCCAAGTGCCAGGCCCCTGTCATTTTAAAGTAGTTCTGGAGCTAAGTTCTGGTTGTTTCTAGAGGAGCTTCCTGTGTTGACAGTGATGAGCTATGTAAGCCCTGTTCCTGTAACACAAGAACCCATGCACTAACCTGCTCCCAACGTCCATGCATTCTGTGCAGTCGGGAATATTGCAAAATGCAGAGTTCCTGATAATGCCAAGAGAGCCAATATGCATACTGTTGGCATGTTGGCATACTGTTGGCTCTATTCATATCTTTTGCTGAATATGTGGAGTTGGTTGTAGGGCCAGCAGGCAAGATCCTGACCCCCTCCTACAAACCAGCATGAGTAAACAGTCTTTAGGTTTTTTAATAACCACCAGCCTAAACCTACCTAAATGCCACCAGACCGCATGCTGCATACTGCAAGGAGGGCAATCTCAGAGGTCTCCTCTGGCCAAAGGAACATTTATTCTCCTGCCCAGGCATACGCTTCCACCACCCAAATAGGTTTACTCGGACCTGCGCCAGTGATATTGCTGGTGCAAGTCCAAGTGAACCCGGGAAGGTGGGTTGAGGCTGGGAATGGGGATAGGATATCGATGGCGTAACTGCCACCGATACTGCCCCCTTCCTGGTCTCGATCTACCCCCCTCCCTGCCCTGGTCTCTGCCCTGTTTTCCCCCCACCCCTTTCCGCCCAGCCCTGCCTCTCCCCCCCCCCACAGTGACTTACCAGCGCCAGGTGTCATTGTGACAGCAACAGCAGGAACACACAACCCCCCCCCCCCCGCCCTTTCTCCAGTCACCCTGTACAGTGCTCTTGCTTGAGCCTCATTGCCCACCGCAGGAACTGAAACTGTGTTGCCAGAGTTAGTGGTACTTTGAACAATCCTGCCTCAAAATTCACCTCTCTTCAACAAGAAAATATCTATTACCCCTAATTGTTACTCGTTACTATATAAAAATGCTGAAGACGTTACCCACCTGAGTGAATGCTATTATATTTTCCTCAACTTTAATTTAAATTACATGAGTATGTATTTAAAATGTTTAACAAACTGCAGTAAATTTGTACAGTACTAAAATATGTATGCAGTATAAAAGTGCATGACCTTCATACACTGTGTTTGGCCAATTCTGAGCATCAAACCTGTGAAAAGTTGGCAGTTTGTAATATTGAAAAAAATTACAGTGTTCTACTATGAACAGATATTTCTCTTTCATGACTCATAACAGTCATAATGGGTTCTTTCATTTTTTGTGTTTTTCTTAACAGCCAATCCTGTGTAACTCTTGCACTTGTGTAACAGTAGATCCACTGGTGTAAGTGCACTTATGCCAGTGTAACTTGATGTATGCTGACGGACGCAGGACAGACACCAGCGTAACCTCCCTCGGACGCTGCGCATGCGCAGTTCAAACATGGAACGGACGTTGCTGCAACTCTGCCAGCGCAGGGGGTATTCCGGAGGTGTTCAGATGCTCCCCAAATGCCCCCTGCACCAGTGGAGTAGTGCTGGCGTCCGTCCAGTGGCCGAACTGTGCATGCGTGGCGTCCGCGGGAAGTTATGCTTGTGTCGGCCATGCGTCAGCGTACGGCAAGTTACACTGGCATAAGTGCACTTACACCGGTGGATCTACTGTTACACTGGTGCAAGAGTTACACAGGATTGGGCGGTAAGTCTCTTCACGAGATTACCACTCTTTGTCCTTCCCTCCTGATTAGGCTTACCAGATCGTCGACCGGGACGGAGCGATCTCCCCTTAAGGGGGCGGAGCACGGGCAGGGCCGCGTTACCGGCCCCGCTGGTGCTCAGCCCCCTTAAGGGGAGATCGCTCCGTCCCAGTCAACGATCTGGTAAGCCTACTCCTGATGCTATTTGTTTAACTTTTGTTATCCATATTAACTAAATAAGCAGTACAAATAAAGCTCTGTTTCAAGATCCTAGACGCCAAACCAACTATACTCGTTCTTTACATAGACCACATACAACCAACGGTTAAATTTTTTTACAAAGGCCAAGCTGTATAACATTTTAAAAGAAGGTAGGAAAGTATTTCCAAGCATTAGGTAGACTAGTGCAGAGGTTCTCAACCTCTCGGTGCTTGGCGTACCACCACCAGGATCCCTCAGCGTACCACCAGAAGTGATGGGCGATTACATCATTGCCCGTCACTTCTGAGTATCGGACACCGACGGAGCTCAGAAGAACCGGTTAGAGGCTTGGGGCAGGCGGGCGGGCCTTTTTCAGTGTGCAAAACTCGCATGCTTCACCTCTGCTCGCCAGCTGAGCCTCTTGTTGGCACTTTCCTGAGCTCCACGGTGTCCAAAACATCTGCTCCTGAGCTCCATCGTTTTGAATTATGAATTGCAGTGCTTTTTCTGAGATAAGGCTGCTGGTGTTGGGCCCTATAAACTTTAACAATATGGTGTCCTATAAACTTTAACAATATGGTGTCAGGGCCATGGAACCTGCGTCCACATTCATATAAGCAGTTGCTTCAATTTAATAAACTCCCTTGAAGTCTTTAATACTATTTAACCTCAAAATGGGAATAGTTGCTTAATCAATTCAAAGCGGAATGCTGCTTGCACCTGCTCTATCATTTAATAATAAATCTATCTGTACTGGTGGAATTCTGAAGGGAGTGTAAAAAAAATCAGACTAAGGCTGCTTCCACATTTTAAATGTTTTCCCTGAGGAAGAACTGTCACCATCACTTTTGAAACACGTCGGGAGTCAGCTTGGCAATAAAATGTTTCCTGCACCTGTTGGTTTCTGTCCATTGCAGCTTTTTCCATATAAATGGTAGCACACAAATGTAATGTCACCACCCTGTGGAACAATTTATGGCTTCCATGTGGCAGTTGTAATGTATGCACTGGAGTTCAGAGAGGAGTATATAATAGATTAATCCTTCACTGTTGGGATGCGTCAATGTTAAAGGAGCTGAGCCCCCTGTTCCCCTTCCCAGGGTGCCTCAGTCTACCTAAGGTAGTATAACTGCTTGTCACATTTGACCTGCAGAAGCAGTCTTTAAAAACTGTGGGACACATATGGCCACATGAGTTCGTTAACATGAAGGATAAAACAATGTTGTGACTTCCTCTTCCATAAGCACTGTGGAAATAGTGCAGAAATAGGGTGCACCCCCCTTCCAGGATAGCCTATAATGAAATATATTTCATAGTGGCTTCTTCTATAAATGTGGACACCGTCTGAATTTTCCACATTGTATTTGCTATAACTAGTTTTTCCGGGGGGGGGGGGGGGGGAGGGACCAGAAATGTGAGTGATAGGGCTTTGCCCTGTGAAATTAAGCCCAACAAAGAAGTGCTTCACCAAAGGACTTGATGGCTGGTGATATGACTGCTGCAAGATCACAATTTGAACCTTTTGTGGATCTAGGTTGTTATAGGCGAATGCCACAGACATTAACATTTTTTTCATGCTTTTATCAAGCAGCACATTACTGTTGGGCTTTCAGCCACACAGAGGGCCCTTGGAATGTTCACTGGAATTTAAAATTGCAAAATGATAAAAGGAAACTGCTGTTACATTTAGGATTTACCCCCCAAAAAACCCTTTTTAATGTTTTGCTAAGCTCAAATTTTGGATTGGCTGTAATTTAACAGTGTCCTTTTGACATTCATGGGATTTATGGACATACAAGAAGGCAGACTACATCCTTCTGATGGATTTGAGTCAGAAAGATCCCAGAGGTATATCTTGTACTTATGAAATTTGCTTCTGCTTTTCACCGCTAATTCTAGGGCCCTTGCTGGCATACATAATTGATTAATCTGTATTTTGAAAGGTTTAACACATTTCCTCTTTCTAATCCAAAGGCACAAAAAATTTCATTTTCATAGTAATTTCCAAGGTCTATGACTCGTGTGTGTGTGTGTGTGTGTGTGTGTGTGTGTGTGTGTGTGTGTGTGTGTGTGTGTGTGTGTGTGTGTGTGTGTGTGAGTACCCCTAATGTCATACATTAGACAAAATAACAATTTTGAATCAAGGGAGAAAGGACAGGAAGTGAATATGGTAAAGAAAAGCAGAAGAATTATGGAAGTTTGTTGTGGACAGGAGTAACTGGGGAAATGTCAGGATATCAATTCAGAACAGGAATATTTTAATATTGTCCCTGAAACATGGGTTTCCACCATCCCACTGCTCTTTCTATTGTTCTTCCCACTTAAGATTCCAGCCATAGAGGGGAGAAGATGCACATTCATCACTTGATGACTTCAGCATCAAGTGATGACTTGCATGTGTGAACAGGACACCATAGGTCAAACCTTCATATCGCATTTGTATTAAGTGTGGGTGAGGCAGGGAAATGAACCAATACAGACGAAAAGTGTCTACTCATATAATAATAATTTCTCTTTCTGATCCCTAGTGGCAACCTGTCTTGCCTGAAGCTGACCCAGCACCTCTCTTTGCAGTGGTGTATCTAGCGTCTGGTGCACGCGGGGCCCGAGTGACGTTGTCACCCCCTGGGAGTGACATTATCAACCCCTGAGAGTGACATCACCCCCAGGAGTGACATCCCTCTAGGGGGTGTTTTTAAAAAATAAAATAAAATATGTGTGGTTTTTTTAAAGTGCCAGAGGGGCAGCAACAAAGATGAGCAGCTTCTGCTCATCTCTGTGTGTCCCCCCCCCGGTGCCCACATCGCACCTCCCTTTGTTTCCCCCCCCCCCCTGATTGCGGAGGAAAGATGCTACTCCCTGTGTCTCTGGACCAAAGTTAGCATAGTGGTTTTCTTCATGGAAATAATTTCCAATGCTGGACACTTTTCAAAGGCTTCATTTAATCCTTTTTGTTAAGTAATTATTCCCTAATACAGTACTTCCCATTATTATAACTAAGAACTTGTTAAACATTACAATCCCCACCTGAAAGGTAGTGAAAATTGCTTCAGCATAACATTGTTATGCCACTGTGGACATGACATTTGAAGGACCCTTATTAAGTACATCCAAACAATCGTATGCAAGGTTTCTATGCCAGTACTGCCCATCAGGGGTGTGTGATGCTCAGATGAAGGCACGCGGGAATTTAAAATTGCAAAATGATAAAAGGAAACTGCTGTTACATTGTTACATTGCACCCACAGCTGAGCCGATGCATGTGACAAGAGGCTTTCAAACACTGTATGTGCTATATGGAGTGCAACCATGCTGGCCATAATGTTCAAATCAGCCCTAAGCATACGGCAATACCTTTTAAACACAAGCCATATTTGGAAGTTTTTTTCTCATGTGGACTTAGACCTGGCCTCGTGTCAATGTATTCTCAAAGCCCTCAGCAACCCACAATAGGTATTCCTTGGGTACAGTGTTTGCCAGTACAGACAAATGTTGTACAGATGGGGGCCAGGGGGCAGGGCTTTGGGAACACATCAGCATTTGTGAAGGATTTGCAGGCAACATGTGGGCTGTGTCCGTGCAAGGAAGAACTTCGGAACAAGAGTTGTATGTGTTTGTTTGTCTGTTTGATCTTTTATCTTTTGTTTTGTGGTGTTATTGTATTGTGTTCTCTAAGCCAATAAAGGTTGATTTATTATTATTAGAGTTTGGTCTTAATCATACTTTGCATATTTATTGCACTCTGATTTATAACATGTTTCACATAATTATTGGCCCAATCCTGTCCTTGGCCAGCCAGTGGATTCAGCAGTGCTGATGCAGCATCTGCTGCATCCTGCTGGCTAACCAGGGACCATGGTGTGATAGAGAGGTAAGTAAACAAAATTCTTACTTATCCTGCTGCACCATAGTGCCCAATGGGTCTACTTGGATCTTTGTCAGCTCTTTGGCTGGCGTAACTCCAAGGGGGCCTGGCGAGGCTGGGCGGGGGGCATAGGAGGGCGCCGTTACCACCAATAACTGCCTCCTGCTCTGACCTGACATGCCTCCCTGAAGCCCTGATCTCTGCTCCAGTCCTTCCCTTCTTTGCCCTTATCCTCCCCCTCCCTGCCCACAGCCCATCCCCTACACCAATTTATCTCCTCCCATGATGGCTAGGTGTTCTGGTGGTGTGCATGCGAGGTTGCCAGGCTTACGTACTGGCTGCCTTGCTGCGTGGGTTATCGCTGCAGCCACAGCGCTGACAGAGTGGGCTTCCATTGATGGAACACTCATTCTGTCAGCAGAAGGTGCCATAGGATTGGGCTGCAAGTCAGTGATCCTTACAGCAATGCTGTAAAATGGGTCAATATTATCATCCCTGTATTGCATACAATGGCTGAGAATAAGAAGTAGTAGCTCACTGAACACCATCTATTGAGCTCAGGACTGATGAAGACTTGAACCATGGACCAGTTCACAGTTTATGCTCTTAGCCACTAAACTAGTTTGTAGTAATTTTAATAGAACTAAGAATCTGCCACTGATACCTTTAAAAACACATTCTACATATTAATAATAAAAAAGTGTTTAATTCCATTAAAATATTTATTTTTAGTTTTCTCTTTTTTTCTTACCAAAACAACATTCTTTTTGAAGTGGGAGAAGAAATCAATTATCCTGGATCTCAATACAACTGAAAAGAATATTACAGTAATTTCCTTAAGCTTGCTGAAATAAAACAAAGATTAATTGTTTTTTGAAATGAAAATAGAAGTAGCATAGCTTACCAAGCTGGAGCACCATAGATTGGTTTTGATGTGTGTTGCACAGCTGGAAATAAAACACACATGCGCACACACATACACACACAAAAGGAAAATCATAGAAGCTATTGAGCGATTTTGTGGAATAGCAGAAAAGTTAGTTTGTTTTTTCTTTGTCAAATAAAGATACTATTTTGGGATAAATACTTGCATTTAAATCAGTTTTGTTAAAGCATTAAGCAAAACAAAGCAAAGAGGAAAAACACAAAGATCATTAAGAATATGATTTCAAACAAAAATGTGATTAATTAGGGGCAACGCCCAACAGCAGGAATCCAAGAAAGAGGCTGAAACAAGAAACAAATATATATTCTTGTTTAATTAATTTCTTTGGACAGCATCCAAAGATACAGGCTGAAAATAAAACAAACAAACAAAGGGTTGCTAAGGGGGAGGGGGATCAAAAAGGGCTTTTCCTTGTTTAGAGTTTACAAAAATAAGGTTAAAAACAATATGTTTTTTCCTGTCTTGAAAAGCTATAACTAGGTCCCGGGAGGTTATGCAAACAAATGTTGCTTTCTTAAGTGTCCAAACAAGCCTCTTTGAAGCCATCTTGGCATCTGGGTGCCGCAACCTCCGTTCCTTTTCAAAGACAGATTGTGGCAGGATGTTCTGTTTGGTGTAAACTGCTTTTGTTATTTTTGTGATGTAGAGGGATGGCTGAAAGATCGCTTACCTGTCTGCATCAGCTATGTGAAGACCCTGAAAGTACAGTATATGATATCAAGACTATGAAAATGTTGGTGCAGAATGGGAAAATTTACTACCCTCCAAAATCCTAGAGCGCCAAAAAAAGAACCATTAATCATCCACTCCCGGGCTATGAGATCTCATCTGGCACAGAAGAACCGAGAATTGCTCCCATCATGATGAGTCACAGGTAGAAACTTTTCATCTTGGCTGGAGTCCACATCCTCTCAGAAAGCCAACATCATTGTAGGCTTCAGGTATTTTGGCACACTGAATTGTATATAAAATCCCCCACCACCACTATATCCCTCCTACAGTTTCCTGGGCCCAGTGATCCCAGCCCTCTGAGCCTGTACGTTCTGTTGATGTACTTATTAAAAAGTTCAAAGTGCTTCTCAGTAATACTTATGACAATCATGAAAGAATTACAAATGAGGGCAGTGGCTGACAGATGACTTGCATACAGAAAACCCAGTGAGTTCATGGCTGAGGTGAGATTTGAACCAGCAGCTCCCAGCTTGTGGCTTGGTCTTGGGCAGCCCAATCCTGTCTAGCAGGATGCAGAGGCACACATTAGGTGCCTGCCGCATCCTGTGCAGGATTCGGCCTGCCCCGGCGCAGCTGGTGGCATCCTTGGGCTAAAAGAATGTTTATCCCTTTACCCTGAGTAATGTGCCAGCTGCCTCGATGGGTCTCCTCAAATGCACATTCCTGCTGGTGTACATTCGAGAGGCCCATGTAAGGCCCAACAGGCCTGAGAAAGGGGATAAGATATCGGTGGAGGAGGCTGATCCCTCCCCCCTCCCTGAACACCCCCGTTCTGCCCTCCCCCCTCCGCGCAGCCGACACTTACCTTCCTGCCGCGGCGCTGCACTGTTCTGTGGCACCGGGGAAGCGATGCAAGTCTCTCCACCAGCACCGCTTACATGCCTTATGACACATTTGCGACACCCTAGACCAGCAGAGCAGTCACTCCGCCGGTCTGGGGGTAGACAGGAATGTGCTGTTAATCACTATAGTAGCTGGCTACATACGCACTTACCTGGAAGTAGGTTCCATTGAACCCAGTGAGGCTTACTTCTGAGTAGACATGCATACTGAGTAGATGTACTGTGAATCTCCTTCCATATTGCAGAACTTATGCTACATTTTTTTTAGTGCTCAGTTAAAGTTAAAGGGTTCAAGAAGTGAATTGCTGAGGGTATAATTTGGGAGTAACTGAAAAGGTGGATATGAAAGCAAGTCTTAATGTACATAGATGCAGTATCGCAATTCCAGCAAAGGATAGAAGCAGGTGGTTTCTGTGCTGAGTCAGAAACCATGCCCATATATCAGCTATGGGTGCACACTGCATATCCATCCCCATAGCAGTACGCTTCTAGACCAGAGGCATCTAATACAAACTGGTATGAGTGGAAATGTCCCTTTCTAGTCATCTTGTCATACAGAAGGGAATGCATATCCATCCACTCTCTGGGGCTACTAGTTCTATGCAACAACCCTACTGCTAGCATACCTGCTAGGCACTGGCGTCGACGGGGGGAAGCGGGGGGGCGGGCCGCCGGGGGGCGTCGCACGTACAGGGGTGACGCGCGATTCCCCCCACTTACATTTTCGAAGGGAAGATGGGCCCTCCCGCCCTCCCCTGTGTCCGTTTGGCTCCAAAATGAGCCGAAAACGGAGCGGGGAGGGCGCTCTGCTCCTGCGCGTGACGTCACGCGCGGAGGCGGAGCCTCCCCCTTAAGGGCGACGCGCGCCCCCGCTCTGGGGTGACGCGCGTCGTCGCGACGCTGCTGCTGCTAGGAGATAGGTGTTATCCCATGACACAAGGTTAAAACTAGCCACTGGCTACCTCAAACATTGGGCCTGGCCTTGTGACTGGAACTTGGGTTGCTGAAGAGGGTAGATTTTTTTCTCCTCCACATAAGCATGCTGCTATTTGTAGAACCTGCCTGCTGCCTCCACTTATTGCCTACTTTGTTCTTTTCCCAGCTCGGTTAGCACCGTCAGCCCCAGAGCACTTTTCTTACTAAGCTCTCAGGATGAGATAGAGGCAGGCTACTAGCAGAGGCCTGGCAGTGAGGGGAAAGGGAGAAGAATGCACCAACAAGGCAGAGGCGCAACGCGCCGGGATGGCGCCCTGGAGCGAGGGGGCGGGGCCAGCGTTGCGACACGCCCTCGCGTCACATAGACGCGCCCCCCGCCCGTTTTGCTCCCATTTCGGAGCCAAACGACTCCAGGGAGGGAGGGAGGGCCCAAGCAACGACACTGCTTCTGTTCGTCGCTCGGTAAGTTCCCCGCCCTCCCGTGATCGAGCGCCTGGAGCAGGAGCTCCAGCCGCTCCACCGTAGTTACGGCGCTGCAACAAGGACCCCTTCCATATGCTCAGGTCTCCATCTTTCTCTCACTCTTATCTGACTCTTAGAAAATTTTGCCAGATCCTACGTTTTGTAGTATATTTTGCACCCCTGCTTATTGTACACCATTATAGCTGGATTGAGTTCAATAAGGTTATCTTTTGTGAGTGCTTTGCAAGCCAAAACCTGGTTAACTTACCAAGAGGACCTTATAAGAAGAGTCTGGCTCAGTTGGGAGAGCTGCTGCCTCCAAAGCCCGAAGACCGGTGAACTTGATATGTTTGAGACATGCCGCCGGCATAAAGCTGTGAAAGCCTCCAGGAGGAGTGATAAGAGCTTCCAGCTGCGTCGGTCGAGTGTGGGAGGCGCCAGCCAGCAGAATTGTCAGACTGTAAAAAGGATACCACCTGGAAAGTAGCTGTTCATGAAAGATTGGACATTTATATATATTGTAAAAAAAAAAAAAACACCAAGGGGGATTAGGACAGCCTGCCCATGTACACCGCCTTGGATTAAAGTTGGAGGAGAAATCCAATGACCAAGAAAGGCGGTATATAAATACTGTATATCATTATCATTATTATTATTATTATTATTATTATTATTATTATTATTATTATAAAAGCAAGCTATCTTCTGATTCAGTGTTTGTTGGCATGGGTTGGGAGCAGCCTTGCAACATGAGAGATTGTGTTATAAATAAAGAATGATATAACTGTGGTAATCATGAGCAGACAAAAACAACACACACAAAAAAAATACCACTTCCCTGTTACCCTCAAGACATGGCACAAGCAGTTTACATACCCCAAAAGAACTTGGCATGTGAATGTAATCTGTTCATCTACCTGTCTGATTACACCCACATTTCAAATAATTTACTGACTATGCAGGCAGTGTTATGATACAAAAATTATTGCTGCTGTTTCATGCATTGATTTTGTATTATTGCTATTGTAATGTTATGATGTTCTTTGTATTCTATTGTTTCTACATCAGCTTGGCTGCCATTTTTGACAAATTATGTGACCATCAAGTTAAAATAAATAAATACAGATGCCAGTAAGACAGCGGGTAAATGAATTTGAAACTGATTCTACAAGCAAGTGGGTGCCAATTCAGATGCTTAAAATTCCCACCCATGGAAGAGGTAATGTCTGATCTCATGTATTCATAACTACAGGCATTGCTTTCTGAAGCAACTCACACGGATGTAATAGTATGTGTTTCAACTACTGCACTGCACCCCAGAGGCCCAGCACACTCCCCCAGGGAAGTGGGAAAAAAACCCTTATTTTGCTTGGCGGTGCCAGCATGAGCCCGGAAACGCTGGCGCTGTCGTTGCCACCTCCGGCAAACACGACCCATCAAAAAGTTTGGAAACCTGCCTTGTTCCTTTGCCCCTTACAGCAGCCTGACATACAGAAAGCTAGCAGGTGAAGCTTTCCCCACCACATCTTCTTTCCAGGAAGTTTTACCTGCTTAATATCTGCATGTTGGGTTGAGTGTGACTCAAGTGTGTCAGCCGTACAGCCATACAGTTGTAGACCACCCAGGAGCCATACAGTTGTAGATCATCCAGTACCTCTGTCCATGCAAAGAATTCCTATTATAAGAGATGGAGTCAGGAAGAGAGAGACAGACACATATAGTGTAAGTAGAGGCAAACAGGAGAATATAGAAGTGCGGCATCCAAGCTACTGAGGAAGACAATGTCTCTGCATGTCTTCTCAGCCAAGTGTCTCTGGGTCAATGTTTTATTAATGGGGGGAAAGGTAGGGGACCCCTGAATGAAATCCACAAGTCCAACAACTCCCCCAATGTTAGGCAAACCCTGTTCCCTGTGTAATCTTCTTAAAACAGTAGCTAATGGGCTATCGCAATAGGTATAGGAGCCAGACCCCCCCCCCCCGCACAATTTGAGCATTGATATGGATGCGCAGGGGCATTTGGGTCATGTTGGGACTGAGCCCTCTAGGGCTGCCATCATGGATCAAAATATCTCCCACTGCAGTGGGAAAGAAGGCAGACACGGTTGCTCCTACCCTTTACCTCACCTGCTGTGAGGCCATTTGGAGACCTGCTTTCTGCAGCAGGTAAGGAAGTGGGCAGATAACAATGTGAAGGAGGGAACAGGTGGAAAGAGCCACAGCTGCCTTCTCTCCAGCTGGAGGGGAGATTTAAAAGTACAGTGTGTGTGTCTGGAGTCAGGGCCGGATTAAGACCTTTAGAGGTTCTAAGCACTGAAAAGATTATGGTGCTCCTGTATATATTTATTAGTTAATAATTACAATTGTTATTGCCAGTGGGTGGCGCAGTGGGTTAAACCGCTGAACCATGAGCTGTCGATCGAAAGGTCGGCAGTTCAAATCCGCGACGGGGTCAGCTCTCGTTGCTTGGCCAGCTCCTGCCAACCTAGCAGTTCCAAAGCATGTTAATGTGAGTAGATAAATAGGTACCGCTTGTGGGAAGGTAAACAGCGCTCCGTGTTCCAGCTGCATGCTACGTGCTGCGGCAAGGAGAGTCATGCCGGCCACATGACCACGGAGGCGTCTTCGGACAACGCTGGCTCTTCGGCTTTGAAATGGGGATGAGCACCACACCTTAGAGTCAGACACGACTGGACTTAATTGTCAGGGGTCACCTTTACCTTTACCTTAAAAAAAGACCTCAATTTTTTCGATAAAATATATTTCGAATTAATTTATTTTGGGTTCAGTGATTCTCCCTTCTTTTTCCAGACTTTGTTTTGGTTAACTGGGTTTTTTTTTTTAACACCATGGTAAATCCAGCACTGGAAAAAACTCTGTGGTGCCCCCCTTCCCTTGATGCCCTAAGTTTGTGCTTATTTTGCTTACTGGTTAATCCAGACTGTCTGGAGTAAGTGATGGCAACTTCAGGAACCACTGAGGCATGCTTAAGGGTGTAGACTGTCCCCTCTGAATTTTGGATGTACTGTAAACAAGCCTAGAAAAAAGTTGGCAAGCATCAATATGTGCACATATCTGGAGCATGCATATGTGCCTGTAAAGTATTTTTTAATGGTCAGAGATCATATGAGCGGCTGTGTGCCTTCAATTCAAAACTCACTGGTTAGACAAACTGTTAAAAAAATTAAGAAAAACAGGTTTGGCTCTTTTCATCTATTATTTCAGAGTCTCAAAGGGGAATTAACTACAGCTAAATAATAAAATATCTCACTTTCAAAGGAACAACCCAACCCTCACTCCTTCAAAGAAGATAATGTCAAATACTTGTCAAGAATATATTTGTTTATGTGGACTGTGTACAGATCTTTGGCCTAAACGAATAGACCTCCCACAGTGGGAATACAGAGGCGTACTGTTGATATTAGTAGATGCAATGCAGTTTTTTTTTCACCCAGTGTATATTTTTATTTAGCTTTGCTTAACGGAGAAGACAAACATATACCAATTAGAAATAAACATAAATTATTGTTTTAAAAATCTTCAACTATAATGCACAAAATTCTTTCGAGGAAGCCATGTGTGTAAAACTGATATGTTTATAGTATCGATGTGCCCTAAAAGTACTTTTCAGCCCCTTTTGTGCTATTCATGTTTATGTATTAATTTTAATGCTGGACAGAAAGTAAAACAGTCATTTTTATACTAAAAGTCAATTTTAACCAATTACTTTCAGATTATAGACATGGGAAATACAAAAACTAATTTAAGCATTCCTTGTCAAAGTAACCTCAAGTGAGCAAAAGGCAGATCAATGCGTGTCTCATTGTGCTTGTGTACATTTTTCTTTGCTTGTGGTAAGGCTTTTCTAGACTGTACTACCAGTACTTCAGGATATAGGTGGGAGTTGCATGTTTGAATATTTCCCCATGAAAAACCTCCTTACTCAAAATGTAGCACGTCAGAGAGCAGGTTAGGCTAAACCCTACAAGCAGGGAATCTTTGTGGAGGAGTATTAAAAAATGCAACCCCACACCTGCAGTTACAGTTCATGGAAAGCTTATCATGTGATTCTGCTGCTTATGAGGACTGTCCTGAAGTCCCATTTATTTCATCAGAAGAAAGCTAAGTATGTGTGTAACTCTCTCATGAAAACAATGAGAGTTAAATGTCCTTAACTTTGGCTGAACTTCTTTTTGCTTCCAATTTTAAGAACAACCAGGAAAGTTGTTCTTCTTGAGAAGCTGAAAGAACATTCATATGTATGGTATGATCAGGCTGGGGACAATGCGCTCAAATAAAATGATTGCTGTTTTTGTATTTATTAGGCACTTAACAGCGCAATCCGACTTAACTTTTGTGCCGGTGTAACCAGCGGCACAGCGAGAACGGGAGGCCCCAGAACAGAAAAGGGATTCAAATCCCCTTTGAATTCTTCTTTTGGAGGGGATTTGAATCCCTTTTCCATTCTGGGGCCTCCCGTTCTCGCTGCGCCGCTGGTTACACTGGCACAAAAGTTAAGTTGGATTGCGCTGTAAAACTCCTACAAAGTGCTGTACAATGAATAAAACCGTTAAGTCCCTGCCAGACTGGCTTACAAGTTTGAAGACCTCACACAAAAGGAAGAAAGGATAAGGGGAAGAAAGAACATAAAAACAAATTCAGGTACATTAAAGTTATATATTGATGCAGTGAAAGGGCCACTGATGGAGACTGTTTTAAGAGGGGAGGAGCCAAGTCGCTAACCTGGCCACTAGAGAGAGCCTTGCTATGTCAACCTCTCCCTCAGTGGCTGTCTGGTAGTACTGATAAAACTGGTGTCCTTCAAGTCTTGACCTAGTTTTCTTTCCTAGATCTAGGAAGCTGACAATGTTGGCATTGTAAAGAATAAAAAGTACAGTACTTGAATTGAAAAGAAACTTAAAACATTTGAACTCTTGATTTGTACAGCATTTTGCACTGCAAGATCAAAAAACTCAGAAACCCATAGTTATGTATTTTTCCTCCACTGAGAGTGCTCTTGAAGCACCATGGAGACATTCTTCTTCCTCTGGGAAAGCACATACCAGTTGATGGCTAGAACCAAATGAGATACTGGGTTGAGGATTCTCTAGAAAAAAATCATCCTAATTTTATGTATGCCAGTTTTGCACAATGTGTTGGATGGCTGACAGCGAGACAAACAGGAGTCTTGTAATTTTAGTCACACATATCCCTTGCAAGCTTTAGCATGTTTGATGGCATTGGAGAATACAAGACAGGAAGGAAGAAGTTGCTAGCCTGTTGAAAAGAGCCATCTCACAAAATCCTTGTAGATGGCCCAAGAATGTTGTCTGGGGAGAAAAACCAAACCCACGAACAAGCACAGCAGCTAATGGATTGGCTCTCAAATATAAGGCAGGTCTCTCACAACTCCTGTGTTGACAAGATGTCTGATGACAAAGTCTCCCGTTGCCTTCAGGCACTAAGGATTCAATTTTAACAAGGTAAGGAGGATGCATAGTTTGTTGTGTCATCAGTACATGGATTATACCGACCCAAACGTTGTTATATTAGATTAATCTGATAGCAATTGAAGGCCTCACCCACTGGCGGCCTGAGATAGGATGTGGATGTGAGTCAGCCTGCAGAAACTCATTCCTGGTAATATCAAGTTGAAATAGAATGGAGAATGCATTTCAAAAGGTGGCAGTGATTCCTCCTAACCCACTAAATTAGGGTGTGTGCAAATTATGATATGTTCAAAACTTACTGCTGGGTGGTCAGGTTGCAATATCGTTTGAAAGTATTTGCACATTCATAATAGTTTTATGCTCTTGTTTTAATTGTAATTTGATCTGTTTGTATTAGTTTTTAGATGATGTTTTTACTAGTTTTTGTGGATTGTTTTTATTGTTTTAAATGTGATTATTTTTTGTATTATTGTATCCCTTTCCCATGTTGTAAGCCGCCTTGGGTCCCTTCGGGGAGAAAGGCGGGGTAAAAATACTGTAAATAAATAAAATAAATAAATAGTCTGGGAGCTCACAACATTAATACTTAAATTCTTCACTGTGTCTTGATACAGTGATTTGGGCTACATCTCATAATTACCCATATTGTCCCAAGTATAGGACGCTCCAGTCCTGATTATAAGCTGCACCCTTAAAGTTTGGTGCTATTTTTTTTAAAAATACATTTTAACCTTTTTTAACTTAAAGAAAATATGCACATTAGTAGAACAGTAAAACAGTACAGCTTTAGTACAGTTAAAGGCATAGGCACCCTGTCCCATATTGAATCTGGGCACCCTAGTATAAGTAACCTTCCCAGATCCAAAGGGGGACAGAGTGCCTACCTTTGGAATTTGGGCAGGTGCAGCTTGTTGCACCCTTCCATGATGATGAGCTGCACCTGCCCAAATTTCAATGGTTAACAGCACAATCCTATGCATGTCTACTCAGAAGTAAGTCCTATTGCATTCAATGGGGCTTACTCCCAGGAAGGTGTGCATAGGATTGCAGCCTAAAGGTTGGCACTCTGTTCCCCTTTGGATATGATAAGCCTATGCAGGAGCTCTTGCTCTCAACTTTCAAACTGCAGGATCAATAAATATCTTAGTTTCCACAGAGTCCTGGGGCTGGAACTTAAGGGTTAATTTTTTCCAAATGCTTCAATCCTGAGGCTAGAGGCTGCTAGAGAGATTGTGGCCATTTAGCAAGTGATTAAGAGCTGCAAGGAACAACCTTGTAAAGGCTTGTTTAAAAAAAGAAAAAAACATTTTACCTTTGAAAGAGACTTGGAGAGGCTTGAAAACGGAAACGGGACGCTTTGCAGAAAATGCTAGGCTTTCATTGTAGGCCGCACCCCTACTTTAAAGACTTGCCTTAGGGGAAAAAAGTAAGTCTTATACTCCGGTCAATACGGTATGCGGGCTACATCTCATAAATATATTTGGTGGTTAAAGAAACTACAAAAGGCAGCAAGAAACTAGTTAAAGAGGCAACAGAAGTCTGGAGAGATATCATACTAGCTCAGACCAATAATTCACCTGCCTCAGCATTGTGTCTTCCAACAGTGGCCAGAATAAAAAATATTTAATTAATATTGAATTGAATATTGAATTAACCTGCTTTTTAACCAGTGAAATGAATTGGTTTACATAGAAAACTAATCCTATGTAGGTTTACTCAGAAGTAAGTACCACTGTGTTCAATGGGACTTACTCCCAGGTAAGTGTGAATAGGATTGTACTGTAAATATTCTGTCCAGATATTTATACTTAGGCTTACCAGATCTCCAACCTGGACAAAGTGCTAGACCTTTAGGAGAAGGAATGTGGGCAGGTGTAGCTTGTTAAACCCTTAGAGCACAATCCTAGGCATGTCTACTCAGAAGCAAGCCCCACTGAACACAATGGGGCTTGCTTCTGAGTAGACATGCCTAGGTTTGTGCTCTAAGGGTTTAACAAGCTACACCTGCCCACATTCCTTCTCCTAAAGGTCTAGCACTTTGTCCCGGTTGGAGATCTGGTAAGCCTATTTATACTGGTTAACCACGCAGGGAAATTTTTTATTGAAGACCAATATAGAAACGTATAAAATAAAGATATAATAAATATTATTTTGTTCTCTTCAAACAAAGGCCCCAATCCTGTCCCTCCCCACCAGCACCAATGCAGCCACGCCAAAAACGCACCCACTGCATCCTATGGTGGAGGGGCAACCTAAAGGCAGAGGAAAGTACAAATAAACTGGGGGCTACAAAGGTAGAGCTTTGGCCTACTGGTGCCACTGTAGTTGCATCAGCATCCAAGGGCAATCGCCATATGCTATACCACTTGAAATGGCTTTTCTGAAATATAAGATTGGGCTTCTCATATCACTTATTAGAAACATATACTTATTAGAAACTTATTAGAAAAATATATACTCATCCTATATAAGTCTTTCAAACAAATATTTCAAGAATATATTTCCAAAACTCCACATTAAAAAAACATATCACTTGTCTAAAGTTTGAACATTGAAGTCTTCTTTTCAATTATTCATTCCATAGAACCGAGCCACTCATCTAAGTATCATAAAAGTTAATGCTACTCACAAAGTAAGGCAACGGGATCTGCTCATCCTTTTAAGAGTAATTTTCTGTCTTACATTTCTAGGCTATCGAGAAAAAAAAATACATCTTTAACATACTGCCTTTCAAAATTCTTGTGTATTTTATAAGGAAGGTTTTTAAGATGCATATGTTTCCTGTAACTCGTGTGTGTATTACAGCTGTTGAATTCAGAAGCAGATGAGGGGTCCAAGTATCCATAGCATGGAATTTCAGGAGACAAGCAGCAAGGATTAATATGTATTTTGCAGTGATGTAGACTTGAATCTATTGACTCGAACTCGAGTCGGACTCAAGTCACATCAATGACTTGACTCGGACTTGACTCGGCGATTGTAAAACACTTGAAAGACTCGATTCGAGACTTGGAGCATTTTACGACAAGTCGAATTTCAGTCAGCTTTAAACCCGTTTTCCTCATTAAATAGATAGGGACTCGCAACTCACAATCAAAGACTCAGGACTTGGGGGCAAAGACTTGGGACTTGACTTGAGACTTGGGACTTCACTCGAGACTTGGAGTCAGAGACTTGAGCCACATCCCTGGTATTTTGTTATGTTAAATAATAATTATATCCCTGTACATGGTGCTTTACAGAATAACATAAGTAAAAAAGATAAGTCCCTGCCATGATTAATTTACAGTCTAAATTTTGACAGTGGGGGAGACAACAAAGTTAGGAATAGGAACAGCAAGGGTAACAAGGGGTGAATATGAGCAAATGCAGTTTCATGTACTCAGGCTATGGGGATGAGGACAAGATTGAAGAATTACCTACTTGATCAGAGACATCGGTAGCACAGGGGGGTGGACTGCCCCCTGTGGTACTCCGGTAGTGCACGGCGCTCTCTGGGAGGGGGGCGGTGTGCAGCGCTTGCTGCTCGGCCGGAGGGTGATGTGGGGGTGACGACGTCATCACGTCACTCTCACCCTGGGCTCCGGCCAGGCCAGCGACGCTGCTGTACTTGATGCATTGCATGTGCTCATCAATTACAAAACTGTGCTATGAATCTGATATACAATATAAATACTTTGAAAACAATCTAAAACTGTCATGACCAGCAATAACATACAAAGTCTTAGGTTCATGTCCAGGAATAAAAGCCATGTGTAGACAAGTTCCAAAATAATTCTTTTTTTTTTAAAACTGATTAAAACCCAGGTTAAAGTTAAAAACACATTGTTTTAAAAACAAAGTTAGATACATCCAAAATGGTTAAAAAGTTCAAAAAACATACAACATAAGAACCACAACGTTTCGTCCAATTCTATGGACTTCATCAGGTGGACGACAGGAGAGCCAGTAGGGCTGTCAAGGTGTTACTGAGAGGAGTAACCATTGTGGTTATAAACCACAATAAACTTGAATCCCCTTTCCATTCTGGGGCCTCCTGTTCTCGCTGCACTGCTGGTTACACCGGTGGCAAGTTGGATAGGATTGCACTGTCAGTCAAGGTCCAGGCAGAACTCCAAGCAGGCTATGAACAATTCAGTTTGCAATGAGAAGGTTGGAACCAGCTGTTATACCAGGCCATACAACTCATATAACATATATGAGACCTGCTGGGTTGAAAGGTGCAATAAATCTTGCAATTCACAGAGTGAGAGCCTAATCCTATCCTTCTCCCTGCCAATGCAGCGGCGCCGAAATGGCAGCCACTGCATCCTGTGTGGGGGCGGGGTGTGTGGACCGGGAGGCTTCTACAGGGCAAGAGGATGTTTAATCTGTAAGCCTCTTGACTCTTCGGGTCTCCTCGGACCTATGCTAGCAATTTTGCTAGTGTAAATCCGAGGAGAGAAAACGGGTGGGAAAGCTACAGGGACGGGGGAATAGGATCCGGCTCGGGCCTTCTGTGTTGGATCCTCCCCCTCCTGCAGCATCCCCACCCTCCGTTATCCCCCCTCCGTGCCCCTGTTCTGCCCTTCCCCACCTTCCCACCGGCTTACCTTTCCCTGCACTTGTCCGGGCATCTTCTGTGTCTGGGAAGGTGGAGGCCTTCCCACCGACGTCCCCGGCAGCATACTGGTTGGCACACTGTCGGGGACATGTTCATGACTGGTGCAGACTGCTGTATGGCAGTCTGCGCCAGCGAGGGAGGCGCGCCACCATCGGGCAGCGCGTAAAGGATCGGGCTGTCAGCAGCACTGTATTGCTGCAGGCCAGAACTTCCCTCTGTTTGTGAGGAGGAAGGCACCTGGGGAGTCCCTAGCACCCTACACCCATACTAGAAAGGTTCCAGTTACACAAAACTCCATCATGGCTTAGGGCCAGGGTATCTGAGAGACCAACCCTTCCCATACAATACGACTTGCCACTTGAGATAATCTGAGGGACTCTCCTACGCGTGCCACCATTATCCGAGGCTCAATTGGTGGCAACAAGGGGAGGAACTTCTCTGTAGTGGTGCTTCAGTAATGAAATTCCTTCCCTCTTGAGTTGCAAACTGTACCCTCTCTATCAGTGTTCCGGCAATGACAGAAGATTTTTGTTGTTGTTGCATTCTGCCTTTTTGCTGTGAATTTTTAGTTGGTTTTCCTTGTGGCTTTTATTATTGTTATTTTTACTTTGTTTTTCTTGTATTTTATTATGATTGCAGTTGTTAGTCACCTTGGGTGCCCTTATAATAAAGGAAAAAAGTAGGATATCAGTACTTTAAAATAAATAAAAAATATAAATTATTTTACACATTAGATGGCAAGAGATCTATGGGGTGTAAAAAATTGTGGGCAACAGCCTCTCCCCGCCCCCCCCCCCCCCACAAACAATATACTTTCACTACGGTATGTCCTCTTTGTGGGAATTGCAAGAATGAAGTTGAAGTATCTTGTGTTTGAAATCCTGAAGCAGGCTAAGTGATCTGAGAAGATGACAAGTTATAGTCATCTGCCTTTCCTATATTTGTTGTTAGAAAGAAACAATCTCTACACAGGTTAGTACACAAAAGCAGGACATTACATCATCACACTGGTTCTAGAAGAATCTCATGGTTGGGGAAATGGGAGAAGTCTGTTTGGAAGTGGGCTTAGTGGAGTGGTCCATGAAATGCAACCTTTACGCTACAGGCAGAAAAGTGGTGTATCTCTTAGTGCAGGATGGGAGGGCAAAGGAGGAATGGTAAACCAGCTGTAGGCACAATAGTTTTGATACTAAACTGTATGATTTTAAATCCAAGTACTGTAATGGAAATAATGACATGAGTTTCTGGAACAGACATGAAAGATGCTAAGAAGGTTCTTCCTTAAACAGAATGATGCCTGTTTTCATTTTGTTTTGCTGAAGGGCCTAGGATGTTCTAAGCTTCTGCTAAGTATTTCATTGTCAAGGTGATGAAACATTTACACTATGTTTCAACTGGCAAAACTACAGTCTCTTTTTTCTGTTTTTTTCCCTCTATGCTTAATAACATGACCTATTCAGCCATAAGCCACCAGACAATCTTGTTTCTCCTCTTCTATCAAGATTTTTATATCTGTGATCTTGATCTGCCCAAGGTCTCTCTCTCTCTCTCTCTCTCTCTCTCTCTCTCTCTCTCTCTCTGTGTGTGTGTGTGTGTGTGTGTGTGTGTGTGTGTGTGTGTCACTTAACTAAAAGTCAAAACGCATTGGGTGCAATTCAGAGACAGGTATGCTAAAATGTCTCTGAAATCAGAGGAACATAGTAATTAAACTACAAGGTTATTCAAAAAGGATGGTGCAAAAGTAAAGCTGATTTATTCTTAAATGAACTGACATACCACAACTGTCATGACATGAAAAGACAGAAAAACTGTCCAAGTTTCACATGCACATTACAAATGTTCGATGTGGGCACTGTTGGCAACACAGCAGATGTCAAGAGAGTAGTCCAGTTCTGTCCAGACACATTCCAGCATATCCTCGGATATCGATTCCACTGCATCGGAGGTGCGTTGTTTCGGGTCGTGTAGTTGTTGTGGCTGTGGGGGCAGATACGCAGCATCCTTGATGAAACCCCACAAAAAGAAGTCACAGGCTGTTAAATCTGACGATTGTGGAGGCCAGGGTTCCATTGGCAAATCCTCATCTCCAGCACGGCCGATCCAACGTCCTGGTAGGGTGTCATCGATATCTGAGGATATGCTGGGACGTATTTGCATGTGAAACTTGGACAGTTTTTCTGTTTTTTTCATGTCATGACGGTTGTGGTATGCAGTGGCGTCACTGGTGCATGGCGGGGGGGCGGAGCGCACGGGGTGACGCGCCAAGGGGTGACACTCCGGGAGTCCCAGTGTGTTACCCCCCCGCTACACTCACCCCATCCCAGCGCGTCACTCCTGGAGCCGGCAAGCCGAGCCGCGTCTTCCTCGGCGGCGTCTTCTGAATAGGCCAGCAAGAGGCTTTGAGCGGCATGCGCACAATGCTGCTCGAAGCCTTGCCCTCAGAAGGGCTGAACGAAGACCCAATCGGGTCTTCATTTGGCCCTTCTGAGGGCAAGGCTTCGAGTGGCGTTGTGCGTATGCGCTGCTCAAAGCCTTCCCGGCCTATTCAGAAGCAGCCAGCCAAGCCGCTGAGGAAGACGCGGCTCGGCTTGCCAGCTCCAGGAGTGACGTGCTGGGATGGGGTGAGTGTAGTGGGGGTGACGCGCCTGGGGTGGGTGGTTGATGCGCCTGGGGGGTGGGGGTTGACGCACCAGTGGAGGGGTGATGTGCCGAGCTGGCTGACGCCGCATGGGGTGATGCACCGGCCTGTGACGCCACTGGTGGTATGTCAGTTCATTTAAGAATAAATCAGCTTTACTTTTGCACCATCCTTTTTGAATAACCCTGTACAGTAGAAGGTACATTATACAGCAACCCCGCAGATCTGGGATAGGTCAGTGTCTGGGTGGCAGACTACTTGGAACTCTGCGTATGTTGCTTTAAGCTTCCTGAAATAAAGGTGTAATGTATACTGTACTTCAAATGATCTTATGATGGGAAGTGTGAATGAGGCTCCACATTTGGGAACTTTAGAAAGTTTTCAGCTGATATGCTGTGCACCTGTATGGTAACTTTCTGTACTGAGGACTGGTTCGAACATGGATGTCGTCGTCGTCATCATCATCATCATCATGAGTATGTATGATGCTTGATCATATAGCTGTGGAAGTGCCTGTATAGTTAAGGTACAAATCCTTTTTTAGAGTTCTACCATCATAAAACATGAAATTTCTATTCCTTATAACACTAACACACAAAATGTCCACATTTCAGTGAAGTTCAATTAAAATTGGTTGAGTTACCGCAGTTTCAGAGTTTTGGCTAGAGGGATGAGGATCTTTTATTTTCCTCAGTTAAATGGCATACTTAAAATTCTCTTTTTGGAGACTGAAAATAAATAAAAAATGAAATGTTCTGCAGAGGGTATGCTTTTTTATTGGTTTGGTGAATAATTGTTGGGTAGTTTCAAAGCTGGTGAGTTAAAAAGTTCCCATTTTACATAATAAAATGAGAAGCATGGGCAAGTTATGCAAGGCAAGTCATTTGGTGGCAAAGTGGGAACGAAGAGCTGGCAGCTGCATGATAAAACCACAAATATTCTAATAATCCTAAAGTCAAGGTGATTTTTGTATGAAATTTCATACAGAGGATCTTTTGAATGGGGTAATTGGGGATTTCAGAGAAATCCGATTAAAAAACACCCAAGTTACAGCAGTCACAAAAGCCTTTCCCCCCTCCTCATGTGAGTTACAAACTTCACTTGTATGTATCAGAGTACCACTATATGTAGAGTATGGTATGGGCACATGCAGAGTATCAGCTGAATCCTAACCAACTTTCCAGCACCAATGCAGCCCCCAGGTAAGGGAACAAATATTCCCTTACATTGAGGAGGCCTCCATGACTGCCCCCACCCTGCAGGATGCACCCTGCACCCTATTGGTATGGCTGCATTCAGGTGCTTGAAAGTTAGTTAGGATTGGGCTTTAAGTTGTAGGCAAGCATATGTGGAAATTGTAGAATATATGTACTGCTCACATGGTGCAGAAGTTAAGGCGGGAGACTTACAGTTTCCATGGTTTTTGGTACATGAGTGAATTTGTAAGAGTTTTAAGTCTTCTATTAAACCAAAGGTTTTATGATCCTATACTATCTTATCCATTGAGGTTGATGTGGATATTTATATGTGAATTAGCCATTAGATAATATGCCACTGATAGACATCTCAAATCATCTCAAAGACAGTATTCACACACTGATTACTGGTTGACATGCTACTTTCACCAAAGGTAGTAGTAGTCTCGCAATGAGTTTCCGACATTTACATCTATTAACCATATCATGAAGCAGAAGTCACAGCATGAGTCATGGCCATATTACATAGGGAGTTCCACTTGGTGACTACTGCAGATATGGATCAGGAATGAGAAAGTTCACTGTGATGGTTCCTACTCACACAGCAAGTTCTGTTTTATGATACGTGGGGTGGTGGTGGTGGAATTAGCCCTAATCTATCCGGCAAAAGTAATACGTAGACCAGCTCTGAATGTGTGACCATTGACTCTGAAGTGAAATTGATCAGTATTGATGGCATATGTGGTTGCTTATTCACATATGCAGATCACCACTAGATGCTTCTGTGATAAACATACATGTATGAACTAGCCTGTGATGACTCTCAGCTGAAGTCATGAACTGTCCCTAGTGAAATTCATAGTGTGGGGGCCAGAACCAAGTCCTGTTCAAGATGCCCTGTTGGCTAAGACTGGAAATATTGTTGACTCAAATCTTCCGTACAATCTTCTGCTACAGCAAAATCCCATGCATGGCTATTCAGATGTACTGTAAGTCCCATTGGATTCAATTGCACTTACTCCCAGGAAAGCATGTACAAGACTATAGTCTAAGTCTTCAATTTTTCAGTATATGGCACAACATAATTTTATGAGGATGTAATATAAGGGGTAGATTTGTAATTTTTTTTACGTTATCTAGAAAATTCAAACAGCTTGAAATATACATCTTATATATAAATGGATATACAAAGACATAAATAATAATTTTCAAAACATGACACCTTGAACAGGACTTGGTTCTGTACCCCCCACTATGAATTTCACTAGGGACAGTTCATGCCGTCAGCTGAGTCATCACAGGCTAGTTCATATATGTATGTTTATCACAGATGCATGTAGTAGTGATCTGCATATGTGAATAAGCAACCACAAATACCATCAGTACAACTTGCATATTGATGAAATGTGAATGCACATTGTGTGAATGTACTGAATGGGGAACTCTTTAGAAGATATTTGTTGGGTATGATTGAGTCTCTTCCTCATATGATACTACATTGCCGATTACATCTGGCTCTCCACAAGAAACTTTTAGATCCCCTGCTGAGCAAGTGGGATGGTTCTTCAGATTGTATCGTATTAAAGGAACATCTTATCCTCGGAAGATCCTGGTATAATTGAGACAGTGGGAACTTTCTTAAAATACCTTTTGATAAATCGGAGTCGGGAATATGGTCTAAGCTTGACAGTTAATTAAGACCTATATATGTATGCATGTTTGTTTGTCTGTTTGATCTTTTATCTTTTGTTTTGTGGTGTTATTGTAGCAGCGGCGGAACTTGGGTGGAGCGCGTGGAGCAGGAGCTCCAGGCGCTCGGGCGGGTGGGGGGCGCGCTCGGGGCACTTACCGTCACGAAGCGCCGCCCTCCCTGGAGCCAGTTTGGCTCCAAAATGAGTTCAAAACGGGCGGGGGGCGTCGACATGACGCGAGGGGCATGTCGATGTGACGCGACGCAGGCCCCGCCCCCACGCGCCGGGCGCTCGTCATTTCTGTATTGTAGTTCTCTAAGTAGTTCTCTGTATTGTGTGTTCTCTAAGCCAATAAAGGTTGATTTATTATTATGTTTTCTGTTGAATGCCATTTACAATACAATGGGAAATGTTTGTACTCTGTCTGGGCTTCCAGGATACTGTACAATACCTTTTATATTTGCATACTGTTGTTAGGAAGGAATAATTAATTTGCTAGAGTTAGGAATTGTTCCATAACAGCCAATATGGTATACTGGATGGTGCCCTCGCTATCACCCAGCCCATAGACTTCAAGGTAAGATTCAGGTTCACAAAGTTCATATCGTGTATGACGAAGAACCTAACCCCATTGCCTCAATGATTCAGTATCCGCTAATTCGATATCCACTAGGTTTTCTAGGAACTAACCCTAGCGGATAATGAGAACTGAATTGTATATTTATTTAGTTTTGTACCGCTTATTGTACTGCAAGACCGTACCTTGAATACAAACTGGATTGTGGTAAGGATATGGGTGTGACATAATGATTCTTAAGCTGAAATCAAGTTTTTAGTATTTGAACTTACTGAACTGATAAGTATTAAACACCAGAGTTGCTTTGACTTCAAATCTAAATACTTACCTAGGTTCATTGGTGTACCAGGTACCTTGTATAATGCTGAAACCATGAAATGAGTTTCATGGGCCTTTTCATAGTCAAGAGTAGACTTTTTTTTTCTGTACAATGCATGGTAATCCTGGGTCCAAAGGAATACTGCACACCTTTACAGCCTGCGAAGCACAGCACTTATTCTGAGTTTTAAGACTATTATGTTTTCCTTTCACAGTTTATGTTGTGATTCAGAAATCTATTGTCTCCCAACTCAGTTACAGACAGAATACTGGCTCCCAAGCCAGGTATGAATGCTGTGTAAAGTAAACTAAGGCTATGCCTAAGGTCTAGCTCTCACAAACAGCAGATGAGGAGTCAAACTTGTTTCTAGGCTGTATCATATCAGAGTGCATTTGGGGACTCACATGACTTTGTATGATCCTATGTACAAACAAGTTCCCTGCACATAGAAAAGTAGCATGTTGTGGAGATGGCCAGAGGAAAATCCTTCTTCTTGACATCTAGGACTATAGCATTCAAATGTGAGCACCCCTCCCCCCAGCAGCCTGAAGTGGTACAACCCTGAAACAGATCTGCTCTTTACTTGATGTTTGTGAGAACTTCAGGATTGCTGTGGTTTAAATTTGGTTGAAGCAGTCCTGCTAGTAACCTGGTATCTAACTGTGCTGCAGACGGATGGTTAGTGAGTGCATATTGGATGCATGCTACCTGCCCCCCTTCTGATGTTCTTTGCAGGCTGTAAAATAATAATAATAATAATAATAATAATAATAATAATAATAATAATACCAGTATTTATATACCGCCTTTCTCTAGTCATCAGATTTCTCCTCCGACTTTAATTCAAGGTGGTTTACATAGGCAGGCTATCTAAACCGAAGCGTTTTTTACATATTACAAATGATCTAGTCTTGCATAGAATGCTCATTCCAGGTGGTTTCCTTCACGGCCTGGCCTCTCTCTGGCATTCGCCTCCCACGCATCGACTTGACGGCAACACTGCCTCCCACTCAGTGTGCCAGCTGCAGAATTCTCTCTCCCACCGAGGCTTCTGCAGCTTGTCAGTTGCATGTTGACAGCTCTCGACGGGTCTCGAATTGCCATCCTCAGATCTTCAGGCATACGAGGCGACCGCTCTACCAACTGAGCCAGACCTCCTGCCTGTGTGCAGTATCCCTTTGGACCCTGACATACATTGTTCTATCTATGGCTATACCTCTGTGAGAAACAAACAAGCAAAACATATTTAGGCAGAGTTGGGTCCTAGAGTCCAGCACTTGTATAGCTGTGGCCACTTCTTCAGACCTGAAGCCATGCTTTAGGAGAGAGCAGCAGGCTTGGAGTGTCTTTTGAAAGTAATCGGAGAAGCCGTCTCAAGGGAAAACGAAAAATGCTAGATACAAAAAAGCATGGCATTTAATCCCATTACACATATATAAGAAGAAATGTCTAAAAATATGTGCAGAAAAAGATGAGAATACCAATACACATACGTGCACGGCATTATCCGTCTAAAGTGACAATTAGCTTGTTCATGACTTTAGAACATCTGGGGCCTGACAGGAAGTATGGTTGAGGAGAAAGTAGCGAGAATACCGACGCCTGACAGAAGGAAAATGTGGCACAACTTGGAAGTTAGGAGAAGAAGCAGCTCGTGCGGGAGGGAGAGAAGGAAGAGGGAAACGTTTGACAGAGAGGGCATCTCACTTCCCTCGCCGTCCCTCCCAACTGTGGGAGTGGCTTCATCTCCGAAAGCTGTAAGGGGAGAGAAAAGTGTGGCTGCAATAAGAGAGGGGCTGCGAGAGTCCGCTGGCCCCGCACCCCCTCACCTTATCCCTTACGTGAGGACCCCTTAAGCAGCCAAATTGCTCACGCGTTCGGATTCCCGCCATTCCTCATTCTCTCCCGCCCTTTTGCTTTTTAAATGAAAGCGTCCAAAACAACGAAGCGTTTGGTTTTTCTGCAAGCAAAAAGGGCGTCCCTATGATTGTGAGGCAGGGGAGCGAGCAAGAACCCTAGAAGTAATAGAGGGGAGGGAGTTCCTCTCTTTCCCCCTCCCCCGCACCCCACGTGGAGACGCGCTCAGAAAAGTTCAGCAAGCAACTGCTGTTCGGGAGGTTTGAAAGCGGCAAAATTGCACTCTCCGAGTCCTGGTAGAGCTTCTCCCCTCCCCTAGCAGTGAAAGGGGCGGCGGCAGAGGGAGAGCTGGTGGAGGTGAAGAGTAGGACGGTCCTGCAACATCTGTAAAACTGGGAGAGAGAAGGAGAAAGGACAAGTTTTGGAACACGTGAGTATGAGTACGAAATGTTTTTATTTCTCTCCTTTCCTTTGGAGTAACTTTTTTAAAAAGAAAAAGTGGGGGGGGGGATAAAACCCGCCTTAAGGATAAAGGAGGAGGAAGTGGTGGCGGTGGCGCGGTTGAATCTTTTCTGGTGTGCAAGTTTTGATTTGCTAATTAATGTGGTAGATTTCCCCCCCCCCTCACACACACTCCTTTTCCCCCCTTCCTTACCCCTTTTTTGTTGTTGTTGAACCGAATCAGAGAAATGTCACTCAAGACGAGTGAGTCAGAAGGGATCGGATTACAGGATCCCTGGAACTGATGTAAGATCTTGGTGGAGAAAAGCGAGAAATCCACACACTCAAAATGAGAGCGAGGAAGCGAGCGCGCTCCCTGTACGTAAGAAAGGCAGAAATATAAAACAACACAAACACACAGAGTCCTCCTGCTCCTCCTCCTCCCTCGTCCTCCCTCCCTCTCTCTCTCCCTCTTCCCACTCCAAAACAGAAGCAAAATGCCCTCATTCATCCTCGGGGATCAGTGCTGGTAAGAGTTGGCCGCAGAGCGATCGCACTGTGAGCAACATACAACGGCATGCGGGTGAGGGCCCCGATCTTTTCCTATGGGAAGTTTGGGGCTTCTCCTGACTCCAGCAGAAGCAGCGGCTGCAGCAGGTACGTAATCCCGAGTGTTTTTTTTTTGGGGGGGGGGGAGAGAGAAAAGTTATTTGTTGAACTTGCAATGCGCCGGGCAAACTGAAAAAGAAACCAGAACAGATATTTTTTTTTGTTGCAGGAGGGAGGGCCGGAGGGAGAGGGAAGCGCCTCTCGTTTCTGTGTTTGATCTCTCTCTTATTTGACTCCAGAGGATGGGGAGGGGAAATAATTAAGGACCTCAAGTGGCCGGCCCCGCTTTTGAAAGTGAAATCTAACGCTACAATCCTATGCTCACTTGCTTGGGAGTGAACACTGTTGAACTCCGAGGGATTTGCTTTCCAGTAAACGTGGATCGGGTCGGGCTGCACCTAAGACAAAAAGTGCGGGATGTTTAACCCCCCCTCCCTTTCGAACTCTCTCTCCTGACTTGCAATGTCTGCCCAGCTACACTCGAAGAGGATTTGGAGGCTTAGCGTCCCACAGTTCAGTTGTACTGCACATTTTGCAGGCTTGCAGCAGCTGCTTACTCTCTTCCAAGGGTGTGGGGGGAGAGTAAAAATATAGCACTTACTTTCTTGCCAGCAGTTTTTGTGGTGGCTGGAAGTTTGCCACATCTGGATGGGTGGAAGCAAGTGATCGGATGTAATACTGTACACAACCTTATGCTGTTATTTGTAGTGGTAGGAAGGATGTCTTTTCAATCTCTGTTTCTCTCAGTTTAATTGAGACCTCTGCCTGAAACTTCCTTGTGCAAGGGAGGGGATGCAAGAGAAGATGCGGGCAAACTGCCTAGTTCACAACGTGAAAAAAGCAAAAGGTTTGTGCTCATCTTAATGAGGATATCTTGGTTGTGTAGTGAGTCAAGGAGCCTGTGGCAACTTGGAGTCTGGCTTGTTGCTTTGGCATGAACTTTTGTAGGCAAGAGCCTACTTCATCAGATGCTTGAGTTTCTGTTATTGTTAGTTGAGATGCTATAATTTTCTGGCAAAGTGCAAGCCAAAAGCTCTCTGGATTTGCGTATTTTTCTGTTACCCAAATTTCTCTTTTCCCCTTGGTTTTTGGCTCCCTTTTCCAAAATTCATTCACTGGATGGCTATGATTGCATGCCTGGACAGCTACATGAATCGCACCCAGCAGTTAACTTTCTCAAACTTGGAAAGAGGGCTGGAGAGAGCTTGGAAAAAGAGGCAGAGTAAATAGTCTCAAACAAAGCAACTCAGATTAGACTCTTGGGCAAGTAAGCGCATCAAAAGAACCTTAAAGGCCTCCAGAAAAGTATTTGTTTTGTTATGTTAGTGTAGCCCTTCAACTTTGGGTTGTTCACAGTTGTAACTTTTCTAACTGAGAGGCTGCCAATTGGGTATTGTCTGTTGTAAGCACCACGTGGGGAAAAAGGTTAACAAAAAAAGCTAACCCCCCTCCCATCCCCAATTATTTGAATCCTCTGTGTATCGTGTTGATCCCATCCTTTGGGTCTGGTGTTTGTGGCCTTCTGCCAGTTTGTACGTAGAAATATTTATGTAAAACATTTTCTTGCTGCTCTTTGCCAGCTGTTCCACATTTTCCAGCTGCCACTTCAGTTTGAAATGATGGACCGTTCGCATCCTAGCTTATCGGACCCCCCCCCCCCCTTAAGCCCAAGGTACGCTGACCATTTTGGCAAGTTAACATGTGTAGTCCCCCTTAAAAGCCAGCATTGGCTAGTTGAGTATATCTTGATAATTCACCCTTCTTGTGGGGACTAAACTTTGTCTTTTTCAGGCCTTGTCAGTTTTGAAGTTTGAGCTTGCAATTTTAATTTCATTTGCATGGGTCACAGGAAAACTTCAGCTGTTTCCCAAACCTTTTGAAATATGTGGCTCATTAAATTACCAACTGTTTTTAAGAGAGAGGCATGCGGTGTCTCTTTCTCCGAATCTCCAGTGTGCTAAGCACCAGCACGACTTGCTTGGATCTATTGAACACTAAAGAACTTCCAAGTTTCTTTTGTGGGGAATGATTTAGGAGGGGGAGAACTGATTTTTTGGTTTGTTTTTGTTTTAAGATCATGGGTTGAAATCCACTCTAAGTAACCTTAACTGTTTGGAATATTTATGCCGTTACATTCTTAATTTGGAAAGGTGCCTTGGTGATTGATACCTATAATTGTTTCCTTTAGGCTCTTTATTAAAAATTAATTGAGATCTGACAGTTTATTAATTGCATATCTCAAAGATTATTTTGAGAGAGGAAGAATGCAATGTTTAAAATGTAAAGGAATCTGAAGATGTGTGAAACACTTTAACACCTTCCCATAGTTTTAGTTTTGGTTAGTCTGTGAAAACTAATGGTGAACGACTTCAACACTAAACTGTATAAAGTATTTCAAGAATTTATTCATGAGATGAAATATTGCTTGCTAACACACTGGTACATAATGACTTCTAGGTTATTTTGCAGCTTAATATAAAATAAATACTTTACTAAGTAACATTGCAGTGATTGTAGGAAGAGGATGTTTTTTTGTAAAACAATACGGCTTCCATCCTGTGCATGTGTTTGCTCATAAGTAAGTTCTATTGAGATCAATGGGACTTACTCCTGATACAATGTGTGTAGAAGACTGCAGCTTGTGTGATGATTTTATGTCTTAGACTGTCTTCCTAAGCACACACACTTGCTTGGAAATACTTTCCAGTGAAATCAATGGGATAGGATTTACTTTGAAATGTATTTAGGATGGAGGGATGAGAATCTAATGAGTAAGACAAAGATGGAGGGCTAGTGGATGTAATTCTTAAAAGAAAACCAAAGCCAGAGAGTAAGTGGTACTACATGCCAGGGTGTGTGTGCCGGCATGAGTGCACACAATTTAAGTCGCATCATTGCACATCCTCATCAATATAACATTGTTTGTTATATTGATATATAACATTTGTCTGAATAAGGAACACAATATAACATTTGTCTGAATAAGGAACACAAAACCGGCGAAGATATTGCTTGCATTGTTGTGACAACATTTTGTACCAAATTTGTACGTTATCCAGCACCAAGGAAAGGTCTGTGGAAAAGTCAGGTTTTTTGAAATGAAAATGGTTTGTAGCTATGTTCCAGGTGTCTTGTGGTGTTTTCCTAAAGCTTTTTTTAAAACCAGATGTATTTGTAGAGGAAGAGTTTTTTCTAAGCAAAATGCTAATCAAACTCTACTTCTATTGTAAGCAAAACAATCAGAGCCCTTGCTCTCAATGCCGAAAAGTTTAAAATATGTCTGGGGAGGGGCCAGCTTTCTGTTGAAGCGAGTGGCTATTTTTCCATTAATTCCAGTGGAGTAAGGATAGCTTTCTTGGCTTTAATTGCTATTTGTCTTTTTATAGTACCTTTAAGAGTACAGCAGTTGTTTCACAACTCTCCTTTCTTCTCTCTCTTACTTGCAATCATTTGTAACTACTAATGTATATCCCAGTTTCACTCTACACCTTGCAAGGGTGTTTATTTTATGTTGGAAGGCATTTTCGAAAACTTTTTTTCAGTTTTCCCTCTGAGTAAAGCATCTGATGCTTATTAAACATGGGGATCCGTTCTAGTAAGGGGGAGGCCCGAGAGTTATGAAAGGAAACGGTTTAATGGCCATTGTTGCGTGCACTCCGGTGTGAGGAGACAGTAATGTACTAAGAAGAAGCAGACTTGAAGCAAGAGTGAATCAATGAGTCATGAAATCCTCAGGAAGACCTTAGTAATGGAATGTTAATGCTTTTAGACTATAGTAGATTATCTCAAAAGTCAGAGTGTTCTTCTATATGCAATTGTGGTAAATCCCCTAAGCTAAAGATATACTTTGAAGAAGGCTTTCTTATGGCTGGGTCTCATATTCTGCAGTTTATTTGAATTGTTATGAAGAAGTCAAGGCATATTTTATCTGACCAGTTCGCAGTAAGAAGTTCAAATGTTACAATAATCTTGTGAGCCCTTTGTAAAGCAAGAACAAAAGATTCAGCTTTAATAATCATTTCAAGTGGCCTTTTAATCAGAGTATTTCTAAAACACGCACCATCACCCTTCTTCCTTTTACCTTCCCTGTTCTCTTGGTTTTGTGCATTGTAATTGATTTGTTCTAGCTTAAAAACCAAATAAAAGGAGGCAGAATAAACAAAAAAAATGGGGGCAAGCTGCAAAACTTTGTTTCAAGTTCTCTCTGCGTATTTTCCTCATCTTTACTTTTATTTGATAGGTCTGTGAAATAGAGCTGTAGACTGGCAAAGACTTTAAATGAAATTTCACACTTTGATGATTTTTTTTCAACTTTGATATATTGACAGCAAAAGGAGCTGCAAAGCTTTTATATAACTTGAGCAGTAACGCCAAGCAGCAGTCAAACGTCTCTCTGCATTTGTGTTTAACTGCAGAAGAAAAACATGTCCATGGGCAGTTGAGGTTCTTATCAACTCCCTAATCCCAGATCCCAGCAAACCTTGAGGGCATGCCTCAGATCTTGCTGAAATCATTGTAGACTCTCTCACAGTTTGCAGATTAAATATGCTATGTGTTCCTGGCTCCAACAACAGTTTTATGAGCTTACTAAGCTTCCTGTTTTAAGATCTCCTTTTTTTCTGAAGTTTTTAGGAGCTGCTACAGGCAATGCTGTCTGGGCTAAGTGACTCTTGTTAATTTAGAGACACTTCAGATATTTTATTCTGTCTGTAAAAACAGTCCAAATTGTTATTTTTAAATTGGAAGCCTATTTACATTGAGACTACAGCAGAAAACTCCATTCCTTTTTAAAAAAAGAGATGGTGGTGTCCTCGGGCATTGAGGGGCGGCACATAATTTCAGAGTTTTACATGGAACTTGATTTATTTGATAATGATGATTAGTCTGTCTAAGGTGAGAAATTTTCTATTTGAATTCCAGTAGTTAAGCAGCGACTTAGCACCTGGTTCATTGTTGGTAGTTTTATAGGTCCTGAAAAACATATTTCCAATCCTCCCCCTTCCCCCCCCAAAAACCCTGGTCCACCGCAAACAAAAAAAGTAAATTGCAATCTTTCATTCACATAGTTTAAAACTGAGAATATTTTTCCAACTCCCAGACTCTCAAATCAGGTAAGAACAATTTTGTCTATCCTTTCAGTTCTGAATTTCAGCTTTCTCATAGCTGATGAGTACTTAATTCCAAGGTTTCATTCCCTATAATCATGTTTATATATTTAGTGTAAGAGTGGTTCGTTAAAAGAAGGAAAATACCTATATCATTGTTCAACAACATGTGTCAAGTTATTCCCAAGGGAACTTGAGCCAATTTTGTGCTTAAAGGTTATTCAGTGAATGAAATTGTGAAAGCCCATTTATCAATGTACTGCATGGTTTCTCTTAGTTTTCAGTCCCCAAATTCATTGTCTTCTTGGCCCAGTCATTAGTCATCACTGTATTAGTGGTGCCTTCAGGCAATGCTGCCCAGCACTTCTTCACACCACTATAGCTCTAAAAGTGTACTCTGCCGACTTGTAGAATTACTGCTCTGATTTCCACTTGGCTGGGTTCTGAGGTAAGTTCCCTCCCTGCCTTCTAGCTCACTCACTAAGCCCTTGCTTTCTTTTGAAGGCTGCCTTGTGCAGAGATTTGAAGGAGGGGAGAGGAGAAAAGGGTTAGGGTTTTCTTAATGACTTCGTTGGCTTCATCCTATGGGTTTGTTGTGGTATGAACTATATATAATCATGACACTAACCTTAAACTGCAAGTAGATTGCTAAGATAGGGCATGCCATGTTCCTTTTCTGCAAAAAGAAATGTTACTTTATTCCAGTGTGGCCATTTTGTTTTTAGAATTAGCCTTGTATTAAAATAATACTTTTTGGCCCATGCAGTTTCTGAATATGTACCGGCCAGTTCTTTCCTCCATGTATACACTTGAAAGTAAGTCATACAGAGTTTATTGTCACTTCCTGATCATATATTTAAGATTGCAGCCCTTAGGTAATTGACTGACTGTGCACTTGCTTGGGGTAAGTCCCAGTGAAATCTGACTTAATTCCAGGTAGACGTGTTTGGTTTAAGCTATAGTCCTCTGCACACTAACTTGGCTAGTAATTAACCGGCCACATTGGTTAGTAGTGTTTTCCAGCTTGTACAGTTCTTTGCAAATATTCTTCTCTTAGAAATGGAAGGTGATTGGATTGGGGGATAATTTCTGTTGCACCACAGCAGAGTTGTTCTCCTGTTGTTCCCTCTTCCCACTTCAACATTATGAAGAAAAAGAAACCCACCCCCCCACCCTGTAAAGTGTTCTTATACCTGTTTTACAAGAAGACAAGTGTAAAGCCTGAAATGAAGTTTAAAAGCTAGAAAGGAAGGACTTTATAAAAGTATATAGTTTTACAATTGAGGTTCTTCTTGGTGCATAATGTTTACCATGGTCTTTACTGGAAAGGTGAAAAACATCTGGGTTTGCTTAGCGTGTGAAACTGTGTTCCATCTTTAACTAACGTACGTTGAACAGCTGGACAGAATTCCAGCAGTTGAACCCCTTGACTCTAACACTGATTCCATGATGTCTTATGCTTAACATTTTGATTGGTAAAAAGTGAGGTGCCAGGTCCATGATTTACATATGTTAAATCAGAATGAGAAGGCCTCATGCAAGCATTAGTAACAGTGCAGCTATGTCCCAGAGTCAATTGTATGTTAACTATATGTTTTCATTGAATTCTGTAGCTTGACGCTGATAGATTTAAATTTCAGTTTAATTGGGATTGATGCCATAAAGCAATACATCAATGAGAATGGAAATAAGCCATAAGAAATTTTGTACCACTGGGATTCAGCAGTTAGCAGTACAATAGAGGGGATATCTGTGGCAGGCTATGCCTGTAGTAACTTTTTAGTTTGAATAAATGAAACCAGGACATAAATCAGAAACCATTGTGGGTGTCTGTAGTTTACTATCTTGTTGTGGAAAGTGACCATGAAAGGACCTCTCCTGCTACCATACTTTACCAATAATCTCACCACAAGTATTTCTGATGCTAATAAGTGTCAGTGGAGGAAGTTTAAGTCGTGCTATTGGTGCAGCAAGAGATACTGATTGTCTTCTTCTGAGGAATATTCTTTTTCTGATTATTCAAGATCATAAAAACTGTTTTTACAGCAGAAATTTGAGTTGCTGATCTTAAAGGGGACTTTGCACTCTTCTGACATACCCTGTTTCCTCTAAAATAAGACCTCCCCCCGAAAGTAAGACCTACCATCATTTTTGCATGATTTTTGCTGGCACTCATCAATATAAGTCCTCCCCGAAAGTAAGACCTAGCTAGGATCATCACCCAGACAGACGCAAGCCCCCCAGCACCCCCCCCCAGGCTCTTACTTTGACCGATTACAGCTTCATTCTTTCCCGAGGGTGCAAGGCTCTGCAAAGCCTGGAAGGCCTGCACTTGAGTTCTCCACCATAGAGACGACATGCTAGAGAGACTTTGCAAGGCTGGCTTCTTTAGCACGTCGTTTCTATGGTGGAGGACTCAAGTGCAGGCCTTGCAGAGCCTTGCACCCTTGGAAAAGAATGACGCTTTAATCGGTCAAAGTAAGTGCCGGGGGGGTGTCGCGCCACAGGTTGGGAAAATAAGACCTTCCTGAAAATAAGAGCTACTGCATTTTTTGGAGCCAAAATTAATATAAGACACTGTCTTATTTTCAGGGAAACAAGGTACTAACATGGGTGTCCACCTACTGATAAAAGTGTGATCAACAGGACTTTGTACTCCTACTTCAGTAGGATACAGAATGCACCCAAATACCCGAATCTTAAACACACTTTTGTCATTTTAAGTCCCCCATAATTTCGAAACACTTAGAGTGGAGTCCTATACATGGTTACTCAAAAGTGGTATGACTGTGTTCAGAGGGTTTACACCAAGGTAAGCGTGCATAGGATTGCAGCCTTAGGATTGGAATATTAAGTTCTCAAACAGCTTTTGAATGTTGGTTATAGGTGCTTACTACTACCTTATATAACTTGCTGTGATATATTTCCTGATCGTGCTGTTTTTTTTCATGTGATCATGTACCATTAACTCTGTGGAAGATATTTTTCTGTTTAATAAGAACGGGGCCAAAAAAAAAAACCCATCATGTTCAGGGGTCAGACTTTTTTTAGAGTTTTAGGAGTTACAGTGGACCCTTTCCATCTGCTGATTTGGGACCTGTGGATTTGTCACACCGCGGTCGGTTCTTTACCTCTTTTTTTCCTTTTTAAAGCTAATTTAGTGGACCCCGGTATCTGCAGATCTTTGGCTAGTAATTGGCCGTGTGTGTGTGTGTGTTCCGGAACAGGTCCCCCGGTCTGACTGTATATTCAAATTCCGAGACTCTGGTCTTGACAGGATATTTCAAATACCTTGGTGCTGGTATCAGATTTTTAGATGGCCAAGTACTTGAGATTTGTCCAGCATCCTGGAATTGGTACATCAATTTTTACTAATAGCAATTGAGTTACTTGAAAAGTTCTTGCAGCTCTCACCCATGCAAACTACTCCTTCAGGTTGGTTAACAACTGGATTTTGAGTCAATCTTCTGTTTTAATGTGAGTTTCAGCTATTCAAATAGAGCAATAATAGACCAGGAGATTTACCTAGAAGCAAATGCTATTGTGATCGTACTTGGGGTTGTAAGAGGTATATCAGGAATGGAACACCCACTTGCCAGGTCACTGTGGCGAGTAAAAATTGGCTCCAGGTGATCAAGTAGGGAGCCATGAAGTATACCATGGTTGAGGGTATCGGAAGTATACCATGGTTGAGGGTATCAAACACCACTGAGATGTCCAGCAGAACCATGAGGGCCATGTCCAGTTCCTAGTATAGATCATCCACTAAGGTACCAGATCCATGTCGGGAGCCAGATTGTAAGAGTTCAAGATAATTGGTTTCATCTAGCAATCTCTGGAGCCAAACACTTTGCCCAAGAATGGTAAATAGGATTCTGGCCTGTAATTATTTAGCACAGTAGATCCGAGGAGGGCTTCTTAAGCAGAGGGCACAGAGTTGCCATCTTAAGGCAGGATGGCATTGCACCCTCTGTCAAAGAAGTATTAGTTATCCTCCCTGCCCACACAACCAGTCCACCTCTGGAAGGTTTTATTAAGCAGGATGGGCAAGGCCTAAGAATATATGTCAACAAACTTGCTCTTCCAAGGATTCTGTCCACATCCTCAGCCTGAACAAAATGTAAAGAATCTATAACTAATAGGATAAGCAAGCGCCAATCGCTCCTGGAACTGCCAATGTGGAGGGCAGGTTGTGGTGGATATAAGCAGTTTTTATCTGCAAAGTGCTTTGTAAGCTGGTCACAGTAGGCAAATAAGGTATCCTCGCATTGCGGATCAAGGCGTAAGAGACCCTATACTTCCCGGGGCAGCACCACTGGACAATTCTCTGTAGACAGAATGATGGTAGAGGAATATGCTGTCGTCATCGCCACAGAGTGGGCCTGAAAACTGGTTTTAGCCAGTGTGCATTGGCACTTGGCATTGGGTTTTCTCCACTGTTGTTCCAGCTGTCCTTTTCATTGCTGTTAGTCCTGAGGAAACCCAAGGAGCTATCCTGGATGTACAACCTGGGGAAAGGATTTTCAGGGATGATCTTGTCAACGGCCAATGCCATTTCCTGATTCTAAAGATCAACCAGAGCTTCCAAAGAACCATCAACCATATTGACAAGAAGATCCATTAGGAATCCATTTGGATCCATAATGGGGCAGAGCAATGGAGACCAGGTTGGGGAGGTGGGGCAGATCGGGGCTGGAAAGGAGGCGGTATTGGCGGCAGTGGTGCTGCTAATATCCTAGGTGCAGGTCTGAGTAGACCCATTTGGGTAGTGGAGGCTTATCCCTGTGCAAGAGAAAAAATATTCCCTTACCCGGAGGAGACCTCCGGGACTGCCCTCTCATAGAATGCAATGCGTGCTCTGGTGGTGCGGCTGCATCGGTGGGTGGATTTAGTTTAGGATTGGGCTGCCCTTTTCGGTGGTGTGTGTGTGTGTGTGTGTGTGTGTGTGTGTGTGTGTGTGTGTTGAAAACATTCAGTACATATAATTGGTAAGGTTATGCTTTACAGGCAACAAAATGTGTGTGCATGAATGTGATATGACAAATTTTCTTTGTGGGAGGAGGAAGTGGAGTCACTGGGATATTAGGTGGTTGTAAAGTTTTAAGTGTATTGTAGTTTATGGATCATCCCTGGTTCTTGGAAATTTGTCACGATAGATTTACCCCCAAAAATACTGTATTTGGGGTTTGAAGTAACTGAGACTGCTTTGCATGAATTTAAAAAACCAAACAAAACAGTTCTTGTATTGTATTGTATTGTCTTGTGTACATTTTGAAAAGCTCTGACCAAGGTGGAACTTACTTTTTTCCTTAAATATTCCCAAGGAATGGAATAACCAGTTTTGATAGGACTGATAAAGGACCCTTTATGCTTGAAAGAAACTGTAATTTTCTGATTGTTCTACATGCTACCCCTTGTGTTTTTTTCACTTTTACATGGTTTTGCTCTGTTGAGACAGATCCCCAAAGATTGCCTCCAGTAGTGCAGATCAAAGCACTGCGTATGAACACCCCAAATACCCAGAGTCATTTCAGAAAAAATTAAACATCCTCTGTTTGCTTGCCCACTGATCAGGGCACTCTGGATGCTGATAGCAATCAGTATAAACTTTCCCTACTGCTGATGTAATGATGATGAATGCTGCGGCACTGTTACTTCAGACAGCTTGTCTCAGCGGATGCAAACCACTTGTTAATGAACGGAATACAATTCCGGCAGCATCAAATAGAAACGGTGATAGGAATTTGAAAGAAGGCATTCAGTTAAAAAGGCAAAGGCATAAAACTAACAGATGCAGAAAAGTGTTCTTTTTTTCAGAAGAAAAATGATGGTAGAATTTTTGCTGCCCTCCTTGGAAACCTTGTAGACTCGCTCAAAATCTTTGTGTTTCTAGTTCTCCAACCATTACACCGCTCTGGCTGGCTATAAATGATTCTAAAAGGGCTGACTTCAGTGAATGCTTTGAAATTGTCTGGTGAGCTCTCCTTTTCCTGTAGTCATGTTGTTCAAATTCCAGAGTGCTTCAGGCCAAGCACATCACCATTGGTCTGTTTGGTTGATATAACCAAAGTGAGTTGTACAGTCCACATGACTGTCTTTCCCTGTGTGCTGTATGCTGCCATAAGGAAAAAAAGTCACTTGCACTTCCCGAAGATACTTCTTGCGCTCCCATTTTGCGCAGCACAGTACTGTAGTGGGTGCAGTTGAAACATTGTTCAGATGTGCCCTAACCAATCACTTGGATTCCAGGGTGTGGTCTGAGGACCCTTGATGTAGTAACTTAGCTGATACTAAGCAAGTCTTGGTTTGGTTATGTCTGGATGGGTGTCTGTCTGGGAGCCCTATGTATGTTTGAGTTCCATGATGGAAAAAAGACGTGCTATAAATGTGATAAATCAACGTATGTCGAAGAGGGCATACCTATGCGCAGTTACCTCAGAATAAGCCCCATTGGCTATTGTATGGCTTACTTTGAGTATACATACTTCAGATTGTTGTGCATAAATTGTTGCATGAAAGCTTTGCAGTGATATTCATACTCTTATATGGTTACAGCATTCCCTTAAGGCAGAGAGGCATGAGTTCTACTCTTGCAACATTGCTGAGGAACAGTAGGCCTGGTACATTTATACTGCATGTCTTGGGGTGCAACCCCCCCCCCGGCTTGTGTTTTACATGTTTCCCATAGGAAAAGCTGGTGTAAATATGGCAAACATGCCTGCCATCATAAAGTGTGAATTGGCTTTAAAATGTGAATTTTAATATTAAATCTTAGGTGCCAAAGAGGAGGGAATAAAGCTCTTAATGAAAAGATCTACCTACATAGGCAAGACATGGAGAATTGTCCTAGAGAGTGTATAATGGAAGTACTAGATTTTAGTTGCATATTATGGAGACCTGGTTTAAACTGTTCCGTGCTGTGGCTGTTACTATTTTGTGTGTAATGGTTCATCATGCAGGTTGGGCAATTCTTCATGCTATAAGCAAATACTCCCAAAGAGGGATTTTATAGTGGTCCAGAGACAGTCAGTTCTATCTGAATGTTGTGACTGGATGATGTCCTAGGGGCTATCCTGCAGGATTTATTTAAATAATTTATATCCTGCCTTTCTCCCGATAGGGCAACCAAGGTGGCTTACAGAATTAAAACACGTTAAAAATAGAAAGTACAATAAAATTAAAACAAGGAATTAAAACAAATAGGCAAATAAAACAGTAAGGGATCAGTGTAGCTGAATCCTAGAGATTTTAGTGGTACCTATAAGAGGTACCTATAAGTGGCGCAGTGGGTTAAACTGCTGAACCATGAGCTGTCGATCAAAAGGTCGGCAGTTCGAATCCGCGACGGGGTGAGCTCTCGTTGCTTGGCCAGCTCCTGCCAACCTAGCAGTTCCAAAGCATGTTAATGCGAGTAGATAAATAGGTACCGCTTGCGGGAAGGTAAACAGCGCTCCGTGTTCCAGCCGCATGCTACGTACTGCAGCAAGGGAGAGTCATGCCGGCCACATGACCACGGAGGCGTCTTCGGACAACGCTGGCTCTTTGGCTTTGAAATGGGGATGAGCACCACACCCTACAGTTGGACACGACTGGACTTAATTGTCAGGGGTCACCTTTACCTATAAGAGGAATGTGTCCAAGGCATTGTAGGCTTTTGAAGGCAGTACTGGGTATACTCTTCAAGACACTGTGCACCAACAGTAGCTGAATTCTGTCTCCTTTATCTATTGTGCGAATTTGCATGTTGGTTTTTTTTGCTTAATTCTGCAAGTCATGGAGAGGTGCAAATGGTTATATAGGGCACTGAAACCTCATTCCTGACTGCTGGAAATCCTGTTCAGTTCTCCCCATTGTCAGCTTCTGATATTCAACCAAATATTGCGTACACCTCTGGCCTGTATTTGCAGTCTTAAGGGCTAGACTCTCCTACTTTTTGGCAGGGTTTAAAAACTATGCAAAATCAGACACTTGTGTCCAATACCAGTGTGGTCATGGAATTACAGAATATACAAGTCCTATTTATAACCAGTACCAATAGTGTGGTGTGTGGGCTGGAAGGAGGAAAAAAGTGACCCGAGCGCACTAGAAGGAGAAAAAACAAAAAAAAAAAACAGCTCTCAAGCGCTCCTAGCACTAGAATCTGGAAAACAAACACAGCCATATTTGTTGTTGTTAAGTCGTGTCCGACCCTTCGTGATCCCATGAACCATATCCCGCCAGGCCTTCCTGTCCTCCACTATCTTCCTGAGTTGGCTCATTTTCATGTTCGTTGCATCGGTGATACTGTGTAACCATCTCATCCTTTGCCTTCCCCTTCTCCTTTTGCCTTCAATCTTTCCCAGCATCAGAGTCTTCTCCAGAGTGTCCTCTCTTCGCATTAGGTGGCCAAAATATTTGAGTTTCAGCCTTAGTACCTGTCCTTCCAGGGAACAGTCAGGGTTGATTTCATTTACCAGCTTAAAAAGTCTGATCCTAAGAAAAAACTGTCCCAGGGCATAGAAACAACCACTGTGTCTTCCCACTGATTAGAGTAAAATTGAATGTAAGTGAGAATCTGCTATCCAAATATATACAATTTGCTTTTTAAACATACAGGTGGGCCCCCATATCCACTGATTCGCTATCCACGGTTTCAGTTATCCACAGATCGTGGGGAACCTCCAGGCTTTTACTTTTTCCCCAGTAAGCTTCATTTCTTCCTTTAAAGAAACAGGTGAAGCAGCCTCTGGCTGCTTATTACAGGCAAGTAGAACAAGACTAAGTACTAGAGAGGCTCTGCAAGGTTTAACAGAAACCTTGCAGAGCCTCTCTAGGACTTAGTCTCGTTCTACTTGCCTGCAATGGAGGCTGCTTCTCTGTTTGTTTTAAGGAAGAAACAAAGCTTACTGAAAGAAAAATAAGAGCTGGGGGGGGGCAAGCATGCCTGCCTGCAGGGGAGGCAGGGTGGGGGGCCCTCAGGAAACCATGGAGGGGGTGTTCGCTCTTATCCACGGATTCAAGTATCCACGGAGGGGCCTGGAACATATCCCCAGCGGATATGGGCGCCCACCAGTACTGGTATGCAGTCCGAGCGCCTCACACATATAGTGCAACTGTGGGGCAGGGGGCAATACAGGCCTACAGTTTCACTTGCCAGGTGACCATAGGCAAGTACAGTGCATCTTTTAATTTGGTGAGAAATCCTATATTTTTCTGGAGTTTGAAGAAGGGTGGGGTCTCTCCCCTGCCACACGCTTTTGGAGACACATGGAAAACAGCAGACAGGTTGAGGATGTGACTCTACCTTGCCTCTTCCTATCTTGGAGCTTGACTTGACTTGCACTGTATGCGTAAGGCATTCAGACTAGTCTCACAGCTTGGAGAAATAACACATGCAGTAAACCACCCTTTCTCCTGAGGATGTGGTTGGGATCAGTGAACAATGCAAACTTGGACTGGTTACCAAGGCCATCCAAAATGTGTGGATCCCTGCATCTATTCAGGGGAAAGTCTCCATTGAAGTTATTGCTATATAGATGTAACAAAGTATTTCTAATGTTTTGGTGTACAGGTGTCACCCGCTTAACGACAGGTTCTGGAAAAACCCGTCATATAGTGAAACCGTCATTAAGCGAGTCCTCAATGTAACACAGTGGAGTTGTAATAGGGAATGAATGGCAAACGCAGTGTACATTATGAGTTAACACAAAGCACAACAAGATTTCTTCCCGTCAGTGGAGGTAGAAACACACACACACACACACAAACACAGAGAGTTAAAGACATTTTTTTTTGCATTTACAATACAGTACTGTAGCTTTAATTCTTTGTTTACACTTTGGGAACCTCCATCATATATGCGAATCGTCATTAAGCGATCCATCATTAACGGGGGGACGACACCTGTATATTCAAGTGAATCATAGTATGTTTCCTTCTTCAATGAGCACAATTCTAGCAACTTGTCAATATTCCAATTTAACCGTATATTGGTGGAAGCTTGCACTTTAATATTTTGAAAAGTTGAGGCACACCTGCAAGTAGGTTGCTGGCCTTGGAGGGATTAGCTTGAAAGTGGGGCTCAGATTAATTTGTTGAATGGGCTCAGGCCTGCGGGAAAAATTGCAAAAGATTCAGGCATGGTTGACTGGAAAAAGACCATGACTGTTTGCTTTCACGGAGGAATGTTTATCCCTCTTTTACCTATGAAAGTTCAGGATTGTGTTTTCTCTTGGCTGCAGTCATCATTCTTATGCATATACCAGCAAGGCACTGTAGCATAAGAAACTAGATTTCAAGTGTTTGAAAGTGAGATTTTTAGAAGTATAAAATTTATTATCTGCATGTTACAAAGGCTTTACAAAGGAGAGCTCACCCACTACTTTTGAGACAAGTGAAGGACTGTTCCAGGTGCTAAACATCCATCCCTATAGCCTCATAGGCCAGTTTGGGTATCACCATGAGCATGTACTTCCGTTTCCTTGTGCCTGGGCAGGATTGCTTAATTGTGTAGGCAGCAGTATTTGCAGTGTGTGTAGAGGGACAGTCTGGATGAACTGCAAATAAGCAGCCTTGTGTGGATGTGAGGAGAGGTGTCCAGACTTATCTGAACTGTACATTCCAATTATCTCGATTTGTAAGGGAAAGTCCTATTTTTCTGGAACCTGTTGCTGGTAAATCAGTCCCTTTTTTTTGACCCCATTATTTTTTTGGAAAGATTTTGTAGAAGTGTTATGTATGAGTTGCTAGAGTTCATCTTCTTCAGCCCTGCTTCACCACCAAGTAGAGTTCACCACCCCCACTTCCTCTTGGATTTCCAGATGTTAAATCTCTGGGTGGGGGAGACGGAGGGCAGAAGCTTCTTGTCTCTTGTGCGTGTACATGTAAATACATGTGTATGAACACTGAAACATGTGTCTCATCACTAGCTCTATGTGAAATGGCAGGCTAAGTTCATCTTAACACGGGGATATACCGGTAATTGTTTTTCTATTGTACCATTCCTGAAAGATCAAACATGCTGCTTGCTTTTTAATCAGTACAAGTCAGGCTGTTGCACAATAAATGAACATTACGTTCAGTGGACAGAGGATCCTTCAGCAGTGTGAAATGGTGGGGTTGGGCAGTGATCTATAGGCGAGATAACTAAGGCATGGATCTGAGACAGAAATGGGCACAGGTGGCACAGCAGCTGAAGCTGGGCAAAAGCACTCTGGGCAATGGCTGCCACGTGTACATCCAGGATCAAGACTGTGTCCAAGAGTAGTCAAAGGGAGTGCAGCTGTTTAGCCCAGTGCCCTATGGATATACTTTGCTCTTTTGCACCTTGGCCTTTTTACAAATACTTCTGAAATCTAAAACCGATAATCAGAATGTATTTTATTACATCTTAACGTAACGACTTCTGAGCACAGAATTCAAGTTTCCTTTTTGGAGGGTGGTTTGAGCACAGGAATGCTGAGCTGTGCTTAGCTATTTCTCCCACCAACTCCTGCGGTGGTTTTGACTGGTCGAAGAACATCTCCCTGTCGTTTACTTGGTTTAATAAGGCAGCAGTAATGCTCTGAATGAAGGAAGGGGGCTTAAAGACAGTATTTCCTCAGCCTGTTGGGTATCTCTGCTGCTAATATCTTCCGAGGTACTACAATATGTGAATGTTGGCTGTCGGCTGTAATCAGCTGGCTTCTTTTGGTGGAAATAATTTGGAAATAATGGGATGTGAGCCTGAGGGTAGAAATTCATAAAAGTAAACCAGTTAGTTATCCTACCCAAAAAATCTTAGAAATTGGTGTTGTATGAAAAGAATGGAATTCTGAAATTCAAAAAGTCCTCACAAGAAAAGAGGAGCCTGCTAGATCAAGCCAAAGACCTATCTAGTTCAGCATCTTGCTTACCACAGTGACCGACCAGATTATTATTATGAATACTCTACAGATGCCTCTAAGAAGTCTACAAACAAGAGATAAAGGCATAACCCTCTTTAAACAATGCTCCCCTGCACGACCTCTATGACTCTAGTGATCATCACTACATCTTGAGACAGCAAATTCCTTATTACTTATGCAATATTACTTATGCAATGTTTCTCTAAGGTTTTTGGCAGGAATCTTTACTAGCCCTATTTGAAGATGCCAGGGATTGAACCTGGGACCTTCTGCATGCAAAGCATCTGGACTCCTGCTGAGCTGTGGCTTCTCCCCAAACTCTTGAGTAGACCTGTTGATGGATGGGTTCTAATGCAGATGAACATGGGCTTTAGCAACAGCCTCGATTCTTCCTAGCAGACTTTCTGACTAGGAAGTGCTCCAGCTTACTGTTTTACAGTCCTTTTTTTAAAGGAAGACACTAATAAAAATGTTTTCAAACGAAATATCTGTATTTCTCAGAGTAAAAAGTGATGGAAAATTGTGAGGGGCCAGTGAACACTTCTCTCTAAGGGGTCTGAGCTGGTGCATGGATCCCTTTGGCAGCTGCATGGCATTGCAACAAATCACGATGCCACCTCTGTATGTTCGGCAATGACATAATCGCCAAACTTCCGGGTCGCAGAGTTCTGCACTACGCGGAGCTAAGCTGAGAGGTGTGTGGCTGTGCCGCTGCCCACCTTAGTGGGAACACTGCTTGTGAGGCAACCCAAGTGAGAGAGCCTTGATTGAAAATTGAACCAATGGTGCCCCATGCTGTCAGTTTTTGGAAGCTCTAAGGTCCCTTGTGATGGCAGGGAATGGGTGGTGTGTCAGTTGGATGTTTTTTCCTGCCTTCATTTTGTAAAATATCAACAATTGACACTGACTTTAGTTCCTGTGCTTTACTGGTTCAAATCCCAGTAGATATCAATACATGTATAATGCTTACTTGAACGGGTTGTCACGTGTCATATTCAAGTTACCCACTAGAAATACCACACATATTTCATGGATTGTTGTTGGCTGGTATCTTGCAATCAATACACAGCTGTGCAGAGAATTCTACCCTTCAGGAAATCTACAGGGTGTTTTTTTTTTCTTCTTAAAATTTATGTTGTGTACATTGCAACGCTCCAGAAATAAGGTGGAGCAATCTAGTGGGTCAGACTACATGTAATAACAAATACATAATGTGAGCTTGTGTTATCTCTGGGTTTTGTCAGTCGTGCTCGGTGGGGGGCAAAATGGGGGCAAAACCACAACAGAGGGCACAGGAGCTGTAGGACTCTGGTTCTGACCCTGATTCTGTTCCCCTTTCCTAAAACCGCCTTTGCCTTTGCCATGGTTTTAGCTCCCCTGGCATCCTATTTTCAAAACCAAAAAGAAAACACAATTAACACATTATACATTCCACATGAGGTCTAGTTTGACTCTAAGAGATACAGGATGAATGAATTGTGAACAGCAGCAAATGAACCCCAAACATAGAGGGTGAAAGATGCGTTCCTTGCAGGGATTTCCATTTTAAGCATGGTTAGAGAAAGCAATCCTACTGTTACTAGCAATCACTCCCTGCCCCGTCTTTCTCTCTCTGGTTTTTCACGGGTGTGGTGCTCCAATAACTCTTTTCAGAGTTACATTTCTAAAACAAACAAAACGAACTGTTTACTTGATCAACCTTGAAGATATAATTCACTGCGGTGTAGTTGGACTGATGTAAATGTCGAAGTTTAAATATTTGGATTTACAGTCAAATGGATGATCAGTTCAGCTTCTACTATATAGTTTCAAACTGGGAGGAGAGGGGTGGAAGACAGCTTCTTGCCAAAACACTTAGAGATTATTCTCAGCTTGTTTTGTTTGTTTTTTATTTTTTGTCAATGAGGCAAGACCATAATATATATTTAACATAATCTGTAACATACAAAATGAAACACAATCAATACAGTAACTAAACTCAATGGGGTAAAATACTAACACATCTTATCCAAATGACAACGTATCAATGGTGAAGGGCTCAGAGGGCAGAGAGTTTCACAACCAGTGGACCACCACTGTCCCTCCTTTTCCCCAACTGAGCCTCTGACAGCAGGGAAAGGCAGAGCACAGGCTCATATGATAATCGGAGGTAATGGGCAGATTCATAAGAGATGAGAGGGCCTCACAGGTATCCTGGTCCTGAGCCACCTAGGGCTTTAAAGGTCAAAACCAACACATTGAATTCTGCCCAGTGCAGAAAACTAGTGCAGATGATATAAAGTAAGAGTTGCATGCTGTGGTGATTTCCAAGGTAGTGCTGCGAAGGACCATATTCCCCTCTGGGAAATGTGATACGTCTTCCCCTCCTGAGATCATGTCAAAGCTACATATATAGTCATGCCTTGGCTGCACGCATGGGGTAGGTTCAAGCTGCAATCAGAAACTCAGGGTCATGTTTCCACCCCTGCACCCCAGCTAGGGTTCTGTCGGCTAGCCAACAGCCCTCATATTGACTTACCTCAACAAGGAGAAGGACGGAGAGCACCTTGACCCCACTTCCTTGCTTTGATTCTGTCCCTCTCTTGTCCACATGTCCCCATACAACCACACACACACTGAGGCCTTTTCTGGGTAGCATGTAAGGCTGAGCAAGGTGTCCTAGACTGGAGGCCAATTGCTCTGTGGGTTAAAGCACTAGGCAGGTTGGTTTTATTTAATTCAAAGGAAATGATTTATTGGGGATTAAAATGGAACAAGGAAAACGCAGACAATCAAATTCAATACTTGAGATCAAGCGGCAAAGTTCAAAATAAAGTAAAAGCAGAGTCTGACTAAGACTTCCCTGACTTCAAGCATCCACTTACAATAGCAATGTCCTCCTGGCAGCAGAGGGAAGGATCTTCTAGGCATTTATTATTTCCTAGCTGGACAGCATCATGTCTTTCATCTTGGTTTGGCTGGCATCTTGGAAGATGTGAGTTAGGTTTATATCTCCCACACACCTTCTCCCTATCCAGCTGGGCAACTTTGTTTTACTCCATTTTAGGGAGCCTCTCTTCTCTCCCCCCCCCCCCCCAAGCTCTGATAGACTGGTTTTAAATTAATAGATGTTCTGGTTTCCCACTCCCAAGTCAGGTGAGTGAACTGGTATGAGCTAGGTTTCTGTCAAAGTGGCTGTTCTCTGGTGATAGCAGACAGTCATGGGGTTCCCGTTTACATTTGATAGAGGAAGGCCATGTATGATATGTGACCTAGAGCTCTGGTCAGAATGGAGAATGTGACAGGCTGCTTCCTAGTTCAGTCTCGGAATACACAGGGAGCTGCCATTTGGGGAGGAAAAAAGAGTTTTCTCAGGAGGAAACGTGTGTCTTGCTCACAATCAAGAACCCTAACCAAAACCTATGCTGCCACATTCTGGACTAATTGAAGCTTTTGAATGCTTTTCAGGCATAGCACCACATAGAGTGCATTACAGTAATCAAATCTAGATGTGACTAGGCGCGTGGCTAGACCGAAGCACGCGGGCCGGGCCGCCGGAGAGTGATGCGCGCACCCATGCGCGTGTAACCTCTGCTGCACGCATTGCCCTCCAGGAGGCTCCGAGGCCAGGAGAAGGCCTCGGAGCGACCTCCCCGGCCAATGCGCCAGGGCCTTCTGACGAAGGCCCAATGCACAATATGTAATTTATAACATTTTCCGTGCATGCGCAGAACGTTTCTCGTTGTGCGCATGCGCGAAAACGTTATAAATTACGCATCGCGCATTGGGCCTCGTCATTAGGCCTCGGACAGCCGCCCGGCTCGGATGTATGGAGCCGGCTGGCCGGGGGGGGGGAAATTTGAGGGGGGGAACGGGGGGTTGCTAGGGTGGCGCGCGCCTAGTGACGCTACTAAGGCATGTTAACAATGGCCAAATCTGCTTTTACTTGAAAGGTGTGCAGTTAGTGTACAAGCCAAAGCTGTACAAAGGCACTCCTGACCATGACTGCCACTTGGTCATCCGTGAGCAAGCCCTGGTCCAGAACCACCTCCAAACTGTTAATCTGATCTTTCAGAGGCAGTGCTGCCCTTTCCAGAACAGGCTGTACATCCACCTTCTGACTGGATCTTTACTAACCAGCAGCAGCTCTTTTTTTGGGTTAAGTGCCAACTTGTTTGCCCACATCCAATCCATCACGGAGCCAGATACCAATTCAGGACCTCTATAGTTTCCCTGGTATATGTTGGAAAAGAGAAGCAGAACTAGGTGTCATCTGCATATTGATCTGTTTGTTTGTAACCAGACAGATCATTTTCCCTGTTCAGGGATTGACCAGAACTTCAACAGGACTGCCGGACATGGGAATAGGAAAATCCCCCAGAGTGATCAGGAATCCACCTGGATCCATCAGTCTCTGGAGTCATCTAATTAGGAGTTCCAGAAGATATAAACCCTTTCAGTTAGATAGTGATCTATCTATGATAAGGGTGTTGCAGAGACAGACCCTATCTTCAGATCGCCATTCTTGTTTCTGGACAAAACACAAAATCAAGTGTGTACACTGCCAGATGTGTGGGGCCAGATATTATTTGAGGCATGTCTGTGGTTGCCCCACACAGGCGGCCTCAGCACGGACATTGAAATCCCCCCAGAACAATCATTTGGGGAAAACTAGCGCCACCTCAAAGACCACCCCAGCCAGTTCAGGCAGGGAGACCATTAGGCAGTGGAATGGGCAATATATAACAGAGTCTCTGTCTTGACTCAGTCAGTGACCACCAAATGCATGCACTTGAAATTGGATGATTACTGGACAGGACACCATGGCTGGGGAATGGAATTGCAATAGGTTACTGCAAAACTGTCTCCCTGACCCGTGGCTGCTGCTGGGTCCAAAATCCTCGTGGGTAGAGTTGGGAGAGATTAACCCCCTCTCTCCACCCAACCGAGTCCAATCTTTATTTTTATATTATATTAATATTATATTACCCCGTATTGTCCCGAGTATAAGACGCACCTGATTATAAGAAGCACCCTTAAAGTTTGGTGCTATTAAAAAAAATTATTTAAATCACTGGCATTAAATTGCAACAGCCTGATTATAAGACGCACCCCTAGTTTAAAAACTTAAATTAGGAGAAAAAAGTGAGTCTTATACTCAGATCAATACAGTATATATCACATTATATTATATTTATATTATTATATTATATCGCATTATATTATATTATATTCTCCTCTGCCTTTCTCCCGACAGGGCAACCAAGGTGGCTTACAAAAGTAAAACAATGTTAAAATAGACCAGAAACAATAAAAGCAATTAAAACAAAATAATTAAAACCAAACAAATGCCAATGGGTCACCTAAAAATTGCACTTGATTAAAAAAGCCAGCCCACCATTTCAGCAATCGAATGCCAACCTAAATAAAAATGTCTTGAAGCCCTGCCAAAACGTCTCCAAAGAGGGAGCTGTTCTTAATTCCAAGGGGAAGGAATTCCACAATTGGGGTGCCACCACTAAGAAGGAATATCTCACTCATACACATCACACCCGTTTGCATGCCAAGTTGGCTTACTTCTCCAGTTTCAAATTTTGGATAGTATAGATTTTCGTATGATTTGACATTAAGCAGTAGCACCTAAGACCAAGAAGATTGATGCTATACGAATTAGGGCTATCAATATTGGTAGCAGAGTTAGAAGAGGGAAGATTATGCAAATATCTCACAAATGTCTATCCACGGGGCCTTTGCAATGGCCTGTTCTAAATCCACTATTATATCTTGCTCTGCCTACCCAATTGCAGCCCTCTTTTTCCCTCTCTGCTTCAAATAGCTCCCTGAAATACATTATCCTGTACCCCCCTACTAAAAACAGGAAACTTTCCCTCACTGAGCAAATAATCCCACTCAAGGTCCCACCACAGGACTAAATAGAAGTACTGAGACAGATTTGACTCGCCTTGCCCAGGGTGAACTAATACTTCAGATAGAATAATCAGAGAATTGCTTTCACTCCCCCCTCCCCCGGCTTTCTCATTTGGAAGTAATTAAAATGCCCTTCCACATAATGTAGCTGTAGGAAAGGGGGATGGGGGGAGCGATTAGTAAGTGTGGCATGGTGGATAATTGTTGGATTTTGGCAGGAGAGACCTGGGTTTCAATCCCTGTCCAGCCGCCTTGGGAGTCTGGTCCAGAACACAAGACAGGGTATATATTGAGTAAGTTTAAGATGGCACCAATCACACACACTCTTGGCTTCACCCTCCCTTACAGGATTATTGTGAAGATAAGATAACTTTTATGTTACACCTGAGCTCCTTGGGCGCAGAGTCAATAAATAAAGTTGATTTAATGTGTTTTAGGTCACAATCGTGTAGATTGCCAATATGCAGCTTGCTCTTGGGGGGGGGGGGGAAGAAGTGTGGCGATGTGGTTTGTTTGGGCATGGTCTTTTTTTCTTCTGTCTTTTGAAGTGTTTTATTCTGAAGTGTTTTATTCTCTTGTTTTATTCAGGTATTAGCACGAAGAGAGTTGAAGTAATGAGAAGTCATCATGGAAGCCCAGTCCCATAGCGCTACCACGAGTGAGAAGAAAAAAGTTGAGAATCCCATAGTGAAATGCTCCAGTCGAACAGATGTCAGTGAGAAAGCTGTTGCCTCCAGCACAACATCCAATGGTGAGTAACAGCAGGGATTTACTAGCAGCCAAACCTGCAGTAATTTAATGTGTGCTGCATTCCATGTGAATTGAGCTTTTGCACCTGGATTCAGTGTTTGTTCTTAGGAAAGACTCAACCAGGCAGTGTGTGTGGGGTGGGGGGGGGAGGGAGAAGTGGGAAGGAGCATGTGTGTTGTGTGGAATGCAATGAGCCCTGTCCTGGCACCAAACCTTGTCTTTTTCTTCCAAATTATCTAATTTGAGTTGTAAATAGTGATGTTATTTATTATGGGAAGTTCCTGTTGTGGCATTTTGGAAAATTATCATGATTAACTTGGAAGGTATTCAAAATACTTTGCATTTTACCATGGAAATTGCTAACCCTAGTTAGATAATTGGTTAGTACAAAAGTGGCCTTGTCAAAAATTAATGGCAAGGTTTTTTGTTTTTTCTTAAAAAGAAACTCATCCACTGTAAACATCCTCCCTCCCGAATCTACTCCTCCTGGATTTCTTTAACCACTTAAGACAAAACAGTTGACTTACAAAGAAAATATGCCCCGTTTAGAAATGTGAATACGTAGTTTGCAGAAATTTACTCAGTTCCCTCCAGTGTGCCTTTGCTTGCTTGATAATTTAACATGCCACTGTTGGGCAGCGCAATCCAGTGCAAGGTTCCAGCCGGCGGCCCATGACCGCCCGCCGGATCCTGACCCCTGGTGGCTGTTCCCCCGCCGGGCCAGAGGTCTCCTCAGGGAAGGGAACGCTCGTACCCTTTCCTGGGTGTAAATCCAGGCCGGCCTGATCGGCCGCCTCCTTATTTCCTCCAGCTAAATAGCTGGCAGAAGTAGAGGAGGCTGTGTAACGGCCCAGCGGGGAGGAGAATATGGCCGAATCCATCCCCCTCCCGGGCTGGCTAGACTAATGGCCCCCTCGCCTGCCGAACCGCCCCCGCTGGATCCCGACTCACCTCGTCCGGCGGGCGCTCCGGTGATGGAGCAAGGGAGGCCGGCCTCCCTTGCTCCAGAGTAGTTGCATCCCCAGAGTAGTCGCATCCCCAGAGTAGCAGAGTAGTCGCAGTAGTCGCAAACGTGCTTTCCAGCATGCTGCTGGTCGCAAACGTGCTTTCCAACTGCTGCTGGTGACAGAACGCTTGTTCCGTCGCTGTCGCAGTCCTCAGGATTGCGCTCTTAAGTAGTCTCCTCTTTTTCTCCCCACTCCCTTTTCTGGTGTTAATTCAGAAAGACTAAAGTCATTGTTCAAATTCCCTTGTAGTCATTGAACCACGTTTATCCACAAAATGGCCAAAGACTTGCAACCTGTGATTTCAGAAATGTATCAATGTGTTCATGATTTATTAACAAAAAAGTGGGGGCCTTCCTTCACCTTCCATTCTATTGTCCTAGAATTCCTGTCAGATGTCTGTATTTCTTTTAGATTCAGTCAGGCTAAGTTGTGGGCCTCCTGTCATTTGGAATATGAATTCCAATGAGTAATATATTTGGAATAGTTCAACCACTCTGCTGATAGGCATACTGGTGTGCCAAACTTTAATTACGTATACCAAGTGAATCTGAGGTTTACACACAGATAAAATTTCACAAGGAATGAGATGGAAAAAGTGCGTAGCAGACTTACTGGTAGTTGATAGAAAACTACTGCAGCAGCACTGTAGCAAACTGGTAAGTTGCCACATGGCAGCTTCTCATATAGTATCTCTAGAACACAGTTTTTTTTCCTCAGAGCACACATAAGCAGGAAGCAGTGATGTGGACTGTATTGCCCAAAATGTTGTTGTTAGTCTCTCACAAAATGTGGCTAGAGTTCAGGTCCCTTTCATATAATTAGATAGCAATTCAGCAAGTAGCAACTCTACCATGTGTGCTATTTAAATTACAAACAACACAGAATCCTGTAACATCTCTAACATCTTAAAGACTAATACATCTATTGTGGTATAGGCTTTTTCAGACAAGAACTCACTTGAGCAAGCACTCTGGAAACTGATGACCCACTCATATTTCCTTCTGCTGAATGACCTAAGGATCTCCTCAAACTCTATGGGGCTCTTACCCCTTTTATAGTCATCAGTGTGGGGAACCCTTTTGAGCTGCCCAACTTGATTTTGCCTCCAGGTATTTTGGGATGAGTATCCTGTTTTGCTTCTCGTACTTTCTACCTCTGGGTGTGTTGCTTCTAACTTAAGTTGGGTAGATCCATTAGGGACTTGCCTCTTATATTTTCATTGCATCTTGATGGCTCTAGAAGGCTGTGCATGGTCTGTTGCTTAATATTACTTGGCGCTTTTAGATTGTTCACAGTACTCTATGTACATAATCTCAGTAATCCTTACGATAACTCTGTGGTGTTAACTGCATTGTGGCATGCCCTCCCTGTTGGACCTCAGATGTTAAGGGGAGTGAATCACAGGCATCCGGTCCTTCTTCCTCCTCCTTGGCAACCTTGATAGGCACCTTTCCTGGCATCCCATTCTCCGCTGGTGATGTTTTTATTTATTTTATTTTTCACATTTTTATACCACCCTTCCTCCAAGGAGCTCAGAGTGTTGTACATATTTCCTCCCCTTCTTTTTGTCCTCACAACAACCCTGTGAGGTAGGTGGGGCTGAGAGATGGTGACTGGCCCAAGGTCACCCAGGAAGCTTCGTGGCTGAGCGGGGATTTGAACCTGGATCTTCCAGGTCTAAGTCCGACTCCCAAACCACTACACCATCCTGGCCCTACTTAACCATCCACCCCTGTTCCCTAAGTAGGGTGTGGCCAGCTGCACACACAGAGGAACCGTTCTCTCTTCTGTGATATTTTTCATGCTGCACCGTTTTAGGCTGGTGCAATCGGTAAGGCAGGGCATTGTTCCCGTTCCCTTAGTTGTCCTCTGTGATGGGCACATCAGCTCTGTCTTCTGCCGTGCCTTCCTGTCCACACTCTTGTGGAAGTCCATGCCACTCCGTGGGGATCCTGTGACACCCGTATTACCAGATAATGGAGGGACAGAGCTGAGAGAATAATGCTAAGGCTACCAGCTGAGTTCATCAGAGGTGAAATTTGAACTAACCACATGAACTCAGTATGGTATTGTAGTAGTTTGCAGTATCATTTGTGCAGAGTTGGGTTGGGGTAGGCCACTTACTGCCACCCTTACTAATGGCTTCATCCATTCAGAAATAAGCAGGTTTGTCAGGTAGGCGTTTTTAATTTAAACACGACTAGCTTACATAGTCCTTTTTGTTAAGGTAAAGTCACCACAAGATTATTTTACCTTATCTGTTTCGTGTAATGAATATTTCTTAGGAATGCACCCATATATGGAGACAGCTGGTGTTTATCATGTTGGAGATCCTGTTAGCTGTCAGGCCTTTCCCCAGATCAGCACGCCCAGTTCCCAGGCATGTGGTTCCCATGTGTTTGCATGCAAGGGCCGTCTTTTCAGAAACCAAAGGAAAGGCATGGTAAAATATGCCACGACCATTGCAGGGACCAGTCTTCTCCGTGACACGTGAAGCAGCCCTTGGTAATATGAGAAATATCCCTGTCAGAAAGGGGAACAGAAGATTCATTTCTGGAGTGAGTCCTTTCCTTCACCTTGACCACATTTTAAATTATTAGCCTAGTGCCTTTGCTTAAAGTCCAACAGTAAGGAAGTTAAGAACCATAGATTTAGATGGGCAAACTCATGCTGCATGCAAACTGCTTTTGAAAGTGAAGGGAGTTTGTGATCTGGCATGATGGGGAGGGCATGTGCCAGTGGTTAAAAGAAAAACAGTAACGTAATGCAACCCTCTTGCATGAGCCTAAGCAGTGATTTGGAACTTGGCCAATATGCTTATTTTGATTTATACAAGCTAAGAATAGGGGGTTTGCTGCATATGAATTTCCCTCAGGAATATAACTTTTCACATCTTGGGCAAAACATGCACACACACACGTACGTAAAGGTTCTGTTGGGTGAGCTTGATCCCCAGTTACATCAGACACCAGTTTAATTATCGCGAGTCTGGTTAATGGGGATGTGAGTTACCTTTTGAGGAGGTGTGAATTCAAATTCTTTAATAAGTATATAGTAGCCTTAGACTCTCAGAGAAAAGATGATTTATAAAAATAAAACATAATTAATTTTAAAATGTTGGACGTGTTCTTTGAATTAACACACAAAATAAATACTGTTAAATAAATACCTCCAGCAAAGCACAAGTGAGCAGGATTTAGGACTCAGCTTAGTTTTCATCTGATTAACTAAAAAAAAGTTATAGTATTTAAGTAAATATGGCTGAAAAAATATTTCAAAATTGCTAGGAGTCGGCATCAAATTGCAGGCAGGTAAAACGTTTTCCCCTCTTCTGAGCTGCCAGGCAACAGCCTTTAACAGCACGTTTATGTGGGAGAGCAATTCCCATGTGTTGGCATCAGGCTGGGTGATTGGATGTCTGGAATATTTCCAACTCTGTGGAAAAAAAATGTAATGATGATGATTTAGTCTTAATTTCATGTAATCCTGTATGGGTTGTATAATGGCATAACTGAGCCCCAACATAAATACAGTATGTGACTCAATTCAAAGTAGAGAATGGATTTAACCCTCAATTCAAAGTAGAGAATGGATTTAACCCTCCTCCACTGAATTCAGTGGAACATAAATGTTCGACTTTGGCTGATGTGTGCTTATAGTTTGTTCCCCACAGATAATAAATAGGTTTAGAATCTTTGGCTTAATCTGTAGATTAACTAACTAAAGTTTTTAGTTGACCATAGGTGGCCAGGTTTAATCAGCAGGTGTTCTCGTTAAGGGCAAACTGGTTTATTAAATTTAGATGGTTTTGTTTCTGGTGTGTTACTGAACATGCTCTCTAACAATCAAGTTTTTGCTTATTGCATTGGAAGGTGTCTAGTCTTTCAGTATTCCAAAAAAGGCACCTATATTATGGTTTTGATCTTGCACAGTTTAAATTTAATTGATTAAAAGGAAGATGATTAGTCAAATAAAAATTCTTTAATTCTTGGCAGCACTATTATTATTTATTAATAAAGTGGCTTACAATACATACCAGTATTAATGGTATTAATAAAAGTAAACAGTAAAACATGATTTCATCCAAAAGTATTCTCAATCCCTTTTTAATGATCCTGAGGATGAAATTAGCCTTCTTCTCAGCCACCGCACACTGGCTTGACATCTTCATCGAGCTGTCCAACACCACCCAAGATCTCTCTCCTGATCCGTCAGAGATCTCAGAACCCATTAGAACGTAAAATGAAATGTCAGTTGTGCAATTTAATTTGTATTCTTTTATCTGCAATATTGGGATAATTAGTATTAAATGATTTATGTAGTCTGATAAAATATGCTGTATGCAAACACAGGGTTAAAAAGCATGGGTGTGTATGTACACTCAATATCAAAGTTATATTACAGTGTTTATTGAAAGATTTGGTTTTGCAGAATATTTCTGATTTCTGTCTGATAGATTTTAAATAAGCGAAGAAACAAGGCAAGGTTGTTCTGAAGGTGCTAAATGACTAATGGTATATTTGCCAAATAAGTCCCTGCATGTATCTTGCAGTCATATCTGCATCACTTCATAAACCTGTCATAAAAAACCTGAACAGAGCTCTTCTTTTTCTGGATAGCACGTTCATTAGAAAGGTTTGCAGGGTAACACGTTACTTGAGCGTCGGCTGTCCAAGAGTATTTTCTCAGTGACTCCACTGAACCTGGGCATTTTCTCAATGGTGCCACTGCTTTCTAAACGGCCTGAATGGTGAGATAGGTTAAAATCTCCTAAGGGTTTTATTCAGAGTTTCTAATCATGCAGGAAAAACTCTAAAAAAGGTTTATTTTTTTAATGAGTTTATACTCTGCCTTTCTCCCAGTAAGGGCACTCAAGGCAACTACTTGTAGTTTCGAACTACTTAAGAACATAAGAAGAGCCCTGCTGGATCAGGCCAAAAGCCCATCTAGTCCAGCTTCCTGTATCACACAGTGGCCCCACCAGATGCCTCAGGGAGCACACAAGACAACAAGATAACCTGTTTCCCGTTGACACTCCCTTGCACCTGGCACAGAGAAAACCCACTTCTAAAACCAGGAGGTTGCTTATGGCTTGTAACCTGTGATGGTCTTTTCCTCCATGAATCTGTCCAAACCCCTTTTAAAGGCATCTAGGCCAGGTGCCATCACCACATCCTGTGGCCAGGAGTTCCACAGATGAATTACACGCTGGGTAAAGAAATATTTTCTTTTGTCTGTTCTAACTCTCCCTCCACTCAATTTTAGTGCATGTCCCCTGGTTCTGGTGTTATGTGAGAGGGAGAAGAATTTCCCTCTATCCACTCTCTCCATCCCATGCATAATTTTATACGTCTCAATCATGTCTCCCCTCGGGCGCCTTTTTTCTAGACTGAAAACCCCCAGACGCTGTAGCCTTTCCTCATAAGGGAGGTGCTCCAGCCCACGAATCAATCTGGTCGCTCTTTTCTGCACCTTTTCCAATTCAACTATATCCTTTTTGAGGTGTGGTAACCAGAACTGGACACAATACTCCAGATGTGGCCTTACCATCGATTTGTACAAAGGCATAATGATATTGGCCGTTTTATTCTCAATCCCTTTTTTAATGATCCCGAGCATGGAATTGGCCTTCTTCACAGCCGCCGCACACTGGGTCGACACTTTCATCGACCTGTCCACCAGCACCCCAAGATCTCTATCCTGATCCATCACAGACAGCTCAGAACCCATTAGCGTATATGTGAAATTTTGGTTTTTTGCCCCAATGTGCATCACTTTGCACTTACTTACATTGAAGCGCATCTGTCATTTTGTTGCCCATTCTCCCAGTTTGGAGAGATCCTTTTGGAGCGCTTCACAATCCCTGCTGGTCTTCACCACCTGGAAAAGTTTAGTTAAAGGGAAGTTATGGTTGCTAGCTTAGATAAATTGATTAAGGAAATTCATGGCTGATAGGATTCAAGGGTTGTGTCAACCAATGACACCTGAATAGAATCTTCATAGAATACTAGAGTTGAAAAGGTATCTTGGAGGTCATCTAGTCCAGCCCCCTGCTCAGTGCAAGGAGTTGCTACTGCAGCCCTGACAGATGATTGTCCAACCTCTGCTTGAAAACTCCCAGTGGGTGAGCGTCAACTACTGAATGAGGAAGACTGTTCCAGTGCTGGACAAACTCTTACAGTTGGGACATTTTTCCTCATGCCTGCCCCAAATCTTTCCCCCTCTAATTCTACCTTCAGGAGTAAGACTTGTGACAGCCCTTCAGATGCTTGTGGATGGCTTTCATATCTTCCTGTAGTCTTCTCCAGGTTAAATATAGCCTGGTTGGAGCTTAGGGTGACTGTTTGACATCCCCCAGTTCCTACGTTTAGGACCTACTGAGAGTTTTGATACCAAACAGATCCTGCACCAATCTCCCAAATGGCATTTTAAACCTCCAAGAAGGCGGTATTTGGGGATAACTGATGTGAATAGAGCTCTCCAAAACATTTGGGAGTGGACTTCTCCAGATTGCAGGCAGCATATGTTGGATTCAGGTGCATGGGATTTTGTGAATAATGAGGATGTGGGGTACACCCATTTCTTCTACACATTAAACATATTTATACCCTTGAGGTTCTAGTTTCCTGAAGTTCTGTGTATGCCAAATTTTATCTCCTTAAATAATATTGGCATTGCACTTGGCTAACCACAAACTAAGCTCTGGGGTTAAAATAGCACGTAAGTGTTCAGAAGCTGCCAGCATTTCCATTATAAAATCTTAATTTCATCTACTTGGCCATTAAAATACGCTCCAGGCTGAAACCTGTATAAAAGAGTGAATACTGGCATTGGGTGGAAGTTTGAAAACACACACACACACATACAGAAATGAAGGCATGCTTACAATAACTTTTAATTGCCCTACTGGATAACAGCAAGGCATTAAAACTCCCTTATTGAAATTTGAGTGAAGTTTTTCAGATTGTTGTTCTTATTCCTGTTTGTACATTTTGCTTTGTTTGCTTGTGTGTTGCTGTTTTTAATTGAAACTAATCCAGCTAGAATAATGTCCAGGAGCAGGGAGGATCCAAAGCAAGATATTATTGGAGGCTCCCATGGACTGCATTGTGAATAGCAATTCTAAGTCAGGAGGAGGAAAAAGTGCTCTTGTTTCTTTAGGAATTTAATAATAATAAATATATCTTTGTGTACATTGGTGCAAAGTTGGGCAAAAGCTTCAGTGATTTCTTAAGGATGATTCTTATGTTATGAGATCAGCAGCATACCTGTGTGAGACAAAAAAAAGGAACTTGGATCCAACCAGGGTTCCTTGTCAATATATGTGTGCTTAAAAAAACAAAAACAAGCATTTTGGGCAACTTAATACACATATTATTAGTTTTATTAGCATTATTAAATCCATTAAATAACTTTAATCTAGACACATTAGAATACTTGCATTTTAAGTTTTTTTTGTTTTGCATTGAACTATGATGGTCTCAGTGTACCTTTCGGGTAACAGGTCTGTATGTTATACAGTGAGTCGATTGAGTGCAGACAAACACTTTTTTCTTCACTATCTCACTACACGTTTTTGCACATTTCCCATGCATTTCTGCTTTCTTGCCCCCGAACTGCAGGTTTTTTTTTTTTGGGGGGGTCAATTTAATAAATGCAAAATTAGTACAACAGCATTCATATTCCACAGACATACTCCTCAAACTAGTGCAAACTCTGTATGTATTATTTGAACCTCTTCAGTTGTTTGACAGACAAGTACCTCTTTCAGTTGGGTATGTTTTGTCTAGTTTTTGACCCATGAACTCTTTCTAGTGTAATCTGATATTCCTTATTAACCTATTATTCTGCCTTAAAGGAAGAAAAAGAAAGGAGGAAAAAGCTAATGATAAACATATGTAGGTTGTGGCCTTTGACTACCTTTATCAGAATCAGATAGTTATTGAGAGGATACTATAATGTGATAGAAAGCAGAAATTGCTATCTTAATGATGAAGTAACTTAAAACCAAGCCTGATAGATTAATAAAAGGGAGGAAGTTCATTTGTCCACCTCGGTTATCTTGAAGATTAAGAAAAAATATTCAGCAGCATTTTGCATCATAGAAATTAATTTCCTGTCCTTTGTTTATAGTTTTCACAATTCTTGCTTTCAAGCACATCATAAGAGGTAGTAATCATGTTTTCCATTTTTTGCCGCCTTAGTTGAAGTAAGGTATCTGGTGTCCTGACAGGAAGTCAGAGTTCAAAGGAAGTTGCTAGTTATCAAACATTGCCTGTGGTGCTTAATGAGTCTGAGTGTATTGTCCTGTGGTTACTAGGGGCCAGCCTAGACATTTGTCTTCCTGGTAACAGCCCACATATGGTAGGGTATGGGGCAGGCTTTGGAATCATATGTACCTGCCGCAGTGCATAGAAAGTTGCAGTGCAGCTTGGATATCCAAAGCATATGAATGTACATGCAGTCTATCCTTTTTACTTCCAGAAGAAGCAGAAGGAAAGTAGAAATTAAGTAAATGATAGGTCTGTTTGTATGGGTGTATGCCTGGGTCACACATTATGGTCAGTGTGTGATCGGTGTGCATATATATATATATATATATACAGTTTTGAGGAATATTTCTCATGCCCTGGTGAATTTAGGCTATGTAAACTGGGCAGGTAGAAGTTAAGGAAGTTGGTTGCTTTGTTATTTAAGAGACAGAAAGAAATGGTATCGGTTGGCAGACGAAGGCTAGAAATATTGTAACTGGGTAAGTCTTAACTGACCTGGGTTTGGTATACAAATGCGTACATAATTCTGTTTCTGTCTGTGATAATTATTGAAGTTGGCAACTGTGAATAAATACTTCCTGGCTAAAGGGTATTGCGTCCCTGATAGAGTATAAATGCTCAGGAGGCTCTAGTTCAGTGGTTCCCAAATGGGGAGGCATGGCTCCCAGGGGAGCCAAGGAGTGCCATGTAATCCTCTCGGAAAACAGTGCAATACCAATTGGCAGGCATCAACATACTGTAATGGGGAGCCGTGGCCAATGGTCGCCAATGATCAAGGGAGGCCTAGGCCGAAAATGTTTGAGAAACGCTGCTGTAGTTTATCACCACTGTTTTCTCTTTAGGCAGGTTACCAATGCACATGGGATGTTGGTGGGGATGACAACCTTGTATATTGTGTAATGTAAGCAAGAGTTGGATGTGAGGGCCTGGTTTGCCATGTTTTAACTCACTTCTATCATAAAATTATTCTTGTGTGTATTGATAAAGTGAGAGCTGTTGATTTGTATGAATGTCCCAGAAATGCAATCTGCTACCTGTCCTAGATGATTTCATGAAGACCAGTGGGAATTTTTATGGGAAACATGGAATCAGTTTTTTGTTGCAGGGGTTGCGAGGAGAAGCTTACTTTCCAACTTAATTTCCTTGAATCGCTATACAGAGTCTGTTTTACCTTGAGGTATCAGGTTACTAGTGTGGCTTGCATTTCTAACTAATGATGGAGCTTGTTTGCCAACTGCTGATTGTGGTGTCATCTTACAAAATGAACTCGTGCTTAGGAAATCTCATATTTCAGTAAGTTAGTCTTTAGGATTCCACAGGGCTCTCTGTCAGCATAGTTGGTGTATATCACATTTTGAAACTTGGACATTTCAGGCCAGAACTAAACATTACAATATGTAAATAGCAGCAGAAATCGGCACCTGTGTGTCTAGTTCTCCTTTGTCGTTTACAATGTCTTTGTGGGCCCTAATGTCACAATGTTGTAGATTTTGCTTCCATCAGCAGCCAGTGATACTGTGATGTTTGAGCTCCCCTTGCTTTTTCACCATATATTCCCCTTAAGGCAGGGGTTCTCCAAATATGGCTTGCGTCTCCCAGAGGAGTCGCTGGTAGCTTGGAAGGGGGTCACAAAGCTCTGAATCCCCGGAATCTCCACGTAGGGCTTGTGGTTAGCCTCTGGCTGGAACACCACGGCCGATAAGTTTAGGCAAAGGCAGTACTGAGGTAGATGGACCGATTGTCTTACTCCAGGGGTTCTCCGTAATATTGGGGGGTCACGTAACTTATATATAAGCCTGCAAACTTGAGGGTCAAACTTTTTACAACATTTATAGTGGTTTTATATGAATTTGGGGTGCCGATTCAAAAAAAATGGCATCAGTTTTGCCCTATCACTTCTAGTTATGCGGGTATGGCATCGCCACCTTATGAGTCGAGCAGCTTCCTCGTGAGGAAGTCATGGTGTTGGATTTCTCACGAGGAAGCTGCTCACTTTTAAGAAAGCAAAATGTGTGCAGGCCTGTGCTATTTTGGGAGGGTTGGTGTATGAATCAATAGGACAGTATCTCCTCAAGATACTTTAGCATTGTCACGATCACTGGCGTCGACGGGGGGAAGCGGGGGGGGGCGCCGGGGGGTGTCGCGCGTATAGGGGTGACGCGCGATCACCCCCCACTTACAGTTTAGAGCTTGAGCTGGGCCCGCCCGCCCTCCCCTGTGTCCGTTTGGCTCAAAAATGAGCCGAAAACGGAGCGGGGAGGGCGCTCTGCTCCTGCGCGTGACGTCACGCGCGGGGGCGGAGCCTCCCCCTTAAGGGCGACGCGCGCCCCCGCTCTGGGGTGACGCGCGTCGTCACGATTGCAGACTGCATAACCAAACAGAAGGTTGTTTTGTGTATTCTGTGTTTGTCTGAATTCTTCCAAGAACAGTAGGTCCTGGCTATGCCATGTACTGGGATTGGCATGTATCAGCTGATTGGGCAGCTTAGCCCACCTGATCAGGTCAGAGGGCAGGCAGGGATGCCCTGGTGGTCATGAAACATCCAGCTGGAGACAGTGATATGATCAAACATGGGTTTCTTAAGGTCATGCCCAAGGGTGCTTGTGTATGTGTTTGGGCTTGGTTCTCCTGGAAAAAGATAAAAGGTGTGTGGTCAAGTTCTGAGCTGCCTCCCTGGGGAGCAGGCAGGTATAACAGACCATCAAAGTGATACTGGAATGCAAGTATAGTTAGGGGAACAGTGAGATTTGATGCAGTGGGGAATTATTTTGCTTTTAAATTTGCCTGTTTGTATTTTTGCTAAGATGCTCAACTGGGAGCTGCCAACAATAGCCATGCCATTTTTGTAATCTGCTCTTTTATTCTTTCTCCTTGAAATTATCCAACCCCACCCTGGTCTGTTTACTTTTGAACTCTTTGCCTGGCTTATCGAACTTACTCAGGGTCTTGCCCAAGTCCTCCTTGACTGTACTTGTTAGCCATGCTGGCATCCTCCTCGAGCCCTTCCTCCTTTGTGGGATACATTCTTGCTGGGCCTCTATTACTGTTGTTTTGAACAGCCTCCATGCACTCTGGAGCGATTGGACTCTTTTTACCTTCCCTTTTAGCTTTTTTTAAACTAGTCTCCTCATTTTGGGGAAGTCTGCCCTTTGGAAGTCAAGGGTTTCTGTGTCAGATTTGCTCGGCACTCTCCCCCCGACATGCATGGCGAAACAGATTGCAGCATGGTCACTGTTCCCCAATAGTTCGGTAATATTTACATCCCTGACCAGATCTTGAGTGTCACACTATCAAATCCAGAGTCACCTGTTCTCTGGTCGGCTCCATGACAAGCTGCTCTAAGGCACAGTCATTTAGCATATCCAGAAATCAGTCTCTCTCTCATGACCAGAACATGAATTGACCCAGTCTATGTGAGGATAATTGAAGTCCCCCATCATTACAACCCTGTCTCTCTTTGACACCTCCCTGATTTGCTTCCTCATTTCAAGATCCCCTTCAGGTTTTTGATCTGGAGGACGGTAGCATGCCCCTACTATTACATCACTCTTTGAGCCTGGTAATCTAACCCACAGTGATTCTACTGTCGGAGCTCCCTCCCCCTCAAACTCTACTCTGGTGGATTCTACCCCTTCTTTGACAGATGGCCACCCCACCTCCAACACACCCCTCTCTGTCTCTCCTATAGAGTTTATATCCTGGGATTGCAGTATCTCACTGGTTCTCCGCATTCCACCAGGTTTCTGTTATACCTACTATGTCAATGTTTTCCCTAGCCACCAAACATTCCAGTTCTCCCATCTTTGCTCAGAGACTTCGGGCATTTGCATAAAAGCACTTACATATCAGGTCCCCCAAGAAGGGCTGCATGTTTGCACTATTATCCCTGCAGCCTTCTTTCCTGCTGGACTGGCTGTCATGTCCCATCATGCTATCACTCCTAATTCCTACTCTATTACTTGGCTGTTTCCAAACTTCTCCACCCTCATTCCCTAGGGCTGAGGAATCCTGAACCAGATGCCCCTCGGCTCCTGTCAGCTTGCCCCCAGGGGTCAGTTTAAAAGCTGCTCTGCCACCTTTTTAATGTTACGCGCCAGCAGTTTGGTTCCGTTTTTGGTTCAAGTGAAGCCCATCCCTCTTGTACAGGCCCGACTTGTCCCAAAACGTTCCCCAGTGCCTAACAAACCTAAACCCCTCCTCCTGACGCCACTGTCTCATCCACACATTGAAACCCCTGAGCTGCTCCTGCCTAGCTAGCCCTGCAAGTGGAACAGGTAGCACTTCTGAAAACGCTACCCTTGGGGTTCTCGATTTGAGCTTCCTACCTAGCAACCTAAATTTGGCCTCCAGGACCACCTGGCTACACTTCCCCACATTGTTGGTGCCAACATGCACCAGAACCGCTACCTCCTCCCCAGCACTCTCTACCAGCCTATTTAGACGAGAGGTGACATCCGCAACCTTCGCACCAGGCAGGCAGCTCACCATGCTGTCCTCACATCCGTCACAGACCCCCCTCTCTATGTTCCCGACTATAGAGTCGCACACTACAAGAAGCCCCCTTCCCCAGCGTGTCCATAGTGCGAGTGGATACGGGCCCATCACCTGAAAAAGGGGTCCCCAGTGGGGAATGTTTCCCTCTTTTCCAGAACGACGTCCTCCAGCCCTGAGACTCCCTTCCCTGGCAGCTGAGAAGCTGCCCAACTGAGGGTGGAACGCCACCTCCACGTCCCTAGAAATCTCACCCTGGTCCCTCTCTACCTGTCTCTGCTTCTCCAGGTCAGCAACCATGGCTTCAAGAGAGCAAACCTGTTCCCTGAGAGTCTAGAACTGTTTGCACCGAGCACACACCTATGACTTATGCCCAAGAGGCATATAGTCATACATGTAACACTCGGTGCAAAACGCTGGATAGTCCCCACCCTGCTGCTGGCTGTCTGACTGCATAGCTTTTGTGTGTAAGTTATGGGTTTATCTAAGTTTGGGAAACTTAATGTAGTTGGAGCTCTCCTCTCCTCAAGGGAAGTGTTGGACAGTTTGGGGCCTGGCTTCCTCGCCCTGCAGCTCAACTCGCACAGCTGCTCAACTCACTGTGTCTTCTCTTACCTTGGCACTTTGTCCCAATGAGGCATTGGGTCCCAGGAGGCCACTCGCTGCTCTTGAAAAGGGCTCACTCGTAAACAGGCCCTAGTTTTATCCAAATAGGCCCTAGTTTTATGTTACTCCCACGTTATTTCCTAGTTACTCTAGGAAATAACTATAGGCCCTAGTTACTCCCATGTTATTTCCAGAAGGACACTTAACCACCATAGTCCATAGAGATGACAGAAGTGCATTGCTCTAGGCTGGTGTAAAGGGGGTTGACTCAGTGGCGTCGCTCTAGGTGGGGCGGAACGCTAAGTGCCGCCCCACTCTGAACCTCTGATTCAGCTCCGCACGAGGCGGCCTAGCCCCCTCGCCTTCGGAGCCATTCGAGGCAGTGAAAGCAACGCGCAGGAGACTCCCTGCACGCTGCTTTCGCTGCCTCGATTGGCTCCGAAGGCGAGGGGCGGGGGGGCGGGGCCACCTCGCACGGAGCTGAAACGGAGGTTCAGAGTGGGGCGGCGCTTAGCGTTCCGCCCCACCTAGAGTGACGCCACTGGGTTGACTCCTCAATCACTTGGCAAATTACTCCTAGGTCACTGGGCTCCTTCTCCCTGGCCTTGAAGAGCAAGTGCTAACAAGCATTATCACTTCCAAATATGGAAATATTTCCAGGATTGAAGAGTAGCTTAGTAGGTATGTTTTTTTAAAAAAGTCTCGTATCCATTCCAATCTGTGTTAACTGTAAGGTGACCTTAGGAGCAGGTTTGTAGAGAATACTGCTGTGTAGCTTTTGAGGGGAATATTAGGGAGCCCTGGAAAAGCTGTGGCAGTTCTTTGTAATTTTGTTCTTCATGACAATCCTAACTTGAGTTTAAAAAACTCCAGGACTGTATTCAAAGTGTGAGGTTTGGATTTCCTGCTGCAAGGTTACTGTCACCAGCTGAAGTTCCAATGACTTTGTAATGCTTCACAGAACGGATTGGCTTCCATTCAGCACTGATCCCAGGTGAAACTGTCCCAAGAGTAAAAGGATTTCTTAATGGTCTTTTCCCACTGCACCACCAAGATAGCAAGGCTTTACTGTAGCTCTGTTACACAGAATAATATGGCAGTAAGATCATTGTCAGTGAAATGCCTCATTAAAAGCATCAGTACTTACATCAAAGACTGCAGCGCATCATAAAAGCATCTAAAATGCAATGAAAATTTAGTATTAAGCATTCTATTCTCTCATAAAGAAGAGTTGGTAGCTGAGTGCTCAGAACAGCGCAAGCCCTTTGAATGTCTGTGGGCCAGGTTCTGACAGCATTTGGCTCTATAATTGTACAGACTTGATCAAGTTGATTGATAATTACCTGTTGAATTGCCTAATTGTGCCATAATTGGCATGCAACTTTTATTAGTTGCAGTCTAGTAGAAGAGGCATTTAAAGGTATGTATTTTTCTGTTAAGCACTATGTAGAAAATTGTTCCAAAAAATGGAAAATGAGCATTGCAAGCTACGGTATATTGCCAGTGATCCAGTGAGTGCAGGGTTAGGTGCTCTTAAGCTCATTGACTTCTTTGGGCTTGAGTGTTCTTGTCCCTCTACTTGACTTGTGGCCATTGTATTTTTGATTGTAGAGGCTCTGTAAGGCTGATCACTGTTATGCCCACTTTACAAATGAGAAATTTTGAGTCTGAGAGTGTCGCTTGCTCAAGGCTAAGTCTGAGCTTGAGTCTGAGAGTGTAGCTTGAGTCTGAGAGTGTAGCTTGCACTAAGGCTGTGGCAGATATGTAAACTGAATCCTAAACTCCCAGATCCAAATCTCTGTCAGTACTCTTGATGGCTAGGTCCCTATAGGATCCCTGGCTGGTAAGTGTGTGAATTGGCTCCAAGTTTTAAATGACACTTTTTCAAATATGCAACTTTTCTTCTTTTGTTAAGTAAGTTAACAAAAGTAGCCCCTTCTGTGTAATTTTACTATTGTCTATCCTCTTCTTTATTGCATCGTTTTCTTAAACCTTGAAGGGGATATGAAATTTGTCCTCCGTACGTTTGTGTCTAGGTTAGAGGAGGCGATAAGGAAACGTATATAGGGCCATTTCAATTATTATGCTAAGTGGCTAGTACAATGCCTGGCTGTTATGCTAAGCAAAGTTGGGGCCCCTTCCTCATCACAAGAAGGCAAGCCAGTGGTCATGTTCTCTGTTGTCAGGAAATGTGAGGAGAGTACAAGGCTACTCAGCATGAGGATCAGAGTGTCTCTGCTCTCTGTGGATAAGGGATTAGTTGAATAGGGCAGGAGTGTGGCATATGGTCTAGTGAGGCAAGCTATGTGTCCCCGGAATATGACTTGGTTTCTGCTCCTTTAAGCCAGTATTGCAAGTGAAGGATATGTATAGCAAATCGGGTGTGTTTTGTGTTTTTGTTTTCTCTTGCAGCTGGATTTTGGCTTCTACCCACTTTTGCAATGTGCTTGATAGACATACTGGCCAGCAAACTGAATGCTGATTCAGTAGTTTGTCTTGGTCATCCCACAATGCTTCAGGTGAAATGCCTGTCTTTTTTTAAAATTTCAAGTGCTGCATGTACACTTATTCAGTTAAATGTACTTTCTTCCCCCTCCTTTAAAAAGAAAAGAAAGAAAGCAGAAACTATGTTCAGAATGTTGAAAAATCACTTTGGGGTGAAGTGGGGGGGGGGAGAGGAAGGCTTCCAGCATATCAGTGCTGTGCAAAATCAGCTTCTGAGGTAAATACACAGAACCAGTTTCTCTGAGCTCTATCAGAGAGAGTAGATCATACATCTAAATAAATTTGGTGAGTACCCTTCTGTGGGTTCACCATCTGCAAAACTGTATGCACTCACAGAGTAACTAGGGAACATTTTCTTCCCAAGCCTAAAAATGATTACTTGGAAGCGTGATCTTATTGAGTTTAGTAACACTTCCTTTTTAACTACTATTAGAATTGCAGCCCCAAAGTGTCAAAATACGGAATGATAAAGACTTATCACAGTTGTTGCATATTGCATCGCATATTACAATACTTATTTTGAAATAGCAAAAAAGCATGCTTATCCTGTATTTGTTGCATTTGAAACATAACACATGAGAAAAAGATTAAGGTTTTACTTCTTGTTTGTTATGTACTGAGAACTTTATTTGTGTTACCTTTGCATCATAATCTCCATATACAATAGAACAAGGCCTAAATACTTATTCTAAAATCTTATGGAAGCATAAAATGTAGATCTTGAGTTAAAAGTTGTATTGGACTAATTTTGGAAAATTGGACATGTGTTATGAGGGGTTGAATTAAGTGGGGAAGTTGTTGCAAATCTGACTGACATCAGTAGTGTTTGCACTCTCTTTCTAGAATAATCAATGTAATTTAAACTTTGCAAAACCATAGTGACTATTCTAAAATTTATCTTTCTCTTTTCCCTTTCAGGAAATCTTGCACAAAAGTTTGTGTCTCAGTCCACGTGAACTATACTGTTTCCCTTCGCTTTTCCTTCCCTTTCTTCCTCTTTTCCCCTTTTCGTCTCATGAACATACTTTCTTTCTCTCATTTCTTTCTTTTTTTTAGTTGCAGAAAGTTGAGTTCCATCCCAATTATTAAATCTTTGGAGACCATTCCCACATGGTTCTGTAAATGGTAGCTTCATCCTGAGTTCTTTCATCTCTTTTCCTGCTCTCCTGGCTTGACAGTTGAAAAGGTCTGACTGCGCCACACAATGGTTTGATTGGTTTCTCTAGGGGAGGCTTTTCCCTGCCTCATCATTCGCCAGGCAGGTGGACCAGAAAGTCTCTTGATTCTTTTGTTGCTTCTCAAAGTCCGAGGTCTTTGACTGAATAAATCCTCCGTCATGGGATAATTTTCTAAAAGGAGGCTGAAAGATGTGAGAGAAAAGCCTCGCTACTTGGGTGCTGAATTAATGAAATAACTGGGCCTTGGAGTTTGCAATTGAAAAGTCACCAGGAATGCAATGGGTGGAGACAGACTTCAGAATGCAGGTCTGCTGTTACTTCCCTCCCAGTAAAGTAGAAGAGCTTTAAGTACTCGTTTCTAAATATGTTGACTTTTCCAGCATCCTTTGGATTTATTTGCATTTGTCACCATGTTTGCATGGGAAACGAGGAAGAAATAAAAGCAGTCCTGGTGCAAGGTCTAGTTATATTATAACAAGTGGATGGAAAAGGCTTCCATATGACAGAACTAGGGTTGAGTTAACACAGGGTGAAAAGTAATTTACAGATAGGCTGTCCTCAGCCATCTTTGTAGCCTCTGATAAGGTTTCATTTCAGAATGGATAGGCGACATTTCCACTTACGGGCCCATTCTGCGACACCTGTGATAACAGCTTTTGGATCCTAATTGAAATTGGTTTCAAAATGGATTTTCACTTTTCTCTGTCTGTGGAAAATATTGAATGGATTCAGAGCTGCCACAGAGAATCCCAGACCTTGGAAAATGGAGCAGGAAGCCAGGATCATCTTTCATAACAGTGTCGATGATATGACAGTCTTGTTATCTGTCTTATTAATGAAATCATTGATCACCTGATGAGGGAGATAATAAACGACAGTTTGCTGCCATTCAGGAAACTCAATTATATACATTAAAAAATATTGGGGTGCATGTAAAGAAAGCCACATGATAAAGCTAAAAACATTGATGATGTATTTACATTTTTCTCCCTGTGAAGCTAAATTCTGACTTTTAGATTGCAAAATGTAAGGCCACCCTTAAAAGCTTTCAAAGCATGATGGTGAAGTAAATGGTTAGATTTTTAAAATATGGTGTATGTTGTATCAGCAAAGAATAATAAGTGATGGGGAAAACTGTGACAAATCCTAGGCAAAACATCTTCCCATCACTACAGTAGAATTGTAAACATGAGTTGTTTTCCTATGTTGTAAAATAATGATCATTGTTTGTTGTGAATGTAAACTCATTAATAGAATTCCTTTTAAAATGTTAGGCCTAGTTCTCACCGAGTTAGTAAACCTGTGCCTGAGCTCAGACTGCAAATGTAGACTCTAATGATTGAATGCTCCTCCATGCCAAAAAATCTCCTATGTGTCTAAAACTAGATGTCAGGGTGATAGGTTAGAAAGGTTCTTCCTGACATCTAGTTTTAGACACATAGGAGAGTGAAAATTCCCTGTATGTAGGAAACTTGCAAATGTGGCGCTTGTTGCATAGCCCTCTGAAGCTTTATTGCAATCCACAGTTTAACACACAGGATTCAAGCAGAGAAAGGGGGAAAATTGACACACAGACAGCATGAACACCAAACCTTAATGAATTAATATCAAACCCAACTTAATTTTGAAATGCAGGGTTTAAGTCATCAGGTAACAAAAGGTGGTGGGTTTGCGTGCTGATTTCTCTGGTCTGTGGCTGGCATTCTTTTAGGAAGAGGTAATATTACATGGAGACCAGCTAGAAGTTTCTTGTTTCACTGTGAATTGAATTCTAGGTGTTTTCCTCCTCCTTGCTGTGAGTATGGGTCAGTTCATCTCACATCCTTAACTTGAAAGAGGAGATGTGATCAAAAGATTCTAGGATGTCACAGATCTGACTGACTGATTAGCAACAGAAGTTGTTCAGAATTTTGCAAGTCTATCGCCTCAAATCAGTTAGAGATTTACTATTGGGGTAGATCAACCATTGTTTAAAGTTGATTTTTTTTAAACCTTTCCTACTGAACTATGAATATCAATATTAAAAAAATGAATACATGTGCAAAGTATAAATTTTTAGTTTAGCCATTGATAGAAGTGTACCTAGAAGTAGCAGTTGACTGCTTTCAAGTCAGCCTGCCTGCTTTTGCCTATACTGTACTATTGTGGTCTTTTTAGTTTAGTGCTAATCAACACTTGTTCATGTTTAAATGTATCAGCACATGCAAATTAGGAATGGACATATTATTCCTCTGAGAGAGGCAGCCACTATCATCACTGCAAAATGTATGGCAGAATTTAAGGTGGAATGTTGTGTGTTGGAACAAGGTGCTCTGGGACAACCTTCCTTCTTACTCTTTTTAACATGTATCCTTTCCATCCAGTGGTTGATAAGATATTTGTGACTTATAAGATTAATGAAACATTGAAACAGTAAAATATCACTATTTTAAAACCTAACTCCTAAACTATACAAAGTAACAGCAGAAAGCCAATAATTTCTTCCCTCAGGACCTAGAAGAGTACGACAGTATTAACCCGGTTTTCTTTTCAAGTTTTTAAACTGGGTGAGAACTGTATGGGTCTTGCAGGGGAGAAGGTTCCATGAGGGGTCACCACTAAAGGCCCTGCTCATCATTTATGCCACCCTCAGGGAGGGGGTGGTGCCTCTGGCATTGAAGCAGGCGGTGGTTTGCCCCCTTCTGAAGAAACCCTCTCTGGATCCTACCATTTTCGACAACTTCCGGCCAGTCTCAAATATCCCATTTTTGGGCAAGGTGATTGAGCGAGTGGTGGCTCATTTTTGGGCAAGGTGATTGAGTGAGCGGTGTGGCCTCTGGGACCCAGAGTGTCTTGGAGGAAGCTGATATCTGGATCTATTCCAATCTGGCTCCAAATCGGGGTTTGGGATGGAGGCGGCCTTGGTTTATGACCTGTTTATGACCTGTGCCGGGGACCGGACAGGGGGAGTTCGTCCCTGTTAGTCCTGCTGGACCTCTCAGCAGCTTTTGACACCATTGACCATGGTGTCCTCCTGAGGTGGTTGGCTGGGTTGGGACTTGGAGCCATCTTGGGGTGGTTCCGCCCTTTCCTGGCTGACAGATCCCAGAAGGTGGTGTGGGGGATGCTTGCTCAGCATCCTGACCTTTGAGGTATGGGGTGCCGCAAGGTTCGATTCTATCTGTCATGTTGTTTAACATCTGTATGAAGCTGCTGGGAGAGGTCATACAGAGACTTGGGGTATGGAGTCAAATCATCATGTTTTGATGACACCCAGCTCTTTGTGTCCTTTCCACCTGATTCCAAGGGGGTGGTCAAGGTCCTGGATTGTTGTCTGGAGGCAGTTGGGAGCTGAATGTGGGCAAGGAAGCTGAGATTAAATCCTGACAATACAGAGGTTCTCCTGGTCCGGAGGTCCATGATGCAGTTATTGGACTACTGTCCTCCTGTGAAAGGGGTTGTACTCCCTCTGAAGGAGCAGATCCAGAATTTAGGGATTCTTCTGGATGTGCAGCTCCTCCTGGATTCCCAGGTGGCAGCTGTGGTGAAGGGAGCCTTCACTCAGCTTCAGCTGATCCAACAGCTGCAACCATACTTGAACCATGCCCTAGTGAAGTCTTGATTCGATTACTGCAATATGCTCTATGTGGGACTGCCTTTGAATACTGACTGGAAACTTAGGGTGCCCAGATTCAGTAAGGGACAGGATGCCTATACCTTGAACCATTGGAATTTGGGCAGCTCGTCATGGAAGGGTGCAACAAGCAACACCTGCCCAAATACCCTCTTCTTACAATGGTTAAAGGCATAAGCACCCTGTCCCTTATTGAATCTGGGCACCCTACGGAAACGGCAATGAGTGCAGAATGAAGCTGCCTGAACGGTTGCAGGTGCTTGTTGGTTAGACTCAGTTGGCCACTGCTTCGATGGCTACACTGGCAGCAACATTTCCGGGCACAGTACAAGATGCTAGTTTTGACTTTTAAGGCCCTTTACAGTTCTGGACTAGGGTAGTTGAGGGACTGCCTCCTTCTATATAATCCAACTCGTCATCTGAGGTAATCAGAGGGGGCCCTTTTAACCATGCTACCAGTGATGGAGGTGAGGGGGATGTCGGCAAGGAATCTGGCTTTCTCGTTGGTGGCGTCCCAATTGTGGAATTCCCTTCCCTTGTAATTAAGAACTGCTCCCTCCTTGGTGACCTTTTGGTGGGGTCTTAAGACCTTTTTATTCAGGATGGCGTTTGATAGCTGACATGATGGATTGGACTTTTTAATTAATGTAAATTTTAATTGCTTTTTATTAAGATTTTTTAATTTTAATTGTGTTTAATGCTATTGTTATAGGTTTTTAATTTGTAAGCCGCTTTGATTGCCCTTACCAGGAGAAAGGCTTGGTAGAAATTTTTCAAATAATAATGATAATGATAAGATATGCATCGGGATCCTCTGAAATGGACAGAGTTTCAGTGGTAAACCATATGGTAGAAAGCTTGAAAACCATTGACCAAAATTATTGAACCCAGGCTAGTACAAAATCTTGTATAGATATGCTCCTATGCTTGGTTTAAAATGAAATATTTGGCAATGGACTTTGTTCGCACTCTTTCTTTACATGGTGGCTATTTCACTTTAGTTCTGTTCTCTTTTAAATTGTAAGTTACACAGACTAATACCTAAAATGTCTATTCAACATACAGCATGATTTGTGCTTTCATGCCAATGTGTGGGTACAACTGGTACACTCTGATAATAACTGCCATATTTTTGTAAAAATACTTGGCTCTTTTCAAGCACTGAAAGCATTTCACATACATATCTCAGCCATCTTTATATCAGCCCTATAGAGCAGGCCAGCATTATGAAAAAGGTAGCTTGCTTCCATAGCGTAGATGGCGGCGGGGGAAGGATCAGTAGCTGAGACTGAGAGAATAGTGGCTTGTATAAGAGGGTTTCTGACTAAGGCGACATTTGTACTATGGACTTTCCTTCCCATACTGACCTTGTTCAGGGGTCCTGCCATTAAACCATAGTTTAATTCTGGTTCCGTGCAATGTTAACAAGCCTTGACATCGTGTTTTCCCCTTCCCCTTGGGTAGGAAGTTTTAAACTTCTAGTTTTGCTTTAGAACAAGTTGGGCTCTCCTGTGAGATCCAGCTATCTGAATCCAGCAAACCCTGGTTTATTCTTAAGCTCGACCCACACCACACAAGCTCAGGCGCGGAGGCGAGCGAGCGTAGGTGCCTGGCTGCTCGCCTCCGCGCACTGAACTCGTCTGTAGGAGTGTCTTCCCGCAATTAGTCCCTCCTGTTGTTCCGCCTTCTTAGAAAGTGCAGCGGTGATTGGTTAAGCACAAGTGTGGTCCAATACACGAGAGAAGAGAGATTGGGGCAGGAAGGAGAAAAAACTAACAAAACAATTTGTGCCGGGAATAGAATTCATCTTGCTAACTTTTGTGAGAAGGAGAAATGGATCCATGAGAAATCGGAGACTCAAGTGAGTTCTGATTGATTGACAGCCCCTTTTATCCCGCCCTCTCATCCGATTGGTTGGCTGCAGTAGCTTCGCGAACCTGCTCCCTCAAAAGATGGGCAAACAACTTTATGTACACGCCGGAAATCGGGAGATCGCAGCTGCTCCGCTTGCTTCCGCAATGGTAACCAGACACCTCGTCACAGCTCCGCGCGCATCTGGGACGCGCCGGAAATCGTGCGGTGTGGGTCGGGCTTAAAACAAGGACCAGAAGATTTAAACGGCTTCTGTTCAAATGTGAGCATGAGGCTTGTGAATGTTGTGCAGAACCACAATTAAACCATGAATCCGTGTGAACTCTGGGACAGACCACTGTTAGTCATTGCTTGATCGTGCAACTTGTATTACTGTTCCATTGTGAAAAACAGGCGTTGCCTGATTAAACAAATGTTAGTTAATTAATGAGTAAACCAATCCATTAATTAAGGCTGCAGGCCTGTACACACAAACCTGGGAGTAAGTCCCACTGCAATACAGTAAATGCAACGTACTTCTGGGTAGACATGCATAGGATTCCATTATAAATTTGCATACAGTATAAGTGAAATAATTATGAAGCAAAAAGCATACTTGCTGTGGAATCTCTTCTAAGATGGTGCGTGCCATCTGTGGTTTTTATAAATAATACTTATAATGTACTTTAAACAATCTGCTCACCAGTTTATTGGGAAATGTTTTTTAGTTCTTCAAACATTATTTTTGTCAACTAATCTAAATTGTTAATTGATTAAACGTTGCACCCCTAATAAAGAAAAACTTTACTAGGGTTCACTTAATTGTTCCAGATATAAGTAAGGACAGTGAAAAAGTGAGTTGGTGATTGTCATAAGAATAAAAATGCATTTCTCACTGATTAGCAGAGTTGTGCTGGAGTTCCAGTTGGTGCACTGCAAATCTTAAGATCAGGCAATTAGTGAATCTAATAAACTTCAGGACTTTCATGACTTACTGTTTTGTGCAATGTGATCCTAAGCATTTATGTAGAAGTAAGTCCTCTTGAGGTCAACAGTGTTTATTCCCATGTAAGTGTACTTAGCATTACTAAGTTAGAAATGTTAATAGGACTTGATTGGACTTCCCAGTGCAATTGCGTACGTGTCTTGTAGACACTGTGATAGTGTAGTTCTCTTCCCCCACCTCAGTGGCCATTTCATTTCTCCCTTTCGCTTTTTACTGTTGTGCATTTCACACCAGGTGGTGACAAGTCTTGTGATTGTAGTAGAGGCCATTGAAAGAAAATAAAGGGAGCTCTTTTTTAAACTTTCCCTTCCCGTTTTGTTCTGGCCCGTGAACATGCCATAACAATTGGATTAGATGCACCTAGAGTTGGGGTTGATTGCATCTTGAATGGGAAATTAGAACATCTGAAAAATTCTCTTTTGGATGGAACTGAAGCACAAGGAAGAGAACTTGGATGGAGCCCAGAGAAGAACTGCAAATCACTATTTAAGTTACTTTCTATCATTTACTATTGGCTGTCAAAGAAAATTGCCCTAGGGCTTGTTTATAGCTAATTGTCTCTATAGACAACTTCAATTTGTGGACTGGTCTGAATTGGATTGATAACTCTGTTTGCAGATCAGGATGAATATCTAAAGATAACATAATACAAATGACCCAATGATAAACCACTGAAGCAGTTATGTATTTAATTTGGCTGCAGGAATTCAGGAGCTTTTAAGTAGATTTTAGACCTCCCTCCATTCGCTTCATTATAGGTTTTCAGTAGTGTGGGGATTTTTTGTTTCAGAAACATGGGGCCCAATAATAGAACAACAACAAAAAATTGGTACATCTGATATAACCAGTTTTATTTGAAATAAAATAAACAAATCGTAAACATAGTGATTCAGATTTTTAAAGATAAGCACCATTCTTTTACCATCTTTTGGAAGGAATGTTAAATGCGGTTCAAGAAAAAGCATATAAAACAAGATGCTTTGCACAAAATGCTAGTTTGCTCAAACTTTAATTGTAAATATTTTGCCATTTTCCTCCTTCCAATTCTGACTTTGGACTGTTTTATGTATTACATGTCTTGGATGTGTAAATTTAAAATGTAAAGCGTGAATACAATGACCATGTGTGAATGTGTGCAAATGTGAGTCATACAGGTTTGCTCATGAGATGACCATGATTGACTGCAGCTTCCTGTTGAGTGTACTCTTCATGGTAATCTCAGGTTTGCCTCTCCATAATTTGTGAAATGGCTCCTAGAGGAATAGGATGGCGTTTTTTAATGAGATCTGGAAGTATGTTTTTGCATGCAGTGCAGAGCAGCTATTTTCTAAGTGGTCAGTGCTGTCAGCCCTGACTGTGTTAATCTCCTGTTTAGGCAGTTGCGGAAGAGAAGACAGAGGGAGACCTCATATAGGCACGGAACGGTAAGTCTTGCGCAGCGGTAACCAGTCCGTCCCATGGTGGCCCTGCCCACTCGCCATCAGAACCAGACTCCCTGTGCGTTGCCTTCACCGCTCGGACTGGTTCCGACGGCGAGTGGGCGAGGCCACCATGGAACAGAGTGGTTACCGCTGTGCAAGACTTACCATTCCGCCCCACCACTAGCAACGCCAGTGGGCACATAGCAAAACATTTTATAGTGAAGGGGCCGTGTGTGTGTGAAGTGAACCCAAAACAGCAAATTCAAGCAACTTAACATGCTTGGTTTAAATGTCAATATCCTATTTTAATGATTTTTTGTTCTAAGCCAACTGTTTGTCAGTCAACCCGAAGTCTTTGTACTCCTCGGCCTGAACACTGAAAACTTGGAGCAAGTTTCCTTCTTACTGGGCAACTGAATAGAATACTGCATGCACTTTTCCTTGTACCTCTGACAGTTCAACAGCTAGAACATTAATTTAGTAGTTTTAATAGAACAGAACAGCTTTTTAATAGAAGCTGAATATTTAGGAAGAGATCTATGGCCCAGATCTTTGTATGCTTCCCTGTGGCTACAGTCCTGAACATACAAACATTGTTGGTGGGGGTGGGGAATGAGCACTGTGTACTAATGCTGCTCCCCCTTGTAGCATTTTGCCAGGAAGGTCTGCAAACAGCAGTGTGTTTCCACTCGTAGATTGCTCCCACTGGATCAGGGTGCTTATCTGTAATTGTGGATTTAAAATCAGTTTATGCAAAACAGCAGGGAATGATCAACATGGCTCTTCCATATGCCCTCCTGTAAATGTCCTTGGAGATGCAAACTCTTCAGAGCATAATTAGATCCGATTCCAAAAGAGATCTTGGAGCACAGTGGTAGCAGGCAGTGGGACTGAATCTATCGAAGGGAATGCGTATCTTGTGGTTGCCCTGAATTCTAGGAATTTGAGCATAATGTTCTCAGTAGACTATGCCTAAGCAGGGGGGGGGGGGGATGATGCCACATCTTCATAGCAGTGTTTTGTCTTTTTGCAGTCATCACTAGCTTTTTACATTATCATAAAATGGGATGTAAAGCTGACCAAATTACAGTTCAAATATGAATATTCACAAGTTTATGGATTGCTGTTGCATCTTGTTTTTAAGTAAGCATATGTTCTCTATTGAAACAATATGTCTTGCATTCTGTAATTTATGTTCTCCTTTTGGAATGATAATAATCAACAAGACTTCACAAATATGCTTTCTCATTCCCTAGAGAATAAGCAGGATTCCTGGTGATGACTGCCTTAAAAGCTGAAAAACTAAAGAGAGGAACTTTTTCCTCTAATTTACACCTTGATATTTGGATTTCCTAGCAAGTCTAGTAAAGACAACTTGATGTCACATTTTTGTTTTTGGAAAAAAACAATAAACTGATGCTCAAAATGAGGCGAAAGTGAGATGATTAGAAACAAGATGGTACCGCAGAGAGGACTTTGTTAACTTGAGATAGAGATGGATGTGACATTGTTCAAATGAGCTAACAAAACATGTAACATGTATAAACCACCACGGGGCAAGAAAAGCATTATAAATAGGCAGGGCTGCGTGCAGAATGTGATATTTGATACAGAATTCAGCTTCCTGGGAATCTTAACTTTGTAGAATGCAAGTTTCTTGATGTTATAACTGCAAAGATGTTTGAAAGTGTGTGGACCAATGGCGCACCAAGGGGGGGCAGTCCGCCCTGGGTGCCAGCAATAAGGGGGTGTCCGCGTCGTGTGCCTGTTGCTTCAAATATTTTGAAACCTGGCCTCACCCAGGGTCTTGAGGCAGAGGCCAGGTCTACCCTTCACTTCAAATGGCCAGTAATCCGGGCCTCCACCAGGGGATCTCAGTGCAGAGGCCAGGTCTATCTGTGGCTTCAAGTGACCAAGGGTGGGGTGGTTGGAGCAGTCCATTCCGGGTGTCAAATACGCTATGTATGCCACTGGTGTAGATGATGTCTGCTCAAGTCTCAGAAGTAAGAAGGGCCTGCAGAAGATATCCAGTAGTTGTGGGAGGGGCTTTAGTGACCTGCATAGATCATTATCTTCTCTTACTGAAAAAACAGAATACCGTATTGGTCTGAGTATAAGACTCACTTTTTTCTCCTAATTTAAGTTTTTAAACTAGGGGTGCGTCTTATAATCAGGCTGTTGCAATTTAATGCCAGTGATTTAATTAATTTTTTTTAATAGCACCAAACTTTAAGGGTGTGTCTTATAACCAGGTGCATCTTATACTCGGGACAATATGGTATATTATGCAAAATATTTTTAAAAATCAGAATAGATTGTACAAACTGAGCAAATTTGCATAATGTATACATTTAGCTCTTTTTGGCAGGGAGCTTGAATTGTTTGCCAGAGAGTTTTTTTTAATAGCATTGGTTATGTTCATCCATAGAAATAAGAGAGAGACTGGTACGCTCTCTACATTGCTCCAGGACAGCGATTTTTCAACCTTTTTCAACTCATGGCACACTGACAAGGTGCTAAAATTGTCAAGGCACACCACCAGTTTTTTGACAATTGAGAAGGCATACTGCACTTCCGGCAGGGGGCTCACATCCCTGAATAGCCCTACTAATAAATGATCCTCCCCCAAACTCCTGCAGCACACCTGCGGACCATTTGTGACACACGAATGTGTTGTGGCACAGTGGTTAAAAATCTCTGTTCTAGGAACCAACCTAACCGAGGCAACAGATTTTTGAACTGCCTAGCAACAATTGTGTATTCTATAGCTTTTTGGCTGTTCACTTCCATTTGGGACCCCATGATGATGAGGAAGCAGTGTGGGGTTTGAAATGGGTGGGTAAAGAGTGATGTAGCACCTTCCTCCTGCTTCTCTGCTCTAAATCACAATCTGTTTTTCTTAACAAAGGAAGTGGATCTCTGTTTGTTTTATGTATTTGACTGTAATGTATCGTTAAACTTTCAGGTTTCCATGTTCTGTTTGTACTGTACTCATAAAGTAAACTCACTGTCTGAAAAGAGACTAGGCATGTTTGGTTTTTATAACCAACGTTCCCAATTATCTAGCCCTTCAAGAAATTATAAGGAATAGACTTACCACAATGTGTAGTCTCTTCCATTTTTTGTCTGTGGGCCCATGGGACTACCCAATGCATTCGGGGATATAATCTGATGATCCATATAAGATCTCTGTATCCCTGGTAGTGAAGACCAAGCATATTAACACTGTATGGTTCATGTTACTGGAGTATCATGAGGTGATTTTTACCGCTGTTTGGCCACCATGTAAAACATGAGATCTGGGAACTTCCACCAGGAATTATTTGGGGCATCAGCTTCCCAGCTATTCTAGGGAGTCCAAGTGGTACTAAAGACGAGTCTTTATTTGGGAACATGTTAGTGGTCTGATGCATTCAGTGATGAAAAATCTCAACTGTGATCTGCACAGAGAGAAAACTACCGTGTTTTTCGCTCTATAAGGCGCACCCCCCAAAAATAGGGGGAAATATCTGTGCGTCTTATGGAGCGAATAGTGAAAAAAAGTCTTGCTTTTAACAGTTTTACTTACCTGGTTGTTGATCTTTAGCTCCAATCTTTGGGTGCCCCAGCCAGCTCCTAGTCGTGTTCGGCGCCTGGGCTAAGTTCCCAGGTGCGGGATGCGACCTGGGAGCCCTGCGCAAACATTGCAGCAACTGCGATGTTTGCGCAGGGTTCCTGGTCGCATCCAGCGCCTGCGCTAAGTTCCCTGACGCTCGACGTGACTTCAAAGTCCTCCGGAAACATCCGAGTTCCTCCGATGTTTCCGGAGGGCTTGCAGTCGTGTTCAGCGCCTGCGCGAAGTTGCCTGACGCTGGGTGCGACTTCAAAGCCCTCCGGAAACATCGGAAGAACTCTGATGTTTCCGGAGGACTTTGAAGTCGCATCCAGCGTCAGGGAACTTAGCACAGGCACTGAACGAGACCAGGAGCCCTGCGCAAACATCGCAGTTGCTGCGATGTTTGCGCAGGGCTCCCAGGTCGCGTCCAGCACCTGTGAACTTAGCCCAGGCGCCAAACACGACTGGGAGCTGGCTGGGGCACCTGAAGATTGGAGCTTAGGATCAGCAACCAGGTAAGTAAAACTGTTAAAAGCAAGATATTTTTTACACTATTTTTAGCTCCATATTACGCATGCGTCCTATGGTCTGGTGCGTCTTATGGAGCGAAAAATACGGTATATGTGAGGAATTTCATGTACTGTTACATTTCTCTTCCACAAAGGGAGAGTACCTCCTTTTGTTTTATACTAGCGTAAAGTGGCAGTAGCAGGAGGTATGCACAATATCTTCATTTCAGAGATGTAAAAGACTACCAGGCAAATACCTGTATATTTGTGCGTTAATGTTACGTTGCCTCATTTTGCAACCTTGCACAAAACCTGCTAGACATTAAATTGTCTTTGTTTGAATAGTTTCAAATTTGGGAGTACAGGTATATTGCTAAGCATGAATAAATCTTACTCCAGTCTAGATGAAAACTTATAAAATAGTTCTGATTTTCTTTTCAGGATCTTATGAAGAACAGCTTAGAGTTTTATATAACGGTCTTCTTAAATGCCTGTATGGTCCCAAACAATTTACATGAATACATGGGAGCAGATTCTGGAACTGTCCATCCAAGATAAAGACAAGTGCACCTGATAATTCTTTGTTAATTACTTTGAATAATTGTTGGTTTGAAACACAGACTTCTTGGTCTCTTGCATCTGACCCTTGCTATTAAAAGGACTTACTAGCTGCTCCACTTTGGAGTCTAGTGGGCTCTGCTTAAGAACAGGGTCTGTGCATCCTGTAATGGCTGCCTTTTATTTTCTCCTAAGAAATTGCCAAGTTTGTGCCAAGTCTTGCAGATATCTTGCAGAAACTCCATCTCTAGTTAACGTGGCACATGGAGATAATTTGGGAGTTAGTCCAAAGCACTAAAGTTTAATGGTGTCATTGGAAAATTGCAAAGGCCTAAATGAAAATGGGGCGGAGAACCTTATTTACTGTGTGAGCTTTAGGTCTGTCATTTTGAATCATGGCACCTTACCACATTTCTGAAAGGAGTATGTTTAGGAATCCCACCCTGCCAGAAGATTGCTGGCTCAACCATAACTTTATCCTGTTCTGATATCAGGATGAGAAAAAGTGAGGAAAAATTCTAGATGAACAGTTCTTGCAGGTAGTACGCATGCACTAAGGTGTCATGTGTACAACATTGTAGTTGCATATTAGTGTAGTGTGTTCTGAGAAGGCTGTATATGATTGTTTCCCAAAGGGTCGTGAAAGGTTTGCAGCGTCAGGGAGCACTGGCTCCCGCCTTGCCAGCATGGTGTCGAGGCAGCCAGGTGAGCCGCGCATGGCTGATTTCACCCCCGAGCAGGCTATGGGAGTGGGTAGGGCATGGGAGCAGGGAGATGGCAAGGGGGGAGGAGGTGGAGGCGGGCCCCTTTTGGGCCAGATGGGCAGCCATAAGTAAAACTATGTGGGTCACAATAGATCAGGGGTGGCCAACCTTTCAACATGAATGTTCCTGCCCTTTAATGGTTGTATATAGGTGAGGGCATTTCAGCAGGTGCTGCAGCTTTAGCAGCACCATCAACACTTGCAGCTGCCAAGATTCTGTCTTCTATACAACTCTTAAGAATGCAGAGGTCCCTGCAATAGATTGTCGTTTTAAAATTCGGGTTGTGGTGCTAAAACGTTTGGGAAGCACTGAGCATGCTAATGCATGCACTATGTCTCATCATATAATGTATCATGGATGTGGGCTGGAAATGGTTTTTTTTTTTTTTTTTTTTTTAGGAAGCTGCTTTATTACAGACTCGGACCATTGGTCCATCTAGCTTAGTGTTGTGTAGACTGGCAGTGACCCTTGGATAGAGGTCTTTCCCAGCCCTCCCAGGAGATGCCACTGAATCTGGGGCCTTCTGCATGCAAAGCATTTGCTTTTCTACTGAACCATAGTACCAGTCCTATGTTTTTCAGGGTGTGTTTGGCAAGACATGTTGGCAATGCAGCCAGTCTAGAGTAAGTCTGAAATTCTCTCTCTCAGCTGAGTTACTATCTTTCCCCCAGGCCACTTTGTAAGGCAGCACAATGTCTATGGGGCTACTGCCAGCTGAGGCGGATTGAGACATAGAATGCTATATTGCACAGCACAGCTGGACAGTCTTTAAACAGGAGACACTCTTCCCTTTAGAAAAAATAAAACCAAAAAACACTGGGGGGACGGGAGAAGCTGCAGTCTGCAGATGCTCAGATGCACTCAGCTAAGGCATCAAACTTTTGTAAACAAGAGTTGTCAACTCTTATGTTTCTTATTGGGGTTTTACTTTGTGGAGTTATGTAGCTTTAACAGATCTATTGTGGCATACACTTTGGTGGACTTCTGATGAAGTGTGCTGTAGTCCATGACAATATGTGTCGCAATGACTTTGCTAGTCTTAAAGATGGCACAAGACATTCTTTTTGTGTTTGCTGCAACAGACTAACATGGCTGCCGCTCTGGAAAATGATATCATGTTTCCAGTGTACACTCCACCATAACCTCTCTTGGGTTCAGAAAACCAAAAGCAGTTCATTCTCATTCCAGAAGGTTGCATAGAATGTATCATTATTTTATTATGCCATCTGTGTGCATGGCAAAGAATTAGAAGTTAAGTCCTTATCCCAAGGGGGCTCACAACTTAAAATCAATGCAAGGGATACACTACCCTTTGGGTAGTCTCAACCTTTGGAGGCCCGGGTACCCCCTATCACGGTCCAATTTTCTGAAGTACCCCCTGCTAATTAACTGCTAATTAATTTGTTTAATCAATTAATTAATTAGATAATTAATCATTAAATTTAAAAAGTCCTAAAACAAGTTTAAATGTGAAAAAATGTCTTATTTAACTGTGTGTGGGGGGGGGGGGGAGAGGGGAGACACACACATGCAAGGATCTCTTTTTTTTTCTCCAAGTCACAATTCCCAAAATCAGCTCCTCCCTCCCCCACCATCCCTCCCCCACCAAAGTACATTTTCCAAAGTACAAAAATAAGCCCCAAACCAAAATCAAAGAGACAGAAGGGCTCCGAAAATAATTAAAATTTAAAATCTATGTGAGTTAACACAATTAGCTGCTAATGGGGCAGATAAGGGACAGAGCTTGGTGTACCCCCAGCAAGAGGTCCGCGTACCCCTAGGGGTACCCGTACCACAGGTTGAGAACCTCTGCAGTAGAGGAAAGTGGAGGCAGAGGTAAACCAGGGAGAGATTCTGGAGTTATTTAATTTACATGTATTTAGACTTACAGTGCAGTCCTGTCTAATGAGCGATCGCTCTGCCGGTCTAAGGTGTCACAAATATGCTGGAAAGCATGTTTACGCCACCCGACCAATAAGCAGCACCAGCGGAGAGGCTTGTGCTGCTCAACCAGCGCTGTGGGATGGATGCGGGGGAGGGCGGAACAGGGCATTTTCTGGGGTTGGTGGAATTGGTAAGTCAGGTCTGGGAAGGGGAAGAGATTGGCGGCCTCCTCTGCCATATCCTATCCCCCTTTTTGGGCCTGGCCAGTGTTACACAGCTGGCTTGTTACACAGTGTTACACAGTGCAAGGGAGTGTCAATGGGAAACAGGTTATCTTGTTGTCTTGTGCTCCCTGAGGCATCTGGTGGGGCCACTGTGTGATACAGGAAGCTGGACTAGATGGGCTTTTGGCCTGATCCAGCAGGGCTCTTCTTATGTTCTTATGGCTTGAATGTGCGCCAGCAAAATAGCTGGCACACATTCACGTAGACCAGTGGTTCTCAAACGTTTTAGCACTGAGACCCAATTTTTAAAATGACACTCTATCGGGACCCACCTAGCTTTATGAGACCTAAGAAAAGGTGATCTAGAAATAAATGTATTTATTTGTAAGTAAGTAAGGAGCTCAGCTGCTTGCAGGGTAATTAACAGCTATTTTGCAAACTGCAGGAGTTCAGCTTTTTGAAGGATAATTAGCAGCTATCTGATTTATGAATAGCCTCAGGGCTTGTGGAAATTACTTATCTGATCTTTCCATCACCCACCAGAAATCTGGTCGGGACCCACCAGGTGGGTCCCGACCCACAGTTTGAGAAACTCTGAAGTAGACCATCTGGGCGGCTGGGACTCTACTCGAGGTAAAGGAACGAATGTCCCTTTACCCCGTGGAGGCCTCTGGTTCCGCCAGCGCAGGCCCCATCCTGCACAGGATGCAGTGGGCGCTTTATTTGCACCGCTGCATCCTCCTTGACAGGAAAGGGCTTTCAATTACAATATGGGGACTAAGGGAGTTAGGCTAAAGGCTTCATACAAAATGTGGATTTTTAGGAGAGTTTTAAAAGAAATAAGAGAAGTGGTATCATGGAGGCAGTTCCAAGCTGAGACTTCAGAAACTCTTCGTCAACCCTTCATGCACCCGCTTGCTTTTTCAGATCTGTGATATCCTTTATAGAATTGGAGGAAAAAATAAGATCTTAATGGCAGCTGGATAACTTAAAATAAAATAAGTGTAACTCAACATGTTGACTCTTAATTTTGTTGATGTTAATGGTGTGTGTGCATGCACCTTTTACAATTATATTAAATATTTTTACTCCTTTGCTCCTTTTCAGTAATTGATTTTTCAAATGGTTTGGATTAGAGAGGGAGAAAAGGATACTTCCAGTTTCATTCTCTTGCAGTCCACAAGAACTAAGTACCATTTCAGATCCTTTTGTGTTTAGTGATTGGAAAGTGTTGATTGTTATCTCAAGGGCTTGCCTTTATCTCCCGGTGATTATGCATGGAGTGAGAATTAGTAGCCTCTGGTGATGCATAATGGAGTGATTAGATAATTCAAACAACATGGCTTATTCAAACACTTTATAAACATACAGAGAAGCCAATGATGTTTTTTTTTTCCCCTGGCAGATTCCCTCCCATCAGTCATTCTATATCATTATAATAATGGGTCTTTAATTGTTGTATTTGGTGTACCAAATATTTGAATACAGGTCCTCCTTTTACAGTTTAACATCAGGTGATGCATGCATGCATGCACAGACGAAAATTCTAAGACTTCTTATGATAATATGGAAGTATTTAGGATGGGATGCTGGCATTGTCTTGTTCAACCATGGACCAAATGAGACAGTACATTAAATTTTGTGGCCATAAACAGCCACCACGTATTTAGCTTCCCTCCTCCTCGAAAATGTCTAGTAGAACTTGTATAGGTGTTCTAGTAGAACAGCCTGTATAGGTGGCATAAGGTATAGTTTGGTCTAATTTTCATGTAGCAGTGACATTTATGTTGTCGTCATGGGTTTTGTCCATGTGCAAAGAAGAAAAAGTTCCTGTAGCTTTAATTGTGTAGAAAGGTAAATGCTTGACAGGTGCAGCTTGTCATATGGGACAAGAAAAGCTGCACCTGCTGGTATTTGCTGCTTTCTACACCACCATTAAAGGTATTGAAGAGCTGATGTCTTTTGCATCTTTTTACCTTCATCATAAGAACATTTTCCAGCAGAAATATTTAGAAATGTGCTTGCTAATTTTATACAGTTTGCACCGCTACTTTTATACAGTTTGCACCGCTATATTAGAAGAGTAATATAGGCCAGTCTGCTATAATTTTATTCCAATAACATTTCTTAAAGACAAAAACCAATCCTGGTTTCCTCTCTGATATCTGACAATGTCATCTTACAGCCTGTACATTAGAAATGGTAAAATGACACAGTTTATCTTCAAATGTTGATGTGAAAAAGGCAACTTATGATTTCTGTCAAACTGAAACTTTGAACGTTCTCAGGGCGTGCGTGCATGTGTGTGTTTAAATACCTTTGTTCCATGTTTTCTCCAAAATGCTCAAAGCAGTCTTGACTTGGTGGGTTGGGATCCACAACTGGGTCATGATCCTCCTTAAGGTAAGTCCCAGCTTGGGCACCATCACCATTTTTATTTTATGTTTTGTTTTGTGTGTGTGTGTGTGTGTGTGTGTGTGTGTGTGTGTGTGTGTGTGTGTGTGTGTGTGTGGTGGGGAGAAACAATTAAAAGTGCCTTACATGTTGCATGCTATGGAAGGTATCCTTGGTGTGAAAAGATTGATGTTTTGTTTTGTATTCCATTTAAATATAGATTTTTAGGTCCTTTACTAAAGTAGAGCATCTTTCTCAATGAAATGTTAATAAGCAACTTTTTATATAGCACTCGGGTTCCAAGGTAAATATTAGCACTTTTGTATTGAACTCTTCTCAGGAGTCCGTCGCGGGAATCGAACTGCCGACCTTTCGATCGACAGCTGAACCATAAGCTGTTGATCGAAAGGTCGGCAGTTCAATTTCCGCGACGGGGTGAGCGCTCGTTGCTTGGTCAGCTCCTGCCAACCTAGCAGTTCCAAAGCATGTCAATGCGAGTAGATAAATAGGTACCGCTTGCGGGAAGGTAAACAGCGCTCCGTGTTCCAGCTGCATGCTACGTGCTGCGGCAAGGAGAGTCATGCCGGCCACATGACCACGGAGGCGTCTTCGGACAACGCTGGCTTTTTGGGCTTTGAAATGGAGATGAGCACCACACCCTAGAGTTGGACACGACTGGACTTAATTGTCAGGGGATACCTTTACCTTTTTATTGAACTCTTCACTTTGTTTCTAGATTAGGTGTAACGTTTTCCTCTAGCTAGTGTTCCTCTATTTCCTCTGGCTAGTGTTCCTCCATTTCTTTGGAGGATTTCCTCCAAAGACTGACTTGTATTTGCCAGTACAGATGGATTAATTTCCCTAGAGATTACCTACTACATGCAGTTCATATACAAGTACAGTACAGAACATTTCACAGTCAGCAAGGTGACTGATTTGTGATTTTTTAAATTGGAAGGTATAATTAGTAGATAACGTCTTGACCATACTGTCATTGATAATTTCAGGTAAGTAGCGGAATAATTCACAGAACAGTAATTCCTTCATTTTGGTGTCTTGATATGTATTAAGTTTACTATGATTTGCAGGTTATTTCTTGCTAAAAAGGTAAAGGTGACCCCTGACAATTAAGTCCAGTCGTGTCTGACTCTAGGGTGTGGTGCTCATCCCCATTTCAAAGCCAAAGAGCCAGTGTTGTCCGAAGACGCCTCCGTGGTCATGTGGCCGGCATGACTCTGCTTGCCACAGCGCGTAGCACGCGGCTGGAACACGGAGCGCTGTTTACCTTCCCGCAAGCGGTACCTATTTATCTACTTGCATTAACATGCTTTGGAACTGCTAGGTTGGCAGGAGCTGGCCAAGCAACGAGAGCTCACCCCGTACTTCAGTCAAAAATACCCTAAGCTTGACTAATAATTGAAATTGAACACAAAAATATTAAACTAACCATAGTTCCAGCAACATAATAAAAATTGATGTCACTTCAAAACATCAGAAATGTCAACAGCAGCAGGAAATCAGATATTAGTGCTAGAGCCACTGGACCCTGCCACCTCAAACTTGCATACAAGCCCCTTTCCCCTAAATTGGAATTTCTGGCTGTTGCTTTCCCCCTTCCCCCTCTTTTTGTTTAAAGAATGTTTCTAGCAATTTTATTTGTAACCATAAAAGATAACCAACTGAATAAAAGTATTATTTGAAAAAAGAAATAGTTGCAAAAAATTGGGGACCCTTTGGGGGGCTGAAAGGCAGGATATAAATCCTAAGTATAATAAAGAACAAGAATCAGGCCAGTCACAGAACCCCTAAAGTCTTATAGAACGATACTGCCTAAAAGACAGCAGGGAAAAGAGCAAGGTGCATTTTTCTGGAGAGGGCCTACTGTTGAGAAGGCTCTAATCTGTGTAACCACCCTCCATACTTCTGGTGGAGAGGGCATATGGAGCAGAGCCTCCAAGAAGTTCTTAATCTGTGGGTCTGCTCATATGGGAGAAGGCAGTTATTAAGAAAAGTGGACCTAGGCAATTTAGGGTGTTAAAGGTCAATACCACTTCTTTGAACTGGGCCCTGGAAACAGTTGGGAGCCAATGGTTTTTGTACAATTGGGGCAATATGTTTCAGGGGGCTACCAGTTAATGGTAGCTGTTCTCTGTACCACTTGTAGTTTGAGTGCTTTTCAAAGAGAACACTGTGTTTATAATCCAGTCTGGATATGTCTAAGGCAGCGGTTCTCAAGCTGGTGGGTCGCGACCCACCAGGAAAACCAGATGCCGTTCCCTGCCACCTTAAGGGGTGGGGACAGCATGGTGGTGGCGGCGATCCCAGTGATTGCCACTGCCGGGGGGAAAAGTAAAAAAATGAACTTTTTGTACTCACCAGAGGTCCTGGAGCCCTCCAGACGGTGTGGGGAGGCCTGTGGCCCCCTCTGCAGGCCTCCCTAAGCTTTAGATTAGGGAGCAATTACAATCACTTCTTTGTTTTGTCCGGTTTTCCGGAACTTTTATGGTTTTATGACCACTTCCAATTTTCACAAGGTTTGGGTACAGTTCTATGTTGGCAGATACCATGAGTAACTAGGTAGTTACTAGAGAGGAAAATGTAAAGGACTACATTTTTGGATCCCCTTAATCAGTCTGAGTATCTATAGTGTTGGCTGGGACAAGATAAGGTGATGAATTAGTGCCTCTGGGTCCTTCACTGAAAGTAAATAATGAAATGATAAAAAATTCTTCCTGCTTAATGAACAACACACCTGTTGGCGCAGGTCCTCAAGACATGCCAACATACACAAAACACCATTTTAAATCCTGTTAATCGGAAAGGATCACTGCTTGCAGCGATAGACGCTACATGCCATAGCAGATAGTGTATGAAGATGTTTATAAGCTACAGGCGTTATTTGTACAGTTTAAAACTTTGTTGAAAAAATACCTATCTTTGCGATTTAACCCTGTATCCAAGATTTGTAGTTCCATGTTTTGTTGCTGCTCTGTGGGTTGGGTTTTTTTGGCCTTTTTTTAATCTTTAATCCTTTTGCTTGCAGTCAGAATGTTAGATGTTTGTTTTTCATTCATGGTAAACTTTGATTTTAAACCTTAGAAGATTCACTTACTGATAGTGGGTTTCCTAAAATGGTTAAGAGCAACTACAAGGCTTTGGTTTAGTTTTTAGAAGTCTGATTATATCGGTCCAAAGATCCAACTCACTGTGAAAGCAATGATGCATATTTTTGTTTTTGAAGGGAAAAGTGTTCATCATGAAGTTGCTATGAACCTCCAAAGAAATTATACAAAATACTTCAGTTTGTGGAAGAGTATATAGTATAGTGTTTTGCAAATATGGGTTAAGTGCGTGTGTGTGCTCATGCGCGCACGCACACCCTCTACCTGTAAGCATAAATACATGCCTGCCTGGTGCTGGAAAATCTCCTTAATCCATGGATTGCCAAAAACGTGAACGAGGAAGCCCCATATGTGACTTCTCCCATTTTCAGACTTGTATTTGTGACTGTACTATTGTAGATCTCACTGTTGGTGGTACAAGTTGTGAGTGTGGAATGGATCAGTTTGTTTCATGTGTGGTTTGTGTTGGCATACTAACATATTACGAAGAAAACTTGAATTTTGGTTGTTAGACGTAAAAAGTCCCATTTCAGACTTTTGTTCACAATGTCTTTTGACTACATGTGAGCTGAATATCAACTTTCCAGCTGGTGAGGTATGCTAGGAATGTTGGTTCTCCCTTGAGTGAGTGAGTGAATCCCAAACGTATTTATATAAATGCATATGAATTATACTGCATGTACCTGTTTTACGTATTCATTGTATATGTACATAGCACTGTGGCTGGTACAATCTATTTGCCTCATAAAGCCTTGCTTTGGAGAAGTGCTTATGCTTGCTTTATTTTCTGTAGCCAGAAAATATGCAAAGTTTCAGAAGTAATGGAACACCAGCACAGATGTTAAATAAGAAGAAAAAGGCAAACCAATGAACTTACGTTGGGTTATAGCAGATATATTTCAAACATCCCATGCAAACAGATTTTTCTGAATGTTGCTGTCTTACCTTGCCATACAATAATAGCTATTATGATCTTGTTTGTAGTCCTATCAAAGAGGCAACGAAGTGCTGAGTAATCAACATGTACCAGATGTTTAACAGTCCAAACGAATTGTATCAAAAGATATATTAAGAAAACATTTGGGTTGAGATAGGGTAACGTTGTCAATTTGCTTAACAGCTGTGTTAAGTTGAAGAGTAGCTGAGCATACATTGTTCAATCAATGTTATGATATCCTACTGACCTGCTGTATCAAATTCAGAAAAAAATAGGATCTTATGATCACTATTGTCAACACAGGGCAGTATTTACACTGGGCACAGTCTAGCTAAAGTTCAGTACATTTAAATCCTATTGATTTCAATAGAAAGAACTGAGCATATCTTGATTTCACGTCCTTTCAAATTAATGGGATTTACTGCGCAATCCTACGTAAATTTTGGACGGCGGACGTAGTGTCCGCCGCCTGGAATAGTCACAAACGTGCCATAAGACACAAGACCAGCCTTGCCAGCTCCGCCGGCTGAGGACTCGGGTGGCCGTCGGACCCAGCAAAGGTAGGATCCGGCGGACGACTCGGGCGGTCTGCAGGTGGGGGGAGGGACGGCGGAGCCGGGAGGGCGGCCATAGGCCCAGCTATCCCAGACGGGAGCGGGGACATGGCGTCCGCCATATCGCGGTCTCAGTCGGGCTCCAGAGAGCGGCTGGGCCATTACACGGCCGCCTCCGACTTCCGCCAGCAAAATAGCTTGTGGAAATCCGAGGAGGCCTATTGGCCCCAGCCGCCGTTACACTCGCGGAAGGGGACGAGCGTACAGGCAGCCCGCGGCAGAGCGCTGGATCGGGCGCCCGCCCGTCCGATCTTTAGGTAGGATTGGGCTGCCCAAAATGTTTACCTTTTGAACTAAATCATGACCAGTGTTTCTAGCAAATGTAATACGATCTGTGGGGATAGGATAGGAATGGGGATAGTAAAGCGCCTCCGTGCTTGTTAGAAGGATTTTGTTTTTGGTCCTAAAAAAGTCATGACGTTTCACTTGTTTGAGAACCATTGCTCAGAGAGTGAAGCACAGTGTGCTAGCCAAGCTGTATTTCATCCCGATCGTGAAAACTGGAAGTGGTTGTAAAACGCCGCAGAGTGGCGATCTGAAGTTTGGGGAGGGGCTATGGAGGGTAGCGCAGGCCTCCCTGAACCCTCCGGAGGGTCCGAGGACCAAAATTGCATTTTAAAACTTTGCGGCGGCAGCAATCCCCAGGATCACCACCACCATTCTGTCCCTGCCCCTTAAAGGAACAGGGGACAGCTTTTGGTTCCAATGATGGGTTGCGATGCACCACTTTGAGAACCACTGCACTAGATAAATATGTGTTCCATTCTTTGAGTCTCTTTTTCCTTCCGTTTCACAGTTGACCTCACTGGGGGTGCTTCTGGAGTCCTCTCATATGGTCTTGGCTAGGAGGGTTGGATTGCCTGAGAGATAAGGACACACCCATTGAGGGACCACATTTTAAGGTGGCGGTAAAGGGCTTAGTGGGGGAGCCAACCCCTGCCCTTCCCTTGCCAGGGAAGCCTCCCGCCCAGTGCTTGGGGTTGATTCCTCTTCCTCCCAATTGCTCCATTCCCTCCACCCCTTCTTAATCTCCTGTCTTCTTTCTTGTCCTGGTTGACTACTTTTTCCTTCCTAAGTGTCTTGGGCTTCATCCCCCCCCCCATTTCTTTGTGGTACCTCCTCTCTCCCTCTTTCTTGTTCCTTTTGCCTCCTTGGATATCTTGCTCCAACTCTTGGGCTCGTCCCTCGCTCCAAAATCATGGTCTGTCCTCCACCTTCCCTTCCTTTGCTCGACTTCTCCCCTCGTGTCTCTGCCCTCCCCCTCACTCTTCCCCCTACTGCTTTTAATGTTCCAGACCTCTCACAGCTCCACTCACTCCCAGTTAGCTTCCCCAGCCGGTTGCCTCAATTGAGGCTGGCTCTGAGATGCCCCGGACTGATGTCCTCTCCGGGCATCCTGGAGCCATCTAGTCAGCCAGGCTATGCTTGTGTGGATTGTGCGATGGCACCGGAATCCCACATCCCGTATTTCCAATACTCATTAACCTATTCATCTTAAACTAGCATTTGGAGAACATGACTGTATTTAACTATTATGTTTTCAGAGTGTGGGAGTAAACAATTTATTGCAATGGGACATACAAATAAAGAACAAAAGAAAGCACTTCTTAAGGAAAAAAAAGTATGCCATGCTCTACAGAGGGAACATTTATAATCCTATTTAAGTAGCGACCTGCACTGAGATTTCCCAGAAGAATTTTCTTAACTGTCCCCTCATCTCCTCAGGTTTGCCTCCCCTCCCCCATCTTCAGCCTTCTTAGTTGACATGAGTTTTGAAATTCTTCCATCCTCACTTATCAGTCCATGGCAAATAGAGTCTTCACAACATTTAAGATGGAGGATTCTGATAACATAAATTTAAAAATACATAAGCATTCTTGAGCTACAAATGCCGTAGTCCTTGCCAGTAACTGCTAGATTTATTCACATTCTTCTTTTGAAAGAGAAAAAAGGTACACCATAGTTGCAGCTTGCTTCAATCTCCTGTTGGAACACTGAAATTAAATTGAGATGCTAATGTCTCTGTCTAGCCTTAAAAAAAAACCCCAAATCTGAAATCAGTCATAGGGAGGCAGCCTGTGGCAAGGAGAGGTAGAAATCTCATAAAATCTGGTTCCACACAATCAAGAGGTAAAATTGAACCATATATTCTTTAGAAAAGTTGGGTTCTTTTCAGATGTCGGTTATTTTTTAAGTATTTTTAACTTTTGGGTACAGTAGCAAGAATTGAGCAGAACTGTGTGGTGGTGTCTGCAGTTAAAATGTATGAATATAATTCTGTTCTGCACTAAGAAAACCAGAATTCTGTGACATGCAAATTACAGCCCAATCCTATGCTTGTCTACTCAAGTAAGTCCCATTGAGTTCAGTGGGGCTTACTCCCAGGAAAGTGTGCATAGGATTGCAGCCTTAAGCACATTTGCACAATTAGACTTAACCTTTCTAGTGTTGTTGTTGTTAATAATAATAATAATAATAAATAATAATAATAATTAATAATAAGTATTTATATACTTAATTTCAGCAATTATTTATTATACAACAAAGTATTTCAACAAAGAAGTTATTATTATTAAGTATTTATATACATAATTTCAACAATTATTTATTATACAACAAAGTATTTCAACAAAAAAAGTTAACAAAGTGGTTTACAGACAAAATCAAATACCGGTAATTAAATGGCTCCTTGTCCCTTAAATGGCTCCTTGTCCCAAAAGGGCTCACAATCTAAAAAGATGCAGAACACTAGCAAACAGCCACTAGAAAAGACACTGGAGTGTCTAATAGTACTTTCTGAGTGTGTAAAATGCTTGTCTTTTTATTATTCTTGATAAAGGTTGGTTACACCTTATCCAGACATCCTAAATCCAGACTATTCTTAAATCCAGACATTTCTGGGGCTATTACTTTTTTAAAAAACACACCAAAAACATTTTTTCAGCACCTGGCTGGCATTGTGCAAGGCATGCTGGGGTACAAAATTATTAAAAATATTGTATAAAATTACCTTCAAGCTATGTGTATAAGGAGTATATGGGACATAAATGAATTTCGTGGTTAGACTTGGGTCCCATTCCCCATGATATCTCATTATATTTATACTGAGAAGGCCCTATCTCTCGCCGCCATCCCGCTCACCTCCGTCAATGGCGGCACAATTAACAGCCCCCCCGATGACGTCAGAGGATGGGTCGGATTATAAGGAAGGACATAAAGGACTTTAAAAGTCAAAACTAGCACTTTGAATTGTGCCCGGAAACAAACCGGCAGCCAGTGTAGCAACTGAGTCGAACTGACGAGCCCCGGTAACCACACAGGCAGCCACATTCTGCACTAGTTGCAGTTTCCAAACAGTCTTCAATGCACATAGAGCGCATTACAGTAATCTAATCTAGATGTCACTAGGGCATGGGTCACTGTGGCCAGGTCTGTACGATCCAAGTACGGTCGCAGCTGGCGCACCAGCTGAAGCTGGGCAAAAGCCCCTCTGGCCACAGCCGCCACCTGGGAATCCAGAAGCAGCAGCACATCCAGGAGAACCCCCAAGCTGCGAACCTGCTCCTTCAGAGGGAGTACAACCCCATTCAGAGCAGGGCGATAATCCAGTACCTGAATCGTAGATTTCTGGACCAGAAGAAACTCTGTCTTATCAGGATTTAGCTTCTGCTTGTTCACCCCCATCCAATTAGATGTTCAAATGCTGTTTCTGTTAACAGGAATCTTTCCACTCCACCATGTACCATTCATGGAGACAGCCACTCTGACGTCCATAGCTGTTCTTATCAGACTTTGCACTGGTTGGCTGGGACCATCTGACCACTTCTCTCGCAAAACTGCCTCTGCTATCAACCATTCTATTGGAATACAGGAGAAGGAGAGAAGAGGCAGCAAGGCCCAGTCTGACTAGACTGAAACCAACTGCTACTTGCTTAGACAGTCTTCGTTAATAAGTGTTAGTGACTAGTCAAAAACACAATCCCAAGTTAGTAAAATAATCAGTTGTGCACAATTTTGTTTATAAAGAAGACAGATCCCCTCCCCCCAGCTGAAATACTCAAGATGAAGCATGCCCACAACCCACTACCCCACAGAAATCTTTCTCCCCCCCCCACATATGATTGGCTGTGGAGGGCAGGGAGGGCGAGCTCAGGGTGGAAGGAAGTAAAAAATGGGAATACACCTTTCCGTCAAGTTTATTGACACTTGAAAAAGGCCGTCTGCACCACACTTACCTTGGTCACGCAGATCTAGGAAAGCACGTCCATCGAGGAGGGGCCTGAGCGCAGGGGGAGCACCAGACTTTGGGGGAAAGAACACAGAGGACGACAGGGAGAGGGCACAGACTGTGAAATCATCATTTGTAGCAAAAACTGGTGCAATAAGCTGGCAGGCAGACCAAAAACACACACCACATCACACTCCTTCCAAAAGGAGGGACTTGAACTGCTATTTTACTCCACCTCTCTCAGAACTGACACCTTCAGTGGCCATTTCACCTGACCATGTATAACAATTATGTAACTTGATAAAGAATTGGTACCCAAATGTGCTTGTTTGATTGTCCTTTTCCTATTTTATATCATGTCTATTAGGTTATAATCCCCTAGACCAGGGGTTCTCAACCCTTGCCCGGCTGAGTACCACTTCCGGCACCACTCTCCTGCTGTGTACCACCGGAAGTGACTGGCGATGACATAATCACCAGTTACTTCCTGGTTTTCAGGCTTTTGGAGGCCAGAAAACGCAGGTAGGAGGCTCTGCACGGGTGGGAGGGTCCTTCTCTGCATTCCTGAGAGGCTTGGCCAAAGGCAGGAGCCTCATGGAAGCGAAAATGATTCACCAAAAGCGCTGTATCATAGCTGGGCTCTGGTGGTCCGGCAGTCCGAGTACCACTAGCAGTCGGTCGAAGTACCACTGGTGGTACTTGTACCACTGGTTGAGAACCCCTGCCCTAGACACAGGACTGTATTGTTTTTTTTAGTTTCTATACAGTGCCTAGAAAATGTTAAATGCTTGATAAATAATTATAGACTGCCATGTGATTCACTGGCTGATAAGAATATTTGCACCTGCTGCAATTGCATTAGAAATGAAACCTGAAAATTTCTTCTTGTTTAGGGAAGAAAGGTAAAAGTGGTTACTTTTATGTATAGATTTCACAAGGCTTTGATATTTAATTATTTATATCCCACCTTTCTCTGGATAATCAGCGTGCTCAAAGTGGTGTACAATATAGTCAAACAGGAATATGGAATAAAGTGCAATAATTGTAAAATAATACTAAAGAATGGTGCAATAAAAACAGAAAACAAAATATGGAATGCAACCAGAAAACCTAAAAGCAGCCAGTAAGAAGGGAAAGCCAGGCAGAAGAGAAAAGTGCTCGCCCTTTGTCGGTAGGCTAACAGGAAGCAGTTCTTAATCCCACTGGGAGGGGGTTCCATAATAAGGGTGCCACCAGAGAGAAGACCCTGCTCTTTGTCAGTCTAGCACCAGAGGTGGCATGGGCAGCAGGACCCCCTCTGCTCACCTTAGAGGTTGCGTTGGTTTATATAGAGAAAGGTGGTTCCTCAAATATCCTAGTCCTGAGTCATATAGGATTTTAAAGGTCACAACCAACACCTTGAATGGAGTTTGGAAACAGATACGTAATTAAAATATATCTTGTCAAGATATACCTAGAAAACTAGGTATAACAGCAATTAACATTAGAGGCAAGATCTTTTTCCATGTGAAGGTAATGTGCTTAGGCTGGATTCACACTACACAAATCCCGGCGCGTTACGGAGATGCACGGAGCTCTTTGACAGCATTTCGGAAGCAAGCGGAGCAGCTGTGCTCTCCCTTGTACAAGGTGGGGAAACCCATCTTTTGAGGGGGCGGGTTCGCGGAGCTTGGGGGCGGGTTCGTGGAGCTACTGCAGCCACCAAATGGATGAGGGGGGGGGGAGATTGGTTGCATGCCAATCAGAACTACTTCCAATCTGTAAGCTGTGCTTTCTTAAGAAGGCGGGACAGCAGGAGGGACAACAGGCGGGAAGATACTCCTCAGCTCCAAGCGCGTAGGCAGGGGCAGAGGCATCCGCGCCTGGATTCGTGTAGTGTGAATCCGGCCTTAGCATGCAGAGGAATGAACACGGGGCTCTTTCCCTTTGCTGGTAACTAGTTTATGCTATTTTTCTTTCTAGTGCTTTCTCAGTGTCTTTTTAATATTATATACAACTTTGTTTTTATGGTAGGCCTCTTTTGTTAAATTTTACTAAATGAAAACATTATTTGCATTAAAAAATCCCCCACTTTTCACACATGTCCCCACCTCCTGTTCCAAAACACCCTATTATTGAATCATATAAGTGTTGTACATATTCAACCAAACATTAATATTCTGGCTTGACATCCCCACAGGAAATATATTCAGACTGAAAGTTAAAGCTATAATTCAACTTCTTCAAAAACTTTTTCCTAGGAGATTACATGTTTTATCCCTAATTACAAACTGTGTGTGTCAGCCCATTCATCCCCAGATGTGCATTCCATATAATTTTTTTGTGACTCATAATATCCTGAAAGATTGATAGAACAACTGAAATTACCTTTAATTTAATAAAAACCGAGAGTGATTTAAAAATAAGGATGAAAGTATGTTGTTAGGCCTCTTGTTGCCTGAGTCTCTTAGGCTATGTTTTTTCCATGTCATGTGTATTTTGAAAGCATGTAGCAATTCATTGATTCAGGGTGGTGGATGGTTTTGAGTGATTGTTCTTCAAAACTCTGGCGTCTTATTTGCTAGCCTTACTGTAATGGGCTAGCCTGGAGGCAAGCACTTTTTTAAATTCAAAATCATGGCAAGTTTTGCTACGGATCCACAGTCTTAAGGCAACATTACCCCACAAAAAGTTTCCTTTTGGGTTTGTTTTCTGGTCTAGATGTTCGTATTTTCCATACACGATAGATGTGTCCCAGGTACTGTATCACCTAATTTTTCAGGCTTGTTATATACATTGGCTGTGAGCCAAAGCTATGGGCACATCACTTCTGTGTCTACAGCAGAGTTTTTCCTGTCAGTTTCCATTATAGCAGCTACCCATTGAGTCTCGAAATTGGTTTTCAGACTTCCCTAAATTTAGAAGTTTGGTATGAGAGCTGCAGAAAATTAAACAGATTTTTAAAAGTCACATGGCTTGCATCTGTCAAGAAAAACTGATAAGACAGTTGTATAGAAAAGACCTTTTATTCTTATACATTTTGAGAGTAACTCTTTCCAAAATGGGGACAAACTTTTACAAAGCAGCTGGATTGTGCTCATATCTGTCGGATATTCCTTCAAAGATGATGACTGCAGTTATCTGAAAGGCTCTAAGGAAATGGATTTGACAACCTCTCTAGGAATTTTTTCCCCATCACTAAACCTCAGGTCTTCATGGTATTTCACTTCTAATATGCAACCATAGTGATCTATAATTTAGGGGCAGAAATTATATATCCCCATGTATATCCCTACATGCACAAGCTCCTCACCTAAGCCCTTCCTTGGCTCAGATTCTGGTGCTCCTTAAACTGTTATACAAACACCATAGGTGGTGATATTTGCTGGATTCATCCCACATTGCTATTATTATGTTTAATGGCTGCAGTCGCATAGACATGATTAGCCATGTGGGTTTTTCCCAAAGAATCGGTTTTGCCCATGCAATTGTGGGCCTTTTAAATGTGACAGTGTTGTGGGATGAACTGACCAAAAAGCACCTCCCACGGCGCTATGGGTAATGTTCTAAAGGGCTCCTTGTTAATCTGAAGATGTTGAAAAGATGAAAAATATTGGTCCCTTTTCTCCCTCAACCAGGTCAGCTGCAGGTGCTGTATCTACTTGGAGTGATTCACACAGATAGTGTATTATATATTGTGACTACCATGTGTACTTTCATCAGTGTGGTAAAAATGTCCTTTTTCCCAGTGGCGTAGTCAGACTACCCCCAGGGGGGTGGCGGTCGTGTGATACACCCCACCTGCCCGCCCAAGCCCTGCCCGATTGGGCCGCTTCCGGTTGTATCGGCACGAAACAACACCCCCTGGGCTGGGGTTTTTCACCCAATTAACATTGCAAAAGGCCTGGGTGGGCGGGTGAGCCAATCCCCAACCCGCTACTGGTCCGAAAATGTGCCGTTTCGCTACTGTTACTTTTGCCGCTGCCACCAGGCACGTTGCATGCGCGCACACACCGGCACCTGGCTCCCTGACCCCTCACCCCCCCCGAACGACGCTGCTGCTTTCTTCCACAAAGGGGGTCATTTTTACTAAAATACCTCAACATGAAAGCGACACGGTGAAGTCATTGTGCGATGGATTTCCTATGTTGCACAATAAGTTGTGAATTATCCCTCAATTGAGTGTATGGAGAAGGCAGCATGATAATCCACCTGCCGTATAAGACACACTGGTGTATAAGATGCACCTTCCTTTTGGCCCTGCTGTTCCAAGAAAAAAAGTTTTAAAGCATTTTCGGGCCACATGGCCGCTTACCGCATTGTTGATTACCACCCAATCTTCGTCCCGCGTTGCCAGCTGAATTGCGGCCTCGCCGGGACTGCCCCAAGTCAGCAGCTCCAAGACGCGAGGCTCCCAGGCGCTGGACGCGACCAGGGAGCCCTGCGCAAACATCGCAGCAACTACGATGTTTGCACAGAGCTCCCAGTCGTGTTCGGCGCCTGTGCTAAGTTCCCAGGCGCTGGACGTGATCAGGGAGCCCTGCGCAAACATCGCAGCATCTGCAATGTTTGCGCAGAGCCTTCAGTCGCGTTCAGCGCCTGCGCGAAGTTCCCTGACGCTGGACGTGACTTCAAAGCCCTCCAGAAACATCCGAGTTCCTCAGAGTTCCTCCAATGTTTCCGGAGGGCTTTGAAGTTGCGTCCAACGTCAGGGAACTTCGCGCCGGCGCTGAATGCGACTGAAGGTTCTGCGCAAACATTGCAGTTGCTGTGATGTTTGTGCAGGGCTCCCTGGTCCCGTCCAGCGCCTGGGAGCCTCGTGTCTTGGAGCTGCTGACTGGAGGCAGTCCCGGTGGGGCCGCAATGCAGGCGGCAACGTGGGACAAAGATTGGAGGTGGTAAACAACAACGTGGTAAGCGGCCAAGTGGCCCGAAAATGCTTTAAAACAGCGGGGGTGGGGGAGGGATTTTTTTAGTATTGGCGTATAAGACGCACCCTACTATTTTAGGTCACAAATTTAGACAAAGTGCGTCTTATATGCCGATAAATACGGTAATTATCATAGGTATTTTGCTTCTTCATGAGTATTAAATTACACAGGCCTCCACACTTTTGCTTGCTTTCTTCTATGTTTTACTTTTGTAGTCCAAGGAGCTCGGGGCAGAGTGGCATGTTGCAGCTGCTGCTGCTGCTGCTAACTACTGCTGCTACTAGTACTAACTACTAAATACTGCTGCTACTAACACTACTAACTACTGCTGCTGCTACTACAATATTTATAAACCACCTTTCAATATCAGATTTCTCCTCTGACTTTATTGAAGGCGGTTTACAAGGGCAGGCTTTCTAACCTCCCCCCCCCCCCCCGGGTAGGGATTTTTACAATAAATGTTCTATTTGCATAGAACTCATCTTCTGCTGTTTCCTCTCAACGGTGGTGTATCTCGGCTTTTGGTGGCCATACCTTAGCTGCACACGGCTTCGAGCTTGTTCAGCAGCGTCTCCTGTCTCTCACAGAGGGTCAGTGCAGGCTATCTCAGCTTGTCAGCTGAGATATCGCAGCTTGTCGACAACTTCCGGTTGTCTTGAACCAATCCCGTCCTAGTTGTTCTTCAGACAAGGTGGCAGCTCAACCACTAGACCACACCTCCTGCAAACAAAAACAAAACATTCAAACAAAACCACTCCCTCATTTACCTCATAACACTAATGGAGAGGCTGGGGAAAACATTTGCAAGGGAAAAATTGGTGCATGGAAGGATTGTTAAACTCTTCCCCTTTCAAATGAATGCCCTCTTAGATCATTTTAAACCATTCCTCCCGCCTTGAAACTATAAGTGCCATAAATAAGTACCATAAGTAAGTTGGAACTTGCTTCCACCTGTTGAAAAATTACCCTGGAGGGAGGATGTATGCTGTATTGTTAAGCAACCTTCCTTTCCACCTGTGGATCCCCCCCCCCCCCACAAGTCCATCTTCCCCTGAATTCTCATTGTGCTGGCTGGTTTGGATTATCTTTTTATAGTCCGACTGGCCTCACATGATTATGCATGTGTGTGCTTCTGATATGTGAATTTCCTTTGCTTGGTTGCTTTCCCTGATAGTAGGAAAGAGGTTTTTCGAAGAACCAGTCCTGCATGTGATTGACAGAAGTAGCCAGGATGCAGGGGGAGGGGTCAGGACATGCACACATCAGAAGGACACATGTCCATAATACCTTGAGTCTGGTTGGATGAAGAACGTATTGTCGAAACCAGCCCATTCTGTTGGCAAATGCATGTTTTTGGAAGCTGCATGCTTGAAAATACCTTCCTTCTGAGTAGCATTTTAGTATTGCAGCAACCCTGTGAAAGTAGGGTTAGCCGAGAGATAATGACTTGCTCATGACCATCCAGTAAGGGATAGTGTTCTGACTTTGCGTAACCCTGGTTGCTTTGCAATGTCATGGAAACATCCTACCTTATGAGTTGTTTATATGCTTTACCAAACTTACTGGTGTGTATGTATAAACTTATTCATGTAATGTGTTAATTGTTAAACCACAGTGCTACCTGAACACACGGTTCTGTGGAGAGAAAGTGGAAAGGTCTGGGGAATGTGTGCATATTAGTACTGGAACAACCAAAAACAAACTGAGATGCGCAAAAATGCATGAAAGAGTGCTGGTGTAGAAATATTTGACGGTGCATGTTGGGTGTGTATGTAGTATGTGTATATATGTATATATTGAAAAAAAGTGTATGTGTTTGCAGTGCTAGGTGATCCTTGTTGGTATTTTGTACTTTGAATGCTGACATCAATACTGTATTATGTGAATGTTTCGGCACAATGGGACCACACCAGAGAAATCTGCCTTGCATTTTCTAAATGCAAAATGAGCCTGTTACCCACAGATAGGCATAAACACTGTATTTAGACGGATGAGAAATATCGTTTTTAACTCCCCTGGGAATTTATTGTAGTTCCTTTTGATGTGACTTAATTAGCCCACTCAAAATAAGCAGTGACTAACAGTCTAACGACTAGCTAATAGAAGGAACTTCATAACATGTTTAGATTCTTAATCAGAATTTTAGATTTTTTATTGCTTTGTAAAAAAAATCAGTTTGTTTTTTAATGCTTTGAGATGATGTTCAGAAAGTGTGTTTCAATTTCTTTCCCTCCAATAAGCATACTTCTGAACTGTTCCAGCTTTAGCCTGATGCCCTTCTTTGGGGAAAGGGATTAGGATGTTGGGAGAACTTATTGTCTGGTCAGACGAGGAGGATTTCCCACATTGATCTCTGTCCCAGAAACCCAGATGCTAGCATTTGAACATTATTTGCAATACCAAATATTTAACCCCAGAAACCCACAGCTGGAAATGGGGGTAAATAGTGCATGAAGGTATCAACTCTGTCCAATTTCCAGTCCAGAAAATTTTTAATTTTTTTTAACAGCTGGAGGGGGGGCACTTAGGTTGGTGAGATGCAACAATTTCCATTGATAGTTGTCAATACTATCAGTGGCTACAAGAAGATAGCCACTATTTTCTGTTCTCTTCCTGTAGAACAGGGGTTCTCAATCCTGGCACGGCTGTGAGCCACTTTGTCTTCCGGTGGTCACGTTGCGACCCGCCTCCTGCAGCTGCTCCCATCCCTGGGTGGCCTCTGCAGGCCTAAGAGGCCTCCCAACACAACTGGGAGTCATGTCGATGAAACTGGAAGTGACCCAGAAATCACCTCCGGAGGCCATCCAGGGCCGGGAGCAGCTGCAAGGGGTGAGTTGCGACCTGGGTGTGGCCTCCAGCTACTTCTGTCTGGCTCCAATTTGGAGCCAAATGGAGGCAAGTGCAGGCAGGTGGGCCCAACTCATGACCCACCTCCATGACCCACAGAGAAGCCCTGCTGTAGAAGATCCTGCTATCAACTAATGACAGCTATCAATGCAAATTGTTGCATCATGCCGCCTTCCAGCTGTTAAAAGATCAAGCACGCCAATGCCCTCCCACTCCAGCATGTTCCACTGTTTTTTTTTTCCAACTTCCACCTCAACATTCTATGGTTCCTGGGGGTTACTGAGCACGTTCAGTCTGCATCAGGGTTCTTTTTTTTTTTTAACTTTTTAATCTACAAATTTGTCTTATTTTCATACCTAGGGATTCTCCTGAGTACAGTATAAAACCACTACCTTGTCTGTGGGGTAGTTCAGATCATGTGCAAGTTTATAATGTATAGGCACACAATTATCTGAACTTGCTATTGGTATATAGCACATAGTGTATCTGTATGATGTATATATTGGACAACGTTTTGTGAGAGTTACTTTTGTTCCGTGGTGGAACTGTGTGAAAGCATCTGTAGTGCACTGTGTCTCTGTAAGGTAGCAGCAGACTTGAGCCAGAGAATCTAGCAGTTTATAGGGGGAAGTACTGATTGATTTGAGCCTAGCTACTTTACAGCGCCCCTGTAACCATGGCAGGAAGGGAAACTTTAGCACCAGCTACAGAGGGATCAGGTGACTTAGAGAGCCAGTAGGAACCCTGTTGCCCTATATAGAACATCTTTTCTAGGCTTGGTTCCTATTCTGAGCAGCTTGCCAGTCTGAGTAATTATAGATTCCCATGCCATGTTGCGGTGTGTGTGTGTGTGTGTGTGTGTGTGTGTGTGTGTCTGATTGTGCCTGTAGCAGATGAGGTCAAAGAGGGCCTATAGCAGAGGACATGGTTAAGGTAGGCTGGGGGCAAGTACTGGATCAGGTAGCCGAGGATTAAAAGGGCCAGAGGAAGCAAATCTGATAGAGGATGAGCTAGCAGTCAGGTACTGGGTCAAGTAGAGGAGGGTCACAATGGCCAGTGGCAAGGAGACTAGCTGAAGATGGACTGATATCAGATTACGCAGCACAAGGATATCTGTGTTGCTACTTGGTAGGACAAGTTGTTCAGATTGAGAAGTTGGTGTGGATGAAAGGGTCTTGCAAGGCCTGGGACATCTCAGTTGGTTTATGGGGTCAGCTGTCTTCAGGCTGTGCAGTTAGCTCAATAGTGAAGCCCAGTAGTTCAACCTTAGAGGACACCCTTGACTCAGAGATACTAATCTGCCTGGCTTACTGAGGGACCAGAGGCACTGGTGGCACAGGAGTTCATAGGAATTTGCCTGATACCAAATCAGATCCTTCATCCATTTAGACCAGTATTAGCACAGACTGTCAGTGGCTCTCCAGAGTTTCACACACAGTTTTTCTCTGCCCTGCTTGGTGATGCCAGGGATTGAACCTGGCACCTTCTGCATGCAAAGCATATGCTCTGCCACAGAGCAACAGCCCTTCAGAGTTAACGTGCCAGAGTCCCCAGTTGAGACCATCCTGGTGCATCTCATCAGCTGCAGCTTACTGTTGAATGCATACTCCTTACTAATAGGAAAGGAAAGCAGGTGATTTAGATTAAAAAATACTGTACTTGGTGTCAGTCTGGATCTCCTTCTCTGTAATGTATGCAATAGCCTTCAGGATTCTTTTTATTAGACTTTTTCCATGAAAAAATCCTAAAACTGAAGCACATCCAGAATCTTCAATCAAACTGATTATTCTTTTGGACTTTGGTGCTGTTTAAGACTAGAGTACCAAAGATTATTTATTTGCTGCGTTTAGTGTGTGTGCGTGTGCATGCATTCACATGCAATTAGAAGACTTGAGCTCCAGGTGGGTAATCTCGTGCTATAGAAGGGGACATCTTATTTTTGTTCCATAACTGCCCTTGGCCGGATAAAAACAGGTCTTGCTGTCCCTGTCTCTGCCCACCTTTTTATCCTTTCATGAGTGACAGAGTAAGAAAAGGCGGACAAGGAGGCTGTCAAAGCTACATGCTGTACTGAGGTCCAGTCTTGGTACACTTGCAGGAGTGTAAATAGTAGGTATTGCCTTTTTGTATATCTAATTTAATATTTAGTGACTATAGTGAAGAACTTTAACCATATTTGAAAATAACTTGTTTTTGTACACAGAACGAATCATCTCCAGGATTCAGGTTATAAAATGGCTTTATAAAATGTAACAACTGTATGCTACTGATGATTTCAAAAGTCAATTCAAACACATATGTGTATAAGCACCTTTAAAATTCTACAATAAAATATAATTGCATTTGATAAAGTTCATGGGAAATGAACGAAACGTCATGCGAAAGAAGCCTTTTTAAAATGTTTTATTGTATTGTATTGCTTATACACATATGTGTTTGAATTGACTTTTGATATCATCAGTAGCATACAGTTGTTACATTTTATAAAGCCATTTTATAACCTGAATCCCGGAGATGATTCGTTCTGTGTACATCATAACCGGTTATAACACTCTTCGATCCTTTTTAACTTGTTTTTCCTTACCAACTTGCTGAGAAGGGATTTTTCACAGGATGTGTCTTCAACCTATGCCCCAATCCTAAATGCAATATGGAGAAACAAATCTTATTGATTGATTACCAAATGAGAATATTTGGCTTTGTAGCATGGAAGAGCATGGGACATACTTCCTTTTTCGGTTATGTGTAGGGATCCGAAGTATGTGACTTTGTTTTCCTAAAACATTTTCCCAAATTTGGAAGTAGTTGGACCTGTGAATATCTCTCTCTCTGAGTAGTGGAAATAGTGGAACACATTCATTGTGAGGCATGCTGCATTTGATCTGAAAAATGACTCATTTGTGTCCTCAATGTTGAGGGAACCATGAAATGAGAAGGAAGAACTTCGTAAAGCAAGGAGGACTAATAGGAAATGAAAGGCCTATTCACATACATGAATATGTGATGATTCAGCAGTGGGGTCTAGTCTCCCCAAATCCCCCTTCTATCGCCATGTAATATCTAAATATGCACATTGGAGCATACAAATTTACCTCCCATTAAACTAATGGAGGTCAAGCAGGCCAGCCAGGAGTGAGTGAATGAATGTGATTTACCATTTGCACCGTATGTGCATTAGACCTTGGATGTATGCGGGATGTTCTTTTAACACTGGAGAGAGATCCATACATACACCCTTTGCACACATATACCTGTTTAACTTTCCTTTGAGAGTCATGCTACTGAAGAATTGTGAATCGTGATTTATTGCTAATGCCTCCACATCATGCCTCGCATTCTTCAGACAATACATCTGAAAGTCTTGCTAGGTAGGTCTTGCTAGGTCTTGAAAATCTAGGTCTAGATAGAGTAAGTGGACCACAGAAAGAAAGAGAGGTTAAAAACACATTTATAATTGCACTAAAAACTCCTAAGGGCTGGATAATCTTGGGAGAAAAGGAGCTTATGGAAAAGCTAAATGGAAAAAGATAGGCTTTAAAAAAAGATTTGAAGATAGAAATTGAGGAGGCGTTGCGGGTGCGATCTGGATGGGAGTGCCTATTGTAAGAGAGTCTTTCTGCCTCTTGTACACTTGTGAAATAAAAGAATGGGCATACACTAGAAATGTAATGTGTTCAGCACAAATGTCTATTAAACATTAGGGGATATATAATGCAGCAAATAATTTCTGTCTCAGAATGGAGATATTTCTTCTATATGATGTTAACGTCCATTGTGACACTACTGTAATCAGTGTCCATGTTTCCATTCATTCCAATGGGTTCATGATTGTGCTACTGTGCTTGCAACTTATTTCCTGTAATCTACTGGGACTATCCATCACATCTAAGTCTTCATGTAGCAGTCAGTGTGAGGATCAGGTCTGTGCCTGAATGACTCCCCTTTTCTTAATGTACATTTCCCCCTCTTTTTCTTCTTTCCTAACTACAACCATTTAAAAAGAGTACTAGGAAAGAAAAGCAAAATAACCCCCCCATCAAGGTGTGAAAATGAAAGATAGTGAAGGCATTGTGTGTTTGTAATTCAAAGAGTGCAAAAAAAAAAAAAAAGGTAATATGAGAAATTACTGATAAGTCGAAAATCCATTACAAAGAAAAAAAATGTCAGTACATTTTAATATTGTTGGGTCAGATAGTAGTGACTAGAAGTACAGCACTAAGTGTTTGTACAATGCTCAAGCAAACCTCCTGTGATAATTTTTATTTATATGCTCATGAAGAGTTGGGAATCTGGTTTATGAATGCCTTCCTGTGTCTGTTCTGAAAGTGCAAAAGGTAAACATTCATATTGCTAGAACAAAGAAGCTCACTAGAAACTTTCCTCCTTACAGTAAACTAAACTTTACAGCCAGATCCTGTGCTTGGAAAGCAAGCTTCATTGCTTCAACTTCCAAGTGAGCGTGCCTAAGACAGGGGCGCTAATCACTGTAGTATTTGCTTACAGAAGCTACAGGTACATTTTGTTGCCAACAAGATAAATGCTGCAGGGGGATTGGATGAATGGCCAAAAGTGAGCGATCGAGGTACATGAAAAGGCAGGCAGGCACGCTGATTATGGCCGGTGGCCGTGGCTCTGTTACAGCATTCAAATATGAATTACCAGGTCTCCAAAATGTAGACCTTTCATAGATGTAGGAAATTTCTTCCTTATTAGTTATCTATTCTATTAAGTACTTTAGCATTACATTCTTGGGGGGGGGGCACATCAGCCGTAAGTAGTACTTTGCTGAGAGAGACTGCTATTCTCCCTTCAGTTTGGTAATTTAATGATGGTGAGTTTCCTTAGTAAACCAAATTTAGAGTACTAGAATGCTTATCTTATATCCAGACCTTGAACATAAAAGGCATTTTATACCAGCAATTGTTCATTTAATGAGCAATTGCCGAGTGCAGGCCGGTTAAGGGATTGAGCTATATGCACCATTATTGCGAGAAGTATTCCGAAATACCAGAAATAGGACGTAAGCTCTGATCAGGGAGACTGTGAGCACAATTACCTTCTTTTCAAATCCTTCTGTGACACTGCGGGAGGAAAAAGGACTTTGAAACTTGAAAGGATAGAGCTTGCTTTCAACCTCAAAAGCTAGGAGGAAAGGGCTCTGAAATTTGCTCAGTATTCCCAATTCACCATTAGCCTGTTTCTTCCTTTAGCCTCAAGGCATTCTCCGCTTTTTGAAAAGATGTTAAGAAATTCAGTCACAATAGAGAGCCTAGTTTTGAACATGTTTCGCTCGGTCCATTGAGGTCTGGTCTTCAGCCTTTGTGTGGGGTGAATTGAGCTGAGCAGCTAGCTGGTTGGGGAGAGGTGAATGAGCAGTCTCTATGCAAGTCACCAATTCTGGCAAAAGAAAAGATTACCCTTTCTTTAAAAGACGAAGAAGAAATTTACAATATGCATTCCTGTACAAGCCTGCCGGTGGCAATCTGCGGAGCAGAGCTTGCGCTTAAGTCAATACCAAGCACTTTGGTTTATAGCAACTCTTGTTAAGTTTGCCTTGTAATTGAAGATGCTGTTGACCTTGCTCGAAGACCGTTTGTAAAACCGTTTATTTAGCATAAACTGAAATAATAAACCCTCCTTCTCTTAGGGCCGATTGTGATAGGGTGACATTAGTTTGATTTAATGATTAGCCGCCTGACCCCTCAGCTTGAGAGAGCGGCTTGAATAGGGAGAGTTCACTACCAAGCGCACAGGAAGAATACTAATGAGCTTGTTAAATTTAGCATGGCACCAACCAATTTTAATTCCTCTAATGGGAGAAGCGCTGCCTCTGAGAGAGAGGGAGGGAGTCAGAGAGAGAGAGAGAGAGAGAGGGGAAAGGGGGGAGAACAAGAGAGAGAAAGTGAGAGAGTCCGTCAGAGAGGAATGCCCACATACCAGTAGCTAGAGAATTTCAGTCAAGCCGAAAGGTTCCAGAGAACAAGCCAAGGTCTTTTGGATTGAGTTGTAAGTACCTTGTCTGTTTCTTTTTTTTTTAAATAAACACAGGTAACATGCCCTCCTTAACTGCTTATGATGCAATAATGTTAATGGAGCTAGAGGTAGGCGCTTTAAGGCTTAGTTGGTTGACTTTTTCTTAGAATTTGAACTTAAACAGTGGTATTTGGGGCTTCTCCCTCGATCCCCAACAACTTGAAATACCTTTTTAAACTTTTTGAATCAGCAACTTTTGGAAATTAGGAAGTCTCAATCTTTTGAAGTGAATTCATCAGGACATTACGAAAGGGGGAGAAAAGTTTACTGGAGAGGCAAAGTTGATCACATGAACATGGTAGTTGTGTACTTGCCCCTTCCCTTTTAATGGAGGTAAACAAAATTCAGAGTGATAAATATGAGTTTGGGCTGACAAAGTGTTCTGCCGATGAGAATCTCTGCTTGTCAAATGGTCTGATTCTTGGTTGTCTCAATTACATGAATAATTCATGTCCTGTATTACTTGAGATAATTTTGGCTCCAGGCGGTGTACCTGCTTCCGTGTTGGGCTTCTAGCAAGGTCTTCAACAGTAGTTAATTTTTGTAAAATGAGATGTGCTAATGCTCACACCTGGTATGTTGTCTAATGTACTAGCCCAACCCTACGTTTAGGGGCTGGCTTTGGGGTACATACTTGCCAATTATAATCATTTTACAAGTCTGCATCGAACTGGAAGATATGGTTCTTGGTATTAGAAATGTGCCACGGTTGAGCTCTGGCTAAGCTTAAACCTACAAACAGGAAAGGAATACACATGACATGACAAAAGTTAGTATCAATGTTGTGTCATTCCATCTTTTTCTTCCTCTAGTCTATAGTAAAGCTAAAGAAGTGTGAGGCTAACTAATATGAAATGGACATAAATGAATCTGGCCTATTGACTTTCAGGTGGTATTTTGCCTTTTACAACTGTTTTTGTTGCCAGGGGCAGGAGGGTTACAAAAACAGACTTTTTCTTTTGATGGTAGAGAAGGCGACATCTTAAGCACAGGCAAGCAGTAACCGTTTTGTTTCACATTTTTGGCTGCAAGACTCTATTGGCAGATGTTGCCGGAGAAGTGGCTTGTTTGCTTACATTTTTGCTATAGACCTCCACTTGTTGCCATGGTGGACTGTCTGTTTCTGTCAATAATTTGGCCTGGCGCAGCTTGTCTGCACTGACTCTTAAATTTTATTGAACAATTCAGCTGAAACAGAACAAGATTAGACAGCTTTCACCTTTTGGCTCACTGAAGTGGTTTTACTGTGGTTATAAGAGCTGGTGGAATTATTGCAAGAAAAGTTTTTCCTTTCAGTGTATAGAGAGCGATTTTCAAACCACTTGGCTGTTTGTATTCTGGAGTGCGTGTACTGTCAAGTTTTTCATCTGCCTCCTTTGAAAAGAAATTCTGCATTGCAGGGCATGAAGTAAACTCTTAACAAATGGTTTGTCCATTGGAATTTCTCATTATTTCAAAAATGCCCCAGTGCACAAAAGAGGGGGAGGGGAAAGGGGAGGTTTTGCCTGATAGCTGCCTGTACTTCTCCAATAAGTGGTATTACTTTCATCACAGGGAAGTACATTATTTGAGAGAAGGTTCCTTCCTCCTGCTTGTATTCTCTCCATATTGTTCTTAAAACCAAATATACCTTGCTTTTGTTTTTAACAGACTTCAGGTTTTACACAGAGAGCACATCAATAAAAATCTTTAAGTAATTGGAGTCAAGCACTGTATATATGTTTGGGGGAGTTGGGGGGACAACGTTGAACACTTGAGATACTTGTCATTATCTACTTTGGTGGCATATTTAATGTATAGTAAATTTGCATTCCAACCCTAAGCAGCTTAATTTGGAAGCAAGTTTTATTGCTAGAATTAACTTCTGAGTAAGTGTTGTGATCACAACTTTACACATAGGATAAAATCAGTGTCATGTTATGACCCAGTAAATTACATTGCTAAGCAAACCATTTGGACTTAATTATATCTATTATCTAAATACCTTAACATTTCTAACACTGGCAAATTAAACACACAAATTCTTTATCTTAATATAGTATTTGAGTCTAATCTTTTCTCATTAAAGTGTCTGGAAGCATTCAGAATACAAATAGACGTTTCTCTTTTATAACAAAACAAACTGCATTTCACCTGTGAGTTTATGGTAAACTGCTACAGAACATAATGAATAGGTTCTAACAGGAATAAGTGTAAATAAGTTATTCCTACCTGTTTCATTTCTAATTATAAGAGTTTTTAGATGCTCCATTGCAATTGCATCATTCACAATTATTTCAGTTGTAAGTAGGTGAAAAAAATAATCAAGACGATAGAATTGTCTTTTACAAAACTAGTGGAATTTAAAAAAACCCTTAATTTATATTTACTTAATGCTAAGGTTGCAAGCATTTCATACTGCACTGCAATATTTGAGGGGCATATTCCAAATCCTTTTTATTGTCCTTAGTTACCTGAGCATGGAGCAAATCTCTAACAAATCTGATTACTGCATTTTAAATTTGAGGAACAACATAAGTAGATCCATGTAAAAATATTTCCTTGCTTTCTGTTCCTGTTGTTGCAAGCATGGAAGAGCAAGTTAGAATTGAAGATTGGCCCTTATAACAATGATAAAAAGTTTGTCATCCTCAACTATCATTTAAAAAGTTTATGTATTTATTTCAAAAATAAGTCAAAGGATATTTCAAGATCAAATGTTTTCTTCATTGATACTCCTGGTACATTTTCTTAAAAATCTTCTAAAAACGTGATATCTTGTTTGAAAGATTTGGCTGTTACAGAAACTCTGAATTAATGTATAGGTGTGGTAGGATGAATCTTTATTCCAAAAAAATAAAAGGGAGTCGAAGACCACTTCACACATTACACAGGGGTATGCTTGGGTTTGCTTCAGAGTGTACACACATCAGGGAACAACTGCGGACAGTCACAAGTCCCAGAGGAGTGTCCAAGCATGTTTGTTGTTGCATTCACATTTTACATTTCAAGTGTATACTCAAAACAACTCAGATGTATGTCTTTTGTGAAGAGAGAACTTAAAAGTAGAAGTCTTGAGGTTGAATACAAAAATTCAGAAACATTTGATAAACCCAGCAAAAGACCTTCACGACAGCTTTTGCAGTGGATGTTTTCATAGGTCATGGCACTATTATTTGGAAATGAAGGATGATGATTGACCACCTGTATTAATCGCATCTCTGTACAAGTTTCTGTGAGGTGCAGAATGAAAGGTAGGGGAGTAGAACTGCTCTGTGAGAGGCTGTTCACTTACCTCGAATAGTTGTGAGCGGGAAAGTTATGATGTTCACATTTCTCCATTTTAAATGTATGTATATTTCAAATATCCTGTTTCCTAAATGGATTTGAACTACCCGCTCCCAGCATCCCACTTCCATACCAGTTCTGTTGTGAATTAGTTGGGTACGGCTGTCATGCGTTTTGTTGGAACTCTAGCACTGTAGATTCCACTGATGCTTCGCTGATTCATTGTAGATGTGGTTGTGGGCCTGTGTATTAAGCCTGAGAAAAGGGGCTGGATATTTAAACTTTGTTTTATCATACAAGTCAACAAATGAAGCTTCTCCCTTGCAAGTCTCCATGTTGCCTCTTGAGTTTCATGCATTAGTTTTCTTGTATGAGTGAAAAACTTGAGGTATTTCTAATTCTTACATACTATTAAATGTGTTGTGTTAAAGTGCCGCACACAAATATTTTAAATAAAAACTTAATTTCACTTCTGACTGAAACATTTTTTAAAATTGTATGACTATGTAATGATCCTAGTCTATTTATATGAAGCTAACCAGCCATATAAACACTTAAATGTGTGTCGTTTCAGTGACATACTGTATATAAACTTTTAAAAGTCTAGACCAGGGGTTCTCAACCAGTGGTACTTCAGCCGACTGCTGGTGGTACCCAGACTGCTGGACCACCGGAACCTCGCTTGATGCGGCACTTTCAGCGGCACATTTTCGCTCCCAAGAGGCTCCTGCCTTTGGCCAAGACTCTCGGGATTGCTGAGAAGGGACCTCCCACCTGCTCAGAGCCTCCTACCTGCATTTTCTGGCCTGTGAAAATCCAGAAGTAACTGGCTATGATGTCATTGCCAGTCACTTCAGGTGGTACACAGCAGGAGAGTGGTGCCGGAGGTGGTACTTTGCCAGGAAGGGGTTGAGAACCCCTGGTCTAGACCATTGCTCTCTTCCTTCTGTCACACAGTCTTTCTCTTCCTCAAAGATAGTCCTAGCAGGATGTAGAATGATTTGGGTGTTACTGTGAGATTAGAGCTTAGTGCTTAAAATGAAAAATAATAGCTACTGTGATTAGAGCTTAGTGTTTAAAATGTTATGTAGATCTGTGCACTTGTTGACTGAGACAGATTGTTTGTCATCGTGTGTGGGTGTGCCTGCATGCACACATCTGTATAACACTTTAGGCCTGACTATTGTATTTCTGCACACCCATGGTAAAGCAGGTCACCTCACATATGCTCAGTGTGACTACAACAGACCCCAAGTGTATTGGAGGGCCTTTCATTTCTTAATTCTTAATAATTATCTCCCTTTAACAGTAAGGAGCTGTTCTTTTTTCATCAGTGCATGTATGTGGACATAAATAAACATGCTGGCCAGTACAAAGCACCAGTGGGTGGCTAGGCTTGATTTAGTTTCTGCTCGCAGAGTTCATCTCCTGCGATTTGTGACAAATTGTTTTTTTCCTCCTGGTCAAGCAGCCCAAACTTCCAAGCCGCCTTGTCCTAGAGGGAAGAAAATAGCAAGGCTGTGTCCATTCCTGTACGATTAATGGCCCCGCTGGTAAATGCATCACTGAATGGGATGGTTATGATCTACTGCACAACTGCCACTTGCACTGAATGGGTTAGGCCCCCCCCCCTTCAACTTGTATCCAGGGACATCTTTTATATAACCACACATGTGCTTGGTGCTCCAAACTTGCATTGCAATGCAGATCATGCTAAATGACAAAGAAAACTTTTTTAAAACTTTGATCATTGCTACAGATGAGCTAAAAGTTTCTCTTCCCCCTCCCAAACCTCTTCTTTTATTTTTATTCCCTAGAGGATGAAAGTCCTGGACAGACCTATCACAGAGAGAGAAGAAACGCAATCACAATGCAGCCACAGGGCGGGCAAGGCCTCAGTAAAATCAGTGAAGAACCTTCAACATCTAGTGAGGAAAGGGCCTCATTAATCAAGAAGGAGATCCATGGATCTATATCGCACCTTCCTGAACCTTCCCTACCTTACCGTGGGACAGTCTTTGCCATGGACCCCAGGAATGGTTACATGGATCCTCCTTACCGTAAGTATTTAATGCAAGTTAAAGGCAAAATTAGGGTGGTCTGTCAGCTGTCATCTTCTGTTGCATTTTTTACATTGCATTTTTGCATTGTTTTGACAAGGATCGTGTTTATAATGTGACTTTAGAGTATTCCTCTGTTGATTTAGAAACATGGGGGGGGGGGGAAGGAGCATGCTGTTATACTATGTCACTATAATTAACAAAAGGACACAGCCCCCAAGAATGTCTTTTTAATGAGACCCATTGAAATGAATGGGAGTTTTGCCACATTGTGCCGCTGTGCAACTCCCATCCATTCTCATGCAGCTTTGCACATGAGGCATTCCCGTGTCATTGCAAAGAAAGCATATGTTAACTGTTGCTACTTCTATTTGTTATAGATTTAGTAGCATACTGGAGGGGAGGGGGGAGAAGTGTTATCAAAAGGAACAAGGTTGATGCAGTCTTCTAGAAAAGTATTATTTGCATGTTGTTTTTAACAATACTATCGCAAAAAGCCAAAATGCACATATGCTGACACAAATTATCAGTTTTGCTCCAAGCCACAATATAGTTAGGGTCGGAGAACATAAATAAGTTTCAACTTTGGAATTCCGGATCAGACATTAATAAAGAGTGAGAAATTAAGTGACGCTTGGACACAGATGTGCAGACAGATTTCTCCACAGGCAAAGCATATGAGGGAGTTGAAAGCATTTTTTTTTCATCTGTTTCTAGTTAAAAAAAAAAAGGTGGGGGAGAAAAATCATTTAGTTGTGTAGTAATGAAGCACATCTTGAGGTGTCAAAGTCTGTGCCTTTTGATTATAGATTTATCCTCTAGTCAGGGTCTGTGCTTGCCATTTAACCTTTCAGTCCTTCATACCAGATGATAAACTAAGACCCATGAAGAGAGGCCAGTCTGGGTCTTGTGTCTCCCCCCCTCCCCCAACCCCCACCCCCTTTTCCACTTCATTCAGAAATGTTAGTATTTTGAGGCAAAAGGTCGTTAGCCAGATGACTGATTAGTGAGGACAGCTGATTAGTGCATGTTTTTTGGTAGAGAGTGCCAGGGATAAAAGCTAATTTTATCCCTTCATTAGTTGGGTTAGCAGCAAAGGAGAATGTTCACTCATCAGGGTGCAGATCAAAGTGTATCTTACATACAAATGTTAAGTCTTACCCCGAACTGCCTTTCTTCAAAACAGAATTTCATTGTGGCTGATGCAAAGATGAAGATTGAGTAAGAAAAGGGCTGTAGTTTATATCTGCATTCAAGGGAAAAGTTTAGAAGCTGCAAAGGATTTTACATTGCTTACTCTGGCTCTGATCCACAGTGAATGCACACCAGATTCATGAACACACTAGATATTTTTTATTTGCTCCTTTGCAGCTCTTTCTCATTGAACCTCTCCAAATGTGTTTAACGTTCCTCTTATTTTAAATACTCAGTTCAGGAGTTCATCATGAAAAACTGCTGAAGAGCAAAAGATCAGAAAAACCTAAGTGCACAAATGCTATTACTCATGAGTTTATAACTTGGCTGGGTCATCATAGCCAAAAGCTGCAATCCTGCGCCTGGCTATTTGCATGCAAATTCCGTTTATTTCATTCACACTCACATGTATAATGGAGCCTGGTTGCAGCCAAAAGGACACACGCAGCCTGAATCTAACCCTCTAATGCCATGGCTGACTTAAACTCGGAAAGAAATGCCATTGACTTAAATGGAATTTATTTCCAAGGAAGCATGCTTAGAGATGGTAAAGTTTAATAAAGAATGAGCTGTAAAGCTCAAGCAGGTGCATTTTAAACAGTACGAGTGTACAGTTTCTGTAAAATTGCTTCTTCCTTGTTTGTTCTAGTCTATTGGGCTAGAATTACTTGCTTTAGCATACAACTTCCTGAGGGGTAGCTTTGTTAAGTTTGTTGCAGCCAAGACAGCAAATAGTCTAAGCTAACTGTTTGTTTGTAGCATAAACTTCTGCAAAACTTAAACATGTGTAAGATAAGCACAGTGACAATTCACAAAAATCTTGCTGTTGCAGAGTACCTGGCTCAAATATTGTACCCAGTACTACAAAATTGGGTGGCGGTTCTTGCACAATACAGTGATTGTATAAGTAGAAATGAAACAAACAAATTTCAAGTTTATTGAAGACATGACAAATACTACTGTGACTTCTTGACCTGTTCCTGTATCTCCTCCTAAGCCTGCCAGATGTGTTACAGACACCAATTAGTCTGTAATGTGTCATCCATGGCAATTTCGCAACCTGAAACAAAGGTCCAGTTATAGAAGATACTCTGTGTGAGAAAAGCACTTCTTAGTGTAGTATTCCATGTGGCCCAGCATCTTGTTTAATGCCTCTGTGTGCCGGCCTGTTGTGTGAAATGTTAATATTTCAATGCAGTTTCCTTCCGGGCCATAGATCACTGCTGTGTGAATGCTGCACTCAAAGGGGTTGTCACGTGAGTAATGAACATTTAAATGGGATACTGGGTTGTGAGGAGTCTTTATATGATTTATACCATATCCAGTATAAATCAGCTTTCAATATTAGGTGGGTTTTGTTTAAATTTGTTTTCTAGGAGGAGGAGAACTTCTTGTGGCTGATATGTCCACTTGGATTATTTGCTCTTGCTGTTGTGAACTCTGAGAACTAAATAGAAGAAATTATTTAAAAGAAGCCTTCAATATGTTGAGAACATTGCCTAGGTTTAAGTATAAGCATGTCATGAAATAGCGGCCTGATCCTATCCTTGCGGTATGCTTGCATACTACTAGGTCCACTGATCTGCAGAGTTCTGCTGCCAGTGCAAAGGTCGAAAGGTCTCGTACCTCCAGTGGCATAGTGTGGACCAGCTGCTGGTGGGGTTCTGCTACTGGAAGAGCTGGTATGTGGACAGAATGCGGGCGAATCACGGCTGCACTGGCGTACACCATATCTGAAACCCTCGGCTTGGCCTGGACACATTACCACAAGGTTCCTCAGAGCCATCCCAGCAAAAGAGCTGGCATAGCTTTGAGGAGTCCCATAGTGGACCAGGCAGCGGCCGAAGAGCTAAGTCAAATATGTCTTTACTTATGTCTCCCGGCTGACCTGGTCTTCTGTCAATGCGCAGGATGCAGTGGACACTGCGTCAGCCGCCCTGCACCGTGAATGCCAGCCTGGGATAGGATTGGGCTGTAGAAAGATTTACTAAAGACAGTTGTAAAACCTTTTCCCTTACATTTTGTTCGTTCTCTCAATTATTACTTGCCAATTAATTTGCAGTTGTTAATATATAAATGTTCATTACTTTTCTGTTTAACCGTAACATTTTTTCAGACAAGACAACTAATTTTGGCTCAATTGGGAGTGTCTGGCTCAATTTAGCAGGAAAGGATAGACTTTAATTTTAGTTGTACAATATACTGTATATGTGTGAAGCCAGCTTACATCTGACATTTGCCTTATGCATACCTTTTCCAGCATGATTGCCACAGGCCTAGTTCAAAGATAATGCTAAACCATAGTTTAGCATTATATGCACAAGTTATAGTGAGACTCATTCTTGCATACTTTCCCTCTCCTTCCTCCCTCCTTCACAGATGACAGGAGGAAATTTAAAGCTTCTGGTTGGGGTTTTGAGGAAATTTAAAGCTTCTTGCTGGGGTTTGGAATCAAGTACAGTTTCTTGTTTTGTCCGAAGTTTGTAAGGAATGGTTTGTTCAAACCAGCTAGTTAAAAAAAATCAACACCCGAATATCAAACAATGATTTGCTGTTCTGGTGTGTTTGCTGTTTGAACCACAGTTTTCCGTCTTTGGACAAAATTGTTTAGCTTTACATCTGAACTGGGCCAGTGCCTCCACTCTTGCTCCCATGCTGACCTAGGTATGTGTAAAGATTCCACGTGGATCAGCTTCCTGCTGTGTTTGCAAAGCATGCAAGTGACACCCGACCCCTTGGGAGTTCCATTACCTGTGTGGTTTGTAAATGTTCCAGGAAGCCAGACCAAAGACTTTACATGTACCTGTACTAATATTGGAGTTACTGCAGAGGAGACAGCAAGCATAACAGGGAAGGATGCATATACAGGGGGCCTAAGATGTACTTCTACTAAGCTAATGATTGTAATTGTAATTAGCTGAGTTCATGTGAAGAATAACTAATTCTGTATTATCTGTAATGTTATAGCCTTTCTATAGCTATAGAGGATGACTAGAGAGGTTGCCCCTTCTATTTTAATTTGTTGCCTGTTTTGGTGAATAGATGGAGAGATGAGGCTTCATTTCTCCACTGTAGCTGGCTATGTAATTCCTTCATTCTCTGTGGTTGGAAAATGTGGCCTTTTCAGGATGTCTAGTTTGTGCTTCTATATATACCCACTTTGTACTTAAAAGTGTGGGCAGGCTTCCCGTAACACAGGAAAAAAAGAGAACATAATTTTTCTTTCTCTTTTTTCAAGGCGGACATCTGTATATTTTTTATTGCCCCCCCAAAAGGAACTTTTAAGTCTATTGTGTTTGGAATGTGTGTCCGCCCGAGGAATTACAATTATGAGGAAGGGCTTGAATGCTGTTCATTTATACATGTAGGCATGTGGGTTTTCACCTATGATGGCCTATTTGTGTGGGTGGGTATTTTTTTTTAACTTGAAAAGACTTGATATAAGCAATCTCCTGCAGCCTAGGGGGGGGGGTCCAATAAACTTCATCAGTGAGTAGGACAATATCCTATCTCGAAACAAATAGCTGAGGCACAGGATTGTGTCTTGTGTGAATGTAATCAGATAATGCTTCAGCATTCCATGGAGTGGAGCGTCCTGCTATTGAGCCATCTTGAACTTCCTCAGCATAGAGGCCTAGTTGTTTGTTGCAGCATGTATTTTTAATTGTGAGTAGCTTTTTTATATTTTGTAAGCTGCTTTGGGCGCAACTGATAGAAAAGTTGTGCGTAAATATATAATTTGGGTTGTATATCAGGTGGGGTGTGCTTGATTGAATGCTGCTCCATACAGAAACATTCTCTGAAGATAGAAAGCTAGATACCAGTGGAAAGGGTTCCAGCTTAACTTTCCCCATGGTATGCTAATTTTATATACTGTATATTGGTATATTTTTTCATTTGGGAGTCATATGAGGTCTCACCCACTGCCTGGAGTGGTACAGCTTAGACACAGGCATCTCATCTCTGTGACAACTAGGTGTTTAGATAGACGGGGTACCACTGGCGTTGCTGCAGGGGGGCGGAGTTCTAAGTTCCGCCGAGGCTTCGACCCTCCGTTACACTGGAGCACGAAGCGGCCCCGCCCCCTCGCCTTCGGAACCATTCAAGGTGGTGAAAGCGCGGCTTTCACCGCCTTGAATGGTTCCGAAGGCGAAGGGGTAGGGCCGCTTCATGCTCCGGTGTAACGGAGGGTCGAAGCCTCGGTGGAACTTAGAGCTCCGTCCCCCCCTGCAGCGATGCTAGTGCGGGGTACATAGAAGTGTGCTTGCAGGGCAAACCGTAAGGGAGACCTGCAAGGAGGAGGAATAGCGAATGATTGTTAATTTCATCCTTGTTATTTTTAGGCTATAATTCTATGCTTGTGCAAGTCACATTGCAATAAGTATGACTTAACGACGCAATCCTGTCTAGCTTTTAGACTGGTGGAGTGCTGCTCCATCGGTCTAGGGTGTTGTAAATGTGCTGTAAGGCACGTTTGTGGCACCCAGTGAGTAGGCAGTGCCAGCGTCGAGGCTAGCACCGTTCTACCTACTGGAGATCCTAGCTACTGGCACAGAGTGCCCACCGGGGAAGGTAAGTTCCCTGCAGGGGAAGGACGGAACAGGGTGAAGCAGGGGGAGGACGGAACATGGTCCTCTTGAATGTGCGCCTGCAAAATAGTTCATGCACATTCAAGTAGACCCATTGGGGCAGCTGGGGCTCTACCCGGGGTAAGGGGGAGTACCCTTACTCCCCCGAGGAGTGTTCCAGCCCCGCCAGTGCTAGGTCCTATCTCCATGCCCCTGCTGCAGCCTGACTAGACAGGATTGTGTTGTTCATGCATAAGTATAGGACCAGAGTCACACATGTATTTTTGGTTTAGTTTCTGAATTTTACAGATTTATATCCCTCGTTTCCAAAACACGCCAGCTCTGTGGCTAATAATAAAAGACATACCGGTAATCTCAAACAACAAATTAAAACTAATATATTAATGTTCACCATTTTGTGTTAAATTTTGTTGTTTTGACATATACAGTGCATCTCACATACTCTCACTATTGTGTATGTACTATGTGCCAGGGCATGGTCTGAAGGCATGATAGAGCAACCTTACTGAAGGTCTGAGTCTGGTCAGTGACTGGATGAGAGCCCCTGGTATGCTGCCTTGAGTTCTATAGTGAAATAAAAGTGGGATATAAATGTAACAAAAAAGCATTTAAAAAAAAACCACCCTCCAACATCCCATAGTTGTTAAGTTAGTGACCCCTCCCATTGCTGTTTTGGCGAGCCTTTGAGGAAAGGTGAAGTTTGCCCATTGCACTGAGGGCAAGGGGGAAGAGAGCTCTTTCCCCTCTCTTCCAACCATGCGGTGCTTGGACAGAACTAACTATAGGTAGACTAAATCACAGTTCCCAGAATGGGGATGATTGGGCAGAGGAGAAAGAGTCATGTACTCTTCCCCCTGCCCTCAGTGCAATGGGCAAATGTCACCCTTCTTTAAAGGCTTGCCAAAATATCAATGGGATGGCAACAACCTTGCAGTTCACAAATGTGGCTGTAAAGCTAGTGCTCCATTTATTTTGAAGTTTCCCAAGGTGGCTCATAACAAATGTAAAAGAACCACATAGCTGCGGGTGGAAAAATTCCGGGGGCCTAGTAGCCATTGGCACCTAAACATATTGGGCCTAGAAACAGATTTCACCTCTTAACATTAGTGCTGCTGTTTACAGAACCAGGAACAGGATCATTTTTCTTGCTAGTGCGTTCAGGTTTACATTTCTCTCTTCTTATCTAGCTCCTCAAACATCTCATTGGCTCCTAATTATGCAAATTTTTGTACCCACAATAAAAAAAACAATAACTATTCCTTTTTTATATTTATTGGAAAATTCTTGAAACACTACCAAGTCTCAACCAGGTTTTCATTGCAAATTTTGGTTTTGAACAGCATCAATCTACAAAAGCAACCCATTGTGCCAGTGGCTAGTGTACTGCCAATGTAGAATGCCCACAGAGTTGTTGAGCGAACACAGAGGAGCCCTGTTTGCGAAAAGAGGAACCGGCAACTGAAAGGACTAGCGGTTCAGAAGTGTGTGAAGTAACAGATCTCTGATGTTACTGTAGTACTTCGCTCACTGGAACTCATAGTCCTCTGTGCTAGACAAACCCCTGGCAGGTCATTATATGCAATAGAAGCTGCAGATGTTCTGTATGGGGAGAGTTTGCATCAGCAGTGTTCAAAGAATCAATTTGTTTCTGGGAACATTGTGGTGGTCATGGACAGAGTCTGTTTCAACCCTCTGCTTGGGCTTATGAAAACTTGTTGAGAGAGAGAGAGAGAGAGAGAGAGTGTGTTTAGAGTCTTAAGTTTCCATGTAGTTTTATAGACATGCTAAAGCTGCTTGTGTCCTGTGGAAAAAATGAATCATTCCTAATATATACATTGTGATCTAAAATATAAAGTTGGTATCCTTCTGTGTTTGGTGTTTTTTTTTTTTTTTTATGGCTCATCTGGAAGGATTCTTGGTTCTTAATTAATAAGGCCTGAAGAAATAGCTTCCAAGAAAGAAAATGGCAGTTAAGTTAGCCTAGTTTTTGAAAGTTTTTGGTGAACGGTGCTGCTGTTGCCCTGAATAACTCGGGTTGAATTTTCATCTTTAAAACCCCAGCATAGTCAGTTACATTTGTTGTATGTTGTTGGGACTGGTATTTTTGCTCCACCTTGTGTGGTTTTGTTTCTGTGAAGGGGTGAAATTCGTTAGGAAAATACCTTATCATAGGTTAATAGTTGTTGTTAAAAGGTCAATCCCTTTATGGTATAGGACTGCTTTTGCAGACTTTTTTTTAGTAAGGTCAGTTCTGATGGGTTTCGGTGTCATAGCATGAAGGATCATGTCTTTTAAAGAGAGAATGAAGCATGGCTACAGCTTTAATATGAAAGCTTTTAAATTAAAATAATTTGAAATTATTGCAGCTTTAATCTGAAAGTAGAAAATTGTATGCATGCTCTTAGTTTCCATCCCGGTTTCACTTACTCATTTTGACAAACAATGGGGTTATGCACTAGTATGTAATATGTGTGGGGATGGGAGGTGCGGTGAACTCTGCCAGTTGTTATCTGACAATAATTCAGAAATATAAGATTATGTTTCTAGATCTGCAGAAATACTTTGGAATTTACCACCAGATTCTAGTTGCCCTCCACAACTAGTTGTCCTCCTTGACCTCTGGGCTCTCTGGAATCTGTTATGGGTTCAAAAAAAGTGGCCTCTCTAGGTATATGCGAAGTTATAGCATGCTGTCACAGGCCAATGACATTATCTGCATACTTATCCTGAGCATAGTGAAGCCTGGTTATAGTATCCACCGCCAAAAAAAGAGGAGTGGAGAATGAGCCCTCCCCTCTTTTGTGGAGATGGAAAATGTGTACAGGGGCCCCCCGTATCTACTGATTCCTCAACCGCGGTTTGTTATCCACAGTTGAGGAATCCCCCCCCCCGCACCCTCCACACACACCCCTGGCACTTACCTTACGCAGAAACCTCCGTTTCTTTCTTCCAAAGTTCTGATTTTTCAGCTTCCTTTTAGGCCTGATGAACAAAACTTCGAGTCTCAACCTTGCTGAGACTCTAGCTATCACCTAAGTCTTGTTTGTCAGGCCTAAAAGTAAGCTGCAGAATCGGAACTTTGGAAGAAAAAAACGGAGGTTTCTCCTCTAAAAGTAAGTGCCAGGGTGGGCTGTGGAGGGTGCGGAGAGGGGGTGCTGGCACGTGGGGGCCCCACGGGGGGCCCTCTGAAAACCGTGGGGGGGCGTTCGTCCCTTTCCGTGGTTTCAGGTATCCACGGTGGGGGCTGGAACCTATCCCCCGCGGATACGGCGGCCCCCCTGTATATTTGTATGTGTAGTTTACCAGATACATTGGGACCCATGGCGGAGTCCCATAATTTCCCAGAATTCTGGTTATTTCTAGTATTCCTCAGCTGTGGCATGAAATTTATGGTGAGCGTGTTCCTGACTCACAGCCTGTCTATCTTTGGGGCTTTCTGTTTCACTTCGGTGTCTGTAGTCTCTTATTTTTTTTATGGCACTAGCCCCCAGGCAAATGCTTTCATTCTAGTAGCATCATTTCTTTGGTCCCACCCACTTCTGCCATGAATCACATTCTCAGACAAAATGTCTGTATTAATCTCACTAAGGTTTCTTTTGGTTTGTTCAGCACTGCCTGTTGTTCCTGTGTCAGCCTGATGTATTAAATGTTTTAGTACAGATTCTAATCTCCGTCATATTTCTGCACCTTTCATTCTGAAGAAGCTGTTATGAATCCAGTACCTTACAAAACAGAACAGTGTGGTGCTGTGGACAACCCAACAACAATACTTTTGCCCATGCACTCCTCAATAAACATGCGAGACGGTGATATGGGTGAATGGGCCACTTTTATTAAACTGTTCGGTACAGAGAAGGGACATGTGAGACCTGCAGCAAGACATCAACAATACTTATTTCATTCAGCTTATTTTATCTAAAGCATTTGCACTGCACCCTGACAAGATTCCCAGAGGAACTTCCATAAAACCAGACCGTGGGAAATCATTACAACATAAAAAGATGTGTATGTGGGGGAAGGGGGCGGGCAAAATGTCTGTTTTGCTTCTTGTCCTCCTCACAGGGCAGTTGATGGTGCTTGGCCACTGCGAGGGAGGAGGGGCACACTCCAAATTCAGAGAGGCACCAGCACTCTGGTACGCAGGCAAATATATGAAGCTACCTTACATGGGAATTAGACTACCTGGACAACCATTCTACTATTGTCTTCTCTAACTATGCTTACCATATTTTGGGTGACCCAATCCAGGACCCCCCTCCTCCGATTTTTTTTTTTTTGGTATTTTCTTTGAATGTGTTTTTTTTAATTTTTAAAAAGTTATTTGACCCCTTACTGTGGCTGCCACCGCCACCACTTTTTCGGCAGCTTCGCTGCTTCTGCTGTAGTCGCTGCCGGCATTTTCCTCATTGATTGCCGCACACAAGCGGCCGGGGTGCCCTTCAGAACGAAGGGCTTCCAGGCCGAGCCGCGTGCATGCGCACAAGCAGCCTGGAAGCCCTTCGTTCTGAAAGGCTCCTGGGCCGTTTGTGCGTATGCTCGCAAATTGCAAGCATGCGCACAAGCGGCCCGGGAGCCCTTTGTTCTGAAGGGATCCCCGGGGTGCCTGCGTGCGGCAATTCGGGAGATAAATGGCCGCGGCCATGTTTTTTACATGGCAGCCGTCATTCTTTTTTTAAAAAAATTGGGATCATGGCTGCCGGGGGCCTCCCGGGACCCCGCCCATGATGGACCCAAAAATACCGGGACTGTTTCGGGCATACCGAGACGTCTGGTAAGCCTACCTCTAACTGGCAGTGTGTATGTGTCGAGGACTAACTGCATGTTACATGCAAACATGTGCAACTGTGCCATGATACCTGTTTTTTCCCCTTTAAGGTAAATTTGCTTGGACAGGGCAGAAAAATGGTCCCCTCCCTCCCACATCGTTTCTCTGCTCTAAATATTGGCACACAGGTACAAGTCTCTGGATTGAATAGGCTTGGTAGAGCTTCCAGGAACCTGTTCTACTGCCTTCGCTTGTCAAGAGCTATATCTTTTGCCTGTGTATCAGTGGCATCACTACGGGGGTGTGGACCGCACTGGAAGACACCCTCAAAAGGGGTTGTGACTACACCAATAATATAACATTAGTATTATATCACAAATTCTTTTTGCAATTTTTTCAGTTTCAAAAAGTATTTTGTCTTAAATGATAGCGTAGAGGTGTTTGAAAATGATTTTATTTTTTTTTGCAGATTTCGGTGTTTAACCAAAATGGAATAGCAGAAAGCGGTTTTGTGTCTTTATTCCAAAATTTCCCATTTTTATCAATTGTAAATGCTTTAAAAGTGTACTAGGTATGTGGTATATTTTGTACAGTGTCAGCAGATGTAGAATGTAGAATGACACAAATATATGGTTTTGTTTTATTTTTTTTTTAGCAGAAAGCGGTGTTTTTATTTTGTTATCACCATTTTCAAACACCTCTAATGATAGGGTGCTTCCTGTCAGGAAATTCATACAAAGCATCCTTAGATACACTGGACTAATTCTACTAACCTTTTGATTTGCTGTTGGTTTCCTTGCAGGCTTTGGATTGTTTGGGAATATTTCAATTTGTTGGATGGCTCTACCACTTTTGGTTCAAAGATCATGTTGAATGTCTACCTTATGCATCAGTGAAATAAAACTTTGTGAATGCAATGTTGCAGTTAAAAAAAATTCAAACTAAATGCCAATATCCCAGTCCTAACAGTCCAATCAAACTGCTTCATCTTAGCTATTCTAACTCATTCCAGAACCATTCCAAGTTCCTCCCCAATCACCCTAAATGCCTAATAGTATAAAGAAAATGTTGTATGTCATGATAAAATAGAATAACATTTAGTAACAGCATTATAAAGCATCAATAAAGTGTTCGTCAATGAAGAAAATGTTTCCGAAGTTCTAGCATCACATTTAGAGGTTTAGCACCTCAAGCTTTGGTTGTAAACTATGAGCAATTCTCTTATGTTTCATCTGTTTTTTGTTTTCTCATGCTTTTTTTCAACTTCTGTTCTTTAAGACCCATATTCACAGTAGTTTGTAGAAACACAACACAAAAAATACAGTAGATACACTGTAAAAGGGAGTGTGTAATGCATGTGCCTTGAAGGCATGGGGATGCACTACCCATCAGACAGTGCATCTCACACGGAGGGTGCCCTATCCCCAGTCATGCTTGGTCCTTCAAGGATTCTGAAGAGCATGTCCCATAAAGCCTGCAGGAGCACACCTGAGAAAGAGGGCCCTTCTGGACCTCTTTCCTTCCAGGGGTGAAATCGAAAATTTGATCCGAACTCTTGGAACTCTTTGGGCACGTAAGGCAAATTTGTCTCCTTCTCTGTTGCCAAAGCAGAGAGGAGGTGTACCCATTGGGTAAAATGGGAGGTAGACCTTTCCTCCACACTTCTGGAGTAAATATAAACCATTCTGTCAAGCTATAAAGGAAAATGGATATCAGGAGATTAGTTTGTCTCTAGATGACAACTTCCAACATTTCTGATTATCACTATTTCTGAATAGTGAATGAATTAAACCAGAGGTTCTCAACCCCTTCCCGGCTGAGTACCACCTCCGGCACCACTTTCCTGCTGCATACCACTGGAAGCAACTGGCGATGACATCATCATCGCCAGTTACTTTCAGGTTTTTGAAGGCCAGAAAATGCAGGTAGGAGGCTCTAGGCGGGTGAGAGGACCCTTCTCAGTGTTCCCAAGAGACTTAGCCAAAGGCAGGAACCTCTCATGAGCGAAAATGCGTCGCCAAAAGCGCTGCTTTGGAGCGGGGTTCTGGTCTGGCGGTCCAAGTACCACCAGCAACCGTCAGAAGTACCACTCGTGGTACTAGTACCAATGGTTGAGAACCCCTGATTTAAACAGTTTTGGAAAGGGGGGGGGGAATGTATTGCAAAGTTGTGTGTAAGTGCACAGCAATTTCAGAACAATAAGTTTTTAGGCTGTGTTATTTATGGACTCTGCATGTTGTCATTTGCAATAGTCAAGATCACTACTGGAATTGGTACAGTCACGTGTGGCGTGTGGATGTCAGGCTGATATCTAAAACATCCACCATCGCTGAGTGTCTTTAAAAATAAAACAAGTAGAGACTTTTTAGGTCCCATATTATATTTACATTTTCAAGCATCTTAATTAATCTTCAGGCTTGTATTTGCCCCCATGAGGCCTTCTCTGTGTTGATTAGTATGTTCCCATTTAACTTGATTTGTTTCCTTGCGAATGGGATGTGACATTGCATGACTGTAGTGCTTGAAAGCAATAACCAATTAGAATATTTTACTTGGGTTTGTTTTGCCATTTTGTTTGTAAAACACACACAAAAATAGCTTTGGGATTTCATTTTTCATTTTTAAAAGTTGTACGGGAGCCATTTGAAATAGTTACATTGGATGAATATGAAGTCCTCTATGAAAACTAGGATAATTTTAGCTGTTGAAATGTTTCTGCTAGGAAACAATTTTCAAGATTATTTGCAATGAAAGTTTTCAATTCTGAGGCCTGAGGTTAGTGTTGGTTTTGGAAATCTTTTGGCCATTTTCTATCCTTTGTCCGATTTATATCTTATTACGCTGTTGACTTCTAACCAGCTGTAAAATCATAGTGGCCCTAATTTTGGAAACTTTCAATGTAGTTCAGTATTTAACCTTCTCTTCATGCATTCTTTGAACTGTTGCAATTTGTTTTTTAAAGATTTTGCATAGGGAAAATCATATTCAGTGACACAGATTGAACGACGGACTGAAATATGGAGTTTTTCATAGTAGGGTTTATTTTTTTCAAAAACATCTTTCTCGAGTATCCAAGAAAGAGACTGCATATATGAAATAGGTGGGGCCCCCACCACAAAATCAAGAACCATCTATTTTGAAAAGATTTTGCTTTTCAACTTAGGTCTGTCTCTGTCTTTCCCTTACACACTTTTGTGTCAACCTAGTCAGCACCAGAATGTCTTCCTTAAGTTATTCATGTGGACAAACGTAATGTGTGAACCAGGTGATCACAGCATTAGCTGCCAGTGATTTCTGTGTCAGCAGCTGTAAAAAGTGCTTTAGTGATCGCAGAGTTTGCTACTGGCCAATTTTCACTGCTAAGATTACAGATTACATTTTCCCCCTCAATCTGTTCATGTGGTCATGAAAATACCGTAATTTTGTGAACTTGCCTTCAGTGGCCATCCTGTTTCAGGAAAGAATTTCCCCACAGTTTATATTGGATAATAACACTTCAACTTATGTCATGTAACACAAGAGTCCAGTACTCAAACATATTGATGTCGCTTAAACTTATTTATTTTCTGGCACCTCTGACATGGCCTTTATGATTCCCTGCAGCTCTGTTTATGGCACAGTATAATGCGAGTTGATAAAGAGGTACTGCTTGCGGGAAGGTAAACAGTGCTCCGTGTTCCAGCCGCATGCTATGTGCTGCGGCAAGGAGAGTCATGCTGGCCACATGAACATGGAGGCGTCTTCGGACAACACTGGCTCTTCGGCTTTGAAATGGGGATGAGCACCACACCCTAGAGTCGGACATGACTGGACTTAATTGTCAGGGGTTACCTTTACCTATAATCTAGATGAGGTAGATTGTTTTGGAGATAGGTGGCTATAAAGGATCACTAATGAATTTGTTGAATTTTTAGTTCCTTCAACACCTGCATTTATGTTTTTTTTCTTCCTTTTACAACTGTGTTGAACCAGTGTCACTGTCTTAACATTACTGTAGCACCAGCAGATAGAATCACTTTTCTTAACTTGTCTCCTGCCATTGGTTTAGTCAAATGGAGAATTAGGTCGTGAATGTACCAAATGGATTGGTACAAATGAATTGGCACAATGAATATCATTATGTTATTTCAGTGTTCAAGGGAGATACTGTTTACAGTGTTTCAGTTCAGATGTAACACAAATAATGGTTTGTTGTTATGAGCGCAAGCCGCTGCTTCACACTTGAGTGGAGGTGATTTAAAGTTTGCTGTTGTGGCTTGTAACAAGCTGCAGTTTCCCACTTCGCCCTAATGTGCGTAACTTTGGTTTATTCAAACCACAGTTAATGAGCCACAATATGAAACCAGTATCGGAAAACATAAGCTGGAAAGCCATGGTCGGCTGAAGTTTACCAACACATTCATGCTATATGTACAATCAGTTCTCATTACCCGTGGGGGATAGGTTTCTAGAAAACCCCACAGGTTGCGAATTCTTGGATACGGAACCATTAAGCCTATAGGATCAATGGGATTCCTTGCAGGGGGTTGGGGGGTGCCTTACCTGCTGCCTTCGGAAGGTCCTGCACTGATTGTGGGTACCATTTTGAATGTCCTGCAGCATTCAGGGCCTTCCTGAATGCTGCAGGGACACTCAAAAGGTGTCCACGATCAGCACGGGGCCCTTTGAAGTGGCCAGGGGAAGCCTCAGACGCTTTCGATGGTCATTTCAAAGTGCTCCGGGCTGATTGCGGGTGCCATTTTGACGATTTCTGCAGCCTAAGGAAAGTCTCTGCAGGCTTCCTTAAGAAGACCCCTACTGGATCAGGTCGAAGGCCCATCTAGTCCAGCTTCCTGTATCTCACAGTGATCCCACCAGATGCCTCAGGGAGCACACAAGACAAGAAGTTACCTCCTGTTGCCATTCCCTGGCACAGAGAAAACCTACTTCTAAAGCCAGATGGTTGCTTATGGCTTGTAACCTGTGATGGACTTTTCCTCCATTAATCTATACAATTCCCTTTTAAAGGCATCTAGGCCAGGTACTATCAACACATCCTGTGGCAAGGAGTTCCACACATTAATTACACTCTGGGTGAAGAAATATTTTCTTTTGTCCTAACTCTTCCTCCACTCAATTTTAGTGCATGTCCACTTGTTCTAGTGTTGTGCAAGAGGGAAAAGAACTTCCCTCTCTATCCACTCTCTCCATCCCATACATAATTTTATACATCTCAATCATGTCCCACTTCAGGTACCCTTTTTCTAGACTGAAGAGCCCCAAGCGCTGTAGCCTTTCTTCATAAGAGAGGTGCCCCAGCCCATGAATAATTTTGGTCACTCTTTTCTGCACCTTTTCCAATTCAACTATATCCTTTTTGAGGTGTGGTGACCAGAATTGGACACAATACTGCAGATGTGATCTTACCATCGATTTGTACAAGGGCATGATGATATTGGCCGTTTTATTAATTTATTTTATTCCTTAGGCAGCAGGGGATCACGGGAAGTGAGACCTCGCAAATGGCGTGAGGTGGTCTCACTTCTGCAGTTCACGGATACGCAAGTTCGTGTATTCAATTTTTTTTTTATGTAGGAAATTCATAACTTTTGTAATACTCTTCAGAGATTTTTTCAGATTTTTGCCTCAATCCTTTGAACCACTTAGTCAAAAGAGATCCTACTTTGATGTAGTCATTTTGGAGCCAAAAAGTGGTACTGCAAATATAGTCTGATTCAGATCTTTTATACACTTGAATTACTTGAGAACCGGTGTAGCATAATTGCTAAGAGTGTGAAGTGAGAAGCCCTGGTTAAGATCTCTTGCCTGCCATGAACTTACCAGGTGCCCACACTCCAATTCATGTGATCATCCCAACACACATGTCCTGTTGGTGTAAAAACTGCTATTTTAAGACACTTTTTATCAAGTAATTGGGTTTGGACAGTGTCCAATACCAAACTAATAATCTGTTTTGAAAATTAATGCCCAGGCTTTTGATCAAATGATATCTATTGTTTACAACATGTTAAAACCATGCAAAACTCTATCCAGTAGTGTTTGTTTCTCTGGCCAGTGGCAAGGGCCATTATCTCTCCTTTTCCCCTTGCTTCTGCAGTCCCAGGACAACCAGCAAAGAGTTCTTTTTGGTATCGGGTTGATAGGGAATAATCTCCCTACAGCTTCCGATTTTCTGCTAATGGCACATGGTAATTATGCTATGGTGATTATGAAATGGTATGTTTAAGGCAGGGGTGGTCAACCTTCCACCATTAGGGCCTCTGCGTTCTTAAGAGTTGTGTAGAAGACAGAATCTTGGCAGCTGCAATTGCTGATGGTGCTGCTAAAGCAAATGCACCTGCTGAAATGCCCTCACCTATACAACCTTTAAAGGTCCAGGAGTTATTCATGTTGAAAGGTTGGCCACCCCTGGTCTAAGGCAATGGGCCATTTCAAATAATATATCCACTAATTGTGTGTGAGAGGAGCATGGGTATGCACATCTCCTCTCTTCCCCAAGCATGTTGTCTGGCCTCCTAATCATGTTAGGGCAGTGTTTCTCAAAGTTTTCCCTGCAAGGTGGGGAGAAATTTGCGTGCTTGCGGGGGCGGGGGACAGCGGCGACGGTGAGGAAAAGGGGTTTTTGTACTTACCGGGGCCTCCAGAGGGTAAGGGGAGGCCTGCGGAATTCCTAGGCTGGGGAGGCCTGTGTACAAAACCCCCATTTTCTCACTTCCCCCCCCCCGGCAGCGGTGACGATCCCCGGGATAGGCGCTGGCATGTTTTCCCTGACCCTTAAGGGTGCAGGGGAAGCATCCGATTCTCCTGGTGAGTCGCGACCCACCAGTTTGAGAACCACTGATGTAGGGTACTTGCCTTAATTGCCCTCAGTGCACGGATTGAATGCTGCTTTAAAGTAGTACAGTATTTCATTTTCATATTGAGAGGTGGTTTAGACAAACCACTCTCATCCGATTAGGTGGTGGTGACACCAAGCATGGAATGTGGGATAATATGCACTCCCACACTCCTTCTCCAGTGTGTTTGAGAGGGCTGATGGACGTATTGTCTGAATCAGCCATTGATCTACCTGTGTGGTAGAGTGAATTGAAAGAATAGATTTTCACAGGATGGTGTAGTGGTTTGGGAGTCGGACTTAGACCTGGAAGATCCAGGTTCAAATCCCCGCTCAGCCACGAAGCTTCCTGGGTGACCTTGGGCCAGTCACTATCTCTCAGCCCCACCTACCTCACAGGGTTGTTGTGAGGACAAAAAGGATGGGAGGAAATATGTACACCACTCTGAGCTCCTTGGAGGAAGGGTGGTATAAAAATGTGAAAAATAAATAAATAAATTTTAGTATTAATTTATAATGGAAATGGGTGGTGGAAATCAGTTTTGAAAGCTCCCCTATGCTAAAAATAAAGCCAAAGTGCTTTACATAGCAAAATAAATCAATAGATGGTTCCCTGTCCCCAAAGGGCTCACAAGCTTAAAAAAAAGATGCGGAAGAGACACCAGCAACAGCCATTGGAAAAGTTGTCATGCTGGGGTGAAAAGGGACAGTTGCTCTCCCCCTGCTAAACATAAGAGGACACCACTTTAAAAGGTGCCTCTTTACCCAGTCAGGTTAAAAACAGACCATACCTTAGCACATAGATGACCTCTGGAACGCTTTGCTACCAGAAATGATGATAGATAAGATTGTTGAGTTGAGGAATATCAGTAACCATTAGTTAGCAAGCCCTGGTCTTATTTCTTAATTTTAATGTGAAGTCAATTCCCTCTCCTGTAAATTTTAAATAATAGATTGGCACAAGCATTTTAGGACATTTATATGTAATACTGGAGGGCTGTATATGATTCCTCTGATTATTTAATTACGGCCATATGGCTTTTTGCTTCCTGGTTATTTTTTTTCTTTAATTTGATTCTTAGTATATCTCTATAGTATGAGTCTTTGTTTTTTAAGTTATCTTTGCCATGCAGCCTTCTCATCTTGGCTTCTAGCAACCCTGAACCCCCTATTTTTAAGCCATCTTCGTGTAAAAGCCATCTAGTTATAACTCTCAAATATAAGAGGCTTGTCTCTGGAGGACAACTCCACATTGCAGATGGAGCATAATCCTTAACATTGTTTTTCCCCCCCTTCTGCTTTCAAATAGCAGGGGACAGTGAGTCAAGGAGTGAGAACTCCCTTTGTTTCATGTAGTGTGCATTTCAGGGAAAGAATGTAACAGAGCAGAAAATGAAGAAAGACATAAAAGAATCTCAGCTCAAGGAGGTCAGATCCATCACAGACTTAGCGTTGCCTTCAAAGATGCCTGGGACAGGTGGCAGTTCAAGACAATCAGAGAAGCATCCGCTAACACTGAGATAAGGGATTCTCTTGGAATCCTGCTATCTGGTCCCAGTTTGCTTTGATGTAACTCTGCTAGAGAAGACTTCTGGGAGCAGGGTACTGCTACCCTCCGTGATAGGCTGCTGTTTCTGAGCCTTTAACGGTCTCATTACAGTGGTCCTTGAGGATTAATCCTCTTTAAGGTTTACATGGGAATGGTTTTGTCTGAAGGACCAGCCAGGGGACCTTGGCACCACCTGTACAAAACATTATTCTTTCATTCTTCTGTTTCTCCCCTCCCGTTCCTTCTCCATATTATCAGTATTTGACTGAAAGCTAAAAATCCAGGCCTTTCTGATTCGTGTTTTGGCTTTTACTGTTTTTTTTTTGTTGAACACAGCTTGAATGGATCTTTGCAACATCGAACTATTAGTAGTAAATTGTCTGCTTCCGGTAGCTGTAGTTACTTAACCTGCTGCTTTTGGCAGGGTTCTTTTTTCCTTTTTCTATCCACACTGTGCCTCCATATAACTCCCTGGCAATTTAAGAAAGCCAGGTGTGATGCTATTTGACTGCAGTAACAAAGATGCTTTTTACGTGAGTGCACTTGGGACGGACTTGATCTTTAGAACCAGAATGAGAGCCCATTGTTGTCCCAATCCAGAGACAGTTGCATGCAACTGTTGTATAATGCACAGTCAGAAGTCTGAGACAGGAAGTGAAGATGTGCATTCACATTCATCTTGCAAGATGAGTGGAAAGAGATCTTCACCATGCAGTGTGGACAGGAAAATGTATTGGATGTTCAGTTGCTTTCAAATGTGTTTCTGCATATGCACGTAGCTATCTAGCAAGGGAATCTGTATGTGGAAGCCTACCTTGTTGCATAGATCTCTCTTATTGTGGCAGGGTATGATTATGAATAGGTTAGCTCCTTATTCATTCTGAAAGTATAAGAATATACTGTATTTTGACCAGTAGCGTCGCTAGGGTATGGCGGGGGGTGACGCGCTGGGAGGGGGTTTTGCACTGGAGAGGGTGATGCACCACTCCCATCTTCTTTGGCGGCTTGGCCGCTTCTAACTAGGTCAGGGCAAGGCTTCAAGTGGCATGTGCACAACACCGCTTGATGCCTTGCCCTCAGAAGAACCAAATGAAGACCCAATTACATCTTCGTTTGGCCCTTCTGAGGGCAAGGCTTCAAGCGGTGTTGTGCGCATGCGCGAAGAACACTGCTTTTGGCCTAGTTAGAAGTGGCCGAGCCGCCGAAGAAGATGGGAGTGGTGCGTCACCCTTCTGGCACGACCCTGCGAGCGAGTGGTACCAGGCGGCAGTGGGGGGTGACGCGGCTGTGTGTGTGTGTGTGGGGTAACACAGCAGCAGGGTGGGAGAGGGGGGTGACGAGCCGAGCGTCAGTGCAATTACAGCATTTGTTCAAAGTTAACTATTTTGGAATGTTCTCCAAATGTAATTAGAAATTAGAAGAGTTGTCAAAAAAAGCAGTTATGGCTGCTGTACCTCGGAGGCACTAGGACTTATGTGGTTGTGATCTAAAGGAGCAGTGCTTCTGCTGTTGTTTTTGCAACACTTAGGCAGATGCTGGATGCAACACTGGTGTACGCAAAGCTGTTCATTGGCATAGACATTGGTGGCAAGTTAGTGAAATGAGACTTAGGCTAGGGATGACTCACCTACACACAATCCTAATGGAATTTTGGCTATTGTGGAATTTGTTATATTGGCACAGTCTGCTATCAGCAGAGGCAGGAAAAAATGGTGATAACGAAATAAAAACACGTAACACCGCTTTCTGCTAAAAAAAAACTGCGAAAATAAAACCATGTAATTTTGCGTCATTCTTCATCTGCTGACACTGTACAGCCTATACCTAGTACACTTTTAAAGCGGTTACAATTGATAAAAATGGGAAAATTTTTTTGAATAAAAACACATATAACTACTTTTTGCTTTTTCATTTTGGTTAAACACTGAAATCTGTGAAAAACTAAAACCAGTTTCTCCCACCTCTAGCTATCAGTTGCCCTGAGAGCTTTGATGAACTAATGGCAAGATCTCTCTCTCTCTCTCTTTTAAAGTACAGTTCCAGACCCCACTGCGGATACCGGGGTCTGCGCTAGGGAGGTCGTTTAAAGTAGAAAAAAATCTCCCAAATTCCCGTTTTCACTTTTGAGCGGGCAAACTGCGCGATTTTAAAGCCTCTGCAGGGCTTTTTCAAGATGAGTGACCCACTTTCAGGTCGCGTGAAGGCTCTTCACTCCTCCCAGACTCGCCCCAGATTGCATCCTGGGGCAAGGCTGCGAGGAGAGAGGAGCCTTCATGCAAACCAGAAGTAGGTCATTCAGCTTGAAAAAGCCCTGCAGAGGCTTGGACACCACGAGGTTTGCCCACACAAAGGTAACAGCTGGAATTGGGGGGATTTTTTTCTACTTTAAACGACCTTCTTAACATGGACCCCGCGGATCCTAGATCTGTGGATACAGAGGATCCACTGTATATATAATTAAGGTTGCAATCTCATACAAACCTTCCTGGGAGTAAGCCTCATTGAACGCAATGGGACTTCTGAGTAGACATGCATAGGATTGCACTGTAAGAGTGGTAACTGGTCATAAATACTGTGGACTTGGATTATGTTACATGGTGTGCCTTTAGACATGCTCACATGGGGGAAAAAACTCTTTTCCTGTGTAGCTGGGATCCTGTGTTCCTGTGTAGTGGTCAGTGGCACAGCTCACTGGTTTGGTGGGGAGGGAATATGGAGGCAAGGGTGAAAACAGTAACGAACATTTATTTAACAATAATACAAATTGTACAATAATAGGGAAAGAGAACGAAAATAAAGCAATTAGACCAAAATAGACACACTCATATACCACAAGCACTTCCACGAAGGAGGAAATATCAATAAAGACTGATAGAAACAGTAGGAAAGTTGTCAGTTGATTGCTCATGAGACCAAATAAGGAAAGATAGAGGGGAATTTGTGGGTTGGTGGTGAGGCTGTACCAAGGATCAAGATTACCAGGTCATTTCTGCTGGATGGGGTGTGATGCATTGCAGGAGTCTCAGGGTGAGAGTACCAAGGCAGGGCAATTGTCTTATTTTGAAGCGGGGTTTAAAAGGCAGAAAGAGGGCTGTGAAGCAAGCCCAGCAGCTAGGTGGTGGCTTTAGTTCACTTGAGGGAGGGAAAGCAGAACCGGAGATGCTTTCCCAGGGAAAGGCTGACTTGTCCAGTCTGCGCTGGCACAGCGGCTTTTTTGCATACTTCAAATAAAATGGCTTGTCAGGCAACAATGGACTTGCCCCACCTTGTCTTGCACAGGATGCTACTCTTTGTGCAATCCATTCTGTGCTTAGGAGTAGCTGTGAAGAGGCAAATATCTGGTTAACTGTCTCATCATTCAATGTAACAAAGATCTTAAAAGCATGGAAATTGGTAGTTAAGAACACTGCATGCTTTGGCAGCTTCTGTAATATCCTGATTCCTCAATCAGGCATAAAGAAACATATACATCACCACAGTGTAGCAAATATAAATTATAAGATGTTCCCTCCCCAAAACTACATTCCTCAAAAGAACAGTATGGATTGCTTTATATAGACAAAGGATAGGTGAGTAATTTTCCCCTATTAACTATTGTTTAAGAAAGGAAGCAGCAGCAGGTTGAAGTCCTGTTGGACTTCAGTATCAGTTTTTTGGGTCCTAGCATATGTTATTGGTAGGGGTGTTTTGTTTTTGTTGATAGCTGCATAAAAACAGAAAGCACCACATTTTCAAACACAATTGGAACCAAATTATCAACTGGTTGTGAAATGCATCTGGTTAAAACAGATTACTTTTCTAGTTAGAAATAATTGAATAATTCGTTGTTTTTTTGCATTGAATACTGCAATGTAATGATATTAAGCCTGATATTGGTGCTTAAAAATTCACACCTGTGTATAGAAACACACTACCACATTTTGCATTTTAATTAAGCATTTTTTTTTAAAAAAAATAACATCCATTTTCAAACACCTAGTTATTGGCATCAAATATGTCTCTTCATTTACTTGCTTTAACCCTTCTTGTATTTGAAATTGTGTTCCTTACACTTTAAACTGATTTCAGAAGAATTTGTTATATAATACATTTGGACCATTCTCCACTGACATTAGATTTTGTAGGTCCTTTCTGATTTCCACATGATATTTCTGCCATCTCTCTCCGCATCCCACACTTAGAGAATAAGCATGTATTAGGCTACAATCCTATGCACACTTACTTGGGAGTAAGTCCCATTGGATGCAGTGGGATTGCTGAGTGAACATGTATAGGATTGTGCCATTTTTAATATATATGCAGTGGTTCCTGTTGGCATTGGCCACTGTTCATGTGTAATAGTTGTCTTATTACTATTGATATACAGTGGAACCTTGGATTGCGAGCATAATTGGTTCCAGAAATGTGCTTGTAATCCAAAACACTCGTATATCAAAGCAAATTTTCCCATAAGAAATAATGGAAACTCAGATGATTCGTTATTCTGCAAGAGATCTTTGTGTGTGTCTGCATTATCTCCTGGGCTCAGCTAATTAAGAAGATGCCCTGCAGAGTACTCCTTTGCTCTTGCAAACTGTAGCTCACTTTGGGAGTCGGACTTAGACCTGGAAGTTCCAGGTTCAAATCCCCGCTCAGCCACGAAGCTTCCTGGGTGACCTTGGGCCAGTCACTATCTCTCAGCCCCACCTACCTCACAGGGTTGTTGTGAGGACAAAAAGGAGAGGAGGAAATATGTACACCACTCTGAGCTCCTTGGAGGAAGGGCGGTATAAAAATGTGAAAAATAAAAAACATCTGATATACAAAACCTGAGTCTTGTTCTGCAGAGTAAATGTCTTTGCTAGAGGCAGATGGAGGAGGGGAAAAACAGCTTGTTAATGAGGTCTGCAAGGCAGTAGTTGCAAAGCAAAGCCTGAGCTGCTATTCTGCACAAACGGAGCCTCTAGCAGAGGGAGAACAAAGTGTTAATGAGCAGTTAATGAGGGTAGTTTGTTGCCCAGGAGACGCTATTGTTACTCTGCAAACACACAGAGAGAGATCTTGGAGAACACAATGTACTCGTATTGCAAGGCATTGCTCGTTTATCAAGTCAAAATTCAGAAAACAATTTTTGCTCGTCTTGCAAAGCACTCGCAAACCAAGTTACTCGCAATCCAAGGTTTCACTGTAGTTGTGTGACATAAGGAAATTGTAATATTAAAAAAGCTCTACTAGTCTTTAGTTTGAACGCTCTGTTGGACTTTGGTATCACAGGTCTTGATATTGTTGTGGACTTCTGTGAGTAAAGTACCCTTCTCTGGAGCACCAAGCTTTTTACCCCAGGGGATAAATTAATAGGTTGCATTCAGGCATAATGTTTCTATGGGTAGAGTTTACTGCCACCATGCAGGCCTAGGGGGTCCACTAGACCTATAGAAGTGGTATCGCACCTCCAGGATTGAGACATAAATAAGAAAGTGAACATCCCTTTTCCTCTTCTGCACTGCACTTCTGTACTGTTTACTGTGAGGGAAAGGAGAATGGATAGAACCCGATACTGGGGAGCAAGACTCCACATCACATGTTTCTGATCATCCCAAATGCACTGCTCTGTAAGTGGACTTTGTGTCTGTTGCCGTAAGCACAAGCACAGAATAACTAACCAAATTCCCTTACATCCTTCTTGCCCTTTCACTGATAAGAAATAAAGGATGCAGGCATACAAGATTTCTTTATTGTGCCCTGCATGAAGAACCTCGGAGATGGATAATAGGCAGCACCTTGCTGATATGTTTTAATAAACATTAGTTTACAGCCTCTGACAACAGCAGGCAAATACATGCAATTACTTGGACATTTTCTCCAGTGTTTGTATGGGTATAAATCTCTCCTTAAATCTTCCCAGCTGGGAGTTAGGCTAGTCTTTCCTTGCAGTGGAATCCAGGCTTTGTTCTCATGTTCAGCTCAGCTCAGTCTGGAATAATTCAGAAACGTATTAGATAGATTGCTACTCCCAAAAGGCCTAATGGAATAACCTTCCCTCTCAGCCTTTGGGAAATAAGCTCACAATCAGGCAGATTTCTCGATTAAAGAAAGAACTAACTGTGCGCAAATTGCTCCGTAACAATTTGTGAAGAGTCCACTTTAGAAATTTCTTGCAGAGGGAAAAGTGATCTATATATTTAAGCAGAGCAGTGGGCCTGTTAAAGGCAAAATGTTCTGTTTTCCCTTTGCTCCCTAATTAGCATTTTTTAAAATGTGGTAAAATTCAGTTCATAGCCACTGCTAGGAGTTTTGTTTATGAAAATCAATGAAATGTGATATGTAACTCATGCTTTTTTTAATCCACTTTTAATATATATTGTTAAGTCAGTCTAGCTGGAATGGACTGGCGTAACTCTGTGTTGTCAATTTTTATTTTGGTAATTTTTTGGATTGTGTACAACAAAGGAATGGAAGTGATTGCATGTAATGTTTTGACTTCAGGTGTTTTCTGGTCAAATTATTCAATAAATCAAAATCAGGCCTCTTGCTGTAGGTATTGTTTAGAACAGGATATTTAAAAGATTTTCAATAGCTTTCCTGTGATTGAACAAGACACTTGTGTCAGGCAAAAAATATGTTGTATTTTGATGAATGGCTGTATTAGGAGGCCAAGTCTGGGGACACAGTAAAGAGTAGTTCATATTTTATTTGAATTCATTTTTTAAAACTTGAAAGCTGATATTGCATGAAGGAAACAACTCTTAAACTTTCAAACTCCTAACAGCTCACCTGAAACTCTAGCTTTGTAATGACCTACAGTCTCCCCTCTGCATTAAAGAATATACACGACTTGTGTTTGTTTGCCTGGAACGGATTACTTCTTTAGTTAATTAAGTAGTTCTCAGGCCAAAAGTAGCTTAACCACACAGGGACATGTTGCTGTATTTTGTCCATAATGATTGAGAATTTTAGGTTTCAACTTGGTTAGAACTGAACTGAAATTGTAGACCATGAGCAGGTCCCTAATCGCTACCAGAAACGCTCTTCAGTTCTAATAAGTTTCTAAAATCAGAGAAATTGCAGGGGAAGAAAATATTAAGGAGATTAGGTTTTCTAACATGTACACGAATGCATCTTCAAGACCATCTCCTCCTCTTGGGACACTTTGGCTGTTCATACCACAGTGATGCCTGGAACCATTGACCTGAATGCAGACATATCTGAGCTGGCCTCAATTTTTGTTCTTGTTTCCACTTGAAGTTAAAACTGAAACCAAATGTTATGGGTGATGTGAGGCTTCTGCTGAAAGCGGCAGCATCATGTGCCTCCTTCCTTTCTCCCTTGCTGATGCCAAGTAACACAAAACATGTAACACAATGTTACTGCCCTGCAAGTCTCCATGGCCCTTCTTCATTGTATTTGCTTCTGCATGCAGGGCTGGGAAATCTCACGCGGTGGTGACATCACACATATGTATTTTGTATTACTAGATATAATTGGGGAGAAAAGTGGTGGACATGCTGCTGTGCTGTTTTCAGCAGCAGCCACTCATTTCATATAGTTTGCTTCCTGGATGAAGAGTGCTTCTTGGATGAAGGCAGCTGCAAATATGTCACAATGTCTAGAACAGGGACAGTCTGTTCTCCTCAACTCAGTCAAACAGTCAAACTCATTTCATACAATGGGCCAATTAGCATTCGTGAAACCTGCTGAGGGCTGGAAGTGACATCATTAAGCAGGAAGTGACATCATCATACAAGTGATGACCAGAAAAAAACGTTTGTTCTAACTGCAAATGACAGAAGAGAAAATATGCAAATCTTGATCATATTTTCAAGATATGGGAGAGCCCAATTTTTAGGCGGGCTGCCCTTTCTGCAGTGCTACTCCTGCAAAGACATCACTTTGCAGCTCAACAACTGAGAGGTGCTCTGTGGTAGAAGCAGCACTGATGAAAGAACAGCACTGGCAGAACTCAATTATCATGCGGGCCACCCTTTCAGCAGTGACATCTCGATAGAAGCAGCACTGCTGAAAGGGTAGCCTTCATGATACTTGGACTACAGCTCCCCTCCCCATATTCGTGGGTTCCATTCCTGCAGTTTCAGTTATCCGCGGTTCTCAAATCTGTCAGCACATGGAAGTTATAATACATCAGCGGTGTCCATTTTGAAGGTATTCGCTGTATCTGCATCCACAGCCATTCTAAAGCTCTCTGTTGGCATTAATCAATTTCACTACTAGCCTTGCTAAAGCTCTTGGAGCTGTTCTGAAGCTATCCACAACCATTCTACAGCTCTAGTCAGTTACACTAGTAGCCGCCCAGAATGCTTTGTGGCGCCACAGTAAGTATAGGGTACACTACTTTATGCAGTTTTGGGTAGTAGCAGTACAATTCCATTGATTTCACGGGTACTGCTAACAAGAACTGCCATTTTAAGGGTATCCTTTAAAGAAAGAGATATTTCTAATGTAGGCCACAGTAGCTAGCTACTTCTGCACATGCAAAAATCTTTCATAACCTTGGAACCTTAAATAAGGTTTACTTGTCAGACTCATATTGTGTTTTTTTCATTTCAGATTCAGCCCCTGCTTTGAACTCTATAAAGTACTGTAAGTAATCTTCTTTGTTCACTTTCATTTGAAATGATCTGTTCTTATGTTATATGTTGGTCTCCACTTCATGTGCTACGTTTTCCAGTTAGACTATTTGAAACAGGAATGTATGAATTTCCCCCTGAGAAATGTCACCTATTTTTCAACTCTTTGAGTTTCCTCAGAATTCCTAGTGGCTCTAATTTGAAATGAAAAGCCAGGTGAGACATCTGATGGAGAAACTTTGAGGACTGGACTCTAAAATTATGATGGGCAATAATATATTAGTTTGGTAGCCTTACTGAGACACCTAAACGAACACCTCAACAAGTTCATCGCTTATCTTTGTTGCCCATACTTATTCCCATCAAATACTCTATTTTTTCGCATTCAAGGTGCCTTCTTCAGACATGACTTATGGCCCAATCCTAAGAGGGCCTTACACTGCAGGAACTAGTGTTCCGGCAGTGTAAAGTCCTTTACGGCTGTTGCAAAGTGCGACACACCATTCAGCACAGCCTGGCCACTGTCGTAAGCGGTGAGCGACTGGGTCTGTGTGCCAGCGGACAGAGAAGGAGCTCCAGTGCCAGTAAGTCAGCACAGGGGGCAGGAGGGAGGTGGGGAGGGGGAGGAATGGGGCTGGGAGGAGAGCGGGTCAAGGTCAGGAAGGGGGCGGTGTTGGCGGCAGCGCTGCCACCGATATCCTATCCCCCTTCCTGGTGACAATCCGCCTTTTTGGGTCCACTTGGATTTACTCCAACTATATAGCTGGAGCAAGTCAAAGTAGACCCAGCAGGGCAGCAAGTGTTTACCCTAGGGCAAGGGGACAAATGTTCCCTTACCTTGAGGAGGCCTTAACAGCTTGAAACTGCAGCATATGCCCCATTGGCGCGGCTGTATTGCTGCATGGGGAGTTACGTAGGATTGGGCTGTTAATTAGATTTAAGCGTGAGACCTTGGAGAGCTGCTGCCAGTGAGAGAAAATACTGTACTAGATGGAGCAATATTCATAGTAGCTTCATAGTTTAATGACTTATAAGTAACTCCCCATAATTGGATAACTCTGGATTTATGTCTGGACCAGTGAAACTGCCTTGTATTGACAGCGCAATCCTGTTGAAATCACCAGCGGCGGAGCGAGAGCTCCATTGCCGGAAGCCGTTGCAAATGTGCCGGAAAGCATGTTTGCGACGACTCTGGAGCAAGGGCCGCCAGTGAGAGGCCAGCAGTCCTTACTCGGCCGCCGGATCGCCCCTGCAGCCGCCGGAGTCAGGTAAGAGCTCCCCCGGCGGGGGTGGTCCGGGCGGCGAGGAAGGGGGGCCATTGACCGAGCTGGCCCGGGTGGGGGCGGGGATGGCAGCCACCATATCCCTGTCCCTGTTCTGGCCGGCGCGGCCGTTACACGGCCTCCTCTTACTTACGCCAGCTAAATAACTGACGGAAATCCGAGGAGGCCCATTGGGGCCGTGCCGTGCTACACCGAGGGAAGGGGACGAACGTCCCCTTCCCTCGAGTTGACCTCCAGGCCGATCCCGATAGGCCTGGAACGAGAATAGGATCTGGTGGGCAGCCCTGGGCCGCCCGCTGGACAGTTAGTCAGGATTAGACTGCCCATCAGACTACTGAACCATCTAGCACAGTATTGTCTATTGGCAGCAGCTTTTCAAAACCTTTTCTAGCCCTGCTGCTTGCTTTAGTTTAGATGGAAGTGCTTGAGATCATGTGAACCCTCCTCATGGGCAAAAGACGACATATGAAATAATTAAACCAAGTGCAGGAATGTAAATGCTTGTCATAGCTGATGTCTAGAACTGACGATTCATGCCTGGGGCAGTCCAGACTTCCATCCTCTGTGGAAAAATGGCTGATTTCTGGATTTTTCCTGGGGCAGCCAGATTTGTTCACATTAATGTTGCTGGATTCTCCCATGTATGTGTGTCTGTAGCCTGGTGGCTTCACTTGTTGCAGAATTATGCTTGGGGTAAAATGAAATTTGAATACAAAGGTTGCAGAATTATGCTTGGGGTAAAATGAAATTTGAGCATATTTTCATTTCCTAAAATGAAATTTGGGAAAATACCCAAGGCTATTTTCGTAAATGATAGCAAGTACACCTTTTAACCTGGAACGTGCCATTTGTTAATATTTTTGTGTAGGATATAAAGCTAACCTTTTCAAATATTTAGTGCACGTTCTAGTCAATGTGGCTTTTACATTTGATTTACAGATGTGGAAAAACAAGTAGAATTCACTTATGAAAATGACCCAAACATTGTCACTTGTGAAACGATCCGAAGGGCATACCGTTCTTTCTTAGAGCTGTAGGCATTTTATAGCCCAGATTTGAAGGTTTCCTGCAACAGAAGTTAAGTATTTGGGGGGGGGGGGGGGACGGACGGACGGACACCAACAGCATCACAAATTGAATTCCTCAAAATCATGGGGTTACCATTTTCATGCAATGACACTATTTTATTCAGTGAAATACGTATCTATTTTAAGCTGCTGCTTTTATATATTAGTTTTTATCTTCTGCTATTGTGTGTTGTGAGCGGTCGTCTGCATGTTCTTCACAGGGATAGGTGGGGAATAAATCATTAGAATAAATAGATATTAATATTGCAGACATACAGGCTGGTGTAAATGTTTGAGTGTGTGTAAAGATGGAATGCCTTCAAGACAGCTTAAAGTGTTATGTCTTCATTTTCTTTTTTTAAATGAGCAACATAGTATTCTGTGAATATGAAGCATGACCAAGTAAAGGTATCTGTCAAATCGTTTCCCTCATGTTCAAGTTGTGACTTCTCCCCCTGGAAATCTGAGGAAGTGGCTATTCCACACCCTCCCATTCACAAAACGTATCCTGGCAGGCAGCCAACTTCTTTTGCTCTCTTTATCTGTGATTCAAGTGTCATTTCCTTTTCTCTCTTTGCTTTCCTCCCTTGTCACACCCCTCTGTGCATTTGCTGCATGTCAGCTCTATAACCAGTTTAGCAACGAGTAGGGATCATAAGGACTGTTCGTTCACTCTATCACTCTCTCCCCCCCCCCCCCCCGTTCCAGTGCTGCTCCTGCATGATTGTTCCACTCCGCTTTATTTGAGCTGGTAGCTTGTGTTCACCTGTTTGCCCTGACTTCTGAAGGACACTTCATATGATAAAATTTAGCCACTGGGACTGGATCTAAAGTATAAAATAGATGCATGAGTTATAAAGGACACCCCCATACACCTGTCCCTCATTATCTGTACCTAATTCATTCCTGAAAACGGCCCTTTAGAATGAAATGAGTACAATTATTACATTAATTCCAATGGGAAAAATTCTAACTCACTCCAAAGCCATTTCAAGTTCACCTACAAATCACCCTAAATAAGGAAAAAAACTGTGTGGCATGATAAAATAGAACAAACAACAATTAATAACGTTATACAGCATCAATAAAGTGTTAGTTAATGATGAAAATACAGTATTTCAGAAGTTCTAGCATCACATAATGAGGTTAAGCACCGCATGCTTTAGTTGCAAACTATGAGCAAACTCTTATATTTCACCTGTTTTTCCACTTTTCCCGTGATTTTTCTCCTCCTCTTCTGTTCTTTAGTACCCTATTCACTATAGAAACACAGCACAAAACCAGATACACTGTAAAATGGAGTGTGTAATGCATGTGTTGCACTTTCAAAATGGCTGTCAACGGAACACTGCACACTTGTTAACTCTTACGTGCAACAGTCCAATCCTGCATAAGATTGAGCTGTGATAAGCTTACAGTTTGAGCATGAAGGTATCTCTGTTGTTTATATCCAGCATCCTGTAATTCTAGATATACTATCTCTGAATATGAAGTCTGCGTTTAGTTTTTATAGTGAGTTGCACTTGATAGACATGTTCTCTAGTCTCTCTTGTCTGTCTGTACATCCTGTCAGTCATTGGCTGAGCCACTGTAATGTCATGGAATATTCAAGAATGTTTTGACTTCTCTGGGACTTCTCTATTAAACTGGAAAATAGTGCAACTCCTGAAAAATCAGTTTGACACGGGGTGGGTGGGAGCTTGAAATCACACAGTGCTTACATGCAGAGGAGATTTTAAGTTGGAAGGAATGACCAATGGAGGCTGTGGTGTGAGGCAGGAAAGAAAGCTAAAAATAGCTAGGAATTAGAGAAAAGCTAGATGGAGGAGCACAAAGTAAGTCACTTTTGAGGAAGAATTAGTAGAATAATGCAGGGTGGACACAGTTGAGGAATTGATGGACCAAGGACTGGGAAAATGACTAGGGCTAGAGTTAATCACAGAACAGAGCGAACCGTATCCCCATGGGGGCCCCGTGCCCATTACCTTCGTTAGTGTTTGTAGCGGTGGCACCAAATAAGCATGTGTCTTGCTTTAACAAAACACTATAAACAGCATGCTTATAGCACAGAAGCAGGCAAGTAGTCTGAATGCTAGAGAGGCTTAGCCCAAACGCTAACAGAAAACAGGAAGTTAATGTTTGAGCTGAGCCTCTAGCATTCAGGCTGGTTGTCTACTTTGTTAAGCATTTTGTTAAAAGCAAGACACACACTTGGTGCCACCACTATGAACACTAATGAAGGTAATGGGTGCGGGAATCTGCGGGTACTGAATACAGAGGGCAGTATTAGAAAACCAATGAGGCAAGAGCACTAAAAGAACTGGATCTGAATTTCATATATTCATTTGAACCAATCTTCTGAATCTTTGGTTGCAAGTCTCGGGTATCCTTAGAATTCTACTGTTCTCAACAGATTGAACTGTAATTTGTTGCATTCCTGTTTTAGTATTATGCTGATAAGTGTGTTCCTGCAGACCAAATTCTCTTTGGCTAGTTAAGCTTAACATTAGAGTTATTTTAAGATTAGAAATATCAAAGTCCAGTGGTTTACGTATTTGACTTTTCTTCCGGTATTTCAAAGCAGTAGCACTTGACATCATGAAAATGACCAGTTATGTCTACCAAACTGTCTTGTAGCATTTCACTTAAAAATGCACAAATACTGATATTTTGATCTAAACTTTTCTCCATTTCTGACAGAAAGCAGTAGAAGCAGCAGGGAGTGACAGCAAATCCACTCTTTTTGAAATGCTGTACTCTCTTAAGGGTGAATTCTCTTCTTGGTAGGCAATAGAACTCCCACAAGTGTCAATAGGAGGTCTGCATGTCTGTTTAGGTGAAAATACACTTTCTTCAGTTCTATTTTCTTCTAAGTGGAATATTGCCAAGTTGGTGTAGTTTAAATATGCTTAATTTCCCCAGTTTTATTTCCCAAGCAACGTTGATAGAAATATTACAAAATGACATCTTAGGTTTGTAGCTTTTTTGGGGCCATATTTTACATTTACAGGCATATCTTGTTATTTCAACATGTTCTTTCAAAGTGTTGGATCCTAACACAGGATTTGGACGTCCGGACCACCATGCAGCGGTCCAGAGGTCTTCCCTGGGGCCGGCCCGATAGGCCTCCTCTGATTTCTCCTCTGATTTCTCCTCTGATTTCTGCCAGCTAAATAGCTGGTGGAAGTAAGAGGAGGCCGTGTAACGGCTGGCCCGGCAGGGACGAGGATATCGCGGACGCCATCCCCGCCCCCTCCCGGGCCGACTTGGCCTATGGCCCCCCCTCCCTCGCCAGCTGGACTGCCCATGCGGCCGACGCCAGAGACTTAACTTCTGTCGCCAGCTGCATGCTCGGTCCGGCGTTGGAGTGAGGGAAGCCGGCCTTGTGTTGACCTCCCTTACTCTAAAGGAGGCGCAAACGTGCCTTACGGCGCTGGCACTTCGGGCTGGATCTCGCCCTAAGTACTGTAGGCTTTAGTGAAGATATGCCGTAGGCTGCTGGGCCATGGCTGATCTGCATTTTTAGTTCAAAGCAATTAATACTACAGTACAGTACTCCCCCCCATATCCGCTGGGGATATGTTCCAGGCCCCTCCATGGATACTTGAAACCGTGGATGCAAGCGAACACCCCCTCCATGGTTTCCTGAGGGGCCCCCGTCCTGCCTCCCCTGTGGGCAGGCGTGCGTGTCCCCCCCCCAGCTCTTATTTTTCTTTCAGCAAGTTGTTTCTTCCTTAAAACAAACAGAGAAGCAGCCTCTGTTGCAGGCAAGTAGAACAAGACTATGTCCTAGAGAGGCTCTGCAAGGTTTCTGTTAATCTTGCAGAGCCTCTCTAGGACTTAGTCTCGTTCTGCTTGCCTGCAATAAGTAGCCACAGGCTGCTTCTCCAGTTTGCTTAAGGAAGAAACGAAGCTTACTGGGAAAAAAGTAAAAGCCCGGGGGGGGGGGGGCGGTGTCCCCGCCATCCGTGGATAACTGAAACCATAGATAGTGGATCAGTGGCTATGGGGGCCCACCGTATTTGTATAGTGTTTTGCATTCATTCAGTGATGGGAAGCAGCAAGGGATAGACTTGTTGCACTTACCCTCCTTTTCAGTGTTTTGCTATTGTTGATCGTGGTTTTGAAAAGCCTTGAGGTATCTCATAAGGAATCGTAAAATAGACTTGAAATTCCTAAGATTTGAACATCTTTGATCAACTTTACTTGCATCTTGTTTTCTGGGTCTTTAGCCTAGTTGTTATGTTTGAAAGCCTACAATGAACAAATTTAAAGCAAAATTTAAATATTTAAACAAATATTTCCAGAGATATTTAGGTAAAGTATGGGAAACAGCATGTATGGAGAAAATGACTATTAAAGATAGATTTTTAAGAGGAGAGACTAAAATAGATAACTTTAGTAAAATTTGGTACCCCTTGTTAAAATTGGATAGGGAAACAGATATAGAAATGAATAGAACCGATCCATTGGTATATTGGTCAATTATTTATTAGGATTATATTTATAAGTATTGTTAAATGTATTGTTATATGTATAAATTATTGATGTTGCAATGTGATTCACGATACTGATATGGATTGTCATGAAATTATTTAATAAAAAAACTCTAAAAAAATGAACAAATTTAAAGCAAGATTTTTGCAATTATAGTTAGAACCCTAATTGGCTAATGGTTTTGTTTGTTGTTGTTCAGTCGTTAAGTCGTGTCCGACCCTTCGTGATCCCATGAACCATATCCCGCCAGGCCTTCCTGTCCTCCACTATCTTCCTGAGTTCGCTCATTTTCATGTTCGTTGCATCGGTGATGCTGTCTAACCATCTCATCCTTTGCCTTCCCCTTCCCCTTTTGCCTTCAACCTTTCCCAGCATCAGAGGCTTCTCCAGAGTGTCCTCTCTTCGCATTAGGTGGCCAAAATATTTGAGCTTCAGCCTCAGTACCTGTCCTTCCAGGGAACAGTCAGGGTTGATTTCATTTAGGATTGACTGATTTGATCTCCTAGCAGTCCAAGGGACTCTCAGGAGTCTTCTCCAGCACCACAGTTCGAAAGCATCTATTCTTCGGCGCTCTGCCTTCCTTATGGTCCAACTCTCACAACCATACATTGCTACTGGGAACACCATCGCCCTGACTATGCGAACTTTTGTTGGCATGGTGATATCTCTGCTTTTTATTATGCTGTCTAAGTTTGCCATAGCTTTCCTTCCAAGGAGTAAGCGTCTTTTAATTTCATGGCTGCTGTCTCCGTCTGCAGTGATCTTGGAGCCCAGAAAAGTAAAATCTGTTAATGCTTCCATTTCTGCCCCTTCTATTTGCCAGGAATTGATGGGACCAGATGCCATGATCTTAGTTTTATTAATGTTGAGTTTCAAGCCAACTTTTGCACTCTCCTCTTTCACTCTCATCAAGAGGCTCTTTAGTTCTTCTTCACTTTCTGCCATTAGGGTGGTATCGTCTGCATAGGTTTACCATCTTCCCGGAAATGGCCGGGAAAGTCCCGGCAACGGCACTTTGTCCCCCCGTCCCCCCCCGAACTATGTTTTAATCGCGGCCCCGGCCCGCCGGCTGCATCGCGGCAGGCCGGAGCTCTTCTGAGACTCTTCGGAACAGCCCGAGTTCACTCGGGCTGTTCCGGAGAGCTCCCAGACTCGTCGCGTATTTGCGCGACGCTGGGAGCTCTCCGGAACAACCCGAGTGAACTCGGGCCGTTCCGGAGAGCTCCCAGCGTCGCGCAAATACGCGACGAGACTGAGAGCTCTCCGGAACGGCCCGAGTGAACTCGGGCTGTTCCGGAGAGCTCCCAGTGTCGCGCAAATACGCGACGAGGCTGGGAGCTCTCCGGAACAGCCTGAGTTTACTCGGGCTGTTCCGGAGAGCTCCCAGCCTCGAGGGAGGAAGTCCCCGCCCTCGGCCACGCACCCGGCCACACCCCCAGTCACACCCCCAGTCCCGGCCGAGTGCTGGGGAATCTGGTAAGCCTACGTCTGCATATCTGAGGTTGTTGATATTTCTCCCGGCAAACTTGATTCCGGCTTGTGGTTCATTCAGCCCTGCATTTCTCATAATGTACTCTGCATATAAGTTAAATAGGCAGGGTGACAATATACAGCCTTGCCGTACTCCCTTCCCAATTTTGAACCAGTCGGTTGTTCCATGGCCGGTCCGAACTGTTGCTTCTTGACCCGCATACAGGTTTCTCAGGAGACAGGTAAGGTGGTCTGGTACCCCCATCTCTTTAAGAATTTGCCACAGTTTGTTGTGATCCACACAATCAAAGGCTTTTGCGTAGTCAATGAAGCAGAAGTAGGTGTTTTTTTTGGAACTCTCGTGCTTTCTCCATGATCCACCGCATGTTGGCAATTTGATCTCTAGTTCCTCTGCCTCTTCGAAACCCAGCTTGTACGTCCGGTAGTTCTCGGTCCACATACTGCTGAAGCCTAGCTTGTAGGATTTTGAGCATAACCTTGCTAGCATGTGAAATGAGTGCAATTGTACGGTAGTTTGAACACTCTTTGGTACTGCCCTTCTTTGGAATTGGAACGTAAACTGACCTTTTCCAATCCTTTGGCCACTGCTGAGTTTTCTAAATTTGTTGGCATATTGAGTGCAGCACTTTCACAGCATCATCGTTTAGGATTTTAAGTAGCTCAGCTGGGATATTATCATCTCCGCTAGCTTTGTTGTTAGTAATGCTACCTAAGGCCCACTTGACTTCACTCTCTAGGATGTCCGGCTCTGGGTCAGTGACCACACCAGCGTGGTCATCAGAAACATTAAGATCTTTCTTGTATAGTTCTTCTGTGTATTCTTGCCATCTCTTCTTAATCTCTTCTGCTTCTGTCAGGTCCCTGCCTTTTTTGTCCTTTATCATGCCCATCTTTGCACAAAAAGTTCCCTTGATATCTCCAATTTTCTTGAAGAGATCTCTAGTCCTCCCTATTCTGTTGTTTTCCTCGATTTCCTTGCATTGTTCATTTAAGAAGGCCTTCTTATCTCTCCTTGCTATTCTCTGGAAATCTGCATTCAGTTGTTTATATCTTTCCCTTTCACCCTTGCTTTTCGCATTCCTTCTTTCCACAGCTATTTGTAAAGCCTCATCTGACAGCCACTTTGCCTTCTTGCATTTCTTTTTCTTTGGGATGGTTTTAGTCGCTGCCTCCTGTACAATGTTACGAACCTCCGTCCATAGTTCTTCAGGCACTCTGTCTACCAGGTCTAATGCCCTAAATCTATTGTTCACCTCCACTGTATACTCATAAGGGATATGATTTAAGTCATATCTGACTGGTCTAGTGGTGTTCCCTACATTCTTCAATTTAAGTCTGAATTTTGCAATAAGAAGCTCATGATCTGAGCCACAGTCAGCTCCAGGTCTTGTTTTTACTGACTGTATAGAGCTTCTCCATCTTTGGCTGCAAAGCACATAATCTATCTGGTTTCGGTATTGACCATCTGGTGATGTCCATGTGTAGAGTCGCCTCTTGTGTTGTTGGAAAAGAGTGTTTGCTATGACCAGCGTGTTCTCTTGACAGAACTCCGTTAGCCTTTGCCCTGCTTCATTTTGCGCTCCAAGGCCAAACTTGCCTGTTGTTCCGTTTATTTCTTGATTTCCTACTTTAGCATTCCAGTCTCCTATGATGTAAAGAACATCTTTTTTGGGTGCTAGTTCTAGAAGGTGTTGTAGGTCTTCATAGAACCGGTCAACTTCATCTTCTTCGGCATCAGTGGTTGGGGCATACACTTGGATTACTGTAATGTTGAATGGTTTGCCTCGGATTCGAACTGAAATCATTCTGTCGTTTTTGAGGTTGCACCCCAGTACTGCCTTTCCCACTCTTTTATTGACTATGAGGGCTACTCCATTTCTTCTAAGGGATTCATGCCCACAGTAGTAGATATGATGGTCACCTGACGTAAATTCGCCCATTCCCGTCCATTTTAGTTCGCTGATTCCCAAGATGTCAATGTTCAATCTTATCATCTCATTTTTGACCACATCCAGTTTGCCTTGATTCATAGACCTCACACTCCATGTTCCTAAGCAGTATTGCTCCTTGCAGCATTGGATTTTCCTTTCAACCTCAGACACATCCACAGCTGAACGTCCTATTGGCTTTGGCCCAGCCGCTTCATCCTTTCTGGGTCTACTTGGAATAGTCCTCCGCTCTTCCTCAGTAGCATATTGGACACCTTCCGACCTGAGGGGCTCATCTTCCGGCGTCATATCTTTTAGCCTTTTGGTACTGTTCATGGGATTTTCTTGGCAAAGTTACTGGAGTGGGTTGCCATTTCCTTCTCCAGTGGATCACTTTTAGTCAGAACTCTCTGCTACGACCTGTCCGTCTTAGGTGTCCCTGCACGGCATAGCTCATGGCTTCATTGAGTTACGCAAGCCCCTTCGCCACGACAAGGCAATGATCCATGAAGGGGAATGGTTTTACCAGAGGACTATTTTGAGAAGTAGGTATTGAGTGAAACCTGGAAGACCCAACTGTTGCTTCTCAAAGGAGTCTGTAATTCAACTGATTTGTTCATTTATATTTATTTATTTAAAATGTTTTTAGCCACCTACCGCATTCAAGGCTCACTGGTTATCAGTGGTGTTGCTGGAGGGGGGCCGTGGGTGGGGCGATGACGTATTTCGTGTCGTTCCACCCCCGCGTCACGACATCGCTCTGGGAAAGTCTCCATTTGAAACCTTACAGAAGCAAGGGAGGGAGGGAGGGCCATTCTCCCGCCCTGGAATCGGCCTGAATGACCTCCGTGGCCACCGTGGCTGCGAAAGAAGCCACTGGTGCTGCGAAAGCTGCCACCATGGTGGCTGCTTCTCACAAGGAGAGCACGGTTGGCACACATGACAAAGCACCCTCTTGCCTCGGCCTAGTTACGCTACTGCTAATTATCGCTGTTCTGATGCCCTGACGGAACATACACCTGTTTCATTTCTGGGTTGGAAAATTAAGAGGCAGGTAACATCCTGGTAACCTAGCAGTTCCAAAGCATGTTAATGTGAGTAGATAAATAGGTACCGCTTGCGGGAAGTTAAACAGCGCTCCGTGTTCCAGCTGCATGCTACACGCTGTGGCAAGGAGAGTCATGCCGACCACATGACCACGGAGGTGTCTTCGGACAACGCTGGCTCTTCGGCTTTGAAATGGGGATGAGCACCACACCCTAGAGTCGGACACGACTGGACTTAATTGTCAGGGGTCACCTTTACCTTTTTACCTAACACCCTGGAGGGGATTTGATTTGGCTCAGGGGCCTCCAGTTGCTGACCTCAAAGTTAGTCTAGGAGTCAGGTTAGAGTTCCATACCACTGGTCATTTATTTGCTGCTCCTGATGTAGAAATTAAGATATGACTTTAATGTAAGGGTCAATAAGTCAAATGTATCCTCCCAATTCATTTGCCAACCCAGAACCAAAAGAGGGGCATAGAGTAAGAGGTGACTATGGCAATAAGACTGGCTGGCAGGCCACTTTGGTCTGTGTGCATATTAATCATACTAGCCCACCAGAAAAACTAGATTTTGACCAAAGCATTAATATTTCTGTATTTAAAGACCAACATCTGATGTCCGTAATTCTAATTTTGCCTTCCTACATATTTATGCAATTCATTTTCAGCTTAATCCATCTAGCTGTGCTGCTGTAATGTCACTAATTTTATTGTTCCATATCAGGCTAATATCTGGTAGTGAACTTTCAGATTTCTCTTTCTTAGCTCACATAACAGTGCTGATAATCAGTAGAGGATTTCAGCCCCTGCAGATAATCTCTTCAGGGTTATCACTTACTTAACAAATGGATGTGTGAAGTATTTGTAAAAAGGCTTTTTGAAGTGAAGTTCCACATGGTTGCGGCTTAGAGCTGAAGACAAGGAACTGTTTACACATGGGCAGAGGGTTTTGTCTGCCCAGTGTGGTTCTTCTCAAGTGCTAGTATTCTGAGGCTAAACTGTTTGCCTTTCTAATGAAGTGAACTGTTTGTTTGAAATATGTGGTAGAAGGTATTTAAATAGGGCCTAAAGTAAACTGTAGCGCTCTCCAAATATGCCCCCTGCATATCTGCTTTGTGAAGGAAAGGAAAACAATTTGGCCATAGCTTACCTCAGGGAAGAGCAGTTAAGGGAACTGTTTAAATAATAAGCAGGGCTGAAGCGGATATTGCCATGGTCTCTTACAGGCCTTTTGTGACAACTGTTGCTCATACAGGGATTCCTCAGGGTTCTGCCAGGAAGGGCAGGGCTGCTGTTAAAATGTTATGTCGTTTTTGTGATTTAAAATAGGGATTTTTTTTTTCTCATTAGCTGTGGAAACATGAGCTAAAACAACCATCCCATATATACTACAACCTTTTGGGAGCACACATATGCTGTTTGCCTTACAGGAGACCCACTATTTTCTACACTTAAAAATAAGATTGTCCAAATATGTGGACATCTGTTTCCACCTAAAGCCAGATGGAAACAAAGAACGTAACATAAACAGCTATTTTGTGTTGCAGAGTCTGTGGGAGATAGTAACAGGTGAGGCCGGTAGACTATGAGGCTGAAGCTGGTATAATGGATGTGACAAGGTTCCAGTAACTGACAGAGCTTGTGATATAGTGCTGATTGCCACTGGCGTTTTCCTAGACTTTTTCCCTCCATATGATCATTTCTGAGAGGGGAAGGAACATGTACACAGCCTGGGGGTAGGGAAAAACTTGCAAAGACAGAGAAAGAAACGAAAGCTTTTGCCAAAGGGCGAGTATTCAAAATAGCACAACGGTGTGGGGACAGGGAAAACACTTGACAGTGATGTCATAGGCACCATTCAGTACTCTATATGCTGTGATTTCTTCCAGAATGCTTCTCTGATGGCTTTGTTGTGGCTCACAGTTAAGGCTGTGGGTGCACAGTTCAAATGATGCTGAGGGTCATTTTTATATTTGAAAGCCTAAAAAGAACCCTGCTGGATCAAACCGCAGTCCATCGCCTCCAGCATTCTTTTTCTCACTTTGGCTAGTCACATGCATCTGGGAAGCCCACAAGCAAAGCATGAAGACAGTAGCTCTTCCCTGGTGCTGGGGAAGGATCCATTCAGGATCCATATTGGCGGATCCATATCCTCAGATCCATTCAGAGGTGGGGACTCTTTAACAGAATGCTATATGTATGCAAGCTTATAGCGACAAGCAGGCAGCCTGCACGATAGACGGGCACAGAACAGAATGTTTACTGGATGCAGGAAGCAATTTGTGTGTGTGTGTGTGTGTGTGTGTGTGTGTGTGTGTGTGTGTGTGTGTGTGTGTGTGTGTGTGTGTGTGTGTGTGTGTGGATAGCCTTCCCCCTTATCTGCAGTTTTTTGGTATCCGTGGGGGGGGAGGAACCTATCCCCCACGGATACCAGGGTCGCACTGTATGCTAATTTTCTATATGCAGGAATTGTTATATATATATATATATATGGAGGTTCAGTCATGCAAACCCTCTCTTGCAATTTGAATTGGTATAGTCGAGGGATAGGTTCAAGGAGAACCTATCTTTTCAGCAAGAACTGGGCCTCAGTTAACTGTCTCTTTCTCAATCTCACTAGTCACCATTTCTCAATGTGTGCTCCTCGAAGCCCTGGGGCTCCCTGAGACCATTATTAGGAATGGAAAGGACTCTGGAGACCAAAACATTTGAGAACTGTTATGCTAGTATTTCTACCTCCTTGTCTCTGAAACCACCCTTTCACTGTGCATATAATCTTTTTCTATGATTTTAAGTGCTGATACACACTATTAAGGTAATTATTTTAAAAATATTGGTAAACATATGAGGAGTGCCTGACCTGATATACTGTAGCCTTTATCGTAAAGTTTCTAACAAGACTTTTTAAAATAGCCCGTCATCTGTGCTTTGTAGGTTGTAAAACAAACTTAACAAAAAGGCCTTTTTAAAACTACTCCCAGCGTGCAATAAACATGCTAGAATTTCAGTGGGTTCCCAAAGAGCTACAATAGCGGCATTAAGAAAAGACATTCCCTTTGAAGTTACTGACCAAAAAGGGACTGCTGTCATCTCTGTCACGAGCATTTAAACTTTTAACCTCCAACCTTTGTGTCAAAGCGCTTTTCCATATGGATGTTAGCGTACCGCTCAAGCGTGCGCGCACCCACACACACACATGCGCGCGCATACCTTACCCTTCTCTCCCCCTTGCTTCCTCCTGCACTCAGTGGGGAGATGAAATGCTGAAATGGCGGGAAAACCTGTTGTCTCCAATCCCCAAGTTTTCAGGCAACATGATTTTGATGTGAACAGCCTTTGTTTATAAACTGTAGGGCCTGTGTGAGAGTGGGAGGCAAGGCAGCAAGTCCTCTCACTTGCTTTACAGCTTTGTGCTCTGGAGTAGCGAGGCACTGCATAGCCCAGCGTGTGTGTGTGTGTGTGTGTGTGTGTGTGTGTATGTATATGTATTTATATGTATATGTATGTATACAGGTATATGCGCACGCACGCACCCCTACCTGCTCCTGGTGCATATAATAAACTATTAGTAGCTTATTTTCCTTACTTTATGTACTGTACACACAATTTGCATAGATATGGACCTTGCCAAGCTGTGATTGTGACGTTTTGCACTTCTGTGATTTTCTGGCTTGTTTTTGTTTTCCATGGAGTATTCCAGACAGTTTGGGAAATGTGGCCAGTGTCTTTCCCCAGTTGTATATCTGAACCAAATGGGGCAACCAAGAGATATAGCCTTGTTAATTTTTGAAGTTCAAAATCACAAGACACTGCCTCACAGTCATAAGATGAGCTTAGAAGCAATGAACTTCGAAAAACACATTGAACACATTTGGAGAATGGTCTGTAAAGCTGCCCTCAGAATGTTTCAACCATTCCATCCTTTATAGTTATTTAGGATTTTATGGTTTCTCGCCTACCATGAGAACTAGAAACATTTAACCTTTCTTTTAAAGACGTTGAGAGAATATCAGGATTCTTAGCACCGATTCAAGTATTATAAAGTAAACAGAAGTATCAGATGTGCCAATCAAGTGTCTGCTTACAACCAAATCTTGTAATTTGTACAAACTTCACCCATGCATGCTTAAAAAGTACAGACTTCACCTATACTTAAAAAAAGAAGAAAAACTCTGCTGAATCAGGCCACAGGCCCATCTAGGTCAGCATCCCGCTTCCTACAGTGACCCACAGCCTCTGAGAACCCCGCAAGTCTGTCCTTCTAATACTCCCCTGCAACTGGTGGTGGTGGTATTAAAAAATATTTTTATTCTGGTTTTCAACAAAAAGTTTACAAAGCAATAGCATTACCACATCCTGTCCTTTGATCCAGATATCAGATTTGATGGCAGATCTGTGTGTCAGGGATTCATACATTATATTATTAACTGATAAGAGGCGTGATTGATATTGGGATCATCCCTTTCTTGGGAGGTTATCTAGAGATTTTGTTCCCTCTCACACCCAGGCAGACTGCTAAGCTTAGCTAAATAAACACACAAGGCATAGGCTGAGTTAAGTTGCAAAAGAAGTTTACTCATGGTTCAGCTCATATATACAGCATCTGATTAAGATCAGAGGTTACTCTAACTTAAGGATGAAGCGCCCCTCATTGCTGGCGCCTCCTGCATGGTAGTGTGCTCGGAGCATGGCCACCATTCATCAGAGCTCAGGCATGCCACGTCCTCTCTCGTTGGCATCAGGAGAAGGAAGAGAGTGAGAAAGGGCAAGAAGAAGGAGGAAATAGGTCAGGGAACCACGCCCCTTCCTTGGAACATAGAGAGGTCAAGGCAAAAGGTCTTTCAGGTGACCAGACGACACACCGCCCCCCAGTGTTCCCCCCAGTGTCCAGCAGCCGAATGCTGCCCACCTCCAGCAATTGACTGATACTTGCATCTGCTATCCCACCAATGATGTAATGTCTGAATCAGTTTTCATATGTCCATTAACCTCACAAAAACTGTCTGAAGAATCTTATGTTTCCCACCCTTGTGACTTGAATTATACTTACTTGGAAGTGAAGTTTAAGTCACTGGGGCTTATTTCCAAATATGTATGTTTAGAATGAGACTCCTTGTCTCATATTTTGGTTTACTTTCTAGAAACATTTAACCTTTCTTTTAAAGAAGTTGAGAGAATGAGACTCCTTGTCTCATATTTTGGTTTTTTCTGCACTTGCAAAGCCTTTTATTGTGTATATGTTCAGGTGAGAAACATCTTGAGGTATTGCATATTTCAAAAGTACTGAATGTATGTTGATTATTTTTGAAACATTGCTGAACGTTATTGGAGCTTAATTCTAGTACTTCCCAAAGATCCCCTGGCAAACACAATCTGGCTGTAACTTACTCACAGCCCATTCCAACCCAACTCCTCCGCAAGTCTGGCATAACAGTGGCCTAAGTTCAGCATAAGTTCGACATATGTAACACTATATACTACCTATGAACATGGAGGTTCAGTTTACCTTTTAATGGCTAGTTTCTTTTGATAGACTTCTCTCACCTGGAATATCTACCGGTAATTCTTTTGAAAGCCACCTCTGCCAATGACCTTTACCACATCTTGTGGCAGAAATTCCAAAAGTTAATTTTGCGAGTTAAACAGAATATGTTTCTATTATACATACGTTTCCAGAATGTGTAAACTTTTGGCTTGAGCTATATTATGTCTATTTTTGGATATGCCTTCACATGCAATAGTAGCCATATTTGCAGATGGTATGTTTATACATGCTGTGTGTTGGTTTCTTTGGCCAATGTAGGTAGAAGTGAACTGTGCTATAATAAACAAATTTGCAGCGTTTTCTTGTCCACACTGGCTGTAGGAGATGCATTAGCCCCAGCTGTGAAAGCAAAAGTGTTTGAATACTGTGTGACAGAATGTAGCTGAGGTCATGGTCTATGATTTCAGCCTTAATAAGCCATCATCCGAATCAGGAACTCCCGTTTTTTCTTCTTCTTCACGAATTCCATTTTCTCATTATTCTGAAAAGTTATTGATGCGTTTGGAGAGCTGCAAATGTCTGTGTATTAGGATTGATTTATATGCAGTAGTATATACTTTCCAGGTATTATGTATTTTATTGCTACCACCACAGAAGGAAAAAGATGTGACTATAGAAAGATATTATCAGCATGTGTCCAGTCAGGCAGGATTCCAGAGCAGCTGGATTATAGCACAGGGTTGACTAGTGGAGAGTTAGAGATGCTGTTGCTTTCTTGGGTTTGTTTGCTTGCCTGTTTGGGTGTGAGATTTAGCCATGGTGAACACAGCCGTGTGCAGAGAACTTAGAGGAGCAGAAAATGCAGCCTAGAATGGGTGTTTGGGGGTAGGGAAGATAAATTGGTTTTTCACTGTGGAAAGAGCATTTGAAGTAACAGAGGGAGGTGTTTCTTTTGTCAGTTTTCTGGCAGAGCCCAATTTGTCATTTTCCTGCAGAGAGCACATTATTAAGTTTGTTAAAGAACACCACAAGGACCCAGAAGTTATGAAAAAAGGGCCTGTGGCAAAGCAAGATCTCTGTGCTTTCCTGGGAAAGACCGTATTTCCAAATAACATTGGACATGTCCAGAATGTTTCATTCGTTTCTGTTTTGTTTTCTTGACCGATACATATGAACTTATGATATAGAGCCACAGATAATTTGAACTGGGTGTTATTGCCAAGAGGGGAGCTAAGAGAGAACTGTATCTCATCAGTAATAAATTTATTTGCTCCTGCTGTAGAAATGAATTGATATATTGTCTTCCATTCCTCTTCGCTTTCTTAGGAATACATATTTCTGAATGTTTATATTTTTGGGATAACTAAGTGTGCAATCCTACACATACTTATGTGGAAGTAAGTCCCATTGAATTCAGTGGGACTTGTGTCTGGGTAGACATGCATGGAATTGCACTGTAAATATATATTATACTGACCAACCACAACATACTTCCATAGGTTTTTTCCTCTTATTAAAGAAAAATAATTTTAGCATACTATGGATGCATTAATTTACATAATTATCTGAAGATAATTCAAAAGAAGAAAAGAAAACTCTCACCCTTAAAGTTTGGTGCTATAAGCCTCACCCTTAAAGTTTGGTGCTATTTTTTAAAAAATACATTTTTAACATATACACATTAGTAGAACAGTAAAACAGTACAGCTTTAGTACAGTTAAAGGCATAGGCACCCTGCCCGTTACTGAATCTGGGCAGCCTAGTATAAGTAGCCTTCCCAGATCCAAAGGGGGACAGAATGCCTGCCTTTTAACCTTTGGAATTTGGGCAGGTGCAGCTTGTTGCACCCTTCCATGATGATGAGCTGCACCTGCTCAAATTTCAATGGTTAACAGCACAATCCTATGCATATCTACTCAGAAGTAAGTCCCATTGCATTCAATGGGGCTTACTCCCAGGAAAGTGTGTATAGGATTGCAGCCTAAAGGTTGGCACTCTGTCCTCCTTTGGATATGGTAAGCCTATGCAGGAGCTCTTGCTCTCAACTTTCGAACTGTACTCTCAACTTTCAAACTGCAAGATCAATAAATATCTTCGTTTCCACAGGGTCCTGGGGCTGGAGCTTAGGGGTTAATTTTTTCAAATGCTTCCATCCTGAGGCTAGAGGTTGTTAGAGAGATAATTGTTTGGCCATTTAGCAAGTGATTAAGCGCTTTGCAGTTTAAAAAAAGGAAAAAAAAACACCTTTTAACTGCAGAAAACTCTAGCAGAAAATGCTAGGCTTTGATTGTAGGCCGCACCCCTACTTTAAAGACTTGGTTTAGGGGGGAAAAGTGAGTCTTATACGGTACTAGTAAAGTTCTTTGGTGAGCACAGTTTGATCTCTGGCCGTGGGCTCTTTTTCCGTGGGAGGTTATGTGCCAGATAAAAGTGGACTGGGTTGGCCTGTGCCGGGATTGGGGTTGGATGGAGAGATGCACCATCCTTCCTGACATGGTTTAGTCTGTTCCTTCATGAGGACGATGAAGCCTGAACTATGCTGAGGAGTGAAGACATCCCTTCCCAGTTCACTTTAACCTCTCCATTTTTTGCCAACTTGCCAGTGAAGACAAATCAGGCATGAAGGGGGAGAGAGAAGGTGTTCTGTGACCCTGCTTTGAGTAGACACAATGCATCTCTCCATCTCTTCCATCTTATGGATATGGTTGATGTCCAGTATGCATGTTTCCCACTGAATTGGGAAGGACCACTGCACTGAAGAGGTATATGACCGAGAAATGAAATGGAGTATATGTGGCGTTTATGTGATTATTTGATAGAATAAATTATACTGACCTGGCTCTCTATTATACTAGATGTTTAAGATTGATTTGGATCATATGAGAACAGACTGTCTTGTTTTGCTGGTCGTAAAGTCTGGAGCAGTGGTTCCCAACTTGGGGGTTGCAACTTCCCAGGCCAGTGGGAACCACCCTCTTAAGCGGCGTGGCGACCCGGCGGGAGGGCAGGACGGTGGCGATGGCTCTTCCAGGTTCCTGCTGCTGCCAAAAGGAAGAAAGGGGTTTTGAACTTGCCCGTCTGCAGCGGTGACTGGGGACGCCACAAAACCAGGGTTCTTGCCGCAGATGGGTGAGTTCAACCCCCCTTTTTCCTTCTGGTGGCACCAGGAACCCGGAACTACCATTGCTGCCATCCTGCCCTCCCACTGGGTTGCCACCACTCCCCTGCAAGCACTTACTGGTTCCTATCCTTTTGTGTAAAAGTTGGGAACCGCTGGTCTAGAGAAATGTTTTTCTGTATGATGTGCAAGAATAAATTAAATTGCAGTATTGAAACTTATGGAGTCTAGACCACTTTTGTACTTCTCACCTCCCCATCAGAACTGGTTGGAGGAGAATGTCCTCCTCTTCCCTCCCTTCTCGCTTTACTTGTTGCCACATTCTGTCACGTCTTCAGTAGGGACTTGAAAAGGCTTTACTGGTTGGATGTATATGGTATGTTTTTCTGGTTGGATGTATATGGTATGTTTAGGGAGAGCAACATTAATAATACAGCTCAGCAAGATTTTTTTGTGGTTCTCATATTTTTAGTAGTTGCTATATGGCTCTATATCCCAAGTTGGCATCCTGACTTTTTGGTGTAATCTTTGAAAATCTGGCTTTGTGTATAGTATTTCATTATATAGTTTAGTGATTTACCATGATTAGCAACCAGCAGTGCAGTATAACTGTGCCTGAGTATTTACATTTTACTGTTTCTGCTTCCTCCCTTTCCTTATGTACCCCACACTTTTAAATTGTATGCTATAGGCAGGGAAATGTCTTATCTTAAAGTTCGTGGTCAGGTTACAACAGGGGTTCTTAACCAGTGGTACACGTACCACCAGTGGTACTTTGGATGACTGCTGGTGGTACTCGGACCGCCAGAACCCCGCTCTGATGCGGTGCCTTTGGCGGCGCGTTTTTGCTCCCGGGATTCTCCTGCCTTTAGCTGAGCCTCTTGTGAATACTGAGAAGGGCCCTCACACCCACCCAGAGCCTCCTACCTCCAAAAACCTACCTCCATTTTCTGGCCTCCAAAAACCTGAGAACCTGGAAGTAACTGGTGATGATGTCATCGCTAGTCACTTCCAGTGGTACGCATCAGGAGAGTGGCACCAGAGGTGGTACTCGGCCGGAAAGGGGTTAAGAACCCCTGGGCTAGAACATTTTGCCTGAGGCATACAATCCAAACAGCACATGCACACACCCTGGCCCCTAAGTGACATGGGATACAGTCCTCCAGGTTTTCTTCTGCCTAATCACACTAACAAACTGTTATGCAGTTCCCACTCATTTCAGTGGGGCGTACTCAGAAAAGCATCCCAACGTGGATATGATTCTGTGGGCCAGATCCATCTTCCATCCTTACTGGCACCCATATCTGCCACGTGAGTCTGCTGCTGTACTTTGCCTCATGGTAGGGTGCACCTGCCTAAATTGCACAGCACCTAATAAATGTGAGATGATTTTGGGATCCAATTGACATTGATAAAGAAATATTTTAAAATAAGCAAAAATAACAGTGTGCTCCTATAATATACATTAACAATTTGTCTTCATTTTTGAAAAAGCACAAGTCAGCTGCCAAGAAGAGATTTTCAAAATTCAAAGCCATATAGCTGCTTTAAATCTGAACACAGTGGAGCAGCAGTGACTGTGGAAAGCAATAAAGTACTGCATTTGAGTGTCAGCCAGCAGCTGTTTAGCCAATACCTGCAGCAAATCCGGCATGCTAAGGAGCTTTCAGTGCCTGCCAGTGGATGAAATCATTTCCAGCCCCCCCCCCCTTTTCAGCTCAGATAGCTATTTCTGTAAGCATTTGGCACCCTGATTGTTGGGGAGCCACTGAAAACAAATAAAGCATGTTCCCGCAAGGTGTTTTGGTTTTCTTAAACACAAAGGTGGTAAAATAGACACCAAGTATGTGTAATACTCGGTCCCGTTGCTTTGCCTTGCCAAGGTGGGAATTCCAGCTGGAACAATGTTCCACTTTCTGATGTTTGCTCTGGATCCCTTGAGTTGCCTTTTTATACAGTGTAAAGAAATGAGCTCTGGAAACTCGCAGAAGAGCCAAGTGTAACAAGTGAGGCAAAATATGGAATTCTGTACTATGAAGGGACTTTATCAAGCAATACTGCCCAGGTTTTCTTTAAAAAATTGATGTCCAACACTGGAGATATTTCCCTGATGCCTTTGTTGGGAACAGGCTGAAGGCTGTAAAAGCAAGTCCTCACAGTTGTCGATAGATTCTTCTTGGAAACTGCAACTTTAAGCGAAATGACTTATAATGAAACCAATTTTACCATAGGCCAATTGATAAACGTAAACATTCCTATGGCATTTTCCCATCAACTTAATGACTAAGTGAGGACTTGCTGTACCCAATTCAAGACCTGGAGGTCCCCAGAGATCAGTACATTGAGCTAGAATGAAGTACAGGTGTCTCCCACTTAATGACGGATCACTTAATGATGATCCGGATATATGACGGAGGTCCCCAGTAAAAAAGAGCAAAGGATTTATTTTAAATCCCCAGCTCTTCAGTTGTTTTGTGCTAGATAAGGGCTTTGAAGCCCTTATCTAAAGCCAAACACCTAATGGGCAAGATAAGAGCTTGGATGTTTAATGCTACGGCTTTAAGCACAGTGCTAAACTTCAAAGCACAGCAAGACCCGCTTATTGACGACTTCACCTTATGACAGGGATTTCAGAACATATCCCCGTCTTAAGTGGGGGACACCTGTAGTTGGAAGCTACTGCTCTGTTGACCAATCAAGGACAAGAGGCCATGCTCCTAGTATCTATACCGGACCTGGCCAGATGCTTCGTATTTCCTGTCAAATGCCGGGACTGATGTTGCACCTCCCCCCCCCTCATTCCTTTCTGCATCTGAAGTAGGCTCTGAGATCTCAGCACACAACAGCAGCACTGCATGAGAGCTACTGCTGTGTACTGGCATAATCTTTGGAGAGAACTAAAGGGGAGACAAAGATCTTCCCTGTGCACAGTGGCAACAAAGGGAATGTCAGTGGCAGGGGGTTCTCAATACAGAAGATCCTGGCCTCCCTGATTCAACCTATAGTATCCTACAAAAGAAGTGAATGGAACAAATTCATGGGGGGAAAACATCATTATAATCTGAGCTTCGATATGCTATTGGGATAGATGCTATTGGGATAGAGGCAAAACCTGTTTCTAACACTGGCATGATCAGTATCAGTTTTTCCACTGCCGCATCTGTGGCTTGATTTTTGCCAGTTTACTTTTTCCCCACAAAAGCTGCAGTCTGGAGCACGCTTGAAGGGAAGCAAATGCTATGCCTTTTCCCCACACCCTATGTCCTCAAACTAAAGCCTTTTTGCTTTTTCCCACAGACCTCAGCGGGAGCCGTTCAGTTCTGTGGGACAATGTATATGAACTCCAGTTGGGAGCAGAATGTTTTGGTCTTTTTAGAGGGGCAGGGGGAATCTGCCTTCATCCCAACTCTGGAGCTCTCTACTGTTATAGGAAGGAGGCAAGCTATGCTCCCCCACCATGCTTCTCTGCTTTCTCCTTAGATTAATGCCTGTTGTTCACCTAATGGGAGAAAAAAATGAAGGTGCTTGGGGACAGCATTATGGTGGCAATACCTCCCCCCTTTCCTTGGCGGCCCCAGTCTTCACTGACTGAGGGTCCATGGGACATCAGTACATCATCCCTCATCAGTCCCTGCATGATTCTTGACCTTTTGACCTTGAAGAGAGGTGTTCTTCCTTTCATTTTTATCTCATTTTCCTTGTGCTAGAACAGTAAGCAGAGACTGAAGGGAGCCAACTGTCCCACACATACTTTAAAGCAGGGGTTCTCAACCCCTTCCCCGGCCGAGTACCACCTCTGGCGCCACTCTCCTGCTGCATACCACTGGAAGTGATTGTGATGACATCATCTGAGTACCACCAGCAGTCGGCCGAAGTACCACTGGTGGTACTAGTACCACTGGTTGAGAACCCCTGCTTTAAAGTATTATGTGAATTTGCTAAATTATTAACAGTGTAGAATTTATTTACAATATTTTTACCCCGCCTTTCTCCCCAAAGGGACCCAAGGCGGCTTACAACAAAAAAGAAAATACAGTATAAAAAGTACAATACAAAAAATAGTCACATTTTAAAACAGTAAAAAACTGTCAACGAAAATTAATAAACAGTTTCTAAAAATCGATTTTAAAACGATCATTATTACAATGATGGGATCGTTATTACAATGATGGGATAGAATGATGGGTTGCTTATTCTCTAGGTAGGGTAAAGACCTGTGTGAGGCACATTCTTTTAAGAATGTGGTGCAAAATTGTTGTATTTTGCACACCACATGGTATGCATCTTTAATGTGTGCATGTTAGGCGTTTGGGCATTTCGAAACACCAAAAACAAATCGGGTCTATTGCTATCTTTGAATCTCTTTATTGATAATTGGACAAATGATACATCAGAAAGACAGCGGAAACCCGTGTATGCCCACTGAAGGACTCCAATGATGTCTCCATGACCCATGCTTTGAATTCAGCAAGCCTCCCAAGAAGATTGTATTTGGTTTGACATGTTTATTATCATTAAAATGTCTTAGGATATTCTGTTTTATTCATTATAAAGGTACAAGGAAAGGTCTTGCTTTCCAACCCAGGGGAAGTATCTTATTTGTGGAAGAGAACAGATGCCTTTCACTTTAAAGACATCCTGTCTCTCAACACTGGTTTTGTTTCCTTTTTTTTTTATTCAATTAACATTTCATGACAATCCATAACAATATCATAAATAACATTCTAACATCATTTCCTTATACATATATAGATACATTTAACAATACATATAGTTATAATCCTAATAAATAAGTGACCAATATACCAGTGGATCGGTTCCATTCATTTCCATATGTTTCCCTATCCAACTTTAACAAGGGGTACCAAATTTTACTGAAATTATCTATTTTAATCTCTCCTCTTAAAAATCTATCTTTAATAGTCATTTTCTCCATACATGCCGTTTCCCATACTTTACCTAAATATCTCTGGAAATATTTGTTTAAATATTTAAATTTTGCTTTAAATTTATTGATTGTAGGCTAACTTTCAAACATAACTTGGCTAAAGACCCAGAAAACAAGATGCAAGTAAAGTTGATCAAAGATGTTCAAATCTTAGGAATTTCAAGTCTATTTTACGATTCCTTGTTAGAAACCTCAAGGCTTTTCAAAACCACGATCAATTTTATAGTCAATTTCTCCATACACGCTGTTTCCCATACTTTACCTAAATATCTTTGGAACGAAAGATTCTTTAAATCCTTCCAACTACTAGCTATCTCTAATCTTGCTGTTCCAGTGAGAAGCTCAACAAGATCTTTATTATTCACTTGTTCATTCTCTTCTGTAAATAGGGACAACATTAGAAGCGTTTCATTGGCAATTGTTTTCTGACCTGTCAATTTTTCTAAACACTTAATCACTTCTTTCCAAAATAGTTCTACTTTGGGACAAGATAACCACATATGTTCGAATGACCCTTTTTCTCCACAGTTTCCCCAACACATGTTTGATATTTCTTTGTTTATCTTATGGAGTTTTATAGGAGTTAAGTACCATTTATGTACTATTTTCAACATCATTTCCTTAGATTTCGCTGATACTAATCTATATGCCCGATTATTCCAAATTTGTGTCCATAGCTTTTCTGGTATTTTTATATTCATATTATTTTCCCACACCATTTTTGTTCCTATATAACTAGTATAATCCACATTTATAATTTTATATACAGTTGCAATTAGTCCTTTTTTCTTATCTCCAGCTTCTCCTAAACAATAATTTTCAAACACTGACAATAATCTAATGGAACTGACCTAGCATATATTTTATTTACAAAATCTCTTACTTGAACCAATTGTAGCCAATTACATTTTATTTGATTAGTTATTTCTTCTAACTGTCTCATTGAAATTGGTTTCCCTTGTATAAATAAATCTCTAATTCTATAAATACCTACTTCTTTCCATCCTTTAAATTGTGCAAATTTTTCATGAAATTTAAATTTAGGATGTTCCAACAAAGGGCATAATGGAGATATTGGGGGTGCTAGATTTTTCACATATTTACACCATATTCGTAATGTTTCTTTAATAAATGGATTTTGAATTTATAATTTATTCATCATTACTTTATGTGTATATAAATATGGCCTAATCTTATCTCTTCCTTCTATACTTTCCATATATACCTAATCAAGATCCTCATTTTCATTAATAAGTTGTATAACTTGTGAAATTTGAAAGGCCTCATAATATTTTATTAAATGTGGTATTGCTAAACCTCCTTCTGTAGCCCCTTTATATTTCACACTATTTATAAATCTTAAGTTTTTCTGTTTACCTGCAGTGAATTTTTCCAATCTTTTTGCCATACTTTTAACTTCTTCACATCTTGTTGCACTGGTAAATTTTGAAACAAAAATAAATTTGTTGGCAGTATATGAGCTTTAATCAGTTCTACCCTCCCTAATAATGATGATTTTAATTTATCCCATTTCTTAATTTTTTCTCTTTATACAAATACATATAGTTCCTATATGTCTGTTGGTTTATACTTTTTGTTATCCAAATTCCCAAATATTTAAAACTAGAATAGCACATACTTAAATTTGAAACTATTTTAATCTCCTTTTGTTCTAAATTAGGGATATTCATACATAATTTAGATTTTTGATAATTTTTAATCTCGTAAAACAAATTTTTCTAATAATAGTTTCAAAGACTTTATACTTTTTAATGGATCCTTCACAAATAAAAGCATATCATCCGCTTACAAATTAATTTTATGTTGCCTATTCTTGACTGTTACTCCCTCAATATTATCATTTGTTCGTATACTAGAGGCTAATGGTTCAATAGCAATGGCAAATATTAGAGGTGATAGTGGGTCTCCTTGTTTAGTCCCTCTTTGTAATTTAAATTTCTCAGATTCACATCCATTAATCAATACTTTAGCAAAGGCTAATGGCATGTCGGGGCTGTAGGTTTGCCACAGGAGGAATACCTCTTGGCCTCACATCACAACCCACATGGAACAGCTCAGGTCAATGAGCTGGAGTCATATGGCCTCACTATCTGTGATGGAGAAAGCACGAGAGTTCCAAAAAAAACACCTACTTCTGCTTCATTGACTATGCAAAAGCCTTTGATTGTGTGGATCACAACAAACTGTGGCAAATTCTTAAAGAGATGGGGGTACCAGACCACCTTACCTGTCTCCTGAGAAACCTGTATGCGGGTCAAGAAGCAACAGTTCGGACCGGCCATGGAACAACCGATTGGTTCAAAATTGGGAAGGGAGTACTGTATATTGTCATCCTGCTTATTTAGGTATATGCAGAGTACGTTATGAGACATGCAGGGCTGAATGAATCGCAAGCCAGAATCAAGATTGCTGGGAGAAATATCAACAACCTCAGATATGCAGACGATACCACCCTAACGGCAGAAAGTGAAGAACTAAAGAGCCTCTTGATGAGAGTGAAAGAGGAGAGTGCAAAAGTTGGCTTGAAACTCAACATTAATAAAACTAAGATCATGGCATCTGGGCCCATCAATTCCTGGCAAATAGAAGGGGCAGAAATGGAAGCAGTAACAGATTTTACTTTTTTGGGCTCCAAGATCACTGCAGACAGTGACAGCAACCATGAAATTAAAAGACGCTTACTCCTTGGAAGGAAAGCTATGGCAAACTTAGACAGCATAATAAAAAGCAGACATATCACCATGCCAACAAAAGTTTGTATAGTCAGGGCGATGGTGTTCCCAGTAGCAATGTATGGTTGCGAGAGTTGGACCATAAGGAAGGCTGAGCGCCGAAGAATAGATGCTTTCGAACTGTGGTGCTGGAGAAGAGTCCGAACCGTCTTCAAGGGCAGCCCCACGTAGAGCGCATTACAATAATTAATCGCTACGTCACCATGGCATGGATCACCGTGGTCAGGTCTGCACGATCCAAGTACGGTCGCAGCTGGCGCACCAGCCGAAGCTGGGCAAAGGCCCCCCTGACCACAGCCGCCACCTGGGAATCCAGGAGCAGCTGCGGATCCAGGCGGACCCCCAAGCTGCGGACCTGCTCCTTCAGAGGGAGTGCAACCCCCTTCAGAGCAGGACGATACTCTAGCACCTGCATCGTGAATTTCCGGACCAGGAGAACCTCTGTCTTGTCCGGGTTTAGTTTCACCTTCTTAGCCCTCATCCAGGTCCCAACCGCCTCCAGGTAGCGCTCCAGAACCTCAACAGCCCCCCTGGAATCAGGTGGAAAGGAGAGATAGAGCTGGGTGTCATCAGCTTATTGATAGCACCCCACTCCAAATCCCCGGATGACCTCTCCCAGCAGTTTCATGTAGATGTTAAATATCATGGGGAACAAGATGGAACCCTGTGGCACCCCACACCTCAAAGGCCAGGATGCCGAACAGGCGTCCCCCAGCACCACTATCTGGGACCTATCTGCCAAGTAGGAGCTGAACCACTGCACAACGGTGCCCCTGACCCCCAGCTCGGCCAGTCGGCCCAGAAGGACACCATGGTCAATGGTGTCGAAAGCCACTGAGAGGTTCAGCAGAACCAACAGAGATGCACTCCCCCTGTCCATTCCTCAGCGTAGATCATCCACCAAGATGACCATGGCCGTTTCCGTCCCAAAGCCCGTCCTGAAACCAGATTGAAAGGGGTCTAGATAATCCGCTTCATCCAGGACCCTCTGGAGTTGAGACGCCACCACCGATCAATTACCTTGCCCCAAAATGGGAGGTTTGAAACTGGCCGGTAGTTGTCCATTACTGTGGAGTCAAGGGAGGGCTTCTTCAGAAGGGGTCGAACCACCGCCCGCCTCAAAGCGAGCGGCAGCACCCCCTCCGCCAACGAAGAGTTGACCACCCTCCCCGTCCACTCGGCCAGCCCCTCCCGGGCAGATCTAATTAGCCAAGCCGGGCAAGGGTCAAGCATGCAGGCAGTCGGCCTCACACTCCAAAGGAGCCTGTCCACATCCTCAGGCTGTACAAGCTGAAAAGAGTCCCACAACACTGAACAAGCAGATGCCAAGGGGACATCTTCTGATATTGTCAATGAGGCATCCAAGTCATGGCGAATCCGATCAATTTTATCTGCGAAATGTTTATCAAACATGTCGCAGCGGGCCACCGTGTGTTCCTCCTGATCTGTTGGGGGGGCCTGGTGGAGTAGGCCTCGCACCACATGGTACAGCTCCACTGGACGATTGCTTGCAGACGCAATGGTAGCAGAGAAGAAATTTATCTTCGCTGCTATCACCGCCACGGAGTAGGTTCTATAGTGGGCCCTACTCCGTGTCCGGTCGGATTCGGCATGAGTTTTCCGCCACTGTTGCTGAAGACATCTACCCCGTCGCTTCATCATTTGCAGCTCCTCAGTAAACCAAGGAGCCGCTCTGAGTCTGCGGCGTGGCAAAGGTAGCTCAGGAGCGATCTCATCCACTGCCCTGGCCGTTTCCCCATTCCAGAGGTCAACCAGGGCCTCAGACAAGTCACCAGTCTTGGCAGTGGGAAAGCCCCCCAGAGCCCTCAGGAAACCTTCTGGATCCATTAGCCTCCGGGGGCAGACCATAGAATGCAATTGCGTTGAATGTGAGTGTTCTAAGTGCTACATTGGCATGACAACCAGATCTATTAAAACCAGATTGAGTGAACATGAAAGATCATTGAGGCTTGGTCATGTGGAACAATCTTCGATAGCAGAGCATGCCTTGAGTGAAGGGCATTCCATTAGATTCAGTGACGCTAGATGCCTACAGAAAGGAAATATTTTCAAAATCCTGCGCCACTTAGAGTCATTAGAAATCAGCAAGAGACAGGTAGGAAGCCTTTTAAACGGTCAACAGGATTTATCCTTTACCAACCGGATTTGGCTCCCGATCCTGCACAAACTATATGACCAAGGAAAGAAAGACAGAGAAAGTGGATACAATCCAATGGGACAACATTAGAGTAAGACTGACCAGCTGTCCCTATGATGATTAACGGGGTTTCCTGCTCCTGTGAGGTTTTAAGCAAGTACGAACATGTCAGCAGCAATTTCACCAGCAACCTACATGGTTGATTTCTATGAGGAGGTTCCGGCTGGCGGAACGAAACGTCAGGACTGCATTCTCGGATTTTAGTGGTTTTTTTCAGTCTGCAGGAGGCTGCCCATATCGGGAAACCCTCAGGCAGTTGAGTAAATTTATTAAAATTCAAGTTTTTTTGTGCTTTTACATGGCATCTGTTCCCGTAACTCTGAAACACTGTTGGCTAAGTACGGGCCATGAAATCTTTCGAACAAGATTCCAGTACATGTCCCGCCTCATGTGTCGGGGCCAAGATCTTTTGGGACAGAAAAGTATGAAGATTTTCATGGCTATTTGTAACTAGTAAAGAGGTACGCTTAATGGGTTTTCCAGCCATGTATTTATTTTGAGGAAATACAGATAGAAAATTTCCTGAGGCTTGCCAGTGGAAAATCCTTTGATGTCCGTGATCGCTTTAAAGAGACAAGCAGCTGAACTGCGTTCTCCTGGACTATCTGATGCTGGCAGGCGATATTACTGACACTTGCTGACGTTTCGTTACACACTTGTAACTTTATCAAAGCAAACACACGAACCAATGCGGCTTCAAGCCGGTAGATGTTACTGTCTGTTGAGGAGCATCGTTATTTTTTGTAGTTGAGAAGCACTAACTGCTGATTCAAAACGGAAGCTTGTTGCCTAGTTACGCTGCATGACCTCTTAAAGGGATACCGTTATGGAGTACCATGTAGCAGAATGAGTGAGGTGCAGAACGGGCTGATCAATTAGAGGCAGAGGCAGGTTGTTGCACACTGGCCAGCTGCAGCTTTTCCCCCCTTGTGTGTTGTCCAAATGACCTTTGAAGAAGGTCCGCTTCTTCAAAGGTCATTTGGACAACACACAAGGGGGGAAAAGCTGCAGCTGGCCAGTGTGCAACAACCTGCCTCTGCCTCTAATTGATCAGCCCGTTCTGCACCTCACTCACACTGCTACATGGTACTCCATAACGGTATCCCTTTAAGAGGTCATGCAGCGTAACTAGGCAACAAGCTTCCGTTTTGAATCAGCAGTTAGTGCTTCTCAACTACAAAAAATAACGATGCTCCTCAACAGACAGTAACATCTACCGGCTTGAAGCCGCATTGGTTCGTGTGTTTGCTTTGATAAAGTTACAAGTGTGTAACGAAACGTCAGCAAGTGTCAGTAATATCGCCTGCCAGCATCAGATAGTCCAGGAGAACGCAGTTCAGCTGCTTGTCTCTTTAAAGCGATCACGGACATCAAAGGATTTTCCACTGGCAAGCCTCAGGAAATTTTCTATCTGTATTTCCTCAAAATAAATACATGGCTGGAAAACCCATTAAGCGTACCTCTTTTGGGACAGTCCCATGGTTGTAATGGCGGCCATGAAGTCCTGAGCCACACGAATCTTGGGAGCCTCGGCATGAACATTGAAGTCCCCCAGCACTAATAGGCGGGGGGACTCCAGCGCCAAGGCCGAGATCACCCCTGTCAGCTCAGGCAGGGAGACTGTTGGGCAGTAAGGCGGGCGGTACACCAACAGAATCCCCGTCCTGTCCGGCCCTCTCAACACAACATGGAGACATTCAAACCCAGTGAACTGCTGAACGGTGCACCTGGTAAGGGAGATGGATTCATGACAGACCATTGCAACTCCTCCTCCCCGTCCCTGCAGTCGTGGCTGCTGCACCACCTGGAAACCTGGGGGACAAAGCTGGGAAAAGCCTACCCGTCCCGCCTCATCCAACCAGGTTTCCGTGATACATAGCAGGTCGGCATTCTCATCCAGGACCAAGTCCCGGATGAGGTTGGTTTTATTATTTACCGACCTGGCATTTAAAAGCAGCAGCTTCGGATTCAGGGAGTCACTGCCAAGAGTACCAGTCATCCAAGAGTTGGGGGAAGGACCAGAAGGAGAGACAATCTGTCTATGATGGGCCCTCCTTCTCCTGGAACGGCTTGTCTGACCCCCACCACCATATCTTCCATGGCCCGTCACTGCCTTGATAGTGGCACCCTTCCCCTCCCCCAAGCTCCCTCCCAAGATGAAACGCATAACTTACCCAGCAAGGCCACCCTTCTGAGCCTGGCCTCTCAGCTCAGTCATCGAGCAGTCATTGACAACTTCATCCTTGTTATGTACAGCTATTTAATTATCACACCTCTCTTGTTGCGTGGGTTGTCAAACATTTGCAACCATTCCCCAACATCTGGAGATGTATTTAAGAGGTCAAAGAGCTCCTCATTGTATATACAGCGACAAAGGAGAAACAGAAAGTAGTAACGCCTTGAGTGCCCTTGCTGGGAGAAAGGCGGGATACAAATTCTTTAAATAAATAAATAAATAAATTCATTAGATGTTCTTAAAGCCTTTGACCGATTGGAATGGAGATATATGTTTCAACTTATGGGTAAAATGAATATGGGTGAAAGATTTATAAGAACTCTTAAAAATGTATATGTCTCTCGACACTGTTGAAGACAAAATTAGGACTGAGAAAAAAAGTGAAAGAAGAGGGTTCCAAAACTAGGCATGGCCTTTTAGGGCCAAAGTGTGGTTTTGAGGACTTGATGGCAGAGTTTAAACTTGTTTTCCTTATGTTCCCTAGTCACTGGATTCAAGTTTATTCTTAATACAGAATCAAGAAAGAGTCCTGGGATGTTTGGCCACTGGTAGTGCTGGCTGCTCATCTTTATGTTGTCCCACTAACCAGGTGTTGCAACTCATAGAACCCCAGGGCATATAGGAGTGAAGCCACCTTTCATTCAATTCTCCAGTTGCTAGCCTGCGTTAATATGCTATCAGCTGAACATATCCTTCCCTTTAGAAGACTGGAGAGTGGTCGCAAGTTAACCCTCACCATTTGTGGGCTTCCGATTATCCTTGTAATGAAGTGGACTATAGTTCATAGACGTTTTTGCTGAAACTAACTGGTTAACCTTTAAGGTGCTATAAGACTTGTTGCTTTTCTTATTCAGACTATCAATTAAAATCCACTAATTACCGGTGGACTGTGTTGTCAGTAGCTTGACAATTGATTAGCCCTTGATTTACAAGAAAAGAAAGAGTATTTTATCTGGTGATGTGTAACTCGCCATTTGGCAGCATTGTGACAGTGCCCCAGGGAAAAAAATGATCTCACTGTTTGCATTGGTGCCATGTTCCTAGAGTATCTACATAGGTTAGCTTGTATTTTAAAACACACTCCACTCATATAGGCACTATTCCACTATTATTGTATCTTCTCCCCACACCACTTTGGGAAATAGGCAGTCTATGAGTGGTTCCTCACTGGAATAAATACTAGTCAGAGCAAAACTGGGTGTTGGGGTGCATTTAAGGACTGCTACTCTTCTGTTAAGAGTATAATGAGAAAAAATATTTATATTAGGGAGTATGAAGCAACAGGAAACCAAGCTGGCACCTAAACAACCATATGTATATAATCACAGCACACACACACACCAGTTACATATTTATAGAGTTTTCAGTCTGTTCCAAGCTAAGTCTTCTCAATAGGTGCTCTTTCAAATAATTATTTGAAGATTTCTGTATGAATATGCAAAGCTTTTCAAAGTCCCCCTTTTTATACCCAGAGGCATGTAGAATTTACCGCTTACCTGTGTGCCGAAGACTTTTAATTCTCTCAGTAAAATTGATTCCACCAGTTTAGTACATTATTCTCCCTGTCTCCCATTTACCATGTTACTTTTCTGGCAGCAGAGTACACAGCACTTAGCAGCTGGTTTCTGAAACCATCAGTCAGGAAATTGTATGATAAATAGGGGGTAGCCAGGTTTAGTGGCACTTTATTCTGCTTCAGCAGTTTTAGCTTGACTTTGGAAAAATCATCATGTGGTATTTTGTCAAGGGTTGCAACAGGAGATGGGCTAGAGTGCAGCAACTTATTGCATACACTGCTTGAGTTATGACTTTCAACAGCTGTGTTACTCATGTGCAAATAATAAACTCTGAACTGGATAATTATGGTGAATGCTAGATTTATTGTTTTTTCCTCCTCATGTGGGGTGGATGGAGACAGCTTTGTTACAATGATGGAATTCTTTGTCTTTCTGCTCTTCCCACGCAAGGTAACCTGCAAACAAGGTACCACCAAGGTTCGCTGAGGAAGGGCACCCGAAAGCTTCTCTTTAGGATTTCTGACCACGTTAGTTTGGAGGCAGTATAACATTTAAAGTATCATGTAATACCATGCCATGACCATTGATGCTCTTCAAAACTTGTAATAGCTCAAAAGGCTGCATAGCTAAAGACTTATAGGAATTAACATGGAAACTGGGTGCAGAGTATAATATGTAGTGATCATATATGTATGTGGGTTTTTTTCAGTCCCCATAATCATGTGGGGAGCCACAGTCACCACGGCTTTGCCACAGTGTACAGAAAGTGAAGAATCCATGGGCATGATCACAGAAGTGCATACCATATAGGAATTATTTAATATATGAAATGAACCTAATTCTTCCACACATGATGAATGTATATGGCACTGATTGATACATGTCTAGTTTTCAGACAAATCTATCTTTTAAAATAAGGATAACCTGATGCATCCCAGGAATTCAATCCCTCCTACAGACCCTCCCCATTCTCCACAGTGTGTGTGTGTGTGTGTGTGTGTGAGAGAGAGAGAGAGAGAGAGAGAGAGAGAGATTTCCATTTCTTCATTAAGCAGAAGGAAGGGTTTTGTATAACCTAGTATAACATGATGTAAAATCAATATATTGAATGTATATATGGTATGGTACTGTAATCTATATTGGATGTGACTTTCATAAAGCTAAGTAAAAATGAAACTTTAAAATTTTAAAGTTGCACTTTGCATGCACTTATCTCATCAAAGACCTGATTGGAAGCAGAATTTGAATGGGCAGGGATAACAAGTTGATGTTTCAGACTCAAGTTTCCTCGTTTGGGTTGAGACTCTAGATACCTAGTGAATGTTCTCCAGAGAGGCACTCACAGTACTTATTAACTTTAATGAGTGCCACAACAGAAGAATAAGAAGCAGTATGCTCAAAATGAGATATGAAGTTGTGTAGGATTGTTCACAATATTCCCGTATGTGGGCTGTGGTTGTGGACCATAAACTGAAGCTGTGGGTCCTCTGGGGTGCTATGTGAACTGGTGGGGCTTAGCATGATAATTAACTCATGGCACAATCCTGTCTAAATAATAGACCAGTGGAATGCTGCTCCGCTGGTCTAGGGTGTTGTAAACGTGCCATAAGGCACGTTTTCAACACCCGGTGAGTAAGTGGCATTGGCGTTGCGGCCGGCACTGCTCTCCCCACCCCAGAACTGTAGCTGTGCCCACTGGGGAAGGTATGTTTTCCGCCAGTTGGGGTGAGGGAGGGCGGAACAGGGTGTTCTGGGGGTCTGGATTGACCCACTGGGGCTGGGGGGGAGGGATCATAGCTGGTGCACATCTGAGGAGGCCCATTGGGCGTGCTGGGGCTCTACCCAGGGGAAAAGGACAAAATCCTTTCCCATGAGGAGAGCTCCAGCTCCACCGGCGCGGTCCCAATCCTGGCTAGGATGCAGTGACCACCTTAGGCATGCAGGCACTGCATTCTAGACAGGATTGTGCTGCCTGTTTACCAAATAACCATCTTACTGATTTACGCTGCAGTCCTATACACACTTACCCAGGAGTAAATCCCATTAAACTTAACTTTTGAGTAGACATGCCTAGGATTGGACTATTAGTGTATCCAATTGTTGACACAGTGGATTGGGGGTAAAAATGCTTCTTGCAAAATAGCAGTATGCAGTCACATTTAATGCTGGTTGTATAACAAGCAAAAATTGACAGAAGGAATATATGAAGCTTTTTCTGGCACAGAGATGGAAATTTTAGCTGATGATTTCTGCTTTTTTCCCAGCCCACATGTGTACACGTTTAACTCCTGTTGCGTATATACACCCTTGGGTAAAAATGCCTTAAAAGCACAGAACCTCTGTCTAGAAAGAAAGAAGGCTGCTTATATATTTTTATATTTGCATAGTTCTGTAAGTGACTAATAAGTGGATACATTGCTTAAGTCAGTAGATTTGGAAGTCTATGCCGCAGATAGGCTTGGAATGAGCTTCTACTCAGTATAAACATTTAAGGAGTTTGGACCTTAGTTGTTTTGTTTTTGTAGCTCAGATGAGTTTGTCCTTCAAAATGTTCGGACTTGTCTCTTAAAAATAAATAAATCGAGAGGTAGGATTGGCAATATTATTTTAGGAGAACTGGTAAAGGCATATTGTCCTCTTCTGATATCCTTGCTCCATAGAAATCAGCACTGAACGTTACTGTGCCTCTTTTAGAAATATGATCTTGGCAGTCTGGGTCTCGGGTGATGTGAAGGGATGTTTGTCTTGGAGGCGATGAATACAAACAATCTTTTTATGAGGTATCACAGCATTTATGGTTAATGTGTTCAGCTAGAAATGCATCCAAATGCAAGTTCTTAAGTAAGACTAAGACCATCTCTTGTCAAAGAAATAAAAGGATTCTGTTTAATGGCTGAAATATGGTATAAAGCCCTTCGTACTCTGGAGTAATTCTGAAGTACTCTGATGCAGGACATTGGCACATTGTTGAAACACTTTCAGATGAAATGGTTCGTAGACTGAAATCCTGATGCTTTTTTCCCCCCTTTTTAAATACCCTCTGCTATACATTCCTTCTTGATTTCAGAGGCCCTGTGACCTCTGGTGCTAGTGATTGATGTAAAATGCTCCACATGTACTGAAACGTCTGTCAGCTATATGCTCCTGCAAGTCTCTATAATTCATGCTAAGCCTTGTGGTAGTTGGTGGGGGTTGGCACTGGTGCGGAGAGTTTTCCCATATGGATCGCATTGGGGGATCAAGACCTAGATGTTTATGGTCACAGAGGGAGTGGGGAGGTGCTAGGAACTATTTTTGTAAGTGGTACTTTGTTGTTCACATTAGCAGTCTACTGTGGCTCTTCAGGACGTAGTATCAGCTCAGACTTGCTAGCAAGAAAGTGATATGAGAGACAGAATCTAAAGAAGTGGCCTTCTGAAAATGCCTTTCTGTGGCAACTCTGAGCTGCTTCCTATGTTATGAATCTGCTCTGATATGTGTGAATATCTCCTTATTTGAGTCCTTTACTCATGTGATTAGTGCACTGCCTGTGAAGCTTATTCATTATAGTTGTGTACATCGGGCCTAATTCCTAATGCATAAATAGCTTCTATGTTTTGCTTTAATATAAAAAGCTGCCTTTTGCAGGTCTGCACAGTTTTTAAGTGCAGGCTGATGTAATCGCTCTGCATGAGTGATATATTTAGGACTTTTATTGTGGACTTGTATACTGGTCTGCATGTACAGTATTTGGGAGACCATCATATTCTTTTCAGAGTATGGTTACTGTGTTGGAAGCTACTTGAAAGGCTTTTGAATGAAAACTCAGTTCCTTTTTCACTCTGATAAAGCTGGCCTTAACATGGGACAAAAAGGAACGGGGAAATGTTTTTAGGTTTGCATTAGCTTGGTGTCACTGAGAGACATTTTTCAGTGAAAATGCCGTAAGATGTTGAGGCCTAACTAGACGTTACAGAAGACACTTGGTTGCTGCCGACCTGCATCTTCCCCACACGGCTTCCAAGGTCCCACTTAGTAAACAAACAAAAAACACCTGACGTAGCATCAAATTCAGTGTTTGCCCATTCCTGTTCCAGTGAATGGTATGATGCTTGCAGGAGTTAGGATTGGGGAAGTGCTGACCCCAATGATGTTGTGTTACATGTTCTTTTACTAAATGCTACCAGAATGATATGTGGGGGACAGGTTGCAGCAGCAGTTTGTCCCCCGTAGCATATAGTTAAGTCCTTGATCTTAGCTAAGCAGCCATCATTGCTTGCTCTGGCACAATCCTTCTGAATTCTCTTTTACTTTTGTCATAGTCTTGGGGGCCACCTGAAAACACACTGTAGCCCACCAGTGGCATCTGGATTATATACTACCGTATTGGTCTGAGTATAAGACTCACTTTTTTCTCCTAATTTAAGTTTTTAAACTAGGGGTGCGTCTTATAATCAGGCTGTTGCAATTTAATGCCAGTGATTTAATTAAATTTTTTTAATAGCACCAAACTTTAAGGGTGCGTCTTATAATCAGGTGCGTCTTATACTCGGGACAATATGGTATATAGGAATCACTGCTCACATTGTATAATTGTGACATACCTGGCTGTGTGGCTTGACAGATGATTTTGGATTCTTCAAACCTTCACAGAGAAGCATCTCCACAGAATATAGTGACATGACGTTTTTATGATCTTCTACAGCTGGAGATTTTAACTACAATAAAAAAAATTCAGTTTTTGCAACCCATTACATAGCTTGCAAGAGGCTAATCGTTTCTCCATGACTTATGTAGAGAAAACATAAGTGACTCATACATCTTAGAAGTTTCTACAGTAACCATAACTATGCAACTTTGAAAGCCAGCATAGTTGTAATATGATGATAAAATGGTAGTACTGAATTGAATATATGTGTACTTGCAAGCCTGTGGGATAGGAGATATCAGCCTTAGGATGATGTTTTACTCCTTTCACTCTCCCCATTCATGCGGTTGCCTGTGTTACCATCATCTATCTCAAGCTTTCTTTGGCAAAAGAAAACTGACAATAAAGAATGCAAAAATAAAAACATAAAAATGAAGTGTGCATGACTAAAATATCAAGGCAAACAATAAAACTCCTCTAAATATATCAAAAGCAAGAAATTTGCCTGGGAAGTGGTTGGACCATTAGATAATGAGGGAATACAAGGGAAGTTTAAAAAGGATATGGAGATTGCAGAGATATGAAATGAATTATTTGCATTCCTCTCCACTACAGAAGATGTGGGGCAGATATCCGTACCTGAACTGACCTTCTCAGTGAGGCAAACAGAAGTGATAAGGGATGACATTCTAGAGCAGGGGTGGCCAACCTTCCACCATTAGGGATACTGTGTTTTTAAGAGTTTTGTAGAAGGCGCAGAATCTTGGCAGCTGCAAGTGCTGATGGTGCTGCTAAAGCAGCTGCACCTGCTGAAATGCCCTCACCTGTGCAACCATTTAAAGGGCCAGCATTCATGTTGAAAGGTTGGCCACCACTGTTCTAGAGTGTATTGACAAACTGAACATTAACAAATCACTGGGTCCAGATGCCATCAAGAAATTCAAATATAAAATTCCTTATTTTCTCACAAAAATATGTAACGTTCTTTACAGCCTCTGTTCCAGAGAACTGGAAAGTAGCCAGTGTAACGCCACTATGTAAAAAGGGATCCAGGGGGATCTGGGAAATTACAGGCTGGTTTGCCCGTTTGTTCTGAAAAAAACTGGTGGGAAACATAAAAAAGATAAAAATATTAAGCATATAGAAGAACAAGCTTTGCTGTAGGAGAAGCAGCATGATTTCTGCAAAGGTAAGTCATGCCTCACTGACCTTCTAGAATTCTATGGCAGTGACAACAGGCATGTGGTTAGAGGCGATCCAGTTGACGTCGTATACTTGGAGTTTCAAAAAACTTTTGACAGAGTCCCTCACCAAAGGTTCATTTTATGGATTGGTAACTGGTTAAAGATCAGGAAGCAGTATAGTGCGTAATTAGTCTGTGGAGTTTGTTGCCAGAAGATGTAATGATGAGGTGACAGCTTTAGCTTGGATAGCTTTAAAAGAGAATTGAACAAATTCATGGATAGCAGGTCTATACTTGGCTACTAGTGATGATAACTGTACCCTACAAGGTTCAGCAGCAGTATGCCTCTGAACACCAGTTGCAGAGGAGCAATGGTGGAGGAGGAGTATTGTCTTTCTCGCCTGCTTGTGGGGTGTTCCAGAGGCAGCTGGTGGGGCACTGTTTAAAACAGGATGCTGAATTACATGGGCCTTTGGTCTGATCCAGCAGGACTTTTCTTGTGGTGTTTTTCTCTCTGTACCTGCTGCTGCTCAAACCCTTGACAGTAGTTTGATCACACCTCATCCTAGGCTATCCCAAGATTAGGGTGGTACGGATATGATTATAAGGTTATTTCCTGCTTTATGATTTTACCATTCTTGGCGCGCACAGTATGGCTAGGGAGTTCCAGGAGATGCTGCACCTTCTTGTATACCCAGAGCTGTGCGTATTCTGTGGTGGACTCAATATCCTGCGATTCACCGCTTTGATTTTAAAAAAACTAAACCCAAGTTTCTGTCTGTCTGCAGATATATGATAAATATGTGTGTAGTTGTTGAAATCCAAGAAGACCGGGAGGCTGAGTTGGACTTCCAGTGATTAACGCGTAACATTCCTAACATTACCTAACATTCCTTGCCCCTCCCCATATTTGCCTAACTTGTATAATTTATTTGGTTGCATAATTTAGTTTTATGACACAGAGTTCAGATTTTTTTTAAAGCACAGAATATCTATGTATATACCTCTAATAGATTTTGTTCCTTCAGGAATTTCTTGTTCATATCATTGTAACAGTTCAAATATTACTCCGCATTTTTGGAGTTAATGAATAATAGTCACCTTTATGATATTTTACTATATGTTTACTTGTTTTGTTAATATTTATTTCTTCCTTAACCTTTTAAAAAAGTTTTTAATACAAATAAATATAGGGGTGTGCTTATGAAAGGCTAGCTGCTCCCTTTGATCTGACACTTCACATATGCGCACTGTAATTATTTATTAAAGACTTCTTTATGTAATTTTCCATTAAAGCAATGAAAAGAGAATATTAAAATTAAGGCATGAATATTCATGCTTGCCAAAGCAAATTGGATGAGCCAAGCTCTATCTTTTATACTCTTGGCTTGTACTTGTGTCAGTAAAAGGTCTATTGAACTCAGCGGAGTGCTATTCTTGTTACATGCCTCTCTATGCCTATTGGTAGGGTTGTGTGTCTCCTGCAATTCTGCAAGGGGCAGATGGTTCAAGATGTGGTTTGGATGCAGATATCAACTTTCTGAGGATCTCTGTGTTAATTAACCTTCCCCCCCCCCCCAACAAAATCCCACAACTGTAAAGATATATAGGGAGGTAACATGTGCAGTGCCTGCTAAAACCTGAGAATCCCGGAGGGGTGACTGAATAAGATTTCTAGTGATCGGGGGGCATAGCTTCATTGCCCTGCATAGCTCCTTCCCATGACTAGCAAAACCAATGTTATGCAAAATACTTTTAAAAATGAAGAATGTATAATGTAAAATAAGAGAGATGATGCACATTTGCTCAGTCTGAATTATTCATAGAGCCTGCAGAATTCAGATTTTCTTGACATAGCATTTAGGACTGCCTGGGTGCAGAATTGTACTTTTATTTTAAGCATAGCATTCACACACAGCCTTGCCGATTGGATCTTTTTTTTTTATCACACTGCTAAGAATTAGGATAACAATGACATTTGGAAACCATGTTTTTTTTTTCCAGATCCGCCTCACCTTTTCCCAGCATTCCACCCTCCCGTACCAATAGATGCAAGACATCATGAGGGACGTTATCATTATGAACCATCTCCCATTCCTCCGCTACATGTGTAAGTACTATCATTGCAGCACTCAACCGTGGTTGGCATATTAACGAATGTTAGATGAAGATGAAGAGTCATGGCCATTTGAAGAAGAAGAGTCGTGGCCATCTCGTGTACTGCTTGTTGCACCTTGTGGCAACATCGTACCTTGGTTTGCCTCCAGACTTATCAAAGTGATTTTCCTGCAGTTGTTGGAACTCGAGCTGTCTAAAAGCAATGCTCACATTACTCCAGATATGTGTGGGCTGGTTGTGATGAGAGGTAGGCACTTGGTGTGTGTTCAAAAGTGGCCTTCTCTCACTAATGTACATTATGAAAAATAGTTGGAAATAATGTGTGATTCATGTTGTGCTTTCACGGTTCCCTTATCTGAAAACTTGGTTCAGTGTCATTCGCACAACTGGAATTCTGTGACATATCCCTACAAAAGCCAAACAGCTTTCACCTAGGCATCCCTCTTCTGAATGCATTTAGTCTTCTGGCACAGCATCAGCTAGCATATGGCTCAATATGACCTACATGCTTCTGAGCCATTCTCTAGTAGTCTACCTAATGTCTTGCTCATAGTTGTCTGTAGTAGAGACCTATTGTATGTTAAAGCGTTCATGTCCCATTTCACATGTTCTGGGACCTTGCACTGCAAACAGTTTGAGGCAATCCTGATGTATTGGATAGTAATGACATACATATTTGTAGTGGCCCAGCCTCTTCTTGTACTCCCAAATGATATGGCTCTCCTTGCTACCATGGAGGAGTAGAATGATGACTCTGAAACATTGTGGAATGATAGTACTTCACTGCACGTAAACCCTATGGGAAAAGAGGAGCTTTCACTTATCTATGAGAGTCTTTTTCTTTGTTCGGATGCCAACAGGATAGCCAAAATTCCAGTTTACTTTATGATGGTTTGTGCCTCTTTTTTTGACCAGAGATACTGTAACATGAAAAGTTCCACCTGCTGAATTTCTGCCTCCCGTGCAGCTATCATAGAAGCCCTGCCAGAAAAAAGGTGACAACCCTAGTCACTCAGCCTCTCCTTATGGAGACAACAGAAATTCATGAATGCAGCTCTGTTTCTAAATTTTGTTGAAATGGCAGCTGTGACAAGGAGTGGCTGACATCCATTATAAGAACATAAGAAGAGCCCTGCTGGATCAGGCCAAAGGCCCATCTAGTCCAGCTTCCTGTATCACACAGTGGCCCCACCAGATGCCTCAGGGAGCACACAAGACAGCAAGGCATTTCTTCCCCTCACACCATTTACCAAAAATCAACCACCACCACCCCGGAAGTGTAGGAAAAACATGTGCTTGGAGGAAAATAATAGCTTCAAGGGGAGCAGTTTTCAGCATTTCATCAAAATGACATAGGGGAAGGGGTCAACCCCCCCCCCCCCGTGTTGCACTTGCAATCTGGATTGGGTGCTCTGAAGCTGCTATTTCAAAATAAAAGTAGATGGAGATGAAGCTGCACATCTCTGTTGTCATGTCCAGGACATAGCTTGAGAGCACATGATGCGATCATCTTGCTGAAGCTAAGCAGGTCTAGGTCTGGTTAGTGCCTGCATGGCTGACCTGATGGAAACTCCATGTATACCAAAGGTGGGATTATTTGATTTTTCTCCGTAAACCACCTTGCAAACTTTTTTTTGTTAAAAAGTGGTATATAAATATTCTTAAGAACATAAGAAGAGCCCTGCTGGATCAGGCCAAAAGTCCATCTAGTCCAGCTTCCTGTGTCACACAGTGGCCCCACCAGATGCCTCAGGGAGCACACAAGACAACAAGATACCTGTGTCCAGTCGCCACTCCCTTGCACCTGGCACAGAGAAAATAATAATAATAATAATATGTAATACAATGCATAGTTTGGTTATTAAACACAGTCAGGAGTAGTGTTGACTGGTACATGCACCCTTTTGTTTTGTATTTGTGATGAGTCCCCTCTTCCCTATGTATTCACTTTGTCAGGAGTTACCACACTGTAAGCTATTTAGCTAGAGCAGAGTCCTGGAATGTAAGGTTGGGTAGGATAAGAAAACTGGGCAGCCAGCCAGAGAGCAGGCAAGTGGTCAGAACTGTACAGGATTCAGGCAAATACAGGCTCAAGAAAGGGACGTGAGAGGACAAGGAGAACGAAGAAAAAGGAAATAAAACAGGCAGCTTTGAGGATACAGAGCACAGCAAAGAAGAACTAAGAAGCTACAAATATAAGCTGCTGGTAGGCCTGCTGGTAACTTCTTGCTAGTTTCTTGTATGAGGGTTTTTAGGAGGCTAGGGCCAATGAGTGCAGGGAAAGACAAATTAGCCCCATGTGAATCTGGCTGAAAGTCAGCAGGGCAGAACTGAGGTGTGATTCTTAACATGCATGTGCAGGGGTGTAATTTCTAGCCATGTACCTCAGGATGCTATGCCAGTCAGCTGCATGTTTTTCTTGTTTGTGTTATTGGAAAGGAACAGGAAATAACTCGCTCACATAACACCTCTGATGCACGGGGTGACATCTGACATATTAAAACCATGGATTTTGCATGTAGGCAAATATTCAAAGTGACTGTATAAGAACATGTAGAGAGCTAGAAGTAAACCTATTTCTATGTATACATTCTAGTGATTAGACAGGACATGTAGGAGATCTCGTACTTGCATACACATAATTGTAGCATGTGAAATGGCCCCCTGGTGTATTTGAATTTTCGACTTGATATAGATGTAATACTGGATCCAGCCCTGGCAAGTATTCTTTGCTTTCCTCCCTCTCTAAATTCCCCTATCCCTTCTCTTCTCTGCCTTAACTGTGGCTTGGCGTTGCATCTGCACCAGCAATAAACATGGCTAATGTTCACCAGACTGTTTGAACCTGGATTTGCAAATCTTCTTCAAGCCCTGATTTCCAACCCTCTCTAAAAGAGGGAAAACTGGTTAGCATTAACCATAGTTAGTATTGGTGCAGAAGTAACACTAAACAGTGGTTAAGGCAGGTGAGGAAAGGTAGGGGGTGTATTTGCACCGGAGAGCAGGAAAGGGATTGGTGAGGAAGTTATCCTTCCCAAAACGGCCTACTGATTTGCGAACGGCTGTGGTTATAAGATTTATTATACCTTTTGAAAAGATTTTGTGGTACATCCAAAGGGCAAGATTTACTCTTGAGATGCCTGGAGTTTATCTGTCCCTGGATTCACTGAAGCAAAACAGTGCTAGTACCTTAGCAGTGTGCCTTTATAATAGGCCACTAGCAACTGTTGCCTATATATTTTGTTGACATTTATTCTGTGTTGTCATTCTATAAGCACTAAATTAAAAAGTACCAAACCCTGTGAAATGCCACTAGATAAACTGGGACTGGACTTGTTCCCTTCCCCTCCCCCCCTTTCTTTTTCATTTCTTGGATTAGGTTTAGAATTCTTCATTGCTAAAAATATCCTATAATGTCAAAAGCTTTTCCCTAGCGACTGCTATGAAAGGTAATGAAAGTTTTGGTAGATTTTCATAGGCCCCACTGTTGCACGCACGCACGCCCAATCAGTTGATTGATGGGATTGTCACACAAACAAAATGGCAAATGTGACACAGCACACAGTTTACACTAAGATAAAGAAACATACTAGTGATAGCATATATTAGAAAAAGCAAGTAAAACTTTACACGGAATTAAACATTACCTTAGTGTAACTAGAGAGGAATATCAGAAATCATAGAAAGGGAGGTAAAAAATATCCAGTGTCTTAGACTGCACAATCCGGAAGCATTTGTGTAATCCATGAAAACCTAAAGCCACAAAGCCAGTTCAGTCCTTGCTAAAAGGTTTGATATATACATTTAATCATCTCTAATAATCCCCATTCACAGTGTGGAAATAAAAGAAGAAAAGAGCAAGTAATACTTTGAAGAATAATGCGAGTTGTTTAGATGGCAGATTGCTTCTCCATGGCTATTAGTTACAGCTGTGTAATTACATATATGCTGGAGAAAAAAATGAAGTTGTTTTAAAACAAGTCCTCCTCTGTGAGCAGAATTAATTGATATTAACAATCTTAACTACATGCCCAAGTACACACACAATATTTTACCAGCAGTTATTTTGGATCAGTCTTTTATTAGCCAAATTGTAATTTCAGAAGAAATTTGCCTGAAGGTTTGCAATAAATCTGTGTTGCAGTCTTCCCTGAGTATTCAAGAAAAACTGAGTACTTATAGGTGGGGAAACAGATGGATGGGGAGGAAGGCTTCCAGGAACTTGTGATTTATTTTTCCATTGAAGTTATTTGCATCTGTTATTATTTGGATTGTACTCAATTGTGCAATAAAATGCATTTGAATGGTCTGAATTAAACTGGCTGAAAGGATTACTTGTTATTTTAAAGACACCCAGTGCATTCATTGCTGAAGATTATCTGTAAACAATCATAGGAATAATGGAAGACATTCACAGCTAGCTTGGAAATACTACTTGTGAACTGCCATGCCTTTATATAACATGCTCCTAAGTATGTTTACTCAGAAATGAGATTTGTTGAGTACAGTGGGGTTTATTCCATAATAAGCGTGTTTAGGATTGTAGACTTGTACATCTTAGGTCTCGAAGCCATGCTCTATGTAACACGACTTTCATCTTATATTTGCTGGCATCCTCAGGCTTGCTAGATTGCACTCATCTTTGAGAAGTGGCCTAGATATGCTTAAGCACCAATTTATACTTTCAGCAGGATCAAGTGGTAGCACTTTTCCTGAACTGTACTACTTCAGACTGAAGGTGAGAATTTTTGAATACTCCTCGAGCTAAAGAAAATCTAGACATAAAGCAAATAAGCATCTCAAATAAAAGTCTAGTCTTCTCCCTTGCCTTAACTACCTCCCTTAGTTCTATGTGTGGAGAGGTTTTATTTATGAGGGTGGGAGAACATTTATTTGTGAGGGTGGGAGAACATACATATAGCCCCACCCCAACCTGACCGTCACCCCAACATGACGGTCCCTCATGAAAGGCTCCTGAGAAAACTCCACAGTCAGGGAATAAGAGGGCAGGTCCTCTTGTGGATTAGGAACTGGTTGAAGACCAGGAAACAGCGAGTGGGAGTCAATGGGCAATTTTCACAATGGCGAGAGGTGAAAAGCGGTGTGCCCCAAGGATCGGTCTTGGGACCGGTGCTTTTCAACTTATTCATAAATGACCTGGACTTGGGGATAGGCAGTGAGGTGGCCAAGTTTGCGGATGACACTAAACTTTTCCGGGTGGTAAAGACCAGCAGGGATTGTGAAGAGCTCCAGAAGGATCTCTCCAAACTGGGAGAATGGGCAGCAAAATGGCAGATGCGCTTCAATGTAAGTAAGTGCAAAGTGATGCACATTGGGGCAAGAAACCAAAATTTCACATATACGCTAATGGGTTCTGAGTTGTCTGTGACGGATCAAGAGAGAGATCTTGGGGTCCTGGTGGACAGGTCGATGAAAGTGTCGACCCAGTGTGCGGCGGCTGTGAAGAAGGCCAATTCCATGCTCGGGATCATTAAAAAGGGGATTGAGAATAAAACGGCCAATATCATTATGCCTTTGTACAAATCGATGGTAAGGCCACATCTGGAGTATTGTGTCCAGTTCTGGTCACCATACCTCAAAAAGGATATAGCTGAATTGGAAAAGGTGCAGAAAAGAGCGACCAGAATGATTAGTGGGCTGGAGCACCTCCCTTACGAGGAAAGGCTACAGCGTCTGGGGCTTTTCAGCCTAGAAAAAAGGCGCCTGAGGGGGGACATGATTGAGACTTATAAAATTATGCATGGGATGGAGAGAGTGGATAGAGGGAAATTCTTCTCCCTCTCGCACAACACCAGAACCAGGGGACACGCACTAAAATTGAGTGGAGGGAGAGTTAGAACAGACAAAAGAAAATATTTCTTTACCCAGCGTGTGATTCATCTGTGGAACTCCTTGCCACAGGATGTGGTGATGGCACCTGGCCTAGATGCCTTTAAAAGGGGTTTGGACAAATTCATGGAGGAAAAGACCATCACAGGTTACAAGCCATAAGCAACCTCCTGGTTTTAGAAGTGGGTTTTCTCTGTGCCAGGTGCAGGGGAGTGGCGACTGGACACAGGTATCTTGTTGTCTCGTGTGCTCCCTGAGGCATCTGGTGGGGCCACTGTGTGACACAGGAAGCTGGACTAGATGGGCTTTTGGCCTGATCCAGCAGGGCTCTTCTTATGTTCTTATGTTCTTATGACCTGGTACAGTCCATAAAAAAGCTTTAGCATTTGATTCTGCTAAATATATAAATTGACTGAAAGATGTATTAAAAATAATCACAATAATATTTGGCAATTGTACAGCACTTTCCAAGTGTACAAAGCACTTCACATATCTTATCTTGATGTCCTTAAATCCCTCCTGTAAGGTAAGTAAATATCTACCTACTGTGGCTGGGGGACTGAGCCTGGAAGGAAGTGACTTACCTAAGGCCACCTAGTGAGTTCATGGCAAAGGTGAGATTCAAATCAAGGAAGTCTTAATTCACAGCTCCCAGTCCTTTAGCTACTAAGCAACACCAGCTCTCTGTTTCCCAGGTTTTTTTCTTAGATGTCAAAATCACAATCCTATAACCAAAGACGTTAAAGGGGACTGTGTCAGTGGATTCAGGAAGATCAAACTGTGGGTCTGGGAAGCCACTTAGCATCCTGTGTCAATGTCACAATCCACTAGATTTTACCTATGGCAGGCAAGCACAAGTTGCAACCTACCAAGCCAAACACAGCACGCCAGGCACTCATGGTGGCCTACCAGAAGCTGCTCTTACTGCCCACCTGGGACTAAAAAAAACCAGGAGAGTTTTCAAACCTAAATGCCTGCTGTGATATTTCAGTCCACTGCTGAGTTTGAGGATTGTAGTGGCACCTAGGAAGTCTTTTGGCAGAGTGAGCCTATCTAGTTTAGTTGCTCTTTGGATCTTTTTTCTAACTCAGTCTTTAGACTAGCATTATCCTGCTTCTAGTGTTACATCTCTACAGGAGTTTCTCTTGTTCCTAGATCAGTGTCATGGCATTAAAGCATTCCTAGAACATACAGGTATGAAGTGATGTGAAAGAATCTTATGTGGACATTGGATAATGCAGATAGCATAGCCTGTACCGACCTCACAGCCACCTGTATTGTAGTATTGTAGATGGTAGTATTCTAGATCAACATAGCTCAGTGGTAGAACACATAGGATGGGCATCTGTCAAGGTTGCTTATAGTCCCCTGCACAGAGCAGGGTGTTGGGCTAGATGACATGCAAGGTCCCTTCAAACTCTTAACTTACTATGATTTTATCACATTCCAGGTTCACTCTCCGGCATCTTCACTTAAAGATTTCAGGATGCAGGGCTGGGAAAGACCATTCATGAGATCCTAGAGAACTTCTCCCACTTGGGCTAGATGGTCAGACTAGGTATTAAACAGCTTCTGCTATTTATATCAGTGTGGGCTGAAGACTCAGAATATATGAATGGGAAGTGGGGTAAGATATGTGCTGAAAGCTCATCCAACTTGCATGTACAGATGTGCTCTTAATGCAAGTCTCTATTTATTTAACCAATTCTCTCATAGTACATTGTATAGGCTAATTAAGATAAAGGAGAGGCTAATTAAAATAAAGGGCTGTAAGTAGTTGTAAAATGAATCCCAGAGGCACAAAATGTAGCTTCAGCTATCACTTTCGAATTAAGAATGTCTTTGCTGGTATTGGTTTACATTCATGTCTTTCTTAGGCATACTCTGCCTTTTATTTAGTTCTTGCTTTTGTTAGGAAGCATACACTATACTAGCATACACTATACTAGCAACTCAAGAGCTATCTGAAGCTATGTAATCAAATGTGAGCAAATAATCAGGCAATTTACAGTGTGGGGCAGGGGGAAGGAGCCAGTACTCAGAGACCTGTAAAGTTTTTAGGCATTCAGATTATCTAAACAAAACCAACTTTTCTTAGAGCTGTTATCTTGTACTTAAATCTGCTTTTAGAAATATTAGAAAGATGTCTTGGACATCTTTAATGATTGTCTTAGAACATCAATGCCTTATGCTTTTCAGGTGTGCCTGCATTCTGTTGTGATGTGAATGTTCTTCACTTGATATTTGTAGCATCAAGTGCTGCCTTGCTTATGTGAATGGGCCATCACATATCGGATCATAAAGATAGAAATTTCACTTACAATGCTTTACAATCGACAATAGTTGCTGGACCCCCAACATGGGATGAAGAGTGAATGTGTCTCCCTTCGCCTGTCGCACTGTAATGACATGGGGAGGTGGAATGCTGAACTGCATTGGATATTCCATGTTCACATGACTTTGTATGGATGGTATGCCAGGTGGAGGGGAAATGTGCATATGCTTGCTCCTCATCATTCACTGGTCAGTCAGATGACTATTGTCTGAACTGACCATTTGCCATGGAAGCAACCCTCATATTTCAGTTGCACATCATCAAATGTTGAGTAATCGCACGCACACACGTAAACTGAGCCTGGAACAGAGCCTTGTGAATAATAATGCCCCAATTCTTCCCAGTAATATTTGTAAGAGTTGCATAAGTGTTGGGAAGAAAGAATTGAAGATAGTGATACCTTCATGTTTTTTTTTATGCTGAGAAAGGGGACAAGGAAAATGGCAGGCATCAGCAGGTAGATGGGAAAATTTGCTTGCAAATAAGGGAGCTATAGTTTTTTTGGGGGGGGACACTTGGCTTTCTGTCTTGAGCTTGTTGGTGTAGAACAACAGGTCAGGCAAAGAAGGGTTGATTGGTAGCTTTTGGCCCAATCCTATCTCCCCTCTCTGCCACTGGAGCTAGCATTTTGGCAGCAGGGTGTGCTTTACGGCCATCACACTTTCTGGCAGTGAGCAGAGCCATGCGATACCAGCCTGCCACCAGAGAGGCTGTAGTAGTGGCATGTGGTGGTGGGGACTGAACACCCATTGATGAAGGTAGGTCAGCGGGAAGGGTGGAATGGGGAACTGTGGGGGGTATGATGGAGGCAGGACAGGGTGGCACCTAGCACAGATAACGTGTGCCGGATGCTATCCCCTCTAATTAGCAGTCAGCACCCCCCCGTTCTCACCTCAGACCTGTGCCAGCTAAAGAGCTGGCACAGGTCAAGGAGACCTGTTGGTGAGCAGGAGGCTTATGGGGAGGTAAGGGGAACTATTTTCCCCTTACCTCTCCTAAGCCTCCCAATCTCCCCCCCCCCCCGCGGGCTGCCAGGCAGGATCCACGGCTGCATCAGCAGGGGGAAGGATAAGATTGGGCTGTTTGTTACTAACTTCTTTGTGTAACCCACATACCCATTTTGACTGTAGTTGTACTTAGCCAACTTTCATTCATTTATCTTTGGACTGTCAGCAAGAGTCAACAGAGCAAGCCTGCCCCACTGATTTCAATGGAACATTAAGCATTATTAGTAGTGAAAACTGAGTAGAAAACTAAAAAAAAAAAATACTTTAAAAATCTCTTAACTGCATAAGCGCGTTTAGGGATTCTAAACATGATCAAAACAAAAGCTAAACACAACAAGGGATAGTCAATAGATCTTCTCATTGAGAGAGATAAATGATATCTCCAGCAAGTAATTTTAATTACTTGAGGACAGAAATTCTTTACCCTGTTTTATACTCTGGATCAAAATTATATAAATACGAGTCAGAAACCCTTCAAAATGAGGGTTTAGCTTAATGATGGAATTGCTGTCAGATGTTGTAGTGTACACCAGGACAAGCAGCCACTGCTATAATTATGCTATCATACCCTATCATTAAAGATTCCATTGAAAAAAGGTTTATAAATTACTCTTCTTCTTAGATAAACCACCCCATATTAAGGCATCAACGATATGGCACAGAATTAAATTAGAATCTCATAAAATGAAATATGTTCTGTATTAGCTGTTTGACACTTAATTTGCCTCCAAATGAGTAGAGGAAATCACAAATTAACCTGCCTTTGTTTTTTCAACCATAGCTTATTAGGTGTTAGAACAACTGCAATTACAGCCAGATAATAACCCCCCCCCTTATAAATATGTACTGAAATGTGTCACTTTGAGTTAATGAAACCTGTTTGTTAGGACTTGTTTAGATATTTTAGTATTCCTATTGTACATCTTCAATTTACAGCTTTGCATGGAGGAGCATAAAACTTAAACTGTTTTTCAATAGCAGCATTTAAAGAGTAATAGGATTTGCACGTGTCTTGCTTTCGTAAACACAAGACACAGTTCTGCTTTTAGAGGAGTGCTCTTAAAATAGCTTGTTTTCTTGTATCTTGCCTCTCTGTGCACTCCAGGCAGCTTACAATAAATAAATAAATTTTAAATCGCAAAATATTTAACAGCTTTAAAAATGACAACTGTAAAACAAAACAAGACATAAAATTCAGTAAAAGTAGCAGCACAAATATGCAATTCTGTTATTCCTCATCAATAAGACAGCAGTAATTCAACAGCAGAGCTAACACCTGCAGCCTTGCATTGGGGACAATCCATTCCCATCATGGATGAGATTGTCCCCTGTGTGATGCTTTGCATATGACTCAATAGAGCAGTGATTTCCCCCTTCCTGTCATGCAGAGCTGTTCTCTATGTATTTTCTTTTTTAAAAAAAGTCTCACTGTGTTCACGGTAGTTGACTTTTAGGTAAGTGTGCGTAGCATTACTGTCTTGGTGTGTGAATGGCACATGTGTAGAGGGCCAACAGAGCATTATGACAAAATAAAGATCTGTACACGGCTCCCACATTTCCATCTAACTCTCTGACTTACCTGGGTACAAGTCCCTCACTTTGGAACGTGAATAACTTCCATCAGGCAGAGTGAATGGGAGTGAATGGGAAGTGGCACAGATCACCCATTTTGCATAACGACTTGTACTGCCTGTGCAACTGCCATGGAAATACCTATGAAAGAGGCCTCGGTTGAGCTGTATGTGAAATCTTAATGGGTGGGTGCTGTGCCTATGCTGGGAATGGATTTCCCCTTCCCCACCCAAAAAGTGTCTTCTAGGACAGGGATTCTCAAACCCCAGCGGCACAGCGTACCAACTCCTGGCTGGCCACCGTGCCACATACCACCAAAAGTAAGTGCCAATGAATTCATTGGCACTTCCGGGTTTTCGCCGCTCCGGAGGACTGGTAAGGTAAGCTACAGAGGCAAGTGTGGGAAGCCTTTTCCGGCCCTGGAAATCCACACACTCAAGATCTGTAGAGCTCGAGCCGCCGGTTCCAAGGCTGCGGTGAAGGCACCATGGCAGCTAGGGATCCGTGTACCACCAACCGGCTGGCTGTGTACTACTAGTGGTACGTGCACCACCAGTTGAGAACCCCTGTTCTAGGAGCTAATTTGAAAATGTTGGAGCTACATCTATAAGGCCCTGTTCGTTTTTGTTGAAAACATGAGTTAGATTTAATTACCATTAAATATGAATAGCTGCAGCAGGGGGAGGTCAAACAAGAAATAGCATGGGATGTCTGCGTTTTTTCTTTTATTTTAATTGGTCACTCAGTTTTTGAATTGGTTTCTAACAGTAACATTGTTAGCTGCTTCAGCCATTTTATTTCTGAATGTATGCTACCAGTGGAGGATTGTTAGCATTGCTGGTACTTATGGGTTCATTTATATCGGCAATGCGTTACAGTAACACCATTAAGTAGGCTAGGCTTATTGGTGGGCTAATTCATTCTGCATTAATCTTTGCTTCTCCCTCCTGCCCCTTCTTCCCAGGATCCCAGGTTCTTTCTCTCTTACTGTTAAAGACCCATAACTCCCACATTTCTCTTTGCTTCCATATCAGAATGGCTGTCTTTCCACAGCTGTGTTAATGTGTTGCTGTTTTGTAGATATCTGACTGGTCTCCCTTAACAGACTGCCAAAATATCTTATTTGGAAGCTGGAACTGTCTTGAGTACAATGTTTCCAACTAGTGGATTGGGACTAATATTACATATCTGTAATAGCCAAAAGAAACCAGTTTCATAATGAGTGGTTTGAAGACGGTTAGTTGATGCATTAATGTTTAAAATTCCACTTTACATGAAGTTCTGCTATGTTGTTGTTTTTCCCCAAAAGAAAATTGGTGCTGCATAATGGAATTCCTAATACAGAAAAGCTCTTCTGTAGATAAATTCCAGAATTTAGGAACCAGGAACCTTTGCCTTTCAACGATTGTCCTTCATTTAGTACAGCACTCTAGTTTTCACTCTAGATGAGAGAGAGAGAGAGAGAGAAACGAACTTGAGTGCTGTACCAAATATACGTATATTAGAGTATATGACCACCTGCTTAACAAGAAAATAAGAAAAGCAGTTACTTTGGTCCACATGGTTCTCAAAGCAACTGTTCTGTTCTTCCTTGGTCACTGCCAACAGTACAGAAATCTTTTTAATTCTAGGTTATAGGATGGAGGAATTAGGTTCCGATGTAACGACTTACCATAGTTAGTCCTACTTAGTGCCTGAGTGGCCTGAGTGGCTGGAAGTGGCTGCTTTGGGCCTCATGCGGCAGCGCGGGAGGATGAGGTGACCTGGATATATCCTTAAAAAACTGATGGTGTGCCTTGACAATTTTAGTGCCTTGTCAGTGTGCCATGAGATGAAAAAGGTTGAAAATTGCTGCATTGGATACTTGAGGGGCTACCTGAGAAAGTCTTCATGTGAAAGCAAAGATCATTCTTGCAGTACATGGAAGGCACTTCTTTCTGGTAAAATGCACTTGTAGCTACAAAGGAATTGGAATGGCTCTTGGTGTCTGCTACTGATATGGATGCCTCCATGAAAAGGGTTTAGAACTAAACCTAAACACAGGTAGTGGTAAAATGGGAATCTTGGGAAAGGAAAGAAAGAGGCTTTTCGGGAAGAAATAGAAATGTTAGAATTAAGTGCAGCGTGTACGATATTGCTGCTGAATTTGATAGACATCATTGTGCTGGCTGGGAGAAGAGCCAATTAACACTCAATATGCAAGTCAGTTGAGCAGAGTTTTGCGGCTTTTACCTTACCCTGGGACTGGGAAGTCAGTGGCAAATAGTTTTCCCAGTAACTGGTCTGAATGAAGCAGGAAAGAGGAAGCCTAAAGTCTAGACTGGAGCTGTGGTCTCTTACTCAGGTATGAAGTATTGCGTCATTTTGAAAACTCAATGGGGTTTTTGTATAGCTTTAGTAACCTTTCAGCGGTATATGTGGATCCTTCATAAATCCTCATTTAGAAATACACCTGCAAAATAGGTTAAAACTTAAATTTGTGCTCATAACATGTAACGAGGGTGCTGTGAAAACCAGGGAAGTAGCATGGTCTAACACAGTGCATACTTTTCTTTAAGTAGGAATTTCCTGGGACGGACAGGAAAGAGGCACAGCCTGATAGCCTTTTTGTGTGTTCTTGCCTAAGAGAAGCAAGGAATATCTGTGAGGGCAGGAGAATAATTTATTGGAATTATGAAATAGACATTTATTTTAGTTTATGTAACTCCACATTCCTCTGAGAAGCTCAGGACGTTTATCATGAGATTTTGCAAAATTAAGACTGAGAGACCATGACTTATCTATGGATATAGCTTCATTCCCGAGCTTGGATTTGAAGCCATGTCTTCTCATTCCAGATCTCAAACTGTATAGATTCATATACTCTTCATAAACCATGGTTTAGATCAGGGGTTCCCAATCTCTCCCCAACCGTGACTTACCTTGTCCTCTCTCGCTGGACCCGGGACACACTCCCTGGGCCTCAGAACGCCCCCAGAAACGACCAGAAGTCACTCCTAATGACTTCCAGTCACTTCTAGAGGCATTCTGAGGCCCTCGAAGACCCAAGCAGTGCAACCGGGGAACAGCCTCCCATTCGTCCGGGGGGCTCCAATTTGGAGCCATCCGGACATGTGGGTGGGTAGACCCAACTCCGCAACCCATGGCACATTGGGTTTGGGAAACACTGGTTTAGATCAGGGTGGTCCAACACGCGGGCCGCATGCACCCCCCGGAACCTTCTTCTGTGGCCCTAACCCCCTCCCCTACAACAAAGGCACTCAACTGGAGCGCGACGCTTGCTGCCGCAACCTCTCCTAACCCTGCCAGACCGACCTTCTCTCTTCTTGATCTAGGAAGAAAGCGTGTTGGGCTGGCAGCCACAGGAGAGGTCGCTCCAGCTGACAATCGAAAAGGATCGTCAGCAAGGGTAGGCGGAGCATGCTGGGGACAGTTCATTGGCTGAAGTGCCGGCCTGCGCTCCAGCTGACCGAAAGGCGCTCAGGAGCTGAGCAGGCGGCGGGCCCTCACGGCTGTTAAATAAGGTACTATGTCGCCGCTCCCCAACCGTGGACTTGAGCATCCGCAGATTTTCACATCTATGGGGGTTCCAGGAACGAAACCCCTGTAGATACGAAAGGCCGACTATATAGACATATGCATCTGGGCAGGGGACCTCAACAAAGAGGGCCTGTTTTAGTCCAAAAATTTGTGTAGCTGTTGTATTAGCCAATTTTTAGAATTGGCGATTTAATCAGATTTCCTCATGTTTGTGCAATGGCTACTGAATTTGCATCTGATCTTACTGACTGAAAAGCTTAAAATGTAGACAAAATATGGATACATGTTGAATACAATACCTTCATTTAGCAAACAAAAACATTTTGTATCATCCTGTTTCAGTATTTCTCATTTCAAATCCATTGTATCTCTCTGTTATCTGTTGCAAAGGATATGCACTCCAGCTATAGTGCACTTTTGCAGACTGTGAGAAGTGGCTTCTTGGATAAAATTCCTATGTTCTTCCTTGTGCTGGAGTCAGCACTATTAAGTGAGTGAGCAGATATTGACTGAGGTATTCAAATTCAGTGAACCGGAAGCAAGCAAGCTTTATAGAAGCTGCTGTCAAACCTGTTGCAGTGGCCTACGAGATACTAGAGTGTGACATACTTTTTTCCTACCAAGTACAATACTTCCACTCTTGTTAAGTCTTGCTTCAAAGAGAGCTAAAATTTATGTGTTTTACTTTTACAATTTTTATTTTTAAGTGATTTTTTTGTATTATACAGGAATGGTCCATGTTCAGATCAATATACTTTTGTGGAAATGACACTGATGCGTATATGTAGTCTGTAAAATGAAGGCCTCTTCCTCCATCATTCATCTATGCCAGAGGTTCCCAGTGTTTGTTGCCAGGTGTACCACTTGTCACAGTCAAATTTTCTGAAGTATCATCTGTGCCAATAAATAAATAAATTTAAATATGTTCACTAAATAGGTGATAGTGTTGTCAAATGCAGCAATTAAGCCACTGTGGATTTTTTTCAAACAGTAGTACAGTATTCACAGATTTGCTTCCTGCTTTGGAAGCTTATCCAAAAGAGCAGATATATAGGCTTCAGTTGAGGAGTAGAATATCATGCATCCTCAGTTTTCAGTCTCTCTGTTTTTGGTCTATTGTTCCCCAGGACAGCCCCCCCCCCCCGAATCCCCTATTCATGCCTATTGATTTGAATCTCTACAAATATGAGCAGCAGTTTGCACAGATACAGCTCAAATACAGCTTGCTCAAATATAGCAATAAAATAGAAATAAAAGAAAAGAAACAGGAAATAAAACGCTTGACTGCTTTGTCCTTGCCTGCTCCTTCTTGCCTGCGCCACCTAGTGGTTCAATGCTGTGTATGCAGGAAGCAATGCGGAACAATACAGATCAGAGATAAGGAGCAGAAGCAGCTGAGAGAGATCAGAATGGCAGATAAGAGACCTCCTAGCAGCTGATTACTGTTCTTAGTGGATAATTACTGCTGTTGCAGATGAGAGGCCTCGGGGGATTAGGTTCCATGGGCAAGACAGGAACAACACAGAATTGCAAGACATAAGGGCGATCAGAAAACAGGTGTAGTGGTTTGGGAGTCAGACTTAGACCTGGAAGATCCAGGTTCAAATCCCCGCTCAGCCACGAAGCTTCCTGGGTGACCTTGGGCCAGTCACTATCTCTCAGCCCCACCTACCTCACAGGGTTGTTGTGAGGACAAAAAGGAGGGGAGGAAATATGTACACCACTCTGAGCTCCTTGGAGGAAGGGTGGTATAAAAATGTGAAAAATAAATAAATAAATAAGGACTAGCCTGTCGCTCAAAGTACCACCGGTGGTACGCGTACCTCTGTTGAACACAATTCTTATATATTCTGTTTAGTGTAGGTCGCTCTCCCCGAATGCTGACATTTTCCTAAATACAGATATTTTCTCTGGAAAGAAAGCAAAAAATAGAAACTACTGTGCACATACACAAATATTAGTTTACACACATACACGTATCCACACACACTTGGAGTATACAAACATTTATGTATTATGTCATCCAATCTAAAACCCGGTGTGCGCCGTGGTTTGTACAGGAAGCATTTGCTCATGCAGACTTTCCATTCTTTCCATGAACGAAATTCCAAATGAGTCGGTTGCCACATGACTCTGGAACAGTTTATTGGAGGAAATCCAGCTGTGCTGCTTTGCCTGATCTTTAGAAATGCAAAACACATATTTATGAGTTGGTTACTTTCGTATAAATGTATGAGTATTTTTACTAAATAGACTTAATTCTTTTAAAATGTGGAGAAAAGAGAGTTTGGGCAACACGGAGAAAAGACTTAGGAATCACCCATCCATACAAATCGCTGAATGTCATGGTTCCAGTCTAGAAATGAGTATGTGGGTGCTGATGTTTAACTTAGTAGCTTATGCAGGTTTTATTTGTTGACTCAGCAAAATGTCCACCAGTGCAGAGCCAGAATAGAGAACTTAACATTATCTATTGGTTTCTTTTCTGAATTGCTTTTATGCACTAATGCCTTTGTTGTGTCATGTTTAAATACTTTAACCTGGTCAGGGGCATTGCTAGGGTGTGGCGGGAGGGCAGACCGTCGGGGGTGACGTGCAAGGAGTGGGTGACGCGCCCGCTGCCTCCTCTTCCCCCGCTGCTGCCTGGTATGACCCCGATCGTTGCTCGCGTCTTCTTCGGCTGCTTCTAACTAGGCCAGGGCAAGCAAGACTGAAAGTGACATTCTTTGCATGCGCACAATGCCGCTTGAAGACTTGCCCTCAGAAGGGCTGAATAAAAACCCAATCGCATTGTGCGCATGCAAAGAATGTCGCTTTCAGCCTTGCTTGCCCTGGCCTAGTTAGAAGCACTCGAAGAAGATGCGAGTGGCGAACGGGTCATACCGGGTGGCAGCGGGGGGAGGAGGTAGCGGGCGCATCACTTCCTCCCTGTGTGTCACCCCGATCGGGTCGTACGCGGTACTGGGCGACAGTGGGGAGCGGGGGCGGCAGCAGCGGCATCATGGGGTGATGCACTGACCTCCCGCCCCTAGTGACGTACTGACCTCCCATGGGGGGTGACGTGCCTCCTAGTGATGTCACTGAATCTGGTGTAATAAAATACAGTGGGTTGTATCCTAAACAAAGCTTCCTTCCACCTTCTTAAGGTCTCCTTAAGATACAACTCAATAATCTTCTTTAATGAAAATTTCACATATTGAATGCTTGAATAACATTACTGGTCTGCAGAGGAGTGGATATTAAGTGAAGTTGGGAAGATCCTGCATACTACAAGTGGAAGTCATAGCTCTGCAGCTTTGATGCAACTTCCTAAGGACTCTATCCAAAGATAATCCATACCTTGGTGTAGGAAATAGTCATTTGGGAGCTGGTAGTAGCAAATAAACTCTGGTAAATCAGAAATTTTAGTCATGACTTGTATAAAAAGGGGTGGTCAAACTCCCTCAGGTGAGTGGGTTCATGGCACTAATGTGAACTGATGTGTGAAAGTGCATACTGAGGATTGAATTGAAAGGTGGTAGATTGTGTCACCAGTGACATTAAATCACATTTTACGTACATTTTGTGTCCACATAACTTTTAATACGGAAACTGCTGATAATCAACACAGTCACTAATCCTATAGTATGGTACTGCTGGATTGTCAGTGCAGAAATGAAAAGCAGGCTGGATAATGAACATTACCAGCCATTTTTAAGGACAATGATTAATCTGTCAATAATATCTTTAACAACTGCCTTCCTCGCATTCACAGAGTCTTGCTTGCAGACCTACAATCAGTGATACGTTTTATAGTTCAAGAAATGAATATGACTTAAAAATTTACCGGCACCCTTTCCCGTTTATTTTCTTTTAATTTGCCAGCTCACGTTACAGCATGTAAAATTGTAATTAAAACAGAAGTCCCAGAGGGCTGTTGCTTAATATTGCGAACATGACTGATTTTAGGTGTTTAAAATGGAATGGTTTTTAAAAAAAATGATTGAAAATATGTTAGAATCACAAAGCAGACATTGAGAATTGTGTGCGTGCAGGGTAACCTGAGAACCTTTGTAGGCAGCTAGCCAGGATAAAGAATCCCTTCTTTGCTAGTAGAAATACGTAAGGCTAGCAGAGAGGCTCAAACTTGTTGAAATAATAAGAAGTTTGGCATTTGCAAGGGTTAGCTAATACTGTTCATAATGATCAATGGTCTAGTGAAAGGGGAAGATGATGCTTTTATTAAACATGGTTAATCTTGCAAGTAAAAACAAGAAACCAACACAACCTAAAATTCCCTAAAGAGATCAGAATGATTTATTAATGAAACTAAAGGGGTATTGCTTTAAAGATTAGGATGTAACTGATGTATATGGTAAAACTATTGATTTTAATTGAGGTAAAGGCATAGGATATGTGTTTTAGTATTTGTTTACTCCTGTTATTTTTCATATTTATGACCCACTCTCCCTCCCCCCCTAAAAATCTCAAGGCAATTGTACAAAAGGCATAGTGGGTCAAAGTAGGCCAGTGGAAGGTGTTTACAAACTATTTGTCATAGAGCAGTGTCCGCTTCTGGACTTGCCCCACCATCTCGGGGACTCCAGCCCGCCCCGTCACAACCCTGACAGGGGAGTAGTCACTGGCACCGTATGACCAACGCATGGCTGTGCGTCTGGCCCTCCCACCATCCCCGGGGTCATCAAGGCGCAGGGTTGGCTGCTCCTCGCAGGATGAAGGCCTCCCCAGTCTGGGGTGATGTTGGTCGTTTAACCACAAGGCTGGACCAGGTGAAGCTGGGGGTGGGGATCGGGGAGAGACAGCCCAGGGCTTCATAGGGCTGGTGATGAGAGGACTCTGGACAAGGCTATCTGAGAGCTGCTCAGTATCTGCTCCCCAGAGGCTGGAGCAAGCACAGAGAGGGAGCTGGGGACAAGTGGAGGATGAAGAAGGGTGAAGCAACCCTTTCTCCACTGCTGAACTCTGAGGTCTGGTTGCGGATCCTGGTTGCTCGGACACCAGCGGAGTGGACCCCTCCCATGGCAACCCTGTCTGGGGCAGAGGACAGAGAAACTTACAAGCAGCAGATACACTGAAGCCTATAGACATAATCCAGTTGCCTCTGACAATTGTAGGTTAACTTTCCTTGAATTTGCTTGCCAGTCATTGTAATGTATCGCCTGAGGAATTATTGTTAAGCTGGTTTCAGCATCTTATAGGTCTTCTCTTTGTAGGTTTTATAGGCCATCTCTTCCCATGTAAAGAGGGGGGGGGGAATCCTGTACTGTCATCAGGTGAGGTACAGTCTGATATCCTTACCTTGAGTGTTATATCATTACATTAGATACCTTCCAAATTTTGCTTGGGGAAACTGGATCAAGTGTACAGTTGCCATAACACGTACATTTTTCTCTTTGCCTTGTGGCATTGAACTCAGGAATGGCTGGTTCCTACACATGCCACCTCGTCATTTTTCTGTGAAGGACAGAAAAAAGAGAAATCTCATAAATAATTATCATGATGTAACTTCAACTCTCCTCCTAGCATAACAATGGCTCATTGTTAGATTATCAGTACACCATCTGTCTCTTGTGCACCCATTTTTTTTATAAATCAATTTAAAAAAAATAGCATGGGAGGGTGTGTTGTGGCAATTTTTGACCCAGTGCACCCTTTTGCTGGAGTATTTGCTTGCAAAGAGGTCTGCCTTTGATGAAGTTTTTGTCATGGGCACCCACTGAAGTTTCAGTGTACTCAAGCACTGGAAAAGCCCTTATTCCAGAGGCTTTGTTTTCTTTGTCGAGCTGTTTATTTTGTTTCCTTCCCACGCGGTTCCCTAAGCTCACTCCGGCAACTGCTTTTCCACATGAATTGCATTCCTCGGGGGCCGCAAGTCTCCTAATTCTTCCAGTCGATTTGGTTCCTGCCTGCATGATTAGGCCCCAGCTCCAACTCACTATTGGTCTGTGCCAAGGAAGCAAACTGCTTGTTAAGTGCCTTAAACATGAAGACCTAAGTACATTTTTTAACCTCATTAGTGCATAAGGCTCTACTTTATTGCATTTTAAAAGCATGTCTATTACTTGAGCCATCATTTGTTCTAAGAATTGGTTGAAGGCTGATCTGTACAACCCTTTCTACTTCTTATAAGTCTCTTTATTATAAAGAGACTTTAGGCCTGTCACTTTGGGGCAGAGGGCTCTGTGAACCCTTTATTATGAAGGTGGTAGATTCTTCAGGCTCATGGCTGCCCTTGGTCACCAGCTCTCATTTCTTTTTGTGACCACTTGAAAACCAGTAGTTACATGTAAGAGCCATTCTGTTTTTCTAGCCATACCAGGTGCAGAGTGTCTGGTGTGGGCCCATCCACAAAGTTGTGTTTCACATAGATTTAAGGCCTTCAATGTTTTGCAGAAGATCACCTTGAGATGGAACAAGTCTTGTCGTCTGCAATGTGTTGTCCTGGTTTTCACATGTTTTTATATAGTTAGCAACTACATGCCCTGATCAGCTGCTAGTTTTTGTTATGGAGATAGCACAGAAAAAACAGTGAAGCAAATTAGTATGAAATATTTATGTAGTACATTCAGACTGTTTGTTGAGGTTGTGGAAACTTCTGTATCATGTGTTAGACATTTTTGAAAGGAGAGGAAAGAAAGTAACTTTTGCTATATAATGGCTACTGTCTATGATGACTTCATGCCATCTCTAGGTTCAAAGGCAGTATGACTTGGTACAAAAGCAGCAACAGAAAGGGGGACTGCGTGCAGACTCCAGCAGCATCTGGTTGGCCACTGTGGGGAAGGAGGATGCTGGACTAGATGGCCTTTGGCCTGATCCAGGAGGGCTCTTCTTATGCTCTTAGGCTGTGCTTTATTAACACAAGGAACACAGTTGACTGTTATAGATGATCAATTTCTGATTTCAGTGGTTTTTCATTACCAGGAAATTATTCTTGTCAGTATGAATGTTTTAAATTCAGTGGAAAACAAGTTGGACATACTGTATATGTTCTCTTAGCCATGTACTTCATTACTCAATATCTTTAGGTTGTTGTTGTTGTTATTATTATTATTATTATTATTATTATTATTATTATTATTATTACCTAATAGGTATACATAATAATAATAATAATAATAATAATAAATACAGTATTTATATACCGTCTTTCTTTGGTCATCGGAATTCTCCTCCGACTTTAATTCAAGACGGTTTACATAGGCAGGCTTTCTAAACCAAAGTGGTTTTTACATTTTACAAAATGTTCTAATCTTGCATAGAACGCTTCATTCCAGGTGTGGTTTCCTTCATGGTATGGTATAGTACCAGTACTTAGAACTATGAGCCTTTCCAGTGATTCTTTAACCTTTTACTAAGCAGAGCTGCCATGGAATTTTCTCTTGAGGGCCTAAAAGTCAGTCTAAACTCTAAACGTGGAAGTGAAACCCACTCAATCTCATTGTTTCCAATTCCCATTATTTTGATGGTTCACACACAAGTTTTCTGCAAGCCTTGTAGTGAAATCTTGGGAACTGACCTTTATATGTATTAAAAAGTAGTAATAAACATCATTCAGTAGGTCTGAATTTCTGGGGTGAATCTTCAGGCGAGTATTGGACGGGTGAATGCGTGTGGTGAAAGGAGATTGAAAGATAAGGGACATTTTGTTGTCTGCGTTGTAAAAATTTCTAAATGAATTAACATATTGAAAAGTGAAAAAAAGGCATTTATGTTTAAGTGATTTAAACTGAAATCCTAAAATTGTCAACTCTGGATTAGTCTCACTGAAATCAGTGCAGCTACTCTAATAGAAATTAACTGCGAGGACTACAGTTTTAGCCCAATCTTTTGGAGTAATGGTAGATTTTAAAGTGCAGGAGCTCAACATGACCTAGGTCTCTTTATCATTATGGAAAAAAAATAACTTTCAATTTCTTCCTTAGTGTTTTTTTCTCTTGCCACTTATTTCTTTTGAAACCTATTTTATTATTATTGCTAAGAATATTTATATACCACTTTTCAACAACAAAAAAGTTTACAAACAGCGCAGTCCGACTTAACTTTTGTGCCGGTTTAACCAGCGGCACAGCAAGAACGGGAGGCCTCAGAATGGAAAAAGGATTCAAATTCCCTCCAAAAGAGGAATTCAAAGGGGATTTGAATCCCTTTTCCATTCTGGGGCCTCCTGTTCTCGCTGCGCCGCTGGTTAAACAGGCTCAAAAGTTAAGTCGGATTGCGCTGAAAGTGGTTTAAATAGCAAAATAAATACTTCATTTAAGATCTTAAGATTCCGAACTCTTGGATTGGGTTTCAATAGTTGTAAAACCAATGTATAAAAATTAGATTTAAAATATTCCAATTAAGTATAAAAGCTATTTTAGAGTTCTAATCATGGTTACTCAAAAGTAAGATCCATTCTGTTCAATAAGACTTATTCCCAGGTAAATGTGCATAGGATTGTAGCCTTAATGTGAGCTGTGTATAGTTTCTCAAGCAACCCTTGGAAAAAAACAAGGGTTTGGACAAGTGGTTCCCAAACTGGGAGACTCAGCTCCCAGAGGAGCTGCGGAAACCAGCCAGGGGAGCCACGGAGTGCCACGGAATCCTCTCGGAAAACAGTGCAATGCCAATTGGCAGGTGTGAACATAATGTAATGGGGAACCGCAGCCAATGGTTGCTAATGGTCAAAGGAGCCACACATACGCGTCACTGGAGCGTGGCGGGGGGGCGGACCGCCGAGGGGTGACGCACGCAAAAGGGGTGACTTCCGGAGGCTCCGAGGCCGGGAGAAGGCCTCGGAGCATCCGCCCCGGGCGGCTGTCCGCGGCCTTCTGACGAGGCCCAATGCGGCGACACGGTATTTATTAGGTTTTGCCCTCAGAAACGTTCTGCGCAGGCGCGAAAAGCCTAATAAATACCATGTCGCCGCATTGGGCCTCGTCAGAAGGTCCCGTACTGCCAGCCGGGGAGGATGTCTTCGCGGCGGAAGTCTTACCCCCAGGCCCCGCTGCTGCCGGCTCAGGCGACATCGTCCCTGGGTGGTGCAGCGAATTTGGCATCATTAGGGCCACTGGAGCCACAGGTCGAAAAAGTTTGGAAAACACTGGTCTAGACATTAACATGAGCCCCTAAGGAAATTTCTCATTTTGCCTTCTGCTGAGCCTATATATTGTCTCCATTAAATACTTTTTTAACAAATGTCAAAGCCAGTACCTGAGTGCTCTGCTGATGACATCACCACTCCTGCTTTAAGCAAAGTCCTGAAGCTCCATTCTCACTCTTGATTAGTTTAAATATATATATTTCATTAGGTCTCACTTCTAGCCTGGTAGAAGTGAGACCTAATGACAGTTTATGTGTACGTTCATAGAGAGAATGGAATTGTAATAAATATACTAAGTAGGGCAAATTAAAGGTAAAGGTGGCCCCTGACAATTAAGTCCAGTCGTGTTCGACTCTAGGGTGTGGTGCTCATCCCCATTTCAAAGCTGAAGAGCCAGCATTGTCCGAAGATGCCTCCGTGGTCATGTGGCCGGCATGACTCTCTTTGCCGCAGTGCATAGCATGCAGCTGGAACACGGAGTGCTGTTTACCTTCCCGCAAGCGGTACCTATTTATCTACTCGCATTAACATGCTTTGGAACTGCTAGGTTGGCCTCAAAAGCAGAGATGCAGGGATTTGCTATTGTAGATGTGTGTCCCAAATAGGTAAGAGGATTCTGGTCACAGTATTACCAGTCTGTAGGGAAAAAAAGGTGGGGGGAGGCAAATGGACGTGCAAACTTGTGTGCAGTTAAGCCAATTGCAAATAATAATGCACATGAAAAGTGCTACAGTAATTCAGGTCTCCTGCCTTGTAGTTAAACATATTTGCTTTTTAATGGAAAGCATGATGCACAATTGTGGATGATAATACACATATGATGTACATGAATGATTCAAGTCTCTGTTGCATGAACCATATACTACTGTTGCAGATTAGTATCCCAAACATGCAAATGCCAGCATGTGGGAAGGCAGAAATATTCTGAGAAATAGACAGGTTTGCACATTCCTGAAGCAAACAAGGGGAAAAGGAGCAAGTGGTTGCATGCCACTTGCAAAGGTGTATTTGTGCAGATGCATAGCACAGCGACTCTTGAGGGTGAGACTTCATGATTAATGGTGTTTATTCTTGACAGAAGCCTCCTTTATTTATCTCCAATACAGTTTAGCGATTTTATCAGTCACCTGAATGAAAAATATTCAGTCATACCAATATTGCAGTGTAAATTGAGTAGAGTCACTTTTTATTATATCTTTCAGCCTTATCATCTGCACAGTAATTTTCTTGCAAGGGGTTTTGATATAGAAAGGCAGGATTTAGCTGTACTTGACAGAAAGCCTCTTCAATTTCCCCTAAAAGTTCAGGCTGCTCTTAGAAATGTATGTATTAAAAAAGAAAAAAAAAGCAGCCTCCTCTCTTATCCAAGCAATTTCAGGATTTGAAAGAATAAAGAAGATAAAATGCAGAGGCTTGGATGTGAGAAATGCTGTTAATTTGGAAACATCTAATGGTTAAGTCAATGGTGAAAGGTTCCTTAGCTTTTAAATATGTGGTTCGATACGAGGCAGGGAGAGAGGGGTGTTTGTATATGTTTGCTTTGCTACATAGTTCTGTTTTCTTCTGATCAATCACCATCCACCTCCAATCAGCATCAAGGCAGACTCTGTCGTTTATCCTGGGTGTAATTTCAGAGTTGAAGACTCCAATGGTTGCATACAGCACATCCATTGCTCAGATAATAGCCAGCGAATCTCCCAAATATAGTTGGGATGGAATTTTTCTCTTTCTCAAAGTGCATTAGTGAAATAGGAGGACGTGTTAAACAAATGCCTATTAAATTAGCTTATTTTAGAAGCATTAAATAAGAGAAGGTGACATTTTTTGACCCTCTTTTGGCTAGAATGGTATTGTATGTCAGCAAGACACTAATGTAGTCTTGACAGGTTGTTTAAACACGTCAAGAGGCTTCAAGGGTGTACAAACCAGCATGCTAGTATATTTCAAAAAAGCCATTGCACACACAAACTAAATTCAACATACACCCTGCCTTATGTAATGTGCAGCTCGCAAACTCTGGTTAACAAAGAGGTGCTTTTGAGTTCCATTGTTGTGGTGGTTGAGTCATGGTGTCCCAGTGGTGTTCAAGAAGGGATTTTTCCACTCCCTCTAATTTAATTTCATTAGCCGTTTCCTAACTGCATCACAGACTGCTAGAATTGCCCCTCCTTTACTTGTATCTATACTGATGTAAAATTGATTGTCTCAGTGGTTGCTCCACTGCAGATCTCTAAAAAGACTTCCAACACGTAATTCTTCATGATACCATGGTTAAATAATATTGAAGTGACACCTCGCCTTGAAAGGTGCATCCCTTGCATTTTATACTGGTCTGCTGTCAGGACAAACCACATGGGTGGAAGTCTTCACAAAACCCGTCTTCCAGCCAAACGCTGACAGCTGTGACCTCCCCACCCCTCCAGGTGCTGCCATGTTAGAGTGGCTGCTGTACCATCCTGCTTCTGCTCATGCAGTGGATGCATGCCTCGGGACTCACAGGAAGGAAGATATGGCAGATGAGTCTTGGTCTTGTTCAGTGTTTGACTGGGTAACAGGAATTTTATCTCCAGATGATATTGACTTGGGATCCTAAGACTTTTGGATTTTGTACTTTGGACTACTTATAGGGTGACTCTACTCATTTGCTTATTAGATAACTAGCGCAGTGGTCTTCAACCTTTTTTGTGCCACAACCCCCAAAAATAAAGAAATAAAGTATGAGGTTGGGGACCCACCATTGATCCCAGCCCCTCCCAGGACCCAATCTGCCCACCCCTGTCGCCACCCCTCATCTCAGCACCAGCAGCCTCATCCTTCCAAGCTCACCTGGCCTGCACCACCAGCAGCGGGGGTCATTCTGGAACAGGACAGCCGAGCCATGGTTCCCCACTGCCTTCCCAGCAAATCGAAAGAGGCCGGGGGAAGAGGGGGATGAAATCCCTGTGGAAGCCCCCCCCAGCAGGTTCCCCACCACCACCCGAGCATTAGCCCCCAGTGGCCATTTTGGTTCCCGTACGTTGCCACAACCCCACAAAATGAGGCTTCACGACCCCATTGGGGTCCTGACCTCAAGGTTGAAGAACAGTGAACTAGCGTTTTGGAATAGAAATCCTACTCTGCATACAGTTTGATGGAATATTAGAACACTTATCACCAATAATGAACTTTTAACTGGAGAACTGTATTGTTAATTTGACTTGGCAAGAAGGTCTTATGCCCTTATTACAAGGGGAGCAAGGAAGAATGGAGCTTTTCCCAATTCTGACTTGATGAATAGCAGAATGGAACTTTTCCCGATTCTGACTTCATTAATCTTCCTTCCTAGTTAACTATGAGACCTGGACATAGCGGTTCCCTCTCTGTGTGTTGTTGTGAAGTACAGGTGAGGCTAATGGATGGAGATGTTGGAGGGAGCGCATAGAGCAAGTAGGATGGGGTAGAATATGGGGAAGGAAATATGCAACTTGTCCCTTTAAAACGGCCACTGTACCAGAGGATTAGAGGATAGCTAATGTCACGCCAATCTTTAAAAAAAGGAAGGAGAGGGGACCCAGTGGTGCATTTTTGCCCCAGTGGTAACAAATAGACTAGAAAGTCATTTTGGTTTCACCCCTCCATGGGGTGTCCACGCAGGATAAAGTTTGACAAGGGAGAATTTGGTGTCCTGGATTTCGGAGCAAAAGGACAGGAGAGAGATAGATAAAGGAGAGAGGTTCAACCAAGAGAGGGCAGGACTGTGAATGGTTTGTTGCCCGAGATCTCTAAACTTTGGCACGGTGTTTGCTAATAATGCATCATCAGAAGCTTCTCAACAGTGAAGGAATGCTTTCATGTTGCCGGCATACAGTTCTAGATTTTACAACAATATGTCAGGGTACTAACCAGCTAAATAATGAAGAACTGTGGGGTTCCCATATAGCTAAACAGCAGGGGAAAGTCACTACTGTTGTGTGTGAGGCCAGTCAGAACCAATACCACCTCCTAGACAGCTTGGTTAACTATGACCTTTGCTATTGCTGCATTCAGAGATTTTAGTTAGTCTCATAAAAACAATGAGAGTGGCTCCCCCCAAATCCTTAATTTTATAAATAAAAAAGTTGGAATTCATTTTATTTGTCTCCTGGTTTTTTCAGCTTTTTTGTCCACATGCTGAAGTCATGTTTACAAGGTTTTCTTTGCAAACATGAAGGCTAGAAAAATGTTTTTAAAGGAGAGATCGAAACATTCATGATTTTTTTTTTAATCAACAGTCCTCGGGGTTGTGGAAAAGTGCTGCATCTTATGGTACTCTTGCCAAAGAAGCTCACATTTGTAGGCCTGGAAGCAGTTGGTTTCACTTGTAACATTCCAAGAAATCTGTCAGATCCCACAAATGCATAATTTGTTTCTCCTTTGGTTTTTCATTTTCTCTGTCATTGATTAAAGATCTGATTGCATTATAGCAGGGTCTAATACCTGTACTTGCATTTTACTCTAGAACAGTGTTTCTCAAACTGTGGGTCGGGACCCACTTGGTGGGTCGGAACCTGGTTTCTGATGGGTCCCAGGTGATGGAAAGATCAGATAAGTAATTGCCACAAGCCCCAAGACTATTCAAAAATCAGATAGCTGCTAATTGCCCTTCAAAGAGCGGAGCTCTTGCAGTTTGCAAGATAGCTGCTAATTACCCTGCAAGCAGCTGAGCTCTTTACTTGTAAATAAATAATTTTATTTCTAGATCACCTTTTTTTTTCTCTCAAAGTAAAGCTAGGTGGGTCCCAGTAGAGTGTCATTTTAAAAAGTGGGTCCCCGGTGCTAAAAGTTTGAGGACCTGTGAGTTCATTTGACTTTGAATGACTTTGAAACATGAACCTACTCACCCATAACACTGAGTTAAGCTTTTCCTGGACTGAACCATATTAGGCTTCAAATGTGTGTCTATGTGGGGAAGGTTCATGTTTGAACACTCACCTTCAGGGAGCGGGGAACTCCTCAGAGGTACCATGTTTGGGAGAAGCCTGAGCTGAACCCTTCTCTGGTCATGCTAGTTTTGTATGTGTGGGATGTTTGGTTTTTTAGATGGCAGAGCTTTCAAACATTTGATATTCCATCTAGAGCCTGTGGTGCAATCTAGGAAAAACTTAGTCACTAGATTCTGCTGAATATGCCAACTGACCCTTACCTTCAGGATTCTCACTTTCTGGTCTGCCTTGTAACCTTCTCTTAGCTGATGATGTCAAGTCATGAGCATCCCTTTGCCTCAAGGTATTTATTATTCCTGATAACACATACACTTCTCTTGAAAACTAATATAGCATAGTGAACAAGAATGTGAGCTGGTACGTTCTCACTTCAAATCTCACTTGAGCCACAAGCTTGCTAAGCTACACATAAATTAGCCTCAGCCCCATATCCCCATATCTGCTATATGATGATGATAACAACAACAACAACAACGTGATCCTACCTTACAGGGCTGTTCTAAGCATTGCTGTAATAATGCCCAAGGGATGATGTAGCTACCTTGCTGAAGCAAAGCAAGTCTGAGTCAGGCTTGGTTGGGTGACCACCTGGGAACTCCATGTACACTACCTCGTGTTTTACCATCGAAGAATGGCAGGATATAAATGTAATAAATTACTTTTTTTATAATGTGAAGTGGTTTGAACATTTGAAATGTGCTGTGTAAGTAAATGCTAAGAAGCATTAAGGCAAGTCTAAGTCATCTTTTAGCCTACCTCTGTAAATGGAGTGTTGTGTAACTTCTGTTAAAGGCTACTTATGGTCACCTATCAGATGATATTTCACAGCCTTGATGTCAGTTTTTCTTTAGATTGATAACTTTTCCTCTGCTAGGAGCATCTCAGGATCAAATCTCCCTGCTATAAAAAGTTTGATTCCCTGTTGGTGCTCCTGTTTACCCTTTATCCGTTGTATCCGATATACTTCTCAGGTCTCCCACCCACTAAATCCAAATTCTGCAACCAGGACAAACATGTGCAAATGTTTTTCTTATGTTTACTGTTTTGTAAACTTAATTCCGCTTCCATTCATCAGACCATCAAAGGCTTGGTAACTTTTGGCAGGTGTTGAAGTGGCAGAGGCCAAGAAGTAGCTAGTAACTGAGGGAGAAAAGAGAGAAACAGGCTGTTGCAGCATTTCTTCCCATCCAATTTTCCTTTTGAACATTTCAGAAGCTTCGGTTCTGCCCTTCTCGACTGCGCCGAGATTCTAAAAGGCTAAAAGCTGAGATGCTTTGGATGTTGAATCTTATGACAGTTACAAATCTTGCAACTCGAATGTTTTGATATAAGAATGTCCTTGTTTTCCTCCTTACTCGATCCTCCCCAACCCTTTTTTATTTTGTATCATGTCTTACGGTACAAGTCTGTGACACAGCGTTTATCATTTGTTTAATGTATGTACAGCACCTAGAAAATTTTAGGTGCTTCATAAGTAAACCTCATCATAAGATAGTCAGATTTCACATTGGCAGTTCCAGGGAATGCACATGTGTGTGTGTGTGGCACCTTGCTTTTCATGTTGTCAGGTTCCTGATTAGTGATAACAAGGATGTGTGTTGGCTCAGAAATGCTCAGTTATGAACTGTGGCCTGGTTTACATGCACAAGTTCATCACCCGATAGCTGCAACATCAAGTGGTGATATGCATGTGTGAATGGGCAATCATAGATATATCGCCACAGGTAGAACTTTCATATCTCCTTGCATCATCTCAAATACAGTGTTCTTTCATTGGTGTCGGTTCACACAAGACGTCATCAAGTGTACATAAAATGTAGAGAAATCAAGTGATGTATGAACCAGCTCCTACTCAAGTGCACGTACTGAACTGTACTATACTGTCATATTCTATGGATGCATAACTGCTTTATCCTGCTGCAGCAAATGTTAGCTTGATTCAGTCACAGGGCAATATTTTGTCTCAGAAGTCTGATGTGTCACATTATTGTGACAATTAAAGGTTTATATAGCACCAGGAATGAGCAAAGTTCTGGATAAAGAACCATCATAACTATGAGTACAAATGAAAAAGAGGATACTTCTAAGTGCCACGAAGTTGGTTTCTCAACCATTCTTTCTCAACCTTTTAATCTGTAAACATATATTTTTCACAAACATAATACAGAGACAACAGTAATTTCTCCTCTGAAGAAAGCAGACTATGCAAAGCCTGCTCTGAACTTCTGATGACTCAGAAAAGGGAGAGAGCAAAAGCATATCAGTGAATGGTAAAATTAGCCTCATCACCCAGTGAACAAAAGTTTCTCTGGAACATAGGAAGCTGTCTTATACAGAGTCAGACCATTGGTCCATCTACCTCGGTATTGTCTACACTGGCTGGCAGCAGTTCTCTAGGGTTCTAGGTAGGGATCTTTTCCAGCCCTTTCTGGAGAGGCTAGAGCAGTGGTTCCCAAACTGGGAGGTGCGGCTCCCAGGGGATCCACAGAAACCTGCCGGGGGAGTCGCGGAGTCCCACGGAATTCTCTCGGAAAACAGTGCAATGCCAATTGGCAGGCATCAACATAATGTAATGGGGAGCCGTGGACAACGGTCGCCAATGGTCAAGGGAGCCGGAGGTCAAAAAAGTTTGGGAAACACTGGGCTAGAGATTGAAACTGTGACCTTCTCCATGTAACACATGTGTGTGCTCTACCATCATTGAACTATGAGCCATCTGCCTGGTTGTCTGCAGGCTATTCTTACTACATGCTGTTTACAAGTCTGAATGATTGTATTTTCCTCCTGTCTAAATATTATTGGACTGTAAATCTCCAGGCAGGGCTTGTCATCTTCTACTTAGGCACAATACATTTTCGCATTCAGTATAAAAATGAATAACACCACTTTTATTTTTCCTAAACTGGAGAAAGTAGAACCCATCTTTGATGCAGTCTTTTGCCTACTCAGTGAGACTGAAACCTATCAATGGGCATGCCTTTGTTTTCTTTTAAAATATGCACATGTTGTCTTTAACTTCAAAATAATTCTTAAAGGCAGTGTCGTTGAAGGAATTTGCTGCCCTTGGTGGTTCGCTCAGCTGCTATCTGTTACTTTGCTGTGTCTGTACTAAATTGGAGAAAATGGGGTCAAAAAGCATTTAACTGAGGTCAACTAGTTGGGGTGCAACACAGTTGTGACAGTCTTAATCACTGCCTTTTCCAAAGAGTGAGCAGGTTGGCAGAAGAGAACGGTCTCCCTGCACAGCTTTGCAGTCTTGATGCTACAACTACTTTGAGATGCCTACAATATTACATCACTGAAGAGTGGTGTCAAGGACCATTGCCAGTCAGGTTATTTCCTTTTGGACTTTTTCTCAAAATATTTGGCCAACACTTGAGTTTAAGGCCTCTCTCATTTTCTTTCAGTTTCAATAATGGCCCATCATCTGACAGCAGTGGTGTAGTTAATTATTGGATTCTTCATCTGGCGCCATAATGGTTTGCGTTGTGAAAATGAAAAACAAACACATGCAGAACCTTTGATCAGTTGCCAGCTGGTTGTTATATTGCCCAGTCCAATCAGTATCCTCAAAAGCTGTCTTGTAATAGTTGTCAAACTCAGAATCAGCTGGATATAATTTGTTCCTAATTGAAGCAGAACAGTTTCAATAAAGATGCGCTAGCATCTTTAAAGAAAGAGGTAAAATAGTTTTAATGCTTTTTTTTTTTTTTAAAAAATACCATCCAGTTCCATTTGATTGCAGTGTTCATACAGAAGTATTGTTTAGTTGCCCAGATACAGTCATCCATTGGGGTTGGGCCAGGAACCTTAGGGCCTCATGCTAAGAGCCAGTCTGGTGAACCTTCATCATGGGCTGTGTGTGCTCAGACCTCGGAGCCCTTTAAGGTGTGCAGAGGTGTGCAATACTGGTCTGCAACACTTGATAATTAAATTGGAACAGTTTGTAAGAGCAGGTAAGGTGGCAGAGGGGGCAGGTTATGGGGAGCGGGGCAGGCAGGGGTCAATTTGAGGGCGGAGGTAGATCTTGGTGGCAGTTGCTCACGCTGGGATCCTATCTCTTTTCCTGGCCCTACATGCCCCTTGAGGCTCCTTGGACACTTATGCCAGCTAAATAGCTGGCATAGGTTCAAGGAGGCCCCATTGGCAGCCAGGCAGCTTACAGGGAAGTCAGTAAAAATTTTTTTACTTACATAAAGCATATATCCCAGGCCGTCTGGTTGTCCCCCACTATAGAATGCAGCGTGTGCTCCGTTGGCGCTGCTGCATCGCATAAACTAGTGGGGGATAACATTTGTCCATGGTTTAAATCTGAGTCTACCTCTGTATTGGATACATTGCCTGGCAACAGCTATCCAGAGTTTTAAGCAGGCGTCTTTCCCAGCTCTCCCTAGAGAAGACAGAGATTGAAACTCTGCCCTTCTGCACGCACGTCCACGGTTTAAATCTTTCTTTAGCTATGAACCATAGACAAGCTGTTACTTTTCTGTTTTATTTTTCATCTGCAATATGTCAACATTAAATACCAAACTACCTTACAAGGCTGTTGTAGGTTGCTGAGACTGTTTGTATGTGTGTATGAATGCTTCAAAAATGATATATAAATATGGTGTTATGGAACTTGATGTTATGTGGTGTTATGGAACAAAATGCATATTTCATAGTTATTGCTGAATTGGTTTTCTTTGGGGCTCCAAGGAAAGGAGATGAAGAGTAAAGAATGCTTAGTAAATATTATGTTTAAAAGTGTGGGGGGTGGTTGTTGCAAATGTGTTTAAGAGAACATCATCTTCCCTATTTGTGTTTCTGTCCATTCAGTGGAAATAGAACAAATTTTTAACTTTCTTGCCATACTTCAAAGAAAAGTAACATTTTTTGTCTTGCTGTGTGTATATATATATATTTCATACAGTGTGATCTGTATTTCTTCCTTTTACCTTCTAGGCCTTCTGCTTTATCAAGTAGCCCAACATATTCCGACTTGCCGTTCATCAGATTTTCCCCACATAGGAACCCTGCTGCAGCATCAGAGTCTCCCTTTAGCCCACCTCATCCCTATATTAACCCTTACATGGACTACATCCGCTCACTGCATAGCAGCCCTTCTTTGTCTATGATCTCAGCAGCCCGTGGACTCAGCCCTACAGATGGTGAGTTTCAGACTGGCTTCCTGTTTGCTGTCATTTTGGCAACAGTTACAATTAATCTTGTCAAAGTATCTCTTTAACTCCTTCCAATCAGCTGCAGTGAATTTGCCACACATTTTTTATGTCATAAATGTTTCAATACTTCATCAGCCTATAGCTCGTCATTTGTACATTTCATTGCAGCATCAACCAAAGACCATCTTATTCAAAATTAAAAAATTGAAGGATATTTATTACTTCTAACACCTCGCTTATGTGGACTAGAACATGACTCTGCTTTTCATCCTGCTTAAACCATGGTACATTAGAAATATTCTCCCACATTATTAAGATAGTTTGGCGGAAAGAGAATAAAACATGTATCTGACCTTAACTGCATGCCATCAACTGCTTGCACCATTTTTGTTAACTTCAAGTACTCATTTTTTCTCACATGGGAAGATGGAATGCTGGGTAGCACCAGATATTTTTTGGAAGGCAGTTAAAGAGAGAAATTTCCTTGAATTCCTATTTAAGAGTTGAACCCCCCCCCCCCCCCCCCGGTATGTTTGCAAACATTAACAGCTAGAATTTGACTGGCAGTGCAATCCTATGCATGTATACTCAGAAGTAAGCCCCACTGAGTTAACTGGAATTTACTCACAGGTTAGTATATATAGGATTGCAGCCTAAGTTTCCTTGTGACAAAGTTCCATTGAAACCAATGGAACAAGTAGTTGTGGATGGGATCCAGTCACAACTAACTTCAGCTGGCTGTGGGGCAACATTAACTTGGCAATGATGTCCGTTGATGTCCAATGATGTCATGCTGTCCATTCCATTCAACCTATGTGCGGATAAGAACATGTGAACCCTGTGTTGTGAATGCTGGTTCAGAAACACTCACTATGATGTATTTGGACATGTATTGAACTATTTACAAGACTAGCATAGTTTGAATATGCAGCCTGAGCTGACTGAAGAAGTTAGCTCAGGTTGGTTTAAAAAACCCCCAGCAAAACAAAAATATTTGAACAAAAAATAACTGTGTGAGTCTGCCCTTAGTTAACATAACTCAGTAGTAATTGAATATGTATCATTCCCACAAAGGAAAAGAAAACCAACATTGACTTTAGTAAGAATTCCATGTGAATGAGCAACAAAAATAATTGCTTATAGGCTTAACTGCACAGTAATGAAGTGGCTTTTTGAGTATTCAAAATGCTAATTGCCACTAAATTGAGCTATAATGGGTCATATTCACAAGCTGATATGTATGGAAGACAATTAAAATAGTGTTTTAATTAAAGAAAACATCATTCCTATCACACACAAAAATGGCAAATTTACAAAACAGAGACAATCTGCCTTTAGCTGAATTTGAAAAATGAGCTGTACTCACTGCCCAAATGGATAATACCGTAACTAATTAATCCTCACATATAAGAGCATATACCTTTACAGAAAGTCCATTACTTATGGGTGCTTGTTCTTATGAGAATAAATGTTAATGACCTGTTGTCAATCAGATCTTAGATGATACATGTGGAGCATTTGTAATAGTGATAAAAAAGTTTTGCAATTGTCTAAAACACTAACGAATGCCCCAGAAGCTATCTTTAGAACTCCTGAAAAAAAAAATTGATGACAGTATCTAGATAATTGTTCAAAATTGTTTTCTGGTATCAGTTATATTAAACATAGATGTTACATTATGGTCTTTTAGGCATCTGCATGGTCTTTCATAATTTACTGTTTTGTATTTATAAAATAAGAATTGTGTGATTTATATAGCTCATGATTGACTGACTTGGGGTGAAGTATATGTATGTACAGCAAGTCCTCGCTTACTGTCGTTTTGTTATCCGTTGTTTCATTTTAATGTCCTCTGTGACTTCAGCTGCTTTTGGGTCATGCCGGGCTGGCGACTTACGTCCTGCTCCTATTTGTGCCCCAGAATGCCTTGCATGTAGCTTCCGCAAGGCATTCTGAGATGACCCAAGAAAGTGGGTCGTGGTCCAGTGCAACCCAGAAGCGACTTTGCAGCACACAGCGAGCCTGCCAGAGCCCCCATGGAGCATCACTGTGCCTGCTGGTGAAAATTGGTTCGTTATACGTTGTTTCACTTAACATTGCAGTTTCCAGGAACCTATCTATGATGTTAAGTGAGGACTTGCTGTAGTATAATATGCTATTATTCTACATATTAGCATAAATATGGTATATGTACATGCTAGACAACCATAATAGTATCTCTTCTGTGTAAAAAAGACACAATAGAGAGAAAGAACTTTGGTATTACAAAACCAATGATGAACATATGATGTTCCAAATCATATTGTTTGCATTAAAATAATGAAGCTTAACAAATGACACATGTTGGCTTCTTTTTCATTGTGAATCATTTGCTTCTAGAATATTCACAGTACTCATTCTCACCAACACTTTGAAAAAAATGAAGATTTTCCACTATGCAATAGTTTTCCCAGTGAATCACTGAGCATCACAGTTTACTTGCAGGCCAAAGTGGTTTAAACCCTTGGATGAGTTGTTGTTCTTGAGCTCAACTTTCACTTTAGGAAGCCTGGGCACATCCATAGAGGTATTGTATACCTGACTGCTCTGATTTCCGTCGTGGCAAGAGCTCCCAAAAGCGCAGTTGCATGAGGACTACCACTGGTATATGGGCTACTAAGATTTTCATTGGCTATGATTTAGAAGCTCCAGCAACCAGATGTACATGGAAATTTCACTTTTGCATTTTTTTCATTACCGTTGTGGTTTTCAAAGGAGAACTCATGCAGGGCAGACGAACAGGCTGCAGATCCACATACGGTTTGTGTATCCCCTCTCATGCAAGCTCTCCTTCAGACATTGTAATGAAATTCGAAATGCTGAAGCGCATGCCAGTTGCACATCTACTTCTTATAACTTCTGAAGCCATGCTATTGCTTCAAGGAAACGTATTTTGAATTATTGACTCATCCTTTGCTCTCAAAACATTTATATGTCAATTGAGAAAAGTCCAGTTCAATGGGAATTACTCCTATGTGTGATTAGGATTGTAGCTTTATGGCCCAATGCTGTTCAGATGGTGTGCTGACAGCTAACACAATAGCCGCCGTATCCTAAGCCTGTCCATGAAACACCAGCACATTCCCAGTAAAGCCCCCCAGTATCCATGGAAACCCAAACATAACCCGCTGTCCACAAAGTAGTATCTTTATGTTAGTGTGACATTGGTCTGACATCCAAGGAGCCAACCATGGCGTCCACCCAGCCCCAACACCGGCAGCCATAGCAGCACCGCCAAGTTTAACCGAGCAGGGGGTGGCTGTCAAAATTTTGCCCTCCCTGTCCCCCTGCAACTTTCTGTCTCATTGACCATGGCAGCAAAAAACAGGGTGCTCATAACCACAGAGGAGCATCTCCCCATTGTAACCCAAGGAGTCAGAATGAGGATGCCACAGACTCTGAGAACAGGGAGACCTTCCACCCCCACCCCCCACAGAACCCACTGAGGGAGGCCAGCTGAGTTAAGAAACAACTGGGGTGGTACAAAGGGATCCCTATCTGCTAACAACGTAATGAGTGTGATCCAGTCAAAGTTTTTATTGAACTGTATCAGTGATAGAGTGGCATCTGAAAGGAAAAAACACAAGTGGGGTTGCCAACCATCTCCTCCCAGCAGGGCTTTTCTGCCTTTGTAAGGTATTCCACAGATAGTCTAGTAACAGGTGCCAGTGGGGTCTGGCTGCACCAGTTGGTTCACTGTCTGCCATGGGGCCTGAAAGTGACAAAGCCTCAGGGACCTCACTGGAGCAAGTAGGTCAGCAACCTCATCAGGCAGCAGCTAGGCTCCCACTGGTCACTGAGGGCAGGCAGGCTGTGGGCTTCTTTTGGGATTGTAGCCTTATGGCCCAATTCTATTCAGTTGTCACGTCAACAGCACATCAATTTCAGTGCAGTAACCGCCGTATCCTAAGCCCGTCCATGAAACTCCATTTGGGCACAGCACTCCTAGTATGCATGAAGTTTTCACTTGGGGAACAGCTGCCTCTGGGGAGCAAGGAGAAATGCAAGAGGGGGTGGCAAGGACTTGACAGCAGCATCAGTCGCACACGTTCTCTGGATTGAGATGTATATTTAGTGTTTGGGAGGGAAAGTGGTGCCACCAGAGCGTACGTGCAAGTGGTGCCCAGTTAAGGTCAAGCGTATTGTTGCTCAGAATGTTACCTTTCCCTCTTCTGTGGGGGGGGGGACTGTAATGGAACTCTGGGGGGAATCACTGTTCCACCCCCTGTGGCAATGGTGCAGTCCTGAAAAACAAAAGTGATTCAGATGAGTGATTGGCCAGAAGTAGCAAACCAGAGCCCATGGCGTTCACCAAGGGAGAGCAGACTCTCCCAGCTCTTAGATGTTACAAAAGAAATGGATGGTTAGGCAACATAGTTTGTAGCAAAGACATATTTGATAATCTGGAAAGGTCAGTATCAGGAGCTCGGGTATAGAGATATGGAAAAGAGGTGCAGCATCAATACATTGTGGCATGGGATCTCCCCCCCCCTTTTTTGCTTCTCTGTGTGGGGTGCATTATCCTCGTTTTCCCTGTCAGGATGATGAGGTACAGGTTCCGCTTGGGTGTTTGTGTGTGTGTGTGTGGAGCCCTCCTGAACTAGAATATCTGCAATATGAATTCTGAGAACCCAAGTGTTAGCGAAATATTTTGTCTTACATGTGAGGGACAAGAGGTGTGTGTGTAAGGTGCTCCCTCTGTGCTCCAAGTGCCCTTTCATCATAGTTCCCATTACCATACAGTTCCCTTTGAGAGGCTAGAGAGGTATAGCCCAGTGCCTCATGTCTGATCATCTGAGCTGTACTGTCCCTGGCAAGGGTTTTAGTACCGGAGTTAGTTTGTTGCACCATGTAGTCTGTATCCTATGCTTTGTCATAGAAAAGTGGGGGGGGAGGGGAGGAAATCTGATTTTTCTTGTGTTTTTCCCTTCCCCATTATTCCCTATGGCAGGGGTGGGGAACCTATTTCGGATGGAGGGCCATTTTCCCATGGGGAAAATGTCCCGTGGGCCGTGTGCCCCTCCATCGGAAATAGTTACCCCTGCGCGCGTGCGCGTGCGCCGGGGGGGAGCACACACCCACCCACCGCCCCCTGCTTTTACCTCCCCCCTCTCCTTACCTTTTTCAGGCGGCCGCCGCCGCCGGCCCTGCGCGCTCACCTCGCGCGACTCCTTTTGAACCCGGCTGTTTCTGCTCATGCGCAGAAACAGCCGGGCTCCAAAGGAGTCACGCGAGGTGAGCGCGCCGCGCGCTCTCCCCTCGGCGTGACTCCTTTCGAATCCAGCTGCAGCCGGGTTCCAAAGGAGTCGCGTGAGGTGAGCGCGCCGCGCGCTCTCCCCTCGGCGCGTCTCCTTTCGAATCCAGCTGCTTCTGCACAGAGAAGCAGCCGGATTCGAAAGGAGTCGCACCAAGGTGAGCGCGCAGGGGGGCTGGCGGAGCCTCCGGTCTGTTCGCGCGGGCCGGACTTGATTGATTCGGGTCCGGTCTCGCGCGGGACAGACCGAATCGCTCCTGGGGCCGGATGCGGCCCGCGGGCCACCGGTTCCCCACCCCTGCCCTATGGGTTTACTCCTTCCTACTCCAGCTCTATCATTGTCAGAGCATTGTTGCAGCATTTGGTACGTGCCCATAAACTGAAGGTTTTTTTTTTAAGATTTGGTCTACATCGTCTCCTCTTCATCCCTCCTGTGTCACACCCCAATCTCCTTCCCAGTTTGGCCACTCTACTGACATCGTTACACAGGTGACCTAGCTACATCCGTGTGGCATTGCTCTGGCATCCATGGTACATCCATCAGCGGGTGGACTTCTGTGCCCACTGGGCTGTCATTGTGGCAGCATACATGGAGATACTCTGATATATCTTGAGCATGGAATTGTGCTATTATTCAAGAAACGGTAATCAACTTTGCCCATTAGAACAATGCAGTTTTTTGTTGTTGATGCTTCTGCATTTTCAAATTAATTTCCCCAACTAGAGGAGAAAAATTTGCTAAAAATCAGGACTAACATTCCAGATACACCAAACTCTGCGTTGCACTGCAACGGTGATTTACATCGTTTCTACATGAGATTCTTTTCATAGTTACTTGTTTGCCGAGGAACATCTCCATGTCTACCAAGCAAACCCCTGTTGTTGTAGAGGATTCTAGGGAGCATTCTCTTCCAGTGCATGTAAGATGCTAGTCAAACCTGCTCTATCTCTTTTAACCTCACGTAAACTGAGAGAGGCCCAAGAACACACCTGGTGTTTCCCCCATGTCTAGGCATTGCAGAGGTTGAGTGGGAATATTGAGAAATATGTCTTTCTGGGACGTTTGCCTGCTATTATAGTTCTCCTTGAGGAATGCCAATGAGCTTCTGAGGATCCTTAGACATGCAGTTATTACTTAGTAGAACACCATTTGAAAACAACCTCCCTAGAGAAATCAGCTAGCCCTTATTATAATAATTCCACTGTGTACACATACAGGGTGAGTCATAATGGTCTTTTTGTTGAACATAATGGTCTCCTGGATTTTAGTGTACCACTACATCATAATGGCAGTATATAAATACTGTTAATAATAATAATAATAGAAAGAGAAACGTTCAAAGTTTTTTTACAGACCTTACATGTGCTGGCTGTTTCTCCCCTTCATGACACAGCAAATGTCTGTCCTGTAATCCAATTCGGCCCACACTCGCACCAGTGTTGCCTGGTCCACCTGAGTGATAGCCATGGTAATGCGTAATCCTGACTGACGGGAACTCCCCCTACTGGCCAAGAAGGCACTGCTGCATGCGTACACCATGCTCTGTGTTTCCGTATCCCTTATCATTACAGTGTTATGACTCGCTGAAATCCCAGAGATCATTATGACTCACCCTGTATAACTTACCATGCAACTAGCTCATTACCAAAGTATTCTTATTTGGCTCTATCCTTTTAGTTAGGAAGTAAAGGGTTTTCCTCTTTTCACAAGCTTTTAGGGAAAAGGCTGCTAGTAGTGTAATTTATCTTTATATGCTCACTTCATGCCCGTGCAGGTTCTGCAGTCTTGCCTTTTAAAGTTTTCAGCTAATGTTATTGTTAGTTAACCCAGACACTTATGTCAGAAACCTCAGGAAGTATTTTAAGTGTGTCTGGAAAGATACCGCAGTTGTCTAATACTGCAAAACTTTAAAATCAATGATTTCCTGTGAGGACTTTTGTCCCAATGTTTTTCTTTACCACTTTATGGCTGGTGAAGTGATATGATGAGGGTTTTATGCTGAAAATCAAGTAGCAATTTAAAAATACATTAAACTTCCTTCATTCACTTTTCATTGCTAAGAAGTATAACATGCTTTTGTTTCCTAGCCAGTTTTGAGAACTGGATTGTGAATAATTGAACTTTTCATATATGTATCATAAATGCTCTAGGCTGGTATCCAACGAAATGGCTAAGTGTGGGAGAGTACTGTGCATGCTGCCAGAACTTTGCTTCCTGTTTTTGCTGAAACAGTTCCAACTTCTAAAGAGACAAGTCCGTTTTAAAGCTGGAGCAAGGCTTGCCTCTTTGGCCTTCTGTTGAGAAGCAATTGGTTGCCTGGCATACAATACAAGTTTTTGCTTTTTATTCAGTTCCAGAATTTCCAACAGCCTCCTTAGCATCTTTAGTACATCATCTTATGTTTGTGGGCAAGGTTGTTTTGTTTTATTGAAATTCCCTTACAAAAGCATATAACATGTGAAATCACCATATGCAATCAGATGTTATACGTTTTCTTGCATTGTCACTTCATATGGTGCGAATGGCATATCGCCACAGCTAGAAAGATATTTTAAAATAAATCAAAACACAAATTGCGAGGGTTGTGGGTATGAGGAGGAAGATAAGGAATAAAATGTTGCTCCCTGTTTACCATATGCTATTTAGTGTTGCTTTTTATGTCTTGTATTTAGCTCCACATGCTGGAGTTGGTCCAGCAGAATATTACCATCAGATGGCTCTGTTGGCCGGTCAGCGCAGCCCATATGCAGACATCATTCCTACAGCTGCTGCTGGTGGTGCCCTTCATATGGAATATCTCCACGCCATGGACAGTAAGTGATCATGTTGTAACTAAAGACGTTTCTTGAAGATCCTCAACTTATTTCCAATTCAGAGTGAATCTTGAGGGAAAACAAATACAAACCTTGCAATGCTATGGAATTCTTTAGCGTTGCTATCTATTTAGTTTGTTGCCCATCATTCTTCTAAAACTTCTGTAAGAACCATTTTATACATTATGGAGAGGGTAACCCAGAATTGCCACCAAGTGCACATTCAACAGAGACCTATAGCCAATTCTGGCTTCCCGAAGAGTGTTTTTAAACATATACTTTTTGCGTTCACACTATGCAGTTTTATCAATGCTCATAAAATATCCTTGGATAATTCAGAAATGAAATATTGGAAGTGGCCCCTAATCATTGCTTGGTTGGTCATTATGATAAAGGGAAATAATGACCAGCCAAATATCAAATTATCAAACATCAAAACTAAGGAATGCCAGATAGACCAGTTGTCCTTGATGAATATTACAAAAAAATGTGTTTTAAATTGATATTACAAAAAAGTTGAATAATTGTAGACTCCCATAAACCTGAATTGAGACTGAACCTGCAATCCTATATGCACTTACTTGGGAGTAAGTCCCATTGAATTCAGTGGAGCTTATTTCTGGGTAGACATACATAAGGTACCTCTGTAAGGCAGTTTCTTTGAGTACTCATTTTTATTCTCTTTTGTATAATTGGTCTTGGTGGGTCCCAGAGGAGTAGCCAGGGTTTTTTTTTTTTTTACCTGGGGCCCAGAGCAGTACGCCCCTCACCCTACCGCAACCAAACGCCCCCCCGACCCGACGAGTCCCAACAACTCATGACAACTCATGACATATAATCACACGCAGATAATTTGAAGACAACACAGAACTCCTTCACACAGTCCTCTGCGGGAACTAGTTGCTGTGCTAGAATTTGCAGTTTCGATATTGGCTTCTAGGACTGCACAGAGTGCATTAATCAGATTCCTAAAAATTCCAGTTTTCTTTATTTTGGAATTTTGGAATTTCTACCTTTCTTAGGGTCAAAAAGCCTTTGTAGCTCTCCTTTGCCAACTCTCAAACCTCTTGGTGCATGATGGGATTGCAGAATTCCCCCCCACTGGTTGTGAAATATGGGTTTTGTGTGTGAAATATGGGTTATATGGAGGTGTCGCCAGAAGGGGGCACCCCCCCGCCCAGCGCCCCCTTATTTTCCCCCCCTTTTCCGTTTTTTAAACTATTTCCGTGTTTTTTAAAGTCTTAACGGGTTTTTAATGTATGCTTTCGCCCACTTATCTTGAGTGTGTGTATGTATCTTATCCAGCGACGATCTTCTTCGTCGATACATACACACACTCAAGATAAGTGGGCGAAAGCATACATTAAGACTTTAAAAACCCGTTAAGACTTAAAAAAACACGGAAATAGTTTAAAAAAACGGAAAAAATGGAAAAAACCCGAAACCGGGGGAGCCCCGCCCCACCCCCTGAGCCCTCCGCCCTCCGCCCTCGCCCTGGGGCCCACCGCACCACCGCCCCATATCAGACGACGCCTCTGGTGGGTCCCTAAAGAAAAACATTTGAACGTCATTATTTTAAGCTAGAAAATTCATAGTCTTCAGAAGTTTCTCATGATGATTCTCACTTTTATTAGCCATTCAGTTGGTTAGGGCTTTCTTTGAAGCTAATCATTCCTCTCTTAGCCAGTCTCTCTTAACTGTCACTGCAAAATTATATAGAGCACCCACTGAGCAAGTTACACTGTGAAGCACTTTCACCTTCTCCTGACTTAGGAAATTAGAGACTAGGCTTAAGACTCTGATGTCTGCCCTAGAAGCAAGCCAAAATCTCTACCACAATAATAGCTCCGTGGTTTGGCCCAAGGTCCTTTTAAAATATATATATTTGCCAAGTTTTGGCTTCTTTTGGTGTAGATCTCATGACTGAAAATGTGTCATTGCTGCTGAGTTAGTGCAAACTGTGGAAAATGCAATACTTGTCCTTGGGAAATGCAGCGATATGACAAATGCAACATTTCAGAAGGCAGCACTGAGGGGTAGGGTGCATGCTTTGCACACACGAGATCCCAGGTTCATTCATCAGCCAGTTAAAAGGACCTCCAGTAGAAGGGCAGGAAAATGTGCCTGTTTGAGTCCTTGGAGAACTGCTATCAGTTAAAAGAGATAGAACTGGGCTAGTTAGCAAACGACAACACAAGTTACTGGCATCAGCAAGTTCTGTAGGGAGGAGGCTATGCCACCCTTAATTCAGCTAGTTCAAGCTGGGAATAGCTGCATTGTAAGCTGTTGCATGTGTGGTATGGGACCCAGGTATAAGTACTTTCAGTTCCTGGAGTTGGATATGACTGAGTAGTACATTGCATATGTGATCACAAGATCTAGCATTAAGTTAGACTTCTGTATTCATCGTTTTCTAATGCTGCTGGGGATTAGCCTGAATATTACAGAAACAGTTATGAGGCCAAAATAAGGTAGGCATGGTTGGGATACGTTTCCAAAACTAGAACGATGAACCATTAAGTTTCATTCAATCTGTGGAGGAAATCCAACTGTAATTCTATCTGTTTATATTTTGATATAATTGCTCCTCTGCCTAATGGCAGGTGGTATATGCTACCCTTAATCTCATTTTAAAGGAAAAGACACTAGGCAAGTTCATACAAAGATAAACCCATGATAATATATAACTATTGCTGATCTTTGCAGAGCACCACTTTTTGCAGGATATGGGAGATGACAGGGGATTGGACTTTCTTACGATGTGTATACATTGCAGTTGATTCTGGACATGATGTCAAATTGCACTACTTATAGTTTAGCTATATATGTACATGCTTCAACACACAGAAACACATGCACACATTCCACTTTTTCTTTTCTGTAGAAAAACTCAAAGAAATACAAAATATAAATGGGGCAAAGCAGGTCTGATGGAAAGAACCGCACTGTCTCTTCTGCCACTGATGGAGGGCCCTGTGGTAGTTGGGCCAGCCAGGCCATTGTAAAGTTTATCCCGCTCTCCTTTGCTAAATTGCAGAATGGTTGGCCATTGTTGGGAGTCCTGGGAGGGCAGCGACCATGCGGCAATGGGACTGGTGTCAATGTAAAGGGCTCCCTCTCTTTCTGCTTAGCAGAAGGTAGACTTATATTTAGGATTTTTCTTAAGTTGAGATCACACAGTTGAGATTCATTACAGCAACAACTTTTCAATTAAGGCCTGTTTCCTGTATTTAAAACAGACACAAATGTGCAGTGGTATTATGCAAATTGCTTGTTTTTAAACAGTAAATAGAGAATTATACTAAGAGTGAATTGTAAGGAGGTCATATAGCCTCACCTTCTCTATTTGATGAGAATTTGTTTAGTCAGGCAATAGCTGCTTTTATCTAAATAGAGGATGAAGCTAGCCTTTTACTTTGTAAAAACTAATTAAAACTATCTTAACTTGCATGGGTGTACAGTAAATTAATTGTCATTAAGTAGGAATCTGAATGTCCTACCATTCATCATGATGAAGAAACCCCTTTCTTCTTTGTCAGAATTTTAGATGAGAAAAGGAAAAACAAAACAATTAGCAGGAAGCCAATATTAAGATGCTAAAAAGAACAACAATAAGAATGCCAAGGCTTGCATTTCATGGCTAAGAGCTATAATCATTGTTGTACTGTGTTAAAAGTCAGCTGCTTTCTGCTTCATCTCATCAAGAAAAATGAAATTGGATAGCTTTTATCAATATCCATTTTGAGAGTGTTCGGAGTCAACCTCTTGGACAGCTCTTTGCTCATATAACCTCTTATTTTCATAAATGAGTCATAGGATTCTAAGTTTTTCCTAACAGAATTTTGGCTTTTTTGCTTCCATTCCTATATAAAGCACCATGCACTCAGATGGCGCGATATAAATTAATAAAAGAATAATTTTCTGTAATAATAAGTGGTCACATCAGGCAACAGATGGGGGACGACGACCCATCTCTGTCTGTCTAGTTGCCTCCCCTGTTCCTTCTCCTCCTCCTTCCACTCTGTATTGGAAAAAGAAGGGGACACGGAGGAAGAGGAAATGTGGAGGGGAAGAGAGTGCTAAGCTAACACATTGGAGAGTGGGAGGAGGAAAGGCTGCCGCATCATCAGATAAGAGGGGGCAGCATTTGACATACTGCCTCAGGCTTCAGATTGTCTTGGGTTGGCTCTACCCAAATATTATAGTTATAAGAATAGAAGTTAGGATGAGTTTGTACTGTATAACAAAATGTCACCCACTCAGTTTTAAGATGTGTTTTCTAATTCCTGCAATAAAAACTTTCAGAAATGATGTATCTCAGATTTATTTATTTTTAAAAAGTCTTAGTATCTCTTGTGAACACGGCCGTGGTCCAGATCTTTCATTGCTAACTAGAAGAGAATCAAATGCATCATCATACAGTGATGGGTGGCAGGCGCCATCTTGGTGACGTTCCCTCCAGTGGGAGAGAAGAGGGGCTTGTGCTTGCTGGTGGCTATGACGATACAAAGCCAGGCGATAGCATCCTCCTCATTTTCTTGTCTAATTAAAAAGAAACTATCCAGGTGGAATGTTTGGTTCTGTCACTTCTGCATGGATCGTACTTTACACCCTTAATTAAATAGCTTTTTCTTGTAAGCTTAGATAACTGCTTTTACTGTAAGGCAAACAAAAGACATCACCATTCTCAAGTATCAAAGCACTGTGTTGAATGAAGTAGCAGACAGCCACACAGCAAATGGCAGGCCCATAAAAGAGAGATGAAAAAGGTTAAATTATAAGGAGCTTGAGAAATAAAAAAATCTTTACATTCACTTTTAAGTGCTGACTCGTCAACGCAGTATCCGGAGTGAGATTGGAACAACATGGGTGCATACTGGTTACACAGATGTAGAAGAAGGCAAAAGAGAACCACAAGCCAGATGCCAAAGATAACTGACACTCTTCTTGGCAGTCTTATCTCCAGGGTTATGGCCAAAGAGAACTCCAAAATGAAGCACAGATGGGAGAGTAACTAGAGATCAGATCATGCAGTGATAGAAGTAATAAAGTGAGGATTCAAATACCAAATTTAAGACTTTGGGTAAATGCACAACAAGGAGAGACCAGGAGACTTGGTACTTTATTGGTGCCATGTCCTGTTATGCATTTTCTCAAGTATCATGGTTCAGACAGAAACAGCACATTGTGCTGGGTGGATTATTGATTTCATCCAATACAGCTGTTTTGATTTTCTTGATGAAAGAGCAGTAGTTAAGGGTGTAAAAAAGTATGCAGTCGACAGTAAGTCAGGGAACATGATCTTGAATCACTTGGCTGAAGAGAATTAACAGGATGGTTGTTGGAATAGATAAGAATCCATGTGTGTTCCTTGTCTGGGCACAATCCAGCTAGCGTTGCATTGCAATCCTGTGCACATTTTCCTGGGAGTAAGTTAAGCGTGGCTAGATGCTGCATTTCTTTTGTAGCAGTTTTGCTGAAAGAGAATTCCAGAGTTGTTAGTTTTAAAACTTCTAACGTTCACTTTTTAAAAAGATACGCAATACCCCACAACATTACTACCAAACTACCCAAAGGAACTTGCAGAATTTGTAAGAAAATCCTACAGCTGTTTAGCCCAGTTGTACAAATGGGGAGTGAAAGAGTTTTGTTTGTGTAATGTGGAGTAGCCAGAGGTGTAGTGGTTAGAGTGTGCTAGTTTGTCCATTACCAAGAGCCCTGGTTTCATATCTGTTTTCAACCATGAAACTCATTAGGTGGCCATAGGCAAATCACTCTCTCAGCCTAATCTACTTTGCAGAATTAGAGCTCCTGGGAGAGAATATGAGATCTAAATGCTGTAATTTTCCAAAAAGTATTATTTTATTCATACTTCCCTTGGACATAGCATTGTTGCAACAGAAATTATAAATGCAAGGAGAGTAGGTTCTTGATCTCCATTTTGTGTAGAAGCCCATGTTGGTTCTTTTCATTAATGTGGTGGGGCTTTGGGTTTGCCGGTAGCTCAGATTTTGAACCACTCCATCTCCTTGCTTCCAGAGAATTAATGATGTGAATGTCTAAGCAGCCATCAGATTCATAAATCACCAGAAATGAGGGGGATAACACATAAAAGTCTTTTCCTTTTGTTTAGCAATTTATCATTTTGCTTGCACATTAATAAACAGAGCTCCCCTGAGGTAAGCAATGGAAAGATAAATTTTTCTTCCTAATTTTCCTCAATCGCAGCCAGTAGATCATAAGTGGAAAGAGTGGGCTTGTCAAAAGCATGTCGTCTTGTTGTGGTGACTCTTTATATCCATTGCTGGTAGTAATAAATGAAGAGGGTAGGCTACTTGGGTAGATAATTGTTTTTGTTTACATAACAGGCGCAAGGTTTCCAAGTCCCAGGCTGTCAGCTAGACCAAGCCGAAAGCGAACGTTGTCCCTATCGCCTTTATCTGATCATAGCTTTGACCTTCAGACCATGATCCGGACATCTCCAAACTCCTTGGTCACAATTCTCAACAATTCCCGCAGCAGTTCTTCAGCAAGTGGCTCCTATGGCCATTTATCTGCAAGTGCAATAAGGTAAGGACTTGCAAAATGCAGATATCTTTGACATTTTTTATAAATCTTGCTACAGCGAATCACCAAATACTTTTTATTAACCAGTAGTAATAACTTTTAGTTCAAAGAGCTATATCTCTAATAAATAGACCTCCAGCAGCCAAAACTCCCCTGCAGCCAAAACTCCCCACACTAGCGCCACTGCATCACTGAGCAGAGGGTTTTAGTTGGATTGGGCTGTTAGTGTAGTACTAACAGTGTAAAATAAGGCACAACTTTAAGAGACCATTTTAGCTTTTGCAACATGTTTACTCAGAAGTGTGTTGCACTGGGTTCAGTGGGACTCACCTGGTTGTGCTTTGCTTAGGTTTGCATCTTTATAGCTAGGCTTACCAGATCTCCAACCGGGACAGAGTGCTAGACCTTTAGGAGAAGGAATGTGGGCATATCTACTCAGAAGCAAGCCCCACTGAACACAGTGGGGCTTGCTTCTGAATAGACATGCCTAGGATTGTGCTCTAGGACTTAACAAGCTACACCTGCCCACATTCTTTCTCCTAAAGGTCTAGCACTCTGTCCCGGTTGGAGATCTGCTAAGCCTATTTATAGCAATATAAGCATTCTAAGAGACTGCTGGATTTGAAAGACTTTTACTAGGCTTGGGCTTGATCTGAAAAAAACACTAAAATCACATTTTCTGGGGGTTTGAGGCCTCTTTACCAGGAGTATCATTCAAAGTATGTTTAGTTGCTTGATCACCTGGATGGCTTAATTTATTAATTGATTAAATTTAAATACATTTACATATTACCAAAGCTTCAATTTACATGCCTTTTTGAGGTATTGGGACATAAAAACTACTGCTCATTGTTAGAAGAAAATACTGGCTTTAATATTTTACTTTCCATTCTCTGCTACAATAGTACACCAGCAAAAAGATATGCATGTGTACTGCTTACTTGTATTCTTGCTAATTTAATATTTTTCTCACTGATTAACAGCGCAATCCTATCCAACTTACGCCACCAGTGTAACTCAGTTCAATCCTATCCAATTTATGCCACCGGTTTAACCCAGCGGTGCAGCGATAACAGGAGACCCCAGAATGGAAAGGGGATTCAAATCCCCTTTGAATTCCCCTTTGGAGAGGATTTGAATCCCCTTTCTGTCCTGGGGCCTCCCGTTCTCGCTGCACCGCTGGGTTACACCGGTGGCATAAATTGGATAGGATTGAGCTGAGTTATACCGGTGGCGTAAATTGGATAGGATTGCGCTGTAAGCCAATGAAAGTTTAGAGCCCTGCTGAAAATGTGACATACAGCACTATTATTGGATAGGATTGCGCTATAAGCCAATGAAAGTTTAGAGCCCTGCTGAAAATGTGACACACAGCACTATGATTAGCCAATGAAAAGTTATCTTTAGTATAACATGATATTAGATATTTTTATTATGATTTGTGTGCACAAATGAAAATTGTATCTTGCCTGAGCAGAGCTGGAGACCTCCATTCCTGCTGACACTTCTTCTGTTACTATTGCTTGCTCCCCAGCTCAATAGATGAGAGGCAAAACCCCGCTAAGACACAGAGGGCTTCAGCATCTCATGTTTCTATTTATACATATCTATTTATATTTGAATTTATATACTACTTTTAATGTCCCACAGGGCCTTCAAAACCACTTATAACAAGACAGAAGATATAACGTAAATAACACGTTAAAATTATCCACATTAAAATTTAATCAGCACCACATATTTCTTAAAATTAGACCTTTTGAAGGCAGCAGGAGTACATTAATATCAAACTCTAGGCTGTTGGTGTTAAAAATCATATTGTTTTAGAAAATAAAATTCCAGGCTTGGTGAAAAATAAAACTTTCTGACAAATGGGAGCTATTAAACCCTGTTCACCCAGCTAAACTTGAACAACTTTTATAGTTACAGATATTTTGAGGGGATTACAGTTTTAGATATATATTTTATTAACATGGCAGATGTCTAAATATGGCAGATAATTGACCATCTGCTTGTGCAATATTGTGAAATTGCAATATTTTTGTATAACCCTTGTATGTGTTGGGATGCTCATGTTTACTGTTTTGCTGCAACTTTTTAAAAATATTGTCAAGCTTATACTGAAAATATTTGTCAAGTCAGAGCAAATTTTGCTTTTTCAGAGAAGATTTGTGAATTTTTCATGTATTTTCTTTTCACACATCCTGTGTGAGGTGAAGGGGGGGCGGAATTTATGCATTCTTATTGGATATAAGGTACAAGAACAATGCATGAATTCCCCCTTCAAATGATGACAGGAAATGTGAAAACAGGTATTGCACAAATCATCTATATCCTGTTGACTGTTTTGTGCAGTGTCTGAAACTACTCTCAAGGTGAAGACAGACATAACATTTTTATGTGGTGCTTATTTTGACGTGTCCTCTGAATTTAATTCAAAAGTACCTTTCCTCTCCAGGAACGACATCTGAAAATATCAGTTCTGCATATTTGCAGCATGGATATGGAGAATCCATATAGATAATGCTGTTGTCGTGTTAGAGTTTTGCAAATATTTAAATTGTATGTAGAGTTTTTAAAAATAAGATGTGAATATTTATTGAATGCAGGTGGCACTATTAAAAATAGGTGGGAGGTTCATTTGAAAGCTGTGGGGCGGAGCTAGACTGATGGCTGAACCAAAGTTCAGTTTGCTGGTATGCATGCCTATCATTTCAGCTGTGAAGCTGGGAGGAAGCCAAACTCATAATGCAGTTGAGGGACCCACTGTGAGTACTATATAATGTCAGGGCTGTCTTTGGAATGAAAAAATGCAGAGGTTCTCATAAGCTTATTCCTTGAAGCAAACTCAAACATTGAAAAAGTTGGCAGCACTATGCTCTGCAGAGTAAATTGTCCTCTGAGGGTACTTTCAAAGCTGGAAAGTATAGCAGGCTTTTTTTCTCTCCCTATATCTGACCCCCTCTGTTCCTCATTTGCACAGACTACCTGAGCAGAAACATGAAATTAACAAGGTCTTGTTAATTACAGACAGATTTTTGCAATATCTGGTTACTTTCACCTTGCTGCTTGGCTGCGATTAAGCTAAATAAAGTTAGGAAGAGATTAAGCAGTTGGAGGCCGAGGGGTTGAGGCAAGTTTAAACAGCAGGAGGAAGGAACTAGGAACAGTCAAGGCTGAAAGAGTTGGACAGACGCATAGCAAAATCAACTGGGCTCCCTAAGTCGGTTTTCCTTCTCAAGCCAGCTGTTTTGTAAAAGGGAAATTGGCTATAATTGATCTGTGATTTTGAGAGGGACTCGTCTTACATTGAGAATAAGTGTATCATTTTTGGATATTTTCTTTTTGCAGTGATATCGGAGGTATGGGTAAAGAAGCCATGTCAAAGTTTTGTTGAAGAGACCAATAATTTTTTTTATTTTTACCAACAGGCAGGAAAATAAAAATAAAAAAGTCCACAGTCTACTTGCTACGTTTCTCCCCAATTTTTGATTTGCCAATCAGCTGACAGTTTGGCTTCTAATTGGCAGTTACAGTTTAAATTCAGCTCTTCTTCTCCTTTGGGTATCGGAAACATTTGCTGGCTACGGCCAGTTTTGCCTGAGGAAACCCCTAGAGCGGGGAGAAACGTAGCAAGTAGACTGTGGACTTTTTTATTTTTATTTTCCTGCCTGTTGGTAAAAATAAAAAATTTTATTGGTCTCTTCAACAAAACTTTGACATGGCTTCTTTACCCATACCTCCGATATCGCTGCAAATTGTAACAAGCCATGGAAACCTGCATACAACATTATTTTCTTTTTGTTTATGTGTAATGGAACTCCATCATGCAGAAAGGCAGTTTCCCACTGCAAGCCCAATATCACCAAGGCATGTTGGGATTGTGCCTTAAACGTAAGAAATGCCCTGCTCGATCAGACCAAAGCCCATCTAGTCCTGCACTCTGTTTGCTGCAATCGCCCACCAGTTGTCTCTGGGAAGCGCACAGGCTGGAGAGAGAGAGGCATATTGCTCCCCTGTAACGGGTATTCAGAGGCAGACTGCTGCCAAACCTGGAGGTAGTGTATAGCCATCATGACTAGTAGCCGTTGATAGACATATTATCCATGAATTTGGCCAATCCCTTTTCAAAGCCATCTAGTGGTCATCACCACATGAGCCATCTCAGAATCTGGACTTGGCAACTATAGAGTGCAATTTCATGCTTTGAATGACTATATAGCGATGTAAACTCTCAGTGGGAATATTGAACTGCAGCAAACCAGCTTCACCCTGACATACCTGTAGACTGGAACCTCATTCCAGCTGTTGATCGGGCTGAATGAAAATGCTGACTAGGTAAGGGGAATACAACATGATACTAGGAGACCCTGGGCACATTGTATTTCTCACCTTTCTGCCTTGAATGAATGATCTGATACATAATCCTGACGTGTGTGTGTGTGTGTGTGTGTCACTCTCACACACACAATCCCCTGAATGCCGCAAGAATCCAATAGTGACTAATGGCGATTTTCTTGAGAATTATTCTTTTTAATTTTCAGTTGAAGTGTTGCGTAGCCCAAATCTGTTTAGTTTTAATTATTGTTTTAAAAAATGGTATATGTATGTATTTTTCCTCTACATTTTCATCCAAGTCCTGGACACCAGGGGGAACTGCTGCAAAAGCCCCCAAAGGTTAACTTTTAAGGCTTCAGAGAGCTGCACTGCCCTTGAACTAGACCACAGATCATTCCCAAGCCTTGGGAGCAAGATAATTTTGCAGTTTATTTTTGTGATGTTTGTTTAGGTTGTCAGAAAAGATTCTCCCTCATCAAACATTCAAAATTCAACACAAACATTGAAACAAATCTGTCTCAGGTTTACACATTCAGTAATCTCCTAGGCTTTAAATATGGAATTAAAAAAAGAAAAAAACCAAACAGAAAGGCTGGCTTAAGTTATTGTAGTCATTTAAAAAATCTAAAGAGCACAGAAAAAGAACCAGATGTCTCTTGGCGTCAGATCTCTTTCTGTGATGCTTGAAATAATGCCATAACAACAAATTTTTTTATGTGACGATTTCACTTCATGGACTAAATTCTGTCTTTAGTTTGGCCTATGTATCCTAATTGATTCATGTTTAGGTATCGGGGAGAAATTACTCAATATTGAAGAATTTTTCCCTGGTTTCTGTCATATGTTTTTAACCTAAAGCTGCAATTCTGTATGCACTTTCCTGGGCGTAACTTACTTCTAAGTAGACATGCATAGGATTGTGCTGTAAGAAACCTAGTACCATGTTGCTGCAAGTTATAATTGTAATATTTTCACTTACTTGGCGATACCATAAAGGACTAGAAAATGGGAAGGAAGACAGCAAATGTTGCTATGATAAATGTTCTGTAATGTAATGTGTGGATTTCTAGGGAAAATGCCACATTCATTCGTTTGAATATTGGATCAGGATGTAAGTACAGTAGTACCCCTAATATTGGAAATGCTTAAATCTATCTTGAATTCAAGTACAGTAAAAGTTTCTATATCCGGAATGCACACGGAATGAGGGTTGCTGGTTACCCAAATATGCCAATGAACAAAGCTTTCACAAGGCTTGCAAATGTCCTTTCCCCTCCACCATGCAAGGCTCTCTCTGCTCCCTCACCTGGCTGGGTTCCCTTTGCAATGTTGCTCCATCCTGTTTCCTTATTCACAAGCTCCATGTAGGAATAGAGACATTCCACTTCCTCAAGAGGGCGGGGGGGGGGGGGCTTGCTTAACTGACCCATAAAGCAGCACACTCATTTAACTGGCATCTTCCCCTACCTGAGATGGTGGGTGAAGATTCCAGTTAACTGAGTTGCTGCTTAACCAGGTGCTGGATAACAGCGCTTTTACTGTACTTTGCAAGGTTCTGTGATTCGGATTGTTAGGCATAAGGGAAATGTAATCAGCTAAACATCATTTTCTGTCAAACATTGTGTGCAGTGTTTAACTTCTGCACAAGGGCTTTTCAATTCTCCCTTTCAGCAGCAGCCCCCTGTACCCAAGGGCAGAGGGCTTTCAGGAGTGGCATCCTGAAAGCTGCCACCAAGTTGTTGGAAATACTGGTCTTCCCATGTGTACAAGAAGTGCTTTCTGCTCATTCATAGGGAGATTGAACTTGCCCAATATCTTCTGTACAAAAGGACATTTATATAATAGTATGACCCTTGGATTCTCCAGTTCTATGAATGGAGAAATTTAATACCCTTTGGCCAGTGGTTCCCAAACTTACCTGGCTCATGACTCCCCACAGCCTCTTCTACCTGGCTCACGACTCCCCCGGTAGCTCCTCCTACCTGTTTTCCTGGGCGCCGCCATCTTGAATCTCACGAATTCTCACAAGATCCAAGAGGGTGGCACCCATATTTCATGAGAAATGGGCGCTGCCATCTTGGATCTCATGAAATCTCGCGAGATCAATCACATTGCTGCTATTTCTGCTGCATGGCTGCTGGTTCATTTCCAAGTGCAATCCTGGAAGTGCTGGTGTTGCATTTTAAAGCCCTTTACAGTTTGGGAATGGGTTACCTGAAAGACTGCCTCCCCTCATACAAAATAGCTTGTCCTTTAAAGTCTGCTAGAGGCAGCCTCTTGTGGGCCCTCTGAAATTTGGCTGGCAGTGTCATGAGAGAGGCCCTTTTCCATGGTGGTGCCATGATTGTGGAGCTCCCTTTCTTGAGTTGAGGCTGATTTCGTCTCTCCTGGCTTTCCTATGGGGACCTAAATACTTTTTTGTTCCATTCTTCAATATGTAGTATCTTGAGTATTTTGACGTTAGTTCTTGTTTTATGGTGTATGTATTTTTTAAAATTTGATTTATATTGTAAGCTGCCTTGGGTGCCTCTTGACTTGAGGGGAAAGGCAGGGTATAAATGTTTAAAAATAACTAAATAAATGGGACAACCTTTGCCCAGGTTTGTGCATAAGGATGGAGGCACCAAGTAGATGTGTTTGAGCGAGAGAGAGGTTCTTAGTTGCACTCACTGGTATGCACCCTGGTATGCACTCACCAGAATCACTCGTACCCAGAGAAGGCTCTCCAATTATGATCTCGGTGACAGAGCAAGTACTTACAGAATCGGCCCTCTTCTCAGACTGTTTAGAGCTTTAACATTAAAAGGCAATCCTATTGCCTATGTTAAGTAAATGTATGCTATTCAGCTAGAAAATCTAAAGTACAGTGCATGCAAGATTTAAATGAAGTCAGACCATAGCAACATTATCTGATGGAAGCTGGCTAAAGGACACCTAAGACCTCTGAAGGAAAAATATCCTAGATATTAAATGCAGGACATATGTTCTGGCAAGCAAGACTTCATAAGTCAAGGTTATTCTCTGGAAGGAGGAAGGTGGCATTCTCTACACGTGGGTATGCCCCTCCTACCAAAGGCAGGGTCGAAACTTGAAAGAAGTCTCCTCCCAGTCGGAGGGCCTCCCCTTCCCCAGTTTTCGACTCTGCCTTTGCAAAGATAGGTCGGACGTTTGCTGAGCTCTCCAGGCTCAGCGTTTTTTCTCCTCCTTTTTTCCTTTCTATTTTTACCTTTTTCAATTTTCTTTCTTTCTCTTCTCTTACTTCTTTCGCTGTTGCCGCCTGTGCCTCCGCTTTGTTTTCCCCCACCCTCGCTGGAGCCAGAGCGTGGGAGGCCGAACGGACCTCCGGAGCCACAGCGGGAGGCCGCGAACGCGCGCGCCCTCGCCGGCTCGGCCATCGGGCCGCAACAGCTGTTGTGCAGGGAGGAACGTTGGGGAGCGGACGGTGACGAGCGCCCGCCTGCGGGTTGCCGCTCTTGTCCCTCCTCCCTGCAACGTAGCCCCGGAGCAACCTTTCTAAGGGGTCTACAGGCCGCATCCGGACCGCGCATCGCGGTGGCGGAGCGGAGCTTTTTTCCTTCAGTCTCTCCAGGACACAGGCTGACCTCCCCATTGCCTGGGGTGTTCTCCGACCTCCGTTTCCTCATCAAAGGTATGGCTGACGCTGCGGGCCCCAGCGGGACCTCGTCCCAGGCATCTAAGAAAGCAGACGTGATAAGGGGGGGTTCTTTGGACGCGGCCACAATTGCCCAAATCAAGGACCTAATTAAAGCTGAGGTGGGAGGAGCCGCAAAAGCGCGCAAACACCATGCTAGCTCAGGCTCTAAGCACAAAGGGCGATCTCACAAGCGCAGAGCCTCCAGCCCTGATAGAGTTTCCACAGCTGATTCATTGTCTGAGGATTATGTGAGCCATTCCAAGCGCAGCAAAAGGTCTCGGGTCTCCAGTCCCAGACACCATAAATCCAAAAAGCGATGTCATAGGAAGGAGAAGCACAGAACTCTCTCACCCAGTTCCTCGTCGCTATCCTCTACTCCCTCCTCCGCGGAGGACAGCAGGGAGGAAGGGGAACTTTCTGGGGAAGAGGAAACCCAGGTTGGTAAAATGGATAGGCTTTTCCCGGTTGAGTTATTTCCTCGTATGTTGGGAAAAGCAATTCAAGCCCTGGATCTGGACCCATCTGGCCAACCCCAGGTACTAGCCTCAGAGAAGCCCTGTTCTTCCAAAATGTTTCACCAGGGTCCGGCCAAACCTGTCGCAGTCCCGTTCCCGGAACCTTTTCAGAGGGTGCTAGATTCGGAGTGGGCTCACCCCATCCAGACAAAACCTGCCAGTAAATTAGTCAACAAGATTTATTCTCTTCCTGACACGGTACTGTCGTCCCTCAAGGTCCCAGTAGTAGATGCTCCGGTCGCGGCCCTCTCTTCCTCCGCGGTCATCCCTTCGGAAGGGGAGGGGGCCCCGTGACCCTTGCGACAAGAGGGTGGAAACTTCTCTGAAGCGTAATTTTGAGCTTTCCTCGCACGCGCTTAGGGCGGCAGCCACCATTCGGTAATGTCTAGAGCGGCCGTCCTCTGGACCGAGGACTTGATAGCGTCGGAACGGGGGCTGTCTAAGCGGGCCAGATCCTGTCTTAAGAAAATTGCCCTCGCTGCAGCCTTTTCGGCGGACGCTTCTTTAGACACACTTCAATTTAACGCTAAGGCCATCGCAGCAAATGTGGTTGCAAGGCGCAACGTGTGGCTTCGCCAATGGGCGGTAGACTCGGGATCCCAGACCAAGCTCGTGGGGCTCCCTTTTCAAGGAGAAAAGCTGTTTGGTCAGGCATTAGAACCCCTGCTAGTCGAGAATAGGGATAAGCGTAAGGTGCTTCCCCAGGAAAAGAAGGAGTTACCCAAGCCGAAGGGTCATTCCTTTCGTCCCAATAGACCCAAGCCCAAAAGTAGGTGGAATCGTTCCCGTGTCTTCCCCAAGAGTAGAACCCAGGGTGGGGCTCAATCGGGGGGTCCCAAACAGGAGAAGGAACAGCGGGCAGCATGACGCCAGGCCAGATCCTTCGTTAGAAAGTATAGGCGGGCGTCTGTTGGTTTTCACAGCGGCTTGGGCGGAAATTACCAACGACGCCTGGGTAATCCAAACAGTAACCAAGGGCTACTCCCTGGAATTTGTACAGAAGCCTCGGGACAGATTCTGGAAGGTCCCGAGGTCCAGGGACCCGGAAAAACATCTATTAAAGACGCAGGCCATAGATCATCTGCTGGGGATCAGGGCAATCGAGCCCGTGCCTTCTCTCCAGAAGGGCCAGGGGTTTTACTCCACCCTGTTCCTTGTCCCCAAGAAGAACGGGAAGTGGCGGGCCATTTTAGACCTCAAATGGCTGAACAGATTCCTCAGGAAGCGCAAGTTCAGGATGGAGACGTGGCGAACGATCACAGCGGCCCTGGAAGAAGGGGACCTGCTGACCTCGATAGATCTATCCGAGGCGTATCTCCACGTCCCCATCCTGCCACGACATCGTCGCTTCCTGAGGTTCTGTTACGGGGACCGTCATTTTCAATACCGTGCAATGCCATTCGGGCTCACCACGGCACCGAGAGTTTTTACAAAACTGATGGTGGTCCCGGTAGCGTACCTCAGGACACGGGGCATCACCTTGTACCCCTACCTGGACGACATCCTGGTGAGGTCACCGTCCAGGACTCAGGCTCGGACAGACTTACAAAACACCTTACAGTGCCTTCAAGGCTTGGGGTTTGTGATCAATTGGGACAAGCGTGCCCTAACCCTGTCCACCCAGATGGAACATCTGGGCTTGTTGATAGACACCGGTTCCTACCGGATCTCCCTTTCGCCAGACAGGCAGAGGAACCTCAGGGAGGCTCTTCAGAGAACAGCCGTTCTAGACAGGATGGACCTGATGGCATTGGCTTCTTTGCAGGGCCAGATGGTGTCCTGCCAGGACATGGTCAAATGGTCCCGTTTTCATGCGAGGCCCCTGCAGTCTCTGCTCAGCCCTTACCAGACCAAGATAGAGCGGAAGCGTCATCTCTCCATTCCCCTGTCGGAGGCTGTGCTCTCCAGCCTCAGATGGTGGTTGTCCCCGAACAGGCTGTCGGAGGGCCTGAGCTTGTCAAGCCCAAGCCGGGTCGTGGTCACCACCGACGCGAGTCTACTCGGGTGGGGTGCACACATGGGGGAACTTTATGCCCAAGGGATTTGGTCCAGGACGGAGGCTTCCCTCAGCATCAACCATCTAGAACTCAGAGCAATAAGGTTGGCGTTGACACAGTTTGCAGACAGGCTAAGGGGCCGTCATGTTCTGGTCAGAACAGACAACATGACGGCCAAGGCATATGTAAACAAACAGGGCGGGACCAAGTCCAGACGGCTCCTTCTGGAGTTGACTCTCCTCATGGATTGGGCCGAGATCAATCTAGAGTCCATCCGAGCGGAACACGTGGCAGGCATAGCAAATCTATCTGCGGACTGGCTCAGCAGGAGGGAGGTTCGGGAAGCAGAATGGCAGCTTCACCCGGGGGTGTTCGCACAGTTGAGTCAAAGGTTCGGGTCCCTGAGGGTGGACCTGTTCGCCTCCAGGGAAAACGCCCAACTCAGTTGATTCTTCTCCCGAACACCGGGGAGGGGAGCAGAGGCGGTGGATGCATTGAACAGCCCCTGGCCGGACGGCCTTCTGTATGCCTTTCCCCCTTTCCAGATCCTGCATCTCGTGCTCCAACGAATAAGAAAGCTAGGCGCAGAGGTGGTGTTGGTGGCGCCCAGGTGGCCCAGACGCCCCTGGTTCCCGGAGTTGATAAATCTTTCAGTTCAGGATCCCTGGAGACTTCCTGTCAGGCCCGACCTTCTACGTCAGGGACCGGTGTGTCATCCCAGGCCGCAAACCTATTGCTTGACAGCGTGGCGGTTGAGCGGCAGGCGCTCGGCCGTCAGGGTTATTCGGCTCAGGTAATAAACACCCTGTTGGCCTACAGACGGTCCTCTACGAAAAAGGCGTATGGTACTACCTGGAGGACGTTTGTCAGGTGGTGTGGGGAACGGGGGATCCCGCCCACGAAGCCTAAGGTTAGGCAGGTATTGGATTTCCTGCAGGCTGGATTTGATAAGGGCCTCAGTACCAGTTCCCTTAAGCGACAGGTGGCAGCGTTAAACAGTGTCCTGGGGGCGGATTTGGGTCTTCGAGTATCGACTCATCTGCATGTCAAAAGATTCCTACAAGGGGTGGCTCTCCTCAACCCACCCCCCGTACATAGGTTCCCTAGCTGGGATTTAAATAGGGTCCTGTCTGCGCTCACAGTAGTGCCTTTTGAACCTATGGCCAAAGTTCCCTTGCAGGAGTTGACCCTCAAAACGTTGTTTTTAGTGGCGGTTACTTCCGCTAGGCGAGTGTCTGAGCTGGGGGCTCTGTCAATAAACTCGAAATTGTGTACGTTCCATAAGGACAAGGTAGTCCTGCGGACCGATCCTGGTTTTATGCCTAAGATTAATTCGGTCTTCCACAGGAGTCAGGAATTAATTCTCCCTTCCTTCTGTCCTAATCCAGTGCACCCAAAGGAACGGTTGTGGCACATGTTAGACGTGCGCAGAGCACTCAGATTCTACACGGAAAGGACGAAGGATTTCCGACAGACTGACTCGTTATTCATTAATTTTAAGGGAACCAAACTGGGGTGCAAACCGTCTGCGTCCACCCTGGCTAGGTGGCTTCGCATGGCAATAGAACAGGCGTACAGGGCTCTGGGCAGGGTGCCTCCTGCGGGCATCACCGCCCACTCCATCAGGGGGGCGGTGACGTCTGCCGCCTTTGATGGATACAGCTCTTTGGCTGAGATATGCAGAGCGGCCACTTGGTCTTCTGTACACACTTTTACACGACATTATCGAGTGGATGGGGCCTCGTCGGCGGAGGCCTCTTTGGGCCGTCGGGTCCTCCAAAAGGTGGTTGATCCATGAGCGACCCGCTGCCCTGCCCACCCGAGAGTGATACTGCTCTGTCATATCGCACGTGTAGAGAATGCCACCTTCCTCCTTCCAGAGAAAAACAGAATTTCTTAACGGATAATTCCTGTTCTGGGAAGAGGAAGGTGGCATTCGGCCCGCCATTTGGGGCAGCGATCGCTAGCTCTGGGTGGTTGGAGGACTGGGCTCTCCGTGCCTCTGGCTCGGTGTAACTGTCAGTGCTAGGGGGAGTGGGGGAAGTTTTTTACCTTCACGGTCTTCCGTGCCCATCCTGTTGGAGGTCACCTTTTCCTTTTCCCTTTAACTCGGGCTGTTTGCCCAGACTGTTGCATTGTTCTCTCTAGTTCTGTTTTTCCTTTGGTGGTCCCGCTGTGTCTGCTTCGACCACATGTAACTTGGATCCGTGGCGGACGGCGCGGGACCGGAGGGACCTCTCTTTTTCTGCTCGTCATCGTTTGACAACTGGGGAAGGGGAGGCCCTCCTACTGGGAGGAGACTTCTTTCAAGTTTCGACCCTGCCTTTGGTAGGAGGGGCATACCCACGTGTAGAGAATGCCACCTTCCTCTTCCCAGAACAGGAATTATCCGTTAAGAAATTCTGTTTTTCTAGAACCATTTAATAAAATTACGAAATTTTAGGAAATGTTTTAAAGCGATATCAGCATAGAAGGTGTGTGTGTGTGTGTGTGTGTGTGTGTGTGTGTGTGTGTGTGTGTGTGTGTGTGTGTGTGTGTGTGTGTGTGTGTGTGTGTGTGTGTGTGTGTGTGTGTGTACGGCAATTTAGTTATTTATAACATACAAATAATACTTTGTTGGGCTATCTATAAATGCATTATTTGAAAGCTTTGAACACAACCCAAGAACCTTTCACGTAACGCTGTTGCAACCAAAGTCAAGCACCCTAACACACTGACCATGCAGGAACAGTTCTTACCCATTCCAGCAGTGATCATTGCTATTTACTCATTCAAACTTATAAAAATAAGTTCTGCAAACCAGAATCTGGTAGGAATTTGTAAATAACAAAAACAAATACCCTGAATAAAATGGAGCATGGAGCTCAAGAAAACCCCCCATATCCAAGATGTACCCAACATTGACTGATGTGGTTTTATGGTCATTTCAGAGGATATCAGACAAGGTATCAGCTTGAGCCTTAGGTAAAATAAAATATTATGGTACTAGTCCACTCTGGAGTGTTGTGAATGACTAATAAATATTCCTGTCTGCATTAGATGCATCCATCAAGTTGAATGGGGACTGGATGAGTGTCATGGTGCACCTCCACATCAGATCCACATCAGTTCTGTAACAATGCTGCGGGCTTCAATCCAGCTGTCAGCACACACGTAACATAGCTTTCATACTGGTGGCTAAACAAAGGAAACACCTCCTCCCCCATGCTCATATATTTCCCTTATGGTTGGCTTTGAATTGCAGACTGTTTTTATAATGTTTGAGGTGTCTTGAAGTGGTGAGAAAAAGCATTTTTGGGATGTAACTCTGTATACAGTACACCAGGGTTGGGCAGACTGCAGTTTTGCGAGACTGACTTTGTTTGTACAAGACTCCAGTATTCCACCGACCATAGCCTGGTGCAAAATAATGACTGAGGGAGGGGGGCAGACATGCACATAGAATTAAGGAACAGGGTCCTTTATACATGTTCAGCCCAAGAAATGGTTTTCCATGCCAGAACTGAGGTCACAGTTCTTTCACACAAAAACCATTCCTGTTTTTAACTCCCCAGTTTTCTTTTCTTCCCCACCAGTCTAATGTAGGGATCAAAAGCCTTTTTGTTGTTGCGGACAGTTGTTATTGGGAATTGGAAACTCTGGCTTTTCTACTGCAAATCACCCACAGACGTACCAGTAGATCCCAATCTGCTTTCTGCCCTGCCCCTGATATATATTATGGCGTGAATCCAAAGGTCCCCACAAATATGTCTGTGTACCCAAGGGAGCTTTGGAGTTGTGCAACTTAAATAATAGCCCTCCATGACACATGGTGAACTTCTTTTCAGATCAGGATGGTGTTGATTCTCTCTGTTCAAAGGGAAAAGCTCATAATTCTCCTGGCACACCCAAGGCTTTTGGATGTACCCACTATAGTCCTCTAATCTTGGCCTACAATTCTACTGAAATTGACTTAGGTCTATAATAGTGGATTGCCATCTATACTTTAAAATAGCTAGTATTAAATAAAAGTAAAAGTTTATCAAGGATAGCTGCTCACAAAATTTACTTCCTGTGTTTATAGAAAAGGAGATGTTTGGTATGGAAAGGAAAATGAGTAAGAGGGGCTATGGCTCAGTGATTGAGCAGATGGTTTACATGTAAAAGGTCTCTGGTTCTCAGGCAAGGCTGGGACAGGACAGGTCTGAAACCCTGAAGAGTCAATTTTGATTAGTATAGACCAGTGCTACTCAAACTGCGGTCTGTGGATTGGATGCGGTCTGCAAGCCATCAGCTGCCGGTCCGTGGTGTAGCTCCTGTGGCTTCAGACTTCTGGTGCCTTGGTGTCTCCCGAGGTTTGCTGCGGTACTTGGACATGCACCAAGCCTTGTCCTACGAGGCAGCAGGAAAAGAAGAGGGAAGTGGGAGAGGTAAGGTAAGATCTGATGTACTACTTACCTCTGTGGGTGTGTGTGGCATCAGTTCCGTATGCATGCTCTCTCTCAAATATAAAAATATAAAAAATTTCAGAGAGCTATATAGCGCTAGTCTGTGGCGCACTGGAAAACATGCCAGTCTGCCATGGCAGATACTTTGAGAAGCACTAGTGTAGACCATACTTATGATGGACCAATGGTATAAGTCTGATTTTTCTGTTGCTATGAGATGGTTTTTTGTTTTTTGTTTTTGGTAAAAACCTATAGATGGGCCTTGTGACTTTTAAGTGCTTTTGTTGCATTATATAACAGCTAGTTTTTTGAGATTTTATGGAGGGTTTTTCTTTGGTGTTCTTCTGAAAGCTGGGGTTTTTTGTGTGGAATATCTTGACAAATGTCCAAAAAAAAAAAAAGGAATCAATCTTAACATTTAAGAACAGCTGTTCTGAGGTAAATTCCACAACTGTGACCAGCAACTACATGACCTGCTTAGGAGGACAGCCACAAAGAAGCCACAATGTTTGGTTTTGATTATAAGGTCTGTTTTTCTTCTTCTTGAAGTCAGTGACTTAAAATGCGATGCCCTCATGTAATTGAAATGTAATTTGCTGACCTGTTTTACCTCCAGTTTTAAAATTTTAGAGAATGGGGATTAAAGGTGGAAAAGGTTGCAGTCATAGAAACATACAGTTAAGGGAGAAATGAAAAATGGCATGAAATAAAAGATAGCAGGCTATGCTGGCCAGTTTCTTCTGAAATCTGTTACAATAGTGAAAGGAATATAAAGTTAATTTCTAAGCCTTCTGGCTTTTAACTTTTAACTCAAGTACGTCAATGGTCCCTTGTCCCCCCACCGGTTTTTACAGACACATTAGAAATACACAATGCTGGATGAAGAAGGATACCTTGGCTGTCATCCATTATAAAAGTTAAGCATGCTTAAGTCCAATTAAGTCAATAGACTTAAGTGTCCTTAACCTTTTCACAGTTCATACATTACCTGGGATATTTGTATCATGAAGGAGCTGCATGCATCCTCCCCTCTCTGCCAGATGACATAACTTATGAGAATGGGGCCTCTATTGTAAACGTACAATTGCACAGAGACTCTATTAATGTAATTTCTAGTTCCTCCTTTTTTGAAGGAGAAAAAAGCATGAAAAGAGCCTCCACGTAACCAAACATTTGTGTGGAGGTCCTGTATCATACTTTATCCTACCTGCATAGTGGAGGGCGAGAGGGGTCCAATTCTGCTCCACTTTACAAACACCAGAAATAGTGTAAGAAACAGAACTTTGTTGGGACAGTAGCCCTTGTATCTCAAGATAAATTGTAAAACAAGTAGACAAACCTCAGAATGTGTGGAAGGAGAAGTATCTATTTTTTTGTGAAAGAACTCCAATTTACAGTTGTTACACCTAATACTTTTTTTAATGTAACCACTTCTTCATTTAAGGCAAGTAAAAAGCCTTGGTAGCTTTATTCAAAGTGGAATTTAAATATGTTTTGGAATTTGTTTGTAAGTGGAATTTAAATAATGTAAATAGATAAATGTACTAGGGTCCTAATGGCACTCTACTTATAAAATACATGTGTGTTTGTACAAATGTGTATTTCTTATGAAGGGATGATGCAATGTATGACTTCCTAGCAATTTAATACTTTCAGACATATATTTAAGTGTCATCTTTGTCTTAAATTTTGCAATATAATGACTAAATTGTATTTTTTGAGGTTACTTTTTAGTTGCTTTTGAAGAACAGTTACACTTGATATAAATCAGGCTGTAAACTGAAGTGCTTTCACAAATGAAATATTTCTTTTTCTTCAATACCTTTTGAGGTTTGCCTCCTTGTGGTTTGGTTTGTTTGTTTCCAAGTGATGCTGCCCTCTTTTCTTTTGATTCCCCTGCAAAGCTCATTACTTTCTTACTGATCTAGAAATCTGTAGTGAACTGTTATATCCAATATGTGTTTCCTCTTTAATTCATAGTTAATTGACAGCCCAATCCAGAGTAAAGATACCCGGCCGGCCTAAAGGGCCAGCCGTGTTATCCTTCGGCCGGGACAGCTCGGGAGGGCAGCGGGGGAAGGGGATGCTTGTCCCATTCCCCGCGTTCAAGGTGGTCGAGGCCCTATGGGCCTATTTGAATGTATGCCAGCTCCGAAGTGGACGTACATTCGAGCTGCGGAAGGTAGGCCGGGAGAGGGCTGGGGATATTGGTGGAGCTCGCCACTGATATCCCTACCCTCCTTCGCCCGATTCATCCAGTGGACACCCTCCCTCGCCGACCGGTCCACCCACCCCTGCACCAACCGGTGCAGGGCTTACCTAGTCCGGCGGGTGCAGGGACTGTCCCTCTGCAGAGTGAGGGCTGCCGGCATTCGCCCATGCGGCCCTTACTCCCTGGGAGCCGCAAACGCACTTTATGGCTTGTTTGCAATACCTTCGAGCGGTGAAGCACACGCTCCGCTGCTCGAAGGTTAAGTGGGATTGCGCTGTAAATGCTGGATTTTTTCCACTTTGCAGTGACTCAGATTTTGTAGATCCTTCCCTCTTTCAAATACTCTTGTTCCCACATTTTTGAGTCAAGCTATTAGAAAGTAAAACTAGGAGATCATTAGCTTACTCTGAAATGCATTTTGTAATATTGTTGATTCCACTGTAAGGCAATTCAACTTATGTGATGTTTGGGGATAATTTAAACATTTGTGAACCATATTGGCCACAAATGCAGCATTAGGTGTGCACAGTGTATAGGCCATTTTTCTGCCCAGGAAGATGGGAAAGTGGCTTATAAACAGCTGAAATACAAAAAAATTGGACAACAAGACCATACAAGCAAATAAAATAATAAAGGAGGTACAACAGGAATAAAATCAAGCAGAATAAAACTGGATGAAAAACAAAACAGCCAGAAAAACAAGCATCATCACAAACAGCAGACCAGCAAGGAAGCGGGCACCTATTTAATATCAAGTATCACAATGTTTCATTTTGCTTTCATCCACTTTACATGGGGCACAGAACTCTGCTAGTTGGTCCCTAGGCATCCATTCCGACATAACTGCTCAAACATAAAATCACAAAGCACAAGTGCAATAAACAAGAGATTGAAAATGAGTCTTGTCAGTTCTAGCAGGCTTATTATTTCTTTATTAGATGGGAGCAAAGGCCCTGTAGATTGGAATCTTACCTCTCTTGTGATCCCAATCTGTGTGGGTCCCTGTTCTAGCTGTTATGATCCCAGGGAAAAGCTCTCTTTGGAGACAATGGAGTTTATCTCCAGGACAAATAGCAACTGGTTTCTACCTCCCACCCCAGATCAGAATAGTGACAGGTGATAGGATTAAAGCACCCCTATAGCCCCATCACAGTTCCAATTTGTGGGGGGGGGCTGCTCTTGGCTTTTATGGACTGATAAGGGGGGGGTCTAATAAAACATATAATTTAACATGTAGTTTGGCCCTGGGGCAATAAACCCACATGTGAGTTGTATAACTTCAGGCTGCAAGTTGGGTTTCACATGATAGAGTGCCTCCTGGAAAAAAAATATTCTGTTTAGGGTAAAGCTTCTCCAAGCCATGCTATATTTCTCTGTTGAGATAATTTTTGGGGTACAAGGGAAATGCTATCATGTGAGCTCCCCAATTCAGTCTGAAGTGATACAGCCCAGACATAGTCTTGCTCCCTTCAGTATGATCTAGGGTTAGATGGTAGTACTTGTTGTTGTTGTTAATAAGAATAATAGCAGCAGCAGCATGAGCTCAGGCAAGGTGGCTAATGTTTTTAATAAGGATAATAATTAATAGATTTATTGGTACTGTATTGGCATTGTTGTTCGTTTTGTGCCATGGGTTCAGTCATCTTGCTGTCATTCTTTTCATTTGAGCCTTTGGTCAAATCCCCAAATATTTTTTTTATTTATTTATTTATTTATTGTTTGTTTGTTTGTTTGTTTTGTTTTTTTGTTTGTTTGGGCCAGATTTGACTAATGTATTTCAACAGAGTTTCTAATCTTAGATGCACGAGTGAACCTGCTTTTGCATAAAATTATGCTCGAAGTGTTTGCCTTGAGAATCAAAAGTATTGTTGAAGATTTTAAAAATTGCTCCAATCACTTTTTCTACATTGAAGTATATTTGCTTTGATCCATCAGGAGATCTCCACACCCTGAAATAAGCTTCCTTGTGTTCATCTGGATACATAGATATTCACGTTGTAAATGTTCATGTGAGTCCTGTTAAACTAGCCAGGTACATCTTTTGGATAGGAATGCTTTATGAAGAGCCATATGTTTTTACACAAAACTAGTGCTAGTTCCTGGCCATTTATTTTACCATCATGAGTAAAACGTGTCTCATTGTTTGATTATTATTATTATTATTATTATTATTAACAGTATTTATATACCGCTTTTCAACAAAAAGTTCACAAAGCAGTTTACAGACAAAATCAAATGATTAAATGGCTCCCTGTCCCTAAAGGGCTCACAATCTAAAAAAGATGCAGAACACCACCAGTAAACAGCCACCAGAAAAGACACTGTGCTGGGGTGAAAGGGGGCAGTTATTCTCTCCCTGCTAAATATAAGAGGAGCACCAATGGAAAAAGTGCCTCTTGCCCAGTTAGCAGGGGATTATTATTGTATTCATAGTATTATTGACTATGAGTTCAGTGTGGATTTCCTTTTATATTAATGTCAAACTGAATTTTTGGCCGTGTTCCATATGCCAACCAAAGTCAATGGAAGAATCTATTGCTGTGTTGGAATTCAGACTTTTCCCCCTCCACATTGTCATTTATTGTCATCAGTTGTACCTTTCTCCTTTCATAATCCTCTTAGGTAATTTCTGAAAGGTAGCAAAACAGCAAACATTCTGTTCCTTCTCATCTTTTTTGCTTCCATTCTGCCTTTTTCTGAATCATAAAGGTGAGCCCAACCCTCCTGATGACAGCATCTTGTGTAAAGGTAACCCTTAAGTCCATCCAAGGCATTTCCCCTATAAAATGGTCTTCAGAAGCTGTTGGAGAGAATTGTTGTCAGGGAGGTACCTACACTAGTTAAGATGTCCTGCCAGCTCTGCACAGGTTGCCGTCTATTTGAGCGTTTTTACTCAGATCCTGTCTAACTAATCTAAACTATGTAAACTAATCCTGTCTAACTAATGATGCTCTTCTTTTTGAACCAAGCCTTTGTTTCCAGCTGCTGTGAAATGGAATGAGATGTATTATCTGTATTGTCTGGAAAGATTTCCAAGATTTCAGTCTTTCCAGTAGGATGCTAAGCCAGTGATGGAGAACCATTTGGGCTTGGTGTATCAAAGATTTTGAAAATGCCTAACTTAACTCTGCTGGTGTGTCGTCGTTCCTCCCTCCCCCCGAACTTTTTATAGTACTTTGACTATTGCTACTTTTAATAGTAATTTTGAATTAAACTGAACTGAAAAGAACTATAGAACACATTGCATTTTATTTAACATCAATTAGTGACTTTTTTGTTGCTGAGTTTTACTAGAGAATAATTTGAAAGAGTTCTGCCAAAATCCCTGCCCTAAATGTTTAAGACAAGTCTGTAAAACTCTTACGAAAATATAAGGTGTGTCGGGGCCCTGGGGGAAACGCTGGCGTGTCACCCAAAATGACCTCGCATGTCACCTGTGACACACGTGTCATAGGTTCGCCATCATGGTGCTAAGCTTTAGTGAGGAAATACAGAGACACAAGGACTATGGGTTTCTTCCCTGCTGTCTTTTTGCTTCCACTGTTAGGTATGATTACGCTTCTTTCATTTGTAATCTGCTGTCACTAGGAGACTAATAATTCCTCTTTGTCTTCTGTACAGTGCACTGTTTGCTGGGGTAAAAGTTAGACAGCTCAAGCACCAAGTGTAGGCATGTTACTTCCTAAAAGTAAGTCAGAGGGTACAGTAATGCCTTCCATTTTAAGGAAAAATTGATAATGAGAACCCGATAGGACAAAATAGTGTCCGTAGTAAGGCATTTGTATTGGTATTTTACAGCTGCACAGGGACAGAGAATAAATTCTGTTATTGAATTTATAGCTGAAACAGTAATTTAAAAAGAGGGAGAGAAAGAAAAGGGGGGACATGCTATGAAATAAAGGGTTTATAATTTTAATTAATATTACTACTGGTGGAAACCACTCCCTTGGTTTTTATATATGAATTCTCTCACCCTGGGTGTGTACAGACGTAGATAATTTTAGCTGTGAGTTCACTGCGGAAACGTATTTGGTGCATTTGGGGAACATGTACACTATTCTCAAGGAAATCTATTCTTCCAGTTTGCAATATAGGGGGCTGTACACAGCACTGATTAACTGGCTGTTGTGTCAATGACAAAGTTATCTTATTGCTTCCTGGAGTAGTTTTGCAAGTATTAAAATAAAAATTAAATAAGTACCGAATGAACGTTTCAGCAGAAAAATATGGAAGATGTTTGGGGAGAAGGGTGAAAAAACAGCCTGCTCAACATATGGGGTGGAAGGGGGGGTGGAAAAGGCAACTGACGTTCAATTGGGGGGCTGTGCATGCATCCTTTGGGGAGTGAAGGTAGAAGGAAGCAAAGCTGTTGCAGCACAATCCTATGCATTAGTTCAATCCTATGCACTAATCCTTACGCAGAAGTAAACCTTACTGAGTTCAGTGGGACTCACTCCCAGGTAAGTATGTACTTTACAGCATTGCAGCCTTCGTTCTATAGTCTTCCTCTGAGTGCCCCGTGTGTTCCTTAACACCCCCTACCCCACCACTTCTCTGTGACTGCGGCAGATTGGGTTTAAACCACATATCTGCTGCTGTATGTTTAGTTTGGCCCTCGTGCTGCAACCCTAAGCCTTGCTTATTAAGGAATAAATAAACTTAGTGGAATTTACTTCTGAGTTAACATGCTTAAGTTTGTGTGGCCCATTGTATTATTAAGTTTTGTGTACGTGTTGCATTAAAAACACAAAATCCGTTAGAACTAGTTTCAGCTAGTAAAAACCCAAAGCTTCCGAACATCTTGGGAGTTTTCGGTTCCAGCTAGTCCACGTGTCAAGCTCCAGAGCATCTTCGGAGATTCTCGTTCTGACTAGAATGTGCTGTACCAAAAACACCCAGTGCTTTCGTGTTCTGACTCGTTAGAACTAGAATCTCTGAAGACACTCTGGAGCCTCGTGTTCTGACTGGTTAGAACGCAAACCTCCAAAGACGCTTGGAACTTTCGTATTTTTACTAGTTCGGACATGTAGTGATGGATTTTGGGTTTTATGGTAACGTATACAGTACACAAATTCTATGCCCTTCCCAGTATCAATATTAAAAATATTTCTTGATAGTTCAAGTTGATTCACTGGAGCAAAAGCAAAATGATAGTAGAATAAAAAGAAGTCTTTGCTAACCGTTTACTAAGAATAGGCTGAAAGCTGTCTGAAATAAAATTCAGAAAAACTATACGAAAAGGCAAACTGTTCAATAGCAGCTATTTATTGCAATAACAAACTTTAGATAAAGAAAAAGAATGGGTGACATGGTGTTTTACAGTACTTTTATCGATAATGTTGCTCCGTTATGTTCCTCTGTGTGAAGCAATTTCTTTAATCTTGGCTCATGGTCCACTCTTTCATATGTCTCTAGATCTTATTACAAGGGGGAGAGAAAATCAATTGGTTAAATGTGTTTTGAACACCATGCTTGTCATATCACTCATTTGTTTGCAAAGATGGAAAGCTCAGACCATCCAGAATGTCACCTAAAGAATTTCTATCAGTGCCGTTTGGTTGCAGAAACTGATGGATTAACCTCTTCCCCCTCTGAAATTAGTGATCAATGAGCCTCAATGTAGAAATATTCCAGTGGGAAAGCGCCTGTTCCCCCTTCCAGTTAAACAACAATAAATGTCTATTAAAGCCCATTATGCATGCTAATACCTGTCATCACTTCATTACTCTACTGTACGCTCCAGCCTAAACAGCCATGCTATGACAAAATGGTACTGTGTGAAATGGTGCAGGCGGTCTCTGTGACATCATGTAGAAATAAATTGTTTGCAAATCAGAACGCCTTAAAACATATAATAAACCCTTGCAAAGTTTTGCCAGTAGCTTAACTTTAAAATTAAGATCCATTAGTCTTTAAAAAAAGTCTACTGTGAGTGTAAATGTTTTAATTGCCTAGAAAGATGTATACAGGTCATCTTTGCAAAAATCAGTGCATTCACTTCATCGTAATGTCAGTGGTGAGTTCAGTGCAAATTTGTGTCTGCCGTCACAATTACTGCCATGGTTAAGCAAGTTGGTTGAAAACATTTCTTGAAATAGCATTCAGATTGTTTCACCGTTTTACAGAGCAATTCTAGCTATTGAATATAAATCTCTGTCAGTTGGACTACAGTCCATAAGAAAATGGGGGTTTCCAGTGTGACTAAGTTGCTATTATTCCTGAGGAGATCGTTCCATTGCAATTATTTACCCATTTACCCATTTAAAGCAGAATATTAAGAAGAATTTTACAAGCCTTTCAGTTACTCCTGTTTCATTCTGCATTGTATTCTTTTATTAAAGAGAGGCAGAAATATCCCCAAAATAGTAATTGTATACAGCAAGAGTTTAGAGAAAAATTGGTAATAATATTCAGTTATTGCAGCCCCTTAGTCCTTGCCTGTGTTCCCTGTAAGCAACCATGAATGATTACAGCACGACTTAGCTAAAGTAGCCTCTATGGATGATTGATAGGACATTAATCAAAAGATGCATATCAGCTTCAGAATTTGTTCACAAGCTTTCTTCTAATAGCTGATTTCATGTTCACTGAGCTCTATGCCAGTTTGTTCAATTTATTCTTCAGTGTACAAGCCATTCATCACGGAACACAATGATTTAACACACATACCCTTTCCCTTTCAGGAACCAAAGATTGGAATAGTGTAACTACTCTGTTTGGTTCATTAAAATACTATATAATAATCCGGACCCACAGATGCATGCCTACTTTATTATTTTACAATTTTAACTCTTCTTCGCTGGTAAAAAGCACTGAACTAACCAGATAGGTCCCATTTTAAGTCGTAATTAAAAGAGAGAGGGAGAGAGATTTGACAATGACTCCAATTTAATGTCAAAAAATATGAAACTTTATTAAGGATTATTGATTACAGTGTGGACGTGTAGCTGTATAGGGGTGTTGTTTGGAGTCTGTAATTACTCCCAATGTTAATTCCTGTGGGATCTCTTAGACTTAATAATGTACATTTTTCCCTTAAACTGAAAAAGTCCTAAAAGTATTAATTAAAAAAGCACAAAACCTAAGTGGTCCACACCCCTTTAACTGCTGCACCAACATCACTTTTGTATTGTAAAATGAGAGATTTCACTATGTTGGGGTTGTTAAGACCCCACGATATGGGTGTCCACACTTTCATTTGTTCCCTACTCACTTAATTGGTGTCCAGCTGACCTGAACACCTTTTTACGAAAATCTCATGGATAAAAATGAGAGGGAGGCTGAAACACCATAGAACAATATACCCATGTTATTGCAAAACAACAACAACAAAAAACGTGGTATATAAAAAGTGGCATTATAGTGGGTAAGGTTTTATAGTAAAAACTGCAAATGCACAGAACAGTTAAGATGTTTGGGGAAGGAGGAAGATTGCTGGAATTCACATACCTTAGGAAATGTGAATTTTGGTCTTAAATAGCAGAGCCCAGAACAGAAGGGGTTGTCAAGTGTTCAGTTGTTGTGCCAGTCAAGGAAAGAAAAAATGTTCTGTATATGGAAGAACCTGTGTATGGAAGGCATGAATACATACCATTGTACTGTACATCAAAGAATGGATTATAAGAATCCTAGAGAGATGCCCATTTTTTTTTATTCTATTTATAGAATCCAAAAGTTGTCAGCTGGATTACTTGGACTTAATTTTGGCTTTCTGCATGACTTCTGCATATACTTCTCTTTTCTAGCCTCAGAGGAGTAGCAGCTGTTAAATGCTAGGAGGAGGAGCTTAACTTACTTGTCTCAGTGCTGTCTTATGATCAGCACAGGATAGTACTAAGCAAGCAGCACACCTAAATCATTCAAATGCTCTTTATTCTAGCTTCAATAGTCTGGAAACCTGCAGTCCTATGCATGTTTACTGGGATTTCAGTCCAACAGAGCTCAATAGTAAGCATGTTTAGGAATGCAGTCTTAGTAGAAGAGGAAGAAGCATAATCACATGCAGCAACATACCATAGCAGCAGGAAGCAAGGGGGTGCAGGGAGGGTGGAGAATGGAAGTGCAGCTGAGGAAAATGGAGGAGGTGATGGCCAGCTGCCCAGCAAATAATTATTTGCAAGACTGATCTGATTTGCAGAAAATGACAACATCTACTAAGACAGTGTCATTCAGCAACCAATCAGCCTTCAGTCATTCAACTGGTGAGGAAAGGTATTGATGTTTTTCATTGACAGTCATGCACATTACAGAGAATATTCAGGCTTTTCTCGAGGATTCCAGTGGTTCTTTGGAGGAAAGAAACTGCTGCAGGTCAATGTTGAGCATATGCACCCTACTAGCTCTGTCAAGAAACTATGCATGTTACTGTTTCTTAGCCTCAGTTTTCCATCTGTAAAATATCAATAGTGGTGGTCACCTCGTTTTGAGTATAAATGCCATTAAAATTGAAAAATACTTTTGCTTTGCAAAGTTCATAAACTATAAATGCAAACATTTTTCTGATATCTCTGTTCTTTTGTTCAATCTATATGCTCTTGTTCTCCAATTTATCTAAAAAACCCTGCCCTCAAAGAGAAGTACTGCGTGATCTACAGATGCTGATGTCTTCTCTCTGTGTTAGATTTTGTGGTTGGTTTACTTCTTTCTGGTTTTTCCCCCCATAATGCAGCCCTGCTCTGAGTTTCCCGTACCCTCCCACACCAGTATCCCTCCAGCAGATGCACCAACAAATCATCAGTCGTCAGCAAAGCCTGGGGTCGGCCTTTGGACACAGTCCACCACTTATCCATCCTGCTCCAACCTTTCCTACCCAAAGGCCTATTCCTGGCATCCCTAGTGTCTTGAATCCTGTCCAGGTCAGTTCGGGTCCATCGGAGTCCTCGCAGGTAAGGGAAATATAAAAGGAGGCTTTGCACATGGCTAGTTTATTTTTAAAAGCCAACCACATTGTCATGTTAGCAATTAATCACTAGAGCCACTGAGCAGAATGGCTAACAAGTACCTTGGGGCTGCAGTATATACAATCTTTTATTATAAATTACCCAGAGTGTATCATGGTTTCGGATTGATAGAGTGTTTTCCATCCCTTATAAATATTTCAGTTATCATTTCAAACTCTGTGTTTTGGATCTGACAGTTTAAGAATATTGAAGCAAAGGGCATAGGAAGCAGTAGTGTTCTAGGCAAAAGAGTCTAATTCTCATCCTACTGAAGCAAGTGGTAACCACCACCACCCACTCTTTTGATATTACTGGTTCTGGATTATTGCACCCTAATGGCTGTGATCTAAAGACACCCATGCACACATGCAACACCCTTCCATACAAACACGGGGAGGCAGCTAATGTTGTAGTTCCAGACTCTTGTGCCAGATAGAATGCAACTTTAAAAGGTTCCCCAACTTTTATCAGCAACTTTGTGGGGGGCGGCACAAAGGTCTGCAGTCAAAAAGGGAGCCTGAAATTGCCCCCATTGTGTGCACAGAGAGAGAGAGAGAGAGAGAGAGAGAGAGAGAGGACCTCTGTATCTGCGATTTCAGCATCCACGGATTTGACTCAACATGGATGCTCGCCGATACGGGGGCCACTGTAAAAACCTTTTAAAAAGGTTAAAAATAGCATTCCTTACCTTTTTGCTATTAAACCGCTCTGTTTGCAGGGCTGTAGACAGTGTAATCGCGCTCCCACAGCCTTTTCCGGGTCGCGCTACTTTCCCTTTCCCTTCCCCAAAGTCGCTCCCGAATGCATTTTTCTTTTTAAAAGGTTTTTACAGTGGGCCCTGTATTCACGCTAAAGCAATTTCCAGTATCCACCGGGGGGTGGTCCAGAACGGAACCCCCACAGATACAGAGGTCCAACCTGTGTGTGTATATTATATGTGCTATCACTGTGCTTGGTGCTGGACAGTGCAATATCTTTATTACGGTCAAAGATCAGCCCTGTTGGGTTTAGTTAAAATAACATATGGAGGCTAGTGGGTTGTGCCAAAAGCTTTACAGAAAAGGTGGGTTTTGAGGACAGATTTGAAAGCAAAAAGAAATGTGGCATCATACAGGTGTTCAGGGATGCAGGTCTAGGTATAAGGGGCTGCAAGGGAGTAAAGGCAGGATTGTTTGAGGGAGCAAAAATTGTTTGAGGGATTGTTTGAGGCCTTTGGATAGAGCTTGAAATGTAGAGCTTGAAGTCCAATGATTATGGACAGGGATGTATTGGGACATAAGAGCAGAGAAATTAGGGCTCATGGAGAACTTTGTAGGTAAGATCAAGAAGCTTGTGATGGATCCAAGCCTGAAGCAGACAGGAAGCCATTGTAGGGAATTAACAAGGGATGTCACTTGATCTGGATGACTAGATAGGTGAATTATTATGGTGACTTCTGGATGTTGATGGAAGGATTGAGGTGAGACAAGAGAAGATCAGATTACTGCAATAGTCATGATATAAATAAAGTGAAATAACCTAGAACAGCCTTGTGACATACTAGTGTGTATATATACACACAGACACTTTGGTCTGTGTATATAATAATCCTATTTTATATAAAATAGGATTATTGTATACTGGATATACAGGTGGGCCCCCATATCTGCTGGGGATATGTTCCAGGCCCCTCCGTGGATACTTGAAACCGTGGATAAGAGCGAACACCCCCTCCATGGTTTCCTGAGGGGCCCACCCTGCCTCCCCTGCAGGCAGGCATGCTTGCCCCCCCCCCCCCAGCTCTTATTTTTCTTTCAGCAAGCTTTGTTTCTTCCTTAAAACAAACAGAGAAGCAGCCTCCATTGCAGGCAAGTAGAACGAGACTACGTCCTAGAGAGGCTCTGCAAGGTTTCTGTTAACCTTGCAGAGCCTCTCTAGTACTTAGTCTCGTTCTACTTGCCTGTAATAAGCAGCCTCTTCTCCTTTTTCTTTAAGGAAGAAACGAAGCTTACTGGGGAAAAAAGTAAAAGCCTGGGGGTTCCCCACGATCCGTGGATAACTGAAACCGTGGATAGCGAATCAGTGGATATGGGGGCCCACCTGTATTAAACTATGACATCTAAACAGTGCAGTAATACAAGAGAGCACCCGCAGTTGCACAGTGACTTGCACATTCCACAGTGTAGTGGGCCAGTCCATTGGTCTATTTAGAAAAGTTTTAGTCATCAGTCGGAAATTCCAATAAAAAGTTTGTCTTCTCAAGTCAAGACATTAAGGAAACGCGGAAGTTAATCTCCACAGCTATGGCCAGGCAAACACAAAATTCCTCTCGTTGTTGCATAGCTCACCTTGCACGTACATTTTGCAGTTCCTATAATGGAGAACATGTATATGGCTCTCTGTCTAATTGTGTCTTCTGGGGTGTAAATATGTGCAGCAGAACAAACCCACGAGTGAGTCTGCGGTGAGCAGCACAGGGGACCCGATGCATAACAAGCGCTCCAAGATCAAACCAGACGATGACCTCCCCAGTCCTGGTGCAGGAAGCATGCAGGTAAAATGTTCCGTGTTTACAGACACCCTTTTTTCCATCCATCACAAGTTATTGGCACACTTTGTTTCGCTGGGCCTTCTGTGGCTCTGGCTGCAATGCCCAAGCTGTGTGCCTACCCCTGAATCCTATTAGACTATGCACAGGTTTCTCTTGTTTCCTTCCCTATTTCCCTCCCTTCCCCCACCCCTCAACCCTCTTTTTTTTCCCCCCTTCAGGAGCCACCCGAAGGAATGACCTTAGTAAAAGAGGAAGGGGACAAAGATGAAAGTAAGCAAGAGCCCGAAGTGGTCTATGAGACCAACTGCCACTGGGAAGGCTGTTCACGAGAGTTTGACACACAGGAGCAGCTAGTGCATGTAAGTTAATGGCATTCAGGAGCTGGGTTTGAAAACTATGTGACCTTTTCTGAAGGGTCAGGTTCTCTGACCCTTTGCTGAGTCAAGTTTCTTTGCAAACAGCATTGCCGACTGGAGAAGGGTTTATGAGTTTCTGCGAATAAAGCAAAACTCTGAGCTATAGTGTTTGACCTGTTCAGTCAGCTAAAGCTTAGTGTAAAATTCAATAAAGTCTTCAATAGAGAGTGTAATGGCTCTGATCCTGTAAGCCACGAAATACTATTTTGAATCAGAGGCTTTGATAGTTATTGAGTAATAGTAAGCTGGACATGAGTTATTATTAACCTCTTGCCAAGTTTGATTCCACCCACCCACCCACCCACCCAAATGGGACTGTAACAATAGAAAAGGGAGACGGAGAATTTTTTCCTGCAACTTTAAAGGATTTGTGGTGCATTTTATGTATCAATTTACTGGGTGTGTGTAAGCTGAAGTGGACTACTTGGTAGAATAAGAGTACATTTTGTGACTGCAGTTCCCTTGTATGAAGGCAAACCAGCATAGCCTTACTGGTTGTAGAGAAAATGCTAGCAGTCTGAAGAAGAAAAAATAGTTAATTGATCTTATGGTTCCCACTTTTCTCTTGGCATCTCCCATAATATACACTGCATAATATATACTGACCAAATGTTGGTGCTTTGAAATCTGAAGTGTGAACGTTGCAAATGTTCAAAAATAGGTATGTATGTTCCTACTTTTCAGACATGTATAACTGAATGAATATAACCATGTTTAGGCAACTGAACATTTACAGGGCACCTCTGTTGTTGTTTTTTTTTTACATTCCTCACTTTTGTGTGGGATTGTAAGCATCCAAATGTGAATGTCAACATTCACTAAATATGAGATATTCATTGTAATGAACTGTAGTCTAAGTTTCCAGGTAGGGACTGCCTCATTTTCAGGAATAGCTATATTGGCAGAAGTCTATGCCTGTCTACTCAGAGGTAAGCCCTATGGAGTTGAATGGAATTTATTGACAGATACCTATAGGAATGCAGTCTTATGCTGAAAACTTGTGCACACATCTTGGGGGAGTAAGCCCTATTGAATGCAATGGGGACTTACTTCTAAGTAAGCATGCATGGGATTGCACTGTTAGTATAGTATATTAACCTGTATATTATCTATTTGTCAGAATGCTTGATGTATAAAAATCAAAGGTTATTACCAACATTTTTTAATGGCCGCTGGCTGGAATACATTGGTTTGTGATGTTTGCATCCTTTCCCACAACCCTGTGAGGGAGGCTAGTCCTTGTGAGGAACTAACCTAGTGAGATGAATAGCCAAGAAAGGATTTTGACTGTCATATATGTATCACATTTATATGCTGTTCTTTCACGAGGATCACAAGGGGGCACATCTGAGGCTTTCCTATTTTATCTTCATAATAATCCTGTTAGGTAAGTTAGGGTTGAAGGGCTAACTGCACATTAACATGCACACATGAAATAGAACCCTGGTGTCATTTTGGACCTTTGAAATGGACCTTTGAATGAGGGACATTGAGAGTGTACAAGTGACAGGAAATGGGTTCTTATCACCTTCTGCACTTTGTGTTTCTCTGCTGCAAATTCCCCTCCCAGTGACTCCTCCCTAGTGAGTTTGCCCTTGCAAATTTGCATTTGATGCTCCATGGTAGGAGGGATCTGCTGGGGAGAGGTTTGAAGTAGGAAAAGGGTTAAGCACCCTGTTCCTGCACTATTTTTCAGCTTTCAAACACTCCCCTCCCAAAGCACCTTCCCATTTAAAAGGGGGAAGGGACTATCAGGGGCTAATGTTATACTTAGTTCCTTGTAACACCATTAGTTTGCTCACATAAGTAGGCACAGAGTCCAGCCTTAATTCACAAAGTGCTGTACAATTGTTGTCATGTTAATTGTTAAAGAAATACCATACAGTGCAACCCCCTGATCCGCTTATCTGCAGTTCGCCGCACGCACACACATACCCGGTGCCCATTACCTTTCTTTATGATCATAGAGCTGGCGCCAAGCCAGCATGTTTCTTTCTTTACCAAAATGCTATAAGCAGCATACTGTGTATAGCACAGAAGCAGGCAAGCAACCTGAATGCTAAGGAGGCTTCCTTTTAATGGAGCCTCTCTAGCATTCAGGCTGCTTTAAAGGTAATGGCCGTGGGGGATAGCGTTCCCCCTCATCTTCGGGGGCGGGAAGGAACCTATCCCCTATGGATACTGGGCCCCTACTGTACTTTACTGTTGTTAATTGCTTTGAAAAAGTATTTTGCCGGAAACACGTGTGTATATATGAATATTGCAGATAAAATACTGCACTTGCTTAAATCCATCTAGTATATGTATGGCGGAGGTAAATGCCCCCCCCCCCCAAGGTCCAAATATGAGCCACCCAGGTTTTCTGCATAAAGCAAAGAAATCCAAGATGTGAGCCATTCACCACTTACACTGGTGTAGGCCCATGAAAGTAAATGGTACTATAGCATATTAAATACTTAATGAAACACTAGATAACTTTATCAGACTGTATCGTAGTGGTTCTTTGAAAATAATGATAATGTCAGAGAAGCAACCTACTTAGCTTTTCTTGGGCATGTTTTCAATGGTGCACAGATGTAAAGCACTTACTGAGCTTATCTATTGCACATGGACTCTAGGTGTTCCCCAGAAAATCCTTTACAGTGCGCAAGGGTTCCCTCATGGATGACCCAATATATGAAGAATTCCCCAAGAGCAAAATGTTTAAAAATGTTTGTTCTACGTGTACTGCCCTAGTCAATATATAGGGTGTCCTGATGGCTATGACAATGTATCTGGAAGGTGTGATGTTGTGCTGCCATTGCTGAGATATTACAGTAGCATTTTAGATAATTCCATAGTTTAGATATTTAAGATCAAGCCACTGACATTGATCATCCTAGATGGAAGCAGATGGAATTTTTATTCAGTACTTTCCCATGATTCGTGCCTCTTAAATGGTGTTCAGAAATGCAGGATGAAACCAACAGTTACCAGTTCATACTGAATTGATAGTCAGACAGACTGTCCCTTCCTATGAATGGATAAATAAAAGAAACATGCAGACCCACACAGGACTATTCAACCCACCTAGGTAGATTTTGACACTGAAGCAATTTCCAGCAGTTGGTACTTATTTTCAAGTTCTGCACTCCGTTTAGGACTCGGCTTAGTTTTCATAATGCATGCTTTAAGAGACAACGTGCTAAACTATTCAGATGGTCTGCCTTATTTATAGCACCTCTCCGTCCTTTCCCTCCACCACCACCCCCGCCCCTGCCACCAGCCTCCCTCTCCTTTACAGTTAATAGAAAGATTCATGATTCTTCATGGTTGTCTGTCTAGTGTCTGACAGCGCTGACTCCCCTTGCTAAAGCAAGTCACTATCTATAATTGATATCCTTCTAAGGAATGGGGTGCTGACTGCAATTGAAGGGCTTTGCTGAAAGCTCTTAAATCCTGACAAGTTCTGCCCTTGTTCTGGTTCAGACACTCAGCTACACTGCTGGAATTCCAGGGTTATTTGAACTTTGTGCAAAAGGGATGCATGTGTTTCACATTAGCAAATCACAAAGCTGGAGAGCAGAACTATGACCTGGACTGCTGGGTTTCCTGCCAGTCTCATTTACAATGCACGGAACTCCTAAAAAGATTACCTACTTATATTACCATTTGAAAATCTTTGTTTCTTTGTTTCTTTCCAGAAAAAAAGCCCAACAAAAAAGATCTTATTTATTTTTCAGACTCAGTTTGCTGCTGGGCTCTTTATCATTCTGCTATTCAATTAATTTCTCTGCCCACAAGATATTATAATTGGGCTGAGCAGCGAACAAGTTTGTTTTAAATATGTGATAAATTTACTCCTACACCCAGAAGCTAATAATATACTGTATATTTCACCCTTTCCCTGAAGTCTCTTCGTTGAGCCTCATCTTTTTTTCCCCAGCTATCTGTTAAATTACAAGGAACAGAAAATTTACTGGTGGATTGCGGGGGGGGGGGCAGGGGGAGGGAGTGTTAGACATCAAGATAAATGTTTGTTTTGGAAAATCAACCTTGGAAGGAAAGAACTGAAATTATTGTAAAATATGAATACAATGGAAGTCAAAAATTGAAATACTGCCTTATTTCTTTGCTTATTGCAGTGAAGCTTTTGCGATAACCGGTTTTTGTTATTTTTTAACATTTGAAAATAGTTTTATGCAAAGAGACTCCAAATCTATTTTTGTTGGTGTTTTTACATTGATTTTATAGCAGAAAATTCCTTTCTTTGATGAAAGCTTAATTGCATAGTTGCAAAGATCAAAAGAACAATTATTACATGCCAGAACCACAGATTTTAAGCTTTTGCATTTCTGAGGTGGCTTCGGCAGACAGACAGAGTGAGCCGCCCCAGCTGTAACTGCGTTTTGTTGCATGGAATCAGCGGACCTGGATAGGGGTGCACATTCCTTTTTAAGTCGGACACCTTCCTGAAGCTCAGTGAAGACTAAATAAGCATTATAATGTGCATCCATTTCAGAGGTGGATGTCCCTTTCTGGATTGGGGCAATTGTGTGTGAATGTTTGTATGACTAGATCCTCAAGACTATCAATAGCCGGCCAGATTGTGCCAACTTCTGTTTAATCATGCATTTATACAAGGACTGTTGCCCAACTAAAGAAATCCGAGACTGCATTCCTATGCACATTTTCCTGAGAGTAAGTCTCATTGAATAAAATGGGATGTACTTCTGAGTAAACAGGTATAGGATGTTACAAACTAACAGTCTGTTAGTCTGTAAATGGTATGTTTTTTAGGTGATTGTTCTGATAGCAAGAGTTCTGAACCAAGAAGCTTACTTGTAGAGCGACTATGTACACATGTCTTAACAAGTATAATATTTAAAGACACATTTCCTCCTTTGTTACAGAGAAGGAAATTCTTTAAGATGGAATGTGGCATCTGCAGTTTTTATATGTACCCAAATAGGCAAAAGGAGAAGGGGAAGGCAGAGGATGAGATAGGTAGATAGTATCACTGATGCAATGAACATGAATTTGAGCAAACTCTGGGAGGTAGTGGAGGACAGGAAGGCCTGGCGTGATATGGTTCATGGGGTCATGAAGGGTTGGACATGACTTAACGACTGAACAACAACAAAATATGATCAAATATTTCAGCCCTAACTTGTATTTTTTTATTTTCAGTGCATAATCACAAGTGCAACTCTTCAAAAAAAAGTTACCTATCTATTAATACAGGGTAAGTCACGGTCGCCGGGATTTTAGTATACCAGTATATTGTAACGGAAAGGGATAGGGTGACATTGTTAATGGTAATGGAAAGAGAAATGTTCAAAGGTTTTTACAGACCTTACAAATGATGGATGTTCCACCCTTTGTGACATGGCAAATGTCTATCCTGTAATCCAGTTCGGCCCACACTTGCACCAGCATTGCCTGGTCCACCTAAGTGATAGTAATGGTAATGCGTTGTTTCAATTCCATTAAATCTCAGGGCAGGGGCAGCACAAACACCTGGTCCTTAACGTAGCCCCAGAAGAAGAAATCACATGGTGTTAAGTCCGGTGATCAAGGCGGTCAGGCAAGATGTGGTCGGTCGTTGTACTCCAAAACGCAGTAAGCCTTCTCTGTGCCTGCCGCCATCCTGACTGACAGGAACTTCCCCCATCTGGCCAAGGATGCGCCGCTATGCATATTCAAAGCTTGGAGACTTTCTCTTTCTATCGCCATGCGCTGTGTTTCCATATCCCTTACCGTTACGGTGTCATGGTTCGCCGAAATTCCAGAGACCATTATGACACTCTGTATTTTAAAATTTGATACTTGAGCACTTGAACGATTTTGCACAAGGCCAGGATTAGTCCCAGCCCAACATGTTCCCTTTCTGAGTATGACTCATGCTTATATATGAGTTAAACATAAAGCAGCCTCTCCCATGTAGTGCTTGATGCCATCTTAGATCTTGGGTGCCCTGTGCCTAGCAATAGGCTTTAGATCAGTGCTGAGCCAATCTCAGGATGATCAGCCATGTGAAAGTACTTTCAGGCATGGTTGATTATGCTTGTGACAACATGTACTAAAGCATATTGCTTGGTGGTCAAGTAAAATAGTTTCTTGCTTTTTATGATAATGAACTTCCCTTAGGGTAAGAGAGAGAGAAATATTTGTTTAAGGCTCATCCTGTGCGCAGGCAGAAAGATATATCACAGTTTCTTGTGAGTCCTCAACATACATTAGAGTTCAAGAAAGAGGAACGAGAGAAACAAGCAGCTTGCCGAAAAGGGGGATTCTCACACATTACCTGGTAGAATAGCCAATAGTATTGGAAAACTGTGAATTTACTTATGTTGTATTTGTAGGGGTGTGTGTGTGTGTGTGGATGGGCTCTCAACTTCAGACCCCATCAAGATACACATGAAAACCAGTAGAAAGGGGTTAGAAAAGAGTCCACACCTTTTCTGACAATTGCTTGTATCTCCCTAGGATGGTGCACCTCACATTCTGAGAACCAAGAAAGAGTTTCACTGAATGTCCACAATTGTACATATACTTATTTTAAAAATGTATTTTACTGCTTTGTTTTGAGTTACAGTTAACTGGTTTTATCTCTTCTGAGCCTTTAAGTACCTGTTCTACTAAGCTAATACTTTTTAGAGTTCCTTTCCACATTGATTCATATACTAAAGCTCTTGAACATCAGCAACAGAAGCCCAACATATTGCAAAGAATTTTGGGACATGTTGTAGGGTGCACACTTACAGCCCAATCCTATTACGGTAGTCGTGAAAATCACTCCAACAGCACATGGAGTCATGCGGTGCTGGAGTACTGGTGGGGAGGCTAGAGCCTTCCCGTGTTCAGCAGCCCCATCGGGTCCTGCTGAGATAGTTAAGTTGGCGGGGGGGGGTGGAACGGTGCAGGGGGAGGGCAGAAGGGGGAAGCAACGGAGCAGGATGGGCGGATCTCTGGGAAGGGTGTGGGTTCGGCGGCAGCAGCAGCCACCGCCAAATCCTAGCCTCCTTCCTAGACTTGATCCTGCCGCCCAGTCCACATGGACCGGTGCCAGTGATTTCAATGCACAAGTCATGTGATGATGGCCAAGAACACAATTAGACTCAATAGAGTACAAGACACATCAATGGAAGATTGGCAGATATTTGCCAAGATAACAAGCTCCCGCATGCTCATACTACCCCCAAATGACAAAGTGAGGGTAATTTGTGAGCCCATGATGTCTAGAGAATTGCATACAGTTAACTGTACTACTTCTGTGCACAAAAGACATGGTTAGAGGAAGTGTATGCAGTTATACCATTATTTTTTCTGCAGTCAGTGTAATGTGCTGTATGTATATGCATTGATGGTAATATCACAAACAAGCTCCATTTGTAGATAAGTCAAGTTTAATGGTAGTTGCATCACTAGTTTGCACTCTGTCACAGACACTCCAGCGAGATGCATCCCTTCCTCACACCAGCTTACCCCATCCACCACTGAGAGACTGCTGACAAAACTCTCACTCAGGAATGTTAGCTTCCAGTAGCTTGCTGCTTGGTAATCCCCTGTAGGACTGGCCCTGAAGTCAGCACTCGCATGTATCTGTGAATGCATTACTGTATTTGGATTCTTTTCAGGTCTCATGCGTTTACCAAATTTGGGGTATGCAAGCCATTACAAAAGCTTTATAAATGGCCTTTGCAAAAGCATAAGTCATAGGCCCGAGGGAAGTGCCTTCTCAAGATTTTGTAGTGTATATGTACAGTAGTGATCTCTACAGGCAGCAGCAGTAGTGAAGAGAGAGAGACAAATCCTTAACTCAGCTTCAGAAAGGAGAAGTTGGGGAGCCTTATATTTTAAATTCATCTTATGAAGGAATACAACAAAAATTAACATCATCTAACATCAACATCAGTTAACAAGAAAGCCCAAAAGACTTGCCAAATCTACATCTGTAACATACTTGTGTGGTGTTCCTACGGTTTGTAGAGAGTAAAAGGGCAACTTGTTGCCCCCACGTGCCCCTTTTGTCTGTCTGTCTCTCCCTCTGTCTCTCATTTTTCTTTTCCATCCACTGAGCTATAACATGGAATGTTTTTGTTAAAATATATACAAGAAAATTACATCCCAGACCTCTAACCCTCATCAAAAGTAACTGCGTAAGTGTTCTTGGTCTCAAGGGTAAGTAATTCCAGACGCACCTCCTGGTTGCACTGCAGCTGTTTTGCATGTTTAGCCTGTGATGCCAGTAACCTTCCGGGACTTTCCCTGTCCCCTTCCAGGCTGCATCTTTTCTCATCAAGACAAGTCGAGAACATGTTTGTAGTGAATATGCCTTTCATGGCCTTGAGAGACATTTAGCATAACCACTGCTGAATTACGTTGCTCACTGAGGGGGTGATGTAAAAAGATCAGTGAAGTCAACAGAAGTACTGCCTTTGACGTTAAGTAAAACCCTCTCATGCAAGCTTTCTCTCTCAGAGGTGGTGTGTCTTACTCCTGAAAGCATTTGACAAGCCTCAGTTTTAAGGGACTAGCCATCATGTTGGTGCTCCATTACTCCACAGAACATACAGAACATCCCAGTACTTACTTGCATAACTAGGTAATATATATTTCTGTTTCGTTCTGCTACCGCTTGCGAGATGAAGTTAGATTTACAGTGTAATCCTATGCATGTCTATTCAGAAGTGCGTCTCATTCAGTGGGACTTACATTTGAGTAGACCCATTTGAGTAGACATGCATATGATTGTGCTGTCAGCAACTTAAACAAATGGTGCTGTGCTAAATTAACTCATGTCAATTTTGATTTGACAAACGGTGCTCTTTGTGGAATTCACCTTCAGCAGAGAGTGTCAACAAACTAGGGGCAAATTTATTATTATTATTATTATTATTATTATTATTATTATTATTATTATTATTATTATTATTATTAACAACAGTATTTATATACTGCTTTTCAACAAAAAAGTTCACAAAGCGGTTTAGAGACAAAATCTAATGATTAAATGGCTCCCTGTCCCAAAAGGGCTCACAATCTAAAAAGATGCAGAACACCACCAGCCACTGCGACCAGAAAAGACACTGTGCTGGGGTGAAAGGGGGGCAAACCAGTGTCTTTCCTGGTTTGTGGAGCTTCACATTGGTTCAGTAGTTTTTAGAAGCTTCAAATTTGTCCAGTAGTTTTTAAATGTCTACAGTTGGGCAGGTCCCTGGATGTTTTTAGGAGTCCTCCCCAAAACTGGCAAGTTAGGTCAGAATTGATGGTGGCAGTATTCAGTGCCTGAATACGCCAACCTGAACTCTTCTGACCATATTGTTTCTTGCATTTGTTCTATACAACAACAGGCCCAATTTAAAAGGGGTGCTGCGTGTGCAATGAGAAGCATATCTGCATGGCATTACATTCAGCGGGCATCACATGGCCACAGTTCCTATGTGCGCAGTGTTAGAATACCAGAAATGCATGGCCTGGTACATGTCACACTGTTGTGCTAATGCTGCACACAGAGAAATCAGGAACCTACTTTAAATGTGATGCAATGTAACCTTGCACATGTGCATTACTTGTACATAACCAGTGCTTTTAAATTGGATCCCCCCCCACCACCTGTGTAGAATATGGTTAATTATAAAGAAATAAAATGCACTGCGTATAGAAAAGTGTTTCACTTGAACCAGAGTGTCAACAGATGTGTAGAAATTATTTGTTGCAACAACTCAAAAGTGGTTTGCTCAATCCAATGTGATGTAAGATGACGCCTGATCCAAGCCAGAACGTACTTCATCCAGTAATAAACTGCTTATAGATGATTTTTATAAAATGGTGTCATGTTGGCTGAATTACTTTTCCTTCCAGCGCAGTCAGGCAAGTGCCGTAAGAGATTGGCTGCTTCCACATGTTACAATAGTGAGGTGAAAGCTTACTGTTTAGTGAAACGTATTATTGCCCAGCACAAGACTTAAGGATGCTAAATGTCTGGAAAAATATATGGAAGTGTTTCTTCTTGTTACGAAGGGGACTGAAAAGTGGTGATCTTTTGGGGACTGATTAACTTTCATGCTTTTACATTTGCAACATAAAAACACTCCTAACAATGTTCTGCATTGAAGGACCAAATTGCAACGATTGCTGTTAAAGAGTTTGGATTGGTGTGCAAATATATGAATTCAGGATTTCTTGGAATTCAAGGTGCTTGGTCATCTTGTTACCTCATGACGGTATGCTTGTGTCTTGTGCATTTTTTGAAATCAACAAGAGTTGTGCAAAACCTTCCAGTTTTCCGTGGGGATTGTGCTTGCTTGCCTTTTTTAATAGTCTATAGTGGACAACATTAACAGCGCAATCCTATCCAACTTACACCACCAGTGTAACCAGCGGTGCAGTGAGAACGGGAGGCCCCAGAACGGAAAGGGTATTCAAATCCCCTCCAGATTCTAAGGGGATTTAAATCTCCCCTCCCTTCCAAAGCCTCCCATCCTGCCCTCCCCCGCTGGTTACACCGGGGTGGTGTAAGTTGGATAGAATTGTGCTGTAATTCACTGTAGTGCTGTTGCACAGCTTCAGTTTGTTCTAATGGGCGATTATTGTACAGGTGATTTTCCCACTAGATTGTGCATTTTTAGCATGGCAGAAGGTAATACAATTTTGAATGGTGTGAGGAGAACAAAGAACAGAGAAAAAGACTTTCCTTCTCTCACTCATTATATTGGAATTTGGGATTACCATAGGTTCAGGACAGTCTAAAAAAGTACTTCACACAACCTATAATGAGCTTAAGGGACTCACCACCACAAGATGCAGTGGTTGCAGCTAGCATGGATAATAGGTGTATTGAAGAGTATTGAACATTGCTAAGTGGAACCTCCATGTTCAGAGGCAGTGTGCCTCTAAATAACAGGTGCAGGGGAAGCTTGTTGTCTCCTTGCCCTTCTTGTAAGCATCCCAGAAGCATTTGGCTAGTGATCGTTGTTATAAACAGAACACTAGGCTTGATGGGACCTTTGGCTGGATCCAGCATGACTCTTCTTATGTTCTCCATATTCTACTGTCGTGTAGTATGCAAGTTCATTTCAAGCAAGCGCTCACCTGGTACAGCACAATTGATTCTGAAGTTAGTTCACAACGTGCTGGGGGGAGGGGGGAAGAGTGGGTTTTTTTGTTTTTGCTGTGCCCTTTGTTTGTACAGCCTTTTAATAGAAGGACGCATCTGATCCTTTTATCATGGTGTAATAAATCCAGCAGTTTTCCTTTTTGGATACTCGCATGCCGCTGTGACTTTTCTTCAAGGTGTCGGGTGTCTAATCTCGAAAATGAATGGGTGGTGTCTTTGTCAGGAGTGGGTAGCTGCTGTGGCTTGTAGTGTAGGTATGAGGTCTGCGTATACCATTCTTGTGGTATCGCCGGGGCTGAGATGCTGCAGTTCTTAGAGCGAGATAAAGTAGTCAAGCTGAAAATGAAACAAAGCTTTAACTGTATTTCTCCTTGTGTTTAGCAGAGATAAACTTCAGTGGAGTCTCAGTGCTGCCCCGTTTGGCTTCTGGCAGCAGCTTTAATTGGTAAAATGCAGATTTTTTTTTTGATCAAGAGAGGATTATTCTTGTTATCAGTCTGGAGCATCTTATTTCAAGATGAAAAGGCTTTGCTGAATTACAGATGCCAACATTTTTACAAAGGGCTTTGGCGATTGACATCTCAAAGAGAAAGTATGATTTATTAGCCTATAATGGTACTGGGCTAGGTCCCACTGATTTGTGAAATTGCTTAATATGAATTGCCTTTTTGTGTAATTCAAGCCCCAGGTTCCTCAATATATATTTTGTGTATAAAGTATAAAGCATTATGAACCTGGAAAACAGCAGTGCTATGAAGTTGGGGTGAGAGAGAGAAGAGAAAAAACTGCTTCTAAATCCATCTTGGTGGTGGTTTTTACAGTAGTTTGGCTGATAAGCTGGCAGGGTAAAGATTAATAACAAGCCTTGTTGTTATCAGTACCTGCTTGTCGATCCTCTGTAACAGGCCTGTCTGTTCAGCATGGAAATTATTGATTAAATAAAAATTGCTATTAGATTGTGATGTGATCCATAATCGCAAACAATGGCGGACGTTCCACTTTCAGATCCTGAGCCATGCATCAAGTTTTCCCTTTGCAGTAATTTATATTGTGCTGACACCCACACTCATTAGCTTTTACCCTCTCCTACATGTGTCAAGAAAGCGCTAAAAGACAGAACAGTAGCAGGAAATGAAGTGGCAGGTAAGAAAGCGCTAAATTTTCAGATGGAAGGAGAAGATTAAACAGCTGAGCTATGTCCATCCGTTCATTAGCTCCCCCCCCCAGCATTTTTCAATGCCCATGAGACTCCCTACCTATTTTTCTCCTAGAATTGTTTCCATAGTCATATATGTATGAATATAATTACCATTATCTAAATGTTGCTTTCCTGAAACCCCTGATTATTTGCTTTCACTGTGAATCAATTCTAAATTGGTATAATCATCATATGTTCAGCATTCAGAATTCCAAGAGCAGATCTTGAACCAAATAATGTTCAAAGCCTAGAATAACTTAGATCCAGCCTACACAAACAGCAGAATGTGGTGGTAGAATGAATTGTACTGTTTCAGCCTCCACGCCGGCGCTGCTTACTCCCAAGGTGTCGTAAACGTACTTTTCGGCATATTTATGGTACCCTAGGCCGTCGGAGTGCTTGCTCCACCGGCCTAATTCTACGCAGGATTGCGCCATAAATCAGATACAGTTTAAAATATATATTGTACGGTGGTAATGCGTAATGTCAGTAAAATAAATCAAACATCATTTCATAGATTATTACAAAAACATCTGACATAATATGCTGCCAGAACCAGTATATGGCAACGTTTCTCAAACTGTGGGTTGCGACCCACTTAGTGGGTTGCGGCCTGATGCTGAGGTGGGTCATGAGTTGGGCCCGCCCTTGTGTTCGTTTGGCTCCAAATTGGATTCAAACAGAAGCAACTGGAAGCCGTGACTCACCTTGTTCTGCCACTACTGCATCGCGCTGGGCCTGGGATGGCCTCCAGAAGGCCTTCAGAAGCAACTGGGGAGTGACTTTCAGTTTACTTCTGGGTTGGTGGAAGCCAGTTGCTTTCTGAGGCCTGCAGAGGCCCACACGGGGGGGACGAGGTGGGTTGCGGGCCCTCCACTGGGAAGCAGGTGGGTCACGGCAGGGGAGGGTTTGAGAACCGCTGGTATATGCAATTCTTGTGCTTCAGTTTCATGGCTGGTGTACTATATTTTTCTTATTCTTGTAGTGCTAAAGCAGTTTGCCCTGACTCAGCTAGGAGTACCACCGTGTACCCCTACTTGGATGGGGAAGCCATGTGTAGAACTACCGTATTTCTTCGATTCTAAGACACATGCTTTTTCCCAATTAAGCATTTTAAAAAATGGGGTGCGTCTTAGAATCAAAGATCTCTAAATAGCACCCCAAAATGCAATTTCCTTATTTACCGGAGCTTGGGGGAGCTTCAGACAGGCCTGCGCGACCCTCTGCAGGCCTCCCCGATCTTCAGTTCGGTGAAAAAACGGAAATGGCTGAAAATCACTGTTTTTTTACCGAACTGAAGATCGGGGAGGCCTGCAGAGGGTCGCGCAGGCCTCCCTGAAGCTCCCCCAAGCCCCAGTAAGTAAGGAAATTGCATTTTCTGGCGGACCGCAAAGGCACTACTCAAATGCAGTGAGGAGATCATCAGCTGCAGCACGGAGCATGCTGGGGCGAGCTCTCAGGTTCAGGAATAGAGAGAGAGCCGCTGAGCAGAGGGGGCAAAATGGTGCGGTAAAAATTGGACTGCCGTGGCAGGCAAGCTGGGGAGAGTTGGTGCTGAGCAAGCTGGGGAGAGTTGGTGCTGAACAGGAAGGAGGTGCGTCTTGCAATCGATGGTTTTTGGGTTTTTTTCTGCTGGTGTTCCTGAAATTAAGATGCGCCTTAGAATCGATGGCGCCTTAGAATCGAAGAAATACGGTAGATGCTACATGCATAGTTTTCCTCTCCAATCCATCAGTCAGTGATCAGTGTTTGGGGAGGAAGAGTAAGGGGCTGGATTTAGCCCCCCCTCATTCCCTCCTGAACTACTTTTCAGCAGGTTTTTATTTCTTACAAAAGAACTCCAAAAGATCTGCCTGCTCTGCAGGTGTGCCACTGGATCTGCTATAGTGCCACATATATCTGCTCTAATATAAACTACTGCCCAAGTGCCAACTTCTCTTTTGAGTGTGGATCTCCTTAAGTAGCACCATTTGCCTTTTAAAACTATTTGCTTTGTGCTTTTGTTGGGATTATGAGAGTGCTGCACTGCTTATTTATGCACCACTGCAGGAGATGAAGGAAAAAAAAGTTATCTTCCGCTGAAAGCTAACGGCAGAGGAGGACAGATCTTTGCTCCAAGTGAACAGATATATGGACATTGTCTTATAGGGACCTGACCAGTGGCCATTGTTGCTCAGTACTCTCTGCTCTGGCCTCTTCAAAGCTTTTCCCAGGTCTGCTGCCTCCTGTTTAGCAGATGATGCTGAGGACTGAACCTGGAAACGAAGTATGAATGCCTGCGCTATTCTGATATTTTTTTTTTCCAGCTCATGGTCCCACAGAATATAGTGGTTTCCTTGTATTTCAAATACCACAAATTGAAATGATCACTTATTTCTGAAATATTTGATTTAGCTTCACTAAGTGGGTATAAATGTTCTTAAAAATGCTCTGTAGAGTTCAATATTTAGTTGGCCTTCTGTTCCATTTTACCTGCTATTTTCTGCTATCATGAACTTAACAACACAAACATTTTATGAAGAAAACCTAGTTTGCTAAGTCATGTGGATACTGGTTTGGGTAAATATTGAGAGTTTGGAACATTTCAAAATCTTATTAAAAAGCAGTGTTCTCTTGCCTCACTTTGTTCCATCAAACTACAATGTTTCTTACATTTATACATTGGCTCATGGGATTAAGTAGTTTGTCTCTTCTAATATAAAGTGATATAAAGCTGCTGGAATATATAGTTGCATTTTAACTCAAAGAGCCTGTTGGTACAAACCTTGCTTCTGGGCTGTTTCCAGAACCCAATGTTGAACTGCAAACATTGGTAAAATTTTTATTTTTACTGTTAAAGCTCTGCAGTTTCAACAGCATAACTTTTGTGTATTTATTTCCATGCCACAAACTTTCCCCCCACCCTCATATGACTGCAGTTTTATTTCTACGAATCGCTGCCACAAATTAAACAAAAAAGTTGAGTTGCTATTGTGAAATTCAAGCAACAGAAATCTCTTGTTTTTCATGAATATGCTGTAGTTATTCAAAGACAAATGGTAATAATAATTTTACCAATAAAGTAAAGAAGAAATCCCATATCTGATCATCCTCTGATTGCATTGATCCACATGGTTGTAGCAGTACACATTAAATTTTTTGTGTGACACAACCCCTTCCATCAAGCTGAAAAGACCATTGACAGACCAATCCTATCCCCTGCCAGCCCAGAGCGTGCAGCGCTGGCAACAGAATACACACTGCATGCTGTGGGCCAGCAGGAGATCAGACAACCCAAGAGAGATAAGCCAGGATGGTGTAGTGGTTTGGGAGTCGGACTTAGACCTGGAAGATCCAGGTTCAAATCCCCGCTCAGCCACGAAGCTTCCTGGGTGACCTTGGGCCAGTCACTATCTCTCAGCCCCACCTACCTCACAGGGCTGTTGTGAGGACAAAAAGGAGGGGAGGAGATATGTACACCACTCTGAGCTCCTTGGAGGAAGGGTGGTATAAAAATGTGATAAATAAATAAATAATGTTTTCACTTACCTTTCCGTAGGCTGCCTGGTCTCTAGTGGATCTCCTCAAACGTACAGCAGCTCTTTTGCTGGTGTAAGTCTGAGGAGGGTCCTGGAAGTGAGTCCAGGCCAGGAAGGGGGGGATAAGATTCGGTGTGCGTTGCTGACACCAAGTTCTGCTCTCGAACTTGGCGATCCTCCCCTATCTGCCCCCACTACCAACTTAACTGTGACAGTTTAGGTTCTGCAGGCCGGTGTCAGCCGCACATAGCCTCCAGGGCTTTTTGCCCACACAATGGAGTGCTTGCGATCTGCCAGTGTAACGCCCAAATAGGACTGGACCCTTAGAAATTCAGCATAGGTAAGTGAGATGAGAAGGGTCCCTGCCCTTCCCACTCTCTTTCACAGTCAAGCTTTGGTTATTACCTTGTTACATAACCACACACAAAGAGAACATACTAGGGCTCTTGCTTGCACAGTGCTGTCCATGTCCAGTCTATGAACATGTGTGTATAGGTGTGTACCAGGTATGGTGGCAAGAGTTGCACACCTGGTTCACCCATGCATGGTTCAATCACTTGGTGACTGCAACATCAAGTAATGACTTTGGCCAGCACAGATACAACACTACAGAAAAATCTTCCAATTCACCTGACCTCATCGTTAGCTCAATACTTTTTGATGAAGTAACAACTGCCAGTGTTGAGGAACTGAGTGTAGAGAAATCAGGTGTGTGGGTGTGGTGTGTGGTGTGTGGTGTGTGGTGTGTGTGTAGGAACTGAGTGTAGAGAAATCAGGTGTGTGTGTGGTGTGTGTAAATCAGGTAGGGGTGTGTGTGTGTGTGTGTGTGTGTGTGTGTGTGTGTGTGTGTGTGTGTGTGTGTGTAGTAACTAGGCTATTGAAGATAATGATTTTTAAAGGGAAGGAATGGAAGAAACCGTTCATTTCCTGTGGGTATGTTGGGCTATAGGGCCAGGTTGTATGAGGGGAATAAAGTTCATCTTCAGTGCACAAATGACAACATATTGAAAAAGGAAGACATGTCAATCAAAAGAATATAGTAATGGAAATCTAAAATACCTTTTAGTAAAAGTAGCTATTCGTGATATTTTGCCTTTATTTAGGACTCAAGGGTGAATTCCAAACTCTGACTCATGAACAGTAGCGGAGGAGTGCCTGGGGTGGGGGGTGTAGCCCACCCCTGAGCAGCACCTGGGTGGCGGCAAAAAAGACATGTGGTTTTTGGCCCACCCGGAGCATTGGTTGAGCCTTTTGGCTCACGTTCCAGGCAGCCACAGCATTCCGGACGGCATCAGCGACGGGCGGGGGGCGTGCGCTGAGACCCCACCCCCTGGGCGTGGCTACGCCGCTGCTCATGATACTCCCTAGGCCTCTCCTTGTGCTGTGTTGTACTGCTCTCTGGTAACCCTCTGGCTCATTGGTGGTTAGGTGTTGGTTAGACAATCAAGTCCTTTTTTGATCACCACTATTTAAGAAGGATGCTGGCAAACTACAGGGAATTTGCAAGCTGGTTATAGAGCATATGCATCTGACATACAAGGATAGGCTCAAGTAAGAGGGAAAAGAGAAACTTATAATCCATGACAAAGGGAGGGGGGTTGCAGTTGATTTAACCGGGGTACAGCTTTCTTATCACCCTATAACCTGACAAATACTACAACATCCTCAGCTATCTACCAATTCAACCGAAATGCCATTATTTCTCAATATTGGTACACTCTTGGGAAAGTTGATGTGCCTTTGTCATTAAACATTTAAATCAATGGATTTGAGTGCACAGTTGATTTCAGTGAAGCTAGAATTGTGATGGGTGTGCACGCGTATTCTCTCTCCCCCCCCCCCCATTCTGACTTGGAATGAGCCAAGCTATTTCAAAAATCAAAAATTGGGAAGTAGCCTGGCTCATTCCTAGACAATTCAAGTTATTTGGACCCTAACACAAGCAGGGCCAGCGGGTGGCGCAGTGGGTTAAACCGCTGAACCATGAGCTATCGATTGAAAGGTCGGCAGTTCGAATCCGCAACGGGGTGAGCTCTCGTTGCTTGGCCAGCTCCTGCCAACCTAGCAGTTCCAAAGCATGTTAATGTGAGTAGATAAATAGGTACCGCTTGCGGGAATGTAAACAGTGCTCCGTGTTCCAGCCGCAATGCTCGCGGTGCGGCAAGGAGAGTCATGCCGGCCACATGACCATGGAGGCGTCTTCGGACAACGTTGGCTCTTCGGCTTTGAAATGGGAACCACAACCTAGAGTCAGACACGACTAGACTTAATTGTCAGGGGTCACCTTTACCTTTTTAACACAAGCAGGTGAATGGAAGGTTAAAATCTGACCTAGTAAAGAATTAGGGAGTTGGCCCATTTAAATGGCCAGGAATGTTGTTTTTTTATCTCTCAATTTTTTATATCAAGTGTGCCCTTTCTTGGAGCTGTCTTCAGTCATTCATGCTCAAGTCACCCCCTAGATTAGATTACTGTAATTTAAGTGGGACTGCCTTTGAAAAAGGTATTGGAAGCCTCAGGCGGTGTAAAACATGATTGTTGATACATCAAAACATCAGTCGTTCTGATGATCTTCCACCAGTTTCACTGGGTACCAGTTTGCTTTCAGACTCCATTCAAAGTGTTGGCCTTAACCTTTAAAGCTCTAAATGGCCTGTAACCAGAATATTTAAGAATTGTCAATCCTCTACCCCATATAAACCTGTGTGAGAGCTCCATTCCGGAGGTTCAAAATCCCTGCCATGTTGCATGTCCGCATTTCCTCCCGAACATAAAGTGCACCATGGGGCCTTGAGCACAGACATCCCTGGGTAACTTGCCAGGTCAGGTCCCAGCCTCAGACCATGATGAGTCTTTTGGCTCAGGCCCTATATCACATGACAATTGCTGCCTTTGCTGGTCTGCTTTTTTTTTTTGCTATTAGCAGACTTTGGGTTCACTCTGTGTAGACCTATATCTTAAATTAACCAATAACAAGATGTGATCTTATTGGAAAGGAATCCTTTCAGCATTTCATTATGCTATCACCAAACTCTCAAAGCTTGGATAAATACCCAGAGACTTAAAATCTAGTTATAGGAATCTCCTTTTAGCTGAGCCAGAAAAATGCATTTATTTTGCATGTATAAATACTGTATATAATTTATCAGAGATTAAAAGGAAGGTCATGCTGCATTATGAACGGCTGTCTTTATTTTTAAGATTAGATTACTTCCTCTCCACAATTCCCCCAGTGGTTTGACTGTATGTCCTAAGGGTAGGTCCTTTCTCTTGGGTCAGGAATGTAATAAGGCAGGTTTTCCTCTCTCCAGGATATTGTGTCTGCCTCACTGTGCTTAAATTGCTGCGGAAAGGTCTTCAGCAGAGAATACAGTGTTTTCTTTGTGCAGTGGCCAACAATTCATACATCCTTGGGGACCTTTCTGTCTTTAGTATTTAAACGTATATGGTGAACATGGTTAACCTATTGATGGGTGATGAAAACACCAATAGGATTGATTAATAAGCACTGAAAGGGATACAAAAAAAAGCTTTGTTTCAAATGTTCATAGTAGCAGCATTTTAAACAAGGTTATTTTGTTGTTGTTGTTCAGTCGTTAAGTCGTGTCCGACCCTTCGTGATCCCATGAACCATATCCCGCCAGGCCTTCCTATCCTCCACTATCTTCCTGAGTTCGCTCATTTTCATGTTCGTTGCATCAGTGATGCTGTCTAACCATCTCATTTTTTTTTTAGTATGATTTTTTAGGTATTTTTTTTGTATGTTCTTATTTAATGATAAAACACACTGAGAGAGATTAGGACCCAGTTCTTCAGTGGCGCACCATATGATAAAGATTCCAGCTGTTGATGGCTGAATCATGCCTGAATTATTCTGAAGCTCATAATAATTGATTTTTTCATTTACTTGCAGAAAGTTTCCACATCCATTTTCTCTAAACCAATGTACACTTATTACATATTTGCATACATCCTACTTGCATATTAAAGCTAAAAGGTTCAATACTGTACTCTACAATCAGAAAACTGATGTGTTGAGGATATATATGTGTTGTTGTGCTAGATTTATGCATCATTCATGTCCTGTCTCAGAGGGAAGCAGACCCTATGGACAGCTAGATAGCCAGGTGGCTCAGCCAGTAGACTAGGAAGGAGAGAACCGAAACCCAACGAGGAAGGTAGTCTAGTACAATGCTTGAGCTTCCCATCCTCTTCTACCCTGGCAAAGGCAGTGGAAGGTGTAGCCAGATTCTAGAGCACAAAGACAGATACAAACCTTTCACGACCTCCAGCAGGTCATTGGGAGCCAGCTACTTGCTCCAACAACCTCTGACTTACTGGCCTAGAGGCCTCTCCACCCCTTTGCTGTGTGGAGATCCTCAAAAGGTTCTCTTGGCCTGGAGCCAGATGTTCGGCCATCTCTCCATTAACCTCCTATTTTGTGCACTCCTTTTTCTAGTGAGCCGGCATCGAGAGCAAGGGATTTTTGGCATGGTTCCATCAAGGCGGTCTCGCTCAACAGGAACTGCTGCTTGGTATCTGTGTTTGAGGCATGCTGGTTCCAGGGGGCTTCTGGCTGCCAGATGCAGGCTCAGTGTTGGGGATCTGGGTCTCACACCTCTTTGGTACTGGATACTTGGCTCTGAATGTCCCCCCCCCCCTTCATGTCCGAATACTGCTGGTCAGCCAGTGATGCTGGGCCATGACAGAGTATTGTTACTAATTGGAGCCGAATTCAAAGTACATCCAGTGATGCCCCTTTTCTCTTCCTCTTTCTTTCAGTTCAAGAACTAAAACAATTCACCTACATACAAACTAACCTTCTGTTCCACCTAATTAGCAATTTAAACGTCTGAGGAGTTTCACTGGGAAGACAAAAGAGTTTCAGTAGGAGTACAGGTGGGCCCCCCTATCCACTGATTCGCTATCCACGGTTTCAGTTATCCACGGATCGTGGGAACCCCCCCAGGCTTTTACTTTTTTCCCAGTAAGCTTCGTTTCTTCCTTAAAGAAACAAGAGAAGCAGCCTCTGGCTGCTTACTACAGGCAAGTAGAACGAGACTAAGTCCTAGAGAGGCTCTGCAAGGTTAACAGATACCTTGTCTCGTTCTACTTGCCTGCAATGGAGGCTGCTTCTCTGTTTGTTTTAAGGAAGAAACAAAGCTTGCTGAAAGAAAAATAAGAGCGGGGGGGTGCACGCCTGCCCGCAGGGGAGGCAGGGTGGGGGGCCCCTCAGGAAACCATGGAGGGGGTGTTCGCTCTTATCCACAGTTTCAAGTATCCACGGAGGGACCTGGAACATATCCCCAGCGGATATGGGGGCCCACCTGTACTGACATTTCTCAAGAGAATTTAATACATCCCTGTGCAGATCCCTCCCAAGGGCGTCATGAAAGCAGCTAATGCCAGCAGCTTTATTATCCTGTTTTTGCATGGGAAGAGTAGGCTGAACTTGGCCCAGTTGAATACAATCCACCACCTCAGTCAACCGTATGGGGCCCATCTGGGGGAAAAACGTCTCCTACTCATTTGGATTTTCTTCTTGCAAGAAGAAGCAAAAGTTTTGAAAGTGTCTTCTTCTCAACAAGCTGCCTACTTAGTCCCATCCCCCACTGAATGGTGTCAATGGCAAGATCGTCAGAGATTCTTTTATATGAGATTGGGAATAAGGTAGGGGAGCAGTAAGCGGAGGAAGAGTTACGGAGGAAGAGTTGGAATTAAGAGCTCCACAAGGCACATAGACAAGCAATGCAGTCAACATTTGGGGGTGAGAAAGATAGGGAAAGGCAGAGGTGTATAAACCTTATGAGACAAGAGGTATTTTGTGCTGCTAGTTGATGATTGTTAATGTACCGTATTTATTGGCGTATAAGACGCACTTTTTTGTCTACATTTGTGACCCAAAATAGTAGGGTGCGTTTTATACGCCAATACTAAAAAAAAAAAACCTTGCCCATTTTAAAGCATTTTCGGGCTTACCGCGTTTTTCTGGAGCCAGAGAGCTCCCTTGTGCTTTCTTCCCTAACTAATCTATCCGATCTACAGCTGTTTGTCGGGTTTAATTTATGCACATGCATGAGTTGAGCTTCTCAGCAGCCAGCAGAGGGCGCTGTGCTCAGTTCAGCTGAGCTGCAGAGGGCCTAGAATGCAGCTTGGGTGAGCTTCTGAACTGGGCCTAGTTGGGAGGCTTTGGAAACTGTGCTTAGGTTAGGTGGGGTGGGGGGAAAGAGTTGGGGTGGGGGAAAAGAGTTCAGCTGAGCTGCAGAGGGCGTGGTCTTCCCAGCTCTCCTCGGAAGGGTAAGCTTCTGAACTGGGCCTAGTTGGGGAGGCTTTGGAAACTGCATAGGTGGGGTGGGGGAAAAGAGTTGAGTCTGGTTTTTTTTTACTTGGGGTAAATGTTTTTTACTTTGGAAACTGCATGGGTGGGTTGGGGGAAAAAGAGTTGAGTCTGGGCGTTTTGTTGCACTTGGGATTTATGTTCTGGTGCATTTTGTTCATGTGTCTTATTGCTGTGTGTTTTAAAAGAGATCCTGGTATTTTTGTGCAATTTATGTAAATTAGCTAATTAAGCAGCCAAGCAGTAAGTGGCCAAGTGGCCCAAAAATGCTTTAAATCTTTTTTTCTTGAAACTCAGGGCCAAAAGGAAGGTGCGTCTTATACGCCAGTGCGTTTTGTACGCCGATAAATACGGTAATTCATAGTGGTTTAGGCCCATTGTATATGTATCCTATTTCTGATAAACCATTATCTGAACTTCTGTTACCAAAATCTCAGAATTCCCTGTGTTAGCCTCCATAAATGCAAACCTGTATGAGTAATTTGTCATAAGATTTCTACTGAAATATACAGCTGTCCTGAGACTGTACTACCACAGAATGCAGGTAGGTGATTTCCTGTTTGAATGTTTCTCTCAAATGGGGGAAAAGCCTCCACCCTGCATACAGCAAATTAGCATGTCAAAGAGAAGGCTAGGTTAGAATCTGATCCCTGGAAAGCTCTAGTTTCCTGCAGGAAGCAGAGAATTATTGATGTAGGAGAGCATTCAAGAATGCAGTTGGATTACTGACCTGCAGTCTGAAGTGGTATAGTCCTAGCAAGTCTCCACTATGCAATTTATCCGAGTATGTAGACTGACCTATAACTGTTAGTTTCACCGAAAGATTTCAACTGCGTCCCAGTCATTTGGATGAGTGTTGCTACTCTTGTATCTTACGATATGGAGAAATGTCCAATTCATGCATCCATTCATGGAAATTATAAGATGACGATGAAACACAGAGCCTGAAGAACAGTGTGTTTGTGATTGAACTTTTGTGTAAGCTTGGGGATGCAGTAATGTTTGCTTTTTGAGCATGTAGTAATGAAATAGGCCCTGTTTATCCCTGAGAATTTAAAGGAGCTTAAGATCTTATGCCACCTTAAGGATTTGTAGAAGCTGATGCACTTCATCCCTCCTAAGAGCCTGAAAATGACTTAAATTCTTACGCCACCTTAATGAGATAGGTTCAGAATTTTTTCATCTTTGTGTACAGTGCAAGTTCTGGTAGTGCATTATCATTGGATGGGAGATAAAGGGTTGTGTCTTCTCCTCAGTTAGAGGCTAAATGTAGTGATCAGGCTTACAGTTTTCCATGTATTTCAAACTTAGTGTCTCTCATGATTGCATGTTTGTGTGAAGGCATTATGCATAATCGTAAGCCTGTGGGCACAATCTTGTCATTGTTAATGTTTGTCATTTTTTGCATGTTTAAGAACTAAGAAGCACTTGTTTTAGTATTATGCATGTGCTATCACATCAGCTCATCATGTAAATTGGAGAGGCAGGATGTGATCAGAAAAGAATGGTCCATGATGCAAGATTTATCAAAGCGATTTAACACAAATGAGAAATCATAACCTGCTATTTACTACACAGAAAACTGTCCATCATGCTAACTCGGTATGTGAATCGGTTCTCTATTGATGCATTAAACTTATTTTTCACTAGAAATCTAATTTAAGATACAATGTTAGGTATTACTACTTGTGTCCTCCTTAAAATAGACCCAGAAGATGTACAGTTTGCACTTTGTGCATACCAGGCAATTCCCACATAAGTAGGGTAACTCCCTTTCCTTAGAATTAGCAAAAGAGCTCCATCTTGTGTCATCCCGATGCTTGGTGGACCATCCCCCCCCCCCGCATGCAGAGTCTATTTAGACACCTCACCCTTCATCTGAACACTTCTGGGCATGATTTTCTCAAACTGGTGGTTCTCAAAACGGGTGGACCCACCACGAAACCCAGAAACATTCTAAGGGGTGTGGTGACGTGTGGCGACGGCACTTTCAGGGTCCTACCACTGCGGGGAAAAAAGGGTTTTATTCACTTACCGGGGGTCGCGCCGGCCTTCCAGAGCCCCCTGTGCCACCCCACACACACACACCTCAGAAGAGCTTCCAATCGCGTTTTGGGAGCTACTTCTGGTTTTCGCCAAAAACTGGAAGTAGTTTCCAAGCACAATTGGAAGCTCTTCTGAGGCGTGGGGGGGGGGTTTCCGCAACCCCCGGAGGGCTGGTGCAACTCCCAGTAAGTGGGGGGTACCTTTTTTCCACAGCGAAGGGACCCCAAAAGTGCTGCCACTGCGGAGTCCAGAACGACTTACAGGTTCCTTTTACTCCCCCGTAGGAGTTTGAGAGCCACTGCTCTAGTTTGTTAAATTTTGCTTCAAGAACATTAGAATTACCTTGCTAGAGCAGAGCTGACTTCCATCTGGAGCAATATTTTGTTTTCAAGAGCAGACCAGCTGATGCTTCAGGAAACTTATAGGCTGGGCATCAAGGGCGTGGCCTTTTCTTTGTCCTGAGCAATGCTGCGTCCTAACATGTAGCTATCCCAGCGAACACTGATGAATAGACCTACTCTTTGTGCATTCGCCTAACCCTTTTTTAAAAGCCCTCCAAACGAGTGACAGCAAATTCTGTGTATTAGACACTGTCAAGAACAGGCCCAGCTAAAGCCAGAATGGTGTCTGAAGTTCACCAAATTCTGCTGGCCCCCCCTCTTGTCCATGCGCAGGAGTGCAGTCCAGCCACACACACCCAACTGCCACCTCTGCCTGTGCTTCTTCAAAACTGACCTGGCAGGGAGTATCCTGGGAGCAGAATAGTTCTCTTCTGTGCCCAAGAAGCACTTCGAAGAACTGCTAGGTGGCAGCGGAAGTAGGGAGGCGCTCATCCCTTTGTCAATGGCAATCGAGAACAGCAACAAGCAGTTCTTATTTCCTCCTTTAGTGCCGCTGCTGCCAAAAATGGCAGCAGCTCTGGAAGAGAAATGTTGCCCACCCCATCCTCCTTGCACTTGGGCACGTGAGAAGAAGAGGCAGCAGCTGGGTAGGTCAGCTGCTGACCTACCCAGTGGGTGGGCATACGGTGCATCCCACACTAGTTTGCCTCCTCACCCAATCTGTCAAAGCTGCTCATGAGTGGACTGTCTCTGGTTAAGAAATACTTTCTTGAACCTACTGCCAGTCAGCTTCATTGAGTGCTTTGGGTCTTTTTGCCCCAAAGAGGAACCAGTAAACATGATGATGCCTATAATATACAAGGATTGCTGCATCAAAATTCAATTTTGCTAGGAAGAAAAAAAAATCCTTCTGATCTAGTCCCTGGAATGTGACATTTCATGGGTGTAATAAGGTTAAAAACATTATACATTGAAACTCCCTAAATCCTTATTATAGGCTGTACTAAAGCTTCTGTTTTACATAATACTCTTATTTCAGAAGGTTCTTTGTTTTGCAGACTAAAATCTAGCCATTCTCTCCCATGGCGGAGACCAAGGGAGTCAAAAACACCATGAAAAATTATCCAAAGGTAATTATCCAAATAAAAGAACCTGGAAGTAGATCACAGACTTTGGAACATTTTCAAGGGAATTTTGTTGCAAGTTTTATGTTGTTTGAAGCACTTTATATTATTTGTGGCAACTTCATTGTTTTATAGTACTCTTTCAAGAGGGAAAATAACTGGAATGATTGGCAGGGAAGTAGATATATACAAGTACATGCATTAAAAACAGCTATAGAGAAAAGAAATGAGATGTTCTGTGTCTATGCATCCTATCCTTCCTCGTTGGCTTATACACACACACACACACACACACACACACACACACACACACATCGGTTTAGAGAAAATGGATGTAGAAACATTCTGCAAGTAAATGAAATAATCTGTTTAACGTTAGGCATCATGTTTCTGAGGTTTAATCCTAGTCCCCACTTTGCAAAAGATCTTAGTGCAGGCCCAAATGTCTGAACTGGGCATACTCTACTGCAATAGTTGATACACAAACAACAAGCTAGCAGGCAAGGGCTAGGAAACTCAAGAATTCTCCCTAGCATCCTCCATTGGATATTCACCACCTATGAAGATTATTTCTATAAAATGGATGATTGCATGTTTCAAAATGCATGATCCTTCCCTTTCCCAAAGTGGCAGAACAATCACACATATCAAGTGAATTCCACGTACACCTGCACATGTACGTGCGCGTGCGCGCGTGCGCACACACACACACACACACACACACACACACCCATGAGAAAGATGCTACTGCAGGTTCAGGCCGCAGTTTTGGCATCTTGAATACTTGTATAATAATATTGCCTATAAATTGAATTAAAATTGCTAGCTTATCTGCATATACCTATGTTTCATCCGCTTACTTGAAACTTTAAGCTACATGCCTTTGTTTCCTATAAAGACGTATAAAATTATGCATGGGATGGAGAGAGTGGATAGAGAGAAGTTATTTTCCCTCTCACACAACACTAGAACTAGGGGACATCCACTCAAATTGAGTGGAGGGAGGATTAAAACAGACAAAAGAAAATATTTCTTTACCCAGCGTGTAATTGGTTTGTGAAACTCCTTGCCACAGGAGGTGGTGATGGCACCTGGCCTGGATGCCTTTAAAAGGGGATTGGACAGATTTATGGAGGAAAATTCCATCACAGCTTACAAGCCATGATGTGGATAAGCAACCTCCTGGTTGTAGGAGTAGGTTTTCTTTGTGCCAGGTGCAAGGGAGTGGCGACAGGATACAAGTATCTTGTTGGCTGTGTGCTCCCTGAGGCATCTGGTGGGGCCACTGTGTGATGCAGGAAGCTGGACTGGATGGGCCTTTGGCCTGATCCAGCAGGGCTCTTCTTATGTTCTTATGATGTGGCTAATAACAAGGCTGCAGTATTATGACTCTTGATGCTTTGGGACAATGGAACAATTTTTTTATGTTTGTGCTCTTTTGCATTCCTTTTGGTTACTGTTTCCTCTTTTGCCCAGTGGCCATAGATTAGCCCTGATTCTGATATTTGGGGATTGTGATGAATGCCCTGTCCGTCCATCTCTTTTTGCCTATTTTTTTCTTATTTTTCAACACTTCTGTGATGGTTCAGAAGCACCTGTGATGGTTCAGCAGCCTAAAAGCTGCTGGGATATCCTTCTGCAAACAGTGTTTGTCCTTTGTCTATTTGAAACTCCATTACTAGAAGCACATGTTTTTGAGGTTTGGGGTATGTCTTCCTGTCTGGGGTAGCTAGTCTACCTAGTAATACAACTGTCTTGCGTATTGGGTGGCTAACCTGTCAGTACAGGTAAAAGGGGTGGGATGGAGAAACCTGGTGGGTTCCAGACCTCCAATCAAGTAACTTAATAACATCATCAGATCTAGTTGTTTAAAGCCCAAACACAGAGAGCTTGGTGGTGCTTTCTTCCACTCAGCTGTGAGAATCCTAGTGCTGGGACACAAGACACTGAATTACTCTACATTAAGTGCAAGGGCTAAGGATTCCTTGGACATTGTAACTAGTGTTTTTTTCACTCCAATCCAGCTTGCAGACGTCCCCTGGTTTAGCAGCTCCATGCGTTGTGGGGGGCTTGTGGTCTTTGTTTTGAGTAGCATCCCAGCACCATCTACTGGGCGTTACTGTATCCATTTACTCAAGCTCTGCTCTATGTCCATCTAGCCGAGTCAGGCATTTTCTATCGGCCTACTTGTACTTTTTCTACCCCCTTCCCCCTTTTTGTTTAATTCCTTTCCTTTTGGACTTTTAATACACTAGTTACATCTTGACTCTTTGCCTGCCTAGTCCATGTTCACAGGTAATTCATTTCGTTGTCGTGTCTTTTTGCCTGACAAACACTACTGTGGGTTTGATTTTTTAATAAGAACCCCTGGGGTTCAGTGTTCTCCTGGGAGGGGAGAGTTTCGCAGATGTTCCCCCTCTGCTTTGGGATAGCAGCAGTGGTTCAAAACTACCAGAGATTCTCCCCCATTCAGCTGCTGATCCAGTAAAGGAAAGCAGAGAGCAGGAATTGTGTGTGTGTGTGTGTGTGTGTGTGTGTGTGTGTGTGTGTGTGTGTGTGTGTACATACACACGCATTATCCTCTTCATTATTACTTCATGTGCTCCAGAGCGGAGCCTAATTTGAAACTATGCATTACATTTGGCATTGGGCTGCTGCCACCCTCTGTACTACTACAACCTGATAGGAGTATGTGCGTGTGTGCGCCCTCCCTAATCACTAGGTGCTACTCCCCCTCGGTCAGCCTGCCTTCTCTTGGGTCCTTTTCCCTTACAAGGATAGTCAATTAACACTAGATAAAAAAGGAAACATTTTTATTTGTTTCTACTGACATTCCTCTCTACCTATGAAAACTCAGAAGAGCTTGCATGGAGCTTCCAGTGGTAATCTATCCCTACCTATCCAGTCCAAAGGCTTCAAACTTCCTGATGGTCTACAAATTCATTCTGCACTTGAAGAGGGTCTAAAACCTGGGCACACACAGTTCCAGCCACAGGTGCTCAGCCACATTCCAGGTTCAGGCCTTGGGATTTCTAGTTCAAGTTCTTGAGATCCTAATACCACTTTAGGGAAGCTCACCTCATCCTTTGAGAAGTGAGAGAAGTGTGTCTGTGTCAGCTACAGCTTCTTGTGCTGCATTGCAACCTGCCCCAGTAGTTCCTTGAGCTCTAGGAATGGCTATACGGGTATAATGTCACAGTAGACAGAATAAGGGCCTTAGAATGAGGAGTTCACCATGTAACCCTGTGGATCTCAACCTATGGTTGAACACATATATGAATCTGTAGCATTGCTTGAGATGCCATTTAAAATCTGATACCCATAGAATCTGAATTTCAGTTATCAAGGGTTTGGTTGATTATGTGAGAGTGTTTGCTGTATTTTTTAAATGTATGTTTAAGGCACTTTTCAGTTGGTGCTTGTCTTATATTTAGCAGAAGGAGAGTACTGTAACTGTCCCTCTTCACCCCAGCATACTGTCTTATCTAGTGGCAGTTTTCTGGTGGTGGTCTGCATTTTTTTAGATTGCAAACCCTTTGGGGGCAGGGGGCCATTTAGTTATCTGTTTTTTGCTTTGTGAACTTTTTGTGAACCGCTTTGTGAACTTTTTGTTGAAAAGCAGTATATAAATATTCTTAATCTGAATTTCAGTTATCAAGGGTTTGGTTGACTATGTGAGAGTGCTTGCTATATTTTTTTTACACACATATGCTACATATGCTCCTTATACCTGTAGGCTGCCTGCATAGTTTAGCCACAGTCAGCTTATATATTTCTGGCAATTGCTCAATAAACAATTCTATTAAATGGATTTAAATGAAGAACTATATATTATTTGTGGCAACTTTGTGGTACTTCTTTCATCATGTAGAAAAAACAAGGCTGCATACATCTCTCTGCAGTCATCAGAATATGATGTATTTTATGAAGGTTCAGCAAGTGACTTTAATTAAAAACAAGGAATTAACTTAATTATAAAGGAATAAAATAAGCAGGTTATGGCAAGGACAGTACAAAATGCAAGAAACATTGTATTGCAAGAACTAGAAGCCCTTTCCCCTTTCTCTCACACCCCTACATACACACTTATCTCTAACATCATATGTTGCATCTTTGTGATAGATTGTAGTTGTTGTTGTTGTTGTTCAGTCGTTAAGTCGTGTCCGACCCTTCGTGATCCCATGAACCATATCCCGCCAGGCCTTCCTATCCTCCACTATCTTCCTGAGTTTGCTCATTTTCATGTTCGTTGCATCGGTGATGCTGTCTAACCATCTCATCCTTTGCCTTCCCCTTCTCCTTTTGCCTTCAATTTTTCCCAGCATCAGAGTCTTCTCCAGAGAGTCCTCTCTTCGCATTAGGTGGCCAAAATATTTGAGTTTCAGCCTTAGTACCTGTCCTTCCAGGGAACAGTCAGGGTTGATTTCATTTAGGATTGACTGATTTGATCTCCTAGCAGAGAGTCCCTTGTAAACTACTTTGGATGAAAAACAAGGTATAAATATAGTAACAAACTTCGTTCTTATAGATCTGAGAGCTTTTATACAAGGGTGATATTCAGGTCACAATTAAAGTGATGAATGGAGTTTAACAAGATGGTAGAAAGTTGTGGGGACAGAAAAATATAAGGGAGCAGAACTTGACTTTAAAAAAAGACAGATAGCAGGAAGGAAGGGAACTGGGTGAAGATCTAAATTTAGAAGAAAGACGCAATAAAAGGTCTTCAGAAAAATAAAAGAAAAAAGCTACAGGTTGTTTTTTTGGCGAAAACAAATAAAATTACATTTCCATCCCTCTCCCCCCCCCCCCCCAATGGCAAATTTTCCATTGACAATCAAACATTGCAAATATTCAGCACATCACTAGTTCTTGGGCGATGATCCTCAACCTAGTTTTGAGGATTGCAATTTTAGGATAAATTGCCCCTTAAATATTTTATGCTTTTTAATAAACCATTACATACTCACCAAGGTATTTATAAAAACGTTGGATTTTTTTTTTGTACCATGTTTTGTATTTTTTGTACCATATTGTACCGTATTTGTAGTTCAGAATATAATTTCCACACTCCTCAGTGTGAACATAATCAGGACATGGCACTTAATCTTGATTGATCCAGATTTTTTTAAAAATGTGATTTTGTTATTTGACTATAATCATACCACTTTCTTTAGAGAAACAGTAAAAATGCTTTTGTTAGGGTCAGGCAATGTTCATAATGCATTAGACCAGTTTTCAAATTTCACGTAACATTCAGGCTGAAAGTTTAAAAAAAATGTAAGACGTGGTTTTTGAGGGTGTGGTGTGGTACCCTTGTCTGCAGCTTGTGGTTGTTCTCTAGAAAGCAGGAGCCTTCAAAATATTGTCCCAATAGTATTATTATGTTCTATTAAATGTATATCCCACTTCCCCCCCCCCAGTAGTACAGTGGGCCCTCGCTATCCGTGGGGGGGGGTCCGTTCTGGACCCCTCTGCAGATAGCAAGGATCCGCAGATGCTGGACTCCAGCACCCCGTTATTCGCGGGGTGCTCCACAGATACTGGAATCCGCAAATGCAGAACCTGCTAATAATGAGGCCCCACTGTACTTACTGGGAGGACTACACCTGCATTATGTAGAATGAACTGGATAGATTTTAGAACTCTGGTAAAAGAAGAATCAGTAAAAATTGTGGATTAGAAAATGGAAAAGGATGGTTTTTTGCAGTTGTCAAAACCCTCTGCAACTCAGTTAGTTTTACATTTGCATGTGCTTATTTTTCTTGTGTTCCTCTCTTCTTATGAGGCCAAGTCTGCTGCTGCTTCTTAAATTTACAGTAATTCAGGAAGATGTGCCGAGTTGTTCATTTAATAGATTGAGTTTTCTCCAGTCACTTCTTTTTCTTTCAGGAAATAGGAGTGCACATAAACCTCTCCATACTACCCTGATTCCCTTTCAAAATACTGGCCATCTGTACACTTTCAGTGCGTGTCCATGTAATATGAATGGACTACAGAGATATGCACTTGAAACATAAACTCTTAAAGATTACATGTTGTACCTAGTCCAGCACATCTGTTCAGTTTGTATGCTGTGTGTGCTGCTACAACTTTAAAAGAAATGATAACTTTTTTTTAAGTTATCTTGTATACGAAACTTGCATCTGTTTGCTACAGGGATGCTGTATAATTGAGAACATAAGTGAGTTACTTGGTTGGCTATCTTTTTGTGGTCCGTATAAACTACTGACTTTCTGTATGTCTTACTTTTCCATGAGCTCTGTGTGGAAAAGGGTGGTTGGTGAGCTATTTGCCTCCCGACTGATTGCAACCAGCACATGAAACCCAAAAGAGGAGGCCACTTTATGGCATAGCTGTGATAGTTCCCTTTATTTTTTATTATTTGAATATTTTATTTATATGCCACATTCCCCCATGAATTTTGGGTCTTCCAATTTCATTTCAAATATGTACTTCTCTTAAGGGTAATTTACATGAACAGACTACCTGGCTAAGAAGACTCGGTTGATGACAGCTGATAGTTGTTTCATACAGTTGGCTATTGTGCTAATAGTGTACATGGGAAACATGGTGGTATGACTATCACTGTCATTTAAAATTCAGTGAATTGATTTAATTTTATCTGGAACCCTTTGAAACATTGGGTTACATCCAGACCTTTAGTGGTGCGTAGCTCCACCATCAGAACCTCCCTCCATGAATGAAAGGAGCATTCTTCTCATGCAAAGAGTCTTTCTGCTTTTGTAAGGACCTCTTGCATGAGCAAAACACTGCTTCCGTTCATGGAGGAAGCTTCCAGATATGGAGCTGTGCTCCACTGAAGGCCTGAATGCAGCAAACGTTCTCTCTTACTTCGAAAATGCTATAGGTTTGATCTGGCTATCCAATTTATGTTGAATGTACAGTACCTTACTCAGAGTCAGGTAAGACGTTATGTGGATTACTTAAGTGGATCTGAGAACATATGCCACAGCAGCTGATATTGTCTTAAGTACACAAGGGAATAGTAGTAAACAAAAAAACAAATGTGTCAGAACATTAAGTCAAATCTCAAAAATGTATAAATTGCTTTTGAAGTTTGGGACAGAAGAAGAACAGATTAAAGAATGTACGATTCATTGGGCGAAAAATATAGGTCATGTTATTTTAATGGAGCAATGGGAACAACTATGGTTAAAACAGTTGAAATTTACATTAAATGTTAATATTAAAGAAAATATGTATAAAATGATGTATTGATGGTATATAACCCCAAGCAAATTAGCAAAAATGTATGAGAAGGTGACGAATAGCTGTTGGAAATGTAAAAAGCAAGAGGGAACGTTTTATCATATGTGGTGGACATGTTCTCAAGCAAAGAAGTATTGGATTCAGATTCATAAACAGATACAGTTGATTTTAAGGATTAAGGTTCAAATGAATCCGGAAACCTTCTTGTTGGGTATGAAGGATGATCATGTAGGCGAAAAATTTCATACTTTTGTTTTTATATTTATTTATTTTATTTATTTATTTATTATTTATTAAAAAAATTATATCCCGCCTTATCCTATGCCGAGGCAAATGCCCAAGGCGGCATTATATCATATTATATATGATAAGTGCGGCAAGAATTTTATACACACAATATTGGAAGAATTCAGAGATACCTTTGCTGAAAGATTGGTGGTTGAAAGTTTTGGATTATGCTGAAATGGATAAACTTACAATTTTAATTAAGGAAAAGTCACTTAACCTTTTTGTTGGAAACCATTTATTGTTTTTTTAAGAGAGAAGAACGATGTGATGATATGCGGATTTAATGAATAGAATGTGGGTGTTATTTTAGCTTAGTTGGATATTATATGTAGAAAATAGTGAATAGTATGCTAGTAGGATGTATTGCTTCGCGCTTGCTATAATTTTATGAAATCTGTATTGTTTTTATATTTTAATATATTAATAAAATATAAATACAGTATATACAAATAAAAAGAACATTAAGTCAAAAGCCAGTAGTATAGAAATTTTAAGTGTTGAGATGTATATATAATCTCCAGTTCCGTAACATTTTACCAGTGTCTAATAGTGTTATGCCAGAGCACAATAAAGGAAACAAGTCAGAGAACTGGCTTCAGAAAGGAGAAAATGGGGGGCATGCATCGGTGGCACATGCTTCCCTCCCCTTTTCCCAAAGCCAGGTCCTTGGTTGGGTGGTGGTGGTGATTTACACTATTCAGTCCCATGGAGAAAAAGGGTTGTTCTGTGAACAGTGTTGTTGTAGGGCCAAAACCTGTGTCCACAATCAAGTCTCTGCAAATGGAACTTTACTGGGTCCAGATGGGGCAGAGTATCCAAATTTGCATGTCACCCTTCATTCTTGAAAAATAAAAAATCCTTCCATAATGGACATGTTGGTACTTGTCAAGAGAGAGCAAGTGTCTTTAACCAGTCAATAGAATTGTAGAAGTAAAAAGAGCATAGAGGTTCATCCCATTTAGAACATTGTCTAATGTAATGGATTTCCTGGTGTTCCTTTGCATATGCAAAAACAGTTTGCGTTCATGAAAACCCATGGGTTTATAAAAGCATGTGTAATTTTTTTGTTAAGTAGAATGGTCCAAGGCTAGTATTCCATATATAAAGTACAGTTGTATGTTGTATTCCCTGGGTCTCTTCTGAAAGCTTCAAGAAAAACCTAACAACCACTGATGATCTAAACACTGATGATCTAAACGCACATAAAGGATCAATGGAATGGAACTTGAATATTGTTTGTATCCTTACAGCATATAAACAACGACCACATACATGGGGAGAAGAAAGAGTTTGTATGTCGATGGCTGGATTGTTCTCGAGAGCAGAAGCCATTCAAAGCCCAGTACATGCTGGTGGTACATATGAGGAGGCACACAGGAGAAAAGCCACACAAATGCACTGTGAGTAAACAGCACTAAATCAGCTAGGTGGGCCTGATTGTTTCCTTTTTCTTTTAATATGTATGTAATTTGAAAACAATCCAGTGCTTTATGAAACCTAATGGAACACTACTGCTTTGAAGTAAGCAATTAGCACAATAGAGAGAAGTAAATTATGGAGTCTAAACTGGAACCATTGTTTGTCATAAGTTAACTAGAATTACGGGTGGCCAAGGCATAGCCAAATTTGCTATGTGATTATGGGATAGGCATTAACATAATGTAATGGGGAGCAGCGGCCAGTGGTCGCCAATGGTCAAGGGAGCCACAGGTTGAAAAGTTTGGGAATCACTAGGATAGAGAAAGCAGACTTCAAAGAGTGTCCAAAAGTTCTCTTCAAACAGAGTAGATACGCAACAAAAAGGCAGATGAGATTACCCTAGAGCATCTTCTTTATGAAAGGCCATCCGTTTCAGATTCAAATTTAGAATGCTGTTCATTTGATTACATTTCAGAGTTAAGACATGGTTTGCGTGAATCAGCCCTTAGTTCATAAAAATATGAGGAAGACCAAATGATCTATCTAGTCCAACTTTCTGTTTTCAATCGTGGCCAGCCAGATGTCTTTGGAAAGTGCTCAAGGAGGGCCTGCCCGTACTGTTTCCGCTCCTGCAACTGGTATCCAGAGGCATACTTTTTCTGCATATGAAGGTTTCAGTCGGTTACTGCGAATTACAGCTATTGATAGACTTTATCCTTTATGTACTCCTTTTTTATAACCTGGTAGATTAGTAAATATCACTGCATCTTGTGGCAGTGAATTCCATAATAATTACACTACCTAAAGAGTGTCCTTTTTTAGGTAGACCCGTGTCAGTTTGCTTCCTCCATCTGCATGATTAAGCTGAACTTAAAACCAAACACGTAAAATATAAACAAAAGACTTACACTTGCATTACAGTGTCAAAACAACCCTTTGCTATATTTTGATGCTACCTAGGCTTTTTATCTTACATTCTTTTATCTGGGGATTATGATGGGCTGAACCAAAGAAAAGAAAGACACCTTCAACACGCTGGATATTGTGGCTACATCTTGGAGAGCTGCTTGTCCTTGATGTGGTATAATTTCATTGGCTTCGCTGCCCCCCACTTTCTGCAACTTTTAAGTGTTTAGAATAACTCAAATTTACATATTGTCTGCAGTTTGAAGGCTGTACAAAGGCCTACTCCAGGCTGGAAAACTTGAAAACTCACTTGAGATCTCACACTGGAGAGAAACCATATGTCTGCGAACATGAGGGCTGCAACAAAGCGTTCTCCAATGCATCTGATCGCGCCAAGCACCAAAACAGAACTCATTCGAATGAGGTAAGGAAGCACATGTGCAGTAAAAGTCTCCCAACCATGCACAGACATAATGCCGTGGAAAGAATTTATTATAAAATACATATTTTAAAAAAATTGAAGACATGAAACCAGCATGTGTGTGTGTTACACTCACACAGTACCCCCTCCCACAAACATTTATTTTTTAAAAGGCACCTCGTTATTTTATCCAGAATCTGGCTTTCAGTTTTATGGATTTGTGTCCGCTGCAGTGCCACAAATAGCAACTTGTGCCCTCCACATCCTGAGCCACATCCTATGCCTGGAAGGTGGGACAGAGCCAATCAGCGAAGCCCCTAACTCTGAATCATCTGCTATGAGTAGGGGCAATCTTTTTCGGTAATAATGAAATAAAAACACATACCACCGCTTTCAGCAATTTTATTTTTGAAAACACCATTTTGGACTGCTTGTAGATATGAGGGAAGTTGTTTGTAGGGCTACATCAACTTTTTTTATGCCTTGGTTAGTTGAACCCGACCACCTTCCTGTGCCTTCTGCTGCATCAAAGCTGATGACAAGCACACCTGTTGCAAACATCCATAACCAGCACAAAAGCACAGATTGTTTAGAAGGGGCAGCCTTTGTTATTTTGTGTTGCTGTGCCAACTTTTAATTATTAAATTTGGTCCCGTGGTATGACTTTCCCAGAAGTCCCAAATGTCAGTCTGATCCACATGTCTAAGGGACCCCCATGTAGAAACAATCACCTGCAGAAAATTTCCCAGGTGTACCTTGCACCTGGTGCACAGGCGGTGCTTTAGGGACTCAACGGGACTTAAGGTCAACTCAACTCGTCCATTTACTCCTATGTAAAGCATGGACCTGACAACACAAGATTTCAAACAAAAACATAGTTGTGTTTTACACACAGCTCCAGGGCTTTAGGGGTGTTTAGGGGGATGTCTCACTTAAGTGTACATCAAGTTTCAAATCCCTTCATTCAAGGGTTTTTTTTATGGCCCTTTAAATTCTTGAAATACGCAGATTTTGGTGTGAGTTCAGCACAAAAGTGCTCAAACAAACATAGTTGTGTTTCACACACAGCTCCAGGGCTTTAGGGGTGTTTAGGGGGATGTCTCACCTAAGTGTACCCCAAGTTACAAGTCCCTCCCTTCAAGGTTTTTTTTTATGGCACTTTAAATTCTTGAAATACGCAGCTTTAGTTATGAGTTCAGCATGAAAAAGACCAGTGAGTTGTTTCAGCAACGCTACCCATAAAGTCCCGTTGAGTCCTTTGAGGTATGCCTAATATTGCACATGTGTACAGCTGTGTACAGCTGCTCCCCTGCACCTGAGGTGCTCCAAACAAGGTGGATTCAAAAGCCAGGGCCCTGGTCATGAAAACAAAGCCAGAGTTTCATTTTTAATTTCAGTGAGGAGGGGGGGCCCTGCCCCCAATTCCGGGGCATCATTTTCCCTAAAAACAGTGATCTTTGCTCCTCTGGGGGGGGTCAGTGGGGGTGACTCTAGAAAATTGTTTTATAACATAATTTCATCTGTCTACTTTCCACAAAACAAATTTCAGAGAATTTGGGGAAGCCATTTTTTTTAACTATTTAGTTTCGGGCGTACCACACAGGACTCAACGGGACTAATTAAATGCAGAAGGCCAACTAAGAAAAACTACACAAATGTATTGGGTAATTTTTGTTTACAAAAATGATTATTTAAAATTATGGATTTTATTCTTAATCAGATCATGTTTATATATACCTCCTTGATTCAGATTGTCTGGAGATGAATAACTTTCTATAAATGTTCATCTGTCATTTATGTTCTGGGTCTTGAAGTTAATACAACTGGGTTTTTAATTTTACCAAACGTATGCTATCTGATTATTTATTTATTTTTGGTCAACCATTCTTCTTTCATTTCTGCTAAATGCTACGTGCAATACTGTGTGAAAATGTTATCCAAGCAGCACCAACAGATTCAAAGTTACGTTCTTGTCTGTTTTTTTGGAGTCTGAATCTTTCACATAATTTAGAAGATAGGTTTAGGCTGCAATCTTGTGCATTAAGAATAAATCCTATTAAATTCAGCGGAATTTACTTCCAAATCAACATGAATAGGATTGAGCTACAACGGATTAAAGATAAACTCCAATTTTCCTAAATTACATCAATACCTGTGCCCCATAATTTCTTGGCTGTTAGATAATGGCACTGTAGATGGATAAAGTCCCCCTTAACATTAAAACAAAAGCAACATTTACTCTCATTGGCCTCATTCCTGGTTTGCTGTGATGGGAACAAGCCTTAGGCTTGTGCACTTCCCTCTACTTTTCGCGAAGGGGAGGAGATTGAAAGATCACATTGCAGTTTTGAACAAACTACAATATCGCATGAGATAAGAAAAAAGGAAACTGTGCTTGCGAGTCCCTTGGACTGCTAGGAGATCAAATCAATCAATCCTAAATGAAATCAACCCTGACTGTTCCCTGGAAGGACAGGTACTGAGGCTGAAGCTCAAATATTTTGGCCACCTAATGCGAAGAGAAGACTCTCTGGAGAAGACTCTGATGCTGGGAAAGATTGAAGGCAAAAGAAGAAGGGGAAGGCAAAGGATGAGATGGTTAGACAGCATCACCGATGCAACGAACATGAAAATGAGCGAACTCAGGAAGATAGTGGAGGACAGGAAGGCCTGGCGGGATATGGTTCATGGGATCACGAAGGGTCGGACACGACTTAACGACTGAACAACAACAACAATCAGTTCACAAATCCATTTTACAAACCAGGATAAAACCATGCTTCCTGGTTTGTAAACTAACAAACCACAGTTCCCCATAATCAGACATAGCGGGAAGACTGGAAGCCTTAATGTTCCTCCCTCACGTATGAATGGAGGGAGGAAAGGAAGGGGAGAACATGAACCCTTTGAGCTGGTGCACTCTTGTCACAATAAGCCATGTTTCATTGTGACCTATGAATGTGGCCATTAAAATCTATAAATTGTATGTTTCTGTAGTATAATATGCCATTGTTGTACTAGTACAGTAGTTCATAGGGCTGGGTTATAAGAACAACACCAGGTGAATAACTGAATGGAAATATGGTCTGGGATCACTCAAGAGGACTGGCAGTAGCCCAGTGGAATTTTTGACTTTCAAACAGCTGATTCCCATGTCATACCACAAGCTGCTTTTGCACACGTACATGGTTTCAGTGAACTACATTCAGGAGTGTTACTGAAAAAATGCAGGTCTAAAGTCCCCTTAGCTAATGGAACTACTTTAATGCTTCTTTGGAACCTGGCTACAGTGTGTAATTGCTGCAAGGTCTGTGCTGATATCCGCTGCTAATAATTTGATTCTTTAAAGATGTAGAAGACAGGACCGCTTTGCATATGACATTTTCCCTAGTCTTGGATAATACTGTAGGGAAAAATAACTTGTACATTGTTTTGAGTGGTTAACTTATCAGTTTGCTAGCCTGTATATTCAGAGCAAAAATAAACATTTCTGCCAACTTTCTGAAAGATCATGCCCATGTTATTTCCTATACAAAACTTCTAACTAGGAGAAATGTCATATGGGAAGATGCCCTAAGAAGAATTTGAGTGTTGTTTACTAGCGACATCTACTGGCTAGTAAGTGACAGTGTTAACTTCTCCTCCTATGAACTGTGACTAATGAATTTACATCTGAAGAAAACTAAAACAGACAGTGAGAATTTTGCACTGTGAATAGAGGTTTTAAAGATTAATGTCTCTTCTCAGATTCTTTTATATATGAATACAGTTTTGCATATTGAAAACTTCTATATTGTGTTTTGCATTTTCTTGTTCTGGACTTGCCTTCCTGGTTTCCACCTTAAAAAAAAAACCCTTCTCACAACTGCATCCTTGTTCTGTTTTCTGGGGCTTATGGAGGAGTATCATGGGGAAGATTCTCTTATCTGGGTTCAATGACTCTTCTCTCAGAAATCCTCCTGGTGGGAGAGAGACACAGCAAGTTCATCTTCATTTAGTAATATTCTACCAGAAGAACCCAGAATGTGCAGATTTTCTAGTACATTTATTGTTCTTAGCTTTCTCTACTTTCCTTTAGCATATGGCTGATCCAGGGGCCAGTGGTAACAAAACCATGCTTATGATTGTAACACTAAATTGCTACCTGGTATAAAAATGATACATAGCCCAGCCCACCGACTAGTGAAGGCTGGAGTGCTTGGATTAAAGCCAGTTTAATTTTGCTTTGCCTATTGAGCTAAGGCTGCAATTCTGTGTGTACTTGCTAGGAACTGACAGCCATCCAGTGGTAGACAAGATTCATAGTCTCTGGGGCTTGAGCATATCAGTACTTATAGTATTGTTCAAATTCTCCATGAAAGAACTGGACACCAGTATTCAACATTTTTTTCCACTTACAGAAACCTTATGTTTGCAAGATCCCAGGCTGCACAAAGCGCTACACGGACCCCAGTTCTCTCCGAAAGCATGTGAAGACTGTGCATGGCCCTGAGGCACATGTCACCAAGAAGCAGCGTGGAGACATCCACCCAAGGCACCCACCCCCAAGAGATCAAGGCAGCCATTCTCAATCCAGATCCCCAGGCCATCAGACTCAGGGTGCAGCTGGTGAGCAAAAAGACCTCAGCAACACTACCTCAAAGCGTGAAGAATGCCTCCAAGTCAAAGCTGTCAAGTCGGAAAAGCCAATGGTATGCAACATCTTGTGCTTTTTTAATTCCTCCTCATGGATGGTTCATGAACTCATTGTCAAATACTGCAGCTTTACCTTCCTAGTTTTTCTTAAGAAAAAAAAAACTTGACGTGAATGAGGAGAAATTGTTTTCTGGCAGGTCTAATATAGCAGAAGACAAATAGAAATCAGAGTGGGGTAGTTGGGCTGAATTCTCACATGATTTGTATCTCGACTCTGCCATTTGCAGCTGCCTCACTAGACCTCTGAGCATTCACCCTTCCCTACGTTGTTTGGTGAAAGATGTGATCAACGAGGGAGAAACTGATGGGTTCTAATGTCTTGGATGTGTTTGTGGACCTGCATGTTAAAAATGCATAGTAGAATCCAGTTGTTTCTACTCCGTTGTTAATCTCAAAGAACTCAAAATCTAAACTTTATTCAGATTTGAATTAGAGAGTAGAATCCTCATGCTGTTGTCCTTGGTTATTACCAGTGCCTAGTTAGCAATATTAACCAAGTATCCCCAGTGAGATTCCATGTCATTCTACACCTATATAAACCACACACCTGTTTTTTGGAGATAGGATCATCCACATGTTTGTATTTGGGACATTCAGATAAATTAATTGTATTTAGAAGGCTTAATGTGAAAGGGAGGTTACTAAGTTAGAACCCTACTCCCTGGACTCTAATAATATAAAGTCCAGCATCTTTTATAATTTAATAATATGAAGAAGCATGTGGACTTCCACCTCCCACCTGGTATAGCCCAGACACAGATTTGTCAATTCAGTGCAAGTTAGGTAATAATTTCAAATTTGAGATTCATAGACTCTGCACAATATGTTTAATATGACTCATAAAATTTGCCACATCGATTTGGCAGAAATTTTCAGAAATTTCTGTCAGTGTTTAGTGTACACACTGATATCTTACTCAGAAGGGTTTTTTGTTCTTTCCAACGAAGAGAACTTGTGATCTGCTTGTGCAACAGATTAGCTCCCTCCACTGAAATTAATGTAAAATGTATCCCATGTTTGGGGAGATTAGGTTCACATCTGCGTTTCGACCCAGATCAGAAACTAGATCAGAGTAATTTGATTTTACTTTAAAGTATGCATTTAAAGTACATTAGAAATATTCCTAGCCAGGTTGAGATTTTAAGTTGCTGGTTTCAGTGACTTTGAAAAAAAAAAAAGATTAAACAGTTTAGGAACCATATAGCAAATGAAATGAACATATTAAACATTGCACAACCCCAAGGTAAGTTATAAAAATAGTTGAGTGATTTAAGGAGTGATTTACTCTTCTTGTTTTGTGACTTGACATTTTATTTTCATTATACTAATCCATTGTTTCTTCTATCTAATGCTCTTTAATGACTTGTTCTATCTTCCTAAGGACAGTGGGTAATAAGGTGAGGGGATTTTAACTTCTCCGCACTTCCTTCATTGCTACTTTTAAAAGTCATTTGCTTGTTATTGGGGACATTCTCAGTGGGGCACATTTCATCCAATGTGTTCACAACAATAATAAAATGGACATTTTTACAACAAATAGCATGTGATACAAGATCTAAGACCCAGTCTCAATTATATGCTTTCTTTGTGGTTTGGTGATTATTCACGTGATGTTTGGAATCATTTAACTGCATTATCATGTGTGATTTCCTTCTGTTTCAACCTGAGAAATCCACCTCAATTTACAATGTTTAAGGAATACGGGAATTAAAGCCATGTAGTAAAAGAATCTTGAACTTTAATTGGAATAAAAATCACATTAAAATCCAAGGAACTGGGCCACCTCAATTTGTTCATGATTAAATTGTATGATTCTTGTTTTTGTTTTGATAGCAAGGCAATCATATTGTTTAGACCGGGTCTGAGTCTAATGCTACATTAAAATGAACATATTCACTTACATATCCGTGATCATTCTTGTTTTGTGGATGAACTGCTGTGAACAATTTGTGAGCTACAAGAACAGGCTTCTGACCATCAACTTTTTTGATCCAACTAGCATGAAATTGGTTACAGTAGCTGCCCCACCAATGCTTAACCGTAAACTAATTCATTTAAATACTACATTTGAAGTTTTCAGCTGAATGCCCACAACACAGAACTAAAACTATGATAAAATTCACATCTTTGTTTAATTGTCACGGATCCTGAAAACACTTGCATGTTTGTTGTCACTGTTCCTGAAAGTGCCTGCATGCTTTCTCTCCCACTGATGGGGCATATTTTTGAATCACTTTGTTAAAATCCTTAAGGCATTATGGATTCTTTTAATTTTTTTTAGTGAATTAGCCCACAGACAGAGTGGTTATACAGATCAAAGGCTCATAGGTAGTTCAGAACCCCAACAAAAGCAAATTCTAAGAGACTATCTAGGAGGCTGTTCTTGAGAGCAAAATAATTTTGCATGTTGTAGTTAGAGTTGTATGTGTGCTGGAATTCTCCAGTTGGATAGAAATTGTGTCAAATATGGCACTGGGCATCCTTTTGAAGGCATGATGACGACATTTAGTGCTGAAATCTTTGTTGTAAGAGTAGCATCGTTTTATTCCATCTATATAGAGTTACTCCAGACTACATACAGTGATGGTCTTAATAAGGGCATCTTGGTAATATTATTCTAGCTGATATGTCTTCAATTTAGGAAGACCTCCTTTACGTCTCTTCCTGTCTCCTAAGATTTCTTTTTAGGTAAGGCTGTACTGATTACATGAAAATGTTGTGGATTTCTTTACAGCAACCAGAACATTATAAACCTTATGAAACATATTACAGAATTCCTTAGGGGAAGGGAATTTATTTAGTTGTGGTAGGTCAACATCACAGATACAAAACTGTGTTCACAGGAAAAGTAGATTCCACTGTGAGACACAGTGGAGAGGAACCTTCAAGGTAGTGGTTGCAGTAGGTAATATTTTAGCTGCAAGCTTATGTTGATGTTAAGCTTCCCTGCTGTGTAGAATCTTTCGATGGCATGATGAGGACATTTAGTGCTGAAATCCGTGTTTGAGAGTAGCATTGTTTTATTCCATCTGTGCTGCCCAGTGCACCATAGGATTTAGAGATATTAGTGAGCTGTCTCCAAACATCTAGCTTGGTTTGAGTATGCACTTATAGAATGCAATACTGAAATAAGAACAGGACTTTTCTGAATATTCAGTGTATTATATTCAGTTTACAAGGACTGGCTTTTTCAAGGGGATTTGATGGTGCAGAGTTTTGTACCACTTAAATGACCATATTGGCCACGATCTGAAGAGGTACTTTCAGCACACCCAAGGTCTTGAGCTCTCCTCCTGGTGAAATTTAGAGCAGATCTCTACGCCATAGCAAAAATAGCTTTCAAAACTCTGCTCACTTTCAGCAGAGGTTTGCCATGTGTCATTTGGGAAAAGGTGTTGTTCCAATAACACAAATCTAAATCTTTCTTGGGTGTGTGAACTAGTTGCATTTGTGTTCTCTTGCAGAAGGTGTCGCTAAAAACATTGAGAAGCTGCAAAAGATTGGGTGGAATACAAATACAGTACTTTAGTACTTTACCCATACCCTGTGTAATTGTATACATCAATACCATACTTTACTGGCCTCTGTTAGAGGTAATATATTAGGCTAGATGAATCACTAGTCTGACCCAGTAAGATTTTTCTCTTAATAGTGAACTGTGTGTATTTTTCAGACATGTTGCAAAGCACCTTGTTTATTTATTCCATTACCATCCTGCCTTTCTCCAGATATAATGGATCTGTCAAATTCTGCTCCTAATCCTATTTTTCCCTTATCTTTTCTGCTCTAGACATCTCAGCCAAGCCCTGGTGGTCAGTCTACATGCAGCAGCGAACAGTCCCCCATCAGCAACTATTCCAACAATGGGATCGAGCTTAATCTGACCAGTAGAGGTAGTGTAGGAGACCTCAGTGTCATAGATGAAACCCCTATCATGGACTCTACCATTTCCACAGCAACCACAGCACTTGGCTTACAGGCCAGGAGGAATATGACAGAGACCAAATGGATGGAGCAAGTCAAGCTAGAAAGGTTGAAACAAATCAATGGAGTGCTTCCAAGACTGAACCCCATGCCACCTTCCAAAGCCCCAACCTTGCCACCTCTCATAGGAAATGGTAAGATATGTTCATTTAATGTCATTTGTTTCTCTTATTTATCACTACAGACTCGTATCCAAAGAAAGCTGATATAGTCATACCCAAGTCCCATTGAAATTAAAGGGGCTTAAGTTTGTCATGTTTAATTTAAGTCCCATTAGTTTCAATGGTGCATGATTAACTTGCTTTGGATACAACTTATAATTTCTGATCTTTAAACCTTTAGAGGAGAAATTAAGAACAGTCAGTAGAACAATTGGGTGTCTTTGAAATGTAAACCAAATACTGTAGAGTATTATTATGCCTTTCCTGTTAAGAAATTCAAATACTGTAGTTCAAACTCAAGAGCTGAGCTACACGCTCAACATAATCCTGAGGTGCAGCTCTGGTTGGACTGCACCACTTCAAACTGCATGTGAAGATTGCTTGCATGAATTCATTGAATACTCTCCATATAAAAAATGGTCCCAGCACACAGGAAAGTTGCATGTCAAAAACAACATTATAATTTTGGTCATGCAAAGGTACAAAGTTCCTGGATCTTGGTCTAAAACTTGTACAAATGAGTAATAAGCACAACTGCAGTTAGGAAACACAATGCACCCAAAAATACATTTTGCCCTGAGGTTATTGTTACAAGAGAATTTTGGTTTTGCCCAAACATTTGTCCTCACTAGCACTGTTGCATAACATATCAGCTGCAATCTTTCATACAAATTATCTGTGGTATGTCTTGCATCTGCCTTAAAGTTCATTCCAATACAGGGAACTATGTTAAAGTAAATAACTTGGATTACTGTTGATTTTATTGAAGGCAAGGCAATAATGTATCTTTGAATAGCGTGCAAAATACATTTAATATTTGTTTTTGAATTTTAAATGTCCCTAATTATTTTGCTATTTTGTCTTTCATTTGTCAGCGTCTGGTTTGATTTAGATTATAATTTATTGAAACCCAAGTTGAAAAACAGGTTCAGTAAATGGAATCTCACAATGAAGCTAGATGCTAACATACGCCTCATTCTCACTGCTTTACCACTTCAGGCTGCAGTTGAAAGCTCATATGATTGAATGGTCCTCAATAGAAAAGTTCCCTCCACATAGAAAACTAGAAGTTAGAGAGAAGGATTCCTGACTAGCATCTCCTTTACATGCTAGTTTTCCATGTGAAAAGGTTTATTTATTTTTATCAAGTAGCATTCAATCATGTGAGTCCTCACCTGCAGTCTGAACAGGGACAGGCCAGGCTTACTGCCTCAGAGAACCAGGCCAACCTAGTGGCTCCAGTGCAAGATAAAGTCATGAGCTTCATGCTGTGTAGTCAGTACCTGGATCCTGGGCAATAGCTTGGCATTCCCATTACAATATCATTCTTGAATCTGTGAGCCTGGATCTAAGAATGCTATTGTGGCCCTTCTGTCTTTCTGGCTGTATTAAGTCTTTAAATATAAGGGCATTTTCCTGAAATTCCTGTAACACGTTTCATATTGTAAAAGCTTCATGCATTTCTTGAACGAGTTTTAATTTGGTGTATTTGTTTTTGTGTTGTGTTTTTTGAATATTTTTTTCCAGGTACTCAGTCAAGCAGCAGCTGCAGTTTAGGAGGAAATATGACTATTCTTTCCAACAAAAACGAACTCACAAATGTGGACATTACTGTGCTAAACATGCTGAACAGAAGGGACAGCAATACTAGCACAATCAGCTCAGCCTACATGAGCAGCCGTAGGTCCTCTGGGATTTCACCTTGTTTCTCCAGCCGGAGATCCAGCGATGCTTCCCAGGGTGAGGGAAGGCTCCAGAATGTCAGTGTTGCCGATTCCTATGATCCCATCTCAACGGATGCTTCTAGGCGATCCAGCGAAGTCAGCCAGTGTGATGGCTTGCCAGGTCTTCTCAGCCTTACCCCTGCCCAGCAATACAGGCTGAAAGCAAAATATGCAGCAGCTACTGGTGGACCCCCACCAACGCCACTGCCGAACATGGAGAGGATGAGCTTGAAAACAAGAATGGCACTGTTGGGTGACTGCAGGGAGTCTGGACTGTCACCACTGCCCCCAGTGAATTCTCCTCGAAGATGCAGTGATGGCGGGACAAATGGTTACAGTAGGAGACACTTACTGCCTCATGATGTGTTGGGGAATGGCATAAGGAGAGCTAGTGATCCCGTGAGACCAGTCTCTGATAACCTTTCTTTTCCCAGAGTCCAGCGCTTCAACAGTCTCAATAGCTTTAACCCTCCCACTTTGCCTCCATCCATGGAAAAGCGTAACTTCATCCTTCAGAACTACACCCGTTCTGATGGTGGCTTGTTCCGCAACTTCTGTTCCCCTTGTCCTCCAAGTATTTCTGAGAATGCGGCAATGGAGGCTGCTACCATGGAAGCAGATGGCAGTCTAAATGATGACGATCTTCTACCAGATGACGTGGTCCAATATTTGAATTCTCAGAATCAGGGTGTGTACAACCAACTACCCAACAGTGGATTAGACAACAATAAAGGGCATCACAGTTCAGTCATGGGGAACAACAACAGCTTTGACCAGTCCCCTCCACCAAACAACTCTGAGGCCAGGAAAAACGATCTGCCAATTCAGTGGAATGAAGTAAGCTCAGGAAGTTCTGACTTGTCTCCATCAAAATTAAAATGTGGGCAAACCCGGTCAATGATCCAGCAAACTCAAATCTTAGGCCTCTACAATAACATGGTGGTCCAACAGCAGCACCATGGACTGGAGAGAAATGGTGTGACCCAACAAAATGGTTACCAGCATCTTCTGGACAACAATGGTGCTGGCGGTTTACAGCAGAACATGATCATGAACAACAATGACACAAATCATTCTTACCACTTGCAGTCAAATAAGGCACAGCTATTTGGTGAAAGCATTGGCAGACAACCTGTGGACAATACCTGTGACATGGTGATTCAAGGGCAAAAGCTGCGAAACAATTTCATGCCAACTAATGGAAGCCTGCAAAATTTTGGCTACCCTGTGGTATCGGAGGAGCAATCTGCCAATGTAATTAACAGGATGCAGAGCAGAAATATGGCTGTTCAGGAATACCTTCACAATCAGTCAGTTGATGAAGTCAGTCACTACCAAGAAGTGAATCATTCCAATAAAACGATGCTAGACCAAGTACCAGCTCCCTCACAAACCAGTCTTTATCAGGGGCCACAGAATTGTCTGCCACCGTCTCACCATGTTGGAATCCAGCCATCAGGTTTGGTGTCGGCCAAAGGTTACCAGCCCTGTGCCAACTACTGCGGTAGTAGGTGGCAAAACACATTAAATAATAACCTGGTGCGGCAACAAGGACATGTAAGGGAAGCCAACCAACCACACAGGGTTAATGGCATCAAGGTAGAATCTCAAGGTCATTCACAACAGTTCTGCTCTAATGTGCAGAATTACTCTGGTCAGTTATATGACCAAACCACAGGGTTTAGCCAGCAAGCTCTGAAAACAGGTGCTTTCCCCCTTTCAGAAGCCGACTGCCTGCTCCAGGGGACTGGTAATGCAAATTCTTCAGAGCTGCTTTCCCCAGGGGCCAACCAGGTGACCAGCACAGTTGACAGCATTGACGTCAGCAGCCTTGAAGGTGTGCAGATTGATTTTGATGCCATCATCGATGAGGGTGACCATGCCAGCTTAATTTCAGGAGCCCTAAGTCCCAGCATAATTCAGAATCTCTCCCGCAGTTCCTCTCGCCTCACCACCCCCCGAGCGTCTCTTACATTCCCAGCAATGGCCATAAGCACAACCAACATGGCTATTGGGGACATGAATTCTTTGTTGACCTCACTTGCAGAAGAAAGCAAGTTTCTTGCTGTTATGCAATAGACATAAACAACTTGGGAGGAGAAAGATTTTTAAAAAGTAACTTGTTTTTTTAATGGTGGTTTTAAGTACTTCAGCAGTCTCATCTCACTTAAATGGGATGTGTTTCAAGTATATTCCTTTTATGGAATAAGGACTCTGAAAAACCCTAAAGTGTTCTAGGGAGAAACTGTCTTCCGTTTCATTTTTGAATCAGTATTGTTACACCCACGCTTCCCTTTATTTTTTAAATGTTTGTTTGACTCTTTATTTTTATTTTGTAATTGTAAACCAATGTAAATGTGTGATGTGCATGTTGGTTTATTTTTAAGAAAGGTCTGTTGAAATGATGTTACAACTTTCTGCTACTTAAAATACAATCTGGTGTGGCTAGTTTTGCCAGAATTTGTGTACAACCAGGTTCAAACACAGGCACAAAATTATTAGCAAAATATACAAAGCATATAAATGAAGTTGGAGTGTTGGGTTCCATCCACTGAGCACTGCTCCCATGCAAACCTTTTTGATCAGGATGGGTCAGAAGTTTGAAATGAAATGTACAACTAATGTTATACAAAATGTTGTGTAAAACTTTGCGATATCATTTTTATTGCTGTAGACTGGTATCTTTCAAACTTTCTACCTTCAGGGAGCCCTTTCCACATTAGCTTATCTGCTGCAGAATCTCCCCCATGTGTTGCGGAAGATTCTGGGGCATGTTCTAGGGCAGGGGTTCTCAACTACTAGTACCACCAGTGGTACTTTGGCTGAATGCTGATGGTACTTGGACCGCCGGACTGCCAGAACCCCGCTTCAAAGCGGTGCTTTCAGCAGTACGTTTTCGCTCCTGAGAGACTCCTGCCTTTGGTCAAGCCTCTCAGGAACGCTGAGGAGATCCCTCCCACCCGCCCAGAACTTCCTATCTGCATTTTTTGGCCTCCGAAAACCTGAGAACCCGGAAGTGATGTCATCGCCAGTCATTTCCGGTGGTACGCAGCAGGAGAGTGGCACTGGAGGTGGTACTTGGCCGGAAAGGGATTGAGAACCCCTGTTCTAGGGTGCATTCGTTCATGCGGAGTGCAGGTCTCACCTGTTGCCCTGCATGAACTGAAAGTGTGCCAGAGAACACATTGTCTGCATAATGCAGGGGCAGGTCAGTGGTGGTGAACCAGTTGCCTTTCAGGGAAGTTTGACTGCCATTATTGATTTTCTCATTGAGCCCTCTGAGGAGCATTTAAGGAACTCCAGAATTCCTCAAACACAGCTTTGAAACCACTGCTACAGTCTGAGGAAGTAAAATATATTGTTTTAATAACAACTTTTAAAGCATATTCAGATGTTCTTTTTTAAAGGGTGCATTTAGCTGATGGCCCGTTCCTTATTTCAAAAATTGGCATTTCTTTACAAAACACCATTGTGTAAATAAACTCATATTTTTGCCACAAATGGGGCCAAACTTGAATTTCTGTATGTATGAATATAATTGCATAGCTATACAAGTTCTATTGTAAGCCTCCTTGTACGAGACTTTAATTTAACACAAATTGCACTTTTAAGCAAGGTTTAGTTCACATTGTTGGCATTGACATTAGTATGATGTGCATTGATCTAACTGGGTTAGGAACTCAAGTTGTATTATTCAGACTGTGTACCTGATAATAAGCACACATTGACTGTGGGGGTTCAATAAATGTTAGACTTGAGCACTGGAGTTTTGGGCTATTGTCTCACAATAGTCCTGTTGGCGTTTAGTGGCGTTTAGTAGTCAGTGTTGGTGGTTTGAAGATTCACAGAGACATAGGAAGGGGCAAGAACTTCACCAACTGCATATCCCATGCAAGACTCTCCACCCATCGGCTTTCTACTGCTTAACCAACATAATCCAAAAATGAGCATGCTTCAAGCAGAGAGCAGAAGTGGACCAGACCAGGATGCCACATGATAAAGGGAATGAAGGCACTGACCTCCCTCTGCAAAGCACATTCAGCAGCACTAGGTGTCAAGGAGTCTAGTTCACTAGAACAGCATAATGATACAAAGATTCTGCAATGTATTTTGTGGGTTGTTTCCATTTTTTTTTAAATTTGGTGTTGCCTTTGGGATAGATGATTTGCCACTAAATTCAGTGCATCCAGTAATCAGTCCTCACACTGATCTCCATTAATGGAGGTCTATTCCAAAGGTGACTGTTACTATTGATTCTGAGGGGCTTTTTATAGAATTTATACTGCCTTTATGTCTCACCTATGTTGACTTGGCCTTGCTTCTACAGTTCAATTTATTTATCCTTGACCTCCTTTTTCACTGCCATCTTCTCTAGTCTTGTGGCACAGTCCAACACAAAATTAAGTTCAATTAAATCCATTGAATTCACTGACATGGAGATTCTGCATGGAATTAGAGAAACCTGTTTTATTGTTGTTTTGATACCATGCTTCCTTTTGAACTCATAACAGGAAACGACATGAGCAGCACATAAATCAGTAAAAAAATTGCACAGTGGATTTTTTTTTAAATCAAGGCAATTTAAATCATGATTTGACTCATCAAGGGAAAAAAGTACTTAAATCATCGATTTAAAAAATAAATGTTTAATATATAGATACTTTCTAAATAAAAGTGCATACTGATTGGATAGTATAGTCATAAACATACATTTATTTAAAACTGAATAGAGTCCGTCAAGGACCTCAGAATGTACATTATAAGTTTGCTGATTTAACTGCTCTGCCCCCACCTCATTACACTCCACAAAAAAGTGAATAATCTCAACCAGAATCAAGGACTGGTAATACTTTACTTAGTGGGTAGATCAGGGTTTGCCATGAGACAGAAGCAAAATTTTCATGGTCTTTGGTAGGTAAATGTCATAAATATTTGAAATTTATGTTAAGGACTCAGGGAATGTTACGGTTCCATGACATTACAGAGTATTGATTCTGAACCAATTACAGAGATCAGGTTGTTACTAGACATACAACAGGAGTAAAAGGTCATCCAGTGGAGAACATCTTTGGCGATTTGCCAGTAGTCCATGGAACCCCATATCAAGCCATAAGTACATGAACAATAGTGCTGTAGGATGACTGAGGAAGATGTTTTTTCCTACAGTTCTTTCTTCACAGAGGAAAAGCAATCTTTCACAAGGCAGTCATAAATTCAGTGTTAAGAGATTATATGTTTGCATTAAATTTATATTTCATTTTAAACCAGGTAATTTTTAAGAGAAACTTACAGCAAATGTTTTTTTAAAAAAACTGATTGCTTTTTTTAAAAAAAAATCATCAATTTTTACCCACCCTGAGGGCGCAATCCGATCCTACTTATGCCACCGGTGTAACCAGTGGCGCAGCGAGAATGGGAGGCCCCAGAACAGAAAGGGGATTCAAATCCCCTCCAAAAGGGGAATTCAAAGGGGATTTGAATCCCCTTTCCGTTCTGGGGCCTCCCGTTTTCGCTGCGCCAGTGGTTACAACGATGGCGTAAGTAGGATCGGATTGCGCCCTGAATTACCTAATCATACAGAGTAACATTTCCTCATAACAGATATTTAGACTCTACATTATAGCTGCTAGTCACTGATTATTTGGAGGGATTGCATTTTTCTTACTTCTGAGCCCCTTCCAACAGCGGTGTTTCTGAGGTAGGGGCGGAGCTGTAAGTCGCGCTCCGTCCTAGTACTGCATTTACGAACCGGAGTGAGGAGGCCCCGCCCCCTCGCCGTCGGAGCCATTCCGCGCCTTCACCGCGTGGAATGGCTCCGTCGGCGAGGGGGCGGGGCCTCCTCGCTCTGGTTCGTAAACGCAGTACTAGGACGGAGCGCGACTTACAGCTTCGCCCCTACCTCAGAAACGCCACTGCCTTCCAATGTCACGTGTGGGGCTACTGCAGTGTGTGTATCCCTCCTGCACGACTTTGGTGGCATCAGAAGATCCAGCACATGTGGCCAAACCGAAATGCAGCTCCTGCCATTATCAGCATTGACCTGGAAAGTCCAGATCTTCCAGACTAGCTGGAGCACTGTGACAGGGGTGCACACTGCAGCAGCTCCCACACGGTGAAGAAAATAGCTGAAAGACCCTATTTGGAGTTTAAAATGTTCTGTTTTCTACAAACATTGGATGTGCATGCAGGCTTAGCTGTAAATTGGTAGACATATGCTTGTGTAAGTAGGTATAGGACTAGAAGGGTTTCACTCAAGATTTTTTTCTTCCTCAGTGCCAAATGCCCCATTAAGTTTGTGTGCATTGTGTCAGTACATCCAACTGAAAATAAGTCATATTTATTTTTCCTACCTTTTTAGGGACCATCAGAAATCACTCATTATGGTACTTGAAAATAGCTGAATACCATAATCGCTCATTATGGTACTTTAAAGTAGCAAATGCAGAGGCCTATATCTTAGAATCAGTATCCAACCTTACACTAGCAAAACACATCACCAAATCACATCACATTCCCTGCACATCAAGATGATTGGAATCAAAAAGAGAGTGCGATGAGCTTCTATGTGCACTGCAACTCCATGCACTATGTCAAAAACCACTCCTAATATTCCCCCAAGTTAGATTTGGGCTATGTTGTGGGTGGGTGTGTGCAGTTAGAGTACAGTAGGGAGAGTTCAAGTCTTGCAGTGTGCTTGTGAAGCTTACTCCCCTCTGAACCCAAGCTGGTGTCAGGACAGCTAAGTCATAGCTACAGTATGGGCTGCCACAGTGATGGGAACTTCTTTCTGGAGACTTCTTAAATACAGAGGCTACACATCTTTCAGGAGTACTGTAAGAGGCCTCCTAGTTAGACTGATTTCCTAGGTGGAAATCCTTGTAGTTAAGCTGCTTGCTGTATTAATGTTAGTACAATATTTTCTACTGCTTTACAGTTTATTTTACATGCCCGTTAACTTTCAGAATGGGTTACACTCAGGTAGTCAAACCGTTAAAAAAAACTGAGTTCAGTTTCGGGTTCATCATTTTTTAACTCTCAGGTTCAGTTCTGATTTAACTTTAAAAAGTTGTTTGGTAATCAGTTCAAATACATTTCATGCAGAATAATATCAAAGTATTTTGCTTGCAATGTAACTCTTACACACTGAATCCAAAAACTGTTTAACCTGAGGGGGGGAAATGCTATTTTAACTGTTTAGTTTTGAAGGTTTTTACAAATAAAATACATGCAGTGAATTAAAAAAAAAAAAACAGGGAAGAGAAAACATGAATCATCCAATGAATGCTGAGTGTCTGATTGTTGAACTACATATTTTGAACAGGTTACCACTTTTTGTGTTTAGGTGGTTTGGTTCTCGTTCTGGTTCAAGGCAATTGAGACATTTCAGGTTCGGTTCTGATTCACTGAAAAGAACCTCTCTGAACTGGTTTTTGGGTTTGGTTCGACTCCTTGGCTAAACTACACATTCAAAAAAAAAGGGGGAAATCAGATGCATTCCTCCTAACACTCCAGGCTCACCTGGCATATGCTACACCTAATAATCACCACTACATGCCTTTGTTGCCTGTGGACATGGGAGCAACTTAGATGAAGTGGGCAAAACCCTCTTGTGTGGTTTTTAATGGCAGCAAGCTTAACTGGGAAAGGTAAACCTTGCTACAAATCAGGGATGTGCAGTGCGGTGACGGCAGGTGAGGCAGAATTGCCCTATCGTCCACAGAAAAGAGCCTCAGCCTAACCCTGAGATTGCACGTATGCGCCACATGCGTTCACCCCAGAAAACCTACTTTCTCGAGTAAAAGAGGATGGCACGCACAATCTCAGGGTTAGGCTGTAGCTCTTTTCCGTAGACGACAGGGCACTTCTGCCTCACCTGCTGCCCCTGCACCGCACGTCGCTGCTACAAATCCTTGTTTTCCTCCACTGAAGCCTATTCTTTTAGCAACACAGGGATAGTGGTGACCATTTGTTTACTCTTAAAGGTGTTGTTTTGTTGTCCTTAACATCCATTTAGATGTTTCCCAGTGGAACCTTGTCCTCCACCCTACTGCAGCTCTGTGTTGTCAATTGCATCAAGTACAGAATGTACAAAAGGAGCATCAGGGATGTAGCTAACCCTGCAATCCTAAATGTACTTACTTCCTAGTAAGCTCTATTGAAGTTAATGGGGCCTACTTCTGAGTAAAAATGGCTAGGATTTGGAGCATTCCAGAAAGGATTGGAACCCAACGCTATGAAGTTATACAGCAAAACTGCAGTTTAGACTTCTGTTCTTGCTGAAGGGAAGTCTTGATATGGTACTATGTATTAAATGTTGGGGTTTTTTATTCTTTGGTTATTTCTGTCTCGAATGTGATATCGTTTCTCAGCAATTCTAAGAGGATATTGGGTAAGTTATACTGTACATCATCCTACAAGCTATACACTTTGTCCAGCCCCGTTCAATAACAGTGTTTCTATTCCTGCAATGGATGTGCCTTATTTTGAGTTGATCTGGTAAACAGACAAAAAGATAGCGAGAGGGGGACCAAGAAATAGTGCCAAATTTTAGCTATAAGGCTATGCTTACAATAATAGCACATACCACTGTTAATAAGATATCTGAATACTGTTTTGTGAATCTTGGGCATTCACATGTTGTCCATGTAGGAATTGAATGGTCTCGTTGGGAACTTAACTGTTGTCAGTCTTCAGACGTGTAAGATAAAAACATGTGCATTTTTCCCACCTCAGCTTTTTGTTTTTTACTTTTATAAAAAGTGTAATCTTTTTTTTAAAAAAATGTGTAAATACATTTACATACAGTAGAACTAGCGTTCAGATGTAACAGACCTTAGTGGTCTTCATTTGATAAACCTGCATTTATGATCTGATGTTCTTTGAGCCTTAGATCAGCCTGAAGGGTCTGTAGCACTGTGTACATATCAACTGTACTTAGGCTTTCAGAACCACTTAGCTCTTTTGTAACAAGGAATAAAATGTTTCTTACAATGTCAATAAAAAATCATTTGTACTATGGTCTCATCTTTAATCTTTGAGAAATATCTTGTTAGGAGGGCAAGAATTATGTATAAATAAGTGCCAAGTTTCAAGTGTGTCAACCTTCTAATCTAACCCTCTGATTGTGAAAATGCGCTTGAATGAATGTAGTGTGTTGCCCCTCTCATGAGCCTCATGTTAGTTTTGATGTGTACAGGGAGTTCCAGCATACAGCACCCACATACTATCATAAAGGGAGTAGTTTCATATGTGCAGATGGAAGTGCCCCCTGAAAACTGAGGTGAATGAATCATCCAGCTTCTGCTGGCAGGGAAGCACTATGTGAACATCAAAGCTTCTGGATTAAGATCCAGAAATGAGATTCTGAACAACTCTAGTGCTCAAGGGGTGCAAAGCTTCTGTGTTCTTAAATGCAGACACCATAGAAGTCTCAAGCCATTTGGTTTGGGTGAACCTAGCAGTAACATCCCCAGCCCGGCCATTGCCTGGGACATGGGTGACATCACAATGCCTTGTGTCACACACACACCCTGCATCATCACCCCTGTGCCTGCGCGTTATCCCCCCCCCCCACCGTTGGAGCCAAACGGACCCAGGGGAAGGCGCATTTTCGCGGCACCCACAGCTTCAAGCAACGAGTGCAGCACACCCACCCCCCAAATGGAGATTGTGGGAAACTGCTGGAACGCCATGGAAGCGGACCCTCCCCCCCGCCTTGCACCAGCTACACAACTGGCACCTAGTACCCATGCAATGGATGGCCTGTATCTATGTAATGGAGTTGTGCAAATAGCACAACACCCAAATGCACACTATTGCAGTATGATAGTACATGATGTGGTATAGGCATAGTCTATTAACTGGATTCAGCTAGCAGGAATAGTATTCTGTATATTTTTGCAAGATTTGAGCCTATAAGTTGAAATCTTATTCACCCATCCAAAGGGCCTTACAATTGCCACCCAGTTATCCTACTCAGGCAGAACAACTGCAGGAATATCAAGGAAAGTTAAGGGGGGGGGGGAGAGGAGATCTAGGACCATTCCGGGGGGGGGGGGTTGTTACATTTCCAAAATGAATTTGGAGGTTCCTTCCTGTGCAAACAAAATAGGCATTTTTAAGGAACCTCTGTAATGTAATTGTTCTCAAGAGATTTTTGCACATCTCTCCTCACGGGGTGTTTTAAAAACATTAGATAAGCATTGAAGAACACTTTGCTCACTGAAAATGCTATAAAAATGTTTTACCATAATAACAGGTATGTTCTCTTTTCTGTGTGCTAATTGGAACTGAAATGAAGAAGGTTCAGAACAGGCTTCCCATGTCACAGATATACCTTTGGGTATTGTAGCTGGATGTGATAGTTTGTCATGATAAATGACATGCTCAAATTTTACTTGCAAATCTGAAGAATTGTTCTGTTGTCGTCGTCGTCGTCCCCCCCCCCCCCCCCGCTTCAGAGCTGTCAGGATTTGAGCCTGCAAGCCAAGAACCTAGTACTGAGATTATCAGGTAGAGAATCAACATATGTGCCGGTCCCTAGCTCTGGTCAAAGGAGACCAACTTTGCAGTTCAGTAAGAAATGTTTAAGTGTTAATAGAATCCTCTCCCTCTCCAAGAGACGCCAGCGCTGAGGCATGGGTGCCAGTGCTGGGTGTTGCAAACATGCCGTAAGGCACGTTTCAACACCCTGTGAGTAAGCAGCGCCAGCTGGAAGGCCTGCGCTGTCCTGTCAGTGCTGAATCCAGGCCCTGTACACGCTTGAGCAGCTAAGGCCGCTCCAAGCGGCGCAGGGCTGGGGGAGGGCGAGGATGGGCGTAATGGTACAGGGGAGGGCAGATTGGGCTTAGGAGGGGGGACCAGTATCCATGTCAGACGCCGTATCCTATCCTTCCTCCCAGGCCACGAGCCCCAATATGGGGCTGTTTGATTCTCTGCCAGCTAAAGAGCTGGTGGAGAACTAAGTAGCCCCATTTCGGCGGCTGGGGGTTTACCTGGGGTAAATGGGCAAATGCCTGCTTAGCCCGAGTAGACCTCCAGCCTGGACCTTTCCTGGATAGGATTTAGTGTGGGCTATGCGGCCCACGCTGAAGAGCCTATGCTAGGGGAGGATAGGATTGGGCTGTAACACATTTATGCTAGCAGAAATTGTTGTGAACCAGAGTCTATCAGATGAATGAAGTGTAATTTTTAGTAGTCAAGGTTTTTTATACATGACTATAGAAAGGAAAAAAATGAAAACGGGGTCACAATGAGGGGGAATCTGCTGATAAATAACCTCCAATATGATAGGCTGCCTTTGTAATTTGCATGTTCCCTCCTGCGATTTTAAATCTGGAATGTGGGGATTGACTCTAAGGTACATTTCATCACCAAATAAATTATTAGGGTGGGCTATGCCAACTGCTGCTGCACCTATTTATTATACCACTCTTTCTACATGAAGCCCTAAGCAGCATATGTAGTTCTCCCCCACCCCCCATCTTAAACCCTCACAACAAACCCTACGAAATAGATTGATTGAGAGAGAGAGAGAGTCATTGACTCAATGCTCACCCTGTGATCTTAATAACTGGGCAGGGACAAGACTGGTGGTGTGCCTTTACAATTTCAGCACTTTGTCAGTTTGCCTTGTAAGACAAAAAAAGGTTGAAAATCACTGCTCAAATCACTGCACCACACTAGCTTGCAATGTATAAGCTATGAATTGTTTTCTATAGTAATACTCCGTGTGTCCACAAGTGGGCGAATCTGTCTGCCTTCTCCCAAACTGCTTTGTCAGAGCAGGAATGAACAATCCTGCTGAGGAAAGCTACAAGGAGATGATAGCTTTTTGGGGGGAAATGTGCTCGTTCATCAAGTACAGAGCCCCCAAATGCCTCTTTCCTCACAGGCACTAAATAGGCAGAAGCCACTTCAAGCCAGCCTGAGATGGGAGCCTCCACTACCTTCATGACAATGGCAGTGAAACTACCAATTGTTTTCCTCTTATCACAACTATATTCATAATTTCATTCCTAATCACTGACATCATTTCAATACTAAAGATCAACAGGCCTAGTATACAACAAGACCGACCCACAAATGCTGAGGGCATTTGCGGAGAGTTCTGTGAACTACCACATCATGGGTGACAAACCCAGATTGTAAGTACTCTGTCAGAGCTTGCCAACAACACCCTGCCCACTTAGTTTTAAACACTTTTAGAGACACTGTGTGGATCCGCACATAATAAGTCAAGAAGTACAAGGGGGGGAAAGAAAATTAACTCTGCTCAGAGACTTCTGCTAGAGATAATGGTTGCCATGTGTACCAAACATGGGAACAGTCATCTATGTATTATGTGTCCTTTCAGGTTGCGACACCATTCATGATCCCCCAAATGTCCGCAAGAGTCCTGCAGCAGATGCTCAATGTGCCTCTCTCCCTCCAAGTGTGGGGCCCAGGGCGGCCGCCCCAGTTGCCATACCCAAGGGACGGGCCTGCAAATCACTAACAGTGATGCTGTGGCTGCATATGGTCCTTCTACAACCATGGCAGCACCGCTGCCTAATTAATATTACTACTGCCACCTCTTCTCCAAGCTATTTATTGGACAATGTACCCTAGAAGTTTTTAACACATGTGAAAGTGTTTTCTTCACAAAGTGAACATGAAGGAGATGCTCCCCTCATTCAGGGATGGTATCTGGGGAGATGGGGGGGGGGAATCCTCCATGATTCCGACCAAGGATGCTCCTCCATGCTTCAGATCATATGTGATTAGTCCTCAGGGGCAGCTGTACTTCTGGCCAACTCCAGATAAGCTGAATCTTGGTAGAAGAGCATATATTTTGCAAACCAGAAATCTCAGTTTCAACCCTTGGCACTCTAGTAAGGCAGAGAGACCGATTTCTGTCTGAAACTCCTGGAGAGTCTGGGAGCAACAGTCTGCTTCAGTATCCGGCAGCTTCCTATGTGTATCTTAAGTTTCTGATTCTAAACACAGGGGAGCTATGGTTGTAAATGATCTGGGCCTGAGTACTGGACAGATATGCCAAGGATAGAAAACCCTTTGCTCCATAAAAGGGTATGTCTTTGGCACATTTTCATAAGGTATACAAAAGTAACCACAACAAATGCTCTTAAAATACATTGGGTTGTGTTTTGTTTTGTTTTTGCAATTTAATCTTCAGCATTTAGCTTCGGAATGGCTGCGCATAGCTGAGAACAGATCACGAATGGTCAGTGACAGTCCTGCTCCCCGCATGTAAGCGAATCTGTAGTGGGTAGCAAGGATTGACAGTATTATTTATTTATTTATTTACAATATTTCTATCCCGCCTTTCTCCCCAAAGGGACCCAGGGGCTCTGTACCCAGGGGTGGCCAACCTTCCACCATTAGGGCTTCTGTGTTCTTAAGAGTTATGTAGAAGACAGAATCTTGGCAGCTGCAAGTGCTGATGGTGCTGCTAAAGCAGCTGCACCTGCTGAAATGCCCTCACCTATACAACCATTTAAGGGGCCAGCATTCATGTTGAAAGGTTGGCCACCACTGGTATAGGCAATTAACAGCTCTGTCCAAGGGCCCAGTCTGTCCCCTCTCACGACCCCACGTTACATGGACTCCCCCCTTAGGCATCTAAGCTGCTTTCTCTCTTGGGCCTCAACACAGGCAAATGGTTCTTTGATGCTTCCTTCTCGCCTGAACAGCAACAGAGGCAGGGATCTGTTCCTATATATGCTGGCTGCTCGTTCCTCTGCATGAGAGCCATGGCTCAGACAAATGGGAGTGGGCAGCTGAAGCTCAGAAGGTGCATTTCGAAGAGTTAATAGTTAAACATAGTGGTAGAGCAAATTTTTGAATGGGGCAGATTAGATTCAATGTGATGACTTTGTGAAAACATCCAAGCGTTTGCTTGCCTTGAATTTTGCTACATATCTTATAGTAATAAGGTTGGGTTTTTCACCCTGTTTCTTCTAGTATGTGTCCCAATCCTTGTGTGTGTGTGTGTGTGTGTGTGTGTGTGTGTGTGTGTGTGTGTGTGTGTGTGTGTGAGAGAGAGAGAGAGAGAGAGAGAGAGAGAGAAGTAAAAATAAAATCTGCCACACTGCTGCATGCTTTCATTTTCACAGCTATGCTATATAAGACACAGACAACTTTCCCAAAGCTGCGCATGTGAGGTAATCAACTATTTATACAGGATCCCCATATTGCAGTTGGGGAGCTCAGATGGAGTGGCTAAAAGAGAAATCTAGGCCAGCCCCCCCCCCGCAGTGTCTGTGTCATCGATCTGTGTTGATGTTGATAATCCAGTCAGTCCCTCATTGTCCATTAATTTTTTCTTCACCTAAAATATATGTAGTTCCTTCTCCCCCTTATTCATTTAGTTCCCCCCAATCTCTCCACCTCTGTAAAAGCTGAATTTGAGTCTCCTCCTTCCCACAACAAACGCACAAACACCCCACACTGGCTTTCCTTGTTCCTCTTACCTGTCCCATTTCCTCTCACTCAAAAATTTCACAAGATCACTGTGAAAACATTGAGAAAGTATGGATAGAAAGGGAGAGCTATTTTGGAGACACGACCTGACAAAGGAACAAGAGCATTTTCAAAAGTCAGTATATAAAAATATGATCTTAAAATGAGATGCCACCCAGGCCTGTAGCCACAAGGATGCGAACTAATCTTGCAGGATTGTATGTGGGAATGGAGCCATCTACATGCATGCAGAAGGGAAGGACAAAGTGACTTTCAGATCCATTTCAACCTTCTCATCATCTGCTCTGAAACTTATGCTGAAACAGGAACCTTGAAAGCAGATTTTTTTTTTAACCTCAGTGAAATGAAAAATTGTTTAGTAGTGCCATCTAATGGTTCTAAAAGAGAATGGCATTGAACAGTGCTTTTCATGTAGGTACTTGGTGATGCTTCCCACTCTATCTTTCGAGTCTTTCTAATGTTTATTTCTCTAGAACAGCAGTCAGTATAGCATGATTAAATGCTGGGAAGAAAAAAAAGATTATTTAGTTGCCTGAGTTTATAAGTGTTCATTAGCTAAGTACTCTGGAATTTTCAAATAGTATCAAAACTGGAATAAAGCTTAATAATGTGCAAAGTGCAACCATGCCCAAGCTCACTACACCTGAACACATCCCAGGATGTAGATCTGGTCTATCCCAAACTGCTCACTTGTAGTTACTGCCTTTCATCATCGCTGCCCACCCTATTGTTAACTTTTTACGAGGTTCCTCGGATGCAAAAAGAGCACTAGCGTCGACGGGGGGAAGCGGGGGGTGGGGTGGGCCGCCGCGCGTATAGGGGTGACGCGCGATGCCCCTCACTTACATTTCTGCGGTGGAGGTGGGCCCGCCCGCCCTCCCCTGGGTCAGTTTGGCTCCAAAATGAGCCAAAAACGGAGCGGGGAGGGCGCTCCGCTCCTGCGCGTGACGTCACGCGCGGGGGCGGAGCCTCCCCCTTAAGGGTGACGCGCGCCCCCGCTCAGGGGTGTCGTGCGTTGTCGCGACGCCCCTGAAAAAGAGTGTGATGTGGGACTTTGGTTTGCTTTGCAGCAACAGGTTTGCTTTGCAGCAACAGGGTGACAGAGAAGCAGAGGTGCAACGCGCCGGGAGGGCGCCCTGGAGCGAGGGGGCAGGGCCAGCGTCGCGTCACGTAGACGCACCCCCCCGCCCGTTTTGCTCCCATTTCGGAGCCGTTTTGCTCCCATTTCAGGGAGGGCAGGCGGGCCCAAACAACGACGCTCCTCTCCTCTTCGAGACACAGTAAATTTGCCGCCCTCCCGCGATCGAGCGCCTGGAGCTCCTGCTCCACGCGCTCCGCTGTAGTTACGGCGCTGCAGAGAACTGAATACAGTACGTATCAAAAATACCAAAGATTTAAGGAGGGTTGTCATTTGCTTGACAATATCCAGATAAAAGAGAACTAGCCCAGCTTGTCAAATAGTTGAGTACTTCATGCTGGGAACCAGGAGTGGTGGCCTTAACCCACTGCACAACACAGCCTTGCTGTTCCCACACACAGCCTGCTCAGCCCTTACACTGCATGGCCCACAGGTTGTGCAAAACCTGCAGCCACTGTGTGGCTGATGGTGAAGGTGCAGCAGCCCAGGGCAATCTGTACCTGGCTGGCAATAGTTGTGGTTGCTCTGATCTTTTACAAACAGCACAGGGGGTTGTGGTCTCCCAACTCAGATGATACTTGGAGTTGGCTGCACAGCACTGGCAGGGAGCCAGATCGACTGGACAATCCCAGTGAGTTATCTTGGATGGTGCTCATATGGTCTGTTTGTAGTGAAGAAGTGCCTGATCTTAATCCAGTATATTTTCCACCCCCGCTGGACAGTTGAGGCCAGAATGCAACCTCTCACTCACCTAACAGAGGTAAAACACTATCATAGTACTGCTTAGTGGGGGGGGGGGGCAGAAGGCACCTTGACAGCTTGAATCCAAACATTGTTTTCCCTCAGCCAATACAGGTGCTGTGACTTCACTGTCCCTAGAGTAGAGTAAAAAAAAAACGCTGACTGCCTGGGCAGCAACATAATCTCCTAAAGGGAGATTAGCCTCACCAGGACAAGTGATAAACTTAGTGGTCTGTAGTTATGTATTTAAAACATCCATAGCCTGTTTCTCCATATGCACAAGGCAGCTTATAATAAAAATATGATCACCACAAAATTCAGAACCGCTTCCAAAAATCACAGACATCTTTAAAAACCCTACCAAAAATTAACAAGCTTCAGGAACACTGATAAAAGATTCCAATGATCATCCATATCAAACTCAACAAGAACATATAACAAACAAAGGCTCAACCGAAAGCTATAGCTTTTACATCATCATCATCATCATCATCATCATCATCATCATCATCGCCTCAGCTGGTAAAATGCCTAGCAGTTTGGAAGTGAAAATAGGGCCACCCAAAAACAAGGTAGTGATTTCTACTTACTAAAGGGACTCTCTAGGAACAGAGAAGTATGTTATGCTCCCAATATGCACGCGTTCCAAACTAACATACTAACACATGCACCAAACTGTCACTAAAGCACACTTCCAAACCCCCCTCCCCCCCGGGTCCAGTAATTTGTGATTAATTCCAGTGGAAATATACTGAAATATAACCTTTCTGAGCACATGGAAGAGAGCCATTTCTTGCCCAGTGAGCAAATGCAACATGTCCCTTTTCTCCTCATAGAGTTAATGTGAACCACTTATAGAATAGATGGCAATGCTCCTCTGTAAAGTGGGAGTCCCTGCATAACATAACAACATCCAGTTCTGATTTTTCCCAACTCTGATCCAGCAGCTCTTCATAATTAAGATACACCTCCCCCCCCCCCCGCATAACTCTCCAGCTATTTTGCCATAGGCAGCTTCTTCATTTTTTTACACCCACCCAGGTACAGGGCTTCATTTGTGTTGCAGCACAGATGCGAGAAGAATCTGTTTCTCATCACAGGCCTAAAGGCTTAGTGAGCACAACCTTTCCCTCCACAAAAGGAGTTCACTCAGGTTTTTGTGCCAGACCAGCCCTTCAAAACAGCTCAGTTCTTTGCAGGGTTCCAGAATACAGACTGCACACCTGTTTTGATAGGTGAGAGCCATCCTACTGATCATGGGCAAATCCACAATGTCCAAAACATAACATCAGCACACTAAAACGTTTTTACCCAAGGGTGTATATACGCATCTGGAGTTAAATGCATACACCTGTGGGCTGGGAGAAAATAAAGAGACAAAACAAACAGAAATGGAAGTGGAGAGCATATCACAGATGAAGGGGCTTTTAAGGATGGTGCATACTCCTTTTTGAACATTCCTAGAATATGCCCATTGCCACAGACAAAACATGCAACCAATCTAATAAGATAAAACCCATTGAGATGAGACAGCCTCATTCCTACAATATGACTCAAAAGTCATATAAGCATCACAGAGAGATAGATAGGGACTTGGACTTTTTAGGAAAGTACTCAGTTTGTTTACTTACCATGAATGTTCCTCATTCTTACTCATGCATTGCAGCCAAGAGTGCACGTAAGGTCTTGAGGACCCTTCCTGATCATCCCTGGCAGAGGACTTGCCTTTTTGCACGAACACTGCATTTTTGCTTCATTTGGTCTTTTCCTTCCTTGCCAGATAACAAACTAATTCAGTGCCCTTGATGACTCAGCTAAACTATTCAACTTCCCTTCTTTCTGAATCAGAGACAAATGCTGCTTTATTTCAAAACAGTACGCTATGCAGAGTCATGTCACTTGAAGTGACTGGATCTGGAAAGCACCAAAGTGTCTCAGTGACCCTGATCAGTGAGCTCCTGGCCCTGCCCCACCGCGATGGAGCACTCACTTGGTATGCATGTTGCTGTGTCCATATGTGTGTGCGCATGCGCATGCACACGCATGCATGCCCGGCCTAGGTAGCCAGGTCTAACAGACTGGGATAGCAGTCGAAACCCTATTCCAGGAGAACTAAAGGAGAACTGGAGAAAATACAGTGTACTGTTTGGCAATTGTTTTAACTCTTCATTCAACAACAGAGCCCTAAGTAGTAAGAATGCTAGCCAACCACCCACACGACCAGCCCCCCCATTATAAAACATATAAGGTCTATAATGATCCATGAAACAGATCATTGAGGCCCCTATGTGGATGTGTCAGTTCTCCCTGTGACACTCGACTTAATCAGTGCTATACCTTTCAAACACAGCTGAGGTGTGCTTAGACAGAATAATGTTTGATAGGAATTGGCACATTACTTGGTGGGGGTTGGCTCTTCTCTTCAAGAAGTGGGAAATGAGAGATCATTCTGGAAATTATGTTCCAAGCCTTCTGAACTAGAATGCAACGCTATATGTACGAACACCACAGTACATCACAGTTGTGCGGCCAAAGTAAAGACACAGTAACTGCACCCCTTGGGTCATACTACTTCTAAGGTTTCAGGCATCTTCAGAAGTACTGATGCAATGGAGAAAAATGAGTGGATTGGCAGTTGAGGAGGGTAGGCATTATTATTGTCCTACAGTATTTTTTATTATTTATTATGTCGATGTAAGTGGTGCTCTATAGATAGCCCTACCAGTGTCCCGGAATGAGGCTGACTTCAGCCTAGAGCGAACCCGAGCCGCTCCCAAGTGTGCATTGCCCAATGGGGTTCCGGCTTCCGTTGCGTCGTTGGCCGGAAGTTCCGGAAGCCGGAACCCCTTTGGGCAGCCGCGGTGCACACTTCGGAGCGGCTCAGGTCCGCTCTAGGCAGAAGTCAACCTTGATTCCGGGATGCTGGTAAGGCCATCTATAAAGCATATAAACAAAAGACTGGTCCCTGCCCTGAGGAACTTACAATCTAAATTTAGGCTATGCATGTGAGTGGGAGAGTGATGAACAAGGAAGAAAGCAGTTCCTTTATTCTCCCATGGTTTGACTGCATCTATGTGTGTGTGTGTGTGTGGGGGGGGGTACATATGCACATGGGTTTGTGGGGATAAGTCGAGTATTTAATTGTTTCACAAGACCAAGTGGGCCACCTCCTTTTCCTCATCTTTAATGTACAGTGACCCAGTTGGTCTGTGCTGCTACAGGGTCATTCGGCCCCTTCTTCCCTTCCAGGCCAGCTGGAAGGAACAGAGGGGCAGAGTGTAGTGTGACAACAGCGTGTGCTCAATTTGAAAGTGGGGAGGGGAGAGGAAGTAAGGCCAGGCAAGGAGGAACAGAGGAAGTGCCATGGCAAGGAAGAGCAGGCACCTAGACAGGAGACCAGGGAGAACACTGAATACAGAGTAACGCAAACTAGTTACTTCATGAGACCAACCAGGGCAGTGTTCAAATTCTGCTGGATCAAGCGTGACTGTGGTCATCTCAGACTCAGATACAGTCTTTCCAGATGTGAACTGTAGTCAACTCTGCTTAGAGCCCTGACTGTTCAGAGTTGTCCCCTCAGTTCAAGAAACAGAAAATGAGGAAGACAAACTACAGTTGAGAGAAAACGACCTGCCTGTTGGAACTAGCATGTCCTTACAGAATCATCCAAATATCCTATAGGAGGCAAAGGTACTTGTCACTCTGCTTAATGGGCAACCGTCTCTCCTGGAGTCCTCACAACAGATGTGGGGGCAGGAGAAACAGCTCAGAAGTGAAAGGCTACATCCAGGAAATTCCCAAAAGTAAACAGATTAACTTGGAAGGCTGAATATACCCGAAGTCGAACACTGTCCATTTGTTAATGTGCTTTAAAGCAGAAATGGATCCATTGTGTTGTAAAAACTTTGGTCAACTTGGCATTGTCGTGGAGCAAGCCAAACAACTAAGTTGTTAAATTATTAACAGACTCCTTGGAAAGACATTTTAGGAAACCCTGACAAACATATGGTCTCTTTTCCAGGGTTCGTGGAACTCTAAGGGTGGCTGGTTAGCTGGCCGCATCCCAGAACAAAGAAACACATCCTCCCTCGCTTCCCACCTTACTCCTTCCTTCCCTTTCCTCCCACTATGCTTCCTGCTTAGTCCTCTATTCCTGATTCTCTTGAGAATACACTTTTAGGAGAAATTTCCTTGCACCTGCTTAAGACGTGATGTAACTGTAGCAATAACTCACCCAAGGCAAATATTGGCTGGAAATTTACTGTTCTTTCTTAACTTCTATTTAACTTTTAGACACTGTGTTTAGGGGTCTGATCCAGAGCTCCAATCAGTGGCTTAGGTTTAAGCACACTGATGAATTCAAATAACCTGGATAATTGCTTCTCTTTCTCAAGTGATTAAATAGGGGGAGAGGTGTTACTAGATATCACATCTTGATGTAAAAATTTTACTACGATAAAAAAGATATAGTGTGATTATGAGTGAAGATTTTGATGTTGAAGGCCCAGTCTCAAATCTCTGCTCTGTTATGAGCTCTCCAGGTGGTGTAGCGCACATTGCTTTCAGAGTGATCCAGGCATACAGATTAATGTATGTAACTTTTGTTTCACTGAAATCAATAGGACCAGTTAGATCGTGCCCATTCTCTGTATCTGAGAGGACTCTGGGCTTTGCCACCAACCATGGCAAAATGGCACTCATGGCAACATGCTTAGTGCTATACATTGGAAAGTTAAACATCCTCAATAGCTGAAGAATAGACAAACGTGTCAGAAATAAGTCCCACTATGCTCAATGGTGCTTACTCCCAAATATAGCCCAATCCTGTGTAAGGGTACGAGGCTGGCCTAAAGCCCAGGAGCAAGGCCAGCCCAGGTCCTATGAGCCTACTCAAATGTACGCCAGCTCTGAAGCTGGCGTACATTTGAGCCAGGGGTGTAACACCGAACCGGGCTGGGAAAGGGCTCAGGATATCGGCAGAGCTTGCCGCCGAGATCCCTGCCCTCTCCCCACCTGGTTTGGCCAATGGCTGCCCTCCCTCGCCGCCTGGTCCGCCCTCCCTCCACCCCTGCACTGGCTGGTGCAGGGCTTACCTTCTCCAGTGGGCGCAGGGACGTAATCTCAGGGGAGTGAGGGCTGCTGGCCTTCATGCCGCCGACCCTTAATTCAAAGTAGTCGCAAACGTGCTTTACGGCGCGTTTGGGACAGCTTAGAGTGGTGGAGCGCGCCACTAAGGGCCGCCACTCTAAGCCTATTATTATTATTATTATTATTATTATTATTATTATTATTAACACCAACACCAACACCAACACACCACTTTTCAACAAAAAGTGTCACCCCCATTAACTTAATTTTAATATATAACAGTACAGGTCACCCCAAAAAATCAGTAAGCAACTTGGCTCTTGGAACAATCAGTCTCATTGGTCTGTTCTGAGTTAAGGAAATCTACTTTTTGTTACATAAGGTAGTTGTGTTTTATGTTTCTGGTTATGTAGTCATAACATTTGATAGAATATGGATAATTCAATACAGTTTGTTCCATTGCATTCTGCATGAAGGTACGCATCGAATGATATATAACATGATGGTATTATTCATAAATACAAGATTTCCACAATTTTGGCCGCTAGTGGTGTCACACACACACCCTGAGGGTGTCACCCGATGCGATCTGCCCCCTGCCCCCCCTAGTGATGCCACTGTATGTGTGTGATGTGACAAAGATCAGTATTGCATGCAAGAACATGTGACTGGGATCAAAATCACAGCAGAGGTAAGGTATTAAACCCCCTGCAAATGATCTCCTTTGCACACCTCCATGCATCCTATTTACCCCCACCCACCCACCCACCCACCCACACATACACACAAAAAGAAAATTGCAAAACAAACCAGTCATTACTCAGTACTCACTTGGCTAAAACTGATTGGCAACCTAGTGTGGTGAGATCAATCAGCCACTATGTGATCCTTCATTTGAAGAGTGCAGCAGTGACTAATTCTGGAGGAAGTAATAGTGAAGAGCCAGGGGGAAGAAAAAAAGAGTGCTGATTATGACTGACAACTGAGAATATTTACGCACAGTATTTTTTTCTGGGGAGTAATTTCCACCCCACCAAAAACACAGAAGATCCCAGAGCATGATGTGAGGGCAAATGATGGAGCAGCCACCTTGCAGATGCGAAGCGGGTCTGAGTCTGGTCAGTGCCGAGATAGGTGACTGTCTGGAAATCCCATGCACACCGCCTTGACTTCCACCAGGAAAGAAAAGGCAGGACATAAATTGAACGAAGAGATAAATAAATATAGCTGGCAGATATTTGACAGCAGAACCCACAAAAATATAGGCAATACTCGCTACTTTATCTGATGGATAATACTGCTACTAGAAAAGGGTGCTGTAGGCTGTGGAGCTGCATCCATATACAGTATTTGCCCTTTGCATGGCTTGCTTCTAAACCAAGCCCCATCCTTCAGTTTACTAGACAGACACAACAGAGCTGTCCCAGCACAAACGCTTTAAAGGCAATGGGCCACACACATACCTTTCTTGTGTATGTTGCCTAAACCCACTGATCAATGACTTCCTGCGTGGATCCTGGAATGCTGTGGGAAGCAGCACATAAAATTCCCAGCACTCATTTAGCTGCTGTTCTTTCAAAAGATAAAGATGTCCTGGCCCCGCTTCAGCTCAGAAGGCATATGAAGCATGTCAGCTGAAACTGAGTAGAATATAATAAGCTGATGACCAGTCCGGATATTGCTTCTATTTTGGGGGACAAGGTTGCTTCCAAAGCCATTGAAAGATGATTTATACAAAACCCCAGGTGCACAACAAGACATCAAGCACTGTCAATGTCTAGAATTTTCAACAACCACCCAAACTTCATATTTTTAAACAAATAATGCAGGACAAATATCTCTCTCTCTCTCTCTCTCTCTCTCTCGCTCTCTCTCTCTCTCGCTCTCTCTCTCTCTCTCTCTCTCTCTCTCTCTGTATTATGTGGTATTATATTTTATATAATCATAAAGACCTGGTTCTCATTTTTGTGGTCCCTTGGGCAATAAGTCTTGTATCACAGATCTGAAGAGAGTGGAGGGGGAAGTACTTGTAAAACTCGGTACCCCCAAAGACCTTAGTTTGTGCTGGTTTGGACAACAACTCTCTGACTATGTCAACTGCTAGCCTTGCCTATGTTTACGAATAAAAGGCATGGTCATCTCTCTCTCTCTCTCTCTCTCTCTCTCTCTCTCTCTCTCTCTCTCTCTCTCACACACACACACACACACACACACACACACACACACACACACACACACACACACACACACACACACACTTTCTTGGGCATTATCTTTTAACAGGTTGGTTTAATTCCAGACTTCTTTTCGTATATGTTGTCTTACTTGTGTTCTGAAGATGTGCGTAAGTGGCAACAAGGTGGCTGTAGGAGCATAGCTTTGTATTATAGGAATGATCAGGCATGAGAATGAAAGGTGATTTAGACATTGCTGGCTCCATGCAAATACCATAAACATATTTTTCTCTGTAATGGTTTGCCATACATGCCATACATAAAGGCTCAATACCATTCACTCAGTGCTTGCAGTACTGGCTCCAGGTCTGTGTCCCGTGTCACCCCTGCCCTTAGCAGCACAGTGGGGCAGCCTCACTGATGCCTGCCATCTTTGTTTACCTATTAGGCAATATGCCCAGACCCACCATTGGATCACTAGCAGTAACAGAGATGGGGGCTTAGCATTCTAAGTAAACAGAGATGGTGGATGTCAGGGGCATGACTGGTGAGAAGTGCTTCAGGATGCCATTGCTGCGGTAAGCTCCCTGCGGTAAGGGTTTTGGGGGGTGGTTTGGATTGGTAGTGGTGTCGTGGAGCACTCTCCAGCTGTTGCCATTTTTTAAAACCTATAATGCAATGTCCCCGTCCCTATTGTTGTCTCACTAGCAGTGACAGGGTTGCAGGCTTTGCATTATAGGTAAACAAAGATGGCAGGCACAAGCAGCATGGCTGCTGAAGACCACTCTAGGATGCCACTGCTGCTAAAGTCACCTTAAGGATTTAAGGGAGGCTTACCTTGGCAGCTGTGGTAGCAACCATGGCTCAGAGTGGTTCTCAGTGGAAGCTCTGGCAGTTGCCTTTTTTATCTCACCAGGGTCTCAAGGGTCTGTTATGGTCCCTGGGCCCATGCCCCACATGGCTGACCTCTGATATGAGTGAAATGTCCCATGCTCTTCTCGTGAGACTGCTCCTCTCCAAGTCCCTGTTGCACAGCATGTTTGTATTCTTTGTATGAGTATGGAGAAGTGTGTGCCACTGGAAAACTGTGCATGAGACAAGGAAGGACCTTACGTTACTGGAAATAGCCCAGTGGTCATGAAATGCTTTCCCAGATGCCCACATTCCTGGTGTAAAGTACTTCTATGCTCTCTGTGGGAGGAGCCTACATGCTGAGCCCTGAAAAAGAGCAGGCTGCTGAATAAACTACATGTAGGATGCAGAAGATCCTCACATTCTCAGGAATGACTCGGCATACTGCAGCATGCCTGGCACAGCAGCAATACACCTGCTGACTCAGAGAATGGGGATGATGGGAGCACTTAGCTGAATAGCTATCTCGTCTCTGTGCATAGAACCGTGTGCAGAAAAGTAAGTATAGCGCCATATATATACATCAATACTGTATATTGTTCCAAATGTGAATGGGTTCTGGTTTATAACTACACTACTCTTGTCCCATAGAATAGTGACACTATTCTATGGGACAAGAAGCCTCCAGTATACTTGCAGTCTTATATGCAAGAACATGTGAGTTAAGGAAATCTACTTTTTGTTACATAAGGTAACAAATTATATAAATTCACACACTTAAAAAAAAATCCAGAACTTTTCTTATTTTTAAGTTGTTTTGAAGCAACAACATCTCCTTGGGCTCAACTGGTAGTTGCCAAATTGTCAGCCCAAGACTAATTTTAGTGCTACTTTCAGTTCCTGGAATACAGGATTAGAATGGGAAAAATATTGCGCCACCCTGAAACAGTAGCTGTGGGAATGGCGTCTTTCTAATTAAATAATGGGGAAATCCTCATACAGAGAGACATCTTAGAGAGAGGAGGGTGGGTCTGGAGAAAAAGTGAGTCTGCAGTCATAGGCTGTTGACAATCCCACTCATATCCATGGCCTTGAGGAAAGATGAGTACGGTTCCTCATGGGAGCCACACATTAGTTTAACTATTAAGTACTCAACCGCCAAGGAGAAAAATGGTCCATATTATTTTGAATACCCTCTAGCAATCTGGCAGGATTGCCCATCAATATTATTGGAGCCTCTTTTGTTACAGTGCTTCAGAAATAAAGCAGCCTGACTTGCTTTGATAGGCAGAAATTGGGGCAATACAATTGCACTATTAAAGGCCCCTCATTAGCCTTTGGCTGACCTTGAAAACTTTGTGTTTCTCTCCAACTCTTCAGCAAATTGCCTTTATGGCAAATGTGCCCTCTTCATTCTCCCCGAGACACAAGGATTGACTGTGAGTCACTCTTTTTTAGCCATTGACAAAAGGCAGTCTTACATTCTGACAGTGAGAGGGAATACATTCAAAAAATGTACGAGCTTATTAATAGCGGATATTCATTTATTTGGGTTGTGCTTTTCTTCTTCTCACTAGTTTTCTTTTTTAAAATTTATTACAGGGGCCTCAGTAATACTGATGAATGACAATAAATCGTGTAGGTATATAAGTGCCAAGCTCTTCCGCTCATCACAGGAAGTAGTGCAAGGTAAGATGTGGTTTGTGCTGCTTGTTACAGTTTCAATATGCACAGCATAGGGGTACTTGCGCATTGCCCTTACAGGGTCCCAGGTAGTATGTTGTAATGATGAGTGAAAAGAGGAAGCTGAGAGATAAAGGTCAGTACACCAATTTAGGGAATAGGTTAAGTGCTGATTGATCCAGGAAAATATGTTCCCTTGTCAAAGCAAAAAGGCTAGCTGGAAGAATGCTGTGAAGATTTAACTTTTCCTCTCTGCTTCAGATTATGGTCAACCCTAATACTGTAGTAAGGTAAAGGTGACCCCTGACAATTAAGTCCAGTCGTGTCCGACTCTAGGGTGTGGTGCTCATCCCCATTTCAAAGCCGAAGAGCCAGCGTTGTCCGAAGACGCCTCCGTGGTCATGTGGCCGGCATGACTCTCCTTGCCGCAGCACGTAGCATGCAGCTGGAACACGGAGCGCTGTTTACCTTCCCGCAAGCGGTACCTATTTATCTACTCGCATTAACATGCTTTGGAACTGCTAGGTTGGCAGGAGCTGGCCAAGCAACGAGAGCTCACCCCGTCGCGGATTCGAACTGCCGACCTTTCGATCGACAGCTCATGGTTCAGCGGTTTAACCCACTGCGCCACCCGCTGGCCTTAGTACTGTAGTAGCACATTGCATAACTGTGCCATAGACTTGTCATCTTGCATGAGGCATGCATGCCGCATGTGGATTTTGCTGCAGATGGCTTGGGAGTTGCATGCATACAGAAAGAACAAATTTGTGGTCGCATATATGTAGCCACCACAATCCTCTGCTTAGCCACAAAGCTGAAAAACAGGCAACAGCACATCACTCAGAAATATTATGGCTTGAACCCTGAAAGGGGCTTCTGCTAATGTTTATGAAAAATGGCAAGTTTCTTTGTAAGTGTGCCATTGGTTTGGGCGGTAAATGGCAAACATATGAGCAGTTCTGTTTCAATCTATCGGAGGGCAAAAGTGCAAATTAGTATCCAGGGGTAAATGCTGAGTGGCCTCTGTCTGATTCTATGTTCGTGTTTCCTTCATTTGGGGGACAAGCAAGATGTCATTGGGGCCTACGTGGGTGGGGTAGTTTTTTGTAAATAGTATCAATGGCAACTTCCCAGAGTAGAGGGAAGCAGCAGGGACCCCAGTCTGGAATGGGACTGTTTTGAGGGCAACGGATTAAATCCCTCTCCCCTGATCCTCATCAGGGGCCTACATGTAAAAACGGCATGTTTAAAGTCATGTCTAGTTTATCCCTAAAAGATCCCATCAACAGAATCTTGTCCACTGGCGTCGCTTGAGGTGGGGCGGAAAGCTACGCTCTCCTGCACGAGGCGCCCCGCCCCCTCGTCGTAGGAGCCCGTCAGTGGAGAGAAATCAACGCGCAGGGACTCTCCTGCCTGCGTGTTGCTTTCTCTCCGCTGACGGGCTCCTACGACGAGGGGGCGGGGCGCCTCGTGCAGGAGAGTAACAGTGGGGCGGAAAGCTGCAGAACTTAGCTTTCCGCCCCACCTCGAGCAACGCCAGTGATCTTGTCTTTAACTGGAAACCTCTGTATTTATTACTTTAAAACTTATTATATAAATAACTGTAATGTCCTCTATCCAACTGTCACAGGGCAACTAAAGAAATGTTTGGAAATAATAAAATCCCAACAACCCTTTTTTAAACATTCCACGAGTAACAACAATTCCAAAATAATCTTAGCTTGCTATCCTAGTAACATCCCACGCACACCCTAATATTAAGAACATTTGATCCCATCTAGCTAGAAGGCATATACACTCTCCACCCTCTGTTCCAGCTGGATAAGGAACTGTGCATGCAGTTGGGTGGATGTGCTTTGTCAACTGTACATGCGTTTTATCAAGGTTGCACTGCAGCATGTCATTTTTAGTGTCTGCGATTTTTGTTGTTATGAATGCTGTATATTTATATACTGCTTTTTAACAACAGTTCACAGACCGGTTGACAGTGTTGAGGGTGCCACAATCAGGTCTCCTAAATCAGTTTAGGAAAAAAAAAAAAGGATAACAGCCACAGGGGACCTGATTCAGATTAGGACTATGATACTGAGGAAGAGGAGTTAGTCCTTCCCCTTGTTCTGTTGTCCTGATGAAGATCACCACACCAATCCTATTTATCAAGAAAATAGCGCAGGGGAAGGGAATTAGCCCAAGTCAAATTCCCTGCCCCAGGCTGCTATTTATTTTTTCTTTAAATGTGAGAGATCTGATCATGGATCTCTTGCTGTCACGTTTCATTTCCTGAATCACTGAGATGCAACATTCCTACTTTACACCACACATGATCATCACCAGAGGATATTTCTCCAATTAGCTGTACACTAACTCAATATATTGACACAACCACCTAGTCAGGGTACTAGCAGACAAGGGCCCTCCTAGCCTGGGAGGGCTCTTGAAATGAGACAAACAGCCTTGGTCTTTCTGAACCGGCACGAACAAGGAAGAAACATAACAACATCCTCCTAATATCAAGTATGTGCCAGCACCTCTCCTCCTCATGCACTGGCTTGGGACAGAAGGACAGCAACACTAACTCCTGAGACCTATGAAAAAGCAAGTTGACCTTCGTTATGACAGCCAGATAGGTCTGGAGAACCACCTTATCTCGGTGGAAAACACACAGCTCTGGGTTTGAAGGCAGCACTCCTAACTTAGACGCCAATCTAACTGATTAATAGACATGAGATTGATAGGGCAGAGCGGAACAGGGGAGGAGTTGGGTGAAATGGGGTGGTGATGGGGCAGGGAGGAGGGCCGAATGGGGCAGGTTCAGCAGCAGCAGCAGCACCCAGCAAACCCAAACCCTTTCCTGAGCCTGATCTGCCTTCAAGGGTCAACGTGGACTTGCTACGAAACATCTCTCTGAACACGATCTCTCTCTCTCTCTCTCTCTCTCTCTCTCTCTCTCTCTCTCTCTCTCTTTTTTTTCCTTCAATCTGTTTTCTCTGCAGTGGTTACCATAGAATTAAAGCATCACCATTAAAAGATAGATTTGAAGCCAGAGCTTAAGCAATGCTGTTTAAAAAATAAATATTTATATCCTCCCACTTTTGATGATCTAGTTTTATAATGCAATGAAGCCACTGAATCAATATATAAAATTATAAACTGACATTTAATAGAATGAATAAGGGATTCTGCCTAGGATTGCTTTCACACTTTAAGTAGACCCATAAAATTCTTCTAAGCCTTTGGATACTAGGCTCAGAGAATGATCAAAAGGCACATATTAGTACGACATAGTTTTAAAATACTAAGCAGGCCTTAGCCTGGCTAGCGCTTTGATGGGAGTCTGAGTGGGAGCCCCGAATAAGTTGCTCTGAGCTTCTCAAAAGAAGAACAAGAATTATATGTAAATTAGGAAACAATAATAATGAAAAACGTAGAGCAAGGCAACAACACTGCCAATTTCTTCAAGCTGTTTTTTCCAACATTTATGGGAAAAATGGGCAATACTGCACCAACATTTCAGGTCCAAGGTTTAATCATGTGTCCTGCCCAGCCCAACCCAGCTATGGTCTCCATAAGGACTACTAGGCAGTTCTTGGCAGAGAAAGGAAATACCACTTTATCACCAAACTGCTTGAGGCAGTTGTGACCAACACAGCCCCAGTCCAAAAGGAGACATTCCTTTTGTAAGCTATCAAAGTGTATTAGCTTCAAAAATTTACCACCTGTAGTATGCACGCTATTTATTATGCTATCCAATGCAAGGCAGAAAAATCCACAAAGAGAAAAAAAGACTTAAATTGTGAGGTAGGTTTAGTGGATAAAAGCATGGAAGAAGTATCTTTAAAGAAAATACTCCTCTGTTAAAGCATTTTTTGGATAACATAGTCGTTTTTCTGTCTTGGCCATCAGAGCATGTGAATTGTAGATATTCAACAGTAGATTTAGATAGGCTACTCTACTACTTGGGAAAGATGGACATTTTTGAGACTATATACATTAGCACCTAAGCAGCGATCCTCCTTTTTGGAAATAATGCAATCCATCCTGAACTTTTAGGATTGGATAGAATTTAAAAAAAAACACCTTAAAATACATCTCTATAAAAATGTGCATTCAGATTTCCAAGACAACATGGCCTTAAATGCAGGAATTTCACCGTCTGTATTCTGCAATGTATATGTCATCACAAGCCCCAAACTTTAAAGGGCTTTCCTTTTTGGCATCAACATTTGGTACCCAGATTGTACTTATTTCCCCAATTAAATTATTGTCTTACACCCCAACTACTTTAATAGTTTAACCTAATATGACATCCTCTGTGCTGAAGGGCTCAATTTCCTGTAGTGTAGTTTCACTAAGCCACATTATATTAATTATCTCCCATGCTGAGCTTTCCAGCACATGCTGGGCCTTGGCCTTCTACTCATACCAGTTTTACAATGCTTTCAGCACCACTAACTCCCTTCATGTGGCTCCTGATTTACAACAAGCAAGAAAGAAGAACCAGCACTACAATAGCTTGGACTACTGATAACTCCTCCAGGTAATTATTATTCTGGGTTGGGTTTGCTCATTTCACTTCTTCCATTCAAGCACCTGGGGGAAAGAGTAGTGCCAGCACAGAGGTCAAAACACGTCCCATGGGTGCCCCCTACCTGCCCCTGATGACACTTTAGGTGCTACAACTGCCACCAGTACTGATGGTTCAGAGGTGGATCCAGTCCTCTGATGGCCAACCTGGGCAACTCCCGATGCCACCCCTAGGAAACAGCATTCTCTGATCCAGTCCATTAATCCTTTGTTGGTCCATCACAAACACAAATTTGCAGTGTGTCGGAAAGAGGCTGCAACTGAACAGAAATTGATAAACCAAGCACAGAAGACAGATCGGATCCATTCAAGGAATGCTGAGTGGTTTGAGCATATGAGCTCTATGTGAAGAAGGAAAATTTCAGATCTTTGCAGTGGAATTTCTTGAATTCTGGACTGGATATGGCAAGAAAAAGTAAGCAAATTTGGGTCCAGTCACTCTGGCCTAGTCTTCCTTTGAATATGTTAGCTTTCCATGTGCAAAGAGCTGTTGATGTTTAGTTGGATATTTGAAATATAGGAGATTTCAAAAGTAGTTTGTGATATAGCGTAGACATTTATTGAACAAATCCCCAAAGTCAAAACATTCTACTAGATGTACTTAAGCCCTTAGCTGTGCCTAAAGTAGCTGCTCCTTGGATCTCGACCAGTATATTTAAAACAAAATACCAGATTGAAAATGTGGCTTATAAGAAGACTACTATACATGGATCACTTACTTATACAGAGATATCTCATTGACTTTAATGGAACCATGCAAGCATACCACAGAGTTGTACAGTATTAATCAAAAGGGAGATTGCACTAATATACTGCATGCAAAACCTCTTTCCTCATAGGAGGAGATGTGAAGGGTAATGCACAGATGGAACTGGTTATGGGCAAATAAATATTACATTATTTCAAACTATAATAAAATCAATAGGATAATCTCTGCCTGACTAGCTAGTACAGCACACACATACACATTTGGGAATTATCTGCAACCTTGTAAAGTTTCTTGTGTTGTAAAAAATAATGAATTAATTCCTTCAGGCAAGTAAGGTCTTTGCAGTAATTAGATGGGTGGGGGGACATTAAGAAATGTGGTGAGTTGAAAGGCCATGGAGAGTGCTAGGATTTTTTATTTGAGCATTAAGTGGGGCTGGTCTTTTGACCTTCAGCTGTAAAAAAATCATTTACTTTTTCAAGATAAGCTCCTTGACTTGATCAGTGGAGCATATTTTGAACTCTGGGAATTCCTCTCCTGCAAAGCGAGAGGAGAATTTGGCCTGAAATGTTTTCAGGCTTAAAATCCTCTGGAACCAACTTCTAGGAACAAGTTATTTTAGAGGATGTATGTGTAAGCGGAAATAGAGCAGAATGGGGCCCAGGGAGTATATTGCAATTAGAAGCCGAAATTGCTTTATATTCTGAGCATCTTACTAGTTTTCATCTAGGTGAAGCATCCAATTAAAAATATTTTTGAACCATGTGTGGCTTTGCCTGCATATTCAATGAACAGAATGGTGTTCTTGCCCCAGCCATCAAAGTGAGTGGGGGGGGGGGTCAGGGGAGAAGCGAGACAAGCTCTATGGGGTGGTCACACATTACCACAGATGCCAATGTGAAGTGGCCATGTACAGTCAGCAAATAAGCTGGAACGTCCGCCTCACATTTGTCATTTGCAACAGCTTAGCAGCACGCATACACATCTGCCCTGGTCCAAAGTGCAGAATTAGCTGATCAGTGCTGGGGTGACTAGGAATTTTCTTTCCAACTGGCATTGGTTTGGGGGTGAGTGTTTTCTGCCTACACTTTACTGCTTTCTTGGGGATAGGTGCAGGTAGATAGTGCCCTTAGGTCATGTCAGGGACAGGGTGAGTAGAGAGATCACCTGGAAAACATTCAGAGAGTGCCCTGAGGCATCAAGAAAAAGGTGAAGGGGATTCCTCAGAATATCCTTGGGGTATGCCTGATTCAGCCACTCAGATGGCTTGGAGAGAGGGATAACTCTCATATCCACCATGTGGTGTGAGGTGGTGAAAAATGCAGGAGCGGTATTAATTTAACTGCTTCTACTTCAGAGCTAGTGTAAAGTTTGTCTGGTGATAGTGGGGGAAAAAATCCCTTCTACAGGGCATACCTGCACTGTACATTTAGGTTAGGCAGAAGGTACTGTTTTGTTGTAAATCCAGTTAAATAATCAAATTACAGCCCTTCTCATTTCAATGCTTGTGTATCATCTCTTTATTTCTCTTTGTGTCTGCAACATAATAGGACTTTTTTTTTTAAAAAAAAAAAAGAGAGATCATATACCGTAACTATATTCTTCCTTTTATTCCATGCAAGGACTAAGGACCAAGCTAGGAATACAAAATTATCTCAGGAGTTGATGAACAGCAAATCTGTTTATACTGCTCTGTCTGTGACATTATAGTACAATAATTTTTGTACCTCTCTATGAAGTCAGAGACCATACAGAAGAAACTACACATCTGCAACTTATTTGCAAAAAAAGCCATCTACCACGTTGCACAGCGCATCCTGTGTAACTTTGCACCTGTGTAACAGCAGATGCACCGGTGTAACTTTGCACCTGTGTAACAGCAGATGCACCGGTGTAAGTACACCGGTGCATTTACTGTTACACCGGTGCAAAGTTACACAGGATTGCGCTAGCAGTCTCATACAGATGGCCAAACTATCCTACTGTGAAAGAGCTCAATCTGGGGTTGTTCAGTGAGCTATAGAGCCTCTTTTTCTGATTTAAACTAGCGACAATGGCAAAGTTAGAGTAGAGTGAAATCATCCTGAATATCCTCCTCCCACCCACTGTTGAGTTACCGTAGTTATGATTAATTGGAATACAACAGAGTTAAGCATTGAACCAATGGGACTTCTATGTGCTTAATTTTGGCAGGATCATCTGTTCTGTGATTTTTGTCACTCTTCTTGAGAGATCATCTGCCTTCAACTCTGGCATAAATAAACTGACTACGTCTTTTTTCTTGCTATTCCTCTTAAAGCAGGATAGATTATATACGGCAGATAAAAAGTGCATGTTCTTTTGACAAATGCAAGACCTGGAGACCACCCTCTGTTTTAAAGCAAATTAGCTTATCTTGCCTTCTAAAAAAAGTTACTAAATATGTATTACCCATCTTTTGTGTGTGGCCTGAATTAGATGCTCAGTCATTTTGTTAAGAGTTATCCTTTGAGGAGCTTTACAAGGAAATACATTGTTCCTAATTATTCTTATCTCAACAGCTGCATAATGCTTGCTCTTGATTAAAAAAAACATCTTAAGGAGGAGGAAGTAAATGACGGATCAAAGTTAATGATGGATCCAAACCAAATTACAAAGATCAGAGCCTCCAAGTCTGAACTTTGGGAACATTCAGATCTAGATCCAAATGTAAAACTTACTTCAGCTGAAAATTGTGGTCTGTCTTCACTCCCCCTCCCTCCGCTGTATTTAGGTTATTTAAAATTGCCATCTTTTTATTCAGACTTTCTGTGAAGAAAGATACATTATGTCTTTGTAACATGGAATTGAGTGAGAGCAGAACTGAAAATTAACAGAAATGCAATAGAAAAGCAGAATAATTTTAAAACTTGTTCGAATACAGTTCTAATTTTATGGCACAGCTGAGCCAAATTTCAAGTTCCCATTTATTTCAATTGGGTAAAATTAGCAGATACTTAACTCTCCTGCTAAACTGAGTGGGACTTTAAAAGTCCTTGCTGTTAGAAAAAAGTGGTGCATTTCTGAAATTTCTTCCCTATTAACACACAATGAGAGTGTTTACGGCCCAAACCGATCTGATAGGATTGCTGGCGGAATGTGTGTTCCACCAGCCGAAGCATCAGGATCCAGATGGAAGTGACTGGATCCGGCATGCGTCACAAGACACTGCCAGCAAGTGCAATGAGGCCTCTGGCACAGTCACTGGTGGCCATGCACGCTCGCCAATGGCAAAGACACTGTCCGCCAGTGGCAGGTAAGGTAGTGGTGGGGGTGGGAGCAAGGAGAGCAGGGGTGTTTCTGGGTGGGGAGGGGGCAGTGAAGGAGGTGGACAGGGACAGGAAGGGGAGGGATTGGCAGCATTTGTGTGCAAGCCATATCCTAGCCCCCTTCTGTCTCCCTTTCCTTCTCCTTTGCTTTCCTTAGTTCTGCACCAGCAAAATAGCTGGTGCAGAACTGAGGAGACCCATAGGGAAAGCAGAGGCTTTCCCCAGGAAAAGAAGTCTTCTGCAACTGTCCCTTCACCATAGCATGCAGTGTGTGCCTCCTTGGTGTGCATGCATTGGTGATGGGAGCATTTGGATACAATTGGGCTGTTAGATTTCATGTCAACTTGGGAAATTAGGAAAATTCAATCTGATTACCACAGGGCTCAGAGGTGAGTTGGAAATATATATTTAAAATCAATGAGAGTGTTATTAGTCTACTATTCCCTCCCAGCTCAAAAGCAGGTTGAATAACTTGCAGGCACGCCTTGACCATTTTGGGATAACAGAGCCAGAATGTCTCCTGATGCAGATATGAGCAGCTGAAAGACTGTTCTGCATAGCTCTAGACCAGGGATGTCAAACCCGTTTCATACAGTGGGCCAAACAGCAGCTGTGGCGTCTACAGAGAACTGGAAGTGATGTCATTAAGCAGGAAGTGATGTCATTACGCAGGTGATGACCAGAAATAAACATTTTTTCTCACTTAGAAACTCAGCTGCAAATGATAGAAGAGAAAATATGCAAATCTTGATCATATTTTCAAGATACATGGTGGACCGTCCTTTTAGCAGTGCCACTTCTACTGAGGCGTTATTTCATTGTTCAGCAGCTGAGAGGTGCTTTGCAAAGTAACACCTCGGCAGAAGCAGTGCTGCTAAAAAGGTGGCTCACATGATAAATGGGCTCTCCTAGCACATCCACAGCTTTTCCCTTTCTCATCCCTCTTGGTCTACCTCTTTCCTTCTGCCTCTTTCCATCTCTCCTTCCTAGCATCTTGGCAGATGTGGTGCTGCGGAAAGGGTGGCTCTGGGAAAGCCCAATTATCACATGGGCCACCCTTTCAGCAGTAAAACCAGCACATGCAGCCCACATGATAACTGGGCTCTCCCAGCGCTGTCCATTCAGCAGTGCCACTTCTGCCAATGTGTCACGCTCAGCAGCTGATAGTGGTGCTGGGAGAGTCCAACTATCACGTGGATCAGATAAAGAGCTTCCGTGGGCTGCATCCGGTCCGCAGGCCTTATGTTTGACACCCCTGCTCTAGCCTCTTGTAAGCATTGCCTAATTCCCTTTGTCCAAACAGAAGACTGACACCATTTTTTACTAGTGTCACCCAGTGTCACCCTCCCTTGGTGAAATCCACCATATACTGAGAGGTGGTGTACAAGGCTAAGCCAAAGACCAAAGACCACATGAAGTGGTGGAAAACAGTTGATAAAAATTAAACAAAGTAGTGTTTTAGGTCCCAGCTAAGGAACATTGTGTTATTTTTGTTTTATTAAGGGCAGTAAATGTTTTTAATGTGCTTGTATAAAAGCAAGGACCTCATGCCATGAATAATGAAAGGGACTATTCCTTCAGCAGCAGCAAACAGTAGAGCATGGTACAAGGTGCTCCCATGAAAAGCAGAGCAATTATCACCTCTCAATCTTGACAGGTTTGATTATCTCACCAACTTGGCCTCTTAAAAAACTGTGATGTAATTTAGTACTTGGGAAGGTGAGGAATTTCAGAGTAATGCCATGATTTCCATGTTTCCCCATACAATACTGCTCAGCCAGGCCTGCAGTAACCCAGCTTATTTCCCTGATTGAGAACCATTTTCTCATGATTTGGGTTTTTGTTTGTCAGAACCAGGCTTTTATATTCTCCCCCTCCAACTCCAGAATCATCATAGCTCACAGGGGCATATATGAACATTAATGCTGTTGTGGGCAAGTGTCCATATGTTCAGTTCTATACAACTTAATTTGGATTGAGAAACAAATTATTGATGGCTAGATGAGCAAGCTCACATGCTGCTCAATGAAAAAAAAAAGTTAAATACAGTTGGACCACAGTAAAATTAAACAAGCTTGAAGATTAGCCTAGAAAGGCAGAAAAGAGTTGTAGTGAAACTGACAGATTCCCCTTCCTCATTTCTACATTAATTCTAGAGAAGCCCTTTCATTGTAAAGGTAAAATTGGCAAGGAATATGAACTTCCCATCAACAGTGAAGGAACTTCTATCAAGCTAGTCAGTTTCACCACTGCTTTTGCAGGAGAACCAAAGTTCTTTTTACAACTTTTTGGGCTTGAAGGTGGGACCTAGAGTGAGAGGAAAGTTTTTAAAGCAGGAGTTCTCAACCCCTTCCCAGCCGAGTATCACTTCTGACGCCACTCTCCTGCTGTGTACCACCGGAAGTGACTGCCAATGACATCATTGCCAGTTACTTCTGGGTTGTCAGGTTTTTGGAGGCCAGAAAATGCAGGTAGGAGGCTCTGGGCGGGTGGAAGGACCCTTCTCAGCGTTCCCAAGAGGCTCGGCCAAAGGCAGGAGCCTCTCAAGAGCGAAAACTCACTGCCGAAAGTGCCGTGTCAGAGCTGGATTCCGGTGGTCCAAGTACCACCAGCAGTCAGCCGAAGTACCACTGGTGGTACTAGTAGTATCACTGGCTGTGAACCCCTGTTCTAAAGCTACTAACTTACTCTCCTTTTTCACTGTTCTCTGTTTCATAGTTCCTGGCGCAACAGTGCTTTCAGCTGTGGAACTCAGCATTTTTTTTTTGTACTGAGTCTTGTATCGGCAGTATCAAGACTCCCGAGTGTGAGCAAGCAGTATTGTCCTCACTTTCATTTGGCTTCAATATGGCTTCATGTAGCACAATAATGAAGGTAGATTAGAATAAGAGCAAATTGAATTTTGTAGTTTTAAAAGTCTTGGGGGGGGGGATTCCCAGCAGCAGCCAGACGTTTCACCACCACCAGTAGTCCAGTCCCTTTTCTTGCATTTAGCCATAAGCTATCACAATGAAACGCTCACCCATCACTACCACTAGTAAGTTCATCCATAGAAGTATGTAGGTTTTCATGGCTCATTACAATCAGAGAGGAGATACGATTTATGGGGTTTCCAGCCATGTATTAAAATTGAAGAAATACAGGTGAAAAGTTACACAAACTTGCCAGAAGAAAATCCTGTAGTCCGCAGTCGCTGTAAAGGCAGAAGTGCGTTCCTTTAGGACTATCCGAAGCTGACAAGTAATATTTCTAAGACTCGCTGACGTATCATTCCACCCTTTGAACTTTTTTGAAGCATAAAGAACGAACACGGCAAACAAGCCGGTAGATGTCATTGACTTTCGAAGAACATTGTTCCGTTTTTTAAACTAGGATACGCAGAAAGCACGCGAAGCGCTAATTAGTTGATTAGAAGCGGAAGCGGCTCATTAGTCTAAATCGCGCGTCTCCTGCATGACCTCTTAAGGGGATATTGCTCTACTGTAGCCGATCACCCTGTGTACAGGAACACACCGGGCTAACTAATTAGGGACGGAGGCAGATTGCTGCAGACTGACCTGATGTAACCTTTCACCCATCGTGCGTTCCTTCGCTTGCCCAAATGACCTGTTTAATAATGGAAACCACACTTTGTTCACAAATGACAGCTCTTGCTGCCAGTTAAGGAGGTCCATCGATCTTTTTTGTGTTATTGCAATTGCCTCTAGGTTAAGCCTTTGCCTGTTGTTAGATTCATTAAAGAGCGAACGAGTAGCCTGGAATGCAATCTCGTGTCCTGATTCCGTTGCGTGTGAGGCAATCTTGTCCTACACGAGAGAAGTCATCCAAGGGTTTGGAGCTGGGAGTCATCAATGTGGATGACACCCAGCTCTATCCTTCATTGTCATCTAACATTGGGGAAGTAGTTGAAACCCTGGAGTGCTGTCTGGAGGCGGTGAGGATCTGGATGTGTGCTAACAAGCTGAGCTTAGAGTTGGGCAACACGTTGATGTTCTTGGTTCAGAAACCCATGATGCAGTTATTGGAATATTGGCCTGTTCAGAGCGGAGTTGCACTCTCTCTACAAGAGCAGGTCCTCAAGGTCCAGTTTCACATATACAAGGGTATGGGGTCATCCTGGACTCCCTGCTGCTCACCTAGATGCCCAGGTGGTGGTGGTCAAGAGGGCTTTGACTCAGCTTAGGATGTTGCACCAGCCATGGCCATACATGAATCAACTGGACCTAACCGCAATGCTTCATGCCTTGATTACATGAAGATTCAAGTACTGCAACACTCTATGTGGGGATACCCTTGAAGACTTAGTTAGTCCAGAATGTTAATGCAGAATGCGGTGGCCCATGTGGTCTTGAGGGATAGTTGATTTGACTCAGTCCATCTGCTGCCTCGTTCTGCAGCTACACTGGCTGCCAATCTGTTTTTGGGCCCAATTCAAGGTGTTGATTTTGATCTTTAAAGCCCTATATGGCTCCAGGACCAGGATATCTGAGGAACTGTCTTTTCCTATATGAACTGACCAGTCCCCTAAGGTCAGTAGTCGGGGTCCTGCTGCATTTGCTACCTCTGGTGGAGGCCAGATTGACAGCAACGAGGGGCAGGGCCTTCTCTATAGTAGTGCCTTTATTATGGGACTCCCTCTCAGTGGGATTAAGAACTACCACCTCCCTGTTAGCCTTCCGACAAGGGCTACAGACTTTCCTTTTCTTCCTGGCCTTCCTGTCCTAGTTAGTTGCTTTTGGGTTTTGCGGTTATATTCCCTATTTTGTCTTAATTTTTTATTGCACTGTTTTTTATGAATACGTTAGAATTATTAGACTTTACATTTCATTCTTATATTCATTTTACTGGTTTTTTGTTTTTTGTTTACTTTACTGCCTAGAGCACGGAAAGGCGGGATATAAGAAACCTAAAGGAAATAAAGAAATAAACTTTTCAGCCTTTGAACAAGGTGGCAAAATTAACGGGTGTTTTGGCTCAACATCTAGTTTAAGCTCACACAATAGTGTTCAAAGTTTGAACAGTGCAGTAGTGAAATTGGCAACTTTCACCACTAGTGCAGCAAATCCAGAAAAGTCTATCACTGTAGAGGTAAAATTAATACACTTGGTGTCAGTTTCACATATACAATAACTGGAACCCGTTTGAGCAATAAGTGCTGAACTTCCCAGGATTAGCAGCTGGATGGCGCAAACCACTGTACAAGCAGAAGGAAAAAAGATACAGCTTTTTCTGAAGGCAAGGGTATGCATACATGCATCCATGGAAGTTGTCTGGAAACTCTGTCAGTATCTAAGATACTCAACTGAGTTTCAGGGGATATCCAACATCCTAAGGGGGAACAGCTGAACACACCATCAGAAAACAAAAGGGGCAGCAAATGTAGAGAGCTGAAAAGAACTAAAACTGAAAAGTAGAATACCATGATCTTAAGGGCAAATAAAATAGATCTCAGTACAAAGACTATAAAGTGCAGTATCTGGATATAATTCAAATAGGAACTTGCATAAGAGTTGCAGTTTGTAAATCTGTCTCCCACAATTCCAAAGTCACACCAGAAGTGAGTTATTGCCTAGCTTCTCCTGCCATTTTAGAACTTCTGAAAGCTCAGAATAATTTCCTGACTTTGTTTCATTCTGTCTAAGTTACAGTTGGTTGGGATATTCACAGCTAACAATATCTATTGAAAAGTGGATATTCCTTTTAAATGGCTAGATTCGTGATAAAAAGCTCTATCTCAGGGGTTCTCAACCAGTGGTACTAGTACCACCAGTGGTACTTTGGTCGACTGCTGGTGGTACTTGGACCACCGGAACCCCGCTCTGACGTAGCATTTTCGGAGGCGCATTTTCACTCCCGAGAGACTCCTGCCTTTGGTCGAGCCTCTCGGGAATGCTGAGAAGGCCCTCCCACCTGCCCAGAGCCTCCTACCTGTGTTTTCTGGCCTCCAAAAACCTGAAAACCCGGAAGTAACTGGTGATGATGTCATCAATCACTTCCAGTGGTACGCAGCAGGAGAGCGGCGCCGGAGGTCATACTCTGCCAGGAAGGGGTTGAGAACCCCTGCTCTATCTGGTTTGAGGAGCTTTTCAAGCAAAGTTTTCAAAAGTGCCTAGCAAACAAAATGGAGAAATGAGGCAAAATGGTGGAATGAACAACAAAACGAATTGAACTATCAAATGAAACTACACATTCAAGAATGGGTGGAAAGATCACATCCATTGACCATGTCCAGTGGTTCTTAAAGTAGGGGGAATAGCATACTGAAGGGGGGGGGTTAGTTCTAGGGAGACATAGGATCCTGAGGCAGGTAGAATCTTTCTCTCAGGAACCTGGGTAAGCTAAATGATGCCTGTCAGAGGACCATCATTGATCCACATGAGATTTGTGAGGATAACTGTATCCATAGTGCCACCATCATCCCAATCTTATTTTGAGGAGATGGTATCACAGGAAGAGCTGTTGCTTTAGTTTTAACTTCGAGTAGTGGTTCTCAAACTTTCCTGCCCCGCGACCCACTTACCGTGCAGAGCTCTGCAAATTGGACATTTTTGTGGTGACGTGACGTCATCACGTCACCGCCAAAACTTCCAGGTTGCTGGTTGTTTGTAACCCACCAAAAATCCTTTGAGAGTTTGAGAAATGCTGATCTAGACTAGTGCCACAAGGTAAAGAAAATTCAGAAGAGGGACCCCATTATTGAGAAATACTGACCTAATGATAAAAGAGTGTACACTTGAAGGCTGTAAACCTATGCTTAACTACTGTATGCACATGTTCATTTAATTTATGCCTATGGAACACACACACACACACTAACTGGGCAGAGGATTGTACTTCAAAACTGAAGATCTAAGAAGCCACATATTCAGAACCAGCCATGCAGTACTGTACTGGTAGCATCACCTAAACCTACGAGTAACAGACAAGACAAATATAGCAATTCATTAAACAGCCTTGCTCCAGCAGCCTGTGCTCAACTTTTTCAGTTTCTGATCTTAATTTGTGTTCATTAGGAACACCACAAAATTTGCTGTAATTGCCAAGTTACCAATCCCTTTGAATTAGTTCAGTTTGAAAACACGAATGCATCATCCACAAGCATGCAGAAGAAAGCTAAAAATAAACAAAACAAGTCTCAGAGTGAGTGCCTCAAAAAACCAAGACTCCAACCCTGATCTAAACCAGACTTTTTTCCCTCTTCTTCTCTCTCTCTTTCTCTTGCCCTTGCACTTATTTTAAGAGAATTGGAAAGGAAAAAGCTTTCATCAGACTGAAACACTGCAATCCTCCCACCCTAATCTCCTATAGAAGACTTAAAGAGGAACCCGTCTGGAATAAAACATGAAAAAAAATCTCTCTGAAAAATGACTAGCGGCTTAATGCTGTCACTGTCCCATGTTTATTTTTCTTGCTTTGATGTCTGATGTCAAAGAGAAAATAATGTCATCTGCTGGAAACTCAAGCATGTTTGCATTTTGAGGTAATTAGAATTAATGTTGGAGGGCAAAACTAACACCAAGCAATTCCAGTCATTCCCATGTGAGGAAAACATTCGGTAATGACTTACACTTAATCTGGGACTTGGCAGCAAGTCAGGAGCAACACAGATCCGTGCGACAGGGTAATATTTCAGAAATATATTTTTAATTATTTGCAGGTTTAAAAATGAAAGTGAGTGCTTGCTTCTTCCTGGTATCTTGTGGGAGTGCCATTTTAAAAATCAACAGAATTGTGCTGCTATAGAGCTCTTTAATGGATTCAAAGCCATATTGGCCTGAACAAGGATGCCACAAATGTGACCACATTTTCAAGAGAACAAAACAAGAAAGTTCCTCTCATGCAACCTTCACAGGCAGGTTTTCAGAATCCAACATGTTGAACTCTTTTCCAAACCCGGCTGCTAAATAGGAAACACGGCTCTTTCTAACATCTAGCCGCCAATGTTTACTGTAGTGCACCTTCAGCATCTTTTGCAAGTAACTATTGTCAACAGCTGTTTGATGGGTTAAAAGACTTGAAATGGCAACCCTATTTGCAATGTTCACTAGTTTTGTGCATAAGCCCTACGTCAACTTTATAACTGCACTTTTTCGTCCTGTTTTTCATTTTGCTAGCAGATTAAATTTTAAAACTTCCAGACCATTCTCATTTGTTCAAAATAGTTGGAACAAGTAAAATATATATTCTTCATCATCATCATCATCATCATCATCAAAATATTTATGTACCCCTTTTTAACAAAATAATTTTACAAAGTGGCTTACGTAGCAAAATAAATGATTTTTTTTTAATTTTTCACATTTTATACCGCCCTTCCTCCAAGGAGCTCAGAGTGGTGTACATATCTCCTCCCCTCCTTTTTGTCCTCACAACAACCCTGTGAGGTAGGTAGGGCTGAGAGATAGTGACTGGCCCAAGGTCACCCAGGAAGCTTCGTGGCTGAGCGGGGCTAAGTCAGACTCCCAAACCACTACACCATCCTGGCTCATTTTCCAAAGGGCTTACTTAAAGGACAACAGAGATACCAGCCATTGATGACTGGAAAATACATTATGCTGAGGTGAACAGGGATAGCTGCTCTTTCCTGGCTAAATATAAGTGATCCAGTACTTTATAAAGTCCCTCTTTAGCCCAGTTAGCAGAGTCCAGTTCATTGCCATTGACAGAGGCAAATGTGGCAGTGGATTATATATTAGGAAAATGCCTTTAAAAAAATTCTAACTTCATCTGTTGTACAGAACAAAACAAATAAGTAAGTGACAAATACGTAAATCCATAAACATCAAAACATAGTCCATCAGCATTTTCATTCTCTTGCTCATTCTAATATCCAGCAAACTAAGATTAACCTTTCAACAATTTTACTGTCATTTGTCTTCTTTCCCTCATTCAAATGTAGGTAGTGAGCTTTATCAACCCTGCAATTTCCCAAATGCTGAGATACCAATCATATATGACAGGAACATGTGGTTTCTTTCTAGTATTAAGCTATGCTAATTTTTGCAGCAGTCCATAAAGGCAGAATCAGTTCCATATCTACAGTTTCAACAATTGTTTTCAGATAGCCCAGAAGGATAACAACAAGGATGAACAAACAGTGCACTTTGCCAGAATTCAAGGGCTTGGCCTTGATACAACATAAGTTCCTTTCAATTTTGTTATGCTGTGCTTTATGTTTCCATTTTGTAAGCCTTCAAATGTTAAGGTTTTTTTTCTGTCTCTGGCTGTGCATGACAATGCATCACATTCAGATGATCCATGAGATGTCTAAAGGAAAGCTCCCACTTCCAATTCATAAGACCCACAAGATGTTTTGAAGTGTGAGCGACAAAAAAAGCCAACACTTAGCTCAATGAACACTGGCCTAGCTAGGGAGTGTTCTATGTTCCAATAATTCTGTTATGTCCTTCGATATAATCAGAATCATTGAACTTCTCTGTGGAAGGGAAATATAATTCATAACTACATAACATAATTGTCTTTACTGATTAAGGGAGTACTTAGTTGGCTTACTCCCTAGTTGCCTTGGGCTATATTTGGATTAAAATCCCATTTTTGCCTAAAATTTCCATCAGGGATTATTTAACAAAATAAGGACTTGCTTCCAGAGGCACCATTTAGTGAGTGCAAGGGAGCACTCACACATTCCTCTATATTTCACATGTGTGTTTAAAATCATATGTGATTATTCCTCAGGAGCACCTATACACCAAGTCCTTACTTATTAACGTTGTAGATAGGTTCCTGGATACTGTGACGTTAAGAGTGAAACAACGTATAATGAAACCAATTTTAACTGGCGGGCTCAGTGACGCTCCAGGGGGCTCTGATGGGCTTGCTGATGCTGCAAAGCCACTTCTGGGTTGTGCGGGACCGTGAACCACTTCGTTGGCTTTGTTCTCACTTTAGAATGCCTTGCAGAAGCTACCTGCAAGGTATTTTGGGATGTGAATTGGACCAGGAAGTGGGTTGCGAGCCCAGTGCAACTCGGAAGCAGCTGCAGCCACGGAGGACAACGTTAAAACGAAAAAAAAAAGGATAGTGAAACGACAGTAAGCGAGGACTTGCTGTATCTGTAGTTACTGTCAGGTGTAAAAATGTTACCATAACAAATGCGCTTTAAATATGTTTTGGGCCTTTTAATTACAGTATAATGTCTTGAAGCAGGGTCTTTAAATTTTGCAGTGAAAATTACATGCGCTGACCGGAAAGGTATCTGAAATGGTACTACTCCCCTGGTAACTTTCCTCTTTGCTGTGACCACATAGACCCTAACCTGCAGTGTGAACATATTTTGGCAAGCAAGGCCCAACAAATTTTGCTGCATATGAAAATTCACAGACGATATGCCATGTGCTAAAATTATGTGCTTTCATGAAAAAGTTCATGTGAAAGAAGAGAAGGAATCCCTCTTTTACAAGGATTCCAAGCAGAACACCTTGTTGATTGATGCTAGGAATTGAAAGAAATGTTCTTAGATCCCTAATCTGAGACACATGCATTGACTGTTATTGAACAGAGAAATAATTTCCTGATGCACCCTTTCTGATTATTAGTATTGATCTTGACAACACTGCCCAAGTTCTGAAAGCTTTCCACAATCTAGATCAGAGAACTGTACAAATGTGCAAATGCACAAACATTCACAAATTTGATCAAAGCCTATTCAAAATCGTATACCTATTTACATTCATTCTTGCTTAAAAGAAAGTTAGCCACATGTCTATCACACCCTTCCTCTACAGATCTCAGGGTGCTGTACAAGTTTACCTCCTCCATGTTGTCCTCCAAAAACCCTCTGAAGTAGGTTAGGCTGAGAGTGACTGACCCACAGTCACCCAATATGCTTTTTCATCCACAGGGGAAAGATATAAGGAAGGCTAGAATGCTTTGGATTAAAGCACCGAGCGAGCAAGAACACCTCAAGATACTCTGTGCGACATTCAGTTTGAGTGTATCGGTTTCTCTGACAGTGGCTTAATTCGAAGCCCAGGAGCTTGTTTTCAATGACAGAGCTGGTGATCAAAACAACATAGGTTAATTACATGTAGTTATGTAATTACATGTAGTAATTAATTTAAATAAATATGTGCACTAGATAGGTGATGGTGTAAGCAAATGCAGCAATTGGGTTGCAACTATGGTGGGTTGTTTTTACAAACAGTAGTATTCACAGAACAATTTCCTTGGAAATTTCCAATTTCTTTGGAAGCTTATCCAAAAGAGCAGATATATAGGCTTCGGTTCAGGAGTAGAACATCGTGCATCCTCAGTTTTCAATCTCTCTCTTTTTTTTCCTTTTTTTTTTTTTTTGGCCTATCTTTCCCCAGGACAGTTATTGCTTCTCCCCACCTCCTCCTATTCATGCCTATGGATTTGAATCTCTACAAATATGAGCAGCATGAGCAGCAGCTTGCTCAGTTACAGCTCAAATATAGCAATTTGAGCAGCTTGCTCAAAACCAGCAATAAAATAGAAACGAGAAATAAAAGGCCTGCCTGCTTTGTTCTTGCCTGTGCCACCTAGTGTTTCAATGCTGTATATACAGGAAGCAATACGAACAGTACAGATCCGCGACAAAGAGCAGAAGCACCTGAGAGGTCGGAACGGCAGATAAGAGACCTCCTAGCAGCTGATTACTGTTCCTAGCGGCTAATTACTGCTGTTGCAGATAAGAGGCCTTGGGAGACCAGAGCAACAATTAGCAACACTGAATAGGAAGATAAGAACCAGCCTGTTGCGTACCACCGGCAGTCACTCAAAGTACCACCAGTGGTACGCATACCACAGGTTGGGAACCTCTGGTATACAAAATAAGCACAATGACTATTTACAACAGCAGTGATAACATCAGTACTGTAATGCTACACTAATTAATTCTGCGTGTGATTAAAAAAAAACCATGTCTTAGTTCAGGCCTGGTATCAAGCCTTGTTCAGTATCAGTAGAACTTTATTGGCATAATCAGAACAACACACATAACATACGACACAAACACATAAGACACAAGACAACACTAACCATAAATAGGGGTAAATTGTCCCAAAACCTAGTGTGCACTTCCCGCATGACTCCCACCATGCCTCCCCACAATCTGCCCCAAGTAGACCGCAACCCTCTCCGTCATCACTACATCCGCACCCCACAAGACACAAACAGCATCCCTCCCCAGATGAAATCCCTCCACACCTCCCACAAAGCAACTCCGATCGCACAACACCACACCCCGCCAATTAAAAGGCCCTGCGACCTGCACTTTAGGAGGTACAAACACTCTGCCCATCAGCCACACTCGACAGGAGAAAGGAACAAGGGGGAATATAGACACCATGAAAACCCAATATAATCCCTTTCAAAATTACCCTGGTAGCCTGTATACTACCAAAAACAGTCTTTATATCAATGGGTTCAGAATCCAGATGTTCTTCCACCAGGGTGATAATGCCCATTAATGGTCAAACTTTGGCTTTAGATTTATAAGCTGGGATGAAATAGGCATTGTACCCTTTAAGACACATAGAATCAAGGGCCCAAGTCTCCTGAAGAAGAACCTCGAAACCTCCCATGAACTCCACAAAATCCACATCCCTGGACTCTCCCCCCCCCCCCCCACAACACTCTAAGACAAGACTTTCAACAGGGAGCCAATCCCAAGGCTGGAGGGGATACCCTAAAATCAATCTTCCGAAGGAAGCTCTTCCACCTCCAATTCAATATTAGATATACAGCAGTTAAAAGGGACTTTTGCAGTTGGTCCAGATGTAACAGCCTTATTCTGAGGCAAATTCAGACACAATTGAGGCTATCAAGCCTTGTTATGAATTCTAATTTAGCTGATTCTCACTCAAGTCTTCTTTGAGGCTTTTCTATTGTGGGATTGCCACTTTCAGATGTGCAGCACAGTATCCTGGAGGATTAAAATGTTCTCCCATTGGTTTCTGAATGTTACCATTCTCGATATTACATCTGCGTCCTTTTTAGTCTTTTGCACAGACTGACGTCTTTCCCCTATGCTGACAGCAGCAATATCTGGTGGCAAATATATTATGCTGGATAATGAGCAAGTGAATGAACCCCTGATAGTATAGCTGACATTACTTTGTTCTGTAATGGTGTTGCCTGTGAATGTGGGGGCATGGGGTGATAGTGTGCAGATGCTAGTGAGTAGCCTTTTAAGATTGGGGAACTGCCTTTATCAAGGACTGTGAAAAAGAAGAGTCACTTTCTAAAATAGGCTGTGCCTTACCCCACCGCCTCAGATGTATGTCAGCTTCAGAGCTGGCATACATCTGAGGAGGCCCATAGGCCCCAGGCAGCCCTACACTTGAGGAAGGGGATGAACGTCCCCTTCTTCCGAGGTGTTCCTGGGCTGCACCGGTGTGGCCCGGGAACGGGCTAAAGCCGGCAGTGGAAAGTTGTGCAGGATTGCACTGTAAATCATGTAGTTGCACAGCAGTATTCAAAAAGTGAACCTGCTCTGTGAAGAGGTTAAGGCTCAAGTTGACAGTAGAGTGGCTGCTGATGAGGTCATGGTGGAATTTCTCAAAGGCCTCATGCCCAAGGACAAGGTGACATAGGACTGGTGTTGCCTTAGAAGCTTACCAGTTATGGAATTTTGTTGAAATGCAGTTCTCTAGTTGGTGAAAATTGGTACTGTATTTCAGATCTTAAGAGCCTTGCAGAAATCAACAGGTTTTTTTGTTAAATCTGTTGAGTACATGTGATGGAGTACATTTATTCAATTTACTTTGGCTCCCTACAATGCACACATACCTGTTGTCACAAGGTGATCAATTCCCCATGGTTCAACTAGGGTTGCCAGATCTCCAGGGATCTAAGATGCATGGCACAGCATCTGGGAGCGAACGAGTACTGCCTAGCAGATCAATGGGCAGAATCTGGTGGGATTGGGGGGAACCTAGTAATACCAGATGGCATCACTTGGATAGTGGGTGGAGCCTAATTAACATGCAGGGAGAAAATGGCAAAACGTCTAATACTTATTTATTTTATTTATTTATTTTATTTGAAAAATTTATATCCCGCCTTTTCCTGTGCCGAAAGGCAAATGCCCAAGGCGGCTTACAACAAGATTAAAATACATAATTTAAAATAATACATAAAATAAATTTAAACAATACATAACCATACATAAACAAATTTAAAAACAATAAAATCCACTAGGGGGGTGACAGTATGGAGCAGAGAAGCAGCTTGGCAGAGCATCTTGACACACAGGAGGCAGACCACGACCTGTCACCCAAACGCTAGACGAAATGTTTTGAGCCCTCGCCGAAAAGTCATGAGGGAGGGGGTGGTTCTCAGATCCCCTGGCAGGGAGTTCCACAGTTGTGACGCCACAGCAGAGAAGGCTCGCCTACGTGTTGCCACTCCCCTAACTTGCGGTAGAGGTGGCACTCGCAGGAGAGCCCCCTCAGATGACCTAAGAGAGCAGGCCGAAATGTATGGGAGAAGGCGGTCCCTCAGATATCCTGGACCCGAACCGTGAAGGGCTTTAAAGGATCTCCTGTGACATATCTACCGGTAGTTGGCAAAAAGAAATATAAGATATGAGCCAGCTAAAGTTAAACATAATTCCTATTCATTTTCATGGGAAGAGCAGAATGCTATGCAAGTTAATTCAGAATTCTCATTAAGTTCAATGAGATTTACTCACTACTAAATGCACTCAGGATTGCTATATTAACTTAAGCATGTGCTGACCTCTCTCTCATTGAAGTCAATGAAGTGCTTGCCTTAGGCTAGCCATACCAATAATATTAATAGTTTCTTACATAGCAAGATAGTCAATAAAATATTTTCCTCAAAATGCTCAGTAAAAATTAAAACGAATGTTTATATATTTAGAGAAGCACTTCCATCTGCCATAAAATAATGACTTTCTCTCTCTCTCTCTCTCTCTCTCTCTCTCAACAGGACAGAAAGGCATGACTTTTCCATACAGAGCCTGTGTGGGTTTGGCCCTTATAGCTATAAATTCTGCAAATGTTGTAGTGGTTTAGCATTAACTTGATTCACAGTAACTTTTCTCAGTACTGAAAGGAGATTTCCTGGTTTGAGGTGAACACTGCCAGGATGTTCCCTGGATTCTTTATTAAAAATAAGCACTTGGTGGGTAGACTTGCAAATCTCCAGAAATAACAGCTATATTTAAAGACATATAATACATTCCTTTTTTTTCAGTCCCTCAGCTACTTCACACTTAATTTCTCTCACATCCCTTCAGTGGCCTTGATGATTTACTGGATGTGAATTTCTCAAGTTGCTCTTTAACTTCCTCTTTCAAGATTTCGATTCTAACCAAAGCTGTTCTCTTAATTTACTTTTGAAAGTGCCTTTGAAGCAAGTCAACAGGAATTTCTCAACTAAGTGAAGACTGAAAAAAATCATCCCATATTCCTTCTTATTTTGACATCAACTGTTTCTTTATAAAATGTATAGACCATTTCTCTGTTTAGAAATGTACTCAAAAGTGGTTTATAAATTAAAAACAAGAAAGATTAAAACAATTCAGCAGAAAGTTAAAACAAATGGAGGAGCAAGAGATCAAGCAGCAATCCACAGAACTCTTGTTACGAGCCTCACCAATAACTAGCTGGAAAACCTAGGAAGAATAAGAAGGTCTTTCCTAATGTGGTAAAGTTAACTGAAGGTGTGGTCAGGTAGGCCTATGTGGCAATCTATTCTGAAATTGTGGTGCTATAACAAACAAGGTCCTGCTTTGGTAATTTGCATAACCGTGGACTCATTTGTAGGGCCTCCTATGTAGAATAGGAGTTTTTTATGTTTTTTAACATCTCGCTGGTATAGGTGGGGGGTGTTGCTGTTTTTATGCTCCTGTTTTAATTGTAGCCATGATCTTTTAAATCAATTTTTAGATATTGTTTTTATTAATTTTTATTAATTGTTGTTATTGTTTTAAACTGTGATTGTTTCTATACTGTATTTTTTGTATGTATTTCTCTTTTTGCTGTAAGCCGCCTTCGGGGAGAAAGCCGGGATAGAAATACTGTAAATAAATAAATAAATAAATAAATAAATAAATAAATAAATCTGATCAAAGAGCAAGATACTTTACGGTAATTCTTGTACTGCTCTTCACAGGATACCTATAGACACTTCTTTCCATGGCTGCTTCTCCCTGCCTGCCAAGCTTTGGAATGAAGAGGGAGGGGGGTTAAACTGCGTCCATAATATTGTCATACTTTTCTCAGGCTCCCTTGATTTGCCCCTCTCTGGAAGCAGAATCACCAGGCAGGGCAGGGTTGCCCTCCTCAGTGCTGTTCTCCCTGGTTGCTAAAGACTGTTCCCTACACTCTGTGAATGGGTGGGTGGCCTCTTCAGTCACACAAGAGTACTGGCTCTGGAAGTCCCTTTCCTTTTTCAGCGGAATCTAGTTCAGCGTTTACCTGGAATTGTGATTGAGAGCATGTCTATGCATGTCTACTCAGAAATAAGTCCCACTGAGTTCAATGGAGCTTACTCCCAGGTAAATTTATTTATTTATTTACTTACAATATTTTAAATCCCGCCTTTCTCCCAGAAGGGACCCAAGGCGGCTTACAACAGAGAAAAATACAATACCCCCCCAAAATACATACATAGTTAATTTCAAAACAATAAAAAACAGTTAACAAAAACTAATAAAAACATCTAAAAATTGATTTAAAAATTACTACAATTAAAACAGATCATAAAATAGCAGCGCCCCACCTGTACCAGCAGAATGTTTAAAAAAAGGCAAGGACTCAGAAGGCTTCTTTGAACAAGAAGGTTTTTAGGCCTCGCCGGAAAGTGTCCAAGGAGGGAGCAGTTCGTAAGTCAAAGCCAGGAAGGGAATTCCATAAGGTTGGAATTCCATATGCTTAGGATTTTAGCCTGAATCTCTTTGGGCAACATTTATATTTTTGAAGACTTGCACATGATTTAAACCAACTTATTTTCTTAATGCAGACTTGTTTTTTAAATTGTTTTCTGCTTAAATTCAGTCCACTCAGATTTCTGAGTTGCATTCATGAAATGTTGACTGATTTGCCAAACCTCTATAGATACAGGAAACAATTTATGGGGAAATTGTTTTGCTAGGGGGATGTTCAGTCAGTGTACAGCAACACTACTGTAAGCCTTCATTACTCCCATTCATTTCTATGGGGTTTCCACAGGAGATATTCTCAGTGGGTGTACCAATTCGCATCTGTTTGAAAATACGTCCCCTTTTACTTGTTGAGTGAAGCTCCCGTGTTCACACTTCATATAAGTCTGGGTCTTCCCTATAAAATCCTAAAATAAGTTGCCCTTTAAAAAGCTATTTTTCATAGTATTCAGCAGCTGCTCCTCAAAATCATCCCAGATGTGCTATTTGACCAGTTAATGTTGGTTTCATTACAATCACCCACTGTTATTATTGTACCAACAGACTTTGCAGCTTCCTTGATTTATTTCAATACATCTTGAGCCAAGAACTCACACACTGTTCAGGACTATGTTAGTTTTACAACACTAAATATACCATATGTAAAGAGCAGTTTGTCCAGGTTTAAGAGGTGACTGGAAACGATGTCAACTTATAAGGATATGGACCAGTTTTTAAGTGTAGAGCTCATATTATTCACATCTTCTGCACAGCCCCAGGTAGAACCAATCTTCCCTAACCCCTTTCCTTGCCATTAGTGTAAGGACGGTGGAGTGCGTGGTTCATCGGAACCGGGCGCTCCACCGAACTGGGCGCAGCGGGAGCAGCGGCGCGTGGCTCGCCCGAACTGGGCGCTTCGCCGCAGTGCCGTGTCCTCTCCTCCGAGTCCGGGGGAGGAGGGGCCCGGGGGAGGCTCTCTCCTCGGCGCAGGCTCCCTCCCTCCGGATTCCAGAAGCAGCGGCCGAGCGGCGTGTTGCGCGGCAGCTGCGCTTTTTCTGCTGCCTGCCTGCACCGTGCATGACCTGGGTGCATGTCTGATAACGCCCTGAAAGTTTATAGACAAGTCTATCAAGCAAGCACCCTTTGTGAAAAGTACAGATACGAAGAGGATGGTCTGGAAAACACAATCCAGAGGGGAGCGAGGGGGCTTTTGAAGTTTGAAAAAGAGGGTACACAGGAGGATGGAATGACGCAGCTGCGGCCAAGACTCCAGCCTGATCTGTCTGGAATTCCCAGCCCAGAGTTTAATCGCCGTAAGTCCAGCGAGAGCCCTTCCTGTTTGCCCTCGCCTCTGAAGTGCCAGATCAAACGGAACCTGCGAAATGGTTCAGGCCGTGCAGCTCTGAGGACCATAAAATCCTCCCAATGGCCCTTCCCCGCCTTAGCTCTTATCTCAGCACCAGAATGGCATGTTATCGGGACGCTTTACAATCCCCCGATGGGAGCCGACTCTGTTCTTTAGCAACCTTCCGCCCCCGTCCAGGCACAAAGGAGCTCTCGATCAGCAAGAGCGACGGACACGTTCAGGCAGGCAGCCTCTCCAGGGGGCTCCGGGGTGTGTGCGGGGCGGGCGGGGGGCACCTGGAGCAGGGCCCCAGCGGGGCACCCCCCGAAAATTTCGCAAAATTTTTGATTTTTTTTTTGAAAAATTTCGCAAAAAGCTTCCCTTGGGGCGCACAACAACCCCCTGGAACCAGGCGCTGAAGGGGGGCGTTCCGCTGCTGTTCCTTGCAATATGTGGAATAGTAGGGATCAGCCTTTTACTAGGAGCCTTTTAGTAGGAGACACAGAAGGAACCACATCCCCATATCTTCTGAGAAAACAACCTGCATGATTTTTGCTTTCTTCCCCTATAATAGTCAGAGTTATTTTTTCTTCAATAAAGTTCTTCTTCTTAGAAGAGATTTAGAATATGCTATCTATTTGTGATCTCTTGAGATGTTTCAAAGGAATGCAAGCAGGAATTCTTTTTCAGGTCACTGACCAACTTTCAACTGTGACAGCTGGGTTTAAAAAATGATTATATTTAAGGTTTTGTATGTTTTAATGCATTATATTTCATTATTTCTTTTATTACTCTGTATCTTATTGTACTGCATTTTTCAATTGTGCTTTTTAAAAAATGTTTTCAATAGTAAAATCCCAGCCCTGTGACAAATGAAAAGCTCAAACTGAAGGATACTCTATAGCAGTGGTTCTCAAAAGTTCTCCCCGCGAACTCTGAATATCTGTGGGGGCAGGGCTACCGGTGGCGGCAATCCCCAGGAATCGCCGCTGACGAAAAGCACCCCCGAAACCGCTGGGTTTGGCCTTACCGGGGCTGGGGGGCTGCGGGTAGGCCTGCGCGACCCTCTGCAGGCCTCCCCGGTCTTCAGATTGCCGAAAATCGCTGTTTTTCAGTGATCCGAAGATCGGGGAGACCTGAAGAGGGTTGTGCAGGCCTACCCGAAGCCCCCCCCAGCTCCGGTAAGGCCAAACCCAGTGGTTTTGAGGGTGTTTTCCCAGCGGCGGCGGCAACTGTTGTCTTTGCTGACTTCGTTGGCTCCACCAACTGGCCAGCTGCATCCAAGCCAGCGAGGACACCTGCCCCCTCAAGCTGCCACCATCGTCTCTTCATCATCTTCTTTGTCTTCGTTGTTGTCACCGCTGCCACCGGAACTTGGCCGGCTGCATCCGAGCCGGCCAGGACTCCTGCCCCCGTTGCCGGCGCTTTTAAAACTGACCTTTTTTCCACTAGCGCCATCTTGGATCTCACGAGATTTCGTGAGATCCAAGATGGCGCCGCCGGATTTTTTTTAACTTTTAAAAGTGGCGGTGGCTTCACCGGGCCCGGAAAGCCCGGGACTGATCCAGGACTGGACCCCGGAACCTGGGACAGTCCCGGGTTTTCTGGGACAGATGGTAAGCTTATTTATAGTCAATTTGGGTGAAATTGCTACAGGCACTGACCAAACAGTTGACTAATTCATCTTTCACCTTACACAGTTAACATTTACTGTTGTCACTTAGTCTTCTGAATCTTTGCTTTGATATTGTTTGTTTCCAGTGCCTGTTCCTGTGCAGCTAGGATGAGACCTTCCATTTCCATTCTGAAGCCATTTCTAGGTGTTTTCATTATCAATCTTGTTGTCTGTGTCTTCCAAATATCGTCCATGAAGTTGTCTTCCTTTCCAGTTTTCTAGGTATGTCTGAACCGCAGCTCTCCCAGCTTAATTAATAACAATCTAAAAATAATGGTTTAAATTAAACCATTTTGAGAACTTTGTTGTTGAAATGTGGAGTATACGCATTATTATTAATTATTCAATTAATTAATATGATTACATCAAGAAGAGCAAAGAAAGAGCAGAGAAAGAAAGAACAAAGTATCTAAAGGTAACCTACTGAAATTGACAGGAAGTAAAGACTACAAAATGAGTGCCACAGATTTGTGCTTTCTTGTGAAACAATTTTTTTTTCACATTTGTACACCAATTACAGCTGGTTTTTAATCCTGCTATTCTAAATTATGTTTTTTTTTAAAAAAAAAAATTAAAATTGTCATTGGAGCCCTCAGAGCAGTGCCTAGAAGAGTGCATACAAGACAATAGTGATGTACAAGGCATGCAAAGCAATGGTGCCAGTGGTGTGCAAGGCCCAGTCAACCTCAGTGAAATGGGTGTGTAATTGCAACGTGCTTAATTCACTATGCAGGAGGAGGGGGAACTGCACATGCACATCAGCAAATGCACAGCACTGTTTCTTCCCCCCCCCCAAAAAAAAGCAGGTCTTGAGAAAGTAAAGACAGCAGTCAATGACCATTAACTGCTGTTGCCAACACTGCTCATTCACACCCACACATGCCTATTCCTACGCATGTCATGCAAACAAAATAAACTCAAATTAGGGAAACTAGAAATACTTCTAGAGCATGAGATCAAATTTAGCAGTGTCTAACACATTTGGGATCGTTGACATGGATAGTAGTGTGAACAACATCAAAGTGCCTCTAAATTAGATCCCAGCAGCAGCAGCATGTGCTAGGATCCTATCACTGTCCCTTTGCCTGATCCCTCCCCTTTTTCTCCCTCGACATACGCCAGCTTTAGAACTGGCATAGGTCTGAGAAGACCCATAGGAAACCCAAAAGACATCATGGGGCATACCAGGGAGTACGGGAACAAAGGTTCTCTTACCTTGAAGAGGCCTGCTGATTGCCCCCTCCTACGATTGAATGCAGCGCGTGCCTCCATGGCGCAGCTGCATTGGTGCCAATAGTGGGGATAGGACTGAAGAAAGGTAGAAAAGAAAGGTAGAGCTGGGAATCATCCACATATTGCTGATACCCAACTCCAAGCCCTCCAAGTCTCCCAGAAGTTGCATATAGACATTAAACATAGGAGACAAGATGGAACTGTGCGGCAACGCAAAGGTCAGAGTGCCAAACAGGGGTCCCCCAGTAACACCTTCTGGGACCTGTCAGCCAGGAAGGACCAGAATTATCCCCCAGGCCCAGCCCAACCAAATGACTCAGAATGACACAATGGTCAGCAGTGTTGAATGCCACAGAGATGCCCAGCAGGACCAACAGGGACATACTCCCCAGTCACGTTTCTGGTATAGACCATCTGCCAGGGCAACCAAAGCCATTTCAGTCCTGAAGCCTGACTTGTAGTCAGATTGAAAAGGAACTAGATAACCTGTTTCATCCAGAAACCTCTAGGATCTGAGATGCCACCACTCGTTCAATCAACTTGACCAGAAACAGGAGGTTGGAGACTGGCCAATAATTCCCCAACACAGTGGGATCCAGTGAGGATTTATTCAGAAACGGGCATATCATAGCCACCAGCAACCCCCCCCCCCTCCTTCAAAGATGCATTAACACCCTTACCTGTCTATTCTGCTAGCTCCCTCGGACAGATTTGATAAGTCAAGCTGGGCAAGGGTCAAGTGGGCAGGCAGAAGGCCTCACACCCTCAAAGATCTTGTTCATATCCTCAGGCTGTATAAACTGTAAATAATCCCAAATAATAGGACCAACAGGGTGCAGTGCGGGCATGAACCAACATAGGCAATGTGGAATCTAAGTCTTGGTGGATGCGAGCTATTTTATCTGGGAAGTAATTATCAAACTGATCACAATGGGCAAGCAAGTTGTCCTTCTCTCTCCCCTGAGGAACCAAGTGGAGAAGATTCTGGAACAGCTCGGAAAAGCTCCGCAGGACGATTCTCTGCAGACTCAGATCACCATTGAAGTATTTTTTTTCACCATACTGCAAATAGCTTCAGAAAGATAATTTAGATGAGGAAAACAGCACATGGGAAACAGCTAACCCCTCCAATGCCATGGCCTCAATCTGATCCCCTCCTGCTGCTTTTAACTTACTCCCCCAATCCCTCTCAAATACACAGCCTAATCCTGTGTAAAGATACGCGGCCAGCCTAAAGGGCCAGCTGCTGTATCCTAAGCCTATTCCGGGCTGTCCCGGGGCTGGTAGGCCACACTTCAGGTCCTACAGGCTTCCTTGGATGCATGCCAGGTCCAGACCTGGCATATATTTGGGGAGACAGTGTCATGCCAGTGCAGGCTGGGAAGGGGCTTAGGATATCCCCACCTCCTCCCAGCCCGGGCTGACCAATGGCCCCCCTCCCTCACCACCCCGTCCCGGCTTCCCACTGACCAGCATGGGACTTACCTGAGGTGGCCAGTGTCAGGTAAGTTCCGCTCCAGCACCGCTTACTCCCGAGTCATCCCAAAAGTGCCTTACGGCACTTTTGGGACGCTTTAGGGCAGCGGAGTGTGCACTCCACTGCCCTAAAGTTACGCAGGATTGCACTGACAATCACAGATCTCCTGACAGTCTAGTTTTGCCCTCTAATAATCATAATCATAATCATAATCATAATATTTATATACTGCCTTTTCTTTGGTCATCGGATTTCTCCTCTGATTTTAATTCAAAGGTGGTTTACATAGGCAGGCTTTCTAAACCCCAAGGGGTTTTTACAATACAATGCGTTCTAGTCTTGCATAGAACCCTTCATTCTAGGTGGTTTCCTTCACAATCCAGTCTCTTTCTGGCGTTCACCTCACCACGCTTCGACTGACAGGCAACCTTGACTCGCAGTCAAAACGCAGCTGCAGCTTCTCTCCCTCACAGAGTCTCTGCAGCTTATCAGTGGCGTGCCGACAGCTCTCCGTCAGACATGGATACTTCCGGCTGTCCCGAACTGCCGTTATTCAGATCTTCAGGCATATGAGACGGCCGCTCTACCAACTGAGCCAGACCTCCTTTCTAAGTTAATTCTAAGTTAATTTATATCAGGGTTATGAGGAGTAAGACCATTGCAAATAAATGATTAGAAATACATAAAAACTACAAAATGATAGGAATGCAAGACAAATAGCTGTATCTATTGAAAAACTGACCTCTCTTGCACCCTCTCAAGACCAACACTGGATTTAACCAATGTTTTTAGAATCAAGTCAGTCAAGGTGACTCTTGCAATGGAAGCATATCTATAATAATTTACAGTTAAAATGGGAACTAGCAATCTGTTATGACCAGAGACCCAAACCCAAACCATAGAATAATAGTTCAGAAACTATTAAAGAAAAACAAATGATCACATTAATTGTATTATTTTGCAACCTACGCGATACTTGGCAATTTGTGGTTTCAATTTTCAGTGCTAAAATCATGCTGGGTCTTTAATCATACTAATTACTCTTAGACCTAATTAAGTCTTGTGGGTCACAAAACGTTCAAGCTTTGGCTGTCTGGTGAAAGAACAGAAACAACATAAAAATGGCACTTATTATTTTAGACTTGGAAGGCCTTTGCTGCATACACATACTGTGCTATACCAGATATTTTAGATTTTAGTTTCTACCACACTGTTATTTTTAATCCTTATTCTAAGATCTAATTCAAGCTCTACTGCATGTGTGTCTATAAACCTAAGACTATTGGAAGGTAAATATAAACAACTCAGCTTTCTACACTGAAACTAAACTTTTGCTCCATGTAAATACTCATGGGCTTTGGGCAAGTCACTATTTCTTGGACTTTAGTCTCTCTCAAGACTGCTTTGGAGATGATAAAACTAAGAATGTTAAAGTACTTCTTATACTACCATGTACTACATTTTTGAATTATGCTACCTAATATTTATATAGCACATCAAAGCTGGTCTTAAGCCAATTCAGCTGATTCTGCAGAATCAGGCCCCGCAGTCAGGGGCCCCTGCACTGTGGTGGAGGGTGGGCTGCCCACAGTCATAGCCAGCACTTCGCATGGAGATAAGCCTCCATGCAGAAGTTGGCGCAGCGAGTGGAGCTCTCATTGGGCATGACCGCCTACCCCTGCATCCGACTGGCCTGAAAATCAAGCCTCCCAGGTGCAGTTGGCGGTGACGTGACAATGTCATTGCATCACCACCACCTTCTTCCTGGAAGGCACACTTCATACCAGACACTATCGGACCTACCGTATCTTGTTCAGTGAGTGGACCCCCCACACACAAAATCAGGTCCCATGGCTCCTAAAGCCGGCCCTGAAGCACATTAGCATGTTCGGAAGTGCTTCAGAATATCTCAGTAATCCCTAATCTTACAAATTAGGTCAGCATTATGATCCTCATATTGCGGGGGGGGGGGGATTTAGAAATGGAGATTAGAATAAAGCCTCTTACTAAGTTCATGGCAGAGGTAAGACTTAAACCAAGTACTCCCAGGATCATAGCGTGTAGAGCCAAATTATACGGTTAGATGAAGGATTCATGATTTGATTGCCTGATGTAGGGCGCAATTCAAACCTACTTAGGCCACCATTGTAACCAGCAGCCCAGCGAAAACGGGAGGCCCCAGAACGGAAAGGGGATTCAAAACCCCTTTGAATTCCCCTTTTGGAGGGGATTTGAAACCCCTTTCCATTCTGGGGCCTCCCATTTTTCACTGGGCTGCTGGTTACAACGGCGGCCTAAGTATAGGCTTACCATATTTTTCAAACTTCAAACCGGGACACCCCCCCCATAACCCCCACCGCAAGGTAAATAATTAATTAATGTAAAAGCAACGCAAAACCAAGCACAAACAACCAAAACCAACGCCAGACTACAATCCACAACGAAAAACGCACCACAAAGTACAAGCAAAAAAGAGAAACCAACCACAAAGTACAAGCAATAAAGAAAAACGCACTACAAACTACAAGTAATAAAGAAAAACGAACCCCAAACTACTAGCAACAAAGAGAAATCAACCACAAAGTACAAGCAATAAAAAAACAACCATAAATGCAAACACAAACCAGAAACCCAAATAAAAAATCAGTTCAATGAATTAATTATAGAAGAAAGGGGGCACAAAGCACCCCCGAAAATTTTAAATAAATAATTAATCTTTATATTAAAAAATATATTAAAAAAAATATGCTTACCTGGTCGCTGGTCGCTGCTGCTGCTGGGGCCGCGGCAAGCAGGCTGGGGCCGCGGCAAGCAGGCACCGGGAGAAGCACAGCCTGCTTGCCCGGGCAGCGCGAGCCTCCGGCAGGCTCGCGCAACGCGGGCAAGCAGGCTGTGCTTCTCCCGGTGCCGCTGCAAGACCAGCCTGGTCTCACAGCAGCACCGGGAGAAGCACAGCCTGCTTGCCTGCGTTGTGCGAGCCTGCCGGAGGCTCGCGCCGCCCGGGCAAGCAAGCAGGCTGGCCCGGTCTCCCAGGGGCACCGCATGGAGCCGCTGGGAGACCGGGAGAAGCACAGCCTGCTTGCCCGCGTTGTGCGAGCCTGCTGGAGGCTTGCGCCGCCCGGGCATGCAGGCTGGCCCAGTCTCCCAGCATCATGCCCTCACGAGATTTGGGTGCCGACATCTTGGATCACGCGAGATTTCGTGATCGAAGATGCTGCCCGGTAAGTTTAAAATTAAAAAAAGAGATGGCGGCGCCCATTCGTCCCCCGGGACCGGACCGGGAATCGAGCCCGATTTCTGGGACTGTCCCGGCGAAACCGGGACGAATGGTAAGCCTACCTAAGTAGGTTTGGATTGCGCCCGTATTTTTCTTTTACTAAAAGCCAGTCACAAGAGTGATTTGGATTGGGACTGCAGTGTGGCGTTTTTAACACTTTCCCCTCCACACCAGTTTCTCAATGAAAACCACCAGCTCAGGATTGCTGTTCTCCATGGAAAGCAAACAGACAGGCACTCATGTGCCTGGTGTCTTTCCAGTGCTAGGTGGAAAAGTTCTTATTTTTCTAGGTTTTTTTTTTTTTAAAGAAACTGTTGGAATGAAATATTTAGGCTTTTTTACTCACTGTTGAAATGCTGCTAATTTTTATCTGCTGTTTTATCTTTTGTATAAATGGTTTTATCTTTATCTTTATGGTTTTATTAGGTTTTTTTACTTCACATTGTGAGCTCCCCTCAAAAGCATTTATACTGAAGTGTGGGATCTATAAACCCATTCAATAAACAAAGAACAACAGCTTAAGAGTGTGTGAATTGCTGTAAAGAATAAGGTGAAACCCCTCTCCTCACTGTGCCCCTGAAGGAAATCAGGCCCCCTAGCCATTTTTAGCAAAAGAAAAATATTTCAGGTAATCCATAGATCTAACATGTAACAAGTGTTTTGGAGCTTAGACGCTAAGCTACAGTAGCTCTCTTAGCTAAATCTCCATGACTTCTCATATGTTCTTCATGAAGCATCCAGTCAGAGACAGCTGCTTTGGTAACAGAAACAACTGATGCAGTAAGACACTTCCTATTTAAAAATAAGGGTATTCTCCAGCCAAAGCTAAGCACACTCTTAGCCCCAAGTCACTGATAATCAGAGCAACATGAGAATCATTTTCCTTTGGTGTTACTCCATGCCACTTTGATAAGTTAGTATAGAGCAGTGCTTCTCAATTTTTTTCTGTCATGCCCCCCCTAGGAAGAAGAAAAAATTTCGCGCCCCCCTAATATAACTAATGCAATAGTTAGTGTATGCTTTGCGCCACTTAACTAGATTGTAGGAGCCTCCAGCGACGATCTACTTCACCGACGATCTCTTCCGGGGAGCAGATCGTTCCTCTGCTCCCCGGCGCGAACTCTGTAACGCACCTAGGAGCGCTCTGCAGAGTTCACGCTGTGAATCACGCATGCGCAAGACGACGATTGGCAACATCGTCGTCTTGCGCATGCGTGATTCACAGCGTGAACTCTGCAGAGCGCTCCTAGGCGCGTTACAGAGTTCGCGCCGGGGAGCAGAGGAACGATCTGCTCCCTGGAAGAGATTGTCGGTGAAGTAGATCGTCGCTGGAGGCTCCTACAATCTAGTTAAGTGGCGCAAAGCATACACTAACTATTGCAATGAGCCCCCCTTTACGGAGCCTCGCGCCCCCCTGGGGGGCGCGCCCCACTATTTGAGAACCGCTGGTATAGAGGGTCACACAGGCCAGCAGAATGACACACAGTCCCTCCCAACACCAGCATGAACAGTCTGTTGGGAGGGGAAATGCTAATGGAAAATGTAAACATTTAGTCAATATAGCCAAACCTTTAGTCAAACCATGTAATTTCTCTCTACAAACTCAAACATTGGAGTGGAACTGGACCATGGGGAGGTAGCTCTCGCACTGCCACAATAATAGAGGAATTGGGCCTGAATTTCATTCATTTCAGTGGGAGAAATGAGTTCATACTAAACTTTCCCACTGAAATTAGTAGGCAACATGCTTAGAAGTGGCTAGAACTAATTAGACCCCTTTAGAAGACTGAGATTTGGGATGCAATCCTATGCACACTAATCTTGAAGTAAGAACCACTGAACACAGTGAGACTTGCTTCTAAGTAAACATCTATAGGACTGCTGCACTGCACTGTCAGTTTTTTTAAAAAAATTATGAGGCTATAACGTATTCTGAGTTTTCTTAGGCTGCAATCCTATGCATCTTAAAGCCCAATTATATCATTGATTGGGCTGGTATGTGGAAGGCTTTATGACAGTGGAACACAGTTCTGCTGTCGTAAAATGGCCACCGGTGGCGGCCATTTTAGGTGTGCTGCCACACTGGGCAACTAGGCAGCAGCGCTGAAGGCCTGCCGCCAGACCTACAAAGGTAGCTGTAACAGCAGCTGGGGCAAAATGAGGCGGGGAGTGGGTGGAGGGAGGCGAACCGGGGAAGGTATCAGTGGCACTCGTGTACGCCAATATCCTATCCCCATCTGTCTCCCTTACTGCTGCCATTATACGCCTTGGATTTACACCTGCAGTCATAGATCCGAGGCGTCCCATGGTGGCAGTGGAGGCTTTCCCTGGGGTAAGTAAGCAAACGTTCACTTACCCCGAGGAAACCTTCCAAATTGACCCCTCGTTGAAATCAACGCGACTTACTTCTAAGCAGACATGACTAGGATTACAATGCAATTTCCCTTTTGAGTTATTCTGTGATTGAAGGTGCATGTTTTAAGTTTTCACCCTCGGTTACCTTAAAAATTATAGTTTTCTCATGAAAAAGATGACTGTAACTATGAGAACTTCAAATATTTTCATAAAAGAGCAAAAGAAATCTAGGTGGTTTGCTCACCTGTCATAAAGCAAATTCACTTTTTCTCTTTCATATCATTGATATAGAAATACGCCTTCTCTTTCCATGACCGTCTCTTCTAAAAACATTACAATATTCTTACAACATTTATTTATTTTGGGCTGCCAATCAGAATAAAGAGTGTCCTTTTTTTTCTTTTTTCTTTTTAAAGAAATGACCCGTCCTTGTGAATTGGATTATGCTGTAATCCTTTCTGGCTTCACCTCAAGTCTGTTTGCCTTCTGAGGTAAAATGACAACCTTCTGGAAGGTCCACAAACTAAGCTTGTAGGGCAGTCACCAGGAGACTATGATACAGTACAGGTTTTACAGTCATAAGGAAAAAACCTGTAAACAGAGCGGGCTTTATACAGCTGCAAAACACATGGTGGTCCAGGTTCCCTCCTCCCATGAGCTAATATTAGGCCATTGTGTACAACGTTGAGAAACTTTCAGGCACCAAGGGAGAGCACTGAAGCACCGGCCCAATTGGGGACACTTAAAAAAGCTCACTTTTTAACTAAAGTTTATTACTAGACAATAAACTTTGGTATCATGAATAGCATGCCTTCCATGAAGTGAACAGGACAAACAAATGTCAAGGTGCAATGGTGAATCCGGTATGCCTCAAAATGTACTTCAGCAACCACTGTACTTCCAGCAAACTGAAAGACTCTACTAAGTCAAAAGCAAACTGGATTCCTTTAGACAGCTTGTTTTGATGGGGGGGAACCTTGGTATGTGTTAATTGCAGCTTCACATACAGTACGTGCATCAAGATTTATCGAGATTTTTTTTAAAAAAACCATTATTTGCCATTATTTGCCTGTACAGACAAATACCACTGGAAGTATTTTAATATGGTCACGGTAATACAGAAAATAGCACTATGCAAATTCTTCAAGTTATAAGAGGAGACATTGTTAGTAGCAACGGCCATACTGTTAAACAGCCATGTTCATATTGTGAATTGACAATACAGACAGAAAATAATTCACAGTTGTTCCTTAGACAAAGATAGAAAAATGGCCCAGGTAGTGTTGGTTTCTATATAGATTCCCCAAAGGGAAAGTGTCCTGAACAGAAAGACTACAGGATTTGGTCCTCTGCAATCATAAGAACATAAGAAGAGCCCTGCTGGATCAGGCCAAAGGCCTATCTAGTCCAGCTTCATGTATCTCACAGTGGCCCCACCAGATGCCTCTGAGAGCACACAGCCAACAAGATAACCTGTTTCCTGTTGTCACTCCCTTGCACCTGGCACAGAGAAAACCTACTTCTAAAGCCAGGAGGTTGCTTATGGCTTGTAACCTGTGATGGCCTTTTCCTCCATGAATCTATCCAAACCCATCTGATCTAAATCAGAATCATCTGATTCCTCTTTTCATGTTGTCAGTTTAAAAATATGTATTGCAAGATGCCTTCAGATTTTTGGTATGTTCTAGATCACTTCTCATAATTGTTTGTTAGGCGTACCATGAATATCTGTGATTTTCTGCTTCTGATGCAAAACCCATATCTGGTGTTGTGTATAAAGTGCAGGCAGAAAGTCAGAAGATGCTGACTTCTGCCGGAGGAACGAACACGTGCCATAAGGTACGTTGCAGCAGCGCAGAGGTCGTGGTGCTGGCGGAAAGGTTTGCGCCAGCTTCCCAACACCAGATCTCATCAGAGCTCCCACCGGAGTAGGTAGGCTCCTGCAGGGCTGCAGAGGGACAGGGGGAGGTCGAAACGGGGGAGGGGGCAATCCAGGTTGTGGGGGAAGGGTGGCTCAGACCCAGGAGGGGGGTTGGCTCGGTGGAGGACGCCTTTGCCAAATCCTATCCCCCTTCCAGAGCTTGAAAGTCCAACACGGAGGTGCCCGGATTTGCGCCAGCCATTTAACTGGCGCACACAGAGGAGCAGCCAGGCTTTTTTTTAACTCGGTGCCCAAAGCTCTGCGCCCCCCGCCCCGACCGCCACACAACGCCCCCCGACGATCCTCCAACCCGAGTCCCGACAACTCATGACATATAATAACACGCAAAGAGTTTGTTAGTGTTTGTAGTGTCTTCTCAGTAGTTCTCTAATCTGCCTGTTTAGTTGATTGAACTTTCTCTTGTAGATGGCTTGATATTTAAGCCAAGCAGAGCTGCCATCTGCCCAAGGGAAGAAAATCAGCTGGTGCTAACACACATATGTTTCAATGCTGAGCATCCCTCTCTCTCCCCTCCCTGAAAACATGAGATCACTGGCAGCATTCAGATGGACTTGGAATGAGGGCTGGTTTGGTCTTACGAGTATAAGCTCATCAAGTTTGGGGGGGAGGGTTTTTTAGGCTAAAGAACAAACGTTTTTTAGGTGTCCAGGGTGTGTGTGCTTTTGGGGTACTTAGCGTACTTAGCTTGTCTCGCCGGGGTGCAGGCAGCATGTTCTCGTTCCGGGCACCACCATCTTGAATGGGCGGGACTCTCTAGGACTCTCTCTCCGTCTCACTGGTCCGTCTGTCCTCCAGGCCAACGAGACGGAGAGAGAGTCCTAGAGAGTCTTGCCCATTCAAGATGGCGGCGCCCGGAATGATAATATGCTGCCTGCACCCCGGCGAGACAAGCTAAGTACCCCAAAAGCACACACACACCCTGGGGGCCCCCATGAAGCAGCAGGGGGTGGCACCTGCCACGAAAACAGAAAAAAGTAAAATTTCTTAAAAATAAAAATGAAACCTAAGGGGTCCTATGCCCCTTACCCAGCCTTAGCACCCTACGCCCTGGTGCCCACCGCACCCTATTCTGCGTCGCCTCTGGGCGCACATCCAAGTAGCTTCATAGAGGCTGCTGGGGCTCGACACGGGGTAAGGGGATGAAAGTCCCCTTACCTCGAGGAGGCCTCCAGCCCCACACTGGATACAGCGGAGCCCTACAACTGCACCCCAGCACGGGGCTTTGGTTAGGATTGCACTGTAAGTGTACCGTATTATCATCAGAACCATGGAGGAAAAAGTCAAATGGCTGTGCAGGCTGATATACAGTTAAGGTAATTGTGGATAATAATGTGTGATATGCAACTACGATTAAGATCTGCATTATACCTTTATAGAAATCCAGTGATTTGAATGAAGAACATGATGCACAATTAAACTAATTGTAAATAATATGCATGTGATGAGGTTGAGGAACAGCAGTACAGAGGATTGATGAGGCTCAGGAATCCTAACTGTGATGCTATTGCTGTGATACTTACCATTGCATTGTACGTGGTTTGAACTGACAGCAAGTTGGAGGGACTTCAGACAGCAGAAATGATTAAAGGACTGGTGAAGGGATGGAGAAAAATGGAGAGAATGGATTACATATTGCTTGGCCGACAGAGGAAAATGTGGGCTATGGCAAATCCCACTGAACGTTGGATAGAAACAAACACCTAAGAGCAAAAGGAATAGTTTAAGGCAATCCCGGGGAAGAGGTGAAAGTATGATCAGAGAGAGAGAGAGAGAGAGAGAGAGAGAGAGAGAAAACCTACAAAACAACATATGTAGGCATTTAGGAAATGTTTTCTCATAGTCCAATGACCTATCATAATGAAGTTGAATGTTAGCGGTATGGTGGAATATCTACTGGTCCATTAAAGCTGGATAAAACAGACTGTAGAGAGCTGTTCTACACTGACAAGAGGTGCAAAAGGTGACCAATGTCCACCTTTAATATCTGGCCAGTAATAAAAAAAAGCCTTGCTGTGACTTATTGCAGCTTGCATTATAAAACCTATCTATCCATTCTCTCTCTCTCCTCTCTCTCTCTCTCTCTCTCTCAGCACAACACAACACAACACAACACACCTTAGGCTTTCTACATAAGGTAGAACATCATTTGTAGCTGTTATTACAACCCAGTGCTATTAAATATACATGCAGCATGAGTACCTGTATGAGTACATGAGTACCTGTACATGCAGCATCAGATACAAAATGGCAGCCACTATGTTCTTGCCCTTTCCAAAATGGAGTTGATTATAAGGCAAAGTGAGATGGACTGGCTGGGTAAATTCTCCCTGGCTTGATTTAGAAAGCAAACTGAGCTATCCTTCCCCACCCCCACCCCAAAAATAGCTGAGTTTATTCTGAGCACTATTTGGAGCCTATAATGTTTCCAATTACATAGGAGTGTGACAGGATCCAAACATAACTCCCCAATTTTCACTGATGTCCCATGGTCTGGCCTGCCATCCCTTCCCATTTAGTTGATCTAGAACAGGGGCAACCTTTTCTGGCAAAGGTTCGATGATGAGCAGAGCTTGGCTTGGGAGGCAAAGCCTCCTGCCCAATTTGCTGCACGTCGGACCGGGAATGGCAGAGCCACCTGCTCAGGTCCATGAAGTACCTGTGCCGCTGCCATTTCCTAATCAAAAGTGCCCATTGATTGGTGATGGGCTGGAGACTGTGGGCCAGATTACTTTGGGTGATGGGTTGAATCTGGCCTGCGGGCCGTAGGTTACCGACTGCTGGTCTAGAAGCTATAGAAACAGCAGTATCAGCAAGGTCTTGCTACTATAGTAGCATTCCTGGTACAAGGGACTCTGGGAAACATAGTGTTTATTGTAGATGCTTTGAATGGCATGACAAGTCCTGAGGCTCAAATTATACTTTACAGGAGAGAAATTGGGGCGTGATGTGGGAAGGATACAGGAGGCTGTGGGAGGAATGAGATGGAGTCGATGTACACCATGTCCTAACCCCCGTCAGATGACACCAATGTGAGAAATACACTATGCCAACGACAGCTGGTGTAACCCCATAGGGAACAATCAGGATGGGGGGGAAGCAGAAAATTGCACCTCCTACCCCACCCACTTTCCTATGATGGAGCATAGGAGTCAGATGAAATGGTCAGCTAATCACTGCACACCAACCCCAGTACTAAAGTCCCTGCCAGGGAGACTATAGCTCAGATTATCAGATGCACAGCATGGGGAACTTTGGTGATGGGAACCATGGTGAAAGGGCACTTGGGGTGCTCTTTGCCCATCTCCTGCTGTGGCTGGGTGGTTAGTGAGCAGCTTTGTGGAGTGGCTGATGTGGGTTCTAGACGTGCTTCCTGCTCTTCTTTTGTCCCTGCTATGGGTGTTTCTGGCCACTCATGCAAAACGTGGCCCTTGCTGGGCTCGAACCTGTCTCACCAGACTCCCAGCCTGTGCTTTTGTGCAGTGAGCCACCAGCACTTTGCTTTGCCTTTGTGCTGTTGAGGCTCTCCTTGTGACTCATCCCAGTCCATGTTAAAAATATCAACAAGGTCCAAAATAATGAAGCAAAGAACAAACCTTTGACTATATTACAAGCATGGCACTGAATTCCATTCTTACCCCAAACACAGCACAATCCAACCTAACACCCCCCCACACACACACACACCGATGCAGGCACACCATGGAGGTGCATGCTGCATCCTATGATAGAGGAGCAGGTGGAGAGATCTCCTCAAAATAAGTGATCTTTTGTTCACTTGCCCTGGGGAAAGCTGCCATAGTCCCTTATGGGACGCCTTGGTCCTGCACCAGCTATTTTGCTGGTGTAGGACTAGGGCATGTAAAGGCAGCAGAAATGGAGAGGGAGAGGATTCAGCCACATGCTCGACCCACTGCACCCGTCCCCTTCCACCCTTGTTCTGCGTCCCACCTCACCTCATTCCCTGTCCAGAAACACCCCATTCCTCCCCCTTCCACCTCCATTCCTCCCAGCGCCCACCCCTACTGCAACCTTATATTTCGCCAGCGGACAGTTGTCTGGCTACCGACCTGTACACACAGCCACCAGCAACAGCGCTGGCAACTTTGCTGCGATGACTGGCGGCAATGGAACTCATGGCGCTGTCGCATGACTTCCAGCAGGATCCAGGCACTTCTGCCTGGATGCTGCTGGCTCCGTTGACAGAACACGCATTCTGCCAGTGGAGAATTTATGTAGGATTGGGCTGCCTGAATACAGACTTGTATGCGTCATGTGTGGACAATTTTTGAATCGAACACCATTTTCATACACTATCTTCCAGTGGCCTGGAATGTTTGTCAGGTTGCTGCATACAAGTAATCTGCGTTCAGCAGACATGATGCTCCAAGTTGGGTACTTTGGTTGGTGCATGCACACGTAATGTGGACTGGACGTTTAATTTACATTAAGTTTACATTAAAATGTGCTGTACTAATTACACAAAGCAATCATTTGTGGGTTGTTCCTTATTCAAAAACTGCACGTACACTTCTGACATGTTTTGAATGATTGGTATAATCCCTTTTTTGTGTGTGTGCACCCTGACCACTCTAAAAATTCTTTGTTTTTAAATGATCACTCCATTGTTGTGTTATCCAACTCTGAGCAGTATCAATGCTATGAAATATCTATCATTGGACCCTTTCCTACTGGGTAGGAAAGGGTAAGGGAAAGGGTAAGTAATTGCCATGGGTAAGGGACTGACCAACATTACTCAACCAAGCAACAATTTCTGGTATCTTCTGTATTGCTTTATTTAACTACGGCTGTTTTTCCTGAGATTATTTTGCAAGCATGTTACTCTGCAAACAAGCCAATCTTTTTCCCAGCCTCGGAGGCAATCTCTTGAGTAGCTGCCCACCATGACACAGTCACTCAGACTGCTTTTCCTGACTTTGGTTTTGGAAACATGTTGCATATTGTCCCCGATATTCTTAACCCCTTTCCCAGCCCCCTCCTGCATTGGACGAGGTTGGGGGAATCCAACCATCACTAATGAATTTCCACATGCAGAAGAATAAAGACTAGGATTTTGCCCTTTTCTTTGATACTGGCAGCAACTCTAGACTAAATTAATTCCTGATGTAGCTCCTGTGATTTCAACAGATTCAAAGCAAGCTTCTAATTTCTTCTAACATTTCTCCAGAGCTGCTTGATCACCAGAAGCAATTATCTAGCGGTCAAATGAACAGACCAGAAAGAATGGAGCATAAGCTAAACTGAATGCTGACTCATGGCTCTGCATTCTGAGTAAAAACCATGCGGGACACTATCCACTCAGACATTCTTCTGGGCAAACCCCAATGAAATGAACAAAGGTTGCACAAGAAAACAAAACAGTGCTCTTCAAATCAGTGAGGTTTGGGCACTGAAATGAAATGCACTATTCACTCGTTGCATTGAGTTAATTCATACCCATTAATTTCAGTGGGGCTTGTGCTGGAGAAGTTGCCAATGGATTGTTCCTTTGACCTTTTGGCATTTTTTCCCCCTTTAATACCGAGCTTTTTGTGATTGTTTTAAGTTGAAAGGAAAACAGGCTTAAATCTGAGCTGTTCCTCTAGGTAAGAAAAAGAAGACAGTGTCAAAACAAGTGTTGAGTGGGCAATCTCACTGGCCTCTCCCATCACAGAGGGCTTGTCAACATCACCAATCTCATTACAGAAGAAAATGGACACTTTAAAAGGAAACCAAATTAACAGCCCAATCTTGTTCATGCCAATGGCACACGGATGCCAGTGCAACAACCATTATAAATTAAGCCCATTAGTGTGCACGGGGGGGGGGGGGAGTGAACACTGTTGGAATGAGCAAAGCAGCAACAGTCACCACAGCCAACAATAGGGACTTGCCCCAATGATGGACAGATGGACACACAAAAGGAGGCCACAGAACCCTCACCAGAGCTACTGTGGTGCAAGCAGCAACGTACTGTGAGCACAGAATGGCTGGAATCCTGGCACCCAGAGTTCAAGTCCCCTTGTACCACTCACACAAACACACACACATCCAAGAAATACCTTTTTCATCACAGCAGAGCAAGGGCAGTAAGATAGTTGTCCTCTTCTTCCCAAGGGAACTATGTGCCACAAACATGCAAGTCTCTCCATAGCAAGGTTTCAAGTGCCTGTGGGGGATTTCATCAGTTGGAAGCAACCGCTTTGGCCAAGGGAGGGACTGGAACAAGTCACAAGGGGAGCCTCTAACGTACTTAAGCACAGTAGGGTGCTGGTAAAGCAAGACAGGTTTGGGCAGAGCCAAGGGATTTGCCCTAAACAGTAACACACTCAGCTTTTGCATGACTGACTAGAAATACCCATGACAGTGACAAAAGAAGTGGGGGAGGCAGCAGGTCTAGAACCCACACTCTACAAAGCTGCTCTCTAACCACCTAGCCACAGCAGGAGACAGGCAAAAAGCACATCCCATGGAACATTTCACACCTTGCATCCTTGCAAACAGGCGTACTGGGATGGGAGGCTGTAGCACATGGACGTATCAGAGGGATCACTGCATGGGCCAATCATCGGACTTGCATGTGGCACAGGGGACCTACTGCACAGCAGTCCACCTGGCTAGTCATATCCACAAACACTCTGTGCCTTTGGCATCATTGCGGCACATACTGGTGTGGCTGCCAATATGCTACCCTCCCCACCCCCCACAACTACCTGCCTTACTTTACAACATCAGAAAACAGGGTATTCATAGCCACAGAGGAGTGCCCCCCCCTTCCAGGAGTCCAGAGTGAGGATACTGCAGACCATGGGAGCAGAGAGGACCCTCCCCCCCTGAAGAGTCCCACCCAGAGGCCAGCTGAGGTAAGAAACAACTAATTTAAGAAGAGATCCCTATCTGCAAACAGTGAGCCAGACAAGGTTTTTATTGAACTGTGTCAGCGACAGGGCAGCCTCTGAAAGAGAAACACACAAGTGGGGTTGCCGCCAACCATCTCCTCCCAGCAAGGCTGTTGTACTATTGCAATTTACCCAACAGACAGTTGCCAGTGAGGTCTGACTGCACTATTGGTTCACTATCTGCCACGGACGTTTCACCTTTCTCTGTGTAGGGCATTTTCAAAGGCAAGTTAAAACCTCCAACTCCAGCTGTTCTGTTAATTCAGGTTTGAAAGGGCTTTGACAATTCAATAGACCTAATCCCACTCTTAAAGTTATAGTCCAAAATTCTTGTGTTCTTCACACACTAATCAAACTACGAGTCTCTTCTTTTCTGTTGATATTATTATGATGCTTCTTTATTTCTATGGCCTCCCTATAGATCCGTATCTGGTAATAATCCTCCGTGGATAAGACCTGTACCCAGCAGCGTCACGAGCCGGCGCGTCACCCCGGACGAGGGGTCGGCCGGGCCGGCGCATCACCCCCCACAGCCACGTCACCCCCTCAGCTGCGTCACCCACAGTACTCACCCCACGCGCCGGGAGAGGGTGATGCGCTGGCAGGCCGAGCTGCATCTTCTTCGGCGGCTCAGACTCTTCTAAGTAGGCCCTTCATTCGGCCCTTCTGAGGGCAAAGCTTCAAGCGGCTTTGTGCGCATGCCTTGCCGAGCCTATTTAGAAGTGGCCAAGCCACCAAAGAAGACGCGGCTCGGCCTGCCAGCGCGTCACCCTCTCCCGGAGGTGACGCGCCAGGAGAGTGATGCGCCAGCAGAGACGTCGCTGTGGCGTGGTGAGGTGTGCGGGGGGCACCAGGTGATGCGCGTGCACAGGCGCGCGTCGCCTCGCCAGGCCGGCTCCGGGCGCCTCCTCAATCAGGCTGCCCTTTTCCATCAGTAACAGTCTGAGCATGCGCAAAACGAACGTTATAAATAACGTTCGCGCAGTGGGCCTTGCTCAGAAGGCCCCGGGCAGCCGAGCCGGCTCTCCCGATTGAGGGGGCGCCCGGATCGGCGCCCCCACCCCCAAATCGCGGCCGCACCAAACATTTATAAAGGGGGGGTGTCAGGGGAGGAGTCACTAGGTGACGCGCACCCTAGTGACGCCACTGTGCGCCAGGACTCCTGGCGTGTCACCCTCCTGGAGTGTCACCCCCGGCGTCTCGCCACGCAGCAGTGACGCCACTGCCTGTACCTGGTCAAATTGAATATGGTGACCCATATTCACACTGTGTTCGGCTACAGCTGATTTTTCCTTGTGCCCTAAGCAGCAGTGCCTTTCATGCTCTTTTTGTCTTGTCTTGACTGATCTTCTTGTGGTATCAATATACACCTTCCCACGTTCACAAGATACAGTGAACCCTTTCAATTCGCGGATTTGACTTACTGCGGGTCCTGGATCCGCGGGATCCACCTTCAAAATGCAGCAAAAAGGGGGGGAAGCCCCCAATCCCCGTTTCTACCTTTAAATAGTGCGGTTTGGCTGTTTTCAAGTCTCTGCAGGGCTTCTGCAAGCTTAACGACTCACTTCTGGGTCGTGCTTAGGACCTTTCCTCCTCCCAGCCTTGTTCCAGAATGCATCCTTCAAGCTATTAGAAATAAGGACCAGATCTGCCAGCATCGCATAGCTCAAAACACTTCAAGGATCATCTATATGAATTTACTGACTTTGGACTTCTTTATGTAGTTCAAATTTAAAGCATATAAATAACCAGTGAAAACTGGAACAGAGTACAATTTATATTAGCAATATTTTGGTTTTAAAATTTTCTGATGGGAAAATGGGGAAAAAGGGTAGAGGCTTAATATAGAACTTTTTTTTCTGTGTTATGCTTTCTGTCAAGTCCTATACTATAGAGACCCAGGGAACTTTATCTGGCCAAACACCAAACCAAATACAACTTGGTGTAAGTTCCTAATAATGGAAAGAAAGTTGTGGTGGGAAAGTATCTTGAGTTGGTTTTCTAGACAGAAGGCCCCTGAATTGGTTACAAAAATTTCTATTTTTCAGTTTGTCTTCTTCATTCTGAAGAAATTAACTGCTTTAATAAAAGCTCTGACACTCTGTTAATACACACAGAGGAAATACAGATGAAAATGGTTATATTAGAGTGGGGTATGAAAAATGGATTCAGTGTTTTCATCTCAGTACAAAAAAATTGGATCCAGAGAACCATGAGAGGATGAAGAAAATGCATTACAGCACAATCCTATGCATGTCTACTCAGAAGTCCCTTCAATTCAATACAGCTTACTAGGAAAGTGTGTTCAGGATTGCAGCCTTACAGCGCAATCCTGTACAAGTTGTGGCGGCCGGCCTAAATGGCCAGCTGCTGCATCCTGCGCAGGATGTGGGCCATGCCAGTGTGACCCAGGCTCACCTCAGGGGAAGGAGACATCCCCTTCCCCCGGTGTAAGCGCCAGAGAGGCCCCCTCAGATGTGCGCCAGCTCTTTAGCTGACACATGTCCAGGGAGGCCGTGTAACGCTGGACGGGCCTGGGAAGGGGCATTGGATATTGGTGCAACCCAGCGCCAATATCCCCACTCCCTCCCAGGCCAGGCTGGCCAATGGCCCCTCCCTCACCAGCACTGCCCGCCCTCCCCACACCCTCCTGCCACCTGGCGCAGACCTTACTTGCGTCTGGCAACATGGGGGAGAGGAAGGTGGTGGAGTAAGAAGTGCTGGCCTCTGTGCTGGTGCAGCTTACTCCCAGTGTGTCAAAAACGTGCCTTATGGCACGTTTGCAACACTCTAGGCAGGCAGAGAGTTCCGCCGGCCTAAAGTTGGGCAGGATTGGGCTGCCCATGAGCTGCAGTTAACTCCTGAGCAAGCACTAGCAGAAGACTTCTTGCTGTGCAATATCACAAAGTATTGAGGATTTGTTATAGCGTGAGAAACATGGAAAATAAGGAAGATACATACTGCAGCATATATAAACTCTAATGGCCCATGAAAGGGTTTAGAAAAGAGTTTGAAATAACTGACCTGAAATAAATTTCCTTTCTCTTGCGATACTTTTTTGCTAAGTTGAAAATAGCCCTTCTTTACATGGAAGAGGTCTTCCACTAGTACAGGGGTTCTCAAAGTGGTGGGTCACAACCCACCACTTTTTCTGGAGTCAGAGGCAGCGCTCCAGGATTGTGCCCTCCCCTGACCCAAAAATGCTTTTAAAAAACATATCTGGTTGTCCTTCCAGCTCCCCAAAGGGTCTGTGGGGGGGGAACTGCTGCCGCCATTGCAGGCCTCCCCAAGGCTCTAAACAGCGGCGATCGCATTCCGAAGCCCACTTTGCAGTAAACTAATTGCAGGTTACGAACTGACTTCAAGTTGCTTATGGCTTGTAACCTGTGATGGTCTTTTCCTCCATGAATCTATCCAAACCCCTTTTAAAAGCATCTAGGCCAGGTGCCATCGCCACATCCTGTGGCAAGGAGTTCCACAGATGAATTACATGCTGGGTAAAAAAATATTCTCTTTTGTCCGTTCTAATTCTCCCTCCTCTCAATTTTAGTGCATGTCCTTTGGTTCTGGTGTTGTGCGAGAGGGAGAAGAATTTCTCTCTATCCACTCTCTCCATCCCATGCATAATTTTATACGTCTCAATCATGTCCCTCCTCAAGCGCCTTTTTTCTAGACTGAAAAGCCCCAAACGCTGTAGCCTTTCCTCATAAGGGAGGTGCTCCAGCCCACAAATCATTCTGGTCGCTCTTTTCTGCACCTTTTCCAAGTCTACGGTAACTTCAAGCCCCCCTGGCCACAGCCACCACCTTTGTATCCAGGAGCAGCTGCGAATCCAGGAGAACCCCTAAGCTGCAGACCTGCCCCATCAGAGGGAGTGCAACCAGAGTGCATAAGAGCATGACGATGGTCCAATATCTGCATCATGGATTTCTGAACCATGAGAACCTTGGTCGTGTCTGGATTTACAGCCCAATCCTATCCTTCTCCCCCACTGGCCCAGCCAGCACTGGCTGCACCAATGGGGGAGATGGATAGGATTGGGTTCCTAATCTCAGTTGTCAATCACACTGTCCTTTGCCTAATCCACCTAACAGCTATGGAGAAAAGGCTCCAGGAAATAGACAAAGAAAAAGAAGAGAAAAGTCAAAATGAAGCAGTCACTTTGAATGACTCTTCTTTAGTTCAAAACGCCTTAGAGGGGCCCTTCTTTATTTAGGGGTACCTCTGAAGTGACTCTGAAGCGAGGTGATTAATTTCAAACTATCATTCTTTCCAAAATTAATGCACACATTCTTATCCTGAAATACTATAGACCAGGCTATATAGGCTAGTTGCGATACAGCTTTATTTTTTTTTCCTTTGCCATGTAGCAATTATCACATCTGATGCAGCTTACTACCAGCCCAATCCTAACCTACTTTCCAGTGCCGATGCATCCCCAAGGTAAGGGAAGAAACCTTCCCTTATATTTAGGAGGCCTCCGTGACTGCCCCCCCCCCCACCATAGAATGCAGCACGCCCAGGATTGGGCTGTAACTCTCAATGTACAAGGAAATCATATCCTGGTGGCCATAAGTTGACCATCTTATTGAGAATTAGGTCTCACTCAACCCATCCCCCTCCAGTTTGTTGTGAGGATAACACAAGCATATATTGTAACTAGGAATGTGTAGAACGCCTCTGATAAATTCTGGTTATCTGATCAAAACTTTGTTTAACATCCCTCAATATTATTTCTTAGAAGTTCCACTGCTCAGAACCTTCCAAATTCACCTCAGAATTTTGTTATAGGCAAAATTCAATGGGACCTTAGGGATCCAGCAAACTTCTGAGAAATTTCATTAGTTTTATTAAAACATTTTTGCTTCCCTGAATTTTTTTTTTCAGATGTTTGGACTGTACAAGAACCGCCAATGTTGCTTTAGATGAAAATTTAACAACAGCTTGACTTGTCACCTGCCTAAAATCCTTTGCACAAAGAAATCCAGGCAGATGTTTACACTGACACTGAAAGGGTTATGCACTGAACAGATCCTATAGTACGCAATGGGGATTTCAGTGTATTTAGTATCAAAACTGTTCTTCTACATTTCTTCTTAGGAATATAAACGCTATCCTAAGTTCATGCCAATGAAAACATTTTAATACTCTGTCACATATTCCTTGTTTACAGTAGAACCTGGCCCTTCTAATGAGGCCAAGCAAACTGAAGTCAACATCCTATCCTGCAATGTTTTTTTTCTATACAGTGGCTTTAAATTCTCATATTCCTGTCACTACACATATCTTCCTTTTCTACAGATAGTTCACTGTTTACATGACAAATGTTTTCTACATGTTCTTCACAATTTGGATTGCACAAGCACAATGGCTACAGCCTACTCTACTTCCTTCCCAGCCCCTGGAAACCTCCTTGACGACAGCACTTGGCAACCACAAAGGGCATATTGCAGTACAGAGGATTTCCCGCCTTGTCAGTGATGCAAGATGTTCATATTGCTCCATCTGTACTTCTCATTCCTTGAAAAATGCTGGAAAAGAAAACTTACTGTGGAAGAAACAAAAATAATCATTCTGCTCCGTTTAGAGATTATCTGAATAATCAGTGAATATATGCCTGAATCACATTTTAATCTTTTATGTAATAGTCCTATGTATCTTCATTGAACATGAAGGAGTGTGTGTTCATTTTTCGAATAAATGTAAACGGATCCATTGGGTCCAATTCATGGGATGTCGTGAATTTTAAAACTATCATGATTCTGAATGAATAGGGGTACATATGGGATTTGTTTTTGGAACCTCCATTTATTATTTATTGAGTTTCATTTTTAAAAATGTTTAACCTGTTTTTTCATGATGACAGCGATCTTTTATCCACTTTTCTATGTACTGGGATGATGCTTCATCCTGGGACAGTTATAGGTATTCAAGATGGTGCCCTCCCAGGAGGTGCCTATATCTGCACCACTGCCGCTGAGATCCTCTCCCTCCCACCTCAGAGCCACCCCTGGCCTGGCCCCACACCTGAACCACCCATGATCCTCTCCTGAAGTGTCCCCGCCGACCTACCTGCTCAGGCATGGTTTGGCGGGCCACTGCTGCTGGTGCAGGGCTTCCGTACCCCGCGCCATCGTTAGCAAGCTGCCCACTGTCAGAGCAGCTCATGCAACGGCAGCCGAGGCCTTACGCTGAGAGATCACAAGATCCGTCAGCCTAAGACTACCATAGAATTGGGCCATAAATGATTTGTGCAGAACTGGATCGTGCAGACCTGGCCACAGTGACCCATGCCCTAGTGACATCTAGATTAGATTACTGCAATGTGCTCTACGTGGGGCTGCCTTTGGAGACTGTTGGGAAACTGCAACTAGTGCAGAATGCGGCTCCCTGGGTGGTTGTGTTACCAGTACATATTATGGACTCTGATATCAAGCAACACTATTTCATATGCCAATATCAAGAAATATTAGTGTGCAAAATGAACTGTTTTTCCAGAACCTCATAAGAACATAAGAAGAGCCCTGCTGGATCAGGCCAAAAGCCCATCTAGTCCAGCTTCCTGTATCACACAGTGGCCCCACCAGATGCCTCAGGGAGCACAACCTCTATGCCCCAAACAGAACTGAACTCTTACAGACCATGTTTTCCCTCAAGAAAACATTGGGTTCAGGCCTCAAAATGAACTTTCACCCCACAGACCCACATCCTGGAAGAAGATTAGATAATCCCATCATGTATCTCATGGACTGCAATTTTTAATCCTTTACTCATCCTTTGTCTGTTTCTACAGCTATGTTTGCCTTTCTGAATGCAATTTTGTATTATATCTGCATGTTTGCATTAACTTGGGTAAACTTCATTTTAGGGTGCGAGACATCTCTCTGGCACCACTGTGTACTCCATTTACATGTTAGCCGACACTGTGAAGCAACAGGAGATTACCTGTTTACCTACATCCTGCAAGGATTAGGAAAAGTTCCTTCTCTATTCTCATCCCAAGCTACCTATTTACACATCAAAAATAGCATCCCCAAAGTTACACATTCATCATGAATAAGTTAGCCTACACGTAGCAGCATCTCAAAAAAAGTTAAAAACAAAAGCTTTTTCCCTTACAATTTATCACTCTTCCTGAGTGCAACCACCCCATGTGTGTGTTGCAACTGGATAGAGTCTCCACACTGCCCAGAATCCTCTGAATCTCTGCAAGGAAATGCTGAAACTCTCTCTCTACTCCCCCTTCTTTCCCTATTCTTAGCTGTTAGAAGCTGGGTTGGAAGAAGCAGGGACACCCAGAATTCTCTCCTAACACCCCCCCCCCCTTCCTTGCACCAAATACACTTTGCATTACATACAACCATCATCAGACAGGAACACCTACACTATTGTTAGGACAAAAGAAACATATTTTTCCATTTATTGGTGTCCAACTATGGGCATATTATTATTGCTGAATATATTATTTCTCTGTATGCAATAATTTTATCTTTGTACTTTCTTAATAAATTCATAAACTTTTACTGGAATTTTTCTCAGTCTCTTTGCTAAGTTCAAGGGGATGCTCTGCATTACGCTAATCTGTTATCCAGTCTAAGATCCCATGTTCCATAGAGTTGGGTGAATTCTCCCTAAGAACCAGCTCTTTTGGTAACAGTTGCTGGGGCTTGTCAGTTCGACTCCGTCGGGCAGTTGCTTCGGCGGCTACACTGGCTGCCAGTTTGTTTCCGGGCACAATTCAAAGTGCTAGTTTTGACTTTTAAAGCCCTTTACAGCTCGGGACCAAGGTATTTGAGAGACCGCCTCCTTCCTTATAATTCGACCTGTACTCTGAGGTCATCAGGGGGGGCCCTGTTAACCGTGCCATCATTGACAGAGGTGAAGGGGATGGAGGCGAGGAATAGGGCCTTCTCGACGGTGGCGCCCCAACTATGGAATTCCCTCTCCTTGGAATTAAGAATGGCTCCCTCCTTAGAGACCTTCCGGCGGGGCCTCAAGACGTTTTTATTCAGGTTGGTGTTCGATGGCTGACATGGTGGGCTGGCTTTTTAATAAATCCAATCATAAGGTGACCCACTGGGTTTGTTTAATTGTTTTAAATACCTGTTTTAATTGTTTTTATTGTATTGCATTCTATTATGTATTTCAACACATTTTAATTGTAAGCCGCCTTGATTGCCCTTATCGGGATATAAGGGATATAAAACTTATAATATACAATGTCAGGTAAGATTGGGTGATATAAAAACTCTGCCAAGGTTTTATAATCTGTGGTGGCTGTTTCATATGTACATGACATCAATCACTCTATAATGCAGTCACTAAGAGACAAACACAGACAAGGATAACTAATTGTTAAAAGAGTGACCAGACTTGATTTTAGAGACTGCAATAGGGCCTTTTACCCAATATGCTGCTGTTGGGCCTGATATTTTATTTGGAAGCTTTAGCCATTTTTATGTAGGAGCATAAAATAGCATTTTGGCAACTGGTTTGGAAAATTTAGATTTTCTTTAGAAACAAAACAAAAAACCCATGCAGATTATTGCTATTTTTAAACAGACCTTTTGAGTCCTCCCTAGCCTGCTCCTTCTCCCCTCTTTCTTTCATCAAAGGGTAAGGAGCTTTTAAGAGGTGGTTTTCAGAATAATGGTTATGAAACACTTAGCACAACAGCAACACTGAAAGTGTAACAATATGTTTCCCCTTTTGCTCTTCATACAAATAAATCAGCCCAGGGATCAGAAAATGTAAACCTGCAATAACAATCACCAATATTTAATAAATTTCAAATAGACTCAGAAACCTGCTCAAATGCTTGGTACCACCCACAAAAGCATTCACAATAAACTGCACAGCAATAAAAATCATGTAGCACCTAATTATTGGCATTATCGTTAGTATTCTTCTGCTTTCCTTTCTGATTTTCTTTGAGGGGGAAGAAGACCATAATTGATTTGAAAGAAAGGAAAGTTTTTTTGTCATTTCCTAAGTTAATTTGTTAGGCAATTTTTTTCAGCCGTATTTTGGTAGAACTAAAAATAGAATAGTGGATAATAAGCTATGAGTCTACATCAATCACTACTGATCAGAATGAAAGTTCTTTCCACACCTGAGTCAAATGTTGCTCCATCTGTAGCCAGTGTGATAGAATTTGGCTTTATTTCTGTATGGGTCATGAGGATGGAAAAACGTATGGAGGCCCTCAATTTGGAAGGGAACTATTTGGTCCCAACAGATTCCAGTTTTCATAGAAGTCAGAATTTCAGTTCTCTTCATGCTTATTAAGCGCGAAGGTGCAAATTTGTAGACTGTTGCAATGCTCCATGTTTGTGCCCATGCTATCGTAAATTTCTGCTTTCATGAACTGTGAGGTTCATGGTGGTCTTTGTGAGCTGAGATGGGTTTGGATGATGCAGAAAGAAGCCTATTTTGTGGCTTCTTGATTTCAGGTTTGGAGGAGGAAAGGGAAACAAGAAAAGGAATATTTTAGCAGAATATTAGCAGAAGTGAACAGAACATATTCAGATGACAATACTCATAACTTCACTGTGGGAGGTGGAGTGGTGGCAGTCCACTGTGGACAGAGGCTCTCCACGGGATAACAAGTGAATAGCACTATAGATGCTGTGAGATATAGGCATCTTAGAAAAAACAAGGTGCACATTTAATTTTAACAAGTTTGTTAAATCAATTTCTCAAAGTCTCATCTCAAAAGCCAGTCTGAGCTTATTCAAAATTCAAGGTGTCACAGCTGAATTCTGAAATGTTTCGTCCCAGTATTCTCAAAAATATACGACGAGATAAAGAGGTATGCCTGCCATGCCATCAAGAAAAGGGTCTTCTCTGTGGTGTCCCCTTGATCATGGAATGCACTACCACAAAAGATGTGGGCAACTCTCTCACTCTCCTCATCTTTAAAAGCTTGTTCTGCCAGGCTTTTGAACTATGATTATTATTGATGTTTCCTGCTCCTTGTTGCTATATGCACTGATTTATGTGATATTGTATTATTTTGATAATTATTTGATTGTTTTTTTATTGTTCTTATGATATTGTGAGTTGCTCTGGGATCATATGGTGAAGGCCAGGATATAAACGTAAATAATAAATAAATAAAGTAATCAGGATTGTACCATCTTCAGAAGTCTTGGAATAGGGCAGTATAGCAATCTGTAGGGGGAAAAAACTTAACTATTTATTGTACCTATTTCAATCAGATATTTTATCCTAAATCTTCCACAGTATCAGCAGTTTCGAATGGCTGCCTAGAGGACAATAACTAATCTTATATGCAGTTGTTTCAAAAACATTTGTATGAAAATTGAGTTAGTTTTTTGTATCAAAAACATGCATAAGAAAATTGAGTTAGGAGTTGGCTCAGAAAATTCAACTATTTTCCTTACTTTCTGAGCCCAACTGCAAGTCAGACTGGATCCCTCTTTGACCACAGAGGATGTCATTAGAGATATGATGAAGTCTGATCCCGCTTCCAAATTTCACAGTGAGCCTCCGCATCATTTCCACTCAGTAGCGTCACTAGGACGCGCGTCACCCTGGGGCAGGGGCGCGCGTCACCCTAGTGACGCTATGATATCGCGGCGCGGGGGGGCGACCCGGCTCCCCCCCCCGCGTCGCCCTCCGGACGCTCCGAGGCCGGCCCGGGAGCCGGCCTCGGAGCGTCCGACCCCGTCGGCGCTCCAGGGCCTTCTGAAAGAAGGCCCAGGGAGCGCGTCCATCCGGGTATTTCCCGGATTTTCGCGCATGTGCAGACCCGTTTTGAGGGTAAAAAGCCCTCAAAACGGGTCTGCGCATGCGCGAAAATCCGGAAAATACCCGGATGGACGCGCTGCCTGGGCCTTCTTTCAGAAGGCCCTGGAGCGCCGACGGGGTCGGACGCTCCGAGGCCGGCTCCCGGGCCGGCCTCGGAGCATCCGAAGGGTGTCGCGCGTCACGGAGGTGGCACGCGCGGGGTGCATGCGTCACCCCATGGCGCGCGTCACCCGGGGGCACCCCGCCACGCTCCAGCGACGCCCCTGTTTCCACCCATCCGCTAAGCTTGTTGCTCAAATGTTGGAAGTGAGGGAGTTCTGGTGTTTAGTATGCTACTCTGGCTGCAAGTCAGTTGCCAGGAATCCTGGAAAAACAGCATTTCCACGTGCTCCTGGCTTGCTACTGTATCAGCATGCAGGCACCAGCAGGAGGAGAAAATACCTTCATTCTATTCTCCATCCCATCGCTGCCAGAGCAAGAAACCAGCTAAGTCTCTGGGAGAAGATTTGGCAGAGACTCGACTTCAACTTGGATTAAAATCCAAGGCAGAAGATAATTTTGGGGGCCATAATTAAGAATGTGTACATATAATTTTGGATACAAATTCACTCGCAAATCCAGAAATTTTTAAGGATTAACATACAATTGAAATCAGAGATTTTTTGTTGTTAGGTTTGTTGGGTTTGATGGATAATCAATTGGAAAGGAGACATGGTACTTTGTTTTTATATATGATAACAGCTGCAAGATTACTTTATCCACAGAAGTGGAAGTGCTCCAGTATACCTGCAATAGAAGATTGGACAATGAAGATGTTGAAGTTAGCAGAGATGGCAACGTTGACATCCTTAATAAGAGAAAAGACAACAGCGATTTTTGACAGAGTGGAAGCCCTTTATGGCCTTTCTGCAGAGCTTAGATAATAATGATTTGTACGTATACTTGTGGATTTGGAGAATGAGAAGAGTTGGATTTAACAGAAAAGTGTACTATATTGTCAGTGCAATCCTGACTAAGGATTCGGCCAGCAGCCCAGGGCGGCCCGCCAGATCCTGTGCATGGGCTGCCCGTCGACTGGTGGGCCAGAGGTCTACTTGGGAAAGAAGACGCTCATCCCCTTCCCCGAGTGTAAACCCAGGCCGGCCCTATTGGCCTCCTCAGATTTACGCCAGCTATTTAGCTGGCGGAAGTAGAAGAGGCTATGTAACGGAGCTATGACGCCATCCCCTGCCCCCTCCCGGGCTGGCTAGGCCAATGGCCCCCCCTCCCTCACCTGGCTGGACCACCCATGTGGCCGGCGACGGGGCACCTACCTTCCGCCGCCGTCCGCGTGGAGATCCGGCGCCAGAGGGAGGGAGGACGGCCTTGCGCTAGCCTCCCTTACTCCCGAGGCATCGCAAACATGCTTTACAGCACGTTCCCGAGTCTTCCGGCGATGTTGCCGGCTTTTTTTTTTCAGGATTGCTCTCTGTATTAAATAAGGTAACAGAGAATATTGTTAGTTATGTCTGGAGTGGAGATAAGTAGAAGTCCTTTTATATTTTGTGTTTTGTGTTGTAGTTGTGTCTTTGTTGTTTATGTATTTGATTTGTGTTGTAAATTGTTTTTGTTATAAAAAAAATGGAACACAAAAAGAATGTTTATATACTCTACTGCTTTTCAAGAAGAGAGTTTTCAAAGGCAAAAGAAATAAGACGGTTCCCTGTTCCCAAAGAGGCTCATAATCTAAAAAGAAACACAAGGGAGTTATCAGCAACAGTCCCTGGGACTGATACTATGGCAGGATGAATAGAGATAGTTGCAAACTATCCCAGTATTTAAGGCAAGCATGACCTGCTGAGATTTGACTTTCTGAGCCCGGAATAAAATTCATAGTTAGAATAATATACTCTGGGAAAGTTGTTTGCAAGTTCAAATAATTTTGAGTATTATTTGAGTGTCCCATTCAGATGCTCCAAGCTATTTTTTTTCCCAATGCATCTATGAAAATGCAAAAATAGCCACAAGAATGCAAGATGAAAACTTTTTAATTAATGGTGACTTCAATTATAATTTGTGAGAAGGAGATAAAATACTTTATACAGTATAGTATTGAAAGAACATTAAAAAATAGTTGAAATGGTAAAAGACCATGCTATTTATTGCTGTTTTTGTGCCTCTTTTTATTCTGTTCTTGTACCTCGCTCTGTGTTTTCTAGATTGTATTAATGTTTTAAAAAGTTTTATATTCTATATTTATTGTTTTATGATTTATATGTATCAATCTTGTATTTTAATTATTTGTATTGTTGTAAGCCACTTTGGGTCCCCCTATGGGAGGAAAAAAGTGGGATATAAATCCAAATAATAATAATAATAATAATAATAATACTCAAAAGTTACTTTTGAGTTCTGTTTGTATACAGAATGCTGAAAATGAAAGGCATTATTCAGCAGGAATCTTACTTGTCCCATAGAAGAGTACAGCTCCAATTCACTCCAGTGGGACTTATGGAGGAGAACTTCTCACTGGATCAATTTGCAGTGTAACTAAACATATTTGCACTACATTAGATAACTGTTTCCTTCTGTAGATTTTAGCTCTGCCACCCCCTCCATTCTGCCAGACAGCTCAGTTAACTTGAAAGCTTACATACTATTCTAATAGCAGAAGCCAGATTGTTAAGAGATACCCCATTGCTTATCTCTTGGATTAACAGTTATTCCATCCTCAAAATTCCTTTAAGAATGGAAAAGAATGTTTGTGTCTTTACACTCTGAACAGTAGTGTGTACAGTAAAGGAATCAGCTTTTTCCAGTAGCATCAGCAGCTGCACAAGAGAGTCTGAGTTTAACAGATATATTCTTTCATGAAGAGTTTTCCCATTGCTAATACGTGTACTAACACAATTGTGAATCATATCCGCACACAGTCATAGGATTAAACAAACAATAAACTCTTACAGTCTGGGCTAGCCAGCTCTTCCAATAATCTACTCAACCTAAGTCCTCTTTCATAAGATATTATAAGCAAACAATGCTGTACAAGGAAACAGATGAGTTAATAGCTTCAAATATCGGATGAGAGCATTTCTATTCCTGATCAAATGACATTTAAGAATATACATAAGAATGACGTCCCTGCATATAAACATAGGAAAATATTTTACCAGGAAAGCAGGATCTTATGTTAACATTTTTAAGACCCATACCAGAGTCAAAACTCTAAGGCATATTCTTAAGATCTGTGCAGATTAGTTATCTTTAATGATCTGTCAATCACCCTTTCCCCCCACCAATCAAGGTCATTGGAATTGAAGTAAAACTCTGGATGTTTGTGCTTTGTACTGGATCTCTTATGGGAGTAGTGGTGCCTGTGAAGAAACAGCAGTCTCCAGTTTGGAGAAGGCAGTGAGAGAGAGTTGTGAACTGACTGAAGTCAGGGCTAGTTCCAGGCTCAAGGGAGCCCTTGGCAAACCGCCAAGAGAGTTGCTCCATGAAGGCTATGTGCACAGAGGTGGTTTAAGGAGCTGGTAGTGAGCCCTTCTGAGAGCCGTGGGCCCTCAACAGCAGCTCCACAATGCTGAACTCTCTCTCCCTGCTTGCTCCAAACTGCAAAGTGCTCTTTCTCCACATAAATCTCTGCTTCTCCAAGGGGGGAGGGCTGCCACGGTATCGCTTTCAAACATACAGATCCACGGGCTACTGGGAAACTGTCTCCTATCAATTAACTCCTATTGATGAGACACCAACTGTACATTCTGGACTATTAGGAAAATCATCTAGTACAGCGCTTCTCAAACCAGACCCAACGTACCACTTACCGTGCTGCAGACCTCCTCCACGTACCACCGGAAGTAAACGGTGATGACGTTATCGCCAGTTACTTCCGGGTTGGAGACTGCAACGGGTTGGAGAATCCTAATTGCCCGCTGGTCTCTGAGAGAACAAGCTCTTTTGCGCGGGCTCCTAGAATATGGCGCAGCCGAGAACAGAGACCACCTTTGCTGCATCACTGTGCTCCGTTCTTGTGAGTGCAGCAACTCAGTAGAGGTTGGAGCAACTGCCAAGTGGGAGCAAGAACATTGCGCAGCAAACAGAGAAGAGAGGTTGGAGTGACTTGAGTGGGAGTGGAAGGTCAGAGTGACTCGCGATTGCAGAACACACGCAGCAACTCAGTCAGAGGTCAGCAACTCAGTCATACCGGTCTAGTATTTACAGGTGTCCCCCGCATAATGATGGGGATACGTTCTGAAATCCCCATCATAAAGTGAAGCCATAATTAAGCGGGTCTTGCTGTGCTTTGAAGTTTAGCACTGTGCTTAAAGCCCCAGCGTTAAACATCCAAGTTCTTATCTTGCCCATTAGGTGTTTGACATTAGGTAAGGGCTTTGGAGTTCAGCACTGGGGCTTTAAGCACAGTGCTGAACTTCAAAGCCCTTATCTAAAACGAAACAGCTGAAGAGCTGGGGATTTTAAAAGATGCGTCTTTTTAAATCCTTTTTTCTTTCTTACTGGGGACCTCCGTCATATATCCAGATCGTCATTAAGCGATCCGTCATTAAGTAGGGGACACCTGTATTTCAAATGTGAGGCATTGTTATTCCTGGGTTTAGTTTGGGGGAAGAATATGTGGGTACCAAAATGGTGTGAGGTGCGCATTCCAATTCCACCTTAACAACTATACCTGTGAAATCGAGTCGGATTTGCAGGATCAGACAAGGTGCAGACCAGCACCAGAAAACCAACAGGCCCGGGAGGGATCAGTGACGCTGCTGCGCGGCATATCCTATCCTCCCTACCAGGTCCTTTTGGCCTACATGGGGCTGTTGCGGCTGCTGGGGCTTTACCTAGGACAGACATTACCCAGGTCCACTTACTCTCAAGAGACCTCCAGAGTGGGACGATTGCAGGCTTGCCCCATAAACTTGCCCACAAGAGGAACTTGTCAATAGAAGGACCACGTCTAAGCTGAGGGATGTAAGAACACTGTATATCATTCTGGGGGATTGTTGCTCATCCTGCAGGATTGCTGTTCATCCATAGAAACAATGGTGTGTTGTGTTCCATTACTTCTATATCCAAAAAGAACCTTGCCCTTTTGGCAATATGATTATTAATTAAGAACATCCATACACAGGAACTTGCCTAACAGGGTCCCCATTTAGCTCTTTCCTTGAGCACATTATTTTGTTAAACTTCGCCTGGAAAGTCGGATTCACAGTGAACCCTCTAAGCCAGAGGTTCTCAACCTGTGAACCCAGTCTAAGCAGAACAATATTATCACCACCATTTTGCAACGAGGGGGGGGGGGCTAAGACTAAAGCACAATCACTTGCCTCAGGTCACACGCTGAGTGCATGGTTGAGGTAAGATTTTAAACTGGTGACTTTCTGGCTCACCCTTTGAGCCACCCAAAGCAAGATTTCCTCAGGTATGGCCTCTTTCAATGAAAAGAAGTTGTGGAACTTCTGAAAAACAATAACAGCATCCCAATCCACAGTTCTAACATATTTCATTGTACCTGCTGCTTTCAGAACCACCACTTAACACTTCTCAGCCAATGTAATAATCATTCTCTTTCCAAAAGCAACTTGTCTACAGTAGCCCAGCACAGATGTTCTAGAGACGAAAGCAATTTTCCACAGTGTATTGTGTGTCCAATACACATACCATGGTAGCAACAGGATACAAAATAGAAAAAATTGGGTCACTCCCAACCACTCTTTTGAAGATGATTTTTCCATGTAAGGGAGCAGCTGAATGCAACTGTTGTTCTGCTACAATGAAAACAACACAACATGTGCTAGTGAGAGAATCCTGGTATGTTAATTGGCACTGTAGCTGGTGAATGTCCTGTCTGCTGAGCCTCTAATCTCTTCTATCACTCTGGTTCCCCTCTGGATAATGCAAATCAAATAAAAGTAGGCCTGTAACTCAGAGTGGCTTCGGACATTAAATTCCCAAGCAGGAAAAGGATGTGTAAGTTCCCACACTTCCTGCTCATCTACAACATCGCCACATCTGAAATACAGACTTTAAAACTCCCCTACAGATGAGATGCATAAGCTCCAGGTGTGGGGGGGTATGCAACGTTAATACAGTGGAACGAGATCTTTTGCATCTGGTTTCTGCAGTAAGGAACATCCAAAGGCTCGCTGTCTCGTTCTTACGTATGATGCACACAAGAGCAGAAGAAGCCTTTGCCATCATCTTGTTTCAGCTTATCCTGTTAAACAAACCAAGAATGCCTCAGCATTACTCCAGGTACTTTATTATGTGAGGTTTAAATAGTCATCGACATTCTCTTACCCTACTTATGTAATGCCTATCCTTGATAATGTGAAATAAAGAGTGGAGGAGCGGCAGTTTAACACAATGGGCGTTCAGGTCAATGCTGGTTCTACATCACATTAAAAACCCAATTAAAGCAAGAGCTATTTTATGACTCATGTGTGAAAACACCCTTGACACCCATAGTATCACACCTAACATGCCACATATTTCGTATTTCTTTTTGTTTATACCATTAAACTTTATCACAACTGCTGAGCTGCAAAGCCAATAGAATAAAGGGGCTCTCAACTAGCATTTATTTTCACCAAGAGCCTTCACTACATTACATTACATTACATTACTGAGAGTCCAATCCTATGCTGGCTTTCACTGGCGGGACTGGGCTCTGCACTGTCACAAACGTGCCGTAAAGCATATTGTGACAGCGCGGAGGCCTGTCCCGTCGGCGTGGAGGCCAGTGCTAGTAGGCCTCCACCAGGGAAGGAGCTGCGCCTGCCAGAAGCAGGTGAGCTCTACGACAGCTGGCGGGGAGGCAGGGGGAGGGCGGCAGGGAAGAGGTGTTCTGGGGCGGGGAGAGGGTGGGGAGGAGGGCAGATCAGGCCCGGGAGGGGGGAGGACTCAACAGAGGAGGCCTCCACTGAATATTATCCCCTGTCTTGGGCTTGAAAGCCCAACATGGGACTGTTCGGAGCTGTATCTACCATTTTGCTGGTGCTCCTCCGAGTAGCCCCATAGGGGCTGCTGGGGCTAGGCATGGGGGAAAGGGATAATCACTCCCTTCCCTCAAAGAGACCTCCAGCCCCACGCTAGATGCAGCGGCGCCTGCCCCAGAGCCACTGTATCGGAGCATGGGGCTTTGAATAGGATTGGACTGCCTGGAACATAGCTGTGGTATACTCATCTGATAGGAATGGTTTGGGGGCATTTTTTTTTTTAAACTAGAGTGAATGGATGACATTGTCTGGATGAGGTAAGGATATGCTGGCATCCGTGCAACACTGGCGCAGCATCAGTATAGGATTGGGCCATAAGGCACTTTTGCCAATGTGGCTGAACACACAAGTAAAATCATTCAGTAACACAATAAAAGGTAAAATCAAACACATCCTGCATTACAAACTCATACCCAGCTCAGCAAGGAATGACACATCACAAGTGGTAGAAGTAAATTGCCAGATGTGTCCTATTTGAAAGGTCATTTCTTATTTTTAAGTGTTTCCTCTTATTCTGGAACACCACGGAATTTAGTGAAAACCCCCTTATTTCCATAGAAATAAGCTCTAATTCCCAAAGCCACAGAATGAATGACAGATATCAATGTCTTAATAAATAAATGCCAACAGTGGGAGCTCAAGGTGTGGTCCACCATAATTTTCAGACCACGGATACGATTTTTCATTCAAATATTTGTAACTTAAATAATATTGAACGTATCGTTTAAACCACCAGTAGAGCAAAATGAAGCCAGAGAAACTGTAAGTAGACAGGGCCTGCCATTTATATATCGTGCCTGGCAATTAAGTGTTATGCTACCATATTTGAAGATGTATCGTTTACAGTATAAGTACCCCAGCTATGATCTTCTATCAAGGGTGGTGCCCTTGTGAGGCATGGGTCTGAGGACATCTGCCCACACACACACACACACACACACACACACACACACACACACACACACACACACACACAAAACTCATCTGGGATGGAACTAATTCAGTGGGATATGCCATGCAAGTCACACAGTGATTCTATATTTTCTTACCTTTATACTGGCAGTGCACTTCCTCCTCCTCCCCTCTCCACCAGTCAACTGGACGTTCCCTGGGCAGCCATGCATTATTGAAAGGGCTCTGGAAGAAAGCTGGTGGCAGCAGCTCTTCCTTTTCCACCCTTCAAGGAGAGATAGGAGGAGGGAAAGGGAGAAGGGAGAAAGGAGAAAATAGAAGGAGGAAAAGGGAGAAGTTGCCTCCACTAGCTAGTCTGTCAACCAGGTAAGCTGAGAATCCCATGCACATGCACTGTGATTCATAGATTCTTGCCCAGGGCCCAGTGCAACTTGGTTTTGACCCTGTCTTCTATAGTTTTATTCTGTGTAATGGACAAGGCTTGAAAACTGCAGTGACTCCCCCCCCCCCATATTAATGTAATAATTTAAAGGCAAAGTGTTTTTCAAGTTGTTTCCTCTCATCTACCCCTGCTGAGATGCCATGACTTTTGTAAGTCTATGGAAGCAGCACGCACATCCATTTATCTGGCCTCTTAAATGTTTTTGAACAGCCTGTACTGCAATCTACTGTTGGACCACTGGACAATTTTTGACAGATGAGTTTGCATCTACCAGTTATTGGCATTCTTGCAAAGAATACTGGATTTAGTTGGACCTTGGTCTGATTCAGCAAGGCACTTAAAGCAAGGTTGTATAATACCGTTTAGTTAGGAAGGATAAACCTGGTGATGGCTAAGACGACTGGATGGGGACCATCTGGGGACCAAAAGCTAGGGACAAACAGGGGAGGGTCTGTCACCTCACATTCATGCCCTATTACTGGGCTTCCATAAACATTTGGGTGGCCATTCCTGGGGACAGGATGTTGGACCACATGTCTGGGCTCAATTGGGCTCTTCTCATATTCTTAGATAGCTCAAACAAAGTTGGGGAAGTTCAAAGCCCCAGCTATTTGTTCCAATGTTAACAGAAGGGTGGCTTGTGTTTATAAGGGACAGCATGTTCTCTGTGGTGGCGCAAAGGTTATTGACTGTTCTCCTAAATGACGTCCACCTGGCACCCTCTCTGCTCACTTTCCAGCAGTCTGCAAAAACGTCTCTTTCAGTAGGCTTTTTGAGGTGGTGTGTTTTTAATAGCAGTGCACTGACGTTTGACTGTCAATGTTTTTCAATTGTTTGTGTTTTTAATTTTAGTTTAGTTTAAATGATGTTGATTTATATTTTCTTAGTCACTTATTTCTGAAACAGAAAAGCAGGACAAACCTACCTTCAAATAAATACACAAAATAAAATATAATTCAATTCTAAGGCATTCAGAGTATGCACTCTTGCTTTGTAAATTTAACATACAATAGTAGACCATGGGGATCTTAGATTTAAAAAGAAGACTGTGTAAGACTAAATCCAGCTCAGCTCTGTAGCTGCTGTAGTGTAACTAAACTAGTAAGAAGAAGGTCAGTGACGGGACTAACCCCGTCGCCGCCATTACCCAGCCCCCTCCCCTGTGCGCTGGTCAGGGGCGCAAAATGGGGATAGCGGCGATTGGCTGCTGGGGCCAAATGGGGGCGTGGCTCGGCTGAGGAGACGGGCGCACGCTCCCTCCGTCTCCTCAGTCCGAGCCGTTACTTCGAGCCCCGCCCGCCCTCCCGGATTACAGTCTGAGACTAGCTGGTCACACTTTTGAGGGCCGGGTAGGAATTTTTGGCTGCCATCCTTTGGTTGGCAGTTTTTTCACCTACCCCAGACTGGGTTGGGTGTGTGTGTGGCGCAGTTTTTTCACCTACCCCAGACTGGGTTGGGTGTGTGTGTGGCGTAGTTAATAAATTTATGTTTTGATGTTGTTTGTTATGGCAGGTAGCGTGCGGGCCGGGTAGCCAAGAAAACTGGGACTGGGCGTCAGCCTGAGGCTAGCAAGGTCAAGGGGTAAGCCAGGACCGCTCTGACGACACCGTCTGGGTCGGTGAGGCTGGCTGCCAAGCCCCTTGGCTGGAACGCGTTGACCACCATCACGGCTTGGCCTCTGGGGTTGACGCTTCCAGCTGGCTCGACCCTGCGGGGTTGACTATGATAGCTCACGTGGTCCTCGACCACTGGAAGTTTTGAGTCAGGTTGTCACGCCCGGGAGATCAATGGGGGAGGAAGACGGTTAGGACCGTTTCCCCCAGATAGGGCCCGCACGCTCTAAGGGTCTAGTTAAGTTATTTTATATTATGCTGCAGGTTCTGTTTATGTTTAATAAAATTTGGCCCTTTAACCCAAGCCTCTGTCTAGCGTACTTATTTGGGGGTGCACAGGTAAATAAACTTGCTTCATGACTATTGGGATTTAGGATACAGTTCTCAACCCAGTGATTTTAAAAATCACAAGGTAATGTGATATTAAAAGGGTCTATGTCTGCTTCACTACAAGGAGTTGCATCCAAAGGTTCCCATTCTTTGAATGTAACCCAAATATTTTAAGATCACCCAGATTCAAACTCACACTACTGTATTAGGTTCTGATCAAAGGAGTATAATGTCCATAAACTAATACCAACTCTTCATATTGGGTCAGAACGCTACTCAATTAATACGAATTTACAGCACAATCCTGCGCAACTATCCGGCGGGCGGCCCAGTCCACCCGCCAAATCCTATCCCCGTTCAGCGGCCCGGAGGTCTACTCAGGGAAAAGGGATGTTCATCTCCTTCCACCGGTGTAAACCAATTGGCCTCCTTGGATTTTCGCCAGCTAAATATCTGGCTGAAGTAAGAGGAGGCCGTGTAACAGTTGAGCCGCCCGTCGGGAGACGTGAATATGGCGGATGCCATCCCCGCCCCCTCCCGGGCCGGTTTGGCCAATGGCCCCCCTCCCTCGCCACCTGGACGCACCCGCCGGGTGATCTCTTACCTGCCTCCGGCGGCTGTGGGGTTGTCCTGGCGGCGAAGTAAGGGCTGCTGGCCTAGCACCGGTGGCCCTTACTCTAGAATCATCGCGAACATACCTTACGGCACATTTGCAACAGCTTAGGGTGGTGGAGTGCTTGCTCTGCCACCCTATACTTCCGGAGGATTGTGCCGTTAGTGACCTAGCCTTATCCTTGACTATTTTTCTACAACCCTTTTTCTTGACTATTTTTCTACAACCACTTTTCTGAGGAATGCCAGGAAAAGGAAACAGAAATGAAAAAAGAACTATAACATCTCAGTCCTTCTGAAGCCAATGAGAATCTCAACTATTCATTTAATGGAGCCATGACTTCACCTCTTTATCAGTCTTGTCTAGCCATGTCTGTCCTGTAGAGGTAAGTTCATTATTTTCATATCTCTTTTGAAACTGGAGGACCACATGTTAGGGAAAAATACTTGATAGCAACACTGAAACATTTCCCAGTTGGCTTTAGGAATTGTACAAATAACGCAGTGTGTGTGTGTGTGTGTGTGTGTGTGTGTGTGCGCGCGCGCGCACGCACGCACGCACGCACATGCGTATCTCTGTTCCGAAAAAGCAAACAGTTAAGTCTCACACATTTTCTCAGTCTTATACAGATATATTAATTTCACTGATGGCTTTTGTGGCACTAGAGAGCCATCAGTGAAATAAATAAACATATCTGTAAAGACTTGAGAGAGTGTACAGCCAAACCACATACTACATGATAATTATTAAGAATAAGCGCAAGTTGTGGTTGTCTGAACTTTTGCAGGCAGCTCAAGCATTTTAAGGGTTTTCTTTTACGTTTCACACCACGTGAAAGATTCTGCTTAGAATCTCCAAAGTTCTACCACACTGTTTTTGTCAGAGTTGGGTTGCTAATAGTAAACACAATTCTTGAGGGAGAAATGTGAAAGTAATACAGTATATCTAATAGAGACTGCAAGCCCAATGCAGAATTTCTTAGAAGTGGGATGGATAATTACTTTTGCACTGAAAACCACATAAGATTATTATTATTTTGTCAACACATATTCAGATTTATCCTTACAACAATGAGGGCTAGAACATTGCTTTTTGTCCTGATCAAGCACTAATTCCACAGACTAGAGATCTGCAACCAATGTTTGACTTGAACTCCTCTCTCTCTCTCTCTCTCCCCTCCCCCCCCCACACACCCCTAATCAGTTCAGTCATAAGCATGTTTACTCAAACTGTTCTACTGAATTTAATGCAATTTTAATAGGTGTTCTAGGCTCTGACCATGGTATCTCCAGTTAAAGAATTCTAAGTTAGCTGGGCTGGAGAAGACCTTGCTCTGGAGACCTGCTCCCAGTCAGAATAGACAATACCAGGCCAGATGAACCAGTGGTCTGACACAGTATCAGGCAGCTTCCTTGTCAATGTTGAATTGTGCATAGGCTCACAGTGTTCACCTTCACTGCCATCTTGCACTATGGAAGGAAAAAGGAAAATAACTTCCTGCTGTGTTCTGCGTGCAGAAGGGAGGAGAAGCTGCCACTGGCATGCAGAAGAAGCAGAAGATGCCAATTTGCTCTCCCATTAATCTATCTTGTCCTCAACAATTGCAGTCATATTTGTAAGAAACTATTTAAATTTCTTGCATCAGCAAACACCTTGAGAGAAGGTGGCCTGCTCCTTTTCCGTCTTGGAAATAGTTTGAATCAGGCAAAAGTCATGATCCTATGCATGGTTACATGAGAGTATGCCCCAGTAAACTCAATGGGATTTACTTCATATACATAGGTTCAGTCTGTAACCAAGTCCCTGCATTTTGTGTAAATATTTTTTTTATCTTTAAGGTTTATTATAATATTATAATATGAATCTATCTCTCTTCCTCTGCCTATCTCTGGCATTCCTCTTTCTCCCAGGTTAGTACATGTGCTGTTCATGGTAAGACTTTACAGCTACAAACACAATATTATCTAAGACTGCACACAACTAGTGGTCCCAGACAGAGGCGTCGTCTGATATGGGGCGGTGGTGCGGTGGGCCCCAGGGCGTTGGGGCGGAAAGGCTCCGTGGGGGGCGGGAGCCTCCTTAACTTTTGTTTTTTTTCCCTTTTTCGGGTTTTTTAAAAGGTTTTTTTAAAGGTTTTTAACGCTAACGGGGCTTCTAAAAGGGTATGTGTGCTTTGCGCAAACTTATCTGTAGTTCTAGGACCCTCCAGCGACGATCAGGGGCGCAGATCGTCCCTCTGCAGCTCTACTCCCCGGCATGAACACTGCAAAGCGTCCAGGAGCGCGCTCCAGAGTTAACGCATGCGCAGAGCGACGATGTTTCCAATCATCGCTCTGCGCATGCGTTAACTCCGCAGCGCGCTCCTGGGCGCTTTGCAGAGTTCATGCCGGGGAGTAGAGCTGCAGAGGGACGATCTGCGCCCCTGATCGTCGCTGGAGGGTCCTAGAACTACAGATAAGTTTGCGCAAAGCACACATACCCTTTTAGAAGCCCCGTTAGCGTTAAAAACCTTTAAAAAAACCCGAAACTCATTATGCAAATTAATTATTTGATTTGCATAATGGGGCGGCGGGCTTTTCCGCCACAGTAGCAGGGGCGCCTGGCTACGCCTCTGGTCATGCACATCCCCTTTGCATCAACCCACCCATTAAGTTCAATGGATCTGAGATGGGATTGTAGTATGGATACAGAATCGCATCCACACCTTGATGTGCATCAGCTGTGCAAGTGGATCTCCCTTGTTGAACCTGGGAATCAGATGTTACATGAAAGCAATGATTCTTAAGTACGGGTTGGAATGCTGGTCAAATGGACGGATGAAAAATTGGCCATCTTTTTTGTTTCACAGTTCCAGAGAATCAGTAACTAGCATATGTCTTGCTATAATTATAATATATTCATGTTTTAACCACTTGATTACTATTTTATGATGTTTGACCAGATAACTGATCAAGCGTGCTTTTGATTCAGCTGTATCTCAATATACTACCAAGACTTAGGGCGCAATCCTACTCTATTTACACCACCGTTGTAACCAGCGGCACAGCGAGAACGGGAGGCCCCAGAACGGAAAGGGGATTCAAATCCTCTTTGAATTCCCCTTTTGGAGGGGATTTGAATCCCCTTTCCGTTCTGGGACCTCCCATTCTCGCTGCGTCGCTGGTTACAACGGTGGCGTAAGTAGGATAGGATTGCGCCCTTAAAGTAATAAACTGAAACAATTTTTTTAAAAAAATCTTGCAGGCTGCTCAAAACAGCTTTTGCAGTGAGACATGACCAGCGGTTTAACAACAAGGTTACCAAATGATTGGCATTGACTGTTGTATCTGACAGCATCATAGTCCCACAGAAGACAATGTGTATTACACAGGTATTTATTTCCACCCTTCATGGTTCACTGAGTGCCTCTTATTTAAAACACTGCATCACCAACCTGCCATTTTGAGCATATTGATCTGGGAATATAGCTGTTGCCGTCTTAAAGTGTTCTAGAGAGGAATGAGTGCTTCCAGATTGATTCTCTAACACGCTTGGGTCCTTATAGTGCCCAGTTCTTTTGAAGTCTGAACAAAAATAACTTGCCTAACCAGCTGGATGCTTATTTAAAAAATAACATCCTAAAGTGGGCAACTTTTCATTTATTCCTGGTCTAGCAATATCACCACCATAGAAAAATATTTATTTTTCTTGCCCAAACTGGAAATAAATTTAAACAGCATTCTTCACTGGTTCACAGGATTTTGAATGTCCACTGCTTTGGGGGATATCTTGAGAAAAACGAAAACAGGCCTAGTCGAGTTTCTTCTAGCACTGAAATGAAAGCGACTAACCCAGAATTTCCTGATAAGAATTAGGAACTTTCCTTTCACTCTTCTGGAGTCAGCTTGAATTCTCAGTCTTGTGATGAAGTTTGAGATGGTTACCTTATCAGGGAATTCCACCTCAGACCACAATTGAAGACAAACAGGTAAAATGAATGTTTCCTTAAACCAAAAAATAATAATGATGTAACTGTATTCTTACATGTAGAAAATTAAAACAGTGCAAAGTTTTAAAAGGTAATTTCAATGAGACTTGGCATAATAGACAACTATGTAGGTCCCAAAGACATATCTATAATCATAAAGCACATTGGTGATGGTAATGACCTGCCTAAAATATACAAGTTAAGTCACTGCCTATACAATTAGGGTTTGGGGCTTCACGGTTGAGAGAGTGTAAGACATATTTAGCTGGCTCTGAGAGATACATTGAATTGTAACTGATGTTTCAGCCATTGAAAAGGGTTTCTGCCAGACTGAGTTTGCCATGGAAGCATAGTGCTAAAGTTCAAAACACAAAAAGCACCTCTTTGGAATGTGTGGACCAAAAGCCCCCTCCTTAGGGTCTTTGATTTGTTTTTCACTAAAAAGGGCAGCAAATGTTTCAGCCTCTGATTGGGTGAATCCATACCAAAATGTTCACAAAGTAAATGGGGTCAAAAATAAGAAATGCAGTTGCAATCCTAAAAGCATTTCATTCAAGTGGGCCACAGTGAATTACCACTCTAGAATAAGTAGTTTCAGGACCTCAAGCTTCAGAGTAAATGTATTTTATCTGCATCTTTTATCAGTATGCTCCAAGACTCAGCAAATGGGACCTATCTCTCACTGTGGTGAAATTAGCAGAAACCTCCCTAGCATATAATGTACACATCTCGTCACCAAGCCCAGAACATGACAACAACAAATTTAAAATACAAGTAGTCTGTGTAGTCTGAAGGATAGGCTAGTTATGCTATCTGCAATGTAACAGTTTTATGTGTGTTTCAATGCAGGCTACAGAACACATTTCACAAATGAAAATAGGGATGTACTGTATGCTTATGAGTGCCTTATTCTTGCACCAAGGACCACTACTACTAAACACATTCAGCAACATTTCCTATCTGTATAAGCAGTTACAGGAGTGACAGAAGAGTATACTGGCATGTTGTGTTCATATGCATGTAGTTACAAGCACATGCAAGAGTATTTGTAATGAACATTGTTACCTCATCTTTCTGGTATAAAAACACCCAGTGCAGCTTATTAAAAACACAATAAAACCCGAGAACAATGAAAACAGAAACTGAAACATAGAGTATCTCCTTCCTCTCATGCTCAAATTTAACTTCTAAAGACCTGGGGAAGTGGGTTAAACCCCAAAGAACATTTGAGCATGTTTATGCTCATTAAAGGTAAAGGTAAAGGTATCCCCTGACAATTAAGTCCAATCATGGCCGACTCTAGGGTGTGGTGCTCATCTCCATTTCAAAACCGAAGAGCCAGCGTTGTCCGAAGACGCCTCCGTGGTCATGTGGCCGGCATGACTCTCCTTGCCGCAGCGCGTAGCATGCAGCTGGAACACGGAGCGCTGTTTACCTTTCCACAAGCGGTACCTATTTATCTACTCGCATTGACATGCTTTGGAACTGCTAGGTTGGCAGGAGCTGGCCAAGCAACGAGCGCTCACCCCGTCGCGGGAATCGAACTGCCGACTCATTACCAACCCTTTAAAAAAAATCCTTCATTTCTTTTATACAATACTCATACAATAGCATCATAGCTATACCATAGTATGGCTATCTCACAAGAAAGGTTATGCTGAGTAGTGCCATCCTTTCAAAGTGATACTTTTCTTTTTCATCACACTTTGCCAAGGTAGCCAGTACACTCATACGCTTATAGCTAGAGGGAGAATTGGGTGCCACTTTTACGCCACCTGTGAGAAGGCAGTCAGCAAGACATTTTGATTACTGCCTATATGTTCACACGGCAGTTGAGCTAGGATGGCATTTTACAAAATTAATCTGTCATGTACAAGTGCAATTATCATGTAGTCACGGAAATAGGCCTGGACTCAATCAAATATATGCCATATAGATCCCAGGAAACTTTAAAATAGAATGTACAATCAGCCCACATCTTGTGCAAGAGTTATGTTCTGAGGTCAGTGCTTAAAGCCAAAATCACATACTATATAGTCAAAATTCCCTTAAGTCCAACATATACATACTGTCTCTTTAAGAACTAAAATCACAGTACAATGGACAGGTATACTCCTTTCCTCAGTCTTTTCCCCAAAAGTTCTATCAACAGGCTAACATTCATTTTTTACAGATACTGGGGACTAAGGACAGTACAATTAGACTTGCCAAAAGGCAACATTAGTCCATAGCTAACAATTATTCAAATGCAGGCTTCCCAGGTCTAAGAACATGCATGCAGGTATGCTCATGACTTGATTTCTCACCATTTGATTACCACAGGTACCATTTCATATTTCAGAAAGGGTGGCAAAGATATATTGGGAGGGATCCACAGCAAGATTCTAATGCCCCTGGATATTTTCAAAATTAAATTTGAAAAGTAGCATTGCATCTTAAGACAACTTCAGGCTACTTTTTAAATGTGTCGTAACAACCATGGCATAATAACTCAAATAAAAAAAATAACCTCTTTTGTGAAGCAGAAAGAGTTACCCAATACTTAGACCCATTTAACAATAGTTGTTTGGAATGTGGAACCAATGAGCTGGTCACATGGGGTCGGAGCATTAATCCTTACCTTAGATAAATGGCATCCCTGTGGCTTATTTACACTTGATGATTGTGTGAACCAGCTCTATTAAGAAACATTGTATTGTGCTGCAGTGATATGAAGCATCTCTGTGTGATGTTTGATCTGTTAGGCTATATTTAGAGCGCAATCATGTGTAAAGATCTGCAGGCGGACCTAAGGCCACCCGCTCGATCCTATCCTGGAGGTCTACTTGGGGGAAGGGGATATTTGTTCCTTTCCCCTGGTATAGTGCAGGGAGACCCCAATGGGCCTCCTTGGATTTCCGCAAACTATTGAGCTGGTGTAAGTCCGAGGAGGCCATGTAATGGCCACGCTGGCCCAGGAACGGGACGGGGATATGGTGACCGCAATCCCCGCCTCTCCCGGGCCAGCTCATAAGAACATATGAAGAGCCTTGCTGGATCAGGCCAAAGGCCCATCTAGTCCAGCTTCCTGTATCTCACAGTGGCCCCACCAGATGCCTCAGGGAGCACACAGCCAACAAGATAACCTGTTTCCTGTTGTCACTCCCTTGCACCTAGCACAGAGAAAACCTACTTCTAAAGCCAGGTGGTTGCTTATGGCTTGTAACCTGTGATGGTCTTTTTCTCCATGAATCTATCCAAACCCCTTTTAAAGGCATCTAGGCCAGGTGCCATCACCACACGTCGGTGCCATCACCAACGGCTGCCCTCTCTCGCAATCCAGACTGCCACCGTGCCCGCTTTACCTTTCTCCGGCAGCCGCAGGGACAATTCGGTGATGGAGTAAGGGCTGCCAGCATCGTGCCAGCAGCCCTTACTCTAAGTAGTCGCAATCGTGCTTTACGGCACATTTGCGATACTTTAGAATGGCGGAGTGCACGCGCCACAATTCCAAAGTTACGGAAGATTGAGCTGTAAGATATGCAAGTCTTCACCAAATGATAAATAGGAATTGCTGAACATCCTTGATTTAGAGGGAAAAAAACCCTGTTCAAATTTAGGTAATTATGTTGCAATTTCTACAACAAGCAAGCCACTTAAATACCTGCATCAGCTATTTTTTAATGATGCGTTATATTATAGTGAAATTTTGAAACCTCTATTCAGTTCAAATGAAAACAAAAGAGTGAAATGCTCAGTTATTGATGTTTGCCTCATCATGTCTGTCAAAACCACCACCTATATTGCCTAAAGACATATTACACCCAAATGACTTTAAATGTCTCCTTTATGGCCTTTCCGGTTTGGTATGTGTTTTCATGTGGTGAACTCGTACTGTGACTCAATATCAACCGTCAAGAAATAATTCCACTGAATTAATGATGTAGATGTAGAAGTGAAATCAGACTCTTTCACAAACAAATATTTCTGACTTACGTTTGCGTGGCTTTCTTTGTTCCCGGTCTTGATACTAAAGAAAGAAAGAAAAACACATTTTTAGCCTGACTTGGGCTACCAAAGAGATAGTCTAAAACCTACTCCTAGTGCTGGCTCATAAATCATGTAATTAATGGAGTGCCAACATTCCAGTCAAATGCTGCCACTTTCTGTTGTAAAGAGATTAACGGTATCTAAAACCTTAAATGTTCAGTTCAGGCAGACAACTTCAAAGGCATCCCGAATGGGTAAATATATATGCTTTTGGAGTGTGACCCTGCTCTTCTTGATCTAAGCCACATGGTAATATTTGTGCTGCCAAATTTCTGCAGTTCAGAAATATACCACCCAGAGTTTTAAAAGGTGTATGTCCAATATCCTTTAAGACTCTTAATAATGGACTACCTACGTATGGTAATAATTTAGAGGCTACATTTAATCAGTTGTTAACCTGGTTTTCTCTCTGTATCAGTAGTGGAACTCAGGCCGGAACTACACTACACGCGGAGGCCTCTGCCCCTGCCTCCGTGCGCAGAGCTGCTCGGAAGGAGTGTCTTCCCGTCTGTTGTCCCCCCTGCTGTCCCACCTTCTTAAGAAAGCGCAGCTGTGATTGGTTAAACATAAGCACGCTCCGATTGGCCGAATAAGCCTTGGAATATAACATCCACGGTGATTGGAGGTAGTTCTGATTGGCATGCAACCACTCTCCTCCCCCTCTCCTCTGATTGGTAGGCTGCAGTAGCTCTGCGAACCCGCCCCCTAGCTCCGCGAACCCGCCCCCTCAAAAGATGGGTTTCCAGCTTGAGGTACGCGCCGGGAATCGGGTGGTCGCAGATGCTCAGCTTGATTCCGAAATGATGTCAGAATCTCCGCAACGCGTGTAGTGTAGTTCCAGCTTAAGGCTGAAGCAACAGGAGCATCTGTCCTGGGAGCATGCTGGACAGCGTGGAAAATGGGCATCAAAGATCATGTAATATGTGGACAGTTATTAACATAGTGGAAAATTACATAAGATACTCGTGTTCAGAGTATTATTCACAGAGTTGAGGGCAGCAGAACAGGGTAGAATGGCAACACAGAAGCTTGCCATTGTCCCCACTGGCCTGCAGTTTAATACTGTAAAACACAGTAATTCATTTAATAATGATGATGTGGGAGAGAAACAATGGCAACATGCGAGGTTTTTTTGAGAAGCAGCCAGTGTTTTGGGATTTTTTTTGGGGGGGGGGAGGAAGGTTGCCAACAGCAGTTGATCAGGAATCAGAGTAGTACATCAGAGCAGTGAGGCCTTGAAATCTCAGCATTGGTGCTGGGTGGATAGAAATAATATTTTTATTTATTTATTTCAGAAATTTCTACCCCACCTTTCCCTTGCCGAAGCAAATGCCCGAGGCAGGCATTTCTATATCCATACTTCCACATAAAACTACCAAAGCAGTGAACAATAAAACTAAGAACAACTAAAAACAACAAGTTGAAATTCCTAATTCCTAACAGTAGCAAAAACAGCAACAGCACTAAAATGTAAATAAAACCAACTTCAAGTATTTTGGTTGAAAAGTAGGGTATACAGTAATTACAGGCAAAGAAGAAGGTCTTGGCCTGGCACATAAAACTCATCAAACTAGGCACCAGGCAAGCAATTCTGGGAAGAACATCCCAAAGTCAGGATGTTATCATAAGAACCTCTCTCCCTGGTCACTACCTGCCTCACCCGAGATACTGAGATGTTGTTCCCCCATGAGCAATGTTATTACATATGTTCTAGAGCACTGGTTCCCAAAGTGGGTGGTACCACACCTTGGGGTTGTGTAATTGCCTAGGGTGCTCCTAAGAGGCAAGGGGTGGCAAGGAGGTGGCGGGATTATGGCAACATGCTGGCAAATGGCACTCCAAGTTTCCACCTCTGCATAGTGCTGAAATCTGGAGGAAATTATATGAATTTTTAGTAAATACGCTACCAGAGCTCTAGTCAGACCAGTATACCACGTTTTGAGAAACCGTTGTCACCATATGTGTTTTTGTCTCTTTGTCATTGAACAGAAATGGCAGAAGCAGAAAAATCAAAGAACAAATGTAGACAATATCGTTTGGAATATCTGAAGTACGGATTTATACCAGCACCAACAAACCAGCAGCTGCCAATGAGTCTAAATATGTGAAAAGCTATTGCGGCAATGAAGTCTTTCAGACTGATTGCACATTTGAAGAACGTTTGAAGAAGGCACACCCTGACAAGGCAGACAAGAACTTAGCTTTTTTTCAGTCGCTTCGTGATCAATTTCAAAAGCCAACACTGTCAAGTATATTTAATGCTTCACAACAAAACACCGATGGTTTGCGTTCATCATACATTTCATTGTTGATTGCTAAGTCTGGTAAGCCACATCCAATTGGTGAAGAACTCATCTTACTGGCAGTTAGTAAGGTTCTGAGTACTGTTTTGCATTAATCACCGCACAATATAATTAGGACTATTCCCTCAGCAACAATTCAGTGCAAAGACTCATAGATGAAATGGCTGAAAATGTGGAATATACATTGCGCAGCATACTAAGGACAACAGAATTTGCATTATGGCTGGATGAGGCAACTTTTCCAGGCAATGAATCTTTGCGTCTTGCTTATGCTCACTTTATAAAGGACAAAAGTTTGGCTTTAGAGTTGTTATTCACAAGGCAACTAAGAGCAGACAGACACTAAAGGGGAGTCAATATTTCATGTAGTGATGAGTTTATGGAATCAATGTGGCAGCAGGGATGATCGGGGAACCATTGTAATCCAGAGCATGTAAGATAGACCACTGTGGTGGCTATTCCCCTCTCCATCACCCAATAAGTCATTGGATGCTTACCAGGTGATACAGTCACTGTGCAGTCACTGCAGCATACAGGTGGGGGTGGCTGGGTGTAAGGGTGGGTCCCTGTCTTGCTTTGGGAAGCACCCCACTCTGGGGACCCCAAATGATTCAACCCAACTTCTCCTTCTAGGAGCAAGTTTGTTCCCTTTTAAATGCCCGCTTCGACTGAAAAATACCTCTTCCCTCTCAATTAGCCACAAAGCTGTGTGTAAAAACGAAAGCTGAACTCCTCTGGACAATTAACCAAAATTTATTGCCTTACAGCAACCCTTATCTCCCTAACACCATAAATTATCCCAAAGCAGAAACCCTTCTGCTAAACTGAAACAGTCTATCTCCCAAAAATCAAAGCAATCCCTTTGTGACTCAGTCCACAGAAAGAGACAGCCCCTGCTGTCTTCCTTCTTCCAACAAGTCACTCTCAAACCCAGGGCTCTTTCCACTGGCATCCAGGCAGGCAACAAGCTGGTCTCTTCCTTTCTCCGTCAGCTCAGCGTCCTCCAGCTGGGCGTCGTCCTTCCAGAAGTCCAACGTGCAGTCCTCCTCCTGGTCCTAGGCGGCAGCAGCGTCCCGTTGTCGCTCAGAAATCTAGCAGCGTATCCCCGTGGTGAGCTGGCGAGGCTTCTTCCTGCTCCTACTGCTGCTGCTTTTATACTCAAAGCCCTCATTAGTCCATCATGGATCACAGCTGGGGGCTGCAATCCAAATTCCTAAAGCCCTAATTATTGGCAACACCTGGGGGGCACACCCTGCGTGGGCGGTAGGTGTGTCTCCACCCATGCAGTCCTGGGTGTTGACCCCTTGCTGACCAGTCCTGTCAAAGTCCTGTCAAAAGTCCAAGTCTTCATCTGTTAACTCCTTGCTGCCCGGATCTGTCAACAAGGGTCCACTGCTGACACCACACTTGGCTCCTGCCAGTCTGCTGGATCTTCTTCCACTACAGTCCCTTCAGCAGCGTGAGTCCTCAGCACACACCCAACCTGGCCTGACATGTGATGCTGGCCCTACATATGAAGATGGAACAGTCTTTACCTTCTGGGATATAGAAAAGCTGTTCATCTCGAGGGTGGGATTACGTTTTCATTTGCTAGAACAGCCTTTGGGTGACATGTCAATCAACAGCTATATGAGAGGATACAACTGTGTTGATGCAATTTTGCCTAGTGAATGTATGGACAGATTTCCAGGTTGCTGGTCTACATGCTGACTCAAACAGCAAGCCCTACAAGTTTGTAGAAGTAGCAGAACCTCTCAAGGAATGAGCTGTAATGCCTTCTGGTGGGAAATGACTTCAGGCCTGATAAGATTAATGCAATCTCAAGTTCAGACCAATGAAACATAGCACTACATTTGGGAAGAAATGGGGCATATGTCGGCGATGCATGGAAAAATGGCTCTCTCTAACCCATTGCATACCAGAAGGCAGATAAGGTTGACATTTAGCATTTTGAGATATTTGTGCTGAGCCTTTATTCTATTTTCATTTTAAAACAAGGATTGAGTGAACCAGTTCAGACCTTGGACTCGCATCTTATTCTTCGTACTAATATCCCCTGCATGATCGGAAAAGAAATAATTGCATTTTATTAGAGAACGCCATTTCAAGGCTGAAATACAACTGTGGCAATAGTTGGACATGAGCATTGCCAGAACCCTTCTGCCTGCCAACCTGTCAGGGCCAGACTGGAAGCTGAGGGGAAGCCCCTTGCCTTGGTGGTGTTCTTGCAGATGGAGCATTCTTGTTAACCAAGAGGTGGTACTTCCCAGAAGAAAAGATTGTCCCGCCTTGGAACTAGTGGGGAATGAACCTGGAACCTTCTGCATGCAAGGCATGAGTTCTGCTGTTCAGCTACCCTCTTGGACAGGAAAGGCTAGTGCTTCAATTCCAAACAAAGTAAAAAAAAAAAAAGTCATCACAAATCATGTTCGGAAAAAGCTTGGCAGCATGACTCAGAGAACACTGCTTTTCAATGAGTTGGGAACAATTTTGCCTGTCCTCTCTATAAAAATCGACTGACTGGAGGACTGCAATTCTGACCAAAACAGCTAGCATAGAACTGACCTTTGACTCTCTCTCTCTCTCTCTCTCTCTCTCTCTCTCTCTCTCTCTCTCTCTCTCTCTCTCTGTCTCTGTCTCTGTCTCTGTCTCTGTCTCTGTCTCACACACACACACACACACACACACACACACACACACACACACACACACACACACACACACACACTCCTGTAATACTACTTCCCTCGGTAACACCAACCTTTCCTCCATTCCCTTCCAGGGGTCTTGTTTCAGTGGGCTGGAGGGAAGTATCTCCACCTTTTCTTAACAGGCTTTTTTGCCTTTAAAAGCATGATTGGCATAAAAAATAATTGCACTAGCTTTTCCCATCACTGCTTCCCTGTAATGAGAAAAGCTGCAGCTGTTGCCTTTCTGGTTGTGTTGCAGTTTTTAAAGACTGCAGTTTGAGGAGGAAAAAAAAAAAAGCTGGTACCCCTTAGTATTTTCAGAGCATTTTCGAGGTTGCTTTTTAGACAGTAAATTAGCAAAGAATGGAAGTCTATTTTTTCTATAGAGTTCTGCAAAAGGAAGTGTTATAAAGCCCAAACATGTTGGGCCATTTATATAAAGATAATACCAGTCTTCTAAAGAACCGTTAGACACGTTTTCTCTCGTTATTCATGTGGTTTGGTGTAGTTCTCTTGTTTCTAGGTTATTACTTTTTATACCTTATAATAACCAGAAACATTGATATTTCCCAGGACACTAATTATGTGTCGTCTGAAGGGGGTGGAGTAAGGAGGGGTGAACTGTCCTCCCTCTGTGGTGTCCTGGTCTTTTCCTAGGCTGCAACATAGGAAGAAGGGAACAAAGTAGTTGCTTCCTTGAAGGCGGAAGAAGAACCCTTTGCCCACACACTCCCCATTAAACACGCGAGTCAGTAGTATGGGTGAAAGGGCCACTTTTATTAATGTAAATAACAGGAAGAGAAAGGTTAGGAGACCAGCAGACATTAAGCAAAGGTTAAAGCTTGAAGGCTGGCAGGTGTTCCCCAGACTCAAGGCCACAGGAGAGCAGGCCTTTACCGTCAGCCCCTTGCAGGGGCCAGGACAGCAAGATCACTTAGGCCGGCGCAGAGCTGGATAGCATCTAGCGCTGGCTGCAAGGTTCGGGTCAAGGCCTGCCCCGCACCAGTCACAGCACCGGATGGCAGATGTGGGGTGTTACTTCGGGGCATTCCCGCCCTTGCTGCCCTGGGGTGCACCCCAACATACTTACTCGAGCCTTCGTGCCCGTTCTAACCTGCAACACAAAGTGACCGGTTAACTGAAAAAGAAACCAGAAACAGAAAAAGAACCCCAAACCCCTGCACAGTCCGAGGTAGGCGAAGAAACTGCCCAACCATGGCCAATCAGGTGAGCAGAAAAATTCCTACCTGGCCCCCCCAAAGGGGGCGACCGGCAGAGCCCAGACTGCTTAAAGGAGTGGGTGGGAGGGTGTCAGCTGCTCACAGGAAATTGGAATGAATCCAGAAGCTCAGTACCACCCAGGTAAGCCTGGGTCGCCTCGCCTCCTTGTAGCCCAGCCCCCAGGTGGATCGTCATCCCCCTGCGCTCCCTCTTCTCCTTCCCCCTGTGTTTAGGTGAGGCTGTTGCAAATTCCGCACCTGGCGCTATGGCACCAGTCCGGGATTCAAGAGCCTTGCAGGCTAGCCAGGAAGAGACATGCACTTACTTCACTGCTCAGACTACCTAAGGCTGCCACAATCTCATAAATAGTTCATCATTCTAACTTGATACGTGTTGAGAATGTGTAATTTAAACCAAGCCAGATTCTAGTGGTTTGAGATGTCACTGAAAATATTTCACACAATACTGAAGTATGAGTCTTGGAATCATTAATTTCCAGGACGTTGCTCTAAGAGAATTAATTGCACAACTGACAAGTTAAGCAAGAGGAATAGTTTGAGTGTAACTCTCAAGACCACAAGCAATGGCTTATGAAATATATTGGCAGCATCCCTATAATTGTGATAGGAGAATGTGTGGAGAGAGAAGGCACGTATATTGCAAGAAACATGAAAGTGCAATGCATCTCTGTTGTTGCCTAACATGTTCATACACACATATTTGTGATGCTGGGCACATGCCAGGAGAATATGATCTAGGCCTGTCTCATGTTGTTTTGCTTGGGCTGATGGCAAAGAAGCATCAGGTCCAAAGGCCTTTGGGTAAAAGGTCAAACTTTGGCTTCTTGCAGAAACCCCCCCCCCTCCCCGGCTGGCATAGGAAAATTCCATGACCAGCCACACCTTGCTAGGACGGTCAATTCAGACTTTTAAACAATGCCATTTCTTGGGAGCTTCCTGACTTCAAGGTAAACGAGCCTATTCATGGTCACAAAAGAAGTGCCTTTAATCTTGGCTTTCCTCACCAACTTCATTAGAAACTGAATCACAAGCCACATGCTAATTGAGGCACAAGCCTCTAGCAGTCAAGAAAACGGAATTTCTTACCTTTCGAGAATTCCTATTCTGGGAAGAGTAAGGGGGGCATTCCTGACCAATGGGATGTCCTCCTACTCTAGGAAGGCAGGGTCGCTTTAAGACTAAGTCTCCTCCCATGTAGGAGGGCACCCCGCCCCCAGTTCGGAACTGATGAGCTGGAGCATCCTCCTTGGAACAAATGCCTGGATCCTTGTATGGCTCAGTCGGAAAACAGTGCAGACAGGAATCCAGGCGCACAGTGAACTATAATTTCTATGAACTATAAAAAAAAAAAACACAGCAGAACAGCATAACAAGAGAAAACAGAGAAACTCAAGGTATGAGGTTCCGAGAAAAAACAAGCAGTAAGGGAAAGAGGGCAAGAAAAAGAACTTGTTAATAAGGCGGGAAGGGTGTTTAGTAACCGCTGGAGAGGACCATGCGGTGTCCAACACCCTCTGAAAGGCATCAGGAAAAGGCACCAGTTGAGGTTTGGGTGGTCCCTGGGGAAAAAGACACTTGACTGGCAACTTCTCCCTAGAAGAGACTGAATCACCCTGAGAAGCCTGCTGTAGACCTAAGACTTGCACAGCATTCTGGGAAATACATCAGTGGGAAAGAGCCTGTCCAGCTTGGGTTCAGGCTGTTCACCCTCATCGCCCGAGAGTTGACCTTCCTCCCTATCTGACCCTGAAGCATTAGAAGCAGAGGAAGGTGGGGAGGGGCTTGGGGAAGCTAGGACGCGATGTCTGCACCTGTGAGAACCCCTCTCATATCCTCGTGTCCTAGATTGGCGTTCCCTCCGGTGGCGTTTGCGGGGGGTGGTGGTGAATCCATGTCAGAAGAGACAACAGAAAACCTCGGAGGAAAAAACATATATATGGGGCTGGGAGAAACATATATACAGGGCTGGGAGATCCACGCCGCTTTAGGTGACTGCGCTTGGTCTCCACCTTATGTCTAAATTGAGAAGCCTGCACCACTCCCTGTACTGCCCCTTTAACTAGCTCCAAGATCTGGTTCTGCATTTCCCTGCTGAACTGGGCAGCAGCAGATGGGCCCTCCCCAGCAGCCTGACCCGCCAGAACCTTGGCCCCATATCAGCTGAACCCGCATCGGTCATACCTGCAGCTCCAGCGATGACAGCAGCTTGAGAAGAGGGACGCGTGAAGAACTCTCTGAGGTCCAACTACCGTCCCCGAGTGCCACTCTGCTCAGGAAATGCGTTTCGGGCCACAGCCGCGCGAAACAGGTCCAGCAGCTAGCAGTGGCGATGGTCCAGCAGCGACGGTCCCTGGGGGAGCCACTCTTCTGCTGAGGAATGTGTTTCGGGCCACAGCCGCGCGAAACAAGTCCAGCCGCTAGCAGTGGCGATGGTCCAGCAGCGACGGTCCCTGGGGGAGCCACTCTTCTGCTGAGGAATGTGTTTCGGGCCACAGCCGCGCGAAACAAGTCCAGCCGCTAGCAGTGGCGATGGTCCAGCAGCGACGGTCCCTGGGGGAGCCGCTCTTCTGCTGAGGAAATGTGTTTCGGGCCACAGCCGCGCGAAACAAGTCCAGCAGCTAGCAGTGGCGATGGTCTGAAGGGATCCGCTCTTCCAGTGACTGCTGAGCCACTCCCCGGCAGAAATAAAATGACGATCCTTGCAGCAGGCCTATATCCTCCCCCGCGCCTCAGCAACTGATGTTGCGTCAAGGCCAGTAGGCCTGAATTGCCTCAGACGCTGCTGTGAGATAAAAGGCTGCGTCAAGGCCAGTAGGCCTGAGTTGCCTCAGACGCTGCTGTGTGTTAAAAGAGTTGCCTCAGGTGCTGCTGTGAGGTAAAAGGCTGCGTCAAGGCCAGTAGGCCTGAGTTGCCTCAGATGCTGCTGTGAGGTAAAAGGCTGCGTCAAGGCCAGTAGGCCTGAGTTGCCTCAGAGGCCCCTGCATGATCGGTGGCGAGACCTGCAGTAGCGAGGAAAAAGCAGGGTGGGCCACCGGGGATGGCAGAAAACAGTTTAACAGAAAAGGAAAAGGAAAAAACCTGAAGAGAAGACCTAGTATTAACTAGAGCTGTGGAGCTCCGAAGGAAGCGACCTGCCTCTAGCGAAGGCAGGGCCGAACTGGGGGCGGAGCACCCTCCTACATGGGAGGAGACTTAGTCTTAAAGCGATCCTGCCTTCTTAGAGTAGGAGGACATCCCATTGGTCAGGAATGCCCCCCTTACTCCTTCCAGAGAAGTCCCCCTGTGGCACCTTTCTTTCCGGGTTCCAGGCTACTACACAGACCTAAGCCATGGTCTTGCACCATCACTAGAACATTGGTACTTCTTTCCTCTCTCTTTCCCAACCCTCCACCCCCTCTCCTGCTTCTGCACAAGCCCCAGCTATTTAATCCCTGTTCTCCTGGGTAATCTTGCTGATTTCCCCGAGATGCTTGCGTCCTGTTCCTCCTCCTCTCCTCCCTCTTCAATTTTGCATGTTAACATGCCCCAATTTTTCTTCTTCTTCTCTAGTCTGCCTAGCAACCACTACCATTTAGGGCTTGGGGTGTGGGTTTATGTCTCTTATCTTTTTTATCCCACCCTTTTCATTGTAGATTTATCCCAAAATAAAGCCATATCTTCTTACACCCTATACCCTTGTCCTCCTCCTTGTTCCAGGCCAATGTACTGAGTTATGCTATGAGCCGCTGCACTCAATCCCTGCACATGTAGTTAATTTTTCCTGTGTGCGCATGTCAATGTGTCTTAAAGCATGCCCAGTAACACTATGAGTTCTGGACACAGAGACACATCGCATCCTTCTGTGGGATCCTTGTCAATGACAGAGGAGGAGAGCAGGTTGCGCTTTTACCAGCAGAGTTTCCCAAGTACTGCTTCCAAGTACTGCATTTCAGATACTCACCTTGGTGGTATCCTAGAGAACACCACCTTATTTTTCTGTATATGTTAATTCTTGCTTTTCACTTTTTCCATAAGAGTGAAAGACAAGAATTTATATACAGAAAAATAAAAGGGGTGTTCTCTAGGATACCACCAAGGTGAGAGCGAAACCTGCCTCCCGTCATATATGACCCCAATAAGCTGAGAATCAAATACTGTCTTTCTTTACCCTTTGATCTGCACAACCCTATCCTAGGTTCTGTGTCTTGGTCATGTTAGCACATGATGTGTTGGTAACTGACATTCACAACCCAATCCTAAACAACTTTCCAGCGTTGATGCAGCCCTGAGGGAAGAGAACAAACGTTCCCTTACTTTGAGGAAGCCTCCATGACTGCTTCCCCACCACAGAATGCAGTGCACGCCTTTTTGGCACGGCTGCATCGGTGCTGGAAAGTTATTAGGACTGGGCTGTCATACAGACAAATGTTCAGAAATGGTTGGATCCTACAAATCACTATGCTGAGGTAATAGCCTATAGAATCTGAACCAAATGGCCTACCACCAGTGCTTTTCTCACCAACCACTGCTCACCTTGGCCAAACAACAGTATCTACAGCATGTAGATACAGCATCTACAACATGTAGATACAGCATCTACAACAATATCTACAGTGTATCCGTGGAACATGTAGTAATAATAATATAATCTAATATAATAATAAATACACTGCCTGAAGATATGCAAAATTCCACACTCTCATGAATGAGTAGCAAATGATCCCTCACGTAACTGGAATTGGGGAAAGAGGTTTTGAGGGAAATGGGAATAATTTTCCAGCAAACGTTCAGGCTTCTCTTGCTTTAGAAATTAAGCACTGAAACAAAGAAGAGTATCTAACCTGAAACTCTGCACTGTCTGTGACATGGTATAGTAAAAGGCCAGAGTTCTATAGCCCAGGTCCATACAACTTTGCAGCCCACTGGCCACGTATAGCAACAGTTCCTACTTTGACTACTACCTTACAACTTCAGGGAGGGAGGATATAAAGCATGTCGCAAGTGACAATACATGGCTGTTGGACTGGATTCAGCTTGTTGGATCTAAAGTTCTGCAGGCCTGGTGTCAGTAGTCCTATAAAAGCATGCATCAATTGGATGCCACAGAAAAGGCCAAGGCTAACCTGGAAGTAAGTGGCAGTGACATCACTGCCACTTAGTTCTAGTGGTATGCGGCGCAACAGCAGACCCAGAGGTGGGACGCCATGCTTAAGAGGTTGGGAACCACAGATTTACACCATTAGAATATTAAGTTAAACGTTAAGAAATAAGAAACAATATAAAAGCACATGAGTTGTTGGGGATAACTGTTGTTCAATATGAGTTATAACATTCACAGTGCAATCCTGAAGCTGCTCCCGGCGCCGGAACAAGCATTCCCGCGCCGGGAGACGTTGTAAATGTGCCGAGACGTCGCAAACACTCCGGCGACAGAGCCCCCGACTGGCCGCCACCGAACCCAGGTAAGGATCCAGCGGGGTGTGTTTCGCCGGGCAAGGGAGGAGGGCCATTGGCCTAGCTGGCCCGGGAGGGGGAGGGGGATAGCTTCGGTCATATCCCAGCCCCTGCTGGGCGGCTGGACCGTTATACGGCCTCCTCCGACTTCCACCAGCAATTTTGCTGGCAGAAATCTGAGGAGGCCGGTCTAGTCGGCTGGCATTTACACTCGGGGAAGGGGAAAAGCGTCCCCTTCCCCGAGTAGAGCTCCGGTCCGGCAGCAGCGTGGCCGCTGGTGCTCAGGATCCGGCGGGCGGCCCTGGGCCACCGGCCGAATCCTTATGTAGGATTGCACTGCCGGTTGCTCTAGCAGTACTACACACTTTGGTGTCAGGTACAGTAAGTAACCATTACCAGCTGATTGCCTGAAGTCTTTAGTAGACAGAATTAGAAGTTTAACACTTCCAAGCATTCATGAGTTGTGAGCATAAATCTTCATGTCTTGCAACGAAATATATTCCATGAGAAAGCAAACTTCTATTTTTTCTGCATGTGTGCCATAAAACTTGAAAGAAGTGCAAATTTTAGCTAGGAGGGAACTTTTTACGGCTAGGTTATAAATCTCTACAAGAAGCAGTTTGCACTTGAGACTCTGACAGCCCTGAAAGTTGATCAGTACAAGTGGGTACTCCAGGAACAAATCTGACTCCACTGTGATAGGTAAAGGCAATGCCAAGATGCTTAGCATCCAAACTGACCTGCTGCTTAGAGAGGAAAAGTGTTCATTTTTCATAACTGTCCATCCCGCAAAAGTAAAGCAAATTTTGCTGTTAAAACACAGAGGTTCATATGTATTGATGAAGACACTGCCAAAGACTAAACAATATGCTCAGTGCCATCCTCAACACAGTGCACTGGCAGGCATGAGTGCTACTAAAATTCATAGAGCTTGTTATATAGGAGTATTTTGAGGATTTTAGCTGCTCTTGTGTATGTTCAAGCCATACTTGTCAGCTCTCCCACAGGGAAAAAAAATCTCCCCAAACCAAGCAACTATTCAGTTGCCTCTTTTGAGTCATTTAAATTGTGAAATTTGAATTGTGAAATTGTGTGGCAAAATCACCCAGCCCATCAGATTTAATGGTTATAAAATAGAAGTCTCAAATGCATAATGGATTAAGTACACCAACAGCTGGATGTTAACACACTCATCTAACAAAGGCAAAACAAACAATTGGTACTGCAATACAAAATAGGTAAGGTAACTGGAATACAGTACTTTCTGTACATAGCTTTGAATCAAATATGTTTCTCTCATTTATTTCAGTTTAATCCCAGACTGTTGTTGTTGTTCAGTCGTTAAGTCGTGTCCGACCCTTCGTGATCCCATGAACCATATCCCGCCAGGCCTTCCTGTCCTCCACTATCTTCCTGAGTTCGCTCATTTTCATGTTTGTTGCATCGGTGATGCTGTCTAACCAGCATCAGACTGATGCTGTCTAATCCCAGACTGCATGTCTGGAATACCACATTTTCGTCTTAAGCTCTGTGTAAGTATTGGTTAGATCACATTTGTTTACGTTTTCCCCCTCCTAGCTGAAAAACAATTTTTAAAAAATGACTACCATGAAATTTACCATTGCAATTTATAATAAACTATCACATCAAATTGTCTTGTTCAATCAACCATTTCTATTTTAATAGCCCCCTCTCTCCTTTCTCACCCCTCCTAGTCAAACTACTTGAGAAACAGAATAAAGTTTCTTTTCCTCTGGTTCTACTAATGGAATTATTGATGGTGCTGAGCAACAATCGTTGTTAACCTGTATCTGAATGTTTCTCCTCTAGTCTGAATAGTAGCACTTTTGCCTCATCTGCTTGCCAATCATAATTATAACTACTGACTATATCACATTTTGTTTTTTTAAGTGAAATAAAATGTTTGCCTTGGGACATTGCCAAGAATAGGTCATTCCCAAACTTGCAATAACATATCCTTAGCTGATGTTTCTTAGTAACACGTGTAAATAGGAAAAAACAGTTGCACTGCCGGGGTTTGACTTGGCCATATATGACTTCAGTAAGAGAACATGGGAAGAAAATCAGTGGTCCTTCTTTGACCACAGTTCAGATTTGCTTGTGAGCATCTTACATTGACAAGTAGACATGGCAACAGCCAGGCAAGTCACAGAGACAACTACTTTCCTTTACTTGCATGATGTCAAGCATGCAATCCAATCATGAAAAAATTACAGATGGATGTGTTGTAATATTTGCTGATGAAAACCTTATAACGATGTACAGTGGGCCCTTGCCACCTATGGTTTAGCTATCCATGGATTTCAGTATCCGCAGATGACCGCGGATGCTGGGTCCACTTTTTTAAAAAAACTTTTAAAAGTTTTTTTAAAAGAGTTTTTTTTTTTTACCTTTTGCGTGGCAAAACGCTCCATTTGCAGAACTGAAAATAGTGCTCTGGAAGCCACTTCTGGGTTGCGTGATTCCCTCCCCCTTGGCCCTGGCTTGCCCCAGAGTGCATTGCGCAATGTGGCACACATAGCATACCACTGACAGCCATTTTAGAATTGTCGCCATAAACGGCAATGGTGTTGGCGACCTGCTGCCACAACTGGCTACCCACAAGAGTGCAGGTAAACTGGCATGGGCAGGGAAAGGAACAGGGGAGTGTCTGGGTGGGGAGGGATGTGGCGGGAGGTGGGACGGAGAAGGAGGGGGTTGATCTCAGCGAAACTGGTGTATGCCAGGATCCTATTCCCGTTCCTTCTCCTCTTCCCTCTCCCTTACTCTCCTCGGTTCTGTGCCGGTAAAATGGCTGACACAGATCTGAGGAGATCCATTTGTGCAGTGGATGCATGCCCCAGAGTAAGGGAATGAAAGCTTCTTTACCATGAGGAGACCTCCACAACTGCCCCTCACCATAGGATGCAGCAGGTGCTCCATTGGTGTGGCTGCATCGGCGCAGTATTTTTAGTTAGGATTGGGCTGTAAGAAATGTATGTATGTTTGCTTCCATCTATGTATGTGTATATGGGAAAAATGAAATGGTCACAGGTTTGTCAAAAGAAGTGTTCTTCTTCACTCTGTTACTCAATTTTAAAATAGGGCTGCAGGATGGTGTAGTGGTTTGGGAGTCGGACTTAGACCTGGAAGATCCAGGTTCAAATCCCCGCTCAGCCATGAAGCTTCCTGGGTGACCTTGGGCCAGTCACTATCTCTCAGCCCCACCTACCTTACAGGGTTGTTGTGAAGACAAAAAGGAGGGGAGGAAATACCGTATTGGTCTGAGTATAAGACTCACTTTTTTCTCCTAATTTAAGTTTTTAAACTAGGGGTGCGTCTTATAATCAGGCTGTTGCAATTTAATGCCAGTGATTTAATTAAAATTTTTTAATAGCACCAAACTTTAAGGGTGCGTCTTATAATCAGGTGTGTCTTATACTCGGGACAATACGGTATGTACACCACTCTGAGCTTCTTGGAGGAAGGGCGGTATAAAAATGTGAAAAATAAAATAAAAATAAGATTGGGGCCAGAACAAGGAAACTGGGGGACCTGGAAGTGACACAGTGCTTCTTCTAGCTTCCTTGGACCAAGCCCAGTCAGCCATTAGAATGACAGAATGAAGAGGAAGGGCTAGGAGAGGCAGCTGAGAGGTGACCAATGGGCACGAGGTGTTCGCCTCATCACTAGGCTGGTTCTGCATATAGGTTTTTCTCTGCTCCTTTTTGAGGATTTTACATTATCTGAACGCTTCTGTTGCTTTTTATTCAATAGTGTTTGCGTCTGTTTGTAACAGTTTGAAAATCCTCCATGTTTCCCTAAAGTGTACAGGTGTTATTTGCTTAGCCCTGCTCCATGAGATTTAATAGAGGACTTAAGTATTTTTATGTTATTACTAGGCTTTCGATATGACCTCTATCCACTAGAATATTTTCTTGAGTTTTCCCCCATGCAATGATGTTTCATAATGCACAGTCATTACACTACATATCAAGATGTTCATTTTATTGTGCTGTTTGGTGACTATAGCAGGGTGTTGGGTGTCAGGATACCTGGGAACTGATTATTCTCTTATGTATATAGTGTGATGGAGAGCAGATGTGGCTATTTCAAAACTAATCAGGTACACAGAAAGGAAGAAAAGGGGAAATAGAAGACAGCAATGGTGAAACACTGAAAGGGAAGTAGAAGAACAACATTAGATTAAAACAACCCCCCCCCCCCAATATCCTTTTTCGGTATTACCCTCACATTTCATTGCCTTTGATACAGTTTTAAAACAAGCAAACAAAAAAAGGGGGGAGAGAAAATAAAATCTATTCTGAGTCATTTTGGTGGAAGTTTGTTGTGATGGTATGCCAATTTCTATGCGTGCGGTAGATACAATATTTTGATTTTATGCTGCCATGTTTTTGTTTTGTTTTAATTTTGTTTTGTATTTTAATGCCATTATTATTTTGTTTTTATAAGACGCTGTAAGCCACTTTGAGCAAACCCCTGTTGGGAGCGGGAAAGTGGGAAATCAGTATTTTAAAGTAACAGAGGGCATGCTTTGGCCAGCATCATGCGCTTTCTTAACTCAATGAATCAGGTCCATCTTGCTTTGCCCCACTATTTTAAGAGGCCCACTTCTTCAAACTTTGGTGCACAATCAATTCACACATATCTATAATGACATGGTTGCCCTCGAAACTGGCTTTGGCACGATATCTCTCTCCATGCTGCTGCTGCTGCTGGGAATGTATTAATTGTTGACTATTTTGCTTTATCACTTCCCCTATTATGTGTAACAGTCCCATAGCGGTGTCAGGAACACACTATATTCTCATTCCAGACCCCTTTTCCTTGATTCGTGGCCTGCAACTGGCTTTGCCTCTAGTCATTCCTACCGTGGAACTGCCCCAGCAATCCACCTTGCTCCAGTCTCAATTCTAGTAGGACTCATATTCTGCTCCCTAACTTGCTCAGTTGCGAATTGCCCAGCACATACTATCATGCCCTCTGGACCCCAGTGTGCCACAAGCAAAGAGTAGATGCCCCTTGGAAGGCACCTGCCAAGTAAATACCTCCACATGGCTCACATAAGACAGCCAAGCCAAAAACATGATGAAAGAGGGGGAAATCTATGTGCAACATAAAATTTGTCCTCGAACATAAAATTCCTCCTCTAACCCAATCCTATTCAACTTCCCAGCACTGATGCAGCCATGCCAATGGGGTGTGCGCTGCAGCATGCAGTGTGTGTGTGCAGAGGCGTCGCTGTTGCATGGTGAGGCGGGCGGGCCCCCCCGAGGTGACGCGCGCACACACGCACAGAAAAGTGACTCGCGCACACGCGCGCGTCGCCTGGAGGCCTCCCGCCCGCCTCGCCAGGCCGGGAGAGCCAGCTCGGGGACGTCTTCCCCGGCCAGCTGCCCGGGGCCTGCTGAGGAAGGCCCACTGCGCGAACATTATTTATAACGTTCTTTTGCGCATGTGCAGACTGTTCCTGAGGGAAAAGGGCTGCCCTTTTCCCTCAGGAACAGTCTGCGCATGCGCAAAAGAACATTATAAATAACGTTCACGCAGCGGGCCTTCCTCAGAAGGCCCAGGACAGCTGGCTGGGGAAGACGTCCCCGAGCCGGCTGCAACAATTGAGGGGGCGCCCGGAGTGGGCACCCGTCGGGCAGCCGGAGCGGCGACCCAGCGGGCGCCCCCCCAAATCGCGACGCGGCCTATGGCCGCGCCGAACATTAATAAAGGGGGTGTGTCCGGGGGGAGGGGTCACTAGGGTGACGCATGCGCCCGGCCCTGGGGCAGCGCGCGCCCTAGTGACGTCTCTTTGTGTGTGTGTGTGTGTGTGTGTGTGTGTGTGTGTGTGTGTTTCGGGGGGGGGAGTCACAAAGTCCTCCTCAAGGTGAGAGAACCTTTGTTCCCTTACTTTGGGGCTGCATTGGCGCTGGAAAGTTGGATAGGATTGGAACCACAGATATAGTGCTTAACCCCATGCTATCCAATGCAGTAGATGGCTTGATAGATTATAAATGTGATAAATACTTAAATATTTTTATTAGAAATGAAACAATAAGAATACATTTAGAAGGAATCAATGTTAATGCCTTAGGTCCTAAAAGGCTTAGGACTAAAAGGTTTCACTTTAACAATAAACAAACTTCTCAGAATGTGCTGAATAAATGCTGCAATTATTCTTGGGAGAAGCACTGCTTGGACCAAGTCACAATCTTCGTCTCCCAGATGCTGTCGGGGAATCTTGAATATGCTAAGAGAAGCTTCCATTACTCTCAGACACCTCTAGCTTTGGACATGCATTTGTTTTCTTTGAGACAGAGTTTGGTATTTGGCATATGCAGATTTCAGAAACTGCTGCTTATAACTAATCCTGCCTGGGACAATTTTTTTTTTCATTCTTGCACGTAGGATATTGCACACAGAATGTCTGTTACAGTCTCATTCTGTAAGACAGTCCGATCCCTGCTGGGTCAACAGAATCATGTGGTGCAGCTTTTGCTGAACTGTGCCCCTTCTGACAGCAGGCAGGGGGTTGCATCTTTGAATGCTCATTCATTAAACTAACAAATACAACACATCTTTTTGTACATTTCATTATGGGATAGGAATGGGCACAATCATTTCCCCCTGACATGCTAAACCTCTCAGTGAAGGGAGGTTCCTTCTAAATATGGGGACTCTTACAAATATATTTTCCCCAACAAGAGCAGCAGCATGTGATTCTGGTAATTGTGTAACTCAGCTCAATTATCATATAAGTTTATCGACGGATGCAACTAGCCTTAAATATCTTATGGCACATCTTCTCTATTTGAACCTCGATAAAGCAATTTATATATTTTGAAAAAAAGCGAATAAATACTCAGGTGTGTGTTTACATACACTGTACGTAGATGCATACACTGACAATTATGAATAAAACAAGATAGACTAGACTTGCTGCAATTGTAGCGAGGCTAGTGCAAGCCAAGCTATGTCCTGTAGCAGCTGCATGTTCCTACATGATCATAGTGTTAACATCAATGATATCAATGAGACAGAACCAGCTACATAGAAATGCTTTGGTCAAAGCAAAATGTAAGCAAAAGTCATAGCAAGAAGGCCAGCATGGTGTTTTGCTACCTGGACTGTCTAATGAGTTTCTAAACTCTTTTGCGAGGAGCATTTTTTAGTAAGCGTTAGTAGTGGTAAATGTTAAAGTGCGGGAGCTCATCTTGACATGCCCTCACCATAATCACACCTCATTAATGGCCCAATCCTGCCTAAGTGACGCACCGGCGGAACACGTGTTCCTCCGGTGTGTGTTGCAGCAAAAGCGCCTTAAAGTGTTTTCAGACAGCGCGATAGCCAGGCGCACCAGCGAGAAGGCCAGAGCCTTCCTGCTGGCACCAGTAGTCGCCAGGACACCCACTGGAAAAGGTACGTCAGGGGCAGGGTAGGGGGTTGATAGGGAGGGGGTTGATTTGGGTGGGGGGGAGGGCAGAATGGGGCGGCGATAGGGGCGGGGTGTGTGGATCGGTTCCAGGAGGGGGTGGGATTGGCGGCGCCAGCGTGTGCAGTATCCTAACCCCCTTCCCAGGCCTGATCAACACGAACTGATGCCAGCGATATTGCTGGTCCGAATTTACCCGTTGCGGCTTCTGGGGCTTACCCAGGGGCAAGGGGAAAAATGCCCCCTTACCCTGAGGAGACCTCCATCAGTAAAAAAAAAAAAATCCCCCGTGGTATGCAGCGCAGCCTACGCCAGCACTGCCACATTGCCATATGGGGATTTACACTGGATTGGGCTATAAGGCCACAACAACAATAACAAAAATCAGCTTTAAATTCTTCCATTAGAGTGTTTTCTTCTCCTGCCACTTATTCTGCTTTGAAAGTTCTTATACGTCATATAAAGATGTAGCTCATTTTATTTCAAACTTTTGGAGTGGGTTGAATAGTTTTAAAGTGAACATATAAAAATTGAAAAATGGGATTAAAAATATTCCAATTAAATATAAAAAGGTATATTACAATGCTAGCCTGTGGTATGTTTAGTCAGTAGTAAGTCTCACTTTGTTCAACAGGACTTATTCTCACATAAATTTGAATAGGACTGATGTCTTACAGAGCAATTATATGCATTTCTAGTCAGAAGTAACTCCCATTGGGTTCAATGGGGCCTAGTCCCAGGAAAGTGTGTATAGGATTGCAGTTTCAATGAACATGAGCTATATACTATCTCAGGTAACCCCTGGAAAACACGATGGTCAATACATGTGCGCTTAGGCAATGTCTCCGTTTGCTTTCTGCTAAGCCTGTTGCTTTTTCTTGGCTAAGGTTCTTTTCAAAAAGGTTTTAAGGGCAGCACATTAGCAATCCTTCTGATGACATCACTGCTCCTACCCTAGTAGAAGTCCTAGAGTTCTGCTTTCCTTCACCAGGGGCAGTGCATGCCTCCACACCACCTGAACCCCCCCCCCAACTGCCACCTCTGTATCTGTGCATGCAACCCCCCCCCCATGGATGAGAGGGAGGGCAGTCAGGTGAACGAGCAGGCACACCCCTGTCCCCCCTTTCTCTTTACTTAGGACAAGTGCAGCGGGCAGTCTCCCTGCTCCGCACCACTTGTCTTTGAAATGAACAGGGAATGCTGGGAACCCAGGATCCCCTGCTCATGCTTCACTGTAAACAGAAGCAGCGCAAAGTAGGGAGGCTGCATGTTGCACTAATCGTAAGTCAAGGGAAAGGGCTCCAAATCCTCTTTCTCTGCTACTTGGTGCTTCATAGGCAGGGAGAAGTGATGTGGAGCCGTAGCAGCTTCCCCCCCCCCTCCTTCCTCCTCCAGCAGTGCTGGAGGGAGAAGGAGGTTCTCATTACTGAGATTCTCTTTTGACTTGCTCTCAGCAAGCGGATCACAGCCCCCAGTGGAACAGTGGGATGGAGAGTAAGTCCTGCTGGATTTTAGTAATACTCAACTAAAAGGATTGCCATTGATACTAATAGACATTATAATACTAATAGACTAATACTAATAGACTAATAAGGTACTTAATATGCACAAGGTGTTAACTGTGTACAAATATGTAGCTATCAGGATAACGTAGCTTTGATCTCATATGTAACCATATGAATGGATAAAAGCAACAATAGCATATAGCAGAAACATGACAATGAACCCTAACACTTGAACTTACCCAGAACAAATATTCCTTCAAATCCAGGACAACCATATTCTTTATTTGTCAAATCAGGCCCTGCCTCAGTTACCATCTATTTGTGCAATATAAACATCTGCTCCTAGAAGCAAGGCCTTTACAGTTGGGGAACCTTGTCTCTCTTGAATTGAGAAATCATTCATCTTCATTTGAATCCCAGAAGAACTGTAAAACTTTTTTTTTTTTAATCAGACATTTGGGGCTTCTCCCTAAAGTACTTTTCTCACTGACTAAATACATTTTCTAGCTATGTTTTTTTTCTTTTAACTGATTTGATACCATTGTATTTTTCACCTCTGTTTGTAGAAATGTTCGACGATAACTTTATAAGCTCTGAAACAAGGGCATCATTCATGCAAGTGCAGTTTTCCCCATCACTGTAGCATCAGTCTTCAGAATCCTTTTAAGGACAGAAGCCTTGACTATTCTGGAATATTTTAAATACCTGGTAAATAAAATTAAAAGTGCCTTGTCACTGAGCAGAAAGACCATAGAGATCAGCAGTTAAGAACTACCAGAAGCCAAAGGACTGGGAGGGGTGAGAGCAGTAGATTAATATCTAAGAAACGTACCATCACAATTACCTCTTGCAAATTACCTCTTGCAAATGTACCTGGCAGGGGACCCCCTTGTGGTGGCGGAACGGCTGTTTTATGGCATCTCCACTGGCGCGAGGGGTGCTTGGTGAGGCGACGGCACGTGAGCTAGGTCCTCCTGCCCGCCCTTGCCTCTGTACGGCTCACAAGGTGTCGCTACGTCACCTTGGCCCCACCCCGGGCAGCAGCCGGGCTAGCAATGCTGCTGAAAATGACAGCATCAACTTCTTAATATTCCACCAAACGTCTTCCATCATGTGCAACCAACACTGTACATCTTGTAGTCATCAGAATATGACTGTGTATTTTATGAAGGTTCAGCAATTGGCTTTAATTAAAGGGAAGGAATAAACTAGTCAAGCAAGGTATAGCAAGAGCAAAAAAATGTTTATACATTTATTAAATTTAATGGACAAGGCTATAGTTGTTTGTACTAAGGGAACCAACTCATTTAAGATAAATTGTACGTGACCGGATGGATTCAAAAATCATTTTAAGATTAGATTATAGTTACATTTGTTATAAGGGACATTTAAATGGAGTGTGGGCCTTTAAGTAAGAAGTGGAGGTTTGAGGTAGAAAAGATCAGATGACTTTGCAAGCCTGGATAACAGCCAATGGATATCGCATGAGCTGAATCCCTCTTTGTCTTATATATTTTAGAATTGAGCTCCTTCATGTTTGGACTGGATTGGATGATACTTCTCCAACCTGGCCCAATGTGTGTGTGTGGGGGGGGAGTGAGGGCACACGTTCCCTCACTGTCCATCTGCACGTCTGTCTCATCCCTGACATATTAGTATATTGCTGCAGGAATATAAAATTTTATGCATACATACATAAAATCTAGTGTGCACAGGCAAATGTTGAGTAACTGATACGTTGGCACTGTTACCAGCGGCATCGCTGGGGTGAGTGCTGCCCAGTGCGGAGCTTGCCTGCAGGAGCTGGCATTCCGAAAGTTCGTGGGTGATGTAATGATGTAATCACATTGCCCTTCACCTTCTGGGCTTCTTCATTGCCTTTAGTGTGAAAAGCCCGTTTCCGGATCGCCCCCACTCTGCAATCTTCAGCCCTCTCTGGGCACAGTCGCTGGAGCATGGCGAAAACATGAACTTTGGCGAAAGCTCAGGTGGCTGTGCCCAGAGAGGGTTAAATATCGCTGAGCAGGGGCTTGGGTGACACCCCCCCCCCCGAGGGTGACACTCCGTGCAGCCCGCACCAGTCTCATTCCCATTGTGACTCCACTGACTGTTACAAAGAAGATCTTGCTCCTAGGAATCATCCACCTATAGTCCAGATTGGGCTAATAACAGCGGAACAGAGTTCTGCTGTTGTAAAAGGCCATGTGGCAGCACGCACAGCATGCTGCTGGAAGCCATTTTGGATCTGCAGCCGACGACCTGCTCTGGAGCAAGTAAGCCAGCGCGGGGGGGGGGGCAGATTGCGGGCAGGGAGGAGGTGGAACAAGGCGTTCCGGAGGAGGAATCAGGGGGCGGAAAGGAGGCAGGATGGGTGGATCGGGTGGATCAAATGGCAATGGCACATGCCAGAGCTTATCCCCTCTTTCCAAAACCTCCCAGTCCCTTTTTCTTCTTTAGACATACTTCACAAAAATAGGTGGTGTATGTCCAAGGAGACCCAAGCAGCCCCAGGGCTTCCCGTTTGCCTTTGATGCAGCATGCACCTTTCTGGGGCTGCTGCATTGGCGCTGGTGACAGATTATAGGATTGGGCCCTAGTCACAATCACTGGAGGTACCTGGAGCAGGACCTCTGATGTTAAATGGAGTGCACCAGGTGACGTGTACAGGAAGTATGGCTGACAGACTGAAAATTCATTCTCAGTCATAATATTTCATTTTAAGACTATGAGGTTGCATATATATTTTTATTGATTTTTAAATTACCTGTGAATGCTTCTACACATTTTTTTTTGTGCATATGTGGCATGTTAAAATGTTTTGAATAGTTGTTTTTTACTTTGACTTCTATTCATACAGTTTATTGATAGGCAATTATGAAGAAAACATACACAATTTTTGTTTGCAATATATACACCTGCATGTTTCTTTAACACTTTAAGCTGCGTCTTTGTGATAGATTTCTAAGGCTGCAATCCTATACATGCTTACCTGAGAGTAAGTCCCATTGAAATCAGTGGGCTTGCTTTTGAGGATTGCACTGTAATTGTTGCAGGCCACTTTAGGAGCCACTTTTGGCGTTTATATTTTGGATACAATTTTTATATTTTTACTTTTGGCTAAAAAGCATAAATATAGTAATACATTATGTTATTTCCCCCCCCCCCTTTTCCTCCAGCAAATGTGGAAACCCTGCCTGGAGCCCAGCTAAAGAAAATGTTAAATTAACTATTGCCTAGGCTGAGCCCTTGGCTCAGACAAAGCCCTGAAGCTGAGCTCTCCCCTCTACAGAGAAGACTACAAGATTCTCTACATCTTATTCCATTACGTTCCTACAGAATTAACAGGTCACAATCAGGTTCACAGCTAGACCAAGCTTCTATGGAGATGCCATTTGTGTGAACCAGCACCTCCCTGTGGTTCATCAATATGAAAACAGCCCAGCCCCCCGTGATGACAAGTGCCACTCCAGTCACATATTCACAAACCTTGTCACTCACTCCAACAGTCAGGAACAGTGAAGAACGGTGCCAAGGTAACCATATTATTATTGTTATATAAGAATATTAAGAATATTAATGTACCACTTTTCAACAAAAAAGTTCACAAAGCGGTGGATAGGGAAAATCAAATAACTAAATGGCTCCCTGTCCCAAAAGGGCTCACATTCTAAAAAAAAAAAAAAAATGCAGAATGCCAGCAAACAGCCACTAGAAAAGACAGTGTGTTGGGGTGAAGAGGGACAGTTACTCTCCCCTAGGATGCTGTTTCCATCCTCAGTTGAGCAAATAAAATATTGCACAGTCCCATTAGTAAAATTGTTCATGCATATAAGTATTGTAAGCCGCTTTGAGCTTCCGGAAAGGCAGGGTATAAATATTTTAAATATTTTTTTTAAAAAAACTGTTTCCTACACTCACAGCATACTTGTGCTGGACTTTGGGACATTGCTTTATTATGGTTATCATTATTAAGAATCTTTATATACCACTTTTCAGCCAAAAAAAAAAAAGTTCACTAAGCCGTTATAGATAAAATCAAATAATTAAATAGCTCCTTGTCCCAAAAGGGGCACTAGCAAACAGCCACTAGAAGACACTGTGCTGGAGTGAAGACAGACATTTACTCTTCCCCTGCTAAATGTAAGAGGAGCACCACTTGAAAAACTGCCTTTTTGCCCAGTTAGCAGGGTGTTATTAAAAGGAATTTTTAATTTTACTAATTCACTTTGAATTCAAGATGGAACAAGGGTCACCTTTGATAGGAAATGAACACTGCATGGGAGCTTGTGAAAACTGGATCTTTCAGTCTCGTCCAGTAGAGGGAGCTCAAACCTTAAATTAAGTAACTTGTTGTATTAATCAGCATTTCTTCTTAATTAAAGTTTCTGCTTTGAACAAGAGAACTCTAATCACTTTGTAGAGTTTATCCTTTATCAAATATAAAAGATAAACTGGAGCATAGATTTTTTAGGAATCAGAAATTCTGTTGTCCCCCCCCCCACTGCACATCAAGCTTTCCCCCCAAAGTCAACTTTCCCTTTCCAGAGGGAAGGGGAAAATAAAGCACACAATTAAAAAAGCAATAATGGTTATTTAAAGCTGTCCATTCCCCATATAAAGTTGCCATTCTAAGTAAGGACTCTGACCTTGAAGTGTGTTTTGTGTAGGAGTGTAAACTAAGGACATAATCTAGCCAACATTAAGCACTTTAAAGTCACATTGATTTCAATGGGAACATTACATATTTAAATGTTTCCCATTGAACCTAATGGGACTTAAAAACACCTAACATTGGATGGATTGGTTCCCAGATTCCTTAGAGACATCATGAAAAAAAAGGAAAGATCTGTGTGCTTTCTGCCATTCATGGCTGTCTTTTTTTATATATACCAGACCAAATTAGCCTAGAAGCTGTATAGTTTTATGAAAATAAGTAGTAAATTCCTATTTACGTATATATTAATCCACACGTATATGGGTGAGTCCACATATACCGTACATGGATAAAATGAGCAAGAGCAGCAGCTGTAGTGATGATGTAGCAGTAGTAACAACAGAAGTGGAAACATGTCAGCGTGGAAAGTTTCCAAGTCAGTTCTGGTTTACAGAATGCCACACATCTACTGGCAAAGTTCAACCAACAGCCTCCGAATCCTTCCTCAGCTTGCGGTCAAGCTTTATTTCTAAACCAGCAGTATCTGGCATACAAATAAGACTCTTGCCACATAGCTTTAGCTTATGGAGCTCAATGACAATATTCATTCATGAGCTTAACACGTGCATTCATCTGTTAGGTGACGAAGACAGAAAATTAGAATACAACAACGATGAAAATAACGAGTACCATCTGATTTCTAATGCAGCATGTCTCAACCTGATTAGCCAGCAATGTGCCGTTATTCCACTTTCGTGTCTTTCCTGAAGTGACTGTAAAATGATGTCTAAAGTGGCTTGAAAAAAAACCTTTGAATTCCAAGGCAACGTTCTGATATAAAGCTCATAGAGGATCCCTATAGTAAGGGGACTACCCACCAATGCCTAAAGCAATAATTCAAGAAAAGGGGGGAAAGCCGTTGTGCAATTTTGGCAATGATGTTACTTCGGTAGTATTAGGATGTGTAGTTCTTCAGAATGTAATGAGTAGTTTAGAGCTGAATCCAAGCTAAATGGGGCTTGTTTGCATAGATGCTTCTTGTACTCCTGGCTTTGGCTTTTATTTTTGGAAACAATTGTGTGAGAAATAATGGGCTGGATCCCAAGGAATGCCTGCAGAAGGAAATTCCCAAAAGAGAACTTTCCCATCCCTCCTCCCCACAACAAACTCTCTCCTGACAGGGGGACCCTCGTGAGAGGAGTGGGATGGCCCTCAAAGGTAGGGGGGAATTCTCAGAAATAGGGTCAAGCGGCACCTTGCATGAGTGGGAGCTCTGCTCACTCAAGTTGCCTCTATTTGATTTCTGAGAATTTCCACTCCCCACGCAGCCCACTGTGCTTCATCTCCTCCGATAAGGCAGAATACAATAGCTATCATGGGTAGCAAAATTAACAGCCCAAACCTATCCTCCCCCAGCGTAGGCTCTTCCGCGCGGGCTGCATTGCCCACACTGAATCCTACCCAGGGGAGGCTCTGGCTGGAGATCTACTCAGGGTTAAAGCGGGCATTTGTGAGCCGGTGCTGCTTACTCACACCTTATGGCACATTTGCAACACCCAGCACCATCGCTGAGTCCTCAGCTCTGGCGCCCATGGGGAATAGGATTGCGCCCTAAGTGTCATTAAAAGGTAGAACATTGTTAGCACTCTCTAGATTTTTCTTACACAGGAATCAATATGTGTCCCTGTCTGAAGAGCAGAACGGTATATCACCAGCATGGAGTGAACAGAGGCAGTGGGATGGTAGCATAGTTAGCATGGATTCAGCTACTCAGTTTCTGTTCAGCAGACATATTTGTATAAAAAGGGGATAGTATTTCCCTATTTAGAGCAGCATGGACAAAATTACACTCATTTGTGAAACTGTAAAGTGCTGAAGTAACTATGGTGATGTTTGAAGCACACAGATAGCCTTTTAAAAAAAAATCTAACAGATTCAGGCTTATTCAAGGACTAAACATGAAAATTGCTTTAATAGTTCAAACCAGATCAAAAAAAGTCAATCTAGCCCAGCATTTGTACCAAAAGCAGCCAGTTTGCTAGCTTATTTATTTTAACATATTTTTATCCCACCTTTCTTGCTTCTAAGGTAACTTATGACAAGCAACAATAAAACAAGCAAAACTCAATTAAAACAGCAACAAGAAGACTAATTAAAATTGAGTTTCCATTTAGCTATTAGGACGAATAGCCATTGATAGGTCTCCTTGCCTTTCTCCCATCCTTTTTCAAAGTCATGTAACCTAACAACCATTTATCTTATGGTAGTGAATGTGGTGCCATCTTGCAGTGGCACCTGTGATAGTGAATTCTATTCATAGCACTACCTGCAATAGTGCATTCTATTCTAAACTGGTCTGAGTTGTCAATCTACAGGATAAATGCTGCTTTTCAAATATTGCGGTACTAAGAAAATCCATGAAAATACGAACAAGCCACCACAAGCACTGAAATAATTAAGGTCATCCTCACATTCAGTACAAGCCAAGTAAAAAGAGGGGTGGGGGGGAACTGCCAAGGTCACTTTAACCATCTTGCTATTTGAGGATAAGAAATTATGCCAAGAGGAGGAAATATGTGAAGCCATGTACAAAAGAAAGCTGCAAGATGCCAATTTCCTCCGCTACCCTTCAAAGGAGACTGAAACGATACCTCGATTTATCTGTAATAAAAAGCCTTGAAGTCCTGAACTCTGATAGAGCGAGGCAAACAAGTACTATACATAGTTGGCAGAAATTCACTCCATTCTGGAATTCTAATGTGCTTCAACATGAAAGATGAATTGGGCCTAGTGTTTTATTATTATTTAGTAAAGAAGTCATGTTTGTCTTGATAGTGTAAATAATGACTCTTGTGTTGTTGAAGCATGAGAAGGCAACTGGCTTGCTGTTTAACTTTCTTCCTTCCTTCAGCTCCTAGATACTGGCCTGATTTGTAATTTGCGACAGCTGATAAATTACAAGGTTAACACTAGCTCTGGTTACAAACTTGTCTTCTTTGGAGACTGGTGAGCAGATTTTTTTTCCCCTCACATCTACTCTAAAGTACATCTTCAAACTGAAAACAGAACCAGTTTATTAAGAAGACAAACAATATCGCCTTATATTCATCTAGAGGTGCCTGATACACCAAACTACATTAAGAAGATTAAGCCTTTCGCATCACCTTAATTCCACAACAGGAACACAGAGAAAGAATTACACACAGTCCTCACTTCCAGTTTTCCATTTGTGCAGCGGTGGGGGTGGGGGGGACAACGAGAATAACACTGCCATGTAAACTGAAGGTGATACTGTACCCCTAAATCTATATGTCACCGTCTCCTATTGCTTTGAAATGATCACCCTGTACATACATTCAGTTGCAAGTCAGAAGTAACATCAGAGTTTCATTGAGTCTGTGTGACCCCCCGATAGAGAATAGCTTTACTTTCTAATTTAGGGTCAAACTAGATGTGCACCTACTTTGTCAGATAAGGGATTTCTTTTGTTTATAAATAGCAAAGCAGTGGCTGTGAAATGCAGTGAAACTTTGCCAGGGGGATAGAGGGGCCTTAATATTTTGTCCCTGTCATGGTTTCAAACTTGATTGTAGCCCCCCTTCCTGGGGTCAAACTGATCTACTGTGATTGTCACTGTCTCTTACGTAATCATGATCTCTGACTGTTCCTCTTCCCTGTTCCTCTTCCATCTCATAGCTTTGACCCAATCTTCTACATATTTCCCCCCTTGTTCTCTCGTTTCCTATATACAAATATAGCTCTGTTCACTAAGCATTTCACGTCATGCATCAGATGAAATGGATATAGCTCTGTTCACTAAGCATTTCATGTCATGTATCAGATGAAATGGACTGGAGTCTGTAGCCCATGAAAGCTTATGCTGATGTAAACTGGTTAATCTTTTAAGATGCTACAAGACTACAAAGAGGGGCATATTGGAGGTGGGGTGGCCAACTATGTCAAATAAGGGGTAGAACCTAGCAGAGTAGAGATAGAAGGGGGGGGTGTCCAACTTCACCACTGACAGTGCAATCCAGCGTAAGGATCCGGTCGGCGGTTCAGGGCTGCCCGCCGGATCCTATCCCCGTTTCAGGTCGCCCTGCAGCGGTCCGGAGGTCTACTCGGGGAAGGGGACGTTCATCCCCTTCCCCGGGTGTAAACCAGGGCCGGCCTGATGGGCCTTCTCGGATTTCCGACAGCTAAATAGCTGGCAGAAGTAAGAGGCCGTGTAATGGCTGAGCTGGCTCGGCGGGGGCCAGGGATATGGTGGAAGCCATCCACGCCCCCTCCCGGACCGGATCGGCCAATGGCCCCCCTCCCTTGCCGCCCGGACCGCCCATGCGACCATCGGCGGGAGTCTTACCTTCCTCCGGCGGCCGCATGGATGTCCCGGCGACAGAGTGAGGGCGTCCAGCCTTGCACCAGCCCCTCTTACTCCCTGTTTGCGACAGCTTCCAGCGACGGAACGCTCGTTCCGTCACCGTTCCTGTGCATAGAATTGCGCTGTGCATCACTGTGGGTTAAATTACCTGGCCCAAGAAGCAATGTAATTGTGGGGGCATGCAGCGGCATCGTCAAGGTTGGTGTGGTAGGGGCCGTGGGTCCCAAATGGAGGATCCGTTGCCTCCTCCTTCTCCTCTTTGCAGCCATTCTCGGCCGCAAGTTCAGCCCTTCCACCCTCTCTGGTGCCGGTTGGCTCCAAAAAGGAGCCAAAAAAGCGCCGAGGGGAGAGTGTTTCCGCGCTGCCGCGGCACGCAACGATGACATCACACACACCAGGGGTGGGCCGTGTGGTGTCCGTGGGGGGGTTGTGGCAGCACCGGCCCCCACCCCATGGGGCATGTACGTTCACCACTATTATCCTCCAGATCAAAAACCTGAAGTGGACCTTGAGATGAGGAAACAAATCAGGGAGGCGTCAATGAGTGACAGGGTCGTAATCATGGGGGACCTCAATTATCCTCATATTGACTGGGTCAATTAATGCTCTGGTCATGAAAGAGAGACCCGATTTCTTGATATGCTAAATGGCTGTACCTTAGAGCAGTTAGTCATGGAGCTAACAAGAGGACAGGCAACTCTAGATTTGATATTGTGTGGTACCTGGTCAGGATCTGATCAGCGATGTAAATGTTACGGAATCATTGGGGAACAGTGACCATGCTACAATGTGTTTCCACATGCATGTGGGGGGGGGGAAGGGTGCCAAGTGAGTCTGACAAGAAAACTCTGGATTTCCAAAGGGCGGACTTCCCACAAATGAGACTAGTTAGAAAGAAGCTGAAAGGGAAGGTAAAGAGAGTCAAAAATCTCTCCAGAGTGCATGGAGGCTGTTTAAAACAACAGTAGTTGAAGCCTACCTGAAGTACAACATGATTTAAGCCTACCTGAAGTGTGTACCACAAAGGAGGAAAGACTCTACTAAGTCCAGGAGGATGCTAGCATGGTGAACAAGCAGAGCTAGAGAGGCTATAACATGCAAGGAAGCTTCCTTCTGTAAATGGCAGTCTTGCCCTAAGGAAAATAAAAAGGAGCACAAACTTATGGCAAAACAAAAGTAAAAAGACAATACAGGAAGCCAAGGCAGACTTTGAGGAGCATGTGGCCAGCAACCATATTTCCCCTGTAAGCCCCTTGACTGCAAATGGGTCTCCTTGGACCTGCACCAGCTCTTTATCTGGTGCAGGTCCAAGGAGACAAAGGGGGTGTGTTGACTGGCACTGGAGGGAATAGTAGCTGGTGCAAGTCGCCCCCACTGGGTGCCACCCCCTCTCGCTTCAGATACCCCCGCTGGCCCTCCTGCCATACTGTCCTGATCCTCCCACCCCATTCTGCCAATTTACAGGCGTTGGCTGGGCTCCTCTCCCATTTATGGTGGCAGACCAGAAGCATGTGGCTCTGGACGCTTCCAGAACAGCTTTCTTGACACTGTAAATTGCATACTGCCACCAGAGCACTAGTTCTGGCAGCAGCATGGCCGCATAAGATTATGCCATCAGTCAAATAGATGTTAGAAGACGAAAGAGAAAAAGTACACCTGCAACATCAAGCTGCTATTAAATGCACAGAGAAAAAGATGACAACCCTAATGTGGATCCAAATTATTTCCAAGTTCAGATGACTGTTCATATCTGGTGTTTTGCTTTCTGCCCAGCCCAAGAGAGTTATTGCAGAAACCCAGTCAGACAAGCCAAATATATCAGAGAAACTTATCTCAGACTGCATGTGCTAAATTGAATCTTGATCGCTATACCAAATAACTAAAAAGAGCAGAAAATTCTATTAAACAGACTGGTTAACAGGGACATAATATTGTGTGTGTGCATGCGCGTGCGCGCATATGCACGCGTGCGTTCAACATGGTAAAGCAACAATTGATTTTTGACTGTCATTGTCTGTGAGTTATTTGCTGTGCGGAAGGTCTGGTATCTTTCCTGGGTAGCACATCTGTTATTCTTCTACATATCAATAAGTCTCTTTAGTAGTCAAATTGTTTTTGCTGCCAATACATAAATAAACTCAACAATTCCCTTTCTTGTACATCTAGGGAAAAGTACAGATCTGTGTATTTTGTTCATGGTAATACTGCATATGTGCACAGTCACACAAGTTATGTCAAAAGCTGTAACTGAACACATTAGCTGCAAATAATGTGTGACATACAAATAAGGTTAGAGTTCATGTAAGACTCAAGTTCAGAAATGTCATTGTATTCCCAAGCATGAGAGCTGTTGACATGAAATTTGATGCCCGGTCAATGTTAATAAATCACAGAATAATGGTTGTTGACTGGGGAGAGGGAGAATTAATGTCCCTACCAGTAGAAGGCACAACAAATTAATCCTAAAGACAAATAAAATTGATATGGTAGATATCCTAAAGAGCCCAATCCTATCCAACATTCCAGCACTGATGAAGCTGCAATGCAGCCCCAAGGTAAGGGAATAAAGGTTGGCACAGCTGCATCAGTGCTGGAAAGTTGGATAGGATTGGGCCTTTTAGGGTATCGTTGTTGTTCAGTCGTTAAGTCGTGTCCGACCCTTCGTGATCCCATGAACCATATCCCACCAGGCCTTCCTGTCCTCCACTATCTTCCTGAGTTCGCTCATTTTCATGTTCGTTGCATCGGTGATGCTGTGTAACCATCTCATCCTTCGCCTTCCCCTTCTCCTTTTGCCTTCAATCTTTCCCAGCATCAGAGTCTTCTCCAGAGAGTCCTCTCTTCGCATTAGGTGGCCAAAATATTTGAGTTTCAGCCTCAGTACTTGTCCTTCCAGGGAACCGTCAGGGTTGATTTCCTTTAGGATTGACTGATTTGATCTCCTAGCAGTCCAAGGGACTCTCAGGAGTCTTCTCCAGCACCACAGTTCAAAAGCATCTATTCTTCGGCGCTCAGCCTTCCTTATGGTCCACCTCTCGCAACCATACATTGCTACTGGGAACACCATCGCCCTGACTATACAAACTTTTGTTGGCATGGTGATATCTCTGCTTTTTATTATGCTATCTAAATTTGCCATAGATTTTCTTCCAAGGAGTGTCTTTTAATTTCATGGCTGGTGTCTCCGTCTGCAGTGATCTTGGAACCCAAAAAAGTAAAATCTGTTACTGCTTCCATTTCTGCCCCTTCTATTTGCCAGGAATTGATGGGACCAGATGCCATGATCTTAGTTTTATTAATGTTGAGTTTCAAGCCTTCACTCTCATCAAGAGGCTCTTTAGTTCTTCTTCACTTTCTGCCATTAGGGTGGTATCGTCTGCATATCTGAGGTTGTTGATATTTCTCCCGGCAATCTTGATTCCAGCTTGCGATTCATTCAGCCCTGCATTTCTCATAATGTACTCTGCATATAAGTTGCAAACTAAAGTGGCTCCACCACCATCCCACTTATCTCCACCTAGATGCCAGAACTTTGTCTTCCAGGATAATAGAAATAGAAAGAGAGGAAAGGAAGTCGTAAGGAAGCAGTCAGCATCCATTCTGCATCGGTCACCATGGAAGCTCTTCGTTGTATGATTAAATGGAGAAAAATGGCTAACTGGTTAATAGTCCATTTGTTGACAGAGTCAACAAAAATAGAGTCAAAACAATATCCAAATCAGACTTCCCTTGCAAGTTTACCAGCAATGAATTAAGAATGTCTTGCCGTAAGTCTATATAAAATCTAGAACAAGTGGGTTGTTGCACCATCCTGTTGCATCTGGTCTGAAGTGGTTGTCAAAACGCTACAGAGAGACACCAATTTTAATTGTTGGCCAGGAGGTAGTTTTCTTTCTAGTGAGTCAAGATATGGAAAGAGATGCATGGAACAGAGAAAGAATTTGAGAGTAAGAACAGAAGACACTGTGTTGATGGAAAATGTATTTAGGGTCAGTGCCATAAAGCATTTCTATCTGTTTTAATTTCAGAAGTCACTAAATAACAAACCAAAACAGTGAGATGTGAATGGAAGGCAAAAAGGAACCCACAGACACGTGTTGTTTGTCTGTAATTGTAATGTGTTAATTAAAAGAGTACAACAAAAGCAGCAGCTATTGCAAATGGAAGGTATTTCATAAATATCCAGTATCTTGAGGGAGTGATTTATCAACTATGACAGGGATATACACACAAAGGCTTTTACTGATTATTTTTTAAGGTCATCCACTTATCTAAGAATTCCTATTCCAGCGAGTATTCAGGGAAGGTTAAATCATTATTTTATATTGTTTATAGCATTAACTTTAAAAAAATTAGAGAGTCCAGTTTCAAGTCAACTAAAGCCCATTTCCTCCCAGCCCACAGGTGTGCACATTTAACTCCTGTTGCATATATACACCTTTGGGTAAAAATGCCTTATTTAATGAAATCAGTCATAAGAAAAGTGGGAATTTTTTTTTTTATTGATTTGTCTTTATTTTTCTGATTTAAAGTCAGGAGCTCTGTAACTTGGGGTGCCCCCCCTTTCCTAGGTGTGAGAGACTCACACAGGGACATTCCCTGTAGAGAAATATGGGGAGGTGACTTTGGAAGAGCTGAAGCAAGTGTAATACCCCAAATTCTCCTCTATGAATCTTTATATTGAATATTCACAAGATAGTCTCAGAACGTTCAAATATTTTGTGAACATTCAAATAATATTTGATATTCAGGGGTGGTGTCAGGTTGGCCAGGTCAGGCCATGAGAGGGCTGACTTGGTCAGGTTGCACCCTGAATTCAGGCAGTGGTAGCAGCAACTACAGCATCAGGGAGTGGGCAGGGGGTGAAATGGGGGGGGGGGCCCACTGCCCCAAGACTCCTAGCAACCTGGCAGTGGCAAAGCTGATATCCGTACCAGGTATATGATAATACTGGATTTTTATATTTGAGTTTACTATTTGACAGTTCATATTTTGTGTTTGATAGATGATATGCAGTAGTAGGCTTACCAGATCTCCAAGCGGGACAGAGTGCTAGACCTTTAGCAGAAGGAATGTGGGCAGGTGTAGCTTGTTAAATCTTAGAGCGCAATCCTAGGCATGTCTACTCAGAAGCAAGCCCCACTGGGGCTTGCTTCTAAGTAGACATGCCTAGGATTGTGCTCTAAGATTTAACAAGCTACACCTGCCCACATTCCTTCTGCTAAAGGTCTAGCACTCTGTCCCGCTTGGAGATCTGGTAAGCCTATGCAGTAGCATGTAGTATTTGACAATACTAGATCCTCACAATACAGTCAGACAACGTATAAAGCTATTAGGCCCACTTCACACATTTCATATTTCAGGTATATGCCTAAAATACATCTAAAAATGGAAAGTATGAATTCAAAACGAGTGTCATATAGGCCACAGAATTATAACCGACTATAGCTTTCAGGACAGCACAAGGGGTCGTCTCTGTGGGTCTGCCTCTGTGTAGTGTGCAAAATAGCCTTTGGACATTACTATGTCCATGTGAAATGTCACCACGGGGAAGAGCTTTTCAGTTGTCCCCATCTGAGGGTGGGAACTTTTGAACTACTCCTCATTCTCTCAAGATTCTGGAATATAACAACATTTGCAAAACCTAAAAGAACCACATTCTAGGAAACACCCTTGGTTCTTTGCAGCCAAAGATGATTGTTCATTAGGAAGTGCTGTATTCATTTGCAGGGTCCTGGTTGACATTTGAATATAGAAGCAAAGGAATTACTTAACTGAGAAGTAGATCCAAGAAAACTTACTAACGCTGCATGGGCTAGAACACCAAGGCTGTGGGCCACAGAACAATTAATGGGCCTTTCTTCCAGGGATCAGAGTGCAGGAGATTTATTTTCCAGGAGGTCTGGGGGAGATGCTTTGATTTACTACCCTGTGTAAACAATATATAATTAGTGGCTTTAAGTACAGTGAACACTTAGCGCAACCAAGCTTCTGTACAGTGTTAAACTATGAGTAGTTATGGTACCTGCAATAAAACAAGAACATTTTAAATGTCAATCTGAGTTTCACATATAAGCACTGCCTCTACAGCACAAGAGAAGAAATTAAACAGATAAGTGTCATTGCAGCTCAAGATAGATAAGTGCTTCAAATGTAGATATTCTGCTAGCAGAGGCGTTCTTATATGGCGGGAGCAGGTGTGCTCCCCCCCAGGCGCTGAGTGGGCGAGGGGCGCGGCAGCCGGGCTCGGGGCTGCGCAGAGCGGCGCGGCACCGGAGCCCGGCTGGCGCGCCCCTCTGAAGCAGCGCGCCCACTCCGCGCGTCCCCAGCCTCCGGAGGCTGCGCTCCGAAGGCTGGGGATAAGCCCTCCTTAAAGCAACCACCCCGTTCGGTGGTCAAGAGCTTTATGAAGAAGCCGAATGCGTCGCTGGCTTTTATAGGGCTTGCGCATGCGCAAACCCTTTCTGAGGGCAAACGGGCTGCCAGCGACGCGTTCGGCTTCTTCATAAAGCTCTCGACCGCCGAACGGGGCGGTCGCTTTAAGGAGGGCTTATCCCCAGCCTTCGGAGCGCAGCCTCCGGAGGCCGGGGACGCGCAGATTGGGCGCTCAGCCCCGAGCCCGGCTACTTGGGGGGGCGCTCCAACCCCCCCCAGGCGCTGGGAGGGCTGGGAACGCCACTGTCTGCTAGAACAGTGTTAATTTACTCAACACAGCAGAGTTTCAGTCAGTTCAATTAACGATAGAATGGGTATGCTGAATGGTAAGAAAGAACATTGTATTGCTATTATATAGTGTCTATATACCAATAGAGAACTCAGTTGGTCGGTTTTGTACATGAAATGGGGCAACCCATAGACTTTTGTACATCCTCAGAGGACTCACTAGGTATGCACAAATAGATTCATTTGTAAATTAAACAAACAGCCTGATACAAACTGAGCATGCTCAGTGGTCCCAGGAGCCATGAAATGAAATGCTGAGGTGTCAGTTGGGGGGGGGGGAAACCACAGCAACCACTAAACATGGTGGTGGGGCAGAAAGTGGAAATTGGGCTAAGGAGATACAACATTTGTTCCCTTACCCAGGGGTAGTCTTCTGAGGCCAGATGGGTATACCATCAGTGGCGTTCTTTGGGAGGGGCCCCGAGACCACAGGGCCCCCAGGCGCCATCTTCTGGGGGCGCCATGTTCAGCCGGGGCGCCGCCGCCGCCCCCGCGCTCACCTCGGCGCGGCTGTTTAAAAGTCGCGCCGCGGTGAGTGTGGTGGCGGCGGTGGCGGTGGCGAGGAGGCTGAAGAAGGTAGGGAGGGAGAGCGATGGGGGTGGGCGCTCGGGGGCCTCCTACCTCCTTCTTCCGCCTCCGCCTCCTCGCCGCCGACCCCACGCTCACCTCGGCGCGAGTCGGCTCCTTTTCAAATTGGCTGTTCTGCACATGCGCAGAACAGCCAATTTGAAAAGGAGCTGACTCGCGCCGAGGTGAGCGTGGTGGCGGCGGCTGCTGTGGCTGCGGCTGCTGAAGAAGGAGGAGGAGGAGGAGGTATGAGGCCCCCGAGCGCCCACCCCCATCGCTCTCCCTCCCTACCTTCTTCAGCCTCCTTTAAACAGCCGCGCCGAGGTGAGTGCGGGGGGCGGCGGCGAGGAGGCTGAAGAAGGTAAGGAGAGTGGTGGGGGTGGGTGCGGGGGCCGGTTGGGAGCGCTCTTCTGGGGGGTGGGGGTGCTCGGGCCCTTCTGGGGGGCGCTCGGGGAACCCGTGCCCCGGGCGCCCGGAGGGCCAGCGACGCCACTGTATACCATACCTAAACCTAAACCAGCGAAATTGCTGGCACAAATCCACATGGACCTGAGTTAGGGGATTGAGTCTGGAAAGGGGGGTTGGATTCTGCAGACGCAGGACTGAGGAGACTCTTAGGGAAAACAGAGGCTTTCCCCAGGGCAAGGAACAAAAGGAGGCAGCACCCCCCCCACCCTAGGAGACAGCACACATTCCATTGGCACTCCTGCATTGGCGGGGGGGGGGGAGTTAGGGAGGATTGGTGTTTTTGCTTTTGTTATCACCACCTTGTGTGCTTTCAAGTGCCCTCTTGACATTTCATCTTTTTCTTAAGAAGCCCTCACTCGGCCCATGTTACTAGCCTTGCCCTAGCCTCACCTTTAGCCCCACCTACAGTCACATGGGCTTGGAAAGGACTTACCCCAAAAATATACAAAATGACTCTACCTAAACTTCTGCTCAGTTGGGTAAGGTCACATTCCCAAGCTTGGTCAGACACAGCAACTTAATTTCCAAGGCTCAGAGGAGCTTTAAGGCCCCAGAACATTAACAATCAGCTTTGGGGGATTTTTTCACAGATCGGTGTCCAAAATTTGGATGAAAACCAGAGAAGCACTTTCAGTTTTCTCAGCTGTTTGACAAAAGGTTCTCCCTCAGTGAACACACATGCGAATCAATCCCCCCCCCCACCCCGCCAAATACAGCACAGCTCTAGTATTGAATCACTTTTTGCAAAGGTCTGGAAATAATGCAAAATCACTGCCCAGAATATGTTTGGCTTATGAGCACAGATCCAAATGATGTAGTAGTAACTAACAAAGCCATTAAGAAGAATGATAAGGGCTCCTTGATAACCTTTGAGAAAAAGCTGCAACGCATCATATATCTAGCCCATAGTTATGAGACAGAATACTGTGCCCTAAGAGAGAGGTGTAGTGATTTAGGAGCGCAATGGTAAAAACGAAACTAAGGGCCCAATCCTATCCAACTTTCCAGTGTTGATGCAGCTGCAATGTTCCTTTACCTTTGAGGAGGCCTCTGTGACTGCCCATGCAGGATGCAGTACACACCCCGGTGACACAGCTGCATAAGCTCTGGAAAGCTGGATAGGATTGATCCCTAAATTGCATTAGGGTGAGGTACTTGCTCTTAAATTGCTTTCTCCACAACAGTCTCTCAAAAACAATCGTAGGTCTCTGCAGAATATGAGTTGAGGAATGCAACCTCATCGGGTATCAGAATAGCAGAGTGGAGGCCAACCTCTTGGCCCAGTATACCACTGGTTATAGCCAATGTCCTCCCTTGGCCTCCCTGTTCCAGTGGCACTCTAGTATGTTTCTAATATACTGTGCCAGGGATTAGAATTAGGCAGCAGCACAGCAGTGGAGAAGCAGGGAGGAATGCAGGTCTGACTCTATGCCAGGGGTGGCCAACCTTCCACTATTAGGGCCTCTGGTTCTTAAGAGTTGTGCAGAAGACAGAATCTTGGTGGATGCAACTGCTGATGGTGCTGCTAAAGCAGCTGCACCTGCTGAAATGCCCTCACCTAGACAACCATTTAAAGGGCCAGCATTCATGTTGAAAGGTTGGCCACCACTGCTCTATGCCATAGCATAGCCAAACCCAAGGGGCCATCTTTATTTTGTCCATTTGTGTCATGAACTCCCATTGCTTATGCTACTTTTAATCCCCATGTTGTCACAGAATACTAAAAGGGGATGAAACCTCCTTGGCCATAAGATTAAGATAATTACTGGAATATTGAGAGTTATATGGTACAGTATTATCTACTTTTTTTTGCCACCTCTGAAAGTTAGAGAGAAAAAAACCACTCTGATTGCAATCTGCAGTGCAAATATTAAAATTTCTCATAAAATATATTTCATCCATTTTATTCAGGTCAGATTTATTTTAACTAACAAGTTTCATTTTTATCACAAAACAGTTTTAGGGAGATTATTCCAGAATGCCATTCCTTAGACAGTTGAAAACCTGGTTCTGATCAGTAACCTAAATTTATGAATACACAGCTTATATCCATATGTTCTTGTACCCATGTTCTTTAAACTAAGATTTAAGCCTGATGTAATCCCTTTGATATATATATTTGCAGGAATAGGCCAAATGGGCCCAGTCAGCTTTGCTAACCTCATGAGATTGGTTCTAAAATCCTTTGATCACTCTAGAATTCATTCTTTGTACTCCATACCACCAATATGAATTCATCGGTTGACCCAAATCAGTGATACAAATCCAAACTTCCTTATTCTTTCTGAGTACTGTAAAAACTGACCTATTTAGTATTGTAATCAATGTAATATATCAAGAAAAATATCAAGCATACAGAACAGAAGAGGAAAGAGATCTGAGTATAATAGTACCTCCCATAACTCAGGGGATATGTCTCCAAGATGTTGAGTGCTGTGTGAAACAGCATCAATTAGGAGACAATAGGAGCTAAATAGGAGACAATAGGAGCTAAAACAACTGCCAATCATGCCAGGTCAAAAAGCGTTGTTGTCTGATATGTTATCCAGTTTTGGGAAAAATTCTGAACTTAAAATTTTGATCAAGTAAACATTTTCAACATTGTCTGCAAAACAAGGTATTCCATGGATTTCAGTATTCCATGCTTACTGAGGACACATATGTATGCAAACTGATTCTTCTTCTTTAGATATGTGTATTACTGCAGAATCCTATACATATCTATGTGAGGACTAAGTTCCCTTGAGTTCAAATAGATTAAGTGTGTATAGGATTACAACCTTACACTGCAATCCTGTCTAAGTATAGACCGGCGGGTCGACCGCTCCACTGGTCTAGGGTATCGCAAACATGCCATAAGGCATGTTTGCATTGCCCGAAGAGTAAGCAGTGCCGGCAGAGAGGCTTGCGCCACTCCACCTGCGCTGTGGCGGAGAGGTGAATCCCAGCCAGGCGGCGGAGGGACGGGGAGGGAGGGTGAAACAGGGCGTTCTGGGCAGGTGGAATTGGTCGGCCAGGCTCAGGAAGTGAGGATCATCAGGGGCCACCTCCGCCATACCTTAACCCCCTTCCCAGGCCTGGCCACCGTTACACGGGGCTCTATAACTGGCACACATCCAAATAGTGACCATCAGGGCGGCTGGCATGTTACTCATGATAAAGGGACAAACGTCCCTTTACCACGAGAAGGTCGCCAGCTGCGCTGAGGCAGGCCCAATCCTAGATAGGATGTGACAAGTGTCTTATGTGTACCATCGCGTCCTGCTAGACAGGATTGGGCTGCAAGTCACGCAAAGTGACTTAAGCTGCTGTTACAGTTTAAAGTAGCATCTTCCAACTGGCAAGCAGGGCAGAGTCAACTGGCAGTATCCTCTGTTGGTGCAAAGCACAGAGCACTTTGTATCAGGAAAGCCTGACACATGGTGGCACCAGGTTTCTTCTGTGGGTTGTCAAGTTGCAAGGCTGTCTCCATCTTCTCCCTGCTCTCCCTTTGTCCTGTCCTTACTCTCACCAGATCTGGCCTTGTATGTCAAGGAAAAGTACTTTTGAATAGCAGTAGGCTTGCAAGGACATCAGCTGTGCTCTCAAATCATGACTGTGGCCCCAATGTCTGATGGCAGAGATTTACACCACAATCCTAACGAAATCCCCCCTGCCAATGCAGCTGCTGCACCAATGGAGCACGCACTGAATCCAGCAGGGGAGCAGTCCAAGGGCCTCCTCAAAGTAACAGAACTTTCATTCCCTTATCTTGGGGTAAGCTTCGGCTACCCCAATGGGTCTCCTCGGATCTATGCCAGCTACATTGCTGGCACAGAACCGAGGAGAGTAAGGGAGAGGGAACAGGGTTAGGATCCTAGCACACGCCTTTGCTGCCAGGATTCAGCCTCCCACCCACCCCTGCCCACCCAGATACTCCTTCCCCCTTCTGTTCCTCTCACCAGCCACCCCTGCACCAGTTTACCTGTATTTACGCTGGTAGAACCACTGTTCCATTGTCATAAAGCCCACTTAGGATTGGGCTGTTAGAAATATGTAAGATTTAAGATTCTCATGGCCAGCAATAAACAGGTTGTTTTATCATGGCTTTTTAACCCCGTAACAAACATTTTATCTTCTGCTAGTCTCTTGTGTGTTTAGGACATCCTTCTGATATTTCTACATATTACATGTACCAAGTTGATAAGCCAGTGTGGAACAGGCTCTCCAAATGTTCAAATGTCGATTCAGCAATGGTGCTCAATTGGCCTTAGGAAATCCATTATCTGTCCGCCTAACCTCACAGGATTGTTGCGAGGCCAAAGCACTGTTCTGAGTTTGTTAGAGGAAGGGGGGGCGGACACAAAAAGTAATTAGTTATTAAATAAAAATTTCTTTTTACTGTGAGCTATATTTTGATATGTTTCCACTGAAAGGCAGGGAAAATGTTGGGAATAAATCATCATTTGCCAAACCAAGTGCTTTGGTTTCCTGAATTCTTTCAGTCTCGTTTTGTTCACCGCCTCAACTGACTACAATCCACATAACTATTAATTGACTTGTTCCTTTTTCCTTATATAGAGTGTTAGGTCATTCATGACATCCTGTCTACCTGCCAGCACTTCACCATTCTCTTTTCTCATTGCTGATGAATCACATCCTTAATATCTCATCTTCTAGCCCTTTCATCCTATGCAGCTTATCTTCATCTCCTCCTGCCCACTGAAGATACTACAAGTTAAGGCCTGACTGTCTGGCCAACTATGCCCTTCTGCATGTACAGTACAATAAATGTATTGTTCAAGTACCAAAGAAATTAAAACGTATCTAAAAACACTGAAGGGGGGGGGATTCTGAGAAGTTTAGAAGGTATTCACTCTCACCTAAAGGCCTTACAAAAATTTTCAATGTACACTCTACTGTATTGTTGCTGTACTGTACACTGTTAGGCTGCTTAAATCTCACTGAAGTCAACTAGGAGTTAAGTAGCCAAACATGCGTAATTGACTGCACTCACTTTTTGTAATAAAAAACATCTTTGGATAGTCCAGGACTCTCAGGCCAAGTAAATACACTGCCACTGGTGAAGCTTCAGGAAGGTAATTTTCATCAAAACTGTGGCGAAGGGATAGCAGGTTTAAATTCTGTTCCTGTTCTGCATGGTCCTGGTCACCTTCCCCCACTGTTGCAATTTAAAAAAAAACAAACAAACCAGACATGAGAGGGCAAACTGCAGCTTTAATGTGTAGTTTGGCACTGAAAATCAGTAAAATAGGACTATCAGAGGACGTGTATCTGTTCCCTTTTTACAAACTAATAATATTATAAGATATAGTCACTATCTTAAAAATAGTTGTAAGTTTCAAGAAATATTGCACAATTTGTGACCCACCAAACAGCCCATGTATGATAACATAGCAACCTACCTGGACTGCCTGCAGCTTGGTGGGTCACAAGTGTCCAGACCCTGATTTCAACAGGCAGCATAGTAATCTTGTAAATTGTTTTAGAATTTGTAGTCTTGTATTTGAAGTAACTAGCACTTAGCAGAAAATACAAATATTGGATATCAGTTTAAAAAAATGAAAATATAAGATAGTGAAATTAGTTTATATTGTTTAATATAATCCAGAGTATAAAGCAAATTTCAAGAAATGCTTTGTTAAAATGAGGGCTTCACTATAAGATGACTACACTGGACTTCATTACTATAGGTTAAGGCATCTCTGTCTTGAACAGATCAGCCCTGTGATGTGAACTTGACCCAAGGGGAAACTTGTAGGTCTATATACGGGAAAAACGAGTGGTTGGTCAGACAGTCAAAGCAAGAAGTAGTAATCACTTTCATATGACATATGAGAAATGTTTTCACAAAGCTGACTAAAGCCGAAGTTAGGCAATTCTCTTGAATAATGATGTCACCCATTTCTGCTTCCTTCAAATCACTGTTAATAAAATAGGGGATTATTGCAGGAACTTACCCTTAGTGGGCAAGAGTGACATCAACAGCAGCTGAGCAAACTAACAGAGTTTGGTTGTGTATATGTACATGTGATTTGAGCGATGACTAACAAGAGGCTAACAGCATTTGACGAAACAAAGGGCCCTTGAAGCTGGGAGGACCTTTTTTTGAATAGGAGCCACCATTTTAATTCTTCTGCTTAATTTTACAGTCAAATGATGTTTTGGTTGGCCATGGGATATTCTTGCTTTCCCCCTCATTCATTAAAAAAATGGCTCAAAAAAGTATCCTGCGTCCTCTTCTGACATAGTATTGGGTTTACCTTTTAAGCCCTTCTCATTTGCTTATTTTTTTTCCTCCATTGCTAATTCCTGTTTGTCTTTACTAGAAGAACTGAATGTATCTTTGGAGTGTGGATTATAACTACTCAAGAAAAAAAGTTAAATACAGAGTGCAGAATGACTCGAACGTTAATCTCTAGAAGAATGCTGGTTTTAATTACATTTTCTTTTTCCAAACTGATAGCGCCTTATAGAAATCCTGCTTGCTATTTAATCTTTGCAAACTTGACCTCCCAAAAATGAGAGCTGGCCACCTGGAAGTATTTACCAATTGAACGAAAATGCATTCATGGAAGCACTGCTAGCACAAGTTGAATGTTTAGCCCTGCCAAGAAACAGGACTGCCATTGTGTAGCCCTGAACGTAACTCTGAGTTGTCTCACAGGTCAGATACTTTGGACTCTTGCTATTAGGACTACTGCTATCAATGAGCCAAAACAAAAAAAACGCACATAGTGCTATCTCCTACTTTAACTTTTCCTTGCTTCCATCTGACTGTGAGCCAGTGCTATCTCCTACTTTAACTTTTCCTTGCTTCCATCTGACTGTGAGGCAGTCAATGAGGAATAATTCTTATAGACAGTTGTGAGAATGTGACAGAGCTTTAGGAAGGGATTCCCAGACCAAGCCCATTTCCCTTTCAATAACATGAACAACCAAATGCGGTACTGGCATTCTGAATTTTAAGATACTAAAAGCGTAAATAAATGCATACTTTTCTGTTAAAACAAACATGTTCCAAAACAGGTCTGAAAACTAAACCAATTGTTCCAGCCTGCTGGAAACTTTGATGGACATAGAAAGAGGACAAGCACTAATGAAAGAAACAATCAGTATTATGCTAAATAAGATTTTAATTTTGTTGTTGGTGGTATGGTGGTCAGGGGCTTCTTGGTGCTGGCTGGAATTTGGAAATTCATATTCAGGTAAGTTAGCATGGGCCAGAGATGAAATGCAACCCTAACCCTTTTCCGGTGGCCACAGGGACAATTCGGCGGTGGTGTAAGGGCTGCCAGCCTCCACACCGGCGGCCCTTACACTAAAGTCATTGGCTTGGAATGGCGGAGCGCTCGCTCCACCGTTCTTTAGTTAGTGTGGATTGCACTGTGAACCCCTTGTTCCAGTATTAATGGAGGGAATAGCTAATTAATGCTTGAAGAGCACTCTGAAACCATGCAAATAGCGTTTTAATATAGTGAATCAGGTATTTGATAACATAATGACAAACTGCAAGGATTGCTGTAAATGACAAAAACAGAATCTGTGAACTAACTTTAAAATGCATCCTTTCATTTGTTTTAGGGGAAACGTCTTATAGGTATTAATGTGTGCTGTAGAGCACACATTATTATTTCAATGCAAAAGACATCAGTGATCTATTTGAACCATAAAGATTTAAATGAGATGCCAAGAAGGATGTTGTATGCATGCCTAAATTCAGAGAAAGTCATTCACACCTAAATTGCAGTTAATTTCAATGAGACTTACGTTACTCATAACTAACTTGTCTCATTGATTCCAGTGGGACTTAAGCATGACTAACGTCCCTGAACTTACTCAATAGTCTGGTAGTACTGAGATTCAATCTTAACATTTCTTGTAGGTTGGAAGTGTACTATTAGAGATGTGTAGAAACCCCCCACCTTCCAATAAATGTCTGTGACCTAGTAGAAAGCGTTCCAAATTCCTGTGCAACTCATACATGTGATTCACTTTCACCTAAGCAAGACCTTGCTCCAGATTCATGAGTTTCACTTTAATAATAATACTGAGATTTACATAGCTTCCCTCCTGGGGAAAACAGCAGCTGTGGGAGGGACATGATTTTCATCAGCAAAATTGTGTGGGGAGAAAGGATTAACTTTCCCCTCCCCTCTACAGCCCTGATCCAGAACTCCCTGTGGTCGCTTTTTAAAAAAATGTAAAGGACAGAAATATGATTACATATTTCACTTCAACATGTCTAGTTTCACCCTTAGTCATCACGACACAACACTAGCTCTTTAATATATGCTAAGAATTAAAATATTAAATAGTATGAAATTCAGTGGCAACTCCTGGAACTTATATTTACTATGTTGTAAATACAGTCGTTAAGTCGTGTCCGACCCTTCGTGATCCCATGAACCATATCCTGCCAGGCCTTCCTGTCCTCCACTATCTTCCTGAGTTCGCTCATTTTCACGTTTGTTGCATCGGTGATGCTGTCTAACCATCTCATCCTTTGCCTTCCCCTTCTCCTTTTGCCTTCAATCTTTCCCAGCATCAGAGTCTTCTCCAGAGAGTCCTCTCTTCGCATTAGGTACCTGTCCTTCCAGGGAACAGTCAGGGTTGATTTCATTTAGGATTGACTGATTTGATCTCCTAGCAGTCCAAGGGACTCACAGGAGTCTTCTCCAGCAACACAGTTCGAAAGCATCTATTCTTCGGCGCTCAGCCTTCCTTATGGTCCAACTCTCGCAACCATACATTGCTACTATAATTGATGCCAATTCAGAATCATTCAGGCTAGATCAGTACAGAATGAGGCAGTAGCCCCAGGTGGCAGATAGTGGAACCAGGGGTATTTTGCTACCTCAAAAGACTGCTGATTCAAATTACAAAAATTCACACAGAAGCCTACTTTGGCTTGGCAAGCTCTGACAAATAAATAAAATTAAGCAGTTGAGTGGGAAAAAATGGCTGAACAACATGCCACGACTTTATGTGAAACAAATCAAGGAAAAATAGGTGGGGGAAAGGCTTGAGAAAAACACAATGGGTACCGGTAGATTGCATTTGCAAGCCTCTAGGTTTCATCATTATATAGATTTCAAACTATCAGTTATCTGAACAAATCCTGTGAATTTACACTGCCTTCTCCCAGTTCAAGGGAAGTTAAAAGTCACACCACATTTCACCTATACGCAGATATAAGCGATCACCTTTAAAACAAAATATAGCATCCAGTTTAGCACTAGTTGTGCTGCATGATATAAATATTGTAGGAATACTTTTAGGAAGTAAAAGACTGATAGAAATAAGAAGATAGGAAAATGTCTCACTGTGGCTTCTGTTTCTCTGTGCCTTCGAGAGGGCACTCTAGAACTTGACCACTTTGTCCTGCAGCTGTAGGCAGGGTTCTCAAATTTGATGGGTTCTCTTCAGAGGGAAGATCTCGAACAGATTGAACTGGTGAAGCAGCACAACATCCTGCACACCACAACATCCTGTCCCACACATCAATCAGATGCCACTCTGATAAAGACCCAGGAGTGCCAAGACAAGCACAAAAATCAAAACCAAATGTCCCTCCTAGGACTCCCTAATGACTTCCCCACATGTGGGGTGAAGACAGAAGTCATTAGGACTGTTGGACTTCAACAGATGGTTGAGGCGAGTGGAGGGCCCTCTGGAAGGCACAAAGAATTCACGGTAAGACATTTTCCTTTCTCCTCCTACTTCCAATGAGCACTCCAGAACCTTCAGGGTGTACAAGAGCAGTGTCCTCCCTCTCTGGATGGGGTCTCCCAGGGCCAACCATCACTATGAGATTACCCTCCAAAGAATTTGATGATGATGCCTGAATGCTGCGTCGGCTGAGGCCTATTTGTCTACTACGTTATAGTGTCTCACAAAAATGTGGATGGAGGCCCAACTTGCTGCCTGGTAAATCTCTTGCACAGAGGCACAACCACAGCCTGCCTCTGATGCAGCCACCCCCCTGATGGAATGGGCCGTAATACCCCCTAGTGGCAATTTTCCCAGTGCTTTGTAGGTCAAACAATTCATTCCCTAACTGGAAAGTGTAGATGAAGAGAATTTTTTTCCTAAGTGTTTGTCATGGGATGAAATAAACAGGGGCTCAGCCTAGTGTAACACAGCTCTCATATTCAAGTAAAATCTCAGCACTCATTGCATGTCTAGAGCATGTCATCTTTTTTTTTTTTTGCTGTGAACATGCAGGCCTAGAGCAAAAAGACAGAAGAGACCTCCTATGCCCTATGGAAAACCAAATTCAATTTGAGAATGAATGAAGGGTCAGTTCTCAATATCACCTATCTCAATGGAATATATACAGTTGGGGATCAGGCAGTAATGCCTCCAATTCCAATAACCTCTTGGCTGAAGTCACTGCCACCAAAAAGACTTCCTATAAGCCAAGCAGAAATAGATCTAGTGAATCATTCTAGGTCAGGGGTTCTCAACCCCTTCCCGGTCGAGTACCACCTCCGGCATCACTCTCCTGCTGCATAGCACCGGAAGTGACTGGCGATGACATCATAGCCAGTTACTTCCAGGTTTTCGGGTTTTTGGAGGCCAGAAAATGCAGGTAGGAGGCTCTAGGCTGGTGGGAGGGCCCTTCTCTGCATTCCTGAGAGGCTCGGCCAAAGGCAGGGAGCAAAAATGGGAGCGAAAATGTGGCGCCGCATTAGAGCGGGGTTCTGGTGATCCGAGTACCACCAGCAGTCGGCCGAAGTACCATGGTTCACATAATAAATCCCACAGAATGAGCACCACTGTTCAAAAGGTTCTGCTCTTTGTCTTTCCCACTTACCGCAGAAGGCTAGGGCACATAGCTTCTCCTCCGACACATACAGGAGACTGCATATGGAAAAAGCAATCTGGAAAATATTGAGTGCTTTTCGGCCCAATCCTAACTAGTGTTCCAGCAGCGTAAGTTCCTTTACAGCTGTCTCAAAGCATGACATGCCATACAGCAGGGTGGGGAACCTATTTGCCGTGGAGGGCCATTTTCCCATGAGGAAAATTTGCTGTGGGCCGAAATCCCCCCGGCAAATTTGGCGCCCCCGGTGCGAATTTGGGGGCCCTCGCCTCTTTCCCCCCCGTGCGTGTGCCCCCCCCATTGGTCCCTCCAAGGCCGTCGCCGCCGCTGGGTCCGCACGTCGCTCCTCCGACCTAGGCCGGCAACTTGGAACGGGCCGAGCTGCCATGCTAGGTCGGAGGAGCGACGTGTGGAGCCAGCGGCGGCGGCGGCCTCAGAGGTGACTAGGCCGGTAGCTCGGCCCAACGGGCCAAGCTGCTGGCCTACTCACCTCTGAGGCCGCAGCTGGCTCCGCCGGCTCCACACATCGCTGCTCCTTGGCCGGCTGGTCGACCCCTTCTGAAAATGCACATGCGCAGAACGCCGCTCAGGCCTCAGCGGCATTCTGCGCATGTGCGCTTTCAGAAGGGGTCGACCAGCTGGCCAAGGAGGAGCGACGTGCAGAGCCAGCGGTGCCGGCGGCGGCTCGAGGTGAGTGCGGAGCCTCCGGTCTGGGTCTCCCGCAGGCTGGACCGGATGGCCTGGGGGTCCGTAAATGGCCCGCGGGCCGGAGGTTCCCCACGCCTGCCATACAGTGTCGCATGGCCACCACCACAAGCAGCAAGCGGCCGGGTCCACATACCAACAGTCCATTCACATCTCCTGGCGCCAGAGAGTCAGCGCAGAGGGTGGGAGGACAGGACAGGGAATGCAGGGAAATGGTGAGGAGACCGGGGCTGGGAGGAGAGTGGATCGAGGTAGAAAGGGGGTGGTATTGGCGATGGCAGTGCTGTCGATATCCTATCCCCCTTCCTGGCTTCAATCCAACCACCCGGGTCTACTTGGACCTGCGCCAGCAAAGTAGCTGGCACAGGTACAAGTAGATACAGCAGGGTGGCAAAGGGCTTACCCCAGGGCAAAGGAACAAATATTCCTTTACTTTGAGGCTTTCATGGCTTGAAATTCCCCTGCGGGATGCAGCGTTACGAGTTAGATAGGATTTGGCTGCTAAAGTATTCAAAGTCTAATCCAAATTACTCCTGTAACCCTCACAACATCTCTGTGAGGTAAACCAGTATTCTTTTTCCCATACTGGAGATCTTGGAGTAGAGGCTATAGTGGTGAGACAGCGGCATAATGACCAGCTGGTGAGTTGAACTGAGGTGAGAGATTTGAACAGGGGACTTTGTGGCTCATGGTTCTCAGATAAGATTACATTCCAGCTGCTAGACTACACCATACTACTGCTTTCAGCTTACTGAAATGTTCCAATAGACACTTAAGACAAATGCCAGCCTCTTTCCAGCATATAATGCACACTCTTTCCCAGAAGGTCAATGATTATGTTCCCTCCATATCTGAACTTCAGAAGTCTGCAATTGCCCTGGAGGATGAGCCACTTCTCATATACTATGACAAAACAGTCTCAAATACTATGACAAAGCAGTCTCAAATACCAGAAAAATGTTCCCTTAATGTTTCATCTTAACCAGAGATTGATGCACATTTTTTTAAAAAAAACTCTAATGGTTGAAGAAATGTTTCCAATTGTCTGTGATCAAAGCTCACCAATAATAATAATATTAATAGTCAGCACTTTACAAAGCACTTTAATCTTCAAAGCATTAACCAAGAATGACTGGCTGACGGTGGAGATTAGTAATGGAGTACTGTGCTATGAACCTTGGCCACATCTAGAATCAGAGTTCAAATCCATGTACTGTAGGGCCAAGAGTGACTAAAATGATACATCTATGAGAATTTATTGGTGACTGTTTTGCAAGCTGAATCACCATTCTACTAGCAATGAGCAGGTATCCAAATTATGAAACCATAGTACTATGTATCGTATAAATGACATACTGTGTTAAATCCCTGCATGACATACTGTGTCATTTATAAATGACATACATAGATTTTATTGTTGTCATGACTTTTAATCCCGTCGTCTCATCTTTGATCATCATAGTTGGCAACTTCAGTAGTTCTCTCAGGAAACTGAATTAGCTATGTGTGAACAAAGTTAACCTCTTATTCCCTCAGAGGTAGGGAAAGGGAGCTAACCTGATGTTCATTTAATTTGACTTATCCCTGAATTGGATATAGCCTGTATCACATTTGTTTATAAGTCAACTGAATTTGTCACCAAACATATATAAGATAGATCTTCTTGTTAAAGAGGAAGATGAAACTAGCAGCCCAATCCAGCTTAAATCCCTGCATGGCGATGCAGCAGTGTTAACGCGAGCTGCACTGCATCCAGTGGGGGATTTTTGACTGCTGGAGATCTCTTTGTGATAAGGGGATATTTGTCCCCTTGCCCTGGGTAAGCCCCAGCAGCTGCAATGGGTGAACTTGGACCTGTGCCAGAGATATTGCTGGCACAAGTCTGCACTGATCCATGCAAGCAGATCAGGTCCGGGAAGGGGGATTGGATATGGCGCCTGCTGGTGTTGCTGACCCTGCTCCCCTCCCGGGCCCTATCTAACTCCTCGCCGCCCTCCCCCCACCCCTGCACTGGACTTACCTGGTCCAGTGGGCATCCCATCACCTGCTGGCACTAGTGGGAAGGCTCTGGCCTTCGGCTGCTATCACAATGTTGCAAAGCGCTTGATGTTGCTTTTGCGACAGCGGAACATGCGTTCTGCCGGTGCATCACTTAGACAGACAGGATTGGGTCGAAAGTTAAACAAGGAAAATCTGCTTTGAAAAGAACCTCTGAACATTGCTTTGCTGAATTATTTCCATGCAAGAGATACTGTACTTCCTAGATTCTTGGTCACTGTCCCTGCATGGGCAGTTTCAAAGGAGCAATTAAAAGATGTGTGCATGGACACACTGATGAGTGCACACAAAAACTTTATTCTGAGCTACCTTATATCACCCCTCTTAGCAGGCCACCCCAGGAGTCATCCTGAGGGCATGACACCAATAAGCAGACAATGAATAAAGAAAATAACTGTTTGTAAGTTCATGCTTGGAGCACAAAAGTTGTTCAAGAGGAACTGATATACTATGAAAGTGACTGCGGTGGCTACACAGCCACCCTCCATTTATCTAGAGAAACTTTAAAGCCCTAACATTTTTTAAGTCCCATCTGTCTGCCAATTAAGCAGGAGTATCTTTTGTACCTGCAAAGAAGCTGCATCTGCAATTTATATTGAATGCAAATGAACATTTGGAAATAACTCTTTCAAAAAATTAATTTTTAAAGCACAAATAGACCCACCTGATCCAAAACTGTGCACTGAAGCCAAAATAGTCTGCTGTATTCACGTCGTAGAACTTCACTGAGTTTTAGATCAGGTTATTCTGCTAGAAATATTGAAATGCTATCATTTTCACTGGTAATGATAAGTAGGAGTAAAATGACACCTACAATATATGGAGTTTCTTCAGAAAATCACAGCAGATGGACAAATGCCAAATCCCACAGTCAAACATCTCTGGACTTTGAGAAAGTTCATATGTAGAACTGGAACTGAGCTTTGCAGCTGTCCCCTATATCTGTAATGGGCAGTGCAAAACACCTGGGTCTAAACATTCCTGAACTCTAGAGGCATTTGGTTCTGCATTCAGAGCTGCAGCTCACAAGTCCTCTCTAGTTCCTGTTAACGAGGCTGCAGGGACACAGAGCACAGAAATACATTTTCACTAACATTTTCAGATCCTTTTCTTTCTCCTAGAAATCCTCTTAGCATTCCTTGCTTCACTGAGCAAATTCCATTGTGTACATGCAGTAAAATTGGCCTGTTTGGGCCAAAATGAGAATTCCAGAGCCAGATGCTAATGTGTGTTACTATATTCTGTAAATCCACTGATTTTGGTGAAGTGACTCTGGAGTCAGACCCTTCTAATGGTGATTGCAAACCATAATTAATTAATTGTACCCTGGCCTCAGAAACATCACCCTTCTCCTTCAGTAAACACAAAGGTGGGAAGAAGTATCACATCTGCTTCCCCCTCTCTTGGCCTGCATGCATTCATCTGAATGTTTTAGAACATATGTATGTACATAGCAGGTGGCGCAGTGGGTTAAACCGCTGAACCATGAGCTGTCGATCGAAAGGTCGGCAGTTCGAATCCGCGACGGGGTGAGCGCTCGTTGCTTGGCCAGCTCCTGCCAACCTAGCAGTTCCAAAGCATGTTAATGCGAGTAGATAAATAGGTACCGCTTGCAGGAAGGTAAACAGCGCTCCGTGTTCCAGCCGCATGCTACGCGCTGCGGCAAGGAGAGTCATGCCGGCCACATGACCATGGAGGCGTCTTCGGACAACGCTGGCTCTTCGGCTTTGAAATGGGGATGAGCACCACACCCTAGAGTCGGACACGACTGGACTTAATTGTCAGGGGTCACCTTTACCTATGTACATAGCAATGTGCATATATGTACAATTAGAGGAACTGGCTTTTGTAGGATTCCTGATCCTGTGGAAATAGCCTATCACATACAACTTATATGCTCATTTGCTCTATTTACAACATCGGCTGAATGTATGAAGGTTGGGAATAGATACAGCAGATGCAATTTTTATTCCCATCTTCCCAGGAATCCACTGAATGATTGAAAAAGGCTCATACCTTTGCTGGAATTGCTGTAGTCTAAAGAAGGTTTAATACATGTTCCAGTAAGAGCAAAATTAGCTGAGTGCTCAGGACTTCCAAATATACTTTCCCAAATCACTATGAATAAAATTCAGTTTCTATTGAAGTTTGTCCTTCCACCTGCCGCAAGCTTCAAAGTTGTCATTAACTTTAACATAGACAGAATTCTGGCAAATATGTTGGACAGGAAAAGAGACGAAGAGCAAGAGCCAAAAAAGCAAGCGGCATTTTTTTTCCTGATGTATTGGCATCCAATTCCTTTATAAGCAATGCAACAGAAGATGGTGCTTTTGAAAAGATACAGAATGGAAGGAGAAAATAAAAGAAATGGAACGAGAAAGATGATAGACTGATAAGCAGGATCAGATGCTCAGAAAAACTGGCCCAGCAAACACTGGTGGTCAAGAGAGAAGTGTTGTAAGTTAGGTGCCACCCTCAAGATTAGGTAAGTATAAAAAAAGAATGGTAAGGCCCAGGCAGCAGGGGAGACTTCAGGGTGTGAGGGCACTGCAAGTCTAGAGGATGTCTTAACTGAAGTGCTCTAGAAAACCAACTATCAAAGACTTCTCTTTTGAAATGGGAGCACGAGGCAGAATGTGATTTCGACACCCAAAGGGCCAAAAAGAAACACAGACACTATAATAGTCAGGAGACAACTATAGAAACTTTGCTCACCATAGTCACATGAGAACGTCACCCACTTTCCTGGTAACTAGGCTAGATTCTGGGTGGGGACTGTAGCATTTGCACCCTGCTCTTCCTCCAAAGCATTTAAAAAGGTTTTGTGTTACATAAAAACAGCAATGTAGTTTTCGTCTCCAATAATAAATTTTGCTCCAAAGTTGTAACTATCAGGATCTGGAAGATGACACTCTCCGAGGGAATAGGCAAATTTCACCAATTCAATGTGACCATTAGTCATGGTCTCGGAGCACTTTTGAAGCAAATGTTAATTTGATCATTTTCTATTCTCTGCTGGGTTTTCAAGGGAAAACAGCAAGCAGGGTACTGTAATTTATTTTCCTTTTATGAGAACAAAATAGTTAATGTGAACACCTTAAGTTCTTTACATTCTGCCCATGATTCATACACAATTCCATACACTTTATAAACTAAAAATAAAATAAAAATCTCTTTGTAAATAGATTTCAAACCTCCCACTTGGGACATCTAAGCACTATGGCTGTAAATCACATTTGTGACATTCCATCTAAATGGAATGCTATCTTCTGTGTTACCTGCCTTATGCATTCATATCTCCTTCATTATCTTTTCTTATTGAACAGAAAACAACAATGTATACAAGCTGGGAAACAGAAAATGTTATTTGAGAGAGGTATAGCTTGTGGAGCGCTCCGTGCTCCAGCTGCATGCTATGCGCTGCGGTAAGGAGAGTCATGCCGGCCACATGACCATGGAGGCGTCTTCGGACAACGCTGGCTCTTCGGCTTTGAAATGGAGATGAGCACCACACCGTAGAGTCGGACACGACTGGACTTAATTGTCAGGGGTCACCTTTACCACCTTTACCTATAGCTTGTGTTTAGTATGATCCAGTAGTGCAGCTATAGAGTGCCAGGCTTGGATGTGGAAAACCAGGGTTCAAATCTCTACTTGGCCAAGGAGCTTACTGAGTTACCCTGGTCCAGTTGGTATCTCCTGGCTTAACATACCTCATCGGGTTGTTGTGTGGATAAAGTAGGGAAAGCCTCATGTATGTTGTCCAATGTTCTGAACTCTTTGAAGGGATATTAAACTTTTTTTTAACCTCACGCTTCTCCACAGATGCAGGGCTTACAACATGAACCATAAAAATGATACAATCAATAAAAAACAGTTTCAAAATCAGGAGCAGAACAAAAGCCAATGAGAGATTAAAACAGGGGAGGCAAATGCAAAGTCATATTCATAATATGTATGGATATTCATACATAACATACAGCTGAGTACCTGTCAGTAGCCAGGCCACAGCATTTCTGTAGTTTCCAGAGAGTCTTCAGCCCAACGTAAAGTGTGTTGCTTTATGCGAGGTAACAAAGGCATGGGTAACCATGGCTAGGTCAGATTCAGACAGGAATGGGCATAAGAGGCACACCAGCCAAAGCTGGGCAAAACTACAGCTGGCACTTGTATATCCAGGAGCAAGGCCAGGTCCAGACATACTAACATTTCAGTTAGTAGAAGGGGACAGAACGAAAATTGTGATTATTATTATTATTATAAATACTGGTGGTGGTGGTGGTGGTGGTGGTGGTTGTTTACATAGGACCATTTGTGTGCAAAATATTTTACCAACAGCTCAATCCTATCCCCCACCATTTTACGCCATGCAGTTGTGATGGAGTGACCACTGCATGCTATGGTGGTGGTGGGGGCCCAGGTGGCCTGGGAGAGGTAAGTAAAATTCTTTTTACTTACCTCTCCATAGGCCACCTGGCCCATCGATGGGTCTCCTCAGACCTATGCTATTTTGCTGGCTTACAGTAAGTCTGAGGAGGCATGCTGGGAAAACGGGGATAGGGTCTGGCTTGTGCTGCTGCTGCTGCCGAGATCTACCCCCTCCCACCCCTGAACTGCCCCTGCCCCCCCCGAACCACCGACAGCCCGACTCCACTGGCACCTTACCTGCTCTGACTGAGCCTATGCACTCGGGTGGCTGCACAGAGCCTCTTGCCATTTGCGCTGGTGGCTCCAATGCACATGACAGTGGCACGACATTTACAGCGCTGCAGCAGCGCTTATGGCAGTGGATCACGACATCCGCTGTCATAAATGCCCAACAGGATTGGGCTGCAATTAACATAAGCAAAAACACAAGCCCCTCCCTCAACCAGCTTACATTCTAAATGTGCATGTTAAGCTTTCTTTCATTGTCAACAATTAAATATCAGGAGAAGTTACTGGAGTAAATGGATAGCCAACATGGTCTCATGATGTGGGTCCACAGACTTTACAAATCAAAAGAGCGAAAATGAAAAAAATAGTTTTTACCATTCACTCTGAACTGAGGCCTTACCCCCAGATGAAAGTTTTTTAGCAGCTTGCTAATTATTGATGAAAACACAGCTCCAGTAAGCATCACTTTCCACAGGATCAGAAAGACAAGCCCTAACTGGTCAAATTTACATACAAGTAAACACAGAACTTCTGACATTACGTTCCTGGTGCATCTTTTTCACTGTAATTACAGTTTAAAAATGTACAATGCTGCAATATTCTAGCTGATTCACATAATGATCCTTGACAATGTATTTTTAGTGAGCATTCATCAAAATGAAAACCGAGACATACATACACGCATATGTCCTTGTCCTTTTCAATTCCGGGTTCCCAAAGTGTCAGAAAATTATGCAACCCCTGCTGGGTGATTGCTATAATGGCAATGACTCGTTTTGCTGTTGACATGAAGGATTAAAATCAATTTATTACCAAAACTGGGACCATTTGTTGGTATGTCTCCATTTCTGTTCTGTGAGCATATTTAGTAAAGGACAGGAGTGTACTTGAAAGCTACATCTTGGGCCATTCAGTTATATGTTTATATGTGGTTTCAATATTTGGATAATGGTGTTTGAATTAGAAGTCTCAACAGTACTTAACGAATAGTGATGCTCTGGATTCCTGGGCTGCCAAGCAAATATCCATCATATATCAGACCCACAAGTAGTCACCTTTTCTGGCGGAAAGAGGAAAAACAGAGGCAGCTCATTAGTATGCTTGGCAGAGCTTAATGGCAGCTGACGTGGAGGGTTTTTTTAAGTTGGTCCTTCCGGCTCACTGCCAGCAGGTGCTGCTGTAGGTACAGGAGAAGACAATGAATCCATGAGAAAAAAAAATTCTGAGAGAAGAACGGGGGTGGTAAAAAAAAAAAAAACCTTGAAGAGGAAGAGAGAAATAATGATGAAAAAAATTAGTCATCAGATTTAGCACTCATTAGGCATTTGGGAAAGCTGTATTCCAGCTCCCTGGCAGAATAAAGAGCATGCTCTAAAATAAATAATACTGATCTTCTCTATCATTAATCTTCTTCCACAAAAAGTCATATGTTGTTCCTGGGATTACCTTAAAATCACAAAATCATAAAACAACAGTGTTGGAGGCTATCAAAAGCCCCACTAGCAAAAACCCTGGCAAAAGGTGAGCGCATCGCCCTACTCCACAAACTGGTCTGGGCAATCCAGACCATACAAGTTCATAAGCAGGGAGCAGGTAGAATACAGGAGTAATTGCTGAAATGAACACTAACTATTCAGAATTCCTTTTATAAGTTACAACGCAATCCTGTCTAGAAATAGACCGGCGGAGAAATTGCTCCACCAGTCTAGGGTGTCGCAAACGTGCCGTAGAGCACGTTTGCGGCACCCGGAAAGTAAGTGGTGCTGCCGCCGAGGCCTGTGCCGCTCTACTCCCAAGGACAACGCTGTGCCTGCTGCGGAAGGTAGAGTGGGTTTTGACTAAGTTCATCGAGATCTGATCCAGGGGTTTCCCAGCTTATTCTGTCAACTCGTTCACTACAGGAGTTCACTACTCAGTTTAGGGGTGGTGGGTGCAGCCAGGCAGGGCACCCGCTGAGAACCCACACCTATCAGAAGTCCACCTGGCTGACCCTGAAGTCCACTGCCACAGTGCCTGGTGGTAGTGGCAGAATGAGTCAGCTGAGAGACTTGTGCTCTTGCTGTTCACCTGACACCCCCTACTAGCCAATGGGAGTGTCCTCCAGAAGCCCCTCTATTATTGTTGGAGAGGAATTTCCCATTGGGCCATGGGGGTGGGTCCAAAAGAAGCTGCCATATGTCTCATGGCCAAGAGGCTCACACCGTGGTGTCGCTCGAGGTGGGGTGGAACAGTAAGTTCCACACTGTGCTAATGACCTCCGTTTACTCCCTGGCACGAGGCGGCCCTGCCCCCTCGCCGTCAGAGCCATTCAGTGCGGTGAAGGCAACGCGCAGGGAGTCTACTGCATGTTGCCTTCACTGCACTGAATGGCTCCGACGGCGAGGGGGCAGGGCCGCCTCGTGCCGGGGAGTAAACGGAGGTTAGCACAGTGCGGAACTTACCATTCCACCCCACCTCGAGCGACGCCAGTGGGCTCTTTCACCCTCACCTCTCTTCCTCCTACATTTAAGGGGAGGAGGGGAGGAGCTTCCAATTGTGAATTTTCAAGTTAGCATGGGGTAGTGGGTGTGCATGCTATGTGGTGACCCAAGGTTGAGCTTTGCCCCAGGTTGGGACCACCAGTACCTGCTGCTGCCACTGAATATATTATAGTTCACTACTATACAGGTGGGCCCCCATATCCACTGATTCTCTATCCATGGTTTCAGTTATCCACGGATCGTGGGGACCCCCCCCCAAGCTTTTACTTTTTTCCCAGTAAGCTTCATTTCTTCCTTAAAGAAACAGGAGAAGCAGCCTCTGGCTGCTTATTAGAGGCAAGTAGAATGAGACTAAGTACTAGAGAGGCTCTGCAAGGTTAACAGAAACCTTGCAGAGCCTCTCTAGGACTTAGTCTCGTTCTACTTGCCTGCAATGGAGGCTGCTTCTCTGTTTGTTTTAAGGAAGAAACAAAGCTTGCTGAAAGAAAAATAAGAGCTGGGGGGGGGCAAGCATGCCTGCCTGCAGGGGAGGCAGGGTGGGGGCCCCCTCAGGAAATCATGGAGGGGGCGTTCACTCTTATCCACGGTTTCAAGTATCCACGGAGGAGCCTGGAACATATCCCCAGCGGATATGGGGGCCCACCTGTACTTCACTAGCTGAAGATGCTTGCCTAGCAAAGAGTAATATATGCCTCAAGCAAGTGAACTGCTCCGCACATTACAGAAGAAAGCAAGAGAGAGCAAACACCATGATCAAGTTGAAAATTATCTTTTTGGAAATCATAAATCAATTTTGCATTCTGCAGCTGCCACAGTTCGGCAGTTGACATAGAAGGGTGCCTGAATAGTAGGGACACAAGACATACAATTGCATGTGTGAGGGAAAAGAGTCATAGCAGATGGGGGCCCCTAAAATCTTCTCCTAGTTTTTTCCTATGAACAGATGCAGTTCCTCTTACTATTGTCCACCAATAAAACAGTGCTCTATGCTATGGAATTTGTTGCAAGTACACTGTGCACTTGTTGCCAAAATTAGACAGTCATTGTACTATAAGTAACACACTTACTAATTTATTGCAGTGAACTCTGGAGCCTAGACCTTTGGGCAATAGCTTCCAAAGTGTGTTCCAGGGAACCCTCGTGTTCTTTGGAAGCTTCCTGGGATTCCTCAGTTAAAAGATGAACAGTGGCGCACAAGCTTCCCTGAGAGTCGAGACAGGTTGCCCACTACTGCCAAACTTCCCCTGCAAAGCATAGCCACAGGGGAGTCTTGGAAGTATATTCTCAATTAATGCACAGCAGTTGTGAAGTCCAACAACCAGTGCTCTGTGTGAACTCTGGACGCCCTAGAACACTTCCAGAATCCCCACCCCTATAATACAGAGGATCTGTGTCACATATGCTGTCCTCTCTTAGCAGAGAAATCAAGTAGGAAAGGTCCCTCTGAAGCTAAAAAGTTTTAAAACTGCTGCCTCTGGATATCAGAAAAGCACAGACCAAACCTGTAGGCTCTTCTAAAGTAAAAATACATTTCTGGTCTCGGACAGCTCCCTTGATTCATTTTAGAGGTTAAGAATTTAACCCTGCTAACTTTGCCCCTGCTAACTGGGCAAACGGGCATCTTTTAGAGTGGTGTCCTCCTAAGCGGGGGGGGGGGGACTGTCCCAGTTCACCCCAGCATGACGTCTTTTCCAGTGACTGTGGCTGGTGACCCTTCTGCATCTCTCTTTAGACTGTGAGCCCATTGGGGACAGGGAACCATTTATTGACTCATTTTGCTTTGTAAACTATTTTTGTTGAAAAGCGGTATATAAATATTCATAACAACAATAATTTGTCTCAAGAATAAGATCACAGGTGTGAAGAAATGATGATCTTTCCTAGTGTCCTTCACTAAAATATTTAAAATGAATCTTCTCATTTTACGCTTTTCAGTCCTATTTGAAGATACTCAACTGTTCTATATAAAACGCATGATGCCTTCAGATGCTTGTTATATGCATATTAAACCTTGAAAACAAGACAACCTATCTAGTCATATGTTTCTCATTAGCTCTCAAATTTTGCTCATTATACCAAACTTGTCATGAAAAACTGGCTCATGATTCATTCCCCCCTCCCAGCATGGCTCTCTTCAGACAGGGGTCTATGATGCTTTAAGCATTCCTTTAGTACTGAGGCAATGTGAAGATTTTTCATATTCTTTCAATTCTTTCCTGTTTTAAAAATAACTCATTCCTACATTTAAACCCACCAGAAAATTGGTAAAGTACAAGGAATTCAGGCTGGAAGCAAGAGATCCATTTTTTTCTCTTCACCTTGAATTCAATGGGTATTCTGAATAAAAATGGATCGCAGGGTTTGGCCCTTTGACAAATGTAATGTTTCCATATAAGCCAAGACAAATCTGGTCTCAGTTCTTATTGAATATCCATTTCGATGGAGATTTTCCTCTTTTCCTATTTATTTTAAACATTTATATGCCAGCTCTCCTATTGCTTGAGGCAGCATCAAAAATAATAACAAAACAACACTGAAAAGTAGTAAACACCTTAAAATCAATCCTAAACACAGCAGACTCAGGCTGCAATCCTATGCAACCTAATCCTCTTTAAACTCAGTGGCTTTTACCTCTGAAAGAACATGCATAGAATCCACCTGTACATCAACTTCATTGACTTCAGCCCCAATCCTATCCAACTTTCCAGCATCGATGCAGCCACAATGCAGCCCTGAGGTAAGGGAACAAACATTCCCTTACCTTGAGGATGCCTCCTTGACTGCCCCCCTCTATCGCAGGGTGCATCACAAGTTCTGTTGGCATGGCTGCTTTGGCACTGGAAAGTTGGGTAGGACTGGGCCCTTCTATTACTATTGAACTAATGGATCAAATCAATCTCATTTTTATAAAAGATATATGTTTAATTATACAACAGCTTTTAAAGCTCTTAAATATAATGCAATTAGTGCAATTCATCAAATTATTCTCCTGTGCCGCTACCATCATTTTCACCCCTCCTGTTTTCAACGACTTCCTACGACAACTAGTTCCTTGTTAGAAGGGGAAAAAATAACTCGCAAAAAGCCATTCCCAAGATCAACTTGTTCTGAGCAGAATGAAAGAATCAGGAAAGCTTCTTTCCTAATTTTACATTTTTCAGAGACTTGTTATCTGTAGTTAGTATATAAAATTATTCCCTAATTAAATGACTGATCTGATACCACTGAGTATAAAATTAAGTCAGATCAAAAGTAATATGAATTGATAAAGCTGTTTTATTTCCAGAATATCTATAGTGTATTAGATAAAGTATAAAAAAGGTAAAGGTGACCCCTGACAATTAAGTCCAGTTATGTCCGACTCTAGGGTGTGGTGCTCATCCCTATTTCAAAGCCGAAGAGCCAGCGTTGTCCGAAGACGCCTCCATGGTCATATGGCCGGCATGACTCTCCTTGCCGCAGCGCGTAGCATGCGGCTGGAACACGGAGCTCTGTTTACCTTCCCGCAAGCGGTACCTATTTATCTACTCACATTAACATGCTTTGGAACTGCTAGGTTGGCAGGAGGTGGCCAAGCAACGAGAGCTCACCCCGTCGCAGATTCTAACTGCCGACCTTTTGATCGACAGCTCATGGTTCAGCGGTTTAACCCACTGCGCCACCCGCTGGCCTTAGATAAAGTATAGAGAAATACAATACACACTCATTAATCTATCCACAGCTGTATATATTGTGGTCAATTCATAACTGCATTTGACTTGATTTTTTTTTTCTAAAATGTATTTTTGGAAGGAATGGATGTGCAGCCCAGCTCTATGCAAAGTTACTCAGAAGTAAGACCCATGGGGGATTTCAATAGAACCTGCACCCAAGTAAATGTGCATAGGAATGTAGCCTTAGATGAACACAGAATGCTTTGTGTCATGCACACATAGGACTTTCCATTAGAAATTGTTAAAAGTATGTCTCACACAGGAAAAAACACTCATATGTTGATGTAATATGGAACTAGCCAATCCAGCTCAACACTCCATCCCACGACACTGAGTGAAAGAATGTGTAAGTCAGTGTACACATGGGAAAGTACCATGTAAAGCTCTGTAGACTGAATTCCACTACAAAAAACTTCAAGTGTTCTGAAAGGATCGTGAGAAAGGCTTCTGGAGATATTTAGGCTAAGATAGGTAAAACCTAAGTTCTCTTTCTGTCTTTTAAAATTTTATAAGTTTCCTTTAGAAAATTCATACACTCAATATATATTATATTTTAAGACTTGTGAAATGTTCTATTATGATTGCATTTAAAACAGACTTTATAAAATTTAAGGATTTGTTATACCAATGTTAGATAAATTATGCAAATAATGTCCACTATATGTATAAATATAGAAACATGAGGAAGTCTTTTAATTTATACCAAGCATATGGACATACCCATGTGCTCGATGTTATATCAGTAGTTAGAGAGATAAATACCTAGAGATGTCCCATTAACAGCTTAGCCATACATTCATATATATTATAAGTTTGTTCGACTATTGAACTCCAAATATTACTTCAACTAATATGTTTATACACTCAAATGTTTATACCAGACTCATTAGCAACACATATAGCAATTATAACTAATTGGGGCTTATTAATGAAAGCCAAGATATTCAACAGTATTATAGCAAAGTGTTCCAAAATTTAAGAAGGGATACCACAAGGACTTCAAAAGGAAGTAAAGTTTCTTGGGTGAAGCATCATCAAATCATAGGAAATGACTCCCATAGGGAACTAAGCAGGATACACAAAGAAAAGTCCCCTATTTTACTTTCATTGTCAGAAAGCATTCATTGCATGAACAGTGAAAGGAAAGAACAACACACAGTTTGTAAAACTTATCTGGCTTGTTAATTATTTCTATACAAATAACGGATTTTGTTTTTTTTTTTCTCTAGCTGATTTCTGGAAATGTATGGCATTTATTTTATGTTTATAATTAATAGGCTTCAATTAAACTGAGATATTTGGTTGTCATATAAGAAACTGTCAAGGTGAAAAAGAGATGGGATAGTACTATATGGGTTTATAACCGAAAAGACTAAAAACTTAATTTAAGATTTATGAAATAGAAGAAAAAACAAATGTCTAAGCACCAAATCCACTGTCTTCTTTGAAAAAGCATAAAGTGTGTAACAAGCATTTTGGGAATATCAGACAAAGACCTCAATCTCTGTAAATAAACATAGAGCAACAGAAATTTATGGAAGTCCATTTCCTCGAGGGGAGGATTTGACTCATACCAGTATTTTTCTTATATCACAAAAATACAGTGAATAAATGCTACTAAAAAAAATAGCTTCCATTAAATCAGGGATCACTTTTGAAAGAAATTAGAGTGGAGTGGGTGGCTGAGACATGTGACCGTAGCAATCTTTTCCTCAGTTTTTACTGAGGGCAAAATTCTCTTTGCAATAATCATGAATTTGCCTCAAGTTGTTAAAACTGAGAAAGGACTTTAAGGTTTGGCAGCAGTGAGTAGATTTGGCAGTCCTGCCTAATTCTCAATGTATTTGTTGGCAACTTTTGCAAAGAACTGAAGCACAGAACTTGAGAACAGAACACAAATAGGTTCCACTTGGGCCTTTCAGTGTGCCTCTGTTTTCTGCAGCTCAGAAATAAGAGGCATATTATAGACCCTAAACAGAAGTTTTGTTTCACCCTCTTCAGATCTCTTGCCAGTGTTGATAACTCAGAGCATCTAAAAAAGACCAGACAGATGAGATCTCTTCTCTGCTTCATTCAGAACACAGTGAGATATTTCCCCTAATCTTCTCCCCCTGCTCAGGTCACACTCTACACAGCATTTCCTCAGAGTCTATTTGGCATAGCCCATAACTCATGGGAAGGTGTTTTAAAGGTCTGTCTTTTTCTTTCATTTCATTCTCACCCTCTTCTGTTAACCTGAGGTGCTTTGAAGAAACTGAAAACAGAAACAGAGCTAAGATGTTGAGGCTGCGAAGAAAGAACAGGATCAATGTTACAAAAGCAAGAGAGAGAAATTTAAAAGAGGAGGTAGATAGTGCAGAAAACATGAGTGGTGATATTTAAATGAGAGGTGTGTGTTAGAGTGCAGTGAGCATAAGGAAAGCAGCCTGTCAGAATATGGGCTGTTCCTCCCCCTTCCTAATCATAGCTTTTACTCACAGACAAAACTCCCTCCCTCTCTCATTCACTCACTCACTTTAGGCCAATCCGTCCTCCTCTCTCTCTCCCCCTCTCTCTCTATTTTTCTCAGTGTGTGTCTCTCTCCCACTCTGAGACAGAGTCAGAACTCCTCTCACTGACAGTCACAAACATCTATAGCACTTACTGAATCCAGAGAGGAAACCTGCAAACAAAACTTCACAGAAAACTTTTTGTTCTTGTTCCAGAGAATTTGCTGAAGAGGAAGAAAAGAAGAAAAAACTGTGTGTGAAGTCGTAGAAGGGGGGAAAAAAGCAGTGCTTTTTAAAAAAGGAATCACAACAACTTTTCCTGCCAGGATGCCTTTGCTTCTGAAGAGAGGATTTTTGTTGGTGCTTTGTTGGATTACAGTGAGGAGTTCCCCGACCCCAGGATCTGAGGGGCACAGTTCAGTCACCGACTGTCCATCATGTGCCCTTGCTACGCTCTCAAAGGATGTGCCCAGCTCCCAGCCTGAGATGGTGGAAGCAGTCAAGAAGCACATACTGAACATGTTGCACCTGAGAGACAGACCTAACATCACTCAGCCGGTGCCCAAAGCTGCACTTTTAAATGCTATTAAGAAACTCCATGTGGGAAAAGTGAGAGAGGATGGTAATGTGGAAATAGAGGATGACATTGGAAGAAGAACAGAAATGAATGAACTTGTGGAGCAAACTTCAGAGATCATAACATTTGCAGAAGCAGGTGGGTGCTAAAGAGGGGGGCAATTCAATTGGGTCTCTGTAAGAATTGCAATTAACTTTTGCTTTCTTTGCAACAGAAATACTCTGTGATGTTTCAGGTTGAGAGAAAGGAGAGAGTGAAAGCATGAAGGAATTTGGGTCTCTAGAATTTAGCCTTGGCTACAGATGAGTTGCTTACACTGATTCAGCTCAGCAGTCAAGGAATTGGGAGCTATAATATACCAACCTTGGGCTGAAATTTTGAGTAACTGGGTGCTGCTTCTTCCTAAGATATGTGTGAAAAGAACATAGTGATGATAATAAATGCCAGATTATTTAAGGTGGTTGTTAAGAAAGTGGTTGTTAAGGTGGAAGGTGGTTGAAGGTGGCTGTTAAGAAGGAAAAACAGAAACAGCCAAATAGAGGGGGCTCTTAGAAATACTCTGGGCAAAGAAAGATAACTAAAATTAATTTCTGAACCAACCTACTACTGTAAATCCTGTTAGCTATTATGTCAAATTGAAAATGTATCTTCTTGAATAGTTGTTATTCATTTACAGTGAATTTTCAGGGCACTAAAAGTGTTAACAGCTACTGTCAGAAAACCTCAGTAGTAACTGGGACAAATAGTTGTAGGCAATCCAAATTGTAATGCTGACTTTTGCACACTGGAAAAAGAGAGAGAGAGAGAGAGAGAGAGAGAGAGAGAGAGAGAGAGAGAGATGGATGGTGTCCCAAGAGCTCCTTGCCAAAGAATGTAGCTTTGACAGGGTGTGTTTTGAACTAATTGACTATTCTTAAAAATAAAAGTCATCATACAAATTCTTAGTATCAATTCATAAGTACATCAGGATGCCCAAAGAATAAGCAGTGAGTTTGCTTTTTTGTATGTATGTATATTGTTTAGTATTGAGCACTGATGTGTAGTGTGTATGTGTATACGCACACACATTCAGGTTTACCTGTTTATATCTATACTTCTATAGCTATATACTATATAATTTGCATAGATTCAAAGCAGCGGCTGAAAACTTTCTAGAAATTAATTATGTTGCCTAGTTAAAGCATGTTGCTGTTGCCAAGACAGCTTGCAAAGAATGTCATTGTTTTGCTCAGTACAGCATATGGTAGGCAAAGTATGCACCGGCACACTGAGCATTTTTGTTTAAAAGTTTGCTGCAGCAATATAAACAATTAAGGCAACTCTCAGAGTTTCCAATCCTGAAAACCTGTTGACTCAGATGTTCTGTTTGCAGAAAAAGACATGCAGCAAAGTGTGCAGACATTCTTGCTGCTAAGTGCATGAACTCCAACTATACAAGAATCCCTGGTGTGGTTGGTGTCCTTGTCGCCGTAGCCCTTATCAATTCATTTATTGTACTGAGAAAGGGGTCATTACAAATAAGTAAATCACTCTTATTTCAAAGAGTGGGTAGAATGTCCCAGTGTCTATGATAATCAGAAGTAGTGTACCGTGACACTACTCATTTAAGGAATGAACATTCAGAAGTAAAGAGATTGTGAGACCATCTGATGGGCAGACATTGTATCCAGTTTACCACAGCACTCTCTCTTAAGCTGAGGGGAAAGACACATGGAACGAACTGTGGTTTCTAGACACTGTGTGAGTTCTAGCAGTTTGTACTGTGTCTGCATAAGCCAGCTCCAAAGGCAACTGTGACATGCTTAAACTGTGACACTCAGTCCAATTGGCTGACAGGGTCACATGATTAATATTAGCTGTGCCATTGCCCAGAAAGTGGCCAATAGTCCAGCTACTCTTTTTTTTCCCCTTTCAGCTACAAGCTACCAAATATTCAAACATATGTTTGTATATTTTAGAAACATTGGTTTGGGCAACTACGTTAATTTCATGATCTTCCTCTTGTCAGTAGAGAGTACATTGTGGATTTTTTAACTTAATTGGGCCTTTTCTGCCTCACAGATGTACCTTCAGCTCTTCTGAAAACCCCACTCAGAGTAGATGTCACATCCTATCTAACATGTAGTTTCCCTTCTCTTCCAGTGTTACCTTTCTCCCCCTGCCAGTTTTTCCAGACACTGCTGTCTGAAGGACAATGAAGGTTTTTTTAACTGTATAAAACAGAGAAACAATACTATTCACAGCTTAGACAAGTAATGGTTTTTTTGGGTCAAAGGACAGCAGTTTGGGGTAATGGTTGCTGTTTCTTGTTCTATAACATTCTATAATGTTATTCTACAAACTCAAGCATTCCTTCTTTTTCTTTGCCTCCATTCACAGTTCCCACATTGTTTCCAAGTCATATGTTTTTGCTTGCCAAACATGGATGTCAGATTCTAAAATAGTACTAGTAAGCTTTTATCACTCCCACTGAAGTGACAGGAAATCTAACATATCACCTAAGGTCAAGGAGGAGGTTTGTCAAAGGGCTGAGATCCATGGAAGGGTCCTGAGTGGCCAGAACCAACTCTAGGACATATTCCAGCACTAGTAAAGTAAAACAGTATGGTATAGGAAACATTTTCTCCAGCAGAACGAGAAAGAATTGCTTTTACTCAAAGCAGCCATCATCTAAAGGGGAGGCAGTAGAGAATCAATGAAAATGAATGGAAATATGCTCTTAAGATTTGTCAGCTGAATACTGATGAAAACAGAAACAATCATTTTTAATTTGAGGGGGAGGGGGATTGATCGAATGCAATTGTCTATTGCTCTCAGAAAGTAAGCAGCCATTGTACTCACTAACATTCCAAAAACCATTTTCCCTTTTGTACTGATGTGTCTTCCAAGATGCTGTATACATAGGTCTGATCAATGTGTATACATGTGTGTGTACAGTTCTTCAGTCTGCATTTGGATTAACACAGGTTAAAAGACCAAACTGCAACATTCTAAAAGATACAGGGAGTGGACAGTGGTAGAAGAAGCCTGCATGCTACTGAATTACTGAATTCATCCCCAGGCACAAGTTTTCTCACACCCAAAAGATCTGGCAAATTCTTGGCAAGTGCTGTTAGAATTCCAGGCAGACTTTTGTGAAACTCATATGGATAAGAGAATTGCAATGTCAAAGAAAATGCCATTCTAAAAAGCCATTAAAATTACACCCTTTATAAGAATACTGTACAATTAAAATAAATGTAATTGAACATTACTTACAACTTCTTATCCATAAGGTAAACGAACATACTCGCATCAGTTTTGCAGTGAGCATACATCAGCCAAAAATTCTTCTACTGAAGTAACCTTGAGGAGAAAGAAGGACTACTCCTTGTCAAGAATAACATTGTTTACTGCTAGAACAACTGATGATACATTAATTTTGCTAGCCACTTTTAGAAAACATGTCTACAGAGCTTATTAGCCAACGGAAACAATTCCATAGCTAGTTAAATTGGTCAATGGGACTGTATACACAGATACTGAACCTGCCTCCTTTGGACACTGTTGGGTCTGCATGGAGACACTGGCAATGCAATGAACAAAGAAAAAAGTTGTTAATACCACTCAGTGACGAGTGGAAATTAGTAAGGAGACGGCAATATTGACATTCTAGAGATTATGATCATTGGTGCATCAAGCAAAAGGGACAATTGTGATCAAAGCTTATATCAGTTACAGCAGGTTGTTCAGAAACACGTCCCATTGATTTTGGTGGGGCTTAATCCCATGTAAATGTGTATACTATTACAATCTTTCTTCCATATCTGTTTTGCTTAATTAACACCAACGAAAAAGAAAGAAAAGTAGATATATCTTTTTTAAATGATTTAACAATGTAATAGTGAAAGGAGGAAAAACGAGAATGGTTGATATAACTGTTTAAAATGATTTCATTCATTGCTTTTAAAGAACTACCTTTCTAGGGGTTGCCTTTCCATACTGAATATCAAAGAAAATCACCACAAGAGGGCAGACTCCAAAGGCTTTTCCCCCTCTGCTTCATGCAAGTTAACCTTGCTTGCTACAAGTTTCTTTTTTACCCAATTGGCTCTGAAGCACAAAGATTGTAGTGCTTCTCTGTAGCTTCTTTGACAGTCTTACTTCCCCTCATCTGGCATAACTGGTAGAAATTCACAGACGTGGTGAACTGCAGGAAGAATGTGATATAAAGAAACAAGGCAAAGAAGAAATGAAGGAAAAAGATAAAGCTGGTAGACATAGAGGCTAAAATACGAGACACATCTTATGGTCAAAAGCTGGTTTTATTTTCTTTTAAAGACACTGGGAAATATATGTGATTTATAGATTGAACTGAATGGTTTTTGTTTTACAAAATCAGCCTCCTTTGCTTTTCATCTTGAAATCTTTTTCAAAAGATTCCAAGTTTATTCGCGAGGGGAAAGGCTGCTTAATGAGTTCACCGAATTGAAACATAATTTGAAACTGCTACAGAAGTTGGTTGCTTTTTAAATTTGAGAAAGAGATAAGCTAGGGAAATATTGGAGAATGATGCTATGAGAGTGTACGTGCAAGCCCTATGTAAGTACAGAACCTATCAAAGAATATGTGCCTGTGCATGCAACTGTGAGTGTATGTGCATGTTTGTGTAGCCATACAGTATATGTGTAAGCATGCCAATGCAGGTATATGAATGCAATGATGGATTTTAGAATTGTGTAAGAGAACCAACATTATATTTCAAGGAACTCTATTTAAGGGGTTTTGCTTCACTTTTGGCAAACTAATTTCACCTAATCACTGCATATAGACTAGGAAGATGTTTTCCCTCAGGTGAGGTTGGCTTGCAACTCTGAAGGAGTTTGTTTGTTTGTTTATGGAGTTCCTTCAATTGTCAGACACCTTTTGTATGGGACACACTGTTCATATTAATAATCAGCTTATGACACAGTGCAATCATGGCACTGACTTTCTAGCCTTTAGCCATCAATTTGACCTGACTGTCAGCGCAATCCTAACCAACTTTCCAGTGCCGGTGTAGCCATGTCAACAGGGTGCACACTGCATTTTGCAGTGCAGGGGCAGTCATGGAGGCTTCTTCAAGGTGAGGGAACATTTATTCCCTTACCTCAGGGCTGCATTGCGGCTGCACCTGCGCTGGAAAGTTGGTTAGGATTGCGCTGTGTGACTTGTAGCCCCAAGGGAGAAAGGTGAGGCCCAAGCCAACCTGGTATACTTCCTGCCTCTCCCACCATCTTTTGTTGGCTTTTCCAAAGACATAAAATGGATACTGACATGAGGGGATGTGAGGCAAAGTGAAGCCTGGCGCTGATTCTGTTGCTACCATCTGCCATGCTGGTTTCTCACATGCCCATGAATGAGTCGGCCCAGAGTGGCCAAGGCCTGGCCCAGGGTTTGTACTTCCTGTTTTCCCCCACAGTTCAAATCAGTTTATGAATCTCAAGTCTCAGCTGCTGCTCCTTGGGCCTCACTGTGCTCTTCCAGGTCCAGGTCCTGAAAGAACGCCTGTATTTTGAAGAGTTCTGCACAGAAGGGAAAATTCCGCACAGAGCAATTTCTTCGTAATAGTGCTGTTATAACACTGTGCATGTTGTATGTAAGGAAACATGGCAGGCGGCAGTGAGACAATGGTAGCAGGAAACACAGTGGAAAAATAGAAAAGCAATAGCAATGTCAGAGAATGGGAAAGAGACAAAGGCATGGCAGGAACCCACAGACCACCTGGAAGAAATAGGGCTCTATAAAAACAAATGCATGAACGCATGAATGACAGGGTGCGTAACTCTGTCCAACAATGTTAAACCAGTGTCTGTATGAAAATTTATACATTCACAAAACATTATAACTGTTCTTATTTGGAATGTGTATATTTGTACCTTCAAAGGCGGGTGTTGCTGAATCTGTGATGACCAAATTATGACTTGATATGGAGATAAATGAAGATTGTTTTAAAGTAATTTTGACTCTTTTTGTACACTTCAATGATGTCATGATTTACAGCCCAATTCTATCCTTTGGAAGGGGGGATTTAAAGCCTCCCTTTCTGCCTTCCCCCACTGGCTGCACCAGAGGGGGAGAAGGATAGGATTGGGCTGTGAGTTTTCTTTAAAGTAGTTAGAGTACTTAATTGGAATTCGTGTCATCCAACCCAGTTTTAGAATTTTAAAGGACAGAAACAGAGTGCAGAAACTGAGATGCAGTTATTCATCCTCACCCACTAACGTTGACAAGGAAGTTTGTTGCAACTAATTTTAGTCTCATTAATTTCAAAGCGACTTAACTGTGAGTGATTTTTCTCAATTAGGGTCAAAAGTCTTCCTTACTACTGAAGAAAGTGGCTTGTGAATTAATCATTCTCCTGTATAAAATACAAATAGGGCCACAGCCAAAGGCTGTCATGCAGTTATGTGGAGTTTCCAGAGTGTGAATAGTATACCCATTTGGCTTCCCGCTGTGGTCTCCTTTAAAATTCACTGCAGTAAAGACCTGAGGGTCTGCTTCCTTTTCATAAGCCAAGGGAGGAGTAGGAACAACATTTAGAATATTGCAAAATGTTTCAGGGGTAGGACAGATGGGGTGGATGGGAAGTGAGAGGGCTTGTGTTATGTATCTGCTGTTTTGCAGAGTTGCAATCATGACATATGAGTCAGAAGTGTGAGAACCACAGAATATGTTTCAGCCTAAGTTCCTATGTTCTCTACTTTGCCATTCTACTACGATCCATTTAGATTTCTCATTTTTGAGCTGCTGCTGAATATTTTAAGCCATTTGAGAGAGTAAGAGGATCTTTATTTGCTAGTTACTCAAGCTGGTGGGTGCATAGTGTCTCTGTGAGCCTCTGTAATAGGTGAAATATTAACTGCCGATCATTCCTAGAAGTTGCTTGAGTTCACTATAGGTCTCTTCCTTTATTTGATGTTTCTTCATAACCATACATGCTAATAGAACTTGGCTCCAGGGAGCATTAAAGAAGTCAAGTGTCTGTGTTTTCTCAGAACATTTTATAAAATCAAAATAATTGACACTGGCAATTTGCACCACAGAGCTACATCAAACACACCAAGGAGCAGGAAAATAATACATATGACTTAGATCAGTGTTTCTTAAAGTCCTACAGGGGAGTTTACTACTGTAAGTCCCCTGTAAGTCTTTGCGGGGGCGGGGCAATGTCAGATGCAGAGCTCCAGGACTCCACGCTGCCCCCCAAATGCTGTTTTCAACATACCTGGTTGTCCTGCCAGCTCCCAGAAGGGCCCGGGGGGGGGGGGCTGTGGGTACCTCAGCAGGCTTCCCCAATCCTCTGAACAGTGGTGATTGCGTCGAAAAGCCCACTTCCAGTTTTCGCCGAACACCGGAAATGGGCTTCGGAATGCTATCGCCACTGTTTAGAACATTGGGGAAGCCTGCTGAGGTACCCACAGCCGCTCCCCTGCCCTTCTGGGAGCTGGCAGGATAACCAGGTATGTTGAAAACAGCATTCTGGGGTTGGCGGTGGGCGCGATCTTGGAGTGCCGATGACGATGTTCAGGCTGGCCACCCCCCCCTAAAGGTAAATCGGACACTTTCAGAAAAAGTGGTGGGTCACGACCCACCACTTTTGAGAACCCCTGACTTAGATATATGTATATCTCTCCATCCATAATAGCTAGTTTCCAATATTCTTTCTCTTTGTTACACTCTAGCATGACACAGAAATGGAACTAAGGTAGGATAGGACTATGAAGGTGAAGGGATGAGGCTGGGTTTTCAGTTGGTTCCATTGAGTTCTGTGGATCAAAGTATATGGATTGGCAACCGTCCTTGAGAAAACCCATCCCTCCCAAAATCGGTCACAAGGGTCATGAGCCAGGTTTGCTCCCACGCCAATAGTTATTTAAAAAGTTAGGTGCATATTTATAATTTCTTAAATAATGGAATGGCTGACATGTTCTCGCATGCAAAAATATAATTGCCGCAGTTGGGCAAACCATTATGGTGGGGCTAAAACCCACCTATTTGTCACCAGAGGGAGGAATCTGGCCTCTCCTTAGAGGTATATGGCATTCCTTAGGGACTATTTCAAAAACCTTGCCAGAAAGGTTCACATTATGGGATAGATAGCATGCTGTAGTCTATACGGGTTTGTCCTTGGCATTTATCCTGAATGGTTATTTCTCAATAACTGCGCTTCTTTAATAAGAAGTGATATATTAATCAAACATATTTCATTGTCTCCTGATGAGATGAGGAACTAAACAAAGGGTATTTTGATGCAGTTGCACTATTTACATAGTGTATATATACATGCCTAAACACAGACAAAAAGTAAATGACTGTAAAACTAACAGCTTGCCTTATAGGGAAAAAATCATTCACTTACAGTGCAAAATATTACAACTTAGAATTAAATAGGAGTGAATAATGGAAATTTAAAGTAGCAGGGTTCTCTTAGATTGAATGGCTTCTTCGTTGACAAATTTAATATGCATATATTAAAAAAGGGACTCTATCATACTAGTAGGAAACAGAACAGCTTCCATGCTGGACTGTTTTTAAATGTATCAGGTATTCTTTCATTGTTTTCTAATTTACACCCTACAATTTTCTGATTTTTTTTTAAATAACCAAGGCAGAACAAGGAGAGATAATTCATATCTGAGATTAAAACCTTTCATAGAAAAGTACTGGAATTCCACAAAATACAAAACATAGCCTCTAGAATTGGACCATATATACTAATGCTTCCCATGAGCTTTAGGAGTAGGAGAAGTGAGTATGTTCAGTGATCAGCCCTCTATAACATTTATTAATTAGACATACAGTGTGTCCTCCGTATGGGGGCAGGGAACAAGGGGAGGCGCCACAGTACCTGATTTAGCAACCCACCAACTCCTGGCTCCTGCTCCTTGCCCCTCGCACCGCTTTGTAAAAAGATCCAAAGTGCCTGTAAAAAGGAAAAACATGCACAAGTGGAAGATGCTTCCGGTCACGGTTTTTCCCTTTTTACAGGCACTTTGGACGTTTACAAAGCGGCACGAGAGGCAAGACGTGGGCGGTAGGTTGGCACGGTTGCTAAATCAGGTACTGTAGCACCTCCCCCCGCCCCCAGTGGGAGTCACTCCTCTGCAGATAGCCATCCATGAATATTCAAATCCACGGATGGCCAATCCGTGGTTAAGGAGGGCCCACTCTGGAGTATTGTGTCCAGTTCTGGTCACCACACCTCAAAAAGGATACAGTTGAGTTGGAAAAGGTGCAGAAAAGAGCGACCAAACTGATTCGTGGGCTGGAGCACCTCCCTTATGAGGAAAGGCTACAGCGTTTGGGAATTTTCAGTCTGGAAAAAAGGCGCCTGAGGGGGAACATGAGTGAGACATAAAATTATGCATGGGGTGGAGAGAGTGGACAGAGGGAAATTCTTCTCCCTCTCGGACAACACCAGAACCAGGGGACATGCACTGAAATTGAGTGGAGGGAGAGTTAGAACGGACAAAACAAAATATTTCTTCACCCAGCATGTAATTCATCTGTGGAACTCCTTCCCACAGGATGTGGTGATGGCATCTGGCCTTGATGCCTTTAAAAGGGGTTTGGATAGATTCATGAAGGAAAAGACCATCACGGGGTACAAGCCATAAGCAACCTCCTGGTTTTAGAAGTAGGTTTTTTCTGTGCCAGGTGCAAGGGAGTGGCAGCAGGAAACAGGTTTTTTCTGTGCCAGGTGCAAGGGAGTGGCAGCAGGAAACAGGTTATCTTGTTGACTGTGTGCTTTCGGAAGCATCTGGTGGGGCCACTGTGAGATACAGGAAGCTGGACTAGATGGGCCCTTGGCCTGATCCAGCAAGGCTCTTCTTATGTTCTTATGTTCACTGTACATTGGATTGTCTCAGACTAAAGTGTGAGGTAAATATTTGACTGAATAAATAAATGGTGCACATAACGTTTTCTTCTATACAGGAGTTTTTAAGCATGCATGTGGAAAATGAGCTATAGCAGGGGTTCTCAACCTTTGGAGGCCTGGGTACCCCCTATCACGGTCCAATTTTCTGAAGTACCCCCTGCTAATTAATTGCTAATTAGTTGGATTAATCAATCAATTAATTAATTGGATTAATCAATCAATTAGTTGGCTAATTAATTGGATTAAACATTCAATTAATTAGCTAATTAATCATTAAATAAAAAGTAGTAAAACAATTTTAAATGTGAAAAAATGTCTTAACTGTGTGTGTGTGTGTGTGTGTGTGTGTGTGTGTGTGTGTGTGTGTGTGTGTGTGTGTGTGTGAGACAGACAGACAGACAGACAGACGGGAGAATTGCATTTAAGTTCTAATTAACAAGTAATTAACTACTGATTGATGCTGATAAGGGGCAGGCTCTGGCGTACCCCCTGCCATTGGTCCGCGTACCCCTAGGAGTTCTCGTACCACAGGTTGAGAACCCCTGAGCTATAGTGAACCATGCAACTATGCAAGTCATTTGCTCTTTTTTGTGAACATTCAAGTAAGCATAAGTAAAGGTATCCCCTGCTCGAAAGCCAGTTGTGTCCAACTCTAGGGTGTGGTGCTCATCTCCATTTCTAAGGCTGAAGAGCCAGCGCTGTTCAAAGACACTTCTGAGGCAATGACAGGAGCAGGGCGGGTGGAACGGGGTGGGGACGGGGGGCTGGGGCAGGGCAGATTGTGTCTGTGAAGGGGGTGGATTCGGCGGCAGCTGCCAAATCCTAACCCCCTTCCTGGACCCGATCCCGTGGCCCATTAACTAGTGCAGGTCCGAGTAGACCCTTCCGTGCTGCTGTGGTGGCTTTCCCCCTGATAAGGGAATGAATGTTCCCTTACCCAGAGGAGACAAAATGCAGCATTGGTGGGGTGGGAGGAATGGATAGGATTGGGCTCTCACTAATATACAAATTGAGTTCAACTATTGCTGTTTGACTCCACTGGCATTTAAGTAGGGGATTAATAAGGTTTTGCTCAAATTGCTCTTTCTTGATGATTATATCCTGGATTTAAGAGACCAATGGCGGCATTTATACCCATGTATGCTCTTGACATGGAATACTATAGGTTTTTTTCCCCATGTCCCAAATGTCCCATGTTACTTATGTCCCAAAGGACAGCTTTAAAGTGTGCAGAGAAATCTTTAGTAAATTAGAAAAAGAACCAGAGCATTATGCAATATTTTATATAAATATACTGTAAAAGCTTTTCTTTACCATGAATCTGTTTTTTGAAGTTAATTCACTATGCCTGAAAGTTGTATATGTATTTTATATCAAACATGTTCTGCTTCTGTATCCTGTCAGGACTGGGTAGGTGGCTTTCTTCTGTCCTGGGGTCTTTTTCTTTCTAAAAGAAAGACAGTGCTAACATATGTACTCACTGGCGTCACTACAGGGGGGGGCGGAGCTCTAAGTTCCTCCGTTATCCGAGCCTCGGTTACACGGAGGAACGAAGCGCCCCGCCCCCGCACCTTCCGAACCAGTCAAAGCGGTGAAAACAACAAGCAAGGAGTCTCCTGCGCATTGTTTTCACTGCTTTGACTGGTTCAGAAGGCGTGGGGGCGGGGCGCTTCGTTCCTCCGTGTAACCGAGGCTCGGATCACGGAGGAACTTAGAGCTCCGCCCCCCCGTAGTGACGTCAGTGTATGTACTGCCACAGTCTAACAAAAAGAAAAAAAAACATTCATTGCAAAACACATAGAAAGTCTGAGAGACTCATTCATTCTATCTTAACTTCCTTCATTTTCTACTGATCAAGTTATAAAACAACCTTCATTATTAATTTTTATAAGCATAGGTAATTTTGTCTTATATTTTTCATGCCACTCTTCCTCCAAGGAACTCAGGGTGGTATATATGGTTCCTTCTCTTCTTTGGTCCTCACTACAAGCCTGTGAAGTAGGTTAAGCTGAGATATAGTGACTGGTCCAAGATCACTTCATGGTTTCATGGCTGACTGAGCAGGGCTTTGAACCTGGATCTTCCAGGCAAAGTTCAACCCTAGAACCACTACACCATCCTGGCTCTCATTTACATGGGGGAGAGGATGTACTCATTCCTCGACCAAAGACTCTTGCATCTACAGTAGATTAGTGCCTGAACTTAGCAGACCTCTGTCTCATATGTGTACTTCAAGGATAAAAATCATGCTTAAATACTGTTTTGCTATCAATACTTTGTAATGAAAGTTTTGTGAAGGCTGAGAAGGAGGTGACTTGCCTACAAATTGACAGGCCAGCAGTCACATCTTTTAGAGACTCATATTCATACATTATTGGGTTGTGATACGCTGCCTTACTGGTTGCTCCAGCTTACTATGTTGCATCAGTGTGTAGTAGAAATTATCTTTGGCCTACCTATAGGTCAGAGGTTCTCAACCTGTGGTGCGGGTACCCCTAGGGGTACACGGGCCTCTTGCTGGGGTACGCCAAGCCCTGCCCCTTATCTGCCCCATCAGCAGCTAATTAAGTGTTAATTAACATGGATTTTAAATTTTAATTATTTTCAGAGCCCTTCTGTCTCTCTGATGTTGGTTTTGGGCTTATTTTTGTACTTTGGAAAATGTACTTTGGTGGGGTGGGGGAGGGAGGAGCTGATTTTGGGAAGTGTGATTTGGAGAAAAAAAGAGATCCTTGCATGTCTCTCTCTGTCTCTGTCTCACACACAGAGTTAAATAAAACATTTTTCACATTTAAAATTGTTTTAGTACTTTTTTATTTAACAATTAATTACCTAATTAATTAATTGATTAATCCAATTAATTAGCAGTTAATTAGCAGGGGGTGCTTCAGAAAATTGGACCGTGATAGGGGGTACCCGGGCCTCCAAAGGTTGAGAATCTCTGCAATAGGCAATTCTGGGGAAAAAAGTACTATGGTCACACAATACATTGTCTGTGGGAATATTTCAAGGTTAAAGATTCTAGGGTTGTTTCTTAAGTAGGGTATCTTGCATGTAACATGTAAAGAAGGTGCTATTTAGAGCTGAAACAAATTATCCTCAAAATGTTCCTTTCCTTTTATATTGATTATTTTCTAGATACTCTCTGACTGGTCATACATTTGCTGAATATTCTCAAAATCTTAGATATCTATATTTGATTTCAGCGTGGGATTTAGCAGTTGATACCTAGTAACACTTGCTAGCTGACATGCAATAGTATTAGTATTTGACATGACAATGCTGATAAGCTGATATGCAGGGGTATATAATGGTGGTTTGAACTGAAGCTTTGAAGTTATGAAAGCATGAAAGACTATTTGTAGTATTTGTAACCTGTCCTTTGGTATAATGAACAACTCTTCTCTGTTTTGTTTCTAATGCCACTTTAAATATCAGAATGTTATAACTGAAATGCATATCTTTACTAGCTTATATTTTGGCCCTTTAAAAGTCCTGAAGACATTCTGAACACATGCCCATCCCCTTGTTCCTGGAAGTAAAACAATAAAATAAATGGCTCTACCCATAATCAAGAGGTTAAGATCACATTGCTGTACTGTATCTTGGAATTAACCATACATATCCTAAACCTGTTGTCCCAATGGCCATGAGTGCAGTGGCTTCTTATCATCACTTGAAAGAGAAACATCCACACTCATACAACGCATGTGGAGATAATTTTTCTCTTCTTCAGAACTTATTGAAAAAACTGTGCACTTGAAGCCACTGGAAACATGTCCATAATCTGACATGGGACTTCGGAAAAAAAAAAAAAGAGGATTGATACTTTCAGGGTATAGACTGCTTTGCATCCAGAGAAGCCAGCCAAATGTACGGTCACTTCCACATTCAGCCAGCAATGTCAGATTGTCACATCTGGAGGAGACCGCATGAAGGGAAAGTTCACAGGCTGCACATACAATCTGAGCAACTTCTCTGTGCAATTTCCTCTTCCAGGGTAGAAGCCTACTGTGCCAGCTGAACATGAAATGGCTGTGCATTTAGCTGGGTGTGTGTGGCAATCTTGACTGAAGCCACTCTTATTTATTTCTTATTTATTTCTTTAGCCAGTTTATAACCTGCCTTCCCTCAAGTAAATGATCAAGGCGGCTTTTTAAGCAGTCTAGTACTCTTAGAATGCTGGACTACAGCCGAATAACTTAAGACCAACTTAAACAGGACACCACATATGCAAAAAGCACAGGAAAATTCCACACTGTCCAGTGCCTTGTTTAAAGGGCTCTTAATCTGTGCACCGGTTAACTTTTGCATGCTAGCAACCTGTGATCCAGAACAAAGGTTGACATGCAAATGCTCTGCATGTTGGGCTGACACATGAAGATATGGGAAGTAGCCACAGGACAGGGCTTCTGCTTTCCCTGCCCAGTGATGATGTCATTTCTGGGCAGCAGAGTCTCATGAGATGCAGCCAGCAACACAGCCTGACTGTGATCTTGCAGAAGGAGAACAAGGGGGCAGCAACTTTAAAAGGGAGAAGGAAAGGCTCAGTAGGGGAGGCAAGAGGAAAGGAGAATGAAGCAGGGGTAGAAGGAGTGAAGGAGGAAAAGGATGGAGCAAAGTGGATGGGAGAAAGGATCAAACATCTCAATGCAGAGAGAAATAGCAGGGAGAGAGGCAAGAACAGGGCTTGGAGAAAACAGAACTAAGGACGGGTGGATGAAGGGAAGGAAAAGGAAGAAGGAAAAGGAAGACTGAGAGGTGCAGAAGGCTGGAGGAGGAAAACATAGGAAAGGATAAAGGACTAAGGTCATGGGCAGGCAGAGAAGGGTTCAGGGATCCTGAAGAGAGTGAATCTCCTGGCTTCCTCCTCCAACCATTCCTTACCCTGGCACCTCTGAAAATATTTCCCCCCCCCCCAATAAATTCTCCTCATAGCGGCAAATCCAAGCCTCCAAGTCTCTCTGTGCCTCCACATCTCTTACCATGTCATTCCTCCCACCTTACAATGTGGAGCTACCCATGTGGGATGGGGACAAGGGGGAAGGCAACACGTCCATAGAAGCATTTATACATCTCCAATCTCTTGTCTAATTTGGTGCTTAAATGCCGGGCCATCACACCAGTAAGTGATTTTTCCCATCCTCAGTGTCTTGTTTTAATTGGCCTATATATTTACACTCCTAGTCAATAGCAGCAAAGAAATCTCAGCAGAGAGAATCACACCTGTAGTTTTAATTTAGGCAATGTCTTTGCCACAGTGTCACTTAAATTTCAAAAAATAAATGTTCTGTAATTACTAATTTGTTTTCCCCACATCTTTGTATTTTACACATTGTAGGTCCTGCCAAGAAAATGCTGCATTTTGAAATTTCCAAGGAAGGCAATGAGCTATCAGTAGTGGCCCAAGCTGATGTGTGGCTGTTCCTAAAAGTCTCTAAAGCCAATCGGAGCAGGACAAAGGTAACTATCCGGCTGTATCAGCAGCAGAAATTGCCAAAGCGCAACCCCCAAGGCGTAGAAGAGGATGGAGGGTTAAAGGGAGAGAAAGGTGAAATTCTCATCTCTGAAAAAGCAGTGGACACTCGGAAAAGTACTTGGCACATTTTCCCAGTCTCCAGCAGTGTTCAGCGCCTCCTGGATCAGGGAAAGAATGCCCTGGATGTGCGAATTGCTTGCGATCAGTGTCAAGAAACTGGAGCTAGCCTAGTGCTGTTGGGCAAGAGGAAAAAGAAGGAAGAAGATGTAGAAGGGAAAGAGAAGGAAGGTAGTGAAAGCACAGGAGAAGAGGAGAAGGAACAATCACACAGGCCCTTCCTGATGATGCTTGCCAGACACTCAGAGGATCGTCAGCACAGACGGCGGAGGCGGGGTCTTGAGTGTGATGGCAAAGTCAACATCTGCTGCAAGAAGCACTTCTTTGTCAGCTTCAAAGACATTGGCTGGAATGACTGGATCATTGCCCCACCAGGCTACCATGCCAACTACTGTGAAGGAGACTGCCCCAGTCACATTGCAGGCACATCTGGCTCAACTCTCTCTTTCCACTCCACTGTTATCAACCACTACCGCATGAGAGGCCACAGTCCTTTTTCCAACCTCAAGTCATGTTGTGTACCCACCAAGCTGCGGCCCATGTCTATGCTCTACTATGATGATGGGCAGAACATCATCAAAAAGGACATTCAGAACATGATTGTGGAGGAGTGTGGTTGCTCATAGGTGGGTATGCATGCTGCACACCTGCATATGTGCTTGGGACAATCTCTCTACCAATTTCAAGAAGACTATTTAAGTATAACATAAAAAGAGGAAAGACCCAGTGGGTTTATCCTTTCCAAACGAAACTATCACATTTCTCAAAAAAAAAAAAAAGTCTGATGTTCAAAAAATGACTTAGAGGCAAAGGAAGAAAGAATGGCATTGTTCACCAGGGCTTGGATGAGAAACATTCAGATGGTGTGGGCAAGGGCATTTCCTATCTTATATGCTCCATATTTTATTACATAGTATTTTCACACTTATCAGCAACACAGGGAGGTATGTTTCCCTCCTCTACGTTACCTATGCATTCAAGCCCTGACATCAGCTCTTCTAAAAGGCAGCAATTTGGATGCAAAGTCCAAATGGTGTTAAAATGTCTAGAAAAGCCAAGTGTATGAACAGTACATTCACTGGCACTTTTTACTCCCATCAGTTTACCAAGGACACAGTGAGTGTGCACAGATGTGTGTGGGTAGGTTTTTTACAACATACACATACTGAGAGCACACTTGTGTATATATATATATTGGTACAGGGGACAATAATGCGCAGGTGTACTCACCTTTATCTTCTGCACTATTTTTGCAAAAAAAGTTAAAAAAATTATAAAGAAAGAAAGAAAGAAAATACAAAGTTACATTTCGTAAAGGTGCTTATGACATTAGAACTATGCAACCAAGTTGGTTTGAAACTGTTTACCTGAGAGAGAGAGAGAGAAAAATACCCAGACTTAAAAAAAAATGGAAGTAACATGTTTAATTTTGTTCTTCAATGAGAGATACTTGAACGGAACATGTTTCTCCAGTTACTGGAGCCAAACATTTCTATATTTTGTAAAAAAGAGAAAAAAAAGAGAATTTTTTAAAAAATTGTCTACTATTTGCACTACAACAATGTTCAACCTGTCTAATCCTTATTTAACAAGAATGGGTGGGGAGGGGAGGGAAGGGAATGTGGTTAGGGTTGGAAGGGAGTCAAGAGCTGCACTTATTGTGAGCTATACAAGAACTGCTACAGCACACAAAAATAGTTATTTTTATTATTATGATTATTATTATTTTATACCTTAAAAATAGATGTGTACACCAAAGACACTTATGTGAGCCTCTAAACAATCTGTTTTTAAGCTAGTGTCATTTATGGGTTAGGATCTGTTTTAAAGGGTCATCCGTGAGGCTGGTTGCATTTAGAATGACGGGTTTCTAGATGAACCTGTTTAGTGCCCTGAACAGAAAACTGAAGTCCAGATTTGGCTGTGCATCTCAGCACCCCTAAACCATCAGTGTGTTATTTACAAAGAAAGTCAGCCATGACTAAGTCCTATTGAAATTAATTATTGAGTTATTCATGACTAACTTGTCTCATTGACTTCAGTGGTGCTTAGCCATGGCTAACAGCCCAATCCTACCTAACTCCCTGCGCAGCAATGCGGCGGTGACAATGTGGCATCCGCGGCATTCTGCGTTCCAGTGGTGTAATGAATGCTTAGGATTGGGCCGTTTACCCAACTTCCTTTGGATAAACCCTGGGTGTTTTAGATCAAGATTCTATTTCATGCCCACCAATGGTTCAGTTGTGAACCCTTCTTACGTACAGCAGCTGTACACAGTTGGAGAACAACGTCTTGTAAGGGGGAATCTATATTTGTATATGTATGTATATATACAGTTTAAGCACTTCAGGCTACACTTTTAATGTTCTTAAATCAATGAATGTTTGTGTGCCAAGCACAGTATATTAAATATATATATATATATTTTTCCCAGTGGAGGAAACCTATTTAAGACCATGCCACTCTTTATGAAAGGAATACAATCTCCAGCATAAACGTAGAGAGGTCTGATCTAAATCCAGCTTTGCACCCTTCTCCAGTCCTGTGTTCCAGTTTCACTATAGTAACTCTTGGGGAGTTAATGTGAGTTGAATGAAGAATGTGCATAAATTGTTGATTATGCAAATTTATTTGAAGCTCTGGAGAATGTGCACAAACTGACTGCATGAACAGAGAATTTTGCACATTGCTTAATCAACATGCAGAGTTTCCTAGTGATGTTGGAGAATATGTAGAAAAGGACAGTGCCCAGGCAATGTACAATAATTAACCTGGTGGCTAAGTATATTAATGGGCAGAATCTCCTGATTAATTCACATTCTCCACTATCCATGGTCGATTATCTATATTGCTTGAGTAATGTATGAAATCTCTTGCTGGTGTTGTCAATGTGTGCACATTCTTCATGCATTCATGTGAATATGCACAATCACTGGTATATATGCATATTCACCAATCAACTTGCACTACAACAACATGTTATGACATCGTTATAGTTAAAAGAATAAACATTTGTCTATGCCAAACGTTTTAGAGGGAATGAATTACATTTTGCCACCCTTACTGCTAACAAGAACTCTAAGGAAAATCCTAGGCCCAGGGAAGTCAAGGTCACAACTCAAATTGACTTCAGTGGTAGTAAAGAATTTATCTTAAAAGCCAAATACTACAAATAATAAGCAACACTAGAAGTACAACAAATCCTTTTAATTCTATGTCAGTAAGTTTTACTTACAGAAGTGAAGTTTTGCTGCAGTTGTCTATCATGTTAACAGGTTTTGCTAGGATGTTTTACCATCAGGTTAGCCCAGCACTAATGTTTTCCCTGTTTCTGGCAGTAGTCAAATGAATTGATTTTATGCGAACGCCTTATCTGCATTGATAGGAATAACATTTTAGCACCTTAAGGGCAAGAAGGGTGATAAAGCAGTGTAGTCAGAGCCTTTTTTTGTTAGTCAAAACTCAGTCACCATGATCCAAAGAAGACAAAGTGTGCAGCCAGAAACCACTTTCTGCCCATAAATTGGCGACACTATCAGCATGTTAGGGGGTGGGGGAGGAGCTTAGAGTCCTGCATCCAGCATGTGAAAATCCCAGGTGGCAACCAGTGCTTCAGGTACGATAGCCACCATAGTCACCCCTGACAGACTCACCTGTTAGGTGTAGGATGGTGAGGGAGAAGATTCATGGGTCCATGAATGCAGGTGAGCAGCCTTCAGATGCACTTGTGGTTCCTTCTTTCAGGGTCAGCGTATAGCATCCTTTTGGGTGTGTACAAGTGCATGCACGTGCTTGTATGTCTTGAGCACGATACAAGAAAAAGGGGAAAAAAGGAAAATAGGTATTCCATTTTTTGGTAAATATCAAAACCCTTGCTTATAGCTAAGTCTAATTTATTCCACAGTATTTAGTCTGCATAGTACAACTAATGGAGTTATAGATTTATTAGGGCTGCGATTTTTTTATACCACACCTTTAAAAAAAACAATTTGCAAAACAAAACAAAACAAAAACAAAAAAAATCCTTTGTTAAAGTTATTGTAATTGGATCACATAAAATATATTCCATAAGGTATCAATGCTTTCAAATTTAAATTATTTACAGCATAATTTTTAATTAAGGTGATAACAGGTATTAATGGCAAATGGTTGCAAAAAGCGTTCTGAAACTTAAGAAGTGCTTTGCCTTGATTTGCAGTAGTAACATTGCAATCCTATGCACATTTACTTGTGAGAAAGACCCACTGGACACTATTGGGCTTCCCTTTGAGTAGACATGCATAGGATTGTGCTGTTAGAGTACTTGCTAGTGATTTTCATAGGCAAAAGAACCTTGAAATAATAATGGAGGTGACTGAGCTGAAATATTTATGTCAATGGAAACACTCAATTGACTTCATTATATTTTGATCTACTAGTCTATAAGTTATATGTGTAGTAATCAAGGTTGACAGATCAAGGTTCTGAGATAACCTGAGCATCTTCAAGAATTGTACGCAAGTGAGAATTTCAGCACATATGTTCCTTATCGCAGTGCTGTAGTGACAGAAGAGGCCACATCAGGTGGAATTATCCCTCCTGTGAAGCTCAAAAAGTCCTCTCAGGGGACTAAACCTGGAATCTCTAGTAGACAGTTCCATCTCATGATGTTGTGAGTAGCTCCAAAGTCTTTAATATGGCTAAATGTATTTATGAGTAACAAAGCCTGTTTACATGAAGAAAAGTTGGAATGGAAAGAAGCTCAGAATAGAGGGAAAGAGGCTGGAGATGTTGGCCAGTGCAGTACAACTTGCAATGGCTAGTGTGTTAGATTTGTGCATGGAAAATAGAGATTCAAATCCCTACCCAGCTTGCCTTGGGTAAGTCATTATGGCTTAGCGCCTAACCTAATTCACATGGGGGTTGTAAGGTTAAATGAGATGTGTAAATTGTTATAGAAATAATTATCAATAACACCCATAAACAAGGCCACATCCAGTACTAACAAACTTCTCTTTTACTAGTTAATCACATGATTATTACTGCCTCATTGTCATGGACAACAGCATTGGCAAATTCATGCTAGCAATGACCATATTTATATTAGTTTTGCTAAAAAGATATTGAGTAAAATCTAATTCTGCTCCAGTTGAATGCAACCACTTATTTCGTCTCTCATAGACACTCAATAGGTTTGGGAACCAGACGTATATGTCTAGGCTTTTCAAACTGTTCCATCTAATCCCTCCATAATTCCATTCAAATGAATGGAAAAATAAAAGTTTAGATGTGGTAATTTGTTATGATATGCATATTGGAAAGTGTGGGAGGTATTTAAATTAACAAGCAAGTGTTTTCCATCCCTATCCAGTAGCTTTCATACATATGTATAGTCTGTTACCAACTTTTTAGGGCTTTCTCTCTTGTTCCTTATTTTCTATAGCCAGCCATAGGCTTTTGATTTGCAGTTATTCAAAGCAGAGGGAGGTGAAAAAAAAATACATGGATAATTAAAATAAGAAATTGGGCCATTAATCAAGACTGACTGTGGTTCCAATACAAAAAAGCACACAAAAAAAGATAATTTGTTTTAACTACATTGGTAAGTCTTCAAAATACAGTTTTCGATTACTACAGTTTTTGATTACTACCACACTTGACAAATTCCTGGAGGGCATACGGAACTGCCAACAATAACTATTTCAAGGTAGCAATAAAAAGAGAATAAGAAGGTTTTAAAAGAGTAACACATTTGGTAACACATTTGTTCAGCTAGGCTTGCTCAGGTGTATTCCAGGCCATTCTAAGTACAATGTGCAAACCTGTTGAAAAACATGACTAGTAGGTACTAAGACTCCTTAAGAACCTGATAGATAGTGCGATAAGTACAATGTTGCCTCATGGGTTGGTATGAAAATATGAACACATTGGTCTATGTGCTTTACAAAGGCTTGGTGCAAATATAATGTTGTCCCGTTTCTCATCCGTGTCCCTCCCCCTGTCTTGTGTGTGCACCCCCCTCTCCCTTTGGTTCAGAATGTTACATCTGCACCAGCATTTTACACTAACCTCGTCAGTGCCACACCACAGTTTGGTTAGCGAAATATCTGGTGCAGACATAATGCTAAGCATAGTTAGCTCTGAAACAGAAAACGACAGGGGAATGCCTTGTAAGCCTCAGGGCACTTCCAATTTCCAGCCGTGGTTAGCAGATGGGGCAGCAGCATTAGACCAGAAACAAGCCAAAGGGAAAAATCTTGCAGAAGATTTCTGTGGCCTTATTTCTATGAATGGTCTACTCCTGAATTTTTTCAAAATGAGAGGGTGCCTAGCTCTTGACTTCAACAAGTGCAGTCCTATAGTAAGTCTTTCATTACCGCACTTAAACACAATTTTAATTGTATTGGAACCCAACTAATAAATTATTTGAATTCCATCCAGATTCCAGTCACTGAGATCATTGAAATATAGGTACATCACAAAACTAAGAGGACACTGGGCTTCCTGTCTTTGCTGGAGATACTTGCAAAACCCTTGTATAAAATCAATGCTTTGTTAACTAGGGATAACTCTCATAGTTATTTTGGTTCTTGTCCCACTGAAATCATTGTAACTAAATTAAAATTTTGCAGCAAATCTACAATGTAGATTATAAACCAGATTCTGATTCTCTTACTCACACTGAATCTTGGCAACTGGTCAACATCTGTAATACGCTATTCAGTATAAGAGGGGGTCAAAGCCAGAAACACTTTCTGATCAACATGTTTCTATAAGCAGAAGCAATCGACATTTCTAGCATATCTCATTATTTATTTTTTTTATTCAGTGAGTTTTTGTTAATTTGCAATGGTTTAGTTTTGTATTTAAACACTTTGAAAGCAGATGGGTTGAAGATATATATAAATGTACATATATATGTATACACTCGCCCCAATCCACCAAGGGCTTTCTGTGTGCGGAAATAAGTTTGTGTGTGTAGATTGTCCCTCTGGATCTAATCCAGCATATGCAAGGTGCTGTGAGGAAAAAAAAAACTATGGTACATCCAAACTCCAGAGGGGTATATCTCAGGCACAGGAACAACTAAACAGCTGAGAAGGGGATATAAATGTAGTCACTTTTCTCTGTGTCTCTTAACAAGAGATCAGTAGTGTCGGAACAGATAATGCTGATTACGTGTTTGTGAGAGTAGATGTGAAAAACCTCGCACACAGCAGCAGGCAAGGAGGCTAATGCGCAATTCTGCATATGAGGATCTCTGGGTTGAGGGTATATGTATGCATGTATGTATTTGTGTGTGTGTCTGTGTGTATAAGCAGAAGCACATACACACACATTCATATATATGTATCATATACATATGTATACATATATATGTATGAAGTCAGGATATGACATTTTAAAAAATGTTTTGTTGTTATAATTGGGTGTTTTGTTTTTTTGCATACTACATGCAGTGCTTTAACCAATGTCCATTCGGCTAATGTAATTAAAGTTGTTAATTTATATGAGTACATTTCAACAATGTCATTGTTTTCTTAATATTTATTGTGTAGAAGGACTGGTAATTTTTTATTATTTACAGTATGTTTTAAGAAGTAACAGTTTGATACGTTCTCCTTGTTTGTGTTAGAAGTTATTTATTTTCATAGCATTCCATCTGATATTTTATACCTGGAAGGCATGCAATCTATACTTTGTACAGTTAGCAAAAAGTTTTCATCAGCTCCTGGTAGTTTCTTAAATAAATAAGACATGTTTGGAATTTCTTTATGAACTTTATTTTTTTTATTGGTTTGACAGGAGTAACTCTGCACTTATTGTCAGACCAATAAATTCCTATTGTATTTACATGAGAAAGGGTTCCAAATTTTTCCCTGGTTCAAATTAGCTAACCTTCTGAGCAAAGTTAGATCAGGAATGAGTTTGCTCCACTGAGAGTCTACGTGGCACAATGGAAAAGGCAGAAAGTGTCAGGAAATGAATTCTGTGCATCTGCCTCCATTATTTAAATGGCAAAACTATAGTAAAACTGGTGACTCTGCATTGTGAGTAAATTTGATATGTTCAAGGTGTTTGGATCAGCAACAATTTTACTTTTTTTCTTGGTTGCATTGCTCTTTTCTAAACAATAGCAGCAAAAATCCACAAGTCAAATAAATAAAGGGAGTTTCACCTAGCAATTGTGTAATTGTCCCTTCATATATGTATATCCCTGATGATGGAGAGGGTGGGAGGTGGGGATGAAGAATTAGAACGTTAAAAAGGGAGGGTGAAATGTTCTGATGATCTGGATGTTAAAATCAGATCAGAAAATGGGTCTCACCATTATTCACCAACCTAGATGTACATTCAGGGTGGATTCACATGACCCCTTTCCCCCTCATTGCAAGGTTATTTTTTTCCTAACATCATGTGCTTTGATCTGCATGGAACTATGGGGGCATGGAGGGTCCAAGATACATTTGCATCATGGGCCAATAATACATTTATAAACATAATCTTGTTGAGCTCTTGTCTGCCCACAATCCAAATCGGTTCCACATGGATCTCACAATGCAGTGAATGGCTTACACCTCATATGAACACAGAGAGTTATTTTATACTGCATCAGCATTATCTACTATGATTGCCAGCTGATCCCCAAAGTCTTAGAAAGAGATCTTTCTCAAGCCTAATATCATTTTTTAAGTAACTGAAAATACCAAGAACCTTACACACGCTTCACCATCCACCCTATCCTTGGCAGAGGTCCTCAGCTTCAAAAATTGTCCTGACTGTTTCATTTTACTGTTGCGTGATCTTAGAAAATAAAACATAACAATTGGATTGCTGGATTACCTTAAAGTCCATCGACACCAGCATTCTGTGCCACAAAAGCAACAGTTTGGTAGCATTTAAAACTAACCGGCTTATTTCAGCATAAGCTTTTGTGGACTACAGTAAATAGTCCCGAGGCAACAAGGGAGCCAGGATGGTGTAGTGGTTTGGGAGTCCGCTCAGCCACGAAGCTTCCTGGGTGACCTTGGGCCAGTCACTATCTCTCAGCCCCACCTACCTCACAGGGTTGTTGTGAGGACAAAAAGGAAGGGAGGAAATATGTACACCATTCTGAGCTCCTTGGAGGAAGGGCAGTATAAAAATGTGAAAAATAAATAAAATAAATAAATGTTGTCAAATGCAAGAAGTGAAATGCATGAAAAGATTTCACTTCTTGCATCTGATGAAATAAGGTGTAATCCATGAAAGCTTTTGCTAAAATAAACCTGTTAGTCTTGAACAAGATTCTGCTACAAAATGCATTGCAGTTGCTGCTGCAACAGACTCACATAGCATGGAATCTGGCCAATCAGATGCTTTTGGGAAACCCACAATCAAGGTTCAAAGGCAACAAACAGCCTTTTCCCTCTGTTGTCCTGCCCCACAACTGATATTCAGCCTGAGGTCTACTGCAGGACCATTCAGAGGAATTTTATCAGGGGGTACAAAGTTTCTTTTGTGCCCCTTCCCTACATAAGAATTTGGCTCCCGAGCCCCCCTTTTTTTTGCTCCAGGGCCCCCTTTTTGACCCATTTTTTCGCCCTGGACCTGGGTACAAATGACCCCCGTAACCCCCCTCTCAGAGGCCCTCTACTGCTTCTGAACATGGAGGTTTTCACATAGCTACCACAGCCAGCGACAGACCTCTTGTCCATGAATTTGTCTAATTCAAAGCCTTCTAAACTACTGGCCGTCACCATATCCTGTGGCAGCAAATTCCATAAGTGCATTATGTGATGTGTGAAGAAGCACTTTTCTCTGCCTGACTTGAACCTCCTGTCAATCAACTCCATTGAATGACCCCAAGTTGGAGAAAAATGTCACTCAGCCTAGCCACTTTCTCCACAACATGAATAATTTTATAAATCTCTTTTACGTCCCCCCCCCCTTAGCAGTCTTGTTTCTAAATTAAAGAGCCTACCCAATATAGACAGCCTGTTGTGACTAAATTTACGGCCCAATCCTATTCAGACACTGCACCAACATTGCCCAGATGCTGGCGTGACATCTATCCTAAACCCACCCAGGCAACACCACACCAATGGCACACTGACACCGGCGCAACAAGGGCCAAATGCAAAGCCTGTCCTGGCAAACAAACACTGGTGCAGCCCTTCCCAGTAACACCAAAGAATACATGGAAACACCGACAGAGCCTGTTATCCATGGAGCAGACTCCTGAGAGTAGTAGGTCGTCACCATTTCATCCTGCACCCATGGTTCAAGTCCCCTCATCCCACCCATATATACACAGACATCCAAGGAATACCTCTTGAGCAGAGCTAGGTTACAAAGATTGCTCCCCTGGAAGAGGGCAGCCATGTGACACAAACACACAAGCCCCTCCAAGGCAGAGGTTTGAGGCCCCGTGGGGGCGTCTGCCAGCTGGAAGGAAACTTTTTGCCAGGGGAGGGGCTGGGATGAGTCACAAGAGAAGCCTCAACAGCACTCGGGCAAAGCAGGGTGCCGGTGGCTCACTGCACAAAGGCAGAGGCTGGGAGCCAGGCAAGACATGTGGCTAGTGAGATGCATTCAGCTCTGTGGGTCATTCAGCTTAAGATACATATGAACATGCTTAGCTCTATTACATGCATTTAACAGGAGATTAGATTGTGGTGCTCTTTGATTGTTATTATTCTTGGCCCATGTTGCCCGAGGAGAAAAAACAAAACAAAATAAAAGATGAGTGATGATGACAGAAGATTCTTTGAGAGGTGGGAAGAAAACACTGAGAACAGCCTGTAAGTTATTCTTCTTGTATAAACACAAGTATTAGACTTCAGTTCTTTCTTAATTAGGGCCAGAAGGAAGTGAGACTCCAAAAGGAGACAGAGATGTAATATCAAAGATACAAATACAGCCCTATTTATAATAAATATTTACAAAATGAGGAAGGAGCATTAGACTATTACTCTGCAACGTATTCCTTCTATATCACCATACAGTGATATATGGTAGGCCCTATGATAAAAAAAATGAAGGGCAAGGAAATAAAAGATGTAAGTTTATACCCATTTAGAAATGAAATAATTGGCTGCACTCTGTGACAGGTAATCACCACAACACCTTGCATTGAGCTTCGAAGCTAACAAGTAGGCAGTGTAGCAGGCACTGCATAATGGTTTAAAATGCTGTAGTTTATATTAGCTGCAACGTTAACACTACTTTTAAGTGCGGTTTCACATACTGGGAACATAGTAATCAAATGCGTGTCATAAAGAGTAGAAGTGTTGAGAACAGAGCTCAGACCTGGCCTTTCTTTATGGTGAAAACGTATGTGAATGAGTAGGACCTTGATCTGTGAAACACCATGCCTGTGATTCCCTTACTGCCCAATCCTATCCCCTATCATGTTATAGCATGCAGCCGCGCCAACGGAACATGCGCTGTATGCTATGGTGGGGGAGGGGGGACAACAATCGGACAGCCTGCAGGAAGTAAGTAAAAATATTTTTTTATTTAACTCCCAAATTGTTGCTCAGTCGCCTATCAGTATCATCGGACCTATGCCAACCATTTTGCTGGGGCAAGTCTGAAAAGAAGCAGGGACCGGGGCAGGCAGAAAAAATGGGGAACAAGATCCAGCTTACACAACGCTGGATCCACCCTCACCTTGCTGCTGGATCCACCCCAACCCTCCTCTGACACACACACCCAGTTCCTCCCCAGAACAGGGCAAAACAGGGAGTTCCAGGGGGTGGATTGGTTGGCCGGGCCTGGGAAAGGGGAGGGATCGGTGGCGGTGGCTCTGGTAGAAACCTATCTCCCTCCCTGGTCCTGGCCTTTTCTACACAGGCTGCTCGGATGTATGGCAGCAAAATAGCTGGCACACATCCGAGTAGCTCCATTGGGGCGGCTGGGGCTTTACCCGGGGGAATGGAACAAACGTTGTGATGCAGTGCAGTGGCCTCACTGCATTGCAGGGCACAAAATTAAACAGGATTGAGCCATTAGTGTATTTCATTAATCTGAATGTACAGTATCATGCTCTTTGTTCTAACCAAGTGATAATGTGGAGAATATACTACTGTTATATGAAGGTATGCAATATCAAAGGACATATTGAACCTGTGACTCTAGCTTTGATATTCCTGTGAGAGACAAACTGTGCTTTGGGGATTTTCAAACATTAGTCATCTCTCTCTCTCCTTCACCCTACCATGTGTCTCATTTTCCACTCTAGCTCTCCTTTCTTGGTGAATATGAAAAGGTGTGCATGAGAAAAGTGTTCAAAGAAGAAATAAACAATAAAACAGGCTCTATTGGCAATCCTGCACCCTGTGAGAGCAGACGAATGTGGAGCAAACTCTCATAGGAGGCCAGTGTAGTCTCATCTCTCCCACAAGGACATCTCCAGTCAAGGATCTGAAGGGCACCAGTTTCATTTAACTTAAAGGATATGGAGCCAGGGATAAGCAGAGAGATAGCCAAGTTTGCAGATGGCTCCAAACACTGGCGTCACTGCAGGGGGGGCGGAGCTCTAAGTTCCGCCGTGGTCAGACCCTCCATTACACGGGAGCACGAAGCGCCCCCACCCCTTCACCTTTGGAGCTATTCAAGTCGGTGAAAGCAATGACTTGAATGGTTCCAAAGGCGAGGGGGCGGGGGCGCTTCGTGCTCCCGTGTAACGGAGGGTCTGACCGCGGTGGAACTTAGAGCTCCACCCCCCCTGCAGTGATGTCAGTGGCTCCAAATTATTTGGGATTATGAAAACCCAAGGAGACTGTGAAGAGATTCATAACAATCTCTCAAAACTGGATGAAAGGGCAATAAACTGACAAATAAGGTTCTGTGTAAGTAGGTGTAAAGTGATGCACACTGGGGAAAACATCCTAATTTCACATACACTGATGGGATCTATCTTATCTATTTCCTGGTACTAACCAGGAAAGGTATCTTGAGTTGGTGCAGCCATCATTACATGCATGAGTGAATGATGCCCAACTGTCTTATTTTAATTATATTTACAGAAAATGTTAAAGATACTTCAACAACACATGGTCAGTCCCTATTTCAACATCACAAGACTCACTGAGAGCAATTCTAGCATACTGGTGTCAGCAAGAGGCAATGACAAAGCTCTGTTGTCACAAAATGAAGAATTGGGCCTAAAAGCATTTTAGTTTGTGTTTTTAAACATCCCATTGTGTCGCTGTTCCGTTTAGCCCTGTGTCAACAATCTAATCACACCTTTTACGTGCCACTCATTGTTTTCTGTCTAGTTGTTGCATCTATAGAAAACTTAATGAGGATCTTTGCAGTTACGACATGAGAAGACTTTAATTTACTTTCTCTGTCATTTCAAAATAAGCAGCTATGTCATCTAGTCAGTTTTGAATGCCCACAACTATCACCACCAATTACTTGTGTGATTAGATCAGACTTACAAGTGGATACCCAGGGAGTACTACACTGTCAGTTGGAAAATTTTGCAGATTCCTGTATTTCATGAATAATTGCTTGCTGGGACCCTCAATCTCACCTTCTTAATTGTAGTAGCCCTGAACCAGTGGACATAAATCATTTTCTACAGATTCTGCACCTTTTTTCTGCTGGCAGCTGTTGAACTGCATTAGGCCCTATTCTGTGCTAAGAAAGGAAAGGGAGCGCTTGGGTGTGACAAATCCACTCAAACAGATTTATTATGTTGCTTGGCCGATGGGCCAATTCATCTTTCAACACACATCCTGTTAACCCAAACTAACAGCACTTCAGCAAAATGTAAGGAATGTAGTCATAATATACACACATGGAACCTCTGATGCTGTATAGTATACTCAGCTGGACTAACCTGCTTTCTTGGCATTGTGGGTGTCCACCTTTAGAAAAGAAGCAAATACATATATTTATTACAAAACACAAAACTATCAGATTCTTTTCATTTTTATAAAGCAATAAGGCCCAGTCCTTGAGACTCTATATAAGTGCCTTAGGCATGATTAGCTTCCCTGTCCCTTGAACAACTGCTTGCAGACCCTTAATAAGCACACTGTTCAGTTTTTTCACAAAATTATGCCCTTTTACTTCAGATAAACTAATCCGGAATAACTACCATCACTTGCAGTCAGTCACTACTATCTACAGCACTAGGTTCGTGGAGGCCCTGGGACGAAGCCCTGCATTGCTCCCCCCCCCCCATGGCACAGTGGGCCTCTATGCAGTGCCATAGCTAGACCGGGAAGGCAGCAAGTAGTTCTGCCAGACTCCGTTACACCGAAGTCAGAAGCCCCTCCCTCTCACCATCGGAGCCATTCCAGTGGCGACAGCAGTGCACAGGACACTTCCCCATCGCTGCCGGAATGGCTCTGAGGGCTCCAGGACCCCCAGTAAGTTAAAAAAGTACTATAAAAAATTGCCAGCAGTAGTGATCCCCAGGATCGCCGCTGCCACCACCATGATGTTCCTGCCCCATAAGTTGACAGGGGACAGCATTCGGTTCTCCTGGTGGGTCGTGACTCACCAGTTTGAGAACTGATGGGTTAGGGGATTTTGGGCAGTTGCTGCTTGTGCTTGAGGGTTTTTTTAAAAAATGCTTTTGTTGCTATATCGTTTTACTGCATTGTATTTGTTGCTTACTGTGTGCTGTGCTTTATTTTTTTAATGTGCACTATTTTCACTCATTTCTGTAAGTTGCCTTGAGCACTCTGAATAATGGGGGGAAAGGAAGGATATACATTTTTAAACTATCACTATCACTGCCATAGTGATAGTGTGGCAGCGCCCATTTGGCCCAAACCTGCTGGGAAGATGGTGCATCAACTATTGTCTGGGCAGCTACTTGGCCAGCAAAGGACGGTATGGGGTAGAAGGGTGAAGAGCGAAGGAGGCAACAGCAATTGAAGGAACTATTGTTTCTTACTTCAGGGAGAACTATGGGGCAAGCTGCCCACTCTTGTGCATAACTGCCATCTTAGGTGGCAGTGATAGTACAGCTGGACCCACATTATTCACGGGGTCTGGCATCCACGGGGTCTGGCATTCACTGATGCTGTGGATACAGGAGACCTTTTTAAAGATCCAGGTTCAAATCCCCACTCAGCCACGAAGCTTCCTGGGTGACCTTGGGCCAGTCACTATCTCTCAGGCCCACCTACCTCACAGGGTTGTTGTGAGGACAAAAAGGAGGGGAGGAAATATGTACACCACTCTGAGCTCCTTGGAGGAAGGGTGGTATAAAAATGTGAAAAATAAAAAATAAAAAAATAAAAAATAAAAACATTTTAAAAAGTAAAGGTAAATAAGAAAATGGCCTTCCCTGCCTTCACATGGCAAAATCGCCCCGTTTGCAGGACAGTCTTCTGTGCTCCAGCTAGCCACTTCCAGATCGCGTAATCCCGCTCCCTTTGCTCTGGCTCGCCCCAGAATGGAACGATTTTGCCACGCAAGGGTAGGGAAGGTCATTTTCTTACATATTTTTACTTTCTAAAATGTGTTTAAAAGGGGTCCCCAGCATCCACAGTTTCACAATATCCGCAGGGCCCCCCAGAACAGACCCCCCCTGGATAACATGGGTCAACTGTACTTGCATAAGTGGTGACTGCAAAAGGGGGTAAAATTCCCAGGCCGGTGTGGCCATTATACGACCTCCTCGGACTTACGCCAGCTTGAGAACTTGTGGAAATCCGAGGAGGTTCATTGGGGCCTCCCTGTCCCTGCGCTACACCAGGGGAAGGGGACAAACATCCCCTTCCCCCGAGGAGATCTCCGGGTCGATCATGATCGGCTCGGAACGGAGATCGGATCCAGCAGGCGGCCCTAGGGCTGCCCACGGATCTTTATGGTGGATTGCACTCAGAATCTGGTAGAAAACAATAAGATACAGATAATAAGGTATAAAACCCCTCATACTGAAGAATCTCTCAGATAGCATAAGATAATGCTGTGTTTAAAAAAAAAAAAACACCCGAGTTTTAGTTGCAGAAATTGCAAAACCTGCAGTCCTATGAATAAACAACTCTGTTCCTTTCAATACATGATTTTTTTCCCCCTGCTTATTAGTTTACGTTAGCATGTAGCATAATAAGACTCCACTTGTCAAGCCCACCCAGGTTGCATCAGCTCCTAAATAGACTGGGCAGGAAGTTGATTCATAATGAGTAGTGACTACACTGCTACCTTCCACACCTCAAATCTAATGTGCGCTTAATCCCCCCCCCCCCCCCATTCCTGTGCTTAGTTTTCAGCCTCCAGCCTCACATCCTAGTGGAGACCTGCTCAGGAACAGGATAGGGTGCTCCCCAAGCAGGCATCCAAAAATAAAAGTAAGCCCAATTGAGACAAAAATGGCCTGGACAACAGGGGATAACTGGAAGATGTAGTTCACCTCTGCCATTTTCCCTACCTCTGCATTTCCATTATCTTAACAAACACAGGAGTACGAACACACATTTATCAAAATAACGTATAGGTCCACCACGTATATGTTATCAAAATAACGTATAGGTCATTTATCAAAATAACGTATAGGTCCACCACGTATATGTTAGGGACAGTGCCTAAAGTGTTGGCTTTGGATGTGAAGATCCAAATTCAAATCCCCACTCAATTGTTAGGCTCACAGAGTGGCAGTCCAAATTACACCAGCAACAACGCGAGGTTGATGGTGCTTGGTGCACAGGAGCGGAGTGCGGTGACCCAGAAGTAGGTTAGTGGTGATGTGATTATGTCGTCACATCATTGTGATTTCGAGCCAAATGGCTGAAAGGGCAGGCAGTAGGGCCCATCCAGCACCAAACAGAAGACTTGGGTGACGGCGGTGGCACACATACCCAGTGAGTTGCGCCTGGTGCAGCACACACCAGTCACCCCCCCCAGTGACGCTACTGAACCACACACTGCGTTAAGCACATTATTGGCCTTTGCATCCTTTGTTTTTGTTTCCTAAATAGCAGCCACAGGAGTCTTTTTTTTAAATTATAATATTTATATTTTATTGATATATTAAAACATAAAAACAATACATATTTCATAAAGTTATAGCAAGCACGAAGCAATACATCCTACTAGCATACTATTCACTATTTTCTACATATAATTTCCAACTAAGCCAAAATAACACCCACATTCTATTCATTAAATCCGCATATCATCACATCATTCCTCTCTCTCTCTCTTAAAAAATCAATAAATGGTTTCCAATTATTCACGAAAAAGTTAACTGACTTTTCCTTAATTAAAATTGTAAGTTTATCCATTTCAGCATAATCCAAAACTTTCAGCCACCAATCTTCCAGCGAAGGTATCTCCGAATTCTTCCAATATTGTGCATATAAAATTGCAGCCACAGGAGTCTTGATCAGGACCATGACATGAGAGGAAAGGGGATTTGACCATCCCCCCAACTATGGTCCTGATCCGGATTGCAACAGGGACAATTTCCTTCAGAGGGCAGCTGCCAATGGCACCAATTGGTAAGTGTAATTCTGGAATGTGGGTATCAATTTTGGTCCTTGTGTGTCAACTTGAAAAAAAACCCAGGGGTATGTTCTTGAAAAAAACACCAGGGGTTGCACCGAGGGAAGGGAACGATCGTCCCCTTCCCTTGAGGTGCACCCGGGCTGCCCCGGGGCAGCCCTGGACCTGCCTAGGATACCACGGCCGGCCCTATAGGCCAGCCGGGTATCGTTCCACAGGCTTGGGCTGCAAATGTGTCATTTTTTAAATTTATTTTTAATTCCAAAAAACTGTGATCATGCCACTAGTTTACACATGATCCCATAAAAATATTTTCGAAAGGCCCCTGGGCATCAACGGGGCATGATCTGAAGACACATGACACAGCCACTTTGCTAGAGCGAAGCAGGTCAAGGTTGGGTCAGTGTTTGGATGGTGATCACCTGGGGGCTTCATGTAAGCAGCCTTGAGCTCCATGACGGAAGAAAGGTGAGATAAATGTAATAAAAAATAATGTTCTTAAATGCATAGAAACAAGGGCATTCACTAAGCACACACAGAACTCTGACGAGCAACAATTTATATGCTAACATCTTGTAAAACTCCCCAGAGGTTGGTCTTTGCTCATGTTTGTAATTTCTCCACTTATTGCACATAGTGAACAGTCCCATTACTGTTTAATGTTTTAGGTGAGTATCACAGTACTTGTCAGGAGATTTTTGTTTCTCTGAGTCTAGTTATTGTGTAGTATAGAATATAGCCTAATTTCCTCAGTCCACATCTATGATCTTATTCCAAAGAACTAGCATAGCTATATGCCAACATTTCAAGATGAAGCATTGTCTAAAGGCTAGAAATGAGATCTGACTGTATTTGTTTAAAACGAATCAGTTTAATTCTAATCTTTCCAACTTCAGGGTTAGTACATCTGTCAGAGCTATTTGGGCAAATATAATCCCAAATTCTTCTTGAGGCAAACCTGGAAAGACTTGTGGTCTTCCATCCTGGGAGGTAATTAAAAAGGTAGATCCCTCAGTAATTGTAGGTCTTCCCAACTTTAGTATGAATGCTTTTCAAATAAATATGAAGATGATGGCTGCAATCCAGCAGAGCTGGTCAACATACATAATCGGTCTTTCCTGTTTTTAACTATGGGAAATGAAAATTCACACGGATAGCAATGGGAGTGATGTGGATGTGCAAAGCTTAGGCCTGTGCAACTTGTGACCCACCAAAGTGAAACAGTTCACTTGATCTATTGAGGCCTACTACATGCTTGACTCCACCTCTTCATAGCCCCTGATCTAGATAGCAAAAATTGGAAGGTGTGTTGGGCCCCATTCAACTTGGTGGATCACAAGGTTTTAAAGCCGATCCTAGAGCTTTAAGAGCATTTATTGTGCTGTCCTTTGCCATTTTTACCCTAAATGCAGTTCATCTCACTGATTTAACTGAAACTTACTTCCATGTTCATGTGCTTAGGATCACAGTTGTAAAGTACTATGAACACGGATTGATTGAATCATCATCTTTATCTGCTCCAGGTTAGATAAACTCACATTGGCGTGTTTGATTGGGCATGGCAGCAAGTAGGAACGTCTTTGCACGTTGACCTTTTGTGAAATCTCTCATGATTCAAATCCAGATCAAAATTTCTCCTTAGAAAAACTTCTGTTATATCTGTCTGCTATGTAGACATGAAAGAGATTGAAAGATACTTAGCCTGCAATCTATGCACATGGGCAGAGGCATAATAAGACAAAAAGGCGCCTGGGGCTCCGAACCCAGAAGTGGTGATGACATGAAACACGTGACGTCACCGCCCACTCCCGGGGTTGGAGGCTGAGGCGGTGCATGTTGACTTACCGGCAGCAGCGGAGGTTCTCAGGTTGGCGCTGCCCACACACAGCCTAGAAATGAGATCTTTGAGACAGTAGAAATGCTTTGAGGCAGCAGCCCACAGAACAGCAGATTGAGCCCCAATGTATGTATTTAATCCCATCGTATTATGCCCTAAGTAAATCACTTGTGCTCCCTTGGTGTAGCGGCCGAGGCAGCTGCCCCTCAGGCTCCAACGTTGTTACGCCTCTGCACATGGGACTAAATCCTACTGAAGTCAATGGAACTTTCTTTTGAGTAGACATGCATAGGATGTCTCCGTTAACCTTATACACTTGTTCCATCATTATATTCCCATATATATGACATTGGTCATAGAAGAAACACCAATGGCTTTATTGCTCCCTGCTTATCTTATTCCTCTGCTACTTTATGCTCAATACACTGGTCACGTTACTAGAATTCTGAGTTTTCCTCTGTCTGTGGCTCCTATTTCTTGTCTTATGATGAAGAAAGAGATAACTTGTTCTGGATTTCAGGGTATTTTAAATGTGCGTAGTACAAAGAGCACTATTTCCAGGCTCACAGAAAACTTGTTCTCCATATTTTGAGGACCCTGACATGCAGGCTATAGCAGCATATCCATATTTGAAGACTCTGTAGCTTACTTTGCTTAACGATGAGTGTTGTGCCAAATTTTAGCGAGGCTTGATTTTTGATGTGAAAGTCTGTGAAAAATCTCTGTCTTCCACTTTCATGAGCACTTGTGATGATTATTCATTTTAAGCCTATTTTACCCCCACAATCTGCTGCTGCTTCAGTGCTACTACTTCTCTTACTTCAGAGGGTTTCTTTATTGTGCAGTCCCAGCAATCAGGTGCCATGTAGTGAACATAATGTATTTAAAATAGTGAGTTTCAACCAAAACATTCACAAAGCATGTTGCATAGCAAAGGATATGTAAAAGTGATTTCCTGCCCCAAAGGACCCACAATCTAAAACAAAAAAGACACAAGAGACATACCAACAACAGCCATTGGAAGACATGCTATGCTGGGATGAAAAGAGACAATTGCTCTATCCAGGCTAAATATAAGAGAATCACTGCATAACAGGTGACTCTATACCCAGTAAGCAGGGGACTAATGATATCACAGTGGCATGTAATTTATCAGATTTGGATGAATCACTGATGGCAACCAAGCCCTCCCGTTGACCTTACTCTTTCCTTCCTCCCTTTTCCTTACATGCTTGTCTATTTAGATTGCAAGCTTGTGCACTTAAGAAATAAATATGTTATTATTATTGAGGGAATGCATCCCCATTGCCAACAAGACAACCAGACAAGCACTCCCTGTTTAGATGTCCTGTTCAAGCAAGTTTCACTGCCTGACCAGCACTACGTGGCAAAACATTTGCCCCAATCTGGCTCTAGTTGCATGTATTTGCATATAACTATTTGAGTCGGAGTGTGGGGTGGGTATGTGCATTTGGATGCACATCTACATGTGCACCCCCATTCACAGTCGGATTCAACTAATCAACTATGCTTACCTGGACTGAGGCTAGAGAGCATTGGCCCAATTGCTCTGGCAACTGAAACACATTCTCTCTTCCCCTCAACAGCTGCCCCTTTGTGAACAGTTTTGTAGTCTTTCACAAATGGGTGAAAAAACCTGCCCAAAAGCAAAATGTTCACTAAATGTGTCCCCCTATTTTGACTTAGCAGTAATAACGTCTCATTCTGCCACTGTGAGCCATGGGCAAAATGTTCTCTCCACTGCTTCACCTTTCCATAAAAGGATTACCACCATACTGTCAGGGGGCTTCCTGCTATAAAAAGTAGCCATTATCTGAAGAGAAAGTGGTAAGCATAGAAAGGTCAACCATGAAAACGGAGATACCAGCACCCTGATACACACAAAGTATGATCAATGCTAGGAGGTGACATCTCCAGTATTGCATTTGCAAGTGTAGTCTTTCCCTTCCCCATATAGCCAACCATCAACCCAAGAGGAATGAGTAAGCATTCACATAGATCCCACCAATACCCAGAACAATTTAACTTCATACAACTTCCATATTCCATAACACTCTTCTGCTCTTGCCGCATTCCTTGACACTTTCATTACAATGAGGAGGAGAGACTGACACTGTGTCATGAAGAAGCAGCCATTGGTGACAGTTGTGTTGCTAGCAGGCCTCGCGGGGGGGGGGGAACGTGTTTTGCGTCATCACCCTGTCCCCTCTGCTCCCAAAAGGCTTCATGTGAAGCCTTCTAGGACAAGGGGCAGGTGGGAGGGCCCAGAAAAAGCACCAGCTTTGGCGCTTTTCTGTGGAGCAAAGAAAATCCTGTCGCGACTCCTCTTCACGAGGAGACCGTGGTTGTCACCCAGGGCCATTGCATCCCCTCAGCCCCCCCCCCCATAGCGACGCCACTGGTTGCCGATTTTGTTTCTTTGACCTACTATGGGGCATCTTTGAAGATATTTCAGTAATTTGCATGGTCTGGTAGGGATACTGTGGACCAAACTGAGGACTCAAAGTAGCAGACCCTTGGTCCTAATGTTTGGTAGCTCTGCTATAAGGGAACAAATATGCACATCTGTTTGTGTGACCTAAAGCTAACTTTTTCAGTTTACTTGTTTTCCTAAAACAAACATTAAACATTTTATGAAAGATACTTGGAATCATTCATTCATACACTGTATGTGCACCACATTTTTTTCAGCATTAAATGGGAAACAAAAATTGCGCGTTAGAGCATTCAGTTTGTCCTCATTTATGGTTTATTGTTTTAATTAAAAGAGAAAATGGAATGCAAAATGTTCAGACATATACATGTGTAAAACATTATCTATTCACTTGTTTTTGCAGATAATAGAACATTGGACTTGGTTCTTATTTAAAATTTGGTGGAAATCTTCTGATACTGCAAATAGTTTTCTTTTTTCAGGTTAGCAAATTATAGAAAGCCCTAGTTTGTTTGGTAAGATATTAGAACATTGTCACCATGTGTTTGGTGGCTCATTGTTAAGTTGAGTTTCCTGATTGACAGTGCAAGACTTTGCATGTTTACTCAAACCGGTCAGCCTAACATCTGTTCCAGGTAAGATGGTGGAAAGCCTTATCAAGAATAAAACCTTGAAACGTATAGAAGAACAAGCTTTGCTGAGGGAGAATCAGCATGGCTTCCATAAGGGTAAGTCCTGCCTCACAAATCTTTTAGAGTCCTTTGAAAATGTCAACAGGCATGTGGATGTGGGTGAACCCACTGATATTATATATCTGGACTTTCAGAAGGCGTTTGGCACAGTCCCTCACCAAAGTTTACTGAAAAAACTCAACAGTCAGAGAATAAGAGGGCAGGTCCTCTAATGGAGTAAGAACTGGTTGAAGAACAGGAAAAAGAGAGTGGCTATAAATGGCAATTTTCACAAAGGAGAGAAGTGTGTCCCAAGGACCGGCAGCGTCTCCACCAGTATCCTATCCCCCTTCCCAGCCTCAATCCACCTAACTGGGTCCACTCAGACTTGTGTCAGCAAAATAGCTGTTGCAGTTCTGAGCAGACCGATTGGGGCAGCATCAGCAGAGGCATGCCCAGGGCAAGGGAACAAATGTTCCCTTACCTCGAGGAGGCCTCCAGGGCTCAAAACACCCCCACGGGGTGCAGCACACGTTCCACTGGCGCATCTGCATTGGTGGAGGGAAGTGTTACATTGGATTGAGCTGCCCGTGTAAAGTGATGCACATTGGGGCAAGAAATCAACATTTCACATATATGCTGATGGATTTTGCTATTTGACTCTAAATAGATGCACTGGGAATAATGGTGTGTATTGATAAAAGAAAATGTTGATGATATAATTATAATACATTATGGAACAAGAGGCAAATTCTCAACAGCGTATCCCACTTTAGGGGTTACAGCTCTTAATTGTTGGTCAAAAAAAGTTTGGCTTTGTCTATGCTCTTGTGGAAAATGGAAGGATGTGAGATCTCTATTGGGATTCTAAGCTGCACCTCGCGTCACATCAGCTTCAAGATGTTTTTAGTCAGAGCGTTTCTTTTCTGCACCTGCCGCCCTTCCCCCAATGTTCCTTAAGCACGAACATGGACACAGACCGGTACTTGTTTATAAGCTTGTCTGGCTGTTCCGTTTCTGCTGGACTGGACTTCAGTTCCTGAAGACAGCTGTCATAGGTCAGATATGGGAGTGGTGCAGTTAGTGTCATCTATGAGATCTCCGTTGAAAAAAAAAAGGATTTGGGCAACTCCCAAAGGGATCTGCTCCTTGTTGTAGTTATGCTAATGTCATAAATGTGAACCCTCTTTTTATGAGCCTATGGTGATGAATAAAACTGCAACTATTTATGCAGAGCCGCTGGGATTTTTTTTCCACATACGCAAAGGAGGCCATGCAGTTCAAGTTCATAGCAACATAGAAATATGCTGATTAATTGCAGCATGTTAAGAACCTGAGGAAGTCTGGGAAGACTTCAGGTGGTTGCAAAGAGGACTAGAGCTTTTAGCAACAAATGCTTGGATGAGCTCAAGCATTCCGGGTTTTCCTGTGCTTAATATGTTACATTGCTATGTCAATATGTAATGGTCACAGATGGCAATATTAGTCATGAAAGAACAAAGAAGCCAAGTCCATAGCCAAATTAAGGCTGGGGAGGAGGAATAGCAAGAAATGAAGTTGCACAGAAGACAGGATTTACTTCTAAAGCTCCTTAAACACCACTGAACACCTTTACAAGAGCCACATGTTGGTAAAAGCGATTTTTGAAGACTGTAAATCTTTAAACTGGCTGACATCCATCGGCAAAAGCCGAAGCAAGAACTTTAGTGAAAAAATGCTCTGAAGTGAATGGGATGATCTTAATTTAACAATGGGCACCCATCCCACAAATTCTCATGCAAAAGCAGCAGTGGCTTCCTCTCTTTTATTAATTAACTGTGCAGCCATTTCCAACAGGAGGATTAAGAATGTTTATAGTTATCCTCTTTGCATCACTGCATGGACTGCATTAATTCCTTGTGCACACATTGATTCTTCTTTCAGTATAAGAAGCTCAAAACGGGGCAATTAGAGTGATAAATAATGAATTTAACTGATGAATGTAAAAGACACCAAGTAGTGAAAATCCTTTATAGACAAATACTATTTGCTACGAACAAACAAAATCAGGCCTTGGATCTGATTCAATGGTGAAGATACAACAACAGGCTCCCGTGCCATATCCCAAACTGTTTTTGAGACCCTCCTCAATTTCAAAAGTAATTTGATGTTCAACATGAAGGGCTGTTATTTTGAGAAACACAAGTCCAAAGCCTTCTTGGGCACAAAAAAACCTAGTTGCACACTAGTTCTTTGGATATGGTCAAATGTCAGGATCGTACCCTCACCCCAGTGTACACCTATTACTACTGTATGTGGTTTTGATTTACCTCAGAAATGGAATTTGAAAAAAAAGAGTTGAGTCTACACCCTTGATCGCTCTCAATGCATAAGGATGGAAAATGTTTGAATTTTGATACAGTAACAAATAATCTGAACTGGACCTCCACAAAATCAGGTGGAATGCCGATTCACTTTAAGCATTATTCTCACAGTGGAGGAGCGAAGGGGAGCACAGGCTCTTCTACCATACAAGGAATGGTGTTGTGCCCTCCAAACATAGAATTATTGCTATATGTAGAGGGACATAGCTTAGAAACAAGATTAAACGAAACCTACACTAAGGTCTAGTTCTCACAAGCAAAAATATGTATTGAATCTGTATTGGCTGGAAAAACATCTGCTTAGGGAAGAAATTAATTTGCTCTCTATGGACTGTACAAATATAGTGAAAGCAGCAAGGTCCCCCCCCCCCACACACACACACTCAAGTTCATTTTACAATTCAAAATTGATTGTTTTCTCTCAACTACTCGTTGTCCCCAAAAGAGAAAACACGGGCAAAATAAATTACATTATGTGCATGGGTTTTGTAATTCCCATCTATTTTTGGTGTGTGTCAATCCCATCGTTCGCTACATCAGGTTTTTTATTTTAAAGAATTTTATTGGTGCCACTACTCAGGAGGCCTGACTTTAATTTATAAAATGGTAGATTTATTTTATGATGATTAATGGGTGGGAGTTACCAGCAAAAAGCTGCAGTCACCCAGCAGATGTCACAAGAGCTTGAGAACATACAAAGAGTCGATCACATGAAAGGTTTCAGTGAATATGAAATCTGGAGTGAGGATGTATTTTTTTTCCCGGTCTGGAAACTTTAACAGCATTTGGCAGCTGTTTGCTTTACAAAGATAACCAGAAACAGTAAGAGGATTATCATGCTAAGTATCACATGAGCTGCTCTGGCAGACTCATGTGGCATTTCTGAGACTCAGAAGCAATGATTGGAAGATGGTTTGGTTAGAAAAACCAGATGCCAATTTCTTGTTGAGTAGCACAAAATGTAGGATAGAACTCACACAAACCATGAGCTGTCGATCGAAAGGTCAGCAGTTCGAATCCGCGACGGGGTGAGCTCTCGTTGCTTGGCCAGCTCCTGCCAACCTAGCAGTTCCAAAGCATGTTAATGCGAGTAGATAAATAGGTACCACTTGCGGGAAGGTAAACAGCGCTCCGTGCGTGTTCCAGCTGCATGCTACGCGCTGCGGCAAGGAGAGTCATGCCGGCCACATGACCACGGAGGCGTCTTCGGACAACGCTGGCTCTTTGGCTTTAAAATGGGGATGAGCACCACACCCTAGAGTCGGACACGACTGGAATTAATTGTCAGGGGTCACCTTTACCTTTTAGCACTGCAATATTGGTGGTAGCCATATTTTTTAAAAACACACCAGCACACACTATGTAGATAGTGGATCATAAACATGTATTCTGGCAACTGGGGAATATCCAAATGCAGTTTGAAATGAACTCTACCTTTGCTTAAAATGCACCATCATGGTAAGGGCTTTCATTACATGGTTCTGGTTCATCAGAAGAATATTAGAATTGCCTGTTGGATCAGATCCAACTAGGCCATCATTTCGTTTCTAATAGTGGCCAGCCAGATACCTCTGGACAAAGGATATGAAGACCTTATTTGTCACAGGCATCCAGTACTCAGAGATATAATGCTTAGGTATAACGCAATACTTAGCTATCATGATTACTAGAGCCTCTGTGCTTGTATCCAATCCTTTCTAAAAGTCAGGTAAGCTAGCATTCCAGCAACACAAGTCCCTTTACGGCGGCATGAAAGCTGAGCCACTGTCATGCACTTCCAGGCCGCTGCTGTAAACAGGCAGCGGCACAGTATGCACAGCATCACTTCCAAAAGCCTCCATCAATGTCAGTAAGTTGGTGGTGGAGGCACTGGCGTCGCTGGAGGTGGGGCGGAAAGCTAAGTTCTGCAGCTTTCCGCCCCACCGTTACTCTCCGGTACAAGGCGCCCCACCCCCTTGTCGTAAGAGCCCGTCAGTGGAGAGAAAGCAACGTGCAGGAGAGTCCCTGCGCGTTGCTTTCGCTCCGCTGATGGGCTCCTACGACGAGGGGGCGGGGCGCCTCGTGAAGGAGAGTAACGGTGGGGTGGAAAGCTGCAGAACTTAGCTTTCCGCCCCACCTCCAGCGATACCAGGGGGTGGAGGTATGTCGTAGGCAGGGGGAGTCTCGGGGCAGATCAGGGAAAGGAAGAGGGCAGGGAGGGGGAGGGAGTAGATCTTGGTGGCACCAGCACACGCCAGATCCTATCACCTCTTTCCCAGACCACCCTGCTCATTTTATCTCCTTGGACCTTGAACCAGCAAAATGGCTGTTGTAGGTTCAAGGAGACCCATAAGCAATCGGGCAGCCTACTGGGGGGGGGGGGTAAGTAAAATATTTTTTACTGCTGGTAAGTATTCACCGCCCCCCACCATTGGAGGCACATGCTCCACCAGTGTAGCTGCATTGGTGCAATGGTGTGTGTGGGAAGTAGGATAAGGCAGTAACATAATCAGCTTTCTGAACTTCTAACCCTCTACTACGTTCCTGCTGGGGTTGCTCCGTTTCTCCTGGGTTGCAATCAAGATATCTCACCTGTGCCTTTAAATTCCCTGATGCACTGAAAAATGAGCAACTGAACCATTGCCCACCACCCCCTTCATTTTCAATGCCTCCTTCCTCCACCACCTGCTGTGCAGTAACCTGTTCATTATACAAGGCAGTGGAGAAATAGGTGAGAGAAGCCATGATTGCCTTGCCTCCTGTTGCATTCTTGATGACCTGAACTTCCAGCTGAGATCTCCTTGCAGATATCTCCACACTTTTGGCCTAGCCAGCCATTACATGAATATATCCTAGCTTAGATATTGTTTTCCTCTATTTGTTTAATTCATTTACGGCACAATCCTGTGTAAGTTTAGTCCGGTGGAGCTCCCGCTCCGCCGGCCTAGGGTGTCATAAACGTGCCATAAGGCACATTTTTGGCTCCCTGGGAGTAAATGGCGCCAGCTCAGAGGCCGGCACGGTTCACTCTGCTGCCGTCCTGAACCTATGCCAGCCAATGCAGGCAGGTGAGTGCTGCGCCGGTCAGTACAGGGGTGATCGGTGCAGGGGTGTGGGGAGGGCAGGCCTTGGTGGCGGTGGTGGTGGTGGAAGGGGACCATTGGCTGGCCCAGGCTGGGAGGGGGCGGGGATATCGGCACTGAGCTGCACCAATATCCTATGCCCCCTCCCCTCCCAGGCCGGTTTTACACAGCCTCCCTGGACTGGCATGCATCTGAGGAGACCCATTGTGGCCCACGCCGCTTACACTGGGGGAAGGGGATGAATGTCCCCTTCTCCCAAGGTGTTCCCAAGCCGCACCGGTGTAGGCCACAATGGGCCTAGGATACAGCGGCTGGCCCTTTAGGCTGGCCACGCAAAGTTACACAGGATTGGGCTGCCCATCAGTTAAAGATTAGAAACAATGCAGCATGATGGGTGACAAATCACATAACATCAAAAGTTGCATTGTGAAAAATCAGTAATACAGTATCAACAAATTTCTTAATTACCTGGTTTGAAATATGAATTTGTCGAGCTCATAATGTTGACAGTATTATGTCATCAGCTGCATCTCCTCTTAAAGTTGCTTTCCAGCTAAGAATGTAAAATGAGATTTTGTGATCTTCTGTGCAGCATGCAAGGTTAGCATCCAGCAAACCATGTGTCCAAAGCCTGCAGCCCTGTGCAGAAGTCGCGTGGCGCACAGCAACATGCACCTAAGTCCTTTTATATTAAAACTCTTTCACTGAAACCCTCAATGATTAAGGCACAACAACAACATGAATGTCAAAGTCAGCTGCTTTGTAAAAATAGAATATTTCTAAAGGTTTGCCCCTTACTCTTAATGAAACTCTCACTGATTGACATGAACTAAACAACCAGACCACCTGGCTAAGCAGTCTTGTTTTGTTTCTCTTGCGAACATTGTATGTGCTTGTTCCCCATCGTCATCTAAAACCCTTTCATGCTCCCAGATATGTTCAGTTGGGAAGCAGTTGAATTTCCAGCTGTTGCTCTACCATGGCTGGTGGTGGGGATTCTAAGTCCCAACGAACAATACATGGGCAGACCCATCCTCTCCAGCAATGGTGCAGCCTTGGCGCCAGGACCACGCTGTATTCTGTGCTGGAGAGGAGCGGGCAGGGGGTCTCCTCGGAGTAAGGGGACATTTGATCACAAATCGGGCTGCCTGTTTGGTGTATATCATGTGATCACAAGAGATCACAATATCAGAAGAGATAAAGGAGTAAAGAGTGAGATTCTAATAATCACTTTTGTTGCTGAAAATGTAGACTAGCAATTTTCAACCTTTATCTCACAGCACACTGACAAGGTGCTAAAATTGTCAAGGCACACCATTAGTTTTTAAGGATATATTTATCCTTAAAAGATTGTGTTTAAAAATTAGAGATTAAGATTGTGTTTAAAGTTCAATAACTAAAATTTTAATCATTGTGTTGTGTTTCAGTTTCAGTCTTCTATTATTTCTGATTTCTGACAGCTCATCTTCTGCAATAGTTAATTCTGCTGCCTCGCACTTAACACAAACGGATCTTACACCCAGTCCAAGGATTTCAGCACCCATGGAGTAAGGCCTGCTGGTGCGAAGGCCAGCAAGCCACTCTCCGCTGCGCACCCAACCCTGAAGCCACCAGAGCAGGTAAGGGTTGCACTGGTGGGTGCAGGGGTGGGGGGAGGGCGGGCGAGGGAGGGCGACCGTTGGCTGGGCCAGGACGGGGCATGGATATCTGTGGCGAATGCCGCCGTTATCTTGTTCCCGTTACCAGCGGCCCTTTCCCCGCTGCCCTGGATGTACATTGGCTTGAGAGCCGAAGTACATCCGAGGAGGCCCACTGGGGCTGGGCAGCCCTACACCGGGGGAAGGGGACGAACATCCCCTTCTCCCAAGGAGTCCCCGAGTTGGGCCAGAGTGGCCCAGGAAGGGCTGAGGATCCTGCTGCCAGCCCCATGGGCTGGCCCATGCTGGCAGCCCCATGGGCCGCGGAAAATCGGGCTGCCTGTTTGGTGTATATTAAAAAGCCCTGCCTCTCTGTTTGGATGGGAAGTGTAGCACTGCCGAGCCACTTGGAGTTTCACTCAGGCTTGGAAATGCCAAGACAAAGAAGCCGCAGAGATCAAAACTGGTACGTGGGGTTTTTTTCTAGGAATGGTCACAGAATACTAATAAATGACCTTCCCCAAACTCCCACGGCACACCAATGTGCTGCATCACAGCGGTTGAAAATCACTGATGTAGACTGTCTTTTGATGGAGACAGATGTAACACTTTTAAAGCAGTCAGGCCAGTTCGGAAATGCCCTTGCACCATCTGGTACAAATGTGTCTTTTCCTCCTCTAAGGAAGCTCTGAAATAACAATTTTGCAAACATGTAAAATTTCCAGTTGAAAGCAAGTTCAGTTTGTGCAGTTTAAACCAAGGAAAAATAAACTGTAGAGGGCACTGGCTAGTGCTTATGCTGTCACCAAAACATTCCCCCCTTCCAGTCCATATAGCAGTTTGCATCTACTTGTAATCCTTTAACACAGTGTGTGTTTCTCAAACTGTGGGTCGGGACCACTTGATGAGTCGCGACCTGATTTCTGGTGGGTCCCAGGTGATGGAAAGATCAGATAAGTAATTGCCACAAGACCTGAGGCTATTCAAAAATTAGATAGCTACTAATTGCCCTTCAAAGAGCTAAGCTCCTGCAGCTTGCAAGATAGCTGCTAATTACTCTGCAAGCAGCTGAGCTCTTTACTTGTAAATACATATACAGTATTTATTTATTTCTAGATCACCTTTTTTTAAGACTCGTAAAACTAGGTGGGTCCTGATAGAGTGTTATATTAAAAAGTGGGTGACGGTGTTAAAACGTTTGAGAACCACTGCTTTAACATATTTTTTAAAAATATGAACTTACGAACCAATAAATGTACAAATGCTGTTTTAAAAGTATTTAAAAAGAGAACAGTCTACCTGAAGCATAAGTAGAGAAGCAAGATTGGTGGTTGAAGTTGCTGGCAGGTATGACTCCATTCAACTTGCTGGCAGGTATGACTCCCATTCCATCATAATTTGGACTGTAGTGTCTCAGAGCATGAGCATCTTTTAATTTACACATTACTCTCTAAAATGGTACATACATTGTCAACATGATAACTATTGATAGTATAATAACATTATTAATATATATGTTATATGTCAACTAGCAGCTGGAGTCATGTTACAAGTGAAGACCGCCCCCATCTATTTTCACACTTTTTTCCATCAATAAAACCAATGAATCAGACAGAACCAGCCCAAAGCACAAACAGGAAATGTTTCCATTTCATGAGTTAATAACAATTCATCTTAGATCAGTTGCAAACCATCTAAAATGGCTCTTTCATATTCTGCATGATTACTCCCCGTACACCCTAAAAACAATCCCTAGGAAACTTTATTTAAGGCTACAATATGATACTAAAATGTATACAGTATTGTACTAATGGGTATCCATGTGTCTGGTTAATTTCACAGAACTGAAATGGTAGAATTACAGTGCGATGACATGACTCATCGGGATAATTTATTTCTATGCTTTTTTGGGTTTGTGATATGTGAATTGGAAAATATTTGCTTATGTACAGTATTCTGTTTAAGCTCTAAATTAAAGTGACATTTTTTTAAAATAAAAGAACAAGTTTTACATGCAGAAATATATGGGTTCTAACTAAAGCAAGTTTCACAGAAGGGTGTTAATAGGTCTGTTCATCAAGCTTTTGCACCGTATTATATGGGTGTGTGTAAATATTTATTTATTTTTCCTGTTGGCTAAAATATATAAATTGCTCTGAATGATGACAATTACTTGATTTTCTGTCACATACAGTGCAGAACTAAATGTTAAACACAAACCAGTGTAACAAAACTTGGGTAGAGGAGGAAAGTTGGGGAGGAATAATTGGAGAAATGGGCTGGGGAAAAGAACTGCATTCCCATGCAGAATTCAAGGTATCCCCTTACAGAGATTTGAAACCTCACAGTGTATGTGGTGGGAGGGAAGCATATTGGATTGGAAGAGTTGCAACAGAAAAGTAGTGGGTAGAGCAGGGTTAAGCACTCCCTTCTTCTTGTCTACACTCCAACACGAACTGCCTGAAATTTGCTTCATCAACTAGGAGTCCTGGTGACAAAGAAAGTAGAAGTCATGCCTGACTTGCAGAGTCCTCACTTTGAGGGCAGCAGAGCTGCCTACACACTACTTGAGAAAAGAAGAACCACACTGCCTCAGCAACGATGCATTGTGATCTGATATCTCTGAAACAGAAGCACTTCCTCAAAGGGATGTGTTCGCTCTGGGTACTGTTGCTAGCGCAACAGATTTTATTTTTATTTATTTTTTATTTTTCACATTTTTATACCGCCCTTCCTCCAAGGAGCTCAGAGTGGTGTACATATTTCCTCCCCTCCTTTTTGTCCTCACAACAACCCTGTGAGGTAGGTGAGAATGAGAGACAGTGACTGGCCCAAGGTCACCCAGGAAGCTTCGTGGCTGAGCGGGGATTTGAACCTGGATCTTCCAGGTCTAAGTCCGACTCCCAAACCACTACACCATCCTGGCTCAGGATTTTAACTGCCCATTGGTAACACCACAAAAGGATCATCCTGAAAAGCACTATGATTTTTCCCCCTTTCTAGCTGTACACTCTACTTTTCTACAACTTAAGTATTGAACCACACTAATTTTAAAATGGCTTGTTCTGTACATTAGATTTGAAAGAATATTTACACTCATCCAAAATCTGGATTTCTGGAAGAATGTGATGAGGACTTTTAAATGAATCATCACAAAGAAAAGACTATTTTTAAAGGAGCAAGTATAACACAACAGGTATTACAACCTTCCTACTGAGGCTAAAAATATTCCTTATTAAATTCAGCTACCTCAACAGCTTCTTCCTCCTTCTCTTTCTCGTTACATTTGGTGTCACATCTATATAATACCAATTAAAGATGACTCAGACAAAAAAGATTAAAAATATTGGTATGAAAACTGCATTGTGTGTGGGGCGGGGGTGGGAAATACCAACTACTGGTGCATTCAAAATGTATTTAGGTAACAATATTGATTCATGGGTACTTCATCAGTAGATGATGTGTTGAAATTAATCAGGTTATTTAATGTGGATTTTGAAAGTTTGACAGCTGCAAGAGAGATGTTTGAGAGCCGCAATATTTAAGAAGCATTTAAATTCTTAAATATACCATATTGGTCTGTGTATAAGACTCACTTTTTTCTCCTAATTTAAGTTTTTAAACTAGGGGTGCATCTTATAATCAGGCTGCTGCAATTTAATGCCAGTGATTTAATTACATTTTTTAATAGCACCAAACTTTAAGGGTGCGTCTTATAATCAGGTGCGTCTTATACTCGGGACAATACGGGGTATTTACTCACCATGAACATTAAACGTATGTTTTAATTCAGTGGACTCTCAGTTTATACCTGGTAAATAATTGTAAAGCTTGAACATTTCTTATTTACCTTTTATATTATTTGTGATGCAAAAAGGAGCTCAGCCAACGTATTTCAAAGAGCCGCACATTATAGCTGCATGTGGCTCCTGAGCCGCAGTTTGGCCACCCCTGCTATATACTGTACTATATATAGTGATGGCAGCCAAACTTCTCTCTCCAAGCCAGCAGATGGCCTCCAACAGTGACTGCCTATGTGAAGCATATGCTGTACTTAACATCAGTATTCATAATTTATACTCACTCATATTCCCCAATAATTTACATACATACTTCCATGTCTTGTTCATATACACATACACACTATTTACATACATCATTCACACACCTCTCATCATGACACTTATCCACATGCATGCCAAGCACGAACCACCATTTACATATTCAGACTAACACCCGATCCTCATTACAACAATGCCTCCTCCCCCGTTTTCTTCCCATCAATAGTTTATTATCTCTTCTGTTTCTAGACCATTTGTGCCGACAGTTTAAGTGCTCAGCATCCATGCCACTACTGCAGCTCAGCCAATGCATGTCCAGAGTGGATGCTCATTTCCCCAACCTCCAGGCTTCTGTGACATCACAGCAGCTCAGCTAGGTCTCAAAGACTACAACATGCATTTACCTCAAGGTTTGTTCAATTAAAAAAAAAGAGACACATTACATTTTCAGGGGCAATGCTAGGAAAATTGATGGTTTTTCAACACAAATCTACATGTGCTGTTCCTTAAGTAGGCCTCCCTCAAGCCTCTACAACAGGGGTGGCCAACCTTTCAACATGAATGCTCCTGGTCCCTTAATGGTTGTATAGGTGAGGGCATTTCAGCAGGTGCAGCTGCTTTAGCAGCACCATTAGCATTCTCTTAAGAACGCAGAGGCCCTAATGGTGGAAGGTTGGCCACCCCTGCTCTAAAACAAGACTAAGAGCACAATCCTATGCATATGTACGCAGAAGTAAATCCCATTGTGTTCAATGGGGCCTACTCCCAGGAAACTGTATAGGATTGCAGCCTATGTGCCTTAAAATGGTATGCATGCAACATTAACAATGATCAAAGTGCGGAATGGACTCACACTTATTTTCTTCCTTTCTTTCACAGATGTGCTGAAATTAAGGGAGACTGAATGTCTGGGCATGCGTGTCGCTGGGCCATGGCGGGGGGAGGCGGGCCGCCGCAGGGTGATGCGCGCAAAGGGTGACGCGCGCACCCCCGCGCGTCATCCTACAGATGCTCTGAGGCTGGGAGAAGGCCTCGGAGCGTTTGCCCTGGTTGCCGGTCTAGGGCCTTCTGACGAGGCCCAATACGTTAATACGCAAACTTTTACCTTTTTTGCGCATGCGCACAGACGTTTCTAAGGGCAAAAGGGTAGCCCTTGCCCTCAGAAATGTCTGTGCGCATGCGCGAAAAAGGTAAAAATTTGCGTATTAACGCATTGGGCCTCGTCAGAAGGCCCTGGACCTCCGGAGAAGGAGGACCGAGGACGCACCTCCGGAGAAGGAGGACGCAATTGGGGGTAAGTCCTGGGGGGTGTACGGGGGCAGCGCGCGCGTCCCTGCTATCGGGTGACGCGTGCGCAGTGACGCCACTGCGTGTGGGACAAGATGGATTTACTGAAGGGAGTGGATTCATATTTAGAGATCGAAGGTACCCCCTCCCAGGGCTTGTAAACTAAGCTGAGAGTATAATGGAAAGAGCAGCAGTCTCTCTAGAAAGAGCAAGAAGAGGAAACAGAGAGATTATTCAAGAGAGAAATGAGGCAATGGGAGGCTATGTGTGATTGTTGGGAAAGGAAACTGACAGTACAATCCTATGCATGTCTACTGAGAAGTAAATTCAATTGTGCTCAATGGGGCTTACTCCCAGGAAAGTGTTTATAGGATTGTAGCCTGAGTTTAGAGCATGTATGTCTTGTGGCCAAGCTTCAAGGTTATTTCATAGAAGCGTAGACTGTACTACTATATAACATGCCCTTTTTCTTACTGTTCAGCCAACCACGAGCGAAGTAATATTACATTGTCCTTCATATCAGCCTTCCATGTCTCCTACACCTTTACACCACACAGTTTATAAGGTTTTTGTAACAGTTCTAGCTTTTTGACACAATGCTTCCCCCCTCCCCAAAGAACAACGTGTGCTGAGAGCAAGAGACAATAAAATGCAGGAATTATGGCAATTTTCGGCTGGCAGAATAAGCCACAGCTGGTCTACACCTGTATGTCCAAAACTGTGTGGATCTCAGCTATAAAGGTTTTGAAAAGTGGAGTCCGTTAATGTATGCAAGGCAGAAAGAGTTGAGGATGAGGAGGTTTACTTCATGTACCAGCATACAATGAAGTGGTTGTTTCTTGCAGAAGAGAATATAGGACTGTTGCTCATTTGTACATGTTATTTTGGTTAAACGTATTCCTGCCAGTGGGTGGCGCAGTGGGTTAAACCGCTGAACCATGAGCTGTCGATCGAAAGGTTGGCAGTTCGAATCCGCGACGGGGTGAGCTCTCGTTGCTTGGCCAGCTCCTGCCAACCTAGCAGTTCCAAAGCATGTTAATGTGAGTAGATAAATAGGTACCGCTTGCAGGAAGGTAAACAGTGCTCCGTGTTCCAGCCGCATGCTACGCGCTGCGGCAAGGAGAGTCATGCCGGCCACATGACCACGGAGGCGTCTTCGGACAACGCTGGCTCTTCGGCTTTGAAATAGGGATGAGCACCACACCCTAGAGTCGGACACAACTGGACTTAATTGTCAGGGCTCACCTTTACCTTTACCTATGCCTGTATTAAAAAAAATGTCTGTGGACTATAATCCTTGCAAATAACTTATTTATAGAGCACCTTTTCTGAAGTGTTCCAAGTGCTGAGGTGTATGTGAACAACTGAGGACAGAAATAATCCTAGCCTGAAAACACGTACCTTAAATATAGCTATTTAAGGGTAGATTTAGAGAACCACTTCTTCTCCAATGACAAATGACTTCTGCAATCACCAAGGGTAGTGTTTGCACCCGGTTGCTCAGGGCTGTGACAAAAACCTAAACTGAGTTGTAGCAATCCACCTTCTGATGGTGCAATGGGTATTATCATTGCCACTAATATTGAATATTCAGGGGTCAACTCAGCCAAGAATGCCCTTTGAGGGGCATGGACCTTGGTCACTGCTCCACCTGGCCAAACTCTAATACACAGATTCTTAACTGGGGGTATCCATACCCCTTGGGGTATGGAAACCTAATTATGGAATATGGGACTCGACCTCTGAACAATTTTAAATATATATTGTTAGATTAGATCATGGGCCTCCAAACCCCGGCTCACGGGCTGGATCTGGTGAACCAAAAAATAGCATCCAGGGGCAGTGCGGCGGTGCTTACCATTCCGCCCCGCAGTCTCCTATCTTCACAGCTGATCTTCACAGAAACTCGTGCTGGGCCACTGCTTTCGCTGCATGTCACTCCAGGCGGCTCTGTGCCCCGATTTCTGGGAGAAGCGGCTGCCCGGCACGAGTTTCTGCAAAGATCATCTGCGAAGATAGGAGGCTGTGGGGTGGAACTTTAAGGCTCCGCCACTGTCATGCTGTGTCCGGACGCTGTTTTTGAACTGTGTTTGGAGACTGCTAGATTAGATTAACTATCACCATTATCAATACAGATTGAGGTTTACAATTGAGATTGGTCTCGATACAGATTGAGACCAATACAGATGGATAACTAGGATGTACAAAGAAATTAGGTTGCCGGGTTCATCAGCCATGTAAAAATACAGTAAAAAAAACCCCACATAAAACAGGTCTAAAATACGTCTTAAAATGTTGAAAACAATTTAAAAACAAGTCCAAACGGATTAAAACAGCACAACGTTTCGTCCACTATCAGTGGACCTCTTCAGGTAAGCAGCTACAAAGCTGTACGTAGCCCAGACGTTACGAAGGACCTGTATTTAAAAGTGGAAAAGGCGGGAAAGCCCTAAGGAACGTAACATCAAACACCAGCGGTGATCACCGTGAGGTTAACAATGCCAGCATGTCCTCGAATAACCTCTAACCAGCGCTGGGTAAGAACCCCTGCTCTAATGCTATCCCAACCAAGGGAAAGGAATTCATCCTGAAGAATTTCTTCAGGCAGGTGATATTCTCTAAATACCATTCTATACATGCAAATAAATCATATTTTGCACAACCATCCTGAGAAAGTACCATTTTACAATGCAAGTTGGGGGCTGAATAGCTGAATGCTTCCTCCTCCAAATCTCCCTATGCATGAAAAACTGGCATGTCATGAAAAGGGTTCTTCTAGTTAAGCCTTGTCAGATGCTAATTCGTACATGGGGAAATATTCAAATACATGAACTCCCATTTGCTGCCCCCAATGTACCCCCAACTTTATTTGGTGATGGTTCTGCCAGCTGCTGGTGCTAACACGTAATAGGCTGCTCTGAAGAAGCAGAGGGAAAACATTTGCACTCTCTCTCCGTGACCATGGGAGTCCCTTCTTCGTCCTCCCAAGCAGATAGTGCCACATCAAAGGGGCTGCAGAGTAACATCATGGGAGTCAGGGAAAGGACTAAGCAAGCTTGACACATGGGTATCATGCGCAACGGTGAATTATTGAGGCCCTCTGATGGGGTCAGTGAAAATTAGTGGAGCCTTCCCAGGTCTGATAGGTTTCTTCATCTTTGTTTACAGTCCCAGCGGGTCCCTTCTAAGTGGAGGCTCTGCATTCCCATAAGGGCAAGGGCCAGTGGTGATAATGCCCAGGCCACCTGCTGCTGGAGGTGAATTCTAATAGCTGAATTCAGCTGGATTCTAATAGTTGAATCCTCCCAATCGTAGGATAACAGGTGGGAACCCAGGCCACGAAGGCTTGGAAGGAGTCCTGTCCTGGCGTCTCTTTCTGCCCTTTGCCAAGCCTTCCCTCTCTCATCTGTCCTGGTTCCTTCCTGGTCTTTTTATGCCTCCTTGGTTTGGTCCCGTCTTTGCTTGTCCCTGCCCACTTAGTCTTCACTTCTGTTTCCTCGGTTTGTTTTCTCTGGTGTTAGATGTTCTTCTTGCAGTTGGGAGGGGGAAAAACAGACAGAAAAGCAAACACTGTCAGGGAGAGCAAGGAAGGAAAGCCAGGACAGGCATGTTTTTTGGTGCCATTGCATGAAAATGAAAGGCTACCATGATAGTGAGTTGGCACGTTGACGCTCTCCTTTGCCAAGATCACTGGACATGGGAAGCCAAAAGAAGGCACTCCTGCCATGGGTGCCAGTGCTGGTTGTCAGAACCATGGGTTCTGGTTGTCAGAACCAGTAGCTACTACAGGTGTATAGACTCATGTATACATGAAATACACCATATTAAGATGCTAAGGTATTTATGCATTTGAAACTCATTCTTTATAAATTGGAGATGGGGGGGGAAGGGGGGGAGAGATTACACTTGTTTTTTATGGCCTGTGGTTACTTATCCAATGTTTCCCATGAAATGCAGCAATTAAAAAAACATTGGCTTTAATTAGTTTGATTGGTTATATTTGTCAACAGTTTATTTTTCAGACTTAAAATATTAGACTATATATTTGACTAGATATCAGAGGAATGAATATGTACATTTGAATACTGCATTTTAAAATAATGTTCACTTTCATTTTTTAGACAACAAAGCATGCCACCACAGAGATGGAAATCTGCATACTGTTTGCAAGATTTAGGTCAGTGTGCTATAGTTAGCCACCAGTTTTACAGACAAGGCTATTTTCTCATATTTGGCAGAATTTATTTATGTGGTCAGTCAAACATGTAAATCAACATGGTGTAGGGAAGGATCTAATTATCACAGTGGCTGGACCACGTTTTTTCTCACTGCTTGAAATAACATGCGTGCAAAATGAGTTACCACACTGCAAACAAGAAAGAGTGTGCAAGAGGGATACATTTTTACTTTCATGGCACACTGATTACTGAGCTTCATGATACTTCTGTATTACATTCTCTGTCCACTGTCCCTTAGGCAAATGAATTTCACAGCTTTTAAAAATAAAATTGATTAGATTTATTAACATTACCATGTAAACCGAGGGCATAACTGGTATTAAATGTCAGGTCTCACACTTGGAAATTATGATATAATGATAAAATGCCGCTAAGCATGTGCAAAGTATAAATTTCTTTCATCATGGAGTGAATGTCAAGGGTGCCGGGAAAGGGGGGGGGGTCTTGGGCTTCTATTCACCACTGGGGTCCCCACCAGCATAGAGTCAGCAGCCTATGTGGAGCCTTCAGGGTCACACCCCCTGGCTTATCTTCAGTGGCGTCACTAGGGCGCGCGGACATCACCCAAGTGACGCCTCCACCCTATACCCCCTCTTACAAATCTTCGTGGTCGTGGCGCGATTTTGGGAGGGGCGCCTGACGAGGCGCCGCTCCGGGTGCCCGATGGGCTGCCGCTCCGGGCCGCTGGCCCGGACCCCCCTTAATTGTTGCAGCTGGCTCGGGTACGTCTTCCTGGCCAGCTGTCCGGGGCCTTCTAAGGAAGGCCCGCTGCGTGAACGTTATTTATAACATTTTTTAGCGCATGCGCAGATCATTCCTAAGGGAAAAGGACAAAAAATGGGAAAAGAGTATCCATAGCACCTGAGAGTTGATTTACTATCCTACCTGATGGATTTTGCAAGCAGAGAAGTCAGTCCTGCAGTCTACACATACATGCACAAAAACGCACTAATGAATCTCTCTATCTAGAAGATATTCCCAGAGCTCAGAAATATCTATTTGCTTGACACCCACATTTTGCTGCTTCACACATTACACTTTCCCACACATGCAAATATATGAATAACTTGTGCTTCGACAAAGTCTTACAAAAATGTAACATCTGAATAAGCTCCAAGTTGCCACTGCAAGAGAGATATAAAAGACTTGCAATCCTATCCCCCACCAGCAGCTCCAAAGCAGCAGTACCAAGAAGGGAGGGGGGGCTGAGGGCCCCCAAAAAGTGCCAATCCAGCTGTGGGGGGGGGCAAACTGAGGGAAAACAGGAAGTAAGTATAAAACATTGATACTTACGCACACGTGAGCTCTGGAGCTGCTTGTGGGTCTCCTCGGACAAACTTTGTTCTCACATAAAAACTCATTAACTGCAAATGACAGAAGAGAAAATGTGCAAATCTTGATCATTTTTTCAAGATATGGGAGAGCCAATTATCACACAGGCTGCCCTTTCAGCAGTGCTGCTTCTGCCGCAGCGTCACTTCACAGCTCAGCAGCTGAGGGGTGGTCTGTGAAGTGACACCTCGGCAGAAGTGGCGCTACTGAAAGGACGGCCTGCATGATAATTGGGCTCTCCCAGCGCCTTGGCAAATTCTCCCTTTCTCACCCCTCTTGGTCTGCCCCTTCCCCCGTAGCATTCCTTGCCTTCTGAAGCCCCCTTCCGTCTCTCCCTCCCCGAGCCTTAGCAGAAGCGGCACTGTTGAAAGGGCAGTGCTGGGACAAAGGGCAATGATCACAGGGGCCAGATAAAAAGCTCCCAGGGGCCGCATCCGGCCCTCAGGCCTTATGTTTGACACCCCTGGTATAGTGCATTTGTGATATGTCAGAGTTTCTCACTGTAGTGGGGATCAGGTACAGAGTACAATAAATAGCTTCATATTTAATAAATAAATAAAATGAATGTGGCAAAGGAGTTCTGTACAATGAGAAACTATTATTACTACTACTAGTCACATAAAATTATGTGGCTTCTAATGTACCATGTCGCTGTATTACTGAAGCCTGTCAGTGTACCGCAAGGCTCAGTCATAACCATTCAGGTTCTTTCCTTTTTCCTGCTGTAGTGTCTTTTTGGAAAAATTCACCAAGGAAAAAGACAGATGAAACATTTTACATGCAGTGAAAGTGATTTGCACATACATTTGCTGCATTCTGAGGCATTTGTTTTCAGGGCTGCGAATATGTGGTCATATTTTTATATGACTAGTCTTTATTAAACATATCTTAGAGACATCTGTTTTAATTTCACCACTGGGTTCTACATTCCAGGTCCTATCTATGCCCCTCAGGGATTAGTCTTCTACTGTAAAGCACCATGCATACTGAAGGTGCCAATATACTGTAAATAAACATAATTAAATGATGATGCTTGGAATTTTCTGAGGCTTTGATGCCTGAGCTATTGGTGCTGGGGAGGGAATCATGTCAGGACCACACAGTGGGGCTGTGGATTGCATCCTATAATAATAATAATAATAATAATAATAATAATAATAATAATAATAATAATAATAATAATAATACAACCATGACACACCTCTGTCTTTATTAGAATTACTGTACCCCACATAACCCTTTACCAACAAATATAGGGATCATAGCTGATGCATCTACCATGGATTGACAAAATATGAAAGAGGTCTTCAGAATTCCCAGTAGCAGCTCAGGTGTACACACAACTTTTGCAATATTGAAATCCCTCTCCCCCCCCCCCAATAAAATACATACGGGGATTTTAGAAAAAAAATATGTGAATTCACTACACCCAGAAGCAGTATACTGTACTTCTATTTAGCAATACTGGATAGTTAACTATATCCTGCTCTCCTTGGGAGTTTCCCAGATGTATATAGTTGGCTGCTGTTGGAAACAGGGTTGGATGGATATTACCTCTGATCTAGCAAAGGCTATTTTACATCCTTCATCCCTTAGATATTTTGCTGCCTTCCCCCATAAGGCAGTCCCACCCACTACAAAATTTAGAAATATTATGGGTAACGATAGCAATATAAATCATAATAGGTACTTAACAGTCGGGGAAAAAAAACACGTAGACAATTGAAAATACAATATTTGAACTTGATAAAGAACCAACATTAAATTGGAAGAATGTGTCATTTTACATGGAGTATTAGGTTTACATGTTGATAAAAACAGAGGGTGGGCACTAGCTGAAGCGATTTTAAAAAACTGTTTGAAAATGTAAGTGTATCGTGCCCACATTTGCAAGGAAACAGCAGGAGTCCGTGAATCATACAGCATTTAAATTAACACACATCCCAGAAACAAGATGTATTCAGCATCAACCGTGGGTATCTCCAAAGGGCTCTCAAAGATCTGATGACGAGTGGCATGGTTTACTCATGGCTCTCTTTGCCTAGCATGCAGCCATCATCAGTTAGTAAGCATTTAGAGAGGCACGGAGAGTTACTGATGAGTCATCTTAATCCCTAAGTCTCCAGACTATTTGTCATGATAGAATCCCCGTTATTAACAACATTTTAAATAGGGCTTTTCGGGACAGCATTATGCAGATTCTGGCCCATCAGTGCCAAAAAGAACTGAGGGATCATAGGAAAGGAACTTCCTGATTTCTTCAAGGAAATACAGAGTTTCCATTTTTATAATTGTTTTACCGTATATAATAGCATACAGTATAAGGCGATCTTGCATATATAAGAGGAAGAACATGTTTTGAGCCAAAAATCCTGACATTTGCTATATGACCCTTTGATAAGTCGATGGTAAAAAGGATTTGTGGAATTCTTTGAATTAGATAATTTGGTCTGATTTTTCCAGATGACTGGAGGGTATGTGGAGGAAGAGGGGCAACTGGAAAGGGACTGTAGCCTGGGAGTGGAGGCTCAGAGGGAGCAGCTTTGCCACAGTCTCATCACAGCCACTGTATTTTAAAGATCCATGCTGCCTCTCGAGATCACTGTGGGAGCTGCATTAGACCCCCTCCCCCTCCCTCTCTCTCTCTCTCTCACACACACACACGCATACAGAGCTCCCCTCCAGCAACACACACATTAATAACACTTTGAAGAAGCCCCCCCTCCGCGGCTCCCCCCCATTACCTTTGTTGTGTTTCAACTGAAGCTTGTGTCTTGCTTTTACAAAATGCCTGCTTCTATTAACTAGTATGGAAGCAGACAATCCGACTGGATGGTAGAGAGGCTCAGCCCAATTAACAGGAAGCAGGAACTGGAACTGCTTCCTGTTAATTGCCGAGCCTCTCTACCATCCAGTCGGCTTGTCTGCTTCTGAGCTACCGTAGTTAAAGCATAGATACAGACATTTTGTAAAAGCAAGGCACAGGCTTGAATCCACCAGGGCGGTGGGGGGGGGGGATTACAGTGAAAGGAGAACATGCATTGACCCTAGTCAATAGTCACAGTACATCTTCTCTTGGCCTGATTTTTCAAGAGACTCCACTTTGATCTCTGGTGTTGCCAGAGGAGATTAAGGAGCTGATTTCCCAAGCAAAATCTGGAAAATCCCCTGGTCTTGACATAATGCTTCCAGAGGCTCTGAAAGCTGACCCTGATTGGTGGGCCCCTTTGTTGTCAACTTTGTTCACAATGGTAGATGTCTGGCATTATGCCAGCAGAGTGAACAAACATGGTGGTAGTCCCTTTTAGTAGTCCCTTTCTGGTAGTCCCGAACATGGTGGTAGTCTAAAATTGGAGGGGTCTTGATGATCACCTTTTTTATAAGACCCCTCCAATTTTAGACCCATAAGTCTTCTTTTCATAGTGGGTAAGCTTTATGCGAAACTGCTAGTTGGCGGGAATGAGAAGAGTTATGGTGAGGAGCCCTTTTAGCCATTAGGCAAGTGCCACTTAAAACAAAGGCTTTGGACACTGGGTAGGGATTTGCCGGATGGTGGTGGTATCTAAACAGTTATTGGGCTCACGCTCATCAGCTCATCCACATAACGAGCACATTCCCCCCCCCACCTTAGCCCTCATCACCAACATCGGCTTCAACCAACAAGCAAGGAAGGCATCAATGAATTGTTGGCTGCACCCCTCCTTCCTTTGGCCATGTTCCCCACTGAGAAGCTCCCCACTCTCGCTCTTGTTGCTGATTCCCATACTTGAAGTGTGGAGAGGGAAGCAGAGGTGCACTTGATTGGCCTCCACTGAGTGCAGATGAACTGTGCACAATGATTGATTTGGTTAGTGGCTTGCATGGATAATGAATTTTCATTAATTTGGGGAAACATTCCGGCTCAGAACTAAGGACAGTAAGCCCGTATTTCAAAAGTGGTTTCCTTAGGGGAACCCCATTTCCTTGGTTACAGAACTGCATAAAACATGGGAGAGGGACTCCCCAATGAAGGTTGGAGCAGAAAATCACATTATATGCTTGAACCAGTTTTCTGCCCACAGAAGGGCAAGGCCTCAGGGAGAATCTCCCACCCTGTTCAGTAGGCAACTGCTCCTGGAATTCCTGCAGACACAGGGAGTCTGCCAAAGGATGATTAGCAGCTCTGGAGAAGGAACCTGCACAGATTCTGTCACAAAGAAAGCTCTAGATTAGAGGTTCCCAACCTTTTCTTGGCAAGTACCACCTTCATGGGCCTCCAGCCCGTTGCATACCACCGGAAGTGAGTGTCAATGACGTTATTGGCACTTCCGGATTCGTGGCCACGCTGGAGTACAGACCTACAAGGTAAGATGCAGGGGCAGGCAGGAGGGCTGTTCTCAGAGATAGAAGCTCCCACACTCGAGATCTGCCAACTTGGCAGAGCTCGAGCTGCCGCTTTGGCTCCGACACAGTGCCGTGCGGCTGAGATGGCAGCCGCCACCTTGGCTGCCAGCAGCCCATGTACCACCAACCTGTGGTCCGCATACCACTAGTGCAATCAATCAATCAATCAATAAACCTTTATTGGCATAACATAACAAAAACAAACATAAAGAGTAATAGTAATAAAACATAAAGAGTAATAGTAATAATACATAACACAATAAACAAGCAAAAAAAACCCCGAAGGCATGAGAAAAAGGGAGGCATAACAAAATAAACAGTTAACAATCCTCTACCTAGGTTCCTTAATCTTGGTCACTATAGCCACTCTACGTTCCATAGTTAGTTGAAAATTTTCAGCCAACTGATTGATGGTCCATTTGTTGGTGGAAGAAAGTAAGATCAGGATGATGTCAGAATCGGACCTCCCTTGCAAATTTACTAACAGAGAGTTGAGGATATTTTGCCAGAGGTCGTTATACCGAGTGCCAGCAGCGTCACTGCAGGGGGGCGGAGCTCCAAGTTCCGCCTGGCTCTGAGCCTCCGTTACACGACGGGAGAAAGCGGCCCCGCCCCCTCGCCTTTGGAGCCATTCCAGCCGACGAAATCACTTGCTTTCGCCTTTGGAGCCATTTTCTCCTCCCTTTCCACAAAGGAGGCTGGCTGCTCTCCCTGTTTCTTCCCCTGCTGCAAAAAAATCATCCTTACCATTGGGCAGGTACCAAAAAAATGAAGTACAGAGAAGAGTTGTAGAGCAAGAAAAAAGCTGCCAGCAGTGAGCCCGGGGGGGGGGGAGCTGACACATCTTCCCCATCCATCATCACCCATGGAAACAAGGAGAAGAAGCAATACCTCCCAGTGGCGTTCTTTTGTGGGGGGCCCTGTGGCCTCAGGCCCCAGGCGCCATCTTCCGGGGGGCGCCTCTTCAGCCGGGGTGCCTCTTCAGCCTCCTGGCCGCCACCGGCCCCGGGCTCACCTCGGCGCGACTCGGCTCCTTTTAAAATTGGCTGTTCTGTACATGCGCAGAACACCTAAGAGGCCAAGAGAGGGCAAAATTGCCCTCTCTTGGCCTCTTAGGCGTTCTGCACATGTACAGAACAGCCAATTTTAAAAGGAGCCGAGTCGCGCCGAGGTGAGCGCGGGGCCGGCGGCGGCGAAGAAAGAAGAAGGAGGTAAAGAGAGCAATGGCGCTCCCACCTGCCCCCCGAGCGCCCACCCCCATCCCCACCGCTCTCCCTACCTTCTTCAGCCTCCTCGCTGCCACCACCGCCGGCCCCGCGCTCACCTCGGTGCAACTTTTAAACAGCCAATATTAAAAGGAGTCGCGCCGAGGTGAGCGCGGGGCCAGCGGGGCCGGCGGTGGCGGCGGCGAGGAGGCTGAAGAAGGTAAGGAGAGTGGTGGGGGTGGGCGCGGGGTCCGGGTGGGGGCACCCTTCTGGGGGGGTGGGGCCGCCTGGGCCCTTCTGGGGGGCGCTAGGGCAACCCGTGCCCCGGGCGCCGGGAGGGCTAGCGACGCAACTGATACCTCCTCTTCCTATATGGTTCTTGCCTCACAGTGCACTCCCTACAGGAGAGGACACACCAAACCAGTAGTCCAGTGTGACCAAGGTATAAACTGGCATATCATCGAATCACAGAGTTGGAAGGTACCCACAAGGTCATCTAGTCCAACCCCCTGCCTGTAACAGGAAATCCTCCTAGAGCATATTCAGCAGGTGCCTGTTGAGCCTCTGCTTGAAGATCTCATTGAGGGAAAATCCACCACCTCCCTTGGTAATTTGTTCCACTGCCAAACCGCCCTTACCGTTAATATATATGAATCACTTACATTTATCTTCCGACAAAGTGGATTTTTTTTGCTGGGTTCTGATTTCTCTACAAAAGTTTTTCTTACACACAATGGAAAATAAAATTTAGAACACAATGATATAACCTGAATGAAACTTTTCCTGCAGCTTCTGCTTATTTGTTGATGAGTTAATTTATGTAAATATGCTAAAGTAATAATGAGACAGAATTTAAGATAAGCATTCCGGAAGATATTATTTAGGAATGCTGAGGGAAGCTTGGTGTTTTGTGTACTGTGTTGCCTGTTGTATCTTTAATGAGTTCATGACTAATATATTTTGGGAATTTGCCAAAATTCAATGGTATTGTGAGAGGCTAAGGTCTCCAAGAATGAAGGCTGAAACCAAGGAGTACTTTTCCTAAGCCAATGAATGTTATTTTCCAGCATGGATCTGTAATTATGCCATTACTGCTGATTAGTGTCAAACTCATGTGAGTATACATGGGTTGAATAAACACTATACAGTTGTATTACACAAGAAAGTAGCATTCTACTGCATTAATGGAAGTTTGCAAAATTGAAGATGGTCTATGTACAGGAAATTGCACAACAGTCTTTATCATTAACTTGACAAAGGCTCATTAGTTGTCTGTTTTTTTAAACATATATAAAACGATCTCCAAAATTTACACTGAAAATCTTTGTTTGCAGTTTCTCACAAACATCAGATTTTTATCAGGTACTTATGCCTTGATCTGGGACAAGACACACTGACCTATATTTTTCATTCTGATTTATCTCTGCTTATCAGATACCCAATGAGAAGTGAAATCCAATGTTCAGATACAATGTTCTAAAATGAGAGATGCTTTCTGTAATGGGGCTCAGAGTCCATAAGCAATTATCAGGGGTTTTTCTTAAAGTAATAAATGGATTAGGTCTGCAGCTGAATATATTTCACTCCACCTACGTGTCCAAATAGACATGCATGCACACTTCTGGGTTAATGATTCTGGATTAATAATAAAGCAACATAGATTTGTCACAGTACAGTTGGGATTTCACGGGGAAGGTGTCAGTGGCTGTATATACAACAGTATGAGATTCAGGGCCTCTGAGAGGAATTTTATCAGGGGGTACAAAGTTTCTTTGAGGCCCCTTCTCAAAGGGGGAGGGGGCAAAACAGGGCAGGGGGAAGGCAACAATGGCCAGAAAAGTCTCCAGAGCCCAGGTCTACCAGGCTTCCTGATATAGCACCCAGGTCTACCCGCCTGGTAGACCTGGCTTCCTGGTTGGCCCGACCTCTGTCTTTCACTCTCCATGAGGCCAGCTGAGATTACAGGACATTTCTGGGGGCCCTTTTGATCCTGGGCCCGGGATCTTCCTCGAATGCTGTTTTGCAATGCATTCGTGATCTAGATTACAGTGATTTCAACCAAAGAAAGAATCAGGTCACTATCATTATTTAATCAAACTTTTTTTTTTTGCTGCAGGGAGGTGCCAATAGTTATTCCTGTGTGCCATGACAAATAAGAATGAACTCCAGGTCTGCCAAAGTTGAAGGGTGACAAATTGATAAGTGTGGTTCTTGCTTATTTAGAGCAGTATTACTCAAATCTTTTATCTTCAGGGGTCCCCTACCCTGGTTCCAATCTGAATCATACATATACCACAGCTGCTATTTTCTTCTGGGATGGTTGTGGGGGGGGGGGATGATCCAGATCAGAATTGCAGTGAAAGCAAAAGGGGTTACAGGTCCCCTCCACCTGCCATAGTTCTAATCTGGATCAGACTCTCTGCCTATACGGTTTAGTGAAGAAAATCAAGCACACAGTCCCCAATTACACAAGAGGGATTTTATCTAGTTTGGCATGTAGTGATTTTGCATTGTAATCTGACAAAGGTTTAATGGCCTCTGTGACATGACAGCAGGATGAAGTTAATTTTCACTCAATAGATATTTTTACCATTAATTTAGCCACTGTTATCTCCTTTGCCTTGTTTGCAGTTGCAGCAGGAAGAGACTGAATATGTACAGATGAATAACCTTTTATAGCCAGAGCATGATTTTTGCATTAGTATGGTGATAGGTGCAGTGTTTTACACTCTAGCTATCCCATGAGCAGGACTTTGGTGTAAAAATGACTTATTTATTGTTTTTACATGATGAAAAGTCAATGTATCTTCTTTTAGGTTTTCCAGCATTCAAACATAACATAAATCCTAACACCACAGCCTTTGAAATTACACTTTCAAGCTGATGATGCAGAGTAGACCAGTAAATCACCTGACTTATGATAGAAATCTCTTAGGAAAGTAAGTGATTCAGTAAATGAAGAAATCTGAAAGAGAAAAAAGTGTATATGTGTGGGGGCTTCTTTGATGGAACAGCTTGATATTTTGATTGGCAGAGAAAAGATACTCTCTGAAGTGGTCTAGTTTCATGGTTATTATTTTTACAAAATTGAAAACCAGAATTTATGACATGGCTCAGACATACTATAATGACGGTTATACTGACCACAGCTTGCAGAGTACCCAAATAGAAGTGAGGATGATTAACTACATTTCAGATTTTTTTTCTGGGCAAATGTTGCGAAGAAACTTTAAAGGCACATATGCAAGGAAAGAACATTTCACATTCTTAAGAACATATACTTTGACCTAGTCAATGGTCCTGATGTAGCTAAAATTAGTTGTGACTAAGGCTGAAATCCCCTATATCAGGGGTTCTCAACCCCTTTCTGGCCAAGGCAGCAGCATCACTAGGGCGCGCGCCGCCCTGTGCGAGGGCGCGCGCGCCGCCCTAATGACTCCCGTGCCGCCCGACGAGGATGTCTCCGGAACCGACAGCAGCGGAGCCTCCGCTGCTGCCGGCTCCGGAGACATCCTTGCCGGCCGGATGTCTTGCGCAGGAGGAGGCCTCGGAGCGTCCACCCTCGGAGGAGCTCCAAGGCCTTCTGAGGGAGGCCCGATGCGTGACGACATATTTATAAGGTTTCGCGCATGCGCAGTACGTTTCTGAGGGCAAATTTGCCCTCAAACATTCTGCGCATGCGCTAAACCTTGTAAATATGACGTCGCGCATCGAGGTTCCCTCAGAAGGCCTTGGAGCTCCGCCGAGGGCGGACGCTCCGAGGCCTCCTCCGAGGCGTCGCTGGAGCGTGGGGGGAAGGGAGGACCGCCTGCGCGTGACGCACGGGTGCACGCGTGGGTGCACGCGCGCGACCGCGCATCACCCATTGTGCGCGTCGCCCCCAGGTGGTCCGCCATTCCCACCAAGCTTCAGTGACGCCTCTGGGCCAAGGATCACCTCCAGCGCAACTCTCCTGCTGCATACCACCAGAAGTGACTGGCAATGCCATCCTTGTCAGTTACTCCCAGGTTTTCGGGTTTTCAGAGGCCAGAAAACGCAGGTAGGACTTTCTGGGTGGGTGTCAGGGCCCTTCCTAGTGTTCCCAAGAGGCTCGGCCAAAGGCAGGAGCTTCTCAGAAGCAAAAATGCAGTGCCGAAAGAGCCGTGTCGGAGCGGGGTTCCAGTGGTCTGAGTACCACCAGCAGTCGGCCGAAGTACTACTGGTGGTACGAGTACCACTGGCTGAGAACCCCTGCCCTACACACTTACCTGGGAGTGAGACCCATTGAATTCAACAGGACTTACTCCTGAGTAGACATGCATAGGATTGCACTGCTAGTCCCACTGAATAAGTACATAAATAAATAAATAAATAAGTCCCACTAGAATTCCATTCCAGCCAATGGAATAAGTTCCTAACTTCAGTCTTGTTGCTTGCAGTGGGACCAAAATCACAATAATAATTCTTAGCATTTGTATATAGAGCTTTCTGAGTGAATGAGGCACTTCACAGGTCTTAGCCTGATGTTGTCCTTACAACAACCCTGTAAGCTAAGTATCACCATTCCCAGTGGCGTCACTACAGCTGTGGCGGGGGGAAGGGTGCACAGGGTGATGCGCCAAGAGGCGCATGGAGGGGGTGACGCGCCAGGGGGTGATGCGCAGGGAGTCCCGGTGCGTCACCCCCCGATACATTCATCCCCCCATCCTGGTGCATTACCTGCAGACCTGGCAGGCCGAGCCACGTCTTCCTCAGCAGCTCATTTGCTTCTGAATAGGCCGGGCAAGGCTTCGAGCGGCATGCGCACAACGCCGTTCGAAGCCTTGCCCTCAGAAGGCCCTTCTGAGGGCCTTCTGAGGGCAAGGCTTCAAGCGGCGTTGTGTACATGCGCCTCTCGAAGCCTTGCCCGGCCTATTCAGAAGCGGCCGAGCTGCCAAGGAAGATGCAGCTCAACCTGCCGGCTTCAAAAGTGATGCGCCGGGATGGGGGGGTAAGTACCGGGGGGCTGACGTGCCAGTGGGGGTGAGTGACGTGCCAGTGGGGGGTGGGGTTGATGCGCCGAGCCGGCCAACCCCGCACGGGGTGATGCGCCAGCTAATGACACCACTGATCATTTCCATATTGCAGCTGAGGAGCTGAGACTAAGAGGGAGTGGCTTGCCTAAGGTCACCTAGTGAGTTCATGACAAAGATTAAATTTGAACCAGTGAAGTCCTGATGCACAGCTTGGTGTAGTAGCTATTATGCTACTCCAGCTCTCAGGATCCAGCCTAAAAGTTGGATTGGGGCCTAATAAACATAACATTGTAAAATTTATTTTGACAAAACTTAAATGTGGAGATGCAAAATGTATTTTGAGAAAGAGAATGGATTCTACCTTTTTTGTCACCTATTGTTTTAACTGAAAGACTGGTAAAGTCTGAGTTTGGGAAAAGGAATATTAATCAGGGTGTAGCTGACTGATGTTATGATTATTATAAGAGATGGTGTCTGGTAAAACAGTCAACTGGAGATCTTTGTGGAACCGAGGCATGATCTGTGCCTCGCTGAAGTCATTTCAAGGCCGTTTGTGCATTTACATGTATGGTTTCTTCTGATAACTGAGTTTCTTTGGGATGCATCCCTTTCATCAGTATAAGACACTGTGCAGAAATCAATTTGAACACTGCAGGCTGTTCACCAGAGATGAAATTCTGGCATAGAAGCCCCTCTAGGCTCTCTTAAAAGTCTGGGACCAGTCCTCCATGCTCCTATTAGATGCACGTCAGGCTTTCCTTCCGAAGTAAACATCCTCTGTGGTGTGCTCACCAAGCCAATTAAAAACAAAAGAAAAAGAAAAGAAAATTCCAGCTTGCATGGAAGATCACTGGAGAGCACTGAGCATGAGGTTGTTTGGAAGATGGAATGAGAAAGTGAGGGAATGAAAAAGACGCTATGGCAGGCGTGGTCGGACAAAAGAAACAAAATCTCATTTACCAGATGGTGGCAAAAGTGGAGGAAAGTGGAGGGGGGGGGGAGGATTGGAAAATCAATTCCCCAAAGAAGTAATCTTCAGGATCTTTTGTTGCTGCTAAGAAGAGAATTACAGGGTTCCTTCCAGGGGAAGTACTAATATACAAGTACTAATGCATTTCTTGTCACTGTGTGTATTTGGCTATCTGGGCACAAAATCACATACATATGTAAACTTCTAAGTACTGGAAGAGGCACTAGGAAACGCTAACCCAAAACTGTTAATTCTGCAGCAAATGTTAAAAGACAGGTTTTTTGTAATCCCCATCCCCCCACCCCTTTCCAAGCAAATACATTTAACAATGCAAAAGCTCCAATAGCAGTGGTCTTCCAAGGCAAGGTATCTTACTGCACTTCCCTATATGAGCAGCTGCATATTTGAAAGGGTGCGGTATGTTTCAAAGTTTTTAATATATAATGTCTCTCAAGATACAAATCACATGGGAAAACAGACAAGGACTGGGTTTGAGACCGAAAGGATTGAGACTCCTTTGCAAAATGTCCTGATTTTTAGCATTTTCCCAGTTCAAAGGGTTGCACAATGCCATAAAGGAAATAGAAAGTTTACATTTTATAAATATAGCTATAATACTGTATTATTAATACAATTTAGTATCTGGTGCAGAGTTTCTTGAGTATAATTACTGGTATTTGCCCACTGGAGGCATAGTAGGAGGGAAAAAATTGATCTCAAATTCTAGATATATACTGTACTATAGAAAAACATTAATGTAGGTCGCAAGTGGAACTTTTACAACAAATCAGTGGTTCTACTGATCACCGATGTTTCCCCTCTTTTCTGTACAAGTCAACAGATGCCTAGATGCCTTTAAAAGGGGTTTGGACAGATTCATGGAGGAAAAGACCATGAAGGTTACAAGCCATCAGCAACCTCCTGGTTTTAGAAGTGGGTTTTCTCTGTGCCAGGTGCAAGGGAGTGTCAACGGGAAACAGGTTATCTTGTTGTCTTGTGTGCTCCCTGAGGCATTTGGTGGGGCCACTGTGTGATACAGGAAGCTGTACTAGATGGGCCCTTTCCTGATCCAGCCAGGCTCTTCTTATGTTCTAACTAAGTCAGGCTAAATAACTACGCATAGAACTGTGCTGCACTTTTGTAGCTAGGAGGGAATTTGGTGAGAATATTGCTCCAAAAGGGGAGAGAACAAAGAACAAAGAAAAAAAGTGAAGGGAAGGTAACTGAAATAGTGTTTAAATGGAAAATAATATGTGAGAGATTTGTTTTGCTCGTAGTTTCACAATTAATTGCCAATGTGTTTTGTATAACATCTTACATAACTTACTGTGGAACTCCTTGCCACAGGATGTGGTGATGGCACCTGGCCTAGATGCCTATAAAAAGGGTTTGGGCAGATTCATGGAGGAAAAGACCATCACAGGTTACAAGCCATAGGCAACCTCCTGGTTTTAGAAGTGGGTTTTCTCTGTGCCAGGTGCAAGGGAGTGTCAACGGGAAACAGGTTATCTTGTTGTCTTGTGCTCCCTGAGGCATCTGGTGGGGCCACTGTGTGATACAGGAAGCTGGACTAGATGGGCCTTTGGCCTGATCCAGCAGGGCTCTTCTTATGTTCTTATGTTAAATGAGAAAAGGGATAGTTTTATTCAGGACCAATGGTCTAGGTTGTATCAATCTATCATTTTGAACAATAGCAAACAATTTTGGCATATTGTAACAGGTTCCTTACGTAATAGAGATGGAGATCCGTCTATTATCCCTCCTGATACCTGGGTATGGCATTTTTCCACTTTGCTTACTACACGTGGGATTATACATGGGATGGAGAGAGTGGATAGAGAGAAGTTCTTTTCCCTGTCACACAACACTAGAACTAGGGGACATCCACTCAAATTGAGTGGAGGGAGGATTAAAACAGACAAAAGAAAATATTTCTTTACCCAGCATGTAATTGGTTTGTGGAACTCCTTGCCACAGGATGTGCTGATGGCACCTGGCCTGGATGTCTTTAAAAGGGGATTGGACAGATTTATGGAGGAAACGTTTGTCACAGCTTACAAGCCATGATGAGGAAAAGCAACCTCCTGGTTGTAGGAGTAGGTTTTCTTTGTGCCAGGTGCAAGGGATTGGTGACAGGATGCAAGTATCTTGTTGTCTTGTGTTCCCTGAGGCATCTGGTGGGGCCACTGTGTGATACAGGAAGCTGGACTAGATGGGCCTTTGGCCTGATCCAGCAGGGCTCTTCTTATGTTCTTAAGTTAGAATGATAGCCATGGACTTGTATGGAAAAATAAAGAAATTATTTAATAATGCTTGAAATACAGAACAAGATAACGAAACCCTGCATCACAAGATTCCTTGCTCATTTTATCAAAATACAGAACAGGTCCATTTGTTAAGGTCAAATTGCATAAGAACGGTTATGAGAAATGTACATGCAAGGCATGCTTTAACTAAATTCTACCCAACAGAGAGATAAAGACCTTTCAGGAAATCTGGATCCAGCAGCTAAAAATGGTACATAACTCATGGGTGTTCTTGTACAGTCTTTATAAAACACATGTTTGGGCCGAAAAGAACACTTTTTCTTTTTCGGTAAGGAAACGTTCTTATGGATTTTGCATTAAGGCAAAGCAGAAAGCTCTGATCTCCACAGGGATTAATAACCGTACAAAATAATAGACTGTCATGTGTATATTATTTACATGACATAGTACTTTCCATTGGGACTTCCATCACAGGAAGAACACAGAACAAGTGCAAATGAAATATTGTAGGAAAGAACACATGGAAACGGAAGAGTAATAATTCCTAAAGCCAAGAAGATGAAAGCCCATGATATGAATCAACATTGTTTGTTATTCCCACTTATTTTTCCACATACAAAATAATTATAATTGATCAACCAGCAACATTTAATAGTAGGGAACATTAATCTGATCATCACTGTCCTATCTAGGGAGAAATAAGCTCAAGGAGGAAGAAAGTCCAATCCTAATTAATTCCCCGGGCTGCAATATGGCGGTGCCAACGTGTTTACTGCTGTATCCCACAGGGGAGTTATGGCCTCTGGAGTCCTCCTCAGGGCAAGGGAACATTTGTTCCCTTGCCTCAGGGTAAGCCCCCGCAGACACCATGGGTCAATTAACATCAGCTCTATAGCTGGTACAATTCTGAGCTGATCCGTGCAGGCGGATCAGGCCTGGGAAGGGAGTTAGGATTTGGTGGGTGCTGCTGCCAATAAACCCGCCCCTCTCCTGGGCCCAATCCTCCCTCCTCCCCACCACCATCTCCCTGTTTTGCCCACCCCTGCACTCCCCCTGTCCCACTCCTACCTCTGAGCAGCCTTACCTGCTCCAGCAGGTGTCCCCGGTTCATCAGAATGGGGACCTGGCTGCTCACCGCTTGTGGCAGCAGCAAGGCCACACACGGCAGCATAGTCACGTTTGCAACTGCCATAAGAAGCACATAATGTGTGTTCCGTCGGCATAACGGCTTGATAGAATTGGCCCGTAAGGCTGCAATCTTACTGGATAATGAATTCCTTTGAACTCAATGGCTTACTTCTCAATTGGACTTACTTCTAAGTAAACATGCATAGGATTTATACTGTAAGAGGTTTTAGTGAATCTAAGCTAAAGATAGCTACCTTTTTCAAAAAGCTTCTATGTGCTTAATGCCACTAATCAAATGTATTCATTACAGGAACCAAGATGTAGAGGGGCAGAGGGGTCTGGCTCAGTCGGTAGAGTCGCCGCCTTGCAAGCCCGAAAATCGGTGAATGGCAAGTTCGAGACACACCGCCGACAAAAAGCTGTGAAATCCTCCATGAGGAGAGATAAGAGCTCCCAGCTGCATCGGTCAAGTGTGGAAGGCAACGGCCAGTGGGAAAAAGCCAGACTGCAAAAAAGGATACCACCTGGAATGTAGCTGTTCACAAAAGATTGGACACTTATATATTGTAAAAAAAAGCCCATTAGGGGAGTTAGGAAAGCCTGTCCATGTAAACCGCCTTGGATTAAAGCAGTGCTTCTCAATTATTTTTTGTCATGCCCCCCCTAGGAGGGGCATGACAGTTCGCGCCCCCCCCGGTCACATGGTTTTGGGGGGTGCCGCCCCCGCCCCTTCGCGTCGCCCTCCGCACGCTCCGAGGCCGGCCCGGGAGCCGGCCTCGGAGCGTCCGGAACGGCCGGCGCTCCAGGGCCTTCTGAAGACCCAAGCGTCAATCCGGATATTTTTCGTGTTTTCGCTCATGCGCAGACCGTTTTCGTCTCTGCGCATGAGCGAAAACACGAAAAATACCCGGATTGACGCTTGGGTCTTCAGAAGGCCCTGGAGCGCCGGCCGTTCCGGACGCTCCGAGGCCGGCTCCCGGGAGCCGGCCTCGGAGCGTGCGGAGGTGGTCGAGATTAAACGGGGCCCCCTTGACAGAGCCTCGCGCCCCCCCTGGGGGGCACGCCCCACTAATTGAGAACCGCTGGATTAAAGTCAGAGGAGAAATCCAATGACCAAGAAAGGCGGTATATAAATACTGTATATTATTATTATTATTATTATTATTATTATTATTATTATTATTATTATTATTATTATAATGGGCATCTACTAGGGAAGCTAATCTAGCTTTTGACAGATTCCACTGAATGTTGAGGCTCTGCTTTACAAAGTAGGTATATCAAAACAGAACTCAATATGTCAGAATCTGACTCTTTACAGAAATCCTCCCCCCCCCCCCTTTCCACAGGAGCATAAATGAAAAGGGATTTTGTGAAATCTGTTGTGGACATTTCAAAATCTGTAATCCCTGCCAGAATTCAAATGAAGTAGCACCCAAGGTAAATTGGAATGTTGGAACAATAGCATTAAAATTGGGAATCTGCCCAACCCTACTATCTATGCACCTGATTGCTAAACCTTTTAACATTGACAATCTACCAGTATATGATGTTCACATAGGGCCCAGACACTCTCATTTCCTACACCATAAATCTCATACTTATATATGGACCTGTCTTCCACTATCACTTGAGAGACTGGTTACACATTACAATTCCCCAGAGGAAAGCAACCCAGCTCTGTCGGTTTTGAAATGTGAAGGCTCCCTCTGCACAGTCAAAGAAAGCTGGAGGAGCTTGAAGCACCTTTAATCTTGCTCTGTATTTCCTGGGAAGAGGATGCCCCAGGTGAGCCCTACTTGCCTTTTCCTTTCTGCATTATCTCAGTTAATCTTCCCTATCGATTGGGAGGGGGAGAAGGAAGGCAATTTAGCTGTGAGCCTGAGCCAACCCTTCCATCTTCTCAGCTTCCGTTGCCTGAAGAGAGAAAGCCTGCAAGGTTTTCAGCTGGTATAGCTGGGCTGCTTTCCATGTGCTACCCAGCTCTAACAGTGAAGAGGAGTTTGTGTGGGCATTCATCTTTTCCCCAACCTTTCAAAGTTTGAACGAAGTTTTTGTTTCATTTCCCCTCACTTACCTAAACTGAATAATTGTGGGGTAAACTACTGATTATTTCATAACCAAACCAGAATAAAATTGTGTGTGTGTGTGTGTGTGTGTGTGTGTGTGTGTCCAGTGCCAATTGTACAAACTTCACAGTCTCACCTTATATCTGAAGACTCATAGTGTTTACAAAATAGGATATCACGCCCTGCCCTCCAGCTTAATGGAATACAGATTCGATCGATCCTCCAAGGCACAGGGCCGTTGTTTATGTAATCAGGTAGATACAGAATCCCTGGCGCATGTGCTTTACACTGCACTTGGCAGCAGCGTAAGAACATAAGAACATAAGAAGAGCCCCACTGGATCAGGCAAAAGGCCCATCTAGTCCAGCTTCCTGTATCACACAGTGGCCCCAACAGATGCCTCAGGGAGCACACAGCCAACAAGATACTTGTATCCTGTCGCCACTCCCTTGCACCTGGCACAAAGAAAACCTACTCCTACAACCAGGAGGTTGCTTATCCCCATCACGGCTTGTACGCTGTGATGGAATTTTCCTCCATAAATCTGTCCAATCCCCTTTTAAAGGCACCCAGGCCAGGTGCCATCACCACCTCCTGTGGCAAGGAGTTCCACAAACCAATTACATGCTGGGTAAAGAAATATTTTCTTTTGTCTGTTTTAATCCTCCCTCCACTCAATTTGAGTGGATGTCCCCTAGTTCTTGTCTTGTGTATAACCAAACTCACTGTTGTGTATAACCAAGCGTCACTGCAGGGGGAGCGGAGCTCCAAGTTCCGCCGGGCTCTGAGCCTCCGTTATACGACGGGAGAAAGCGGCCCCGCCCCCTCGCCTTTGGAGCCATTCCGGCCGACGAAAGCAAATGGCTCCAAAGGCGAAAGCAAGTGCTTTCATCGGCCGGAATGGCTCCAAAGGCGAGGGGGCGGGGCCGCTTTCTCCCGTCGTGTAACAGAGGCTCAGAGCCCGGCGGAACTTGGAGCTCCGCCCCCCCTGCAGTGACGCTGCTGGCACTCGGTATAACGACCTCTGGCAAAATATCCTCAACTCTCTGTTAGTAAATTTGCAAGGGAGGTCCGATTCTGACATCATCCTGATCTTACTTTCTTCCACCAACAAATGGACCATCAATCAGTTGGCTGAAAATTTTCAACTAACTATGGAACGTAGAGTGGCTATAGTGACCAAGATTAAGGAACCTAGGTAAAGGATTGTTAACTGTTTATTTTGTTATGCCTCCCTTTTTCTCATGCCTTCGGGGTTTTGTTTTTTTTTTGCTTGTTTATTGTGTTATGTATTATTACTATTACTCTTTATGTTTTATGTTTGTTTTTGTTATGTTATGCCAATAAAGGTTTATTGATTGATTGATTGATTGATTGACAAAATAGGATAAATAATCTCTAATGGGACGAGCCTTTGAAAATGTCACTATAATAGTTTCATTTACCTAGAGCATGGTGGTCCAACGCGTGGCCCACGGGCCGCATGCAGCCCCCGAAGGTCTCTGCTGTGGCCCCCGGCTGCACTTGGAGCTCCCCTCCCCCACAGTCACCCACGCTCCCCTGATGATCGGAAAGGCGGTCGGGAGCTGACCGCCTTTTCGATCTTCAGGGGAGCGTGGGAGGGGCATGCTAGACAGCGGGGCGGGGCATGCATCGGCCATTATTATTAATTAATTAATAATTTAATTTATTGTGCGGCCCCCAGGTTTCATGTCGAAGTTCGCATGCAGCCCTCGAGGTACGAAACGTTGGACCACCCTGACCTAGAGGGAGAGGGGAATCATGTTATTTTACCTCAGTGATTTTCAAAACAGTCAGCTGAAAAAGCAAAATGCTTATTATACCCTATTCACCACTGCTGAGTTGATAGGTGCTCAGTTTGACGGCCCAATACTATTGAAGGATTACACCGGTGTAACCTCCTTTATGGCCACCGCAAATGCAATCAGGCCAGCACAAGTGGGCTGGCTGCCACTGCAAACAGCAAGCGACCAGTTCTGCACACTGACGGACACTGGATGCCCGTTGGAGGAGGTGAGCTGGTGCAGGGAATTGGAGGGAGGCAGGGAGGGGGGTGAACGGGGCGGGGTGGGTGGAACAGGGGAAGAGATGGACAGAACAGAGCAGTGACGGGGGCCAGGAGAAGGGCGGATCAGGCCCAGAAGGGGGCATGATCGGTGGTGGCACACACTGAATCCTGACCCACTTTCCCGGGCCTGATCCACTTTCACAGATCAACACAGACTGGCACCAGTGATCGAGCTGGCACAGGCCCGAGTTGAACCACAGTGGCTGCTGGGGCTTATGGGATGCAGCAGAAGCCGTGCCAGCACTACTGCATTGCCATGCAGGGAGTTAGGTAGGATTGAGCTGCCCATCATTAACAACCAAATGCACCATTTTTATCATTAATGCTAAAGATATTTTGTAGTTTAGGCTTTCTTACCTTGTAACTATTTGGGCTAACTGATATGAAAATAACCAAAGTATTTGCTTTATTGAGTCCTATATGGGAATGACTCTTCAAACAGCTTGTCAGACATAGGGCGCAATCCAAACCTACTTAGGCCGCCGTTGTAACCAGCGGCCCAGCGAAAACGGGAGGCCCCAGAACGGAAAGGGGATTCAAATCCCCTCCAAAAGGGGAATTCAAAGGGGTTTTGAATCCCCTTTCCGTTCTGGGGCCTCCCGTTTTCGCTGGGCTGCTGGTTACAATGGTGGCCTAAGTAGGTTTGGATTGCGCCCATAGTATCATGGGCTGTCACAAAGACTGTATCCTACGCAGTTCAGAATGAGCCTTCCCCATTGCTGCTACTGCTGCAAAATGACTTATCAGTGTGGTGGACCCAGTTCAGAGCTTGCACAAAGGCTCTGGATACATGCATGCATGTGCATCCCAATCCCATGCCATATGAACGTTTCCCACAGTACAGCATGAGTGTGAGTTAAGCACATATTATCAGAGCTAATGGAAATTGTAGATTCTGGTGGGTCAGACATGTGTTTCAAAGCATTCCTATCCTATTGCAAGTAATCTGAACCCCAGATTTCAAGCCCAATTCTGCTTTTCGGCTAGCTATGAAGCCATCATTTCATACAGATTATTTTTTTGCTCATAACTACATTTCACTGTCTAACCAATATTTTTATGTGCTTTGGCAAAACACACATGAAATCATTTTAATTTTCTTCACAGGCTCAGACTAAGGCCAAATGACAAAATCTTGACATTAAAAATCCTTAAATTTACATTCACGATGTCTAACCAAATCAAAATAATCACATTAAAAAAAACCCTTTACTTGCATGAGGTCAAAAGGAATGTTTCTAAAGTCTCCACATTTGAAGTATAAGAGCTTTTTAATATTACATTTTGAAACATTATTCAGGTGTCTAGATGCTTTTATTAATCTATCTGCCTGCCTACATACCTAGTGGTGATCCCATCGCCCTGTGCTTCTTTCCAGGGGGCCATTATCTATGTCAGGGTCCCTCAACCTTTTCCAGACTGGGTACCCCTTGGTCTGGTCCCCCAAGCATCCCCCTGACCCCCAAGCCCCGTGTACCCCTGCATACCCCCTCCCCAAAAGTGCACACACACACCCAAAAGCCAAAAAAAGCGCTTTTTTCGGCCTGCAGCATGACCGAGCAGGTCCTCCGGCTCGCGCCGCAAGCCAGAGGGAAAGGCTACTGCTCTGCTGATCAACTTTCAACCAACTTTCCAGCGCTGGTGTAGCTGTGCCAACAGGGCGCACACTGTATTTTGCAGTGCAGAGGCAGTCATGTAGGTCTCTTCAAGGTGAGGGAACATTTGTTCCCTTACCTCGTGGCTGCATTGCGGCTGCACCGGCACTGGAAAGTTGGTTAGGACTGCGCGCAAAATCATGTTGCTTCCTGAAATCGGTAATGGCAGTTCTCAGAATAAGACCAGCTGTATTGAATATGAAACTGATACTTGGCATACTAATGGCACAATCCTGTCTAGCCCTTCACCCTGCTATGCAGCGAGGCTGGTACAGCCTCAGCCGCATCCAGGGCACGAGACAGGCTGCCGGGAGGTCACCTCGGGGGAAGGGAACATTCATTCTCTTCCCCCGGGTAAAACCCCAGCTACTCCAATGGGGCTACTCGAATGTGAGCCAGCTATTTTGCTGGCACAAATCTGAGACCCCCGTGTAATGGTGGCCAGACCCAGGCAGGGAAATAGGATATAGTGGACTGCTCATCCCTCATCATATATAGCCACTGCTCATCCCTCCCCCTTCCCGGGTCTGTGCCCTGTTCTTCATGCCCCTCTTGCTGATTGGCGGGGAACACACCCTCCCCAGAACACGCCTTCCCCGGCGGATGTTCCACTGAATCTGGGGCAGGGAGAGCGGTGCCGGCCTCTGAACCGGCACTGTCTCCTCACTGGGTGACCCAAATGTGCCTTACTGCACATTTGCAACACCCATGACGAAAATATAGACAGGATTGGGCTGTAAGTGTAGTAATTCAAATCATTTTAAAATGATTTAAATTTAAATTCTTTAAATGGAAATTGGTGCAATACACATTTGCAAGCTTTGCTTAATTCCAGCCATGGTGTCTTGCAGCATCCCTAAGCAAGTGTTTTACCCCTCATAGTCCACAATAGCATGATCAACAATAGCATGATTGATGGAGCTTGAAAGGATGTCTGAAGAGATGGGAACTGGAAAAGGAATGCCATGCTGAACATTTGGCTGGCCAGTCTAGCCAGTCTTTATGAGGAAAAATTCCTGGAGCAAAAAGGGGTTTTGCAAAAGGAGCCCTGTCCAAGTAGTAGTAACTCATGTTTTTAAAAGCCAGCATCCAAAGCAAATACAGTACTCTGGTAATATATGTTGCTTACAGTTACATACTAATAACAATAACAGCAGCACAATAATCCAGCACAAGGGAAGATTACTGCATTTAGCAACCTGGTTTGCTTTGTGTCTTGTTTTTGGCCAAAACAAGTGCCAACTTCGGTTTAGTATGTTGAAACTGTAGACATGAAATGATCAATTATCAACAGACAGCTGCACTTTTTTTTGTGTATGGTTAATTTTGCCCATAGCTGACGTGAGATTCAACTCAAGAAACTATCTGTCATTTGCTAGGTTCCAACTCCAAATGGAAAGAACTTTGCATTGTCAGTGATGCCACCTGTTCCTGGGTTCCCTCTTAGTCTTCTGTCATATTCTAGACTCCTGAAACACAATGAATCAAATGGGTTTCATCCTGCTGAAATGGAGACTGCTATGGATTGTATATTTGCTCCTTTTTCCTATTTGAGAAAAATGAGTTATATAGTGATATCCACTACTAAAGGATGTTGCGCTACCGTCAGTGTGCCGTCGATGTGTCATTGTCAGGACAGGCTTAGGATATCACAGACATCGCACCAGTATCTGTGCGATGTCAGCACAGCATCCAAATACGACTGGGCCATTAGAATGGTTTTCAAAAAAACATATATGGTTATCCTGTGCAGAACACAGTTTTTAAACTGTGTGTTCATGTCTTCAAATCTTAATATGTGCCATATAAAAATAAAAAACCTTTGTTTCCTTTTATGTGCTCTTTAAATACGATAACCCCTTCTCTCTGCAAGTGAAAACTTCAAAAGGGGCTTATCACTGATTCACTCTATGTTGTTGTTGTTGTTCAGTCGTTAAGTCGTGTCCGACCCTTCGTGATCCCATGAACCATATCCCGCCAGGCCTTCCTGTCCTCCACTATCTTCCTGAGTTCGCTCATTTTCATGTTCGTTGCATCGGTGATGCTGTCTAACCATCTCATCCTTGGCCTTCCCCTTCTCCTTTTGCCTTCAATTTTTCCCAGCATCAAAGTCTTCTCCAGAGAGTTCTCTCTTCGCATTAGGTGTCCAAAATATTTGAGTTTCAGCCTTAGTACCTGTCCTTCAAGGGAACAGTCAGGGTTGATTTCATTTAGGATTGACTGATTTGATCTCCTAGCAGTCCAAGGGACTCTCAGGAATCTTCTCCAGCACCACAGTTCAAAAGCATCTATTCTTCGGCGCTCAGCCTTCCTTATGGTCCACCTCTCACAACCATACATTGCTACTGGGAACACCATCGCCCTGACTATGCGAACTTTTGTTGGCATGGTGATATCTCTGCTTTTTACTATGCTATCTAAATTTGCCATAGCTTTCCTTCCAAGGAGTAAGCGTCTTTTAATTTCATGGCTGCTATCTCCGTCTGCAGTGATCTTGGAACCCAAAAAAGTAAAATCTGTTACTGCTTCCATTTCTGCCCCTTCTATTTGCCAGGAATTGATGGGACCAGATGCCATGATCTTAGTTTTATTAATGTTGAGTTTCAAGCCAACTTTTGCACTCTCCTCTTTCACTCTCATCAAGAGGCTCTTTAGTTCTTCTTCACTTTCTGCCATTAGGGTGGTATCGTCTGCATATCTGAGGTTGTTGATGTTTCTCCCGGCAATCTTGATTCCGGCTTGCGATTCATTCAGCCCTGCATTTCTCATAATGTACTCTGCATATAAGTTAAATAAGCAGGGTGACAATATACAACCTTGCCGTACTCCCTTCCCAATTTTGAACCAATCAGTTGTTCCATGGCCGGTTCGAACTGTTGCTTCTTGACCCGCATACAGGTTTCTCAGGAGACAGGTAAGGTGGTCTGGTATCCCCATCTCTTTAAGAATTTGCCACAGTTTGTTGTGATCCACACAATCAAAGGCTTTTGCGTAGTCAATGAAGCAGAAGTAGGTGTTTTTTTGGAACTCTCGTGCTTTCTCCATGATCCAGCGCATGTTGGCAATTTGATCTCTAGTTCCTCTGCCTCTTCGAAACCCAGCTTGTACGTCCGGTAGTTCTCGGTCCACATACTGCTGAAGCCTAGCTTGTAGGATTTTGAGCATAACCTTGCTAGCATGTGAAATGAGTGCAATTGTGCGATAGTTTGAACACTCTTTGGCACTGCCCTTCTTTGGAATTGGAACGTAAACTGACCTTTTCCAATCCTTTGGCCACTGCTGAGTTTTCCAAATTTGTTGGCATATTGAGTGCAGCACTTTCACAGCATCATCATTTAGGATTTTAAGTAGCTCAGCTGGGATATTATCATCTCCGCTAGCTTTGTTGTTAGTAATGCTACCTAAGGCCCACTTGACTTCACTCTCTAGGATGTCCGGCTCTGGGTCAGTGACCACACCAGCATGGTCATCAGGAACATTAAGATCTTTCTTGTATAGTTCTTCTGTGTATTCTTGCCATCTCTTCTTAATCTCTTCTGCTTCTGTTAGGTCTCTGCCTTTTTTGTCCTTTATCATGGCCATCTTTGCACAAAACGTTCCCTTGATATCTCCAATTTTCTTGAAGAGATCTCTAGTCCTCCCCATTCTGTTGTTTTCCTCGATTTCCTTGCATTGTTCATTTAAGAAGGCCTTCTTATCTCTCCTTGCTATTCTCTGGAAATCTGCATTCAGTTGTTTATATCTTTCCCTTTCCCCCTTGCTTTTCGCATTCCTTCTTTCCACAGCTATTTGTAAAGCCTCATCTGACACCCACTTTGCTTTCTTGCATTTCTTTTTCTTTGGGATGGTTTTCGTTGCTGCCTCCTGTACAATGTTACGAACTTCTGTCCATAGTTCTTCAGGCACTCTGTCTACCAGGTCTAATGCCCTAAACCTATTCTTCACCTCTACTGTATACTCATAAGCGATATGGTTTAGGTCATATCTGACTGGTCTAGTGGTGTTCCCTACATTCTTCAGTTTAAGCCTGAATTTTGCAATAAGAAGCTCATGATCTGAGCCACAGTCAGCTCCAGGTCTTGTTTTTACTGACTGTATAGAGCTTCTCCATCTTTGGCTGCAAAGCACATAATCTATCTGGTTTCGGTATTGACCATCTGGTGATGTCCATGTGTAGAGTCGCCTCTTGTGTTGTTGGAAAAGAGTGTTTGCTATGACCAGTGTGTTCTCTTGACAGAACTCCGTGAGTCTTTGCCCTGCTTCATTTTGCCCTCCAAGGCCAAACTTGCCTGTTCCGTTTATTTCTTGATTTCCTACTTTAGCATTCCAGTCTCCTATGATGTAAAGGACATCTTTTTTGGGTGCTAGTTCTAGAAGGTGTTGCAGGTCTTCATAGAACCGGTCAACTTCATCTTCTTCGGCATCAGTGGTTGGGGCATACACTTGGATTACTGTAATGTTGAATGGTTTGCCTTGGATTCTGAAATCATTCTGTCGTTTTTGAGGTTGCACCCCAGTACTGCCTTTCCCACTCTTTTATTGACTATGAGGGCTACTCCATTTCTTCTAAGGGATTCATGCCCACAGTAGTAGATATGATGGTCACCTGACGTAAATTCGCCCATGCCCATCCATTTTAGTTCGCTGATTCCCAAGATGTCAATGTTCAATCTTATCATCTCATTTTTGACCACATCCAGCTTGCCTTGATTCATAGACCTCACATTCCATGTTCCTAAGCAGTATTGCTCCTTGCAGCACTGGATTTTCCTTTCAACCTTAGACACATCCACAGCTGGACGTCCTATTGGCTTTGGCCCAACCGCTTCATTCTTTCTGGGTCTACTTGGAATAGTCCTCCGCTCTTCCTCAGTAGCATATTGGACACCTTCTGACCTGAGGGTCTCATCTTCCGGCGTCATATCTTTTAGCCTTTTGGTACTGTTCATGGGATTTTCTTGGCAAGGTTACTGGAGTGGGTTGCCATTTCCTTCTCCAGTGGATCACTTTTAGTCAGAACTCTCTGCTACGACCTGTCCGTCTTGGGTGTCCCTGCACGGCATAGCTCATGGCTTCATTGAGTTACGCAAGCCCCTTCGCCACGACAAGGCAATGATCCATGAAGGGGGATTCACTCTATAGAAACAATTATTTCTTAGAATGTTTGGGTCATATGAAGTAAACCTATATATATATATATATATATATATATATATATATATATATCCACCAGAATTCCCAATGACTCACAGTATAAATAAAAAAGAAGTGATCTATTTATTATGAGAATGATTAATTATAGGGTTTATGATTCTAAAGAAATCTATTTATGATCATGATGATTAATTATAGGGTTTCCCTAACTGTGAAACCATTTTTATGTGATTATTTTCCAGAGAGGCTGGTTGTTGCTGGATGATATTAATAGACTTTGTGTATTTAGTTATTACTGTATGGTTCTTTGACCCTAATTGGTGAGCCCTTGAGGGAGGTCTGCAGTCCTGACATTCTTCAATTATTTTATTATGCTTTTCCATTTCTTTGTTAGAATTAAGGGCATGTGATCTCATTCTGCCTATTTTTAAAGCACTATTGCTCGAGAGATGAACAGGAGCAGCACACAGAGGGCACACAGACAATGCCTATGCTAAAATGACAAATTGATGCTGAGTCTAGTCAGGGTGGGAAAACCAGTTCAGAACTGTTGAGAAACAGATACGTAAGAGCAAGAAACAATAAGATAATATTAGTTCTTTAACAGAAAATGTAATGGAAGAGCACAATTTAAGAAAGAAACAAGACAGAATCAAGAAACGTTGTCGTGGCTTTTTTTCTTCATTACTGTACTTGAGTTCATAATGACATATTATTGCACGCTTCAAGTGTGTGCTTTTTCTCCTGTGTATTATAACTGGAGGTGCCAGGACCATCACCTTCTCACTGAGAATCCTGAGCCCTGTTCAAGTTTAATAAATAAAAGTAGAAATTGGAATGCCATCATTTGCTACTTTATTAGTAAGAGATGCCTGTGTTCCACATGCATACATATGGAAACCAGGCTATATTGGATCGGCGGCAGCAGCGTACGCTGAATCCTATCCCCCTTCCCAGGCCTTCTGTCCCTATACATGGAACATATACCAGCTAAATAGCTGGCGTGGATCCGAGGAGACCCATAGGGGACACTGGGGCTTTACCTGGGGTAAAGGGACAAATGTCCTGTTACCCAGAGGAGACCTCTGCCCCCCCCATTCTCTGCTGGATCCAGCGTGGGCAGTTTGGCCCCACTGGGCTGGCAGGGGATAGGATTGGGCTGTAGTATACAGCCAATATGTGCGAGTACGTGCAAGTTGGGACTTGTGGTCTCTTCTCTCTCTAATGTGTGTTCAGTTTAATAATATATGCCAGGATATGGTGTAGTGGTTTGGGAGTCGGACTTAGACTGGAAGATACAGGTTCAAATCCCCGCTCAGCCACGAAGCTTCCTGGGTGACCTTGGGCCAGTCACTGTCTCTCAGCCCCACCTACCTCACAGGACAAAAAGGAGGGGAGGAAATATGTACACCACTCTGAGTTCCTTGGAGGAAGGGTGGCATAAAAATGTGAAAAATAAAATAAAATAAATATGCAAAATAAATAAATAAAATAAAATAAAGTCTGCATGTGTACAAACTGTATGCACACAGGGTCTACACAGGGTCAGGGACTTTACAAGGTTCCTGATGACAGAGCCTATACATGTACATTTTAAGATAGTCCCTGCACATATGGTATGCTGAATTCATGGATGGAGGTGGAATCTACAGGTATGATCCGTATCCTCCACATGCAAGTTGGCTGGCTTGGCAGAAGGGGTTGCATTCTGCACATAAAAGCAAAAAGCAAGGCCACCACTCCCCCCAAAATGGTTTTATTTTGCTTAACATTTTGTAGATTTTGCACCAAAAATCATTAGGATCTACTTTCAAATTCAACAAAAACCAAGGGGTTCTGCTGTGTTTTGGACTTGTTACTCCTCCACAAAGCTCCACCCAAACACCAGAATTTTTTATTCCAATTTATTTGTATTTATACAGGTGCATCGCCACATGGGGAGTTAGGTAGGATTGGACCGCAAGACTCTATAATTCCTGGTATATCGTATGGTGAACACTTTTGAAGCACTGTTTAACTGAGTTTTGGTTAGAGGAACACAATGGATATGGCCATCTTGGTTTGCCATAGTCCTCTGCAAGCTTGCAGTATATGTTTCTGCAAACATTCTGCAAACTAGTGCAGAATGCGGCGACCCGGGTGGACACTGGAGCTAGGCGGTTTGACTCTGTTGAACCGCTGCTTCAGCGGCTGCACTGGCTGCCCATTCGTTTCTGAGCCCAATTCAAGATGCTGGTAATAACCTTCAAAGCCCTTCACAGTTTGGGTCCAAGATATCTGAGGGACCACCTTCTCCCATACATTCCAGCCTGCTCTCTTAGGTCATCTGAGGGGGCTCTCCTGCGAGTGCCACCTCTGTCACAAGCTAGGGGAATGGCAGCACGTGGGCGAACCTTCTCTGTTGTGGCGCCACAATTGTGAAACTCCTTGCCAGCAGACTTGAGAACTACCCCTCCATCATTAACATCTGTCTCAAGATGTTCTGCTTTGTTTATTTATTTATTTATTTATTTACACTATTTTTACCCCGCCTTTCTCCCCGAAGGGACCCAAGGCGGCTTACAACATGGGATACAAATACAGCAAATAATCACATTTAAAACAATAAAAACAATACACAAAAGCTAGTAAAAACATCATCTAAAATTAATAAAAACACATTAAATTACAATTAAAACAGAAGCATAAAAAAGCAGCAGCACCCCACCTAACATAAGAACATAAGAACATAAGAAGAGCCCTGCTGGATCAGGCCAAAAGCCCATCTAGTCCAGCTTCCTGTGTCACACAGTGGCCCCACCAGATGCCTCAGGGAGCACACGAGACAACAAGATACCTGTGTCCAGTCGCCACTCCCTTGCACCTGGCACAGAGAAAACCCACTTCTAAAACCAGGAGGTTGCTTATGGCTTGTAACCTGTGATGGTCTTTTCCTCCATGAATTTGTCCAAACCCCTTTTAAAGGCATCTAGGCCAGGTGCCATCACCACATCCTGTGGCAAGGAGTTCCACAGATGAATCACACGCTGGGTAAAGAAATATTTTCTTTTGTCTGTTCTAACTCTCCCTCCACTCAATTTTAGTGCGTGTCCCCTGGTTCTGGTGTTGTGCGAGAGGGAGAAGAATTTCCCTCTATCCACTCTCTCCATCCCATGCATAATTTTATAAGTCTCAATCATGTCCCCCCTCAGGCGCCTTTTTTCTAGGCTGAAAAGCCCCAGACGCTGTAGCCTTTCCTCGTAAGGGAGGTGCTCCAGCCCACCTGTGCAGGATGTTAAAAAAGGCAAGGACTCAGAAGGCCTCCTTAAACAGGAAAGTTTTCAGGCCTCGCCGGAAGGTCTCCAGAGAGGGAGCAGTACATAAATCAAGAGGGAGGGAATTCCATAGGGTTGGTGCCACTACTGAGAAGGCCCTATTTCTGGCCACCGCCCCTCGCACCTCCCTGGGCGACGGTACCCTCAAAAGGGCCTTCTCTGATGACCTAAGGAGACGAGCTGGAATATATGGAAGTAGGCGGTCTCTCAGATATCCTGGCCCCAGGCAGATCAGGGCGGGCAGGAGGACATTTCCCAGCATGGGAAACCCACACGCTCGAGCTCTGAAGGCCGCCCGGAACTGCTTACCGTCGTTTTCCGGGCTCCAGTGCAGTGCGGCATGGCCGCAAAGGCAGCCTCCATCTTGCCACCCGAGTGCCAGCAATAACCGGTCCACATAGTGGTACGTGTACCATAGGTTGGGAAGTTCTGATATAGATATTAAACAACTTGGGGGGGGGGAACAAAATGAAACTCTGTGGCACCCTATACTCCAGTGATCTTCAAAGGTCGCTGTAAGTCGTCACGACTTAGCGATGACAGCATCAATGGCACTTCTGGGTTTGCGCCGCCACCTAAGTAAAAAAAAAAGGGGGTTGCTTACCTATCTGTGGCGGCAGTGAGAACCTGCCAGTGAGGTTCTCCAGTCGCTGGGTAAGTCCAACCCCCCCTTTTTTACATGGTCGGTGGTGGCAGCGTGACCCTGGAAGTGCCGTCACCGCCATCCTAATGTTACCACCACCAAGTCGCCACTCCTCTTAAGAAGAAAGACGTTGTCTCCCACTGGACCTTGGGGTCATGATGACCCCACATTTGAAGACCACTGCAATACTCCAAAGGCCAAGATGCCAAACAGATGCCAGCTGAGATGCATTAACAACCCTCCCCAGGCAGAGCTGTTAAGCCAAATTGTGCAAGTGTCAAGAAAGTAGGCAGATGACCTCACACTCTTGAGGATCCTGTCCACATCCTCAGGCTGCACAAGCTGAAAAGAATCCCAAATAACAGGACTAACAGGGCACCTTGGGGACATCAACCAACACAGTTAGTGTGGAGTCTAATTTGTGGTCAATGTGAGCAATGTTATCTGCAAAGTAAATCATGCAAAGTACCATAAATCCAAAATAATCCATCACTGCTGGAACACAAACTCTATGCAGTGATCTGCAGAAACAAATGAAAAACAATGGTTTATAGTACTTGGATGAAGGCAAGCTGACCTAAGTAGTCATAAAGACAGGGATGACTTTTGGGGGGGGGGAGCTTCTCCTTGCCCTTGGTCTCAGGGTGCTGTAAACTGAAACTTCACAGATGCTGGCATTTCTTCTCCTGATTTGGACATATCTGAAATAGTACTACTATCAGGTGAATCAGATTGCTGGCAAAAACTTTGGCACCAAAGAGACTCAACAAATACATTTCATGACACTGACCCTGTACTAAATAGCAACTCTATGTGGATAACCTTATGGGAATGGATGTTGAAAAAGAGCAATTTCAAGGCTGTCAGTGGCTTAATCTCTGAGCAGTTCCTAATGCAGAGCCACTCTGTCTTCCTGCATTCACAGAGTTAAAGAGTTTCAAGGGTTCCATAACCCTTAGAAAGTAGGGAGACCAAGGTGGGGGGGTATGGTCAAGGAGATCCCATTCCAATTATATACTTCTTTATAAACACATATAAATACAAACCAAAAGCCAAGCTTTTTCGTATTGGAAACTCTCAGACTCCGTTACGTGAGTCTAAAAAGTAATTTTTATTTGAAGAACCAACACTTACTTCTTTGTTAAGGAAACTCCAAGCAACACCCAGCAGACTTGAAGGCTCCTATGTTATCAGCAAACTATTTCCTGGGTATATGTTCACTCTTTCCATGTAAGCTTGCTTATTTTTTCAAAACCTGGTGCAAACAAATTCTGTGAAGTGGCTGAATGATGTGCGATTTGCTGTAACAACAGCCATATTGATGTAATGGAAATTTCATAGGATGGCAGCTTTGAAGAAACAAAACTGGAAGAGGGGATGGGGAGGGGAAGGGTCTCACTATATGTTTTCCTGTTGTATGGCAAAGTTATTCCACTAATATTGCCCCCTAAAAAGCCTTCTGAGAGTACAAAAATGTAAACTGAAGAGAATAATTTGAATTGCAGGGTATTAGTTGTCTTTCTAAAATTAGTTAATGTAATGCTATATACAGAAATTTTAAGTAGTTGCTGGAAAGTTATTAGCACTTTCAACTGATTTTTCACGATTACGTTTCTTGCTTCTTATAAATTTTGCAATTAAATACAGTGATAATTTTATATCGTGATTTTTAAACTAACAATAGTGTGGTGTTTATTTCGCAATTAATATATCATTGATATAATAAACATTTTTCATATATTCACTGGGATAAACTTATCTCGAGAGAACAATGGGACACAGATATTCTGTTTCTTTCTCGTATTCTTATGAAATGGTTGTATATTTTTGAATGCTAAATCTGATCTAAATGTGCACTCGCCTGGCGAGTCTCATCACACTGCGGTACATGGTTGCCCTTTGACAGGATGCTACTTTAAGCGAATTAGCAGAAACAGATGGTTAAAGGTACACTTTTGCATGGTACAGAGCGTCACACCTAGATCTTGGGGTTGACAGCTACATTTCCACTTCCTGTGGGCAAACAGCACTATCATGAAAAGTAGCCACATGTCATCTCCAGTTCCAAATTTTACCCACTGCAATATGGGACCCCAGTGTGGGAAGTGAACAAAGTAACCACATCTCAGATACGTATGAATTGGACTTTAGTAAGCTTGGGGTGGTTTAGCATGTAGTCTGAAGGCATATGAGGCAGCTACCATGTGAAGTTAGGCAAGTCTGTGCCTGGCCAGTGCTTGGATGTTGTTTGGATACTGCCTGGGAACACCATGTGTGCCGCACTGAGGGCCCAAGCCTATTCAACTTTCCAGGGCCGATGCAGCCAGCCATAATGCAGCCCTGAGGTAAGGGAACAAATATTCCCTTACCTTGAGGAGGCCTCCATGACTGCCCCACCACCACAGGATGCAGAGCTCACCACATTGGCACGGCCGCACCAGTGCTGGGAAGTTGGATAGGATTGGGCCCTCAGTCAGATATTTGGTTGCCAGAGTTTAGTATTCTGGTGGATGAAAACAGTATATTTTTTATACTGAATGTTCTTTTTTATATAAATACTACATGTTTAAAATGAAGAGTAAAAAAAGGAATATGGGTCCCTCCCATTACCATAATAATGGTAAAATATATTTTGGGGGGATTCATGTCAGTTTACCACATAATTTTATCAATGTAAATTGTAGAAAAATGAACTTGAGGGGTTTAATTCCTTGTCACTGCCAACAAGAAAATTTAATTTTTGTATGATACCATTAAGATTTTTATTTTATTTTATTTATTTACAATATTTTTATCCCGCCTTTCTCCCCGAAGGGACCCAAGGCGGCTTACAACAGAAAAAAAGAAAATACAATACAAAAAATACAACACAAAAATAATCACATTTTAAAATAGTAAGAGACAATTAATGAAAATTAATAAAAACAGTATCTAAAAATCGATTAAAAAGATTATTGCTACAATTAAAACAGGAGCATAAAAACAGCAGCACCACCTTGAAATTTGGACTGACTGGCTACAAGAGATACACCTTTAAGTGTGAAGTTTTTGAAAACTTTAAAATATTCCATTTTCCCAAAAACACAACATTATTTTATTTTGACAGTTTTTGAATTTCCTGAAAATGTGACATTGTGTCATGATTTATATCATATGAAAGCCCTATTCATAAGCTTTAAAGTGACACCCATCCCATGTCAGTAGCTATCCTTATCTAGTAAATGGCATTTGAAGTTATGGTGGCTAGTGAATTTTGGCATTTTTAGGCAATTTTGAAAATTCAATATCTCAAAAATGGGTGGACAAAAAAAATTGAAAAAATATTTTTAATCATCTCATGGTAAGGTACAAATGTACCAAAAATGAACCAAATCCATGACATTAAGGTTTCATGCATTGGTTGATTTCACATGGAATGACCCTATTGCACCAGGTCTCCTAAAGGGAAATCTCCATCCCCATGAGCGCTACCAGTGGATACACTCAGATGCTGCTTTCTCCCTTAGGGTTCTTGAAAACATGGGATGCTGTAATTACCGTCAATGTTCAGATTCACATGCTAGTGCAACTTCCCTTTGGGACACACATTTCTTGAAGGCAAACACTGCACGCAAAGGGACTGACGCAAAGGTTTTGAACCTTTTAATGACTACACCAAGCCTGCTAGAGCCTTGCACAGCTAAATACTTTCTTTGCACCAGCACTGTGTATTAATTGTCCCTCAGCTAAACAATTGCCAGAAACAACCAGATGGCACAGTTGGGAAGAACAGTGTCAATGGAAAGCAGATCCAGGCATGGTAAGACTATTAAGGGTATTATGGAAGAGTTTCTTAATTGCAATATTTTAAAACATAAGACATTGGTTTTGTTTCTCCTTCCTCCCTTCTTAAGTTCATGTGCCCTCTCTTACTTTTCATATGCAAATTAAAAAGAACATGATCACCATCTATCCACAAATTATTAACATATTTCTTTCCTCCTCCAAGTACTCAGGTGGTCTTCTACAGGCAGATGCGTTTCTATGGTAGGGGCGGTACTGTAAGTTGCGCCCTGTCCTAGTCCCCGTTTACAACCTGGAACGAGGAGGCCCCGCTCCCTCACCGTCAGAGCCATTCCGTGCGGCAAAGATGACAGGCAGGGAGTCTCTTGCCCGTCGCCTTCGCCGCACGGAATGGCTCCAATGGCGAGGGAGCGGGGCCTCCTCATTCCGGGTTGTAAACAGGGACTAGGACGGGACGCAACTTACAGTACCGCCTCTACCGTAGAAACGCCTCTGTCTACAGGAAGAAAAATTGGGATCTGTGCAGATATATGTCTAATTTGAGGGGAGGGGGAACAATATGCACAGCCGTGCCATGTTTTTTAGAAAACAGGAAGCATGTTACTTTTTCACCAGTACTGATTCACAGTTACTTATTTTAATAATATTAAAAGGCAAAAGAAAAATAAGGTCACAATTTATATGAATGCACAAACACGCTTCCCCTCTCCTTCAATTACTGCAAAACTTCAGCACAAACATTTTACATTCTGAAAGACAATGCTCCTTTTCATACATTTGTTCTTGGAAGCCAGCCTTGCATGCTACTGTATATTATCAAGGTAGAGTACAGTATATAGAGTATTCTTATTTCAATGGGATTGAGAGGGCAGATAAAGTAAGAGGAATCTTGATTAACTCATGGTTTAGTCTATAGATTTCACTGATTTTGGTAATAGTGGCAATCATGGCAATTTCTGTTTCGTGACACCCAAGTTTAAGATACACCTTTGCGTCTCATATAATTTTGTCCTTGAGAAAGTCAGGTGTTAGTGGCTAGTGTATCCAAACACTAAACTGGATACCCTGCCAAATTCAGGAGAGAGACAAAGGACTATTGTAAGGGGAATAAATGCTCCCTTCTAAGGCCAACATTTGCAATTTCACTCTCTTTGTCTCCGAGTTCACTGCCCTGCTAAGGTCCCCAGCAGCCTAAAATTTAAGACAGCCTACAAAGGTCAGGCTAGCTTTGCTTGCACATTTAGTGAAAAAAAACCAGGCATCTTGCCTCAGTAAAGTAGCTAGCAAAGCAAAAAGACCAGGGCATAAGAATTTATCTTTTTGTATTCTTTTGCATCTTCAACGACGCTTTTGTCTTTCAGGGCTTTTGGCTGGCCTTGTCACATTGTAAAAATCTCTGTAGCCAAGCATCAAGAAAATCCTCCACAGATTTTGACCTCATAAGACCCTGAGATACGATAATACTGTGAATCCGAAGCTTCAAAGAAACAACAATGGTGAAAGCAAAAAAACAAAAAAACAAAACAAAGAAAAGTGCAAGGAATGGGATTATAAAATGAATTGGAAGATAATAACATTGCGTAATGATAATATTTAGTATGTATATAAACATTCTTTGGCCTATAGCTTATATTTTAGTCTGTAATGTACGGTAGGGCCCCGGTATCTGCGGGAGAAAGCTTCCTGTTAACGGAGCCTCTCTAGCATTCAAGCTACTTGCCTGCTTCATCGCTATAAGCAGCATGCTACTTATAGCGTTTTGGTAAAGCAAGAAACACGCTGGCTTGGCGCCAGCTCTATGAACCTAAAGAAAGGTAATGTCATGGGGGCACAGCGACTCATGGATAAGCAGATCTGCGCACAGCAGATCCGCAGATGAGGAACACAAAGAAGCAACTCGGAGCGGGCGGAAGAGCCTAGGTGGCACGGAAGCCTCACCAAGCCGGAAGTAATTTCGGTGACAAGCTTCCAGCTTGCCAAGCACCGAGGGGGGTGACCCCTGGCACATCACGCTCCAGGGGGGTGACACCCATCAATTATTCCTACAAGAGAAAAGTTCTTGTTAGTGTTCATATACAGAGATACAACATTTTAAAAACCAACATGCTTACTACTAGTTCTGACATGCACAGGTTCTTGTACAAGTAACAATTTCTTATTCCTGGGGCAAGAAAGGAGCTTCCAAGATTTCATGTAATTGAAAAGGCTGTTTTCTAAAACGTTAGAGAGATTTGTAAGTCTTTACTCAGCAAAGACCGGGTCTGACTAACGCAATTAGTAATTATCAACCTTAAGCAACATTTGTGAAATTACAAGTGAAAAGTTTGACATAGATTTTTTTGGGAAAATTTGTAGAGTAGACTGAACTCTTGGAACATATTTGAAACATAAAATGTAAATGAAATGCTGTATTTTATTGATTCATAAGTCATTGCAAGCAGAAAAGAGACAAGGGAATGAATGAATGAATGAATGAATGAATGAATGAATAATCTTTACCACCACCTTGATGGAATTGAGCAGGAAGTTGTCAGAAATCATTAGTTGATCTAACGTTAGTTGATCTAACATAGCTTTAAAAAAAAAAACACTAAGGGCTCAATCCAAACCTGCTTAAACCGCCATTGTAACCAGCGGTCCAGCAAAAATGGGAGGCCCGAGAACGGAAAGGGGATTCAAATCCCCTTTGAATTCCCCTTTTGGAGGGGACTTGAATCCCCTTTCCGTTCTGGGGCCTCCCATTCTTGCTGGACCGCTGGTTACAATGGCGGCCTAAGTAGATTTGGATTGCATCCTAAATTTGACATGTATGCACTACATATATGGGGGACAAAGTATTTTAATTAATAGTGAGTGTTCATCCTCCCAGGTGGTATCAACCCACCCTTCTGGCTCATGGATTAAACATTGACTCTTCTTCTTACTGGTAACAGTGGCATCATCATATAGTCACTGAGGGCAACAAAGCAATTCACAGCCCAATCCTGTCTAGCAGGATGCAGTTGCACAAGTAAGACACCTGCTGTATCCTGTGCAGGATTGGGCCTGTGCCGGCGCAGCCGAAGGCCTCCTCTAGCTTTATCGCTTCTCCACATCTAACACTGGGGAGGTTGTGGAGCACTCTCTGGAGGCTGTTGGGAGCTGGACATGGGCTAAAAGACTGAAATTAAATCTAGACAAAACAGAGGGCCTCATGGCCTACAAACCCACAATGGAGGTTCTGGACTATTGACCTGTTCTGAATGGGGTTGAACTCCCTCCAAGGAACAGGTGAGTAGCTTAGGAATTCTTTTGAATCTATGGCTGCTCCTGGATTGCCAGGTGGTGGCTGCGGCCGGGGGGGGGACTTAAGCCAGCTGCGGCCATACCTGAGTCAGTTGGACCTGACCAACTGACCAATCGAGGGCGAGCCGCCGCTCACCGGCTGCCGTCGCTCCGAGCTTGGAGCGACGGCAGCTGGTGAGAGCGGCGGCTTGCCCGCTCTCTCCGCTCAGAGTGGCGAGAGCAGGCAAACCGGCTTGGAGAGCGGGCCCGGCCTGCTCACAGCCGCAGCCTCCTGTTCTTCTGCCACTCTGCGCCACCCGCTTGTACGCATGCGTGCGGCTTTCAAAAGCCGCACACATGCGCACAAATGGCCCAGGAGGTGGCAGCCATGCTTTTTACATGGTGGCCACCATGTTTTTTTTTAAAATATTTTTAATTTTATTTTTGCTGAGGGCCCCCCGGGATCCGGCCGGGATTGACACCCCAATACCGGGACTGTCCTGGCCAAACCGGGACGAATGGTAAGCCTAGCCATGGAGAGGGCGGAACGGGGCATTTCGGGGTGGGTGGGATTGGTCGACAGGGCCCAGGAAGGGTGTGGGATCGTGGCCAACCTACAAGGGTGTGGGATCGTCGGACAGGGAGGGATCGGCAGTGGCATGCTCTGCTGAATCCTATCCCCCTTCCTGGGCCTGGCCACTGTTACATGGCCAGCTCGAATGTGCGCCAGCAAAATAGCTGGCGCACATTCGAGTAGAGCCATTGGGGTGGCTGGGGCTCTACTCAGGATAAGAGGCGGACATACCCTTCCCCCGAGGAGAGCTCCAGCCACACCGGTGCTGGGTTCCATCTGGTTAGGATGTGGTGCAGGCTGTATGCCCGCGCTGAAGCCTAGCTAGACAGGATTGCGCTGTTAATGAATAAAACTCACAAACTTCACCGAAACCCAGTAGATAGCTGGTAGACCACTGTAGGAAACAAGATGCCGGACTAGATGAGTCTTTGGCCTGATCCAGCAGTCTTTGGCCTGATTTTATCATGAATATACCCTGATAACAGATCTTTGCACTCAGCACAGATACTTACAAAGAAATGGATGTACAATTCCTACTAACCAAGGGGAAACTGAGGAAGAGGGAGATCTAGATTCAGCCCACCAATCTTCCTAAAATAGATTATTAATATGTTCAGAACTGGCTGAGCAGATTAATGGTTTGGGGCTATGTACATTATCCTGGTTCAAAAGTGGAACCATATGCATAATTCTTGGAATCCAGCAAATGGAACCACATTTCTAGAACCCTGTTGTACATGGGGGACTTGATCCAAAAGGGGATTTACATGAATAAATATGATTGTGTATTCCTTTTTTAAAAAATTAACTCAGTGGAAGAACGATCAAGAATTGCAATTTGAGCACACTTCCAATTCTGTTTCCCACATTATACATATGGAGGACAATAATCTTCTGTTATATATAACACCAGAGAATTGTTATTCTGCATTATTGTTTTACAAGTATCGATATGGACAGCTAAAAAAAGGAGCACACTGTATAACCCATATAACTCAGGGTTAAATGTACGCCACACTAAGTGCATCACTGTGTAATAGACTTATGCTTATTCATGTGTAGGAGCTGCACGGGTGGCAGTTTGAGTCAGACTGCAGGATGGAGCAATGGCGGAGCTAGCCTCTGCTGCACACCCATGACATCACTAGACCCGCCCCCGCTAATGACATTACTAGCCCCACCCCTGGTGGCGTTATGGGCAAAAAAGCCCCCCCCCGGTGGCAAAAACAGCAGAAAAGGGCTAGTATGGGGCCAGGCGGGCGGGCAAATCCTTTCCCCCCACTTCCACCGCCAGCCTGCAAGGCCCTTTTCTGGCCACCACTGAATTGCCACCGATGCGGCGGCTTGTGCAACCCGCCGCATGTTGCCCAGGGGCAGACTCCCCCCCCATTCCTACGCCACTGGGATGGAGGTAGAGGGCATTTAACTCTTTACCTCACCACTACAAAGCAGCAATTTAACTCAAAAATACAATTTGGTACAATGGCACATTTAGGGTTAAATTTAGGGTCACTTCTTAGAGGTGAATTTTAGTGAGAGAACACTACAGAGGTAAAAAGTTAAATACAGTACTCGCTACATCTGTGCTGCTGTCCTGATCCAAATCACAACTCCAGAAGGCTGGGTAAATCTAAAATGGAAAGGTATCCCTTGACAAATAAGTTGTTGTGTCCAACTCTAGGGTGTGGTGCTCATTCCCATTTCGAGGCCGAAGAGCCAGCGCTGTCCGAAGACGCTTCCGTGGTCATGTGGCCAGCATGACTCTCCTTGCCGCAGCGCATAGCATGCAGCTGGAACACGGAGCGCTGTTTACCTTCCTGCAAGCGGTACCTATTTATCTACTCGCATTGACATGCTTCGGAACTGCTAGGTTGGCAGAAGTTGGGCCGAGCGACGAGAGCTCACCCCGTCACACGGATTCGAACTGCCGATCTTTCGATTGACAGCTCATGGTTCAGTGGTTTATCCCACTGTGCCACCAAATCTAAGTTTGTAACTGCACAATTATTTTTAGTGTCATGTGTACTGTAGTTTGGCCTCAGATGGCTGAACTCTTGAGTTGTGATTTGATGGGGAACCTTAAGAACATAACGTAAGAACATAAGAAGAGCCCTGCTGGATCAGGCCAAAGGCCCATCCAGTCCAGCTTCCTGTATCACACAGTGGCCCCACCAGATGCCTCAGGGAGTACCTTGAAATACTCTTCATTTTGAACCCTTGCTATCTGCCTATATAGAGGTAAGGCTTGAAGACAAACACTACTGTCAGCCTGCAATAATGTCTCACATTTCACATGAAGTTAAATGTTGCCTGGGGGCCCTGTATTTCATGGTGATGATATCCTATCTGACTCATTACTAAGAAATTACCAGGACAGTATATCAAAAGTGAAGAATCTTTGTCACATACATCTTTCTTATACACATCATAACATGAAATATGTTGCTTACATCTACCAGATGTAATTTCTTCAGTTCATTATATTCAATTACAATGTCCAAAAAAATTAAATAACATTCAGACAAATACAAGAATGCTTAAGGGTAAAGTCTTTATGTTAGGTAATACCGGGACATCTCTCATCAGAGTAGGAGTCCAAATACATACCCAAAGGCACAAAATTATGTAAATTGAATCATTTCCCCCAGTGTTACAGGGGAACTTTTATGAATGATATTACTCTGGATAGCTATGATTTTCCACTCCCAGTGGAAAAACTGCATATTTACTATTACGTCTAAGTATTCTGAACAGGTTGCAAATTCATGAATCTTATTTCACAATCATGGAAAAGTGGCGAATCAAGATCTTCCAAAGAACAAGAGGTATTATCCCCGAAGGTGCTGTAGAGAGCCTGTACTGCCAGAAGGGCAAAGGTTCTTTTTGGATAAAGTGACAAGCAACAGATCAGTGGGAGAAAGAAATTGGATTTATTAGCTTTGCACAAGCAACAATCCCCCAGACAAACGGAATTAAATACAGTGTTCTTTTATCCCTCAAGATAGAAATTGTGCTTCCTCTAATGGATGTGTTTGTCTCATGGGCAAGTTTGCAGGGCATGTCTGCAGCTATCCCATGCCAATACCAGATGCATAACTAATGGCATTTCCAAGTCCCTTTTATACAACTTCAGGGGGGAAGTATATAATGCAATCCCCTCGGATGTGGCCTCATCCAGGTGCATGTCATTGACTTGGTGCCCAGAACATCTCAAGATATGATAACGGCAAGAGAGGCATCATTACTAACAGGCGCGAAAGCTAACTAAGGGCCCAATCCTATCCAACTTCCCAGCGCTGATGCAGTTGTGCCAATGGAGCATGTGCTGCATCCTGCAATGGGGGGGGGCAGTCATGGAGGCCTCGTTTGTTCCCTTAACATCGGGGCTGCATTATGGCTGCATCAATGCTGGAAAGTTAGATAGGATTGGGCCCCAAGTGTGTCTCAACAATTTTACCGAAAGATTAACCCAATTATGACAGAACAGACTGATCATTGGGAAGAACTTGTGCAGACCACTAATATACAACCATTAAAGGGCCAGGAGCATTCATGTTGAAAGGTTGGCCACCCCTGTACTAGTGGAGAATCCTTAATCACACTAACAGCACAATCCTATGCATGTATAGACATCAGAAGTAAGATTGCAGCATAATACAATGTACTATAGCAGGGGTCCTCAAACTTTTGCAGCAGGGGGCCAGTTCACTGCCCCTCAAACTGCTGGCGGGCTGGACCTGGGGGCAGGACTATAGTGGGGGGGGACTATAGTCCCCCAGCGCGTCACCCGCTGCCGCCCGCTACAACCGCTCGCTCACTGTTACTGCAATATGAGTGAAAGTGTTACTAACCGGTGTTCTCCCGCTGCTTTGAGAGTCCTTTTTGCCTTGGCCGCTTCTGACTAGGGCAGGCCAAGGCCAGGCTAAAGCGGTGTATGCGCAAAACGCCATTCGAAGCCTTGCCCTCAGAAGGGCCAAACGTCTTTGTTCGGCCCTTCTGAGGACAAGGCTTCGAGCGGCGTTTTGCGCATGCGCCGCTTTTGCCTGGCCTTGGCCTGACCTAGTCAGAAGTGACCGAGGCGAAGAGGACTGAAAGCAGCAGGAGAGCGCCGTTTAGTAACGCTTTGAGTCCTCTTTGGCGGGAGGCCGCAGGCGGGCGGGGCGGGCGGGCGGGCGGGCAGGCGGCCACGGTGGCAAGTCGCCCTCTGGGTGGGCGGGCCGGCCAAATTACCTTGGCAGTCTGGATACGGCCCGCGGGCCATAGTTTGAGGACCCCTGTACTATAGGGTCATTCCATGTCAAATCAACAAATGAAAAATCCATTTTAGAACTTGATGTAATGGTTTTTGTTCATTTTTGGTACGTTTGTACCTTACCATGTTTTAAAAAAAAATTCCATTTTTTTGTCTGCCCGTTTTTGAGATATTGAATTTTCAAAATTGCCTAAACGCCAAACTTCACTAGCCACCATACATTCCCATGTCTGTAGCTATCATCGTTATCAATCAATCAATCAATCAATCAATCAATCAATCAATCAATCAATCAAGAACCTTTATTGGGATTAAAGACAACATAAATCAACATACATTACATAACACATGTTACAAACAAACAAAAAGTCCAATCAAACAAAAACAACCAGATATCGGGCTACGGTCTAGGGGCCATTACATCATATATCTGATGCACAAGACGAAACGATTGAACAAACAAAGGCTGCAACAATCATCGTTATCTTGTAAATGGCATTTGAAGGTATGGTGGCTAGTGAATTTTGGCATTTTTAGGAAATTTTGAAAATTCAATATCTCAAAAACGGGTGGACAAAAAAATCTGAAAACATCTTTAAATCTCATGGTAAGGTACAAATGTACCAAATGTACCAAATCCATGACGTTAAGGTTTCATGCACTGGTTGATTTCACATGGAATGACCCTACAATTACCCTTTTCATATATGATACGACTTCCCCATTACTCAGGATCAAAGAAAAGTGGGTGTCAGTTGAAAAGAAGAAAAAGAAAACAGGATTGGGAGAATGCCACGATTTGGCCTGCTTGAGCTCCTAAAAGCTTATAGAAAATTGAAGGGGAGGTTACAGTTGGTGGGGGAAATATGCCATACGAGGACATTTCTAGAGGGAACATGAAGAGGGACACCTGGATACTACAAGAATCCTGTTCCAGGGTGGCTGGAGCTCTGAAGAGAACCTCTCCTATTAGGGGCTGGAGATACACTGCAAGATTTTGTCAGCGGTCATCACTTATTATAGCAGGTCCCCACTTGTATTATAGATTTTAAGTATGCAAAAAGAAGCTATTTAGGATTTCAAGCCTTCAGGGAATAGTTGGTTTATACACTGTTATATCCTCTTGCTACGTTAATAGCTGGTTAAGTTGTGTACAGGTCCAGAAAGTTGCTGCAGGGCTAAAACCTGAAAACAGGAGCTGAAATAAGATCTTGCACTGTTTACAAGCCTAGACACAGAATTTTATAAATCCAGACTCATGAATTATGATCACTCATAGCAGGTCTGTTTCATCTCTCCAACAAGATTTCTGTTTAACAGTAGTACATTTTATTCTATACAGAGAAGCATTAAAAAGCACTTCTAGAAATACCCTTTTCCTTTCCTTGACAAACTACTCTCTTACAATGATAATTCAAACCAGCAATTGCTCTCCCAGTAGCAATGGAACTTAGACTGGGGTATGTAGTATTCTAATCTACTGCACAGGAATATGGCCATGAGTATTCAATTTCCAATTTTGGAAAGGATTGGTGATGATTACATAAAAAACACAATGTTGCTTTCAGTCTTTGAAAGCAAATAATTATCATTTACAGCTAAAGTTGTCACCTGGCTTCTGCACCTTTAAATGTGACTTGACAGACAAAAATTCAGCAGGTGCAGAATTTCTTGACATGGTGGCTCAGAAACTTCACCTGCTGAACTTCTGCATGTTATGCAGTGGTTAGAGGTATGAGAGGTGCCTTACCCATGCAATGCCAGTAGCAGCCCCATTTCTTCCATGTAAACAGAGGACGGAATATTCTTGCTACAATAGAACAAGAAGATCCTTCTCTGTGTGTGTTTTAAACACTAGGGAAACTGTGCATTCCAGCAAAGAAGACACACATAGCCTCCAAACTGAGCGTGGATATGGAAAATTGGGGGGCGGGGGCGGGGGGGAGTGAAAATATTTTGTTGGAATTGTGAACAAAAAAAGTTAACAGTCTAATCAACAGTGTTCTTTTGTGAACAAAAGAGGTTAACAGTGCATATTAACTCAGAAGTAAGTTTCCATCTATATTCAATGAGGCTTCCTCCCAAGTATGGGTGTATAGATTGTAGCCTCCTAGAAAGCTTTCTTCTTGATGATTTTCAAACAAGGTTGAACATAAGCTTGTCAGGATGTTAGGGATGTACAGCATTCACATGAGAAATATATTGCTAGTCTGACCTAAACTCTTCAGACTCTCTTAGACTCCCTTTAGACCTCCTCAGAAGTTTTGACTGAAGAGGAATCACCAATTTTGCTTTTAGTTTAGCTTTAGGTGAAATCTGGAAAGGGCCTAAGGATTGTGGAACCCCTTGGGACACTTCAATAGTCTTCTTGAATTCTTTTGGTTTTCCACAAAAGGCTTCAGACATTTCTCTTCAAATAGGCTCTGAATGTTGCTTTTGAATTTTTGGTGTAAGTATGGCGTAGAATGAACTATGTACACCACCTTGAGCTCCTTGGAGGAAGGGTGGTATAAAATGTGAATGAATGAATGAATTAATGATATCCTGCCTCAAGACAGCAATATGGATTAGGAAAGACCCATTGGGTATACTACAATAAGCGTATACTGTATAAGTTATACAATAAGTTTTAAAATATGAGTAATTGCCAAAGGGTTTGGTACAGTCAGACAACTCTGAAGATGATTCTAAACTCTAACGGTACCATTACACCTTTCTCCCTGACTAATTTAACAACCAGAAAGTGACACTAAGGTCTTGAACAGTAACAGAAAGAATATAGCTCTATTGTTTTGAATGTAGTTGCTAATGTGTTTAGAGGAGCCTGTGCTTTGTCATATTTTGTCATATTTTATTGGAAGGCTATACAGTATATGCTCTATGGTGGGGCTATATGAATGCTCAGAAGGACCGTTAAACAAATGACTCCTCCATCCAGTCACTGAACAGTTTGTCTCTTTTCCCGCACTCTTCTAACTCCCCTTAGCAGGACAGAGTGTGGTGACAGCTGTTATGTCATCAGCAAACTCAAGAAGCCAAGAGCGCTTACGCCAGGTTTCAAAATATCTTATTTGCCCTCCCTCTGGTTGTCACTTCTGTTTACTATAAGCCTTCCTACATATGGTGAGAGTGAGCTGAAGATGATAACAAATGCAGATGTTATGAAAACCCAAACGGAAGTTATTTCACCCCTGAGAAATCATCTTTCTTTTTTTCAGATCCAGGAATACAACTCTCAAGTCAATTGTCTTGACGTCGGAATAGGAGTTTCACAATCATCCATATTTAGCAATAGAAGCTCCTGAAATAGGCTTCTATTTGGACCATCGTGATCCAAAGCACAAATGGACATTCAGTCCCTTTTGGGGAAGGACATCTGCAGCCCCATTAGGGAAGAGCAATTCTTCCTCTGAGTTCTTAATCTTATAGTTGACGTGTTCTGTTGCGGGTGGGCCAAAGAACACAAACATGTGCAGGAGAAATTCACACATGTAAGCAGTGTTTCACATGCGTTGTCAATGTGGCTATACAGTATATCAACATGCACATCCATCCATATTGCTTGTGAGGCTCATTTCAACTCTCTAGAAGCCCAATCCTATCTTCCCCCCTGCTGGTACAGCCATGACAAAAAGGCACACGCTGTATCCAGCGGGGGGGGGGGGTGGAGTGGGAGGCTTCGGAAAGGGGATTTAAATCCCCTTTCCCTTCTGTAAGCCTCTCGCATCGCAAAAGGCCTCCTCGAACCTGCATCATCTCTTTAGTTGGCACATGTCCGAGGAGAGAAAGGGGGCAGGGTAGGCTGCTGCCGGAGGGGACAGAATCCAGTATACACCATTGCCGCTGGATCCACCCCTCCCGCAGCCTCTCCGCCCCATTCCTCCCCCTCCACACCCAGTTTCGCACCTTCTCTGTCCCGTTCCACCCTCCCCTACCACCTTACCTTCCTTGGCGCTGGCTGATGTTCCATCGATGTGCGTGGGAAGGCTCTGCCCTTCCCGCCGGAGCACACGTTACAGTCATTTTTGGGCAGTTGTCATCAGTGGAACACACATTCTGCTGGCAGCAAGGCCCAGTAGGACTGTGCTGTAGATGCCTCTTATGATGTAAATGGGGATGCCTATCTACATGAAGAGCCATCAGTTGCTATGTGTGTCTTCTTGCTCTAGCCTGTGACAACAACTGGATTGGGGCCATAGTGGTATGATACATTGTATCATGCATTATAGGTAGAGCTTACATCTGAAATTGGTGGGGCATAAAATAAGGATAGACCATCATTCACTACAAGGTAGGACCAATGAAGGGAAGTTGCCAACATCTGTTCTAATTTGTTAGTCTACTATTTAATGCTCTGCAAAAAAAAAAAGTTTTTTAAATAAAATTATTCTTAAAAAAAATTATAATGGGACTTTTCAAAATGTGGTGCAGGAAGCTCCTACTCTCACATCTTTAGAAGACTATTAAAAACCACTTATTTCACCATGATTTTGGACTACGATTATTACTGATGTGATGACTGCTGCTCTCTGTTGTCATGACTATGTAATGCTGTGTAATTTTGAGCCCAATTCTATCCCCCACTTGCTGGTGCAGCCACACTGAAAAGGAGCATGCTGTATCCAGTCCGGGGGGGGGGGGATCAAGTTACTTTGGAAGGGAAAGGAAATTGAAATCCCCTTACCCCTCATCAGCCTCCCGCTCCACAATGGCTCTCCTCAGACCTGCGCCAGTTCTTTAGTTGGTACAAGGCTGAGGAGAGAAAGGGGGCAGGGTGGCTGATGGAGGGGACAGGATCTGGTGTGCACCTTCATCACCGGATCCCACCCTCCTGCAGCCTCCCTGCCTCCGTGCCTCTCCCCTCCCTGCCCAGTTTCGCCCCCGCCACTGCCTTACCTGCTCCAGTGGCCATGGTGGAGTCCAGCGACGGATGGGGAGTGCTGCCACCCCTTGCAGCAGCGCTCTGAAAATGGCCGCTGACAGAGCGTTCCGCATGCTGTTGACGGCTATTTTGTGACAGCAGAACTCTGTTACCCTGTCACAAACGCTTCTGCATGACAGCCCAATCCTGTATAGGACTGAGCTGTTAGAGATAGTAACTAATCAATTCTTTTTATTATCTTATTGTCCTTATGAAGTTCTGACCTGCCCTGAGACCATATGGTGTATGGCAGGATATAAATGTAAACAACAACAACAACCGATGATGTATTACCTAACCTGCCATTAGAATGATGCGTATTTAAAGTATGCAGTGTTCCTATACAGACTTGAATTACAATGCAAAGCTCTCAAATTACCATTTGGGGTAATTCACCTTTTGGGGTCAACTCACACATTCTCTTTTCAGGTGTATATGTAAAGTTTTAAAGTTTATACCTAAAAATGTAATGGGTAACAGTCACAGGCCCAAATTTGATGGTTGCAGTTGAGGATGGTCTGCTTTGGTTCAGTCCTACTATTCGTAGCACTAAAATCAGTAATTTTCAAACCTTGCAACTACACATATGTCTGTTAAGCTTTGTTGTTGTTCAGTCGTTAAGTCGTGTCCGACCCTTCGTGATCCCATGAACCATATCCTGCCAGGCCTTCCTGTCCTCCACTATCTTCCTGAGTTCGCTCATTTTCATGTTTGTTGCATCGGTGATGCTGTCTAACCATCTCATCCTTTGCCTTCCCCTTCTCCTTTTGCCTTCAATCTTTCCCAGCATCAGAGTCTTCTCCAGAGAGTCCTCTCTTCGCATTAGGTGGCCAAAATATTTGAGCTTCAGCCTCAGTACCTGTCCTTCCAGGGAACAGTCAGGGTTGATTTCCTTTAGGATTGACTGATTTGATCTCCTAGCAGTCCAAGGGACTCTCAGGAGTCTTCTCCAGCACCACAGTTCGAAAGCATCTATTCTTCGGCGCTCAGCCTTCCTGTTAAGCTTCCCCCCAAAAAAATTTTTTTGAATAATCACTTAACAACTGAATCATAGTGAAGTGAGACAGACATTAGTGTAGCTGAGGCCAGCTCCTTCAAGCTGCTGTGTTGATTTACAATCAGGTCAAGGCCAGAGTCAACAATGTGTAACACATATAAAAGGTTAAGGAAGGATGTTTAAAATATACCATGTCCATTTAAAACTGCCCCTAGTAAATGGCATGGCCTTGTCTAGACAGAGAAGCACTCCAAAAAGCTGTTGCTCATGATAGTTTGCATACCCCACACAGTCTCTGATTTAATCCTGCTAAGATGCTTCCAAAGACAACTGACTACTGTGCAGCAGCCTTTGGCATTTCTTTGTATTATTTCCAAATGGGTTTTACATTCCCTTTAGAGTTCACATATAATGCCATTCTTTGATACATGTCACCAGAAAGATACTTGTTTTCCCCCTTCCTCTACTGTATGTCATAAGTAACATGTAATGCTACTATAACGTCACCGAGGTTAACTGTGAACACTCTCTTAGGGTGCAAACTATGGATTCTCTCCCTGCCAACGCTCCTTGTGTTTATTTAGCAACACAGACAGACTTATTTTTTCCTCCAATGTCTTAACTTAGCATTAGATAGTATTACAATAGGATAGACCATTTGTAGCCTAAATAACAATGTGCCTGAATTAAAATTAGAGTGCAACCATTTGGCATTTGAGGAAAATCAAGGTCCAGCTGTAATCTTTGTAAGGAAATGGTTACATTAACGGCCCAATCCTATAGCTTCATTTTGTCGCTGGAACAAGTGTTTCAGGGATGTAATGCGCTTTCCGGCTGTCACAAACATGACACACTGGAGCGTGTGGCCTGGCTGCTGCCGCAAGCATCAAGCAGCCAGGTCTGCGCACCAGTGGACTGGAGACACCCGCTGGTGCTGGTAAGTGGATGCACGGGGTGGGAGGGAGGGGGCAAAAGCAGGGAGGCAACAGGGTGGGGAGAGGGTGGACCAGGCCCGGGAAGGAGCAGGCCCAGCAGCAGCAGCATCCAATGAATCTTAACCCCCTTCCTGGGTCTGATCCACCTTCACGGGTCTACATGGACTTACCAGTGATATTGCTGAGTAGACCCACCAGGCCAGCAGGTGCCTTCCCCAAGTCCACCGACTAGATCCACAGGGCCAGTAGGGGCCTTCCCTAGGGCAAAGCAACAATTCTAAACAAATGAAGAGGCCTCTGGAGGCCAAAACTCTCCTGCAGGATGCAGTGGACGCCATGTTGGGCTATAAGTCCCATACGTACAGAGAGGTTTGGTTCTGGAGGGGTGCACATAACTTGAAACACAGGTAGGCCAGCCCAGCATTATTGTGCCCACACAGGAACACCAGCAAAAGATGTACTGCACCTAGACGAAAGCACTGACACCTCTACATAACTCAGTTGCCCGTAATTTGGGGAGCCTGTGTATAACGTATAAATGAGATCCAAAGACCCTACCGCTTGGAGAAAATTGAGTTTCAGTTCACAGTCGGGTGGCCCAATCTGACAGAGGGTCTATGGCAGCAGATTTCCTGATCTGCTTCCTTAAGACCTCTTATGGCGTCATAAATGTCATGGCACTGTCATGCCCATCAGAGCTGCCGGTGCAAACGCCCAGAGATGGCTCCGCACGCCCTCCAGAGATGGACCCAGCCCATGTTGGAGCAGGTAGGGTGCTGCTGGGGGTGGGTTGTGGGTGATTCAGGGGAGGTTCAAGGGAGGAGCAGGACAGGGATTGGAAAGGGGTGGGACAGGGGGTGGATCTTGGCAGCAACACCACACACTGTATCCTATCCCCATTTTCCTAGCCCAACACGCTCCCTGCCTCTCTTCAGGCACGCGCCAGCAAAATAGCAGGAATAAATCCAAGGAGACCTACTGACCACCCCGTGGCCTACGGAGAGGTAAGTAAAAAATATGCTTACCTCTCCCAGGACATCTGGTCACCCCACCACCATAGCATCAGCATAGTTGCAAAGCATAAAATGGAGGGAGATAGGATTGGGCCATACGTTTTGTGGCTTGATTCCTCTATTTAAGTGAGGAAAATCTGTATTTTTATTATTCAGCTTTTTTATTAACTTGCGTGTTAGTATTTATGTGCTCAACTAGACAAAATAGTTTGTTAGAGTTGTCAGAATTTTGCCAAAAGTGAAATTTGAAGGTAATTTAGAAGCTCCTCCTCAGGTTAAACCTCTGAGGAATTTCAAGAGAATCCAAGAGAGTACTGATAGACCACCAAGATTTCTCAAGGGAAATATGTACATCGCTAATTACCCTGGACATTTCTATTTGTCTCACAGTATCCCATCAGGAAATGAAGTTTGGTTCTAATAATCAGACATAAAATGACTTGCATAAGATGCCAACAGTGGCAGAACAAAAGACTGTAGGTAGCTTCTGATGTGACAGTGAAGTGGGGAACGTAGCTGTGTGCTGATTTGTGTATGTATTCACTTTGTATGCACATCACAAATGTTCAATGTGGGCACTCGCGTAGCTACAATGGGGCAAGGGCAAATGCCCCGGGTGACAGCCGCGTCTCTTTGCCACCACTTGCCCCATTGTAGCTACGCAAGTGCCCACATCAAACATTTGTGATGTGCATGTGAAACTTGGACAGTTTTTCTGTCTTTTCATGTCATGATGGTCATGTTATGTCAGTTCATTTAAGAATAAACCAGCTTTACTTTTGCACCATCCTTTTTGAAGAACCCTGTTTATTGCACATACAATTGAAATTTGCACATTTCATTGTGTGGGGAGATGTACCAGTTCCTAGTTCCATGTTTGTATGCTACTCTAAAGTGGGCTCAGCAGATGTAAAAGTCAGATCATTCACTTTTTGCTGCCATTGGCAGCCCAATCTGACCTAACTTTCCCAGCGCCAATACAGCAAGGCTGGCACAGGGTGCGCTGCATCCTGCAGGGGAATTTAGGATGTGGGAGGCACTGGCATCACTACAGGGGGGACGGAGCTGTAAGTTCTTCCGTGATCGGAGCCTCCGTTACACGGAAGAACGAAGCGCCCCGCCTCCGCGCCTTCCGACCCATTCAAAGCGGTGAAAACAACGTGCAGGGTCTCACTACGGGGGGGGCGGAGCTGTAAGTTCTTCCGTGATCGGAGCCTCCATTACACGGAAGAACGAAGCGCCCCGCCCCTGCGTCTTCCGACCCATTCAAAGCGGTGAAAACAATGCGCAGGAGACTCCCTGCACGTTGTTTTCACTGCTTTGAATGGGTCGGAAGGCGCGGGGGCGGAGCGCTTCGTTCTTCCGTGTAACGGAGGCTCCGATCATGGAAGAACTTACAGCTCCGCCCCCCCTGTAGTGATGCCAGTGGTGGGAGGTCTCCTCGAGGTAAGGGGATATTTGTCCCCTTGCCCCGGGGAAAGCCCCAGCTAGTACCATGGGTCTACTAGGATCTGCGCCTGCCATATGGCTGACGCAAGTCCGCGTGCACCCTTGTCAGCGGTTTGGGCCAGGGAAGGGGGAGAGGATACAGCGCACACCAGCATCGGCAATCCCACCCCCGCCCAGCCCCACCCAGGGTCTTCCCACTGGCACGAGCAACTACTATGCTGTCGCAAAGTGCTTTAGGGCACTTTTGCGATGGCTAGCACTGGTGCAGCGCACGCTATGCCAGTGCAGAGGCCGGCTAGGATTGTGCTGTGAGTAACATGTGAAGTGGTTCTGATACTCATTGTTCCAACCATGCAGGTGCAAGTTCAAGTGCAAATACGTTGGTAGTAATACTAAAAAAAATCCATGATGCAAAGGGACTGTGAGTAAAGATGTATGTACATAAACATCCTTGACTTCTTAATTGAAAAGCATAGAAATGGGAACTGGCTGAATAGAAATGGGAACTGGCTGAATTTCAAAATAACTTCATGGAGATAAATTGCTTGAGACCTGGAAATCGAAGTAGCAATGAAATTCTTCCTGTGGGTTTTTCACATCCTGATACGAGAACCAATAGCTAGTTCTCCATTCATATTGGTAAGTCAGTGTAGGCTGCCATAGTTAAGCATACCCAAGCCCCAGACTTCATAGCAGCTCTGATGCTCAGCCTCCTGGATAAAACGACTCCCTTTGCTGTGTTGGACCTGTCATCGCTGCATATCACACATAGGAATAAACAGATGCAGCATGCTGCCATTTAAGACAGATTCCAGCATGATGAAGTCGGCCTTGGATCTATTTTTATGTTTCATTTTGGACAATGCTCCATCTTAGCAGAACAGCTTGAATTAATATCTTTTATAAGCAACACAGTGGTTAAGACTTTTACTGACTTCCAGACACAATAGTAAGTATTTTAAGTCTAGTAGCCCAACACACAAAACAACATTTGATGTCTACAGACTATTAACAGATAGGCCAGGCACATGCGAACACAAATCAGGTGTTTTGCACATTTTATTTCAAAATTGACAAGATACATCATGGTTTGTTTTATTCTTTCCATTTTTCCCCCTCACCTAAACATATGTAACATTTTTTTTCTCCTTGAAGTTGCTCATCATTGTCTGCTACAAATGCAATGAATATTTATGGTTTTCTATTTCTAACGCAAAAATCTCATATTTACAGGAAAGTTTCCTGAACAAGCAATACGTATGTGGACATGTATTGCAAATCTGTGCAGGGACTATGTGCACATATAAAATTCCATGGAATAGGAAAAGTTTTGCAATAGATTCATTTTTTTGAACAATAGCCCAGCTTTATGTGCAATACTATACCAAACTGGTCAGAGCACTCTGACAGAGAACACCTCTTGGAATTCAATAATGGAGAATAATGATAAATAATAGTGAGGTGATTAGTACTTAAATGAGAAACATGATAAACAAAGGCATGGCAACATACACAATAGCAAAATGGTCACAGGACCATCAATAAACCAGCTGGTTTTACTGTCCATTTCTGAGCACCATTCAAGGGCTGAACATTAACTTTAAAGCCAGAAATCCTAGGTCTAAAGGACTATCGGCCAAATCTTAACTAGGATTGGGCTGGCATGAAGAGCCACTTACGGCAGCAAAAAGGCTTTCAACTGCTGTAAAATGGCTGATGGGGTCACGCAAAGTGAGACACCAGCGGCCATTTTCCGCATACTGCTACAAAAGGTGGCAGAGCGGAAAGAAGAGCGCCAGACCCCACCATGCCTGCTGGTCTTGTCCCAGAAGGAATCGTGCCTGGTACCCCTGCTAACTGGGCAAGAGGCACTTTTTCAATTGGTGCTTCTCTTATATTTAGCTTTGTGAACTTTTTGTTGAAAAGCGGTATATAAATACTGTTATTATTATTATTATTATTCTTAATAATAATAAATGAAAGGGACTGTACCTTATCCCAGTAGCGTAGCTAGAGGGAGGCGGCATGGTAAGTCCTGCACAGCGCTACACGGTGGTACAAAGTGGCCCCTCTGGGGGCTGCCAGAATGGCTCTAATGGTGAATGGGAGGGGTCACTTTGCACCGTCGTGTCGTGCCAATCAGCACTTACTGCGCTGCCCCCCTCTAGCTACGCTACTGGGATAAGGTACAGTTCCCTTCTTTGAGTCATCTTGGTCTCCTCCCCTTTTCCTATTTTCCTTGCTTTGCTTATCCTGAAGCTGTGGGAAGAAAGAAAGAGGCATGCAAAAGACATGTAAGGCTGATTAAGAGGCCTGTGTTACACAGTTTCAGAGGCAGAGCTTTAAAGGTTTGTACCGCCAATTGGCCATGTGTGAGGAATAGAAGACAGAGGTATAGCAAAATATACCCGTCCTTAGTCTACTAACTGGAGAAGGAAGGTGAACATCCAGTCAACAATCATGTAGAGAATGGGATGGCATCAAGATGGCTATGTTACCAATAAGGTTTGGCTGTATGATGATGTACCTGAGGACAGGTGAGGGCAATTTAAATGCAATTTAAATTTAAATGTGAGGGCAGTTGTCACTATTGATGGATATTGGGCTGGTTTAATTCCACCCCCCCCCCCCCACTGAGCCCTGCACTTTCCTTTCCTGCTCCAAAGCAGAAAGGGGATGCATGGGAGGAGGTGACTTTGATGACACTTGGCCAAGGCACCCTGGTTGCTTTGATTAAGCATGGTCTGATAGCCCAAAGTACAAGAAGGAAGCATGAGGGGAGGAGTTATTGGATGCCTTGGCAGAGCATGATCAAAGAGCCAAACTCCTTCTCTCAAGAAAGAGAAGTATGAAAGGGGGGGGGTGTTGTCAAGGACACCTTGACTGAGCGCATCCAATAACCCCTCCGTTTCCTCTCCTGCTCTGGAGCAGAAGAACGAATTAAGGGGAGAGGAAGGGGGCTACCTTGGAGGTGACCACAATTGTGGATTAGTGAGGAAAGCCATGCAACAGATGTGTAATGCACTGTAATGCATAGTTTTGTGAATGCATTGTCTGTATGCAATCCAGAAACTGTCAGTATCGGGCTATTCCTTTCTGACACAGGTTACAGGAAACAGGTTATCTTGTTGTCTTGTGCTCCCTGAGGCATCTGGTGGGGCCACTGTGTGATACAGGAAGCTGGACTAGATGGTCCTTTGGCCTGATCCAGCAGGGCTCTTCTTATGTTCTTATGTTCTTATGACTGACATGAAAAAAGTGGACTGCGATGCTATAACTTTTAAACCTAGCATGGCGTGTCATGAGATGACTCAATCCTAACACTGCATCGTTATTCTATGCAGGTACCAGCTTAGCCATCACATAACAGTCAGCAATGAAAACTAGAAGTTATGACTGAGGGACTGCTGACATACAGATAGTGTGAAGCAGACTTGTGGCATGGTGCGCAGACCTCTGAGGTTGGGTACATATCAGCATTTGTGTAAACATGCAGGGGATACACCTTTATTCATAATTTGGTTTTCACAGACTCAATGATCTCAACTGTCTGTTGAGCTTTCAGTCAGTGTAATTATCTCCTAATGAGTGCAGAAGCTGAAACTCTATGTACTGTGATATAGTAGATAGAACGACTCTATTTTTTACCCCCTAAAAAGATCTGTGTTGCCAAACAAGTAAGCCCATTAAGGATTCTCTAAAAGGAAGCTTGAAGACTGACATGTGACCTGCAGCTTTTGGAGGTGAAAAGGCAGCACGCGCCAGTGTGTTACCTGGACTTCTGACACTCCTCTCATTTACACTTAATCAGCTTCAGTCCTGATAAACTATTTACCCTGGAGGAATGCAATGGGACGCCAGTTTGTCTGTGCATGTGCTCTTTCTACTAGACTAAATAAGCAGGATTGAGGAGGATAAAGCTCTGATTGCCATCAAGGAAGCACTCTGCACCCTAACTAAGGTCTGCTTTTCACAGTGCACTGACAACTGTGACAACTCATGTTCAGTTGCTCCCCCTTGACATGAGTTTTTCTTTTATACCGAAGTTCATCATCATGGCCGTACATCAAAATACACTAGACACAACTAGGTTTGAGAATAATAAACAATCACATAAGAGATTGATCCAAAAATGCCAGAGATAAAATAAGCCTTTGTTTACTTTAAGGGAATCTGAATGTTAGCCGCAAAACCATTGTCACTGATAAAACTCCACCACATTACATAATAAGTTATTATTATTGTGCCACTGTTGTGTCTCCTTTAGTTTCTGTGCCACAAAGGTTTCAGAAGAGATCATGATACACTGTATTCTGCAAGAGATTGGCCCATTAAATGAAAAGTCTAAACAAAGTATGAAGTATCTAAGTATGAAATTTCAATTCATTATTTTATTGATACTGGCCTGATGTTTAAGTGCATCAGATTATATGGAAAAGAGAGACAAGGCAACATGGGCGTCGACAGGGGGAAGCGCGGGGGGCGGGCCGCTGGGAGGTGTCGCGCACATAGGGGTGACGCGCGACCCCCCCTTACAGTTTAGCGGTGGAGGTGGGCCCGCCCACCCTCCCCTGTGTCCGTTTGGCTCCAAAATGAGCCGAAAATGGAGCAGGGAGGGTGCTCTGCTCCTGCGCGTGATGTCACACGTGGGGGCGGAGCCTATCCCTTAAAGGCGACGCGCCCCCCGCTGTGGGGTGTCGCGCGTCCTAGCGACGCGACTGCAAGGCAACAAATACACAACAGTGAAAGTGATAATGCCATATGTGTATGTTTTTAAGCAGTGTCATAAGAACAAACACACAAATAGCAAAAACAAAGTTTTCAGCTTTACATGTTTGAAATGTTGTGTTTTGGTTAATCTTGTTCAAACTCATCCATTCCTCAACATTTTAAATTATTTATTTAATTATTAGTACAAATTGGATTGTTTAAATGCAGCATCGACACTAGGGCGTGCGCGGCCCCAGGGCGGGGCGCGCGCGTCACCCTAGTGACCCCCACATACCCCCGTGGGTTAGGCCGTGGTGCAGTTTTTTGGGGGGGCGACCCGACGGGCCACTGCCCCGGGTGCCCCCCGCACCTGCCAGTCGTTCGTTCGTTGCAGCCAGCTCGGGGAAGTCTTCCCCGGCCGGCTGTTCTGGGCCTTCTGACGAGGCCCACTGCATCACAACGTAATTTATACCTTTTTTCGCGCATGCGCAGACCGTTCCTGAGGGAAAAGAAGGCTCACGAGCGCCGGCCTGAGCGGATGATCCGAAGCCTTCTCCCGGCTTCGGAGCCTCTGGAGGGCGACGCGCGCAGGTGCGCGCGTCACCCTTCTGCGTGCGTCACCCTCCGGCGGTCCGCCCCCCCGCCCCGTGCCAGCAATGTCAGTGTTTCAATGTTCACAGCTGCATTATCTGCTAAAAACCGGTACCCAAAGCAGTGTACAAAATAATCTGAAATCTCATAATCTAAAATTATTGACCAACATTTATAAACCCAGCACTAATTAAACAACAAAAATAATTCTCCAGGACCTTGTAGTGACTTTGTATACCACTGATTATAGTATCCTTCTGGAAAGATGGTTGGAGACTGGGGGCACTGCATGGCAACTGCTCCAAGATGCTGGTAAGTTTTTGGTGCGGGTGGGTCAGGGCCAAGGAGGGGGAGGAACCAGGGGGCATGTTGGGGGAGGGAGGAGGTGGATCCGGGGCAGCAACTTGCACCCAGATCCTATCTCCAAAACTCGTTCACGCAACATCCTCAGTTCTCCTTGGACATAACCAGCAAAATAGCTGGCGTAGGTCCAAGGAGACCCAAAGGCGATCAGACAGCCTACAGGGGGATAAGTATATATATATATATATATATATACACACACACACACACACACACACACACACACACACACACACACACACACACACACACACACACACACAGACAGTATAATTTTACTTACCTCTTGCTGGCTGTCCAATCCCCCCCCCTAGCATGTAGCTCAGTCTCTATTGGAACAGCTGCATGCTATAACCTGGGAGGGGATAGGACTGGGCAGTTACAATGGGTCCTGAAGGGTTTTATTTTTAACATCCACATGAAACAGCTCAGGGGGCTGCTGCATATGCATCCAGGTAGCATCACTCTCCCTCACAGGGGTGGTCCGGGTTTTTCTGGTGCCCAAATCCTCCCAATTTTGCTGCTCCTGTATGTGTGCCCCCCCTGCCACCCCAGTGGATAAAGAGGAGGGAAGGAGGAGTATACCAAGAGCAACTCCAGGTAAGCTAAGGGAGGGGGAAGCATGTGTGAGTGTGTGGCAGAAAGTAGTGGCTGTTGCTGTATTACAGCCACTGCTGGGGGACTGCCAGGGTGGGCTTCATCCCAGTGGCGGCCATTTATTGGGTCTGCAACTGTCACCACTTCCTGCTTGGTTCACTCTGGTGATGCTTCTCTGGCCACTAGCATTGTATTGGGACTGGGTAAGTTGCAGTGATTGGCTTTTTGCATGTTGGGCCAGCTTCAGGCCGCCAGGCCACTACTTCATAATTGGAAGGCTGTGTCAGGGTTTCCATGGATATTTGTGGAGTTACTGGGATGAACATAAGAACATAAGAAGAGCCCTGCTGGATCAGGCCAAAGGCCCATCTAGTCCAGCTTCCTGTAACACACAGTGGCCCCACCAGATGCCTCAGGGAGCACACAGCCAACAAGATAACCTGTTTCCTGCTGTCACTCCCCTGCACCTGACACAGAGAAAACCTACTTCCAAAGCCAGGAGGTTGCTTATGGCTTGTAACCTGTGATGGCCTTTTCCTCCATGAATCTGTCCAAACCCCTTTTAAAGGCATCTAGGCCAGGTGCCATCACCACATCCTGTGGCAAGGAGTTCCACAGATGAATTACACGCTGGGTAAAGAAATATTTTCTAACTCTCCCTCCACTCAATTTTAGTGCATGTCCCCTGGTTCTGGTGTTGTGCAAGAGGGAGAAGAATTTCCCTCTATCCACTTTCTCCATCCCATGCATAATTTTATATGTCTCAATCATGTCCCCCCCCTCAGGCACCTTTTTTCTAGACTGAAAAGCCCCAGACGCTGTAGCCTTTCCTCATAAGGGAGGTGCTCCAGCCCACGAATCAATCTGGTCGCTCTTTTCTGCACCTTTTCCAATTCAACTATATCCTTTTTGAGGTGTGGTGACCAGAACTGGACACAATACTCCAGATGTGGCCTTACCATCGATTTGTACAAAGGCATAATGATATTGGCCGTTTTATTCTCAATCCCTTTTTTAATGATCCCGAGCATGGAATTGGCCTTCTTCACAGCCGCCGCACACTGGGTTGACACTTTCATCGACCTGTCCACCAGCACCCAAGATCTCTTTCTTGATCCGTCACAGACAGCTCAGAACCCATTAGCGTATATGTGAAATTTTGGTTTCTTGCCCCAATGTGCATTACTTTGCACTTACTTACATTGAAACGCATCTGCCATTTTGCAGCCTATTCTCCCAGTTTGGAGAGATCCTTCTGGAGCTCTTCACAATCACTGCTGGTTTTCACCACCCGGAAAAGTTTAGTGTCATCCGCAAACTTGGCGACCTCGCTGCTTATCCCCAACTCCAGGTCATGAATAAGTTGAAAAGCACCGGTCCCAAGACCGATCCTTGGGGCACACCGCTTTTCACCTCTCGCCATTGTGAAAATTGCCCATTGACTCCCACTCGCTGTTTCCTGGTCTTCAAACAGTTCCTAATACACAAGAGGACCTGCCCGCTTATTCCCTGACTGTGGAGTTTTCTCAGGAGCCTTTCATGAGGGACCGTGTCAAATGCCTTCTGAAAATCCAGATATATAACATCCATGGGTTCACTCGCATTCACATGCCTGTTCACCTTTTCAAAAATTCTAACAGGTTTGTGAGGCAAGACTTCCCCTTGCAGAAGCCATGCTGACTCTCCCTCAGCAGAGCTTGTTCTTATATGTGTTTTAAGATTTTATCCTTAATGAGACTTTCCACCATCTTCCCTGGAACAGATGTTAGGCTGACCGGCCTGTAGTTTCCCGGGTCCCCCCTCCTTCCTTTTTTAAAGATTGGCGTGACATTAGCTATCCTCCAATCCTCTGGCACAGTGGCCCTTTTAAGGGACAAGTTGCATATTTTGGTCAAGAGGTCAGCAACTTCATTCTTGAGTTCCTTCAGAACTCTTGGGTGGATGCCATCTGGGCCTGGTGATTTATTGATCTTTATTTTGTCAATTAAGTCTGAGACGTCTTCTCTTTTAACCTCTATTTGACTTAATTCTTTAAGTTCCGGCAGCGGTATCTGCCCGAGGTCTTCCGCAAAGAACTCGTTTAATTTCTCTGCAGTCTCCAAGTCCCCTTTTATCACCCCTTTCTCTCCTTCACCATCCAGCGGACCAACCCTTTCCCTGGCAGGTTTCCTGCTTCTAACATATTTGAAGAAGCTTTTATTATTCCCTTTTATGTTGCCTGCCATACGTTCCTCAAAGTCTTGCTTGGCCTCCCGTATCATCTTTTTACATTTCTTTTGCCACAGTTTGTGCTCCTGTTTATTTTCCTCATTAGGGCAAGACTTCCATTTATGGAAGGAAGCTTCCTTGCCTTTTATAGCCTCCTTAACTGTGCTTGTTAGCCATGCTGGCACCCTCTTGGACTTAGTCGAGCCCTTCCCCCTTTGTGGGATACACTCCCGCTGGGCCTCTATGACTGTTGTTTTAAACAGCCTCCATGCACTCTGGAGCGATTGGACTCTTTTTACCTTCCCTTTCAGCTTTTTTTTTTAACTAGTCTCCTCATTTTGGGGAAGTCTGCCCTTCGGAAGTCAAGGGGTTTTGTGTCAGATTTGCTCAGCACTCTCCCTCCGACATGCATGGCGAAACAGATCGCAGCATGGTCACTGTTCCCCAACGGTCCGGTAACATTTACCTCCCTGACCAGATCTTGAGTGCCACACAATATCAAATCCAGAGTCACCTGTCCTCTGGTCGGCTCCGTGACAAGCTGCTCTAAGGCACAGTCATTTAACATATCCAGAAATCCAGTCTCTCTTTCATTACCTGAGCATGAATTGACTCAGTTGATGTGAGGATAATTGAAGTCCCCCATGACTACAACCCTGTCTCTCATTGACACCTCCCTGATTTGCTTCCTCATTTCAAGATCCCCTTCAGGTTTTTGATCTGGAGGACGGTAGCATGCCCCTACTATTATATCACTCTTTGAGCCTAGTAATCTAACCCACAGTGATTCTACGGAGGAGTCAGAGCCCCCCTCCAGCTCTACTCTTGTGGATTCTACCCCCTCTTTGACATAGACGGCCACCCCACCTCCAACACGCCCCTCTCTGTCCCTTCTATAGAGTTTATATCCTGGGATTGCAGAATCCCACTGGTTCTCTGCATTCCACCAGGTTTCCGTTATACCTACTATGTCAATGTTTTCCCTAGCCACCAAACATTCCAGTTCTCCCATCTCTGCCCGTAGACTTTGTGTATTTGCATAAAAGCACTTATATACCTGGTCCCCCAAGAAGGGCTGCATGTTTGCACCTTTATCCCTGCAGCCTTCTGTCCTGTTAGACTGGCTGTCATGTCCCATCACACTACCACTCCTAATTCTTACTCTGTTATTACTTGACTGTTCCCAATCCTCTGCACCCTCATTCCCTAGGGATGAGGGGTCCCGAACCAGATGCCCCTCGGCTCCTGTCGGCTTTCTCCCAGGGGTCAGTTTAAAAGCTGCTCTGCCACCTTCTTAATGTTACGCACCAGCAGTCTGGTTCCGTTTTGGTTCAAATGAAGCCCGTCCCTCTTGTACAGGCCCGGCTTGTCCCAAAATGTTCCCCAGTGCCTAACAAACCTAAACCCCTCCTCCTGACACCAGTGTCTAATCCACGCATTGAGACCCCCAGAGCTCCTCCTGCCTAACTGGCCCTGCGCGTGGAACAGGTAGCACTTCTGAGAACGCTACCTTTGGGGTCCTGGATTTGAGCTTCCTACCTAGCAACCTAAATTTGGCCTCCAGGACCGCCCGGCTACATTTCCCCACGTCGTTGGTGCCAACATGCACCACAATCGCTACCTCCTCCCCAGCACTCTCTACCAGCCTATCTAGATGAGAGGTGACACCCACAACCTTCGCATCAGGCAGGCAAGTCACCATGCGGTCCTCACATCCGTCACAGACCCCCCTCTCTATGTTCCTGACTATAGAGTCACCCACGACAAGAAGCCCCCTTCCCCCCTCCCCAGAGGAGTATCCATAGTGCCACTGGATACGGGCCCATCACCTGAAGAAGGGGTCCCCGCTGTGGGATTGTTTCCCTCTTTTCTAGAGCGACATCCTCCAGCCCTGAGACTCCCTTTCCTGGCAGCTGAGGAGCTGGCCAACTGAGGGTGGGACGACGCCTCCACATCCCTAGAAGTCTCACCCTGGTCCCTCTCTACTTGTCTCTGCTTCTTCCCGTCAGCAACCATGGCTTCAAGGGAGCGAACCCGTTTTCTGAGATCATGGAGCTCTTCGCACCGAGCACACACCCATGATTTATGCTCAAGAGGCAGATAGTTATACATGTGACACTCGGTGCAAAACACTAGATAGCCCCCCACCCCTCTGCTGTCTGTCTGACTGCATAGCTTTTGTGTGTAAGGTATGGGTTTATCAAAGTTTGGGCACCTTAATGTTGTTGGAGTTCTCTTCAAGGGAAGTGCCGGGCCGTGTGTGGGGCCTGGCTTCCTCGCCCCGCTGCTGAACTCGCCCCGCTGCTTTACTCGCTGTGTCTTCTTTTACCTTGGCACTTTGTCCCAGTGAGGCACTTCATCCCAGGAGGCCACTCGCTGCTCCTGAAACGAACAAAAAAAAAACTTCAAAAACAAAAATGGCTAGGCCAGTGTGGAGTTCCCTGGGCTCTTTTTTCCCGTTCCTCTTTGTGCTCCCCTGTCCCCCTTCCCTTAGCTTACCTAGACATACGATATGGTGGACACTGTGCCAACATAGCAGCGGTGCATAAGATTGCACCTTTAATTGTTTTATTGTTCTGTTTGATGTAACTAACTTCATGGGCACCGCTCTCTGCTACTTTTAATTGGACTTTTATTGTATTTGTTTTATTGCTTTAATCCAGGGGTGGCCAAACGTGCTTAATGGAAGAGCCACATACGATAAATTTTAGAGTTTGAGAGCCGCAATTTTTAAGAAGCATTTAAATTCTTAAATATATTTACTCACCGTGAACATTAAATGTATGTTTTAATTCAGTGGACTCTCAGTTTATACCTGGTAAATAATTATAAAGCTTGAACATTTCTTATTTACCTTTTACATTAATTGTGATGCAAAAAGGAGCTCAGCCAACATATTTCCGAGAGCTGCATATTATATGTCAAAGAGCCGCATGTGGCTCAGGAGGCGCAGTTTGGCCACCCCTGCTTTAATCTATGCCACTCTGGGAGCCTTGTGTTAAAAGGTGGCTTAAAAATGAACTGAATAAATATACACTGTTGTGCAATGCACAAAAGAAATTTCTTTTGTTGATTTTGTTTTAGGACCAGCAGCTCTTAGCCAACTAAAGTTAGCTTATATCCCACTGAAACCAGCAGTGCTTACATTAGTCACAACTAATTTAACAATTTCAATGGCACTTAAGGGCAATTAATTTTCATTGGATTAGGGTCAGCATCTTTCAACCATCTAATGGTACAAAATAACATATATGGTAATACTTTATGGATTCATTTCTATGAGTCACTTTTTAAATTAAAAATATAGCACAGGATCTTGAGGCACCTCCTAGCAAACATCTGTATAACTGGAGACAATTAGGTTGAAATGCTCCTTGGGTAAATCAGCCTCAGTTTCTAGTCTCTAAAATGGAAATGATAGGGTTCCTGCCTCCCAGAGTTTTTGTAAGGAGAATGAGATATGTGCATGTTAAAATTGTCATAGAACTTATATTCACAGTTGTAGCAGAACTGCCAGAAGTATGAGCATATACAAATTTATTTTATGTTGTCATAGAAGCCAGGTAACAAATTTATGTTGAAATAGAGTTGCTTAAAAAAAAAACACCAAAAACCACCACCACCTAGTTGTAGTTGCCAAGAGGCATGAACAGGTTTGCTGACTGCATCATCATCACTATTTACAAAACCCAAACCCATAAAAACAAAGAAATTAAAAGTTAAGAAAGCTGCAGATTTTACACAAGCCAAAAGCAAATAGAAACATGTTCTTCGTTATCAATGGTGTACATATTTAATTGCATAGCTTTTTTATATAAAAAAGCATGTCTTTGGGCCTTAGATTTTATGTTATACTACTAAACTTGCTTTTGTTGGAATAAAAAAAAATCTGTCACCTATGTGTGTAAATAATCCTGCACAGTTGTGTCATTTGTAAATTGTTGATTTCTAGCAAAAGGAGATTCTATATATAATTATTTAGGCAGATTTTTTTTTGATGCAATCAAGGTTGTGTTTTTTTCTTTCTCAAACACTTTGTCTGCTTCCATACTCTCCCCACCACTTTGGGAACTTCAGATGCCCCATCAAAACCCCAGTGGGGGAGCAGCAACTGGTGATGCGCAGCCAAAGCACGGATTCATGTCTTGTCAACCCACCATCTCCCGAGCTGCCAGGGCACAATGTTGGGGACAATTCTCAGTTTCCTGTGAATCCTCGCAAGGACGGACCATGTCTCAGGGAAGGGGCCACACCATCAGAAGATAGCGAGCAGACTTCTTATTAGATAGAGTTATTCTAGGTCGCTACATTTGTCTAAAATATTGTATTTTTAAAGTTTTCCCCACCATCAACTCAACTACCATCCCATCTTGCTTTGTGTGGAGGAAAGGGTGTGTTCAGACCTTGTCCAAGCTGAGGAAAAGACTGGCTCTAGAAGGCCCAGCATCAGTACCTGGCAGCTCCTCAAATACCTGGCAGGGCCTATTGCGAATGCTGACCCCCATTAAAAATTAACAAATTCCTGAGGCTCCTGGACCCCTCCTTAAAAAAAGGTCCCAGTGCTTATCTCGGCTAACATCTTAATTTCCCACACACAGTATCCTCAAAGGCACTGTGGGAAATAAACATGGCAACTGCGAACTGCCCCCATCACCACTGCTGCTACCTAAGCCCATCAAGGACCCAATGATATAGGAGCTGCAGTCCCACTGGAGCATAAATCGCTGAGGGCCTGTTCAGATATACAGATGGCCTTGGGTTCCACTTGCCCGTTCGTTTCTCAGTTCTCCCCACTGAGATGTGGGAGCAGGTCTGGGAAGGGGGCTTGGATTTGGCCACCGCTTCTGCTGCTGAACCTGCCCCCTTCCCGGACCTGATCCGCCCCTCTCCCTGCCCCCGTCGCCGCCCCATTCCACCCACCCCGTGGCTAGTTCGAGCAGCAGGGTGGGAGTAGGACTGGGACGTAAGTAACTCTAAATGGCCATTTTTCGATAATTTACAGTAATATTCTAGAAGAGGAGCCTGCTTGATTTTATTTTTAAAAAACACAGTGAGGATAGAACCTAATCCTGAGCATGGCAATAGCAAAGCTAGCCCTAAATCTGGCTGTTCTCTTCTGTTCACTATTCCCCCTTAGATAAACTGCAGCATAAAAGCAAGACGCATACAGCACTAAAATGCAACCATTAAGAAACAGGGTCTGTAGCAGAACTCTCTCTCCATTGTTACTTGACTCCATGGCCATCCTTGATCTTGGAACAGTTCTGTTTCTTAAGATACGTTTTCCGTGTAAACAGTTATTCAAGCTCTCACAGTGATATTATGTGAGTAAGAATAGGTGGTGAGGAGATCTGCATGTTTTCACATAAGTAGGAAGCTGGTTCATGACACAATAGCTCTATAAGAAACCCTGGATCTGAAGTTTGGGATGCTATAAGAATGTACCAAAATAGAAACACTAACATGATACAGAGACAGACAAAATACAGGACACCCGATAGCCCAGAATATGATATCCTAACGTGAGGCTAAGCAGAGAAGAAAGAAGATCTGGACAACATTATGATCAATGACTAGAGAACATATCATATGGATTCCTTCAGTGTTTGTTTACCACCATTCCAAATATATACCTGTGAGACACATTCTATATCTCTAACAAATTCACAATGGGCATAGGTACATTATCTGTGCAGTCATGGTCAAATAACATATTCCAGAACTCACTTAGATCAATTGAATGTCTACACTCAGCAGAGCTGACCCTTTGGCACCCTGTTTGTACAGTGCTATATCAGCCTTTGAAATGAATTCCTTAGCTTTCAGTAGATATTGATATCTGTGCTTCCTTTCTTCTACTAATTTCCACGAAACCTACCTTCAGCTTGCAGAAGAAACTATTGTCTCTTTCTAGACATGCTCTCAGACTTGGGCTACCCCAAGACCAAGTCTGAGAAGATGGCATCACTGTGCCAATGCATCATGGGAAAACTTGATTAGCAAGACTGTCTCATGTCTACCATGAACTAAAATTATTTCCTAACAAAACAATGATGCCAACGGCAGTAGGAGGGGCACGGCTACCTCTGGGTTTGCCTCTGATTAGCGCCTTAATTGATACAGCAGCAGAGACACTTAATCTAGGCTGCCTGGAAGCAAATGAGAACTGTGGCTGCGTGGGAGCAGGACAGGAATTTAAAAGCCCTACAAGACCCTGCGATGAGGGTGGGCAAGAGGATGAGGTTTCTAGGGAATCTCATGCAGGGAAGAAGCCTGGACAGACCAAGGAAGCCTCCTGCACAGGAGGAGGAGGACATGGATGAAGGTTAACCTCCTTCCCTCCCTAACTGGAGGAGAAAACTCTGAGACCTCCCAGCAAGACACCAGAGGTCCCATTCAGCTTACACCCTCTTTCCCCTCACAACAGCCACAGTGGAGCAGCGTTAGATGGGAGTATCTGGCTAGACTCACCACCAATGCAAATTGGACACTCCATAAGGCACCAACCATAAAGAACCAAGAACTCAGACTGTAGGACTCTGTAGGACTTCCCTCATTCACTGTAAGGCCACACAGGCTGATGGAGTTTCTGGTCTGATCTTTCTTGTTCTGCAGCACATCCTCTATACTGGCCAGGTGACCAGTATACTGCTGCACATGTATACCAGGTGACATGAGGAACCAATATGCAGGATCTGCATAACTGTTGCTCCAGGCATGGTTCCCCAACCTGAGGAGCTCATCCTGCTAAGTAGCAATATAGGCTGCCTTGCCTATCCAGTATCTGACTACCAGTCCAACCTGCTTGAAGCAGCACTCAACCAGTAGTCCATTTTTGACCAGAGCTTCCACCTCTGGCCCCTTTTTATCTTTGTCTGCCTGCTCCAGAGACTGACCCCAGCCTATCTCAGATAGGCATTGCTGCAGTTTGTGCAGCTGAGGGAATGGGAGTGATTACATGGCTGCAGTACTGACATTAGGGGTCTCCAGTACACAATGGGCTGGGATTTAGTAGCAGAACTCTCTCTCCATTGTTACTTGACTCCATGGCCATCTTTGATCTTGGAACCGGTCTTCTGGTTGTAATTGTGCACGTGACTCCCCTCTTTGTTCATGCCACCTATCTTTGGAGCCAAAGAAATAGGGATCTTTGGACAGGTGGCAACTAGTACCATAGACAGTGTAAGGGGCCCAAGCACTGCTGAATTAAATAATTCCCTTACTAGTGATGAAATAAAGCAACAATATATCTTCTAAAATCCTGTCGTTGAGGGTCTGATCTTGTATAACATCAACCAGATCTACAGGTTTTGCAGTGATGTGCAATGAAAACAGCCCTCTTCTCTTTCTTTTTTTCCCTCATTTCATCAGCAGCTGCCATCCATTATTAGCAATAGAACTTTTATTAGCAGCATTTCAGAATTCCACAGCTGTAAACAAATGAATAAAGATGTTCCAGATCTTGCAGAATTATTTTGACTAAGAAATGTAACTGAAAATTATTTGAAATGGCTTGCATTTAAGTCATTTAATAGTTAATGTTATATCAATATTTGTTATATCAATATTAGTTAAATATAGAAACAATCACTGTATGTCATTGGATAAGATATCATTTGCCACCGCTACTAAAGTATAACAGAATGACAAAACAGAGAAACATAAGAAGAGCCCCACTGGATTACGTTAAGGGTCAATCTAGTGCAGCATTCTGTTTCCAACAGCAGTCAGCCAGATGCTTTTGGGAAGCCCACAAGCAAGGCACAAAGGCAACAGTCCTGCCCGACTGTTTGTCCTCCAGGAACAGGTATTCAGAGGCACACTTCCTCTGAGCACACAAGTTCCACTTAACTAACATGGCTAACAGGCAATGATACGGGTGTGCACTGGATGTTCTGCCTCTCAGTTTTTGTGTGTAGTAAATGATCTTACTTGTGTATGTGTGCATTCATGGAAATTATATTATGAAAGTCACCCATTTTTGTTTGCTGATCAACCAATTTTCCTGCCCGTTGGTTTCAATGGGTGAGCCACCTGCTGCTGCACGTCTCCTGCCCATAATCATTGTTTTCCTACTTAGGCCCAAATCCACATAGAAATTAGCATTTCTCACAGATGTAGCACATGTTTGGATGCAAACCAGTGTAGGTTTCCTTATCAGTGAGGTTTTTTTTTTTCCCCCCACAGAATAAGCCAAGTACGTTTTCCACTTCTTAGTCCGTGAGTTTGGAATCTTCCATGTGGGATCTGAACATCTGGTTGGAAAACTTGTGGTTGTCCGAATTGTGTGGGTTTTGAGTCCTCAGAGGAGGTGAGCGGGCATTCTAGACTGACTCCAGGTGAAGGTTTGCAGGATCAGGCAAACCCTCAGGGGGAAACTCCCTCTCATTTCCGTGGGCAAGTGCTGCTGGGCTACATGCAGATACAGGAAGACAGTTGAAGGATGATTGATAGCACCAGAGGAGGGTAAGGTTCCCCCTCCCCCACACACATAGATAAACCCCGAATTGGAGTGAATGTGTTTCACTCCACACATTCCCACATAGGTTGACACTCACAGATATGACTCATGGGTGTGATTTCCCATGGATGCACTGCACATTTGGTCTGGGCCTTAGCCTCCCCAAACAAACAGTAGCCTCCAAAGAGATAGACAGGCTATGTATTTTGGATCTAAGTAAATTGAAAAGTGCAATGAAAGACTCAAAGCCTTATTCTAGTGACTCAGAAAGGAAAGATTCAAACCCAGGGGGGGGGGGAGGAGGATAACTGAACTTACTTATACCTTACCTAGACGGGAAACTATATCTACCAATCACACACTACAGAGCCCTATGTGACATGGTTACATGGAGGAGAAATGAGAAGAGCGGAGGAGAGAGGAACTCCTTAGAAGGAGAAAGGAGCAGAGTAAAAAGAGGGAAAGGAGGGGTAAGAAGTGATGTAGAGAGATTAGGTGGGTTTCCCAGAGGAATCTGGGGAAAGGAAATGAAGGTTTTGGGGTGTAGGGATGGAAGGAAATAGAGGAAGATTGGAGAGATTAGGGGGGGGGGAGAGAAAGATACCTAAGGTTCAGACCACTATGAAAAACAGTGGCTGGGGAGTGGTTGCAAGAGCCTATAGGTAGGCCATGGAATCACTTCACCTATTATGGTACGAGACCTACTCTCTCCCACCGAATAAACACTAACCAGTCCCAAGTCCCTGGAGGGGAGTAGTATATAACTACATTCCAGGTTGCAGAGTCCTTGAGGAATTGGTTATGTGGTTTTGTTTGGGGAAGGAGACTTGAAGCTACCCTCAAGTCTCCACTAAAACAGTTGGGGGGGGGGGAGACTAAATTCACACCTCAGAAATACCCACACAGCACTCACAGAGAGGAAAGGAGGTGACAAACATTAAGCGCACACACAATGTGACTAACACAGGACAGACAGGCAAAGATAGAGGGAGACTGGTGGGTCTTTGGTGTGGCTAAGCCAAGGAACAAGGTTACTGATCTGTTTCTGCCATCCTTGAGACCGTTGCATGGCCTGCGGTGACAAAGGAGTCAGGCCAAGCGAACCTCTCTGAGGAAAAGTGGGGTCTCACAGACAGAGGGTGGGATCTCACACAAGCAGAAAAAGGACCTGCGAAGCAAGACCTAGCATGCAATTTATGCAGTAGCCTTGAGGAAGCCTGGCAAGGGAGCTGTGCTCCTTTCTTGGGGGTAAGGAGCACATTGAGAGGCAGCCCATAAAGGTTAGCTGCCCAACAGCTTCAGTTGTGCTCAGGAGATAGAGAAAGATTGGAAAGCAATGGGGGAGTAGAGTATTACCAGTCCTGGGTGCCGACTGGCACGGTGGTTCTTTTGAATCTGAAGCATGCAGAGCTCAGCCGGATCAATTACTGGGGTGTGTATGTGATTAACCTTATGACACTTTTGCAACACCTTAGGCCGGCAGAGCACTCGCTCCACCGGACTAATTCTGCGCAGGATTGTGCAGTCAATCCCTGCCCTAACATACTGGAAATAGACCTCATCCTCTATGCTGCGAGAATGCTGAACCCGCGCCAATAGCGCAGGGTTCGTCTTTGGCTGGTATCTCCGGCAGTGCGAGGGGAGGGGGCTGCCATTCAAGCCCCTCTTACAGATTGGTGTCCAGTGAGGGGGTGGGATGTCTAGTCGCCCCGCAGAGAGCAGACACCCCATGCAATATAAATTGTAGCATTGAGGACATTGATATGACACAAACATGCACTCTAGAGATAGAATGCAGCCTACCAGCCGTGTATGGAAGCCCACTTAGTTCTCAATAAACAGCCTACTTTTGCTACTTCAGACTGAAGAACAGGTATGTTGTCAAGCACATGACTGGCCAGAATAAACAAATTTTTAGAAGCAGCATAGAAGTTTATAGAGGCAGCAAAGGATGCATTTAAAATACATCTTGGAAAGTATGCCATAACTTATTATCCAGTAGGCTTTCTTACCACAGAATGACAATATTATCCTAGGGCCTGCGCAAGTAGTGTTCCATCAGTCCCAACACTGCCCACAATTTGGGTTACAGATTTAACCCAGGGCTTTAGAAAATTGTTGCCACTCTGCATTCTGTAATGAGAAAGCCTACTGGCTAATTTAAACATTTTTGTTTTATATGGCACATTTTCCAAAATGTATGTGATTGTGAGCAATCTGTAATATTCTTGTTTTCAATAAATGTCTTCTTTAGTGTTTATGTTTTTGCTTTATTTCTCTACGGTTTTTCAGAGTTAAGGATGTTTTTCTTTTCTTTTTTTAGTTTTTCCACTTCCTGATGAATTTTGGAATTTAGCTGATTTATGGTTTGGTTTTATTGTTTGTTTGTGTTGTTGGTTGAGGTGTAGATAGTTGTCTTTTTTATTGGATCATTTAATTGGTTGTTCCCATGGTAACTTTTAGTGCATCCCCCCCTCTAAAGTTGGAAGGATGCTTTGGGGCTTTTTCAGTGGTGGTCTGGTAATCTTCATCAGACTGAAACAACATTTCATTGTGCTTTTTCTTTTCCAGGTTTGACTGTCCTTAGTTTCTTAACCCTTATACGTCTATAAACCTGGCATACAGTTGTACATTTCTTTTTTAACAGCCAGTCATCCAAAAGCAATAAAACTTCAAAATGTAGTATGCATTAGAAAGCATTTGGTGTACATAGCAGCATGTAGTAAGAGTATTAAGTAGCATTTATATAGCATTTTTCAAGTATTCAGGTGCCAAAATCCAAACATCTAGTTTAGGTATGCCCAAAAGCTTGGGCATGCCCAGCAGGGCAATTAGGTTACACCTACTAATCAACATATGACCCTAAAGAGTTACACCCCCACATCCCCTGAGATATCAAGAAGTGGGGGCAAGCCATTTGTGGCACTGGCAACACTGGGAAGAGAGCATGGGTAATTGGAGGTAGTGCCCGAACTTGCACGTGGATTCCTGAATTGCTGGTGTATGAGCCCCAAACCATCCAGGTGTGACCTGGCCCAGCTCTGGTTTCTCTTCCTCCTCCTGTCCCTGCTACTTCCTTCTGGCTAGACAGGAAGCAAGGAGAGGCAGGATGAAGAGGAGCTGCATTGTCAGACCAACCAGTAAGCGGTTGCTGGGGAGTATCAAAATGTAAACGGTGTTGTTCCTCTGGAAAACATTGAAGGAAAAAGCAATACTTCTCATTGACCCACTGCATCGGTGGGGCTGGGTGGGAATAAAATTGGGCTATAAGGGGCTGAATTTACAAACTTCAAGAACCAACTTCAGGCAAATGCAATAGCAAGGTACTGTATGTATAACACAGTATGCACTTCCAGTATATTTCCCTAACCATACAGGACCATACACCATACATGTTGTTGCATCATACATCACAGAGTAGCATTTGCCTTGTTTCAGGCATCATCAAGTTCCTGACTTGTGGTTACTTTATGACTGATCAGGATTTGCATATTTTCTCCTGTCATTTGCAGCTTGCTTATTTATATATTTGTTTGTTTATTTATATCCCGCCTTTCTCTCGACAGGTCAACCAAGGCGACTTACAGAATTAAAACAATATTAAAATAATTCAAATACAATAAAAATAATTAAAAACAAAACTATTTCTGTCATGTCAATAAAGGTTGTTGTTGTTGTTGTTTATGCTGATGATGATTAAAAACAAAACAAAACAGTTAAAACCAAAAACTAATGAGTTCCTAGGTTGAGAACAAAGTGCTTAATGACATAATTTCCTACTTAATGACGTTACTTCTGGCCTTCAGCAGGTAACATGAATGCTATTTAGTTCACTGTATGAAATTACATTCAGTCCTATGTATGTAGAGCTGCTCTAGAGACTGAGCTTCTCCGGGATTTCTGACTGACCATTCTCGGGGCAGTGTTGGACTAGAGTAGACAGACTCACAGAGCAATCCTGCCTAGTTATCCAGTGGGCGGCCCATGGTTGCCCGCGGGATCCTATCCCCATTTCGGGCCACTCCAGAGCCCAATGGGCCTCCTCGGATTTCCGCCAGCTATTTAGCTGGCGGAAGCAAGAGGAAGCCATGTAATGGCTGCGCTGGCCGGAACGGGGACAGGGATATGGTGGACGCCATCCCCGCCCCCTCCCAGGCCAGCTCGGCCAATGCCCCCCTCCCTCGCCGCCCAAACCACCCCCCACGCCCACTGGGGGATTACTTACCTCCTCCGGTGGCCACAGGGGCAATCCAGCGGCAGAGTGAGGGCGGTCAGCCTCCGTGCCGGCCACCCTTATTCCCGAGTTGGTGAATTTGCTTTACGGCACGTTCGCAATGGCTTCCAGCAATTTCCTGTGCAGGATTGCGCTGCAAGTATGGCAATGTAATGCCTGCCTACTTTCAAGATAAAATATTGTAACTGAATTCTCCTTAGCCAAAGAAAGATCATTATTAGTTTTCACTCCAAACCCTTTCACTGAATTCCCTAGGCCTTTTTTGTTTTTGTGCTTTTGGACTGAGGAGGGAGAGTGTGTGAATCCACATTGCTCAGCAGGGGCATGCACTTAAATGAAATCAATCTGATTTAATAATGGATAGTTTGCACCAGCTTCTTTTAGGCTTCCAAAACTTTTAATAGTTGAGGCACACCGACTTTTTTCTGAAATAAAATTATAAGTACTGTATATACAATGAATATGTAGCCCTTAAACAAAATTACACCATCTCTTTTTGGTTATAAGAATTATATGTGAGAGATTTTCTCTTATTTTTTTGACTAATTGTATTGTGTATTGTGATTTATATAAGGTGCTGGATTTAAAATTGCCCTTAGAGAATGCCCCCCACGAAATTCTACATGTGACTGATCAAGTAGTGAATCATGCAGAGATGTAGTGAACAAGCTCCTTTGTGGGTAGGTACTTTGGACTCACAGGAGACTTCAATTATTCAATAAAACTATTTACGGCAGCACACCAGCAGTTTTTTTGTTTTTTTGCTTTAATTCTAAAACATTTTCATCCCACTTTCCCCATACACTGTGGCCCAAATTGACTTACGGTATTAAAAAACGTCTCAATGTATCATAACAGTTGCAACATCTTTCCATTCCATTGGTGCAAAACAGTGTGAACAAGCACCAGGCAGATTCTTGATTTGTCTATAGAAAGAAATACACATTGCACAAAGATTCTGAAGTGTTTTAGTTGTGACTGGTTTTATATCTGCTGGTTCTGTTTCCTGCCCAGCTAAATTATTTTTATGAATAGGGTTTTCTGATTCTGAACAATTTAGTATTTGCCTGGCAACAAGAAAGCTAAATACGTTGGGGTGGGGAGGGCATAACTATTTGTTTAACAAGCAACCTTTGACCCCAAATGCCATTTCTAGCTCCTGTCAGCACACATGTAATAATATTTACCAAGCCTTGCTAAAGTTTATCGGGAGCTAGGTTGCTGAGTTTTGAGTGATGGAAAGGAAACAGAGAAACAAGGTCAGAAGGCACTAAGTCTGAGGCATGGGTAGTCCTAGAATAAAAAAGATACAACACTTCGATGACATTCTTCTGCTAATACTTTGCTTCCTGACAGAGTTGCTTCTGTTTGCCGACATGTGTGTTTGTATTTGACCATAGCTAAAACTGTATCTTCAGGAGGAAAAAAATAATAATACCTAATTAAAAGTCTGACACTTTTGGCACAAAAACGGAATTTTCTGTGTAATCCTGGTATATAACCCCCTGCAACGGATGGCCTTTTCACTCAACGCCCAATCTAGCTCACAAGTCCTCTTTGAAAAAAGTACCAAGGAGGAAAGCGTTATTCAGTTTACCTTGCTTTTTGGCACATCTGCCTTGCTTTAAGCTCATCATTATATTTGTCACTACAAAACCAGGCCTCCTGTTGCTACTCGTTTATTTTTACACCAATGGAATGGATCTTCCTTTCCTGCAAGTGCAGAGATTCCTTTCTTCATTCAGGCCTACCATTTTGCAGGATGAAGCAGTTCACCTCAGGTGGCTGATTTGGAGGCACTGTACTACTGAAGAACAGCAAATGGCCAGTTATTTCATTTACTAGCACTATGTCTACATCCATCATTAAGATGAGATTGTGTATGTTCTAAGAATCCGGGAAGGGAAAATGACTGTTTGCTCAGTATCCAGACACACATTGCACAATTGTTGTTGTTGTTAAGAATATTTATATACCCTTTTTCAACAACAAAACAGTTCTCAAAGTGGTTTACATAGTAAATGAATGAAAAGATGGTTCCCTATCTCAAAGAGGCTCACCAAAAAAAAAAAAAAAAAGGAGACATCAGCAAATAACTACTGAGAGGAATGGTCTGCTGGAACTTGTTACGAGCTGTGCTTTTTAAAACACATGTTTAACATGTACGCATGGGAGAAAAATATTCATGTGCAAGGATTCAGTGAATTGGCCAATGGCAGGTCTATGTAATTCAGCGGTGAAAGAAAACAGGGGCAAGGGTGAAGGTGCACAACAGTTTGCAGAAAGAAAGAACTAAAAACAGGGAATTTTAACTGGGACTACCGGTAACTACATTAGTTCATTCACTCTTTTCATTACACACGGGGAAACTACCAATAACTCTCACATGCAAGAGAGCCCTAAGAAAAGTTATTAGAAGGAGGGGGAAAAGGAAGTGAGTGAAACTCCTTAGACGGAAAAGGGGCAGAGCAAAAGGGGGGAGGGAGAAGGGATGTAGGTAGATTAGTTGGACTTCCCAGAGGAATCTGGGAGAAGAAAGGAAAGGTTTTGAGATGCAGGGAAGGAAGATAGAGGGGGGACGTTTGGGAGATTAATAGGAATGAGAGGGGTGCAGGCAGTTCAGACCATAGAAAAAAGCTGCAGATGGGAACGGCTCCCTGTAGTCTAAACCAAGGACTACAGTTGAGGACTACAGCCTAGAAACGGGCTGAGAAAAGCACCTCACCCACTCGTGTTGGGGGAGCTAGTCTCACTCACTGAACAAACACTTATGACTGGTACATCAAGGTCTCTGGAGGACTTGCTGTGTGAGTCAAGTGAGTCTCTTGGGTCAAAAGGAGGCCCGAGACCTCCAACAAAAAGGTAAAAATGGATTTCCTGTGTAATCCTAAGAAAAAGCTTACAATTGCTCAGCACTCACAAACAAAGAAGAAAGGTAACAGACACTAACAACGTGTCTAATTTTAGACAGGACGAGCAATCGGAAAGCACGTTTGTGGCACCCGATGAGTAAGCGGCGCTGCTGGAGAGGCCTGCGCCACTCCACCAGCGCCGCAGAATGATGGAGCAGTGTGGTGGAGAGGCGAGTCCTCACGGCATGGTGGAGGGGTGGGCGGAGGGCAGGGAGGGCAGGGAAGGTCTTTCCAGGGGGGCTAGATTGACCTGCTGGGCCTGAGAGGGGGAGGGATCGGTAGCAGTGTGCTCCGCCAAATCCTATCTCTCTTCTTGGACCTGGCAGGCATTACACGGCTGGCTCAAATGTATGCCAGCAAAATAGTTGCTGCACATTCAAGTAGGGCTCTACTTGGGGTGAGGGGACAAATGTGTAGGCCTCTGGCTGTGCCGATGCAGGCCCAATCCTGCGTAGGATGCGGCGGGCATCTTATTTGCGCCACTGCATCTTGCTAGACAGGATTTGGCTGTAAGTGTACAAAACAAAGACAAGGAAAATTGTGGGGATATGGTGGGTACTTGACAAGGCTGTGCTGTGGGCCAAGGTTACCTATCCTTTTCTGCAAGGCTTGAGAATGCTGCATTGCAGGGGTCACAGTGGCAAAGGGCTGACAGTGTGAGTCTCCCGGGCAAAGATGAGTCTCCCCCTGCTAAATATAAGATGACCACCACTTTAAGAGGTGCCTCTTTGCCCAGTTAAGCAGGAGTTAGGAAAATTGTTCTCATAAACGTAATCCTAAATGGTAAAGCTGTTTGTGAACTGCAATACTTCAGATTGCAGGTGGAAGATTACATTGTTGAATATTTCCCCCATGAAAATGATTTCCTGTACATACAAAATGTATTATTATCAAGGTCAGGGAGACATTAGCTTAAAACATTTGTCCCTGCCAACTAATTTTCTGTGTCTAAGGAATTGTGTGTGTGTGTGTGTGTGTGTGTGTGTGTGTGTGTGTGTGTGTGTGTGTGTGTTTTAACTGAAGGAGCACTCAGTTAAGCAACCCCCCACCTACAGTCCAAAGTGCTACAGTGCAGGAAGTGTTTGACCTGTTTATTTGAGTGAATTGGATGATTTTGCAAGTCTCTATGCTTGGGAAAATGTTCCCAATTCTTTTTAATCAGTCTTGTATGCTTCTACACAGTCACTGAAACCAGAGTACAATTCCATGTACATAGTTTTCTATCTAGCAGCAAGTGCATTCTGAGCAGCTACACATGGGCAAAGCTTGATGCTCCATAGCAGATACATACCAAGTCCTCGTCTAAGAGTTACACAAAACTGCAGCAATGCTGCTTTCTAAACTTGGAATAGCCAGAATTGAACAGGGAGATGCTGCAAGAATTTCCTGGCCAGGAACAGAATAAAGCGTCATTTCTTAATATGGGGTGCTGTATGAAAAAGATGCTCCAAGCTATCCACAGGTGTTTCAGGGTACCTTGGGGAAGGGGAGGCGATGTGGTTGTAGTGGTGGCTTGGAGCACCCAAGCCTCTCTGCCTGCCCTGCTGCCTCTCCCCATCCCAAGGCAAACTTCTGAGCAATGGCAGCAGAGGTTGTGAGGATCAGACACTTTCAGGCATTTTGTAAGCAAGCAAGCTGATTACTCTGAAAGCCCTGGAGATTTGCACACACTGAAACATATACAAATTCTTGACCCCTTTGGGGTTGAACCAAGGGGTGCTTGTGCATCCCTAGGAATTACTTTGCATAGATCATAGAGGACAAATCAACATTTTTTGCATTTTCAGGTGAGGCTGAGCTAGAAGACTAAGAACTCCTGGCAGATGTGTAAAGTAGAATTCCAAAATGTAAAGCCCAGCAATTCAAAGAAGTATATAAATGAAGTTTATGATCTTGTCTATAATTAGCCTTTACATGATGATAATAATAATCATGGAAATGTAATTATCTTAATTATTATATAACATGACATTTTTAATGTGTTGAAATCAACATGAACTGACTTCTCAGGATTTTGTCTTGACTTCTGAGGATTTGTATGAATGAGAGGCTAAAGTGGTTAAGGTGGTACTACGCTGAAGAAACAGGCCTCAATGGATTTAAAGGATGAGAAGGGAACATTATTGATATTGATAGGAAGCAAGAGGTGATGTCAGGCATGGGAAGTGACATAGCAGAAAGCACGGTTCAATGTGTATCCAAACCAGGGATGGACCAAAGTAACCCACTGGCCAATCCAAAGCCTCCGTTGATGCCCTGTGCCCCCCAAAAGTGTGTGGAAGATGGCGATCTGGTTCCTTCCAATATGTCCCATGCTTCCTGTTTTGTTTGTTTTGCACTTTCCCTTTCTGTTTCTTTCCATTTTGCTCACTCATTTTGTTGCAAGTAGCAAGGAAGAAGCAACGTGAGGAGGTGGGGCTGGATCGCCACCTTCCAATCCACTCCCTGCTTGCTTTTAGCGGGCAGAAAGCAGATTGGAGCAGCCCCATTCGGAGTGGGATGGAGGGTGATGGTGGCAGACTCGGCATGAAAGGCCACCCGGGTCCGTTTGCTGCTCCCTGCAACCTGCTGCTCTTTGCGAGCCGCATTGGTCACATCAGGCACAGGCTGGCTGTGATCCCAACTGTGACTCTCCACAGTCTCTGTCAAAGTGAGTGGAAATTATTGAGGTGAAATTTGCAAAGTGAAAAGGTCTGTGAGAAGGTCAATTTACATTGATCTCAATTCAGTGCTGAATTAATATGCAAAATGATGCAGCACCCTTAAGTGGTACTAGGGATAAAGACAAGGAGAGGAATCAGGGTTCATTAGAAGCTGCACGCCTTCTGACTAAATACCTCTGTTCTTAATGTGAGGAAAAGAAACATTGACCATTCAAAGGCACTCTCCTCTCCTATTGGTCTGCTCTGCATGTATGTAGGTGTAGCAGATTTTATTTATGGGGACACATTTAACCATGCCATTCTTTCTACACACACACACACACACACACACACACACACACACACACACACACACGAGTCTGAAATGGTCTGGTCCACAAAGTTTTAGCATTGCCCTTTCTGTGAACAGTATGGTACTCCTAAATGTTAATGCAGTCAACGACCTAACCAATGTAAGGCCTGGTAGTGAAAACAAGTTCTTTCTCCAGTATGCTTCTCACAGGCTGGATGGTGCAGCACAGAACCCATCATAGAAGGGGCAGGAAGCTGCAGTTCAGACATATTCAGTGAAACTTGTATCTGTAGTCAAGCTTAAAATTCCAGCCACATACAAACTCACTTTCATTCCATTGCCTTTCTGTTTCTTTCCATTTTGCTCACTCATTTTGTTGCAAGCAGCAAACTAAAATGCATACCAAAGAGACACAAAATAAACTACCTAGGGTAGTGCAGGACGCCCATTTGTTCTTTAGCACCAATACACCTGGCTCTTCTCTATTATATTACCTTACTTTTTTTTCTAAAAAGTTTTGTATTAATTCATAACTTGTTCATAAACATATAAACTACTAAAGCCATGGAAAGGCTAAAATAATGTCATTTTTAAAAATTGGATATCAGCACCACAAATTACACCAAGGCTGGCTGTAAATGCTTTCGGCTGACTAGAAAAACCTATACCAAATTCCTCTCCAGCCAAATGAGAAGTGGTCTGGAAAGGATTCATCTTTTTAGTGTACACAGGACATCTTTTGCTTGTCTATAAACCTGGTCTTTAAATTCCATTGTAATTACTCTTCAGACATAAATAGACCAGATAGCATTTGTGGCATCCCAGCCAGCCTTTTAGACAAGGTACTTTAATCTTCAAACAAAACATTCATTGAGTAAGTGGGCAGGATAATGGCTGAGAATAGAGGGCAGCTTTTAGCAAACCTGTGTATGGCAATGCTCATGATAAACCTACATTTCAGGCAAAAAATGCGATTTCCCAAAATCAAATACGGTATATTTTGTGCCCTTAACAGGGCAATCCTGTACATGTTTACCTAGAAGTCCCACTATTAGCCTTACCAGCGTCCCGGAATCGAGGCTGGCTTTGGCCTAGAACGGACCTGAGTAGCTCCCAAGTGTGCACCGCGGCTGCCCAATGGGGTTCCAGCTTCCAGAACTTCCGGTCAACGATGCGACGGAAGCCAGAACCCCATTGGGCAACCGTGGTGCACACTTGGGAGCGGCTCGGGTCTGCTCTAGGCCTAAGCCAGCCTCGATTTCGGTATGCTGGTAGGGCTACCCATAAGAACATAAGAACATAAGAAGAGCCCTGCTGGATCAGGCCAAAAGCCCATCTAGTCCAGCTTCCTGTGTCACACAGTGGCCCCACCAGATGCCTCAGGGAGCACACGAGACAACAAGATACCTGTGTCCAGTCGCCACTCCCTTGCACCTGGCACAGAGAAAACCCACTTCTAAAACCAGGAGGTTGCTTATGGCTTGTAACCTGTGATGGTCTTTTCCTCCATGAATTTGTCCAAACCCCTTTTAAAGGCATCTAGGCCAGGTGCCATCACCACATCCTGTGGCAAGGAGTTCCACAGATGAATCACACGCTGGGTAAAGAAATATTTTCTTTTGTCTGTTCTAACTCTCCCTCCACTCAATTTTAGTGCGTGTCCCCTGGTTCTGGTGTTGTGCGAGAGGGAGAAGAATTTCCCTCTATCCACTCTCTCCATCCCATGCATAATTTTATAAGTCTCAATCATGTCCCCCCTCAGGCGCCTTTTTTCTAGGCTGAAAAGCCCCAGACGCTGTAGCCTTTCCTCGTAAGGGAGGTGCTCCAGCCCACTAATCATTCTGGTCGCTCTTTTCTGCACCTTTTCCAATTCAGCTATATCCTTTTTGAGGTATGGTGACCAGAACTGGACACAATACTCCAGATGTGGCCTTACCATCGATTTGTACAAAGGCATAATGATATTGGCCGTTTTATTCTCAATCCCCTTTTTAATGATCCCGAGCATGGAATTGGCCTTCTTCACAGCCGCCGCACACTGGGTCGACACTTTCATCGACCTGTCCACCAGGACCCCAAGATCTCTCTCTTGATCCGTCACAGACAACTCAGAACCCATTAGCGTATATGTGAAATTTTGGTTTCTTGCCCCAATGTGCATCACTTTGCACTTACTTACATTGAAGCGCATCTGCCATTTTGCTGCCCATTCTCCCAGTTTGGAGAGATCCTTCTGGAGCTCTTCACAATCCCTGCTGGTCTTTACCACCCGGAAAAGTTTAGTGTCATCCGCAAACTTGGCCACCTCACTGCCTATCCCCAAGTCCAGGTCATTTATGAATAAGTTGAAAAGCACCGGTCCCAAGACCGATCCTTGGGGCACACCGCTTTTCACCTCTCGCCATTGTGAAAATTGCCCATTGACTCCCACTCACTGTTTCCTGGTCTTCAACCAGTTCCTAATCCACAAGAGGACCTGCCCTCTTATTCCCTGACTGTGGAGTTTTCTCAGGAGCCTTTCATGAGGGACCGTGTCAAACGCCTTCTGAAAATCCAGATATATAATATCCACGGGTTCGCTCGCATCCACATGCCTGTTGACCTTTTCAAAAAATTCTAACAGGTTTGTGAGGCAAGACTTCCCCTTGCAGAAGCCATGCTGACTCTCCCTCAGCAGAGCTTGTTCTTCTATGTATTTTAAGATTTTATCCTTAATGAGACTTTCCACCATCTTCCCTGGAACAGATGTTAGGCTGACCGGCCTGTAGTTCCCCGGGTCCCCCCTCCTTCCTTTTTTAAAGATTGGCGTGACATTAGCTATCCTCCAATCCTCTGGCACAGTGGCCGTTTTAAGGGACAAGTTGCATATTTTGGTCAAGAGGTCAGCAACTTCATTCTTGAGTTCCTTCAGAACTCTTGGGTGGATGCCATCCGGGCCTGGTGATTTATTGATCTTTATTTTGTCAATTAAGTCTGAGACGTCTTCTCTTTTAACCTCTATTTGACTTAATTCTTTAGTCAGGGGAGACCGTTCCGGCAGCGGTATTTGCCCGAGGTCTTCTGCCGTGAAGACAGATGCAAAGAACTCATTTAATTTCTCTGCAGTCTCCAAGTCCCCTTTTATCACCCCTTTCTCTCCCTCACCATCCAGCGGACCCACCGTTTCCCTGGCAGGTTTCCTGCTTCTAACATATTTGAAGAAGCTTTTATTATTCCCTTTTATGTTGCCTGCCATACGTTCCTCAAAGTCTTTCTTGGCCTCCCGTATCATCTTTTTACATTTCTTTTGCCACAGTTTGTGCTCCTGTTTATTTTCCTCATTAGGGCAAGACTTCCATTTACGGAAGGAAGCTTCCTTGCCTTTTATAGCCTCCTTAACTGTGCTTGTTAGCCATGCCGGCATCCTCCTGGACTTGGTCGAGCCCTTCCTCCTTTGTGGGATACACTCCCGCTGGGCCTCTACGACTGTTGTTTTAAACAGCCTCCATGCACTCTGGAGCGATTGGACTCCTTTTACCTTCCCTTTCAGCTTTTTCTTAACTAGTCTTCTCATTTTGGGGAAGTCTGCCCTTCGGAAGTCAAGGGTTTTCGTGTCAGATTTGCTCGGCACTCTCCCTCCGACATGCATGGCGAAACAGATCGCAGCATGGTCACTGTTCCCCAACGGTTCGGTAACATTTACCTCCCTGACCAGATCTTGAGTGCCACACAATATCAAGTCCAGAGTCACCTGTCCTCTGGTCGGTTCCGTGACAAGCTGCTCTAAGGCACAGTCATTTAACATATCCAGAAATCCAGTCTCTCTTTCATGACCTGAGCATGAATTGACCCAGTCGATGTGAGGATAATTGAAGTCCCCCATGACTACAACCCTGTCTCTCGTTGACACCTCCCTGATTTGCTTCCTTATTTCAAGGTCCCCTTCAGGTTTTTGATCTGGAGGACGGTAGCATGCCCCTACTATTACATCACTCTTGGAGCCTGGTAATCTAACCCACAGTGATTCTACGGAGGAGTCAGAGCCCCCCTCCAGCTCTACTCTGGTGGATTCTACCCCCTCTTTGACATAGATGGCCACCCCACCTCCAACACGCCCCTCTCTGTCCCTCCTATAGAGTTTATATCCTGGAATTGCAGTATCCCACTGGTTCTCCGCATTCCACCAGGTTTCTGTTATACCTACTATGTCAATGTTTTCCCTAGCCACCAAACATTCCAGTTCTCCCATCTTTGCCCGTAGACTTCGGGCATTTGCATAAAAGCACTTATATACCTGGTCCCCCAAGAAGGGCTGCATGTTTGCCCCTTTATTCCTGCAGCCTTCTGTTTTGCTAGACTGGCTGTCATGTCCCATCACGCTACCACTCCCAATTCTTATTCTGTTATTACTTGATTGTTCCCCATCCTCTGCACCCTCATTCCCGAGGAATGAGGAGTCCCGAACCGGATGCCCCTCGGCTCCTGTCGGCTTTCCCCCAGGAGTCAGTTTAAAAGCTGCTCTGCCACCTTCTTAATGTTACGCGCCAGCAGTCTGGTTCCGTTTTGGTTCAAGTGAAGCCCGTCCCTCTTGTACAGGCCCGGCTTGTCCCAAAACGTTCCCCAGTGCCTAACAAACTTAAACCCCTCCTCCTCACACCAGTGTCTCATCCACGCATTGAGACCCCTGAGCTCCGCCTGCCTAGCTGTCCCTGCGCGTGGAACAGGTAGCACTTCTGAGAACGCCACCTTTGGGGTCCTGGATTTGAGCTTCCTACCTAGCAACCTAAATTTGGCCTCCAGGACCGCCCGGCTACATTTCCCCACGTCGTTGGTGCCAACATGCACCACAACCGCTACCTCCTCCCCAGCACTCTCTACCAGCCTATCTAGACGAGAGGTGATGTCCGCAACCTTCGCACCAGGTAGGCAAGTCACCGTGCGGTCCTCACATCCGTCACAGACCCCCCTTTCTATGTTCCTGACTATAGAGTCACCCACAACAAGAAGCCCCCTTCCCCCTCTCCCCAGAGGAGTATCCATAGTGCGACTGGATACGGGCCCATCACCTGAAGAAGGGGTCCCCACTGTGGGATTGTTTCCCTCTTTTCCAGAGCAATGTCCTCCAGCCCTGAGACTCCCTTCCCTGGCAGCTGAAGTGCTGGCCAACTGAGGGTAGGACGATGCCTCCACGTCCCTAGAAGTCTCACCCTGGTTCCTCTCTACCTGTCTCTGCTTCTCCAGGTCAGCAACCGTGGCTTCAAGGGAGCGAACCCGTTCCCTGAGAGCCTGGAGCTCTTTGCACCGAGCACACACCCATGACATGTGCCCAAGAGGCAGATAGTCATACATGTGACACTCAGTGCAAAACACTGGATAGCCCCCACCCTTCTGCTGGCTGTCTGACTGCATAGCTTTTTTTGTAAGTTATGGGTTTAAAACAGTTTGGGTACCTTAATGTTATTGGAGCTCTCCTCTCTTCAAGGGACGTGCCGGGCAGTGTGTGGGGCCTGGCTTCCTCGCCCCGCTGCTGAACTCGCCCAGCTGCTTAACTCGCTGTGTCTTTTTTTATCTTGCCACTTTGTCCCCGTGAGCCACTTCGTTCCCGTGAGGCCACTCGCTACCCACTATGTTCAATGAGTTATACACAAGTAAATGTGTATATTTATTTTATTTATTTATTTACAGTATTTTTATCCCGCCTTTCTCCCCGAAGGGACCCAAGGCGGCTTACAACAGAAAAAAAATACATACAAAAAACACAGTATAAAAAATATCACATTTTAAAACAGTAAAAACAATTAATGAAAATTAATAAAAACAGTGTCTAAAAACAATTAAAAAGCTATAGTATAGCTAGGCTTACCAGCTTGGGCAGGTGTAGCTTGTTAAACCCTTACAGCACAATCCTAGGCATGTCTACTCAGAAGCAAGCCCAATTGAACACAAAATAAACTACTTAGACAGGAGTTTGAACAGAAGAAAAATGTTAGATATTCATTTAGGAACAGAAGGGCTGTTTGCATGTTATACTAAACACAGGGCCCAATTCAAGGTGCTGGTGTTGACACTGGCGTAGCTTGCGCCCCCCGAGGTTGGGGCGGTCCCCCCGACGCCCCCCAAATTAGCATAAATTAAGTTTCGTTTTCATTTTCACTTTTTTTCGGCTTTTTAAAGTGTTTTCCGGGGCTTTGTAGTGGTAACGGGGCATCTGTGTCTGTGTGTATGCTTTTCCCCCACTTAGCTTGTGTATAGGAGCCTCCAGCAACGACGATCTCCAGGGGCGACAATCTCTTTCTCTGCCTGCGCCCGGGGGCGCAGATCATTCCTCTGCCTGCGCCTGGGGGCGCGAACTCTGTAAACACCGTGTTGACCTTTAAAGCCCTTAATTGCTTGGGACCAGTATATCTCAGGGACCGCCTGCTTTCATGTCATCTGGCCTGCCCCTTAAGATCATCCAGGGGGGCCTTGCTTCAGGTTCTGCCTCTGTTAGGGATGGTGTCTCTCCCTTATGCACTTAGGACATCTTCCACATCATTGGGATTTCGGCAGGGGTTAAGCTTTTTTATTTCAGTTAGCTTTTTAGTTGTTGCTGCAATGGTTAGACTGATATGATGCCGTATGCCGCATTTTAAGCTGTACCCTACCTCTCCCTTCTTTGTTCTTTAGGGTTTTAAAAAAGGTTGACACACACACACACACACACACACACACACACACAATAGCAAGACACACACACACACATGTTCATATCATATGGACGTGAGACTTGTGTATGGACGTGAGACTTGGATTAGGCTATAAGTCTTTGCATTTATAACTAATCTGATTCAATATAGGTGAGAATTATCTGTTTTTATGCTGCTTGGCAAAGAGTTTTGCTTAATTCAAAACATAATGAACTAATACTTTCCCTGGATTAACAAACTGTTCGTTTCTGCGTACATTTAAGGAATATCCACAAATGCCTGTGTTGTGCAACAGAGGGAAGTAACTCCAACAAGAACTACAAGTGGTAATCGAGAAGCCTACTGACAAATACCAGTCTAGCTGCCAATACCAATGCCTGTTCTTGAAGTTTGCCTTTTATGTTATTGTTAGCTGCAAGGCAGGGAGGCGTTTATTAGAAGCAACTTATCACCATACCCATCACTTTATTGGCAAAAGCAGACTATTCTGAACATCTACTCAGGAAATAGAAGCTCTCTTGGCAAATCTACGGTACTTACTTACCCTAGCCTTCCACTGCTTTTGGTCAAACAATGATGCTGGCAACTCCCTCTCCTGCAAATGTGCACCTCTCTGGCTATCTCAGCCAGAAAAAAAAAGAGCTTTCAGGATGGCATGCCCAAGAGCAACTGGTACTCTAAAAATGTATGCAAAAATCCAGAATGCAATGTGCAAATTCAGCATTATCTTGAAAGCTTCCCACCCCCTGCACCATTGCTACTAGCTACTGGTAGAACCAGTTTATTTAGGAACATGGGATGCTCTAAATTGCATCTCAAATTCGTTGACCACAGGAGGGCTTTTAGTCTGCTTCAGGACTAGGCTTGTCGTGCTAACCAGGAATATGGTGAACAGTATGTTGTGATTTAGAAAAATTGGCAGAGTTACATGACAGATGTTGTGGAAAGCTTTATGGCTTGTAGTTAAAGGGGACAGCTGAAATTTGGTAATAGATTCTTGAGGCTAACTCACAGATTTGGGGAGATACTTGGAGGGAGAATTTACCGGGCTCTGGAAAGGATCCAGACAGAGTCTCCCCACTAGGCCTTGCTAAGGGGGTTTGGCACATTGACATGGGCTGATTACATGAGATAACTGACCTGCCAGTCTTTTGTGCGCCATCAGCTGATTTCCAAACTAAAACTGACAACATTTACTCATCTTTACTTAGCAGTCAGTCATAATTCCTCTGGACATTTTTACCAAGCTGATGTCAGTTTAAATTGAAGTGGAGCCTTTGAAATAAGCTCAGTCTGAAGACCGAGTTCCAATCTAAGCCTCCTGTTAATTGTAATCTTCTGCTTCATATTTGGAAACATATCACAACCTAAATGTGCAAAGGGATAGGTTAAAGGAGGAGGATGTCCATGGTTGGTTAGGGCCAGAACGTGATTCCCTCACACTGAACAGAAAGAACTCTGCATGAACTGCTCGTGATGGAAACGAGACTGCACATGAAGTAAGTTACTTGCTGACAAACAAGCATGACTAAGGATTTCACAATCTGGCCATTAATGTTTTCAGTGTGTTATGTAAAAGCAATAAAGTTCACCAAATACACAGAATGTACTTCACTTACTTTTGGACAATTATGAACTTGTAAAATATGATGGATGTTACCAAAAATGCAGAAAATGTGATAGCAGCTGATATGAAGAAACTGAGGAAGACACCATATATACTGAGACAATTAACATTTTGTTGCATCAGCCAAACAAACAAAACCACACATCCCTGTTACCCTTGTATCTTCCATGAGTTCCCTCTTCACATACCTTTCCATCTCCCTCTCTCCCTCCCTCCTTTCTTTCTTATTTCTCTGAGCTTTCAAATCTTAGATTGTAAACTCCTCAGGGCAGGAACCTTTCTTTTTTACTTATGCTATTCCTTATGTTATTCTGATAGTGCTAAGTAATTAAATAATGGTAAATAATAATAATCCCAAAAATTAGACCCTCTATCTCATCACAGAACTCAGATGGGATAAACTGCCCTCCCACCACAAGAAGAATGAAATTTCATGATACAGGATTTGACTTTCTCAGTTTGTGGGGAAGAGGCGCTTACTTTGGGATATTTATAGAACAATATCATGCTGGGTGGGAGAGCTCTGTTGTTCCAGAAGATTTTGCAATACTCTCTTGAAAAAAGACCTCATCTGCAGAGGCATAAACGTCAATTTTATAATGCCAAATGAATGGCTGCGTTGCAAATCGAACGTGAGGGAACACTGCCCTGAAAGGCCGCTGAGGTTGTCTAATGGACTATGCTACAATCCCCTGAGGATTGTAAGGGGACTGCATACACCTGCACAATGTTGCACCCACCTTGCTAAGGTGGGTTTGAAGATGCTTCTCTCCCTCCCCGGGGGATTTTGTCAAAGAAATAAAGAAAGCCCTTTCAGAGATGGTGTGCAATTACTAATACAAAAATGTACATTGGCCCTTCCCCCACTGTCACTTTTTCTCTAGAATGTATTGTTCCATCTTCTTGAGAATGGAAAACATGAAGGAAAAGGCTGTTGATCTATGTGGGATCTAAGTGTGGGGCTTCCTCTATGATCACCCTAATGTTTGATCAGTGTGGAATGGCTTTTTCTGTCCTTGTCTGGAGGTTTGGGGATTAGCGTGGATATAAATCTGTTCTTGGGAACTATCCTTACTTAAAGATATCCTTAAGGTGTAACTGGAGGAAATTGTTTCCAAGGTGAAAGATTCAAACTAGTGGCCAACGTTAGCCCCCTCCCACTGGAGACTTCCGGTGTTAGTCTGAGGGCTTTTGCCTCTAGCTATTCCTTGCTCCCTGAACTTTGTTTTGGCCTTTTTAGGGGAAGGCTTGAACTTGGACCAGGTAGGATTGGGCCAAGGCTCTTAGGGGCTAAAAGAAGGATAAAAAGACATGATGAAGGCAGAGTTGAGGACATTCTTGGAGGGTTCCTTCTTAGGTTCTTAACAATAGGAATCCAGTGGCCATGAAAGTTTCAACAATCCTTCTTAGGTTACTTTTTTCTTTTTTTAAAACCTTGGTCACCACTCGGACCTGTTGAAGTGGCTGTCCTGTAGAGCAGTGATCTTCAATCTTGGGGTCGCAACCCCAAGGTCCGCTGGGATACAACATCTTTCCCATTATGGGGAGTGGCGACTCGGTGATGTCAGGATGGTGGCGGCATCACTGCCAAGTTTGCGCTCCAACCACCGCTGACTAAGTAAAAGAAGGGGGCTTTGGATTTACCCGGCGGCAGCAGCTTGAGACGCCACACAATCAAGGTTCTCGCCACCGTCGCAGATGAATAAGTCCAACCCCCTTTTTTTTTGTTAGTTGGTGGCGGCAGCGCAAACCCAGAAGTGTCGTCGCCACCATAATCGCCGAGTCGCAACAACTTGTAGCAACCTAGGGTCAACTCCCAGCCCAGCATTATTGGGAGCATGGGCAAAATACCATTTCCATGTCATCAGCAGCACTGATCAGTGCTTCCAGGACCACCAGGACCACAGGGTTCAGTGAGGTGGACTCCCATGTTCAGGTCATTGGACCTCTTGGCAGATAATAGCTCCCTTCCTGACCCATTGGTGGGGAGAATGAGTCTTCTCGAATATGTGTGGTCCCATGGACCTTTACAAATCATTAGGAGGAAGGAGAAAAAGCTAAAAAGCTGGGGAAGGGGGGTTGAAAACCTCAGGGCTCTAAGAAGGAAACAGAGCCATGGAGAAGCTCTGTTTACTGCTGATAAGCAGAACCTATTATGGGATGGAGACAGCAACAGATCCTCCACTTTCTGTAGATTCTGGTCCTACCTGCAGCAGGAGGAGCTTCATCCTAAAGAAAACTGCTCTCCCCCATGAACTACTTTATTTTTTAGAATGCAGGATATATGACTGGTCTAGAAGGAAATGGCTAACATTTTAACTAACATCTTTAATGACTAACAGAAAGATTTTTTTTTTGCAGAAACAAGCTGAATATAAAAATAACATATAGCCACACCATGTTCACTGCTCATTATTAAGGGTATCAGAAAATTATGGCCCTTTCTTATGCTTTTTTAAACTAGTTGAGTCAAATATACTGGAAGGTATCAAATGTTGGAATAGATTCCATCAATCTCTGAAAAACAAATGAGCATGATAAAGATGACTAGAGAACTCTGCAGTTTCACTTTGCTTGGCAGATGTACCAAGCAAAGGAATATATCACTAAAACAGAATGATTGCCTTGGAGGCATGCAAATCCATAGCTTAAGGAAACAAGCTTCCCTCCAGCCTTGTGAAAATAGAAAGCTAAAAGTCTCATATTTAAAATGATATCATATTGCAGCCAATCTTACCAAAGTTAATAAGTTATGAATTCCTAATTCCAGACCTAATGCCCTGGGTACAACTGGAAAGTCTAAGCATGTAATGTGATGTATCAGAAAATCTCCTGTAAATTATAATTGACAACTCAAGACAAATTCATATAGATTGGGAAATTCTGAACATTATAATATAGTACAGCGCTGATTCTCAATCTCCTAGTTTAAGGATCGAATGGAAATTATTTATTTGGAGATTTCTATACCATCTTTCCCTAGGTAACAAAACTAAGTCTGAAAAGCCAAAGTTTGCTTTAGCGTTCCCACAAATTGCTCACGAGGCAATTCACTTTTCAATTTCAATTTTAAATTAAAAAGCAACTTGCCTCGTCAGCAGTGCAAACTAGGAATGCACAAACATTTTGCTGTTTGGTTCAAAACGGCTTTTGTGTACATTCCAAGCAAAATGTTTGCAAAAAGTTCAAGTCTTTGTGAATGGTTGATTTCAAATACTTATTTTCAAATATGTATTTTCAAAAGTTTGAGCACTTGCAAGCGAGAGCACTTGGTGCTGTGGGCACTGCCATCTCCCAGTTTGTCTTCTTTAAAAATAAAGTGCTTATTTTGGGGAGTGGGAAAAAGAGACAGTGGGTGCTTCCAAGACCCACAGGAGCATTGTTTACCAGAGGGGACTTACGCCAGAGGAAACAAACGCTGCAAACGCCTCCCCGACAAAGTGCTGATTAGCGTGCTGCTGGAGATGCCGGCGGGAAGGCCTCCACATTCCAATAGATTCCGATTAGATTTTTAGATAATCTAACTGCTAATGAATTGTTTACCAGAGGGGACTGATAGTGCAATCCTATGCGCACTGCCCAATGGCAGCGTGCCACCCGCGCTGGCGCTGACTGCTGTAAAGCAATCAGTGCCAGTCGCAAATGCCTCCCTAACAGCGTGTTGAACAGCGTGCTGCTGGGGACACTGGCAGGGAGACCTCCACATTCCCAGCTATGCTGAGAAAGGTAAGCCGGCAGGAAGGCGGGGGGAGGGCAGAACAGGGGAGGGGCATAATGGGGTGGTGGGGAGGCTGCGGGAGGGAAGCCAAAGTTTGTGGAAGGCCTGCGCCAGATCCTATCCCCCTTCCCTGCAGCCTCCCCACCCCTTATCTCTCCTTGGATTTATGCTAGTAAAATTGCTAGCTTAGTCTGAGGAGACACGTTGCAGGCTATGAGGATTACGCAGGGGTAAGGGGATTAAACATCCGCTTTCCCTGCGGAAGCCTCCCGGTCCCCCCCCCCCCCGCACAGGATGCAGCGGCTGCCATTTTGGAACCGCTGCATCAGCGGGGGGTGTAAAGGATAGGATTGAGTTCTGAGACTGGTAGTTCCAGTCCAAGAATGCCCACTGGGAAATGAATCCTATTTCAATCATTTCCACCCACTCTCTGAGGGGCTCGGAGGACCTTTTTTTTTTTTTTTTACCCAGGTGGAAATTATGGAAATAACATCAATTTTGGGACTAGTCATTCTGGTTCCCACCAGGATAAGATTCCAGCATGGTCCTGGAAGTGCCCACTGCTGTGGTCTCCCCCACCCCAAAGGCAAGCACTTTGCTATGGGGAAAGGAAAATGTGGAGTGGCAGTGACAGTGTTTGTGTTGGCTTTGCATTTAAGATTTTGCAAGTGGTCAGTCTGATTGCTCAACAAAAGCTAGGGCCTTCGAGAACAGGCCTATGTTTGTCTTGATTCTGCTTGCAAGCATTCATATAGGAATGTTTGCTTCTTCAAGCTCTCCTGATCAAACCTTAGTTAACATCTCTGCATTAGATTGTGGGCAGGTTGCCTAATGGCCCAATCCTATCTAGGTGTTCTGCTGGCAGAACTTGCAATCCGAGTGTAAAGCTGGTGCTGCTGGTGTTGCAACTGCTCTGTCATTCTGCTTGAGATGGCACAGAAGCCTGTAAGTATTGAGCTGGCAGCGGCGGGCCACAGAACCTTCCCCAGAGCAGGTAGGTGGGGATCAGAACAGTTCACAGGCAGTTGGGGGAGTGGATCTCAACAGCAGCCGCATGCACTGGATTTTATCCCTTCCTTCCAGGCCCAGATCCGCCCCCAGAAGGTTCTTCAGACTTTTGCCAGCTACTGGCAAGCTCTGAGGAGACCTATTGGGGACCAGGCAGCCTACAGAGAGGTAAGTAATTTTTTTCTTTACTAATCTCTGCCTGGTCCCTGGCTAGCCCATAGCATTTAGCGCATGCTCCATCAGCAGTGCGCTGCACACTCTTGTGCCAGCCCTGGATAGGATTGGATCATAAATCTTACACACACACACACACACACACACACACACACACACACACACACACACCATTGTATTGGCTTCAATGAGATCATTTATGCTAGTAAAATAGATCACACCCATCTCAGGCATTATTGGAAAGGATGCATTTTGAATATATTAATTTTGCTTTTACTTTTATTTGCCCTCTAGGAAACTGTAATGGATGTTAACACAATATTACATACGACACAGAGAAATTACTCTCATTTGACCCAATTATTTATTATAAAATTCTTGAATAACATTGGTTATATGAAAAATGTAACACTTCCTTTTGTTTCCACTGTTGATGTAAAAACGATTTTATCAGATAGAAGTGTTTTAAAAAGGAAAGATCGAGGTATATTTTTGTAATGCAATTAATAAGGCCTCTTGCATTATTCCAAGATAATCTTCCATCTAACATGCATGTACAAGGATCTTTCTTTTATGAAATTAAAGAAGCTGACAGAAATCACTCGGGCTAATTACTAATACAGTCCTCTGCACAGTTTTAGAGTGTATCGTATTGCAGCTCTATGACACTTAAAGTCACGATTATGAGATTCTGGCAGACTCCCTTTCATGTTACACTGACCTCATCTGGTATTTAATCTGTAGTGTATTTGCTATACAGCATGTCACAGTGGCTCAGAAACAAAAACATTCCCGAACTATTTTTTTGTAGAGAAGGATACGAGTTTGTAAAATTAATGTTGGCCTTGGGATTACTGGAAATTCAACCCTCCTCTTATTTCTAAGAGGCAGTGGGGAAATCTGTAGCATTGTTCAGAGTTTGCCGGAAATCAATGTGCAGAGCAGTGAATGGGAACACGTCTTCATTAGGTGGCCGTTGCCTTTGTGGTCATTCCTTGGGAATGGTTCCGGATTACTATCTTATTTTTATTGGCTCTTATTTAAAGACACCTTCTTCATTTGGCTGTGAATAATGCTGCTTCTTTAGTTCTAAGAAGAACAGCCTACGGCTGGAATGCTCTAAAGAAAAAACCAAGCTTTTGTGCAATGATGTCATATGCCAACTGTGCCAGGCAAATGTGTAGTAATAGCTGAGGTATTCTATAATTAAAACAAGTCTTCTTGTTAAAAGAGACTGAAAGTGATCAAAGGTCTTTTGTCTGCTCTGCCACTTGGTAGATGAGAAAGAGTTTTGGTTATACGAATATGGCGTTGTGGTTTCTCCCTGTCTCTGTCTTAAGTAACTCTGTTCGTATCATCCTGCGATACAAAATAAAATCAGCAAAAAAAGTAATGCTGGGGAAAACATTGCTTATAATTGGAAGAAGGTGTTATGCCCAGTTTCAGGATACTTTGATCAGTTCCAGGCAACTTTGCAATATAGCATGTCCATGAGGTAAATAAGAACATAGTTACATTGTGGGATTAGACCAAGGACAATCTAATCCATCATTAAGATTCCGATTAGATTTTTAGATAGTCTAACTGCTAATGAATACTTCTTCCCATATACCTTTTACTCTGAGCGTCAAAGAGGGAAAATCTGGCATGGAAGAGAAGACATGAACAGAAGATAGCTATTGTAGAATACACCTTAGGTTAGAAAACTTACTTATTCTACTCAATGGAAGTATTTTTGGACACCCCTACTAGGTATATCCCCTTTATGGATCATTGCCTTACAAAAGTTCACATAGTCAGGGCGATGGTGTTCCCAGTAGCAATGTATGGTTGCGAGAGTTGGACCATAAGGAAGGCTGAGCACTGAAGAATAGATGCTTTCGAACTGTGGTGCTGGAGAAGACTCCTGAGAGCCCCTTGGACTGCTAGGAGATCAAATCAGTCAATCCTAAATGAAATCAACCCTGACTGTTCCCTGGAAGGACAGGTACTGAGGCTGAAACTCAAATATTTTGGCCACCTAATGTGAAGAGAGGACTCTCTGGAGAAGACTCTGGTGGTGGGAAAGATTGAAGGCAAAAGGAGAAGGGGAAGGCAAAGGATGAGATGGTTAGACAGCATCACCGATGCAACGAACATGAAAATGAGTGAACTCAGGAAGACAGTGTAGGACAGGAAGGCCTGGCGGGATATGGTTCATGGAATCATGAAGGGTCGGGCACGACTTAACGACTGAACAACAACAACAACTAGGTATATAATCTTTGCAGTAGATAGAGCAAACTAATTCCTATTCTGGTTTTTGAATCTCACACTCTGTTTCAGGAAATTCTAACGGTGTATGCATTACGTTGCCTGTTTCTCTTGTTATATTAGAACCGAGTTGCTTCCAAACTAGAGCTAACTAGAGCTGTTGAGGCATCGCTTTTCCATTATTAACTGGAAGTGGAATTAAAAAGGTTTCACACAGCACTTAATACAGCAGTGCATTTCCCCATGGTCAATATCCTTCTATATTTACTCAAATGTGGGTCCTTTTTCAGCAAAGGACCTTTCTGATATTGAACATTTCCTGTTTGCAGGTTCTACAATGCCTAACAGCCCAATCCTAACAGCCCAATCCTATCTGGGCCGGCCTGTGTGATACAGTGGTATCGAAACAGCCTCCGCTGCAGGCTGGCTGGGACCCAGGCAGCAGTGGAGATGTAGGGAAAAAATGTTTTACTTACCTACTTGGCCACTCCCTGGGCCCTAATGGACTTACTCGGATCCATGCCAGCTGTTTTGCTGCGTAAATCCAGTAGGCCCAAGGGGGCATTGTCGAGCATGGGCCAATAGCATAGGACCTTGAGGACGTTGCTGCCGTAATGGTCCGCCCCAGCCCAATCCTCCCCTGAACTGTCACCTCCTACTGAAGCAAATTGGTGGGGGTGCCCATATCCTTCTGCCTACATGCCTCCACTGCCCGTCCTTCTCCTCCACTCTTCTGGATTGGAAAGGGAAGACAGGGGCAGAGAGACAAAGAGGAAATGTGGAGATGAGAGTGCTAGAACACTGGAGAGCAGCAGAAACAGAGGCTGGCATATTCCAGGTAAGGGGGGAAGCATTTCGCATGCCTCCCCAGATGTCAGGAGGTCTTTGGCTAGCCCTGCTCCAGAGCACTGCTGGATCAGCATCTAATTAGCATTTATCACTGAGGATTTGGGGAGGAAAAGTCAGAGAAAAAACCATAGCAATTGCATTTAAAAGAAAATGTATCAGTTTCTATGCTTGACTATAACACTTATAAAGGTAAAGGTGACCCCTGACAATTAAGTCCAGTCATGTCCGACTCTAGGGTGTGGTGCTCATCCCCATTTCAAAGCCAAAGAGCCAGCGTTGTCCGAAGACGCCTCCGTGGTCATGTGGCCGGCATGACTCTCCTTGCCGCAGCACGTAGCATGCGGCTGGAACACGGAGCGCTGTTTACCTTCCCGCAAGCGGTACCTATTTATCTACTCGCATTGACATGCTTTGGAACTGCTAGATTGGCCAAGCAATGAGAGCTCACCCTGTCGCGGATTCGAACTGCCGACCTTTTGATCGACAGCTCATGGTTCAGCGGTTTAACCCAATGTGCCACACTTATAGTAAACCTAAAAAATCTGCATTTAACAGTGAGGCTTTTGGAAGAACATCTCTATTTTATTCATTCCTAGTACTGTATTCGTAATTGACAGACAACTGTATCTCAATTAAAACTAAGATACAGCTTGAACCCACTGAATTCCATAGTACAAAGTAAATGGGCTGTAATTTGGACACTGCCAAGTGGATGGGTTGGGTAAAACCAAGCCCAACCTAAGACCAGTGTCACAAATGTCAAGTTTAGCCCATGACTAGCAGAGCATGTTCCCAAATGCACCATTACTTTCTCCTATGTACATGCCTAGTGTCACTCGTAAGAGGAAAAGTAATGCATTGACCTTGCAAAAACTATCCAACAATGGGGACTTGGCCTTCACCAGCATCGAACCCCTGAGGATGTGGTGTTTCGCTATAGAGTGGCCCTTCCGTATCCACGGGTTTGACATCCTCAGATCTGTCTCAATGCGGATATGGGGGGCACTTTAAAACAGGAAAAAGTTTTAAAATAGTGTTACCTTTGCATGGTAAAATCACTGTTTGCAGGGCTGCAGAACAGTCTTCAGCATTCCTAAAGCCACTTCCGAGCTGCACAACCCCCTCCCTTGGCCCTGGTTCACCCCAGAATGCACCCCAGAATGTTTCTATAGGAGCCCCCATAGAAAAACAACAAGGAGGGGGGAAATCCAGAAAATCTCAACTTCTGCCACCACTTCTGCCCCACCAACTTTCCATTGCTGCCTCATGCACCTTTCCCCACCAACTTTCCTATGGTGAAGCATAGGATATAGACTACATTCTTCTGCCAATCACAGCACATCAATCCCAGTACTAAAGTCCATCTCAGGGAGACCAAGACTCAGATGACAGAGCACACATCATGGGGCTATATCTCTAGCCTCATGTTGTGCACAATTAGCTCATGTATGCACAGAAACACACTCACACACAGAAACATTTGTGATGGGAACTATGGGAGAAGGGAATTTTGCACAAACAGCTTGCTGTCTTCACATTGTTAACACTTCTCTTCTCAAAATTCTTATTGCAGGTATCCTGCCCCAGGAAGACCCCACAGACAAACACCCATGTGGAACCTCCATTCCACCACCCAACCAGGGGAAGTGAGGACAATATACAGCTAAGGAACAGAAGGCAGGGAATTCCATGATACAACATATTGATGCTGCATATCTGTCTCATGTCTCTACCCCCTCACCAAATACTGACCCTTCTATATTGTCAAATGTGTCTTTGCTATAAAATGTGTTACCTAACCATCTCTTCCTTTTGCAACAGCTAAAAGCAGTGTCTACTCTCTCTTGGTAAATGCCAGGTACTCCAACTATTGCCACTGCTGGCCAAACATTCATCTGGAAGAGCCCTTTACTTTTCAAGGGTTGTTGTAGCATTTATATTTCTCTTTGCTCTACACAGCCAGCTTTCCAACAGTGGAAGAGAACACAGAGCCCTCCAATGGCCAGTTGTGCAGATCACAAAAGAAGACTACAACATGCCCAGTAGCAGTGACCAGTGTGATTCCAGCTGTTGCTCTGTGGGCTTGCTGACCTGCTTACTGCAGACAGTGATATACGGTAGCCTGGTGCAGTTAGACACTAACTCCTACTACTTTGCAGTCTGTTGGATAACTTGCAAAGGCACAAGAGCCTTGCTGGAATGAGATGGTTGGCAACTCTACCTGTGTATTTCTCTGTCAAGTGCTGCTCCATCCTTGAATCTGTGCAATAAAAACTTTAATTAGATCACACTTATTCTTTTAGCAGAATTGATGAGTGGTGATGGAGTGTCCATGGACATTGGCAGATTTACTGGGAGTGCTATGCCACTATGGAGTTGTTTGGGCTCTTGTTTCCCCCTCCACCTTTGTGATAAACAGACTAACGGCGCAATCCGGTGTATCTTCTGCACCGGGGCAGCATGTGCTGCCCCAGCACTGGGTGTCGCGCAAGTGATTTAGGGCACTTGCGCGACACCCAGTGCTGGGGCAGCACATGCTGCCCCGGTGCAGAAGATACACCGGATTGCGCCGTTAGTCTGTTTATCACAAAGGTGGAGGGGGAAACAAGAGCCCAAACAATTGCCCTAAATCACTTGCGCGACACCCAGCGAGCAAACAGCGCCAGCACCAGCGCTGCGGCCTACGCTGCTCGCTCCACTGTCTCCACGGCCCTGTGCCGGCCAGAGCAGGTAAGACCTACAGCAGTCAGGGCAGGGGCAGGGCGGACCGGGTGGCGAGGGAGGGCGGTCATTGGCTGCCCGGGGCCTGGAGGGGGCGGGGATTCCGGGGGCTGAGATCCCCGGTATCCAAAGCTCCTTCCAGGCCCCAGATATGCCAACGGGGTCGGTGTTATTGTGCACGAGCTCTAGAGCTCGCGCAAATGCGAGTAGGCCCATTGGGCCTACCGCCACTGACCCCAGGGGAAGGGGACAATTGTCCCCTTCTCCCGAGTTGTTCCCGGGCTGCCGCGGGGCAGCCTGGAAATTCGGCCGGCCACCTTATCCTACACAGGATTGGGCTGTTAGAGTATGACAGAACAAACGGATCCATATTTTTCATTACTCAGCAACTTCTATTGACTTTTAAAATACACGATTTTATAATGACAGGTTTACTTTAACAAGTTAATAACACAGGTAGGTATGTACTTAGCTTTACATATATCGGTGAATGATCTCTGAACCAACACCTGCTTTTGTTTAAGTAATATTATGTTGTAAGGGTTATTGCTTATAAATGTCAGAGTAAGCAACATGGCAAGAGGCAGTGGAGAGCTGTCTGCAATGTGAGGAACTGCTACTGCTATGTCAGCTTTCCACTATAGTTGCCGTCACAACTCCCCTGTCACATGAAGATAATGGTTCTCATGTGCTAGGTTTCAGGGAATTTTAAAGGAGCCCAGGACAAGGGGGAAGAGAAGCTCATTTTCCATAATCTGAAGGTTCCAGAAAACTGTAGAGCTCCCATTTTGCCAGAGGTTTTATGCCATATTATGTGGCGTCATGTCTAAGAAAGGCAGGAATGCTGCGTAGGTAGAAAATGTATTTTCTTACATGAACTGGCCCTTCATCACGGAGGGCAGTAAGATACAGAACATTATCTTGTTACTTTTGCTGGGCTAGATATAGTTTCATAAAAAAAATTACCTTGTACTTTAGATGAGATTTAAAAAAAACAAAACTAGGACAATATATTGGAGATTTGATTGTGCATGCACAAATTCACGACTTGGAACAACAAATGCAGAATGAAGATCTTGGAACTCAAAATACAGAATACAAAACATGGCATGACTCAGAGCCTGGCAACCCACAGAAACCAAATACAGTTGGCATTTTTATCATTACAAGTGACACAACACAGATCCACATTTTGGAAATGCACATGAATCAATCTGGAACGTTTTTATTCGTGATCTATAACTAGAATACTTGATCTCTTTCCAGGCACCGTGATATGTAGTGAATATGGTGTAGGTTGGTGACATGTTGTCCTGAGAAATACACAAATATGCCAGGCACGTTTTTTTATTCGGGGGGGGACGACACCTCTAAATATTTCAGCCATTCACTGTTGTAGCTGTGGATAATTGTCATGTTATCAAGATAATAATAGTGCTTTTAGACATTATATAGAGAGTCAGAATAGTACAGAATGTCGAGTGTTAAACTTGGGCCAGGGAAAGCAAAGTTCAAATCACTGCTCAGCCATGGAGCTTACAGGGTGACCGAGGTTGACCTTGGTCACCATCTCCCATCCTAATCTGCCTCACAAGATCGCTGTGTGGATAAAACAACCTAAGTCCCATGTATGCTGCCCTTGGAGGAAAGGTGTGTGGTGTGGCAAGTTGCCGTCTCATGAACATTCCGTCGCTGGTCACTGTCAGGCTGGGGAGATTCCCACCAGTTCTAGAAGGGCAAAGTGAAGCCCTGCCTCTTGTGGTCACAATCCCAGGAGCAGTCCCTCTCCCAGTAGTGCCTCAGGCTCCTTGAGGGGAGGAGCTGAGTCACTCTGGTGGTGGTGGTGGTAATCCCGGTCCTTCTCTCCAAGAGTCAGGCACATCATGGAGCCCTCTGCGACCTTCCTCCGTCTCCTCATCAGCAGGCTACTGAACTGTCTTTTACACCTTCTCCCCGCTGTGCTAGGTTCCCTGCCCTCCCTGCCTTGCTGCTTCTCCTGGGGCAACCAGGGAGAAGCAGGAACAAGAAACCTCTCTACTCCTCTCTACAGGAACAAGAAACCTCCCTATGAGTAGCCTTGGTCTGTTTCTCACAAGTAGACCAGGATTGCTCATTCCTGCTGCAATTCTTACAGAATGTCTTTGGTTGCCTTAGGGGTGGTCCTCACTTCACCACTGTCCCGGCTGAAAGGAAGTTGTCCCAAGCCAGGTTGGTAGGACACCAGTTGCTGCAGACCCAGACAAGGTGAGATCCAAATGTAAGACTTAGGGCCCAAACCTATCCAACTTTCCAGCGCTGATGCAGCCATGCCAATGGGGCACAAGCTGTATCCTGCAGTGGGGTGGGCAGTCATGGAGGCCTCCTCAAGGTAGGAGAACGTTTGTTCCCTTACCTCAGGGCTGCATTGCAGAGGTATCGGCGCTAGAAAGTTGGATAGGATTATCTTTCTGACAAAAGACCAAGCCCTTGGAGAAAGGCTACTGCAAAACACCCCTATGCTCTTTTTATTCTGGCTTATAATTTAAGACATTACAGGTGTCCCCTGCTTAGAGATGGATCACTTAACGACGATCTGGATATATGACGGAGGTCCTCAGTAAAAAAAGAGCAAAGGATTTAAAAAGACGTATCTTTTTAAATCCCCAGTTCATCAGCTGTTTCACGCTAGAAGATTTGGCAGAGGAGATGGGACAGGGTGGGGGAAGGGTGGAACAGGGCAGGGAAGGGTGGAATAGGGTGGAATAGGGAGGCAATGGGGCAGATGATGGGTGGATCGGGTCTGGGAAGGGGGCAGTGATGGCCGAATCCTAGCCCCTTTCCTAATCTCATGGTGTGGGTCCACATGGATGTAAACCAGCGAATTAGCTAATGTAGGTCCAAGTAGACCCCTCCATGCTGCAGAGGCTTACCCCTAGGTAAGGGAATAAATGTTCTCTTACCGAGAGGAGACCTGCACAACTGCTCCCCCCCCCCCCAGGATGCAGCGGTAGACATTTTGACATCACTGCATCGGCGGGGAGAAGAATAGAAAGAGATACTAGATTGCTATGTCACCTTGGTAGCAGTGGCTGCTTCTAGCATATTTATGTTAAGCCAGTCTGCACCATCTAATGGTGACTCAGAATACCATCACTCTTCCATGCCTCATCTTAAATGCCATTTTCAAAATAATTAGTTTCTAAAATGTTTTCAAATGAAGATGGAAGGCCAGGAATCAACACGAAAAGACGTTTCTATCTTTTTCTGCATACCTTTGTACCCTTAGCTGGCAAGAAGAAGCTGTTTTATTGCTGTAAATTGTTCTGGGTCCTCACTGGGGAATAGTACCTGGAAAGACTCTCATTTAGAGCCACTTCCACATTGAATCAAAACCAGCTGTTTCCTTAATTTAGCAAAATTATTTAAAGGTGGTTAGGGGAATACATTTAACACAACTTCACACATTTTTCCAAAAGATGTTGGAGTTCTACTGTGCAGTTAAACTGGATGGATGGGATAGAGTTTTCAGCATTTGTACAACATATTCTATTTTATAACCATGTTGTGGTTTTGAAAATGCAGTCCCACAGGTTTCGCTCATGGAAACTATTTTAAGCACCTTATTACTGAGAAACAAAGTGGAATTCAACAAGATCAGTGTTTTCAAAGTCAGTCATTGTCAGGTACCCCATTACTTGCAAGGCAAAGGTCACTGCCCTTTTATAGAAGCTTCAGCTTCTGGGATACCAGCAAACAAATATTTAAACAAAGAAAATCTGAACTACTGTTACTGTAATTTGGTACCATCTGACTGTGAATGTGACCAATAGGTGTGTGAAATGGTGATAATACTGAGATATCTGAAGATTAGCAAGAAAACTGCACTCATTTCCTGAATCCACTCAACTAGGGTCTTGTAGTGAAATCCTTTTCACATATCACACAACAAGAAACTCTTAGTTTGCCAATGAGTATTTGTTCAACAGGGAGTCACAACCAATTCCAGCTCTTCGATTCATACCTATATAATACATGTGTTTTTGTCCACGTGAAGTGCTTTGATCATTGGGCTACTTCTCAATCTCCATTGCAAAGCAAAATAAAATTGACCCTTCATAACTAAATTGAGCATCATATCTATAAAAAAAAACTAGTGTCGTGGGAGCAGAAAAATGGATGGCCTTCCATAGAGAAACTGGTAGGGCACGAGCTCCCCCCCCCCCCGCCCATACAAACCATTAAATGTATGGATTATGCCTTGTCTAGGATAGGTGGCAGAGGGCCAGTTTCCCTGTCACTTCCTAAATCATTTCAGTGCAGAAAATGTTGGCCAAGCTTTTGTGTTGACTGTGGATGCAATTCACCTACATCAGATGAGGGTGGCAACTCATCTACTGTTGTGTAGGCTCTTTGCTTTGCCTTCCAAAACAAGGGGTGTTGACTTTCTACTAGATCTTCCTTATATAAATGCTAATTAGTATTACTATCCATCAGTAATGGCCCAACACGTTTTGATGCTTAAAGCAGAGCCTCAAATGCCATCCCTGATCCCTCACATACATGCATATGCACACACTCATTCCCTGCTCCCATATTTGGCTGCTCAGCTCAGGATGGGCAAGTGCAGGGCTCGAAGGGTGGGCAAGTGAGGGATGGCAGCACACTACTGTTGCTCCTGCCGCACCATCTCTGCTATTCCCTGCAGTGCCTCCTTACACTGCCTGAATACTTATGTGTCTGGGCACTTGTGTTGGCGAGGGACAGGGGAAAGAGAGCTCTATTGAGCCTTATGTATTTCTACATAAGAAATAGATGCGAGTGGATTCTGCATCTGCCCTTGACCGGATCGAGCCTTGCGTGAATACATCACTTAGGATTGGGCTGTAAGGACAGGATAGAGTCCTTGTGTTGGTACAGGATAGATAGTTACTGCACCCAATGTAGCTATAATCCCCTTAAAACAAAGATAAAGTGCTTTAGGCATAAACAATAATGTCTGCATCATAATATTTTAAACCAGGGGTGGCCAACCTTCCACCATTAGGGCTTCTGTGTTCTTAAGAGTTGTGTAGAAGACAGAATCTTGGCAGCTGCAAGTGCTGATGGTGCTGCTAAAGCAGCTGCACCTGCTGAAATGCCCTCACCTATACAGCCATTTAAAGGGCCAGCATTCATGTTGAAAGGTTGGCCACCACTGTTTTAAACAATATAAAGTTGTTTATAAACCATAAAACAGTATACACATGTGAGAGCTGCGAGGTGCCAATGAAAACCACGATGGCTGTGGCACTTGGTGGCGATGTCAATGCTGACTGCCAGCCAGCTGGATAGGAGGGGCAGGGGCAGAGAGGTCTGCAAGGCCTGCAAGTGCTCCTGGCACTTTACCCAATGGAGGATTGATCCGCTGGAATCAGCCAATAAAAGGTGTGCAGGCAGAAAGGGTGGGCAAAAGTGGAATGAGGGGGCTGGACACAGAGGGAAGATCAAAAGGAAGCACAGGAGAGGAAGAGCAATGAGAGGGGGGGGAAGGAGGCAGAACAAGAGCTAGGACAAAGTGGCAAGAGGGCTGAAGAGGACAAAATGGGAGGCATGAAGGCAAGCAGCCCGTGGGGGGAAGGAAGGCAACCTTAAGGAATGAGGCACAGAGAGGAAGGAAAAGGGAGACCCTTGCCTTGAGGGACTCCTTCCCAGGTTGTAGTCCCCTAGGAGGGCTGGGAAAAGCATTGTTGCCCCATCCAGGGCCAGTGGCAGACTATAGAACTATTACGATGACGACGAATATTTATATACCATTTTTCATCAAGAGTAGTTCACAAAGCAGTTTACAAACAGATGCCCCCCCCCCCAAACTGGGTGGACCTTGTCCAGGGTGATTCCTCCCTGCTCCTGAAGTGAGAGCTAGGCTGAGCACTTTGGTATCCTACAGACTCCTCCTGCCCCACTAGGGGTATAGTCTATAGAGACTTTATACTGTGGACACAAGGACCAGTGAGAGAGGGAGCATAAGCATACCAGTTGATGAAGGAGGAGGAGGAGGAGGAGGAGAAGCTGCCGCTGCCACCGCCAATCAGGGCTGGGGGATTCTGCCCTGTTTTCCATTATTATAACCCACTCCCACCGTTTCCCCTCCTGGAGGAATAAATAAAGGAAAAGAAAGCAACACCTCAGTCTTCAGCCAGATCAGTACAACCTAGGAAGTGCTCCCTGAGGCATCTGGTGGGGCCACTGTGTGATACAGGAAGCTGGACTAGATGGGCCTTTGGCCTGATCCAGCAGGGCTCTTCTTGTGTTCTTAGGACACTTGTCGTGACATGGCATAAAGAAGAACTGCCCCCCTGGGGAGAGCAAGAGAAGACAGCCACGGTCACAGCATGTCTCACTTTTTCTTCACTAACGCATAAGTGATGCACCAATATATTATATTTGTCATGCTTTTTACAGCACATCAGTTTCACTTGGCTTTGTTTTAAATTTTACAACATTCCTTGTATTTTCAAGATCTAAAGCAATTTTTTCTCCCTCAAATTGAGTGGTTTCTATTTCCATTTTCTTCTCTCCCTTTTTACTCTCTTTATACATCCCTTTCTTCAGTCATCCCTTGAAGCAGGGGGTTCCTGCTCCAGAACCTCTTTCAATGCTACAAGCTTAGCTCTGGAAGGCATGAAGGACTTGTAAGAAGAGTGGATATGAGTGCATGCAGTGTGCCTTATCCACACTTATAAGCAATCACAAAACATCTGCCACTGTTCGAGGAAGAAAGGGCTCCTCAGTTAAGTCCTATGAGGTTTGAGCTCTGGGTCCTTTCAAAGAAGCGTTGCATAGAGAGTGATGAATCAAAATGCACCAGTGACGAGAGAATCCTTCCACTAAGTACTAAACACATATGAGGTGGCAGATCCCACTTCTGAGGCTGCCCCCACACACACTTAAAAGCAGATGGGGTTAACTCTTTTCTGTCCACACCATTTTCTGGCTATCAATCACCCCCACAAAGATAGTATAAGCCTCAGTCCAAAAAAAAAAAAAAAACCCATTAAGGTGCCTGTATGATGCAAGTAATTTTTTCCCCAGAGGGGTTTGTAGCAGCCCCAACTGAAATCCAGTACTAAGCAGGGGGGAGGGTTAAACTCATTTCTTTAAGTAATGCTGGCTCCAATCCCCTGTTGCTGTTTTATGTGAAGAAAGTCAGATATCCTATATCCAATCACATATTTTCCTATATCACATCTGTTCTATAGCTGGCGTAGGTCGGAGAAGAGCCAGGGGTGAAGCGGGCCAAAATCTGGGGGACAAGATCCAGTGTGCGCAACTGCTGCCGGATCCACCCCCTCCCCCCTGACACGCCCCCGGTTCCTCCCCTGAAACGGCCCATTACTCCCTCACCCTACCCACCCACCCCCACCCCCCACTGCCAACATACCTCCTCAGGCAGTGGCTGGGTGCTTTGGTGTGGCTCACACAAGTGCTTTGAGTGCTTTGGCGTGGCGTACATGAGCAGTCACAGTGGTCCCGTTGCATGCATTGTTGCTGCATCTGCAGCGCTAACGGAGAGTGCCTCTCACTGATTGAACAGTTCTGTCAGTGGAAGGCACCCATAGAGTTGGGCCCAAAATCTAGTACACTGTCCATTATACCACACTGGATTTCACTGTTTTCATCATCACTGGCAGATGTAGATTGCTATTTCTCCTTTTCTGACATGCTCCCAAGGTTTGCAAAAGTAAATAAACAAACAAACCCCACCACAATTGCATTCCCATTTGGGAATAATATTCATGCAGTTGACTGGCAGAATAGCAGCCATGGCGAACTTGCTCACTTTGCTAACCATAGGATGTTGCTGAACATACTTCAGCAGAAGCAACTCTGTGGATGTTGAAGTTCAGGCATATCACTATGATCACGCCGGAAGGCTGTATCTTAACCAAATGAGGTGAGTTCCACTTAAATTAGCTGGACTTCCTTGCAGGTAAATGCATTTAGGACGAGGATGCCAGGAAAAATTGTGGTCTGTGCTGTGATACAGAAGCAGAAAAACTGGCCAGACATAAGAAAACAACATGCACATGTAACATCAGCTTCTGGCTCACCTTGAGGGAAATACCAAATGATGTCGTGAGCCAGCTTGCTACAGTCTGGGGAAGGGTGATTAGCCAAGGTTTGGAGTGTGCTCCAGTTCTAAACAGAGTCCCACATGGGAATTTGGTTACCTGACACAGAGGGGGAAAAATAATCTGCCAGGAGGGAATGGCAACTCAAGCATTAAAACTGATTTCTAGATAGTTTGGCTCACTTTATTCCATTCATATTCTAAGACTGGAGCCAAACCACACTGAAATCACATGGGCCATCATAAAATTTGTATTTACTATTTAAGTTTTTCCATGAAGTGTAACCCAGAACTGTCTAAATCAAGCAGTTGTACCTAGGGTGGGCTTTCTTTTCTTCAAGTTAAAGGGTATATTCCCTGCAAATGGAACAACAACAACACACAAAAGCAGGAGGTTGCTCAGCACATAGGATCTGGTTCATCTTAAGAATTAATAGGGTCACCAATTGCTCTCTTATATAGATTATATGAATAAGCAGAAATCAATCTATAAGAATGTGTATAATATGTTATTTGTTCCATATGCGCCAGAATAAATGCCCACAAATTACATTGTGAAGAAAATTTACTTATGGAGAATGGTAACAATACAGAGAGTCACATCTTGGATAGTTCATTGTCATCTCAAACTCAGTATATCTAAGACAGACCATCACACACACACACACACACACACACACACATCCCCGGCCAGTACTCCTCTCCTCGTACTCTCTCCCTCTCCACTGACGATGTCACCACCCACCTGCTGAGCAGAGCTAGAAGCCTTGGCTTTATCACAAACTCTTCATTCCCCATATCCAGTGTGTCACTAAATCATGTCACTTCTATCTCTACAACTTTGCAAAAACACGTTCCTTCCCATCTGTCTCCTCAGCAAAAACAATAGCTCACTCCCAGCTGATAGGATTGCGCCGAGAATCTCAACAACAAAGATGCAAAAGAGACACCTACGAACACCAATGGAAGATGCAACACAGGAATGAATAGGGACAGTCGCTCTGCTACACTGCAGAGTTGCACCACTTTAAGTGTCTCTTTCCCAGTTAGCAGGGCAAATGTTAAGTATCCAAATGCCAAGTACTATATTATAAAGCACTTGTACAACAGAGCTCCTCTGCATAGTTGGTGTGTGTGTGGAGTCAACAGAGATACGACAATTTATTGCATGAGGGGGAGAGATAGTGCTAAACACATTATTTTAATGCTTTCCCTCAGTGTTTAGAAAAAAGGGAAAAGGAGAGTCCATATTAGATGACAGAAACAGACATACATTTCTCAAGAGAGGAAGGACCTGACATAAAGAAATTATGATCACCGCAGAACAGGTGATCAAGAAATTACAGAGTTTCAGGTTAGAACTGACAGGACTCCAGAGTCCTAAGCAGATCTCTTTCTGAATTCAGAAGACAGACAGCAAAATAGACTGGAGAACCTCTGGCCAGGATGTTCATTTAAGGCTTCCTTTCAAACAGTGGTAATATTAATTATCTTGGAAAAGGTGAATAGAGCTTCTAGAGTAATTACCTAGGATGTAAGGAAGATGTAAGAATTTATAGATCACGAGCAGGCAATCACTCTCTCACTATACTCAGGAGGTGCTACAGGGGAGTATGGTATTTCTTGAAGACAAGCTAATTACTGGAAAATATTAAAAATGAAAGGAAGACCAAATTTAGGAAACAGCTGTACCTGATTTACATGGGGCACATCCAGTCTGTGTTTGGAATTCATATTGAAATTCTATAGGGAACTACAGTGTACTACTAATAAAGTGTTTCTTCTTTTTTTAAGAAATAAAAGAAATGAAGAAGGGTTCAGAAGTAAATGTAAGAAAAGCAGGCCTATGTTGTGGGCATTTAAGAAAGCTTGAGATGCTATGCCTTTGAAAGAACAGGTCACTCACACTCCTCTTTCTCCTTTTCCCTGATGAATGAAACAAAACATAACCTCAGTCCCATGGGAAGAGAAATGTAGGAGTAGAAGAAACCTCTAAAAACAGGAAATGAGCAGGAAAGACAATGGAGTACCAGGATGTTTATTTGGGTTCCACAGCTCTAACAGTGGATGTTTGGAGTATAAAATGTGGTGTTACAAGTGCTATGATATACTTGGGGGCATTGGTTTCCGGGCACCCCAATCCTATCCAGCTCTGGCGCAGCAAGGCCGCATGGCTCATGCTGTATCCAGCACTGGGATTGAGCAGGCTGAGACATTTGTCCTCTTACCCCATGTCAAGCCCCAGTCTGCCCGATGGGGCTACTCGGATCTGTGCCACCTAAATCGCTGGTACAGGCCTGTGAATGCCCAGGTACGGTTTCCGGGCCTGGGAGGGAGGATACGATATGGTGGAGGACTTTTCCACCAATCCCCCCTCACAGGCCCTCTCTGCCCATCCCCACACTCCCCTTGCCCCCCTCCCCAGGCCCTGCGCTGCTCAGAGCAGCACTTACCCACTCCATGGCATAGGGTCCAGTGGCAGCTGGTGGCGCAGGCCTTGAGACCGGTGTTGAGGCTCAGCATTGGCACCCCTAGCCAGATAGGATTGTGCCATTAGCCTCCTCTCTCCGCAGGTGTGATGAAAAAAAGAAACAGTAGCGGGAGAGTTGCCCTTCATGGACACTTTTAGAGCAGAAACTTAGAAGCATGTGGGGGAATTTTGTATAGGGATTTGGAAAAGAGCAGGATTATGATCTAAATATATAAATTGATTTTGTTGCTTATCCAACCCATACCCTTGCTCTCAACCTTCTTTTGTGGCCCTCTTTTTTCAGCTTTCTCCATCTGCTTCTTAAAAATGTAATAGAATTTGCAAAGTAGCTTAGATCATAGGTCAGGATTCAAATAATCCAGAAAATATCATGCTTTCCAAACAGCAAGAGATTAAGCAAATGGGTTTATAACTCTTCAAGAGATAGTGCTATTCCCCCCCCCCCACACACACACATTATGTTATAAGTATAACATTAAATAATCAATTCCCATGTTAATGTTTAGCACATTTTGGAAACTCACTAAACAATGCTACAATGACTTCCACATGCAAAATCTAAATTGTGTGAAAGCAGTGCAGTTGTGCCAGTAAGATGTCCTGAGAAGTTCTAATGATTCTCATCAATATGGATTACTTTGTATCTGTCAACAAATAATTACTTTCATCATGTTGCCCATATATGCACATCTAACAGGACTGTTTCTTTCTCAAGATCAATCTTCAGCAGTTTTGAGTGTATAATTAGTGTCATTTCTCACACTCAGAGCCAGTTCTGATGTCATCTCTTGCCTATCCTTTTCCTAAGGAGACTGGAGTGTCACCACCACATATAAAGCTCCAGAAATCAGGCATTTCCATTCACATTATTTGCCTCCCAGCTGATCTGTACAGGGACAATGACATGTAGCAATGTCTATATTTGGGTCCAGGATATCTGAGGGAACGCCTTCTCCCATACATTCCGGCCCGCTCTCTTAGGTCATCTGAGGGGGCTCTCCTGCTTGTACCACCTCTATCGCAAGTTAGGGGAGTGGCAACACATGGGTGAGCCTTCTCTGCTGTGGCGCCACAACTGTGGAACTCCCTACCAGGGGATCTGAGAACCACCCCCTCCCTCATGACTTTTCGGCGAGGGCTCAAAACATTTTTGTTTCGTCTCGCGTTTGGGTGATGGGTTGTAGCCTGCCTCCTGTGTCTCAAGATGCTCTGCCATGCTGCTTTTGTGCTCCCTACTGTTGCCCCCCCAGTGGTTTTTATTGATATTATTGTTTTTATTGTTTTTAAATTATGTATTTAAACTTTCTGTATTTTAAACTGTTTTTAATTTTTGTTGTAAGCCGCCTTGGGCATTTGCCTCGGCATGGGATAAGGCGGGATATAAATTTTTTAAATAAATAAAATATATAATACAGTACTGTATAGAAAACACTCAATATACCGTATTGGCTGAGTATAACACTCACTTTTCCCCCCTAAAGCAAGTCTTTAAAGTAGGGGTGCAGCCTACAATCAAAGCCTAGCTCTGCCTAGTGTTTTCTGCAAATAAGGCATTTTCAAGCCAAGCCTCTGGGAGTCTCTCAAGGTAGGGGCTTTTACTCCTAGCCTCTTAATCACTTGCTAAATGGCCAAGACAATGATCTCTCAGCAGCCTCTAGCCTCAAGAAGCATTTTAAAAAAATAACCCTTAAGTTCCAGCCCCAGGACTCTGGAAACTAAGATATTTATTGATCTTGCAGTTTAAAAGTCGAGAGTGCAGTTTGAAAGTTGAGAGCAAGCGCTCCTGCATAGGCTTACCATATCCAAAGGGGGACAGAGTGCCTACCTTTAGGCTGCAATTCTAGGCACACTTTCCTGGGAGTAAGCCCCATTGAATGCAATGGGACTTACTTCAGAGTAGACATGCATAGGATTGTGCTGTTAACCATTGAAATTTGGGCAGGTGCAGCTCATCATCATGGAAGGGTGCAACAAGCTGCACCTGCCCAAATTCCAAAGGTTAAAGGTAGGCACTCTGTCCCCCACTGGATCTGGGAAGGCTACTAATACTAGGGTGCCCAGATTCAATAAGGGACAGGGTGCCTATGCCTTTAACTGTACTAAAGCTGTACTGTTCTACTAATGTGTATATTTAAGTTAAAAAAAGGTTAAAAATGTATTTTTAAAAAAATAGCACCAAACTTTAAGGGTGCAGCTTATAATCAGGAGCGTTCTATACTCGGGACAATATGGTATAAACAACTTAAAACATACAGTATAAATACAGCCAGGTGTCTGCAGAATCAGTTTAACAATGTAACTTAAAGAAGATAACAGCATCTATGGAAAATCGAAGGAGGAAAATATCTCAGTAGCTATGGGTCACAAATTGGAGGTAGGCCCTAAAGCACTACATAGATGAGTATTCCAAGGCAATGGCTTTCTGAGGAAAGGAATTCTGGTAAATATTATCTTAGAATTGGCCCTAAGCATACTAATATAACTTGTTAAAAGCCTCCCGAAAACTGACATACTTGCATAAATATTCTTGCATAATTGTCCTCTTGTTATGTATATGTATATGTATATGTGTATGTATTTTATTTATTAAAAATATTTATACACCACCTTTCTGTCTGACAATATAGCTACAGTAGTGGCCAAAACTGGGCACTTTTTGAAAAGTTCCTGTTTTGCAACTTGGCAAGCTTATATGAAATGTTATGTTTCACTAATTGCAAATGTTTATATAGCAATTGAAAGAGAATTTAATGCTGAATTCAATACAATAAACAGAATTTAAATACCTACAGTACAAAAAAACATTATGCATACTTTAGTCTAAAGACTAACAGGTATGATTCAGTTAAGAAGCGGAATGTGAGTGCAAACCCTATTGGCCAATCATAGTCCTTGTTCTGGGGACCAATCAAAACAGAAAAAAAATAAAATTAACCCACAATAGAGATAAGGTTTAAAGACAACAAAAGTGACTGATAACAGCTACAAAGGGATGATGATGTCAGTTTCCCAATCCTATATGTCTGCTGCCTCAACTGTTCTTTTAAAAGTTCAGAAGTGGCTTGGGGGGGAAATATTCCCCTTCTCAGAAATGTGCTACTTAGCAACCAGGATGAGGTGGCACCAGATGAAGGTGGGGCACCTTCTCACCATGGCAGCTGTGGAGTTTGCAACTCTTGGCTCCTCCATGTAGACCACGATGACTAATGAAGGTCTCCAGGAATGATATAACATATACACTTTCCAGTCATTAGATATTATTGTTACCATATTACACATTACCTTATATGTGCACACACCCATTTCTCTAGCAAGGGATCTACCCCAAAGTGTGTGGATACCCTTAGACTTTCAACCAGTGGTCCTCTCCCATCTAATGCAATTTACATATTCTGTACCTCATCCCTCATAGTGATCATTAGTGTAAGCAAATAATAGAGGTTCTGTTTTTTTTTATATGTTTGCTTCCCTGTCCGAGGAAGGGCAGGTTACTTACCCATAACTATAGGTCTTTGAGTGGTTATCTGTGAAGGCACACATGAGGAAGGTTCTGCTGATGATATAAGCTTTCAGGGCTGTGTCAAGCATTGTGTCTCTGCTCACCAGTCGGGGAAACCCTGTGCACACCATGTGCCTTAAGGGTAGGAAGAATGCCCTCAGTTTATTTGAGGACCACCTTCCGAGTTCAAATTGTATCACTGTAAAATTGTAATCATCATATATCATCAAAATCATATATCAAATTGTACCATGTAAAGAGAGATTTAACAGTTGAAGCAAGATCTGCAGAGTGACAGTCAAGTAGGTTGTATGTCTGCATAGATGACCATTCAAATACTTTTATTTATTTAATACATTTGTATCTCACCTTTCCTCCCCACTTACATGGGTGTTCAAGGCACCTAACAAACAGCGCAATCCTACCCAGCTCCTCCACTGGTGCAACCAGTGGAGGCGGGCAGAACGGGAGTCTTTGGAGGGGACAGAAGATTTAAATCTCCTTTAAATCCCCCTTTAGAGGGGATTTGGATCCCCTTTCCTTTCCAAGGCCTCCAATTCTCGCTGCACCACAGGCTGCACCAGTGGAGGAGCAGGATAGGATTGCTGAAAAAGACATACAGTATTCTAAAACTTAATTAAAACAATTTTTAAAAATAATACATAAAACAAAGCCATCAGTGCACATAAAACCATAATGGGAGAGCAATAAAAAGCAGCAAATTAAGAGCAGCAATAAAAATCCTCATCAGAAGTGGACACTTAAAAGCAGAGCAGCTGGATGGCTCTCCACAGATGTGATGATGCACTCTCACGATGCCGCCTTCTGTCTCAGGATCTCGCGTCTTGGGAGATCTCAAGGCCCTGTGTCCTGCTGGCTCCCTGTAGCTGCACTCTGAGGTGTGGCTACAGAAGAACAGTATCACCAGAGGCGAAACAAGGGTGGAGCGAAGGCAAGTAGTTCTGCAAGACTCCGTTACACTGGAGTCAGCGGCCCCTCCCCCTTGCTGTTGGAGCCATTCCAGCAGCAACAGGGGAGTGTCCTGCGTGTTGCCTTTGCTGCCAGAATGGCTCCAACAGCAAGGGGGAGGGGCCGCTGACTCCAGTGTAACGGAGTCTTGCAGAACTACTTGCCTTCGCTCCACCCTTGTTACGCTCCTGAGTATCACGATGGACCCTCACAACTCTGTCTCCCTGCCCTGGCTGCTGTAGCACCAGGAAGCTTTGTAAACCCCATTTGGCCAAAGGCATTTTTGGTGAATAAAAATCGGGCTGTTTTCATGACTTTACCATCTGCTGCTTGTACAGCTAACTGAATTAAGATGAAATACACCGCTTAGAGATGCCTTTCAAACGGGTTATTTTAATTATTTTTCATTAATTGTTTTAAGCTTTACATTTTATGCTAGAAAATGGGGGGGGGGGAAAGAAACCTATCTCCCTATCTTATAGCACCGTATTGAAATCAAGTAATGAATATATCAGCTTATAGTAGATATCAAGAGAAAAAAAATGGCAGCTTCATGTTGTTGAATAGGTTACAAGAAAAAAGAATGAAACTACTAAGTGATTGAGACATTAAAAGTAACCTAAAAGTTTCCAGACCATGAAATTTAGTGGAATAGATTAGGGATTTGCTGTTGTCATAGGAACTACCATAGCATTTCTTTTGGGACCTGGTACCAACCCAATAAAAAAAGTCACTGCCTTAAGAAAACAACGATAGAGCAAGTGAGCTGCGGAAAAACAAGAAACAACCAACTCGTAACCAAATACAAAGAATGAGAGAAACTATTAACACATCCATTTCAGAGAAGTAATTGCAAGCCTGAATGGGAAACGCTAATGCTTTTCCCCATCACTTCACTGTGTGAACAGTGAGTAATAAAGATTGCAAGATACCTAGTGAGACACTTGATAAATTAATAGCATGAAGAAAAAGTGTCTTGGGCCCCAAATGGGCAGGTAATGCAGAAAAGTGTTACTTAAATGGAATGAATGGAAATAGTGTTCTGAAAACATATCCAACCCACATATTTTGTACAAATTGTGAAGCTAGAAGAAACAGAGAAGGAAATTATTATTAGTGTATTAATAACACAAGGAAAATAAATTTGCTTATTATTGCTGTACAGGAACCCAGGCAACCTTAATGAAGTCACACCTGAAATAGAGGGCGCTGATGAGCGTAATAATGTATAATACAAACCCATGTCTCCAAATAGTCTATTGCAACAACCTTCAGATCAGGCTCTGACTTAGATACAATATCTGATTGTCAAGGTCTGTTTCCATTGTGGTTAATTGTTCCTTCTCCCACAGAATAGAATGGAAATATTTCCAGAAGTCTGAATGGAACAGAAGTGGTTACTTGATAACTGCACTGCTCTTTCTGAACTTTACAACCAATTTGTTATGATGCTCAGTATTTTATTTGCTTTAAAGTTTGCGTTTGTTGTATTTCTTTTGCTAACAGTTGCCAACTCCTCTTTGCTTTAAAGAACACCAAACAAAATTAAAAGGATATATTATGCCAAACCGCTTTTGTTGTTATATAGAGCGCAATAACTCAAATGGTTCCAAATTGTCAGAGACAAATGAAAGCCGGTCTCTGCCCAAGGCCTGTAAACCTATGATGAATTCAACACACTCAGCCCTGTTTCAAATCAGCACAAAAGAGTCAAAGAATACCATTTTATTTCCTTTTAATCAGAATTTTGAAAAAAGTTACCAGTTAATTAAGTCCATGGCTATGGCAGTTTTGACTTTCATATTCAGCTGCTAGTTTGTATACCCTTGAACAGATGCCAAGGGAGAAAAATTGATTTAGTAAAACCACTTACATGAAGATCCCCTAAAATGCCCCATGAAAAGCTTTTATTAAGTAAGATTAAAATGATTCATTATCCTAAAATAACTTTAGCACATGTGACATTACAATAATCAGTCAGACATTTTTGGAATTTCAAAAGGCGAAGAGGCTTTTTTTTAATGTACAAATGAAAAACAAAAGTCATAGTATTTGTGAGTATTAACAGACAAAATAACAATAATACTTCTACACTACTGTATGAAACTTCACTAGAAATCATGGGTGTACACCAAAGTTTGACCCATCTAAGTGTTGTAATTTTTCATGCAGATTGAGAGAAATGTCCATGCACTCATCATAGACATAAGAAGTCTCTGCATATGTGAAACTCTGAATTATGCCCTATATGCTGAACAATGTAAAGATTATCCAGGAATGGGAAAGACAGCAGTGAGATAGGTTGGCAGAAAAAACAGAGTGACACACAGGACAAGACAGACTCTAACAGGGCAAGATTCAGGGGCACACCTGTGCAGTTCCTTGTCCACCAGTGACATCGAAAGGTTGTTAGCATTTCTGAGCCTTATGGCACAATTCTATTGTACCTCTGTGCCAGCAGAACGCACCACCGGCGCAAACTGTCACAAAACTGCCAAAAAGCAGTTTGCAATGGTGCACCAGAAAGCAGCACCGGCGGAAAGGCCTGCGCTGTCCCACCAGTGCCAGAGCAAGTCAGAATGCATGCCAGTAAGTGCTGTGCTGAGCAACAGAGGGGTGGGGGGAAGGGCGGGGATGGCAACGGAGGTGGGGTGGGTGGATCAGGCCCAGGAGGGGGCAGGATCAATGGTGCTGGCACACACTGTATCCTAACCCCCTTCCCAGGCCCAATCGGCTGACACAGGTGCACGTGGACTTGCACCAGCCATATGGCAGGTGCAGGTCCAAGGAGACCCATTGCAGGCGCTGGGGCTTTCCCCGGGCAAGGAGGCAAATGTCCCCTTACCTCAAAAAGACCTCCCATCTCCTACTTTCTCCCACAGGATGCAGCATAGCCCACAGTGACGCCACTGCAACGGTGTGGGGAAGGTTAGGTAGGATTGGGCTGCCTGAGCATAGGGTTACCATAATTTGGCAACCACAAACCGTGACACCCCCCCCACAGTCCCCCCCACATTCAAATAATTAAACAATTTAAAATGTAACATTAAAACGTTAATGAAATACAAGTAGAATAAAACAAGTGGAATAAAATAACTGTAAAGGGAATAAAATAACTGTAAATTAAATAATTTCTATTTATTTAATTATTTAAAAAGTTTAATTTCTAAAGGGGCGCAAAGCGCCCCTTATGCCGCGTGAAGCACGGCTGGAATTTTAAATTATTTAATTATTAAAAATTAAATAAATAAATTACCTTACCTTCTTTGCTGCTCCCCTCCGCTGCTGCTGCTCCCCGGCCTCCTGCTGCTGCTGCTGCTGCTCCCCGGCCTCCTCCAGAGGCATCATGCCCTCACGAGATTTGGGTGCCGACATCTTGGATCACGCGAGATTTCATGATCCAAGATGCTGCCAGCGCCCGGGTAAATTTAAAAAAAAAGAAGATGGCGGCAGCGGCGGCGATCCCTCCGGAACCGGGCCGGGACAAAACTGGGAATCGTGGCCGATTCCCGGGACTGTCCCGGAAAAACCGGTACGGATGGTAAGCCTACCTGAGCACAATTCTATGCTTGTCTACTCAGAAGTACGCCCCACTGAGTTCAATTGGATTTACTCCAAGGTAAGTGTCTACAAGATTGCAGCCTTATAAAGCTACTCTCAGGGTAGTTTCTAGAAGCTTAGATTCGAATACAAAAGTTATAATGTCTTGCTCACACAGGCAGGTGTCTGGCATCTTAAGGCCTTGCCTTATCTAAACTATGAGGTGACAAATCATGCAGGACACTGCTCTATGCTTATAGAAAACAACTGCTGTGAGTAAACAGAAGCTTCAGGCTTTGCTAAATGAGCAGGCAGACATGAAAACCATGAATTAGCAGCCTATCCAGGCCTCACCAAGCTGACAAGACAAATTGTGAAGTTCACTTGAACTTCTTAAAATTACAATTGTCTTCCAGTACCCAACTACTACAACCAGAGGTGTCACTAGGTTTCGCGGCACTCGGTGCGAGAACTCATCACATCGTCCCCCATAATGGGTGTCACCTGCCCGCCCCCACCCCTGCATCATCACCCCACCCCTGCATCAAACCTTGATTTTTTTTATACCAGAATTTTTAAACAGTCTAAGAAAACACACCCATCCACCTAAAACATGAGCTGGCTTTTACTGAGAAGAGATGGGAAGTAAAGAGAGAGCTTGCAAAAATCCTTAAAAGCAGCCCTAACTTGACAGATAGGCACATCCCCAGTTCCAAAACCTAGGATTACTTGTTGCAAAGAAGAACAACTCTCAAATATTTCACAGCTGATGAACCGGGTAACCGTCCCTAAGTTTTATCAGAATACTGCAAATCTACTCGCATCAAAAAATCTTAAAGCAAAAAAAAAAAAAGCCTTTCCTTGGGAGTTGACAAAGAGTTTGCTATGCATTTAGAGTAAAATCACTTAATAAAACAAAGAAACCATTTAGAGGAAACTATTTGGTACAGGGAGAGGCAGCAGAACACACACACACACACACACACACTGACCATCACCCAAATGGCAGACAAAACAGAAATGTTTTGAGCCCTTGCCGAAAAGTCATGAGGGGTAAGATCTTAATTCCCCTGGTAGAAAGTTCCATAATTATGGAGCCACTACAGAGAAGGCTCGCCCTCCTGCCATCATCCTTCTAACAAAGGCGGCACTTGTAAGAGAGCCCCTTCAGATAATCTAAGAGGGTGGGCCGGAATATATGAGCGAAGGCGGTCCCTCAGATAACCTGGACCCAAACTGTGAAGGGCCAGAATGCATTGGGGCGAACCTGGGAAAGGGAGGGAGGAAGTCATGTGACCTGGAACAGGCTGTATGAGTGCGATTTCCCCTTCTACAGGCAAGAGAATGAAGCGGTTTGCAGTGAAAAGATAAGGAAAGCTCTTTTTAACCTTTTTTTTCTTTTTAAAAGGTTTTTATATTGGCCCCTGGATTTCAGAATCCACGGGGGTCCAGAATGGAACCCCCGTGGATACCGAGGTCCAACTGTAGTTTCAAAGATATTCCAAGTTCACCCAAAATTCACCCTAAATGCCTAATACAATAAGGAAAAAGTTGTGCAGCATGATAAAACAGAATAAATAATTAACAACATTATGCAGCATCAATAAGGTATTAACATCAAAAATGAAAATATTTCAGAAGTTCTAGCATCACATAATGAGGTTTAGCACTTCAAGCTCTAGTTGTAAACAATGAGCAACTCTCTCAGTGGTGTCATTTGGGGGGGCGGGCACCAGGGCGGCAGGGGGGGTGTCGAGCGGTGGGGGGGTCGTACTTTCACCATGCCACTGCCAAATTTCAGTGCCGCTGCGGCGCGAAAGCACCCCCGTGTTTTTGCGGCCTTTTTTAGGCCACACGGAGCCTGGGAGGGTGGGAGGATCGATGCTCCCACCCTCCCTGGCTCCGTACATCCCGGAAAAGACTGCAAAAACGCCTGGAGGGGGGTTGCTTTCGTGCTGTGCTGCCACCGAAATTCGGCGGCGGCGCAGCAATAGTGACGTGACACACCCGGGGCAGGGCTTGCAGTATCACGTGGGGGGTCGCATCGATGCCCCCCCGCAGGGGTGTAGCGACGCCTCTGAACTCTTACATTTGATCTGTTTTTCCACTTTTCTCATGAGTTTTTTCATCTTCTTTTGTTCTTTGGAACCCATATTCACAATAATTTGCACAAACACAGCACAAAAACAGGTAACAGGGAGCATGTAATACACATGCCTTGAAAGCATTGGGATGCACTATCCACCAGGCAGTGTGTCTCACAGAAAGGAGGACGCCTCTTTCCCAGCTGTGGTCAGCCCTCTGAGGAGCCCGCAGGAAAACACCCAAGGAAGGGAACCCTTCTGGACCTCTGTCCTACCAGGGGAAGAAATCCAAAATTTAATCTAGCCTCTTGGAATTCCTTCCTGGGCAAGCAAGGCAAATTTGTCTCTTTCTTTGTCTCCAGAGCTCAAATCAGAGAGAAGGTCTATCCATTGGGTAAAATGGTAGGTAGACCTTGCCTCCATAAGGGACTTTTTTTTTCGATCCACTGTTCCTGGACCTTATATCAAAAATCTTGGTATGGATAAAGAGGGGTGGTCTTAATATGCACAGTATGGATTAAGTGAAAATCTGTATAGCGAACATACTGATAAAGAGGGAAGAGTGTATAAGTAAAAATGTAATGTATGAATGGGATAAATATATATTTACTAGCACATGTATTAGGTAAAGGTATCCCTTGACAATTAAGTCCAGTTGTGTCTGACTCTAGGGAGCAGTGCTCATCTCCGTTTCAAAGCCGAAGAGCCAGCACTGTCTGAAAACGTTTCCATGGTCATGTGGCTGGCATGACTCAACACCGAGGTGCATGGAACATTGTTACCATCCCGCTGAGACAGTACCTATTAATCTACTTGCAATTTCTTGCTTTCAAACTGCTAGGTTGGCAGGAGCCGTCGCACAGATTCGAACTGCCGACCTTTCGATTGACAGTTCAGGGTTCAGTGGTTTAACCTACTGCGCCACCCGCATGTACAATTGTTAGAGCTGTAGTTCCCTATGAAGTGTATTTTGTTGCAAATCAGGATTTCCTTCCACGTTATATAAGAAGAGATCCTCCTGTGTGGTATCCTGAGTGGCTAAGAAGCTAGGGAATAAGGCAATCTGTGAGCCAGCATGCTGCTCTCAATTTATATCATGGTCAAATACATTTCCACCAACCTGAGGTATAATTTGAATGGCCTGGTCTTTCTTTTGAACTGTTGTCAGAAGGGCAGAAGAAACACAATATACATTTCAATAGAGACTTCACACTTTTTTAATATATTGTGAGACTTCTGCCCTGGTCCCACTCATGGGGTAAGCCTCAGACAGGGTGGGGGCGGGAGTTACTACACTCACAGTGGTCCTCCTGCTCAGGCTCGCTTGCTCCTGGTCTCAGGCAGCCAGGGAGCTCCTCACTCACCAACTGCCTCTCAGGTACTGAGCCTCTTCATCAGCTTCCCTTGACCCCTTTTAAGGCTGTCTAACCCTGCGGCTCCACCCCCTTCCCGGGCCTTGTCCTCTTCTCGTGACAGGGGCAGGTTCCTGCCTGCACTTGGAGGGCTCAGGGGTGAGATCCTGCCAGCACTTGGAGGGCTCAAGTGTGAAATCCTGTCGGCACTTGGGGGTGCAATCCAGCTGCAACTCGGAGGACTCAGACTGGGCTCAGCAGGGGTTAGAGGTGGTGGCTTTGGCCCCGCTGGGGGTTCTGCAGCTGCTAGTTCGAGCGGTCACCCGGGAGGGGTCCTTGGAGTGGTGGCAACGTGGAGTGATGGTGCTGCCGGTGCCGAGGCCCTGGAGGGTTACAGCGGATGTGAGTCGGGGGCATCGGAGGTGGCGGATCCCCGACATATATAATTCCGTTCAAAAGATCATACTACTACTTTGCTCTGGACATGAACTTGTGCATGATATCTATTGCAAGAATGTCAGAGATTCCAGGCATTATAATAATGCCACAACTTACAAAATACAAAGGGTAATTATCTTCATTAGATACCACACATACTCAAACAAAGTAACTATTGACTCAATCACTTAGAAGTGTTGTAATCTTAAATTTTGTGGTTATAGTTCAGTGATTTTGGATCAATGCCATAAATGCCAGGAAGCAAAACTTGTGTCAGGTATCACACATCATGCTACAGTGCCTATGACACAATATTTAAGGTTTGTATGTTTTTCACCTTGAAATTTTGTGTGAGTGTGAGTGAGTGAGGGAGAGGGAGAGAGAGAGAGAGACCATTGCTAACAGCTCTCTCAATCCAAATTTCAGTAAAGTAAAAGATAAACCCTGATAGCAAAGGTCCACACAAGAGAAGTTCATGATGAACTGTTCATCAGTGTCATGCCCTGGTCCAAGAGACATCTGCTGGCCACTGGTGGAAACAGGATACTGAACTAGATAGACCCTTGGTCAGATCCAGCAGAGTTCATCTTCTGTTCTTAATTATTGGAAATAAATAAATCTTGTGACTTCTCCATCTGCCAGATCGCCCCCTGCTGTATTCTCACATGAAACTGATCTCTCTCAAAGGTTTCGTTTGCTTTAGGGGTGCAGTCTTCCTGAAATTTCCACAACACAGTCTCATAATGACTTTGCTGTTCTTTGCTTAACTGCAAACTCTTAAATCGAATGCCTCTAGCCTACCACTATTTAGAAAAAAAATGACTACTTTTTCTCATTCATTCATAATATTGACATGTCAGTTTTCTGCCTGACATGCTGTGTCATCAGTTGAATTTCCTCTTGAATGCCAAAGAACTGTTATTAGTGCTGTAGCCAGATTATGCACTGCTACATCACCTTTGTGCCAATCATCTCACCTGTATTCTTACACTATATACATGACTTTATAAGAAATGTTTTTGCACAAAATAATTTTGTATAGTATAATTTTAAACAACACGCAGTGCAACCTTGAGAATGTATGCGTGCACAATAATTCAGCGGGTAGCGTACACATGTTAAGTAACAATGGGAAAAATTCAAGTCTCAGGCCTGTATCTTCCATTAGAGATCTGCTTTTGAGGCCTCAATTAATAGAAGTTCTCTTGAAGATTTCAGACCAGTTCTAGCATGTCAAGGACGACAGTCAATTTTAAGAAGATGCAGTGAGAATTTGCTGGAGCAAAGTGTGAAACTCAGACGTCAGAAGAGCTACTGGGTTGCCCCATGTCATATTATATTAGATCTGGTAGAAGGCATCAGAAAGATTGCTGTAGACCTTTGAATAGACTGGTCTGTTTATTATGGTATGTTCCACACTGGATTTTTACCATACTCATTATCTCTTCCACAATTCCAAATGTTCACTCCTTGATACTGAGACTAAAGTGCATGTAGAAGGAATTATCTATCTGCAGCTTGAGTAGTTCAATAACGAATGAGAATGTTCTGGCTACACCCTGTTTTTCCAACACATGCCATTGATTTGTCATGAACCAAAGCATGGAGAATATCGTCTTATACAGGAAAACAAAAAATCTTCACCTCTATGTACTTTGTGAAAAAGAAAAAGAGAAAACCTCTGCATGTTGGAAAAGCTTGCATGTTTGACACAGTGGGAAAGGAAACAATGAGAAGTCATACAGGATTCAAAGATGCTATTACCCAGAGCAGTCTTAACTGCATCGTGGGTCCCCGGGCACAGACGCGATCGCAACCCACTTCTAGTTTTCTGACTAAACCGGAAGTGGGTTGTGACTGCATCAGAGGACCTTTTGGAGGTGCAGGGAGCCCTGCAGAGGGGTCCACAGGCTCCCCGCACCCCCCCCCCCAGGGACCAGCAGACCTCTCAGGGAGGTAAAAAAAAGTGTAGCAGCAGCGCAAAAAAGCACCTTTTAAACACTTTTTTTTTTCACAGCGGTGGCGCGATGGGGCTCCCGGGCAACTGCCCAGCATGCCCAATGGAAAAGACAGCCCTGCTATTACCTAGCATGATGCTGGAAAACAGTGGAAACAATACAATTAATCATTACTCCACTTCATCACTTACCCAGTCAGCTTTCCAGTAGCACTCGCTTCATGTTATAATGAGTTGATTGTCTTGTTATTTGAGGAGCAGAGCATTACAAAAAGTAGAGTGCCCTTAGTGTTCCTTTCTCACTATAAATCAACGAAAGCCCGTAAAATGAAGAAATTGTTTACTAAACCAAAATGAGGAGAAATAAGCCAATGAAGGTTGGAAGAATGAAGAGTTTAAAGTACTTTACATAAATTGTCCTTGCATCAACCATGCAGGGAAGGCTGTTTTCATCATCTCATCACTGAGAAGCTGAGATTTATGAATAGTTGGCCTAAAACCAGTGAGCAACTATAATTTCATGTCTGAGATTATATTTTAAATGAAGATTTCCACCTCAGATTTAATGCTTTTAACAACTTCAGAAAATCAGCTCTCCAGCAGTAACATACAATTTTTTTTTACAAAAAAAGGGTAAGCATTTTGTAGTTGGGAAGGCAAAAGGAGTTTCTATAACCAATCAGGTGGCTACATGAAAATTAGTCAATTTTGGTTTCTAGCAGTGAGAGTAGATGAGGTAGAAGGTATTGATGCCTTCTGCAGGAAACCATGACCAGGGCAGAAAATACAGCGTTTCATCTCTAACAGCTCATTATATAACATCAAATAACATTTGAGTTATTGCTCAAATAATACAGTATTTGGGTTCAGTATTACATTGCGATGGGTCAAGTACCATAGTATTCAAGTCATAGCAGCAGGTTTGTCATCTTTTCCTCTAACAGATTAGTATATGCTTTTAACAATTCTTAATTATTGGCAGGCAAAATAATTCAACTAATGTAGCTTTCGCCATCACTGCATATTGAGAAAAGTTGTACCTATCACCATTTATGCCTACAATGCAGTTGTTAAGGGCACAGAGGTATGGTTGCCATCTTTTGATTTAACAAGTACCAGCTGTCTAAGTGGGTCATGAAGCAGAACCACAGGAGGCAGTTCCATGGCAGAACCTGGCAGATTAATTTGGAGTCCTTAGACCGAGTTTCATAAGCTTTGAATTACTGTTCATACACACCATCAAGGCCACCTACCCATATTGTGTACCATAGACCATGCATGCAATGCATTAAAGTTCCTTGTCTGACACCAATGTGCAATTTTCTCCCTGGACTAGTAAATACTTATGGGTGGTTTTTACCATGCCTGGATATATGCATCTGTAACAGTTTTAGGGTCAATTAAGTTAGCTCTCTGATGATCATTCAGAAGTTAATTGCTGAAAGAAATGGGAATGTCATTGGACTAGGCTCACAAAATGGATAATAATGCAGGGTAAATGCTTTCATTTTCAAAGGAATAATTAATTATGGTAACTAGTCATAGAAAACAGTCACTCGTTATGATATTGTAGAATGCCAAAATTTCAGCTAAGGTTTTTATGAGCATGAAAGACAAAATATGGACTTAAGAAGGTACTCCATTTATTCTGTGCATGCACACTACAGAACCTATTTATAGACCTGGTTACTTTTTTTAAGACTGAAATCAATGGATTATGCCTAACTCTGTGTTGGATTGTGGCCAAGGAGAACATACACTACTAACATATGCTACTAGCCATTTCTATTGGTAATTCCTGAGAAATTGCTACCTTCCACTTTCTGCAGCGGGCAAAGTACATTAACAACAATGCTTCTTGGATAGAAGCACAGTGTAATTCTAAAGCAAAAACACTTCAGAGGAAATCTTGCCCACCAGGAAGAAGAAAGTTTTCATAAAACCACCCTCCCACTCACCTTTTTCACTGTCACAGTTTTGTCCTCCTGATGATGGCAGGGATTACACTCTCATGTGCCAGCAGTTTTTTTTTTTCCCCAAGCAGCCACAATTTTTCTCCCACAGTTCCCCTAGGAATGACACTATATGATGACACAGTATAGATTGCATTAGAATTGTCTGTTTCTCCCATAGCCTTCTAAGAGAGCCTTTTCCCACAAATTAGTAATGATTGTATTGGACTGGTGGAGGAATGGATCCTCTGTGGCTTCTGCCTCTTCTGTCGATTCCTCACTAAATCTTGCTGTTTCAAATTACGATGTTTACATGTGAGGATATAACTGCTGTTCTTTTGTTCTCTAAGCCAGTTGCAATGGTTTTACAAAGGTTTCAAGAATGTAGAAAAGAGCCAACCTTTGACTAAACGTGGTTGATGTCCCTCTAATCCAGCTGGTGATCTCACCTATGCCATTATTTCCATCACTCTGGTTCTGGAGGCAAGGAGGTTTGCTCAAGGAAACGGCATAGCTACAAGGAAGCTTGACTTTGCCTACATCTTGAGCATTAATTTCAAGAATTGGTTGCCAGCACTGTCCTCAATACCAAACAAGAATATCTCTTTGATTTCCCTCTCTGAAGGAAGCCCAAATTGCACACGTTCTAACATACTACTGCTATTTGGCGTAAGAAAAAGGTACAGTCATACCTCAGATAACGCAGCTTCATTTGTGCTAATTACAATACATTCGGCACAATCCTGTGTAAAGGGCCAGTCACCACATCCTGTGGAGCCAGGTAGCACCTTGGGAGAAGGGGACGTTCGTCCCCTTCCCCGGGTGCAAGCCAGTCTCAGGGCCCTATGGGCCTCCTCGGATATAGGCCAGCTATGAAGCTGACGTACATCCGAGGTGGGGGAGTACGGCTGGTCAGACTCGGGAACAGGCTGAGAAATGAGGGAGGGGCCAGAGACTGCATGCTAGGCTCTTAGCCACCTCCCTGAACATTGCTTGTTGGAGGAGAAACATGACCCAACCCACCTACCCATGGGAATAGTGTGAGATTAGCTGATCACCTTGAGGAGCAGGGTAGGAATTTTTGGCTTCACTCCTTATTGACTTGTGATGTGAAGTTTTTCCTCCTGCCCTGGACTGTTCTTAAGGTGGGTTTAGCTGCGATAGCCACAGCTGGCAGGTATAGTGTGCACCAGTGATTAGGAGTAGGGATCTGGTGTCTACCCTTAGGCAAGCGAGAGTCAGAGGGAAAACTAGAACCAGTCTCAAAAGGCTGTATGGGTTGAGGATGCAGGCTGCTGCTGCTACCTCAGACTTGAATTCTGATGCTCTGTTAAACGATGTCTGGCGTGGGGTAAGTGGAACAATTCAGCTTCCTTGACCCTCTTTCCAGGGATTGACAGTGAAAAAGCTTGGATCACCAAGAGGCAATTCTTGGTTTGGAGCAAGGGTGGTTTCGCCCAAGCAGATTAGCTGTCTCTTCCAGGGTAGGTGCCCACAATTTGGGTGGTGGGGTGGAGAGTCCTAGACAGAACCCACTTATATTAATCAATAAATGTGGTCTGATTTCATTTCAAAGTCACTTGTCTCATGTCTTTTTTGGTGGGGTACCTGGGTAATGTATCCCGCATGCTATCTGATGTACTGCTGTATTTTTTAAAAAAAGCACGTTCACAATTTTTTCCATTTTACTTTTAAAAAATACAGTTGAGAACAAATTTAGTTCATTTTCACTCCTGAACTAGAAAATCTGGCTCTTGATTTACTTCTCTGAATAGCTGCATACTGTCCTTCTCACCAATAGCATACAAAGTTGAATGTTCTTTGTTTTACGACAGAGTTACTGAAATATTTAATGAACATAGGAAGCTGCCTTGGTCCACGTAGCCTAGTATTTTCTTCTTTGACAGCAGTGAAAGATGCCAGCAAAGCTCACTAGGCTTGGGTTCGGATAGAAGCTTTGTGGGCTTACAGTGCTCACCCCAAAGAAAATAATTAGGAGCCCACTGAATTGTTTTCCAGTTTGGATTAAATCCAAACCAAAGCAGAATTCCCAATTTATCCCCACCCAAGGCCAGCGGGTGGCGCAGTGGGTTAAACCGCTGAACCATGAGCTGTCGATCAAAAGGTCGGCAGTTCGAATCCGCAACGGGGTGAGCTCTCGTTGCTTGGCCAGCTCCTGCCAACCTAGCAGTTCCAAAGCATGTTAATGTGAGTATATAAATAGGTACCGCTTGCGGGAAGGTAAACAGCGCTCCGTGTTCCAGCCGCATGCTATGCACTGCGGCAAGGAGAGTCATGCCGGCCACATGACCACGGAGGCGTCTTCGGACAACGCTGGCTCTTCGGCTTTGAAATGGGGATGAGCACCACGTCCTAGAGTCGGACACGACTGGACTTAATTGTCAGGGGTCACCTTTACCTTTTAATCTCCCCAAACTCTTTCCACCTTCCTTTTAAATCCAGTTGGGTTCACATCAGCAGCAGTGCCCTGGCAGCCGCAAAAAGAGGGAAGTAGGGGAGTCCCCCCCTTCCTTATCCAACAGCTGACATACTTGTTAGCAGCATATCAGGACACACATGCCTTGATGGCCCTTGGAAAGGGTATTTTTTCCCAGGGCCACTAGGGCCTTCCAACCTGGCACACTGCTACACAACATGTGTTATATTATTTTGTTATATTATTTTTGGACTTCAAAATGAATTGTTTCAATAACATGCTAATTAATGGAAATTTAATCAACAATTATTGTTTAAATCTTATTACCTGACAGACAAGTCCTTATTTGGAAGACAGTCCTAATATCTATCTTACTATAGGCACATACTCCTCTCTCTCTCTCTCTCTCTCTCTCTCTCTCTCTCTCTCTCTCTCTCTGTGTGTGTGTGTGTGTGTGTGTGTGTGTGTGTGTGTGTGTGTGTGTGTGTGTGTGTGAGGCATAAGAGCTAGACAGGTGTCTATAGTTGTAGGTATTTGATATCTGACAGATGTAGGATCAGGTCCTACAATACTGAGGGCATTATTATGAATGAATCCATCTGACTGCACTGTATGAACTATATCAGATTTTCCATCCTTTAACAGAGAGTTCAGCTCCAGGCTATGACTTAACCTCTCATCATTTATACGGGATATCATTCAAACTCAACGCCAACTCAAACTCTCACTATAATTTAAAACACATTTGCACTATCATCCATTTTCTTGTGACTGTCTGTATCAGATATGCATCAGTTCACTGTAAGGAAGACATTAATGAAGGCAGCTCTTGTCTAACAACTGTAAGTAGTTTTCAGCTAAGACTCGCATCATTTGAGCGCACAAAATCCTGTATTTTGGCCTTAATTATAAAGCAAGAGCATTCTACAATTTCCCCCAAACTAGTAACTATGTCAGGTTGGTACAATTGCATTACGTGTATATGCTTCCAGCTGTTAAGGCCTTGAACAAGTAACTAAATCAGCAGGAGCCCTTTCGTACTCATACTGTTTTGGAAAATACTGACACACCCAGGTCTCTGTATCTTTCATAAAACACAAACATATCACAAATGCTGAAAAATATTTTCTATAAGACTACATATAAATGCACATCTTTGACCTATTTCCAATGGCAGTTCATCCTTTGATTGCTGGCCACATTGGAACCCGTACAAGCAATAATCAAACAACTGGGTGAGGCAAATCCAGTATACAACCTCACCTCTTTATCAAAAATAAGAGCCGTCCCTATTTTGTCTTTTGAAGAGATGCTGATATATTTTATTGTAATTTTGTTAGTGTGAACACATATGCATTAAAGTTATTCAGGTTTCAGCTACTTCCCCAGGACCCTAGAAGTTAAGTCTCTAAAGGGAGGAAGATGTTTGGACACAAAATGCTAGTGTGCTGTTCCCTTCCATTCTCTCCCCACCCCCAATCACCTATCCAGATATCACTGAAGGAGTATGATTTGCAACTGTTCTTTTATGTACAACTAGATTTATTTATTTATTTGAAAATCACTTATGGGATCAAATATGCAACATGTTTAAAAAGCAAACTGTTCTACAGTGCAATCCTAGGTATGTTTACTCTATAGCAGGGGTTCTCAACCAATGGTACTCGTACCACCAGTGGTACTTCGGCCGTCTGCTGGTGGTACTCAGACCACCGGACTGCTGGAACCCTGCTCTGATGCAGTGCTGAAAATGCTGTGTTTTTGCTCCTGCCTTTGGCTGAGCCTCTCAGGAACACTGAGAAGGTCCGTCCCACATGCCCAAAGACTCCTACCTGCGGTTTGTGACCCAGGAGTAATTGGTGATGATGTTGTCGCCAGTCACTTCTGGTGGTATGCAGCAGGAGAGTGGCGCCAGAGGTGGTAGCCGGCTAGGAAGGGGCTGAGAACCCCTGTTCTTAACTAAGTCCCACTGAGTTACTTTAGGTAGTGTTCAAGTAGTGATCCTTAGTGTGAGAATAGGAGTTACTGATGAAAACAAGGGCACTCTTTGTAACACCTATTCTCACGCTAAGGATCACTACCTGAAATATTATCCAGTATTTCAAGATAGAATGAACTCTTTAGCACCATTTTTTCATGTGATGATGAGACCACAAGAGTGTATAAACACATAAACTCTTCAGAATGGCATCGATTGATGCAATTATACCTCCTTCTGCCAATGACCAGACTCTTTTTTATTAGAGAGACAGGAAATAAGGAACAAGTGCCAGAAGCCTAAGTTTTGTGCCAAAACATATTGGGTCAATTTGAATGATGCATCCACCAGCCCTCTCAATCATGCATGGTTGAAGAGCATGCATGCACATTTCCCCTCATCCAGTACACTGCCCCACCATCACCTAATCACATACAGGGAATAAAATATTCTTTGAAAGTAGTATTTCATCCAATCATTGTCCAAACTGCCCACACACAACTAGGAGGAGGTGGCCAGCATGCAAGGTCAGAGAAAGATATGTATGCCCACACTTCTCCTCCATATATGAATAAAACTTAGGTATTAGTTTTCTGTGGAAAGACTCTGAAGGCAATATGCAACAGAATACTATATAAAACATCAAACTAGAAGGCAAAACATGCATCAAATTGAGAGAGTTAAGATGCAGAACTCTTCTTTATAAAGCTCCAACTATAATACTGGGCTGAATAAGGGACAACCTAGAGGTGACATGATTGGAATCCCCAGTTTCAACATCCTGTTCTTTCTCAAAAAGCAGCCACCTGGGGAAGAGCAATTTGCATTATTGGAACAATGGTATTGGGTGTGTGTATGTATGTGTGTGAGAGCCAACCTTTCTCCTCATGCTGATGCACTAATATAAATTATCATCCTGAAGCTGCTATTAGCCAAAAGGAAGAAAACCTGTAGGCCTGAATTGTGCCTGTAAGTTTTCCCCTTCAGAGGCAGACTTGGACTGGAGCCCAGGCATGGGGAAAGATTAGACTTGCCCTCTCCACCATCCTACACACACACACAGCAGCAGCACCACCACCACCACCACCACTTTGACAAAGAAAAAAAGATGTTCAGTGTTCCTACCACAGAATTCTCAAGTCATGTCTAGTTTGGCAGTAAGAGCCTTGATATCAATCCTATAAGTAAGCAATGATGAGATGATATGGTAAACTTCCCTAGGGAGACCTTTCCATCTATAGCAGAGAAGCACAGAGACACCACATCACAGAGAAAAAAACTGGCCCAAATCATGTTTGATCTCATCTCTCAGCAACAAGGTACCAGAAGCAAAGTCTCATCAAAAGATCTCGAAGAACAGGGGCAGGGGGTGGTCATCAATGCAGAGATCTTGAAACGCTTAAAAATGAAGCGCTTACCTTTATGTTTTGGAAGATGTAAAGTAATTTTTGTCACTGAAATGCTAGGAATATTCCTTTAACTATGTTTTTATACAGAGACTTTGGATTCTTTTTTTTCTTTGCTTTTGATGGGTTTTAGTCAAAATTTACATCAGTTGTTTCAATCGATGTGAATTTGACTTTGAGGTCTGGCTAGAAAATATAAGAAAGTTTATGGGATGGTTCTAAATAATACAAGGGTTTGGAAATAAGTCACTCCATCTGGAATAACCCTTTCTGTTATAAATTTGTAATTTTGAATTATGGCAGATTATTGGAGAATCTGTTTCCTTATCAATTAATACGTTAAAAAGTAGAATGACAATTCTGGATTCTAAAGCACAGTAACCAGAAACAGAAATGCAGAGAAAGGTGAGAACATGTGCCAAAGACACACACGTCTGTTTTAAAGTTAAGTTGCAACAGGAAGGAAACTTTGATTTCAAACAGTGCTTTAAAGTTGAAGATCTATTCCAAATGCTATTACTGAGCAGATCCTATTGTGATGGTAATGACATGTTGCGTGGGAAGTAGTGGTTTTCCTTGGACAGAAAGAAAAAGAACTTTGCCATGATTGATGTACCATATGAAGGTCAAACCACAAAATCACTAACTCACTCAGTGTCCAACTCAGTGGAATTGGGTTACCTATTCTAAAATTTCCAATCCTTTCTTTTTCCTTCTAGAGGTTGTTATGGTGTGAATACAGTATTCAGAAATTCAACAAATATTTTAGCAGGAGCCACCAGTAACATTTGATTTATCTTTCAACAGTGTTGCAGGTCCCCTGCTGCAGTCTATCGTCCAACAGAAGCAACATCACTGAAATTCTGATAACCAAGCAAGAGAACTACCTAAGAAATCTTTAAGAGTTCAGAATGTACTTAGAGTGAGCACTTTCTCATACAGTTGTATAGATATCATTCTCTTTCTGTATTGAAGAATTAAGGGACTTTATATTAAAAAATGTGTTTTCTCTGTAAAGTAGATGACTAAAAGCCATTTCAGACCGCTTGAGGAGGCGAACGAGGACGAGCGACCGCGAGAGGCTGGCCACCGACCTGCCTGTCTGTAGGAGTGTCACCCTGCAAATAGTCCCTCCTTTTGTCCCGCCTTCTGAAGAAAGCGCAGCTGTGATTTGCTAAGCACAAGTGATTGGTGGCTTCAGTAGCGCCGCTGTGCGCCCCCCTGAAAACATGGCCCAGGAGGATGTTCGAGCGTGCCGGCAATCGGGAGACCGCTCGCTTCCGCTGTGGTAACCAGACACCCCAGCACGCCTCGGCTAAGCTCCGGGACGAGCCGAGATTCGTGTGGTCTGAAGCGGCCTTTAGGCTGCAATCCTATACTGGGGCAATTCCAGCAGATTTGCCTCCTGAATTGGAGCAGATCCACTGCCTCTGCCAATGTGCACCCCCTTCTTTTTCCTAAACAAACTTGCAGATGTAATATTGCACACGTGCTCCACCACTGGTGCCACTTCTGCCACCTTCTTGACTTCTACTCTAAGCAACCAGGCGGGCAAAGACAGCAGATACAGGAGAACAGAGTGGGAGCCCTGCCCACTTCATCCTCTGATCTTGAGAGTCTCCCCCTCCTGGGCCTAAGCACCTCATTTGACTTCCAACTCCTCTCCATCTAAGAGAAGTACTGTACATTCTACTATTTAATGATGTCACTGCAAAGTCTGTATTTATTTGGCTCAGTATATGAATTTCTCCAGCTCTTAATGCTTGACTGTTCCCATGTACTCAAGAGGTTGTTCTCTGCTTTGGTAAAAAAAAAACCCCAACTTTTTGAGTATGCCTAGCTCACCAAGGAGTCTTGTGACACAAGCAGCAGTAGTACCTCCATGAGGCTTCCATTCATCCTTGGTACTTGGCTTGGGCCATTGAAAACGCCACATTCTAAGTGACAGAGACCCTGGAAAATGTAATTCTGTAAGATGCCTGAAAACTACAAATCCCAGGGTCCCATGTTCTTGAGATATTTCTGACTATGTTTATGACAGCATCCCAGTTTCAAGCAACCCTGGGATGTATCATTTCCAGGGCACATATCACTACTCAAATGCCCTGTAAAACTATATTTCCCACAAGTAAAATCTAAAGCTTTTATGGCCAGCAACAATATAACACGAACATAGCATCTCTTTGGAATTATATTTCCCACAGTTCTTGGCACCAGGGATGCTGATATTTCAGTCTCCAAGCTACCAGAGATTAACGTAGACCTCACAGTTGCTGTCTGTCAGGTATGGTTTGGGCAGTGGGGCAGGGCCAGTTAGGGGTATAAATGTGAAGAATACCTTGTCCAAGCAGGAGCCAATGAAGTGAGGCAAGATGTTGTTGCAGAACCCTGGAGCACTCATGAGCACTTGCTCCAATAAGAACCAGAGGAAAAATGAGGTCTTAAAAACCTCAAGCCTAGGTTACTCTATCCAGGCTCCATCTGTCACCTTGGAGAGTGTAGACATTTAAAAGGGTAGCCATCTGGCTGGAGTCTTGCGCTCCTCCTTTGCTCCATCACATTTTTTTTTAGGGTGGCACTGATGTGCGAGAGGTTCTGGGCATGAGAGGGGGCTGGTTTCTCAAGGGAATCTAGCTATGGGATCTCTGATTTCAAGGTACTGTATTTGGCTCTAGCCTTTACAGTTTCTACACAGGCTCAAGCCCAAACTCTACCTTGGTGTCAAGGCATGGGACTGGATTCAAGACTGGTTCTTCCAATCCAACAGACTCCTCTATGTCCGGGGTGAGACTCAGGGCATGGGTCACAAGAAGAGGAGGCGGCTCATAAGAGTCAGCGAGACATTCAGCTCCTGTCACACTCCCAGTGTTGTTATTGGGAACATGATAGGGATTCCCCATTTCGGTACTGGAGTCGGTCTGCTGAGCCCAGTTCTCAACTGAACCAAAAGCCCAACAGCCCTCCAAAATTGTCTCACATACCAAAACAGTTGCACTCACTCTCCTAATAACCTAATCTCCTAAGCATTTCTGTCATCCCAGTCTCCTTTAACAACTAAACTATAGATGCCCATTGAAAAAGCAAATAGCAGTTCAAATCACCATTGAGTGACTCTTCCAGCATGCAACCTACCTACAGGATACTTTTTCCCCATTTACTTCAAATGAAAAAAGACCACTTAATTTTGTTTTTAACTCCCCTGGATAATTTTCTTAGAATCTGACAAGTTTGAAAGATGGTTAAATGTCTAGATGTACTTAGTAGGTGGCTTATTTCACTGCACTTTTCCCATGCCACTCTCATTTCAAATAAGATATCCTATTGGAATAAATTGTGGCTTTATTACTGTTGGCAAGTTGGAGTTTTTCTAATGTAATTCTATTCACATTTGGTAGTGAATCATTTCATAAATGGAATATCACATATCCACCATCTATTTGTGAAAATGCCCCTTGCCCCAAGATGTTCTACAGATAACTTTTTTTTTAATGCTGAGTGTATCAGTTAAATCTAGTATGCTTAAACAATTGTAAGATTGATTGAGTGTATATATTTTAATCTCTGTGGGCAAGTTAGCTTAGTTTGCCAGCACCAGTGATCTAATGAAGCCAGATCAAATTCATGAAACACCATTTGCCAAAGGAAGAGAAATCAGGCCCCTGTCCATCCTTAACAACTGCACAAGGGTTATTCTCTCAGTGCGGATAAATGGTTCATTGGTTTCTAACAGTTGGTTCTCTGCCACTGTAGAATTGAATTAAAACAGACCCAGATCACAAATAATTGAGTTAGACAGTGTTTACTCTCTTAGATTGTTAATGGACAGTAGACAAGAGAAGAAAACTTCTATACTACACACTAATGGCATTTTTTAAAAATCCCACAGATATTAGATTTGATGAGAATGGGAATTTGATGGGAAACTATTTGCTGTAGTTTTTTTTTCTGCTGGGTATCCCCATGTTAACTTATATACCAGGCACTCATGCTTTTTTTAAAGATAAGGAAGCAATTTACACTGAGCTTGTCAGGAGCCACCAGGGCTAGAACAGAGACTCGTCATACCCCTCTGTCCTTTGTAGAGCCAATTAGAGCTGCAGGCTGACGGCATTTTGCGAATGCTCTCCTAGACTCCAGAGTGTCTCCTAGCAGTTATGCTCTCCTAGACTCCGGAGTGACTCTGCCTACCCAGGCAACTCCTTCGTTTCCCATGACATGGTAAAACTATATATAGCCTAGATTCTCTTGTGTTTGCACTATTGCTTGTCTGTTTGCTGTATTTCCTTTAGGCTCCACCCCTGGATGAGGACTCTCATTGCCTACTTCCCACCCTGCCAACTCTCTATGTTGCCTATGTCCCAGAAAAAAAAATGGAACTTGCATTCATGTCATGTGCAAAATACTGTATGTCAACCAGTGTAAATGTTAGGGAAGTTAATTCAGGGTGAGAAGGGTTAATATGTTTTTATGGCTTCATATGTCTCTAAACATATGTCATCAAATAAGAAGGCTCCATACATTTGTATTTCTTTAAATATTTTTATGCCACCTTGAAAGTTAAAAGCCTCAGAAGACGACAATATAAAAGAAACAATAAAACAGTAAAAAAAAAACATCAACATAAAAGCAGGAAAAGAACACTAAAAGCACAGCAGTATAAAATAAGGTTAAAATTGAGTAGAATCACAATAAAAAAATTGGCAGAAGATCTACCCCAAAGCAACCAACAGTAATAAATCTGTATACACACTAGTCAAGCCTGGCAGAAAAGATATGACTTAAGGATCCATTTAAAAGCAGGGAGAGTAGACATCTGACGCAACTCCCCAGGGAGTGAATTCCAAAGTCGCAACATGACCATGGAAATAGTCCTGTCTCTGGTTCCTGCCAACCAGATCGGTGACAATGCCAGGTTAGAGAGCAGAGCCTGCAAGACAGATTGTAAGACCTAGGTAGGTTCATATGGGTGAAAGTGGACCAATTACCTGGCCCCTGACCATGTAGGACAGCGCCATATGGTGGTGCAAAGTGGTCCCTCCCACTTGCCATCGGAGCCATTCCGGCTGTGAAGGCAGTGCCTTCACTGCTGGAATGGCTCCGACAGCGAGTGGGAGGGGCCAATTTGTACCACCATGTACCGCTGTGCAGCACTTACCACGCCCCCCTCTAGCTACGCTACTGATCCAGGCAGGTCCACAGCTGATAAAAAGCACTCCGCATAACCAACATCACCTGGATGTCCACAGACAACATTGAGTCCTGGAGAACTCTCAAGATGCTGATGATCCTTTAGCAAGAGGGCAACTCCACCTAGAACAGATTGCACACCACTACTAGGATCAGTAGGCATCCAGAACAAATAGGTACATCTTGTATAGATTCAGTTTCAGCTTGCTCCTCCTCATCCATACCAGGACATCCTTCCATCACTGGTTCAAGGTATCTACTTCCTTCCCTGGGATTAATTGGTGGTGGCAAGAGTTAGAGCTGGGTGTCATCAGTGTATTAGTGACAACTCAGCTCTAACCTCTGGATAACATCTCCTTGTACTAGCTAATCAATGCATGAAAGATCTGCTGAACAGAACTGCTGGATTTTGAGGAAACCATCAGGTTCAGTGATGCCCAGAGAACATAAGAACATAAGAACATAAGAAGAGCCCTGCTGGATCAGGCCAAAAGCCCATCTAGTCCAGCTTCCTGTGTCACACAGTGGCCCCACCAGATGCCTCAGGGAGCACACGAGACAACAAGATACCTGTGTCCAGTCGCCACTCCCTTGCACCTGGCACAGAGAAAACCCACTTCTAAAAACCAGGAGGTTGCTTATGGCTTGTAACCTGTGATGGTCTTTTCCTCCATGAATTTGTCCAAACCCCTTTTAAAGGCATCTAGGCCAGGTGCCATCACCACAGCCAGAACCTTGTTAGTTATTTGCGATGAACAGAATGCTAAGCAAAAAAGAGTTTAGATATGTTCCTTCCATCGTTGCAGACACATCCACCAAACACTGCTGCTGTATAACTTCTATTCATCACAATTCAGCTTTCATAGAATAGGGTTTAATTTATTGTGCCACATGTTGGTTGGAAGATGCTAGGTGTACAGCTAAGAAACACAGACAAAAGCCACCAGCTGTTCAATGTGATAATAAAAGCCCATCCTCTACAGGTCAGAAGTAGTCAACTTCTAATCATCTTGTTTCATGGAAATGCTAGATTTCAAAATAAAATCATCCTTATCATAATAAACTGTAAGTAAATTTCAAATGTTCTAAGTACTTCAGAGGCACTATCTCAATAACAGATTAAGAGAATGTATCCATTGTGCAATTTTCTCTGCAAACAAATAGAACTTCTTGTTCTTAAAAAAAAATCAAAATAACTCAGTTCTTCTCTTCTGTGGGTCTGAATCAAAGCCCAAGGAAATCAATGCCATCAATTGGTTTTGGAAACAACTCCTTTTCCTCCCTTAATTTGGTATTGATGTTACCACCCAACAATAATTTTGCTCATTATACATGTATTTGTGGTTCATATTTAATACAGTCAATACTTTAAAGCAAATCCACACATCCTTTTTAAAAATCCATTTAACCTCTAATAACCTGTGTAAAAAGTCAGGAAAACAGAAGCGTCACAAGAGTCAATGGCTTGAACTAGTTATAGAGTGAATAACAGAATGTAAAACAAATGGCTGTTGGCAACTAACAGAGAAAGTCATTTTCTCTCATTTCAAGTGGAAAAAAAGAAGAGAAACACTGTGGAAACAAAACAAGAACTGCTGGGCACAGCAGGGCCTGAGTCAGTGTCTCTCTGTCACTTTCTCTCAGGATCTTTTGGATATTCCACAGAGACCTAGCAACCACTCTGAATCAACCAGTTTTTAACAATGTGATGATGAAAAAAAAATTAACCCTCAACTTCAGATGTGGCAGAACATAAAATGCCTTGGGGCAGCAGGGGATAGTCCCACTCTTTTCTGGATGATGCATTACCTGTGTTCTGTGAGAATACAATTACTTCTGCTAATGGAATGAGGAAGGCAGACATGAGACTGCCCTCATCGTGTCGTTTGGTCCACAAATAGCTCCTTAAACTCCTCCCCCAAAAATAAGCAGCAGCCAACAGCAACAGCTCTTCCCACCCTTATAACCTCTCAAATGTACGTGCCCAGGAACTGAACAGGAGTTGCTGGAGTCAACCTTGCTGCTGGTCCCCAAACTACAGCCCCCGTTTCCAAATGAATTATCAACTAGTCCTAAGCACGCTTTCTGGGAAGTAAATACTGCTAAGGTACATAACTGAAATCCATAGAAATGTAAAACAGCTTTTAACATTGACTAGTTTGTGCCCATAATATTTACAACAGTGATTATATGTTTTGCCAGACCTGGTACACTTAACTCAGTGATTAATGTAGATGAAATGTTTGTACTGGGACTCTGAAATGTTTTTCCATCTCTCCCTACCTGTCTGTTCCTGCCCACTTTCAACACTGCCTAATAGTCTCAAGACTCTAGAGACATGGATATTAAGGATGAACAGGGCTAACCATAATTACACATGCAGCTGCGTGTTAAACTCCCCACTGCATGTTGCTTTGGCTTGTCTGTACTATGGCAAGCTCATCCTTGCTTACCCATTATTGTAGGAGATTATGGTCCTCTTTCTAGCCTTGTGAGTCATTAACTTCCTCATGGCATTCCTAGATACATTATGCTTCAATGCAAACACATTTTCTAACTCTAGTTCACTGATCTAAGAAGATAAGAACAGGTGCAGCTCTCTGAGTATCAGGGAATTTGTAGCAATGCACTGTTGCCCGCATGGTTCTACCCTCAGGGGACACTGTCCACATAGACTTTTGAAGAACGAGCCCTTGCACATTTCAGTTTACCCTGGGGCATGATCTAGGGCTGCACACAGGGCATTTCACCACTGCCTCATATTTACTAAGAGTGCACCTTAGAAAACCCTTAACACTTCCCTGCAGGTGCACTTTGCAGGGAAAGACTGGAGGTAGCAGGAGTGGCAGGTGGTGAGGTTTGGAGTTTGTGAGGCCAATTTGTTTTGCTCATGCATAGCATACATCACTACAACAGTTGTAGTGGTTCATGTGTATAATACACACATACAGTTTTCTTATGTGAATGTACACTTTTGGATAACCGCTGTATGCCAAACAAAAGCCCTTTCCCCTGTATTGTATTTTTCAAAAGCATTAATCTGCCATTCTAGTAAATGATAACTGACAGTGACTTCTTGCATTATCACACTAGATCTGATACTTATCCCTTGTGTATTTACATTTTTGTCAATTGAGAGCCCAATCCTAACTAAGTGATCCGCCAGCAGAACACACATTCCACTGACGGAATTGGTGCTGTGATGGCAGACGTGCTGTTGCGACGACATGTGTGATGAGGCCGCCAGCACATATGGCTGGCAGCCACCTGCACACCAACGGAGGAGACAACCACTGCCAATGCTGGTAAGTTGGTGGTGGCGGATGGTGGGAGGAACGGGGAAGAGAGAGGGAGGAACAGGGTAGTATCTGGGCAGGGAGGGGGGCAGGCAGGAAGCAGAGTGGGGGACAGAGGGAGTGGATCCTAGCAGCGCCAGTATGCACCAGGATCCTTTCCCCATTCCTTTCCCCTTACTCTCCTGCAACAGCAAAATGGCTGGTACAGATCCAAGGAGACTCACTGGGGTTGTAGATTTTTACCCCAAAATAATGGAACAAAAGTTCCCTTACCTTGAGGAGGTCTCCATTACTGCCCCCCTGCAGAGTGTGCACTCTGTTGGAGTGGATGCATCAGTGGGGGAGGGGATGTAAGTTCGGCACCCTGAAGTTAATGAAATTATACCAGTGAGTGAATTACTTTGAGCACACAAACTTTATATAAATACTATTATAATTAACGAAGATTGTATATCTGTTATGGGATTAAAAGCTATGACAAATTCATATTATGTTTAAAAACGAAGTAAAAACGTGTAAAGGTTAAAAATACAACATAAAACACACAGCAACGTTTCATTCATCCTTCGACGAACCTCATCAGGCTATAGACGCAGCGGGCTGTGATAATACTATTATTATTCTCTATACACAATACCAGTTTCCATAGTTCTTACAGACGGTCTTTCCTACAAAATAAATATAAGAACATACAGACACAGTTGTACTGTAAAGCAATTTTTGCAGACATTCCTTGAAGATGTACCAGTAAATATGCAGCCTCCAACCTCCCATCACAGCTGCCCGTAAACCTCACAGATGTACAGTATCAGCAGGTTAGTCTTTTTTTATAAAGAAATTTTGCCTGGTGTTCTTTCTGATGGGCAAATTTATCTATAGGTTTTTTTAAATTAAATCTTCATTGCAACGTATCATTTCTTATTCCACTGACAACACTGCTAAGGCATTAAGTCTGTCCTGGGTCATTATACTTCTTAGAAAAGTCTTAACCTCTTTAAAATAGAGAAGTAACTTTCTGCTTCTGCTGTTGTCATTGGAGTAGTTATAAGAATTTTCAAGAGTTTTATTGTCTCTGTAAATATGTCTTGTAGATTGTGGCTCTTATCTACCTTCTGGTTATGCTTCTGAATTTCAGGATGGTAGGCATCGTTCAGCTGCTGGTTCAATGTTCAACTGCCCCAAAAGTTCCAATTGCATTGCACTGTCTAGATGGCTTGTACTCTGGTCACATCTTCTCACTTTCTCATTTAGATGTTTTAAATCAGTCACCTCTGCCTAATGGTTTCGTTTCCAAAAAGAAGACCGAGAAAGCAAAATAATGCATTTTTAATAGGGAAGTCACATACCACTTTGTTTTGGAGTAGGGTGTGTTTGAGAAACTCCGTGTGTGTCCAGTATATTTTTGTGTAATCTGTACCTCAGGCTGATGAGATCCCAGTGATTTGACTGCAGCTTTTTCTGGAAGGTCAGTCTTGAAAATGGAATAAACAGCAGTAGATGCACAGCATTCATGTCTCCGCTCCTAAATAAATCACAATCATTTTCAGCCCATTACTAGTCTCATAGCCCAATCCTATCTATTTCTATCCCACCGATGCAACGGCATCAAAATGGCGATGCCTCCCTATGGGGAGGGCAGTTGAGGAGGTGGGTCTAAATAGCTGGTGCAGGTCTGTGTGGTCCTGTACAGTGGGATCGGGTTTGGGAAGGGGGATAGGATTTGGCGCATGCCAGCACCACCTATCCCACCCCGAACCAAATCTTTCCATCTCCCACCCCCCTTGACACCCTCCCCCTCCCGCCACCTTACCTGCTCTGACGAGCAGGAGAGCCAATGACGAAGCAGGTGGGAAGGCGCAGGCCTTCCCGTCAGCGCTCCTGGCGGTGTGCTGCATAGCGCGCTGTTGGAGCGCTTTTTACGACTGGCGCTGACTGTTTTATTGCAGGATTGGGCCCTTATTTAATAGGAAATAGGATTGGGCCCTATTGTGTTTGTTTGTGTTGCTTCACATATCCCCAAATGTGGACTCTATTTATTGCAGCCTTTACTCATTCTCTCCATATTGCGTGTGAGGCAACAGTACAAATACAATAGAGGACACAAGAAGGAGGCCTTCACCAAATCCTAACCCCTGTCCCAGGCTTGAAAGCCCAACATGGGGCTTCTCAGAGCTGCGCCAGTCATTTAGCTGGCACGCCTCTGTGTAGCCCCATAGGGGCTGCTGGCGCTTGACACGGGGGAAGGGGACGATTGTCCCCTTCCCTTGATGAGACCTCCAGCCCCACGCTGGATGTGTGGGACTGTGCCTGTCAGACGGAACAAAGCCTGTTGCAAAGGGAGGGGGGAATCGCTCTTTAGAATTGTGTCTTTTCTTCCTGATATGGCAATTGTTTCCTATATAGAGTCAGCCAATTGGAAGGACGTGGTATCCGGTATCTTGAGTAGGGCTGACTCTAATCAAGGCTCTTTGTTGTTATGTACCCCAATGGCAGGCTCACTGGATGTATGCAATTGGTTGAAATTTGCCTAACAACTGCTGGCAGCCACAGCAGCAATTGGCTGAAAGTTTTGAGAAGAAGGAATTATCAAAATATTCAGCCAATTACTGCTGAGAAGAAGGACCAAAACAATTGGAACGAGTAAATTGGCCCTCGCTGCCCTGCAAAGTTCTATAGAAGGCTTGTCAAGTGAGTCTCCAGTCTGCAAGCCTCTCCTTCTAGCCCTGACTGCCTTAGAGAGAGCTGAATGAAAAGCCTGCTTGAAAGTAGAGATGTAGACATGAGAGAGAAGCAATGGGATTAGACAACCAGAAGAAAACCAGGATTAATTAGTCAGTGATTTAGCCTAGGTCATATAGAAATCTTTAAATGATTATGTTAATGCCATTAAGTCTTTTAAAAAATGCATTGTTCTTTTTTGTTAAGAGTGGCCACACCCCATTTGCCCCTATGGAGAAGCCTCCTATGGGGAAATTGTTTTTCGGGAAAGTTTATCGATCATTACTGATCTTCTCATTGAAGAATCCCTAATAAGCATCCAAGGACACATACACCCCAGCACACAATCTGGAAGCCACAGAGCTAGTTCATGTTTTGTTTAAAGACAAGCCTTAGGTGAACCAACCTAAATCAGATGAGTCCTAGTACAAAGAGAGCTGACTTATTAAGTAGCTCAATTTTCAGGTCTACTGGTCTGAATTCTAAGCCACTCAACGAGAAAGACATGACAATAGTTATATATAAGTCGAGATCACAAACCTCATTCTAAATACTGAAAAATAACACTTCCTTGAGATTATACTGGTGATATATTATAATCTAGCTAGAAATGAGAGGCCCTCCATAAGCTGTCTCCACTCTAACACCTCACAAACCGGTTGCAAATCAAGTTCTTCCTAAGGCTGTTACCAATATTTCTGAGAAGGAAACAAGAAAATTGCATTTGGACCCTCTCCGAGAATATATATTCAAGTTTCTTAACGTCAAAGCTGAGGGGAAATGTTTTTAAGATAGGCTTCTTTGAGGAGCCATGAGCCAAGGCTTAAACACTGCTCCATTGATCTCAGCTTGATTCTTCTGTTTTGGAACATTGATTTTTACATTTCCCGGACCCATATGATCAGGTGTCCAAGACTGCGGTTTGCTCGCTTGAATTGTACATGGCTCTTCTTTGTGGAACAGGCAACTGTGGTTGCTGACTAAGCTATTCATTGTTTTTCATCTGCTGTTGTCAAGGAAAGTTCAGTTCCATAGCTTAGTCTTAAACTGCAATGGATCGCAATAACAGTGAAGGAGAAATCCTTTGTTAAATATCCTACTTGAATGAACACTGAACAGACAAACTGCAGCTCTTTCACCAAATCATGATAGAAACAGAATGGAGTCCAGGAGGATGTCATGCTTTGCACAGTTTCTCTCAAGCCAACCGTTTGTTCCTATATTACATATAGAGGCTCAAATGTTTTTAACAAACAGAGGGGAAAAAATGGAGGGAGCTGTCCTTTGTAGACCCTTTCTGCCAAGCACTGCAGGCATGAGGATTTTAAGATTTTCATAATATTTTCTTGATATTTTTCTCAACCGTGAACAGGAACACAACCCACCCCATTGTGGTTTCAAATCATTGCCTCATTGCAGCTTCACTGACAATGAAAGCATGTTGAGAGCTCTTCAGGAGCTAAGCCAAATTAGAGTGTGGTGATGCCATTCATGCCTAGAAAAAGAATGTGACATCAGTTCAGAAAATGGAACTCTGACAAATGCTACTCTTGGGGTGCAAACAGATTATAGCACGACCCGACATATGTATATATATATATATATATATATATATATATATATATATATATATATATATATATATATATATATATAGAGAGAGAGAGAGAGAGAGAGAGAGAGAGAGAGAGAGAGAGAGAGAGATCAGGGGTGGGGAACCTATTTGGGGTGGGGGCCATTTTCCCATGGGGAAAATTTGTTGCGGGCCAGCCGGTAGGCCGGCTGAAATTTTTGCCCTCCCACCGCAAATTTGACCCCCCCCGCGAATTTACAGGACCCACCCACCGCTCGCCCGCCCGCCCGCCCACCCACCCACCGCTCGCTCTCGCTCAGCTCCCTCCCACCGCTTGCTCTCACTCAGCTCCCTCCCACCCACCCACCCACCGCTCGCTTGCTCTCGCTCAGCTCCCACCCACCGCTCGCTCTCGCTCAGCTCCCACCCTCTCTCTCTCTCCGAGCCCCCTCCCTCCACTCTCCAACTTACCAGGCTCTGGGCCGCCGCTGCCACCGCCACCGCCGCCTTCCCGCGCCCCCTCCTTTTCAAAATGGCCTTTCTGTACATGCGCAGATCGCCGCTGGGCTCAGGGTACAGAAAGGCCGCTTTCAGAAGGAGTAGGCACCAAGGTGACACGTCACCTCAGCGCCTCCTCCTTTTAAAATCGGCCTTCCTGGACCTGCGCAGAGCGCAGCTGAGGCCAAGATTGCCCTCTTGGCCGGCATCGCGCTCTGCGTAGGTCCAGGAAGGCCGATTTTAAAAGGAAGCGGTGCGGGAAGGTGGCGGCAGTGGCGGGCGGCAGCAGAGCCTCTGGTCGTGGGCCGGATCGGGCTGGTCCAGTGAGGGCCGGACCGGATCGTCCCGCGGGCCGGATTCGGACCGCTGGCCAGAGGTTCCCCACGCCTGATATAGATAGATAGATAGATAGACACACACACACACACACACACACACACACATGTATGTATGTATGTATGTATGTATGTATGTATGTATGTATGTATGTATGTATGTATGTATGTATGTATGTATCAGCACAATCTAACAGTCCAATCCTATCCAGTGCTGGCACAGTGGGGCTGCTGGGATTGAGCAGGCTGGCAGCCTCCTCAGGGTAAGAGGATATTTGTGTCCATGCTGAGCCCCAGCCTGCTCAATGGGGCTACTCAGATCTGTGCCAGCTAAATAGCTGGTGCAGGCTCAAAAAGCCATTTAGGACTTCCTGGCCTAGGAGGGGGGATAGGACACGGAGGAGGCCTTCTCTGCCAATCCCTCCCCCCTCCCAGGCCCACTCTGCCCACCCACCCCAGTTCATTATGCCCCCTCCCAGCCCTCCCCACGCCCCCTCAGGCCTGCGCCGCTCAGAGCGGCACTTACCTGTTATATGGCACAGGGTCCAGCAGTGACCAGCGCTGCAGGCCTTGGCGCCAGCGCCTCCTCCACCATCCAAATAGTCACAAACATGCCTTACACCATGTTTGTGACACTTGGCGCCGGCGCTGAGGCCTAGCACTTGCAGGCCACCCTGGATAGGACTGCACTGTAGTATAAAACATCAGATAAAATCAGGAAAACCACATAACACATACCAGGGACCAAACAATATCTATAGCAACAGTTCATCTGCTGAGCTCACTGATGTAATCTGGGGCGAATCATTATTTCAGCTTTACCTTCCTCAACCTCAAACTGACCTCCTTGGTGAAACGTTGGGATGGAAACTTGATATGGTGAAATTTAAAAGCTATTGAATAGATCCTGGCCAAGCAAGATTCAAAGGGGGAAAATAAGATATGACAGCTTAAATAATACATAGTGGACAAATACAGTAGACTATAAGCAGACCAGCTTTACCCTCCCCCCTCTTCTAAAAAGTTCATTGAAACTAACAGATATTAAACCTATGATTCTGAAATCATTTATCTGGCTTCTTAAGAATATACTATTCATCTTTTAGTGATTATACATATGTAGATTAAATGAGATGTTGAAAACGAGGGTAATGAAATTTCAAAAGTCTTTAAGATTTTTTTAAATAAACTGGATTTCCGGAAAATACAAAGCACTGTAGATGGCACTGAAGATGGGCAAACTAAGGGAGCCCTTTCATTGCAACAAATTAGACTCAAAGGCTTGATGTGCAACACACACACACACACACACACACACACACACACACACACACACACACACACCTGAATTCACTGGAAGTTAACAAATGTCACACACTTGGCAGTTTGTCCTGGTCTGAGCATGATAAAATGTGTCCCCACTAAATCCTTCAACACGCCTTTGAAGAGATGTAGCTAAGCCATGGGACAGTAATTGAGATGGTTTTCAAAAGACTCAAATGCTATTTAAGGACATGCTGCTGGTGTAGCATTGTTCTGCTTTTGTCCATTAATATCATTTGTCAAAATCAAGTTGAATTAGGCTTTATTTTAGCATGAGGCTTCATCTCAGATACGTCTCAAAATGAACTACACAGTATTCACATATTGACTGTCATCACTACCTGAAATTGTTAGCATCATATGAATTATTCCATGAATGTTGTGAATGACTATGACTTTAATGATTGCGTCTTATCACCTCAGTCAATTATCCAGCAACTTGAATCAAAACTACAAAGTGAGAAACCCATTACGTTGCTAAGTATGATAACATGAACTTTCCCTGTAGTGTAGTTGCCACACACTTGGGGGGGGGGGTAGCTCGAGTGCAAGAAGCTAGTGATCAACAAATTATCCTTAAGGCTGCACCTGTTCACAAAAATATCTGTCCACCTGATCAGGCGTAGCCACATTTCTACCACAATTCACATTAAAGACAGTAGTTGCTCACACAATGCCGTAACTACATTCACAAGTTTAAAAATAAAAGTGTAACTTGGAGACAAGAGGCATTCTTGGCATTATTTATTAAAGCAGCCAAAGGCTGCACTCATATCCACACTTGATCTCAGCAGGACCAACTGATGATCAAACATGCATTGGATCAGGCTGTGTTATAATAAAAACAAAAGAATACTGTTTTGGGATTGTCTACAACTATGAGTAATAATAAGTCTGTACCATAAACCACCCAAGATGCTCATTACAATTATAACTCTTTGCAATGGATAAAAGGGCAACATTTTCTCTGGCAAGAATTGCTAGGCTCTGCAGTAGAAGAGGCTCTGGCAGGGGTAGCCTTAGAATAAATAAGGCAAAATGGGGTATTGTGTCAGGAGGCAGATTCTGGATAAAAACTGAAGGTGGCAGAGTGGAAGATAGGTGGATCTGACCACTGGCATTGCTAGAGGTGGGGCGGAATGGTAAGTCTTGCACAACGGTAACTGTTCCATAGTGGCCCCACCCACTTGCTGTTGGAACCAGTCCGAGCGACGAAGGCAGCATGCAGGGAGTCTCCTGCATGTTGCCTTCGCCGCTCGACTGGTTCTGACAGTGAGTGGGCGGGGCCACCATGGAACGAAGCTGTTACCGCTGTCAAGACTTACCGTTCCGCCCCACCTCTAGCAACGCAAGTGGATCTGACTCATCTGGCCAATTCTTCAGGATTTTCTATACTATACTCTTCTATACCAGAGGTTCCCAAACTTTGCCGCTGCATACCAGCTTTGCAGGCCTCCGGCCCACCGCATACCACTGGAAGTAAGTGCTGATGATGTCATTGGCACTTACTTCCAGGTTCGTAGCTGCACCAAAGCACAGAACAGCAAGGCGAAAGATTTATACAATCTGAAGAGAAACCAGAGTATCCACACTGTTTTATTAGAAACAACTGCCTACTCTATCTGAGATATAATGGGTAACTATGCAGATAAGGCATTTCTAAGCTGTGGTATCAACGCTGTGTGTGTGTGTGTGTGTGTGTGTGTGTGTGTGTGTGTGTGTGTGTGTGTGTGTGTGTGTGTGCGCGCGTGTGTGTGGCTTCCTCCCTATTTTTTTTTAGGCAGCTGGATAAGCTAGTGACGTTTCATCTGCTTGGAACTGTATGATAGGCTTGGTGTGGATTTGTATTTATTTGCTGCTGTTAAACATTTTTGGATGTTTTGATGGATTGCTGTGGAGTGTTACTCTTCAGATTATGATGTAAGTTTTTTAAAAAATATTTGTACTAAATTTTAATTATTGTTAGCCACTTTGTGGGGTTTCAAATGGAAAGGGGTGGCTATACATTTTAATGAATAAAATATTGATAAATAGTTATACCAGGTAGGTGGATTCCTACGTTTCATACCTATCTCTGAAAGACAGAACAAACAGCAGGCTCAGCTTGATGAATCGGTTATTGAACTATACAATTTCAGACTGCAGGTAGAAGAACTGAATGTTTGTATGCTGATTCATGCAAATACTCTCTGCGCTCAGTCTACAACCTTTCTCTTTGACCCAGTGGCGATCCTACGCCCCAACGGGCTTGGTGCAGCCCCCCCATATGCCCCCCTTAGGTTTCGATTTTGACTTTAAGTTTCGTTTTTGATTTTAGGTTTCGTTTTCGGTTTAGGGGTTTTCCGGGATTGCTAAGGGGTTTTTAAGGGTATTTTAGGCTGTGCGTGCTTTTGGGGCACTTAGCTTGTCTCGGCGGGACGCAGGCAGCATTTTTCCCGGATCGGCGCCATCCATGTTGAATCGGCGGAACTCTCTAGGACTCTCTGTCCGTCTCGCTGGTCCGTCGGACCTCCAGGCCTCTCTTTGACCTGCGACTTTGTACGTACAGAGGTGTTTTTATCTAGAGGGAGCATCCAATTGTAGTCTGACATAGTACAATCCAACAGTGAGTCTGCTGCTGATCATACCATTTGGCTGACACTATAGTCATACAGCCATTATGTCATAGCATGGTAATTCAGCTGGCTTTCTTGTCCTCTGCTTATTCAGAATTGCTCAGTTCCAAATTTGACAGTACTTGATCTTCACTGAAGCTTCAAGCTTGGCTTCTTTCCCAGTCATCTAAGTTGAGCGCACGGTGGCAGAGAGATGTCAGGCTGGTTGGACGAGGTCACATACAAATCAGCATCCCTTCCATTATTAGAACAACGGGTTCTCTGGGTTCTCCTTTCTCTTCGCCACAAAGTCTGCTTTGTAACCACAGAGAGACTCCTTCATACTCACTTCTGTTGGGATGAGTGGAGCTGAAGAAGGCTGATTCATACTGTAGATCTCAGTATACAGCAATACACAGTCTGAACTTTGTGTTTTGTTTTCAATATATCAGTTTATAGTAAATATGGTATTTTACTATGAGTGCACATTAACAGAGTGTTTCTGTATCTGCAGCATTTCTTCCAATCCTTGAAGCTTTCCTGGCTGCTTGTTACCTAGTGAAGTGCCCACTGAAATTTCCAAGACCAACCAACTGCAAGAAGTTTTAACCTATTTACAGTGCAATCCTATTTACAATGCAATCCTATATATGTTTACTCAGAAGTAAGCCCCACTGTGTTCAGTCATGGGACTTACTCCCAGGGAAATAAGCAAAGGATTACAGCCTCAGGTTTTAAGATTTAAAAGACTGTTTTGCAAACCATACTTCCCTGAGTAGTGGCAAGTTTCAGTAGAGCTTGACAGGGTCAGTTCGTTTGGAGAGGAGAGAGTATTGACTCTTACTGTATTTTTGTAATATTTACAAGGGTACACCAGAGCAGCTCTTATGGGGGCACGGAAGCGAGCACGCAGCAAACAGTGCCAGCCTCACACCAACATCAGCACCTTAAAATACCTCATATAGCATATGCCAGTCAGAAACTTCTTGGAAATATTTCAGCCATTTTCAAAGTTAAACCTTTTCCTTTTTTTGGGACTCCCCTGACAATACATACCACACAAATGCTCCATTACAAGTAACATTACCTGGTGTAGCACAATGGCTAAGAGCCCGAGCTGCAAATCAGGACTTTCTCAGGTCAAATATCACCTCTGCTATGCATTCACTAGGTGGCCGTAGGAAGCCACTCCTTCTCAGTCCCAGCTTCAATACGAGGACAATGATATTTACCTTGCAGGGTTGTAAGGGTTACATCAAGATAATACACGTGGAATGGTTTGCATACTCAAAAAGCATGAATAAAATGCTTGTTACTATAAAGAGTAAATGGAACGAACAATAGTCACAGTCATGTGGCTGTCACATGGTGGCAAATGGTCACCAATTTTCTCTACTTATTTGTTAACCTCTCCCTGTAGTAAACATGGGCAACATAATTGAAGTACACTGGCAATATTTGCTATAGCCACAGTCTTGACTTGATAAGTTATTATGATAATTACTGTATACAGATTTCTATCACATTTTCATACATTAGCCTTTGCAAGTTTCCTGCCATAATGAAGTAATGCAGGGAGAGACCTCCACAGAAGGTAACAACACAATCAATCAATCCTTTATAGACAGTTGCCCAGTACAGAGACTACAAGCACTATGAACACCAGGTTGTTGGGGGTCCTGGGGAAAAGCCCTACATTGGGCCTTCCATGGCATCCCTCCCTCCCCCTGTTCTGAAGACTCATCGAACATTACCACTGCCACTGGTAACTGAGGTTTCAGACTGGCTGGGTGGGCTCTGATGGGTGTGGGACAATCTGAGCAACCCATTGTGCACACCAAGTAGAGCTTCCGGGGGTACCCAGACACACCTTCTCCCCAACAACAGAAGAGGCCATCAAGAGCTTATCACAGAGCTGATATGGTATAACTGGGTAGGCGATGGTGGGAGTCTCAGTGGCACTTCCCCCCCCCCCACATAGCACAATTCATTGGTGCTATGACAGACCCATGAGCACAGCTGTGTGTATGCAACTTTCTGATATGCTCATGTTTTCCTACATTGGGGACAATGTCTTTTTATGAAACAAATGGTTTTTTTCCTTTCTAAAATTGTCACACAAACCCTAGTACAGTAATCAAACTATAAAAAGAGAAATCACCAGTCTTTCTCCAACCTCCTGTTTTGTGTAAGAAAATGGTTACTGCCAATACTGACAACACCGTTGTGAGGAAAATCTGTTATAGTGCTGGCTATATTTAGCAAGTTTCTTTAGAAGCTCGTTCCTATGTATAAATATAGTAATAACTCCAACTGGAAAGTAATAGAAAAAGAAAAACAAGAAAATATCTTTTTTTAAAGGAACTCAATAACTGAATATAGTCATCTTGACATCATCATAAAGGCTGACTCACAAATACGGTTAAAACATTTAGAGGAAGACAGTTGTAACTACTTTTGGACTTAATCCTGAAAGATGGTGTCTTGTTAGGAGGAAATAGAAGAGCACAGTTGGCTTCTACAGAAGTTCACACTATGGATTTTCTATACCTTATGACTCTGTTCTGTGAGTAGCTGAGTCATTCCCAGACCTTCTGGGCTCAATCCTGCCTGGGCTATCCCACTAACAATTGCTGAATCTAGAATTGCCTCTAAAATTTAAACTAAAGTGATTTACAGTGCAATCCTGCGCAAACGTCCGGAGGCGGAGCGAGTGCTCCGCTGCCGGAAGCCGTTGCGAACGTGCCGTAAAGCACGTTCACAATGACTCCAGAGTAAGGACACAAAATAGCCTGGCATTGGCCCTTGGTGTGGGGCAGGACATGTTGAGTTATGGTCATGAGGGGGAGGAAGAAGATGGAGGTGATGTTCTCAATTCCGTTTATTTGGGGAATTCCGTTTATTTGGACAGTCTCTTGGGGAGACCTTGACTACTTCTTTGGTTCACCCACTGTCCTTTGCTCTAAGAAGCTCTCCTAGGTCCCTCACTGGAGTTCTTTATAGGGAATTTCTTCATCCCAGGGTAGGGTTAGCAGCCATTGGAATCCTTTGAACCCAGCTATTGTGCCCCAGGGGTTGCCTAGGTGCTCTTCTGATTAATCCAGTTGGCAGGATACGCTTCCAGGGGGGAGAGGATGTGTGATAGCTCAAAAGCCCCTGCCCAAATACAACATGTAGTCAGGTAGGAGGGGTGCCTTTTGCTATTTTCTTCTTCCCACGTCGCACCCTTTGTTGCTCGTTTCCCTTCCTTTGATTTCTCATGTTCCCTTGCCCTGTTCCAGTTGCCTCTCCTCTGGCTTCCCCATCTGCTTCACTTTCCTCCCTTAAATATCACAGCTCTTCTAAGCTCCACCCGGCCTATCCCAATATGAAGGATGGCTGGGGTTCTTCTTTCCCTTGCCCTGTCCCCTTTGACACTCAGCAATGACAGTTGTCTTTTACTAACAATAGTCAGGACCCTCCTCAGTGTTGTGCTTTTTTTTTTTTTTCTTCCCCCGCCCCTGAGTTTGGTTTTGTTGACCAAATCATCAAGGTCTGGAAATTCCCATTTCATTTCTGTCAACACTATGCCCTATTCCAAGACACTGGAGACTCTGTCAAGGAGGCTGAAAAATCAGGAGTAAACTCAACGAGGATAGCAAGCATCCCAACGCCTCCTCCCTGTTCTCTCTAGTATAACTAACGGGCTGCAATCTCGCCCAAAGATCCCGTCCTCCCTTCCATTTTTCTGCATCTCCCATTAGGATATTCTTCTACCCCTCTAGCTCACCCTAGAGCCTGAAACTACTTAGGAACCCCATGTTTTCCTGGGAGAACATATGCCCACTTTGCATATGTACAGTGTCTCTCTCTTCTTAGCATCGTTCTTTCCTGATTCCCACTTCCACATAAACCTTGAGTGTCACCAATTATCTACCAGAAATAATGATTGGTGTTTGGGTATTTTACTGCTACTTTCTCCTTCTCCTCTTGACTGTAGCTAATCCCGTAAATAAATGTGTTATTTTGGCTCATAATCCTTGGCTTCAACTCCCTCTATTTCATTGCACTTTTCTTGATACCAGGTTGGGAGGTGGGTGTACCTTGGCCAATAGTCCCTTAACACGTGCATCTTGGAGGTACGTGTGTGTGCTAATACACATGTCCCAGAACACTCATGGTAACACAGATATTAGAGGGGAGCAGGACTGCTCCGTTACAGACCACAGAACGGCTCATTCAATATACCACAATGTCTAAAACAAGTCTCAAATGGGAGCAGCTAGCTCTCTGATCCATGCTTTACTAAAAATCTTATGGAATTATTTATATGCTGGTCTTGGAGAATGAGGCATGTTTGGGATTACACTTCATCCTGAAGACCCATAAACCACCCATTGATTGCATACTACATTCAAGATTCAGAAATCATTAAGGAAAATTATGGTTTAAGAATATTCATGTCTCTCTTGTCAAGATATTAACATAGTGTCCGCCTGTCCTTTTGGGAGACCCCGGCAAGGGCGTGGTCAGGGCAAGCCCGAGATTGTGGGCACCAAGGGTTGGATCCTCGAGCTCCAGTCTGCAAATGGAGTAGGAATCTCACCTGTTCCCGAAAACTGGAAGTGCGCTAAAACCACAGTTTTGCGGAGATCCGAAGATTGGGGAGAACTGCAGAGGCCCCGGTAAGTACAAAGACAGCGTTTTCGGGCACTTTTGCAGCGGCGGCGATCCTCCGGATCACCGCCACCATCGCCATCGCCATGCTGTCCCCGCCCCTTAAAGGGGCAGGGGACAGTTAAAGTTCTCAATGGTGGGTCGCGACCTACAGTTTGAGAACCACTGCTCTAATTCTTTGCCGAATTGAGTCTTTTTGCTATTGAATCTATCTATAAGCCAGTTTGAACATGCATGTGCTCAAATAGTATAGTCCTGTTGTGTAACTTTGCCATTTCAAAATGAGCATAAGAGACTGCTCACTTGAAAGTATCACCACATCCAAATCACCCACCATATGGAGGACTTCTGCATCAGGGAGAATAATAATTGCAACTTAAACATGTATTACAAATCTAGAATTCTGTAATTCTCTCCTATTTCTAGCTGCATGCCATCTTCTGTTTAATCTGCAGATCGATCTAAAAAAATTACTATTAATTACAAGTACCTGCTGCAGCAGAATTAACTCCCACTGAGTTAAGCTAGAATGGAAGCTATCTGAGCTGAATTAACTCCCACTGAGTTTTTTGAGACTACTCCAGTACTTTAGTGTCCAGTCACGTTGCTAGGACGTGCGTCACCCCAGAGCGGGGGCGCGCGTCACCTTTAAGGAAGCGTGACGTCACGCGCAGGAGCAGAGCACCCCCCACGCCATTTTCGGCTCATTTTGGAGCCAAACGGACGTCAGCATCAAAATGTAAGTGCCGGGGGGACACGTGTCACCCCCGAGCGGCCCGGCCCGCGCGCTTCCCTTTGTCGACGCCCCTGTTAGTGTCTACCCTAGTGTCAGGGCCATCAGTGCTGTGGGCAGTCTTATTGGAATCTAGACATAGGATGGGACACAGAATGCCTGCTGTCTCTTGTTGGAACAGGCCTAGGGGCTGGAAATGCAGCAGGCAGAAGATGCTGCTTTGTTGACCAGGTTAGGGCAGAAATTCTGATATTTCTCTGAAGCCTAGTCAGTCCAGAGGTATCATGCTGCTTGACAGCTGCAAGGCCAATACTGCACACTCCATTCTGGGCCTTAGGCTTTGGGGCCTGAATATTCATAGTTCTAGGTAGTTCTCATATGCACTTCCAGTTTTCGGGAACAGGTGAATATTCATAGTTTACTGTCCATGTCTCCAACCATGACATTCCTGTTTCAATCCTCTCTATTCAGGGCCCTATGTGCAATATTAGCTGTTTTGTGTGTAATACATAGTTAGTATAAGCATATATTTATGTGTTGCCATATGGAGGCCAATATGTTACAGGTTTTTGATTGCAAGCTCTATGGTGCAGAATTGTTTCTTTCATTGGACCAACCTGCCCAATCCCATCTGCGTCCTGAGTGCATTATGGTGGTGCAAAAGCCAGGCCGCTGTTGCGTGCTGCTGGGCCACTGCCACAAATGGCGAGTGGTGCTGTGTGCATGGCAGCAGCTCCCCCAGCAGTAAGTTGGCGCAGTGGGTGGGAAGGGGGAGGATCGGGAGGGGGATTACAGCTGCCGGGAGGCCTGGTGGGGAGGGCAAGGGGTGGTTATCGGCAACAATGCCCCCTGCCTCGCCTCGCCATGTGCCCTTGTGTCCACTCGAACTTGTGCTAGCCAAACAGCTGGTGCAGATTCGAGTAGATCAGGGATCATGGCTCAGCGGAGTATGTAAGTTAAAATTTCTTTATGCCAATAAAGGTTTCATTCATTCATTCAAGTTAAAATTTCTTTTACTTACCTCTCCATTGTGTCTTGGTCCCCAGCTGGCCCACAGGATGCAACGGAGGCCATGTCAGCTCTGCTGCGCCCTGAAGGTTGGCTGAGGATAAGATTTGGGCCAGAGTGTCCTAAATCCCAACATAGGTACAATGATGAATCACAATACAGAGCTCAACAGCAAGAGTACCAAGGTTTGATGAATCAGCTATTTGTTTGGCATAAGGTGCAGTTTTTAAAGCTAAAATAAGGCAATAATGTGTGTGCTATGTTCCTCTTCCTTGTATAATCATAATCTTTTGTGCTTTTTCTTAAAAGCTTAGATTCATATTTAAACCATGACCACATGTAAAGTTAACCAGCTATAGCAAAATAAAAGAAAAAAGGCATGGTCAGTTATTTATTACTCCACACATGTTTCAAATACATTTTTAAAACAAAATGACTTTCTTATTTATTTTTCAGATGTTCCTTCACTCACTGATTATGCTTACAAGTTAAATTTTTAGGACATTATTCATTCCTATGAAATTCCCTGATTTAGCGTCAGCATTCATACTTTCTTTGAAACGTGCACATAGCAAAGCAAACAAAAAAAGAAGCCTACCTCCAAATAATTTCCCATTAGGGGCAAAAGAGAAAACATATACAGGGTTATTCAAAAAGGATGGTGCAAAAGTAAAGCCGATTTATTCTTAAACGAATTGACATACCACAAACATTATGACATGGAAAGACAGGAAAACTGTCCAAGTTTCACATACACATTACAAATGTTCGATGTGGGCACTTGAGTAGCTACAATGGGGCAAGGGGGGGGGCAAATGCCCTGGGTGACAGCCATGGTCTCCTGAGGTCTCCCCTTGCCCCATTGTAGCTACGCAAGCGCCCACAATGAACATTTATAAAATACATGTGAAACCTGGACAGTTTTTCTGTCTTTTCATGTCATGACGATTGTGATTGGGGTCAGTTCATTTAAGAATAAATCAACTTTACTTTTGCACCAACCTTTTTGAATAACCCTGTATATTGTGCTGCTTAATTAAAAGGCATTTTTACCCGTGTATATACACAACAGGAGTTAAATGTGTACACCTGTAGGCTGGGAGGAAATGGGTTTTTAAACAGTGAATGTGAAGCAAAGCCCAATGAACACCCCCATCTACTGTGCTGGGTTATTACACTGTATGTTCCGTATTTATTTATTTGATTTTAATGCTGCCTGCTGTTATTTCTCAAACTAATTTATTGTGCTTGTTTTTATGTATTTTAATATTTTCTATGTACGTTTTATGTTACATTTTATGTATTTTAATATTGTAAGCCGCTTTGATCTTTTTAGGAAAAGCAAGATATAACTCTTTTAAATGAAATGAAATAATCCAGCCTAGGGCTGAACTATGGGTGACGGGCAGCCCGTTCCAACCCAAGGGCTAAGCAGCACAAGTCAGACCTAAAGTCAGCCTAAGTCATTTAGGGCGAAGTTATGTCTGGAACGCGACCATTTACGGCAAAGTTAGGTCGAAGTTATGTCGAAGGACATAAAGTCAAAGTTACGTCGAAGTTATGTCGAAGTTAGGACAAAGGACATAAAGTCAACATAAAAGTGGGCGTTCCAGGGGCGGACCGTGGGCATAACGGGGGCGGCAACCAATTAACGTTGGATTCCAGACCCTGGCAAGCACAGACACAACACAAATGCTGACACAAATTTTAGGTCGACCAAAAAGGTGGACACAAATTCGAGGAGACCCATAGGAGCCATTTTACTTTACCCACTCCAGCCCTCTCCTGAAAAGTTCTAACACTCTACTCCTGAGTTATGTCAGAGTTATGTCGGAGTTGTGGCAGCAAGGTCTGGAAACGGACAGAGTTATGCCAAAGATAGGGAGTCTATCAGCACCCAGCCCCACCCAGCCTCTTTCCCACAAAAGCCCAGCCCCAGACCTACAGTCTCTCTCTCTCTCTCTGAGCACGTGGCGTGGGGCTCTGTCCCCCACAGCCACAAAGTGGGACTTTGTCGGTGGAGGGCAAAATTCACAAACACCCCACTTCTCTCTCTCTTCACCTCTCTCCTCTCTGCCCCCCTCAAGGGCAGAGAGGGCTGTTCTGGCTGTGGCCAAACTGTTTACAGCTGTGCCTGGGCAGCTGTCTCCATGCAAGCATTTGCTAACCCATGTCTTTCTCCCAGCCCCTCTCCCCCCCACAGGCAACAACACCAGCAGGTAAGAGCAGGTAAGAGCAGGGTATGTGCTGACAAGTGGTCTGACTTCTACCTCTTTGTATATAGAAATATATGATACATGCCTCTTTACCAATGTGCCCTCTCATGTCTGCCTGCAATGCCTTCTCTAAAATGCCTCTTTACCAGTGTGTTGTCTGATATCTGCCTGCTTTGCCTGCTATGATATATAGGATACATGCCTCTTTACCACTGTTGTGTCTGATTGCTGCCTGTAGTCATGTGAGCATACAACACCATGAGTGTGGTGCTGTTAACCTTCTGTAGACACCAGCTGTTTCCCCCCCCCTTTTTCTCCACAGGGTCAACTGACAGGTCAGTATTGCTAGGATTGCCATGGTTGTGACCCAATATATGTGTTGTTTTCTCTCTCTTTGACCCTTTTCCCTTACAGGATCATGCTCGCCTTACACCCAGGTAAGCAGCTCAGACCATGCTATGCATGTCACACCTATCAGCTGTGTTTTATGTCTCTCCCTGCAGGCTTTTGCAACCGACACACTGGCTTGTCTTCAATGGCGATTGCTACCACACACCAGCTGACATGTAACTCCCCCTTGTTTTTTGTCTCCCCAGGAACGTCCACTACCACCTACCTTCCTGGGAGCACCCCTGGGGCTGCAGGCAGGGTGCCCCACTGTCGTCTTCCTCAATGCTACCAGAGGTCAGGGAGCCAGCCCTGCAACCCTCCTCAGCTGCCGCCGCTGCTGCTGCTCCACCACCCTGGCTGTCGTACTTGCTGCCCCTCCCCTTTCTATGGAGCAGGCTGTGGTTCCACAGGGGAAGAGCCTGCGTCTCCAGGTCCATGGGGCATGTGTGCTGCTGCTGCTGCTTTCAGATTGGCTGCTGTGACTACCCCTGGCAGCCTCGCCTGGCCATCTCTGCTAACGTTCCAAAACAATAAAGACACCCCTCGGGCAGAGCCCCAGTGAAACATATGTGCCCAGTGTTACACAAGCATTGCCCCCACACACAGACAACCCCCAGCACTGAAGCCCCTGCATGATTCCCATCCAGGAACTGCCACTTACTTCCCTGGGAGAACACAGCAGGGGGGCTGCCAGACCCCCATGGCACAGAGGGGAGGGGGAGTTGGGGGGGCCTCTCAGGCAGGCAAACAGTGACAGGCGCCACAGAGCCCATGGCGGAGCCGCTTGTGGCCGCTGCGTCTGTGTAGTGGCCGCTCAGCAACCGGGGATTTCGCCAGCCAGGACGTCCGCCCGTAATGAAGGTGCTTCCGCCGAAGGTCCGCCCGTAATGAAGGTGCTTCCGCCGAAGGTCCGCCCGTAATGAAGGTGCTTCCGCCGAAGGTCCGCCCGTTTCTGTGTGGATTCCGCCCAAAGTCCGTCTGCATAAGAGGCGCCTGTTTCTGCATCGCCTTCATCTGCGGAGCGATCCCTGTGTCCTATTGGTCTCTGCAGACCCCTCTCTCTGTATCTCTCTCCCACCAGCCTTGTCTGTCTGTCTGTCTCTGACCCACCCATGCCCCTCCCCAGCACCCCCTGCCTGCCTGCGTGTCTGCCTCCCCTCCCACACCCTGATGATGTAGGCTGGCCACCCCCACCCCGCCAGAGCGCCTGCCATGAGGCGCCGTCGTCGCCCCATCTGGGGGTGTGATGAGCTGCGTGAGCCCTTCCCGCTTGCAGCAGACAAGCCCGAGGCATCTCTCGGTCTTGGCCGGGGCACAGAGCAGACAGCACGCCGGGATGCCTTCTTTGTGGGCTTTGCCCCGGCCCTGGAGGCCCAGGGCTTCAGGCAGCGCATGGGCGAGTCATGTCAGAGGCAGTTCCAGAGAGCATGCGACCCCCCCTTGTGTGTGACGTTCCCACCCCCCTCCTACCCTTCCCTCCCCCATTCCCCCCATGACTCCCATGTGCAGCCTCAACGTGGCATGGGGGTGGCATCGCCTTCCGCAGGAGGGGGGGGACAGCCACTCTCCCCTGCAGCAGGTGGCTGATGTACAGGGTGCCTTGTGGCGGCTGGCTCAGGCACCTCGCTCACCTGTCACCTGCCCTGCGCCCACCACACGACTGGCGCTTCCCCCATGACTGCGGCCGGCCCCTTTGCGACCGGGCTGCGACAGACACTGCGGCAGCTGCCATGGATGGACACTGACACATGCAGACAGAGGCCTGCACATGCCCGAGCCAGACACCGAGCCTGGAGAGCCTGCCTGCCTGGGAGGTAAGTGTTGCCTGGATCCTGGGGTGGTGCTGGGCCACAGAAACTGCAGCCTAAAATAGTCCAAAAACGTGCTTTACGGCATGTTTACGACTGTTACGGGCGGTGGAACGCTAGGTCCACTGACTACAATGGGATTTACTTCTGAGTAGACATGCTTAGGATTGGGCTCTAAGAGTTCTATTTTGAATTTGACCAACACTTATATTCCTTTTCTGTATATTTTGTTCCGCTCTATGTAACAATGTTTTTAAATTACTATCCAAATAAATAAGAACCCTCTCTCCTTATCCTTCAGTTTGTAGTGCCAGGTACACTAAAGAAAAAAGAAGCATGTTAATACACATCAGATCGAAATGCTGTTTTTAAAAGGCCTGTGTAGATCAATGGTCTTGTGGAATACAGTTGGACCTTCATATCCGCATGGGATCCATTCCGGAGCCTTCGCACTACCCGGAAGTGGGTCATGAAGCTTCAAGAAGACTCGTGGAGGCTTGAAAACGCAGCAAGTTGGTTTTTAAGGTAAAACGGTGCTTTGGGGGCTTTCCTCCCTTTTTTACATGTTTTTAGCGTGGACATTCGCAGGTCTGGGACCCACGGTGTAACCAGTCCTGAACCTGCAAATAAAAAGGGTCCACTGTTTACAAATGAATTAGATTGCTGCAAACATTATTTTGATACATATTGTTTGCTGTTAATTATATTCCTTTTTTAGTTCAACCAAATAGTCCTTTTTTATAATTGTAACTCGATCCCATTTTTCCTTCACCGAAATGTCTGGGAATCAGAGTTTGCTGCACTCGTTCATTAAAGCTGACCTCTATAAATAGACTCCCACCCACTGGGATGGCAATCCGGTGGTCTTGATGACAACATTTTAATGGCTGGTTAAACGATAAGAAGAATAGCAGCACAGACTGACATGAGGAATGTTATCTTGCAATTGTCCAGCCATTCCTCCCAATACCCCAGTTTATCAATCTGGTGCTAATTCATTCCACAGAAGAAATGCTTCCCTTTATTTGAAAGCATTTTCACGATTCCTATGTTTACCTTCATTATTTTAATCTAAGAGCATTTGCATAGCAGTCTAGGGAGTACTCTTTTTTTTTTTTTTGACCAAAGATACTTTGAAAATAGTCAGTAAAGAATAATTGTGTTTGCCTGTGATTAGAACGCTCCAATAACACATTTTCACATGGATCATGTTGAGGTCTGATTCATACCTACAATGCTCACATAACGTACAGTATCACAGTGGAAACATGAGACAGAGCCCATGTTATCACTGTCACAGGGTCGCTTACAAAAACAATGTCTCCATGGTGAATTCTCAAACCCCCAGCAATATTGCTTACAATATCTTGTTATGCTGAGGTTGATTTCATGCACAGAATCTCCACACTTCACCAGTGGCCACTAGGAACAAGAGTCAGACTCAAGGAGAGTCTTCTCATGATGGCCAAGCACCTACATAGAGATCTGGTACTCACATTTATTAATATTATTAAGAATATTTATATATTGCTTTTCAACTAAAACGTTCACAAAGTGGTTTACAGAGAAAATCAAATAACTAAACGGCCTCCTGTCGCAAAAGGGCTCACAATAAAAAAGGAAAGGAAATCACCACCAGCAAATAGCCACTAGAAAAGACACTGTGCTGGGGTGAAGAAGGACAGTTATTCTCCCCCGCTAATATTACTCCCATGGCCTTGGTGTTAACATAAGAATATAGGAAAAAACCCTACTGGATCAGCGCTGCTGGGGGCTTAACAGAGTTCGCGCCCGGGCGCAGGGAGAAGATGTGCCCAGGCGCAGGAAGAAGATCGTCGCTGGAAGCCTTCCATATTCAAGATAAGTGGGGGAAAAGCAAACATACATAAACACATGCCCCGTTAACACTTAAAAAACCTCGAAAACAGTAAAAAAACCCCAGAAAAATACGAAAAAACCCGAAACCTAAGAAGCCCCGCCCCACCCCCTGAGCCCTACGCCCTGGGGCCCACCGCCCCCTATCAGGCGATGTCCCTGGGATCAGGCAAAAGGCTAATCTAGACCAGCATTCTGTTTCTCACAGTGGCCCACCAGCTACCTCTGGGAAGCCCACAAGCAAGATAGAAAGACATACTTTTCTCCTGCTATTGCTCCCTAATCAGAGGTATACTAAAGCTACCTGGAGGTAGCACGTAATCATTGTGACTAGTAGCCATTGATAGGTCTGTCCTCCATTAATTTGTCCAAACTCCTCTTAAAGCCATCACTGCATCTTGTGGCAATGAATTCCGCAGACATCTCAATTTATTCAGTTTAGTTGACTAATGTTGCAATCCTATATAGTCACTAACCTGAGACTAAATCCCTTTGAACACAGTGGAGCTTAATTGTAAGTATACATGCCTACACATGGATAGGACTGCACTGTAGATCTCTCTCATATGGTCTATATGACTAGAATGCAGATTCTAATGTCAATTATGCAATGCACTATGTTTGAATTCTGTGGAATACCTTTCTGTCGTACCTTTTGCTTGTCAAGATTTTAAGCGGATGTTAAGCAACCCTTATCCCTTGCAAAAACAGCGGTTCTCAACATATGCTGCTATTCTTGTGGATTTGCCTGCCTGTCAATAGGGTTGCAGCAGAGCTCCTTTACCCAAGAGAGATAATTGTTATTTCAGGAGATGATGTGAGGTCCCTTATCTGTTTTCAGATAGCTGGTTGCTTTGCTATCTAAGAAGGACATTGTTTACTGTTCGGCACTGTTTAAATCAGAGGTTCCAAAATTTTACCATACTGGACCCTCTGCCCAAGCTTTCCCCAATGTAAGAAAAATGCAAAGAAGGTTCAATTTACAATGTTTGTTTTTAGCTTAGGAGCAAGCAGGTAAAAAAAGGAAGCACAGAATTACCTATAATATGAATTATAACAAAGAAAACAGCTCAGCGAGGGAAAATAGACTGACTGCTGCCCTATTAATCCCCAGCGATCAACAGAGAAGTTTGTACTCTGATTTCTGCTCCAGTCATGGAACATTCGGGGGACGGGAGGGACGGACGAAGTGGAAACTTGGGAATCCAGCGCAATTGCAACATCCACAAGAAAGGTCCACCTCACACATTAAGAATCACTGGTTTCAACCTTTTAGACTTTTGTATTTTGGCTAAGAGGCTCTGGTATTTATTTATTTATTTACAGTATTTTTTTTATCCCGCCTTTCTCCCCGAAGGGACCCAAGGCGGCTTACAACAAAAAAGAAAATACAATACAAAAATAAACACATTTTAAAACAGTAAAAAACCATTAATGAAAACAAAAACAGTATCTAAAAATCGATTACAAAGATCATTGCTACAATTAAAACAGGAGCATAAAAACAGCAGCACCCCCACCTGTACCAGTGAGATGTTAAAAAAGGCAAGGGCTCAGAAGGCTTCTTTGAACAAGAAGGTTTTTAGGCCTTGCCAGAATGTGTCCAAGGAGGGAGCAGTTCGTAAGTCAAAGGGAATTCCATAAGGTTGGTGCCACTACTGAGAAGGCCCTTTTTCTGGCCGTCGGCCCTCGCACCTCCCTGGGCGACGGCACCCGCAAAAGGGCCTATCTGGATTTAATCCAGCAACACATGGAGCACAGAAATGAGGAGCATGCACAGAGGTAGTCAAGAATGGTTTTAAGCATCACAAGACCCTAGGCAAAATACAGTATAAATATCACTGAAATTTTCCAACCCTAACAATAGAAACCAACAACCAAGGAGCCCCTTAGCCCTCTAGCCCAGTGGTTCTCAAACGTTTTAGCACCGGGACCCACTTTTTTAATATGACACTCTTATTGGGACCCACCTAGCTTTATGAGACTTAAAAAAAAGGTGATCTAGAAATTATTTATTTATTTATTTACAAGTAATATTTTATTTATTTATTTATTTGAAAAAACAAAACAAAAAACAACCTCAGTCCATTTCTTGTAATGAGGCAGCCCTAATGAACAGCCTCAAGGCTTGAGGGGCTGTTGTGACCAACCCTTCACCTGCCCCCACTACCTGTCATTGACAGTCTTAGAAAAAAACACACACACACCCCCAAAAGACACTCAAACATTTATCTCCCTATATTTATACAAGCTTGCAAACTGCAGGAGCTCAGCTCCTTGAAGGGCAATTAGCAGTTATCTGATTTTTGAATAGCCTTGGCAATTACTTGTCTGATCTTTCCATCACCTGGGACTCACCAGAAATCAGGTCGCGACCCACCAAGTGGGTCCGGACCCACAGTTTGAGAAACACTGCTGTAGCCAATGCCTCCATTCAGTTCTCCAGTCCACAAAAACTGGCAGATGGAGCAGAATTCTTCTCAGGGAGGCAGAAGTGAGAGTCCTGCCGCTGCTTTGTTCTCTGGGCCATGATGGAGGCCAGGCTGATCTTCCCCTTGCCATGGTGTTCATCCTTCTCAATACTTTTCAGCAACTTTCCCCTACATTCTTTACACCCCTACTCATATTCAGTCCTGCGAAGAGATCATCTCCTCCAACTGGTGCTGTTGTTGCCTGGAGGTCCTGCTCCAGAAAACAGTGAATTCTGAAGCAACAATCTGCAAACATACTGATGGGAAATCTAGAATACAATTACTATTTTATCATCATTCATCATGTACAGATTGCAAATTATTCATTTTAAAGTTTAGATACTTTCTTATGTATCTAAGCAAAAATTAACATACTAAGGAATGGGAAATATGTGGTCAGAAATATTTTATGCTGCTTCTTTTTTTGCAGTATGTTGTCTAACTCCCAAGGATATTAAAATAACCAAAAAGCACAAATAAATCCAAATGCAACTGTGGTCCAGAAGAAGTAAAAAAGAAAAGCAGTAGATTCGATGCAAGCATTTTACCATTCCTATAGTGTTATGATTTCAGTTTACTTATAGATCATGTACAGTAGATAGTATAATTCCACCTAGCAGAAGGATTATCAAATTGTAAGTAGTTTTAGTATCTCTCTGCATGATCACTTCATTGAGCAATAAAGGAGCACCTTCATGTGTCCTACACAGTTTTTCCTAAGTGTTGTGTTTCTGATGTGAAGTTAACAATCATTTAGATTTGTGTCATGAGTGATGCAAATTATTTAGTATTATTTTTAAATATACTGTGTATTTATCAGAAGGTTGTGCATTCATCTGTTATAATAACTCCAGTATAAAAGACCCAAAATGCTCACCCAACATTATTTTTATACGCAGTGAACAGCAATAATTGTTCATCATTTTGTGAACATCTTGTTTAGTTTTTGTTTTAAGTACTTTGGAGGCAGGGCACTCTCTTTCTCCTACACTGCAGCCCACAACCTCCCCCCCCCCGCTACTATTGGCAGGGGCCTTTACAGGAGTATTACACAAATGCTAAGATGTAGGTAGCGTTCTTATGATTGATTACATTTATATCCTGCCTTTCTTCCAAGGATAGGCATACAAGGGCCCTCATTTTACCATAACAACCCTTAGCATTGGCCAAGACATTTTGACTGGGCCAAGATCACCCTGTGAGCTTCATGGCTGAATGGGAATTTGAACTTGAGTCTTACCATATTTATTATTAATTTAGAATATTTATACCTCACCTTTTGCACTGGCGTCACTGCGGGGGGGGGGCTGAGCTCTAAGTTCTGCCGCGGCTCCGACCCTCCGTTACACCGGAGCACGAAGCGGCCCCGCCCCCTCGCCTTTGGAAAGCAGCGCTTTCACCACTTTGAATGGTTCCGAAGGCGAGGGGGCGGGGCTGCTTCGTGCGCCAGTGTAACGGAGGGTCGGAGCCGCGGCAGAACTTAGAGCTCCACCCCCCTGCAGTGATGCCAGTGACCTTTTGATTTAAAGAGGTTCACGGCCCCATACATTCAACAAATAATACAATAATAATTTAAAATATATTCAGAAGCACAAAACCAGGAGCCCTTAATCCTCTGGCCAAAGGCAGAAGCCAGAAGGTGCTTCCCTTCAGTCCCTGGGCAACACAGGTCTGAACTACATATTACGTTTAGCACGTGATGTGCAGTTAGAGTAAGTATCCATGCCTCCTTGGATACTTTGCAGTGCCTTTCAGTGAGGGCATCAGGTCCCCCTCACCCACCGCTGCCACACTACATATGACACTGAAAGTATTATTAGCCCTGGTGTGTACTCAGGTTTTATTTGTTGTTGTTCAGTCGTTAAGTCGTGTCCGACCCTTCGTGATCCCATGAACCATATCCCGCCAGGCCTTCCTGTCCTCCACTATTTTCCTGAGTTCGCTCATTTTCATGTTCGTTGCATCGGTGATGCTGTCTAACCATCTCATCCTTTGCCTTCCCCTTCTCCTTTTGCCCTCAATTTTTCCCAGCATCAGAGTCTTCTCCAGAGAGTCCTCTCTTCGCATTAGGTGGCCAAAATATTTGAGCTTCAGCCTTAGTACCTGTCCTTCCAGGGAACAGTCAGGGTTGATTTCATTTAGGATTGACTGATTTGATCTCCTAGCAGTCCAAGGGACTCTCAGGAGTCTTCTCCAGCACCACAGTTCAAAAGCATCTATTCTTCGGCGCTCAGCCTTCCTTATGGTCCAACTCTCGCAACCATACATTGCTACTGGGAACACCATCGCCCTGACTATACGAACTTTTGTTGGCATGGTGATATCTCTGCTTTTTATTATGCTATCTAAATTTGCCATAGCTTTCCTTCCAAGGAGTAAGCGTCTTTTAATTTCATGGCTGCTGTCTCCGTCTGCAGTGATCTTGGAACCCAAAAAAGTAAAATCTGTTACTGCTTCCATTTCTGCCCCTTCTATTTGCCAGGAATTGATGGGACCAGATGCCATGATCTTAGTTTTATTAATGTTGAGTTTCAAGCCAACTTTTGCACTCTCCTCTTTCACTCTCATCAAGAGGCTCTTTAGTTCTTCTTCACTTTCTGCCATTAGGGTGGTATCGTCTGCATATCTGAGGTTGTTGATGTTTCTCCTAGCAATCTTGATTCCGGCTTGCGATTCATTCAGCCCTGCATTTCTCATAATGTACTCTGCATATAAGTTAAATAAGCAAGGTGACAATATACAGCCTTGCCGTACTCCCTTCCCAATTTTGAACCAATCGGTTGTTCCATGGCCGGTTCGAACTGTTGCTTCTTGACCCGCATACAGGTTTCTCAGGAGACAGGTAAGGTGGTCTGGTACCCCCATCTCTTTAAGAATTTGCCACAGTTTGTTGTGATCCACACAATCAAAGGCTTTTGCGTAGTCAATGAAGCAGAAGTAGGTGTTTTTTTGGAACTCTCGTGCTTTCTCCATGATCCAGCGCATGTTGGCAATTTGATCTCTAGTTCCTCTGCCTCTTCGAAACCCAGCTTGTACGTCCGGTAGTTCTCGGTCCACGTACTGCTGAAGCCTAGCTTGTAGGATTTTGAGCATAACCTTGCTAGCACGTGAAATGAGTGCAATTGTGCGGTAGTTTGAACACTCTTTGGCACCGCCAAAGGTTTTATACCTCCTGCTATCTCCCGGAAAGTCTGATGACCTATTCCAGTGCTCAGAAAGTTAAATTTCAAGCTAAACAAACAAAGACTATCTCTAGAGTCTGGGATTCCAGTTCTATTTCTTCCCATGTGCTCTACACTGGGCTGGCCATATGGGGTTTTACCAGACTGCACATTCATGTCTCCATTCCACTGCTTATGACTAAGAAGCCCATCCATGCAAAGCCACAACAAACCTGAACCTTCAGGAATGAAATCATTCTTTCTCAGAGCTATTTTTAGTGAGGTGCTTTTCCAGTCACAGGCATGTTAAAAAAAAAGATTTCTAAAAAAACAGCTATAGCACTGCATCAGTAGCTGTTTCTTTGATGCAAAAAACACTTTGATGTTTCGGAACCTCCCAAGTCCAAGATTATAAAGAGGACTGAGCTCCTTTTCATTCATTTATGCTAAGGTTGTTTCTTCTCTAGAAAGAGAGAAAAGGATCTGACAGAGCAGCATTCTCTTCGAAGCATGTCTCCCTAAAAATCCAGGCAGTTTAATGACCCCTAACAAATCTGCTGCTACCAGCAATTAATGACCGGCTTAATTAATGTCCTGAGGCAAGGTTAATCTAGCATTTCCAGTAGAACCCAAAACAAAAACACAGTCCATATCCAAAATATTTTAGCAGCTTTGTCTTCTTATCCACATTTCCTTAACTAGGACATAATTCACCAGCCCTGAACCAATGGCCTGCAAAGTGGATATATACTGGGAAAACTTCATTAAAAAGGAAAATAATAATAGATTGGCTGTGGGTTTTTTCCCTGACCCAAAACATGGCAAGCCCCCAGGGAATTCAGGAAACATCAAAGAGAATTAAAGAAGAGGGAACCATCTCCTCTGTCTTTTTATGAAATCTCCAAGCATTCATGTTTCTTTTTCGTGCCCCAGTAATTAGGGCAAATATTGTGTATCGGCTGATGAAAACAAGCCAAATGAGCAAGATATTCTTATTCATTCCCACACAGAACATACTATTGGCTTTTCTTTAGTACCCCTGAATAGTTTTTTCAAGTTAAGGCAAATTGAAAAGTTATATGTGCTTGCCCAAACCCCACTCTTATAGCCTTGGACATCATAATTCACTGGAAAATGAAGTTTGTAACCTTTAGTTTAGAGCTGATTCACACTCAGTGACTTTCAGTTGGCTTAAGCACTGGCTCTGCTGAAACTATCGGCGCAATCCTGTGTAACTAGCATTCCACCAGCCTAGGGTGTCATAAATGTGCCGTAAGGCCCGGGCTGGGAGGGGGTGGGGATATCTGTTCTGTGGCAATATCCTAAGCCCCTTCCCAGCCCACACCGCCCTTACACCACCTCTCTGGATGTACACCAGCGGTGTACATACATCCATCTTCTCAAATCTCACCGATAGCTAACTAAGTTCTCACTTGCATCTTCTCAAATCTCACCAATGATAGCTAACTAAGTTCTCACAATGGCTGAAAATTCTTTGGCCATTACCCCTGCCCCAAGGATAATACTGACCTTATTTATGTTTATACCTGAAGCAATATCAAAAGAGCACCCCGCCCAAATGGGCAACGTTCCAATTGCATTGGAAATAGCAATGTTTAGGGAAGCACTATCTATTGCATGTAGGCATGGGGAATCTTAATTGGACCAAATCAGTACTGATATCTGCTTCACTGTGAGATGACGACAATAGCTATTAAAATGCCCATTATTTTGACAGGTAAAGTATGGTTAGAGGTGGAATTTGTATACTGAATGGACCTCTGTGAAGTAAATATTGCATTCCTGTAGGATTCCTATCAATTGGGTTGGATCATCCACTATCAGGAATAGAGAGGAAACCTCACCCCCACTGAAGCAGGGTTTCCAGCTGCAGCACTTGACTTTTCCCCATATAAATTAAGAATAAGTAAGAACACTCATTCGGAAGGAAGCTAAACCTGCTTCCTGATCTGGTGACTCCAGCCACTGAATCAAGACTGTATCTGTCCTCACAGTCCTCCTACCCCTTCATCTTCATAGTCAGGGTTGTCTTGGATTCTGTCTGTACTAAAAGGCAATACTTGTTGAAATACTTCAGTATCCCAGTTCAACCACAAAAAATACAGAGAAGATTGCCTCATCCATCCAGACCAGTTCCCAACATTCCATCACATTCTTCCTACATTCATTCTAGAGTGGCCCGAGAAACAGAGGCCAGGTATGCAGCTATACAGATGATGAAGCACTATGGACATAGGAGCAGGCTGTTCGATTCTTCATTACTGGGGTCAACACCAAGTAGATTTACTCCCTATCCCAATTGTTTCTGAGTGCATGCCATTCATTATTATAGAATTCCCTACATTTAGGAATATAGTTGTTGGTGAAAGCAAACCCTGACTTTGGGTGACCCAACCTCACTGAGATAAATCTTAAGGGGTGTGTGTCCAATATTACTTTGTACACAAACACGCAGAGGTGCACCTCTATTATGTAATATACAGTATAAGCCCTCCCCCCCCTTCACCAGATCATCTGTCATATTGATAAGCACTTTGCTAAGAAAGAGATAATTATAAACTTTTCCGGGATTTAAGAAGCCAGGGCCTATGATGTTGTAAGTCACAGTTTAACATGATGCTGTAAACCTTACTTGAAACCTTCCCTATGCGGCTCCTTTCTGAGGTGTGTAGACAGAGTAAAACATGCCACAGTTAGGGTGAGTGTGATAGGACAGCTCATAGAGATTTTGTTAGGGAGGAGAGAAAGCCTGAAATTTCATGTTACAACAGCTCCTTTTATGAGTATGCAGGAAGAGGTGGGCTATAATTGGCAGCTCTTGCTTTTATAAAAGCAAGAGGACAGAACATTCATCTCTGTCAACCGTGTGATGAACTTTGAAAATGGGGACGTTACCTTAATTATTGTCATAAATAAGCTGAACCCCCAACATCAACCAATGACAAAATTCCTAACAGAAAAGCGGTAGGGCTTTGTAAAGATTTGAATTTCATTAATTTGCAACCTTGCATTCTTCAATACATATGAAGCTCCTCAGCGACCTTGGACCAGTTTACTGATCCAGGGAGCAGACAGTGGTGCATTGTTATAGGCAATGTTGCAGTGCAGAGGGAGACAACAGTATAGACCTAATTCAGACTACACAGCACAATCCTATGCATGTCTACTCAGAAGTAAGTCCCATTGTATTGAATGGAGCTTACTCCCAGGAAAGGGTATATACAGTCACAATCCTATACAAAATCCTGTGTAAAGATACGCGGCCAGCCTAAAGGGTCGGCCGCTGTATCCTAAGCCCATTGTGGGCTGCCCCGGGGTTTCTAGGCCGCTCTTTAGGAGAAGGAGACATTCATCCCCTTCCCTGGGTGTAAGTGAGCCCGGGGCCTATGGGCCTCCTTGGATGTATGCAACATCTACACCTGGCGTACATTTGGGAGGCCATGTAAAGCTGACCAGGGATAGGAAGAGGCTTAGGATATCGGTGGAGTGCGCCACTGATATCCCCGCTCCCTCCCAGCCTGGGCCGGCCAATAGCTGTCATCCTGTCCCGCCCATCCCCGCTCCTGCGCTGAGCAGCCTAGGCTTTACCTGGGTCGTCTGGCGCAGGTCCGGGCTGCCGGGGGTGTGAGCAATGTCGGCCTCTGCACCGGCGCCGCTTACACCCAAGTCGTTGCAAATGTACTTTATGGCACGTTTGCGACGCTTTAGGCCACTCCACCGGTCTAAAGTTAGTGAGGATTGCAACCTAAATTATTCTAGTGTTTGATGTGGGAGGTAGACAAGATCATGTGAAAAGGGGGAAAATGTAGAAAGCATAATATGGCAGTTTAAGCTTATCTTCAGTCTATAACAAAGCAAAGAGAATTCTTTACATTTTAACTCCATAAAATATAATGTATCATATAAAGACAACAGATCCATAAGGAACTCATTTTATTGCTAAAACATATTTATGGTATAAAACTGTATGAACTCTGAAATAGAGTGTTTGAAGTTGGAAGATATGGTGTAGTAATTCAATTTACCGCCAGACCAACAGAGGCTAACTTCTGCCAACTGGTATAGCCTCTGCTGGAGGAATTGAGACATTTTGGATCACAGACATGAATTGCCCAGCCATAAGTATTCTGTACTTCAGCTGTACCATATGGCCTCCAAATGGCTTTTCAAACTATGTTTTGATGACTAGACAAACTAATAAATTATACTTTACTTTTATATAACACATTTCCTCCGAGACTCTTTACAACCTAGTTGATCTGGCTGAATAATGAAAAGAAAAATGTGAATAATTTTTCTTTGACAACAACTAGAATAATTCTGTCAAGCTTTTTCTCCAAAACTTCCAAACATTTCCACAAATCAGATAAACCAATATATCAGTCTTGACTTTGACGCATACCTTCAAGCTTTGAGTTGTTCGATCTCTAATGAAAGACAAATATGAATATTGCTATTGGTTTTCCATCTTTATAAATAGATTGATCATTAACCCCTTGGTATGAACACATCCAAAAATCAAGGCATGAGTCACCATTTCTTCAACTGACCTGCTCCCAAGTCACTCCCCACTCTCCCTTCCTTCCCTTACCCTTTCTCTGACCTTTCTCTTTTCCAATATCTATCCCTAAAAGAACCTCCTTCCAGAGGCTTATCTGGGGGGGGCGGTTTGCCCCGGGTGACAAGCGGGGAGTCAAAGTTGCCGCATCGGCAGCATGGTGGCAGTGACATGGCGGTGGCAGCAGCAAGGTATTTAATTTCACACTGCCTTGGAGACTATTGGAGGACGCTGAAGCGTCCTTGTGGGTGGGCGGCGGTGAGAAAGGATGTCCCTGCCCCCCCAGGAACCTTTTTTAGGAGGCAGTGACATCATTGGGGGCAGGCGAGTTACATCACTTCCGGAAGTGAAGTCATGGGGGCGACATTTTTTATTAAGTTTATGTAATGAGGAGAAAATAAGGAACTGACTGCATTATATTCTACATTGCATTTAAAATTAGTTTTTTTAAATTATGAGATGCATCATGAAAAAGTGTGTGTGTGTGTGTGTGTGTGTGTGTGTGTGTGTGTGTGTGTGTGTTAATTACCCAGCCGCACACACCAAAACCATCATTTTGAATTTAATACCATAATTAAAAAGCTGCTGTCAGAATTAAATATATGGAATAGTTTTGAAAAGACTGCAAAATTACCTTCACCCTCATTCAAGGTGAAACTTCAAATAATACATTTGGTCAAAAGGGTGAGGCTGGGAAAATGGAGGGAAAAGTGCGACGGCTCAGCTGGTCTTCCATTTAGTTTTGGGACGGCAAGCTGAAAAGGCAGGTAGCCTATTCTATGTGCGAAACTCCAAATAAGCCATTTCTGAGGCAGGATCTCTGTCGTCAGAACCTCCAAAGGCTGATCCTCCCACCATTACCATTTTGACTTAACTGCACAAGGATAGATGTTCATACATAACAATGGGCACCATATATAAATAGACATTATTTATCTACAAATATCTATCTTTATTGTGGTATTATTAATCATCATTGCAAGCTTGCAGGCCTCCTCTCTGCCAATAGCAGTAGAATACCACAACCCAGTTCAGAATTTTGATCTATGTTTATTTGTATAAAATACTTGGTATGATGAAAATCAAATGTCACAGGCTCATATATGCATTGGACTGCAGCCCTTATCTACTAACTTTTACAGATTGTAAAATTCCCTTATAATTAAAAAATAAGGGCCCTATAGATGTTGCTGATAGCTATGTCTAATATGGGACCATAAACGTACAACTGTTCATACATAAAAATTAGACACTGTCTGAGTTCATTCTGATCGCTGGTGGAAAACATCCTCTCTAGTCTTGATTTTCAGTGCAAAAAGAGCCAGGATCTGATAAAAACAGATGATACTACTGTTTGCTCAAGGCAGCCAATAATGCCTTGATTTTCAATGAAGCAGAAGCAAAAGTTTCACTTCACTTTTCTATGTTGTCACATAAACACTGGTTGATTTTACTTGCAGATTTTTTTAAAAGGTAAAAAAAAAAAAACATCACCCCAAGCGCATAAGATCTCATCTGCATGACTCATCTCACAGGCATGTGTAGTGCCTTGTATGAAGCTGGATGTCTACTGTGGTTGGGAGTTTGTTTGAGTCATGTGGTAAATGTCTGGATAATGATTCCCACTCAGTCTGTGCATAATCAATCTGCTGCTGGGATGAGGAAGGAAAACCACATTCAGTTAGCAAGATATGCTGAAACTGCACCTAAGTCTCTAATTTACCTGCCTTCACCTGCCCACCCCCACAGTTACCTTTGTCAGGGCTGGAGCTGAGTAACATTCATTCTCTCTCAATAATTGGTTTTGTGATGCTGAATGATTAATAGGAACAATGGGGGTGGAGGTGAGGTAAAATACAATTAAAGAACTGTTTTCTAGTGGACATATATAGGGTTTGTGTAATGTAAGGGAATTTCTAAAGCTTGTTCTCCTCTTTTCCTGTTTAAACATTGATTTCTCACCTTTATTACGTTTCCCTTATGAATGCCTGTCTGTCTCTGCCCGCCCCACTCAGACTCTTCTTAGTTTGGAGAAACAAAAGCAAATCACTGTATGTAGGTATTGCTCCTATTTTAGAAGACTGCTATATGCACGAGAGGAAGCATGTTTGAATACAGCCAAAAGGAACTTTCCAGTTCCTAGAAAGAATCTTGCATTGGTATGAATATCTGGGACTAAAACCCAGCCATATAACTGGACCGTCAGCTATATATCTGTCCCAAGCCCGGATGAATGGGGAGGGGCAGGAAAAGCAATGGTGAACTACCTTGCAGCAACATTTCACCAGAACACCTTATGATGACACGGACTCGAAACGACTCGGATTCGAGGTGGTTGCGCTGGGGCCGCATGGAGAGCTCTCACCTATATACGTCGTCAAGGGTTGGACACAACTGGATGTATACAGGAGGAGGAGGATCTGGGCATAAAATATCTAAGACGCTCATCAAGTGAATCACATCTACATATATTAAAACATGCATAGATGACACTCAACACCCACCTCCCCAACAAATGTTTGTGCTTTACGGATTCAGAGACAGTAATACATGCAGGCTCACATATACTCACATTTGATACATTTGTGCATTTTGTGTTCAGGTATTCACACACCAGAGTACAACAAAGAAACATAGGAACCAGCCCTAAAGTATGCCCTCTGAGAGCTTCCTGTATATTCATTTAATAAACTTCTAACACAGACAATAATAGAATTTGTATTATGGCACACTATACAAGCAATCTGTGGGCAATCTTTAGACCATTTTTTAAAGGCAGGAAAACTGTTCTAAGACCTGGCAGGCACTAACCACTACTCTCACTGGTAAAGAAATGATGACTGATCTACACATATTTAGCACCCACAGCAATTCCCTCCTCCCTCTGTCTGTACTGTCTGCAAAAACTCACTGAGTTAGCTGGGATAATCCCATTTTGAGCTTTCCTAACATAACTGGTAATGCCATTGCTGTAGATTATGGGTAGGGAAGCACACGATATGATGGCCCCAGATCATGTACTACGGTACTTTCTAATAATATAGCCAGAGAGTGGAAAAGTTACCACAGGGATGCCAATCCAAAGGTGCATATTACATGTAGAGAAAAAAGAGGAAGATAAATTCCAAAGCGTGCACCAATATAACATTTTATAACATTTTAAAAAATGACCTGTATTTCAACCCATACAGACTGAATTTAAATATAGATTTTTGCAGGACATTTGATATTATCTGTGTGCTTTGGAGTTCCTCATTTTTTTCATCTGCTCTTGCTTTCTATCCCCCCCCCATTGTTTTTGTATACAACATGCAGTCCATCTCTAATTAGCATGCATAGAGAGGGATATCAGATATACCTTCTAACGCACAGAAGTATTAGTAGGTATTTTTAAAATCTCCATCAAATCAGAAAGTGGCGGCTTATGACAGTAGCTTTCTTAAGGCCATACAAAATGCCCATATGTGTGTAGAGACATGAAAGGAATCTCCACGATATAAAAGTCCTTATAATTGTTTACAATAGCTTTTCTGCTTTTCCAAAGATACACTATTTGGCTTACCCATAAACATTTCAGAAGCCCGATGATGTTTTTGGCCATACTGAATGTACTATAAAGAAAACATTGTCGCTCTTTCCCTCCCTCCAAACCTGGATGCTTCATTTGGAGCAGCAAAAATCGCCTGACCTTTAAAAAGACATTGGAAACTGCCAGCTCTCATTAAAACATAGGTGCTGACTTTGCCAAAACAGAAATGAGGGCCATTTCCACAGTTTAATTACTTTAGGAATGTAATACCATGTTTTGAGAAAGGTATTTTCTGTTGTCTCATATTATGTCCTGGAAAAATGTCAAATCAGGTCTCTTTTAGCCATGAGACAACCATCTGTCAAGCCTGAACGCTGACATTTTCCCCAGTGGTTTTTCTTTTGAACATTCTTTTAAGGCCGCCCTTCTGTTATGTCATGATGAAACCACATTGATGAACTGCATTTCAAAACACAAGGGCATTGTCTTAATCTAAGCAGTTCTTGCACCTTAGGGCAGTACAGCAATGGAGTGAGCAGAGATCCCAAGCTTAAACTCAAATAAATGAGCAAGTGGAAACGGAAGGGTGAGGTGTGGATTTGTTGTTCTATATATGTGAATCTGAAAGTGGAATACAGACCTCAATGAGATTAAAGTCAGGACATGATAATTATAACAACCACAATAGGTATTTGCAGTCACTGCCAGAAAGGGGCTTTATTCTGATCTCAAAGCTTCAGGACAGCAGTCATTTTAGGTTTGATCTGGACTACTATAAAGACATCTATTTGCTTTTGCCTTTTCTGCAAGTACTGACAACGCAGTCTCCTCTGTGGTGAAAGAACATTTTCCTACATTCAGACCTTTCTTGTAGAGGGCAAATTGTTTTTCAGCAGTTTAGCCCACTGTATTGTCAAGTGGTCCCTCCCCTTTGCAATGTATTGACTTGTGTAGGAATGAGGGGCAATTTAATACTTCCCAGAATACATTCAACACCTTCCTTAAGTAAGCTTACCAAGAGAGTATTAAGTCCTTACTTCCTTTCCACAGGCGTCCTTGGAGCGTGGCGGGGGGGGGGGCGGACCGCCCCGGGGTGATGCACACACCCCCGCGCGACACCCTCTGGATGCTCCGAGGCCGGGCAGCCCTTTGCCCTCAGAAAATGTACTGCGCATGCGCGAAAAACGGAAAACTTTACGTTTTGAGCCATCGGGCCTTCAGAAGGCCCTGGAGCGCCGGCGGGGCTGGACGCTCCGAGGCCGGCTCCCTCCGAGGTGAGGGGGTGTTGGGGGGGTCACTCTAGGGCAGGGGGGTGACGCGCGTCTAGTGACGCTTCTGTTCCTTTCTAGGATTAATAGCAAGAACACCTCAAAAAGTTTAATTTCAAAAGGACTTCAGAAGTAGGGTTTTCTATAGCAACACATGAATCTGAATTAACATTTGGAATTTTTACACATCATACTTCATTACATTATAATCTAGAGAAAGGAATTGTATTTGTAATTAATTATTTTGTTCCGACAACATGTATTGCACAATTTTAATTTGCCTACACACTGCAACTCTTGATAACCTCTACCAGACCTCTCCCTCAACCTACCGTATGTGTCTTGGAAACTTCAAGGTACCTAGTTGACCATTCACCTTAAACGTTTGATGCTATTATCTAGGAATCTGAAATTATTTTTACAGCCCGGGGTGTTGTTGTTTTTTTGCAGGCTTGGCCTGCGCGAGCATCGTGCATGTATGCGAGGCAACCTGGACTGGTGGATGGCAGCCAGCCAGGCGCAAAAGAGTCATCAGGAAGCTGTCGGGACACTTTTGAGACACTTGGCAGGCAAACCCTGCAAAAACACACAAAAAAACCTGGGTTTTTTTTTTTTTTTTGCAAGCTTGGCCTGTGTAAGCGTCACGCAGGCGCACGAGGTGACCTGGCCAGATGGATGGCTGCCAGCCAGGCTCAAAAGAGTCCCGGCGGCTGCCCAATGACAAAAAATGGTGGTGGCGGCAGATTTCCCGGGATGGCGGGAAAGGCGGCAGACGGCAGCTGGACAAAGGCGGCAGCAGCGGCAGCGAAAACAGTAAGGGGCCTAAGGGGCTAACAAAAAGGGGAAAGGCGGCGGCGGCAGCTGGTGGCGAGGTGAAAACGGAGAAATACAAAACAAAATACTAACAAAAAGGGGGAAATAAATAAATTTGGGTGGCCTAATGGCCGGGGGAAAAAACTTCAAATAACAAACCTTCCATAACCCCAAAAATAAAAAAAATAAAATAAAAAAATTAGCGCAACAAAAACAAAACACAATCAGGGTGTCTGTGTGTGTGTGTGTGTGTGTGTGTGTGTGTGTGTGTGTGTGTGTGTGTGTCGGATTCGGTTGCCAAAAATATGGTAACCCTAGTTATACTGAGAAAGACACAATTGCAGAAGTAGAGGAACTATCATACCACAACACATCAGAGATCTGTCCAATATGGTAGCTTCCCTTCATCAGAGGTTTCACTGAATAATTCAGGAAAGAAAGAACTGTGTTCTTCAGAGGAAGACATAAAACTCTCATAATGTACCTAATTGTGATAGATTGTGCAATAGGGAGAAAGTTCTTCCTGACCCCAGCTGGTAATCAGCTTATGCCCTGAGGCACAAAGATTAATAGAACTTGTAACTTAATCCTAGCTAGTGTAAATGCAGATGCGGTTATCTTATACCAATTCTATAAATCAGAGGGCCTTAGTTTTTTATAGCACATGCCACAGCTTAATACAGATAAATTATCATGAACCACCTCCTCTCCCATTCATCTTCCCTCACCCTTCATTTCTAATGGCATACCATCCCCACGGCAGCTACAACCATTTACTAGAGGGACAACAAATAATAAGAACCATGCACTTATTTTAATCATGTAATGTAATTCAGTATGCAGGAACAAGGCAGAAAAACCTATACTACATATTAAACTGGCCAAATAATTGCAAATCTTCATTGTCTTCAAAAATCACTGATGTTCCAGGATTATAATGCCCTCCTTACAGAGACCCGATTAGCCCCCACCTTGTCCTCCTTCAGACATTGTGTAAAAATATGGCTTTTTTATTATGCTTTTGGGGAAGGATGGGGGGGGCAGCTGTGGGTAGTGGCAGCTGGGCAATATTGCTGTGTTTTATTTGGGGACTGGAATTGAGCTGCTTATTTGTGTATTGCTTTGCTTTTGTCATTGTTTTGCTTTATGATGCATTTTTGTTTTTGTTTTTTTAATTAATTGTAAGCCATCTTGAGTTGCCAAGGCAGATAACGCAGGGTACAAATGTTTTAAATGAAATAATTAAAAATCCTTATATTGAAACTTATTAGGATCTCAACATTGTAGTTGTATTATTTCTTTTAAGAGGTGAGGCAGTAAAAGTGCTGAATCACTGCCTTGGAAGCTCAGTTTCAATGTGGAGATTTTGAAGGTAGATGGTTTCTGTTTGGGGCGATGGTATTCAACCTATCTAGGATGAGACTATACCCTCTCTGAAAGACCATTTGCAGCTTAGAGGTGCTCCTAGATTCAGAACTGTCACTGGAGATCTAGGAAGCATAGGTGGCACACAACTTGGACTTTTGTGACATCTATGACCTCTCTTACAGCGCAATCCTAACCAACTTTCCAGGGCCGGTGCAGCCGCAATGCAGCCCTGAGGTAACAAATGTTCCCTCACCTTGAAGAGGCCCCTGTGACTGCCTCCGCACCGCAAAATGCAGCGTGTGCCCTGTTGGCACAGCTGCATCGGCGCTGAAAAGTTGGTTAGGATTGCGCTGTTGGACAGTTATCCATGTTCTGATAACCTCCTGTTTAGATTACTACCATACATTATATGTGGAGCTGCCCTTAAAGACGTCCAGAAACTACAATTAGTTCAGAATGCTTCAGCCTAATATTCCTTTCTGGGTCGGGGGCTGATATTATTTGTTCTTTATTGGATGGGGAAAATGAGAGTCATACACTGAGGGTAGCTAATTATCTTTCTTTATTTGAATTCCCATCTTAGGTGGATGGGTATTGTTCTAGTTTTTGTACGGTTTTATTTTATGCCATTAAAGGATTTGATTGATGGATCGATTGCTTCAGCAAGGATTCTAAATGGAACCATTCACTGGGAACACTATGTTGACAAACCTCCACTGGCTGATGGTCCATTTCCAATCCCAAATTAACATGCTGGTATTTACCTATAAATCTCTGTATGGTTTGCGAACCCAGGTATCTAAAGGAATGCCTGCTCCCATAACAACCTGTTCATACACTATAATAATTTGCTGATGCCCCTTCCATCAGAACTGAGGGAGGTTATTACCAAGAGGCAGGTTTTCTCAGTTGTGGTGCCCCACCTTTGGAACTCCCTCCCTAGAGAAGCTTGACTGGCACCTTCTCTGTGAACCATTTGGTGCTATTCTCCCAAGCTTTTAAATGACTTTTGGTCCACTTTTAATTATTTATTCTTTGCCACTGTCTCTGGTTTATTGTTTTACCATTGGTTTAATGATTTTGCTTTTGTAATTTATTTTACCACCCTGGTATCTGGCAATGGGTGATATATAAATTTGTGAAATAAAACACTTTTAATATTTAAAATATTATTCAATAATATTTAATTCTTCATTCCTCAAGCTGGCATGTAGACTGATGATGATGATGAAATACACAACACCCCACAGAGAATTTTGCTGTAGATGGCTAGCAAAACAGTGTTTCCCACCCCCACCCATTTTTTTTAAAATCATAATTATAAAACTAAATGGCTCACACACATTTCCACGTCCACAGGCATGGCATGTCAACCCACACTTGTTCTAATTTTGCCACATTACACACAAATATTTGTGCCATCTTGGCTGTAGTTCCAGCCAACTCAAAAAATAGTGGAGAGCCATTGCTACTGATGTGCCATATGCTCAGTAGATCAAATGGGTCTCCCAAGTTGTCAATGTTTTAACAAGGTCTGTAGTAGATGGTGCCCTGCTAGCTCCATCTGTAACTGCAGGCGTTCATTTTGTTCCAGATATTTAGCAGCAGCAGCAGCAATACCATGTATATACAGCCTAGTGTGTGTAATATTTCAAATGCCAAATTGGATGGATGATGCACACCCCCTGGAAGCATCTGCGTCTGAATTTAAATGGCTGGGGGAGTGACAGCAAGATCAAGTTCTTCTTCTGACAAGGCTTTGGCAGATCATTGGTTGTCATCAAACCTATTCCATTTCTTGCTCTCTGCCAGAAATTCCACCTACATGCCTGATGGCAATTAGTCCTTTGAAGGTGCTAATGAATAAAAACAGCATGCATACTTTGCAGGATTGAGAAGAATATCCCAGTCCATATATTAACTCAATATATAATATGAACCCACACAAAATTTACAAATTCCCATGTCTCCGTCCACATGCCAGTAAACACCTACCTCCTTACTAATATTTGAGGAGGGGGATGTTGACAGTCCAACAATATAGAAGATTTTTTTGTAATGAATCATTCCTGTTTTTCAATAACTCAAGTACTGTAAAAATATTAATCTAGGGCTACTAACAACAACATATGTAACACCAATCATTTCTCTGTACCAAACATTTCTAGAGGTTAAGAAAGCCCCTAAGATTTTTCCCCATTTTATGCCTTCTGGTGTAAGCCTCCTCATAAGTTCCTGGTTAAAACGTAGCTCCAAAGAATGGGTGGTAAATACCATGATATAATAGGTGTATTTATGGCTTGGCCAGTAACAGGAATTTCTCAAGAGGAAGTCTGTTCTCATGACATTTCTAGTCCAAATGCTGCATATCTAATGTGTCTGGACAGCTCCACAGACTTGTGGGTGATGTACCAAATATTTGTATTTCCTCTTTAACTAAATGGCATTCTTTTCAATGGAATTATTGTGGCCTGGTTAAAAAAAAAAAAAAAAGGTTGGGTGTTGCACCAGAAAGGTATTTTTTATTTATTTTACATTAAATGGTTTACTTCCAGTTTATGGCAACACTATTCAGTTTACCATATAAGAGTTACCTTAGCCAACAGTCAATATCAGCAGTTTGATTGTGGCAGAAGAAGCTGAGCAATGTAAAACTAAAGAAAAATGACCAAATAATCTCTTCAGCAAGAAAAGAGAAAACTCAGGTTAAGTTAATGAGCTTCATATTCTTTCTTCAAATTTCTTTTTCTGTCTTGTTTGGGAAAGATGTCTATCAAGAAGAGCAAAGCACATATGAACAATTGAACATATAGGGGCAGGGGGAGGGTGGGCCGGGTGGCGAGGGTGGGTGGCCATTGGCCAAGCCAGCCCGGGAGTGGGCGGGGATATCAACGGCGGGCTATGTCGATATCCCCAGCCCTCTCCCGGACTTGGCGGTCCTTTCCCTGCCGTCCCAAATGTATGTCGGCTCAAGAGTCGGCGTACATTCAAGGAGGCCCATAGGTCCCAGGCAACCCTACACTAGGGGAAGAGGACGAATGTCCCCTTCCCTTGAGGAGTCCCTGGGCCGTGACGGAGTGGCCTGGGAATGGCTGAGGATACTATCGATAGCCCTATGGGCCAGCTGTGGATTCTTACGTAGGATCGGGTTGTAAGGCTGGAACTGCTTACAAGTCTGAAGCTGCAATCTTATGCACACATACTAGGCAAGTGCTATCCAGCGGGTGGCGCAGCGGGTTAAACCGCTGAACCATAAGCTGTCGATCGAAAGGTCGGCAGTTCGATTCCCGCGACGGGGTGAGCGCTCGTTGCTTGGCCAGCTCGTGCCAACCTAGCAGTTCCAAAGCATGTCAATGCGAGTAGATAAATAGGTACCGCTTGCGGGAAGGTAAACAGCGCTCCGTGTTCCAGCTGCATGCTGCGCACTGCGGCAAGGAGAGTCATGCCGGCCATATGACCACGGAGGCGTCTTCGGACAACGCTGGCTCTTCGGCTTTGAAATGGAGATGAGCACCACACCCTAGAGTTGGACACGACTGGACTTAATTGTCAGGGGATACCTTTACCTTTACCTTTATTCAGCTCAGTGGGCTTACTTCTGAGCAAACAGATTTAAGATTGAAATGCTAATATATTAATTTTACAAAGAATGAAAATGTATTTTCTTGTATATTCTCCATTCAGAAATTCTTCAAATATATGATTCCATGATACCAAATCACCTGATTTTCTTAGGCAGTAAAGGTTTTATATTTTTCTTTAAAGATAAATGTCAACTGAAGATTAAAAATAAAACTGAGGCAAATAGTAACATATATTTCAGGTACATGATAATATTTCAATATATTTTTAATTTTGGCTCAATTCAAAATAACTTCACACACAGTAATCACTCCAACTGTTGACTCATCCTCACGTCCACATGGCTTCATTAAAAAAATCATTTTTAAATGATCAAAACATAACATTTTGCTGGAACAGATGCCTTGTTTGAGCAAAGTGCCACATTTCTTTATTATTCAAAATGCTTCAATTTTAAACAAAACATGAGTAATAGCCAATGAGTAGGGAAAGGTACTTAGGGTAACGTCTGCAACATGGCACACTATGAGTGACATTACAAAATCCATTTTTTGATCACTGTTTGATTAACATTGGCACAGGTATAGGATGGTATCCCCTGAGTTTCCTTAGGGTGATGAAAATTAACTGATTGGTTAATTTTGCCTTCAGTATCAGTCCAAGTCAAACCAAAAGGAAGTTCAAAACACTGCAGGCACAGGGACTTGCAAATGATTCATCTGATAAATTTTGATGCTATGATGTACAGCCTACTCCTTATTTCTCTCCTATTGTTAGGTCCCAAGAAAGACACCTACTCTAGTAACTAATGAAGTTTAATGCTTGTGATGATTTGACAGCTCTTCTCATCTTCTTTACATTTCTGTTTTTCCCTATGGAAGCCACAAATAATCCCTGCTGAAATATCCTCTTGATTCTGACAAACAATGTGGGCTGTTTGCCCTGAAGTTTGTTCTAAAAAGAATAACTACATTATGACTGTTTGACTTCTGCAAAGATGCTTTCAGATATTACAATCATATCTCGACTGAATAATGTTATTTTATTTACTGATATTCTGCTTTTATGAATGTTCAGGGTGACTTACATGTAGCTCCTAGTGGTCTCCGATCCAGATGCTAAATCTTCTAAGACCAATTCGTACAGCCTCCACTAGGTTTACTTGGACCTGCACCAGCCTTTTGGCTGGCACAGCTCCAACTGAAGCAAGGAAGGGGAATAGGATATCGGTGGAGCTGCTGCAGATAATAACCGCCCCTTCCCACCCTCAACACACCCCTTCTCAGCCACGGACCTTGTCCCATTTTTCTCCTTCCCGCTTCCCACCCCATTCCACCTCCCCACGCCAACTTACCGGCATAACTTCGAAGGCCACGGCTGCATATTCACCACCACTCACCATTTCCATGTGTTGTATTTTGCAACACTAGAAAAGCCATTCTGCACCGAGAACACAAGTCCCAACGGTGCAGCATCCTATTAGGATTGAGCCCTTAGTTCCACTTAGTGTCGATACCAGGTTGCACTGCCATGGGTACTGAATATTCAGGAGTTTGGTCAGCCAGGTGGGCTCTCTAATGGGAATGGGCCCTGGCCAGTGCCTGACCTCGCCAATACCTGATGGCACCCCTATCCTACTGTGTTCAGTGAGATTTACTCCATAGGAAGTGTGCAAAGGGTTGCAACCTAGGCCTATGTAATACCCAGGGGTTGCTGGGGGGTGGGGTGGGAGTGACAGGCTACCCCAGTTAACACCCAGTGAGGAAGTGACATGAGGGAAACGCTCGCTGCACCACCCAGGCTCAGCGGACGTCTGCCTGCTCCTAGCTCTGAGGGGTGCCACTTTGGCCAAAGGCTCTGTGTTCTCGTGAGCTATGCTCACGAGAACACGAAGAAGCGAGTCAGCCAACTCGCCTCTTTGCTCAGAGAACTCATAGCGAAGAAGTAAGTCAGCTGGGCTCGGGGTGGCCACTTCAGTTGCTCTGAGCCCAGCTGAGTTGCTCCGAGCCTAGCTGCTGCAGAACTCAGAGCAGAGCGAAGAAGTGAGTTAGCCAGGCTCCAAGCAGGCTCACAAGCCAGAAGTACTTGGCGGCGATGTGAAAACATCATCATGTCGCCATCAATTACAGTACATCTGCTTCTGTGCACTCAGTGGGGTGATGTCAGGAGTCACCACTCCAGGTGCAAGAAAAGGTAGGGATGTAGCTGGTAATACTTTTCTGTGGGGATGTGGGTGGCACAAAGGGCTTTTTCTTCATGTCACCCTCTCACTGGGTGTTACCTGGGATGGCCCACCCCTCCCGCCACCCCCCAGCGACACCCCTGGGTATTACATAGGCCTAGGTTGCAACCATTTGCACACTTACTATGGAGTAAATCTCACTGAACATAGTAGGATAGGGGTGCCAATTTAATTCCAGCCCCCAGACATAATTTTCCAAATTCTGTATTAATTACAAGCTCATTTTGGCTCATAAAAATACCATACTGCACACACACACTAGAACAGATGCTGAATACACCTGATAAGGATCCTTGGCAGCTGCTCTACACCAAGATAATCAGAACCCTTTCATTCATCACACAGATTAATTGCTCAGATAATTCTGATTTGTAATTGAGGAAATTATGTCTTCTGCTCCAGAACGAAAATATGCGTTGTTTTTTTCAAGTGTGTGTGTTTGGTGGGTTTTTTTTTTTTTTTGGCTTTAAATCATAAATTTGCCCACCCTTTGGAAGTGGCACACACCGCTATTCTTGTCCAAGATGCACCACTGGACACTACCTGTAACTGAGCATCCTGGAACACTGAAGAAAGGACGCTTGGGTCACAACTTAGAAGGATTGGTTGTGTGGATTGGCTGTGCAGATTGGCTGTGCAGGACGTTCTGGCCACAACACGGAAGGAGCCAAAGGCTCTGAGAGCCTGAATGGGCCAAAGTTCAAAGGGATGCTTAGGCCGCAATGTGGAAGTGCGGAGCAGCCCGACAAGGCTTGAAAGGAGCCGGATGCTGACGTGGTACCCGAGAAGCAACTGGCCCAGCTGGCGCCTAGCTGGAGGTTTGAAGAAAGGACGCTCCATCAGGGTAAAATGTCAAACAATTACCACTCATTAGCATTGAACAATGGCTTCCTCCTCATTTTTCTCTGGTCCATGTTTTGTTTATTCCCTTGGTCACCTTAATGTTTTCTCCCCTGTTCCGCATACTTGCAGGAAAACCTGTGTTTTGATTATTCTGTTTAATTATTAAAATGTAGTTTAATTAAAATACTTAAGACATTTCTCCACAACAAAAGTACAGAAAATGTGAAAATATGCCATCAAGTCATGATTAATTCTTTCTCCATTCAGTGTTACACAGGAAGTAAGAATCACCCAACTGAAATCATCAGAACGTTATCAGAAGTAGTTTCCTGTTTACTTCAAAAAGAAGCAATACGGTAGTTAGTGTAATTGTGGTACTGATGGCTGACCTTACATGTAAGTGATGACTGACCTTACATTTATTTACATAAAAATAAACATAAATCTAAAGCTGGCTTCAGATCAGGGTCATCCTTTGTATGCACAGAAAAGGAAGTGCTTTTGTTCCCTACAGTAATCTTCCAATATAAAGCTCACTTGGTAAAACTATGCATTCTAAATTCAGTTCTTTATGCACGTTCTGCTGGTGGCGAGGCCCAATTGGGCTGCAAGTACATTTCTGGACCCTACTTTGCTGGAAGACTACGTTGGTCTACCAAAAAATAAAATAAAATAAAATTCTGGCCTGGACTTTTGCAGCTATTTTAGATTAATTTCAGGGTGCTGATTCCAAATCTGATCTCAGATTTGCTCTATCACATCTCATTTTTATGCTGTCGGCATACCCCATTTTCATTGATTTTACCCAAAATTAACACTTTGTCACTTATGATTGCAAGTTGTTGTGAGTCAGTGACTGCTTTAGTGTTAAAATATGGAGCTGTATTTTAGGATAGTGTGTTTATAATATCATTTTATGTAGATATCCACATTTATTTAATATTTTCCTTCTGCAGGGTGTGATCTAACAATGGCTACAACAGGGGTTCTCAACCTGTGGTATGGGTACCCCTAGGGGTATGCGGACCTCTTGCTGGGGGTACGCCAAGCCCTGCCCTTTATCTGCCCCATCAGGAGCTAATTAATTGTTAATTAACATGGATTTTAAATTGCAATTATTTTCGGAGCCCTTCTGTCTCTCTGATTTTGGTTTTGGGCTTATTTTTGTACTTTGGAAAATGTACTTTGGTGGGGTGGGGGAGGGAGGAGCTGATTTTGGGAAGTGTGACTTGGAGAAAAAAAGAGATCCTTGCATAAGTCTCTCTCTCTCTCTCTCTCTCTCTCTCTCTCTCTCTCTCTCTCTCTCTCTCTCACACACACACACACACACACACACACACACACAGATTTAAATAGGACATTTTTCACATTTAAAATTGTTAGTACTTTTTAACTTAACGATTATTTACCTAATTAATTAATTGATTAATCCAATTAATTAGCAGTTAATTAGCAGGGGGTACTTCAGAAAATTGGACCGTGATAAGGGGGTACCCGGTCAACACACTTTTTCTGGCATAAGGTGTTCCAATGGTTTTAAGGTAATTTTGGGGCGGTGATTCCAAATCTGGCATCAGGTTTGGCATCATGAAAATGGGGTACGCCGATAGCATAAAAATGAGATGTGATAGAGCAAATCTGAGATCAAATTTGGAATTGGCACCCTGAAATTAGTCTAAAACAGCTGCAAAAGTCCAGGCCAGGAAAAAAAAAATTTTGTAGACCAGTGTAAATTTGCTGTTTTTCATTGATTTTATCAAATGCAATGATATCTCAAAAAACCTGATGTGATAGACAAAAACTGATGCCAGATTTGGAATCAGTGCCCCCAAATTACCTTAAAACCATTGGAATACCTTATGCCAGAAAAAGTGTGTTGACCAGTGCTATAGGAGATGGTTGGGGTGGCAAGAAGTGCTTCTAGTAAGCCAACTAATCAGCACCCTGCTGCATCACTTTCCCTCTATTGATAACCTCCTGTTAGGTTTACTGCAAAATGTTCCACATGAGATTACACCTGAAGGCACCTTGAAGCTTCATCTAGTGAAGAGACAGAAGAGAATGTGTTATACCAATGCTGGCTCATCTACTCTGGCAGTGGTGGCTCCAGCTGAACTCACTCACTCACTCACTCACTCACTCACTCACTCACTCACTCACTCCCCCCCCCCCGAGATGAGTTCTTTGCCTGCATCTTCACTGCAGAGGATGTAGGGCAGAAACTTTTACCTGAATTGACCTTTTCAGGAAGGGAGCCAAAGAACTGAGTCAAATAGAAGTGACAAGAAATTAAGTTCTTACTGAAAAATTAAAAATTACAAAATCACTGGGTCCAGAGGGCACCCACTCAAATGTGAAATTCCTGAACATCTAACAAAAAACATGTAACTTATTTCTTAAGTCAGCCTCTGTAACAACCTCAACATTGGAAAGTAGCCAATGTAACACAGATTTTTAAAAGAATATTTAGAATAGATTAAAAGAGTTATGTCTTCACACAACACACAATTAATCTATCAAATTAACTACCACAAGATGTGGTGATGGCTTTAAATTAATTCAGGGAGGACAGGTCTATCTGTGGTTACTAGTCATGATGTCTCCATGCTACCTCCAGGATCAGAGGCAATGTGCCTCTGAAAACAAGTTGCAGAGGAACAGTGATGGAAGAGGGATATGCCTTCATCTCCTGCTTGTGAATTATGAAGAAGCACTGGCAGACCATTGCAGGAAACAGGATGCTGGACTGGATGAGCCTTTGGCTCGATTCAGTGGTGCTCTTCTTATGTTCAGCTATTGGGGGGCCATGGGACAAAAGCCCTGTGCGAACCCCCAATATCACAGTCTCCCATGCTCTGGAAAGCACATGCCAGTTATTTTCCTCATGGTGCCTGGGAATTAGGCAGCAGATGCACACAACTCCTTCTTCATGCTACTATCTGTAACTTTAGCAGTAGCAGTGAAGGAGAACTTTGTCTATCCGGGTGATGGTGGGGAGCAGCTGCAGCAGCATATCATCTTCTTTCTTCCCTCGGCACAATTCATAATTCCTAGGTGTGTTGGTCCCCGACACTGTGTTGTGGAAAAAGAATATTTCTTTTCTTTGGTGTGGCCTGGAGGTTTGAGCCGGTGCCCTGCCTGAAGAAGCTAAGCAGGGTCGACCTCGATTCCCGCTTGGATGGGAGTCGGAAGCTGCTGTGGGTGGAATGCGGAGGAGTCAGCTAGAGAGAGAACATCTAAGACAACCGTCCAAGGGTGAACTGCGGTGAACTGTGAAGCTTGAAAGTGCAAAGCACAAGCCAGAAGGAGGGCTGCACTCGGAAGGGAAAACATCTCGAGCATGGAAGGTTCTATATAGGAATAGAACAATATTGTAAAGACCCTTATCAGGTCTAAAGATAGCCTGCCTATGTAAGCCGCCTTGAATAAATCTGATGATGAGAAAGGCGGGATATAAATACAGAAAATAAATAAATAAATAAATAATATCTGGGAACTGCAAAATGGCATTGGGGAAAGGAGATGATAGGCCACTGCTGCTTCGCCACTATAATCTGGTATGCATTCCCATAGTAGGCCCTTGCTTACTGAAGAATGATGGGGAGCAATGTTCTATGTTCCCTCCTTTACAGAGGTAAGTTAAATTGGTTTGCAGGACAGGGACGTTTCTAAAGTGGTGTTTATAATTGGGCATTCCCTGTCCAAGGAGATCTACCATATATATGGTAAATTCCAATATATGAATGATCAGATTAAGAGTGCAATCCTAACTTAAGGATCCGCTGGGCGGCCTCTGGAGGTCGCTTCTGTGTTGTGCCAGGCCCACAACCCCCTCCCTACGCCTCTGTGGGCCTCAAAATGCCACTCCGAAGCAACCGGATGTGGCAGACGCGAAACCAGAAGTTGCTTCAGAGTGGCATTCTGAAGCCTGCGGAGGGCGTTGCGGGTCTGGCACAACGCAGAAGTGGCCTCAGCATCTGTGGGTGGTGAAATCTGCGGATGCCTAAACCGCAGATGCTGAGGACACACTGTACACAATTTCCTGGGAGTAAGCACCATTGAACACAATGGAACGTATTTCTGAATAGACATACATAGGATTGTGTTGTAAGCTGGTGTTAGCAAGACATACAAGCAAATGCTGTAACTAACATTCAAAGCCTAAGAGCTGTTCACATTTTAAGAACATAGATTACGTTCTTGTGCACATTTATCATGGATTGAACTGAGCCAGGACTTATTCCTATAATCATACAGGATTGGGTGTAAATAATTGAACCAATGAATAAGATTTACATTTCATCTAGTGCAGCATCCTGGCTTCAACAGTAATGTGCTTTTAAGAAGGTTACCAGTTGATAAGGGATAGCCATCCCATGTTCTCAGTATCCGGTAATCAGAAGTATGAACTGGAGGTTCCCATAGCTACAATTATAACTAGTAGATCTATCCTACATATATTTGTCTAATATCCTTGTTAAAGTCACATAATGTGAATGTCTCTTTGCTTGCTTCCACTTAGTTTCATCAGATAATCTCTAATTCTAGTGGTTGGAGAAAGAATTTCTCTCCATTCATTCTACCATTCTGTGTATAGCTGCATCTCTCTGTTTAGGGATGGCGTAAGGGGTTGGTGAGGTTGGACACTAGCCCTGACGCCCATGCTCACTAGAGAGCCCACCAAATCAATCCCTGAAGCCCTAGGGCTCATCTTTGTGTAGTAGTCATAGTAATAGTAGCAGCAGTGTGACTTAATTGAATTGCTCTGTCACTGCCCTGTCCTGCCCTTGTGATTTGGCTTTCTTCAGAGGCCTCTGCATCATCACAGGGACCTCTGGTGGAAATCTCACATTCACAGATGTAGAGCGCAGGAAGAGCCAAACCACAGAGTGAGTCACTCAACTGAGTGACTTGCTATGCTGTCATCTCTTTCAGACATCCACTCCATCTGCAAATGGCCTTTTTCTAGAGGTCCCTGAGATTATGCAGGGACCTCTGAAGAAAGTCCATTTATGGATAGGAAGGGTATCTGTAAAGCCTCCCCCCAGTTGGGATTACCTGGGTGATGGGGCATTGGTTGCAGTCCTGAGCGGTTGATGGCAGCTGTGTTTTTGGCCACCGTATTTTTAACAACAATGCAACGTGTCAGTTGTGTTACAGCATGATCCTGACTCAGGGCAAATTCAGTTTTAAAAGATGGCAAATGGCAGTACTGCCACTGCTAAATGCTCAGGGCCACTGCCCTACCACCCAGATAAGTTCACCAAGGGTTTGGAGGAGGCTGTGCCATCTTTTTGAACTGCAGTGCATCCAGTGTCACAGTCATGCTGTGATGTAATGGACACATTCTACTGTTAAAAATATGGTGGCCACAAGCTCAGCAGTCAGAAAACACTCTGAACCACTGCCAACCCTGCTTCCACCCAGGTAAGCCCCACTAGGGCTTGGGGGGGGGGTTGTCCACCAAGGCATTTGACTGAAGACCCCCTGAAACCTGAAGTATCCCACACAAGGTGAGGCTGATGCTCAAATCGATGTCACACTATGTTCATTCACAGGCTTCAAGGAGCCACAATTGGTCTTGATGCCCCCATAGTGCAAGACAGTGGCCCCACATTATCCATGGGTTGGCCATTCGTGGATTTGCCCAACCGTGGATGGCCTCCCCGCACCTCAGAACAGCTCCTGAACATGACCAGAAGTTGCATCGCAAATCGGAGGTCGCTTCTGGTCACATCTGGGACATTTTCTGAGGCATGGGGAAGCCTATGGAGTGGGCCACAGGCATCACACGACTTCAGAGAGCCCATTGCAGATGCAAAGTATGTGCGGCACCAGGACCCACCCCCCACAAACTCCACCATCTGAGGATTCGTGGTATCCGCGGGGGGCCCGGAACCACCCCCCAACACCAAGGGACTACTGTAAATGTATCTTTCTCAAATATTATAGGGTAACAGCACAGGTACACCAGAACAATGGTACAAACTGCGATGATTCAGCCAACACTACTTCACAACAGCATTACAAGCAGATACTTCCATGCAAACATTTAGCATCTAAATGTCAGGAGCTACACCTACACAACTCAGTGTTCTTCAAAAACCTAGAAAACCTCTACACAAAATTGGAAAGGAATAAGTCGAAAAAGAACAATGTAACAAATCCCATATTCCTATTACAATATTTTCATATTACAATATTTAGTTCTCCCAAATATATGTATTTAATACAATTCTTCTAGGACACTGAGAGCCTATATTATCTACTCAGAAGTAAGGAGTAAGCAATTAACAGCCCAATCCTATCTTTCCCCTTTACATTTAAATCCCATTTCCCTCTGTAAACCTCTTGCCCTGCAATGAGGTCTCCTTGGATATGTGCCAGCTAAATCACTGGCGCAAGTCCAAGAAAAGAAAGGGGGGGTTGCCGGAGTGGATAGGATCCGATGCGCGCCATCACCACTGAATCCACCCTCTCCTGCAGCCTCCCCACCCCATTCCTCCCTGCCCCGTTTCGCCCTTCCCTGCCTTCTCACCTTCCTCGGCAGGTGGCCGGTTCTCTGGCAGCGTGCTACTACTGCCAGAGCGCACTTTATGGCTACTTTACAGCAGCCAGTGCTGGCGGAACGCGTGTTCCACCAGTGCTAGTAGCCCATAGGATTGGGCTGGAAGTTTAATGGAACTTACACACAGGGAAGTATGCTTAAGATTGTAGCCTAAGGTTGGAAACCTTTGCACACTTACCTGGGAGTAAGCGCCTATGAATTCAATGTGGCTCACTTCTGAGTAGACATGTAAGTGAAAGTTTTATAATCAGAGTAGACATGTAAGTGAAAGTTTTATAATCAAACACAAAACTATAATGGAATATGAGATAGTTATTATTGCATCATTGTAATTAGGATATAATTATAACAATTACATTTTTAATAATCAGGTCTCATTTATGAAATCATCAGACACTAGATTTCAATCACAGGAGACACAAGTCAGGCACTTGGGCAGGAATGCTGTATTTAGGCAATCTGCTAAATAGCTCAGCAATCAACACCACCCATAACTTCAGTAGCCATGTCTAATGCACAACAAGCATTTTTTTAATTTGAAAGACATTTTCTGTATCTTCATCTAGTGAAACATAACTGAAGGAATTCCTTTACATTTTCCTGAACTATGAAGACATCTTTCCTTTCTTCCTTTCTTCTCCCCCTTCAGTCTAACAGCGAAGTAGCAGGGTTGATGTAGCCGTGCCTAACAGTTGCACTCTGTATCCAGCAGTGTGTGTGTGTGTGTGTGTGTGTGTGTGTGTGTGTGTGTGTGTAGGAATGGGAAGTATGGCAAATGGGAAGTATGTATAACACATTTATACTTACCTCCACATAAGCCTATGGATCTCTTCAGACGTACGCCACTTCTTTTGGTGGCGTACGTCCGAGGAAAGGGGCAAGGAGGTTCAAAATGGAGGGAATAGGATCTGATGTGTGCCAATGTCACAAGATCCACCCCTTCCTACCTTCAACCTGGTTCCTTCCCCCTCCCTGCCCTGTTATCCAGATTCAGATTCAGAACCTTTATTGGCATAATTAAAATATACATAACATACAACATAGACATATAACAAGTAAGGGTGAAGAGTCCTAACCTAGCATACACTACCCATATGACTCGCACTGCGCCTCTTTACAATTAGCTTTAAGTAGGTTGCAACTTTTTCTGTTAATACAACATCTACACCCTGTAAAATAATCCAGATTTTTTCCTGATCCTCCCAACTCCACCTATTGGACAGGATCGGATATAAATATTTCTCACGTAGATCACTATACAGGGGGCAATAAAATAACATATGGTGCAGAGATTCCACACCTCCCACAGCACAAGAACAACATCTCTCCCTAGAGGGAATCCCTCTAAATCTCCCATAAAGTAACTCTGATGGCATGACATTACACCTTGCCAATAAGAAGGCCCTACAATCAGATCTGCCCTGTTATCAGGGGCGTCACTGGAGCGTGGCGGGGGGCGGGCCGCCTGGGGGTGACGCGCGCGACACCCTCCGGACGCTCCGAGGCCGGCCCGGGAGCCGGCCTCTGAGCATCTGACCCCGTCGGCGCTCCAGGGCCTTCTGAAAGAAGGCCCAAGCAGCGCGTCCATCTGGGTATTTCCCGGATTTTTGCGCATGCGCAAACCCGTTTTGAGGGCTTTTTGCCCTCAAAACGGGTTTGCGCATGCGCGAAAATCCGGGAAATACCCGGACGGACGCCATCCGGGTATTTCCCGGACCCGTTTTGAGGGCAAAAAGCCGGATACCCGGATGGACGCGCTGCCTGGGCCTTCTTTCAGAAGGCCCTGGAGCGCCGACGGGATCGGACGCTCCGAGGCCGGCTCCCGGGCCGACCTCGGAGCGTCCGAAGGGCGACCCGACCCGACCCGACGCGGGGGGGAGCCGGGTCGCCCCCACCCCCTGCGCCGCGATAACAGAGCGTCACTAGGGTGACGCGCGTCCTAGTGACGCTACTGCCTGTTATGCTGCCAGTCCTCCCACTCCCTCCCCCCTGCCCACAGTCCACCCCACGGCTCATCTACTGGATCCAACAATCACAGCGAGCCCCATTGGTGAAGTGCTCACAAAATGGTGGCCGATGGAGTGCTGCGAGTGCCATTGACAGTCATTTTACGTCAGCAGAAAACATTTCTGCTGTTGTAAACCCCTCCATCCATCAACCTAATCCTGGATAGGATTGGGCTGTTAATGAAACATTACTAGGGTATATGGTTGTAGAAATGAAAAGATAGAATAAAGATTCTTATATAAATTTCAATAAAATTTATGTAAATCTCAAAAGAAAAAAGATGGTGAATGTTTATCTTAATACTTTTGAATTGTGTATGGGTGTGACTAAAAAAAAAATTCCTTGGTTTTTCTTCTATGGAAAACACACTTTCTTACACATAGGATTGAATGTTATCTTTTAGAAATCATTTTATATTCATAGTTTAGAGCTAAATGTTTAAAACTACATTATGACTGGGGTTCTGTTACCTGCCGCATACCACCTCCAGCGACAATCTCCCTCCATGTGCCACCAGAAGTGATGATGACATCATTGGCACTTACGTCCAGGTTTTTGGCACGATGGAGCCCTACAAAGGTAAGCTAAAGGGCTCGGGCAGGCGGGCGGGCCTTTCCCAAGCCTGGAAACTCACGCGCTTGAGCTCTGCAGAACTTGATGCGCCGGTTCCAGGGCTCCAGTGCAGGGCAGCCTCCCTTGCGGCCACCATCTTGGCGGCCGGGAAGTCACATACCACCAGCCAGCTGGCAACGTACCACTAGTATTACGTGTACCACCAGTTGAGAACCTCTGCTCTATGAGAATCACCCTGATTCAGTGGCTTCTACATGTTTAACAACAATGAATTTTTGTATTTGGTTTTTTCTTGTTCTTGTAAGCCGCCTTGGGTCCCATCAGGGAGAAAGTCGGGATAAAAATATTGTAAATAAATAAAACACACATGGAAGCCTGCTCCTGAGAATGGCTATTTCCCTCTATAGGCCTCCAAATCTCCTCCTCGTACTCAAGTAACACATGAGTATTAGAAGGATTCACTGTACTTGTTGGAGGATCAGTCATATTACAACCACCATTCCACTAAGATAAGTGTTAACTGGGTATAGCATTATGAAGCCCTACTGATTCAAGACACCCTACCATCTTGAAATTCAAAGTTGAGTAGCTTTATATTATGGCTGCCAAATGGAGGCTGCTTTAAATTTCTGTACTAAGACAGCAGGGATATTCTGTGCTCACTGAAGGGAAACCATAAGCATGTGTCTGGTCACATGTTCATGCCAGAGAAGAAGGTGGGATCCAAGATGGAATTATGATCCACACATCTTCCACTTGTATTGGAAATACAAGCCTAAACAGAAACAAAGGACTTTCCATTTTTAGTCAGATAAAACTATATTTCAACATCATAATTTCTTTTTAATTATTTCTTCCAGATCAGCATGAAAATTCAATTGTGTTAAACAATACTAGATCAGATTTTTTTTAAAAAAAATCCTTTCATTGACCATTTGTATGAAGCAAGACACAAACTGCAGTAATTCATACCTAAAACAAAACTACATTTTTGTTCCATTTTCCAAATCATGTTTTAAAAGGTCTGGGTTTGACCTTCTCACCCTGTGAAGCACAGAAAGTGCTATAAAAAAACCCTAGCCAGTCACACTTCTAAAACAAAACAATTGCTGTTTTCTTTAGCAAAAATAAAAAAATAAAAAAAAATCCACAACTAGAAAATGGAAGCAGCTTCTGTTTTCTGAAAGACCTTAATAATGACTTGTTTGTTCCATACAGTATGATTTGGGTAAGTCTTCATAATTTATCTGTGACTTCACCAAACATTCACACATTTTTTTACTCCATCACCGTTCATCTTCACAGCACATACATGATGAGTGAAATCTTTTTTAAAAATGTGCTTTATTGCTCAGATAATCATTCTGATACTTGAATCAAAATACTGTTTGACACAGTCATGACCATGGTTAAGTGACTATCAGCACAATCTGAGTTAACTTTTGTGTCGGTTTAATCAGTGGCGCAGCGAGAATGGGAGGCCCCAGAACAGAAAAGGGATTCAAATCCCCTTTGAATTCCTCTTTTGGAGGGGATTTTAATCCCTTTTCCGTTCTGGGGCATCCCGTTCTCGCTGCACCGCTGGTTAAACCGGCACAAAAGTTAAGTCGGATTGCACTGTTTGTATAGAGCAAAGTCCTAGCTGGTCTTTAAGCAGCCCTGGACCAGGACTGGTTTATATGAGAATACCTAAAGCAGGGGTGTCAAACAAAAGGACTGTGGGCTAGATGTGCCCCCCGGAAGCTCTATCTGGCCCACGTGATAATTGGGTTCTTCCAGTGCCGCCCTTTCAGCAGTGCTGCTTCTGCGTAGGTGCTGGGAGGGAGAGACGGAAGGAGGCCTCAGAAGGCAAGGAACGCTATGGGGTAAGGGGCAGACCAAGAGGGGTGAGAGAAGCAGATGCTGCTGAGGAGCTAGGAGACCCCAATTATCATGCAGGCCACCCTTTCAGCAGCACCGCTTCTGCCAAGGCGTCCCTTCACAGATCACCTCTGAGCTGCTGAGCTGTGTAGTGAAACTGTAGCAGAAGTGGCGCTGCTGATAGGGTGACCTGCGTGATAACTGGGCTCTCTCATATCTTGAAAATATCATGATTTGCATATTTTGTCTTCTGTCATTTGCAACTAATGAGTTTCTATGTGAGAACAAAGTGCTGAGTTTTGGCCATCACTTGTTTAATGACATCACTTCCTGCTTAATGATGTCACTTCTAGCTCTCAGCAGGCACCATGAATGTTCGCCCCACTATATGAAATGAGTTTGACACCTCTGACCTAAAGTGATGAAAGACCTGATTAAACACTTGACAAACAGTCAATTGTATAATGGCGGATCCATACCTCCCTTCTCTAAGCAACATGGGAGAATTGAAACTGAATTATTGAAAAAGGGCATTAGAAAAACAGGGTAGGGTCCAGTCTCTGAGGATGTCTAGAACTGGGATGTGGAGGCAGTGATGGGCTATATGTGGATGAGCAGGTTGAAGCCTAAACTAGACAAGACAAAGGTTCTTTTGGTCAGTAGGAGACTTGATTTTGGAGGGAAGATTCAGCCTGTTCTTGATGGGGTAACACACCCTCTGAAAGAACAGGTGTATAGTTTGAGGATGTTTCTGGGTCTAGTCTTACTCCTGGAGGGGCAGGGGACAGCTGTAATCAGGATGTCCATCTTCATCTGGTGTGTCAGGTACAACCCTTTCTGGAAAAAGCAGATCCAATCACAATGATTAATAGCTTGGTCATTTTTTGTTTAGACTATTGAAACATGCTGTACATGGGGCTGCCTTTAAAGGGTATTCAGAAACTGTATCTGGTACAACATGCTTAGGCCAGATTGCTAATGGGTGTTGTAGAGGGGAGCACATTATACCCATTCTGCAGAAGCTTCGCTGACTGTCCATTGGTTTCCAAGTCCAATTGAAGGTGCTGGTGCTCACCTATAAAGCCCTACAGAGTTTGGTCCCTCAATACATTGTCTGCTGCCATATGAAATTACCACCCATTAAGATCTTTGGAGGAGGCCCTGCTTCATCTAAGGAAGTGACATGAGCATGGAAAGGGCCTTCTTTGTGATGGCTTTCTGAGTTTGGAATGCACAATCACGAGTGGTGAAAGAAACTCCCATTTTCCTCATCTTAGAAGGCTGTTAAAAACCTACTTGTTCCACTAGGCTTTTGAACTTTGATCATGTGTGACTGCTGCTCTTTGTTGTTATATGCCTATGCTAAGCTATACTATTTTGATAATTATTTGATTACATTTTTGTTTGTTTGCTTTAAGGTTTATATGATGTTATGAGCTGACCTCGGATAAAGGGATGGAATAAATTAATAAAAAATAAACTGTATTAATAGTTATACAAAGATTGCGGTTGGCATACAGGATAAGAAGCCATGTAAAATTCCAAAAATATGTTTATGTTGTAAAAAAACAAGCTAAAAATCCACATGATTAAAAACCCATGCTCTTTAAAAAGACAAAGCAAACAAGTTAAAAATCCAAAAGATTAAAAACCAGTTCTCTTTAAAAAGGCAGATTAAAAAAATCCAGACATTAAAAACAAGTTTTAAAAACATAAACAGTCAAACCAGCGGCTTTTGTTGCTCCTCTGGTCCACCTGATGAAGTTCACAGACAGTGAACGAAACGTAGTGAATGATTGTTTATGTTTTTAAAACTTGTTTTTAATGTCTGGATGCTTTTTAATTAGTTTTTTTTAAAGAGAACCGGTTTTTAATCTTTTGGATTTTTAACTTGTTTGCTTTGTCTTTTTAAAGAGCATGGGTTTTTAATCATGTGGATTTTTAGCTTGTTTTTTACAACATAAACAGATTTTTGGAATTTTACATGGCTTCTTATCCTGTATGCCAACCACGACCTTTGTATATCTTAGCTGGCCATGACAGTTTTAGATCGTGTTTGTATTAATAGTTTAATACAAGTGTATAAGGTTAGTACTGTATATTATAAGGTTAGTTCTAAGTTGAAGTAGGTTTCTCAGTTCCTTTGCATTTTTATTCTATTTAAACTACATTATTGATTACGTAGCAAGTAAAATACAGTACAGCATTTCTTTCACACTCATCGCCCTGATATACAACATGCAACAGACTGAATTTAAAAAGACTTCTATCTGAATCAAGGGCTTTCCAGATGATTATTTTACTAGGCAATAAATACACAATTGTATCTCAGTTTTGTGAGGACCTAACTACTAAATCTTTTGCAGTTAAATCACATTTCTTTCAGTTCTCAAACCAAGATATTATGTATCTGGGAAAATGATATCCCCACATCCCTTGCTGCTAGCAATTCCATTGCTGCTTGAAGTGCCATGCGCAATGTGGGTGCATGAACAGCTATTGATTAGAGCTTGTGACATAAGTGATGACAAGGGATGCACTCTTGTCCTGTACACTGAAGACCTTTTAAAAAGTTTTTTTTATTTTTTTAAAAACATTTTGTTTGTTTGTTTGTTTGTTTGTTTGTTTAGGTGAAGAAAACTTTTTTTCTTGTTTGGTTCTTAGCGCTAGACCAGAGTTCTTAGTGCTAGATCAGGGGAGTCGAACTCGTTTCATACAGCAGGCCAAATAGCACTCATGGCGCCTGCTGACGGCTGGAAGTGACATCATTAAGCAGGACTTGATGTTATTAAGCAGATGATAGCCAGAGATAAGCACTTTGTTTCTCACATAGGAACTCATTAGTTGCAAATGAAAGAGAAAATATGCAAATCTTGATAATATTTTCAAGATATGGGCGAGCCCAATTATCACATGGGCCACCCTTTCAGCCACGCCGCTGAGAGGTGCTCTGCGAAGTGACACCTTGGCAGAAGTGGTGCTACTGAAAGGGCGGCCCATGTGATAATTGGGCTCTCCCAGTGCCTCAGCAGTGTCTCCCTCTCTCACGTCTCTTGGTATGCTCTTGGTATGTCCCTTCTCCCATTGCATTCATTGACTTCTGCTCCGAGGCCTTCCGTCTCTCCCTCCGGAGCCTCAGCAGAAGCAGCAATGCTGAAAAGGTGGCACTGGGAGAGTCCACGGGAGCTGGATAAAGAGCTTCCACGGGCCACATCTGGCCTGTGGGCCTTATGTTTGACACCCCTGTGCTGGATCTTCCTTTTTTGTTATTTTTTTTTCTTATGCTCTCTTATTTTTTAAAGAGTGAAAAGTTAATCCTCCAGCAATTATGGCTAGTTGCAATGAGGTAGTCCATCAACTACTGTACACTGCCAGAGTATTAGGCTGCAGTCCTATGCAGTCTTTCCTGGGATTAAGTCCCACTGAGCACAATGGGACATGCATAGGATTGTTCTCTTAAGACTACTAGCCTTGAGTCTCAGCTAGTAGTTCAGAGCTCTAAAAAACCCATTTTCCTCCACTGTCTGGAAAGGTTCCCATGACTCTGCATCAGAATTCAAGAGTACCTTTTCATGCCTCCTTAATGACTAATACCATTGACATAATGACCTCATAGTGTGGGAGGCTAAAACACAGGGTGGGACTTTCCAGGTACAGTTTGGGCAGAGGAATTTCTGATTAGGGAGAAATCCCCTTCGCCTCCCAGACAGGAAATACAGCCTGAGGATTGGGGGGGGGGGGTTTGCAAGTGGTCACCATGCCTCACCACACCTGCTTGGCTGCTGGTCAGTTGCTACCACCACTGCTATTCTCCTCCTCCTGGCTACCTGACATTTTAAAAGCAATAGAAGATGGGGATCAGAACCCCTCCGCTCAGGGAATGAGATAGATAAATCCAAGAAGACAGATTTGAGGGAGGGAATTCCCTCAGCACAGACTCTGGAAACCCCTGCTTCAGAATCTCCTTCACAAAAGGTACCCCTGGAGTTGGACTCAGCACTCCCTCCACAGCCAGTGGACACAGCTCTACTTTTCTTTTCTGACTCTGAAGACTCTCCTGAGGAGTTATCCACTGGGGTTTGTTGTTGTTCAGTCGTTAAGTCGTGTCCGACCCTTCGTGATCCCGTGAACCACATCCCGCCAGGCCTTCCTGTTAGGTTCCTAGAAAACCCACTGAATACAGAAACAGCAGTTACTGAATCATTGATCCTATGGGGAAAATGGGGTTAGGTTCCCGCGGATCCTCTTCACTATATGAACCTGAATCTTACCTTGAACTCTATAGGCTGGGTGATAGCAAGGCCAGCTCAACATCTTGGTAAAACACTTTCATTAACCACTATGCTTTGCTGCCATTGTTGAAATTATAAGCCAGAGTACAGATTGTTGAAACAGAGTAAACCATGAAAACAACAGTTCAGTTAGCACTTAACATTGTTCTAAGCTGCAGCCTTTGGGGGAAAAACACCACATCCAGCCATTTGGCTTTGCTTTAAATTCAGCCCACTTAAGAGTTCTGGAGAACTTGGAAAGTTTGCTCCTAATAAAGGAATTACTAAATTATGTGTTTGGTTATCCCCCTCAATGGACGATTTTTAGTATTTAACTAAAATACTTCACATGGAGACTTGTGTCTGTTAAGCAGTGAGAAACATGAAGAAACAAGTTGCGTTGGTTATCAAGCAAATGCTGTATTTTGTATTAGGTGCTAAATACTGCTGACTGCAGCTGCTCTCAAGCTGCATGTCTGTTAAACCATGAGAACCAAACGCTCCTTCTTGCAACAGGTCTCTCAGCATGGCCGAGAAGAGACCACAAATGGCTGCAAAGAGACCACAAATGGGGCAACATATGTAACACTTTTATTCCCGTGGATAAGTGAATCTGCAGGAATGGAGTGCATGTATAACAAGGACTGACTGTAGTGGAAGTACAGTGGGCCTGCCATATCTGCGGGGGTTCATTTCCAGGAATCCATGCGGATAGTAAAATCCACGGATGTTCAAGTCATCTTATAAACTTGCGTAAATTGCATAAAGAGCTGCAGAGAGAGCTGTGAAATGGTGGGAGGCTATGTGGATTTCCCCCCCCAAATATATTTTTGATACGTGGTTGGTCAAATCCATGGATGCGGAGCCTGCAGATACAGCAGGACCACTGTATAGCATATTCAGGTCTTTTTTGCTGCAATGTAGCATCTCATACTACATTTTAATGAAGATAAGTGGTTATGCAATGGTGTTTTGACCTCAAGATTTAGTGTGCTGGTATGTATATAGCATCAACAGTTACACTTGTGCAACATCATAAGCACAATGTTACATCAGCACTGACGTTATTTTGGGCAGGGTCACAAGAAGACACAGAGGCGGCTTGGCTGGGTATTCAGCCTGATGTTGACTCAGGTCTGCCACTGTCACATTACCATGCTCCGTCACATGACATTTGCATACCAAGCGCTCCTTCATTCACATGGTCCCTGTAAATAAAACTGTAAGTCCCGCACTTCTGGGTTTTCAAAAACTGCACAACAGAGCACAGTAATGAAGTAGATGATCTGCTTCCTGCTTAAGAGAGTGGGAAGCTGATGTGGCTTGCATCTGTGGCGGGCTGGACGGAGGAGGCAACAGACTTGGGGTAAAGGGCACCCCAATTCTGTCACCCCCTCTCCCATGTACCACTAACACAAGTTGCATCACATCTCCTCATGGTTGGCCAGCCACAAGTAGGCATTCTGAAGCAAATGTAAAGAACTGAGTGATTTGATATGGAAATAATATATCTAACAAAAAATACTGAGCCCTGTAATAAGAGTTGATGTGCGTGAGATCCCTACACACACTTCCAATGCTCATCCAGTTACCGTATTTTACGCTCCATAGGACGCATCGGTCCATAGGACGCATGCATCCTATGGAGCATAAAATAGAGAAAAAAAATTGTCCTTACCTGGGCTTCGGGGAGGGCTGTGGGGGCTTTGGGGAGGCCTGCGCGAGCCTCTGCAGACCTCCCCTATGTTTACTTCGGCCCCAAACAGCGATTTTCGGCCATTTCCGGAATGGCCGAAAATCGCTCTTTGGGGCCGAAGTAAACATCGGGGCAGGCCTGCAGAGGCTCGTGCAGGCCTGCGCGAGCCTTTGCAGGCCTCCCATCGGCCCCAAAGAGCGATTTTCAGCCATTCCAGAAATGGACAAAAATCGCTGTTTGGGGCCGAAGTAAACATCGGGGCAGGCCTGCAGAGGCTCGCGCAGGTCTGCGCGAGCCTCTGCAGGCCTCCCATCGGCCCCAAAGAGCGATTTTTGGCCATTCCGGAAATGGCCGAAAATCGCTCTTTGGGGTCGAAGTAAACATTGGGGCAGGCCTGCAGATGTTCGCACCATAGGACACACGCTTTTTTCCCCCTATGTTTTTTGGGGGAAAAAGTGCGTCTTATAGTGCGAAAAGTACGGTATTTCTAGCCATGAACACTCTTAAATAGTTGGTGGCTAGTGATTAAAACAGGAAGAAACTGTTTGAGGGGAAACAGAGGTGATTATACAGGTAAGCCCTAAAGTACAGGTGGGCCCCCATATCCACTGATTTGCTATCCACGGTTTCAGTTATCCACGGATCGTGGGGGACCCCCCCCCAAGCTTTTACTTTTTTCCCAGTAAGCTTCGTTTCTTCCTTAAAGAAACAGGAGAGGCAGCCTCTGCCTGCTTATTACAGGCAAGTAGAACAAGAGTAAGTACTAGAGAGGCTCTGCAAGGTTAACAGAAACCTTGCAGAGCCTCTCTAGTACTTAGTCTCGTTCTACTTGCCTGCAATGGAGGCTGCTTCTGTGTTTGTTTTAAGGAAGAAACAAAGCTTGCTGAAAGAAAAATAAGAGCTGGGGGGGCAAGCATGCCTGCCTGCAGGGGAGGCAGGGTCTCTTATCCATGGTTTCAAGTATCGACGGAGGGGCCTGGAACATATCCCCAGCGGATATGGGGGCCCACCTGTAGCTCTCTGAGCCGAATAAGTGGGGTGTAGCTTAGTTGATGCAGTTGACAACTGGTCATGGAAAGACAGAGGTGGTTCCACAAGTGGGGCATATGCTAGAGCCCACACCCTTGCCCAGCCAACTCCTAAGGCAGATAAGGTGCCATTGCCTCCCACTACCACCTGGTAAGCCATGGCCCATGGAGACTCTTATCAGGCAGTGTTGGACTAGAAGCAGCAGACTGTTTTCTTATTCCCCCAGTGCCAATTTACAAATCCCAGATGCCCTGGTGTGGTGTCCTGGGCATCTGGGAACTGCAAAACAGAACTAGAGAAGGAAAAGGAAAAGGCCCGCTGCTGTTGCCTGCTGCTTCCTGGAAAATCTCCCAATCAAGTGTCCAGCTGGGAAAGCTAACCAGCAATCAGGAGGCAGACAAGTGAGAGTTACAGCTGCTGCTGCTGCTGTAACTGCAGCTGGCAGCATGAAGGAAGACACGAGTTCATCTGCTGCCCAGTTCCTGAGCACCATAAGGCGGTAGCTGGCATACACATACACTATTCAAAGTGAAGGGGAGACTAACTTTGCAGGTCTCCTGGCCCCAAAAACTGGCACCACCACTGGGGGGTAGGGGGGCTTGATTAACTGAAATCTCTACTTCCACTCTTCCAGCTGCTTACCCTCCAGAAAAGCAGTAGGAAAATACTGTTTTTGAATTATTGCAGAGTCACCAGAATCATCAACCTGAAGCAAAAACAGACCTTCCAAATTAGATCTTCTGCAATGGTCCTAATCTGTGGTTATGAAATCCAATATAACTCCTGACTAAACACACTTTAGTTTGGGGGCTAGATTTCAAAATCATGGTGTTTTTGAAATTGCTAACAAAAATACCTGAGCTTCCAAAGGATGCTGTTGCACCACATTTAAAAAAAGAATAATTTCCAGAGACTATAAAAACAGCATAGAGCCCTGAAGCCCATATAAGGCCCAGCTACTAGCCAGGCACTTTTTTACTCACCTCTGCTCCATGTAAGACCTGGGGCCACCTATGGTGGCGTACCTCCTTTGGTGGCATACATCCAAGGAGGGAAAAGGAGTGGGGAGGTTTTAAACAAAGGGGATAAGATCCCGCTTATGCCGTTGCCACTGGATCCACCCCTCTCGCCTCCGCCTCACCCCCCAGTTCCTCCCACAGAATGGCCCGATCCCTCTCCCTGCCTACAATCTGCCCTTGCCATTGACTTACGGTTCCAGAGGCTCCAGGAAGGCCACTGCCGCTCACTGTTTCTGGTAGCACACTGTAAAGACGCCATAAGTCATAAGTCGGGCTGCGCTGCCGGAATGCAAGTTCCGGTAGCACTGCCCAACCATAAGATTGGGCTGTAAGACGGACTTCTAGATACTAGCATGCAAGATCTTCTATCTAGACACTAGTTTGTAAGATATCTATTGACACTAAAATTTGATGTATTTTAGATCCAAGTGAAATATAATTTTTGAGCTGTTTGCTTCAGCTGTAATATGTTAAGCTAATCATGAAATGAGAATTCACAATTATCCCACCGTACAAAGAAAATGGGCAAACCCACTGGTAAATATGGTATGAAATAGTTTCAAGCCAGGTCAGAGATGTACCTGACAAGATATGAGAAGCTGTAGAATGAAGACTACAGTGAGATTCTGCTTGCATGAACAATTAGTGTGAGAAGCAGAACTGACTTTCCTGAAAGCTAAAGCAATTGCTCGCCAAATTGTGTCTACTGGGGCAGAGGCTAAAGTAATTGCTCAGGGTGCTACAGACCATGTCCAAGATTGTTTATTCATTAATGTGGTCAACTCCAAACTTGTGATAGAGTGGCACTCTAGACATTAGCAAATGGAACGCATCCGATACATCTCTAAAGCTCTGTGCCGCCTCACCACACTCCAGTACTTCCAAAGTTCAGGATCTCATTGTGCATTTTTGCTGTACATTTGCCAATTGTGTGTTGCCAATAGACACTGTAGAAATCACTAACAGGAGCCAGATTAAACCATGGGCAACATGGGACAGTTTATTCTTATATGCTGGTTGCAAAGTAATGCAATTACAGCATAATGTTGTTGTTACGGTAGCCATGATGTTCTGTATTGCAAACTGAACAAAAGATCCTCTCTGTAGACTTGTGTATAGGCTGGTAGTTGATGGTGGACCAATTGGTACAACACAAACACCATTCTTTCTCCAGTAATGACAACTTGGGTGCTCTTTGCCTAAAGTCACCATGAAATGAGCCTTGTCACTCTCGCCTGCCTAGGTAGATGGAGGCTAAAAACAGTTTTTCCTGGCAGGCAATCATGCTGAGGTAGTTGTGAGGGAGGGGGAGAAAGAGGGCTAGAATTCAGTATGCTAGTTTCCATTTTATGTGGCTGAATCAATGCTGCTGTGAACATAGCATTAAATAGTAGTAGTACTACTAGTAGTATTTGCCTACCTATTAATAAGTGCCTCCAATTAGGTGACTAGAACCCATGAGACAGAGTTTTCTAAAATAATATAGATTTGATTAAGAGATATAGAGGCACAAGAAAAAAGGCTATGTTTACTTGAAAGATCAGTCGCATGGAGATTTAAGTGGTTACAGGTAAAATAATTTTGGTAAATAGCTCTGGGAAAGGATGAGAGAGTCAGGCTGCCAGCTGGGCTGAGTTTCTTCCACCAGAGATGATTCAATGGGAGAAAAGGAGAATATTAGCAAGAGGTTTAAAACAAGTTATGAGGGAATGGAGGATTTTAGAAGAGAGGAGTTGTTACGGGGGTTAGAGGGAGAAGAGAGAAATTACCTGTCCTTAATCTGCTGGGTAGACTGGGATAAAATGTCCTTCTGCAAAGTGAGACCAAGCTGCATGGCTTTGGATCCTGGAGAAAAAAGAAAAGCACAGACAAAAAGGTACCCCTGCAGAGATAAGGGCAGCTACCAAGACAAGAGGCTTTCCTGAGCACGGAAGATCTCACTGAAAATGGACAGAGTGCAAGTTCCTATGGAGGGAGAGACTGCCAAAACGGACAGCATGGAGGCCTTCAGTAGGGAAGAAAATATCAAAATTCTGTTTCCAGAGCAGGGGTAGTTATAAGACTTTGAACAAAGAAAACAAAGACATTCTTGGGTGAATATTGGTATCTGGAACATCTCTTGAGTGTGCAGCCAGAAGTTTTCTGGGCTTGAGTTAAAGTGTGTCCTTCCAGGAGAGCACAAAGATTTAATTGCACCCCGACTGGAGAGGTTCCTGAGGGACAGAAGGTAGCAGGGTGTGGGCTTTTCCCATGCTTAAGTCATTGGTGGTAGAAGCTTCCTGGAGAAGAGATATGAAAAGATGGCCAGGCCACTGGGCAGTTAGGCTTTCTTTATTATTGTTAAGGTAGTTTTGTGCTTGCAAGTGAGATTATGCCAAGGTAGAGAGCCTGCATTTGCAAGACCTAGATGAATTCAGGTGGTGGTGCCCAATATACCCACCCACTGTCTCCTCCTAGTCTCAAACTGGGCAGCTCCCACCTTTCCCTGATCACTCTCTAGGCTCTGGAGGATAGTGGTAAGGAAGGGGGAGAATGGCAACAGTGGTTGAAGCTCTTGCTGGGTCTTAGCTGGCAAGAGCTTCAGCTGCTACTTCCAGTCTCTTCCTCCTCTTCTGGATCACTCTCCAGAGCCTGGAGAGCAATCAAAAAGAAGAAAGGATGGCAGTGGCTGAAGCTCCTGCTGCACAGCGCAGTTTGGATCATTCCAATGAAAGAAAAAATGTCCAGTATTCCTGAATCTCAACCAAAGAAAAGGCTGTTGGATATTATATGTAGAAAATAGTGAATAGTATGCTAGTAGGTTGTATTGCTTCATGCTTGCTATAAATTTATGAAATATGTATTGTTTTTTATGTTTTAATATATCAATAAAATATAAATATATGGTAAAAAACAATGAAAATCAACCAAAGAAAAGGCTGTAGCATGAGGAGCTTAATTCCAATGTGCCAGTAGGTGGTTGAATTATTTTGCATGTTTGTTTCACCCTAGAATAAAGGTTCTACTTTTGCACCACTTGCTTTTTCTAGCCTGAGGACAGATCATAACTTCCTGCTGTGTCTCATTTATTATGATGTATTTTTTTTATAATGCTGTCATAGGACAAGCAGTCATTATTATTCTATTGCACCAGTCATTTTTCAGGGCCCTGCAATCTGTGCCTGATCTGAACTGGATATTCTTCTAGTTGTCATCACTGGGGAAAAGAGTGCTGTTTGTCATGTATTACAGCACTTGGAGTGCAGGCAGTAGCTGTTGACAATAGTCATCACTTACCAGACAATGAAGTAGACTTAGTTTTGCAAAAAAAAGTAATATATTTGCTGCACTAGGTACTGTATGTAGATCATATATATTTCAGACAATGTTACACAAGGCTGTATCTAGATTTACAATATCAGAGATTTTTGTATTGCCTGTAGGTTAGCTTATGCCCGTGATGGCGAACCTATGACACGCGTGTCACAGGTGACACACAAGGTCATTTTGGGTGACACGCCAGCGTTTCCCCCAGGGCTCCGACACACCTTATATTTTTGCAAAAGTTTTACAGGCTTGTCTTGAACATTTAGGGCAGGGACTTTGGCAGACTTCTTTCAAATTATTTACTGTATTTAGTAAAACAGCAACAAAAAAGTCATTCATTGATGTTAAATAAAATGCAATGTGTTCTATAATTGTTTTCAGTTCAGTTCAATTCAAAATTACTATTAAAAGTAGCAATAGTCAAAGTACTCTTAAAAGTTCGGTGGGGAGGCGACACACCAGCAGAGTCAAGTTAGGCATTTTCAAAAATGTTGACACACCAAGCCCAAATGGTTCGCCATCACTGGCTTATGCAGTGAGTGCTTTCTGTGCAATGCAGCCATGGAAAAACAAGCAGGGAATCAATCTTAATTGTCACTTGAGAGAATAACTACAGTGTAAATTATATAACAAGTCCAATTTTGAGGCACAATCTTTTGAGTCAGGAAATTTCTGTGTTTATTCTAAAGAAGTCATTTTGTGTGTCCCAGCAAGTATACATTTCTGGTTCCCATAAGTTTCTAGGATATGACTCACAGCAAGGCTAAATGTATTTTGAATTATGCAACAGTTGTAAAAACCCCAAGGAAAGGTTATGGGGCAATGGAAACCTTGAAGATGAGTTATGAAGCAATGAAAGTCTATGGTATATGCTAAACAAGGTCATTCTACAATTGTTTTCTTAAAAATCCTTTGTCTTGACTGCCTGTCTAGAACAGGGGTTCTCAACTAGTGGTACTACCTAGTACCACCAGTGGTACTTCGGATGACTGCCGGTGGTACTCAGACCGGAGGGGGTGTACATGAGCTTGAGACTCTGGAACTTCATGCAGAACCAGTGTGGTAGATGAATTAGGGCGCAATCCAAACCTACTTAGGCCGCCGTTGTAACCAGCGGCCCAGCGAAAACAGGAGGCCCCAGAACGGAAAGGGGATTCAAGTCCCCTCCAAAAGGGGAATTCAAAGGGGAATTGAATCCCCTTTCCGTTCTGGGGCCTCCCGTTTTTTCTGGGCCGCTGGTTACAACGGTGGCCTAAGTAGGTTTGCACACTGGTTCTGCATGAAGTTCCAGAGTCTCAAGCTCATGTACACCCCCTCCACTTCACATGTGGGGGGAGGAGTGTCCTATGGTGGCTTAGAAAAAGCCAGGATTCATTGTGAAGGTGTGCCATGAACCTATCTCAGTCTGTCACACTGAAGGCTATTTATTTGCAAATTGAGATTTGAACAGGGTTGGCTGCTGAACCTGGTTAGCATGCAGTATTTTTATTGGCTATTCAGGGCGCAATCCAGTGCAAACTAGGCCGGTTGCACGCCGGCCTAAGGATTTGCAAACATGCCCATAAATCCGGGCTCGGGTCCCGGAACGGGCCGGTTGGCAAGCCTCCACCGCCGCCATTTTTAAAATGTAGAAACGTACCCCGGGCGGCAGCATCTTGGATCGTGAAATCTCGCAAGATCCAACATATCGGCGCCAAAATCTCGTGAGGGCATGAGGCTTCCTCATGTCCTCACAAGATTTGGGTGCCGACATGTTGGGTCTCGCGAGATTTTGCGATCCAAGATGCCGGCACCCGGGTAAGTTTCTACATTTTAAAAATGGTGGCGGAGGCTGCGGGGGTGCGGCAAGGCAAGGCGGGCAAGGCACAGCGGCAGCAGGGCGGGCAAGGCAAGCAGAAATGACGGCAATGCGGCAATGGCGGCGGCGGGGGGCGGTGGCAATGGCGGCGGCAGAGGAAGGGCATTAGGGTCAGGTAAATAAGCCTATTTAATTAATTAATTTCGGGAAACACATAAATAAACAATTAAAAATTTCACTTTGCCGCGTGAAAAAAATAAAATATTTTTCAAATATTTATTTATTTATTTATTTGATTGTTGGGGGGAGGGTGTCCCGGTTAAGAAAACTGAAAATCTGGTAAGCCTACCCATAAAGCATGTTTGCAACTCCTCAGGAGTAAGCAGCGCTGGCATGGAGGCCAGAGCTGCTCACTCTGTCATCTTCCTGGACCCAGTGGCGGAACCAGCCGATCTGGCAGGGGGGGCGGCATCCTCGACGGCCCCAAATTAATTAGCATAATTTATGCTAATTAGTTTTACCCGCTTTATTCGCCGATTTTCGGCGATTTTAAGCCTAGAAATGGGTTTTTTTACTAAGTATGTATGCTTTTACCTGCACTTTTGTGAAATTGGACGGCTCCCACGACGATTTTAAGCCTTCTCCCGGGGGCGCAGCGTCTCCGTTCAGCCGTTCACTTGGTGCGGCACTTGGTGCGCCCCCAGAAGCAATCTCCGTAGTTTGCGCATGCGCAAACCCACGGCATCTCCAGGGACGCTCCAGGGAGTAGTTTGCACATGCCCAGAACGTCCCTGGAGACTCCGTGGGTTTGCGCATGCGCAAACTACGGAGATTGCTTCTGGGGTGCACGGAGAAGCTGCGCGAGAAGAAGGCGCGAGAAGAAGGCCGGGAGAAGGCTTAAAATCGTCGTGGGAGCGGTACATACACACAAAAGTGCCGGTAAAGCATACATACTTAGAAAAAAACCCAGCGCTAGGCTTAAAATCGCCGAAAAAAAGCGGGAAAAATTCAAATTTTTCCCGCTTTTTTCCGGAGCCTCCCGCCCCCCCCGCACCACCTCCCGCCCTTGCGCCCTGGGGCCCACCGCCCCAGGGCACCACATCAGGGCACGGCTCTGCCTGGACCTGCACTGGCTGCCACAGTTAGGTTCCGTGCTAGTCGGTGTGGGGGTGGGCAGGCAGAGGCAGAGCTCAACAGTCTGAGCTCACCCAGGACACAAAATGGCCGCCGTTCCCCTGAGGGAAGGCAGCAGCAACAACAGACAAAATAGCTGCCACAAGGAAGCCAGCAAACCACACGAGGGGAGAAGCTTAGATAAAAGCAGGAGGTAAGACAGGGGCAACAGACACAAAGGAACAAATACTGCCTGGAAATAAAGGAATTGAGGGGGGAGTAGAAAATATGAAAGAAAAATTGAGGGGGGGGGCAACACTCCTCAGAACAGGCAGAAATACTACCCCACTCAGGGTGTGCAGGTCAGAACAACAAGGGGAAAAATGACCCCAGCAAGCTTAACAAAAAGGGCCATTTCAAAGCTTCCCCAACAAAAAAGGAGGGAAGCCAATGGAGAGAAAAAGGTATGTGTGTGATTCAAAACTTAACCAAAAGGATATACCACCCTAAAAGGGGGCAACCCCTCAGGGGCTGGCCCCAGCAAGGGAAAATAGGATCCCTGAGGACTCCTCAGCCTTTGTCCTATGCTGCCTGGATCTGCATTGCGATGAGAGGCCCTTCAGCACTGGGGATGTCAGGGGGTACCCATTACAAACCCCACTCCCAAAAAAGCTCTCGCATAACACTAGAACTAGGGAGCATCCACTCAAATTGAGTGGAGGGAGGATTAAAACAGACAAAAGAAAATATTTCTTTACCCAGCATGTAATTGGTTTGTGGAACTCCTTGCCACAGGAGGTGGTGATGGCACCTGGCCTGGATGCCTTTAAAAGGGGATTTGACAGATTTATGGAGGAAAATTCCATCACAGCTTACAAGCCGTGATGGGGATAAGCAACCTCCTGGTTGTAGGAGTAGGTTTTCTTTGTGTCAGGTGCAAGGGATTGGCGACAGGATGCAAGTATCTTGTTGTCTTGTGCTCCCTGAGGCATCTGGTGGGGCCACTGTGTAATACAGGAAGCTGGACTAGATGGGCCTTTGGCCTGATCCAGCAGGGCTCTTCTTATGTTCTTATGGTTGACAAATAATTTATCACAATTTACCAATATCTTCTAAAAGGAATCCCCTTTCCATTACCGATTATATATAGATGAAAGTAGTTAAATTTACTTAATTCCTATACACCTCTCAATTGAGCAAATGTATCTGAGCAAACAGTGGGGGATTAGCTTGCGCTGTATTTTAACAGTACAATTAAAAAAAAAGAGTGCTAACAATTTCCCTGAAAGTTCACAAACCAGAGAAAACAAAGGAGAAAATGAACAAAATAACACACAGCACATGGTCCAGGCACTCACCAAGTAGCAGAAGAAAGGAAACAAAAGCAAACTGCAGGAGCTCAGCTCGTTGCAGGACAGTTAGCTGCTATCTGATTTGAGTCAGATAGTTGATTTTTGCCACAGGGCTCGAGGCAATTAGGTGTCTGGTCTTTCAATCACCTGTGTTTGCACTAGAAGCTCAGTGGGACCCACCAGAAATCGGGTCGTGACCCATCAAGTGGGTCCCGACTCACAGTTTGAGAAACACTGCTGTAGGCATTTCAGCCCAGTGATGTAATTGCAGACCAAGTTTAATCTTCCCATTGGCCGTTCTGGCTCGGGATTGATCTAGTATTTTGGCTGGGTCAGCTGGTGATAAAAATAAATAAATAAAATATATCCTTTTCAACTGCACACCCCATGCATCACTCCAGGGGGTGGTTCTCAGGCACCCACAGTTGAGCATGCCGGAGTCTTCTCTGGCTTCAATGAGTGTTCCTGTGCATGCCCAGTTGAGCACACTGGAGCCTGGCTGACCCTAATGTGTTGTTCCAAGGGTGGCTCCAGCTTTGAAGCTGACTTTGAAGCTGCTGCTGCATTTTCCCCACAACACATTGGTTGACGCCTTGTTTGGGGCACCTCTGCAGGGGTGCCCCCCTCATTTAATTACGGCCAGGCACTGTGCCTTCGCCAGTGGTCCTGTACGCAGGGCCACACTGTGTGGATGTTGGGGCACCTCTGTGGGGGTGGCCCCTAATTTAAGTATGGCTGGGCACTGTGCCTTTGCCAGTGGTTCCTGTGCACAGGGCCACACTGTATGGATGTTGGGGCACCTCTGCGGGGGTGGCCCCTAATTTAAGTATGGCTGGGAACTTCCCTACATTGGTGGTTCCATGAACGGGCCCCCAGTTCTAGTTATAAGTTCGCACTTTTCCTTGGGAGCTTTTTTGGGAGTGGGGTTTGTAATGGGTACCCCCTGACATCCCCAGTGCATTGCCTCATGTTGCTATTTCTGTTCTTGACAGGTCGTTCCTGGTTGGAGTCCTGGTTTGCGGGCATTCCCTCTTCTGAGCAGGAAGAGAGCCGCTTCAGCACCCAGCCTGGGAAGGGCAGCAGAGCCAGCGTTCGCTGGGCAGCCAAGAGAGGCATGGTTTTGGGGACAGTTTTTTGCTGTTGCTTAGTGAGATTCTGGACAACCCACCCCCCTCCCCAGGTACTCCTTATTCACTTGGGCAAAATGACCTTTGCCAGAGGACTGCCTTGTCCTTGAGGCACCAGGTCCATAGGGATAATTATCCTTCAGTACAACTTGCTACCCTGCAATGTCTGGAGATGGGCTCATAAACCATGGAAAGGAGACGTTGCCAGGTGTGTGGTGAACGCTTACCTGGGGGGGGGGCCTGTTCAGGGAGGGGCAGTCATTCCACATCGTATTGGGTTTGCACTGCCTGCCCTGTTCAGAAGTGACAGGGTCCATTTGTCGCCTGCAGGGTTTGTTGGACCTTCTGGTTCCAGGTGGGGCGGTGGGGGACAAGCGCTAGGCTGTCCCCTCCGTGTGGCAGGTGTCGTGCGGGGCGGGTAGGTAGGAGTTCTGAGGTCAGCAAGGTCAGGGGGTGAATCGGGATCGCTCACGTTGCTTACCCGGCTCGGAGGTCGGGCTGCCAAGCCCCCTGGCTGGAAGTGTCTAAGGCTAGCGCATGGCTTGTCCTGTGGGCCTGCACTGTCCAGCTGCCTCGACCCTTTGGGGTTGGCCATGATAGGCTACTCGGTCCTTGACCAAGTGCTGCTTTGAGTCAGATGGTATGCCCGTTGATCATCCAGATCACCTGGGGGAAGTAGATGGTTAGCATTGTTTCCCCCACCCAGTGCCCCGCACGCTTGTATTGTAGTCTAGTTTTACCCTGCTGCAGTTATATAATTTCAATAAAGTGGCCCAGTCAACCCAAGCCTCTGTCTTGCGTGCTTATTTGGGGGGTGCAAGGGTAACAGAATGAAGAACTTCCCCACAACATAGGAAATGCACATTTTAACATCTCCTGAGCACGGAAGCGGATCAGACTCCTGATTCAGAGACAGCTTGTACATCTCCTGGACAAGGAGATGCAAAGGTCAGATTTCAGACATTATGTTATTGCACAGGAACAGGAAGCCTGGGGAACATGCACATCTTGTTCCTAACATGGCAGGATAACACCCGGAGCAGCCATTAAAAAACCTTAAGTGATAGAAAAATGTTTACCTTGTTGTAAAAGAATAACTGTTGGGCAAATGCTGCCTTAAATGCTGTTATGCTAAAGAGACCTGAACATTTCTAGTAGTTAGAAAGATCTATACAGACCTCCAGAATAGGTTCAATCCTTCAGTCTAGATCTTGATTGCTTCAGTGATGGATCGTATTTCAGCTGCCCAGTTCTGTTACTAATTTCTGTCCACCACTTATGCACTTCTGTCCTCAACTTTACACAATCTCCCTTAATATTGGATCAGACCAAGAGTCCATCTAGTCCACAGTTCGCTTACTAACAGGGACCAACCAGATGCCCTTGACTCTAAAGGTCAAATTACATGTTATGTGAAATGTATAACATATGGCCCAGCTTGGCTTGTTTAAATTAGCTACCAGAAGTGACACAAAAAGGAACCATTATTTTTAAATAAACAAACCTATCAGGAGAACATAAGAAGAGCCCTGCTGGATCAGGCCAAAGGCCCATCTAGTCCAGCTTCCTGTATCACACAGTGGCCCCACCAGATGCCCTCAGGGAGCACAAGACAACAAGATAACCTGTTTCCTGCTGCCACTCCCCTGCACCTGGCACAGAGAAAACCTACTTCTAAAACCAGGAGGTTGCCTATGGCTTGTAACCTGTGAAGGTCTTTTCCTCCATGAATCTGTCCAAACCCCTTTTCAAGGCATCTAGGCCAGGTGCCATCACCACATCCTGTGGCAAGGAGTTCCACAGATGAATTACACGCTGGGTAAAGAAATATTTTCCTTTGTCCTTTCTAACTCTCCCTCGACTCAATTTTAGTGCATGTCCCCTGGTTCTGGTGTTGTTCGAGAGGGAGAAGAATTTCCCTCTATCCACTTTCTCCATACCATGCATAATTTTATATGTGTCAACCATGTCCCCCCTCAACCGCCTTTTTTCTAGACTGAAAAGCCCCAAACGCTGTAGCCTTTTCTCATAAGGGAGGTGCTCCAGCCCATGAATCATTCTGGTCGCTCTTTTCTGCACCTTTTCCAATTCAGCTACAGGTGGGCCCCCATATCCGCTGGGGATATGTTCCAGGCCCCTCCGTGGATACTTGAAACCGTGGATAAGAGCGAACACCCCCTCCATGGTTTCCTGAGGGGCCCCCCACCCTGCCTCCCCTGCAGGCAGGCATGCTTGCCCCCCCCCAGCTCTTATTTTTCTTTCAGCAAGCTTTGTTTCTTCCTTAAAACAAACAGAGAAGCAGCCTCCATTGCAGGCAAGTAGAACAAGACTAAGTCTTAGAGAGGCTCTGCAAGGTTTCTGTTAACCTTGCAGAGCCTCTCTAGTACTTAGTCTCGTTCTACTTGCCTGTAATAAGCAGGCAGAGGCTGCTTCTCCGGTTTCTTTAAGGAAGAAACAAAGCTTACTGGGGAAAAAAGTAAAAGTTACTGGGGGTCCCCACGATCCGTGGATAACTGAAACCGTGGATAGCGAATCAGTGGATATCGGGGCCCACCTGTATATCCTTTTTGAGGTGTGTTGACCAGAACTGGACACAATACACTAGATGCGGCCTTACCATCAATTTGTACAAAGGCATAATGATATTGGTCATTTTATTCTCAATCCCTTTTTTAATGATCCCGAGCATGGAATTGGCCTTCTTCACAGCCACCGCACACTGGGTCGAAACTTTCATCGACCTGTCCACCAGCACCCCAAGATCTCTCTCCTGATCCGTCACAGACAGCTCAGAACCCATTAGCGTATATGTGAAATTTTGGTTTCTTGCCCCAATGTGCATCACTTTGCACTTACTTACATTGAAGCACATCTGCCATTTTGCTGCCCATTCTCCCAGTTTGGGGAGATCCTTCTGGAGCTCTTCACAATCCCTGCTAGTCTTCACCACCCGGAAAAGTTTAGTGTCATCTGCAAACTTGGCCACCTCGCTGCTTATCCCCAACTCCAGGTCATTTATGAATAAGTTGAAAAGCACCGGTCCCAAGTCTGATCCTTGGGGCACACCGCTTTTCACCTCTCGCCATTGTGAAAATTGCCTATTGACTCCCACTCGCTGTTTCCTGGTCTTCAACCAGTTCCTAATCCACAAGAGGACCTGCCCTCTTTTTCCCTGACTGGAGTTTTCTCAGGAGCCTTTCATGAGGGACCGTGTCAAATGCCTTCTGAAAATCCAGGTATATAACATCCACGGGTTCGCTCAAATCCACATGCCTGTTGACCTTTTCAAAAAATTCTAAAAGGTTTGTGAGGCAAGACTTCCCCTTGCAGAAGCCATGCTGACTCTCCCTCAGCAAAGCTGTCCACTCAGTCAGCCTCTCCCGGGAATATCTAATAAGCCAAATTGGGCAAGGAACAAGCAGGCAGGCAGATGGCCTCACACTCCAAAGGAGTCTGTCTACATCTTCAGGCTGTACAAACTGAAAAGAATCCCACAAAACTGGTCGAACAGATACCAAGGGGACATCGTCAGACATTGTCACTGTGGAATCTGAGTCATGATGAATGTGCACAATTTTATCTGCAAAGTGCTTCACAAATATGTCACAGCAGACTCCCGTGTGTTCCTCCCGTTCCGTCAGAGGAACCTGATGGAGTAGGCCTCACAAAACACAAAACAATTCCGCTGGATGGTTCTCTGCAGACGCAATGGTAGTAGAGAAGAAAATTTGCTTCACTATCACTGCCATGGAATAGGCTCTACTGTGAGCTCTATAGCCCATATACTGTCGGACTTAGCACGGGTTTCTGCCACCATCACTCAAGATGTCTGCCCTGTCGCTTTATCATTCTCAGCTCCTCAGTAAACCATGGAGCAGCTCTGAGTCTGTGACGTGGCAGAGGTCACTCAGGAGAGATCTCATCCACTGCCCTGGCCATTTCCCCATTTCAGAGGTCGATCAGGGCTTCAGATAAAATACAGTCATACCATAAAATACAGTCCCCTGCCTCTGCAGAGGTGAGAAGCTGCGGCAAGCCTAAACCTTACCAGGAAGTGATCTATCCATGACAATGAAGTGATCTTAATCTCCTCCACATCCAGACCCTTATCCACTTGTCCAGTTGTAAACACCAGGTCCAGCACATGCCCTGCTTTGTGGGTTGGGACGAAGCCCTTCTGGAACAGGTCCATGGTTGTCATGGTGGCTATGAAATCCTGAGCTGCACCTACCCCAGAGGCCTCAGCGTGAACAATTAAGTCTCCCAGCACTAATAGGCGGGGGGGGGACCTCCAATGCCACCCCCCCCCCGAGATAAATCTGGCCAGCTCAGGCAGGGAGACTGTTGGACAGCAAGGCAGACGGTACACCAATAGAATCCCAATCTTGTCCAGTCCTCCCAACACGACATGCAGACACTTGAACCCAGTGGACTGCTGGGCAGGTTGCCTGGTAAGGGAGATGGATTCGCGATAGACCATTGCAACTCCCCTCCCCTGTCCCTGTAATCGTGCTGCTACAATACCTGGAAACCTGGTGGGCAAAGCTGGGAGAGGCCTACTCCTCCTGCCTCATCCAACCAGGTCTCTGTAATGCGCACCAGGTCGGCATCAACCAGGATTAATTCCTGGATGATGTGTGTTTTATTAGTCACCAACCTGACATTCAGAAGCAGCAGCTCCAGACTCCCAAGAATAATCGACATCCACCTGATGCTCTGAGTCTATACCCTAATCCTGTGTAAAGTAACAAAATGTAAAGTTTATTTTTGTGTGTGTATATTGGTTAGGGGCATGGCTAGATTATGGGAATGTGGCTAGATATGAGGGCATCATGCTCCTGCACTTCAATTTTACCACTACTAGACTATGGGCTAGAGAGGAATGAATGCTTATGTTATATGCTCAGAGCACACCTACAGGTATGACCTGGAATAGTGTGGGAGTAAACTCAAAGGAGGCAGCTACCACAACACTAAAGATAACACATAACCTAGGCTTTACAATAATGATGCCACTCCTTTAGCGCATAAGGTATCTATGCCCTGTAGGTTTTTCAGTAGTGGGGGAACATTCAGTGCTAGTTGTCTGATCAGTATATTGCATAGCTGTATTTTAGCAAACTACACAGTACTCAAAATTAGGAGATTCATATATGAAACGCTGCAATTGTATAATCTGTCAGAGACTGGAACTGAATGGCAAGGTATAGAAGAATTGTTTGCCTGTCATGTTTACATCTCCAGAAGCAGCTAACCTTGCCACTGTCAAAGAGAAGATAGTAGGCTTGAAGGCCTATAGGTCTGATTCTGTATAACTTATTATCTGCAAGGAACAGGTAGCAATAACACATTTTATTGTGGTTTCACAGCGTTTTTGTTAAGGCAAAATGTGGTTTTGAATCTTAGTAATCAAAGGCTTAAAGGCTAATTCCTAGAACTATAGACACCCACTGGCAAAGGTGGGGATGGAAAGACTTTAGGCAGATCATAGCCCTTGCCTGCTACTCACAAAGATAAGAGTTACAAACAAAGCAGCACACCCAAGCTGTAAACGCTGGACCTTCTATTTATTTTAAAAGAATGCCTGCCTGCCTGCCTGCCTTCCCCATAGTCTAAGTCTAACTGCTCTGCCTGGAATGTGGGCTTACTTGTTTTAAAAACATAACAAATGTATGTTAATTTTTAGCCATGGTGACTTATCTAATAGCTCAGTATGGCACTGTAGTTTGATAACTATAGTGAGTCCTGTGTCACAAAGTGGCAAGCAGCCAAGCCACCCGCTTTTTAAAATAAATAATTTTCTCTCACATTTTCACAAGACGGAAACATGTTCGCTGGTGTTTCACAGAAAGAAAATGTACTATATTTACTCTTTTGCTGCATCATGCTTCACTACTGTATACAGGAAGCAGACTGATAAAAGTTAACCCGTGGGTGTTTTCTTCTCCGATCTTTGTAGAGAAAAGCAAACAAAACATGAGTCCTGAAAGTTTCCAGCACTACCAAACTACAGCTACATCATACCCTTCTGAGCTCCAGACTTATGAAGCATAGGGCAATGTCTCAGCTTCCTGCCAGGTTCAACAAGTTCATGACCTCAGATGCACTACAGATGTAGGTTCATAAAAATGGACTGTCAGCCCAATCCTATCCTACACTCTGCTCAGCAATCCAGCTTTGCCGGCACCGGCAATGCTGTATCCTGAACAGGGGGTTGGAGCAGGGTTGGAGCAGGGGGCAGCTTTGGAGGGCTCCTTGAGGTAAGTGAACTTTTGTTCCCTTACCCCAGGTAATGCCCCAGTCCCCACAACTGGCCTCCTTGGATCTGCGCCTGCCATATAAAGAATATATATATTCTTTACTTGCTTTTAAATATTAGCATGAACCAATAGTACTGCAAAATGGGATTCATTCTGGATAAGTTTCTCTACAGGTTCTTTATAAGGTTATAAGCACTGTTCCTGCTAAGCTGCACCACCACACTGCTGCACAGCTCAAAGCTAAGCTCTGTGGAGCTTGGCGCTCGGCTGAACCAGACATTGGCGAGGATGTACGACGTCATTGCCGAACACTAGAAGACACCTAGCCCTGCTGCACAGCAAGCAAAGGTGCAGCAAAAAGCAAACCAAGCAGCAGCACAGACCCCTTAGAGAGAACATTGGTAGCCACAAGGTAATAATTGTTACCTTAGACTGAGTTGTGGACAACTGGTAGTCTGCAGTACACTTTCAGGTGGTCCCCAAAACTATGACAAAGAGAAACCTATGAGACCTGCCAGATCGCACCATCTAGTCCCCTCCCAGATGCCTCTGGGAAGTCCAGAAGTGGGACATATAGGAAGGGGGGAAAAGCCCTCTCTTGCAGTTGCTTTCCGATAACTGGTATTCAGATGCATCATGGCAGCCTGTGCTCTGCAATACAAATTTAAAATCATTTTTTGAATGGGAAAGGATAATTTGCCAGCAGCCCACTTTCCATAACAGAGGAGCTCCAGGAAAGTTGCTGCTCATGATGCTGAATGGTAACCCGTTACTTCTGAATCAATATGCGTAGGACTGGAACTTTAATATGAAATGGGGATGCTTCTCTTTGGGAAGGTTCAATATGTAAAACAGAGCTTTCTCCACAATCTGTGCTACCTACATCACAAAGGTACAGTAGTACCTTTCACTATCGTAATATTTTTTCTGATGTCACTACTGGTTCTGGACCTGCCCAGTTTCCTCTGTCCTTTGCAACCCACCAGTTTCTTCCCAGTTCGCTCCGCAGTGACACTGCTTTCCTGGTGCTATTGAAGGAGGTCAACATTTTCAAAATCAAAAGTTGGGAAGCCTGGTATCTGCAATCAAAGCAGCATTAGCATCAGCAGAGAGAGAAGAAGTTTGGGCAGAATGAGGCATACAGCCCAAAGAACACTGAGCACTGAACTGTATTCAGGGCAAGAGGAATGAGCAAACAAGTTGGGGTGATCTAGTTCCACTAGGAGAGCTTGTGAGGTATCCGCTGTAGGAACAGCCTGTCCTCATGCTAATACCTATCAGTCTTTCTCTGTCTGAATAAATGTTTAACAAATGCAGCCAAATGTCAATTATCCCAAAGTCTGAGTCGTATTTAACTCAGACTTTGCTGAAGTACATATGAGCTGACTAAAATCCTTTAAGGATAAGGCCCCTAACACAGATCACACCAATACGAGTCATGGAAGAGGCCAGATAAGTACATTCACCCCACCCATCGCTCCACTACAGGAATCTCTCATCACTTCTTATGAGCAAGAGCCCCCTCTATTGTCTAGGCCTGTGACCAACTGCTGTTTCACTGGTAATGCAACACTAGTGCTAGGAAAAAGTACATATGACTAGAACCAGGGCATATCATATAAAAAGATTGCCAGTCAGCATCTTGGAGAACCCTCTAGTTAATTTAAAAAACTCCACAACTGCAAAGGAGGATGAAGTCATGGATTCTCCCACTCCACTCATTCCACAGCACTGCCTCTCATTCACTGCCCCCTGCTGTGTGGCAACAGGAGTAGGTATCTGGTTTACTTCAGCTGGAGAAAGCAGCAGGTGACTTCATTCTCTTTCATGGATGCAGGACTGTTTAAGACCTGACAATCCTAGGTTGGATACTCAGAGACACCACACTAGGAACTGGCTTTCTTGTTTAGCCAAGGCCCAACTGCCTGGTAATATTTATCCTAGGTCTGTCAAATTCCGAGCTCCCTTCCAGTGGTCCTTTATTTATTTAAAGAATTTTTACCCCACCTTTCTCCCAATAAGGGCAATAAAGACGGCTTGAGGAATAGGAATACTAGAGTTCCGCTACCTGCATGGGCTTGAACAAGCATGTCCATTCCAGAAGCTTCGGTGGATTTCTTCCCACTACTACGCTACTCAAGACATGGACATCTTCTTACATTGACAAAGCAGCATGGTTACCATTTCCATGTGGCTCCATCCCATGCCATTCTGTTAACATCTGTATACAATAAATCATATCAGAAGGGCTGACAACTACTACTACCCCTAGGAACCGGCAATATCAGTATACGGTGCAACCACATAACTGCTCCATTCTCTTTCAATTGCTGCAAACAAATGTTACCAGAATACTATGGAATTTAGCCATGGAAATGTAAGTAAGGTTCCACAGCATGAGTGCTTAATATCACCTGACAGTAATGCTGTATGTCATTTTTTATCTGTGATGACCATTTTAAAATATGCACTCAATGACATTGCAGTCACTGAGTGATAAACATGCATGTGTGAACTCACTCACATACCAGGAACTCCTCTTCTCATAGCACGAACTATGTCACTTCTCTGTCTGGTATAGCAATTAACACATGCTTAGTGTTCAATAAAAATTAACTACTGGTAGTTGTAGGAGTACTGTATTTAAAAAGAGAATCTATATCAGAGTCTAATGGGAAATACTCTCTTCAATCATTCTTTCCTCACTTCTTGCAATCTTTCAGCTGCCAGTGCTTAACATAATCAACATACATTGTATTGGTATCGTAAAAGCATATGCTAATACGGTACCTATAATAATAATAATAATAATAATAATAATAATAATAATAATAATAATAATAATAATAATAATAATAATGTCACATCTAATACTTTGGTTTAACATGTTTAAAAGATTAAGATATAAACCTTTTGAAATTATTATATCACATTATTAAAATATTATTGGTTACAACTGGAAGTGATTCTTGATCGTGCTTTACTACTGAATGAAAAAGTGGCAAAGGTGACCTAAAGCACCTTTTACCAACTTTGACGGGTGAGCCAACTACAAGTCATGCTCCCTGAGCTGAATTTTGCAACTGTCATTCATATTATATTACAGTGTTATGAATACTTATATACCGCTTTTCAAAAACAAAAAAATAGTTTGCAAAACAGTTCACATCACGAGATCCAAGATGGTGGCGCCCAAATCTCATGAGGGCACACATGAGGCAGTACTGTATTGCCTCATGCCCTCACGAGATTTGGGCCCTGCCATCTTGGATCTCACGAGATTCTGATTTCGCAAGATCCAGGATGGCGGCACCTGGAAAAAGGTACTTTTAACCTTTTTTGAAGCGGCGGCGGCTTCATCTGGGCCCGGAAAGCCTGGGACTGACCCAGGACCGGAGCCCGGAATGGTCCCGGACATTCCAGGACGGATGGTAAGGCTGTGCATTCTGGGCTTTGCTGGTCGCCTGTTTAGGGGCTGGGTAGGAATTTTTCTATCCACCTGATTGGCCGTGGTGGGCAGTTTTTTTTTTTTTGCTGACCTCTGACTGTTGTTGGGCTTAAGATTTTCTCTTTCATATCTTTTAACCTGGTCACTTTGTTTTGCAGGTTAGTGCGGGTACAAAGGCTTGAAGTTGGGCTATTGGTGTGAACTCAGCAAAGGCAGGGTATGCCCTATCTCCCACCTCTCAGTTGCCCACTGGCGTGGGGGTGGGTGGGCGGGCTGGAGCTGTTTCTGACCTGGACCTCAGATGCTCTCCAGTTTGGGACAGGCCTGAGTGATCGGGCTGCCTCAGCCCCCAAATGGGGGTGGACAGTGAAAAGCAAAGGGGCTGTGGCTTAGAGTCAGGGTTGTAACTCCCACCTGGGGTCAGGCTTCTGCATGGCACCCCTTCAGCCTGCTGCCACTGCACTATTCTCTGCCATAGTTTAAATCCTGCTGGTCTCCTGGTCTTCCTCTTCCTGTACTTTTTTTCAATAAAAGTGGCCCTTTACACCCATATTCCTGACTCTTGTGTTTATTGAAGAGTGCACAGGCAATCTCACTTTCTGGCTTCATTCATCTCCATAATCAATTACTGTACGATGTAAGCAATCAAATGCACTTGTGACGCGGAGTCAGTTACTTGATTTCTAAACAAGTGGAAAATACAGTAGCAGCTGCTAAACCATTAGCAGAACACACTTAGCAGTGATCACTCAAAATTGTCTTGTATGAAATATTTAGCCATTTTACTAATACAAAAGCATAGCCATAGGACAATTACCTTTTTTGTACATATAGAAAGATGGGAAGTTCAAATGTCTAAATATAATGTGCCACCTGTGAATATGCTAAACAGACCAGCTGAAGTATGAATACCTTTGTGTTTTCCTTCTTTCTGGACACAGATATTTCCTGCATTACCATGGCCTATTTAAGAGCCAGTGAATTTTTGTTATGTCTAGTAATGCTTCTTGGATGACATTTTGGCTCTCATTTATTTTCTATATCTTTGGCATAGATCATGCTTGATATTTTGGATGTGAGCGGAACCCGGAAAGTCATTAAGTTGTAGAGCAAAATAAATAACGTAAGAGCCAGTCCGTGGTGTGATTTCCCACCCCCACCCAGCTTGGCCTTAGACTGAGGTCGTCAATGGGTCAATGGGTGAGGTCTCTCAACCTGTGCAGAGCATGAAAATGAAAAAAGAGAGACAGAAAGCAAGAGAGAGAATATGTGTATAAAGACATAACCACATGGAATACATCCTACAGACTGGGGATTTCACTGGCTTTGTTATGTAATACTGTAACAAGTCACTGAGTAATAAACATATTTACTCTAGGAAAGAATGTAGATATAGAAGATTGTAGACGGGATCAATGAGCCCCATATGGGCAAACTAGTATGAATGACAAAACCCAAGAGAAAGGACCTGCAGGCTGGTTTTGTTGTTGTTTATATTTTCTTACTACTCCTTCCTGCACAGTACAGTAGTTACAGTAGAAACCCTTTAACTCAGACATCTCTGGACTGGCAGAAATCTCTCAGTTCCAAGGGGGTTTTGCTTGTTTTAACAATTTTGCTGGCTGCAGCCTCTAAGGATGATAACAATGCACCTTCCCTCCATACCCTTAAGGAAACTTGAATTTCAAGAGGGTACCTTTACAGTTAAAAACAATAGGGGAAACCTGCTATGTTTTTATTTGCCAATTAAGCATCATTTTACCTGTTAAAGTCATCGGACCTGATCTAGATACCTACGTCAGATATGAATGTTGTACTCTGATTCAGTGGTCTAGGTGCTCCAAAGTGAACCAATCATTATTAAAATCCACATGCACTGTTTTTTATGCATGGATAAGGTCCAGGAATCTCTTGCAGGCACAGGGCATTAAAGCTCCCATGCCCATAAACAATTGCTGGATAAATAGCCCAGCATTAAGGGATGGACTTTCTGGTAATGCATAGAATGGATTCATTATTTGGCAAAGCCACAGCTGTACACGCATATCTTTAGTCCAAAGAGACACATACTTGACTATGGTTTGGCAGAACAATAGAAGTACTTCATGCATTACTACAATTAACAAATTGCAGAGAAGTACCCACATTAGTCCGTAGCAGTAAAAGCAACAAAGACACTTTTATTTATTAACAGTATTTATATACCGCTTTTCAACAAAAAGTTCACAAAGCGGGTTACAGACAAAATCAAATGATTAAATGGCTCCCTGTCCCACAAGGGCTCACAATCTTTAAAAAAAAAAAAAGGCAGAACACCACCAGCAAGACACTGTGCTGGGGTGAAAGGGGGGGCAGTTACTCTCTAAATATAAGAGGAGCACCAACTGAAAAAGTGCCTCTTGCCCAGTTAGCAGGGGTTAGGTTTTGACACCTTATAGACTAACACATTTATTTCAGCCTAAGCATTCATGGACTGATGGACTGTAGTCCACAAAAGCTCATGCTGAAATAAATCTTTAGGGTGTCACAAAACTTTATCATTTGTTTAAGGTCATGCCTATGGACAAACACTGGAACAGTTAAGGCGGGGGTGGGGATGGGCCAAAACAGGGCAGAGAGCGTGCGTGACATAGGGTGGGGAAGGTGTGGGAGGGGTGGATCCAGTGGTGATGGCATGTGCTGGATTCTACCCCCCTTTTCAGCAACCTCCCTGCCACATCTCTCTGCTCAGAGTTGCCAGTGATTTCACTGGCACAGGTCCGAGGAGACCCATTGTGGGTCGGGAGGCTTGCAGAGGCATAAGGGGATTTAAATCCCCTTTCCCCTCTGAAGCCTCCCAATCCACCCCCCCTTTTTTGGCACAGTTGCACCAGCGGGGGATGAGAAGGGTAGGATTGGGCTCACAGTGAATATTCTATTAAGCCATAAGATGAAAAAAATTAGTCATTTTTTATATTCCTTCCATCCTTGTGTAAAAATAGGATTTCAAAAATGTACTGCTTCATGACAGAAAAGTCAGTTCTTGATCTGATTTGGAAGAGGAAGATGCATCAACTTTGTACTACTGATCCAAAACTTACCTACCACTTTCTCAACTATTTTCTTTGTCGTTGGACATGGGTTGGCCTTTTCTGCTGTTTTCTGAGAGGGGATTTTCTCTGGAGGTGTGTGTGGAGAGAGTAAAACTTATTAAAACTTAAAATTACTGAAGCATTGTTGAAACTGCACCAACTATCCTAGTTTTCGTAATATGCCTTCTCTGATTCTCTTTGGAACACCACATCTGGGAAAATCAAAATGTCCAATAAATGCTGGTGAAAATGGTGAAATGGGGAGGAGGGGGAGTATCTTCTTTAAAAATGTTTTTGGAAATGCTGAAAAAATACCACCCATTTTCAACTGTTATTCACAACTTCTTGTGCAAAGCTTGTATGCTCTCAATGACCTGCAATGATGTAAGCATGCAGCCAAACCTGTCATAGTATTGTGACATCTTTCTGATCACTACATAATCCCTGATTAGACGGGATCATCAATGCGACAAATTCAAGATGAATGAAGATTAAGTCAGAGGAAAAAATAGTGCTGAAGTGGCAGCAACTGGGGATGAACACAGTTCTGCAAAAAGTGAATATTTGGATAGTCAAAGTGTCTGAGAGGAGAGATTTCCATCTCATCAACATTTCTAGTTTCAACCCCCAAAATAAAAATGGATAATATTTGGCACAGAATGTGCAGTTAAAGACTACCAACAGCTTATGGTGTGAAGGGATTTGGAATATTGGTACTTGTGTGGGCCAGTTACCAGAGAATCTGAGAGTCTCACTACAGTAGCAAGTTCATCCTCCAAACATCCCAAGGAGGTAGTAAAGTATTATTACCCCATTTACAAGTTCTTTGCCAAAAATGACACAATTCTGAAGTAGAACTGGGAACAGAACCAATCAGTCCTAAGGTCTAGTTCAATGTTTCTTTTAACCACAACTCCCTTCTTTCCAATGTTTTGTCCAGACACCTGTTCTATGGTCTAAGCTTGGCCGCTACAGGTTTAAGTTGCATTTGAACCAACATCTTAGAGATGGAAAGCTATATATTCCGTCACCAGAACCTCCAGAGACAAAGTACTAATCAATGTAAATATGAGCTGGTAATTCCAGCTCTGTTTCTAAACCAGTAATGTCAATATGCTTTAAGTTATTGGGATTCAACACAAGACTCAATACAGTAGAGGGTGGGTTCTTTTCTTTTTTTCCAAAGGAACATTAGAAAATCAACTGCAAGGATGTGAACAGAGTTTAAATGTCAGCTGAAAAAACAGCTGCTAGAAAAAAATAAATTCCATGAGCCAAAAAACTTGGGTTGGGAGGAAGTTGAAATAAGAGATGTTTAGCTCTTTAATGCTCCCGTGTGAGGATAAAAGGGCGAGACATAGGGAATCTTCTTTGGCACAAGGTCATTCAAACACTCCCGCATTCTGGAAGTTTCTGTTCTGCAAAATCTGATCTCTCCATATGGCAGATTTGAGTGAGGAAAGTGGTCCAAGCATATGTGGCAGTGATGTAACAATGCTACGAGCTCAGGCACCTGCAACACCACAACCACATTAAGCTTTCCAGAAGCTGCTTTGTGACTTACCATAGCAGTTTTCCATCACAGAAAATGTGTAAAGCGTTTTTGCAAATCTGGGTTTCTTGGCCCATTCAACCTAACGTGTGTGTGTGTGTGTGTGTGTGTGTGTGTGTGTGTGTGTGTGTGTGTGTGTGTGTGTGCGTGCGCGTGTAGATAGAAATGAAATTGCTTTTGAAGTATAGTTTTCCTTTGATATTAAAATGTATCATTCACTGCTCTTTAATACTATGCTATACTTCGGTTGTCAAATAAAGAGCCAGTCATCTGTCAGCATTTGCTTTTGGGAGTTCACTGAAACAGTGAAATCAACAAAGAGTTCAATGGCACCTTAAAAGACTAATACAGTCAATTCTCAGTATCTGCAGGGGTTAGGTTCCTCAAAAACCCAGAGGATACCGAATCTACGGATACAGAATCATTGAACCTATGGGATCAGTGGGGTTAGGGGGAGCGGTACCTAACCTGGTCAGTAACGCCAGCAGCAAATAAGTCAGTTCTCATTATCCGTTAGATCAGTGTTTCCCAAACGTTTTCGACTTGTGGCTCCCTTGACCATTGGCAACCATTGGCCACGGCTCCCCATTACATTATGTTGATGCCTGCCAATTGGTATTGCACTGTATTCCAAGAGGATGCCGTGGTACTCTGAGGCTCCCCTGGCTGGTTTCTGCAGCTCCCCTGGGAGTCACGCCTCCCAGTTTGGGAACCACTGTGTTAGATTAACGTTTTAGCCTAGCTGCTAGTCACCAGTGTGCAAGTGCGAGTGCACCACAGTGTTGTGTGCCAATATAAAGAGGTATGGTGGTGCCCCTAAAAAGACTCATTCCGACCGCATCAAGAAAAAGAGGTTACTACTACACTTCAATGCACAAATTCAATATTCACAATTTGTTGGTTGTTTAATAAGTTTTAACACAAATATGCTGTTTGCTTCCAAACAGAAAACAAAACAGATCACGTCATTTACACACACTAACCTAGGCTGAAGTGGCCTTTACAGTCATAATTCAATACCTCCTCATTATATGTGTGTGTTTTTTCTGTGTGGGCATTTATGACACTGGTTTTTTTTTTCTGCATGCAATTTTCCTGTGGGCTATTTTCATAGAACCAAGCAATGTAAGGCTCAGGGCCCAATCCTACCCCCACTAGCCCACAGTGCTGCTGACGAAACATGTGCTGCATGCTGGGGGAGGGGCGACCAGATGGCCTAGGAGAGGTAAGTAAAAATCTTTGTTACCTCGCCGTAGTCTGCCTGGCACCCAATGGGTCTCCTTGGGCCTATGCCAGCTATTTAGCTGGTTTAGGTCCGAGGAAACTCAGGCGACAGTTCAGGGCAGGGAAAGGGATCTTGATGTATGCCACTGCTGCCAAGATCCTTCCCTTCCATGTCCTGCCCAGCCTGTCTCAAACCGCTCTTATCCTCCCCCAAACGGTTCCTGCCAGTGCCCTACCTGTTCTGGCGGAACATCTGTGAGCTGCTGTCATGCGCCCAGGGCCTCTGGTCATTTGCGCTGGTGGCCCCATTGCGGACAACAGTAATGCAGCTTTTGCACCATTGGTCCAAGACTTACAGTGGCAGATTGCGAGATCTGCCACTGTAAGCCCTGGATAAGATTGGACTGCATGATAATGAAGTCAGCCTGTTAAGACATTTCCTTTGCTGCAACACAGACTATTGGGTTCAAACCCACTCATGCAGCAACCACTCCACTGCACTTGCCGGTAGCCCCTTTTGTGATGGAAGGGAAAAAGAGAGGGGAAAGCATTTTCTGTGGAGGAAAGCAATATATATTTCTGTAGGAAATCCTACCGGAACTAAGGTTTGAGATAGCTCTCTCAAGATATTGCTTGCAAAAGGAAGCAATAGCTAAGCAGAATAATGAACCAGCTAAGCAGAACTGGAGTTAGGTGAGAGAAGATCTCCTGGATGGGAGAGGTTCCAGAGTTTGTATGTTGTATGAAGGACAGTGGAAAATAGGCTGTGGAAAATTGTTTGAGAGATTTCCTGACAGGTGGTTTTTAGAACCATTGTGCTGGAGTAGAGTCCTCCCCCCACCCTTCTCTGTTGGGAAGAAGTGGTGCTAGGTGAGCATTGTAAATCTCACCCCCTTTTAGTTTGAGGTTAGAAAAAAAGGGGTCAGGTTGGAAGAGTGGTCTTTTCTCCTGGTCATGAAGCCCCTTCACAATTGCCTACGCCTGCTGTAAACTACATTCCATTAACATTATTCAACGCACATGCAGCATGCCCAAAATGAATGCCATATAGCAACACTCCACACCGAGAGGCATATCTTTTGGATTGTACTGTGACTGCACACGTCTTTCCAATACTTTATTTATAAAATTATTTTAATGCCTCTACTTGCACTCAGAGGCTTTCACCAGTTTATAAAATATCCATAAAATAATAAAACAATCGATTTACAATCATTTAAAAAAAAAATTGCAACAAAATACAAAAAAATTAAAAAAAACACCCCAGCAAAGACTATCACCAGCAAAAAACATAAAACCCCAGAGAATACCATAGAAAACACACTCAAACAAAACAGTTTTTGCTTTCTGTGTCAACGTGCCAATGGACTTACAGCCCAATCCTACTTAACCTTCCCCACACTGATGCAGCTGCACCAGCACAGGCTGCGCTGCATCCTGTAGGGGAATTTAGGAGGTGGGAGGTCTCCTCGAGGCAAGAGAACATTCGTCCCCTTGTCCCTAGAAAAGCCCCAGCTCTCACAATAGGTCTCTGCATGGTCCTGCGCCGGTCATATGGCTGGTGCAAGTCCACGAGCACCCACGAATTGAGTCCAAAAAGGGGATTAGGATATATGCTCCTCGGTGCAGCACTTACTTGCACTGGCGCGTGTTTCCCCTTGCACTGACGCTGGCGGAAAGGCAAGGCCTTCCCACTGGCACTGCTTTCTGACACACCATCGCAAACTGCTTTACAGCAGTTTTGCAACAATCTGCGCTGGTGGAACCCATGCTCCGCCGGCACAGTCGACAAATAAGATTGCGCCACTCATTCTTTCTTCAAAAGGAGCAGCCATAGGGGCTGGATCCAGATGAGGACTGTGGTGAGGACAAAAGGCTAAACTCCCTTTCCCCTACCATATTTCTAATCCAGATTGGGACCCCTGTGGCTATTATTTTTTAAAGAAAAATTAAGCCCATCAGTGCTAATGATGGGCATAGCATCTAGTTTGCCCTTAAGTGGGCAACTAGTCTGAGGTTTAAAAGACCATAATATGAGAATCCCAAGTCACATTATGACTCCCTCTGCCTTTGACAATTTCAGTTTAACCTTCCACCTTTAGAGAGAGGGTGTATACATTTAATGCTTGGCTCATTCCAAAAGTGAGGCTAGTCGGGCTGAGTTACACAGCCCCCTCAGTGTATACTGAAAAATATACTTAGACCATGCTGAGTTCTCAGTCTTCCACGTATGGGGGTTATGCGACTGCAACCGCATGAGCTGAGCTCAGACAGATTGGTTTTCAGCATGTCACCGCAAACACCTATTAACTTCTGGTTGCAATGTTGTGCTAAAAGCCAATCTGTGAAGAGCAAATTTTGCATCAGTTGAAATCACCGCAGCCCATCAGTTCATAGCTGTATAGTGATTTGTGTACAGGTCTCTTAGGTCAATGCCTCTAGCCACCCCAGCATTTTGGCTCTCTTTTCTACTAGCCCAAGGCAATAGTGAAATGGGTTGCATACGGGCCAAACTGCACATTCTGTGTAACCCTGCGATTCTTTTTCATTTTTTTAAAATGCAAAGCAGCTACAAGTGGCTTAAAGGTTGAACCCCCATATCTCAGCAGCTGTGGGGAGGATGATTTTGAGAGAACAAATGGCTGGCAAATTGGGTAAACCCTCCCCCTTCCAGGCAAATCCTCCATGCCACCTTGAAGGAGCAGTTCCTTGACATTTTTAATAAAATATCTTCATGAAAAAGAATATCAGAACTTCATAGAATGTGTAGTTTGGCCCAAAGACTTTGGCCACGAAGATAAAGATAAAAAGACTGGAAACTACATTCTGTCAAGAATGAATTTGAATAAGAGTTTAAAATGGCATAGGATTAAACAACATCAAAAAGGGAAACACTTTCTTTTTAAAGGCATTTTTACCCAAGGGTGTATATACGCAACAGGAGTTAAATGTGTACACCTGTGGGCTGGGAGGAAATGGGTAATACTCAATTTCCCCAATATTGTTATTTGTTGTACTGGAGAACTTTTGAAGGGATGAAGGATCAGGCTTCCATCAATATAGCTGCTGGACATTAATAGTAGCCCTGTCCCCAGTCAAAGGGTATTTCATTAATCACTGACCTTTCATCTGCTAAGATTTTGATTCTAATACATCAGATTTCTACTGCAGTACAACAGATCCAGGAGTTTGACCCATTTTAGCAGGCAATTAAGACTGTTATTTTTGGACAAACTTTTGTGCTTTTGGATTGTTGTATGAATAGTGCTATCTCTTACAGCAGGGGTGTCAAACATAAGGCCCATGGGCTGGATATGGCCCATGGAAGCTCTTTATCCAGTCCACATGATAATCAGGCTCTTCCAGCGCCGCCCTTTCAGCAGTGCCATCACTAACTTCACTGTGCGCGCGTCACCCGGTAGCGGTGCGCACGTCACCCAGTAGCGGGCGCAAGCACGTTGCCTCCCGCCACCCCACCCCACCCCACCCCCGCGCATCACCTACCTTGAGCCGGGAGTTTTCAGCCTTGCCCTCGGCTCGTTGTGCGCAGGCGTGGATTTTCCACGCACGCACACTCGGTCGCTGAGGGCAAGAGCCTGCCCAGTTGCCCTCAGCTGCAGATGCGCCATTTTGGCGCATGCGCAGACCGCCGCTGAGGGTACGAGGCTGCCCGGTTGCCCTCAGTTGCGGTCTGCGCATGCGCAAACATGGTGGACCCGCAGCTGAGGGCAACCGGGCAGGCTCTTGCCCTCAGCGACGGAGTGCGCGTGCGTGGAAAATCCACACATGCGCAGAAGAAACCGCAGGCCGAAGAGGAGGCCGCGAGGGTGCGCGTGGCACCCTTCTGTGCGCGGCACCCCGCTGCAGCCTGCCCCGCCCGCCACGCTACAGCAACACTGGTGAGTGCCATTTCTGCCAAGGCTCTGGGAGGGAAAGACGGAAGAAGGCCTCAGAAGACAAGGAATGGTACAGGGGAAGAGGCAGGCCAAGAGGGGTGAGAGAGGGAGAAGCTGCAGAGGCACTGAGAGAGTCCAAATATCACACGGGCCGCCCTTTCAGCAGCACCGCTTCTGCTGAGGCCTCACTTTGCAGAGCACCTCTCAGCTGCTGAGCAGTGAAACGATGCCTTGGTAGAAGCGGCATGGCTGAAAGGGTGGCCCATGTGATAATTGGGCTTACCCATATCTTGAAAATATAATCAAGATTTGCATATTTTCTATCATTTGCATCTAATAAGTTCCAACTTGAGAATAAAGTGCCATCATCTGCTTAATGATGTCACTTCTGGCCCTCAGCAGGCACCATGAATGTTGTTCGGTCTTATAGTTTGTAATATCCCCTTGACTATTTTATTGTTTTATGCTGTATTTTTAATGCTTAATTTTGTGCCCCATTTTGAAAATCCTGATAAGACAATTGGGGAAAAATTGACTAAATAAATAACATTTATGCCAAAGACCTCCAGATTTCCTGCACATAGGGAGGAAATGTACAGGTGAGCAACTCATCCCATGTGTGTGTTTGGGGGGGGGGGGGGAGAGGGAACAGTGACGTCATATTTTGTAATCAGTGATGCCATCAATTGAAGAGGCAGGAGGTTGGTATGACAAGATTCAGCTCTATCTCCAAAAGGGCCTTCTGGCACCCCAGTGTCACAGCCAGTGTTACTGTCATACAACCCTTTTGCCTTTGGTTTGACGAGGCAGCTGGAGCTTTTTAGAGGTCTGGATTCAGTTCTGGGACCTCTTTCAACAGAGTTAATAGAAGAGAAATGGGAGTTGTTTATTCACTCTAAATTCCAAAGGGGAAGAAACAACTAATAAAGTTTCCACTTCAAATCTTACACTCAAATCCAACTTCAAATATTCAAATCAAACACTCATTTGAAAAGATTCTCCATAGCTATGATGAATACCTCAGAATAAGGCAGAGTAAAAAACGATACAAAACAACAAAAGGAGCTGTGACCTCTAATACATCAAATGCAGGCATTTCAAAGCAAAAAAACACAAAACAACTTCTTAGTTTGCATCATATTTAGGCGGTCAATTCCTGCGTCATACCTTGCATGACTGTGTGTTGAAGCACACCCGTCTGGATGACACAAGATCCCTTTGTGCAAAGGAGAGTCCACAGCCTGGAAGAATTGCAGGCAGTTCAGTGCAAAGGCCGTTCATTGGCATTTGACATTGTGACAAGACCAACAAGGAATCATAAGTGGATACTATCAAGGATTGCTATTTGTGTGTTAATGAGTCACATTATGCCAAACTCATAACAGCCAGATGTCCCAGCTGACCCAGACAAGGCACTCAGACAGATCCCACGCGCTTCATGTGTCAGTTATACCCATTCATAAAAACAGCTCCCTCTGAAAATCTCATTCCTTGGGAACGCTTAAGAGCGTTGTGCAATTTGTAGTCTTCTTTCCATTGATTTCCTCATTAATTTGTGTCTCTTTTTTTTGATGTCCATAAAAATTATCTTGTGGTTAATAAAAAGGGAGGGGCAGGAAACAATGTCCATCAGAGGAAGGAATTCAAAACAGTACAAGCAGACGATCTTGGAAAAATAATCTAAATCTGTGCTCTTAGAGTGTTACAGCTATAGAAACAATTGCCTGGACCAAGTCAGACAGATGTTTTTCCTTTTTTTTCTTTTCACTCCCCCCCCCCCTTTGAATAGAATTTCTCAAGAGCACAGCTGAAAAACCTTTGGAAAAAACACATCGTCTCAGGCGTTGGAGGTGTCTGGGGCTGAGGATTACAGAAGTTCAAGCTGGCTCTCCATGTCAAAATTACAGCTGCACGAAAGATGGTACAATATAGCAGCCCAGGGCTCAAAAGGACTTTTCCGGTTCTCAAGAACAGTGCAGGTCTTGAGAAAATGCAGCTGTTCTCTGATCAGTAGGAATACTTTGGCCAAAGTCATTCTCCCCCTGCTCTCTGCTGCATGTTTCAAACGATGCCAACCTGTTCAAGTCATGACTACAGACCATGGTCCTGTCTCCTTTTGTCGCTGAGATGGCACTAAGAGGGCACTGACCTGTTGATGTTGCTGTTATCATCATCATCATCATCATCATCAACAACAATGTATCATGCGCACGGCACAATAATACAAACAAAAAAGGCAAGCCCCTGCCCCATGGAACTTACAGTATAAACTTTGACAGAGGGTTTGGAGAGAAAGTAAGAGACAAGGCATGATGGTGAGCAAATGCAGTCTAAAGACTGACAATAGTTTTCTTTTAGAGTTGAAGGTGGTTTGAAGCGATCATTGTTTTGGTTGTGCTGTTCAAAACCCATTTGAGCAGAGGCAACAATAACCTTTTCCAATTAATCAAGGAAAGTTTATCTTTATTGCCTAGTGCTGTCCCCAACCTACACACATTTAGTAGATTCTATGAACAGACAATGTATGCACACAAACTGTGTGTGTGTATACCTGTGCACTGCAAATTCATTTCTTTTGCCCTAGTCAAACAGGTTTCCTAGGTTTGAGAACCTACAAAAACCTGGAAAACCTTTTCAATAAGAGACAACAGTGAGAGAAAACAAGTGAGCATGTACACCATGGGGAAAAAATTCTCAATCATTCTATTTTCAGCATTCTAAAAATCCTATTGCCTGTCTCCAGCCACAGTTACACAGACATGGATTCTGCGGTGGATGAGAGGTTATTTTTTAATTTTGATTCCATTGCATTTATTTACATAGTATACATGTGTGTTATGTATGTATAGACTTAGCTTTGTGTTTTCATTTTTCTGCTGACATTTGAAGTAGCCCCTTAAAGTAAAAACACAATTCCTCTGGCATATTATCTTTGTAATATGTTTGCTTCATCTACATGATAGACAATCTGTGCGCATCACCAAGGTGCTGTTTAAAAACACAAAATGTTTTTTAAGGCCATTGTACACTTCAAGTCTTCTCCCACTCATTCTCTCCACTGACCCCTGTTAATCTCAAACTGCAGAGCTTGTGCAGGTGATGACTGTTGAGGGACCTCTTTACAAACTGCACCACATCACAACTTGGTGGCTGCATGTCTGTTGATGATGGGCTGAGGCTCCAATGTATTACATTTGGTTAACACAGTGTTTGCTAGCTGAAGGCAGGTGACTACACTTTCAATTATCACAGCCACCCTCCCTGACAGCTGGTGAAGTGCAGCAGCTAAACCATGAGCTGGGAAATCCCTGTTTCAGACCTCAGTTATGCACTCTTGGGTGGCCTTAGGCAAGCCCTCTCTTTCTCAACCTCAGCTACTGCCCCCCCCCATCTACAATATGGGAATAACACTGGCCTAATTTTCTGGATTCTTTCTTCTCTCAACTTCCACTGCTAAAACCATCACTGTTGCTTTCATTAGTTCTCCCTTCATATCCCTCTTCTGGCCTCTCTTTTACCTTCCATATCAAGTTTATTTTTCCATCCTCAGAATCAAGTCTCTACAGCCCCTCCTTCAATGTCAGCTCAGTGGCATCACTAGAGTTTGTGTCACCCAGTGCGAGAGCTCATCGCGTCACCCCAAAGATATCGATGGGGTTGATGTCACCCGGTGCGGTAACTCATGGTGTCACCCCCATTAACTTTAATATATGACAGTACAGTTCACCCACAAATCAGTAACCAACAAAAAACCAGTGGCCAATTTGATGACACACAACTGAATTAAGAGTTCTAGCATTAGCTCCGATACATAGAAATGAGAGTTGACTCATACTATCACTTCATTGGTTCCATGCTGTGTTATAACAACACCTTGTTCGCTCTCGGAACAATCAGTCTCATTGGTCAGTTTTGAGTTAAGGAAATCCACTTTGTAACATAATGTTGTTGTGTTTTCTGCTTCCGGTTATTTGGCCATAACATTTGATAGAACACAGATAATTCAACATGGTTTGTTTCATTGCATACAGCATTAAATTACCTTTCCAATGATATATACACAATCATGTTATTATTCCTAAATGCACGTTTTCCAAAATGTTTCCACAATTTGGGCCACTACTGGTATCACCCCCCTGAGGGTGTGGTCTGCCCCCCCCCCACACTGTGTCAGCTCCCTTTTCTGGTATTCACAACTGATGCCATATAAAATAATATACTATACTACTGTACTGTGGGCTTAACAATGAACTTCTAGAAAACATTAAATATATTCCACCAATGTCATTCTTATTGGTATACATATTGATCAAGATTGGGCTTCAGTTTATTACCTAGCATCCAGTCCATTAGTGGCACCAGGGATCAGTTTAGTACTTTCCTAGCCTCATCTGAACCTGATGAAATAGAGTGGGGTAGCATATTGATTCCCTAATGACCTCATTGAGCAGTTTAATGCAGTGTTAAATAACATGGGGGACAAGATGGCATTCTGTGGTACCGCACAGTTTATGCAGTCTCTCTCTCAGCATAAGTCATCCATCAGGATATTCAATGTCGTTTCTATTTCAAAACAGGCCTGAAATGGATCTAGATAATTAGTCTCACCCATGAGTGCCTAGAGCTCTCATGTGCAGATTTCCCCATTTATCTGTCTCAAAATAGGCTACTTTAGGATTGGCACCATTAGAGGTCAACACATGGTCTGCTGCTGAGGAATTAAGTTCCTTCATCTCAGAAGGGATGAGTTTAACACGTGCCTCCTACTGGAGATGGCACACATTCAGATTAGCCACCCCTGCCCACTTGACAAGTGTTCAAAGGCAGATAAGGATGCCTAGGTGACCATGACCTGACCAACGAGGTGGAATGGTGACATACAACAATGGGCATATAAGATTAAGTTGAAGGGTTCTCTTGGTTCTTCACCATGACTCTGACCGAATGACGAGTGCATTGTTGGGATCCAGCCCACCTTTTGGGAAAGAAGTGCTATTTGGCCTTGGTGATGGCAGCAACACACCACCACCTATATGAGCAGCTTACCCAAGAAAGGGATATCTGCAACCAGCCAACAGTTATTACAATCCTTAAGGCCCAGAGAGGGTTCTTTAAGAGCAGTCTCATGACCACTCCTTCCAGGCAACCAGGACTGCTCGCTCTTGTAAGAAGGCATTAATAGCCACCCAAATTCTAGATGTTATTAACCAAGTGGGGCAAGGATCAAGCAAACAGGTGGTAAGATGCACCCAACTGAGCACCTTATCCAATGTTCTCAGATTGCAGCAACTGAAATTCATCTAATACTAGGCCAGATGGTGCCTTAGACATCAGGACACACTGAACAGCAGAACTACCGGCATTTAAGTCAAGGTGGCTATGAGGGACTTTATCCTTGAAATGCTTAATAAACGAAACAAAATTGAGGGTATCTTTACATCAATCTTTCATGGACCCAGAAAAGCTCTGCTGGTTCACAGGTGCAATAACACAACAGAAGCAGAGAAGAATTTCTGTAGTATTTGAAAGGTATCTGAATATGCAGAGGATCAGGTTCTAAGCTGGTAGCATGCACACATTTGAAAAAGGTAGCCCAACAAGAGTCACATTAAAGCAACACAGTGAAGAAACTCATCAGATAAGAACTTAACACAAAAGCAGATTTACAATGCATTCCTATGCATGTTTACTCAGAAGTAACTTCCATAGTGTCCAGTGGGGCTTCCTACAGAGCAAATGTTTCTAGGATTGCAGCCCTAAAGTATACAAATGATATTAACACTGCAATACTGTCCACACTTACTTGGGAGTAATCCCCATTACAGCAGAAACTATTCTGAGTAAAAATGCATAGGATTGCACTGTCAACAACCCAGCACATTTTGAGCTGCATCCAGCTTCTCAACAGGAAAATTCAGTTGCAGTCTAATATCGTGAAGGCTCTTTTTGCTTGAGTATAAAGGAAACTTTATACTTTATTCAAAGTTTGAATTCCTCTTTTGGAGGAGATTTGAATCCCTTTTCCATTCTGGGGCCTCCCGTTCTCGCTGTGCCGCTGGTTAAACCAGCACAAAAGTTAAGTCGGATTGCGCTGTTTATCTCTTTGGCAATACAGTAGTTATAATTATATAATCATTATAATCAATCTGCTATATCAGAGGTAGCCAACCTTCCACCATTAGGGCCTCTGTGTTCTTATGAGTTGTGCAGAAGACAGAATCTTGGCAGCTGCAAGTGCTGATGGTGCTACTAAAGCAGCTGTACCTGCTGAAATGCCCTCACCTGATCGACCATTAAAGGGCCAGGAGCATTCATGTCGAAAGGTTGGTCACCCCTGTGCTATATAATTGATATCTGCTATATATCTGATATATCAATAATTGAAATATCACTCTATAACTGACTTTTCTCTGACAGAGAGGTGAATGCAGCTTGAAAGGCAACAGGCCTTTCAGTATCAATTTCTACAATCAATCTGCTTATGCACTCAGCTATCGACCATCGATTTTCTGCTCCAAACTGTAAAATAAATAGAGCAAAGGCTCTATGAACATTTTCCTTTTACCAGAAACACTTCATCTTAGAGATTCAGACCTCCCCACAAACTGGTAGTGAAATGGTGATACTGTACAAGTATTACAGCTGTTCCATGATGACTGTTAATGTTCTGCAAATAGGCAAATAAATTCTCGCTATAAAAACACTGACCCATTGCCATTTATTGTTAATGGAGTTGACTGCGTGCAATTAAATATTTCTAAAAACATTCTGAAAGTCCCTGTTTCACATTAAATTCTTTGATTATTTTTAAAAAAAATATTCCAGGTCTTATACTGCTCCCTTTTCCAATGTATAATATTGTCAAAATTCAATGCATTCTCTGTCTGTCTGTCTGTGTCTGTCTGTCTGTCAGTCACACACACACACACACACACACACACACATGTGAGAATGATTTTTACCTTGCTTTGGGTGTATAATGGGCCCACCAGTGAGACCTCATAAAAAACAGTTTATACATCAATTTTATAAATTATTTTAAACACAAATAAAAATAGGATAGTCAGAGAACACATTCTTTGAAAAACGGTATTGGTGGTCTGCTGGTCATTGTTGTGTCGTCATCCCCCAGTCTTACCACTGCTTCTAGAGACAACTGCTATTCGTGGACTTCCTTTCCTATCCCCCCACCCATTGCTTCCATCCCAGCTTCACCACTTGCCCCAGATTTTTTTGACTCATATATTTGACCCAGATATTTTGACTCACTACCTGACTTCCTGGCTTTCAGGCTTTCAGTTATACCTCCAGCTATCACTATCTCAACTTATTATGCTTTTCATGCTCTTGCTGAAACACTGGAACTGACACCAGCCATCCCAACAAGGGTCTTACGGGATTAGAGTCTACCACTTTAGTTGCAAAGGAGGAAAAGTTAATGCCCTCTTAAGGCCTTAACCCCTAACTGGCAACACCTGCTTATCAACAGCAATGACCACACAACAAAGGCTACAAATGTATACTTCATGAAATAAGCTCCATGGAACACACAGAGGTTTACTTCTAAATAAACATCCACAGGATTGTGTTGTAAACCTACAGCAAATCCTGGGCCATCACAGTCCCTTGAGCTTCTTTGGCAGCTCAGTACTATCAAGTGCTTATTTATCTGCATAACTTATTTATTTACTACACTTTGGCATTCAAGGCAGTTCACAATTTAAAAAATATTACATGGGGGGGGGAAGGGTTATCTCAAGTTAGTTCTTATCCTTCCAAGAGCTGACAGTATGCTTTTCACAGGTCTGTGCTCTCTTCTTCTGGAAATACAGATCTTAGGTGGCCCCTGAGGAGGTGGGGGAGGGGCTGTCCCAACAGTCTTCTTAGGCTAGTGTTGACTTATATTAAAGCTGATATTATGAGCTTCCCTGACCTGGGTGCCACATCCTCACATTATATTTGCATTACATTATATCGGGGTGGGGGTGGCAGCCATTGCCCAGGCCATTATTGTTGTCTTACACTTCACTTCACTTCACTCCACTCGTGTGTGTGTGTGTGTGTGAGAGAGAGAGAGAGAGAAAGAGAGGACTGTTGGGGCAGCCCCTCCCCTACCTTTTCAGAAGCTACTTTTAAGACACACACACACCCACACCCACACACACACACACACCGTATTGTCCCGAGTATAAGACACACCTGATTATAAGACGCACCCTTAAAGTTTGGTGCTATTAAAAAAATTAATTAAATCACTGGCATTAAATTGCAACGGCCTTATTATAAGACGCACCCCTAGTTTAAAAACTTAAATTAGGAGAAAAAAGTGAGTCTTATACTCAGACCAATACGGTATATATTTTCCTTGGCACCACATGAAACATTACCTGGGTCACAATACTTTTTTTGGGGGGGGGGTATTTTTTTGAAAAGGCTACAGATGCACAATTCACAAACCTAACTGGTCTGAATAATAATATATAGTGTAGTGAGTAAAACCCCCTGGCAAGGAAGTTCCTGGTCTAAATGTTGTCTGTGCCACATGAACTTGAGATGGTCTGACTTAGACAAACCACTCAGCCTCAGTCCCAAATCGACAACATGGGGATAATAATGCTGATCCTTACAAGGGGCTTGAACGAATGAGGCAAAAATGCAGCTGAAGAAAGCAAAGCTCTGGGACGTTTCCTACATTAGGAATGCTGACATCATCAGCAGACATGCTCAGGTGCTACCACAGGCACTGAATTTTTTTTAAAGGAGCCAAGAAGAAGAAGCAGGCTCAGCAGGAGGCAAAACGGCAAAATTTGCCAACAAGGGTATAAGCACTAGTCTGCCCCAGCGCCTCTGAGAGGGGGGTTAAGGGGGTAAATTGTACCCCGGCCCAGGGCCAAAAATGGGTCAAAAAGGGGGCCCAGGAGCCAAATTCACCTGAAGGGAAGGGGGCCAAAAGTTACTTTGTACCCCCTAGTAAAATTCCTCTGAATGGCCCTGGTCTGCCCTGCCCAGAAGGGAGGGGAAATGCATGGAAGCAGGGGAGAAGGTATGACTGCTCATATCCCCCAGGAAGGGAAATGGGTCTTTAAAAAACAAAAAAACTTCTATTCATTGGATGAAGGGCCCTGAGAGACACAGATAGATGGTGGAACTAAGTGAAACTTCTGGGGAAAAAAAACATGCATAGAACTGCACTCTAATACATTTTAAATTTATTCAGGATTTTTTTAAAATTCCCACTTTTCCATTTTTGTACATGTCTTTTATATACTTGCAACATACTTTGGAGACTGGGATGAAACTACATCTTTAAGAGTGCAATCCTGCACATCTCTAGGCCAGTGGAGCGCACGCTCCTCTGGCGTAAGGAGTTGCAAAAGTGCCATAAGTAGGCTTACCAGATCTCCAACTGGGACAGAGTGCTAGACCTTTAGGAGAAGGAATGTGGGCAGGTGTAGCTTGTTAAACCTTAGAGCACAATCCTAGGCATGTCTACTCAGAAGCAAGCCCCATTGTGTTCAGTGGGGCTTGCTTCTGAGTAGACATGCCTAGGATTGTCCTCTAAGGTTTAACAAGCTACACCTGCCCACATTCCTTCTCCTAAAGGTCTAGCACTCTGTCCCGGTTGGAGATCTGGTAAGCCTAGCCATAAGGCACATTTGCGTCTCCGTGTAAACGGCACCAGCGCAGAGGACTGTACCGCTCACACTGCTGCCGGACAGACTCCACACCACCAGACACAGCGAGGGAGGAGGTCATTGGATGGCCCTGTTACCAAAATTGCCAGTTATTATGGGGAATACCTTTAAATATGGCAATTTGGTATGTGCAAGGGATCTTTAGACCAACTATAACAGAGTCCAGCCACAGAATTCCATTTTAAATAATATTGAGGACACACATGGGTTGCTTTCCAATATTTACTAGATGGTTTAGTCATACATACATACACAAAACCAATCGCACCCAATATACAGAGCTAAGGAATTAGATAGAAAGAAAGGTACAGAGATTTTCCCTTTGAAGCGTTGGGGGTAATATTTACCTGTTCCTGAAGAGGAGTTGTCCTTCGCAGCAGTGATAGTGGAAGAGAGAGAGAAAAGAGAAGGGGGGTAGTGGTGACTAGGGCTCCAACCAGCAGAGCACAAGCAGAGAAGGAAGACTGAGGCACAAGGAAGCAAGGTAACAAGAGGGGGGGTTGGTTCAGGAGGCAAGGGTCGAGCGAGAGAGCAAACTGGCAACCTGTCTTTTATGCATATCTTACACAAAGAGGAGGCGTTAGTGGCTCTTGCACTGAAAAAGGAAGTTTCCTTGTTTGGGCTGGACCAGCAGTAAATTTTCTGGGGGGGGGGGTGAAGACACAAACACTGGGGGAAGGAGAGGAAGGTAGATGACTTCCATTGTTGCATGAAATGTGGATTTGGCCTTCCCAGGGCCAGACTTTTGCATCTGCTTATCTTTGTTGATTCTCTTCTTGTTGCCAGACTGGTCACTTCACAAGTCTTTCGGACTATGTCCGTGGAGAGGGGAAGGAATGTGCCTACGTGCTTGGGAGCATTTTGGTTCATGGCATTGAAATGGTGAATGCTGATCAGGCTTTTCCCTTCACATAACTCATGGCTTGGGAATCCCTTTTACAGCATGGTACATGGCGCAGGAACGCGGCGTGGCCATCGCGTTCTTCCTTGATACAGTTCTGGTCATGCACATGTTCCATTCTTGCTCACAACTCATTGGCATCAAACATATTTTATAAGTCTCTTGGCAACATTCTCATTTTAAAAGGTCATGGGGCAACAACCCGGCCCAGGAGGGGGCGGGGATATCAGTGCTGGGTTGCACCGATATCCAATGCCCATTCCCAGGCCGAGCCAGCCAAACATGGCCTCCCCGGATGCGCACCAGCTAAATAGCTGGCGTGCATCCGAGGAGGCCCATTGGGGCCTCCAGCGTTTACACCGGGGCAAGGAGATGAACATCCCCTCCCCCTGAGGTGAGCCCCGGCCGCGCCGGTACAGCCCGCATCATAACTAGGATGCAGTGGCCAGCCCTTTAGGCTAGCCGCTGCATCTTAGGCAGGATCAGGCTGTAAATGTAGTATGAATTTCAAAGAAGAAATAAAAGGCAAGAGAATAAAACATTTCAATTATTATTTTTTTATTTTTTTGTTTACAGTCTTGGTGGCAGGTGGATATGGGATTCACAATGTAACAACTAACCGTTCAGAAAATTCTCTTTCTCATCATACTTTTGGTATCTGGTGCCTACTTTCTTCTAATGTATGTTTCTTTCAGCGCAATCTGACTTTTGTACCGGTGTAACCAGTGGCGCAGCGAGAACAGGAGGCCCCAGAATGGAAAAGGGATTCAAACCCCCTTTGAATTTCTCTTTTGGAGGGGATTTGAATCCCTTTTCCGTTCTGGGGCCTCCCATTCTCGCTGCGCCGCTGGTTACACCGGCACAAAAGTTAAGTCGGATTGCGCTTGTTAGTCTTTAATCAAATATAGCATTAAAAAAAAAAAAAACCAAGCAGTGTCTAGACAGATCTGGACATGGAATTCACACTGGTCTCCGTCCAAATTTAACTTTAGCTAAAATGTATCTAAATCATAATTCTAGATTTTGTATAAGTTAGAAATGCCTGTTGCATGAGAATCTGTAAACATTTGGTTAATTTTGACATTCCCTTCATTTAAGCCTTTTTGGCAACAAAGAATCCAATGTTGTTATGATTTCATCCAAAACAGTAGCTAGTATTCTATGGTGAGAAATACCTCCAGACTACAAATATTTGCCCAGTATGCATATTGACGTACTTAAGAATGATTCACACATGCATGTAGGTTACTCAATCCATAATATCTGCCTTATCCGGCAAAATTCATAATTACTGCCCTATCACTTAATGACTCACCCTCGATTGTGCGAATAATATTGTGTTTCAGGTGATACAAAAGCCCTGTTACAGTATGTTTGGTTTTTGATGGCAGGTTTACACATGACGATTATCAGCAGAGGTTGCTGTTATCAAGTGATGAATATGTGTGTGAATGGGGTGTAGAGGGAAGTTCACATAAGAACATAAGACCCCTGCTGGATCAGGCCAAAGGCCCATCTAGTCCAGTTTACTGTATCTCACAGTAGTCCCACCAGATGCTTCAGGGAGTACACAAGACAACAAGATACCTGTATATCCTGTAGCCTACTACAGGGGTTCTCAACCTTTGGAGGCCCGGGTACCCCCTATCACGATCTAATTTTCTGAAGTACCCCCTGCTAATTAATTGGATTACTCAATCAATTAATTAGGTGATTAATCATTAAATAAAAAGTACTAAAACAATTTTAAATGTGAAAAAAGTCTTATTTAAATCTCTCTCTCTCTCTCTCTCTGTTTGTGTGCGTGTGTGTGTGTGTGTGTGTGATACACACACATATGTACAAAGTACAAAAATAAGCCCAAAACCAAAATCAGAGAGACAGAAGGGCTCCAAAAACAATTAAAACTTAAAATCCATGTTAATTAACACTTAATTAGCTGCTAATGGGGCAGATAAGGGGCAGGGCTTGGCATACCCCCAGCAAGAGGTCCATGTACCCCTAGTGGTACCCGTACCACAGGTTGAGAACCTCTGGCCTACTACTAAAACCAGGAAGTTGAATATACCTATCATGGTTTGTAATCTGTGATGACTTTTCACAGTTTACATTACAGTTTACAAGTCAAGATGACTGTCTGCAACCTCTGGATTCTAGAGGTAGCCTATCTCTGAATGTCAAGTTCAACAGGATACAAATACCTTGTCTGTGTGCTCTGTGAGGCATCTGGTGGGCCACTGTAGGATACAGGAAGCTGGCCGGGGGGGGTTTGCCCTGATCCAGCAAGGCTGTTATGTTATGTTCTTACCCTGGTTCCATGTCCAAGGTAATGTAAAATGATAAACAATTTGCCACTTTATCATGGGAATAATTTGTAAGTTCTTCCAGAACTGAGTCCACAATGTCAATCATTGTGTCGTGAATCATCATCTACCACTGTCTCCTGCATCTGAATCCCATCCACGATAAAGAATTCTTATGCCCCAGACTCTGGTTCGACAGAAATAGAGAGACTAGTTGCCTGACTAAGGGCCCAATCCTATCCAACCTTCCAGTGCCGACACAGCCCCAATGCAGCCTCTAGGTAAGGGAACAGATGTTCCCTTACCCACTGGCATCGCTGCAGGGGGCGGAGCTCTAAGTTCCGTCGCGGCTCCAACCCTCCGTTACACCGGAGCACGAAGCGGCCCCACCCCCTCGCCTTCGGAAAGCAGCGCTTTCACCACCTTGAATGGTTCCGAAGGCGAGGGGGCAGGGCCGCTTCATGCTCCAGTGTAACAGAGGGTCGAAGCTGCGGCGGAACTTAGAACTCCGCCCCCCCTGCAGCGACACCAGTGCCCTTACCTTGAGGAGGTCTCTGTGACTGCCCTCCCCACTGCAGGATGCAGCACACGCCCCGTTGGCACTGCTGCATCAGCGCTGGAAAATTGGATAGGATTGGGCGCTAGGTCTGAGTAATGGGGTAGTTATTGGTGGACCTGGGAGTTGGATTTCAGTGAGGGAGAGGTGCTTGACCATGTCTCCAAGGAGCTCAGGACAGCTTACATAGGCCTTTGTCACACATCTGTAAGTTGAGGCAAGGCAGAGGTGAAATGAGGTGGTGGTGGTGGTGGGGTGCCAGCCAGCTTCAAGAATAGAGTCCCTGAGTTGCTCCAACCAGCAAGGAAGTCTGAACCGGAATCCTTTATAAGGGTTAAGAAGTATCACTTCACCTGCATTAGCCTACAGTTCTTAAGATTTTTTTTAAAAAAAATTTTGTTGCTGGTCTGCATATAGATTCTTCCTTTAACTAAAGCTGGATGATTGTACCGTACATAACTGAATCCCTACCTACAAGCCACAGTGGATTTGGTTTATATTTTTATCCTCACAAGGATCCTGTGTTGCTATGAGATAATGCTTTGCTGTCAAGGCCACCCAGCAAACTTCATGGTCAAGCAGGAACTTGAAATCAAGAAAGATCCACCCCCCCCCCCCGGCCATGTTTAATATCCTATACCACATTAGCTCTCTGCTTGCAGAAAAAAAATGAATTAGATACCTTTGGGGCCCAGAATAATGTTACACACATTCCTAGTGTGAAACAGATTATGTAGCCCAACCTGGAGGAAAAGTATGGTCGTGCTTGACCATTTCAGACTAGTACAAAAACTGCAGATATCTCTGCTAACAACCCAACAAGGTTATTTTATTACGGTAATATGACTGAATTACTTAAGGTAACAAACGCCACTTTTCATGCAGTTGTTTTTTACATATAGTAGCTCCCTTCCATTGGGCAGCATGTTAAGGTTCTTTTCCCTGTGCTATCAGCTGATTATACAGGCACCATTCACATGTGGGAGCTATATGTGTGATGAACTGCTGGACTGTGTGATAAACTTTATTTAGCTTGCTCCTTTCAGTTCCTCATTTGACCTCTGCCCACTCCACTACATCCCTAGGCATTCTTTCTAACATTCCGGTCCCTTGAGTGGTTTCAAGCAGCTACTATTAACAAACACACATAAACCTCCAGAGAAACATTTCCTTCTTGAGTCGACGGGCGGAAAGTAAAGGCACTTGAGGATGGATTTATTCTGTCTAGTGAGAAAATAATATGATGAAAGTTTTAAGTGGTCTGGGTATTATTTTGCTGTTAATTAAGAACACTATTCAGCAAGTATTAAAATATATCTTTACATTCTAAACATGTTGTGGGTGCACAAACTAAGCGCAATCCAATCCAATTTACACCGCCATTGTAACCAGCAGCGCAGCAAAAACGGGAGGCCCTAGAATGGAAAGGGGAATTCAAAGGGGATTTTAATCCCCTTTCCGTTCTGGGGGCTGGGGCCTCCCGTTTTAACTGCGCCACTGGTTACAACGGCAGCGTAAGTAGTACTGGATTGCGCCCTAAATCTCATGCCTATACTGGATTATTTACTACTCTCTGTGAATCTCTTCCTTGCATCAGTTTCTGCATCATTTTCAAGATCACAGTTACTATGTATAAGATGCTCTACTGCTCTGTCCAGCCTATAGCTTTTCTCTCTTTACTCCATTCATCCATTTTAGTGATATCCCCACTCATCTGAGATATCACTTCCCTGCCTGCAGAAGTTAAGCAGGTCTGAGATTGATCAATGCCTGGATAGATGACTTCTGAGAACCATATGTACGCTGCCTTGAATTCCATTATGCAAGTAGAATATAAATGTAATAAATAGGCCTACTGTCACCCAAGTTTTTTCCTTCTACTATTACATCTGTATCTTCACTGCATGCCAAAAGCTGTTTACATGCATACTGTATATCCTTCTTTCTTGCTGTGTCAGGGTGCGTGTGTTTGGACTACAGCATGCACATTAATTTCTCCACAATTGAATACATTTGCATTGGGTTTCCTAATCCAATGCTGAATTTCCTGGCACAGAATGTGTATTGGGAGGAGAGGGGCACTGAAGCATTCACAGCCTGCCTTCTGTTATTGTGATGCAGCTGAGGGTTTCTTTCTCCACTTTCTTTGAAGGGGTATGGGGAGCATTATGAATGGTCACATTTCAAGCAAAATATTACAAATGAAACAAACTGAGTGGTGAGAAAAAGAGACATTGCATTAGTAACGCTGCTGAGTGCAACTGGGAGTGTGCCTCAGCTGGAAGGTTCAAGTGTGCAAGAAGCCTGTCAGTAAATTTTTAAAATGCTACTCTCTGTAGTTTTGGAAGAATTACAAATGTTTGCTGTGATGACATTTTCATTAATGAGCTTCCACTTTCGTCATAAGGGAATATAAACTAGTTGTCTCCAGTGGAACACACACTCACACAAAAACAAGGATATACCGGTAATTCATTTTCACAAGCAACACTTAGTTACAGCCCAATCCTAAACACATTTATGTGGAAGTAGGTTATTCAGTGTAACTTATTTCTCAACAAATGTATATAGAATTCCCACCTTAAACTGTTGTGTCCATTTTCCACAATAATATTGCATGTGGAAAGCCAATGCTGGCTAGAATGTACTGTACTTTTTTGTTTACAAAATGGCTGTCTCCTACGGCTGTCTTGCATTAACAATACTCTTAAGGGAGGTCCAGAACAACTTCCCAACCCTAGACATATTTACTCATAAGTAACTCTCATTAAATCAATGTATGAGTTATTAGTTGCGCAACAAGGCTACATACGCAAGAAGGAAGAACAGAAAGGGCAGAAAGAAATATTAGAATGTGTAAACAGAATGTTTGGTTTATACGCACTGCACTTTCATCAAAGTGAAGAATCTTTCTTACAAATCAATGATCATTACAGCTTTTTAAGCAAAAAGCTGGGGCTGTAAAAGTTAAGCAGAGACATATTTAGGAAGAAAAAGCAAGTGGGGGAAAAGTCTCAGTGTGCAATTAGAGAAGACAGAGGGAGATCAGTGAACAGATTTAAGGGCAAATGCAACTGGGGGGCCCAATTCACATTGGAACTATGGTACTGAGGGCGGGGCTTAACATTTCTTCATGTTATTTTCCCAATCTGAATAATTCCACAGTACACTCCTATTTATTCTGCAATACAAAACATACAGGTACCTCACCTCCAATGTCCAGACACCATGCAGGGACATAATGTTCAAAAAGGGACTACATGTACTCTCTTAATCAATTTCTCCTCCCACTACAAGAACTGACCAGGCATTCAGGGCCTATGTGCACTGAATTTTACATACATAGGCCCAAGCCCAATTTGAACGTTATGCTCCCAAATGGACATTCATGAATGGTAAGGATGGGTGGGCATGCTGGGTGGACAGGGAGGGAAGGCATACTTCCACTCTCCACTATGCATAGGAAACCGATCTGGGACAAGTATAATCTAATCTGGCCCACCTTATAAAATAACAACAAATACAATCAACCACAACTGGCAGCAGTTAAAAGCAGCAGTAAAATCAAAGGCCCACTTGCCGCCCAAATTATTTATTTATTTATTTGTGGCCATGAAAATGGCCGTTGTGCCGCTGTCGCCACTTGCCTGTCCCACCGCTGTCGCCATTGCTGCCACTGTCGCCATTGCCGCCGCTGTCGCCACTGCCGCTGGAATTGTCGCCACTGCCGCTGGCCAGCTGCATCCAGGCCAGCCAGGACTCCAAGTGCCCTCTCAGCCACCGCCGCTGCTTCCAAAATGTGCCTTTTTTCGGTGGCACCATCTTGGATCTCGTGAAATCTCGCGAAATCTAAGATGAAGGCACCCAAATCGTGTGAGGGCACATGAGGCAGTACTAAAAAAAGGCACATTTTGGAAGCGGCAGAGTGGCAGCAGACCCGAAAAAACTGGGACTGACCTGGTTCCGGGCCCGGCTATTCTGGTTTTTCCAGGACGAATGGTAAGCCTCATCTTAGCAACTGAGCAGATTCATATGGAAGCAGGTAACCCCTTAGATATATTTGTCCCAGGCTACAGATTAAGACTAGAACTTTGAAGTGTGTGCCAAGAAACAAATTGATAGTCACTGAAGCTCTTTCAGAGCTGGCAAAAAACAAACAAACCTCACAGTTGTACTCTGAATAACTTGTAGTCTCTTGAATCATCTTCATGGGCAGTTCCACAAAAGTGCATTACAGGATTTCATCCTAAATAAGGAAATACTGTCAGGATAAAGTCTGTGTGCATGTGCATGCACACACGCACACAGAAACATGGACCAATATAGTTGGCAAGGGGCAATGCTTGTGTGAAAGTCAATGAGGGCTGGGTAATGTGTACATGATGTCACACATCTAGAAGCAGAGGGTTAGCACTTGTGTGCTGAGAGAACTCCATGGAAGCACAGAAGAATAAGCTTACCATCCGTCCCAGAAAAACCGGGACTGCCCTGGTTTCCAGACCCTGGTCCAGGCCTGCTCCCGGCCACCGGGCTGGAACCAGGTCAGTCCCAGTTTTCCAGGTACACCGCTGCTGCTGCTGCTTCACCGATAATTTTAAAAGAGTAAAACTTGACCTGTGTGGCCATCTTGGTTCTCACGAAATCTCGCGAGATCCAAGATGGTGGCGCCCAAATCTCGTGAGGGCACCTGAGGCAGTAGCACACTCATGAGATTTGGGCGCCGCCATCTTGGATCTTGCGAGATTTCATGAGATCCAAGATGGCCACACAGGACACGTTTTACCCTTTTAAAATCGTCAGTGAAGCAACGGCAGCGGCGGCAGGAGGAGGGGGTGGTCAACTTCACCTTGCAGTCCTGGCTGGCCCGAGCAGCTGGCCAGCCAGGAATCGGACGACGGCAAGCAGGATGGACAACAGCAGCAGCAGCAGCAAAAAAGGCAAGTGAGGGCAAAAGGGGGCAAAAATGGGGGTTAAATAGTTAATTAAATTGAAAAAAAGTCACCCAATGGTTCTAACATTTTTCTGGGAAACACAACGGACTTGCAAGATGAAGAATCCTAATATGTAGTTTTCCTTTGTGTATTCTGCTAATCAACATTAAATAGTGAAGACTTATTATAATTCTAAGGCTGCAGTCCTTGGGAGTAAATCCGACGGAGTCCCAAGGGACTTAATATCAGGTAAATCTGCATAGGACTGGGCTCTAAGGTTTACTGCTATTCTACAGGATCAAGTAAAGATAACATTTCTCTGAAGATTCTGACTAATGAAGAGCTGTAAGGTACATAAACTAAACCTGCTTACTCTGGAGGTTGCATAAAACACAAATGTGAATGCTGGAGGCAGAGCCTTTTTCATTTGAGGGTGGTCTGACTAAGACATGACTAAGATTAATAAAGGGGAAAGTATAGTAAGCAGAAGCACATCCCAGTGTTACTGCAAACAACTGGCACGATATAACTTTTAGAAAGTCAAGTGACTAATATAGACATCACTAACAACTTTGCGTGGCATGGATTTTCCAGGTCTTTTTTTAATATATCTTGTGTGTAGGCTTAATATGCTGAAATGTTCTATGAAAAGCACTGAAGGATGCATGGGCGAAGGAAGCAGTAAAAGTTTAGTAGGATTAGAAAGTGAGGGAAGGAATCATGCCATAACTTTCCATCATGTTGCTGCTTGCACAAAATGACAATGTTCCACAGGTTTCACCCATACAGGGAGGAAACAAAAGGTGAACATATCTTTCCTTCCCATTTGGTGCCAGCCGTCCCTGTGTAAGACTCTGCGAGGGTCTCCGAAAAAAGGCAATGTATAAAACATGTATGCAGCAATGACCAAGCTATAAGACAAGAGTATTTGTTCTATCAGGGTGGACTAAAGGTTACTGTAAACACAGGGCTGCCACCAAAAATGGCAGCTACATGACAGCTCCTGCCCATCTTCCTTTATAATGTGTTGTGAAACATTCCTTTCAGATGTCACATGGTTATACATTTTCCCCACCCTTGCTTCACATCAGTGGTTGTTGCCCTTGCAACCATTCTGTCCTCAAACTGGCTAAATTTTAGCAAAGCAAATAACCCACTTCAAACTTTTAAACCTTCCTTTGAAAGTGCTTCGTGCAAGTTTGGCCTTACTATAAAGCAAATGGAAGAAATTGGTCTCTTTGGTTCACAGATCTCATAGGGGGCATCATTTTTTCCAACTTCCAATCCCCCTCTCTGTGTGTCATTTAAGGGAAATAAACAGCACCCACTAATCACCACATTACAGCAACACAGGTCAACTGTCACAACACCTATACCAGTATTTCCAAATATACAGTATATGTTTCTGGGAATATTTTCATATTACATTTTACATATTTATAAATACAATCACATGTAATATGATTAGTTATCTGCTGTGACCAACAAGCACATGGAGCTGCAATGATCCAGGAAGACTCTCCTTTCATTGCTGCTAAGAACAGATGGAGACGTATTCTTGGATTCAGTGAATATTGTCCTCATTTACACCCGTGGAACTGAGCATAGTTTTGGCTCAGATGCAGGCTTATTTCAGAAGTTATTTCAAGTGTCTTATGTGAGATGCCTGCTATACATTGCTGTGCTTCATTTAGAATGTGTATATTGCACATGATATTTAGAGGGGAGGGCTCTATCCCTTCCACCACCCATTACTCCTACTACCAAAATTCAGGGTATTTTCAGGACTATATGTAAGCTATGCTATCACAGAAGCACAGAAAAGGCACAGATTGATATTCATGGGCCATAGCTGTGTAGCAGAGCACATCATTTGCATGCAGGAAGTCACAGGTTTCAGATCTGTGTCTGAAACCCTGTAGATCTGCTACCAATTATGTAGACCAGAGTTTCCCAATCTGTGGTACACGTACCACTAGTGGTACGTGGACCAAGTGTTGGTGGTACGCCAACACTCACCTGGCAAGATGGCAGCCACCACTGTGACCAAGCTGGAGTCCTGAAAATGAGGGTAAGCAGCCCTTGGCAGCCAGAAGAGCTCGAGCATGCAAGTTTCCCACTCTGGGAAATGCCCTCCCGCCCACCATGACTGTCATTTTCAGAGCTCTGTCGCAGCCGAAAACCTGAAAGTAAGTGGCAATGATGTCATCGCTATTTACTTCCGGTGGTATGTGGAGGGACAGTGGCCACGGAGGCAGTACACGGCCCCGACAAAGTTGGGAACCTCTGAGGTAGGCAATACTGACCTAGATGAACCAATCGCCTGGCTCAGTAGAGGGAAGTTTTATATGTTCTTATGTATTTCAGCTTCCTGAAACTCTCTAACCCTTATGGCTACGAAGATACATTTGGAATGTGTAAGCAATACCTGGCCCACTGATTATATGAACGATGTCGTTCACATTGACTTGTAGAGAGCAGTGAATAGTCTCAGGGCCTGGTTATATGGGCCTGCTGCACTACTGGAACTTGCATTCTGGTGGCACAGCATGCTTTGTGGCGGTCACGAAAGGTAACACACCATTCTGTGCAGCTGGGCCGCCTCGAAAAAGACACCCTGGCACTGGTAGGTCAGCGCAGGGGTGAGCAGGGGGTTGGCGGAACAGGGTGGAGACCAGAGCAAGGAGGGAGGCAGTATCCGCGGAGGCAGTATCCGCAGCGGCAGCACCGCAAGTATCCTATTATCCTTCCTGGCCTCGATCTGCCTTCCCAGATCCACTCATACTTGCGCCAGCACATCACAGCACTGGCACAAGTCTGAGTAGACCCAGCGGAGCAGCAAAGACTTACCCCTGAGCAAGGGAACAAATGTTTCATTATCTGGAGGAGACTTCTGGCCCTGTGGGATGCAGCTTGTGCTCCAGTGGTGTGCCTGAATTAGCAGGGAGGAGTTAGATGGCATTGGGCTGTCAGTGTCCCTTTCTTGCCAAGACTGCTGGCACCTCCCTCTAGCCCACCATGAACAGAGTCACTCTGACCCATTTTCCACTTTCTAAAAGTGAGCAGGAAGCGCGGGGGGGGGGGGGGGGGAGGCAACAATCTGGCCCCTACCCCTTTACCTCACTCCCCCACATTCTGCACTTCCTGATTTGTTTGGAGCAACCACACAAGGAAGGAATGAGGAGTAGGGAATCAAATCACTGCGTTCTGCACAGTTTTTTCAGGGGTGCACAGCGATGGCATTCCACTTCCCTACCCCTCTGTCTTGCTCCTTTCTCACCCAATTCCTTTAAACAAACTAGGAAGCTGGTAGCATGTCTCATACTTGCTGTTTTGTTTAAATGGACTGAATGAGAGAGGTAAGGGGGGGTAGAGGGCCAGACCACTGCTTTCAGTGTGGTTTTTGTGGCAGCAGAAGCCCCCCTGCCTGGAGGTAAGGAAGTAGCAAAATAATCACTCAGCACTGTGCCGCCAGATCACCCCCTTACCCACTTTCAAACCAGGTGGATGAGAAGAAGAAGGTGGGGATGGTGAGGGCTGCAAATTAGGCTCCCACCTTCCTTCCATGTTACCCTGCAGGTGCTAAGTCAGGAACCTCTGGCATTCCATAAGTAGCCAATAAGAAGCAGTAAAAATATTTCAAGAAACATCATGATTTCCAAAATCCACTAGAGCAGTGTTTCTCAAAGTTCTCCCCAGGAGGTGGGAAGAACTTTGAGTGCATTCGGGGGTGGTGACAGTAGCAGCAATCCCTGGGATCGTACTTACTGGGGCCTCCGGAGGGTGCGGGGAGGCCTATGGAGGGGTCCGCAGGCCTCCCGAGCTTCAGATTGCCACTCTATGGCAATTTATGACCACTTCTGGTTTTTGAAAACTGGAAGTGGTCATAAATCCCCACGGAGCGCTGATCTGAAGCTCAGGAAGGCCTGCAGACTACAGGCCTCCCCACACCCTCTGGAGGCCCTGGTAAGTACAAACCCCCCTTTTTCTCACATCCCCCCCCAGGCGGCAGCAATCCCTTGGATCCCTGGGTGGGAGTATGCCGCCAGCGGCATACTTTCCCCACTCCTTAAGTGGAAAGGGGAAGCATCTGGTTCTCCTGGTAGGTGCCAACCCACCAGTTTGAGAACCGCTGCACTAGAGATCTGAGGGCTATAAGCTGATGCCAGTATTAAGAACTGCAACTCTTATTTCTCATGGGCTTTTAAAAGACTGCAGTTGAGATATTAGCCTATACAGGAAAGCAATGAGTTACAGTTGTGGTATTGATAAAGAGTTGGAATAAAAAATGTTATCCTATCAATATCTGTTATTGTAAAGCATCCATCAAGAGTATCCACTTTTGATCATCCCATTACTATTTTTTAAGTGTCACTTGGGTCTTTTATGCAATGCCCAATAAATAGCAGGGAATATAGTGAAAAATTGCCTTCTAAGATTTGTATCCTTTATTGCCTTATAATTATGATCCAACAGTGCCATCCACTGCCTCTCTAAATAATCTTCCCTTGAAGTGTTCTCCAATAAGGTCATTTGTGATAACTAAACCTTACAAGCTGTACATGGTAGATATGGTATTAAAACACTGATTGCCAGTGGGGCATGGAAAACAACGCAGTGGGAGGCCAATTACCTCTATCACCTACAGCATCTACCTGCAGGGCGAAGTGTCCTGATCTAGAAGGTTGAGTGAACAGAAGTTCCAACAGTGGGGGAAAGAAGGAACAGTGGGGGAAGGAAGACTGAAGTGCTTCCTCTCCATAAAAGCAGGCTGTGCTGCTGAAAGTGTACTGAACATGGGAAATAGCAAGTGATGGGAGGCTAGTTACCTCTGTCACCAGCAGTATCTACCTGGCCACCTGCAGAGAGAAGTGAGATGATCATTCTGGGCAGGACGTCTGGCTCAATTGGTACAGGACGTCTGGCTCAATTGGTACAGTCTCATAAAAGCCTGAAGATCTGAAGGACGGCAGTTCAAGAAGGCCGGAAGTGTCTGTCGAAGAGCTGCCGGCATGCAGAGCTGATAAGTTGCAGAGCCTCTGTGGAGGAGTGGAACTGCAGCTGCAGCACTTGAGTGGCAGTCAAGGTTGCCCTGTCAGCTGAAGCGTGGTGAGGCGAACTCCAGAGAGAGAGAGAGAGAGAGAGAGAGAGAGAGAGAGAGAGAGAGAGAGAGCTGGACTGTGAAAGAAACATCTAGAATGAAGGGTTCTACGAAAGATTACAACATTATTATATTGTAAAAACCCCTTGGGGTTTAGAAGCCTGCCCATGTACACCGCCTTGAATTAAAGTCAAAGGAGAAATCCCATGACCAAGAAAGGCGGTATATAAATACTGTATATTATAATTCTGTGTATGCTTAAAAAGATAGACGAATGAGTTGTAAATGGTTGAGTAGTAGATAACTAATCACAGGATTACACACACACACACACACACACACACACACACACACACACACACACACACACACACACACTTGCATGAATTAAATTTGAAACCATGAAGTAAATGTTTACGGCCCGATAAAACAGTTTCTGGACTATATATAAAATCAGGTGGTTTTGGCAAAATAAGTATGGCTGAAGGACAAAAGATAGTCATGCATTCAGTGGGGAAGGTTGAGCCAAGGAGTGGGAAGAAAATAGGAGAGGAGATTGAAGTTATAAAGTTGGATGAACTGAAACTGTTTCTGAAAGATAAACTAACAGGATTTTAGAATGAAATATATCAGAGATTAGAGGGAGAGAAAAAAATCAGAATCCAAGTTAAAAACGTTCACAGTTTTGCAGACGAGATTAAAAGCCATATATCTTTAACAAAATTATTTAGTTTAAAACAAATAAAAGGTTAAAAAAGTTAAAACAAATTAAAAACACAACTAAAAACCAAACGCACAGTTTAAAAACACCAAAAACAGTACGACGTTTCACCCAAGCCTATGAACATGCCGTCAATACCGGACATTTGATTGATTTTGAGGGCACTAGCATGTTAATACAGGAATGTTGATATAAGCAAAGGATTAATTATGAGGCTATTGAGATATTTAAGCATAGAAATAATAATTTAATAATAATAATAATTAACAGGAAACAAGAATGGGCGTTTGTGGATAAGATCTGGACGCCAGCTTTGAGCAGAGTGTCCGCGGCGCACTTGAAGGGTTAAGTGATTGTTCCCTGGCCTTTCTATTTTGTTAGTAGCACTAAAGGCTGATTCACACTAGCCCTTTCCGTGCGCGTTTTGGCTTAACGTTTGGTCTTTTCGTGCGTTTTTCATGCTTGCGTCAGACGCAGCATGAGCTTACGACGCAGCCAGGAGAGATGGTTTCGGTTTATCTTTTTGCTGCGCTCGCGTTTAAGCTAGCGTTTATGCTCCCGGTGCTAGGCAGCTCACCAATCAGAGAAGCGCATTTCTCTTCACCCAATCACAGCTGCGCTTTCTTCAAGAAGGCGGGCAAACGTTCAGAGAACTGCTAGACGCACGTACAGACGCTAGAGTAGAGCAAACGTGCACGGAAGGGCTAGTGTGAATCAGCCTTTAGTCTTCACAGGATGTCTGCACTGGCTGAGACCTTGGATAAGGTGGAGTAAGCCTTTGCCGCTTATGGCTACATGCTGTGTTAATTGTTATCAACAGGCATGTGCTGTACTTCTGGTGCTAACTGCTGCTTCAGTCTCTTCTCTTATAATGCCCGCTGGGTTGTCAGTCTGTTAACATCATTTACAGACGGCACGGCTCTTTTAGTTACCTGAGGATGCCCATAGGCTTGGGTGAAACGTCATACTGTTACTGGTGTTTTTAAACTGTGTGCTTGGTTTTTAGTTGTGTTTTTAATTTGTTTTAACTCTTTTTAACCTTTTATTTGTTTTAAAAACATAAATTTTCTTAAAGATACATGGCTTTTAATCCCATCTGCAAAACTGTGAACACTACTGCTGGGCTGGCCATGAGAGTTTTAGATCTTTTAAGTTAAAAACATTAGAAAGAAAATAATTATTGTGAGGATAGTTTATTGTAGAAAGCTGTTGGAAAATCAGAAAAAGGAACAGAAACGATTAGAAAAATAACAATAATGAAACAGCAATTAATGAGATGAAAGTAAATACAGGCGTCCCCCTGAAACCACAGTCCTCGTAACCGTGGTTTTCAAATTCCCCCCCCCCTCATTATTCACCTCTCTTCATCCGCAAACACTGTGCAAAAGGCAGCATTTTCTTCCTTTTGCTTTAGAACAGGAAGCAAAGAGCGAAAACCTAGACTCATACACTACATAGACTCACATCCCAATCCTAACCAACTTTCCAGCACTGAGACAGCTGTGCCAACGGGGTGTGCACTGCATTCTGTTGTGGGGGAGCAGTCATGGAGGCTTCCTCAAGAGAACATTTTTCCTGTTACCTCGGGGCTGTATTACAGCTGCATTGGTGCTGGAAAGTTGGTTAGAACTGGTCTGTCAATTGCTATAGGGGGCAATTGTGAGAATGCTAACAGGAAGTGAACAGCAGAGAACTTCCTGTTAGTGTTCTCACAATCGCCCCCTGTAGTGATGGAGTCTATGAGTCTAGGTTCTCACTCTTTGCTTCCTGTTCCAAAGCGGAAGGAAGAAAATCCTGCCTTTTACACAGTGTTTGCCCATGAAAAGAGGCAAGTCATTAGCACGACAGGGGTATTTGAGTAGGGTTCGCTGTTTTCCACAGTTTCAGATAACCGCAGTAGTAGCAGGAATGTATCCCCCATGAATACGGGGGACGCCTGTAATGAATATATGGAGAAAACAAAGAATTCAATTTTGGATATGAATGAAAACTGTGATAATAAAATGAGGCCCCAATCCTAAAGGCACCAAGCTCCACCGGAACAAGTTTCACCTACAATCCTCTCCCCACCCAGTTTTGCTCCCGCCGCTGCTTTACCTTCTCCAGTGGGCACGGTACAGTCTCCTGAAGGGGTTGGAGCGTTGCTGTCTGACAGAATGCAACACGCTCCATTGGCAGCTATGTTACAACAGCCCAATACTCCCGAATAGGATTGGGCTGTAAGATTACCAAAATGTTGTACTGTTTTATCTGAGACTGTGACAAAATGATAAACAATGGAACGTAAGAATGCCTCATTAGCTGATATCAAGGTTGATCTTGTCTACATTCCTGTTCCCAGTAGCAGGCAACCAGATGCCTTTCAAAACTCACAAGCAGGACATCAAGTTGATGGCCACCTGCCATGGGAACAACCAAAAGTTATTGCGCTTGCAATAAATTGTGCCATGTTGTAGCCGGTATGGGCTGGCCTTGGATTAAGACAGGTGACTATATATTCATGACAACCTGGGATAACTGAAAAGTCTGATGTTCCATGCTGGGTTTGAGCCATATCTATCCTTCACCTGCTCACCTCCACTTCTATAGGTCTCTTCAGTCATATGCTGCTTCCACTGTGTAGACTGGTCTGAGCAGCCCTAAGGTTGCAGCCATGTGGAAAAAGTAGCCCAGTGCATACAATATTACAGATGCTGCTGCTGGTAGTGATTATGAGACACTATCTCATGAGCAGAGCAGCTATGCACCACTCTCTCTCCTGTGCTATTCATGGAGTGGAGAATTAGCTACTGCATGTCTGCCACTTCAATTTTAAAAATTACATTGACAAAAAGGCAATTAAGGCAGTTCACGCTGGTGGATAACTGGCTGAAAAATGTACAACCAAATTTAAATAGATTGCCATATCAAAGCTGTACTCATAACTGAGAACATACCAGGTTAAAAGTTACTTTCTCCATGTGGCTATGTCTTGAGGTTACAGATGATGGAGGAAGCAACAGCCTTCTGAGTTGGCCCTACCAAAGTAACAGCCCAATCCTATCCAGCGCTGTTGCAGTGGGGTCGCATGGCCTATACTGTATACAGTGCTAGGATTGAGCAGGCTGGAGGTCTCCTCAGGGTAAGAGGACATTTGTCCTCTTACCCTATGTCGAGCCCCAACCCCAATAGGGCTACTCAGATCTGTGCCAAATCGCTGGTGCAGACCCAAAAAGCCTTGTGTAGAGCTTCCAGGCCTGGGAGGGAGGATAGGATACAGCGGAAGACTTCTCCGCCAGTCCCACCCTCCCCCAGCCCAGTTCCACTCCCCTGCACTTCTCGGCGCAGGGCTTACCTATCCACTGGTGAAGGCCTCTGTGCTGGGCGCTGGAGCAGTGGTGCAGGCTGCTGCACCGGTATGGCCTACTCCCAGGGTGTCGCAAATGTGCTTTATGGTATGTTTGCGACACCCAGTGCTGGTGGAGTGCGTCCCCCACCAGCGCTGCGGGAGAATAGGATTGCCCCATAAATCAGCTAGACTCCAGTTGCCATGGGAGAATGGCTGAACATCCTCCCCAATAATTTCCAAAAACTGACAGTGCAATTCTATACATATTTATTCAGAAGGAGCTCCCACTTTGTTCAGTGGGGTTTACAGTGCACAGGATTGTAGCTTAACACATACCATGAACATTTTCAGTTTTTTTACTCAGGCACACACAGGATGAAAGACTTCTACATTTACATGCAATACAAAGTAATTCAGAGGTAGTCAACATTTTTTAATTAAAAAAAATTCTATTTATACCACTGTTGCCTCTTACAGCTCTACCTCCCACTACAGTAAATTTATCTAACCCTTGAATCATCAGTCTCATATGCACCAACTAACAACATCTCTCTGGCTGCCTTTCAGCATTCCAGAATGCAGGCATATGGACTATTGTATATTCTGTCATAATGAATAAGTATTTTAGTTAGTAGTTCTATTTATAGCCCTAGTAAATGAAAAATGCAAAAACCTCCAGTCCCTTTAAAAAGGTAATTCTGAAGAAGCCAGAGTTTATGCAATGCATGACCACCTCAGTTTCCTCAGAAACTGATTTAAAGTCATTGTAATGCTTAACTATATTTACCAATTTTGTTTATGGAAAACAAAAAGATGAATTTAAATACCTCTTATTTATAGCCTCTTATTTGACACTGCATGGTATACCTGTGAAAAACTGAAGTTAGCAGATTATGAACACCTGTGATATCTAACTTTAAATACCATGAAAGGGGAAATGCAATTCTATCCCCCTCCACACCCACACCATTTTTCAAAGTGTTTCTAATTGTTAAGTGTTTTTATGTTCCACCAGTGCTGACCAGGTGATGCTATTACCGGTACTACCTGAATTTTGCAAATAGTATTCTAGTTGATACTATCACAGTATAGAGCTCAGTTGTTGGCCAGAGAGGCCTCTATTTGTAAGCCCCTCAATCCTCCTACACTTTGGGAGTCATTAGCTGACCCCAAAGGAATATTGGAATATGTAAAACCTTTCTCCCTAACTCATACCACTGATGTGTCACATATTTCTTTATAAGGGTTGTAGCAACTGTGGTGTTTCAACTACAGCAAGTCCTCACTTTAAGTCATTTTGTTTAAAGTCATTTCATTTTAAAGTTGATGGGAAAATGCCATAGGAACATTTACGTTTATCAATTAGCCTATGTCAACATGGTTTTATTATAAGTCGTTTCGCTTAAAGTTGCAGTTTCCAAGAAGAACCTATCGACAACTTTAAGTGAGGACTTGCTGTACAGCTGAGCCAAGACAGTCTTTTCATTCCATTCTGGTTTCTGTTATTGTGTTCTGTAGACTGGCCCCTCAAACATTTATCATCCAAGCCTTGGGTAATAGAAGTAAGTAAGTGAGCAAAATCCCCCCCCCCAAGACTGATTTTTCAGCCTGCAGTGAACCATGCTATCCCTAAGCTAGCAAACAAGACAGCCCTCAGAGCAACCCCAACGTCTTGAGCCTTGGAGAGCATTACATCACCCCAACTTTCCGGGCTTTTGCATTGCTTTTAATGTGAAAAACCCACCTCTGGATGCCCCCCACTCGGCAATCTTTGGCCCTCTCTGAGCACAGTCACTTTGCACTCTCGCTGAAGTGCAGTGAAAACATGCAATTTGGCGAAAGCATGAGGGGGCTGCACCCAGAGAGGGTTGAAGATTGCCGAGCAGGGGCTTGCAGGGGCTTGGGTGTCACCCCTGAGGGTTGCACCCGGTGTGGACTGCACCGGTCGCACTCCAGTTGTGATGCCACTGGTTCACAGAAACTGTCTACTCGGCTTGCTTAAGGAATTCCTTCTGTGTATTTCAAACAACAACAACAACAATAATATTCAGAACATTTCGAGGAACACTTATGAAATGCTCTAGACATAAATTCCTTCCTTTCTCAAACTAAGAAAATGCTACAATCTGCAGTGAATTCAGCCTTCTAGCTATATCCCTGCTGCTAGGCACAATGTAAGCTGCTGCTCTTGCTGACAGTCACAACTTTAGACTCCCCCAAACTTCAAGATCTCAAACTTCCATGTGATTATGGCTCAAACTTTTAAGCTGAGCAGAAAATCCAGGAGTGGAGCCAGCAACAGTCGGTATGAATATTTCTGAGGCATTGTTTGTAATTTCACATTATATAAAAAGGCATTATGTAAAGTTCTCATTAGTGTTAGTTACATTTGCAGTTTTTTCCACCTCAATCATTCTAGCTGAAATGCCAGCTGGTGCACTCAACATTTTGCCTTGTTTTCACAGTGAAGGTTATTTCAGGGGTAGCCAGGGAAAACTACTGTGATGTATTAGACAAAATATACTGTGCTCAGCAGCTCACCCTGTAACCTGGCTCTAGGATTCTGCACCCTTTTAATCTTATGAATGACCTTTTTGCAGTGGTTCCTGGGAAGTTACTACCACCCTTCACTGCTTATTCCTGTTGTGGTTTGCCTTGAAGGAAAAGTAAAGAGCTTTTGGTCTATTTCCTCCCAGACTTGGCTCAGCTATGTTGGCCAGCTCCTGAATGGGATTAGTTAGTTGTCCAGTTGCTCACTCGCTGCCAGTCGCATCTGTATCTCCTGACATGGTATTCCTGATCATTTGGCGTAACTGGGGAGAACAGGCCATTTCACAAACAAAGTCATCTGCTACCATTTAAATAATAGTCAATTGAAACATCCTCTCTATTTTTTTTTTCATTTTCTCTCCAAACAACAACCTTTAACAACTGTGCCACAATCTAACATTTCAAGGGGGGGGGGATATATGAGCTTTTGTCCGTGGCAGGACTTACAAATGTGTTTGGGGAGTTCTACATCTTTATGATATCTTTCTTAATTCTGCCAAGTAAGGAAGGTGAAAGCACAAGTGGGATTTCCTTGCTTTCAGAGGATTCAGTATATGACACAAATTTATAATCAAGGCGCAGTTGTAATTTAATCAGTCACCAAATTTCCATTCAGAGTAGATGATTTGAACCACACATCCTCCAGTGGGAAACAGTGATATTTCCATGCTCTCCCCCCCCCCATCAGTCTTCTCCTCTTGGTTTCAAATCTATCCAAGAATTCCTCTGGGAAGAAAACTCTCAGGAGCTACCAGTGTTCCCTGTTTCTAAAGACAGCATCCCAGTAGATATGAACCAAGGAACAACAAAATGAAAATATTTCTGGCATAAACAGACAAACATAGAGAATAGAATAACCAGTAAATTTTCCATATTTCCACATGTGCTTTCAATTATACAATGTCAAGTCATTTTATTATTTCACAAAACCAACTCAAGAAATTAGGCTTTGTTGCGTGCCTTGAAATCTCATTAAAAGCACATACACAAATACATGTATGCATATAAAAATATAGTCACCTTTTCCGATTAATAATATGAATGTGCTGTTAGTCTTCTGGAGTAACAAAATGACTGAACAATTACCAGGTTTCCAGACAGAGCTTCCCAAGCCTCTCCCAACTGCATGTTTTGGGAAACCTGAATTTTTCCAGAGTGACTACCAAGAGAATCAAAGTGTGAAGAAAAGCAAAGGAGCATGGGAAGAAACAAATGGAAAAATAAGACCTTCCCAACTTTTACGGAAGGAATAATACTTAGCGTTCATATAGAACATTTTAGAATGTTCAAATGTTTCACATACACTATCTCAATAATCACCACAAAACCCTGTAAGATAGGTCATTATTGCCCCCATAGTACTGACAGGGTGGGAAAACAGGCTTGCTTAGAGATCATCTTCTTTAAGGCTAACCTTGAGTTTATGGCGAAGGATATTTATTTATTTAAATAATGTATTATTTATCTCCCGGTGAAGGCAATCAAGGCGGCTTACAGAATTAAAAACGAGATACTTCCTGGTTCACAAACCAGCCTCTTAGCTACTACCAGCGCAATCCTATTCATATCTACTCACAAATAAGTCCCACTGAATTCAATGGGGCCTATTCTGAAGTGTGTATAGAATAGTACAGTGTTTCTCAAAGTTCTCCCCGCAAGGTGGGGAGAACTTTGAGTGTGTGCAGGGGCGGAGCCAGCAGTGGCGACGATCCAGGGGATCGCCACTGCTGCCGCCGAAACGGGGCCCCGCATTTACCGGGGCTTGGGGGAGCTTCGGGGAGGCCCGTGCGACCCTCTGCAGTTATGGATTTCCAGACCAGGAGGTCCTCTGTTTTGCCCACATTTAATTTCAGTTTATTAACCTACATTCAGTTCTCAACTGCCTCCAAGGCAGCACTTCAGGACCTTGACACCCCCTTAAATGCCTTTAAGTAGCCTTACCAGCGTCCCGGAATCGAGGCTGGCTTCAGCCTAGAGTGGACCCGAGCCGCTCCCAAGTGTGCACTGCAGCTGTCCAATGGGGTTCCAGTCCGGCTTCCGGAACTTCCGGTCAACAATGCGACCGCCGTTGGGCAGCCGTGGTGCACACTTGGGAGCGGCTCGGATCCACTCTAGGCCGAAGCCAGCCTCGATTCTGGGACCCTGATAAGGCTACCTTTAAGCCCCAACTCAGTCAACCAACCAAGAAGGACACTCATGGTTGATGGCGTTGAAAGCTGCCGAGAGGTCCAGCAGAACCAAAACGGACACATTCCCCCTGTCCAGTCCCTGGTGTAGGTAATCCACCAAGATGACTGAGGCTGTCTCAATTCCGAAGCCTGGTCTGAAGCTGGACTGAAAGGGATCCGGATAATCCATATCATCCAGCACCTTCTGTACGTGAGATGCCACCACCCACTCGATCACCTTACCCAGGAAAGGAAGGTTTGATACCGGCTGGTCATTCTCCAAAACAGGGGAATCCAGGGAAGGCTTTTTAAGAAGGGGGAGAACCATCGCCATCTTCCAGGCAGTGCACCCTCCATCAAAGATGCATTCACCATGCCTCCCACCCACTCAGCCAGACCTTCCCAGGGCTGATCTTACAAGCTATGCTAGACAAAGCTCAAGTGGCTGCCCTCATGTTCCAAAGGATTCTGTCCACATCCTCAGGTAATATAGACTGAAAAGAATCCCAAACAATATGACAAATAGATGTCTGGGGTACATTCATAGACACCATCAAAGTGGAGTCCAAGTTCTTGCAGATGTGAGCGATTTTATCTGCAAAGTGCCTAGTAAAATTGTCACAGTGAGTCACTGAGTAGTCTTCACACATAGTTTGCAGCTGGAAAAGCTCAGTGGACAGCACTTCCAAAACTCGATGGTGGCAGAGAAAAAGGCCTTTGTTGTCATCACTGATATGGAATAGACCAATTGCGGAGCAGGAGGCTTACGGAGGGGTAAATCCCCTTTCCCCTCTAAAGCCTCCCAATCCACACACCCCCACTGGAAACAGTGCACCCGTTTTTGGCGCGGCTGCACCAGTGGGGGAGGGAGGATAGGTCTGGGCTGTTGAACTCAAAATGTTCTGTTGGATGCATATTTGGTATAAATTAAAAGTTGTTTTAGTACAGGGACAGAGATGGGGCTACAATCCGCCACAGTGTTAGGCATGCTAAATCCCATTTGGTTGTGGCTATTAATGTTGCAACATCAATATACATGGTTCTTTACAACACTGAACAAAGATACTGAAAGATGATAGTTCAAAAGTAAACAATCTAAAAAATGAAATGACAATAGTAAGACAAGACCAATGCCTTGATTCAGAACCCACGTTTAAGTATGTTAAGTCTCATTGATTTCAAAGGAATTTAGGCACACTTTTCTCTAGACTGAACCCAGTGTCTGGAGTTCAGACAGCGTGGAAGCAGCGGCCCAGGCATTTCTTAGACACATGGAACAGTTGGAAATATTTACAATAGCTGAGATATTTGTGTGTTTATAAGATCCTCTCTGGTTTCAAACATGCTGTTGATTTCAGCTGGAGGAAAAGAAGAGGATAATTATTTCTGATACACTTTTGCAGGATACTATCTGTCTGGGGCAGCTGTCCCACAGGACTAAAAGGAAATCAAGGCAGAAAACAAGAGCTGGCAAGAGGTCAAGCCAAGTGTGTCTCAGTTCCTAGATTCTCAATAAGCTATGCATGAATTGCCATTGCCCACATGCACATAAGACGCAACTTCTGAAGTAAGAAATGAAAAGGTTTGGCCTGCGTCCGTGGCATTTCTCACCTCATAAATAGATGCCCTGGGGAATCATAATCCTATCAGAGCACACTGGGCAGCGTGACATTTAAGCCTCTTTGAAAGTAAGTGAATAAAAAGTTTAAAGACAAACTCAGTTTGTGGGTTACATTCCAATAATAGTGGAGAGGCAGATCAGCGGATGACCAAGAAAACTACACATTTGTTCATCATTAAAGCGAGACATCTCACAGCTACTTTGGAATCAGCTCTTGAATAACAATGTGGTCTAACAGGCAACCCACGCTATAGATATTCCATGCAGAAGACCCTTTTTCATTGTTGCAGTGAACAAGGAGCTACATAAGGTAGGATAAAGATTGTTGGCAGGATATCTTATACAACCTTCATATTGCTGGTGGATGGAGTGAACAGAATGTTTATGGCTCAAGGGTTTTGTTTTTTCTCCTTTGTTGAAGCACAGAGATACAGTTCAGATTCTTTTCAAGCAATTATTTTCAGACTTTATACCTTGAGGGCACTGGCGTCACTATGGAGGTGCGGCCCACACCAGTGATGCACATATGAGTGGTGACACAGCAGAAAAGCCCGCTGCAACACCTTGCCGCTTTCTTGGCCGCTTTCTGCCGCTCCAACTCAGCTGGGCCTGCTTTGCTTGCTTGGAGCCGAGCAGGCCGAGTCCGAGCAGCAAAAAGCGCCCTGAGGGGCGTCGCCCTTGCTTGCCACTTTCTGCCGCTCCAGTTAGGCCAAGCAGGCAGAGTCCAAGCAGCAGAAAGTGGCTGAGTAAGGCTGACGCCCCACAGGGAGGGGCATCACCCTTGCTCGCGGCTTTCTGCTGCTCCAACTCAGCAACTCAGCTTGGAGCCGCGCAGGCTGAGTCAGAGTGGCTCCCGGGCCGAGAGTAATTTGCTGTAGCATGATGACATCATCACATCACTGCCAATTACTTCTGGGTCTGCACACTCGGTGGGTGATGCCAGAGTCACTGCACTGGATGCACAGACGGAGAGTGATGCGACTGCTTGAGGGATACCTTTTAACATCTTTTTGTCTGCTGAGAAACCTCAGCACGTCTGCCATTCAACTTCCATACGTTGTAAAGAATTCTGGAGAGTGTTCTCTGGCATACATTTTGTCATGGGGTGCTGGCCACGCTTCGTGGGTTCATCAGCAGTAGCTCACATGAACTAGTAATGACAAACTTAGAACAACCCTTGAACAAACTGAGTACTGCTCCCCTGCGGCTGCACGGTGCCACAGACAGTCGTGGTGAACAAACTGCTTTTCAGGTAAGCTTTTCCTGACCATTACTGATCTTCTCACTGAGGAGCCCTGTCCTAATAAGCTTCTGAGGAAGCCACTGTGGCAGGACAGGCTTAGTCTGGAGGGTCTGAGGACTAATTGCTTACCCTCTTTGCTATCGTAATGTTGTCAGTAATATTTAATTGTTTCCCAATTTGATGATTATTATATGGATTTTAAAAACCTCAGGTTCACCAGATACTTGTTAAAAGATTGTTGGCCAGTCCCTTTGTCATTCTCAGTTCTCTGCCTGTAAAATAGTGATGAGCCTTGTGAAATTAGTGCAATAAAAAAATGATAAAAGGAAATGTAGCTCATTGTAAGCTGCCTTAGGGATAAGCCATAAAACCATGTATGTAACGATGCAATCCTAAACAAGTTTACTCAGTAGTAAATCTCATTATGTTCAATGGAATTTGCTCCCAGATAAGCGTGCACAGGATTGCATTATAAATGTTCTGCATCTGTGACATGGCAAATGTGATTACTCCCATTTCTTAATCTGAGAGTGAAGGAGGTGCCTTGCAACAATGCTTTCTATGTAATGGAAAGATATATCTGTGTCACATATGTTTACGTGAATATGTGAAGCTGCTTTATACTGAGGATTGGTCTAACTCTAAGAGTTTCTCAACGGTATGGTGGTACACGAAGTGGTGTCTGGTGGTACCATGGACACCCACCTCGCATAATGGAGACTGCAAAGAGGCTCAGAAACTGCTGGTAGGATGTTTGGCCCAGCGGGCTGAGCTCTAGTGTGTGGTTTTCACGAGCTTGGAAAGGCCCTCCCAGCCACCCTGAGCCTCTTACTGGCATTTTCTGAACCATTTCGTGGTCTCCAACTGTAGAAGTAACTGGCAATGATGTCACCACCATTACTTCTGGTGGTACTCTGGAGGCTGGAACCCAACAGAGGTGGTACGTCGGGTCCCAAGGGTTGAGATCCCTGGTCTATCTAGCTCAATATTGTCTGTATTGACTGGTAGCAGATCTCTAGGGTTTGACATAGGAGTCTTTCCAATCCTACCTGGAAATAATAGGAATTGAATCTGAAACCTTCTGCATGCAAAACAGGTGCTCTACTTCACAAGTTACGTTCTTTCCTCTCACACAAAAAAGCACATTTTGAAATGCAAAGTTGCCTTATACAGCGTCAGATCACTAGTCCAAGATCACTAATCCATCTAAAATATGCAACAACTTTGGCACAAATTGTAATATCACTTCAATGAAATCAGGCCAACTCAGTCAATCTGCACTTTAAAATGTCACTTGACAAAAGTCAGAAGGAACTCATGCTAGTGGTAGATCTATATCTTTGAGAAAATCTACTTCTACTATTTCCTTGGAATAATGACCTATTGTATGTATAGAATGCTGGACATCATTCACTTCAAGTATCTAGGGAGGAACTGTTCTTCAGCATGCTTTCTGCTTTATTTACTTGCCATATATGTGAGTTAGTCTGAATTACAGGGTGGAGAGAGAGAGATAATTTATGGGTAGGGGAATCCAACTTTGGAACAATGTGTTGGACTTGGCCTTCTAGTCTCTTCCAATCCCTTCCAAATTTGTGATTATTCCTTTTTTTATTACTGGACTAACTTGCCAGACAAAATGCATAATCCAAAACCAAATTACAACTAAAAAGAACAAAGATTATTTGGATGTAGGGGCTAGAATATGTTTGGCCTGGAGACCTACAGTATTATATGACTATCAACACAACTTTATTGTTTGTATTTCCACCAGTATATTGATCCAATAGGAAGAACTCATTAGAGGTGCAAAATTCCCTTGGAAATTTTGCTACGCTTAGCAAAACTCTTTTTGTTTCCCTCAATATTCTTCAGACAATTTGTTGGAGCAGACAACTCCAAATTTGCTATGAATTTAGCTGTAGGTGACACCTGCTGATAATTTACTGCACAATTCTGCATATGTATAGGCCGGCGGAGCGAGCGCTCCACCGGCCTATGGTTTCGTGAAAGTGCCATAAAGCACTTTCGCGGCACCTTTGGAGTAAGTGGCGCCAGCGCAAAGCCTGGCACTGCTCACTCTGCTGCGAGGGCCGGTCCACGCCACCAGATGCAGGCAAGTGCTGTGCGGGGAGGTGGGACACTGCTTATAATACTGCTAAGTCCATTGTACGCTTCTTCTATTGCAAAGGGAATTCTTTTATCCCTGGTGCTCTTAAGATCTTTAAGGCTAAGATTATTCTCTCAGTGCTATTTGGAATACCAATCTGGATGAGGGCATGGAATTATTCCCTGGAACAGATTCAGGGGATGTTCCTATGTAAAATCCTTGGCCTACCAGGATGCGTCCCTTATGCTGCCTTTTGTTTGGAAGCAGGGATGTGTCGGCTGGAGCTAGTGGCTTGGTTGCGATTCTTTAAATATTGGTTTACTGTATAGGGCTAACGCTGAGGGCCTGCTTCCATATCTTGTGTCTGACTCAGCTTCATCCAAAGAACTTCAGTTCTTAGAAAAGAAAATTAAGAATGTAGGGCTAGATCTAGAGAGCCTGGGAACCTGTACCCTAGAGCAGGCATTCCATCAGATTAAAACTAGACTGCAAGACATAGATCAGCAAGAGTTGTGGAGTGATGCTGATAAAACCTGTTCCCCTCTCTCGTTACATCTTGCGGTCAGCTATGGCCATATGGCAGAATATTTGTTAATTCTGAAATGCCCCAGTGAGCGTAGGGCATTTTCCCTGGCTAGAAACAATGCTTTTCCTTCAGCCGTGACTTCTGGTAGATTTAGGCCTATTGGGCCCACTGGGGCTTACACCAAGGGAAGGGGATGAACGTCTCTTTTCCCTGAAGTGAGCCCCAGCCCCACTGGCACAGACTGCATCCTGCGTAGGATGCAGCGGCCATCCATCTAGGCTGCCCAGTGCATCTTATGCAGGATTGGGCTGTTGAGTTATTGTACGCATTATGCAGAATGAAGTGGTAGCCTGGAAGGGTAGAATTCTGGAGTGTACCACTTCAGACTGTCAAGGTCTTATGGGTGGTGCATCACTGTCCATGGACATGGGACAACAATCGCATGTCTTCATTCGCCAGCACTGCCAAATGAAGCATGTAGATGGAGGTCAATTTTCTTCTTTATTTCAGCCTATTGTATCAAAATGCTTCCTTCTTATCCACCCACACTTCCTTATAGCAGGTTCCTTTGAGGAGGATTCTAAACAATTATATAGATCCTCCACATTTCAGCACTTCAAACAATGTTAAGTAGTTTTTGAAAACAATGAACCAAAGCTCATGGCCTTCTACTTTTATGCAATAATAGATCCTGCTGTTATGATTGTCGACTTTGATTCTATACTTACTTTGCATTCTCAGACTCATGGAGCACTTCTGCTGCTGACTGCCATAAAGCTGTTGGTGCCAGTCGCAAAAGGCGCTCCAACAGCGCACTGCCAGGGGCACTGTCTGGCAGGAAGGCCTGCGCATTCCCACCATTGCCAGCGGATCCCCCAACGCTCACCAGAAGAGGTAAGATGGTGGGGTGGAGGGAGGGGTGGCAGGAAGGCAGAACGGGGCGGAGATGGGGTGGGGGATAGGCAGATCTGGTCTGGGAGGGGGGCAGGATTGGCAGTGCTGGTGCTCGCCATATCCTGTCCCCCTTCCTGGATCTGATCCTGTGTTGCAGGTGTGCTCGGACCTGCACTACTTAGCTAGTGCAGGTCCAAGTAGACACCCTGTGCCATGGAGGTATAACCCCAGGTAAGGGAACAATTGTTCCCTTACTCGGAGACCTCAGCAACTGCCCCCCCAACATATGATGCAACGGTTGCCATTTTGGCGCTGCTGCATCGGCAGGGGGAGGGAAATGGATAGGATTGGGCTGTAAATTGCACAGTAACAGCATTAGCCTATTCAGTCTACTCAGAAGTAAGTCCCATTGTGTCCAATGGAGCTTAATCCCAGGACAGTGTATATAGGATTGTAGCCTAAATCAACAACAATTTTTAGATGTCTGCAAGTCCTGTTTTTAAAATTTGAGCTAAAGATGTGTGCAGTCCAAAGCTTAAAACTAGAGGGAAAAATCAATAAATTTTGATACTGCTTAGATTCAAGATTTATGTTCAAACCCACATATTCAGCTGAAACTAACAAAATGAAAAGTGAAGTCAGAAGCCATCTGTACCACATTCAGCAGCAAAGCTGCCAACATTTCATTTGAAATTAACATGGTAGGATCCTTCTTTAATGTTCGTGACTCCAAAGGCAATGATGTACACTTATCAGTTTTCAAACATAGGTGGACACAGAAATGGATTCCACATTTTATTTCATGGTGACAACTTGAGAGGCCAAACTAAAATCATGAACTAGGTTCTTGTTTCATTCCCATCTGGGAAAGCCCAGAGTCATTTTGTTATGGGAAAGCAATTGTTTAGCTGAACCACGTGTGACATCATTGCAGCATCAGAAAGAAGAAAGACCAAGCTGTTAAGATTACTGCCACATTTGAAATTATACAGAAGAGTTTAAAGAAGAACAAGAAGATGATGAAGAAAACCTATCTCCCGGCCTGAAACTGTTTTATTTATACATGCCTCCATTTCTCAATTTCATTGCTGTACAAAGCGTTCTGTGTTTAATGGATAGCTTGGGCGCTCTTTCAGTGCATTAGGCAAGTATTTGAACAATGTGTTAACTTCCTGCCTCAGAATTAAACATTTTTGGGTGACCTTGTGCAAGTAGCATTCCCTAAACTAACTGCGGGCCAACATTCCTCTAACCTGAAAAACTGGAAAGGACTCACACAAATAAAGCCACCCAATGAGAAACCATGGAGGGGGAAATGTTACAATATCTCTTATTCTTTTTGACTGCCAGCTGCAGCATTTTAAAATATTCGTATTTAACATTTTATCTTCCAAATAATAAAACAAAGTAGCAATATACGGCAGCACAATTGTTTTTTTTAAACAACAACAACATACAAATGCTGTCATTTTATGGAAAACTATGCATGGACATTATAATGTAATTTATAATTCAGTACCTCATAAACAGGAACTGTTTTTTAATAAAATGATCTAGCTATTATTTTTCTCTGTTCCACACTACATAGGTTAATTTAGTCATAATTACAATGTCCCAGGTTCCATAAAGCCTTTCTGAAAATAGTGGTGCAATCTTCCTTTTCCAATAGAAAGATATTGCTCATTTAGCTACAGTCATTCCTGCCTAATTATGTAGAGTCTTTCAATATCCAAATATGGTTGTCTGCACCATTACTAACATGATTGCCCCCTAGTTGATATTTAATTTTACGTTTCAGATGTTCGCAGAACAGTGGGAAAAAACCAAACTCATTCATAGCTGAGCTGTTACACAAAGTACTGTATTTATATGCTGATAAACAAAACAAGAAAAATAACTGGTCACGGCCACTTACGGCACAATCCTACCGTACCCAAGTACCGACACAGGGCGCGTTGCACCAGTGCTTGCCATTGCAAAAATGCTGTAAAGCACTTTGTGATGGCACAGCGATCACTGAGGCTGGTTCAAAGGCCCACACCGGCCCATGCACACCGCCAGAAGGAGCAGTGCATGCCGTAAAAGGTACGATCCACGCTGAGCAGAGTGGACGGGGTGCAACGGGGTGGAGGGAGGGTGGGGAGGGGGTATAACAGGGTGGGGCAGGTGGCAACGGGCAGGAGTGGGCAGATCGGGCCTGGGAGGGGGCGGGCTCAGCGACACTAGTGCACGTCGCATCCGATCCCCCTTCTCAGGCCCAATCCGCCGACACTGATCCACTCGGATTGCGCCAGCCATATGGCTCGTGCAGATCTGAGTAGACCCATTGTGTGGCCTGGGGCTTTCCTCATGGCAATGGGGCAAATGTCCCCCTCCTTTCCCCGAGGAGACCTCCAGTCTGCAAAATTCCTGCTCTGGCCCTGCTGCATTGCTGTGCGGGGATTTAGGTAGAATTGGGCTGCCCAGCAGGGAGACTTAAGTCAACAGCAGCACAGGAAACAAGACTAATGAGATGTCTAGTCAAAGCAAGAGAGAGCATCCCACAAACCTTTGAACTAGGAACTGAAGGTGCAATTTTCTGCTGTTTTTCCCTTCCCCATTTTTTCCTATGGGTTACTCTTACCTATGCCAGCTCAGGAGAACCAGAAGCGGGCCGCCAGCCCCTTAAGGCTTTACAGTCAGTTCTCTTTATATGTGAATTCGCTATCTGCGAGGGGCAGAATTGCCACCTATCTCTCCATATCCACGGTCTTTTCTCATTATCTGCTATCTCATCAGGGCCATTGTTCTCTTAGCTTTTTTTGCGGGTCTCCACATTGCTCTGTAAAGGGTAATCTGTCTCTTCTGGAGTTACTTAGTGTGTGTGTGTGTTTTCAGTTGAATGCCATTTGCAACACAATGGGAACTGTTTTTGCTCTCTCTGGGCTTCCAGAATACTGTACAATCACTGGCGTCGCTGCAAGGGGGCGGAGCTCTAAGTTCCGCCAAGGCTCTGACCCTCCGTTACACCGGAGTACGAAGCGGCCCTACCCCCTCAACTTCGGAACCATTCAAGTCTGTGCTTTCACCGACTTGAATGACTCCAAAGGCGAGGGGCGGGGCCGCTTCGTGCTCCGGTGTAACGGAGGGTCAGAGCCTTGGCGGAACTTAGAGCTCCGCCCCCTGCAGCGACGCTAGTGTGTACAATACCTTTTATATTTGCATAATGTTGTTATGAAGGAATAATTATTAATTTGCTAGAGTTAGGAATTGTTCCATAACAAAGAATCAATGTGATATATTGGATGGTGCCCCCGCTATCAACCAGTCCATAGACTTCAAGGTAAGATTCAGGTTCACAAGTTCATATAGTGCATGGTGAAGAGGATCCCCTGGAACCTAACCCAATTTTTCCCATAGGCTCAATGATGCGGTATCTGCTAATTTGGTATCCACTCCGTTTTCCAGGAACCTAACCCTAGCGGATAATGAGAACTGACTGTCTTTAAGGGTTTATTTAAGGGTTTTAGACAAAAATCGGAAGTGGGTTGCAATCGTTGCGGAGAGCCGATCGGCAGTACGGGGAGGCCCGCAGATGGTGCCGCGGGCCTCACTGCATCCTCTGGAGGGCCGGTGTGACCATCGTAAGTTAAAAATAACCCCTTTTGCCACTGGTGGTAGTACGATCCCAGAAGCCCCGCCACAATCCTGGGCGCACCGCCACTCCTCCCCCGCAAGTACTCACGGTTCTCCCCGACTCATGGGGAGAACATTGAGAACTGCTGGCATACAGTTTTTCCAGCATTGGGGGTGTGTCCATCATCTGAAGGGTGGTTAGGATATGGCATGCATCAACTCCTCATTCCTCCCACATCATGCCTCAATCTCCTCCCCGTTTTGGCCTTTCCACTGGAGTTGTGCCAGTATCTGAGTGACATCCAAGCTACGTCAGCACAGTATTTTTCTAGCATTGTGCTGGCAACTTGGTGCATGGACCTCTACACTGGCAAGGCTGTCATTGCACCGGCTTACATGGAGATGATATGCTGGCATATGGACAGGATGGATGGGTTGTAAGTCTCCTTTCACTCACTGTTTTTGGGATTCATGTCAGAAATGTTAGGAAGGTGAGGACTCATAAGATAAACTCATATGCCAATGCAGAATGGAGGGAAAGTCTCAAAACAATCAGCCTATTTTCTTTAATACAAAGAAAAGTGATGTTCATTGGATAGCATCCAGAGTAATTGTTCTGTTAGGTGGAAGCTCACTCCACGAACATACGCTCCCTCCAAAAATAGAAGGAGCATTCCATTCATGCAAAAGGCCCTTGTACAAGTGAAAGGGGCCCTTCGTACAAATGGAATGCTTCTTAAGAATGAAAGGGAGCTCGTATTTACGGAGTGTGCTTCTGGTCACAGATACACTACTCTGGATGCTACCCATTATTATTAACTAATAATACATTGATACAGTGTCATCAATATATACAGATAGTCCTCGGCTTAAGGACATCCAACTTACAGATATCCCAACTTAAGGACAGCCACGTTGTACTTTTCATGCAGGTGCAGTTTGTCCACTCTGACATTTTTGCACAGGAGCAATAGCACAGGTATTGGAGATAGAGAGAGACACTGCAGTTTTGAGAGGGAGGAAGATGCTATGTTTTGGAGACACAGAAATGGTGGGTAAAAGACAGCGAGTACACTACTGAACCTCCTTCATGGATCATTGCCTTGTCGTAGCGAAGGGGCTTGCGTAACTCAATGAAGCCATGAGCTATGCCGTGCAGGGCCACCCAAGCTGAGCGCCGAAGAATAGATGCTTTCGAACTGTGGTGCTGGAGAAGACTCCTGAGAGTCCCTTGGACTGCTAGGAGATCAAATCAGTCAATCCTAAATGAAATCAACCCTGACTGTTCCCTGGAAGGACAGGTACTGAGGCTGAAACTCAAATATTTTGGCTACCTAATGCGAAGAGAGGACTCTCTGGAGAAGACTCTGATGCTGGGAAAGATTGAAGGCAAAAGGAGAAGGGGAAGGCAAAGGATGAGATGGTTAGACAGCATCACCGATGCAACGAACATGAAAATGAGCGAACTCAGGAAGATAGTGGAGGACAGGAAGGCCTGGCAGGATATGGTTAATGGGATCACGAAGGGTCGGACATGACTTAACGACTGAACAACAACACACTACTGAACAGAACTGTATTCATGTTCCTCTCTAACTAATAGAAATGCAAATTGACATGTTGTGAAATGTAAAATGCAAGTTGTAAAATGGAACTAATATAAATGCAGCCCTCTCCCCCCCATCTAAGCTTCTCTAAGGCCCATTTTGTACACAACAAAAGAAGCCGGGTTACCAGTGTACATTCACTAGAGCAGCAATTTTCAACCACTGTGCTGGGGCATATTGGTGTGCCCATGAATGGTCCGCAGGTGTGCTGCAGGAGTTTGGGGGAGGGTCATTTATTAGTTGGGCCATTGGGGGATGTGAGCTCACCCTGCCAGCAGCGTGGTGAGCCTTGTCAATTGTTTAAAAACTGATGGTGTGCCTTGACAATTTTAGCGCCTTGTCAGTGTGCCATAAGATGAAAAAGGTTGAAAATCGCTACACTGGAGTGAATTATCTATTTTATAGATAATTTATTTATAGAAATATTCATTTAGATATATAGGAGCAGAAGTATAAGGAGAAATGGGTCATAGAAAACTTGCAAGATAAAGACAAGGAGTTTGTGTTGGCTGTGCAAGTGAATGGGAAATTATTATAAGGATTTCTAGAGGGACATAACTGAACCATATGTGCTTGGATCCAAAGATGTGCCTGGGCATGCCCAGACAAATCGTTGACTTCTTCCTTTTGAGCGACAGGTCCCTTTGCCGTTTCACAAACTGCTTTTCAAACTTATCACTCAGAAGGAAGAAGTCAAAGAGTCCATTGGACATGCCCAAGCACATGATCTGGATCCAACCCATTATACTAGAAAGGCCAACTTCCAATAATATACTTGATAACTGGAAAGAAGGAAAGAGCCATGCTGTTTTATCTGTTTGAAAATGATCGAGAACTGCTTACATGTCAGAATGATGGATGCCCATAATAATAGTCAAAAGACAATTGCCTTATTTGAAATTATCTGGGTTAGGTAAAGGTAAAGGTATCCCCTGACAATTAAGTCCAGTCGTGTCCAACTCTAGGGTGTGGTGCTCATCTCCATTTTAAAGCCGAAGAGCCAGCGTTGTCCGAAGACGCCTCCATGGTCATGTGGCCGGCATGACTCTCCTTGCCGCAGCGCGTAGCATGCAGCTGGAACACGGGGCGCTGTTTACCTTCCCGCAAGCGGTACCTATTTATCTACTCGCATTAACATGCTTTGGAACTGCTAGGTTGGCAGGAGCTGGCCAAGCAACGAGCGCTCACCCCGTCGCGGGGATCGAACTGCCGACCTTTCGATCGACAGCTTATGGTTCAGCGGTTTAACCCGCTGCGCCACCCGCTGGCCTTTATCTGGGTTAGTCCACGTCATAATAGAAAGAAGAGTGAAAAACTGCACAAATGGTGTGAGTAAGATTGGATAAAACAGCATTAGCATTCACTTGACTTTCCTAGGTTTGCATGACACAAGTTATATCAACACTGTGCATTGTCCTTTTAAATTAATCCTACAGTAGGTGTTTTGTATTTAATTTCCTTGCTGTTTTTTCCCCCTGAAAGGAAAGAGAATGGGAGAGATTCATGGAAGGTTATAAAATACACATTGTGTATGGGAGAGACTGGAGCAGCTCTTTTGGAGCCTTTTCAGTCTCCTGGGAAACTACGTAATTAGGCAGTTTTTTAAACATGTGTATTATGTACTGAATTACATGTATTTATACGTTTCTCAAAGGAGTATTGCTTACACAATAGCCTGGAGCAACTCTTTTGGAGCTGTTTGGGTCTATCATATAATTATGTACTTAAGACCCATTTATAGAAAATTTTGTCATGCCCACATAGGAGCAGGCGTTTTTTAAAAGGTGAATTTCAGTGTTTTTTTAAAGGTGCGAGAGTGACAGACCTGGAGACAGAATTCTTCTGGTTTTTCCACAAAACAGGTAAAAGCATGGGTAGGAATTGTAAAATGTTTCCCCCAGATAGCCTCTCTTAATGTGCCCCATCTCTGATCTGAATGGGGCAGCCACTGTGGGGATGAGATCATTTCTTCTATTCATTCCATCTTTAACCTTCATGGTAATAAATGAGGCCTTGCAATATTCATTTTAAAATGAGACAGAAACCTACCGTAGGAGTAAAAGGTTTTGGCTTAACAAACCCTTCCCTTTACATTTTAACTAGCAAGCATCTCTTTGTCTACAATATAAGATTTTTTCCCCCACCAGATATTACAGTATTACTGGGTTATTTGACTGGGTTGCGAGCATCAGAGGTCTGGACAAGACATGAAGGTCAACCAGTCCAAACAGTTTTTTCACTGCAGGATAATCCACTCACCCACCCACAGTTATTGGTAACTCTTTTACATCACCCATGCAAGAGTGTACAATAATGATGATGGTGGTGGTGATAACTAGCAAGATTTTCATTATTATTTATTAAGCACCCAAATTAAAAGAAAATCTAGGCACCATACAATAGATACACACACAGGCATTAGACCAGTCTGCCTATTTAGAGAAAAATAAAACTACAAAGATCAGAGAGTTGAAGAATTAAGAAAAGCTAGAAAAGCTTCTTCTTTTTTTATAGAAAAGAAACTCACAGTGCAATCCGACTTAACTTTTGTGCCGGTGTAACCAGTGACGCAGCGAGAACGGGAGGCCCCAGAACGGAAAAGGGATTCAAATCCCCTTTGAATTCCTCTTTTGGAGGGGATTTGAATCCCTTTTCCGTTCTGGGGCCTCCCGTTCTTGCTGCACTGCTGGTTAAACCAGCACAAAAGTTAAGTCGGATTGCGCTATAAGAAAAGCTAGCAAGGAAGAAAGAGCCAAAGGAATTCAGAGAGAAGGAAAAAAACTGCTCATTTATGAATCGGCACACAGAAATTAAATGGGAAAACATATCTGAAAATTTTATTTTTAAGATGTATGTGTTTTTTTGTGTGCGTGTTTTTAAAGGGAAGTATAGGAGAAGCATTGCTTTTGGGTGGCAAAGTATGCAGTGTGCTCGAAATCTGGCCGCTAAAGGCTATGGCAAGCTATGTATAGGAGAAAATTTAGTAAAATCTAACTAGAATGGAAGCTGACTGCTTATTACCTTATAACCTCCTTCCCTCTCTCTTTACTTGTTTTCTATATTATGCACTATTTATTTTAATTTATCTGTGTGTGTGTGTGTGTGTGTGTGTGTGTGTGTGTGTGTGTGTGTGTGTGTGTTATGCCAATAAAGGTAGTTGAGTTGAGTGAGTGTATAAGAGAAGATCCAACACAATGCAAAGTCCGAATCCAGATTTGGATTTGGCAGCACTAGAAGGGCACCCCCTCCAGGCAAGTATTCCACCTGCCCCCCCCCCATTGCTGGAGGGTTAATTGAAGACAAGGCACTTTTCACATACAGTACTTTTATTATATCACCATAAATGAAGAGCACTAATACAAATGAAGAGCAATTTCGCCATGGTGGGTGAGCACACATCCTCAATAATGAGTATAAATTACCATAAATTACTGGGATTCGCTGAGGAATCCCAGTCAATAGCAAAATGATTAGTCTTTAAATACAAGAGCTTGTACTTTGAACAATGGAAATCTTTTAGCAATCTTTTCTTTTTATATTTTGTTCCTTCTTTTCTTTCCTCTTGTTTCTTATCTCCCCCCCCCATTGTCTGTATATTTATTTACAATATTTTATTTACAATAATTTTACCCAACTTTTCTCCCCAAAGGAACCCAAGGTGGCTGAGATGGACCACCTATAGGAAGAGGTTTTTCATTTTAGTTTTGTATAGTGCTTAGGCTATAATCCTATGCACACTTACCTGGGAGTAAGCCCCACTAAATTCAATAGAGCTTATTTCTGAGTTGACTTCCATAGGATTGCTCTGTTACAGCGCAATCCTGTGTAACTTTTGCACCGGTGTAACAGTAGATCCACATGTGTAAGTGCACTTATGCCAGTGTAACTTGCCGTACGCCGATGGACGCAAAACGGAGACCAGTGTAACCCCTCTCGGACGCCGTGCACGCATAGTTCGGATGCAGGACGGACACCAGAACAACTCTACCAGCGCAGGGGGCATTCCAGGGGTGTCCGAATGCCCCCAGAATGCCCCCTCCAGCAGCGCAGTTGCGATGGCATCTGTCCTGCGTCTGAGAGGGGTTACGCTGGTGTCTGTCCTGCATTCATTGATGTACGGCAAGTTACACTGGCATAAGTGCACTTACACTGGTGGATCTACTGTTACACCGGTGCAAGAGTTACACAGGATTGCCCTGTTAGTTTCTTTGTGTGTCATAAATCCCTACTGCTATGCTCTTCCATTCTTTGCATATGTGGCTCGGCCTACTCTTGGCTGGAGTGCTGGCTGCTATTATGAGGTAGACACTGAGCTGCGCCTTTCCACCGCTTGATGTAAAAATGTAAAGACTTCTCTATTAATCTGGCTGTTTTGAAATGTATGTACCAAATTTCAGCACTTTATCTCTTGAAACACCAGTAGAAATGGTATCAGCCAGAGAGTGAGTGAGGCCAGGGCCAGCCCATCCATGAGGTTGACTGACCATCCAATCCTATGCAGGTCTACTCAAAATTAAGTCCCATTGTTTTCAGTGGGACCTACTCCCAGGAAAGTGTGCACAGGATTATAGCCTCAGGCAGCAGATTGGTGGGAGGCACCCACTTCTGTCCATCTACTCACCTGCATTGCCCTTCATCCTCCCACTCCCTGGATCGGAAAAGGAAGAGGGGCACAGAGCAGAAGAGTAAGTGGAGAAGAGAGGAGTTGGGCTAGACTAGAGCAGGGGCGTCGCGACGACGCGCGACACCCCTGAGCGGGGGCGCGCGTCACCCTTAAGGGGGAGGCTCCGCCCCCGCGCGTGACGTCACGCGCAGGAGCGGAGCGCCCTCCCCGCTCCGTTTTTGGCTCATTTTGGAGCCAAACAGACCCAGGGGAGGGAGGGCGGGCCCACCTCCACCGCAGAAATGTAAGTGAGGGGCATCGCGCGTCACCCCTATACGCGCGACGCCCCCCGGCGGCCCGCCCCCCCCCCCGCTTCCCCCTGTCGACACTAGTGGACTAGAGCATCATAAATACTCCGGGCCTGTGGAATTCTCTCCCCCTGGAACTTAGGACTGCCTATTCCTTGATGGTCTTCTGTAGGACTATTAAGATTTTCCTATTTTGCCTTGCTTTTCCTTAGGACCTTTTCAACTTGTTTTATGGCTTTTAAAAAATTGCACTGCAGTATTTTTTGCTGACTGTTTTATTGTGTTTATTTTTTATCTCTAGTTTTATCTATGCAAGCGGTCTTGAGCCTCCTGCAAGAGTGGAAAGGTGGGGTGCAAGTTTTTCAAATAAATAATAATACATACAAATGTCTCACAGTTACGGGTCTTGACGCCATGTAGAAAAGGCTCAAACAGTTTAAAATCACTTTCCAACACGCCGCGGGTTTCCCGATGGGGCAGCTGCTTGCGCGGTAAAAGCAAATCAAATTGTCCGAGGCAAAAAAGATGGTCCCAACGTTTCGTTCTATTCGTAGAACATCTTCCAAGGGAAACAAATCTGTCAGAGATTATTGGTGGCATTGACGAACATAGCTGGAAGTCCGTATAAATTCAAATGAGAAGGAAAAAAGGCGGGAAACCGTACCTGTTGAAACACGGAAGTTGCCTGTTGCGCACGTCACTGGCTGTCAAATGCTGCAACTGTCTCATGTCTTTGATTCTCTATATCCATGTGTGTTTTTGTGTAGTATTGGCAGCCAGATCCGATTTGCCAATGTCAAATCCTGCTGGCGATTCACCAATTTGCCCGTTTCTAAATGTTTGCTAATTTCTAAGGATTCTAAGTGTTTCAGGACCCTAGGATTGTTTTCATTCTGAAGACACTTAGTCTTATTGAAGCAGATCGAATGTTGTTCCAGAATGGCATGCTCAGCTATGGCAGATTGACTTGGATGATTTAATCTGTATGATCTTTCGTGCTCTGCCAGTCGTGTGTTGATGCTTCTACCTGTTCTGCCAATATAGAACCGATCGCATTCGCAAACAATTGAATAAACCCCTGCGTTGGAAAATTTTGGTCTTTTATCTTTTGGGTTTCCTATGGCCTGTTGTATCTTGTGTGTTGGCTTGAAGATAGTTGTTATGTTACTTTGTTTCAAAATTTTAGCAATTTTGTCCGTTGTTCCTTTGATGTAAGGTAACACTGTCCACATTTTTTTCTCTTTGTTGCTCTCTTCATTATTGTCTTGTGTGATGTTGCGTAGAAGCATCAACACACGACTGGCAGAGCACGAAAGATCATACAGATTAAATCATCCAAGTCAATCTGCCATAGCTGAGCATGCCATTCTGGAACAACATTCGATCTGCTTCAATAAGACTAAGTGTCTTCAGAATGAAAACAATCCTAGGGTCCTGAAACACTTAGAATCCTTAGAAATTAGCAAACATTTAGAAACGGGCAAATTGGTGAATCGCCAGCAGGATTTGACATTGGCAAATCGGATCTGGCTGCCAATACTACACAAAAACACACATGGATATAGAGAATCAAAGACATGAGACAGTTGCAGCATTTGACAGCCAGTGACGTGCGCAACAGGCAACTTCCGTGTTTCAACAGGTACGGTTTCCCGCCTTTTTTCCTTCTCATTTGAATTTATACGGACTTCCAGCTATGTTCGTCAATGCCACCAATAATCTCTGACAGATTTGTTTCCCTTGGAAGATGTTCTACGAATAGAACGAAACGTTGGGACCATCTTTTTTGCCTCGGACAATTTGATTTGCTTTTACCGCGCAAGCGGCTGCCCCATCGGGAAACCCGCGGCGTGTTGGAAAGTGATTTTAAACTGTTTGAGCCTTTTCTACATGGCGTCAAGACCCGTAACTGTGAGACATTTGTATGTAATAGCGGGCCATGAAAATTGCTACAAGAAAATAATAATACATTATTATTGCTTCTACGTTTGGCCCTTATAGATTATTCCAAATAAACCACCTGTCACCAGAACCCCTCAGCAGAAGTTGTTTTGGTCCTTATCACACTTTTCTTTCTGGCTACAGCACCAAAAACAAACAAAAAAGTTGGGGGAAATGTTGGATCCTACACATTACATAATGCATAACAGCCTAGTGCAGAGAGAGGAAAGCAGTTTTCTTTTTTAAAAACTCCAACTACAAAGCAATGACTAGACCCGGAGAATCACATTCAAATGGTGAAAGATACAGTAAAACAGCAATGAACACAGTATGTATGCTTAGAATTAAATGCAACTCTAGCTGCAGTGAGGAGGGAGGAAGGGGATATACAATGAACAGGACATCTGAATGAATACCGATAAATTCCAGCACATTTAGTCAGCTTCTGACCTTGAGTATTTCACTTTAATCCCTTCATTTCCCAGCCTCTGTATCTGTGAAATTTGGCTAATAACACTATCCTAACCACCATGTAAAATGAGATGCCTGCATACCAAAATTAAAACTTCAAGGTCCTGAAGATTGGGAGCCTTAGCAGGCAACACTGAAAATACGACGGAACTCTCTACTTCTTATTGGAGGTCAGGGATTTGCCTTTTCCACCCAAGAATTGTGTTTTGGCACATTTACACAATTAAAAGCTTCACTGTGCGGGCTTCTCTTATTCAAACACACCTTAATGGACTACACCACTTGTTTTGATATTTTTTAGCCACTCAATGTTTATAATGATGTATGCCATTTTTGATATTCCAATAAGCTAAAACGAATAATTTTTGCTCTGGAAAAATAACGTATAGGTAGCAGGGACAGAGTTGAAAAGCATGCTTATAACCTAGGTATTCATGAATGAATCATGAAAGTTTTGGGTATTTTTAATATAAAATTCTAAAAGCTAGTTCACACATGCATGTACATCATTTGATTACTCGATGAATTATAGCTGGCACATGTATGTAAGTGAAAAGCATTTTGCTTGAGGTGACAGGACATTTCTTTCTGTGATGTTTGATATGCGATGGCTCATTCACACATGCAAGATATTATGATGCTGAGGTCATGGACATGAATGTATGAAACAGGCCTAAGTTGTGGAGGAAAGCTTGGAGCATTGGGCTAGAATTATGTGCTCTCGAACACACATGATATGAAGTCTAAAAAAGAAACAAATATAATTCTTTCACCAAAAGCCATGCTCTTAAAACAAATTATGATTTCATTGCCCTGATAGATTATTTGAGTGTACAAAGATCTCAGTATCAGCATGTTCAAAAAACTCCATAGCTAGTGTAGTAATTTGTTACATTTCTGTGTGAAGCTGCTTAGTTTCATTTTGGGGACTAAGCTATATCCTCTATATCTGAATCCTACTCAAATATCAGCCCATATTATTCAAATTATAGTTCACTGAAGCAAATTGCAAGAAGTTGTACACCTAGGGGGGTTGACATGTATTAAAAATGTGTATGAGTGCCAACAAATACATGTAAAATGAGTAACGTCTGAAGTGGTGGTGGTCTTATACTGTGCGTGAACGATACAGAATCGTTGGGTGATCCCTAGCCAATCAAAAATTGGCTAAATGACACCCATGAAAAGAAGTTCTTCACTTCATCACTAAAGCATGGTCTGACAAGCCATTCCATAACAGACTCCAGCTGAATCCCCACCTTTGCTTTTTCAAAGAAAACTTGCAGCACTCAAGTGAAATATATTAAACCCCTGGGGATAACTATCAAGAGTTCATTTGGTTTCCTCGTGCAATCTTCATGGAATTGTAACACCACTGCTGCGATCTGGAGGGTGCCTGGTGCCACATTGCAACTTCAAAGATTGGAATACCGTCTCTCTGCCTTCAATATGCGTCTCTCCTTTGCCTATAGTCCAAATTCTCTGTTCTTATTGGGGAAAGCCAACATAATATCACTTAAATGAAACAAAACAACAAGCACTGCTTGTCTCACTCTAACCAATTGTGACAGCCTTTGCTGAAGCAAGAGCAACAGCATTTGCACTGTGCCCGCACATAGTGGCATTGAATGCTATGTAGATACCGCAAGGTCTCTGTAAACCCTCTCCTACCATGACCGCAGGAGGCTTTCTTCACATTCCACAACTGGAGTAGAAACATGTCACTCACAGTGGCCATTTATTCTGTCTTTCAACCCTTTCCCTAGAGGCCCAACTGCAGTCACACAGTTGGGAGTTGGAATTCCCCATCTAACTAGAGATGTCCCAATACCCACATAACACACACAGGTAATCTTATTGAAATGCTTTAGTTCCCTTTGAATTGCTACAGTGTAAGGGCCAGCGGGTGGCGCAGTGGGTTAAACCGCTGAACCATGAGCTGTCGATCGAAAGGTCGGCAGTTTGAATCTGCGACGGGGTGAGCTCTCGTTGCTTGGCCAGCTCCTGCCAACCTAGCAGTTCCAAAGCATGTTAATGCGAGTAGATAAATAGGTACCGCTTGCGGGAAGGTAAACAGCGCTCCGTGTTCCAGCCGCATGCTACGCGCTGCGGCAAGGAGAGTCACGCCGGCCACATGACCACGGAAGCGTCTTCGGACAACGCTGGCTCTTCGGCTTTGAAATGGGGATGAGCACCACACCCTAGAGCCGGACACGACTGGACCTTTACCTTTTTAAGGTTTTTTTTACCCAAGGATAACCCTCCAAATTTGTCTTACATTACACTTCAAGCACAGTTTCATGGCAATTCTATGGCCAACACTTGCCAAGGGCCTTTTCAGAGCCTTTCCTGCACAGCACTGTAATCTTATCATGTACATTAGGGGCAGCATCTGCCACCACACTGAGGTTTACTGATGCTCCAGCTTTAGAAAACACACACACTACCAGTCCAGCAAACAGTGACCAGATGGCTCCCCAGCTTTATGAAGTTGCTCATCTCTCCTCTACAGCTGCCTTCAATCCATGTCAATGTAACTCCTCTTATTACACTTCTCCAGTCACTTACTTATTTTATTTATTAACAGCATTCTGTACTCCTTCCCTGTTCTCACAGCGGTGCAAAACAGACCTAAGAATAATACAAATCAATCACAATAGCAAACAAACATAATTTCTAAAAATCAGTCCAACTCACACATACATAATAGCCCTAAGAAACATCCTTAATAACAACAGCATAAAATTAAAATAGGAAACCTTCAGCTAGTATCTTCCTGAAGAGCCAGGTTTTGGCCAATTGTCAAAAGAGGATAGCAGCCAGATGTGTTTCTGATGGAAGTGCATTTCAGAGTGTTGTTATTGCCACAAGGAAAACATTTCATACCCTCAGATCTCTGGAATCTGGAGCATAGAGTCAATGGTGCAGTGGTACATTTTGAGGTGCAGGAAGTTGTCAAGACAACCCCCCATAGCCACGCCCCACTAAAACTATTAAAAAAATCAACTTTAAATTTGATCATTAGAAGGTTTTCTTCTCCTGCCACTTATTTCTACTTTGAAACGTACCTATTATACTTCATTTAAAGGTCGAACACATTTCATCTCAAATTGTTGGAATGGGCTGCCATAGTTTTAAATCAAATTATAGAAATTGAAAAACAAGATTTAAAAATATCCCAAAGAAATATAGAAGGCAATACAGGTGTCCCCCACTGAACAATGTCCTGCCTAGCAACCCCCCGGATATATGACAGAGGTCCCTAGGCAAAACATCATTGGTTCACTTCCCTTACCTTTCGTGAGGCTTCTCCAGAAGCCTGTTTGGGGTTGTGGCTGGTCTAGAGGGCCTTAAGACGTTTTTATCCAGGTTAGCATTCAATGTCTCACATGGTAGGCTGGCTTTTTAACAAATGGCTTTTAACAAATGTAAATATAGGTGACCCACTGGGGTTGTTTGTTTTAATTGTTTTAATTATTTGTTTTTAATTATTTTAATGTACGTATTTTAATGTTTTTATTGTAAGCTGCCTTGTGTGCCCTTGCTGGGAGAAAGGCGGGGTATAAATTCTTTAAATAAATAAATAGAAGCCTCCGAGGGCCTCAGAATGGCCCACAGAGGCTTCCGTATGGCACTTCCGGTTTTCAGAGGCCCAAATACAGTTAACGACAGCCCCCCTTAACAACGGGGTTTGGGGGACACATCCCCATCATTAAGAGGGGATACCTGTATTGGAATGCTAGGCTAACTCAGAAATGAATCGTACTGCATCCAACAGGACTTACTCCCAGGTACAGTTGCATAGGATTTTAGCTTTATTGTAACATGAGTTACACGCTGTGTCTCAGGTACTTCTTGGGAAAGACGATGGTGTGGAGATTAATACTGTATATGCCCCTTGGAAATTTTTCAGTTTGCATACTACTGAGCATGATTCTTCTTTTTGGTTATTTGAAAAAAAGTTTCAAAGGCAGCACCTTAATGCTTCTGCTGATGAGCCTGAAAGAGGGAGAAGCCAGGACTTGAGTACACTGCCATGCATCCCACTTATATGCATACGATGAGGCACGACAGGCAGGAGTCTGAGGGTGGTGCCTCTGAAGGAAGAAGTTGCCATATAGCCCAAGGAAGCTGCCTAATAAGGAAGAGGAAACAGGTGAGATCTTAATCTCCTCTCCTCTAAGGAAATTTCTGAAGCACCATGGCTGAAGCTGTGGCAAGTCTGTTTCCAGTTTTCACAATGGTAGAGGAGGCCTCCTCTCCTTCATGTCTTCCTTTTTTTCTGGCATCTTCCTCTTCTCTCTTCCCTCACTGTCTTTCAAGGGGTCAGAAGGGGCACAGACTCAGTCCCGACCTCCCTCATGCACGGCTGAGGGATGCGGACATCCACCAAACTGAGCATAGCCCTCTCAGTTCACAAGCTGTGGCAAGTCTGTTTCCAGCTTTCACAATCCCAGCTAGGCAAGCAGCAAAACACATTTCTCAAGTCCCTGGTGGTCCACCATGGATAGCCACTACATGGCTAGTTTGCTTTGTTTGGGCTGGTGGGTTTTATAACTGAAAATAGACAGTAACACCTAAGCAAACTCTTACAAACTAGCCAAGAACCTGAAGGTGAAAAGTGAAGAAAATTAGTGTTGAAACATTTCCTAAAATATCATCACTATATTTAGTAATGTAGGTATGTATATCATTTTCATAATCGGTGTATGAGAAGAACTGCCACATACACCAGCACACCAATCAACATAGCAGTCTACAAATCTTTCAAGACTGGAAAATACCTACTCATTCACCTGCAGATTATTTTTCCTATGGAGTAACAATATAATCTTCACACACAGTGAGACAATAAAGGAATGAAGAAATATCTGACGGTCAGGCTTCTTTTATACCCATTTCCTTCATGGAAAAAAAGACAAAAGCCTGTTTGTTATTTTAGTTTGGGAAACGAAATGAAGATTCCATTCGTGGTGTGTTTTATATATAGTTACTTAGACATGCTTGCCAACATATAGCTCCTTCATTGTGAAATGCAGTTGTACTCATTTTGGCTAGGAAGGTTTTGATAAAGCAATTCTTAGCTTAGTTCTACACAAAAGCCATAATCTAACACAGGGGTGATTGACTGCGGAAACAAAAGCTAACATAGCAACACAAACAGAAACTCCCACAGCAGCCCTGACAACTCTGCTACTGTCCACCAATAACAACCCTATGCACCAATGGTGCCCCTGCACTGGCCGTGCAAAGAAGACAACAATCAATCAATGAAAGGTGATAAACTGAAAGACGCCATGAAATCCAACCAAGTACACACATACCTTCTATGCACAATGCACAACCAAGCAGCCAGAAAGAGACCACAGCACCTCAAAAGAGATCATAGCCCATGTGGAGCTGTAACCCAGTGTATCTTGTATAAAATACAAGATGCTCCAATTTTACGGCACAATCCTGTCTACAAATAGACCAGTGGAGCGACTGCTCCGCCGGTCTTGGGTATTGCAAGCGTGCCGTAAGGCATGTTTGCGGCACCCAGAGAGTAAGCGGCGCCAGTGGAGAGACAGCAGCGCCGCAGAAGACAGCAGTGCCGCCGCAGAGAGGTAAGTCCCCACCGGGTGGTGGAGGGGAAGGAGATGGCGGAACAGGGTATTCCAAGGGGTGGGATTGGAAGATTGGGCCCAGGAAGGGGGAGGGATCAGCGGAGACCTTCTTTGCCATATCCTATCCCCCTTCCTGGTCCTGTTAGGCTTTACATGGGTCTCTCAAATGTACACATTTGTCCCTTTACCCCGAGTAACGTGCCAGCCATCCTGATGGGCCTACTAAAATGCATGCCAGCAATTTTGCTGTTGTACATTTGAGAGACCACGCCACGTCCTACCAGATGGGATTGAGCTGTAAGTCCCTGTTTGGAAAAAGGAAAAGGGCTGGGAAGACAGACAGACAGACAGACAGGATAGACAGACAACTGCAGTGAGGTAGCCAATCAGAGTGACCAATGATCTCATTCAAGTAACTGTTTGACCCATTTGTGTGTCTTGACACTTTATTTTGCCCATTTATTCCATCCACTCATACTGCTTCAACTTTCTTCATTAAATTTATTTTCAGGATCTGCTTATTGTTCCAGACACTCCTCCCAGTATCCATATCATAAATCCAACTGCTGAATATATCATTACACCATAGGAAGCGCCAGGAGGACATTGAGCTGCTAGAACGTCCCCACTCAACCTTGCTAGTGCTCAAGCAGTTAGACTATGGGTAAGATGCAGATCACTTTTCTAGAGGAGTGGGGAGGAATGGGAAAAAAATCTGTTCTACCATTCCTCCCCACTCCTCTAGAAAAATGATAGGTGTTCAGAGCAGTCAAATATTAATGATCACAGAGTGTCTCCCATTCCTCCCTCCCTTCAACAACATGGGGAAATTGGTTAACAACTCTCTCTTACTCTACAAGTAGTAACAGCATCGCCTAAAAAGGAAATAGGATAAGAAATAGGAAAAGGAAATAGGTTAAGAATGGGGGGGGGGCTTCTTTGCCACACAATTCAGGTAAGCTCCCACCATGAAAGCAGTGAAAACAACAGGGAGTGGTGATAAGTAAAGATACACCAATAAGTAAAGTTTACTTTACTTACAGCCCAACCCTGTATAACAGCCTAAAGGATCTTTAGCCCAATTCCAATCCTAAAGGGCCGGCCGGCGTATCCTATCCAGGTCCTGCACCTTGAGGGAAGGGGACGATCGTCCCCTTCCCTGGGTGTAAGCGGCTGGAGGCCCAATGGGCCACCTCGAATGTACACGAGCTCTGGAGCTGTGAACATTCGAGCCCTCCGTGTAAGGCCAGGCCGGGCTTGGAGAGGGTTTTGGATATCGGTGTATCTCGCATGCGCTCCCCTGGCACAATTGTACATAGGATTGCACGGTTATAAAGGAAAGATACACCCTCCGGAGAGCGGTGCAACCCCTGGTAAGTAAAAAACTACAACCTTTTGTTCCTGCTGGCAGTGGGATGTCACTGCACGTTGCCACTCCCCCCTTAAGGGGGGTAGCAAATGCATCCAGTTCTCCCAGTGGGTCGCAACCCACCAGTTTGAGAACCACTGGCCTAGAGTGTCCAAGAATCAGTATCAATCTCCAGGTGATTACTGAAAGCAGTCCTGGAATTTGAATAGAACCTCCAGGAATTTTCAACATTACATCATGTTGGAAAACAAATCTCCAAAAATAGATTCAGTCAGAGTTGGCAACCATAGTCTGGCAGTTGACTTGTAAAAGTTCTGAGAAGACAAGTGTTATTAATCTTCCCATTTCAGGCTGCTTGGTGTTTTTTTGCTAGTGCAAAGTGTTCCATCAAACGTTCCCACTTGCACTCCAAGTTCTCTAGACATGGGATCAGAATGATATAGCTGCATGTCTTGATATACAAGATCTGTCACTGTTCTTTGGCTGGGTTTGATATAATCCTGGTGGTGGCTATAAACAATCTTCATAATTCAAACATCTGATATAATAAAAATCCAAAATCTGCTTATTCTCTCCATGGAAGCCAAGTTATGGAGTTTTCCGCAGTGTCACACATACAGCAACACATAGCTCCACAACCCAGAAGCCTTTTGCTGTGAGTAAACTCTACAATTTCGGATTGTTCTCCTCCTGAAGGCATGCTAAGCTTGACTCTGTCTTCTGGAAGTGGTGTAAGACTTTTTAAAAAAATTCAAAACAGTTTTTGATGGTATGAGAAGGAGGGATAAAGAGGGATAAATTAGACTAATTAGCATACTGTTACCCGCCCTGAGCCCTTGGAATGAGGGGGGCGGTATATGTCCAAAAGATAAAGAATATCTAGAATACTACATGATTTGGATGATAACTAGTGCTTCTTGGCAACTCAGTTATACTAAAAATTCTCAGGAGTTTAAAAAATATGGACACCAAAAATATCTACAAACAATACAAAACAAATGAACCTTTTTAAAAGTGCACCTTGAAAAAAAGATTTGTGAGATCCTGTGAAAGACAGAGCTGACATTTGCTGAAAAGGCCGGAGTTAGTCATAGCTTAAACTACTTAATACTTTAAGCAGTTGAGTAGATAGATGTGCTGTAGTACAAGCTGCACATTTCACAGGAAAGAAAAAAAAAATAGGAGTAATATATTGTCATGCTGCTATGGGCAAAATGGCCTGACCTCTTGAAACAGATGTTATTTATGCATTTGTTAGAGGCACTAAATAACTATAATAACCAACATTTTGCAGAGGGGGGAAAAACCCACCACCAATGACTCAGAATTACAAAACGGAGTCTTCATCTATTTAAAGGGAAAGGGAAGTTTTAAATAACATCAGTTATAAACTCAGGAAACAGCCAAATCCTTTAATTCCATGCACTGTATCCACATATCCACTTGATTGCATGCCCCCAGTTTGCAGCATGAATCCCAATGCTGGGCACTAACAAAGCACCACTATTTTCCAAACAAGCCTGAATATTCTGATAGATTGTAAAGTAATTAGGGAGTGAGGTAGAGGTGGAGAATCAGCTCTGAAACAAAAAGGTGTATTGTTGGATCACCCAAAAATAACAGCTGTGATCTCATACATAAAAGTACATCCTGCATCATTCTGTGCAGGTGCAGAATGTACAAAGTGTTTTTTCCAAGACCACCAACAAGCAATATATGTATGTATGTATGTATGTATGTATGTATGTATGTATGTATGTATGTATGTATTATTTATTTATTTATTTATTTATTTAAAGAATTTATATCCCGCCTTTCTCCCAGCAAGGGCACTCAAGGCGGCTTAGAAAACACATTAAAATACGCATATACATTAAAATAATTAAAAACAAATAATTAAAACAATTAAAACAAACAACCCCAGTGGGTCACCTATATTTACATTTGTTAAAAGCCATTTGTTAAAAAGCCAGCCCACCATGTCAGACATTGAAAGCTAACCTAAATAAAAACGTCTTAAGGCCCCACCGAAAGGTCTCTAAAGAGGGAGCCGTTCTTAATTCCAGGGGGAGGGAATTCCATAATTGGGGCGCCACTGCCGAGAAGGCCCTATTCCGTGTCGCCATCCCCCTCACCTCCATCAATGGCGGCATGGGTAATAGGGCCCCCCCCTGATGACCTCAGAGTACGGGTCAGATTATAGGGAAGGAGGCGGTCCCTCAAATACCCTGGACCCGAGCCGTATAGGGCTTTAAAAGTCAAAACTAGCACTTTGACTTGTGCCCGGAAACGAACCGGCAGCCAGTGTAGCCGCCGAAGCAATGGTCCGACTGAGTCGAACCGAAGGCCCCGGCAACCACCCGGGCCGCCGTATTCTGCACTAGTTGCAGTTTTCGAACAGTCTTCAAAGACAGCCCCACGTAGAGCTCATTGCAGTAATCTAGTCTAGATGTCACTAGGGCATGGGTCACTGTGGCCAGGTCTGCACGATCCAAGTACGGTCGCAGCTGGCGCACCAGCCGAAGCTGGGCAAAAGCCCCCCTGGCCACAGCCGCCACCTGGGAATCCAGGAGCAGCTGCGCGTCCAGGAGAACCTCCAAGCTGCGGACCTGCCCCTTCAGAGGGAGTACGACCCCATTCAGAGCAGGACGATGATCCAATACCCGAGTCATAGAGTTCTGGACCAGAAGAACCTCTGTCTTATCAGGATTTAATTTCAGCTTATTTGCCCCCATCCAGCTCCCAACTGCCTCCAGACAACGATTCAGGACATCGACCGCCCCCTTGGAGTCGGGTGGAAAGGAGAGAAAGAGCCGGGTGTCATCAGCATACTGATGACTCCCTACCCCAAACCCCCGGATGACCTCTCCCAGCGGCTTCATATAGATATTAAACAGCATGGGGGATAGAATTGACCCTTGTGGCACCCCACACCTCAAGGGCAAGGGTGCCGAACAAGCATCCCCCAGCACCACCTTCTGGGATCTATCAGCCAGGAAGGAGCAGAACCACCTCAGAACGGTGTCTCCAAGCCCCAACCCAGCCAACCGACCCAGAAGGACACCATGGTCAATGGTGTCAAAAGCCGCCGAGAGGTCCAGCAGGACCAACAGGGACGTACTCCCCCTGTCCAGTCCCCGGCGCAGGTCATCCACCAAGGCGACCAAGGCCGTCTCTGTCCCGAACCCCGGCCTGAAGCCAGACTGGAATGGATCCAGATAATCAGCTTCCTCCAAGACCCTCTGGAGCTGAGACGCCACTACCCGCTCGATCACCTTGCCCAGAAACAGGATATTTGAGACTGGCCGGAAGTTGTTCAAAATAGTGGGATCCAAGGAGGGATTCTTCAGGAGGGGGTGCACCACCGCCTGCTTCAAAGACGGCGGCACCACCCCCTCCCTCAGACATGAATTTACCACCCTCCCCGTCCACTCAGCCAGCCCCACCCGGCCAGATCTAATTAGCCATGCCGGACAAGGGTCAAGCGGGCAAGCAGACGGTCTCACGCTCCAAAGAATCCTGTCCACATCCTCAGGTTCTACAAGCTGAAAAGAATCCCAGGAAGAAGAACAGACAGATGCCTCAGGGACATCATTAGATACTCCTTAAGCTGCGTCCAAGTCATATCAAATCCGATCGACTTTGTCCACGAAGTGCTTTGCAAACTCATCACAGTGAGCCACCGTGTGTTCCACCCCATCTACTGGGGGGGCCAGATGGAGCAGGCTCCGAACTACACGGAAAACCTCAGCTGGACGGTTCTCCACAGACGCGATGCCGGCAGAAAAGAAAGCCCTCTTAGCTGCCGCCACCGCCACGGAATAGGCTCTGAAGTGAGCTCTAGCCCGTGCCTGGTCGGAGTCAGCACAAGTTTTCCGCCACCGTCGCTCTAGGCCTCTGCCCTGCTGCTTCATTGTCCGCAGCTCCTCAGTAAACCAAGGGGCCGCTCTGACTCTGCGGCTTGGTCGAGGAGGCTCAGGAGCGATCAGATCCAGAGCCCTAGTCATTTCCCCATTCCAGCTTTAGCTACATACATACATACATACATACTGTACATACATACATACGTACATACATACATACACACACACTTTGAAAGACCATGTCTGGGGCAAACTTACTACAAAGCAATATTATGCACTGTTTCAGATAGCAAATTCAAGAGTGGGCGCCATTTTCCTAAATCTGAATGTTGTTTGGAAAAGAAGCTCCAGTCCACAGCAGAGGGGCATCTTTCCAACTACATAGAAAAAAAAAAAAACTACAATAGGCACCTGGCAGTATGGTCAGGGTTTTGGAGAGTTGGCCTTTGATGTGGTAGAATTGGATTCAAAAACCACTGCTTCTGCCACCACCTAATCGTCAGGGCCAGGTTTGGGGGCATGGGACTTTATTGGGTGTCTGTAATCGTAAAAAGGTTAAGAACCCCTATTCTAGAGAATCCTAGTGCAAACAATAAAACAATGCAAGAGCCCTTAAGTGCCTACCTGTCTCCTTAAGATGAAGACAGTCTTTTTTTGGGGGGGGGGGTTTGGACCGTAATTACGCACAACCCCTGAGGAAACTAAAATTGGTGACATATTTCTCTATGGTCAGCCCTGGTCGGTTGCTGTACTTGGTTGAATTTGCATCACCTGAAGTTTCCAAGCCATTTTCAAGGGTCGCACATTTCAGTAATCAATGCAAGAAGGTTGTTCTAAAGGCTGATCTACATGACAGGCAGAGGCTCCGCCGTCGCCTCTGCCTGGCGCCTCCGCGCTGGAAGCGGGGGAGTGTCTTCAAGCCTGTTGCCCTTCATGTTGTCCCGCCTTCCTAAGAAAGCGCAGTTGCTGTGTGGATGTAACCTCCAAGGTGATTGGTTGTCGTTCACATTGGCATTCAGCCACCCTCCCCCCCTCTCCTGTGATTGGTAGGCTGCAGCAGCTCCGCGAGCCACCTCCAAGCTCTGCCGTCACGCCCCCTAAAAAATAGAACACTCGACTTGGAGTACGCGGCAGTGGGGCAGAGGTCCGGCGGCTCCGCCGGATTAAAAAATGCTCCGAAGTTCAGATCAAAGAACATCCTCACCTCCTCAACATCTACATGCCAATTATAATAATTCTTTCTGATCTTTGCTCTCATCCAGGCCATAATAGCCTCTGACACTGTGAGCACAATCTTGTGCAAATAACCAGCGGTAGAGCGAGCCTCTGCTGCTGGAAGCTGTCACAAATGTGCCATAAGGCATGTTCGCAATGACTCGGGAGTAAGGGCGGCCGATGCAAGGCCGCCCTCACTCCGCCACTGGGACGTCCATGCGGCTGACGGAGGAAGGTAAGAGACCCGGCAGCCGCATGGGTGGTCCGGGCAGCAAGGGAGGGGACCACTGGCTGAGCCGACCCGGGGGTGGGGTCGGGGTGGGGATAGCGTCCACCATATCCCCGTTCCCTGCCAGGCTGGCTCAGTCATTACACGGCCTCCTCCCATTGGGACTTCCCTGGTTTACACCAGGGGAAGGGGACAAACATCCCCTTTCCCCGAGTAGACCTCTGGGCTGCTGCAGAGTGGCCCAGAACGGACATAGGATCCGGCGATTCTGGGACTCAACCACTACATGTGGTAATGAAGAAATAAAACTAGCCATCGTCATTATATTGGTGACATTTTAGGGTCTAGTTCGGTGTGCACTTAATCACACAACTTGCCCTAATCAGGGTTTTAGATTTAATTATAAACAGAAAGTAGGGAAAATGTAAATTGGGGCAAAGTTATAGTGGAGGGGAAAGGGGCTTTAGTAGTTTGCCTCTGCTCTAGTTTTCATTCCAATTGTTGGCTCTCCCTCCATCCCACTCCAGTTTTAACATGACAAATTTCCTTTGGCTTTCAATAGAAGTTTTTTTCTTTAATTTAAAAATGGCACACAGGGGTGCAATGGGATGAAAACTGGATTGGGGGCACACTTCCCCGTCCCCTACCATGGTTTTGCTTCATTCATGGGCTCTGGTCTTCTGGCACGCGCAGTTGCTTGTGCTGCCACAGTGCACTTTTTAGATAGGAGTGGGCCAAAACTCTCTGTATTAATCTCCAGGCACAGAGGTGCCAAATCCTGAAGACTGATTGGAATGGGTCTATACAAATTTTATACATCTACCTTATTTAGTCAGACCCATCGTCTAATATTGCCTAGCTATTTATTTACAAGATTTCCCTCCTGATTTTCATGAGATTACCAAAGGAGCTTACACAAACAGCAATACAGAATAAAATAGCAAATTATAAATACAACACAAAAATCAAGGTAGAAGAGAGTTTGAAAGCTGTTTAAGCAGAAAGATCTTCAAGTCTGCCCTTGAACACCAGCAGAGAATGAGCCAGTCCAATATCTCTCAGGAAGGTGGCAACAGTTCTTCTAGGCATCAAGCAGAAGCCCTTCCCAGCCTTGGTATTTGCACGTCTCTTTGCCAGGGAATGAATCTGGGGGCTTTATCGTGTATGCACAAGCTATGTGTCATAGTCCTAGAGGCTTGTTCCAGTCTAGAGTTTGCTGAAGATTTGAAAATAGCGTCTGAATTGCCCTACTTTGTAATGGTTCAGTGAAAACTGCTAATTGTTGTGACAGAAAACACAGAGGATACCGAGAAGGACGTTCCAGGGATTAAGTGTGGTTGCCTGTTTCAGTTCCGTTACCAAGTGGCAGTTTCCCTCGTGTTCTATAGTCGTTTTAAACTGGTGATTTCACTCTACCTGCCTTACAATCTTCAATCTTCGTGATTGCACCTAGAAAAAGCTCCGAGCTACGGAGCGAAACGTCGGTATCTGTAACATACACAGCCTCCGATTTTTAATGTATTTTATGCCTGTCTGGAGCTCCGTTTATATCGGTTCTTCACACAATGTTTTGAAGTTATTTTAAATCGTTGGTCTGTTTGAAATAAACTACATGGCATCTTTACCCGTAATTCTAAAGTCTTGGAAGAAACCCTTTTCTTAATGTTTTCTTAACATTTGAATGGGTGTTAAAAATTTCCTGGAACACGAAGGGCTAGACCCACTTGCCCACCTTTGCGACTCTTTATGTGGCTGTTTTTATAGGTTCTTTAGTCAAGGACTAAAGATAAAGGAACATAAGAATATAATTTGGAAAACAGAAGAAGCTCTCCAGTCAGCTGACACAAAACACCAAGGGAGCTGTTTGCAACAGCTATTCATAGAGCAAATGAAAAGCTCTGTGAGCAACAGCCGAACCATTCAATTACTTGTGCAACTTCTGATCTGGCTTTCTGAACTGGCCCTGCCCTGTTTCTGGGTCACTCGCAACAACCCTATCTTTTTTTGAAACCTCATGTATGGTAACTCTATGATATGAGGAGGGAACTAATCCCCAGGATTGCAGCAACATCCTCCTGAGTCATGGATCCCCCACGTCTTGGCCTCTTTCCTACACCATGGTAATTTAACAAGTGTCAATGCACAATCAGGGTTGTGTTTGAGGCCTTATTTCTCATGCAGAGGAGCTGGAATTCTGGTTAAATTCCCAGTTGCTTGCATTTGGATTTGGTCATGGCATTGCTACAGAAAACAAATGCCCTCTTTTTGAAGGAAAAGTTAATTCGGAGGATGGCTGCTGCCAAAGGAACTCCTGAAAACAAAAGAGGGAGAGGTGAAGGGTAACTTTGCACTGTCAAGCTGGCACACACCCCAGTGGTTGCTCAGCATTCTTCAGCGATCACCATAGGAAAGCAAACAGTGGGAATGCAATGTCATCAGCACAAGGTAGCAGTAAAACATCTTGCAGGGGGGCTGAGTGTGCAACGAGAGAATAAAAACCACCCTGGAAGCTTCAGATAGTAAGAAGTGAATTCATTTTATGTTGAAATCAATGAGTCTATGTCAATTTGCACCATATAAAGATGTGGGCTGTGATCCAAGTCCTGCCCTTATATCAGAAGTTTTGGATCAGTTTCCTGGTCAGTAGTTTCCTCCAACTGAATCCATGTACTGCTGCTTTGTAACCAGTCCCACGTTTTAAGAACACAGTGCGGGTTCATTGTGGGAGGCACTGAACAGGAAAATCAGTAAAAATTCCATTGCACATGCACTATGCTTGCATGTAGTGTTATTTTATCACTATACCATAACCAGGATGTCCTCCAGAAACAGGCATACATACTTAGGTTGTACTGAAACTGATGCTGTGACTGAAACTGATAAAGTGATTGGGCAGCCCAATCCAAAGTAACTTCCCCAGCGCCAATTCAGCTGTGCCAATGAGTTGTGCACTGCATGGGGGGGAGTTTCAAGTTCCGGAGGCTTCCTTGAGATAAAGGAACATTTGTTTCCTTGCCCCGGGGTGAGCCTCCACTGCCCTTATGGATCTACTCAGACGTGCACCACTGATTTTGCTTGCCTAAGTCAGAGTGGATCCAGGGAGGTGGATTGAGGCCAGGAAGGGGGATAGGATATCAGCAGAGCCGGTGCTGTCAATAACCATCCCCTTTCCGCCCTTGGCACACCCCCATCCCTGCCTCGGTCCCTGCCCTGTTCCCTTCCTACCCCATTCTGTCCACCCTGGCCCATTGCCCAGCCCCCTACCTGCTTCCAGGGCCAACTTACCAGTGTCAGGGTTCCTGCAGAACCCACTGTCTCCTGGCTGCCACCACGGCAGCAACAGTCAGGCTGTGCTCTATGGCATGTGGCATTTTGTGACAGCTGTAAAGCAGATACTCTATAACATGCTGTGTAAAGCATGTTGCACCGCCAGAATACTCATTCCGGTGACACAGCAGCTATTGGTCATCTGTCATTAACAGGGGGGCCCTGTTAACCATGCCGCCATTGACGGAGGTGAGGGGGATGGCGGCGCGGAATAGGGCCTTCTTGGCAGTGGCGCCTCAATTATGGAATTCCCTCCCCCTGGAATTAAGAACGGCTCGCTCTTTAGAGACCTTTCGGCGGGGCCTTAAGACATTTTTATTTAGATTAGCATTCGATGTCTGACATGGTGGGCTGGCTTTTTAACAAATGGCTTTTAACAAATGTAAATATATGTGACTCACGGGTTGTTTGTTTTAACTGCTTTAATTATTTGTTTTTAATCATTTTTAATGTATAGAAGTATTTTAATGTTTTATTGTAAGCCGCCTTGAGTGCCCTTGCTGGGAGAAAGGCGGGGTATAAATCCTTTAAATAAAAAAAATACAAATACAAATTGGGGTGTTAAGAACCCAGTTGTGCACCTAGCTCTCTCTAGATTTCCTACAGATTGAAATCAATTATATACATTTCTCTCTCTCTCTCTCTCTCTCTCTCTCTCTCTCTCTCTCTCTCTCTCTCTCTCTCTCACACACACACACACACACACACACACACACACACACACACACACACACACTCTTGATTACAGTGGTTGCCCAACTTTGACTTAAGGTTCCCAAGGTTTCTATGTGTTTCATCACTGGTCTAATTCCAGACAGAGGCAGTGAAATACAATTGTGGTTATATAAAGGCACAGAAATTTTCCTTCCACAAAATACCAGAGCAGTTTCAGTCCCCACCTCTGAAATTACCACTGAACAATGGTTATACAACCCATAGTACGCAACCAGTTGGTTAATGATCTATATTCACTAGTATTGAGAATACTGAGTATAATAATTGCATGGTAGCTGATGATGATATTAATCTGCAGGTTCAATAAACTACAATTTAAAAAAACTAGATGAGGATATATTATAACCAGCCTTGAACACAGAATAAGGCAGAGACTCTTTCCTTTTTGGAACAATACTCTTAAGAAGAAAATAAAACCACATACAAATTTTTATGTCAGATCTGTTGCTACTCTTGCCTCAGAAACAGTAGATCTGTCTACCAGTGCAAGGTGTCTTACAGCCCAATTCTGATTTTCCAGAGCCAATGTAGCAGTGCCAATGTAGCAGTGCCAATGGGGCGTGTGCCAATGGGGCGTGTGCTGCAACCTGCGATTGGGGGGGAGCAGTCACAGAGGCCTCCTCAAAGTAAGGGAATGTTTGTTCCCTTACCTCAGGGCTGCATTGTGGCTGCATTAGTGCTGGAAAGTTGGATAGGATTAGGCTGCTAATCTTTTTTTTCTATGCCCCAGCCAGAATCTGCAAAAAGTTGGTGTAGTTGCATATTAAAAGATATTGTTTTATGTGTTTGGATTAGTCTGTGTTTTATGATATTGTTTGTCTGCTTGCTATTTATATTTTATGTATGTTTGTCTTTATGCCAATAAAGGTTTCATTAATTCATTCATTAATTATGAATGATTATTCATTGGTTATGAAGTAACCAATAAATTGATCCAATGATCCTTCATGGATCATTGCCTTGTCGTGGCGAAGGGGCTTGCGTAACTCAATGAAGCCATGAGCTATGCCGTGCAGGGACACCCAAGACGGACAGGTCGTAGCAGAGAGTTCTGACTAAAAGTGATCCACTGGAGAAGGAAATGGCAACCCACTCCAGTAACCTTGCCAAGAAAATCCCATGAACAGTACCAAAAGGATAAAAGATATGACGCCGGAAGATGAGCCCCTCAGGTCGGAAGGTGTCCAATATGCTACTGAGGAAGAGCAGAGGACTATTCCAAGTAGACCCAGAAAGAGTGAAGCGGCTGGGCCAAAGCCGAAAGGACGTCCAGCTGTGGATGTGTCTGAGGTTGAAAGGAAAATCCAATGCTGCAAGGAGCAATACTGCTTAGGAACATGGAATGTGAGGTCTATGAATCAAGGCAAGCTGGATGTGGTCAAAAATGAGATGATAAGACTGAACATTGACATCTTGGGAATCAGCGAACTAAAATGGACGGGCATGGGCGAATTTAAGTCAGGTGACCATCATATCTACTACTGTGGGCATGAATCCCTTAGAAGAAATGGAGTAGCCCTCATAGTCAATAAAAGAGTGGGAAAGGCAGTACTGGGGTGCAACCTCAAAAACGACAGAATGATTTCAGTTCGAATCCAAGGCAAACCATTCAACATTACAGTAATCCAAGTGTATGCCCCAACCACTGATGCCAAAGAAGATGAAGTTGACCGGTTCTATGAAGACCTACAACACCTTCTAGAACTAGCACCCAAAAAAGATGTCCTTTACATCATAGGAGACTGGAATGCTAAAGTAGGAAATCAAGAAATAAATGGAACAACAGGCAAGTTTGGCCTTGGAGCGCAAAATGAAGCAGGGCAAAGGCTAACGGAGTTCTGTCAAGAGAACACGCTGGTCATAGCAAACACTCTTTTCCAACAACACAAGAGGCGACTCTACACATGGACATCACCAGATGGGCAATACCGAAACCAGATAGATTATGTGCTTTGCAGCCAAAGATGGAGAAGCTCTATACAATCAGTAAAAACAAGACCTGGAGCTGACTGTGGCTCAGATCATGAGCTTCTTATTGCAAAATTCAGGCTTAAACTGAAGAATGTAGGGAACACCACTAGACCAGTCAGATATGACCTAAACCATATCCCTTATGAGTATACAGTGGAGGTGAAGAATAGATTTAGGGCATTAGACCTGGCAGACAGAGTGCCTGAAGAACTATGGACGGAAGTTTGTAACATTGTACAGGAGGCAGCAACGAAAACCATCCCAAAGAAAAAGAAATGCAAGAAAGCAAAGTGGCTGTCAGATGAGGCTTTACAAATAGCTGTGGAAAGAAGGAATGCAAAAAGCAAGGGTGAAAGGGAAAGATATAAACAACTGAATGCAGAGTTCCAGAGAATAGCAAGGAGAGATAAGAAGGCCTTCTTAAATGAACAATGCAAGGAAATTGAGGAAAACAACAGAATGGGGAGGACTAGAGATCTCTTCAAGAAAATTGGAGATATCAAGGGAACGTTTTGTGCAAAGATGGGCATGATAAAGGACAAAAAAGGCAGAGACCTAACAGAAGCAGAAGAGATTAAGAAGAGATGGCAAGAATACACAGAAGAACTATACAAGAAAGATCTTAATGTTCCTGATGACCACGCTGGTGTGGTCACTGACCCAGAGCCGGACATCCTAGAGAGTGAAGTCAAGTGGGCCTTAGGTAGCATTACTAACAACAAAGCTAGTGGAGATGATAATATCCCAGCTGAGCTACTTAAAATCCTAAATGATGATGCTGTGAAAGTGCTGCACTCAATATGCCAACAAATTTGGAAAACTCAGCAGTGGCCAAAGGATTGGAAAAGGTCAGTTTACGTTCCAATTCCAAAGAAGGGCAGTGCCAAAGAGTGTTCAAACTACCGTACAATTGCACTCATTTCACATGCTAGCAAGGTTATGCTCAAAATCCTACAAGCTAGGCTTCAGCAGTACGTGGACCGAGAACTACCGGACGTACAAGCTGGGTTTCGAAGAGGCAGAGGAACTAGAGATCAAATTGCCAACATGCGCTGGATCATGGAGAAAGCACGAGAGTTCCAAAAAAACACCTACTTCTGCTTCATTGACTACGCAAAAGCCTTTGATTGTGTGGATCACAACAAACTGTGGCAAATTCTTAAAGAGATGGGGGTACCAGACCACCTTACCTGTCTCCTGAGAAACCTGTATGCGGGTCAAGAAGCAACAGTTCGAACCGGCCATGGAACAACTGATTGGTTCAAAATTGGGAAGGGAGTACGGCAAGGCTGTATATTGTCACCCTGCTTATTTAACTTATATGCAGAGTACATTATGAGAAATGCAGGGCTGAATGAATCGCAAGCCGGAATCAAGATTGCTGGGAGAAATATCAACAACCTCAGATATGCAGACGATACCACCCTAATGGCAGAAAGTGAAGAAGAACTAAAGAGCCTCTTGATGAGAGTGAAAGAGGAGAGTGCAAAAGTTGGCTTGAAACTCAACATTAATAAAACTAAGATCATGGCATCGGGTCCCATCAATTCCTGGCAAATAGAAGGGGCAGAAATGGAAGCAGTAACAGATTTTACTTTTCTGGGTTCCAAGATCACTGCAGACGGAGACAGCAGCCATGAAATTAAAAGACGCTTACTCCTTGGAAGGAAAGCTATGGCAAACTTAGACAGCATAATAAAAAGCAGAGATATCACCATGCCAACAAAAGTTCGTATAGTCAGGGCGATGGTGTTCCCAGTAGCAATGTATGGTTGCGAGAGTTGGACCATAAGGAAGGCTGAGCGCCGAAGAATAGATGCTTTTGAACTGTGGTGCTGGAGAAGACTCCTGAGAGTCCCTTGGACTGCTAGGAGATCAAATCAGTCAATTCTAAATGAAATCAAGCCTGACTGTTCCCTGGAAGGACAGGTACTGAGGCTGAAACTCAAATATTTTGGCCACCTAATGCGAAGAGAGGACTCTCTGGAGAAGACTCTGATGCTGGGAAAGATTGAAGGCAAAAGGAGAAGGGGAAGGCCAAGGATGAGATGGTTAGACAGCATCACCGATGCAACGAACATGAAAATGAGCGAACTCAGGAAGATAGTGGAGGACAGGAAGGCCTGGCGGGATATGGTTCATGGGATCACGAAGGGTCGGACACGACTTAACGACTGAACAACAACCAATAAATATTATTGGTTACTTCTAGAGATCGGCAAGTTTGTTCAGATTCACCACTTATTGATTTGTAATTGATTGAGAACCCAATCCGATCCTTTACCTTCCTGCCGCTGCAGCAGCGCTGAAATGGAAGCCGCTGCATCCTGTGTGTGTGTGTGTGGGGGGAGATCAGAAGGCTTCCACAGGGCAAGGAGATGTCTAATGCCCTTACCCTTGCGTAAGCCTCTTGGCCCGCAATGGGTCTCCTCTGACCTATGCTAGCAATTTTGCTAGCATAAATCCAAGGAGAGAAAAGGGGCGGGGAAGCTGCAGGGAAGGGGGATGGGATCCAGCGCAGGCCTTCCACGATGGCTCCTCCCTTTCTCACGGCCTCCCCACCCCCTTACAACCCTCCTCGCCCCCATTCCGTCCTTCCCCCACCTTCCTACAGGTTTACCTTTCCCGGAGCGCGCCTGGAGGTCCTCTGCCGTTGCTGGGAAGGCAGAGGCCTTCCCACTGGCATCCCCAGCAGCTTGGGGAGGCCTTTGCGACTGGCGCTGACTGTTTTAGAGCAGTCAGCACCAGCATGGGAGGCGTGCCGCCATCGGACAGCGCATAGGATTGGGCTGTCAATCTTAATTTTTTTTGGGGGGGGGAAATTGGATCACTTAACAGACCGTTTTGAGGTTCAGTACAAGCCTTTGCCCGACGCTCTTCCTTCAAGCACCCTCCCCACTAGCCATCCACCCTGCAAACACACCTTTCACTTGCCCCAGTGATATTTTTTTACTGCCCTGCTCCTTTCTCTCCTGCCCCCATCACTCTGGACACAGCACCCCATGGCTAAAGTGTCCTGCACCAGGGTTTTTGGAGCTTTTTTTTCCTTCTGTCCAAACAAGAAGAATGAAAGACAAAGGTGCTGATGGGATTGTAGTCTTTGTGAAGATAACTGCAGCACACTTTAATCATAGATGATGTATCCGGAGCAATGAAGGGAGGGGAGAAAAGAGCCTCTCACTTTCGCTGAGGTGTGCTTGGGGCTGGAAGCCTGGTGGAGGGGGCTGGAGAAGCCGGTTCAAGAATATTAGAGCTCTCACTCAGAAGCCAAGTTTGGGAAGTTTGTGCCTCTTTTGTGGGGTGTGGGAATTTAGAACATCCAAATTAGTTTCTGAACCCAGACCTAGAGAACGTAATTGACACCTCTCATTACTACATATTATCGGGAAGCCCAATCCTAACTAAATTCCTCCGTGCCAATGCAGCGGCACCAGTGTGGGCTACGCTGCAACCCATGGGGGAATTTTGCATGCTGGAAGTCTGCTCAGGGTAAGGGGACATTTGTCCCCTTGCCTCAGGGTACGTTCCACCATATGCAACAGATCAACTCAGACCTGCGCCAGCGATATCTCTGGCACAGGTCCACGTTGATCTGTTTTGGTGGATCAGGTCCAGGAAGGGGGATAAGATATGGCATGTGCCAGCACCACCGAGCCCACCCCACCCCCTGGACCCAATATGCCAACCCCCACCCCTGTCATCCTCCTCCCCCTGCCCCATCCACACCCTCCCCCACCCCTGCGCCGGATTTACTTGCTCTGACGGGTGTTGCTCCAGCCGCCAGCACCACCAGGAAGGTTCTGGCCTTCCCACCGGCACTGCTAGAATAAGCACTGTCGCAAAGCACTTTACAGCGCTTTTGCAACACCAGGCGCCAGCGAAGCATGCACTCTGCCGTGCAAATGAGGGATAGGATTGGGCCAAAAGTTGACCAATGGGTTCCTGTCTATAGAAAAGGTTAAAAACTCCTAGCAATATAGATCATTATAAGCTTTTTGTTGGCCATAAATTACTGCACTCTTAATATGGGACAAATTGTGTTTGTAGTAGGATACTACGTTATCTCTCAGTCTTCCACAATTTGGTATAAGGAAACGAACAGCAAGAAGCTCCTGGGCAGTGCAATCCTGACTAAGGAAACGGCCGGCAGCCCAGGGCCACTCGCCGGATCCTGTGCACTGCTGCCCATTGACCGGCGGGCCGGAGGTCTACTCAGGGAAGGGGACGCTCGTCCCCTTCCCCGAGTGTAAACCCAAGCCGGCCCTATCAGCCTCTTCAAATTTCCACCAGCTAAATAGCTGGTGGAAGTAGAGGAGGCCGTGTAACGGCGTAGACGGCCCGACGGGGACGGGGATATGGCCGACGCCATCCCCCGCCCCCTCTTGGGCTGGCTAGGCCAATGGCCACCCTCCCTTGCCTGGCCAGACCGCCCACGCGGCCGGCGACGGAGCACTTACCTTCCGCCGCCGTCCGCGTGTAGACCCGGCCCCGGAGTGAGGGAGGCCGGCCTTGCGCCGGCTTCCCTTACTCCCAAGGCATCGCGAATGTGCTTTATGGCACGTTCGCGATGTCTTCTGGTGACAGAACACTCGGCTTTTTTTACAGGATTGCGCCCTTAGTCTAGTAACTGGTTGTAACATATTTCTTCTCCCAAGGCACACTAGCCATTCACTTTCCTTATCTTCCTCCGGGAAATGTGCTACTGGAACAGTTAGGCTGCATTCAATGCAGAGAATCCATTAAAAGAAACTGGAAAGCTCACCTCCTCAGTCATTTGGGAAGCTTCTATTCTGCAATGTGGATTTAAGCTGCAAAAAAGAGAGTTTTTCTAAAGTGGTTTATATTGGACACATCACAAGAACAAAAACCACAAAATATGCCCAGCTGTAAACTCTTCCAAATCATCAAATTTTTTATTTCAACAACAAAACTTTGCAGAGTGGAATTTTGTTATCAAAAGTGGACAAGTACAAAGTGGGTATAAGTTTAAGTATTTAAATATCTATCCAGAATGACAAATCCCAGTGCTTTGACTATTGTCTAGGCTGGGGTGGAGGGGTTAAAATGTCAGACCAAGCAGCCCAAATTGGTCTGTTCTCCTTTTCATTTATTTCTTTGCAACCTCCCCATGGATCCTATTACTGGTCCCCATCCTGCATTTAATCTAGCCTAGCTTATTTTCAGGGAGTGTTTCAGCCATGGGTAAGATTAACAAATAATAAAAAGGAGAAGAGAGGTTGCTGCTTCAGCAACATGGTGAAGAAGAAGAAGACAAAGGCTACAGTTACAAAGGTGCTTGAGATCCATCTTAATCATAAAATCCCATGTATTTTCAGCAGGTCAACAGGACAACAAAAGGATTGCTAAAAGATCACCGATACAAAACTTTAATGGTAGGAATGTTTTTGTACAGATTCTGTTTTCATGACTACCCTATGTCTTGTTTCCATTAGAAAAGGTTTTTCTGTCTCAAGGCCCAATATAATGATGCACTGCAGCAATGATGCACTGACAGCAGCACAATGACTGCCGTATCCAAAGCCAATCCAGCAAGGGGTGAGGAGAAGAGACAGCAGAGCCCCAGCCATGCCATGCCAGCGTAGCCTGACCAGCCAACCTGCCTGGGACCCTAGCAACTGTGACACCGCCTACCAAATCACAGTTGGGCAACAGAGGCTGCACCACAATGGTTCCACAACCGAGTGACGCATGGGCAGCAGTTGCCTGGTGACTGGCCAACACCAGGTAGATGCCAGGCAGACACCCCCATGAGCCACCTGTTGGACCACACAGTACTCCGCCCAAATCCATACCCAGATAGCAGCCCCATCCAATGCCCACGGGTACAACCCCCAGGGAAGCAGGAGCACAATTCTGGTCCAACAACACCAGCCAAGCTATGCTGCCCCATGAGGAAGCCCCAGAGCAGAACCCATGGGGAACGAGATCAGGGAAGATGGCACAGCTGGCAAGGCCTCTGGCATCCAGGTGGGCAGAGCAAAACAGGTGGGCAGAGCAATACCCACACACACCCCACACACACACACAGAGCAATACCCACCACACACACACAATGCCCACCGGACAGTGTCGGACCCAGCTCCCACACAGGCCACAAAGCACCACAACTGGCCACAGTCAGGGGAGGGTGAGCAAGAAAAGCATTCTGCTATGACAGGTATACCAGGAGTAGGGCAAGCATTCTAGGCCAGCACATGTTCTGGGAATAACCCCACACGCCCATCCACAAGGCACCCTGTGCATCAGATGAATGTTGCAGCCAGGGTCGCCAACAATCTTGGAGGAGTCACACACAGCATTGACACCCCAACAGACACCATAGCTAGGCCCATGCCAGACAACTGCCAAGTCATCTGCAGCATGCATTGCCACCCCCACACCATGGTGAGGCTGCACGTAGGTTTCATGGTGGGAAGTAGGGGAGGAGGGAAGGGGAAGAGGGAATAGGAGAGAGGCAAAGAAAGAACAGAGACGCCATACTGCCCAGTTACCCAGCCATGTGCCCAAGAGCATAGATGGTGGGCACCAGCCCCCTCCCAGGAGAACAGCCATGCCAACTCCCAATCCCACATGTATTTGGCACCATGGCCAATACCCCAAACCAGGACCCCAGCCAGGATGCCCAAAAGGCATCTGCTTCTGAAGTAGGGCAAACAGTTATTGGAGAAATGCCAGTGGCTCCTCAGACACCGCCATTGCTAACAGGAGGTCTTCCTGGCATTGCCTAATGGCATTTATGATCCGCTTGAGCTGGCACAGTCTGAACAAGCTGGCCTGCACGCATGGCGTGGCCAACACTGGAGGTGGCACAGCCATAGCTGCCACTTCAAGAAACACCAGTGATAGAGGCTGGTCCAGCTGGCCTGTCCCCACCTCAAGCCACTCCATGATTGAATCCGAGGGATGCTCTCCACCATTCTCTAAACAGTCTGCTGTAACTACATAACCTTGGTGAGAGAATGACACATAGCCAGGATATGATGTCACCAGCCCCACAGGGCCTGCCCGCCATGCTCACTAGCAGACTGTGGGCACCGTGTGGCCCTGCAGCAGAGAGTCTGTGTGCAGGAGACTGCAGGGCAAGCCATACAGCCTGGTTGGTCCCTGGCTAGGGGGATGCAGCCCCTGCTAGTGGGCTGGGGAGACCAAAGAAGCCCCTGACCCTTTCCCACTGATCACACTGGAGCCTGACTCCACCAGTGCACCTGTGGAATACAGCACAGGATCAGCTGTGGGCAAGTACAAACCTCCCTCACATCTCAGGCAGACACCAAGGACCCACCACACACCTGCCAGTGTATCCAGGCCACAGCTCTATATCAGGTCCTGGTGGAGAAATGTCCAGAGACTCCTCTTCCCCTCTGTGAGGATCTTGGATGCAGCAGCCCCATATTCCAGGCTGGTGCCTACGGCTGCTGTGGCTGCCTTCCAAAGAGGGCCCAGGGCATCCATTAGTTGCTTCTGGCAAGCCTTATTAATTTAGTGGTCCCATGCACTGATAGCATCACTGATGGAAGCAAATAAGCAGTGACACTGGGTGGTATGCCCGGAGCCCTTGCCTTAGCTGAAGGCCAGCCAGAGATCCTTGGCAGACAACTGGGAGGCTGGCTTGTCATGAGACACGGCAAACAGAGGAAAATTGATCCCCACAACTTGTCTAGTTGGGAATACAGTCCCTGTTGCAAGCCAATGACATTGTCTCAGGAATTCTGGTTTCTGCACTTACTGGAGGGTAGGGTGCACCTTCCACAAACCAACACTAGATTATATGGCAGACCTAGCAGAAAACACACATGGGCATCCGAGTGATTGACCGTGAGCAACCTAGGTCCGATGATGTCTCGCAGTTACCCAATTGGAGGGGTGGAAAGCCACCTGGCCATTCACTCTCACCCTTTTACCTAGGTCAGAGGTTCCCAACCTTTTCGCACCGCATACCATCTTCACAGGCCTCCGGTGCACCACGTACCACCAGAAGTGTCGATGACATAATCGGCACTTACTTCTGGGTTCACGGCTGCGCCAGAGTGTGGAACAGCAAGGTCAGATGAAGGGGAGGGCGGGAGGGCCATTCCCTGTACTTTCAGCCCAAGCACTCAAGCTCTGTCGGCTCGGCAGAGCTCGAGGCACTACTTTTTGGGTGCCTCATGGCAGCCACCATCTTGGCCGGCAGAGGCCCGCGTACCACCAGCTTCTGGTCCTCGTACCACTAGCGGTACATGGCCCACAGGTTGGGAACCTCTGACCTAGAAGATTTGGTTGCCCATTTGGTGAGGCATACCTACTCTGGACAGAGGAGGATAGTTTGAATCCACAATTGCACGTTGCTGGCTGATACTGGCACTTCAAACAAAAGACAACATATTGCAGTAGGAGGATATCTCTTCAGCTTTCTAGGCTCCTGGAGGGTTGGACACGTCTGGATATAAGGTAGGTTGGGCAAAGACATAAGGGATGGATAGGGCACTCACCAAAGTGGGCTTGCCAACCCATATTCTGCCACCTCTGCCAGCCCCAACTCAGGCCAAGGGTTCCGCATGAACAATAGCCCACTTGTTTGCTTGAGGGGGTTACAGTGCTCCCCCCAGCCATGCAGCTCTTCCAAGAGCCAGGCCCTTTGACCCACTTTCCAGACACTTCTGCGGCATACAAACAATCTGAACAGTGTTAAAACCACAGGGAGGCTGCTCGGCTGACAGTGGTTGGATGTGCCTTCGATGCCAGGTAGGTTGTCCGGGGGGTGGGGAACGCTCCGCTTCTGAGTCACATGAATGCCATGTGGCAGCCACATCTTTCTGGTGTCTGTCCCCATGACAATGTCACTGAATTGCAGAACAGACTTTTATCCCACACAAAATGGCCACTGCACCAGCTGCTCACAGCAATGGGCACCGGTGGCCATGGAAGCCCTTGTGAGAACTGTGAGGGAGAGCCCCCATTTGACCACCCTAATGGGGAGCTCCATAGCCCCCAACCAGGCTGCCTGGGAGGCTGTGGGCATGAGCTGCCATGGGGCTGGGCACTTTGTGGGGAAGGCCATGAAAGTTTCCTTCCACTAGGAATGGTCCTTCTGTGAGGCCCAGGGGCACCCCAGCCCCAAATCCCCTTCCCTGTATGAACATGGGAACAAGGGTTTTGGGATGGCACCGCACAGATAAGCAGCTGAGGCCTGGGGGCCGGGGCTCGCAAGAGTGGCACAGGCAACTGGAGGTGGCTAGGGCTAGCCACAGGCTCCCATTCCTCTGCAATATTGAAACTGCTGTCTGTTCCATTGCTGACCAATCCCATCACTCTAGGAAAGCTGTTCCATCCTTATTCCACCTCATCAGCAGTGGTCAAGGGAATACAAGGTCATATAATTTGTCTAGGAGGCTATTTTGACTGTATCCTCTTTACACAACTCTGCAGTGTATAATGAATATTAAGCATTTAGTCAGTGTTTCCACAGTACTCCTTTGAACACCTGATACAACTTTCAGAGAACTCAGTGACCCATGAAATATTTGCAATGAATTCCTTGTGAACGGTTTGGAAACATTATCTGTAAAAGAGCCCTGAAAGTGTAAAACCCGGCTAGGTGAATAATTAGTAACATAATATTTATCTGGCAAGTTTCACATGTTTGGTACTTGAGAATTGATTGAGACCAGATCGTGGACTTCTCCAATGTATTCATTATTTTAAGTTATTTGCACAATCAGCAAATAATTTTTGGTTTGTGGATCACTCATGAATTGAGAATGTTCATAATTCACATTGTGTTGCTTACCAAGGGATTTAGGCAAGTCCTGTTTCTGGTTGTGGCCTGGCTGACACACATAATTAGCCAACCAGTCCTATGCAAATGGCCATTGTATAAGTTGTGCTTGCTTGTTCCTGCTTCTAAAACACGCTAGCATTTTACATAGGAGACTCATTAGGATGGCTTATGTGAAATTCACTTACAAATTTTCCTGTGAAATCCTTTGTTCTGGATAATTGTTATGGCCGTAGCCCATGAGGTTTGGACACTCCTGCATCAGAAGAGCTTGGGACATCAAGGACCCTGGAGAACAGGGGGAGCCTCTCCATGGAAATCTCAGGAGTACCCAGTCAGGCAGAAATGTTACTCACTCTTGCAGAAATGTCCTTGGATGATGAAGAGGAATGATCCCCCCCCCCAAATACTATACTGTCGTGTTTTTTTTTTTTTCCGTTAATCTCTGCTGTGCCTTTCCTCTCTGTCAGGGGAAGTGCCTGCCTGATGGAGGGGCAGCTGACAGGGTTGGTGTCCTGGCTGCCCTGAGCGATATTTGGCTGCTCCTATGGCAGGATGTCACACACTGTAGCCGACCATGCAGGTTGCTAGGGGCTTGACAGATGGCCTGGTTGCCATGACAGCTGAGATGCCACTTCCAGGTGACGCTGATGGGGGAAGGGGTGTGGCCAGAAGGGGAAGGAGGAGTGCCAAGGAGTGCCAAGTTCAAAAGCCCTGACACTAGCTTATGATGAAGTTGGCAGGCTATGGCTAAGGCAGAGGCTGACTGGGCATTCTCATCAGGGGAGCTCTAAGCCACCATGGTGGAGGAGGAAGACAGAGTGTGACTCTAACCCCTCTCCACACAGACTTTGAAGCTCCATCCAGTAGTGTGTGTGTGTGTGTGGGGGGGGAGAAACTGGCACCCTACTTCAGCTAGATACAGCCCTCCCAGAGACCCTGGCTGTAGTTGGGGTGTGTGTGTTCATGGGCAGCCCCATTACCCCAAGTGTTGGACACACCCCTACACCTACCCTCAAAAAGGGACACCCAAGACAACTTACAAATATAATAAATACAGAAAATATTAGTATACAACAAATACAACAAATACAGAAAATAGCAGTAAAACAAGGAGTATTGTAGCACCTTACGCACTAAGAAATGTATTTCAGCATATGCTTTCATAGACTACATCAGATGTGTGGGATCTTCAGTTGCAGTAGGCTGATGTATATATGTCTCAGGTACAAAGAAAGAACTAATCACGTAAATAAAATGGAAACCAGGAGCGTTCGATGGTAGGAAATGAACGTGACTAACATTGCAATCCTATAGATTTACCGTATTGGTCTGAGTATAAGACTCACTTTTTTCTCCTAATTTAAGTTTTTAAACTAGGGGTGTGTCTTATAATCAGGCTGTTGCAATTTAATGCCAGTGATTTAATTAATTTTTTTTAATAGCACCAAACTTTAAGGGTGCGTCTTATAATCAGGTGCGTCTTATACTCGGGACAATACGGTACTCAGAAATACCTCCCCTTGCATTCAATGGACCTTACTGTCAGGAAAGTGTGTACACGACTGCAGCCTTAGTCTAGTGACAAGCTTAAGTATACATGCTATGCATGGTGACAAGAAAGACTGAGAAAGTGGAGAAAAGTTTCAAGACTGGCCAAAACTGCTTTAGAAAGCAAAATTGGCCTCATCAAGAGGGTGATAACTAGTTCATCACACATGAAAAAGTAGTGCCCCAATCCTATCAGATTGCTGAAATATGGCAGGATGGGACTCTTGCAGATGACAAAAAGGGTTCATGAAATGCTTTGGTTTTTTACACTCATTCAAATTGATAGAAATGTTCCAGGATTAATCTTGAGCGGGCAGTGGGCTGCTGCAGACACAAGCCTGTTAGTCTATGTACCATGCAGAAGTTCAAAGCAGCTTAAATCCACATGATATGGCTTCATTAATTAGCTTAATAAACTCAGTCATTATTTTCTACTCTGAAGGTGTAAGGAAAACAAATGTGTACAAACTTCATAAATTATTTTAGCATCACAATCGCTGCTAGGGTCCCAAGCCACATAGTTGCTGCCTATGTTAAGTTCAAAATTGATTTTTTGAAGCAGTGCTGGAAGTGAGTTTACTGCCAGTTTCATTCACAATGATAAACTCAGCTTGACCCACATTAGTGTCACTTGACAAAATTGCCTTGCCATGCAGAGTGGTACCACATGGTTTGAGGATCTGGTGGCAACAACTACCCTGTCAGCATAATGTATTAATTAGGTCAAAGACAACGTCCCCTATTATATACAATTAATAATCTGACTCCCTATTTGGCATACAAATGTCAGTTTCTATTTTATTTCAGAGCTAGAAAGCTGAAGTAGGAGTATCAGCTATAAGACTGAGGAGTAAACTAGACAAGATGACAGAGACCAATGATTAGATTTGCCATCTTAAATTGTTGTAATTTAAAGCAGCGATGGGGGAGATTTGGATTAGGGCTGTAGTGCCAGCAGACGGGAATTAAACATTTCCCCCTGCACCATTTTTCTGATGAAAATTATTCCCATGGCTGCTATCTGCCTTATTAGAGACAATGTTCAGGTACCCATAAGTTTTCCCTAGTGGAGCAAATAGCAGCTTGGGGCATTGTTACATGGACAATATTTGATTTCTGTTTATTCTTACTTATTTCAAGACATGCAGGAGCCACACATTAAAGACATGTACTTGATGCTAGTCACCTGTCTGGAGACCAAAGGGCCAGAAGAGTCACATGTCTATCAGAAGGACTGCTGGCAAGAGCTACAGATCCATAGGCCAGGAAGGCCACATCTCTGATCTCTCATACGCAGTCCCTGCACCAGGGCCTCTGAGGGGAATTTTATCTGTGGGTAGAAAGTTTCTTTTGTGTCCCTTCTCAAAGAGGGAGGGGAAAAACAGGGAGGGAGGGCAGCAATAGCCAGAAACGTCTTTGGAGCCCAGGTCTACCAGGCTTCCCAATGTGGCGCCCAGGTCTATCCGCCTGGTAGACCTGGCCCAGACACCATCTTTCACTCTCCATGAGGCCAGCTGAGATCCCAGGAAATTTCTGGGGCCCCTCCTTTGGCTCCTGGGCCCCCTTTTTGACCCTGCGCCTGGGTACAATTTACCCCCTTTACCCTCCTCTCATGAGCCATGCCTGCACACAAGTTTTCCTCTGTGTGCGCATGTTACTTTTGTTTTAAAAAGCACTGCTGGTAACAGCGTAGATCAGCAGCGGAACTTGGGTGGAGCGCGTGGAGCAGGAGCTCCAGGCGCTCGGGCAGGTGGGGGTGCACTCGGGGCACTTACCGATGCGAAGCGCCGCGTTGTGTCGGCCCTCCCTCCCTCCCTGGAGCCCGTTCAGTTCCAAAACGGGTGGGGGGCGTGTCGACGTGACGCGAGGGGCGCGTCGACGTGATGCAGGCCCTGCCCCCACGCGCCGGGGCGCGTGACGTGACACGAGGGGCGCGTCGACGTGACGCAGGCCCCGCCCCCACGCGCCGGGAGGGCGCCCGTAGATGATTTGAGCAGGAAATGGGGGAAAGAGATGGGACATCAGGTCATGGATCTTAATCATCCCATTTCTGCTGGCCCTCAGTTGTTTTTCTATAGAAAAAGACTACTTTCAGCAGCAGACTGGCTTGACCTGCCTGGCTGGCTTCATCATTTGGCAATCAAAATGGCACTTCAAGTATTTTGTAAAGTAGACAACCCAACTAATACATTTTGTACACACACAAAAAAAATCCTTTTATTTATGCCAAGTGGTGTTTTCACTTTCTCCCCATATGTGGAGGTTTGGGGATAGTGTTGCAGCAACACAACGTTAGATAGATGGGGTCAGCATCTAACATTCTTAGCTCTATAAAGATGCTAGCAATATTTGTAGCCAAACAACTTCTGGAAGTCTTTCACAATGTAGCAACTGAGAAGATTGTGCTCAGTTTCAGTAAATGAAAGGTTTGGTACATTTGTGGTTTCTGGCGTTTTGGGTCCAAGACAATTAGACTGGGCACATGTTGGGCAACAACTTGCAATCTGAGCGTACTTCACATCTGTGTGTCAATACGAATTTTTAAAAAATAACATAATGCCCTCTTTGTGGTCAACTGCGCAGTGTTATTCTATACTGTCTGCGGATCTCAACAGTACAGTACTTACAATAACATTTTGCTTTTTAAGAAGAGTCAAACTTTGGTCCTTTCTTCTGGGATCTAAAATATTAGATTTGTGAAATAAGAAGTCACATTTTTAAAACACTAGATTTTCCTTAACACACACCAACCTGATTCTCTGTTGCAAGCTGTATTCAATGGAGCTACTTGAGAGCTTTGGGGATCAAGTTGTCTGGATCTTCCAGTTTGAATGAATAAAAGATGAAAGTAAGATGTTTCTACCAGATTTGTAATTAAAAAAGAACAAACAAGGAAGGACACGTAAAAACTGTTGCAGGGGGGCAGGAGAAGAACACCAGCTTAAGGAGCTGAAGCAGATCCTTCCAGGGCTTAACTACAGTAGATATGACACATTGTTTGGCCCAGCTTAGTTTTCTTAAAAATTTTGATGGCAGCTGTACAGGGATCATGCTGTAGGGGGAGGAAGCTTTAATTATTTGCCCAACCAAGGTCCCATTTTCTGTTCATGTTGGGGGCCCTGTGGCTGTTATTTGGCCAAGATTGCCCATTAGTGCTAATGGAAAATTCTCTCCCAGGGCAAATAGCAGTCATGTGCTCATGATCCAGGTCAGAACAACAACAAGAGCTGTGTTTGTTTTTCAGCTTCCAGTGCTAGGAGCACTGGAGAGCTGTTTATTTTTCTCCCTCCAGCCCACTCGCCACGCTAGAAGTTTCAACTGTGAGCTCGAAGCTAGAAAAGATGGCGGCCTCATGCACCAATAGGAAGGCTGCTTGGCTGTAAAGGATTTTGGGAGATGTAGTACGAGGGACAAGGAGCAAAAGCAGCCATTTTGATTTTTGGTCATTTCCATTCTTTTTGGGAGCCCCAGTAGCAGCAATATTCAAGCATGCTAGGAACGTCACTTCCTGCTATTTCGGAGTTGAAAAACAAACACAGTCAAGGTCCCACACACCATGGTCCTGAGCTGGTGTAGCCCTTAGCTGCTATTTACATGGGGGGGGGGGGTTACTTCTAGTTTGCCCCAAGACTCAGCTCCATGGACACAGTCTTAGGAACAGCTGCTGTTGTGAGCCACTCTGCTTCTGCTGGGAAACACCAGAATCTAGCAGAGAGGCTTCAGTGGTGGCTGTCTCTGGAGCTGGTTCCAGAGAGCACAGCTTGGGGAGACCCAGTGCAGCCTTTCTGCTCAAGCCAGGTGTTTCCTGGTGGAGCAAAGGTACTGCAGCAGTGACTGTGCAGCCCCCACCATGATTTTTGAGAGAGAGAGAGAGAGAGAGAGAGAGAGAGAGAGAGAGAGAGAGAGAGAGAGAGAGAGAGAGAGAGAGAGAGAGAGAGAGAGAGAGTGTGTGTGTGTGTGTGTGTGTGTGTGTGTGTGTGTGTGTGTGTGTGTGTGTGTGTGTGTGTGTGTGTGTGTGTGTGTGTGTGTGTGTGTGTGTGTGTGTGTGTGTGTGTGTGTGTGTGTGTGTGTGTGTGTGTGTGTGTGTGTGTGTGTGTGTGTGTGTGTGTGTGTGTGTGTGTGTGTGTGTGTGTGTGTGTGTGTGTGTGTGTGTGTTGGCCCCAAAGGCATACTAAGGGCTTATCATGGACTTAGAGGATGAACATGACTGACTCAAAGGGCTAAAGTCCCTGTGAGGGCCTCAGGGTCAAATTAAGAGCTCTGTCCATATCCTCTACAAAATCCATCAGGCAGTGACCTGCGGTGAGGTCCAAGACACAGTACGGCACATAGGGAGAGACAGTGTAGAGAAACCTTGCAAAATCTTCTTCAGGCATGCTTGTGTGCTTCCACTCTCTCTCCAGAACTGGAAATGAATTCAAAACCAGCTTCCTACTCATTTCATGGCTTTCGCTGAGGCAAATCTGCCTGCTGCCTCCCCAGCGCTTGCTGATGCAGGCAGCCTGTCTTTTTTTCATTGGAAGGCAGCCATGATCGCAACCAGACCCTACTAAGGCAAATCTGCCTGCTGCCCCCCAGAGCTTGCTGATGCTGGCAGCCTGCTTTTTTTTCATTGGCCACCAGCCATGATTACAGCCAACCAACTGAGGCAGCTCCGTTAGGGTCCTCCCTGTGTATTGTAATTTGTCCAGTGTACTGCTTAACTCACTGACTGTGCTGGAGCAAATAGGAGTGGCACTGAAAGGTACTTTTTTTTTTTTACTTGTTGGGTCCAGTGAGGTTGCCCCCCCCTCTGACTGCATGTACCTGCCCTCAGGGTCAGCTCAGTGATATCACACCCTGAAGGTCTTGCATTAAGCGGCAAATTTTGGAGGGTGGTGAAATGATGAGGGGTAGTACCTTTTGTATAGGGCCCCTGTGTTCCAGAAGGAATAACTCTTATTCACTGTTTATTGCAATTGATCAAGTATGCTTCTTTACTGTAGGACAGAATATAACTAAGCTAGGAACTAAGCCACAATTACTTTGAAGGGCTCCACCCTTTCTTGTATTACAGAGTACACAGTGTTGCCAGCCTCCTGTCCCTTTGCCCTCCTCTTCCTCTGTGTAACAAGCCCTCTGCTTTCTTCCTTTTTCCCTGGCTTGGTGGGCATCATTCTCATGGCCTTGCTGTTTTGGCTGATATTCCCCTCTCTATTTTTGTGGGGGAGGGGGGAATAAATGGCCAATTTTTTTTGCATCTACTATGGCACTGGGACATTTTATACTTACAATGGCAGGCTGAATGCACTCCACAACAAATGCATCTTTCCAAGGCCTGAATCTTTTGTGGTGGCCATTGTATTTTGTTTACACAGATCATATGCATTGCCTTGTTTTCTAAATGCTAATTCTTATTGCTGCTTCCATAGCTGTTGCTGGTCGTACAGTTTTTGCCCACGTCAGATTTCCTTCTACCAGTTGCCTTTGAACTTTCTCCTTATTTTCTACACAAACAAAACTATCTCTCAACATATCATCCGGGACATTACCAAATGACCTTTGCTTAGTTAGCTATTTGAGGTCAGCGGGTGGCACAGTGGGTTAAACCGCTGAACCATGAGCCGTCGATCGAAAGATCGTCAGTTCGAATCCACGACGGGGTGAGCTCTCGTTGCTTGGCCAGCTCCTGCCAACCTAGCAGTTCCAAAGCATGTTAATGCGAGTAGATAAATAGGTACCGCTTCCGGGAAGGTAAACAGCACTCCGTGTTCCAGCCGTATGCTACGCGCTGCGGCAAGGAGTCATGCCGGCCACATGACCACGGAGGCGTCTTCAGACAACGCTGGCTCTTCGGCTTTGAAATGGGGATGAGCACCACACCCTAGAGTCGGACACGACTGGACTTAATTGTCAGGGGTCACCTTTATCTTTACCTTTACATATTTTGCCTTCGGCCTAGGATAAGGCCGGGTATAAATTTTTTTAAATAAATAAATAAATATTCTGATATGGACTCTCCTTCTCTCTGCATCCTATCTTGGAATTTAAAACCCTCCACAATAATGTTTGGCTTTGGAGCATTAAGACTTTTTGCAGAACTGCTAGACTTTTGTCTCCTGGTTTCTGAGATTGCAGCAAACTTCTTAAAAGGGAGTATATTTCAGGGCTACAAACACTAAGAAAAATGACTGTTTGTCCTGATCTGTGATATCATTTTACTAGCAATTCAGTCTTTCAGTACAGTATATTGCTTGCCAATCCATTTTTTCTGGATCAAACTCAATTTTTCCATAGGATGCCATAGCTAAATTTCCCCTTCACCACTTCTGTACAGGGCTCCATGTTCCAGAAGAAATAACTCTTGTGTACTGTTTATTGCAATCAAACATGCTTCTTTATTGTGGGGCAAAACATAACTAAGCTAGAAAAAAAGTCTAAGGGTGGAGTGTAGCTCCATCCCATAAGAGAAGACTCTACGTTTTAACTAAATTACTGACCAAGTTACTATAGAACGCCACACTAGAGGTGTTTGTTTTTGTTGAATATGAGGATTACAGCCTGTCTTACTGAACACAATGGGCTTACTTCTGAGTAAAATAAATAACACCATTTTCAAACACCTCTACTCCACATCTTCCTGTTGTCTGGCCACAACCACTTCTGCCTCTCCATCCCCCAACTTAAGAAAGCAGTCCAATGTTTCACTGTTTGCAGTCATTTCAAACAGGGCCTGGGCAGAGCAAGGAGGCTGCAACGCAGGGCAGGTGAGGCTGGAGGTAATGGAAAGCGGCAGGCGGCTCCACTCCATGATTCACCTGGTTTCAGCTCCCTCCCCCATCAGCCACTCTCCCGCCTCCCACCACAACATATTATTTATTTATTTATTTATTTATTTATTTATTTGGGGGGGGGGCAAGGGGAAAAGGCAGTATTTTGTGACTGGCTTGGGTGTTGTGGGAACACTGTCCGGGCCCATTGCCCTATGAACCATCATGTGCTCATGCTAGGTTGAGTTGGAGAGGGCCTAAAGGATGAGCATTGGCTGAAGCCAATCCTTCTTCCCCATGTCCTTTAAAGTGCTAGGTAGCATTTCTACTCATAGGTTAAACTGGAAGGAGGGGTCACTTCGGAGGACCCGTTCATAATGGGGTTTTATGCAAATGCACGAAGTCTACGGGCAAAGATGGGAGAACTGGAATGTTTGGCGGCTAGGGAAAACATTGACATAGTAGGTATAACAGAAACCTGGTGGAATGTGGAGAACCAGTGGGATACTGCAATTCCAGGATATAAATTCTATAGGAGGGACAGAAAGGGGCGTGTTGGAGGTGGGGTGGCCATCTATGTCAACGAAGGGGTAGAATCCACCAGAGTAGAGCTGGAGGGGGGCTCTGACTCCTCCGTAGAATCACTGTGGGTTAGATTACCAGGCTCAAAGAGTGATGTAATAGTAGGGGCATGCTACCGTCCTCCAGATCAAAAACCTGAAGGGGATCTTGAAATGAGGAAGCAAATCAGGGAGGTGTCAACGAGAGACAGGGTTGTAGTCATGGGGGACTTCAATTATCCTCACATCGACTGGGTCAATTCATGCTCAGGTCATGAAAGAGAGACTGGATTTCTGGATATGTTAAATGACTGTGCCTTAGAGCAGCTTGTCACGGAACCGACCAGAGGACAGGTGACTCTGGATTTGATATTGTGTGGCACTCAAGATCTGGTCAGGGAGATAAATGTTACCGAACCATTGGGGAACTGTGACCATGCTACGATCTGTTTCGCCATGCATGTCGGGGGGGAGAGTGCCTAGCAAATCTGACACAAAAACCTTTGACTTCCGAAGGGCAGACTTCCCCAAAATGAGGAGACTAGTTAAAAAAAGCTGAAAGGGAAGGTAAAAAGAGTCCAATCGCTCCAGAGTGCATGTAGGCTGTTTAAAACAACAGTCATAGAGGCCCAGCGGGAGTGTATCCCACAAAGGAGGAAGGGCTCGACTAAGTCCAGGAGGGTGCCGGCATGGCTAACAAGCATAGTTAAAGAGGCTATAAAAGGCAAGGAAGCTTCCTTCTGTAAATGGAAGTCTAGCCCTAATGAGGAAAATAAACAGGAGCACAAACTGTGGCAAAAGAAATGTAAAAAGATGATACGGGAGGCCAAGCAAGACTTTGAAGAACGTATGGCAGGCAACATAAAAGGGAATAATAAAAGCTTCTTCAAATACGTTAGAAGCAGGAGACCTGCCAGGGAAACGGTGGGTCCGCTGGATGGTGAGGGAGAGAAAGGGGTGATAAAAAGGGACTTGGAGACTGCAGAGAAATTAAATGAGTTCTTTGCATCTGTCTTCACGGCAGAAGACCTCGGGCAAATACTGCTGCCGGAACGGTCTCCCCTGACTAAAGAATTAAGTCAAATAGAGGTTGAAAGAGAAGACGTCTCAGACTTAATTGACAAAATAAAGATCAATAAATCACCAGGCCCGGATGGCATCCACCCAAGAGTTCTGAAGGAACTCAAGAATGAAGTTGCTGACCTCTTGACCAAAATATGCAACTTGTCCCTTAAAACGGCCACTGTGCCAGAGGATTGGAGGATAGCTAATGCCACACCAATCTTTAAAAATGGAAGGAGGGGGGACCCGGGAAACTACAGGCCGGTCAGCCTAACATCTGTTCCAGGGAAGATGGTGGAAAGTCTCATTAAGGATAAAATCTTAAAATACATAGAAGAACAAGCTCTGCTGAGGGAGAGTCAGCATGGCTTCTGCAAGGGGAAGTCTTGCCTCACAAACCTGTTAGAATGTTTTGAAAAGGTCAACAGGCATGTGGATGCGAGCAAACCTGTGGATATTATATATCTGGATTTTCAGAAGGCGTTTGACACAGTCCCTCATGAAAGGCTCCTGAGAAAACTCCACAGTCAGGGAATAAGAGGGCAGGTCCTCTTGTGGATTAGGAACTGGTTGAAGACCAGGAAACAGCGAGTGGGAGTCAATGGGCAATTTTCACAATGGCGAGAGGTGAAAAGCGGCGTGCCCCAAGGATCGGTCTTGGGACCGGTGCTTTTCAACTTATTCATAAATGACCTGGAGTCGGGGATAGGCAGTGAGGTGGCCAAGTTTGCAGATGACACTAAACTTTTCCGGGTGGTGAAGACCAGCAGGGATTGTGAAGAGCTCCAGAACGATTTCTCCAAACTGGGAGAATGGGCAGCAAAATGGCAGATGCGCTTCAATGTAAGTAAGTGCAAAGTGATGCACATTGGGGCAAGAAACCAAAATTTCACATATACGCTAATGGGTTCTGAGTTGTCTGTGACAGATCAAGAGAGAGATCTTGGGGTGCTGGTGGACAGGTCGATGAAAGTGTCGACCCAGTGTGCGGCGGCTGTGAAGAAGGCCAATTCCATGCTCGGGATCATTAATAAAGGGATTGAGAATAAAACGGCCAATATCATTCTGCCCTTGTACAAATCGATGGTAAGGCCACATCTGGAGTATTGTGTCCAGTTCTGGTCACCACACCTCAAAAAGGATATAGTTGAATTGGAAAAGGTGCAGAAAAGAGCGACCAGATTGATTTGTGGCCTGGAGCACCTCCCTTATGAGGAAAGGCTACAGCGTCTGGGGCTTTTCAGCCTAGAAAAAAGGCATCTGAGGGGGGACATGATTGAGACGTATAAAATTATGCATGGGATGGAGAGTGTGGATAGAGGGAAATTCTTCTCCCTCTCGCATAACACCAGAACCAGGGGACATGCACTAAAGTTGAGTGGAGGGAGAGTTAGAACGGACAAAAGAAAATATTTCTTTACATTTCATCTGTGGAACTCCTTGCCACAGGATGTGGTGATGGCACCTGGCCTAGATGCCTTTAAAAGGGGTTTGGACAGATTCATGGAGGAAAAGACCATCACAGGTTACAAGCCATCAGCAACCTCCTGGTTTTAGAAGTGGGTTTTCTCTGTGCCAGGTGCAAGGGAGTGACAACGGGAAACAGGTTATTTTGTTGGCTGTGTGCTCCCTGAGGCATCTGGTGGGGCCACTGTGTGATACAGGAAGCTGGACTAGATGGGCTTTTGGCCTGATCCAGCAGGGCTCTTCTTATGTTCTTATGTTCTTAAATCACATGTCCTCTAATTCCCTCCTATTTAGGCCCTAAGAGGCACCACTGGCTTCCCTTCAACCCTAGTGTCATGCCTTGACTAGAGAGGCCCAGTTCAGGCACAGGTGGGCAAGAAGCAGAGGGCCAGAGGTGAGAAGCAGTTAAGGATGATCACTGCCAGCCCAGCTGTGAGGGGAGGTGATGTGGATTGCATCAGAAGCAGATTGTGAGGGATCATCTGAGGGGGTGGCGGATTCAAGATGTGGTTCCCTCCAGCCTGCTGCAGCCTCCACAACGATTCACTCTCTGCTTGCCTGAGCAAGTTTTCATAAAACTGGACGTGCAGGACTTCCAGCTTTATTTACAGGGACAACACGCACCTTCCCTTTAAATAAAACCAGAAGTCTTGTGCTTCTAAGTTTGACAAAACCGTGCAAGAAGCATAGTAAGGAGCTTTAAAAAAAAAAACTTTTCTACAGCACTACGGCAGAGGCAGCAGCTGTGGCTTTGGTGTGGGATGGTGCTCCAGGTCATGCCACCCCTGGGGATGTTCCAGGGTCAGGTACCGGTTATCATCAAGCAGAAAGCCAGTGATAGAAGGCATAGTGGGCTGAACTGGGGTCGAGTACCAAGGAAGGCAGTGAAGCAGTAGCAGAGCAGGGTGAGTTAGGAATGTAGCAAACCTGCTTTGCTATTTCGACAAGTTGATCAAATTGGCAGGTTGCCTAGAGGCAAAGGTGTTATAGAGTCAACAGGTCAGCTGACTACAACCAGATTGAGGTCAGCTGAAAAGACCTGGCCCAGCATTGCAGCCCAGAGGATCCCTTAGTTCAATGGTTCCCAAAGTGGGAGGTGCGGAAACCAACCAGGGGAGCTGTGGAGTGCCACGGAATCCTCTCGGAAATATTATTTAACTCTGTGTGTGTGTGGGGGGGAGACACACACACACACACACACACACACACACACACACACACACACACACACACACACACACACATGCAAGGATCTCTTTTTTCTCCAAGTCACACTTCCCAAAATCAGCTCCTCCCTCCCCCACCCCACCAAAGTACATTTTCCAAAGTACAAAAATAAGCCCCAAACCAAAATCCGAAAACAATTAAAACTTAAAATCCATGTTAATTAACACTTAATTAGCTGCTGTTGGGGCAGATAAGGGGCAGGGCTTCCCTAATCCAGATAAAGATAATTCCCTAATCCAGATAAGGGGCAGGCCTTGGCGTGCCCCCAGCAAGAGGTCTGCGTACCCCTAGGGGTACCCGTACCAGAGGTTGAGAACCCCTGTTCTACACACATTTCTGAACATCTGCTTGGAGTTACTATATGTGTCTTATCAGGAGAACTGGGAGTTGAAGTGGTTCTTGGTGGTTGCCAGATAGGGCACTCCGTCCTCCTAGGTTTGACAAAGCCTGAGAATCATTTAGAAGCACTTTCAGAGGTAGAAGTTATGCTGATACAGGGTTTGTTTGGGATTAATGTAAATGTTTTTACTAATGGTGGTGCAAGACTTAGAATAGGGGAAATACAGGAGTGTATATGCTTTATGTCTCCCAGGTCAAGGGAGCCCTATGAGGATGCCTTGCCGGAAGACCATTGAAATCCTGGCCCATGACTGATGAGCAATGTAATTTATCCAGGAAGTGACCTTGTTTGGCCACAGTAGCTCCGTTCTCTTGCTTTTTAAAAATCCTGATGCTATTTTTGATTAATGACAATGCCAAGGGATAATATAAATGTAAAAATAGAAACTTTAGTATCACAACATAAGGAGGCTACTCATAGATGTCAGATGCTTACTTTGACAGTTCAACTAGAGTGTGCATGTAGGCCATTCCAGATGTTTGGGAATCCCAACTGTGTGCCATGTGGAATCTTTCCCCCTGCTGACTTACATATCGAGCCTTTCCTCCTGCTGGCTTGTTCTCAAAGGGACTGGTTGAAAGCCTATAATTAGGTAGATGTCCCTTGGCTCAGCTTGGAGCCTGACAACATTTTGCAAAAAAAACCCACCAAAAACTAAAATGGGTCATTCATATCTTCTGGCACATTTCAAGGTCTCTGTGAGTGATGTGACGAAAAGGCAAAACCAATATGTGCAAGATTTATTAACAAACTGGTTATCAAGATTCCCCAGTGATGTTTGAATATCTAGACTTCCTACTTAACATCTAAGCAACACGACAGTTGAAACCAGCATACCAGGATCATCCGGTCTCTAGTGATCCTGCTGCTGAATAAATCACCTTGTTTCTAATTTATAGTTAAGTAGTCATAAAGAAACTGCTCTCTCCAGGTTTAACTAACCACCTTTTCTTCAGTGTTCTGCTGTGCATGCGGCCCATCTGTTTGCAGTTGAGACATGTATAATGTGCCATCTCTCAGTGCACTTCATGCATTTCATGCAAAACTTTACTGCCTATGAAAGCTGGAGCCAAATATGGCACACAGCATCATGTCTTTTTGCGATTGTAGGCTAACACAACAGACTCACTTGAAATGCATTAGCCTGCAATAGCAAAAAGACATGATATGATGATGCATCATAGCTTTGATGTAGGTGTACCTAAGTCTGTCTGTTCTTCTGTCATACAAGGTTCTATGACTACTTCACTTCTACATTTTTAAGGTTAAAATTGTTTCTTTCTTTATTTTTCACATTTTTATACCGCCCTTCCTCCAAGGAGCTCAGAGTGGTGTACATATTTCCTCCCCTCCTTTTGTCCTCACAACAACCCTGTGAGGTAGGTGGGGCTGAGAGATAGTGACTGGCCCAAGGTCACCCTGGAAGCTTTGTGGCTGAGCGGGGATTTGAACCTGGATCTTCCAGGTCGGGTCATAGGATGACCTTGGACAAGTCATTATTCCTCAGCCTATTCTACCTCACAGGGTTGTTGTAAGGATACATTTATTTATTTAATTTGTAAAAAGATTTTTATCCCACTCTTCAGTCTTGATACGTAAGGCGGATTATTTATTTTTACATGGTGAAGAGGGTCCCCTGGAACCTAACCCCATTTTCCCCATAGGCTCAATGATTCGGTATCCGCTGATTCGGTATCCACTAGGTTTTCCAGGAACCTAACCCTAGCAGATAACAAGAACTGACTGTATATGGTTACACCATCACATATACATCATATACTCAAGAGTGGCCCATCCATAAGACCAACTGAAGTGGTCACCTCAGGCCACAGATTGTGAGGGGCATCCATCACTGTCCATCTGCTTGTCTCCACTGCCCCTCCTTCTCCTTCCACTCCCTGAATTGGAAGAGGGGGCAGAGAGGAAGAGAGAATGTGGAGTGGAGAATGCTGAGCTACAACATTGGAGAGTGGGAGGAGCAGAGGCTGGCTCATCATCGGGAAAGGGGGGGCAGCATTTGGCATGCCGCCTCAGGCATCAGGAGGACTTGAGCCAGCCCTGCATGCACTAACAGTAAAATAATAGGAGATACAGTTAAAAGGCAGCAGTTAAAAGCAGCAATAAAACAAATCCCAGTAAAATCTGTTAAACTCAGTTATTTTATTATATAAACAGTTATTACCTGGTGTTGGAAGACCATCAAGTTTGGTGCCAGGCCCCCCCCCCCAAAAAAAAAACCACCCAAAAGGAGGGAGTTCTACAGTCAAGGCACCATTACTAAGAAGGTCCTCTCAGTTGTAGCCTCTTACCTAACCTCAGAAAGTGGGGGACCAGAGCCAAATCGCCAGGTAAGAACTGAACAACTGGACAGGTTCATATAGAGGCAAGATGTCCTTGAGATACCTTGGTCCTAAGACCTGTACAGATAATCCTGAGGGATAACCGTATGTGAGCTGTCCTTGGAGGAAGGATGATATTTAACTGAGAGTAAAAGTAGATTCTGGGGCTCAGGTTCCAAGTCAGTCTATGACTTTTGAGGGAAGAATATCCCTCAAAATGCGCCACAGCATTCAGCTCACCGCCCCACCTTCCAGCTCCTGTTCACACAGCAGGAGCGTGATGCGAGGCACATGCAATATCTCAATCACGGAGTGATCAACATATATGTGCAAATCTGCCATTCAGATGCTATCTGACAGGACTTCATTTTCTTAAATGGTGACTGACCTGAGTTGTTTTCCAGGCTATCCAGAGAAGGCACAGTTTGGAGCATGTTGCATCTTGCTGACTTGGAAATAGCCCAGGGGTTAGCCATCATGGGTCTAAATTAATTGGTTGGTCAGTGTACTGGAAAGAACCATATAAAAGGGACCACCCCCATTCTACTGAGTCTAGATGCGATTACTATCCTCTCATCACAGATGCCTGCAAGTGAAATATGTCTGAAAGAATTCTAAAGCTGCAATTCTATGCATATTTTCAATTAGTATGTCCCATTTAACTCACTGTGACTGACTTCTGAGGAGATGTGTTTTGGATCCAACTATAAAGCCCCTAATATTCAAGAAAACCTTTCAATGATACTTGTCTGACACTGGGGAAATAGTAGATGTATGATTAGAGGATTATGACCTAAAGGAGAAGACAATGGACTTCATATTTGCATGTCAGCACTGGAATAAACAAACTATGGAATGAAAAACTAAGCCAATGGGGTTCTCCGATTCACATAAGTGTTTTGTTTTATTTATTTATTTAATTTAATTTAATTTGGCACTTAGTTCTTTCCCTAGCTCAGCAGGCTATTGAAAAAGATCCTTTAGGAGGCCTTGAACTCGGTGGGGCATGGTCCCACAGCATCTTATTTATGTATTCCATTCTTGGAAAAGAAGAAAGAAATGGCCGTCACTAAGCAGAAACAGCAAGTATCTTTGGAAATATGATTTTGGAAGAAATAGCTTTGAACAATAAGCAGTGCTTAGTTCAGGACCAGACCACTTTATCTAAAGTTGAATTCCCATTATTGTTTCACTAACCTTGGACTGAATGATGCAATTACCTCATGCTACCTCTTCTCTGAATCCTAACTCTTATCCATCGTCATCATCATTGGCACTCCTTTTGCAAACTTTTTGATGCTTAGAGACATCTTGCCATCCGGACATCCTGCCATCCGAAACACACATCATGCTGTAGTTAGCAAATGGGCAAAATATTGGCTTTGGTACTGAGACAGTAATACAGCATGCACACACAGACACACACACACTTTATATATGTTGTGTATACAGGGAGGAAAAAAAATTAGTAGGAGATCTGAAAATGGAAGCACATAAAGATATACAAAATAAGCTAACAAAGGAAACCCTTAGCTGCAGAACTTCAAACACAAGCAACCGCAGTGCAGTTCCATTTCAACTTAATTATGTAATAGTTTTCGTTCTCTTTTTTCTCCTTTGAAAGTAATGTATAGTTGTGAAGTTCAAATCTAACGTGGAGGATGTTGTTTGTTAAACTGGAAACAAAGTGACAGGCCACTTATAGTGGCAGGCCTGTTTCCGATCCTTTGAGTGAAATATGGTCATTATTTGTTGAGTGTCAGTTTGGGTTAGTTTTATTTAGTTTCAGGGAACAGAGGGCATTGCTTCACTTTAGGGAAAAAAACATTTTGAATCTTCTTGTTCATAATTTACTTTTGATCTAAATTATATGTCTGCAAGATTGAAAGATTGTGGGTTTCCCCCAGCCCCCACCGTGCTTGAAGAAATGCCGTGTTGCTTTGTATACAAAAGTGGTTTTGCTTTCATGTATCGCGTGCTGTTAATTATGAGCTACATTCTACTAGCTTTACTCATGCAATTAGTAGGTCTTGGCATGATGGCTAGACCTTCTGCAGTTCACCAATATGTTTCCAGAGAAAGGCACTATTGAAAATACAGTGTATGATGGATTTTAATGTGGGACCTTGGCAGCGGTGATGCCACTGAAGGTCATAATCACCCGATTATGACCTTCACAGCGCAATCCTACCCAGCTCCTCCACTGGTACAGCAGTGGTGGAGGGCAGAACGAGAAGCTTTGGAAGAGAAAGGGGATTTAAATTGCGCTGTCAGTGTCATACATGAATTTTGCCAGATAGTAATGCTTAGTTGCTATGCTTCTTTGGCTCAGGATGGTAATCTAGCTTCTGTCCATGTGCATTCAACAGACTAAGCTAGACAAGCTTCCATTGCTGCTGGGAAGCCTAGATATGTAACAACATCCAGAGGGTCATGGAGTTCCAAATACTTCCTGGTTCAATCAATTGATCCGGAATTGGCAGTACTGGAAATTTCATTTCCAAAGCATCTTGGCAGCAATGGGTGTTTCAATGAGCATGTTGTTCCAGGTCTCTTCATGCTCCTGAAGACATCATTTGGAGGATAAATCTAAATCTTTAGTTTAGAACAGGTTTGGTCTCAAACAATTTGAACTTGATCCAAATCACAGAAATTATAACTGAACAGAACTTTTAATTTTCACTCTCATATTACCGGCAAGTCAGTTTGGATAAAATATATCAAATTGAATAATCCAGACATATGGATCACTCAGCTGCAGATTAATCATCCATATTAAATCAACCACAGATCACTTCCAATGCTTGAAGCTATATCCATATTTCGTGTAAGTCGATGCTACACATAACTGAAAAGCCATATAGAACAACAGACCGAAATCAGCAAGAGCTTTATTCAAATTAAATCACCAGCACAAAATTCATTCACACTTTACTATTTGGCAAGACTTGAAATGTGTTATTTGCAGAGCTGGAAAATGCAAAACAGGTGGGGATTGTCATTGATTGGTAATCTGATGTAAATCAAATGCTTCTACAGAAAACCTGGTTAAGGGTGCAATGCTGTGTACACTGGTGTAACAGTAGATCCCCCAGTGTAAGAGCATTTATGCCAGTGTAACTTGCAGTACACCGACGGACGCAGGACGGACACCAGCGCAACCCCCCTCAGACACCTTACATGTACAGTTCAGACGTGAAATGGACACCTGTGCAACTCTGCCGGCGCAGGGGACATTCCAAGAGTTACACAGGATTGGGCTGTAATTTAACTTAAATTTGGTTAAGTTACTTTTTCAATTACCTCTTCCTCCATGGCTCACATTAGAGATCAGCAAAGGGCTCAAGCTCCTGCTCAAAATTTATCATGGAGACAATCTATTGGCTCACTACCTTGATTTCATGCTAAACTGTTTTAAGAAGGAAGAACTTTTCAAATGGCACATACAAATGGTGCAATGATCTGCCCTTAGCTTTGGCTAAGGCAAACAATTCTTTGCAAGAAAGACAAAATATTCCCTTCTGTCATCCAGTGGACTGAGGACCTATCCACAGTTTCCACCAATAGACTGCATTTAAACATTCAAGTAGGATACTGGTCATGCTATCTAGGCACTATATATGGATGCCTTTGGAGTAGTTTGCTGTTATGGAACTCACAGCCAGGACACACTACACAAAACTTCGGGTTAACCATCAAACCATTTTCCCTCCCCTTGCTTCTTCTGTGCCCTGATCTTCCTCTAGTTGCAAACTTACTCATGACACATTTTTGTTATCCTTTGTAATGTCATTTCAAAATAAAATAAAATAAAATAAAATACAACTTGTTAAATAATCAAAGCATTATCTTTTTCATGTGTCTTTATATAGAGGTAACTTTTGGGATTACTACAATTACAGTGATTACATTCATTCCCTAAAAAAATTAATCTAGAAAGTGACTGATAAGATTTCAAGTTTTCATGGCCAGCAATTATCCATTTTGAACAAATAAATTTTACGGGTTTAAAAGCCATGTCTGGATTAAAAACAATTAAAAACTACAAAAAAACATTTTATTTTTTTTTAAAAAATGCAACGTTTCATCTAGGTCAGGGGTGCACAACATGCGGCCCCAGGGCCGCATGCGGCCCTCCGAAGGATTTCCGGTGGCCCCCGAAGAAATCGGGGATCCCTTGGTGCGCGTTGCTTACGAAGAGAGCGCCAAGGGATCTCCGATGTCTTCGCTCCAGCCACGTAGCTGTGCAGCCTTCTTGCTCGGGTCGCCGAGCGAGAAGGACAAAGTCACTGAGACTTGCGAGCCCATTGGCTTTGAGGCCGTTGCTGAAGGCGGCGTTTGATCACCGCAGATCAGCTGGAGTCTCCTGGCATTCAGCCAGGAGCCGGAAGAGCTGCGTCTCCTCTTGTGTGCCAATGGGCGTGGAGGTTTGGGGGCTTGTCCCGTTGGCGCTGTCGCTGCTCCGTGTGAGGAGGAGGCTCAGATTCGCGGCGGGAGGGCAAATCCGAATTTTTAATTCTGTAAATATCTTTATTTATTTATTAATATGTTGCTTTTCTGGATATTTTCCGGCTCATGGACACACCCCGTGATGTCACTTCCTGAGGAAGTGACATCACGGTTCCATGACACGCCCCCCTGTGCGGCCCCGAAGAAGTTTAGTCTATTCATTTTGGCCCCTACCTACTTCCAAGTTGTGCACCCCTGATCTAGGTTATAGAAGAGCCCTGCTGGATCAGGCCAAAAGCCCATCTAGTCCAGCTTCCTGTATCACACAGTGGCCCCACCAGATTCCTCAGGGAGCACAAGACAACAAGATAACCTGTTTCCCGTTGTCACTCCCCTGCACCTGGCACAGAGAAAACCCACTTCTAAAACCAGGAGGTTGCTTATGGCTTGTAACCTGTGATGGTCTTTTCCTCCATGAATCTGTCCAAACCCCTTTTAAAGGCATCTAGGCCAGGTGCCATCACCACATCCTGTGGCAAGGAGTTCCACAGATGAATTACACGCTGGGTAAAGAAATATTTTCTTTTGTCTGTTCTAACTCTCCCTCCACTCAATTTTAGTGCATGTCCCCTGGTTCTGGTGTTATGCGAGAGGGAGAAGAATTTCCCTCTATCCACTCTCTCCATCCCATGCATAATTTTATACGTCTCAATCATGTCCCCCCCTCAGGCGCCTTTTTTCTAGACTGAAAAGCCCCAGACGCTGTAGCCTTTCCTCATAAGGGAGGTGCTCCAGTCCATGAATCAATCTGGTCGCTTTTTTCTGCACCTTTTCCAATTCAACTATATCCTTTTTGAGGTGTGTTGACCAGAACTGGACACAATACTCCAGATGTGGCCTTACCATCGATTTGTACAAAGGCATAATGATATTGGCCGTTATACTAGATATTATCAAACTGGCAAGTCTGAGAAACCTAGACCAGACTTGCCAGCTTGATAATACCTAGAATAACCTAGATCAAGGGTGGCCAACCTTCCACCATTAGGGCCTCTGCGTTTTTAAGCGTTGTGTAGAAGACAGAATCTTGGCAGCTGCAAATGCTGATGGTGCTGCTAAAGCAGCTGCACCTGCTGAAATGCCCACACCTATACAACCGTTAAAGGGCCAGGAGTATTCATGTCAAAAGGTTGGCTATCCCTGACCTAGATGAAACATTGCATTTAATTTTTTTAAAAAACAATTTTAAACTTCAGTTTATAATTGTTTTGTTTTTAACCCAGACATGGCTTTTAAACCCGTAAACTTTATTTGTTCAAAAATAGAAAGTGATTCATCATATAGAGACTCGGTATTTGAATTTTACAAAAAATATATAGTTGTACCTTACAGGTAGCAAAACCAAATTCTTATTTTTAAATCCTCCAGTGTTGATATTTTGATGCTGGGTATGTTTAGATTGCAAAAATATATATCAATAACTGCTTATTTACGTCTCCAACATGATGTTGTGAAAACTGAAAAGATCCTAGTTGGCTTTCAAGAAGGTGTATTCTCTGGTAGTGATGAAAACCAAATTGATTCACAGACGGTCATGCTGAGCTACTACGCCGGAGCTGAGCAGTTGCTCTATGACATCCTCCTTGTAACCCAGAGTACCCTTCAGTACATCAACTGTGTGTTGACCAACAAGAGGTGGTGGTGTTGGCTTAGCCACTTCAAATTGGCTGTACCTTACTGCTGGTCCTGTCAAAACAGAAAATGAAAAAGAAATAATTGGCATGTTAATTTTGTACAGAATGTCCTCTTCGTGTGCTAAAAACAGAACAAATGTCAATGCCCACTACTGCAGATGGTAGCTTGAAGTATGTATTCTACTTGGAGTGTTTGCATACTTGTATAATAATCATGATCATAACACAAAACAAATGGCAGTTTATTCTTATTAATTATGAACAGTTGGCATTTGATTTATCAATCAACTATATCTGAATCCCACTCTTCCTCCAATGAGCTGGAACTGCACTACAGACTCATGCAGTAATGGACTCTTCCTTGCAGGAGGTTTTCAAGCAGAGACTGGACAGCCACTTGTCAAGGATGTTGTAGTAGTTGCCTGCACTGAGCAGGGGACTGAATTAGATGATAACCAAGATCCCACCCAACTTTAATATTCTATGAGCTCAGAATAGCATAGTTGAAACTAATAAAGGAACCAGTCCTGGCCAACTGCACACTTGGTTCTTATAGGTAAGAGGCACTCTCACTGTTGGTGATTTTTGCCACTAATGGTAATTTCAGTACCCAAATTCAAAACATATTTTCAAAGCTATTTTCAAAATGTTGAAATCAACATGAACTGGTTTTTAGTGTATTTGAATAAGTGGTCCCACGGCTGGTCCATCCGCGAAGTGGATGAAATAGCTCTTGTTGAGTGGCATAAACTAGGGAAGCCCCTTCACCCCAAATCTGCCAACACCACACTGAGTAATGCACATGTATGTGCTCTACTAAAACAGCAGCAGTGGAAAATCACAGCACCAGTCACAAAGTATGCTGCTTACACTGATATAGCTTCAATCAAGCCAACTACAATTTACGGAGGGTGTAGACCTGTTATACCATTTTTCTAGAGGGACACACAAATATGCCTCCTGATGAGGCTTAATATGCAATCCTGCACAAACTTCCGGAGCCATGTTTGCGATGACTCTAGAGTAAGGGCCGCCAGTGCAAGGCCGGTAGCCCTTACTCCGCTGCTGGATCACCCCTGCGGCCGCCGGAGGAGGTAAGAGATCACCTGGTGGGGGCGGACCGGGCAGTGAGGGAGGGGGGGCCATTGGCCGAGCTGGCCCAGGAAGGGGCGGGATGGCGGCCGCCATATCCCCGTCCCGGCTGGCGCAGCCTTTACACGGCCTCCTCTTACTTCTGCCAGCTAAATAGCTGGCGGAAATCCGAGGAGGCCCATTGGGGCTGGGCTATGCTACACCAGGGGAAGGGGACAAATGTCCCCTTCCCCCAAGTAGACCTCCGGGCCGATCTCGATCAACCCAGAGGGAGGATAGGATCCGGTGGGTGGCCTGGGCCGCCTGCCGGATAGTTAGGCAGGATTGCTCTGTTATTTCTCTAAGCGAGAGTTTGGAAAACAAAGTTTCTCGTTCAGATGATCAATACATACATTAGCTCCAAACTAGACTGATAAAGCTATAGAACCACTTCTATAGTCTCATGGTTCATGGGTACTTCAGAATTACTGGTAGTTGCATGTCTTCATTCCCACTAGATATTTGTATCTTTGTCCAGACAAGGAATTAAATTACAAGAGTGCTCTTGTGTGTTTACATTGTAAAATGAGAAGCAGTCCTTAGTGATCACTTACTGAAATGCTCACATCCCTCCTCTAAATTTGCTCACAGAACATTTCTGGGCTTATGTACGTTATACAGATACCCTATCTTTTTGACAGTTGCCACACAATATTCAAACCAGTCAAGGAATTTGCCAAACTAGGACCACTAACAAAGCTGTTCAGCTCTGGCTATGTGGCTGTGGAAACAATTTTGTGGGTTTCTATGTTTACAAGTGTAAGTCCATTATTTCCAGCAGCAGTTCCAGAAGGACATTTTGTACACTAATTACGAATCAGATTTGGTAAAAGAAAAGAAGAGAAATGTATCTGTTCACAGACCCCAGGCACAACATTCTCAGATCTTAATTGAATAGACTATTCTTCCAACGTCCAGTCTTGAAATCTCTACTTAGATCAGAGTATTACCCAAGTGTACAGTACTCTTCTTCTTCATACTCAATAGTGATTAAAGGTTCTTCAAGTCCAATAGTAGAACTAGTGCCACTGAAATGAATCTCACAGATATTTTCAAGGGGGAAAGGACGGACGGACGGACGGACACACACACACACTTTTCCCCATATATTTATATTTTATTGATATATTAAAACATAAAAACAATACATATTTCATAAAGTTATAGCAAGCACGAAGCAATACATCCTACTAGCATACTATTCACTATTTTCTACATATCTAACTAAGCCAAAATAACACCCACATTCTATTCATTAAATCCGCATATCATCACATCGTTCTTCTCTCTCTTAAAAAAAATCGATAAATGGTTTCCAGTTATTCACGAAAAGGTTAACTGACTTTTCCTTAATTAAAATTGTAAGTTTATCCATTTCAGCATAGTCCAAAACTTTCACCCCTTCCAATATTGTGCATATAAAATTCTTGCCGCAGTTATCATATATAAAAACAAAGTTTGAATTTTTTCGCCTACATGATCATCCCTCATATCCAACAAAAAGGTTGCCGGTTTCATTTGAACCTTAATCTTTAAAATCAACTCTGTTTATGAATCTGAGTCCAATACTTCTTTGCTTGGGGGCATGTCCACCACATATGATAAAAAGTTCCTTCTTGCTTTTTACATTTCCAACAGCTATTCGTCACCTTCTCATACATTCTTGCTAATTTGCTTGGGGTTATATACCATCTATACATCATTTTATACCTATATTTCCTTAATATTAACGTTTAACGTAAATTTCAACTGTTTTAACCATAATTGTTCCCATTGCTCCATTAAAATAACATGGCCTACATTTTTCGCCCATTGAATCATATATTCTTTAACCTGTTCTTCCATCTCGAACTTCAAAAGCAATTTATACATTTTTGAGATTACCTGGTCTTCAGATTTTAATTGTACCTCCAGTATTGACTCTTCTTCTACAAATCCATATGCCTTCTTGTCCACTTTAAATCTCTCCAAAATTTGAGCATATACAAACCATTGACAATTAAAGTCTTCTTCCATTAATTTTTCTCTTGACTTCATTGCACAGTCTCCTTGCGAAAAATTTAATAAATTTCTGTATAGTAGTCCTCTCTACTATACACGCTACTTCCACCAAAGTGCGCTCATACTCAATAGTGATTAAAGGTTCTTCAGGTCCAATAGTAGAACTAGTGCCACTGAAATGAATCTCACAGACATTTTCAAGGGGGAAAGGACACACATTTAAAATACATCCTTCCTTGTAATTTAAAAAAATCAAGTAAGCTCACTTCAATTAAAACAATAATACTCAAATCAACATACATAATAACACCAAAGATAGCAGCATCACACTTACTGATTATTAAAAGCATGTGCAAATACACAAAATGTCTTAACTTGGCACATGAAGAAACTGATGAGACTGGGAGCTGGATGAACAGGCCAGGAGACTTTCAAAGTTGGTCCTCTGGCATTGGGGCACTAGGAGAACAGCCTCAATTATCATCTTACTAAAATGTTCAGGGGGAACAGGTGACACTGCCTGGGTCCCAAGTCCTATAGGCTTCAAAGGTTAAAATCAACACTTTCAGTTGTGCCCAGAGATGAAGCCAGTGAAACTGTTTTGAAACAGGTGAGATCTATTCCAAATTGACCAGTCAGAAATTGCTACATTTTGAACCAACTGTAGTTTCAAATAGTCTTCAACAATATTTAAGCAGTTTAGTCTAGATCAGGGATTCTCAACCCCTTCCTGGCTGCGTACCACTGGACGTGACTGGCGATGACATTGTCGCCAGTTACTTCTAGGTTTTCGGAGGCTTTCAGGTGATCGCGCATGTGTTGGGTTCAAGTGAGAGGAACGCAAGCACAATCACCAGGTTAGGCTGCAGCGATCCTCCACAGACCACAGGGGAGCTCACCTGCCACGCCCACACCGCACGTCCCTGGTAAGGAGGTAGATCAGTCTTACTATCAAAAAGGCTCAGTGCTGGAGCCAGGTTTTTGGGGGCTCCAGCTGATCGGCGGTGATCAAATGCCACCTTCAGCAACGGCCTCAAAGCCTATGGGCCAATGGGCTCGCAAGGCTCAGTGACTTCATCCTTCTCGCTCGGCGACCCGAGCAAGAAGGCTGGACAGCTACGCGGCTGGAGCAAAGACATCGGAGATCCCTCGGCGCTCTCTTCGTAAGCAACGTGCACCAAGGGATCCCCGATTTCTTCAGGGGCCACCGGAAATCCTTCGGAGGGCCGCAAGCGGCCCAGGGGCCGCATGTTGTGGACTCCTGTAGTAGAGTATAGGACTGGCGTTAAACTTGCTTTTGCTCTTTTCCACAGAGTGGTTCAGGCAAATGAAGACGTAAGCATCGAGCTCTTAATCTCAGAAACATTGAATATTCTTGGTAGGGAGCAATACACGGTCCAGACTTTACAATCTATGGCTTATGCATAAGGAAAAATAAATTGCTTTTGGGCAGGCATATTGAGGCCACACCTGATCTATTTCACACTAGGATCCAAATCAGTGGTATGAGCTGAACCTAAGAATCTTGCCTTCCAATCACTTAATCTGTTCACCAGACAATGTCTTGAAAAACTAGTCTTGTATTAAGTTTTTGGAATAATTTTCTGGAGAAAATAACTAGAATTTCTACATTTTCTGCATATAAAAATGAAACATTTATTCTTCTATAACGTGAAGGCTTACCAATCAATATTTGTATTTTGATTTCTTTGGGAAATTGCTGAGACATGCACTTCAAATTCTGCTTCATCACCAAGGTTTCATAGAGCAGCCATTCAGATAAACATAGTTATAGTACAAAATTATCTCAAAGTCTTTGCTAGTACTTGAACTCTACATCCTCATAATAAATTTTGTTTATTTGGCGCCTCTCTGCCATAACATCCCAGGCGCCGAAGAAAGCCATAAAGTTAAGACACATAAAACACATTAAAACATAAGATATAAAGACAGATAAGACAGTGGAAGCATCATTTTGCTACATGAGTTCCCAAGAGGATTAAAAGGCTCTTTCTTTTTAAAAGGCTAAACAGTCCAGGAGTTTTTATGAGAGATTTCTGAGATGAAAGAGTACAAAGGCAAAGACAGGGACATGTACCAGCCATTTCCCAAACACCAAGAGATGTCGGCTTGCTCAGATTAATTCCACACTTACGCATGCACACAAACACACAAAATTAGCAGCCCAATCCAAACTAAATTCACCTGCACTGATGCAGCGGCACCAGAGTGGGCTATTCTGCATCCCACGAGGGAATTTTGCATGCTGGAGGTCTCCTTGGGGTAAAGGGACATTTGTCCCCTTGCCCCAGGGTATGCCCCAGTATGTACAATGGGTCAACTCGGACCTGCCCTGCTACCCCCGCCACCTCCCCCCGTCCCATCCCACTCCCTCCCTGCCCTTCCCTTTGCCCCTGCACCGGCAGGTGTCGCTCCAGCTGCCAGCAACAGCAGGAAGGTGCCAACCTTTCCGTTGGTGCTGCTAGAAGAAGCACTGTCACAAACCGCTTTATGGTGCTTTCGTGACAGCATGTGCCAGTGGAGCACGCGCTCCAATGGCACAAGTGGGGGACAGGATTGGGCCATGTATCTGTTGACTGTCCCAGAGCAAAAAGGGTTTAAAGCGATTTTAGGTTTTCATGGCCCGCAATAATTTATTTTTTTTATTTATTTATTTTTCACATTTTTATACCGCCCTTCCTCCAAGGAGCTCAGAGTGGTGTACATATTTCCTCCCCTCCGTTTTGTCCTCACAACAACCCTGTGAGTTAGGTGGGGCTGAGAGATAGTGACTGGCCCAAGGTCACCCAGGAAGCTTCGTGGCTGAGCGGGGATTTGAACCTGGATCTTCCAGGTCTAAGTCCGACTCCCAACCCACTACACCATCCTGGCTTCTTGAATTTACTGGAAAAAACAGGTGTGAAGCCATGGCAAAAAAAAGTTTTAAAATGGTACCAATAAAAATGAGGAAACTAGGTGCAACTTGAGGATTGTAGTTTAAAATGTAGAATATTAAACACACACACATTAACACCTAAAATAACACCGTTAAAAATTAAAACCATCAAATAAACACTGCAACGTTTCGCTCATCTGTCACGAGCATTATCAAGCATAGCCCTCATCAAGCATAGCCCTCAAGCATAGCCCTTATCTAGCGGGCTGAGAGCTTATGCTAACTAACATCTCCCCACTATATGAGGGCTATGCTTGATAATGCTCGTGACAGACAAGTGAAACGTTGCAGTGTTTATTTGATAGTTTTAATTTTTAACGGTGGTATTTTAGGTGTTAATGTGTGTGTGTGTGTGTGTGTGTGTGTGTGTGTGTGTGTGTGTGTGTGTAATATTCTGTATTTTAAACTACAATCCTCAAGTTGCACCTAGTTTCCTCATTTTTATTGGTACCATTTTAAAACTTTTCTGCCATGGCTTCACACCCGTTTTCCAGTAAATTCAAGAAAAAGGGTTTAATTGATAAATAACAGACTAGCAAGGACTTTCAGTTTATTACTATTACCAGGGTTTCTCATTTTGTTCATTCAAATGTTTTCCTATGCCTAGAACTTAGGAACTGGTCGATATACTGTAAAAAGGAACAGCACACCTATATTCTTATCTTGTATAACAGAGCAGAGATATGACTGTCTTTGTTGACTAGCGAGGACAGTAATTGAACTGAAGCTGAGAGGTGGTGGTTTGCCTAAGACCGCCTAGTATGCTTTCCGTTGAGGTGAGATTAGAATCAGGAATTTCTTGGTTTACACTTACGCTCTTCAGTAACAAAAAAAACACAAATCATACTATCATATTTTATGTTCTTACCTTATTTATGAAAAATGCTGTCAGAAAGCACAACTCTGTGGCCCAATTCAGGTTTCCCAAGAGACATGTGGCCACTACTTCAGTGCCATTTCTAGAGAGGAACTATTGATGTAGGTTGAACTATGTGGCTCCTTTGAATGCCAATGCTGCTGGCTCCCAGGGAATTATATTGGCATGGGAAAGACCTGAAGCTGAAGCTGACCTTTCTCTGTACGTCTGTATGTTCAGCCCAATCGTTATCCCCCACCATTGGTGCCAGTGCACCCACTGCATCCAATGGTGGTGGTGGTGGGGCAATCAGGAGGCCTGCCAGAGGTAGGTAAGTAAAAAAAAATTTTAAAAAACTTTTGGGACCTTTGAGATGGACCAAATGCCTCTATGCTACTCTGGCAATGAATGAATTAGATCTTTGTCTGAAGCTTCATGACACTGTCTGTCCCAAAGACGACATGGAAACATTTGAATTAATCCTGGGTTTTTTCTTCATATGCACCTAGGCTTAGCACGTTGCCAGACTATTTTTTTCTCTTTATTTTTCCTCTAACGAAGAGGATTTTTCTTGAAAATGTGTTGGGCATATGGAATTATTTTTGAGGGCTTTTTAATTTTATAAATTTATATCCCACCTTCTCAGATATCACGCTCACATGGTAAATTAAGAAAATAAAGATGAAATGTCATTAAAAATACAGAGTAATGCTTTTATTAATGCAGTAATGCTTTTCTTGATTTATATAGTAAATGATGGTATGTTGGATGGAAAGAACTATAAGACTTTTTTTTTCGTGTGCATCTACCAGTGTCCACAATGTTTTTTCAATGTGCAAGTTGGACAGCTGTCTGAATTACGATGTCATTCTCAAATAGTACATGAAAACTGTGAAATGCCTTCTGGATTTTCCCTATGTGCATTTTCTGTCTGAGATGATCACATATATTATAGATCTGACAATATACTTTCAATGTTTGTGCATCTCAAGAACACACAGGCGGTAAAGTATGAACTTCTGTTGCCTATTTGTCTAGAACCTGGTGTCTCCTTAGCTGCCATAGTGCAATCCTCTCTTTGCAACTCTTTGGCAACTGAACCACCATCACAGAACTGGACTGCTCATCTGTCAGGCTGATGCATTTCCCTTGCTGCCTCCTATTCCAAGTAATCATCTGTTTCATTTTAATTTTAAATTCTTAAAATAACACTAAGCATTTGGATCTGGGTGGGAGTAAAGGAAGGGCAAATTCCACATTTGGACCCCATTCAGATGAATTTAGAACTGACAATTTGATCAATACCAACTCAGTATGAAGGGCAAGCAATTGCTTTGGCTTTCCATTGTCTGTTGCCAATCCCTGTCATGTGATATTCAGCTCATCTAAGCAGGGAAATATCAAAGCAATATGGGGCACTCGAGCCTCTTAAACTAGGCAGCCTTTGCTTGGAGTTGCATGGCTATGCGTGTGTTAGCAAAACAGAGTGGCCCTACATCTTCAGTTCTTGTGGCTGTAAACATTTGCCAGTCTCCAGCAGGGATTCCATTCTATTCCGTGATGGGCAAAGGAGTCAGAAATCATATTTCTTCACCCATAACGGCTACAGGAAGATTGAAAAAGTGAAATGTAAGAACCAGACACACCCATGAAGAGGAATGAAGTATAAAGCTAGGAAGCTATCCAAAAACCCCTTTGCTTATCCCCCCTTACTAGAGAGGGAGAGGACTTTGCATCCAAGAAGACAACTAAAAAGCTTGAGAGTATAAATTAGAATCAGATTGGAGCCAGCCATGCATAAGCAATATTCCATCTCAAATGTGCACAGATCAGTTTCATTAAAGCAATTCTCCATTCTCCCTGACTTTTTCCACCTCCTGATGCTTTGGACTAGTTCCTTTTTTGTATTCCCTTTAACTGTTGAGTAAAGTGCTTTAGCTTACTTGGGTTAGTGATTTTGAAGTTCTAATCGTAAGCAGCAGGTGCTTGGTTTAAATGGGATTTTTCCATCGTTGACTGTCTGGGAGCATCAGCAGCCACCTTCCTCCCACACTCCCTATCACCTTTGATCCTTTGCCACTTGTACTTGTGGGTTTCACATTTGACTGTAGATTTTTTTCTCTCTCTCTTTCCAGAATGTGCTTTTTCCCCTGCTTTGTGTTCAACTTAACCGCTAATGCATCTTCCTTTTGTCATGATGGTTGAATTTAGAGTTTTATTTTCTACACAAATTCTAATAGAAATGGTTGGAATCCACTATTTTCAAGGACTTGACACTGAAAACATTAAATATGGCTTAAATAAAAGCCTCTTGTCATGTGTAACTGTATTGTTCACAAGACGTGAAAACAGCATCTCAGTGTGTCAAGTTCTTTCCTGTCCTCTCCATAATGTGTAGGAACACTTATCCTGTCTTGTGATATCGTGACTGTGTTGCTTGCTTCAGGTCTTGCCAGTAGCAACCAATGATATGCAGTGGAGGGTGAGGAAATGCTAAATAGGATAGCATGACAACTATCCATTGTAGAAGGAACGAAACTGACACAGGGATGCTATTTTTGGTAGTAGCACCATATGTCCTGTCATGTGTGGCTCCACACATAATTGCTTCCATAAGTCAACACATATGTGTAAGTTATCAGTGAAGCTGCACTCTTGACATAACATAGCCTGGATAGTACATTTAATAGTTTACCCAAGGTTAAAAAAAAGAAAGAAAATAGTGAGATATGTCTCCAGTGTGAAGAACACATTCTGTATGCATATTCTTTCTGTGTTCAATATTAGGTAATACAAGTGGGGGTCCACAATAAAATGTTACAGTTTATCCCCAGCTCCTAACAGGAGACTTAATAGTGCTGTTCAGCACTTGCAGGGGAGAGGGAAGTTTGAGGGGCAATCTAGATGTGCACTTAAATACTTATAACTAGAAGCACCTCATTTGTTGTTAAAAACAGCTGGGGAAGGGGAGCTGATCCTGATTGGAGTGCGGGGAAGGGGAGCTGATCCTGATTGGAGTGCGGGGAAGGGGAGCTGATCCTGATTGGAGTGCGGGGAGGGAGAGATTAGCTCTTCCCCTCATGCCATTTTCTACCTGAAAATCTCCTCTAAAGTGGCCATTTACCCCATGAGAGGAAAGAACTAGTTCTCCCTGCACTCCACTGTCCTGATCAGGATAAGCCTCCCTCCTGGCAATAGAGAAGAGTGCTTTTCATAACTTTGTAAGTGATCCCACTGATCACTCAAAGGGCCCAATCCTATCCTATCCACTTTCCAGCACTGATGCAGCTGCAATGCAGCCCCATGGTAAGAGAACAGGCATTTCCTTACCTTGAGGAGGCCTCCGTGACTGCTCCCCCGCTGCAGGATGCAGAGCACACCCCGTTGGCACCGCTGCATCAGTGCTGGAAAGTTGGATAGGATTGGGCCCAAAGTCTCATGGATTTGTATGTGTTTCCTTGGAATACATGCAAATCAGCACACAATTTAGAGGTAAGCAAAATGATGCCCATGCATCCCTAATTCCCTTTCTCGCCTTCCATTTTCCCCCTTTCACTCTCAAATGACACATTCAACATTGTGACTCAACTGCCCTTGACCTTAGACTTATATAGTGCAATCCTATGCATGTCTATAGGGGCCATGGTGGCTTAGTGGTTAAGATGCTGAACTGCAGACCGGAAGGTCAGTAGGACAGCAGTTCAAGACCTGAGTGCCGCGTGACAGAGTGAGCTCCCGTAACCCGTTCCAGCTCCTGGCAACCTAGCAGTTTGAAAGCAAGAAATTGCAAGTAGATAAATAGGTACTGCTGCAGCAGGAAGGTGACAGCGTTCTATTAGTCATGCCAGTCACGTGAGCATGGAAGCGTCTTCGGACAACGCTGGCTCTTTGGCCTTAGAAACGGAGATGAGCACCGCACCCTAGAGTTGGACACGACTGGCTTTTGAGCAGGGGATACCTTTACCTTTATGCATGTCTATGCAGAAGGAATCCCCACTGAGTTCGATGCAGCTTACTTCCTGGTAAGTGTGTATGGGATTGCAGCCTTAGTTGCTAGACTCTCATAGTCTGCTCAACTGGTTCCTTTAGATCCTATGTTTTTCTTCCCATGGGGCAGACCTGAGAACTAGCTGCCCAAAGAAAACAATGGAAAAATCCAAGGTTTTAATATAGCTGTGATTGGGCAGTAGTGTTTCTTCCACTCACCCCAACCCCACTGCCCAAATGAAAAGTAGCAGCAAAGACAGGCATTCCTATCTTTGACATTCAATGTGAAGCTGGAAACCTTCTCTCAGGACAATAAGTGACTAATATTTATCTCTATGTCAGTGGTTCCCAAACTCCTGGAAAGACCCTTTGCTGCCCTAAGTGGCAGCGGGGCCTTCCCAGTGGTAGCGACGGTGCTCCAGGATCGCGCCGCCGCCGCCACGGATGAAAAGTGTCCGGGGTTTTTTTTGCTGGCTTTTGAGGTCTGGCAGGGGTGCAGGGAGCCTGCAGACCCCTCTGCAGGCCTCCCCAAACATCGGAGCGGCCCTCCGTAAAACTGGAAGTGGGTCACGATTGTGTCGGAGGGCCGCTCCAACGCTTGGGGAGGCCTGCAGAGGGGTCTGCAGGCTCCCCACACACCCCACCAGACCTCAAAAGCCAGCAACAAAGGTAAAACGGACACTTTTCATCCGCGGCGGTGGCAGCGCTGCGATCCTGGATGCGCTGTCGACATCACCGCGGGTTGCCATACCCCTTAAGGGTGTAGCAACCCTTCATTCCTGGTGTAGCAACCCTTCATTCCTTAAGGGTGTAGCAACCCTTCATTCCATTCATCGCGAAGCCCCAGTTTGGGAACCTCTGCTCTGTGTCTTCAGATTCCATAAATCCTGGCAAGCTTACAGGGCCATTTTGGGGATTTAAAAAAAAGGTATATCTCTTCTCATTAACAAATATACACATTTCTGCATACCTAAGAACTTCCCAGAATATGCAGGAGTCATTCCTTTATGTTTTCGGTAGCTACATTTCACTTCTGAAGTGATAGTTACTCAACTCAACAGTTATTCAATAGTTAACCAACCAAGTTCACTATCAAAGGGAATGATTACACTAGGCAATAAATTTCGACAAAGGTCATGCCCCCAAGTTTAAATTAGTCATTTCCGATAGATTTTGAGGTGCTGAACACAAATATGACAATGAAAATGCAAAATTGGCTGCAGTTTGTGAGAGATCTGCAAAAGATAATTCCAGAGGCGTATCAGCAGCGAGTGCTGCCTGGAGTACTCGCTGCTGTGCCAGCCCGAAGGGGCGGCTCCGCTCCGGGGGGGCGGGGGGCGACCCGGCGTACGCGGGCGCTCCGAGGCCTTCTCCCCCGGCCTCGGAGCCGGAGAAAGCCCCGGAGCGTCCACCACTACTGGTGGCCAGGGCTTTCTGAAGGCGGCCGACTGCCGCGCAGCGCTATTTATCCTTGTTTTGCACATGCGCAGAACGTTTTGCGCATGTGCAAAACAAGGATAAATAGCGCTGCGCGGCAGTCGGCCGCCTTCAGAAAGCCCTGGCCACCGGTCGTGGTGGATGCTCCGGGGCTTTCTCCGGCTCCGAGGTCAGGGGAGAAGGCCTCGGAGCGCCCGCCTGCATCACCGGGTGGGCACACGCGATCCGTGGAAAGACTGGAGCGAACAGAGCAGCGCCGCCCGGGGACGAGGAGCCGCCCGGAGCCGCTGCTCCGCTCACTCCAGTCTTTCCACGCCTCTGGATAATTCCATAGACATGTAGTGGTAAATGCCCAACAGCACTTACAATACCTTTGTACACAATGCAGACTGCTTTTCCTAAACTACAGCCAATCTAGTTAGACAGATTTTATTCTCATGTTCGTTTTCAGTACATCGAAATTAGTAAAGATTAGCATTTCAGATGCCACTTGTGTGTTGACCAGTGTTACTGCACTTATTGATAAAACTTATTTTGGGATGGTCCTCTTAACAGACAAAGCAGCAACATTTTGAGAACTATTTATTTTTTAATTATATTTTAATTCCCCCTTTCTCCACAATGCCCTCCACAGACAACCAACATCAGTTTAAAAATAGCACAAAATAAAAATACCTAACATGAACAGCAAAAATGCTTAAAAGACAAGTCTAAAAATCAATATCTGGTGCCTCACTTCAATCCAAAAGCAAAAAAAACCCACCCAAAACTCAATTATGTTTTTAAGAAAGACTGAAAGGCATAAAAGGGCGAGACAACATAACCTCCCCCCCCCCAGGAGGACTTTTAGAGTTTGGATGCAGCCATGGAGAAGACATGATCTGACAGAGACATTTAATATTGAATGAAATGCTATTCTGAAATTACTTGCTAAATGTGGGCTTGCTGCATTTTTATGGGTTTTAATCCATATGATTCTTCCAGATTATCATAATGTGCAGCAACCTTGCTGAAGTTAAGCAGGTCTAGGTCTGGTCTGTGCCTTGATGAGAACTGCTTGGGAAACCTATGTACACTGTTCTGAGTTCCATGATGGAAGAAAGGCAGGGGGCCTGTTTGCAGAGAGTCCTGTCATTAAGCAGAGACTTGAGAGAAAAATTCCAGTTTACACCTGTACAAAAATGTGCAATGTTCAGAGCCACTCTTTGACCCAGCAAACATACAAAAATGTTTAATGTGAATTGAAATACCTTTTCCAGATTACTCTGATTCACATGCTAATTTCTACACCAGCTGTTTTTTGCCAGATTCAATGTGCAGATTTCATTTTAATGCGCGGACTATTCCCTGGTTACCCGCTACATAACGGGATCTTACAGGTGGAGGGCATGTTTGTATTGCTTGTTCATCTACTTGCAGGGGGAACTATCATAAAATAAAATACTTTGGGTTGCATTCTTAGATTTGAATGTATTCCCCCTAACTTTTCAGATACTGTATCAATAAGGAATGCCAAGAATTACTTCATCTCTTATATATGTACCTGCTGCCGATTATATTCACTTGAAAAATAATTTTTAAACCAGCTGTTATTTTTCTCCTTAGAAACTTTGCATTGCAATTTCTTTTAAAAACATTCTGACAGTGGCATTATTTGCTAAAATATATAAATTTACGAGGAATGCTTAGTTCAGTTCTTTTAGCAGTATACTGTAGTTCTATTCTTCTGGTAGCTTTGTCCACACTATTCTAAAAAACTATTCAATAAAAGAGAAAGGACACAATGCTTTCAACACTGTCCTCACTTCCTACGGCTTCTGAGATGTAGAAGTTCAACAATATAATCAGCACCCAAAGTATAGAAGGAAAAATGAAAGCAGCTAACAAAGAATGTCAGCACAGATTAAAGTATAAGCCTAAAGAGCGGTCATGTGAAAGAGTCCAAGGAATCCAATGGCAGGAGATGGAAACGATCTAAAAGATATGTACATGTATCTGCACCAGAGAATGGTGACACACAGCCCAATCCTAACTCCCTGTGTGGCGATGCAGTGGTGCCAATGCAGCTTCTGTTGTATCCTATGGGGAGGTTCAGCATGTTGCGGCCTCCTCAGGGTAAGCCCAGCATGGGTCAACTTGGACCTGTGCCAACTCTATAGCTGGCACAAGTCTGCCTTGACCCATGAAGGCAGATCAGACCCGGAAAGGGGCTTAGGATTTGGTGGTCGCTGCTGCCACTGAACCCATCCCCTTCCCGGGTCCAATCCGCCCTCCTCTCCACCCCATCTCTCCATTCTGCACTCCTGCCCAGTTACACCCTTTTACTGCCTCCCCCCGTATGATCTTACCTGATCTGGTGGGAAGGCCTGACCCATTCTTGTGCGTACCCAGCCGTTTGCTGCTGGTGGTGGTGGTGGTGACGCCGTGTGCTCCAACGGTGTCGCATTTGCAACAGCTGCAAAGTGTGTTATGCTGGCGGAAAATGCACTTTGCTGGTATAACATGCCCATAGGATTGGGCCGATAGGCTCCATGGGACTTAGAGAGTGAAACTGACTTGAGAGGGCACATGGAAGTCAGTATGTTTCTTCTAAACTGTTGGCAATAAAGAACGCATTTGTTTTGACATTTACAGATTCCCTCCATAATTGTCTACCAGAACACAGCACATGAAAGAGACGGTGGATGGTAGACTAAAAACTTTCAAAAATGTTGGAAGTCTGTTTTCTGGTCCTAAATACAACCTCAGTTACTGCCGATCAAGTACTAATATAAAGACATGGCCAGTCCAATCCAACATAAACCCCAGCGCAGTGATGCAGTGGTGCAGGTGCCAGCTATGCTGCATCCTGCTGGCGACTTTGGGCTGCTAGAGGACTCCTCGGGGTTAGGGGACGTTTGTCCCCTTGCCCCAGGGTAAGCCCCAGCATCCATGCAGGCAAATCAGACCCAGGAAGGGGGTTTGATACAGAGGGGGCAGAAAACAAAGCAGAACTGCAGCAGCAAGGAGTTGCAGGCTTTAGGACTTTGCTACCATCATGGTTTCACATGCAATCAGGAGTGAAACTGCAATGGGGGCAAAGTCCTAAAGCCCCCCAACCTCCCCACCACAGTTCCACTCTGTTTTGCACCCCCCCCTCAGGCCACTATTTAAAAAAATAAATAACCCACCCACCCGACCTCTTTGCACGCTTAGAAGCGCATCCGATTAGGCCCAACCTCGTTTTCCTTCTGTCCGTCTTCTAACCATTCAGTCTGAAAAATACATTGCAGAAACATATAAAGGTAGCTGCTACTGAAAAAGAGGCACATTCTGAATTACTGTGTAACAAATGCATTTGGCAGGGGAATTCGAATGATGATACTTGTGGGACCAAAAAGGGAAAGCCACATTAATAATAAGAAGTAAAGCTGTATTTCAAGGGACATATTAGGCAAATCACTTTTGTGACCTGCATGTCCATATGGTTTTTTTTTCTCAATCAGATATTTCTGCTGCATTCAGTTATACAATGCAATAACCAGGACTTCAAAAATAATGTTGAAAAGGTACCTGTTATTACTTCTTCACATGTTTTAATCATGGAAATGTGAAATGTACAACTGAATCCTTTTTGATGAGACATCACATTATTTTTCCTCACCTGGCTTCCCGAGTCCCAACTTCATAAACCCCACCTCGATTCATAACTTTCCCCCAGCTCCTCTTAAGTGCGGGACCCAAGTACTGTACATGCAAATCCCTCCTATCAGACATGGTACTTAAATTGACGCTCCACATTCAGGCTTCCCTGCAGGGATGTGCAGTGCTTCCGTCACAGGGGAGGCAACCCCGCCCCCTTCCTACTCTACCAAAAATCGCTGCAGCTGAACTTTGAAGTGTGCTCACGCACCGCCCGCTACTCAAGTGCAGCGAGCGGTGCATGAGCGTACTTCAAAGGTCAGCTGCAGCAATTTTCAATAGAGTAGGAGGGGCAGGGTTGACTCACATCTCGCCCCAGCACCGCACATCCCTGCTTCCCAGAAACATCTGCGTGGACACTATTGGCAGTACTGGCCCATGATATTTTTGCTGACTGAAACAGAGCAATAAATGGCACCCTTCCCTTCCTCCCTTTGTCTTATTTCTTATTAAAATTACAACTCCAATTCTTTCTTATTTTTAAATTTCTCCCTCTTCCTTACTTTTTTATGAGGGAGGGGAAAAGGAGAAGGGATGTGGTGCCATTTTACCTCCATGGGCCATTCATTGGGGGGGGGGTGTTGCTGGGTAAACTGCCCTGCTGGCCCTGAGAAATGGTCCACAGTCTGCTGCCTGAAGCAACCTTCCTTCTTCACTCACTTTCATGGTATGGCTAGCCCTGAATGATGGAAACAGAGTGTTAGGTTGGGCGGAGAGAGATGACTTGTCAAATGCTACAAACCACAGCAAAGGAGGAGACTATGAGCCCAATCCTACCCAACTTTCCAGTGCTACAAACCACAGCAAAGGAGGGGTCTATGAGCCCAATCCTACCCAACTTTCCAGTGCTGATCCAGCCATGCCAACGGGGCATGTGCTGCATCCTGCAGTGGGGGGGGGGCAGTCACGGAGGCTTCCTCAAGGTGAAGGAATGTTTGTTCCCTTACTTCTGCATTGCGGCTGCATCGGTCCTGGAGAGTTGGATTGGGACCTCGAGTCTTGAATTTCAAACCTAATTACTACTTCTTTTCTCCCACAGTTGGTATGTCATATAGGTGTCCCCTGGTTTAACGACAATTTGCATATATGATGGGGGTCACCCAGTACAGTACTTTACAAAAAGTTGCTGTGGCTTGAAATCTGAGCTGGCAGCTGATTACAAAAAGAAAGCAAGACACACTCACAGTCTTTTAAAAATCCTTTTTAATGCATCTTTTTAAATCCCCAGCCCATCAGCTGTTAGGCGCTAAACATTAAAGCACTAATCTAGTGCCAAACAGCTGATGGGCTGGGAATTTAACAAGATGCATCTGGAGTACTTGCTATTCATTCCCTATTACAACTGCACTGTATTACATAAGCCAGAGGTTATATCAACCAGTGGTACTAGTACCACCAGTGGTACTTCGGCCGACTGCTGGCGGTACTTGGACCACCAGAACCCTGTTCCGACACGGTGCTTTTGGCTGTGCGTTTTCACTCCTGAGAGGCTCCTGCCTTTGGCCGAGCCTCTCAGGAACACTGAAAAGGACCCTCCCTCATACTCAGAGCCTCCTCCCTGCGTTTTCTGGCCTCTGAAAACCCAGAAGTAACTGTTGATGATGTCATTGCCAGTCACTTCTGGTGGTACGCGACAGGAGAGTGGCACCAGAGGTGGTACTCGGCCGGGAAGGGGTTGAAAACCCCTGACATAGGCTATACACGCTATACCAAAATTGACCACTAGATGGTGCTGAAGACTCACTTAACGACAGATTCACTTTACAGTGGAGTTTTAAGAACTACCCTGTTTCCCTGAAAATAAGACCTCCCCTGAAAATAAGACCTAGCTAGGATCATCAGCCAGACGGACGCGACCCCCCCAGCACCCCCCGGCACTTACTTTGACTGATTTAAGCTTCGAGTCCTCCACCATGGAGACGACGTGCTGGAGAGACTCTGCAAGTTTGCTGGCCTCGCTAGCACATCGTCTCCATGGTGGAAGACTCGAGTCCTCCACCATGGAGACAACGTGTTGAGAGACTCTGCAAGGTTGCAGCCTCCTTGCTGGCCTCTCTAGCACGTCGTCTCTATGGTGAGGACTCAAATGCAGGCCTTCCAGAGTCTTGCACCCTCGGGAAAGAATGAAGCTTTTAATCGGTCAAAGTAAGTGCCGGGGAGGGGGTGTCGCGCCACAGGTTGGGAAAATAAGACCTTCCTGAAAATAAGACCTACTGCATTTTTTGAGCCAAAATTAATATGACACTGTCTTATTTTCGGGGAAACATGGTATCTCCGTTAACCAGGAGACGCCTGTATTCTGAATTGTTCCCACACTCACCCAACCACCTAGACTTTGCAAATTTTCCAAGGAAAAACAAATTCGGGCAGCCTCACAAAGCAACAATGCACACATTCTTCTTTATACATGATCATGTATAGAATTAATTGCTACAAGTGCGGTAATATCCACTACCGCAGATAGCTTTCAAAAGGATTAAAAAAAATTCACTGACTATAGATCACAGTGTTCAGAGGTGGTATACCTCTCAACATCCGATGCTATGGTCAAGTATCAAGGAAAAGTAATGCAAGTTTGGATGTTTTCAGAACACCATGGTTTTGAAGGGAAGCAAAGGGGCAAATTACTTAGAGTGGAATGGCAGGGGGAGAGGTTAATAAATTTTGGGTAAAAACCTTTTTTTTTTAAGGGTAAATTATTTTGGGAAAACCTGGGAAGAAAACCAATGTTTTCTAAAGAGATGAATGGAGGGGGCTGGAATTTGGGAGAGATTCCAGAAATGATGGCCCAATCCTTATCCTTGCCAGTCCATAGTATGCTATGCTGCTGGCAGACTGTGCACTGCATGCTATGGTGGGGTGACCATATGGTAAAATCTTTTTACTTCCCTCCCTGCAAGTCTGCCTGGCAACCAATGGGTCTCCTTGGACCTACACCAGCTGAATAGTTGAAGTAGGTCCGAGGAGCCTTGGGGGTGTCTGGCTGGGATAAGGGGGATAGGATCTTGGTATAAGCCGCTGCCCCCAAGATCCTCCCCCTCCCGCTTGGCCCGGTCCCCACCCTGATCCTCTCCTCCACCCCGAACTGTCCCCCCTGCCAATTTACCTGCTCTGGCAGGGTGTCTGGCAGCTACTGGTGTGCATGTGGGTCCTCTGGCCATTTGTACCGGCAGCTCCAAAGTGCACAATGATGGCACAGCTTTTGTGCTGCCGAAACGGGGCTTATGGTGACAGATCACAAGATCCGTTACAGTAAGCCCAGCACTGGATTGGGCTGCAAATCTCTAAAAGGAAAAAAAAAGTCTTCACTACATCTGGGGCAAGGGAGTGGTAACACTGGGTTTGGTTGTTCTTATGGAACCAAAGAAAATCCCTGCTAGGTCACACCAAGGTCCATCCAGTCCAGTATTTTGTTTTCAGCAGTGGCCAGCCAGATAACTCTTAAGCATAGCACAAAGCGGATGGCCTTCCCCAGTTGCTTTTCCTTGGAAAGTAAGACTATTTGCACAGTTCATCCTGCCTGCCCCCTCCCCTTGCAGCTGCTGCATTGGCAACTGATATTCCACTGTCAGTAGAGGAAGCCACTGCCTTCTCAACAGCACGGATGAGCGCAGCTGCGCCTGACCGAGCCAAGGAAAAGCGGGAACAGGAAGATATTTCACTTGCCAGAGCAGCCTGCTAAGGAAGCACTGCTGGATTTAAAAGCAAAAAGCCTAAAAGTGCCCTCTCTCGTTAAAACTGGGGCTTTAGCGCAAGCGCAGTCGGAAATTCCTGGTTTCAAGGGAAAGCAGGAGAAAGGTGCATTCAGTGCCAACAGGAGGATAAAGAGCCCAAAGTAGGATTTATTTTTGGAAAGTGATATGGCCCAGGTCAAATTCAGCCATAACAAAATGATGCCCCATTCCTGTGGTTTAATTGACAATTAATTGACAATCCACACTCACTAATTGCTGGAGTCACAGGCAACTAAACCTAGACTAAACCTAGAGTCTGTGCTTCAGTACAACTCCCTCAGGACAGTGGCATGAGAGCTGGATACTGGAGAGGCTGGTGCAGGATGTGCTGAAAGAAGAAGGTACTATTGTGTGGATTAGGCATGGATAGGAGGCCAGACCCGAGGCTATATACTGCCGCCCAACTGCAAGGGCCAATGTTGTACACAACTATTCACTTCCATACCTGAGCAGGGTTCTGCTGAACATGCACAGTCCATAGTAAGTAGTGAGGTTACGTCCCAGGCTCAAACCATGAGGTTCTCCTGGACTCTCTGACACCATGCCTATTTCTACAAGTTCTGATAAGAAATGATTTAAGACAGGGGTTCTCAACGCCTTTCCAGCCAAGTACCACCTCCAGCGCCACTCTCCTGCTGCGTACCACCAGAAGTGACTGGTGATGACATCATCACCAGTTACTCCCAGGTTTTGGGGTTTCTGGAAGCCGAAAAATGCAGGTAGGAGACTCTGGGTAGGTGGAAGGGCCCTTCTCAGTGTTCCTGAAAGGCTCAGCCAAAGGCAGGAGCCTCTCGGGAGCGAAAACGTGGCGCCAAAAGCTCCATGTCGGAGTGGAGGCCCGGTGGCCCGAGTACCAACAGCAGTCGCTGAAGTACCACTGGTGGTATGAGTACCACTAGTTGAGAAACCCTGATTTAAGAAATAGTGTTTGATTCACATACATATATGTAGGTGGTAACACAAAGCACAAAGAGCATTTTGGGGCAGGGGTGAAGCATGTTAGACTTCTGAAAAGATAAATAACTATATATTTTGCATTAATGATCCCATCCTAGGCATATTTTCTCTGACAGAAGTCCTAGTGATCCTTTGAACGTTCAAATAAGCATGCCAAGGATTGCAGCCTTATTTTACTTTCCAGTTTATGATTCAGTACAGCTCCAGTTAAAGTAGTAGTGGATGGGTTCCCTATCCATCTGCCTAGGCCCCGCTGGCACTACCTATGGCTTCCACATTGAAATGCTTGTGCATAGGCTATCTTCAGCTTGAAATGTTCAGCTTTTGCACGTGCTCTAAGTGAACACTCGCAAAAGGTTGAGCCTTTGTGAACATTCAAGTCACTCACAAAGGCTCAAATGCTAAGCACTCACCACCACAAGCACTGCCTACTCCCCGTTCCCCTCCCCCCCCAGCAAAGTGCTTACCTTTAAGTGACGAGAAGGCCAAGAAAATAGGGTTGATATCAGGAAAATATATATATATATAAAATATATTATATTATACCTACCTTATACTGTATATATAGGTATGGGTAGGTATAATATTTGGGGGAAATCAGGTAGTCAATTCTAATGTTGAATCTGCCCCATCACATCCACCAACTACTGTACTTACAAAAGCACATTTTTTTTTCACATTTTTGTTTCTTTTAATTGTCATTCTTGTTTTACTTTATTCTTAGCTATCTGACCTCCATTTTGGAGGGGAAAGCTAAGGTATAATTTTTAACAAAAACAAATAAATAAATAGGCCAATCAATAATATACTACACACTCAATCTGAAAAGTTATGGGGAAGTCCAATATTTTGGGCACAGGCAATTCTCATCCTCTTTGTTCAGGCTTCTTTGTAGCCTAAGCAGCTCTTTGCAGTGCGGACCCGTCTATGACTTTCACTAAACAGACTGTAATTTACAGCATGTACTGTAATTCACATGTTTTAAAGTAAGCTTGAGTGGGCTCAACAAAAAACTAGTGACCCTTAAAAGTGTCAGAACAGTCTGAATTGAAGCTGGAAGATACAATGCCAGCTTAATTTCTAAAACACGTTTTTGTGTAGATGCTTTGAAGGCCAAGCACGCACAAAAATAAAAACAGATCTGGATTAAGAAGTGAAAATATTTAAACACAATTTTGGATATTATAATGAGACCAGGGTGCTTTGACACCTATAGAATTTGTGTTCATGAAAACAAATTCTATAGGTGTCAAAGAACTTTGGTCTCATTATAAATTGTGTACATATTGTGTACATAGTCAAATGTGTACATATTGAGTACACATAATAACAATGAATGGAATTACACCATCTCATTTGGATACAAGGAAGTAAGAACAGTTAGTGATTGTCCCAGTACTAATATTATTTGCTAGCTTGCTCAATGTGTTCAATCCAAAGGATATTATTTTGGCTTAGCACAGGAATTCCCACACTGCAGTCTGATAAAAGTACCACCATGTTGAGTCAGAACAATGATCTCACAACCTTCTGTCCACTGACTGGCCAACCAAAGGCCACAGGAATGTTCACAAGCAGGACATCGATCACCTAGGCCCCAAATCTAGCAAGAAAAAGCATACATTCTATGAACATGGAAGTTGTGATTTTGGTTCGGAAAATCTAGTATCTAGTACCTCAGTAAATCGAATGACTGTTTTCAAGACTCATGCCAAAACTCGAACCTGCCACATGCTCTGAGTCAGTTACTATCTGGTTTAGTCTGATGGTTATCAAGGAGTGTAAAAAGTATCAAGCTCAAATTGAAATGCTGGCTTCATGCTGAAGCAGTTTTGCAGCAGGATAGCTGGGTACACCAATAGACCATGCTGGTCCTTGAGTGCTAGAAATACATACCTCATGCCAAGTTAAGGCAGACTTTCCTCAGTCTTTGGCTGATGCTGAACAAAGCATCTAGCTGGAACCAACCAGGCAAAATGGTAGCTGAGATGTCCTATTACTTCAGAAAGGGTATTTCACAAAATCTAAGAACTTCATACTTAAAAAAGAAAAATCTAACATATCACAAATAGGGACTCATTAAATTTACTCGTTGGGAGTATTTAGCACTTGCTGTTCCATTTGCTATGTGTTCAGCCATAATAAATCACAAGAAATGATATCATAGGTCATGTGGGGCAGGCAGCTTGAATTAATGTGATTAAAAGTGTATAGAAAGAACATTTGTCCTTAAATAAAACATTGGGCATGAAAAATGATCAGAGATGGTACCATGATGTAAATAAATATTCAACAGTTTTATTTACAAGGAAGTTAGATGTGCAAGAAAAAAAAAAAGCATTTTCCCTTAAAAATAAAATGGTGTCGATCATAATCTGCTTGCAATTTGGTCTAGTACAGCAGTTCTCAAACTGTAAAGTGGGTCATGACCCGATTTTTGGTGGGTCGCAAAACTGACAAGCTGATAGCTGACAGGAAAATGTATTGAGGCGAGCCCTGTGGAAACCAAAATGGAGAAGCACGTGACCTTGACCGTGCCTCAGTCCACTTCGAAGGGTAGGCCAAGGGGAATGCAACGCCACCAGAATGGTCCTGATCCAATGAACACAGGCCCCAACAAACTCTCGAGAAGGAAGTCCCCCTCCAAGCTGACAAGGAAAATGTGTTGAGCCCTATGGAAAGCGAAACTGAGCCACACGTGTTTGTTTACTCATGAGTAGGCAAATGGGTCTCAGCTCTTACAGCCCAATCCTGTCTAAGATCTGCCGCAGCGCGCTGCGCCAGATCCTGCACGGTATTGGGTCCACACTGGCAGAGCTGGGGCACACCTCGGCAGAAAGGGACATTTGTGTAGCCCCAATGGGCCTTCTCGGATGTGCACCAGCTATTTTGCTGGCACACATCCGAGGGGCCGATGTAAGGCTGGCCGGGCCCGGGAAGGGACATTGGATATCAGCAGAGCACGCCACCAATATACCTGCCCCATCCCTAGCCTGCCAATCGCCCCTCCCTCGCCACCCTGGCCCACCTGCTGCCTGGCACAGGACCTACCTGCATCCAGCGGCTGGGTCCTCGTTTTGTAGCGGAGTGAATGGCACCGGCCTTGGCGCTGACACCACTTACTCCACAGGTGCCGCAAATGTGTCTTACGGCATGTTTGCGATACCCTGTGCCAGCAGAGTCCTACACAGAATTGTGCCGCTAGTGAAGGCCAGGCAAAGGGGAATGCAAGGCCACTGGAATGGTCCCAATCTGATGAACGCGGAGCACAACAAACCCTCCAGAAGGCGGTCCCCCCACCATAGTAAAAAGGATAAAAACAGAGGCTTGAGCGGCTGGTAAAGTGAAATTTTTTTTTTTAGCCTCGTAAAGCTAAGTGGGTCCCAACAGGGTATCATTTTAAAAAGTGGGTCCCGGAGCGAAAAGGTTTGGGAACCACTGGTCTAGTACATTTCTTCAGCTAGCGGACTTGTACAAAATGCCATGAAGTGGGTGTACTTTGGAAAGGGGAACAAGAGGTCTCTCTCCTCTCCCTATTAGGTTTGTACAGTTTCAAACTCCAGATGCTAGATGGGTTCTAGTGCTATTGGAGCAACAAGGGAGATGCTGCTCCCGCTGCTACACAGAAATAACCATCTGTACACAGCCTGAGAATCCCCTCATTCAAAGAAATGCCAGGTATGACTGCTGACATTAAAGCAAGCAACATCCAAAAGTTTAACTATAAGAAGTTATGTTGAGCAAGCGTACCGAGTTGATGACTTCCTAGAGCAGGTATATTGTCTTCATTTCCTACAAAAGATTTCCACTGTACTTTTTAAGATGAAGACCAGAGATAGGTGCTTCATGCAAGGATTTCCTAAGATTATTAAATACGCTGCCATAATCCCTCACTGCTTTAGCTTGACGAATTTAATAACCTACAGAATACAAAACTCCATAATCCCAGTGGGGTTTCTTTCTATTTATTTATTTATTGACTTTGCTTGACAATCTTTACAGAGTAGCGCTTCAGAGACATGTTCAAGTGCTATAAAGCTGATCCTTGGCAATTTCCTCTTTTTCTCAAATACCTCAAATATCTTATGACTAGTGAGGAGTTTCATATATCATAAGAGAATTGCCTTTTTTGTGTATGGGATGTTTTAATGCAACTGAATGAGAGAAAAAAACCCAAATGTTTACAAGGGATTCGTTGGACACTCTTCTAATTACATCCCCTTGTAATTAGAGCCAGGGAAAGCTCTGGTTCCTATTTCCATTTCTCCTACAGATTTCATTTGTCACCTTAAGCAAATCAAGTCTGGTTTGATTTTTAGTGGTGTTGAATGCTCAGTATTGCTGCAAACGTCTATGGACTTCCCTCCACTATGGATAGTGGTGACAATTCCAAAAGCTCCCATAGAAGAATAAAGAAAAACTGTCAGCCATTTAATTATGTTTTGGTTACTTAATCATCTGCCTTTTAAACAAGTAACGAATACATCAGTGAAGCTTACCTTTTTTTTCTTTTTGCATACTACTAAAACCTCCTTATTATAGGTGCCTTTTGAAATTGGTCTGTGTTTAATTATAATGTAAAAATAAAAATTACCAGTAGATGCAACCTATCACACTACAGCTTTTGGCCAATATAATCTTAAGGCACCAAGGAAGGACCTGGGCCTCTGTTTATATTTCCCATGGCAAGACCTGGTCTGGGCCATGTGGTACTCAAATAGAGATCCATAGGATCTTGAGTTCAGAGTCTCTGTCAATTGCAGGGGTTGCTATTACACACCCCAGTCACCTTCCGAGCTTGAAGCATGCACAGTTCCTGGTAGCTCACTTTTCTAGGCCACCTCACACCCTGCGGTTTCTGGTTTAGGTCCCCAAGTGTAGGCTTACCAGATCTCCAAGCGGGACAGAGTGCTAGACCTTTAGGAGAAGGAATGTGGGCAGGTGTATCTTGTTAAATCTTAGAGCACAGTCCTAGGCATGTCTACTCAGAAGCTAGCCCCATTGTGTTCAGTGGGGCTTGCTTCTGAGTAGACATGCCTAGGATTGTGCTCTGAGGTTTAACAAGCTACACCTGTCCACATTCCTTCTCCTAAAGGAATAGCACTCTGTCCCGGTTGGAGATCTGGTAAGCCTACCCAAGTATATGACACCCCTTCCCTCCCTCCCTACTTTGGCATCAGGGAAAAGACTAGCTCCCAGATCAGAGAAAGCGATTCCTTTATGCCAGCTCTGAGAGTTTAACCCCAGGTCCTTTTCTCCACTGGCTCTGCACAGCAGAGCATAGGATCTCATTCCGAGTCATATTTTTACAAAAATATTTATACACAATTTGGTTTCTGCTTTTCATATGTGTATTCACTCACTCCATGTAATTTGTGAACAGTGAAGTTTCAGCTGGAACAAATGAGAACAATTCTCTCAACTCTCTCTTTTTATATATATAAAAGCCCTCATCATTTCTAATGTTATTTGACCAGTAAATAACAGAGCTTTTTAAAAAATTCATATTGTTTACAGCTGGGAGAAAATGAAGAACAGTAATTTTCTAGATGTCAAGGCCATTCAAAAACATTCTTTGGAGGAGGGAGGGAATTTAAAAAAAACAACACATTACCACCACCACACAGAATCATAAACAGATTAGGTTTTTTAAGAATAATTGAATCGAGAAGGGGGAAAAAAGGTAAAAGCTATGTTTTCAAACTCGCACTGCATTGAGGTGCCATTTAGGGAGAAAAATGGAGAGGGGAAGCCTCGCTCATTCCAAACAACATGTTATTCTTCCTCAAGTACACCTATAGTTCCAGCTCTTATAGGATACAAAGAGTAACCACAACAAATGATCTTAAAATATACTGTTTTTCTACAATTAACTATATCAAAACAAAGATCTTATGCCTCCCTGCATTGAAATCTCTTCCCACGCAACCTAAAATGGCATCCTGTACTCTACATTTCAATTACACAAAGGACTTTAAACTTGCAAAAGTACTGAATGATTACCACTCACAGTTATCAAACAAAAATAAGATAGGTTGGAACCTTGATTGCCCTTATCGGGAGAAAGACAGGGTAAAAATTCTTTAAATAAATAAATAAATAAACCTGGTAATATGACTGCAGTGAAAATAGTGGTCCTCAATTCCTAGCTGGAAGATATATGCACCCCCTCCTCCAGCCCAAAGATGTGAGGGCACAGCTGTGTGCAACTATCTTCCCACACCTACCCACCAATCAGATGCTTGGTGCAACCTGTACTGATCACTGTTTTTAGAGGGAGGACTGCTGCTATCCTCTGAAAAGGTAATTGATGCTATCAAAACATACAATGGCAACTATTTGATTGGAACTGTGTGCATAGTTCCTAACACACACCAGAATATTGACATGAAGCCCTGAATGCCTGAGCCCTGAAATTCTTGAGCCAATCTGAATTCAACCTGGCTTCCATACCTGGTATCCATAAGCTACTAGACCCCCTCCTTCACACCCAACCCCCTACTTTCGACCCTTCCCCAATCCCTGAAATCACCTCCTTCCCGCCCTTTAAACCACACTTACTAGTTGGGCTGGCAGTAGTGGTAGCAGCAGCACCCTAGTTGCAATGAGAGAGGAGGCAAGTCTTTTCTTTACTCCCCCTCTCCAACCAGCACTAGCACATAGGCCCTTGTGGCCGTTGGAAAGAAATGACTCTCATTGCAATACCTCCTGGGACAATTCCCCAAGGTCCACCAGGGCCTATGCAGCATGTTGCATGGATGGAGGAGGGAGGGAAGAGGGTGGATGGAGGAGGGAGGGAATCTCACTACAGCTTAAATGCTACTACAGCAAATGTTCCTTAACTCAAAATTTAGTAGGGCTGCCAACAGACTGGACCCACTCTATGAGCTGCCAGCTGCACACCCCTGATCAAGACTAATATGATTATCTAGGTTTGTAAGTACACACACTCATGTATGTATACACATGTGATTTTTTTTTAATTAATTTGCAAATGCCAGTTGATCTCAGTGCAATTTTTTTTAAGTACTGAGCTTTCTAAAGCTCCCACGAAGATATAGTAGAAAACATTACCTTTTTGAAAAACAATGATTAGATTCATTATCATGAACTGAGCATCTAATAAAAGAGAAGACAGATGTTATATAAAAAGATGGTTCAGGGTAGCAATCTTGCAAGCCTGACTTCACTGCTGAGCTCAGATGAGCATACTGTACCAGCAAATTGGAAGTTGGCTGAGTCTTTTCAGTCTTGCTGCTTTCTAGCCATTACCTCCCTCCTTCATTTCTACCTCCTGCTCTAGCTAGGGAAAGAAAACAAAGGGCCTATCTGAGACACCCAGTTGAGGGTTCTGCTCCATTAACTCCATTCCAGTCAGAGCTGGAGGTAATGGTGGAGGAGGGAGAGGGGGGTTGGGTAGGGATGGGCACAACTAATTGTATTTCTCTGTGCGCGGAAGCCTTAAAAACCATCCTTCTTTGATAAGCATGTCTTTTGCATGATAAGCATGATAAGCATACATGTATTTATTTGTTTTGTATTTCACCCTTTCTCCAAGGATCTCAAGTGACATGGTCACTTCTATTTTATCCTCACAACAATCCTATGAGGCAGGTTAGTCGCCCAAAAGACATCATGGGTTGGTGGAGATTTGACCTCAGGTCTCCTAAGTCCTAGTCTAACTGAACCACACTGGCTCTCCACATTCTCATTCATATCAGTAAAGGCCTGATCTTGTCATCTTCTGTCCTGTAAGACGGTGCTATTTTCAGAACTGTAAGTGGTAAGAAAGAGGCATCATTGTCCATGGTGTGGACATTCATCCCACTATTCTCTCTGGTGAACAGATTTGGCTGGTTTTTCTAGTGCTTCGAAAATCTGCACTAGATTCTGCACTCAACCAGAAACAAGAGCGAGACAAAACAAATGGGTTGACGCCATGGGCAACAATGCCTCAATCATACCGCCTTCAGCTCTCTTAAAAATTATTGTCTGTCCAAGAGTCCTAGTGCCTGTGTGAGTTGGAGAGGAGAGGAAAACTATAATTCTTCCTCGTGTGCGGTACTGAAAGCCTTCCCCAGCGCTGGGACAGCTGCAGCAATGAGATCATCAAAGCTGGCTCTAGGGAACTACACTAGTACAATGATGCACCAGTGATAGTAATAAGAGACTATTATAGGATTTTAATGTCAAGATTATGATTTAGCTGCAATGCTGAGCCTGCGCAGACATCTCCAGTGGCCTGTTGGACTCAATTACATCATATTATGATAAACAGTAGCAAAGCTTCAGTTTATGCTACTTGCAGTGAAATGAACACCCAGTACCACCTTGTAGTCCTTGCTTTCCTCTGTTTGTTGTTGCAGCTGCTAAATGTGAATGAAATGGGTACCGCTGTGAAGCTACTTCTCATTTGGTGAGGAGTTCCTGCATATTTCTCCATTCAAAGAGGGAAGAAGAGTACACTCACACCTTGAGACCAGGCCCATCCAAATTCCATTCCCCTTTATTTGGCGTGTGTTCACCCTGGCCCCTCCCACTTCTATCTCCTCCTTCTTCTCCACCTCCTCTGCCAGTTCTTCATAACTGGCCAGGGCCAGGGAAAGAGGATCCTGGGAGTAGGATCCTTTCCACCCAGCCACTTTTGAAGGAATGGAGAGGGAGCGGTGGAAGGCTATACAGACAACACCGACCCTCTTCCTTATCTCTCTCTTGGAAAGAGAGTAATCGAGAACATGATAATAGTGGCCCATTCTTCCTCCTCCAGTTCTGTCACCTCATTCATCAGCAGTGACAATAAGCCCCCCCCCAATCTTCTTCTTGTTTGCTTTCCAAGTGAAAATGGGAAAGAGGCATGGTGGAAGCCAGGAAAAGTGGTGGGTTGGGGGAGGCAGTGGGAGGAGTGAAGTGTAGTGTACCCTCACCAATTTTTCACCTCCCCCCACCTGTCACAGCTGCTTCACCTGACCTCTTAGATGGGCCGGCTTGAGACATTAAGTCCGATCTCAAGCTTCCAGTCTTCATTATGGGGATTATGGCACATCTGTGTCAGTGGAAACTTTACACAATCTTCACTCTAATCAACAGAATATTTCCTATTCACTCAGGAATCATTTCCACTATCACATTTTCTTTCTTCCATTTTAAAGATTTTTGACTCTTTTTTTTTTTTTTGGCTGCTTTCCTGCACATGTTTTTAAATCATTAGCCAAGAAACACAACACTGAGAAGTCAGGGCGTACTGGATGAAATGAACCAAGGCACTATATTATGTGGCCTTGGATTTGCTTTGCTCCATCCTGTGAGTTAGCATTTGGAATAATCAACATTTTAGTCCTTGGGTTTGAACTGTAGTTTATTATTTTATTGTACAGTATATGTGATTAGAAAACAGGACTGTGAGTTCAGAATCAACTTTTTAGCATATTACTTTCAAATTAATTCTTTGACTGTTAAAGTGGTATAAAACCAGTGTACATTTGTAAAGTACCAGTAGCTATATTCTTTGTTCTTAGATATAGTCATCTTCTGTAGCATTATTCTATGCAAGGATAATGAACAAGATTCCATTGAACACCCTGAGAGTACTTTCAGGTATAAATGTTGGTGTGATCAAGACGGAAGTGTGTAATATAATGGAAGGCTTGCATGAGAGGGAAGCAAACACAATAAGATATTTCAAAATTAGGTGCTATGCAGAAAATAAGAATCGTGAGGCAGATGTTAAGAACAAATTATTGATACCAAAGCTGAGTGAGTAAGTATAGAAGGATGAAATACATTCCAATATACTGGCAAGCTGCTTGCTTTGTCAATTTACCACAGAAATTACGTTCCATCCTCCCATCTTGAAAATTACACAATTAATTGTCGGTTTACTCAACTTGCATGCATGCCTCTGATAACGGTTTCCTCAAAATGCTTAGAACTATGGTAGTTTTTGTTTTTAAAAAGCAAAACAGCATGAACTTCAGGTCCTGCCAATTTTTCCTCCCTGCCAAGTCCTATTAGGTTAAATGAAGGGTTTATTTTAAGAAATGTCCGATAAATTACTTTGCACAGTCAGTAATGAGGGTACAGTCGGCAGAGGAAAATGATTTCCAAATTTTGCTTGGCATCAATGTGCAGTTTACTCCAACTCACAGCCATTTTATGTGGACTTGGTCTTGCTTTGTTCTACAAATCTGCTCATCTACTTCGGGGTCAGATAGTGGCTTCACTGAAATAGCAGCATTGCTCTGTTTGCATTTCTTGTTTTTTTAAAAAAAATAATAATAATCATACATTCAATTAATTTTTTTCTGAAATAGTCCCACACAGGAATTGTCCGTGTTTGGTACACAGCAGATAACTAGCTACCAAGTTGGGAACGAGTGCCATCTTGGTCGGAGAAGTTAGGCTCAAGGTCAGCAGAGTGACAGTGGGCAGCAGTCCTCTGTTATCTTTAAAGGCTGTTTGTAAAAGACTTAAGGGCTATGGCTACAAGCTCTGAGGGTGTAGGGCAAACTAATCTCTACTCCCTCCTGCTGATTCCGTTATTTCTGCTTGCCTTGGAGGACTTTTTCTTGGATGGAAGAAGGCTTGAAACCCTTACAACTACATTTATTTAGTGCAATATGTTTGTCTTTCCACCTAGAGATGCTTCTAATCTATGTATTTGAAATAATACCACATTCTATACCATGTACATAGATGGCATAACAACAGCAACAACAACAACTATATCACTCTGAGACTTTATTTCTCCTATAACACTGCATACTATAATAACACTGTTTCCTTATAGCACTCTTTGTCCTGGCTGTAACTTTACAGTATTATAAAAAAGAGAAAAGGTTAAAATCCATACAACCATCCAGAAATTCATTGTGGAAAAGCTTAACTGTCTGTGTTGTGCTTTCAAGCAATGGAAGTTGTATATTCTGGCTAACTTGAGCCAAAGAGAGCAGTGTCTGGAAATGACTCTGCTGACCTTGATCCTAGCTAGCAAGGGGCCAATCGAAACCTCTGATTTCCCCCCCCCCAAAAAAAAAAAAATTAACAAAATTTAGATGAATCTTTCATTGTACTTACAGCACAATCCTGTGCAACTATGCACGGCCGATCTGAAGGCTGAAGCACACCGGCCGCGTTCTGTGTGCATGCAGCCCGTTGCAGCCGGCTGTGTCTGCGTTCTTTCTGGCTGGAGGCAAGTCCTGCTGAACGCCGGGAGCCGCAGAGAGGTCCGTTTGCGTTTGACACTTCCCCTGGAGAATTCTCAACTTTGGCTGTGTTTCTCACGCAGCACGCGCTGCATGCAGAATGCGGCCGGTGTGCTTCAGCCTTAAAGGGCCAGCTGCTGCATCCTGAGCACATTGCAGCCTGCACCGGCACAGCTTGGGCTCTTCCTGGGGGAAAGAGACATTTGTCCCCTTTCCCCGGTATAGGTGGTGTGGGCCGCAAATGAGCCACCTCGAATGCACGCCAGCTCTGAAGCTTGCATGCTTCTGGGGAGGCCATGTAAGGCCAGCCTGGGCTGCGACGGAGCACAGGATATTGGTGCAACTCAGTGCCAATATCCCTGCCCCCTCCCAGCCCAGACTGGCCAATGGCCCCCTCCCTCACCCACCCACCCACCCCACACCGTCCAGCGCAGCACTCACCTGCATCGGCTGGCACGGATTCGGGACAGCAGCGGAGTGAACGGTGCTGGCCTCCGCGCTGGCGCCGTTTACTTCCAGGGTGCCGGAAACGTGCCTTATGGCATGTTTACGACACACTAGGCCGGCAAAGCGCTTGCTCCTCCGGCTTATAGTTAGGCAGGATCAGGCTGCCCATGTGCCAAATACATAAGGTAAAAATGTAGTTCAGCATTTAAGACTCAGAGTGTATCCAATATGATTTTGTATGCTTGTGGCTATACGCTGTATAGACAAACAGAAAAGGCCCCACAAGCCTTGTGAAGTTTTACTGTGAAATAATATGCTCCTATCTTTCCCAAGGGTTCCATTGTGAATCCCGCCTTGCTTGTCAACACACAGATGTGATATTGTCAGTTAGAGCACTACCTTTCTTTCAACAGCAAAGAGGAAAGGCCGAGGAGCCAAATAGATCCCTCTGACCTCCATCAGGAAGGAGTTACAGATTGAAGTCTGGAACCAAACTGACAGGGTGATTGACAGCTCCAGAACATGAACTTCTCATCTATTTTTGTGGGAATCTTCAATAGTTGTTACCTCAGGAACATGAGTAAAGAAAATTTTCTTCACCTATTATATATAAGAAGCATACTGCAGCATAGATGTATTTATTTGAATGAGGGATGCTTTCAACATTTTCCTCATCTGAATTCCCTCTTGGGTTGGAGTTCTAAACTATCTGGGCCTATTTCCGAAGTCCCCTTCATGGATCATTGCCTTGTCGTGGCGAAGGGGCTTGCGTAACTCAATGAAGCCATGAGCTATGCCGTGCAGGGACACCCAAGACGGACAGGTCGTAGCAGAGAGTTCTGACTAAAAGTGATCCACTGGAGAAGGAAATGGCAACCCACTCCAGTAACCTTGCCAAGAAAATCCCATGAACAGTTCCAAAAGGCTACAAGATATGACGCCGGAAGATGAGCCCCTCAGGTCGGAAGGTGTCCAATATGCTACTGAGGAAGAGCGGAGGACTATTCCAAGTAGACCCAGAAAGAGTGAAGCGGCTGGGCCAAAGCCAATAGGACGTCCAGCTGTGGATGTGTCTGAGGTTGAAAGGAAAATCCAATGCTGCAAGGAGCAATATTGCTTAGGAACATGGAATGTGAGGTCTATGAATCAAGGCAAGCTGGATGTGGTCAAAGATGAGATGATAAGATTGAACATTGACATCTTGGGAATCAGCGAACTAAAATGGACGGGCATGGGCGAATTTAATTCAGGTGACCATCATATCTACTACTGTGGGCATGAATCCCTTAGAAGAAATGGAGTAGCCCTCATAGTCAATAAAAGAGTGGGAAAGGCAGTACTGGGGTGCAACCTCAAAAACGACAGAATGATTTCAGTTCGAATCCAAGGCAAACCATTCAACATTACAGTAATCCAAGTGTATGCCCCAACCACTGATGCCGAAGAAGATGAAGTTGACCGGTTCTATGAAGACCTACAACACCTTCTAGAACTAGCACCCAAAAAAGATGTCCTTTACATCATAGGAGACTGGAATGCTAAAGTAGGAAATGAAGAAATAAACGGAACAACAGGCAAGTTTGGCCTTGGAGCGCAAAATGAAGCAGGGCGAAGGCTAACGGAGTTCTGTCAAGAGAACACGCTGGTCATAGCAAACACTCTTTTCCAACAACACAAGAGGCGACTATACACCTGGACATCACCAGATGGTCAATACCGAAACCAGATAGATTATGTGCTTTGCAGCCAAAGATGGAGAAGCTCTATACAATCAGTAAAAACAAGACCAGGAGCTGACTGTGGCTCAGATCATGAGCTTCTTCTTGCAAAATTCAGGCTTAAATTGAAGAATGTAGGGAACACCACTAGACCAGTCAGATATGACCTAAACCATATCCCTTATGAGTATACAGTGGAGGTGAAGAATAGGTTTAGGGCACTAGACCTGGTAGACAGAGTGCCTGAAGAACTATGGACGGAAGTTCGTAACATTGTACAGGAGGCAGCAACTAAAACCATCCCAAAGAAAAAGAAATGCAAGAAAGCAAAGTGGCTGTCAGATGAGGCTTTACAAATAGCTGTGGAAAGAAGGAATGCGAAAAGCAAAGGTGAAAGGGAAAGATATAAACAACTGAATGCAGATTTCCAGAGAATAGCAAGGAGAGATAAGAAGGCCTTCTTAAATGAACAATGCAGGGAAATCGAGGAAAACAACAGAATGGGGAGGACTAGAGATCTCTTCAAGAAAATTGGAGATATCAAGGGAACATTTTGTGCAAAGATGGGCATGATAAAGGATAAAAAAGGCAGAGACCTGACAGAAGCAGAAGAGATTAAGAAGAGATGGCAAGAATACACAGAAGAACTATACAAGAAAGATCTTAATGTTCCTGATGACCACGCTGGTGTGGTCACTGACCCAGAGCCGGACATCCTAGAGAGCGAAGTCAAGTGGGCCTTAGATGGCATTACTAACAACAAAGCTAGCGGAGATGATAATATCCCAGCTGAGCTACTTAAAATCCTAAATGATGATGCTGTGAAAGTGCTGCACTCAATATGCCAACAGATTTGGAAAACTCAGCAGTGGCCAAAGGATTGGAAAAGGTCAGTTTACGTTCCAATTCCAAAGAAGGGCAGTGCCAAAGAGTGTTCAAACTACCGCACAATTGCACTCATTTCACATGCTAGCAAGGTTATGCTCAAAATTCTACAAGCTAGGCTTCAGCAGTACGTGGACCGAGAACTACCGGATGTACAAGCTGGGTTTCGAAGAGGCAGAGGAACTAGAGATCAAATTGCCAACATGCGCTGGATCATGGAGAAAGCACGAGAGTTCCAAAAAAACACCTACTTCTGCTTCATTGACTACGCAAAAGCCTTTGATTGTGTGGATCACAACAAACTGTGGCAAGTTCTTAAAGAGATGGGGATACCAGACCACCTTACCTGTCTCCTGAGAAACCTGTATGCGGGTCAAGAAGCAACAGTTCGAACCGGCCATGGAACAACTGATTGGTTCAAAATTGGGAAGGGAGTACGGCAAGGCTGTATATTGTCACCCTGCCTATTTAACTTATATGCAGAGTACATTATGAGAAATGCAGGGCTGAATGAATCGCAAGCCGGAATCAAGATTGCCGGGAGAAACATCAACAACCTCAGATATGCAGACGATACCACTCTAATGGCAGAAAGTGAAGAAGAACTAAAGAGCCTCTTGATGAGAGTGAAAGAGGAGAGTGCAAAAGTTGGCTTGAAACTCAACATTAATAAAACTAAGATCATGGCATCTGGGCCCATCAATTCCTGGCAAATAGAAGGGGCAGAAATGGAAGCAGTAACAGATTTTACTTTTTTGGGTTCCAAGATCACTGCAGACGGAGACAGCAGCCATGAAATTAAAAGACGCTTACTCCTTGGAAGGAAAGCTATGGCAAATTTAGATAGCATAATAAAAAGCAAAGATATCACCATACCAACAAAAGTTCGTATAGTCAGGGCGATGGTGTTCCCAGTAGCAATGTATGGTTGCGAGAGCTGGACCATAAGGAAGGCTGAGCGCCGAAGAATAGATGCTTTTGAACTGTGGTGCTGGAGAAGACTCCTGAGAGTCCCTTGGACTGCTAGGAGATCAAATCAGTCAATCCTAAATGAAGTCAACCCTGACTGTTCCCTGGAAGGACAGGTACTAAGGCTGAAACTCAAATATTTTGGCCACCTAATGCGAAGAGAGGACTCTCTGGAGAAGACTCTGATGCTGGGAAAGACTGAAGGCAAAAGGAGAAGGGGAAGGCCAAGGATGAGATGGTTAGACAGCATCACCGATGCAACGAACATGAAAATGAGCGAACTCAGGAAGATAGTGGAGGATAGGAAGGCCTGGCGGGATATGGTTCATGGGATCACGAAGGGTCGGACACGACTTAACGACTGAACAACAACAACATTTCCGAAGTGGAACCAATGCATGAGGAATCTGCCACTATTCACTTCCAAGGGTCCACAGGAGGTAAGAAAGGGTCAGCAGGCCTGCTGTCCTGCTGGCTGCGAAGAAAGGCACTAAAAATGTTTCCCATTTCCCACGCTCTCTCGCAGTTTCTGCTGGCTGGTGCAGCATCAGAAGGCCTTCAGTCCACTTGGCCAAGCAGAAGTCATGGATGATGCTTTCCTAAACAGTTTACCAAGCTTATCAAGAGGCAATGACTCAACCATCCTGACAACTGCTTGAAGTCTAAGGCTGCAGTCCTATACATACTTTGGAATCAGTGAGTTCAGGCATAAGGCCCACTGAACTCAGTGGCACATTTGAGAGACATGCATAGAATTGTGGTGTAACTTGGATAAAAATGAGAGGTCCAATACATTCTTTACTTGCCTTGCTGACAACTTTATCTTTGAGAAGGTGAAGAAAGGAATAAGGATATCCTGGACTGTTGTAAAGTAGCTGCTACTACAAGCTCAGTCAAAAACAATTCCTATGAGATAGAAAAGGGGGAGACCCACCTCAAAAAGCCAATATGGCTGCACAAGAATCTTAGTGGCAAATTGAAGATTAAAAAAAGACATGTATAGGAAATGGAAGATAGGACTGATCACCAGGGAGGAGTACAGACAGGTAGCCCAGATTTGCAGAGTGAGGGTCAGAAATGCTAAAGCTCAGTATGAGCTGAGGCTGGCCAGGGATGTCAAGAGCAATAAAAAGGGCTTTTGAAGGTATGCCCAAAGGAAGAGGAAAAGAAGGGAGAGGGTGGAATTGCTGCTCAATAAGGATGGTCAATTGGTGTCTGGTGACAAAGAGAAGGTGGAACTGCTCAACTCTTACTTTGCGTCCTTCTCTCAGAACGAGAATTCTGCAAATGTGGAGATTGGATCATTGGTCGATGGGGGGAAATCCGTACTAAAGAGGTAAGGAAAACACAACGGCACAGGTCTGCAAATTAAGATTGACAGGGAACTAGTTAAGAACCGCCTAACTGGCCTAAATGAATTCAAGTCATTTGGACCGGATGAACTGCATTCTAGAGTACGAAATGAACTTGTTGATGTCCTCGCAGAGCCTCTATCAATTATCTTTGAGAAATACTGGAAGACGAGGGAGGTGCCGCTACACTGGAAGAGGGCTAATGTAGTACCAAACTTTAAAAGGGGGGGGGGGGGAAAGGAAGACCCGACAAATTACAGATCCATCAATCTGACTTCAATACCAAGGAAGATATTAGAACAAATTATAAAACATACAATCTGCACACATCTGGATAACAACTTGGTGATTAATAGAAGCCAACATGGATTTGTCAAAATAAATCTTTCCAAACAAATCTCATCTCCTTTTTTGATCGGATAACTAGCTTACTGAACAGTGGGAATGCTGTGGATGTAATTTATATTGACTTCAGTAAAGCATTTGACAAGGAAGAACTTCCTAACTGTAAGAGCTGTCCAGCACTGGAACAGTTTGCCCTATGCAATAGAGGGCTCACTCTCTCGCTCTCTGACTCGATGACCATCAAGGTCCCTCCATCTCCAATATTCTGTGATTCTAAGCAACAAAATCTTGCAGTTTTGAGTAGTGAGAAAAAGCAAGCAAAACTTTGAGTATAGCAAAAGAGTAATAGCTATGTACTTAGGGAACAATCCAGCCAAAAATAAGCACATGTAAATCTCACTGATTTCAATGGAAAAGTTATGCATGTACTTAATTTTCTCCCACTAAAATCAAAAGAACTTACAAATTCTTAACTTTGGCTCAATTGTTTCCTTATTGTGAAAAGGGTCTGGAAAGGACCTCAGTGATTACACTATTTTTTCTTTTCTTATTTTTCTGGGTTGTTTTTTTTACTATGACATGAATCAGTTCAATCTTTATATATGTAAAAATAAAAACATATATACAGGCTAAATGTTACAAAGTGGGAGAGCACTGCTGGCAGGCAAACTATATATCCATTATATCAGGAAGTTTAGGACAAATCTGTGTTTTATGCCAACATGCTTCAATCATTACATTTCACAGTTGCTGTATTTAGAAAAGATTGGAAATCTGAGACTGGTGGACTAAGCCAGCACATAATCAAAACTCATAAGTCTTTCAAAGACTGTTTGAGTAGTACACAAATTACATCTGTCTACTCAGAAACAACTGTGGTATTAAATATAACTGCCTGCCTGCAATGTATGATTGGTTAATTTAAAGCAGTATTTCAGTACAAAAGTGATATTGCTCCATTATTAATTACAAAGTATGCTGTTTATATACTGCCTAATTTTTCTCCATCTACAAGCTCTTGATAAGTTTTCAATCAAATATTGTAGAAGCAATGGGAAAAGTCAGAGTTTCTCTGATAGCACAATCCTATCCATGTTTACTCAGAAGTAAATCCAATTTTGTTCAATGGAACTTACTCTCAGGTAAGTGTTCATAGAATTGCACTATAAAAGTCATGTGCTCGCATTCAGAAAATCCTAAGAAAAAGAAGAAATTGAAGAGCAGCCTAGAAAACGTTTTCAGGTTTAAAATAAGCCAATGAACAGCAGAGTTTATAGGGATTTTGATTTGTGGACCAAATGAAAGCCAGGAAGTAAAAATTCTCTTTCAGGAATTAAACTACTAAACTTTGACTAGCAAGCTAGGAAAGTAGCAAAAGTAAATATATTACCACTATTAAATCCTATGCCTCATCCTTAGCGTCTGTGTTCCCAGGAGTGGCCACAAACACAGAAACTTGAATGCTCGCCAAAATTCTCCCTCTTTCCAAACTTATTGAGTCCAAATGTGCTGGGGAGAGACAGGGACAATATGAAGAAAAACGATAGCGCTCCTATTGGTAGAACAGATATATTTAGTTATTCCATGAAGAGAAGCCAGAGCTAGGTCTGGGACCAGAACTTACATAGCACCCAAAACCTCTAGGTATGAGAATGCCCCACAGAGCCCCATCATCTCTCAGGAGGGCCACGTTCCTGGAAAAAGCCAGGAAACTATTGGTGACCCTTTTGCTGTTTTTGCTCTCATTTCCTAAGCATGTCAAAATTTGCCCTTTCCAAGAGTTGACCCTGACAACAGGCCCACAAAGACTAGCACCTCTGAGGAGTAATAGGTCTCTTGTTTGATATCTGTGTCCTATGGCAGGTGGGCAGTGGCAGACCTGCCACCAGCCTGGATGGTGTAGTAGTGGTTGGACTTGGACCAGGAAGATCTAGGTTCAAATCCTTGCTTAGACATGAAGCGTCCTGGGTGACCTTGGGCCAGTCACTATGTCTCGGCCTCACCTACCTCACAGGGGTGTTGTGAGGACAAAAGGGAGGAGTGATGTACACCACCCTGAGTTCCTTGGAGGAATGGTGGTATAAAAATGTGAAAAATAAAATAAATAAAAAATAAAAAGCCCAACCAATAGTGAACAAAAGGAAATAAGGTGTGAAGAAAACATCAAGTCAATGAAATCTTTTCCAAATCCACAAAGATTCACGTATTGTAGATTATACTGAGTGATATTCCTTCTTAGGAGAAAAAGAGACTGTGTTGGATGCTATTAGGAAGAAATATGTGGAGAGTGCATGAAAGAATGCGTATTCTTAACCTCCAGTGTCTTAATACTTAAGTGAAATTATCTAAATATTGAAAACATGTTCCTACTTTTAATGAAATGGAGCATCGTTGAGGCTAGTGGAAAACATTTTCCTACCCACTAATCATTAAAGATCATAACGATACTTGAAATTTATGTGTGTTGAAGTAATTTGGTTATTTTACAACGCACATGAGGCATACATGCATGTTTTACAACAGCCCACTAAGGACTGCACAAGCACCTGGCTGAGCTTGTCACAAGGAAGAAGAGGAAAGTGCTTGATGAAACTTTGGAGACAGAAACACACTGTGCTGGCAAATAGGCGTCCAGGATAAAATAAAATGGTTAATGACAACAGTGTTGTGCCAGTGTGGCTGGCAATAGTGGTAGAATCGGGTTGTGTGCTTGTTTTTAACATGCAAGGATAGCTAGACCACAATGTGCCAAATATACATGGGTTAAAAAAAAAACAGCAATAAAACTCCACAGGGTTACAAAATGTCAGTGATTAGTACTGCTGACAGTGACTCCAGTGCAAATATTTAGGATCAAGGTGCCGGTCCATTGAAAATGTTTACCCCTGAAATAATTGGATTCCAGGGAATAAACATTTCTATTGAACATGCCATCTTTGCTGGGAACATATCTCAGCAAGAAGATCTGTCAAACAAATTCAATTTCCTTGGTTTTATTAAAGTTAACAACAGAATGAAGTAAAACAACTCCTCTTTGCTAATCTGCAACCCTGAAAATATTGATAGTATAATGCAAACCATAAAAGTTAAAACAAAAACAGAAAGAAATAGATTGCCGGGTGGAGAGAAGTGAAAAATACTATTCAAGAGCTGAAGGGATTCATTTTCTAAAATACAGTTGTACATCTACTGGTCATCATCTACTGAACTGACACATTTATAGGTTTAGAAGCCATGTAAAAATCTTTTTTTTAAAAAAATTAAAATGCGTGGAGAATTCAACACGTTTAAAAGCACATACAATTACACACAATTAAAATTATTGAAGCACCAAACACGTAATAAAAATTCTGGAATCCAATGTTTTGTCCTACCCTAAGGACATTATCTAGGAAGTACAGTGCAAGACAGTGTAAGATGAAATTAACCAAACGGAGAACAAAGCTGACTTAAAAAAGAAAACAGCGCAAAAAAGCGCAGGAAACAGAATAGCCAGGCAATTAACGCCGGAAGCATTCAGCTTGAGCTGACCGAAGATAACCCCGGTGATTATGCAGCTGTCAAGCAATAAAGATAGCGTTGGCCAACGAAAGGTCCTTAAGAAAATGACTACAAATCTACATACTATTGTTGCTCTTTAAAATTGGCACCCTTATTTTGTTTACAAAGGAGAGTTCTTGCTGCCTATTAAGCAGTGATTGATGTTTCCTTTGCGTGATTGCCACGGCTTCAAGGTTCAGTCTCTGTCTGTGTCTTGTTTCATTGAATAAAACCTGTGTTCTATCAAATAAAATCTTGTGCCATGTTTCCATGGCATGTTGAGCAAGTGCTGATTTATCACTTTGAGCCAATCTCGTCTATCTTTCGTGTTCCATCAGCCTCATCTTAATTGCTCTTTTTGTTGTCCCAATATAGCTCCTCCCACATTCACATGGGATTTCATAAACCCTGGGATTGGATAATGGGGGTCTAGCATCTTTTGGATTCTGCAACATTTGCTCTATTTTTAAAGAGGGGAGGGTGGAGGGGAGGTGGAGGCATGGGGAGGGTGGAATGGGAGAGGGGATTGGGTGGCTAGGCCCAGGAAGGAAGAGGGATCCTCGACGGTGCACTCTGCCGAATCCTATCCCCTTTCCTGGCCGGCATTACACGGGCTCTTTTGAAAATGTGATAGTGTTGCAGTGTATAAAAGAGGTAATTACATCAAGACTAAGAATGGGTTGAAGTTCTAAACAAAACTCTTCCTAAACTGAGCCTACACAACTCCCACCCTGGCAAGAGGCATGTGCCTCTGTCTCTGCATCTGAAGCACTTTCATTTCTCAATGAAGCAGATGAAGAACATCTGCTTTGGATATCAAAGCACACATTGGAAGAGGAAGCATAATCCACTCGCATTTCATTTCTGTCTGCTGCTTAGAATGCCCCCAACCCCAAAACGTTTTGCAAAATTCTTCCTGTGCATGAGAATTCCCTCTGCCCCCAAACCAAGGGGCACAATGGGCTCACAAAAGTCTGTGCCCAAGTGTACATCTCCTGTTGGATCTGGAACTGTGTACAAAATCAATGAATCTGCAGTTCCAAGGGAGTAGATTATCTCATCCAGTACCAAGAGTATGAAAATGGTACCCATCACTGGATCAGAAACTGTGCACAGTAGCCTGATAAAAAGACACACTGAGACAACTCATTACTTTTCTGGAGAGCGGGCGACTGAATCTAACTCCCCACTACCTACCAAGTTGATTGGTGCTGTTGAAGTTGACAGCAACAACTGACTGGCAGCTAGATATGCATTTAGGAATACACAGACATTCCACTACTGCCCATGTGTATAGCTGGATTCCTGTCTATATGGAATCCTGGATTCCTGTCTATATGGATGGTAATATTGACCTGCATTGCTGAGCTTCATGAGTTGTATACTAATATTCTTAACATTGCACTCAAAAGTGTCTGGATAAAATTATTTTGGAAATATTGCTAAACATGTGCTGTTTTAATTTAGGACACTGCAGGATCTGTCTAACGGCTTTGTTACGGATTGCGCACTTCCCTAAAAGAAAGAACCTATAAATAAATATTTATTCATAATTTATATAAATAACAGCCCAATACTATACCTCACCATTGACATGATGCAGTTGGGCTGACTGAGCCTGTGCTGCATCCAATGGTATGTGCGTGGGGGGGGGGCTCCAGAAGGCCTACTAGAGGTTTTTTTTTTTTTTTACTTACCTCTGGATAGGCCTCCTGGCCCCCTATGAGTCTCCTCAGACCCATGCCAGCTACGGTACATAGCTGGCATAAGTCCTAGGAAATAATGGGGGGCAGGCTAAAAAGGGGGGATAGGATCTGGCATGTGCTTTTGCCACCAAGATCAACTCTCTCCAGCCCACACCCTGTTCACTTCCTTCCCCCTCCCTGCCCTGGAACGCTCCTGAATATACCCCTCCCTGCCCTGCTGTGAATTTACCGATACCAGCGGGATTCCAGGAGCCACTGTCATGCACACTGTATTTATAGCAACGGCCTGGAAGCATGGAACAGCACCCCAGTTTTTGCACCATTACAAAGGCCTTGCACTGCCAGAGCATGAGTTCTGGCAGCACAAAGTCCAGCTAGGATTGGGCCGTTAATATAAATAAAATATTACACATTAAAAACAGTGTCCGCTCGCCCGCACCAGGGACACCTGCATGGGGTGGTGAGGGCAAGCCTGATCGCAGGGGCTTGGTCAAGGGGGTCATTGACCTCCAGGTCAGGGCCAACTTATCTTGGCTCGGCTCACGTTGGCCTCAGAATTACCTGGAGGAAGGGGGTTGCCTCACCCCGCAACCTTCTCTCCAGTCTGGACCTCAGTTCATGGGCTTCCAAGCACCAGGGCTGTGGCGCTTAGCACCGGACCAGCCTCCTCATCGCCCTCCAGTGAGCTTTTATTACAGATCTCTGGCAGCCCCACCCTGCCCTGCTGAGGCCTCGCCCCCATGAGGGCTCCGGCTGATTGGCTGACTGCTTGATGGGCCGGGTCCCAGCTGTCAGTGTTTAGCCTGACAGCTTGTTGACTGAGCCTTGCTAGTCACTGTGCTCTCCCCACCTGTGTCCCCTTCCAACCTTGCCCTTCCAGCTCCCCGGTGGCTACTGTTCCCCCTGGCTCACCTGACGCCGCTCCTGGAGGGGCCCTGGCAGAGGTAAGCTCAGGAAGTCCGGACTTGCTGCAGGCAGGACCCGGACAAACAAATTTATTTGGATAACTTTTATCCTGTTTCTCAACTAAAAAGTTCTTGAGGAGGCGACAAACATCTTGACAAACATAAAAATTGAATTCACAAAAGATATCAACAGTTAAAACTACTATTAACAGAAAAGCAGAAAACTGCAACAACACTTTTTTTTTAAAGCCTTCAAATAAGCCTTTCCCTTTCTCTCTCTCTCTCTCTCTCTCTCCCTCTCTCTTTTTTGGATCTATGATCACTAATCAGTGTCAGTCAACTCATTTTGTATTTACTAATGTTGCTCACCCCGCCATCTCCTTTCCCCAGCATTTAGCACACTGCCAAATGAGTTGACATGCACCATTTCTGCTGAGTTCCTCAAAAGGTACTGAATTCCTTAAAATTGAAATCAGCCCTGTGAATGTAAAAGACATAAGCAGTCAGCACTGATGACTAAAAAAGACGAATGAAGTAATGGTAATGCTGGTGAGGCTGTTTGTCTCCAATGTGCCATAAATAGTGAAGCAAAATTAAAATTTCTCAAGCAACATCAGCTATGCACAAAAAAAAAGAATGTGTGATGAGAAGCAGACAGGATCAGAAGTTCAGGCAGAGGTGCTCACCGTAAATGGGAAAGAATATATAACCCACCCAGCCCCCAATTCTGTTGTTGTTTTTCCTATTGTGTGAGATCTCCTAGCTGCAGGAAACAATGTCATGTAGTGCAGATTTCCTTAATTTCCTGCAAAATCCCTCAATGGAAGACAACATTTTTCAAATAACATTCTTCTCTGTCCACATACAGTATCTAGTCCTTTTGGATGTCCTCCCCACATTCCAGCCCCCCTCCCACTGCCTGTGCTAACAGCCAGATAAAGGTGACCTACAGTTAGGTTTCATATATTAAACGCAAGTTATATTGTGTTAGACCATTGGTCTATATATTGAGTGGCAGCAGCTCTTCAGAGTTTCAGACAGGGGCTTTTTTTTCTGGAGATGCGAAGGCTTGAACCTGGGACCTCCTGCATGCAAAGGGTTCAATGTAGGGATTTGAACCCAACTCCAGCACTCTACCCACTATGCCATACTGGCTCTCAAAACCATTGTTCATGATGTTTTTACATTCTCCACACTGTGCTTTAACCCTGCGAAGATTATTTTTTTAAAAAATGATTATGGTGTAACATGATTATGGTGTAACATAAAAGTTCACAAAAACCTATCCCTGGTGATGTTTTTTGTGGAACCACCTGTCCTATGGGCAGCGCAGTGACACAGAGCGCACATCGTCACCGATCACAGACACTTGTGATTGCTTCTTCCTGCCCTACCCATCCCACCCTCCCATGGATGAAGTCCAATTCTGAGCATGAGCAGAGGCATCGCTGGAGCGCGGCGGGGAGGGCGGACTGCCTGGGGGTGACGCACGGTCCTGCACGCGCACCCGCTCGTTGCGCGCGTCGCCTCCCACTCCAGGAGGCGGCCTCAGAGCGTCCGCCCTCGGCGGAGCTCGAAGGCCTTCTGAGGGAGGCCCGATGCGCGACGTCATATTTATAAGGTTTTCGCGCCTGCGCAGAACGTTTGAGGGCAAATTTGCCCTCAGAAACGTACTGCGCATGCGCAAAAACCTTATAAATATGACATCACGCATTGGGCCTCCCTCAGAAGGCCCAAGACAGCTGGCCGGCGAGGATGTCTCCGGCAGCGAGGAAGACATCCTCTCCGGCCGGCTGTCGCGGCGGCACGGGGGTCATTAGGGCGGCACGTGCGCCCTCGCTACAGGGCGGCGCGTGCCCTAGTGACTCCGCTGAGCATGAGGCCTATTGCCAGGTCATCCTTCATGTAATGTTTCTGCATTACATGTTCAGAGAAGGATCTGGAACCTTTGTCCATGTCCTTTTGGTTTCTTTCAACTGTGTTTAAAACCACAGTGTTCAACTGCTGGTAAACTAATTTTCAAAAGGACTCCCCAGTTGCTGGATCTGCCTGATTTCAAATAGGGATGACAGGAACCACACTGTAGAGGAGCTGGCAGCCATTGCTTTCTATTTTTTTCTAGCAGGCTCCCTAATATCGTGTTTAACAGTTGCCACAGTAACCATAGAAATACATCTCATAATGGACAGACAAATATCTTCTACAGAAAAGATCCACCTTCCAAGGCCAAGAAACATAGCTTGGTCACAAATTAGAGGCCATATCCTTTGCTCTTAGTTTGAAATATACCAGGGGTGGCCAAACTAGCTTAACTTAAGAGCCATATCCAATAAACTTCAGATGTTTGAGAGCCACAAGAGAAATGTTTGAGAGCCACAATATTTAAGAAGCCTTTAAATTCTTAAATATATTTACTCACCATGGACATTAAACTTATTTTTAATCCAGTGAACTCTCAGTTTATACCTGGTCAATACTTATAAAGCTTGAAAATTTCTTATTTACCTTTTATATTAATTGTGATGCAAAAAGGAGCTCAGCCAACATATTTCCGAGAGCCGCACATTATACGTCAAAGAGCCACATGTGGCTCAGGAGCCACAGTTTGGCCACCCCTGAAATATACTACAGTGGTATCTGCCATAGTTGATAGTATTGTGTTGCAACCTAGAGGGTTAGCAGGGTGGTGAGCAGAAGGCATTTCTCTTTGAGACTGGGGACTGAAGTGAGTACAATAAGAAGGGAAGTGGACAGAGGAAAAACAGTCAGGGATATTAGCCAGGTTTACATAACTAAGCTGACTGTGGCCCAAGCAAAACCATGACCCCAAAGCTTTTATAGGCCAAACAGGTCAGGGGAGACCAACAGGCAGTAGCGTAGCCAGGCCAGTGGCCGGTGTGTGTGTGTGTGTGTGTGTGTGTGTGTGTGTGTGTGTGTGTGTGTGCGCTGTGCCCCAGGTGACAGCTGCAGTCTCCTCGCAAAGAGGAGCTGCGGTGGCAGCTTTTTGCTCCGCGGCTGCTATTTTGCAGCCAGAGTGACTATGTTTGCAGCCGCGGAGCGTTTTTGTGCTGTTTTCTGTGCCTTTGCTGGGCCCGCCCCAGGTCCTAGAAAGCTTCAAATGAAGCTTTCCGGGAGTGCAGGGGGTGGGGTGATGATGAAAAACATGTCATCACCCTGCCCCCAGGGTGTGCTAGCAACGCCACTGCCAACAGGCTACCTGGATGGATGCAGGCTACTGGATTGATTGATTGATGGATGAATGGATGGAGTTTGGGTGGATGCAGTAGTGTTACTACACCCCCCGTGGGGGGCGTCGCAACACCCCCCATGGGACGCCACACGCCCTGCCCTTGGGGGGCATGATGTCATCCTCATGCGCCGCAGCGGCGTGGAACCCCCCCCCCCCGGTGCTTTTCAGCCCCTTTTTGGAGCCAAACGGCGCCTGGGGGGGGCAGGAAGGCAAAACTTGCAGCCGACAACGGCTGCATGAAGAAGAGCCAGCGCAAGACAGAGCAACGGATCCGAAGGCAGGTACACCCCCTGTGACCCGCCACTTGGGGCCCACCGCTCCCACCGCCACTACCGTAACGACGCCTCTGGGTGGATGGATGAAGTTTGAGTGAAAATCATAGCCCTGAAAACCCAAGTGGCTTCACCACAGATCCAAAGGTTTCTAGTCCTCTGACAATTCCCAAAGAAAACCTAGGGATGCTTTCTTTGACTGGCCCTCAGACGCTCTGATTGTATTTGGTCTAACCACAAGAGGTTAGACCAGGTTAGACTTGCCTTGCTTCTTAAGGCAAGGTGTTGCCTTAAGAAGCAAGAGCCAGGTTTTATGGTAGATAAGGAAACGCAAGTACTATATCTTCTTAAGGAGGTATTATTCAACTTTTTAAAAGTGGGATTTCTAAGGAAAATGACTCCCTTTATGGGAGTAGTATGGGAGTGTAATATTCCTAGCTGGGAGGGGAGCAACAATGACATTCATCTTAGGTCAGGAGAATGCACTTCATTTAGACATAGCCTGTTAAGAGCTTCAGAGACACTCCTCTCTGGTGCTATCACTGAGAGACAGTCTATGTGCTATCAACTGACATGCATGCAGAACACAGCCTTCTCCATGATAGCTGGGCAGATGTGGAATTCCCTGACTCAGGTCCCCTCTCTCTTTGTGTTTAAAAAGGCACTCAAGACACAGTCAAGCTTTTGGGATGGGATGGGAACCACTCTGGAAGATCAACCAGATGCTGGAATGTTGCATTCTGGTCAGTCCAGATGACTTTAATTTGTTTTTATTTAAATTGTTATGCTTATACACCCTTATTATCAAGTCTCATATGGGTTCACAAGCTGTTATCCATTTCTTGCCAGCTGATACCTCCACAGTCCACACTCCTTCATGAAGCTCCATCGGCTCCGACACTCCATCAGCGGCACTTGTTGCCCTACCAAAGTGAGACAAGAGGCTGACCCTGCTTAGCTTCTTCAGGCAAGGTGGTAGCTCAACCTCCAGACCACACCTCCTTAAATAGTTTATCAAATTTCTTATCCAATTATAGAATTGATCCCTGTTGCTGTGTATTTCTTAAGGGAGTTATTTTGTCCTTCAGAAGCCAGGGAGTTTTCTTAGATTCAAAGACCTTGGCTAACTTTTAAAATAATATTTCAGGCATAACCTTGGGAGCACCCTCTTCCAGAGTTCCTCCTCAGCAATTTGCCAGACTAAGGCCCGAATCCTATCCAGGCCTTATGCTGCCAGAACCAGCATTTGGGTGGTGCAAGGCCCTTTATGGTGGCACAAAAGCAGAGGCGTCGCTCTGGTAGGGGCGGGGCTGTAAGTTTCGCTCGGTCGGAGTCCCTTTACCGAGCGAGCAGGAGGCGGCCCCGCCCCCTCACTGTCGGAGCCTTTCGACAGTCTCTTGCCTGCTGCTTTCTCTGCAGTGGAATGGCTCCGACAGTGAGGGGGCGGGGCCGCCTCCTGCTCGCTCGGTAAAGGGACTCCGACTGAGCGAAACTTACAGCCCCACCCCTACCGGAGCGACGCCTCTGCACAAAAGCTAAGCCACCGTCACACGCTTCTGGACTACTGCTGCAAATGGACAGCAGTGTGGTATGTGCAGCAGCAGCTCCCGAAACCTCTGCCAGTGCTGGAAAGTTGGCAGCAGAGGTGTGTCATGGCCTGGAAGATAGAGGACAGGGGGAGTTTCGGGATGGGGAGGGAGAGACAGCGGGTGGATCTTGGTGGCACCAGCATATGCCAGATCCTCTTTCCCAGGCTACCTTGCCTCTTTTCTCTCCTCAGACCTATACCAGCAAAATGGCTGGTGATGGTCCGAGGAGACCCTTAGGCAATCAGGCAGTAAAACATATTTTTAGTTATCATTTGCTGGCTTTCCGATTGCCCCACCCACCATTGGATGCAGCGCATGCTCCGTTTGCATTGGCGCCAATGGTGCCGTCTGCATGGCTGCATTGGCGCCAATGGCAGGGAATAGGATTGGGCAGCAAGTTTGCCTTCTTCCCAAAAACTGAGGAGAGGAAATCTGACATGCTCTCAGGGTTATTCCCATTAGTAATTGCCTTGTTGTTGTTGTTGTTCAGTCGTTAAGTCGTGTCCGACCCTTCGTGATCCCATGAACCACATCCCGCCAGGCCTTCCTGTCCTCCACTATCTTCCTGAGTTTGTTCATTTTCATGTTCGTTGCATCGGTGATACTGTCTAACCATCTCATCCTTTGCCTTCCCCTTCTCCTTTTGCCTTCAGTAATTGCCTAGGTTGGATAAATTCTGACTAGGATTAGCATTGGAGAAAGATAGTGGAAATCTCTCTCTTCTCTGCTTCTTTCCTTTGGGTTCACTCAGGGAAAATGTTCTCACCTGTCTCTTGATATGATGAAATGCCAGTCCAAAGTGGAAAGGGAGGCTATTACTCAAACTCCACTGGAATATTTGAGTTTCACATGTGTGCTTCTGGGGATGCTCTGCTGTTGTGACCCCTACTTTTCTGGATCACTGGGTCACAGTCATACATATTGTGATCATGCACCTTCTTTTTATAACCCTACATTCTAATAGAAATCAGCAAAGAGGTGGCCTATGCATGAAAAGACCACACAAAACTAGCAGTTTGCTTCAGAACAAACTCGCACTTCAAAATGGCAGTTGAGTGTGAGACAGTGAGTCACCGAGGCACAGAGAGAATGCTTTTAGTGCTCTGGATCTGAACATTCACTGAGCCCTTGAGAAATCTCATCAGAAGGCTCCTCTCAGTTTTATCTCGTCACTGAAACCAGAAAATACTTGCTGAGTAAAAAAAAGCACTTTCTAGTTCTGCTCCTAAGAAAGGGCTGCATGTTCTCCTGAAGGCATAGAAATGACTGAATTCCAATGAGAGAGGACAGTCACTTGCCCAGCTGTCTGGAATTTTTGCTACAATCTGCCTACCTCTGGCTGCCTAGAGAACACCATCCACCATGAAACGAGTGTGGACCAACAGAGAAAAATTGCTTCCAATCAGTATAATAATGGAGTTTGTCCCCACATTTTGCATTAGGCTGGCAAAGAAAACACATGCAGAGTATCAGCCACTTTGGTTTCTGCCACTATCAATAAGGTTATAGCCATGGGTTTCACCATATGGCACAGAAATATGTACATAGAAATGTATCTCAAAAGAGACTGATAAGACTACCAGAACTATTTGTGCACTTTACAGATTCAAGACCTGGCCATACTGAACCACTGTATTTATGCACATTCACCCATTCTCAGGAAGGAAAGAAAATAGTCATGCTTTTCCTGTAAGACTGTCTAATTTCAGAACCATTTAGCCATCTGCTTCAATACAACAGGCCCTTTATAGAACCCCCTTCTAAAGGGGAAATCATCAGAGAATAAGATGATTTATTTTAGTTTCACTGCACTGTCACAGATTTTGAGTTTTAATAAAGTATTAAAATAACTACAGTTTGGGTAGCACTGTTGCTTACCTATGTGAAAGCTCACTTTTCTGCCAGTTCTCCCTACCTCCGTTGACAGCCATTAGAACATTCCTTTTCATCCCTTTCCTCTTCTTGCAGTTTAACCTGGTCCCTTATGGAGTATTTTCTTTCGCAAAGATAGATTGTGGGCTGCATGCAACATGAAAACTTTATGTACTTTTCCTGTTGCCATCTGCAAGGTATTTCTACCCGATATTTGCTTCTAAAACTATCGAAGCTCAATTTGTAGTTGGTCTCTTTGTTTTATGCAGTCAACATGGTAATTTTAAAATGTGACGATAGAACCATTCACATCATATTACTTGCTGATTGCAATATTGTAATATTGCAGCTGCTTTGCAACTATTATCATTGGGTTTGGGGAAAGAAAAAGTCACGGCAGAATTGTGTACGTGATGTCCTCTAATCAGCACAACTGAACACATAAACAGGCCTCCTGGCCTCGCACAGTTGGACATCATTAGAATTTCAAACTTCTTTCCTGGAAGAATTCCTTTGCAGCCCAATTCTATCCTTTCCCCTCCCAGCTGGTGCCGCTGCGCCAAAATGGGGATGCTATATCCGGGGGGGGGGGGGAGGATTGGTAGGCTTCAGCAGGGAAAGGGGGTTTAAATCCCCTTACCCATGCATAAGCATGGCTGCACTGGTGCTGGAAAGTCATACCGCCATTTTTATAACCAGTTCCATAGCTACAAAGATTTTTCAGAGATAAAATTAATTTAATTTAAAAAATGAAAAAAAAATGAAAACAAATCTTTTTCAGAGAACTGAAAAATCTTTGTAGCTTACCCTGAGGAGGCCTGCCAAGGTCAAAACTCCGCCATGGAATTCAATGGTGCTGCTGCATTGCCACATGCGGAGTTGCAGTGGATTGGGCTGTAAATTAAATTAATAATTGCAACAGTGGAAGCGCGTCCTGCTGTCATAAAATGCTCAGTGATGGCATGCAGAGCACGCTGCCGCCAGGTCAATCTGAGCTGCTGTTGCACAGCAGTGGCAGCATTGGAGCCCCGCTGCCATGGACCCCGGGCCGCATTAACCTTGGTAAGTCAGCAGTGAGGGCATGTCATGGGAGGGCGGGGGGAGTTTCAGAGACGATCAGTGGGTGGGAGGGGGTGGATCCCAGCAGCAGTGATGTGCCAGGATTGCATCCCTGAAACCCCATCTCAGAACATCCCATGGCTCTCCTCAGACATATGCTAGCAAAATGGCTGGTGTAGGTCCGAGGAGATCCATAAGTGGCCTGTAGGCTTACATGGAAGTAGTTTTTACTTACCTCTGGTTTGCCTTCAGGTCGCCCCCCCCATAGCATGCAACGCGCACCTTTTTGGCACAGCTACATGCTGTAGCATGGTGTGGGATAGGATTGGACTGTAAATTATCTTTTGATTGTTGGGCATCACCACGAGAGGGGATAGGACATAACTCTAGCTCAGTGTTTCCCAAACGTTTTTGACCTGCGGCTCCCTTGATCATTGGCGACCATTGGCCGCAGCTCCCCGTTACATTATGTTGATGCCTTCCAATTGGCATTGCACTATATTCCGAGAGGATTCCGTGGCACTCCGCGGCTCCCCTGGTGGGTATCCACCACAGCTCCCCTGGCGGGTATCCACCACAGCTCCCCTGGCGGGTATCCACCACAGCTCCCCTGGCGGGTATCCACGGCTCCCCTGGCGGGTATCCACGGCTCCCCTGGGAACCACTGCTCTAGCTTCATACCTCCTTTAGGAGCAATCAGAACATTGTTCATGAATATTGTGCAACTTAGTGGGAGTGGACTATCACTTGCTATTACTATAAAGAAATGTTCCCTAATGTTATTTGAGAAAAATAGAAATGGTGTTGCCAACGCTTCTCTCATACACATGCACACATGTCTACCACTACATGTGAATGTGCACACACATGTAATCTTGGGCCCAGGTCTGCCCGGTTAACACAAATGAGGGAATCATAATGCAAGAGGTCAAAATGCAGTGTATGGCCATTTTGAGATCATTGACTGGATTATAGAGCAGATAAACCTCAAAGTGCCTCCAATTAGGCTAGCAGCAACCATGGGACTGAGTTTTCCAAATAAATATAGATTTTATTAAGAGATACAAAGAAACAAGGAAAAGGCAATGTTGCAAGATCAGTATCCTCACTTCTCTCCACACTCCAGGTCTATTTTCTGTATCTATCCAAGTAATCTCAAGTAAGAATAATTCCTTTTAAAAAACCCTATGTTTAGGAGATTCCCTTTTGTCATGCTATAAATTGTACCATCCCTCTGTTACTTAACCATCTTTTGCCATTTCATTTGAACACACAAGGCTACAGTTTATGTAAGGCTCAAGGTAAACCTAAAACAAACACAGATGTGCACATATATGCTGCTTTTTTTCCAGATTAGTCCAACTGACTCCAGGGTAAGCAATTAACTTCAAAGGGACTACCATAGAATAAGTGGTTTGAGGATTGCCATCATGGATGGTTTAACAGAAACATTTGTAAAAACAAAGAGTGAACATTTCATCAAACCCATGTTCATGATTTTTAAAAGATAAAGGTTCCCATACTTTATCAAAAGGAGCTTTTGCAAACCACGAAGTCAAATTAGAAGGCCTCTTCTCTGCCTTTTTCCCCAGGAATCAGGGAAATTTGGCCACAGGAAATGCTGAATTCCATGCACAGAGAGGCAAGACAGCTAACACGACAGCACTCCTTAATGATCTCTGAAAGTTTCAGGAAGCATAGAGCATACCAGGCTGCCACCTGCTGAGGCTAGGTCAGTAGGACAGTTTCAGCATAGGTAATGTCTTACAGGCACAATTCCAATTGTTTTGGCCAATAAAGGTCCATGTCATGTCTTACTTTTGAGGTGTAATTTGTGCCACAGAATCACTCCACCATGCTCCTACAGTGCAAATCACATGAGTAGGTAGATTCCCCCCCTCAGCATCAGGATTGTTGATGGAGAAGGGATGCTGGCCTGGGACCAGTACCTGACATGATGTCGAATACATTATCAATGCAGTATAGGAGTCAAACACAGGAGAATGATTTTTGTAACAGAAACCATACCACAAAGTATTGTATGAATTGGGCCAAATACCACTGAATGCTACCCAAGTAAGAGACTACTTCTTCCCTTATGCCCAGCCCAGTTAAAATATATCAAGCAAGACTGTCTTGTCAGTGTTTCTGTGTGTCAAGTCAACTAAGGCACATAGAGAAATGTCACAACTATGAAACTCTCTCCACTTGGAGATTTGCAGAACTCCAGTATCATTCATAAACTGCTGGGAACTGGGCAATACTATCTAGACTGGAACAAACAACATCCCTGGCAACTGCTTATACTTGCATCGGTTTACCTCCTTTCTTAATCATTTAAGTTTGAAGACAACTGTCTAAGTCAGGGGTGGCCAACCTTCCACCATTAGGGCTACTGTGTTCTTAAGAGTTGTGTAGGAGACAGAATCTTGGCAGCTGCAAGTGCTGATGGTGCTGCTAAAGCAGCTGCACCTGCTGAAATGTCCTCACCTATGCAACCATTTAAAGGGCCAGCATTCATGTTGAAAGGTTGGCCACCACTGGTCTAAGTACTTCTTGCAGAACATACAAGATTCACTGGTAGTACCACTGGTGTCTAATGTCAGTCTAATGACCATTCAGCTGAACAAAAGTACTAGGACATATAGGCCCCAAGCCAGAGATATACAAATGCCTGTCAGTCCAACAAATTGTGGCATACCAGCTCTGATATGGGAAGTTCCTCATTTTCAAAGCAGTGGGGCAGGGAACTGTATTCAGGAAGCAGAGCAGGTTCCCTTCCAGCATCAGGAATTAATGCAGTGTTGGGTACCACATGAAACTGGAGTACTGGATCAGGAGATTGACCAATAGAAACTGCACATCCAACAGCTTTGCAGTTTCTCATACATGCAGCCTCCTGTCTCACCCCCAATAGAACAGGGTAATGATCTCTAGGGCACAGACTCGTACAGGAAAGAAATAATTATGCCAACCTGGAACAGCTATCTTCCCTGCTGTTGGATGATCCATCTCCATGACAAGTCCATTGTGCAGAACCTTTAAAAACATTCAAATATAATATATAAATAAGGATAATTTGGTTTTAGAAAGCATTATAATCAGTGGTTCAGAGAGAAATAATGAGCAAATATATATTCAACATTGCTGGATTCCTGATTTTTTTACAAACTACTAGATAATGGACCTGTCAAACCAGACCAACTTTACAGGAAGCATAACAAGGAATAATGTACAAGAGCATCTTATCTGTTGTTGCAACGGTCACTTTACCATGCAGCATAATCCTATGCATGATTACTCAGAAGCGTCCCACTGTGCTCAATGGGGCTTACTCCCAGAGGATTGCAACCTTAGTTATTGTAAAGAGCTTCTCATTATAGTTTGCTAAAATATTTCCTATTCTGAGAACTGAAAAAATCTTAGTGTGAAGTGTCACACTATTTCCTCTGGGTTGCAGCTAGATCAGCGATTCTCAAAGTGGTGGGTTGTGACCCACCACTAGAACTTGTCCCCTGCCACCGTAAGGGATGGGAACAGCATGGCAGCAACAGCGGCAATCCCAGGGATCACCACCACCATGAAACAAATATTCAAAAAATACATTTTAAATACTTACTGGGGGCCTGGAGAGCTCCGGAGGGTGCAGGTTTTTTTCACGAAAACCTCCTTGCACCTTCCGGAGCTCTCCACTGTGCACACTGTGGCGGTCCTAGACAGGATTGGGCTGCCCGTCATATCTCTCCTCAGGTGCCTTTGCTCCAGACTGAACTGCCCCAAACATTGTAGCTTTTCCTCATAAGGGAGGTGCCCCAGCCTACTAATAATTTTGGTCCCTCTCTTTTGCATCTTTTCCAGTTCCACTATATCCTTTTTGAGATTTGGCAACCAGGACTTGACACAATACTCCGGATGTGGCCTTACCATCAATATGTACAATGGCATAATAATATTGGCTGCTTTATTCTCAATCCCTTTTTTAATTAACCCGAGCATGGAATTGGCCTTCTTCATAGATGCTACATATTGAGTCCTCAATTTCATCAAGCTGTCCACCAGCACCCTAAGGATCTCTCTCCTGATCTGTCACAGACTGCTAAGAACCCATCAGCATATATATGAAATTTTGATTTCTTGCCCCAGTGTGCATCACTTTATATTTACTTACACTGAAGCACATCTGCCATTTTGCCACCCATTCCCCCAGTTTGGAGTTCTTTACAATCCATTCTAGATTTCAACACCCAGAAAAGTTTAGTGTCATCCACAAACTTGGCCACCTTGCTACTTATCCCCAATTCCAGGTCATTTATGAACAAACTGAAAAGCACTAATCCCAAAACTGATCTTGGGGCATGCCAGTTTTCATCTCTCTCCATTGTGAAAATTGCCCATTTACATCCACTCTCTGTTTCCTGTTCTTCAATTAGTTCCTAGTTCATAAGAGGACCTGCCCTCTTATTCCTTGACTGTTGAGTTCTCAGGAGTTTTTAATGTAATCTTTGGACCAAGATTTCTTGGGCAGCCCAATTCTGTGTAAGATACGGCGCCTGGCCTAAAGAGCCGGACGGTGTATCCTATCAAGTTCCCGGGCTGCCCGGGGCAGCCTGGGAACAACTTGGGAGAAGGGGATGATTGTCCCCTTCCCCCGGTGTAAGTGGCAGGAGCCTTGAACGTACGCGAGCTCCAGAGATCACATACATTTGCGTCACCTGTGTAAGGCCGCGCTGGGCCTGGAGAGTGCTTGGGATATGGCGGATCTCGCCACCAATATCCCTGCCCTCTTCAGGCCCCGGGGCAGCCAATAGCCATCCTCCCACACCACCCGATCCACCCTCCCCCCACCCCTGCCCCGGCCAGGATAGGACTTACCTGCTCCAGCCGGCGCGGGGTAGTGCACGAGCCCGGGTAAGAGCCACCGTCCTCTGCGCCAGCAGCCCTTACTTGCCAGGTGCCGTAAGTGCATTTTGCAGTGCGTTTACAACACCCTGCGCTGGGGGAGTGCGTGCTCCCCCAGTGCAAAGTTACCCAGGCTTGTGCCGTAAGTGGTCAACAATTAATTTAATTTATGACAAAGAGTAATTTACCCAATGTTATCTACAACCTTTACACTACTTTACTCAACATTTATTTGTATTATACATTTTGTTGAAGTAAAGCACAAAAAGAAATGTAATATATTTCACCATACATGTTATCAACTTTTTCATCATTTCCTCTTGGCTTGTGATGAAAACATCCATAAGGATATTACTCCATCTTGAGTGAAACCAAGAAAGAACAACTAGGGAATAATAATGTCAAAGGCTAATTTTACTGTTTCCCTGGACAAAGTTAATGATTATATATTTAAAAGCTTACTACATTTGCTCTTAATAATATGAAAGCCCCACAGGCTTATGAACTTTCACATGTAAATAATAAGAATTTATTTTAACCCTTGTTCTCCCTGTTTTCTCACCTTTTAAAAATAATTACAAGAAGAAAATTAATCCAGAGCATTAACACCATTGTTTGTCACACATTTGGTAATAAATGTATGTCAGAGTACTGAGCAAACAATATCTTGGCAAAGTCAATGTCTTGTCTTTAAATTTATATACTCCACTTGGAATTGTTTATTTTACAGATCTGATACAGACCATAGTTCTGTTCATATACAACTGTTTGCTGACATAGTATTTGTTACAAACTTATAAATACATTTCAATATATGATACACACAAAGGAATGAGTACAACGTCGATATGCATTTTAAAAAGATGACTTAACATGCAAGTCCATTTTCAAGTTCTTTCTTTAGGATGTCAGAATATATCAAGCTTGACAATATGGTCTGAATACTGGTACTGGGCATGGTTTTCAGAACTCGCATAACATGCGCACACTGGGGAAATCTACCGGTATTTTGTGTTCTGGGACTGTGTGCAATGGCCAATGGAACAGTTTGGTGGCTCAGTGGGAAGGAAGAGGGAGGCGAGGGTGAAGATGCAACCATAAGAACTTTATTGTGATATAATTTTACAGTTACAGGGGATTAAAAAATAAAATATAAAGCAATGCAATATTCCTTAGCCATTCATACAGCTAGGTCCTAAGCATAAGCAGCTATGTAAAGAGAAAGAAAAGAGAGAAGAGGAAATCTGACCTAAACTCATACATACACACAGAGCATTTGCACACAGGAAGAAAATGATACAGGCCAAAAGGTTTGAATGTCCTGTGCGAGCAAGGTGCTCATGGAATTTCCAACAAACGAAAGCTTGGCAAGACTTACCCTTACACCCCCCCCCCCAAAGAAGGGGGGCACTCCAGGCAAAGTTAGGCACTCCAGGCAAAGGCATGTTGGATAAATGTCACTTTATTTTATAACAAAATAACCTGCAGAAGGAACTAACTAGGGCGTACTGAAAACCACCCCAGGCGTGCGGGCCTAACTGGGGGAAACGGCACTAGCCGTCTACCTCCCCTGAATAATTATTGGCGTAAACATCCCAACTCCAGGCTCCCACGGTCACGAACAGGGGAGCCGATCACCGCCAACCCCTAAGAGTTGAGCCAGCAGAACCGCTTGGATTCCCACAGGCCAAGCCATGCAGTAGTCTTCACGTATTCCAGCCAGGGAGCTTGCCAGCCAGCCTCAACAACCCGATCAAGTGTCGTCTGAGCGGTACTGGCTCACCTCCGGACCTTCCTGAACTCAGAATGCACGCCGACCCCCCTTTATCCTATCTACCCAAAGCCCGCACGCCCCCTGCCAGGTGACTTACTGGCTGCCGAAAAAACCACCCTCGTCTGCCACAGTCTGAGGTAGGCAAAAAAACCCACCAACATGGCCAATCAGTTGGCAGCCAAAAATTCCTACCTGCCCCCCAAAGGCGACCGGCTAATCCCAGACTATACACAGCGAGGCCTGTGTGATGTGAGCCCTCTTGCTATCAGTCCAATTCTAAAGTGGTTTTTCTCTCTTGTCAGGCACCCTGCACCGTACATATGTATGTCAACATGTTATGCATCATGCATTCACATAAGAGGGATGAAAAGGTTGTCAGGTAACAATACGTGTGGTTGACAAGTGATCCTGGTCTGTTGTTTCTTTTTAAAAACTATATATTGTGATATTTCATGCTCTACGAAGGTTTTGTCTTTCTTGTTTTACATGAATTCATAACAGGAACGTTCCAATGAATTGGCTCATTCTAAAATTGATATCACTTTATCAATTTGCTCCTAATGAAGAGCACTCTAGCAAGTACAGTGCTATCGTTTGAACAGGCTCTGATGGCTATGTCTGATTATCTACTTTGCAGTGCACGTACAGTGCAGGAGCAGCAGATGCATATTCCTGAGTGCTGAAGGCACAGTTCAGCACCTTTTGCCGACATGGGCCCAGTGCTTCTGACAAGTGATCCCTGCACAGAAATGTGCTGTCTTACCTTTGGTTTCCAAAGCCCTTTCCAAGCCCTTCCATGACAACAGAAGGTCTGATAAAGGATCCAGGGGTCATTGTTCCTCTAGCTGCCATTGGCTCGGCTGCTCTGATCTCATAGAGAGACTCGCAGGTTCTTGGCCTGATAGCTCAGAGCAGCTTTTTGCGAAATACTGATTCGGAACTCGACTATCTATGGACAATTTTGGGTTAAATTTAACAGTTGTGGGGTATATTTATGTCATGAGTTTCAAATTATATTACACAGTCCAAATCAGCTGAATAGCCTTGGAACTTTTCACTAGAAATTGGTAGAAAATGCTTGCCACTTCAAAAGTAAGATGTATTCATTACAGAAACCATAAGGTATATCTATGAGAAAGGGCAAGTGGACTTTAAAAGGGAAATAAACCTTACAGTAATCAACATTTTCACATTCACAATCCGAATATCAGATGAAGGGGAGCAATGGCAGGAGACACTGTTCCATAAATACCTTGCTTGTGGGCTTCCCAGAAGGATCTGGGCCCAGAAGGATTTGTGTCAGACTAGATAGACCTTAGCCTGACAAGCAGGGCTCCTCTTATGTTATTACAATCTCATATATTCCCTAAAGCATTGACACATTATTTTCCTAATATTTAAATACATGGCAACAGTTGGAGTACCCGGCATTAACCAAAAGAGAGCAGATACTCACTGTTATTAACTGCGCAATTCTGTGTAAGATGCAGCGGCTGACCTAAAGGGCGGCCGCTGTATCTTATCCCATTCCCAGGCTGCCCTGGGGCAGCCCGGGAGTAACACAGGAGAAGGGGACATTCGTCCCCTTCCCTGGGTGTAAGCCGGCCGTAGCCCTATGGGCCTCTTCGGATGTACACCATGTCCAGGCCTGGCATACATTCAAGGAGGCCGTGTAAGGGTGGCCAGGCCCGGGAACGGGCCTAGGACATTGATGGAGCTAGGACATTGGTGGAGCGGAGCCACTCCACACCCCTGCATCGATCTTACTCTAAAGTCATCGCAAACGTGCTTTACGGCATGTTTGCGATGGCTTAGAGCAGCAAAGTGCGTCTAAACCTACACAGGATTATTATTATTATTTATTATTATTAACAGTATTTATATACCGCTTTTCAACAAAAAGTTCACAAAGCGGTTTACAGACAAAATCAAATGATTAAATGGTTCCCTGTCCCAAAAGGGCTCACAATCTAAAAAAGATGCAGAACACCACCAGCAAACAGCCACCAGAAAAGAGACTGTGCTGGGGTGAAAGGGGAGCAGTTACTCTCCCCCTGCTAAATATAAGAGGAGCACCAATTGAAAAAGTGCCTCTTGCCCAGTTAGCAAGGATCAGGCTGCCCCTATAGCAAAAGGAAGGGATGATTAGGCAATACAACAAAAGATACAGCTGACAATACCAAAGGGTCAGTAATTGATGGGAGGGGGGTTGGAGACAAAGATGCAGCATCAATATATTGTTTATCTCTGTGGGATGTCATTTCATTGTCCTTGCATTGCTAGGGCGGTGGAGTGGTTGGGTGCTTCTGTGTGGAATCTTCCTGGGGCAGAGGACCTGCATTAAGACTTCTGAGATGAGAAGTGTTAACAAGTATCTTGCCATACATGTTGTGAGAGACAGCAAGTTGTTTGTGCAAAGTGCTCCCTTTGAGTGCAAAGCACTCCCATTGTGTGCAAAGTGCCCTTTCTTCATTGTTCCCATCACCACGGTGTGTGCGCCCATGTACTCTAAATGTGCACAACACAAAGCCAGGGAGGTATAAATTCTATGCTACATGCCCTGCCTTCTGAGTTCTTGTCTCCCTGGCAGGAGCTTTAGTACTGTCGTTGATGTGCTGCAATTGGCTGCTAAGTGTAGCCTGTACCCTATGCTCCACTGTGGGAAAGTGGGTGGGGAGGAGGTTGTGGAAGGAGTTAAGATGTTCTGGTGTTTTCTCCTTCCCCATTGTTTTCTCTCTTTTTTTCTTGTCAAATCTCTTACCAAAGTGTTGCTGTTCTTTATAAGTCATTGTTCTGTACACCTGTCTATACACACAAGAATAATTGCAATTATGTGAGACTCAGCCTTCAACCCTTACTAATACTGAGCAGTCCGACATAGCAGAGTGCTGCTATGCTACCTTCTCTGTTAAAGATATCATGTGCAACTTTGCGTATAAGCTTTCGCATTTGTGAAAGAGACGCAAATCTCAATAGTCAAGAGGTCTTGAACACTCACCAACACACTGTCTAACCAACAGCAAGTAAAAGAACCAATAACAATAGCACGGTATCGTTCATATTCATATTTCATTTGATTTTTGACAGCCCATAGAGGCCTCACCTGTTTCTCCATACAAAAAAATATATAAGCAGTACATATTTTCCAACGCTGCACACTGTAGTATATTCCCAAGAGCCTTTCTTTAAGAACTCCATCAATCTTTCAGCTGCCAAGTAAGTGTTGTGGTTTGTTTATATATCGTTTATAATTGCACTGGAGCCAGTATATCAGCTTTAAGGTACCCATTATGCTTGGCCATGAAGTGGGTGGGAAGCTCATCAAGCAGACACAATTTCTAAGTCTTAAAAAAGAGCAGGATCCAATGAGAAGTAGGCTGAGCTTTTGTGCACACACTGGAGTTTCTGAGGCTCTCTTCACTTGGGGTGTCTATGTCCTTAAAAAGCCACCCTGGAAAGTCTGAAGCATACTGTTATGCTGCTCAAGTGGAAATCATAGGTTTTTTTTGATCCAATTCAATTTTTCCCTTCTGCTATGACCCTTGTGCAAATTTACAGATCAAGTTCATCCTGCCAGGAGACACACATCCCAATCCGAAGTGTGCTGTCCAATGGCTATGGCAGTCAGTGCCAGTCACAAAAGCCACCCCAACAACACAGCTGGGAAGGTCTCTGCCTTCCCAGCTGTGCTGGAGGACGTCCAGACGCGCACCAGGAAAGGTAAGCTGGGGGAAAGGTGGGGGTAGGGGGGAACAGGGGCGGGGAGGGAGCATAATGGGTGTGGAGAGGCCGCGGGCGGGGGAGGATGCATTGTGGAAGACCCACATCGGATCCTATCCCCCTTCTCTGCAGCCTCCCTGGCCCTTTTCTCTCTTTGGATTTATGGCCCTTGCAGGCCATGAGGCTTACGCAGGGGTAAGGGGATGAAACATGCCCTTTCCATGTGGAAGCCTCCCGACCACTGGATTGGCAGATTGATCTTGAGCAGGTGACGCAAGGGGCAAAAGAGCAAGAACCATCATAAAGAAGTTAAAAGAGAGCCCCAAAGAACAGTTCATCAGAGATCATTGACCCAAGACTGAGGCAACCTGCACACATAAGAAGTCTCGTCTAAAAAGACCGTACTACACTGGAGTTGGCCATTCTAGTTTCATGCTTGTGTGAGTATGACTGAATAAAGGCAACTTAGCAAAATTACATGGGAATAAATTAGAAAACGCTGAGCCCAATCCTATCTCTCCCCCCCCCCCCCGCGCTGGTGCAGCCACGTGTCTCAATGTTAATTCTCAAGCAGTGGCTAAGACCTACTCAGTAAGATCCTTAGGATGGAGCTTGATCACCCCTCGGCCAGTAACAAATTCAGCCTGACAAGAGACGAAAGAGAGTCTGTGGCTCAGGGGAAGAAATACATTTCTTGCATGCTCACACAACCATCTCTTTCTCTAGTTTTGTACTGCTGCCTGCTCTCTAGCTAAACAGTACAGAAGCAGAACTCTCCAGGATGTGCTGTGCAGTATCAGGTCTAAAGCAGTGGTTCTCAATGGGGTGGGTCGCGATCCACCATTGGAACCAAAACCTGTCCCCTGACCCCTTAAGGGGGGAGAACGTTGAGTGCTTGCAGGGACAGTGGCGGCAGCGATCCCTGGGATTGCCACCAGCACTGGGAAACAAAGGTGATTTGTGCACTTACTGGGAGTCCTGGAGGGTTTGGAGAGGCCTGCGCTACCCTCTGCAGGCCGCCTTGAGCTTCAGATCACCTACGACCGCTTCTGGTTTTGAGAAAAGTGGAAGTGGTTGTAAATTGCCGTGGAGCAGTAATCTGAAGCTCGGGGGGGGGGGGCTGAAGATGGTAGTGAAGGCTATAAAAGGCAAGGAAGCTTCCTTCCGTAAATGGAAGTCTTGCCCTAATGAGGAAAATAAACAGGAGCACAAACTGTGGCAAAAGAAATGTAAAAAGATGATACGGGAGGCCAAGCAAGACTTTGAGGAACATATGGCAGGCAACATAAAAGGGAATAACCAAAATTTCACATATATGCTAATGGGTTCTGAGTTGTCTGTGACGGATCAAGAGAGAGATCTTGGGGTGATGTTGGACAGGTCGATAAAAGTGTCGACCCAGTGTGTGGCAGTTGTGAAGAAGGCCAATTCCATGCTCGGGATTATTAAAAAAGGGATTGAGAATAAAATGGCCAATATCATTATGCCTTTGTACAAATCGATGGTAAGGCCACATCTGGAGTATTGTGTCCAGTTCTGGTCACCACACCTCAAAAAGGATATAGTTGAATTGGAAAAGGTGCAGAAAAGAGCGACCAGAATGATTCGTGGGCTGGAGCACCTCCCTTATGAGGAAAGGCTACAGTGTCTGGGGCTTTTCAGTCTAGAAAAAAGGCGCCTGAGGGGGGACATGATTGAGACATATAAAATTATGCATGGGATGGAGAGAGTGGATAGAGGGAAATTCTTCTCCCTCTCGCACAACACCAGAACCAGGGGACATGCACTAAAATTGAGTGGAGGGAGAGTTAGAACAGACAAAAGAAAATATTTCTTTACCCAGCATGTAATTCATCTGTGGAACTCCTTGCCACAGGATGTGGTGATGGCACCTGGCCTAGATGCCTTTAAAAGGGGTTTGGACAGATTCATGGAGGAGAAGACCATCGCAGGTTACAAGCCATAAGCAACCTCCTGGCTTTAAAAGTAGGTTTTCTCTGGGCCAGGTGCAGGGGAGTGGCAGCAGGAAACAGGTTACCTTGTTGGCTGTGTGATCCCTGAGGCATCTGGTGGGGCCACTGTGTGATACAGGAAGCTGGACTAGATGGGCCTTTGGCCTGATCCAGCAGGGCTTGTCTTATGTTCTTATGTAGGGCTTCAGGACCCCTGGTAAGTGCATAAATCACTTTTGTTTCCCAGCGCCAGTGGCAATCCAAGGGATCGCCACCGACACTGTCCCTGCCTCTGCAAACACTCAACATTCTCCTTGAGAGGCGGGGAGAACTTTGTGTGCTTGCGGGGCAGGGATAGCGGTGGTGGCAATCCCTGGGATCATCACCGGTGCCAGGAAACAAAGGTGATTTGTGCACCTACTGGGGGTCCTGGAGTCCTTTGGAGGGTTCAGGGAGGGCTGCGCTACCCTCCGCAGGCCCCCTTGAGCTTCAGATCGCCACTGCCGCTGCCCCCGCCCCCACAAGCACTCAAATTTCTCCCCAACTTGCAGGTTGGGCTGGTGCTGGGCTGTAGCGTGGGAACCGGCAAACCATAGGATTGCGCTGTCAGAGTAGGTTAGATTTACAAAACATGGACAGGAGATGCCATTTTCCCTGTGAACAAAGTAATAATACAGAACTATGCAGTCATTTTCAAGCTGTTTAACTCCCTACAGTTGGTAAACATGTGATCTTGAACATCTGACATATAATCTACCCACTTTATCATCTCCCATATGGGGACCACAGCATAGGAACACAACTATCATATCTATATCTGTGTCTCACAGCATGACATATTTTACTTTTGAAAGCTCATATATTTTTATTAAACTGTCTTGAGCAATCTTCCTCACTCCAATTCTAAACCAGTTTTCCTTTATAGGCAACATAAAAAGTACTAAACAAGTACTGAAGACTATGTGGCTACATACGACTTGGTCTTACTTCCTTACTCCAAATACGTTTACCCCCTTATTGCCATTTCTTTGGCAATACACTATATGGTTGCCAACATCCTCTCTTTTGCAACATGTGTGCCATCTATCCTAACTCCATTTTGGCTTCTGGCTGACATTTCCTTAAGAGCTAGGCAATACTTTGCCCTGGAGGGAGTGAGGTCAGGCTGAACTCTTAGAAGAGGTCATGCTAATCAAGGGCCATTAAGGGGAAGGAAGGCTATAGCCTTGCGGGGCATCTATGTGTCCCCTTTCTTCTGAAGTCTTGCAAACTTGGGTGTTCCATCTTGATATAATTTTGCTGCAAGCATAATTCCTGCTGCATACTAAATTAAGTTCCAGCTGCCCATTGACCAGCTCACCGAGAGTCTTTTCGGATGCTATCTTCAGGAAGCCTCTCCCACCAATGACCTGAGCATGGGTGCAGTACACACCTTGCCATAACTTTTATCTTGCAGGAATCTTTTTGATTGGGGTGTAACTAAGCCTTTCTTTCTCTTTCTCCATTTATTTAATTATTTAATGGTGTACACCCAACATTTTCGCCCCCTTACGCCGCTTTTTTTTAAAAAAAAAAATTGCTTGCCTCCTTCCTGGTGCTGCTGGTGCTACTGATGCCCGATTCCTGGCTAGCCAGCTGCAGCTGGCCAACCAGGACTCCCTGCCAGGACTCCCTGCCAGTCGAATACCCCCTCCTGTAGCCGCTGCTGCTTCCACGATTTAAGATTTTTTTAAAGGTTTTCCTATGTGCCGCCATCTTGGATCTCACAAAATCTTGTGAGATCCAAGACGGCGGTGCCCAAATCTTGGACCTCGTGAGATCCAATATGGCGGCGCACAGGAAAACTTTTAAAACTTTTTAAATCATGGAAGCAGCGGTGTCGGCAGGAGGAGGCAGACCCTTTAAACCGGTGGCCAGGACCAGGCTCCGGAAACCGGGGCAGTCCTGGTTTTTCCGGGACGGATGGTACACATATTCAAATATACTGCGCAAAAAAGGTGCAGCCTCTCATGCAATTTACCAAGAAATGAAAGCTAGGCAAAGTTTCTCCCAGCCAGCTTGCCAGAGTTGGGGGGGGGGGTTGCTCTGATTAATTAAGTGTGGCCTTCCTCTCAGTCTGTGGGATGAGAGGCCTTACTGGCCTGGGCCATGATCTCCTGGCAGGCACTTATCACCACACACTGATTTGCAGCAGGATTTGAATCATGGTCTTCAGATATTCATTCCCACTTCTGTTGCTAATACTAGATCTCACTAAAGCCTAGCTGTGGCAGAAGAGTCTGTTTCACATTTCTACACCCTGAGTTTGATTTTTTAACAATGTAGATAAATTGAGCGTATGTTCTTGACCTATTTATATTTACAAAAATTAATGCAAAAATTAATGAAATAAAGCCAACAATGTGTCAACAAGAACTCACTTGGCAAGGAACTCAAAACAAAATTAAAAACATCCACTGTCTACTTGCTGATTGATGGTTTCAGAAAGAGCAATAATTGTATCTTCATTTTAAATTCCCCGCCGCCATATATTGTCAAACTTCTTCATTTACAGTTTTATATTCCTTTCCAATATACACATAATATAAAACTATACATTTATATCAGGGGTGGGGAACCGGCGGCCCGCGGGCAGGATCCGGCCCCCAGAGCGATCCGGTCCGGCCCGCGCGAGACCGGACCCGATCAGGTCCGGCCCGCGCGAGCAGACTGGAGGCTCCGGCAGCCCCGCCGGCCCCGCACGCGCTCCCCTCGGCGCGATTCCTTTCGAATCCGGCTGTTTAGCAGCCGGATTCAAAAGGAAACTCGCGCCGAGGGGAGAGCGCGTGGCGCGCTCACCTCGCGCGACTCCGTTTGAACTCGGCTGTTTCTGCGCATGTGCAGAAACAGCCGGGTTCAAAAGGATTCGCGCGAGCAGCGCGCGCGGGCCGGCGATCGCCGCCGCCGCCGCCGCCTGAAAAGGTAAGGAGACCATGGGGGGAGGTTGGAGGGGGGGTTGGAGCCCATGGAGGGGGGTAAGGAGAGCGGGGGGGCGGTGTGTGTGTGTGTGTGTGTGCACCCCCCCAGCGCGCGCCGGGGGATCCATTTGCGATGGAGGGGCACACGGCCCGCGGGACATTTTCCCAATAGGAAAATGGCCCTCCATCTCAAATAGGTTCCCCACCCCTGATTTATATAAAGAGTTTACAGATGATACTCTACTTGCAAAACACAATAATAAGATTTCTTTATACAACAAAATGTGTATTTTCAATAGACAATATTGGTCAACTTATTTCTTCAATATTGGTTCAACTTATTTTTTAACTTATTTCTTCTTCTTAAGAGAAAGAAGGCATTTTAATAGCATGTCGCTGGACAATACATGAAAAATCCATATTGTTTCTGGATTTTTGCCCAATTCTATCCTCCCCGCCCCACTGGTGCAACCGCGCCGAAAAGGTGCATACTGTAACCAGCAGAGGGGGCAGATCAGGAGACTTTGGAGGGGAAAGGGGATTTAAATCCCCTAATCCCTTTGTAAGCCTCCCACTCTGCAATGGGTCTCTTCGGACCTAAGTCTGAAGAGATAAAGGGGATGGGAAGGCTGCAAAAAGAGGATAGGATCTGGTGTGCATCAATGCCGCTGGATCCACCCCCTCCTGTAGCCTCCCTGCCACCTGTTCCTCCCCCTTCCCTGCCCTGGTTTGCCCCCTCCCCACCCCAAATTGCTACTACTGGCCAGGCACAGAACAGGCATTCTTCATTCCCTCATTTCTGCGGGTTCTGTACACTGAGTAGGCTATTGACATAAGCCAAGTAAGGTGAGAAGGAGGGCCTGTGCAGAGGCATTGATAGGGCTTGCATCTCCCGGTGCAAGAGCTCATTGTGTCACTCCAGTGATGTCACTAGGGTTGATGCAGGAGCGGTAGGAAGGACTGGAGGCAAGCAAATTGGCAAACATGGTGGGGGTGAAAAGCGGCGAAAGGGGACAACTTATTAATTGTTGTTATTGTTTTAAACTGTGATTGTTTCTATATTGTATTTTTTGTATGTATTTCTCTTTTTGCTGTAAGCCGCCTTGGGTCCCTTCGGGGAGAAAGGCGGGATAGAAATACTGTAAATAAAATTAAATAATTTGAAAAATTTCGGCCGCCCTAATGGTCAGCAAGCAGGCACTCTTTGCCCACAAAACCCCCCACAAAACCCCAAAACACCCAGAATCAAAAAAAGGCCTGAAAATAAAAATATTTCTTAAAAATCTGGAGGGGAAAAAAATGTAGGGGGGGTTGCCCCGGTTTGGGTACCTCAAAATATGGTAAGCCTACTTGCACAGAGGGCACAATATGTACGCAAGCTCTCCAGCCGCTTATACCCGGGGAAGGGGACAATTGTCCCCTTCCCTCAAGGTGCACCCCGGCTGCCCCAGGGCAGCCTGGGAACTCGATAGGATACGGCGGCCAGCCACTGTATCGTACACAGGATTGGGCTGCCCAATTTGTAGTTGCATATTCAGGTTTTCACTGTATTCAGTGCACCACATGGTTTAACAGTTAATTGACTCTGCCTTCCAAGCCACCATTCTGCATTTGCCCTCAACCTTACAGTCACTATTTTGTAACTGGCTTCAGTTAGTGGGCTTCAGCATTCTGGGAAAACAAAGTTTATCCCACAAGCCTGAAGTTTGCCCACCCCCATCATAAGGGAGATTGGAAAGAGACACTCAGACAGTTCAATTCTATGTACCGGTATATTTACTTGAAAATACGTCCTATTATGTTCAATGGGGCTTACTCCCAGATGAGTGCACACAAGACTGTAATCACAGTTACATAAAGAATTGTCAAGAACCAAAGGCTAGTTTGAAAACTCAAAGCAGCAGTTTCTTCCCTTTTTTGTCATGGGAAGCAAGCCAGAAATGCTAATGGTTCATTTTTCAAAAGGGGGGGAAACATATCATTTTTAATGGATTACAATTTGGAGAAATGCTACAACTGTATTTTGAAAATGTATATGTTTATACAGTGAAACACAACACACACTAATACATCAGTCTCACGTTACGGCTCTCTGTTTGCAATGACTTTCAACGGATGTTTTTGCCTTTAAGTTAATTAATGCCAAAACTTTCAGATGAATTGAAGAGAAAACATAAAACCATATGATTCCTGGGAAAATTACAATATGTACCTGTTGGTGTTATGTCTCTTCTTCCCCCTCCATCTTAGATGCATAAAAATCTGTTTAAAATGTTCCCCCCAAAAAAGACTAATGAAGACAGGAGACATGAGTCTAGAAAATCTGCAATGAAAATGACATTAATGGGTTTAGCAAGCAATGAAAGAAGCATTACTAACAGGGAACCAGCAGTCTCTCACAAAACAAAATTCAGACACAAGCCATGCATCAAAAAATCAACAGTACAACTCATTCATTAATCTCAATTATTAAAAATATAAATGCAAAGTAATAACTTTAATGATCTTTTCAGTTCCTGCTTATGTTGAACTCTCACTTTTTAACATATAGTCCAACACTGTAGGAGTTGTCTTTTTGTTTTTTAAAAAGCATTTATTTTAGGTTTTATAGGTAGGACAACATAACAAATGAATAAGTAAGAAGTTAAAAGTCCACATGGCCTTTCCTGGCTTTCAGAATAACACATATGAACAATTGCTTGCAATATGGTGCTCATAAAGTAACACAATGCATTACAGAATCAGAGCATTTAATTTATTCATTTGGATTACTGACAGCGCAATCCAACTTAATTTTTGTGCCAGTTTAACCAGCGACGGAGTGAGAACGGGAGGCCCCAGAATGGAAAAGGGGTTCAAATCCCCTCCAAAAGAGGAATTCAAAGGGGATTTGAATCCCTTTTCCGTTCTGGGGCCTCCCATTCTCGCTGTGCCGCTAGTTAAACCGGGACAAAAGTAAGTCGGATTGCGCTGTAAATCAACTGTAGATAGCCAAGGTCTAGAAGCATAGTTTCTTTTTTCTTTCATATGACCTCTCCCACCCCATAAGGTCCTTATGGGAAGCCCTGCTTTGTGTCTCCTCTTTTGTCCAAAGAACCAATTCTTATTGCCTCAGCTTAAGACCTAAAGTGGGTACATGTCTAGCCCTGAGTAAGAGACCTGTTTTTTTTAAGAATATCACTTTACTTCCCTGCCCAAAGTCCATAATCTAAAAAGTCTGTTTAAACTTGTAAAGATACTAATAAACCAGTAATATTTCTCTTAAATTAAAAATACATCTAAAGAAAAGTACAGTATACAAAAGCAACTTTAAATACATCTTGGATTTACGCCAAATTGTACATCAGATCTGCTTGCAAATAAGTGCACAAATTACAGATGTGTGCACTTGTACAGTCTTATAATACAGTCACAATTTTGAGGTACCAAATAAGAGATTTTATACACAGCATATTGCAAGTCTTGTTTGTTTGTTTTTTTAAACTGGCATATAAGTTTAGATTTGGCGCAGTAGAAACTACATTTTATTTGAACCAACTAAATGCCAAATAACAGTTAAGGTTAAGCATGAAGTCTAATCAAGTGTGATCAACTATATAATCATGAAAGAATAAAAATAAAATTGAATGCTTAATTATTCACAGCAGATTGTCTTCACACTATACATTTATTCCTATTACTGCAAAAAAAAAAAAAAAGGCCAGGATTTGCATCAAAACTCTGTTGGAATTCCTGAGAAGGAAGATTCTGTGGCTATTCAGTAAAGAAAACGTTACAAGGTGGAAAACCTTTCTGACAGTTAAATACTGCCATCTCCTGAGCATCCAATAACAGTATGGTTCAGTCAGACTTGATACCCTACTGACAGGCTTCCATCACACAATAATAAAAAATGTCATCTATAACAGGAAGACTTTCTTGAATGTTTTTGGACATACCAAAATCTTGGCACAAAGAATGCAATTTGTATGTTATATTAGTATTTTAAAACTTCTCAGAATAGCACTTCTGTCAGAGACTGGAAACAGGCTCCCTTTTTTCAGAGAGTTGAAGGATGTATGATTTATTTATTACTATCCCACTTTTCTGGCACAAAGACCATCAAAGTGTCTTACAACACATAAAATATACAATCAGATTGAAAACTATGCAGAGAACATGCAAATCTTAAAGTTCTTTAAAAGTCGACAGATCCTACTTGAGAGTAAAGTTCCATAATGCAGCTGCAATCAGGGAAAAGGCTCTGTTCATAGTTGAGGGTAATCTCACAGATGACTGCAGTAGAACCTGAAGTATTTTACTTCCAGATGATCTTCACACCCAACAGAATTGGTAACGGCAATGTAAAAAAGAAACCGCTCCTAACGTTACCCTTGTGCATAAATGCCTTACTTTGGATAGGTTTTGAAAAAAATGATTATAATTCAGTCGAATCTTCACAGGATTGTTTTGACAAACATCATAATTGTGTAACACACTTTGTACACTGAAGTGATGGAGTGCTGCTAAATAACGTTAGTAACAAGTCCAATTAATGAAGAGTCTCAGGAGAATATATCAGCCCATTTTAACTCTCTCTCCTTCTCTAGATAAAGTTCTTCCACCAGTCCTGTTCCTTGAGGGTGAGCCTCAAGTGTATATTTATACACTTATTTATGTATATTTTTGTATATTTTTGGTGTATATTTATAGATGTTCCCACAAGCTGACTTGAGTTGCTGCTGCACCACCTTTAAAGGCTACTACACGTTGAAGATGGGATTCCAGATGCAATCTCTGTTTTCCTTCTTCAAAGTTTCAGTAACTTTGAAGCGTTGACTCAAACATTCAGCTACAAGAGACGTGCTGCATTTGTGTGGTGGAGAAATGGTGTTAGACCTTTCCTCCCCCACACAAATAACCTGCTGTGAAAACTGCATCTCCTGCATAATCACCCAATCGCGCAGTAGCATGTTTCTTCGTCATCAGAAAAGCAGGGGAAGATCACACAAACCAGTTCTCTGTGTAATGGGATGTTCATGTAGAAGGGAGGGTCTCACACTGTTTGTCCATCATGCTGTTTATTCATCCACATCGAAGAGCTTATATATTTAAGGTAACAAAAAAATCTTTGGGTTATTCAGACTTCTTTCTCATTTCTATCATAACATCTAAGTGGGGTTTATGCAAAGAATTGCATAAATACTGCCATCTCCTGAGCATCCAATAACAGTATGGTTCAGTCAGACTTGATACCCTACTGACAGGCTTCCATCACACAATGAACTCTAATCGTTATTTGGGAGTTCACAGATCTTACTATGGATGAGATCCAAGAGTCCCAACTTATCACAGTGTAAGAGAAATGAAGAAAGTAGAGGCATGAGTCACCCACACTTCTTACTGTATTTCATTCTTAACATGATTTGAACCATCTCTAATGCACCCACAGAGAATATCATCCAGAAATGCTACTGCTGGTAGGACTGAATAGAAGGTATGACAGGTGCCTAGTTAACATGTGTTTATATTAATGTAATTATGGGATCACTGAGCATTTCAAGAGTGCCTGCAATACATTCAGTACTGAATACAGGTACTTTTACCATCTCAATGAACTTGTTCAATTTTCATCAGACAGTTTTCATGAAGTTTTACCAATATTTCCTGCCCCTGTAAAAGTGCCACTGTGTAGTAACCATGTATTTTATCCATCCCCTGCTGATCTCATTCTGTGAATTCCAACAAGGTTCTTTAAATATGAGAGAAGTAGAGAAGAACGCTTAAAAGAGAAGAAACGAGCACATGGTTTTCATTTTTGTTTTTCCAAAATGTGCTATGAAATTTTCTTTATCGCTGCAGGCAATACTGATGTATTAAATGAAACTGTACGAACTTACTATAGCAAATAGTTTATAAAGAGCATTGACTCTATAAAATTTCCTCATAGCACCTTTTTCCATAATGAGCTTTAACTAAATTCTGTCAGCAAGGGAAGCCATTCATATGGTTTAAGATGTGTCTCACTTCTATAACACCAGAAGCTTTCTTCAGATTGTTCCATTCAGCTTTCAAAGAATGTGGCTGAAGAATTGACAAATAAAAAAACAGTTGGCCTTCCCAGTTCCTCATGTTTCCCAGCCATTGGCCCTGAAGAAACTTATAACAGAATGACCATTTATAACAACTTGTCATTGTTATCTTAACTTTGCAAACATTACCAATCAGTGATTTCTATATGCCATTTAGTGGCCTTGGATATGCCTGTGATAGTACACATACCTCACTTCCGATGTGCATGCTGTGCACTGAACTCAGTAACCAAACACACACATTTTTATACAAACACACACACACCATGTTTTTATTTACAGAACACACACAGTGCCCACAGAAATCCTTCCATGCAATGATTCTGCTGATAGCAGACCTTTCCCCTTCTTCACACAGTAGTTGGAATGAATACTATTGCATTACATATGGAGAAAGAGGAACGGTCTGCTGTAATGCCAATGGAAGCCAATAAACAGGAGCTCACTCTTCCCTCTTGCCTCGTATGCTTTTGTCCTCAACATCCAGGACAAGAGGACATTGAGCCCCCCCCCCCAATCTTGTGTTTTCTGCTTACATTGTTGTTGTTCAGTCGTTAAGTCGTGTCCGACCCTTCATGATCCCATGAACCATATCCCGCCAGGCTTTCCTGTCCTCCACAATCTTCCTGAGTTCGCTCACTTTCATGTTCGTTGCATCGGTGATGCTGTCTAACCATCTCATCCCTTGCCTTCCCATTCTCCTGTTGCCTTCAATCTTTCCCAGCATCAGAGTCTTCTCCAGAGAGTCCTCTCTTCGCATTAGGTGGCCAAAATATTTGGTACCTGTCCTTCCAGGGAACAGTCAGGGCTGCTTACATTAGCTGCAGTCTCTCTCCATCGTTACTCATGATACCTCATTACTTCCCTCCTCCCCCCACTGCAGCCACTATGACTTGGTGTCCAGAAAAAAAAAAATCCTACTAGACAAGACTGCAAGCAGTGTCATCCCAAAGCACTGCAGTAGCTCTAATGGACATTATACTGAGGTCCATTGTGCAGATGCTTCCTATTAACTTCCACTTTGCAGACTGCTCAACACACACTATCCATAAAAATGGATGGCACTGAAGTGAACAGAGCAGCCCCTATACAAATGGACTCTTGGTGTACATTGGGATCACTGGCAAGTGCATTGAAGACACTGGATCACAGTCAAAGCCTGCGTAATAAAAATGTCCTGCATGCATCTGATGTTATACGAGTACTCCCATCCTAAAGGCTTGTTTCCAAGTATTTGATTATACTGGCAGAGTTTTACAGTGTGTTTTCTAATTCGGTTTCCACCACAGCCTACCAATTTAACACAAAGAACCATGACAGCTTACAAAAAAAAAAAACACCAACACCTAATGATGAGCAAACATCACCGATATAATTGAATGCCAAGAATAATCAGTGTCACAACATACTGCAGATTCAAGGGAAGTTGTATTCCACAGAAATTAATATACACTCTTTCTTTTATATTTAGGGCTTGGGAGGCAAAATGAAAAAGAATTATTTGCCAGTAAACAATGTGGGTGAAATTTGATTAACTACATTAAAAAAAAACACCCTTATTTTAGACACATAAGCACTTGGACCTATTCTCAAAGTCTATTATTTGCTCTGTGCGGTAATTGGATTTGGCTCTAATTCATCGTATAAAGGTTTTGAGTATGGGTAAAAAGCTGATTTAGTTTTATATTAGGCTTCCAAATAATTAGCCTGGTTTTCAAATGCTTAGCAAACCTGAACAGAATTGATGGGGATTCCCCTGAAACCTTTATTCATTGTTTTTTAAGTTTCAAAACTGTCTCAGAGGGGTTTTCTTACCCATTCCAATTCTTTATCTTCAAGTATTGGTTATTTCAAAGATTTTGGCCACTTTTGAAATGTTTTCATGTACCTTTATAGAGTTAGTGGATGGTCATAGTTACAACTCAATAGTATGGAAATAAATAAATAAATTCGTAGGCAAAATTCAAACCCAGGAATGAACTGGTGAATATTTTTAGTTTCTATGATGACTGTACTCATCATGGCAGTAAAAACTTAATTCTAAATAGGATGACTGACAAGATCATATTTGCTCCCATATAATTATATTAAATTACTAGCTGAGGGTTTTCTTCAACAGTCATATGGGAATTAACAGCACAATCCTGCCTAACTTTAGGCCACGAGCTCTGCCAGCCTAAAGCATTGCAAATGTCCTGTCATGTTTGTGACTATGGGAGAGTAGGCGGTGCCAGACTGGAGGCCGGCAATGCTTACTCTGTAGCCTAACTGGATCTGCACTGGCCGACACAGGTAAGGGCTTCGCCGATCGGCAGGTGGGCGGGCCGGGGTGGCAGAAAAGGGGGGCCATTGGCAGCACCAGGCAAACAAAAATTGGAAAAAAGCAGCGACATGGGACAAAAATGGGGGGTTAAATAATTAATTAAATGAAAAATTCGGCAGCGCTAACACATGGGAAGCGGGCGCTCCACGCCCACACACACAAACAGAAGCAAAAAGGCCTGAAAATAAAATATTTTTAAAAAATTCTGGAGCGGGAAAAAGTAGGGGGGGGGGGTCCCGGTTCGGACACCTCAAAATATGGTAGCCTAACATTGGCAGAAGGTCAGCGGGTGGTGCAGTGGGTTAAATCGCTGAACCATAAGCTGTCGATCGAAAGGTTGGCAGTTCGATTCCCGCGACGGGGTGAGCGCTCGTTGCTTGGCCAGCTCCTGCCAACCTAGCAGTTCCAAAGCATGTTAATGCGAGTAGATAAATAGGTACCGCTTGCGGGAAGGTAAACAGCGCTCCATGTTCCAGCTGCATGCTACGTGCTGCTGCGGCAAGGAGAGTCATGCCAGCCACATGACCACGGAGGCGTCTTCGGACAACGCTGGCTCTTCGGCTTTGAAATGGAGATGAGCACCACACCCTAGAGTCGGACACGACTGGACTTAATTGTCAGGGGTCACCTTTACCTTTACCTTAACACTGGCAGAGTGCCAGTGGGAAGATCAGAGCCCTTTCCGCGCACATTTGAGCACACACTGCGCATACCCAGACCTGTCAATGCATGTAAGGCAGCAGGAAAGACGAGATGGGGTGGGAGGAGGGCAAAATGGGGGCAAGGGAGGGTGGAATGAGGTGGTGACGGGGGTGGGGTGGGTCGATCAGGTTCAGTGGCAGCAGCGGCTGCTGAATCTTAGTCCCCTTCCTGGACCTGATCCTGTGGTGTGGGTCCACGCAGACCTGCGCCAGCAAATTTGGTGGCGCAGGTCCAAGTAGACCCCTCTGCGCTGTGGAGGTTAACCCCTGGGTTCCCTTACCTAAAGGAGACCTCAGCGACTTCCCCCTGCAGGATGTATCAGTAGCCTTTTTGGCACTGCTGCATCGGTGGGGGGGGGGGAAGGATAGGATTGGGCTCAAAGTGAAGAACAGAGATCATCATACTGCCCAAGTACAAAATGCAAAACACACTGAATGCATACCAGTAGTACTTTCAGTTTCACCAGTCAGTGTTGTTGTCGTGGTCCCCCTTCACAGATCTCCTCCCAGTTACTGACATTGATTTGGTCAGTGTCAACAATTAAGCCATAAGCTGAGATATAATGGCAGATGTATCTGTGAAATACCATTACTATATAAGAATTATATTCATAAGCCAATCACAAGATATGGTGCCAGCGCAAATGGACGGTTTTTTCCCCCCTGTTTATTCAGTGACCAGCTTCCCTGGAAATGAAGGGAATACTATGCACTCAACCTTAATGACTATAAGACAGTCTATACTGTACAACAGCTAGAGTATTTATATATTAGTAGTAGTATTGCACCTACAACGAGGCAATTCTACAACTGGAAAATTGTCCCAAATATCTACTGTAGAGTATGGAGCCTGGTCCCGGCCAGCAACCAGGATAAGCAACCTCCTGGTTGGAGGAGTAGGTTTTCTCTGTGCCAGGTGCAAGGGAGTGGCGACTGGACACAGGTATCTTGTTGTCTTGTGTGCTCCCTGAGGCATCTGGTGGGGCCACTGTGTGATACAGGAAGCTGGACTAGATGGGCCTTTGGCCTGATCCAGCAGGGCTCTTCTTATGTTCTTACGTTCTTATGCAGGAAATCCCTGATCACCCAGATTCATTGGGCATTCTTGGTCTCTAACCTTAGGTTATTGTGAGAATAACATGTCACTCTAAGCAGCTTGGAGAAGGGCAGGATGCAAATAAAGAATGAGGGAAAATAATATGACAGTACAGTATACCCTAAAATCTGTTCAGAGCAATTGGAGATTCAGGACCCCACCTAAGAGGGTTAAACAGTCTTAAATTTCAATTCAGAGATCACAGAGTCCATAACAGAATCTGACTTACACCTTAAGCACATGACCATCCCTCCTATCTCTCTGTAATCATTCCTTGTTTTATTTTCAGTAACACATTCGATTTTAATCCACCCTCTAACCTCATTAGTGCTGCATGCCAGGCTCCAACCATCTGTAATATACAGCCCCTACAACCCTTAGACCATTTCAGATGGCACTTTTTCACGTACCTCTGTTCAGAAAGATCTTTCAGTTAATTATCCCTTTTGAAAACTTGCATTCCAAGTCCCTTTTCACTAATTGATAATTACATGCTCATTCTTCTGCACAAAGCCTGAGGCAAATCGGATAATTTTAGAACTTGTTTTATTTTTCTCTGCTCCTAAATTTAATGTGGTGAACTCTTTCACTTCTTTTTTTCTGTTTTGGAACACCAAGTTTCTTACAGTCATAATCTTTTCCCAGTTACATTTTTCCTCAACAGATGAACAAGATCCATGGTTCTAATAAAGAGTATCTTATCATTACAGCATATGTGCAGCTACTACTAATGGCAATGTCCATTTTTTCATACAATTAAATGCATACTAAAAACCATGTGTGTGCGTGTCCAATCATATTCAAGGGGGCTCTTACTCCCAGGAAAATAAGTAAAAGATTGCAACCATGGTCCGCACAATTTATTTGGCTTCTCCTTCGTGTGGCATCGTTATCTAACACCCTTGACAGTGAGCTCATGCCCTCAATCAAAGGTGACCTCCACCTGCTGGATCCATTAACCTGCGTTGTAATACGATTCCCCAATAAATGCCCCATGCTTCAATGCATGAGTCTCCCATGCATATTTCAAGGACTGGAATATCCAGTGGGCAGGGTAAATATCAAAAGCCAGCTCATTTGATGCAACATCCCTCAATGCCCCAGAAACTGCTCCGCGCCCCCCAGGTTGGGGGTCCTGATTTAAATGAATAGGACTTGTTTCCTGGTCAAGTGTTCAGGATTAGACTGTAAGGCCTACCTAATTGCCACATTCATTTTTGATTATCACAAGATGGTTCTCTCTCATCACTGTCATGAAATGGTTGTTTCTTATGAATGTATCCTTCCCTCTTATACAGTGACAACTGCTACTACATCGGGGACAAGCTGGAAAATGGGCAGTTCTCTATGACATGCTATTGTTACCCAGTCGTGAAGAATATTAACATGTGAAATCGCTGAGGTAAAATAATTTTACCATGTCAAAACAAGACATGAACAAACAATTAGGCCTAACTTAAGAGCTGCAGAGTGGTGCAGTGGGTTAAACCACTGTGAACCATGAGCTGTCGATTGAAAGGTCAGCAGTTCAAATCCGCGTGACAGGGTGAGCTCTCGCCGCTCAGTCTAGCTCCTGCCAACCTAGCAATTTGAAAGCATGTTAATGCGAGTAGATAAACAGGTATTGCCTGCTCCCGCAAATAAACATGTAACAATAGCACGTCATAGAAAACTGCCCACGTCCGTGTCCAGTCGCACGCTATGCACTGCGGCAAGGAGAGTCATACTGGCCACATGACCACGGAAGCGACTTCGGACAGCACTGGCTCTTCGGCTTCGTAACATGGATGAGCACCGCACTAGAGTCGGACACGACTGGACTTAAATGTCAAGGGATACATTTACCTTTAATGTTCATTAAGGAAGAGGCAGGGGCTATTCTGTTCAACTTCTTAGGGCCAAACTTCACATGCCATGGGAGTTCTGTGATTGGAACTACCAATGTTGTCTTCTTTTCCAAAAAGCAGTAATGAAACACGATTTATATCAGAACCACAAATTACAGGAGATGGGGGTCTAAGTTTTTTCCCCTGCTCTGTAAACCTGAAGTAAATTGCCCTCCCCAAACTGCTACAAGTCACAGAGGGGAAACCTCATGGCCACAAAACTTGTTTTACCCTCTGCAGCTAATAGCAACTTGTAGGAGAGCAATTCAAGTTAGAAAATTCATGCGGAGGCAAAGGGTTAAACCCTTCTTTTCCCCATTGGCTCCAATCCAAATTGAACCCCCAAGCAGCTGCTTTTTGAAAAAGAAAAAGACATCAGCTTCAACTCCTCCATCACATCTAGCTGTGTCACATCTAGTTTGGCTCTAAAATACATGCACTGTGTCTCCTGTCATATGTTTTACCTTCATTAGTATGTAATAGCTTAATTACCAATACTTCATTTCATAAGAAGTCTTTTAATGGGCTTCCCCCCCCCTTTTAAATTTGATTCTATAAAACACTGCCATAAAATAAAAGACAACAATTACAAGTGGAAACCTAGTTGGTTCTTCAACTATCTGATTCTAGGACAAGCTGACCTTATGATCATATTAAGAATATAAGTTAACGAGTATAGCTCTTTGGAAATGTTATAGGTACCAGTGGCATCACTCCGGTAGGGGCGGGGCCGTAAGTATCGCTCCGTCGTAATCCCTTTACTGAGCGAGCAGGAGGCGGCCCCGCCCGCTCACTGTCGGAGCCTTTCCCCTGCGGAGAAAGCAGCAGGCAGGGTCTCAGAGCCCAGCGGCGATCTGCGCATGTACAGAAAGGCAGTTTTGAAAAGGAGGCGGCACGGGGAGGCGGCGGCGGCGGCCTGGAGCCTGGTAAGTTGGAGAGTGGAGGGAGGGGGCTCGGAGAGGGGTGGGTGGGTGGGTGGGAGCTGAGCGAGAGCGAGCAAGCGGTTTGGGAGCTGAGCGAGAGCGAGCGGTGGGTGGGTGGGAGGGAGGGAGCTGAGCGAGCGGTGGGTGGGTGGGAGGGAGCTGAGCGAGAGCGAGCGAGCGGTGGGAGGGTGGTGGGAAGGGAGCTGAGCGAGAGCGAGCGGTGGGCGGGCGGGCGAGCGAGCGGTGGGTGGGGTGGGTCCTGTAAATTCGCGGGGGGGGCAAATTTGCGGGGGGGATTTCGGCCGGCCTAACGGCTGGCCCACAACCAATTTTCCCCATGGGAAAATGGCCCCCCACCCCAAATAGGTTCCCCACCCCTGGTTTAAAGCCTAAGATTAGAATTGTCTGTTGCAATTCTTAGATCAACATTAAGTTAACAGGAGTGTTTTTTTCCCCCTCAGGTATAAAGAAAACAAACATGTACGGTCTACCACAATCCAAGTAAAATGTAAAATTTAAAACATGCTAAATTTATAAAAAAAAAAACCAGTTAAAATCCCATTTCAGATATGCACATCTAAAACTATAAAACAGATAAAAACTCCTCTCTGCATAATACACACCATAAAAAACTTTTATGGGGTCGTTCCGCCGGCCGAAGACGACTCATGAGCAGGGAAGGCCGGCGCAAGGCCGGCCTGCCCTGCTCTGCCACCCAGACCGGCTCCCACCCGCCGCCAGACCCAGGTAAGGAGGGGGCAGTTTGGGAGCAAATGGTGGGGGCCGATAGGCCCAGCTGATCAGGGAGGGGGCAGGGATCGGCCTCAGCCAAATCCTGATCCCTGCTGATCGGTTGAGCCATTACACGGCCTCCTCCGACTTCTGCCAGCAAAATAGCTGGTGCAATTCTGAGGAGGCCAATCAGCCTCAGCGCCGTTTACACTCGGGGAAGGGGATGAGCATCCCCTTCCCCAAGGAGTCTTTCCGCCGCGGGGGAGGCTGCCCACAGCGGAGCACGGGATCCAGCGGGCAGCCTCGGCTGTCCAGCGGATCCTTAAACAGGATTAGGCTGTTAGTATGTTTATAAATCTCTATAGATTCCCTGTGTAATCTGGGTATTGGTTTGTTCTCTGGGTATGTATTGGAACCAGGAATAAATGTCCATGGAAGGTTTTTTATGGTGTGTATCTTATGGTGTGTATTATGCAGAGAGGGGTTTTTTTTATCTGTTTTGTAGTTTTAGATGTGCATATCTGAGATGGGATTTTAGCTGTCTTTTATAAATGTAGCATGTTTTAAATTTTACTCGGATTGTGGTAGACCATACATGTTTGTTTTCAAGATGCAGGCTGGGGACAACAGAATCCAGTACTGTATGTCCCAGGGTTTTTCTTTCAATTGATGTACTATAAGAGTGCAGGCCTTAACGGGGGGGGGGGGGGGCAGATTACAGATGTGTTATGTGTAGGCTTACCAGTGTCCCTGTTTTGACCGGGACAGTCCCGGCCACACCCCCTGTGTCCCCCTGTCCCCCCTGAACTGACTGTGTGTCCCGGTTTTGGATATTTTGGAAGATGTTTCTGATGTCTTCTGAGACATTCCAGCCTCGCGCGCATGTGCGCAAGGCTGGAATGTCTCCGAAAACGTCCGAGTGAACTCGGACATCTTCCGAGCATTTCCAGTCTCGCGCAGGTGCGCGAGGCTAAGAAGATAAAGACAAAGACGCGCTGCAGCGGGCAGCACAGTCCGCCTGCTGTGCTCCGGCCCGCCGCGATGCGGCCAGCGGGCCGGGAAAGGCTGGGACACCTCCTTGGGGACAGAAGCTGAAGACATGGGCAGCGGAGCAGTCCTGGATGGCCGGGATGAAGAGGAGACGAAAGAAGAAGAGGTATTATTAAAATTATTTTACCATTATTTTACCTTTCCCCATGCCTCTGAGCACATGCAGAGTGCCGCTGCTGTTTTCATCCCAGACAGCTGGTTGCGTTGTGGCGGCCATCACTGGTCATCACAATGCACCTGGCTGGCTGGAACAAAAACAGCGGCGGTACTCTGCACGTGCTCAGAGGCACGGGAAAAGGTAAAATACTGTATTTATTTTATGGTGGACACGCCCACTTCTGGCGGAAGTGACATCACAGTCTTTGACCCGCCTTCCCGCGATGTCACTTCCCGCCTCCCTTGCGGTCCCAGAAAATCTGGTAAGCCTAGTTATGTGGGTTTGTGAGTGAGGTGGGCTGTTTGCTCATTGGGCTTCGATATAGGGGGGTTGTCTGATATATTCATGGATACTGTTAGATAGACACAGACAATTGTGATACTTTATTGGAATGAGTTCTGTTGATGTGTGAGATGTTAATGTAACACTCTGTGTTTATGGGCCAGTATCATTTCAAACTTGGTTATGTGTATCTCTGGTTATGTGACAGTATCATGTGGACAATCATTGATACTGTTTTTTTTGGCAGTATTACTTTAAGCTGGGTAGAATTTGTTGTGTGACAGTGTTACTTTAAGTTGGTGTAGAATCACTGGGAGGGATTGACAGGTTGCTTCCGGCTAATTTCAATTAACTCATTAACTAAGGGGCCTGTGCTGGATGAGTAAATGCAAACACCTGAGTCTACAGAGAGGCTTCATATAGTAGTAGCTGGCTGCTAGTGTTTCTGTTACTTCTTAGGATGCCTCAAGCGTTTGAGGTGAAACGTAAAGTTTTTTAACATCTTTATATTTTGAAATAAAAGTGTATACATTATACGACGGAGTTTTCCCAGTATGATGCTTGTTTTTAACACTGAGATTTGGACACGTCGTGAAAACCTGAGAACGTACTGTATTTAGTCTATTTCAGATTTCTGTCAGGCACATAATCTTACACATATGATAATATCCTCAGTGTCAGATCTGGCTCTTGCAGAGTTGAGGGGAAGGAAGGTGAACTAGATTGGTATTCAACAAGAACAGGCTTAACAGTTGCTCAGATCACGGCCGGCACAACACAAATGATGACGTTTGCACTGGATGGCAGATTGGCGGAGTGGTGAACAGATGCCTGCTGCCTCCCTCCAGTCTGTTGCCAATGGAGCCACCCCCCTTACCCCACTCCTTCTTCTATGCGAGCTCTTTAAGCAAAGCAGGAAATGGTAGTTCTTTTCCTGATCTAAATTGCCCCCTGAAGCAATTAGCCCAGCTGTGGAAAAAAACAGTATCTATATATACAGGTACGCCATCGTTTCAATCAAAATTGGAGTCTCCCCCACCCCCACCTAGCTGTATTAAAGTTAATGTTGGGAGGCCTGATCACAGATCTCCTGTGTCACATCTGTTTTGGCCCTAAGCCAGAGCAGAGCTGAAAACAGGTTTCATTGAATAAACACAGACACACAAGAAGAAAAAAAGAAGAGAAAGCAATGCAACTGGCAGTAACTGAGTTGCTCAGGGTATAAAGAGGAATATCACTCCCTATCTATAGCCTTAACCCCTCCCCCCACCCTCTAAGGCATTTGAGCAATAGAGTGAGCATGTGGGTCTGCACTGTCTTACAGTTGTGACCTCAAAATGCTTTTGTTGTTGCACAGCATTGCCTTAATCAGCTCTCAGCTTAGCTGCTGCCCAGCATGGAGTTGCTGGGAACTGTAATGAAGTGATGATGCTGTAGACTTCCCTGAGCTAGAGATTTTCCAGCCCTGGACAGGTAACTGCAATATCCATCACATCAGGACAATTACTTTTAGGAGCGGAAGGAACTTTCTCCCTCCCTCTTTTCCCTTGCCCCTCCCTGCTTAGTTTGCACGTTACAATCCAGAATTTTTCAGATAATACTGCAACTGTGATTCTCAGCATAACTGGTGCTACAGGAAATTGAACTGCAAGACAGCAAAGTTTTTTTTTTAAGGAAACTATTTGCAAAGCTGAGTCTGGGAAACAGATCACGGAAAATGTTATGAATAAACTTTTAGTTCATTATGTTTTGAGTCAGGAGATGGTACTCTGGTCCCTGCAGAATAAGTTTTCAGAAATAGTCCTCAAGGCATGTTAAAAAATTAAGGTTTAAATGTAATACCTACACACTTCCCTAACAAAAACAGAGGAAAAGAGAGAAGAGAAAACATAGTGCACATGCAAAAATGGAAACTGTAGAAGTACAAAGACTGAAAAATGCATAGCTGACTATGTTAACTCAAAATTGGCAAAATACTGCAACAGTTTTAATGACTTAGCAATTTAAAATTAAAATGACATTTTCATATTTTTTGAATTATCAGTGAACTACCGGTAATACTTGTCAAAACTGTTTCACCAAAAACTCTTAGCAATTCAGGCAAATTGGTTTCAGGCTCAACCCCCATCTCTTCAGGAGGGCAGGATTAACCCACATTTTATGAGGCTTCATACAAAAGTTCTCTTTTCATAGCTAATTGTTCATTACTCAATGTTGATTACCTCCATCAACTACCAGTTTAACCAGCGAGTGGGGGGGAGGGGAGAGATGTTTCTCCACTTTGCAAAACAGAGCAACTTGACTTTAGCTACTGCATTTGATACCCTCAATCTAATGGGGTCAGGAATCAATTACAACTAGAAGGGCTGTTAATAGCTATCAGATACAATGCTATGAAAAACTCATATCTTGAACTGTCAGACATATAGTTAACTGCCCTAATCACCTGGTTACGTTGTCACAAAACAGAGTTGTCAATATATATTATCAAAAAGGGGAGGTGGATGCCAACTTTAAGGAAAGTGTGATCTCCCAGACATACGTTTTACAAGGGCAAAATTACACACTAACAGCCTAATCCTGTGTAACTCTTGCACTGGTGTAACAGTAGATCCACTGGTGTAAGTACACTTATGCCAGCGTAACTTTACGGATGCAGGACACACACTGGTTTAACCCCCCTCGAACGCTGCGCATGTGCAGTTCAGATGCAGGACGAATGCCAGCACAACTCCGCCAGCGCAGGGGGCATTCTAGGGGCATCCAAACACCCCGGAATGCCCCTTGCGCCAACAGAGTTGAAGCGGCGTCCCTTCTGTGTCTGAACTGTGCGTGCGTGACGTCCGAGGGGGGTTATGCCAGTGTCCGTTCTGCGTACGTTGGTGTACGTCAAGCTACACTGGCATAAGTGCACATACACCGGTGGATTTTACTGTTACACCAGTGCAAAAGTTACACAGGATTGGGCTATAAGTTAATCGTGTCATTGTTCCTGGCATGCTTGGTTTTTGTTTGTCAAAAAGTAGTCACAAGAAAGGGGGTGGGAATCCCGATCAGGATCATGGTGTTTTAACTCTTTGCTTCCACCAGGGTCTCAATCCAGATCACTCTCTCTTACACACATACACGTGTGTGTGTGCATGCATACGTGCATGTGCACGCGCGCACGCACTCACACAGATTGACTGCTAAATGCTCTCCTGGGGCAGCTGGGGGAGCTGATCTCAATTGGGACCACAACAGGGGCAAATGGCTAAAGCCCCTTCCACCATGCCAGTGCCCTGATCAGCCGCCTTCTGACAGCTGCTATTTACCAAACAAAAAACAAACATGTCAAGGCCAATGATGCAAATAACATGACTTGTAGTTTGGCCCTTGGTCTTGGTTTGGATAGAGTGCTTCCTTCTGATAACATGATTACATTATGAGTTCAATCTATATCTTTTTCTTGCTGCATAGAAGTTTGTGGTCATCTTTAGGCTGAATTAACATCTCTTCTTCGCTCACACTGCAAACTGTATTTAAAAGTGATGATGGAAAAGCTTACAGTTATAACTGGAGGATTTTTTACAACATCTGGAAAGCCCCTCCTGAGGGCCATACCTTACTTAGATTGCAGACTCTGAAATGGATGGGTTTGCATAGGAATGTAGAGAAAGCTGGACAATATCGCCTACAAAATTGGTTCTTTTTTTATTCTTGGAAAAGATCTAATGTCAAAAAAAGATGCCATTGCGTTGAGCAACTATACAAATTAATATGCAAATGGTTAAGGAAGGAAAAAGTCCCTTCCCAAAGTTTCTGGCAAAAAGGTTTGTAGAACAACTTCTGATTAAAGATACAGGCACTCTTGGGCTTTTCATCACCGTTCTATATCTAATTTGGCCAAACTCTCATCTTCAGCAACTGCGAGATTTTATTTTACTCTGGGCAATAGATATGTCCTGGCTGCTCTGGAGGCCTATAAGGCCAAAGTTGTCTCTCAAGCTTTATATGGTGTCCCGATCTGGTTCAAGGCTTCAGACCTAGCCACGGAGCATATCCAATCTAATTTCCTCAGGAAAAAATTGGGTATGCTGCGCTGTGTTCCATACTCAGCTCTGTGCCTTGAAACCGGTCTTATAAGCGGCCACACTGGCTGCCGGTTCGTTTCCGGGCACAATTCAAAGTGCTAGTTTTGACTTTTAAAGCCCTTAACGGCTCGGGTCCAGGGTATTTGAGGGACCGCCTCCTTCCTTATAATCCGACCCGTACTCTGAGGTCATCAGGGGGGGCCCTGTTGACCGTGCCGCCACTGACGGAGGTGAGTGTGATGGCGGTGCGGAATAGGGCCTTCTCGGCAGTGGTGCCCCAATTATGGAATTCCCTCCCCCTGGAATTAAGAACGGCTCCCTCCTTAGAGACCTTTCGGCGGGGCCTCAAGACATTTTTATTTAGATCAGCATTTGATGTCTGACATGGCGGGCTGGCTTTTTAACAAATCGCTTTTAACAAATGTAAATGTGGATGACCCACTGGGGCTGTTTGTTTTAATTGTTTTAATTGTTTTTAATTATTTTAATTCTTGATTTTAAATGTATTCATGTATTTTAATATTTTTGTTGTAAGCCGCCTTGGTTGCCCTGGTGGGAGAAAGGCGGGGTAAAAATTCTATAAATAAATAAATAAAATAAATAAATAAGGCTGAATACATTGGTGTGGCTAAGATTTGCAAAATTTTGGCTGGGTATTCTTTTTAAAGTGACAAGTGATAGCCTGGTTTACCACCTACTATCAGACACATCTTTGCCTTGTGGGGTTTCTAGTCTGCTTACAAAGCTAAAATTGATGAGGCTTGACAGTGAGACGCTAGGCATAATTTTATTTTTTATTTTTTTATTTTTTCACATTTTTATACCGCCCTTCCTCCAAGGAGCTCAGAGTGGTGTACATATTTCCTTCCTTCCTTTTTGTCCTCACAACAACCCTGTGAGGTAGGTGGGGCTGAGAGATAGTGACTGGCCCAAGGTCACCCAGGAAGCTTCGTGGCTGAGCGGGGATTTGAACCTGGATCTTCCAGGTCTAAGTCCGACTCTCAAACCACTACACCATCCAGAACTATTAGGGAGAGAACTCTTGACATTGAGCGCCAAAAGTTAATCAGTGCAGCTAATACAACATGCTCTCCATTGCATCTCCATCTGCCTATTAAGTTTGGGAAGCTGTCAACTTATCTATATCAATTGCATAACCCACAGCTAAGAACATCTTGCTGGTACAGGTGGGGGTGCTGCTGTTTTTATGCTCTTGTTTTAATTGTAGCAATTATCTTTTTAATCGATTTTTAGATACTGTTTTTATTAATTTTCATTAATTGTTTTTTACTGTTTAAAAATGTGATTATTTTTGTATTGTATTTTGTGTATTGTATTTTCTTTTGTTGTTGTTGTTGTAAGTCGCCTTGGGTCCCTTCGGGGAGAAAGGCGGGATAAAAATACTGTAAATAAATAAAATAAATAAGAAGGGCTTTCATGCTGGCGAGATGCAACGCTCTCCCTTCTGCCCTTTTATGGGGTCAGTACAAAAGAATACCTGCTTCAGCAAGGCTCTGTTCATGTGGCATGAAGTGTGTGGAGACATCTGAGCATATCTTTTTATCATGTTCTCTGCACAAGTCTTTTCGTCAGAAGCACCTTAACTCGATACCGCCGTGTTTTCAGGGAGGATAGAGGGATGGAGGCAGATATTCTCCAAGCCCTTCTGTCAACAGAAGACGATGGGAGACTTGATAATGTTGCAACTTTTGCTTCTTCGGTGGTGGCTACTTGAAAAATGAGTTTTGATGTATAGATTCATAGTGGGACAGTTTGGGGAGATTTTTTTGCAGGATTGTGGTTGTTTTCATTGGATGTGTTGGGGAATTTCTGGTTGTTTATGTTTGTCTGTTTTTTGATGTGTTTATGCCAATAAAGGTATCTATTACCATTACTACTGATTAAAGATAGGAAACCAAGTATGGGCCAACCTGCAACGCCACTCTAGCCCACACTACTGAGGGTATCCAGCTCCCAAGCCTGGAATTCATTGCACTCAGTCTACTGTATCCAGTTCAAATAACTTGAGGAGCTGATAACAGTGTAGCACTGGAGAAGTAGGCAGGAGAACAGACTTGATTCTATGCCATAGTCAGGCTTGCAGGCCCTCTCCACGTCTACCACCAGCTTCCACAGCTGATGACACTTCACCCATACTCAAAATTAATCCCCTTCTTTGAATGTATTGTTCCCTGTTGAAATGATTTCTGGTTTCGAGGACTGTGCTATCTGAGAAGCATACAAGCCCGTAAATATCCGCTACACTAATCAGGGAAAACTGAACGTTAACAGCACACAGCATGTCCTAGTTGTCGGAAACAACAGAGGAGATGATGACAAATTTTGGACTTAGCACTTCAGTTCTGCAGAGTGAGATTGACATGACAAAATGCAACTACATACAAAAAAAAAAATCACCACACACAGAAAATTAGCATGTTACGGAGAAGGCTAACCTAGAATTCTTCTTCCTAAAACCTAGTTTTTATGTGCAAGAATTTGGGGGGAGGGGGTACTGAGGAGTGTTCATTCATATGAACCTGCAACTGCAGTCAGAAGTGCTGTAAGTCAACACACATATTTGTTTCATCTGTTTTTGAGAACTAGGTCTAAATCAATCCTTCCAAATGTCTCAGCAATGGAAAATTATGCAGACAGCTAAATTACATGGTGTTCATGTAAACTAGGGGTTCTCAACCCCTTGGCGGCATTGTACCACCGCCGCTGCCTGAATCTACCAACGCACCACGAATCTTCTGATGCACCACTGGAAGTGAACGGCGATGATGTCATCGCCAGTCATTTCCAGGCATTGGAGCACAGACACGGAGGTTTTCGATGCTACGGAGCTTGGAAAGCACCAGTAAGAGGCTTGGGGTGGGCAGGAGGGCCTTTTTCAGCATGCAAAACACACACGCTCCACCTCTGCTTGCTGGCCAAGCCTCTTGCTGCTGCTTTCTGAGCTCCATGGCATTGAAAACCTCTGTGCCTGAGCTCCGATGGAGGTGGTTTTTGGGTTCCAACCGATGGCGTACCACCAAAAGGTACCAAAATGTACCACTGGTGGTACTCATACCAACAGTTGCGAAGCCCTGATCTAAACTGACATACAAAAGTTTCAAGGCTGTACAAGTAAACTTCTTTTGACCATTCCATTTTCATTTAAAAAATAATAAGATACAGTGATCCACTAATCCAGAATTATATCTATTGCAGTCTTCTAAACTCATCCCCTGCTCCAGTCACTCTCCTTCTCCATCCTGACTGCCACTTCTTTTGCATTCTTCCTCTTTCTTAGTTTGTGCCAGAAGAGAGAGAGAGAGAGAGAGAGAGAGAGAGAGAGAGAGAGAGAGAGAGAGAGAGAGAGATGTCCAATTTAAATGAACACCAGGTAGACAGGAATTTCTCCATGTGGTCAGCATTCACCCAGCTTCTCATTTAAACCTGGACCTCTGTTGCTAAAAATCCAAACTGCTAAACTGCAGGACAGCACAGTCCCATAACTGCTTCACTTTTTATGATACAGGCAAAAGAAAATAAGTCAGAAGGGGTTTATATGACTTTTTAAAGCATGCGTGCAATTTCCATCATGTGTCAAAGTGACTCATGATGAAAATGTCAAAAAGTTCCCAAGAAATTACCGAGGACATCAAATACCACATACATAAGAAACAAGCATTTGATTGACTAGATTTCTGAGGAAACCAAGGACTAGATTGCCAGCTGGCAAAAATCAGTACAGTATAACTGAAATCAGTGGAACTGCTTCCATTTACCAACCAGAGGTCTTGTCTCTCGAAGGCAATCAATCACCCAATGCAAATATTGAGTACTGGTATATGTAGTGGAAGAGGAGCAGGAGGTGCCAAACAAGCACAGTGCCTAGTAATCAATCAATCAATCATCAAGATTATTATTATTAGCAGAAGATTTAAAAAAATCAAAAGAGGTAGAATTTATAGGTTCAAAAGCCATGTAAAAATCTTTAAAATTCTTAAAATGCGTTTTAAAATTTTAAAGATTTTAAAGATTTTTACATGGCTTTTGAACCTATAAATTCTACCTCTTTTGAAGGTATTTCTAGTCATGATAATATCCATACCATATAGAAGATAAAATGTCCGTTACAGGGTTAAAAGCCATGGTAAACAACTTTTTATTACGTTAAAAACCGAAGTTAAAAGTAATAAAACATAGATTAAAACGTTTTGTTCATCATATGATGATGTTTTATTACTTTTAACTTTGGTTTTTTAAGTAATAAAAAGTTGTTTACCATGGCTTTTAACCCTATAATGGACATTTTATCTTCTGCTATTATTGCTGGCCATGAGAATCTTAAATCTTACTACTACTACTACTACTACTACTACTACTAATAATAATAATAATAATAATAATAATAATAATTTATTATTATTATTATTATTATTATTATTCACATTTTTACACCGCCCTTCCTCTAAGGAGCTCAGGGTGGTATACATTGTTCCTTCCCTCCTTTTGTCCTCACAACAACCCAGTGAGGTAGATGAGGCTGAGAGATAGTGCCCAAGGTCACCTAGGAAGCTTCATGGCTGAGCGGGGATTTGAACCTGGATCTCCCAGGTTTTAAGTTCCATTCCCAAACCACTACACCATCCTGGCTCTTAGGAACAGATTTTCTCTATCCTCCCCACTGTTCCTACTGGTCACATGGGGGGGAATACCATAACTTTCACCACTACTATCCAATACTGGGGAAGCCCAGACAGAAAAAGGCCACTTTGGGAAAGCCTCTTCCTTGGAATAGGAACTATTCCACTAGGACCGTGATAGCGAACCTGTGACACGCAAGGTCATTTTGGGTGACACGCCAACATTTCCCCCAGGGTCCCGACACACCTTACATTTTTGCAGGCTTTATAGGCTTGTCTTGAACATTTAGGACAGGGATTTTGGGAGACCTCTTTCAAATTATTATCTAGTAAAACTCAGCAACAAAAAAGTCACTAATTGATGTTAAATAAAATGCAAAGTGTTCTATAGTTGTTTTCAGTTCAGTTCAATTCAAAATTACTATTAAAAGTAGCAATAGTCAAAGTACTATTAAAAGTTAATACACCAGCAGAGTCAAGTTAGGCATTTTCAAAAATTTTGATACACCACGCCCAAATGGTTCGCCATCACTGCACTAGGAGTTCACTAGGAGTCCACTAGGAGTTAGGGTAAAACCCACTAAAAACCAAACAGAAGTGAGACCAAGATGGTCTGAGAAGTGTGACAACCCACTCTTCCCTTAGTAAACCTAGGCCAGGCAAATGATTAGTTAAAGGGAGCTTATTAAAAAAAAAAACAGACTGAAGAAAAAAAAACAATTAAAAAACAATGAAGGAAAACAGACATGGTTCAAAAAGCAACACAGTAGATGCAAAACAGAGAATGGAGGTTGCTGGTAAAAGTGGGGGAGGCACCAGGGACGTGTGTCCTGGGCACAGCAGGTGAGGCAGCCCCACCCCATCATACTCCACAGAACAAAGCCACAGTCTAACCATGAGATTGCACATGCGTACCACTGTTTGAGCACATGTGTGCAATCTCAGGGTTAGGCTGCAGCTTTGTTGCGTGCACTACGACGGGGTGGGACTACCTCGCCTGCCGCACCCACACTGCACATCCCTCGGAGGCACAGAGGATAAAGTCAAGCAAAATGAAACATAAACCGTGATGCAGGTAACTGACCACTTTTTCCTTGGACTGTTTTACTCATGCTGTTCCAGGGTGCTCTGGTCCTTACATCCACAATGCAGCAAAGTGAATGGGTGTGGCTTTTGCTCAAACAGTAGCTGTTCTCAACCATGGTCCATAGCAAACACCCAGAGCATTTGTGTGTGTGACCTTATAACACATAGGGTTGATAATGTCATGGGTTCATCCAACTGAATTAGTTATGCCCACCTGAGCAAGGGAGCAGACAGCAGGAGTGGTAGCAAGGGGAACAGGCCAGAAAATCCTGGCTTTTGTGGTCTAGGCATGACCACAGCTTTTGACTGAGTGTACCACTTGTGGCACCTGTTCTACAGGCTGCCTATCCATGTGACAAAGGCTACTTTAAAGATACTATCATGTGTAAACTACATTTCAGCTTGCACGTGGATTTGTTACAGTATGGATATCACTCTTCAGTTAGTATAAGTGCAAATTCAATCCAACAATGAGTTTGCAGGCCAAAGCCCCAGAAGAATATCTTAAATACTGATGAAAGTTTCATGTGCTGGATTTTGCATTTGGACTTTTGAATGAGCTGAAGTATGTGTAAAAATCACATGGAGATCAATGACTCCCCAATGAATGTACATCTGACAAGTCTCCTGTGCACTGTTTATTCCAGCAGGCACTACATATGGAACATATCGCCCTGTTCCAAACTCTCTAATAACTTCTACAAGGAGTGTAATGGGCTAACTCAAAGAGAGCTGAAGACAATGAAAATCTTGCTAAGTGTGCTGGATCACAGACCCTGTGTGAATAACTCGAGTACCGGTTTAAAACATCAAGTACCCGTATTTGTATTCTGCTGTTTAGAAGGGACTGGAAATCTAGTGGTGATACATTTCTGACCCAAGAATCCTGTCAGTCCAGTGGAAACATAAGTATTCCCAAAAATAACAGATGCGAGATCAGTAATGAGATTTGATAAACAGAGCAATGTGTACAGGCCATATGTTAGGCATGCTAACTATGCTGAGACTTTAGAGGTGTTCTGCTTAATGTGAAGGGTCAATGTTCAATCAAGATCAGACTTTAGAAGGAATAAAGAAGCCCTGCTCTCAGCATTAACGAGAAATTTTCTTTGAGATACCAAAAAAAGTTTAATTATTCAACGTGTGGCAAAGACCATCATTCAAATGAATATCGCAAACAGAGAAAATCTTGAGTTACACATTTTTCCAGAAGGCATAAACTAGCTTCTGGCTAAGCTGCAGGATTTAAAATTGTGAGCATCTGTTGATGTGCCAACAAGTGTTCTTGGGCACCTCTTGTCTGATCAAGACTGTCGCCTCTTCTGTCCTTAGGGAACAGACAACTGCCAAGCAATACAATAGGCAACACTGAATCAGACAAGGTGCTGAACCAAGTCTATTAATATCATTTTTGGTATCTTAAGCAACAGGAAACATTCTGTTTATACAGCTCAGATGCTCTGGTAATAGGAAAAACATGGGTAAGGTGAGGTCTTTGTCTAGGGAGAATGTTATATATAACAAGATACAAAAAGATGGTGGCGCTCCTAAACGCGCCGCCCGTTATTGCCTGGCCCCACCCTGAACCCAGCAACAGGCAAGGGCGGGAAATGCGGGGCTCATCATTGGCTGCTGCTGCTGGGCGGGGCTTGCTGGGGAGTGGCAGCATTGTTCGCTGCCTTTCTCTTCAGTTGGTGTCGTTTTGATCCCCTCCCTCCCACCCTCTTTCTAGCCTGAGACTAGCTGGTTGCTCTTTAAGGGAGCCGGGTAGGAATTTTTTGCTATCAGCTGCATTGGCATTTGGCTGCTAGTTTTTTCGCCTACCCCAGGCTAGAATTTGGGCTGGGTGGGTTTGTTGTTTCTCCTGCAACTGTTTTCTTGTGTTGGCAGGTCACGTGTGGGCCGGGGTGATAAGGGACATCAATTGGCATACATTCGGAGGTAAGCAAGGTCAAGGAGTGAGCCAGGTCCTCTCAGATGATGCCTGCCCGGATTGGTGAGGCTGGCTGGCAAGCCCCTTGGCTGGAACAGCAAAGACCACCATATGGCTTGGCCTGGGGGAAATCTGTGCTGTCCAGCTGCCTCGACCCCTTGGGTCGGCTGTGATAAGCTTCCTCAGTCTTTGATTGAGGGCAGCTTGGAGTCAGGATGTCACGCCCGAGGGTAACTTGGGGGAGGTAGACGGCTAGGGCCATTTCCCCCACCTTAGAGGCCTGCACGTTTGGGGTTTTAGACAACAAGATATCTGTATCCTGTTGCCACTCCCTTGCATCTGGCATTCAGAGATAGGCTACCTGTAAAACCTGGAGGTTGCATACAGTTACCATGAGATTTCTCCTGCTCAGAAAGCCTCCAACCTCAGTATTTGCCCCCATCTCTAGATAAACTGCCTTCCCTACCTGGCAAAGGGCATCCTTTTGGCTGCATTTTTCCAGTTTTCCCTGAGATCCAAAGCCCTGCAGCCTGGCCTCGCTTCATAGAAGAACATCATAACCAGTCTACTCACAGCAGACTAAAGATAAGTAACTTTCCTCCTCCTTAGAGAGCTCTAACAGCTCTTCCTCCCTTCTAGAACCAACCACCATTCCCCACTGACCATTTTAAACCTTCTGCTAATCTCCTTCGCTCCCACTGGGTCACCTTAGGTAGAGGAAACGCAGCCCAGCTGGCAGCCTGACTCCCTCTCTCTCCCCTCTCCTCCTTCATTGGGCCCATGCTGTCCAAACGGAAACATTTTCAATTATCCTTCATCCATAACCACTAAGCTATATTGACCGTATAAAGTCCTACCTTTTTCTCGTTTTCATATAACCTTTAACAAAATCTATGTATTTTTGAAAAACTCTGTCTCATGGTTACTGTTAGCCTAGTTAGAGGCACTTTGAGGTTATATGCTCTGCTATCCAGTCAATGGCCCCCAAACAGCCATTCATTGCATCTTCATCTCTCTAGTTATAAATCCCCCCCCCCATTTCATTGTAGTTCTGGGGCAGACAGACCTGGGCCCGAGACTGCGTGTGTAGTGGTAGGGATGTGTGTATGTGTGAGTGAGTGAGTGAGTGAGTGAGTGAGAGAGAGAGAGAGAGAGAGAGAGAGAGAGAGAGAGAGATGAACTGACACTGCACATTTCAGTTCAGCACTAGTCATGACAAACCTGTCCCATTGATTTCAGTGAAACTCAGGTTGCAATCCTATACAGAGTAAGTTTAATTGAACTCAATATGACTTCTCTGAGCCATACAAAGGACTACACTGTAACACACACACACACACACACACACACACACACACACACACACACACACACACACACACACACACACACACACACACACCCCTACTTACTTTGCCAGATTGTGTTTGATTTGTTTAGGATTAGGATGCGTGAACTTGAGTATGCTCTGTATCATAGAATGAAATCTAGCTTGCATTGTGGAAGATAAAGAAATATGCTCAAATTATGGGCAAAATATTCTAAATGAATTCTAAAGTGGTGTCAGAATTACCTAGTCCACAGTAGAAAATTTATCAGGATTATACTGAGCATGAAAACTCCATAACTGACGTCAGCTTAACATGCCTCTCAGTTTATTACTTACCTACTCTATACATCATTAACAACACTGAAACTTACCAAGTCTTTAATGAATTATTTTCATTAATGTAAAACATGCCAACAGTTGAAAGCTAAAATATTGCATGTGCTACTGCCTGTGCTTTATTTATTTTTTTAAATCATAATAAAAAGTCCATGTGCAAAGGACACTCTTGGCAATCAGAGTGCTTCTAAACCATAGCAGGGGTTGGATGTTGATAGATTGTTCTATTAACATGATTTATAAGACATATAAAAAAGAATTGCATCAATAAAAATAAGTTGGTTAAACAAACAAAAGACCAATGAAAATGGCAATCTAGGGAGAAAGACAATAATTTAACAGGACACAGCAGAGCTATGAAAGAGCAGACTCTCACATACTCAAAAATTACTTCCATGTTTCACTGTCTGTACACACAACAATCAGATGTCCAGTTCCCCCCCCCCCCCGAAAAGAAGCTTTATCTTCTCGTTTGCATTTGTATGATGGGTGGGAAAGTTCAGTGCACAAGGGATTGCAGTGTGGAAAGACAGGGTGTTATTAAAAGAATATATAACAAAGATTGCCAAAAAGGAGCTATTCCATGGAGTTAATCAGCCAAGACTCTATGCCAAGATGTAGATTGTTTTCCCCTCAGCCTCTCATATGCATTCAGAAATGATTGAATATTCCTTTTCCATGGCTCCCCGAAACAAGCAAAAGTATAAATCCATTCATCAAAAAGAATATGAAAAAGGAAGAAACTCACAGGTAATATGGTGACCATATGCACCAATTTCCACCCCCACCCCTCAACAACCAAAAAAGAAAAGGAAAAGAAAGCAAAGTATTCATTTCCTTTTTCTGTTGGAATACTTTCGATTTCTGACACGAGGAACTATCCTTATTAAGTGGTAATTTACAATGCGAATTTATTGCTCGGGTTTGAAAAAAAACTGAAGGTTAAAAATGCATGCATTTTCCAAAGTGATATTGTCTCAAGCAAAGTAGTTATACAATACAGGTAGTCCCCTACTTTAGTTGCATTTTACAACTTGCATTTTACAACAAGCTACAATTTGCATTGGTATTAGTTGGAGAGGAACATGAGTACAGTTCTATTAAGTACTATACTGGCTCTCCTTTACCAACCACTTCTATGTTTCCAAAATACACCATTTCTCTGCATCCCTCAAACCAGCGTCTTCCCCTCACAAACCAGCACCATTGCGGCTGCGCAAAAATGTCAGAGCAGTCAGAATGCGCCTGTGCAAAGTTTCTGTGCAAAGCTGTCCTTAAGTTGGGACATCTGCAAGTTGGATGTCCTTAAGTAGGGGTCTACCTGTACTACAAGGACCCAGGACTGCTACTGAAAATGGCAGACCCTTTAGTTCCCTTTCTCTGTGACCTGTAATACAATTTATTTTATATCCTGACATAATTTAGTTTCATCACCAGCCACCAATGTGTTGGTGAGGTGGGGGAGAACTCAACATGAGGGTTCGGCTTTCATGGAAGCCCGATGTTTCTGGTAATATGTAGCTTTGGCCTAAGATTTTCATCTACGTTAGCCATTTATTTTTTATAGGGCTCTTGGAAAGGCCATCTATTTCTCCATTCAATAGGAAATCTGTGTTTCTGTGCTAACTAAAGACATATAGCAGGCATAAGACTTTACTCATTCATCCAATTTCTCCCGCCCTGTTCTACCTTCAGACAGAGTTAGATGTTTTTGGGCATACCATTTGCCATTCAAGTGCACATCTGAGGTTTCACTTCTAACAATGAAGCTTATACTAGCAGTAGCTGGATTTGCAATCATTTGGTATGCTGAAAATGAATACAAACAAGAAAAAAATGCATCATGGATTGATGGAATATGTATTAAAGTAGTTCATGGCCTTCACAAAATCTCCCACTTACAATGAGTTTTAAAGAAAACTTGAATTTGGATTTCAGCACCATGCAATAAAATTTGTTTTTCCTCCCTTGGTTGCCAACCCTCATAAAGCAGATTCTGCTAAAAAAAATTGCATTTCAGTTCTACTGCCCTGTAGACTAACCTCTTAATGAATACCTCCTCCAAAAATAATTGTTATAATTATCACATCATATCATTCTGGTTGGTTTGTAATTTTATTGTAAAAGGTTTAGCCTGCAGGATTTTGAAAATGTTATTGTAATACTGAATTATCCACAAATAATTCAATTGAATCTAATGTTATTAAAGCGAACCTTTGTTCTATCTACAGTGTGTGTATTTCACTTGGCAAAATGAAGAATTCCACTCAATGAATATGCCATGCCTGGTTTTTGTTTTGTTTTTAACAATGGATAATAATAATAATAATAATAATAATAATAATAATAATAATAATAATAATAATAATAATAATAATAATAATAATAAAAAGATTTATAATGAAGATGTTTCTGAGGAATGAGAATGAAAGTTTTCCTATGGGCTATCAGGCTTACAGAACAATCCTACACCAGTTTGCTGAGAAGTAATTTCCAATGTGTTAAATGGGGCTTACTAAAAAAAAAAAAAGTCACATATAGGATTGCACCCTTATGCCCCAATCCTATCCCTTCCCTCCCTCACTGATACAGCCACACTGCCAGAGCGTGCGCTGTATCTTGTGGGGGGGGGAGTCCTGGACGTCTCCTCTGGGTAAGCCTCTGACGTCGGGTTGGGTCTACTCAGATCTGCACCAGCAGGTCCATGTGGACCCGGAAAGGTGGATCAAGGCCTGGAAGGAGGAAATGACATTGGTGGTGCTGCTGCCATTGAAACCACCTCCTTCAAGCCCTCATTCCACCCCTGTTCCGCCATGGCTCCTCCCCATTCCACCCCCTTCTTCACCTTCCTCCCCTCCCCCCACACTGACTTACCAGTGCCAGGGATGCAACACTCTGCCTGCAGGCCACTGCTGCCACTTGTGACTTGCGACGGTGGCCGGGCTCCTCCCAATGGAAAGTCATGTTTGTGACCTCCATATAGTGCCTTACACAGCCAGAAAGCGAGTTCCGTTGGTGTAAAGGCACCATAAGATTGGGCTGTTACTTATGTAAAAATCAATTTGTCAGGCTGCAGTCCTATATATTCTTACCCGGGAGTAGGTCTCACGGAACTCAATGGAACTTACTTCTGACATGCATAGAATTCTAGTATTAATAGCTGAAATACCATCTACCTCCTCCCATTTTTGAGGGGACACATGAATTGGGTGCTTGCACAATTGTGTGTTTGTACCCACTTCAAATGTGAAGTCAGCTGCATTGTGGAGTAGGAGGTGCACTTGCTTTAACACACGCTGGGAAACGCATCTATTCTGGGTCCCAGTCTTCTGAAATACTTTGTCATAAATACTAGATACTGGGCAAAACCCCAAACAGCTACTGCAAAACAGAATAAGGGAAAGTATCAACAGAAGAAGTTCTCTATCAAAATAAAACACTAATTAAAAAGAGAGTATATGGGTATATATGTAGGTAAGCCACTTGTTTTGAGAGTGATAGTCCAGCTTGCTTCATTGATGATGGAAATCATTCAGTTCTTCTTGCTTTGTAACTATAACTATTAATCCTACTGCCACAAAATGTCTGGATGTGAAGGCAAAAAATAAATAAATCAAGATCTAGGTATAGATATCATTCCTAGCCAACAGCTAACACTGCTTCTTTAAAATGTCCCACGTATCTATTATCTTTGGATGCATCCTAGACATGTTCAAGGCAAACATGCTAGAAAATGCTTTAGAAAGCTTTTTTATTATTTATTTAGTGTGTGTGTGAAATATCTCCTCAAAACATTTGGCCAGCACATGGACGGACCTGTGATTTAAAACTGGCTAAATCCATCTGACAGCTTTCCAAGTTAACAGACACATCTGAATGGGAAGGTTATTAAACAGAAAGTTTAACCATTCCTTTCTTTACAGGACTGTATTTTGACTCATATAAAAGCAGTATTTTTTTAAATTATTCCATACATTCCGTATTTCAGTATTCCACACAGAATACAGTACTTTGAATATAATAAGGGAGAAACTCGTTCATTAGCAGGCCCTAAATTTCCCCTCTTGTCCCAGTGAAGAAAATGCTGCTAATTAAGGTCAATATGTTAAAAAATATGTTTTGAACGCCATGGGCAAAGTCTAGTATTAATAACTGAAATAATAGTTTAGGAATTTTCCTTTTAGAGTTTGTTACATGGGCTCGTCTTTTTAACATTTGAATATGTATTGTTGAGTTTCTTGCTAGATTAGGTTCATGTCTACCATGACAACTCCGAGTGGTTATATTTCATTATCAGCGCAATCCTAACCAACTTTCCAGTGCCTTCCAGTGCTGGTGTAGCCGTGCCAACAGGGCACACACTGCATTTTGGGGTGCGGAGGCAGTCACAGGGGCCTCTTCAAGGTGAGGGAACATTTGTTCCCTTACCTCGGGGATGCATTGCGGCTGCACCGGCACTGGAAAGTTTGTTATGATTGCGCTGTATATCTTAAACTTAGTCCAGACGACCCAAAACACCGGCAACTCAAAAAAACCCACAACATACTGTTATGCATGCCTAGGTCCCAGGCAGGGTGTTTAATGTCACTGGATGTCCAAAATGCAAAATACGATGATTGTTGACACTCCCAGACAGACTTGGTGAATGTTTGAAAGCTGAGAGATATACCACTAAGCTGATTGTTACCCAAATGTGGTTGTCAGCATTAATTACGTTTATGTGTGGAGAGAAATGTACATTTATTTTCAGGCATTCACAAAAGGTGACTGGGATTGTCACTATTATAGTTGAACGTTGGCATTCACCAAATTTTAGTCACAGTAACATAACACATGTAACACAAGACATGCCGTAACATTATACATATAATTTGGAACATAATACATGCTAATAATAATCTTCCACCTGTACTGCTAATCCAGAACGGTACACAAACTAAGGGCACAATCCTGTGTAACTCTTGCACCGGTGTAACAGTAGATCCCCCGGTGTAAGAGCACTTATGCCAGTGTAACTTGCCATACACCAACGGACGCAGGACAGAAACTGGCGTGACCCCCCTCAGACAACTCACATGCGCAGTTCAGATGTGGAACGGACACTGGCACAACTCCGCCAGCACAGGGGGCATTCTGGGGGCATTCCGACACCCCCGGAATGCCCCCTGCACCAGCAGAGTTGTGTTGGCATCCGTTCCGCATCAGAACTGCGCATGTGAGGTTCCGGGGGGGGGGGGGTTAAGCTGGTGTCCGTCCTGTGTCCATTGGCATACGGCAAGTTATACTGGCATAAGTGCTCTTACACTGGGGGATCTACTGTTACACTGGTGCAAGAGTTACACAGGATTGGGCTGTAAATGGAGAGGGGAAGAGTGAGAGGCTGGATGTATGACAATAAAGAGGTCTGATCATATCTCTTTTTGCAGGGATGAAAAGCAGTGGAGATAAGTGAATCTCCTCTCCCCACTTCACACAAACACCCTCTGTTTTCTTGGAATGGGCCAGCACCTCTCCAAACTTGACATGCTGCCACATTTATTCTTCTCATATGTGTTCCAGATTTCTGCTATTATTTCCCCCTCCTGACTGCAGTTGTTAACAACTTCTCAGTTCTGAAAAGCCATGCTCGTATTTTGAACAGCAGAGCACACATTTGGAGTGGGTTGTGTGTTGAGTTCATAGTGAAATTAAAGCCACAATGATTCAAGTTGAGGTTTTTTTTTCTCCTTTTGTGGAGATGAATGAAAAAGCAAGCATGCATGAATCATGACTGTGTTTGCTTTCTTTTGGAAATTATCTGATATGCGTGGCAATCAGTTAATAACATTACATAAAACTTGGCTAGCAGAATGAATGTGTAATCAATCATTCTTTAAAGAGATGCAGTCAGACGATGTTGCCACAGAGAAAGGGGAATGCATCACCCCCACCTTTCTATCTGTGTCTGAGTTCAATTCAGAAATACTTTCCTTGTTTTCTCAAACTCTCCAAGGGCTCACTCCACCCCACCTCTATGACCTCATATTCACCTATTTCTCCACTCATTCTGCATCTCCAGTCTTGGCCTTCTCTCTACCTTCTCCCTACGGCCTTTCACAGTTGGGTGTCGCTCTCATACTTGTGCTGTTCCATCCATCTGGAATGCTCCCCTGAACCACTGAGTCACTTCCTCTCTTTCAATCTCACCTTAAAGTCTTCCTATTTTTGTTAGCTCAGGGCTGAAGTGTTTCGTGATCCTGTGCATTAAAGAATGTTGTATATAAAAAACACATGAATTGCATAACTGTCCATAAAGATTTGTGGGTAAAGTATACTTACAAATAGAAGGAATAAAAACTTGCAGGTGTCTTTTGCAGTCACATAATAAATGTGCACATTTCAACCTGACTGCTTTTTTTCTTTAAAAAATGCATATGACTCATAAGGGGATGACACTTGTCAGACAGCAATATCAGTTACTTACATCTATAAAGATACATGATGCAAATACTATAAATGCACTTGATTTTTGCTGTCAACGCTTAGTGAGTCTCTATAGCCCTAAGATTAATTTTGAAGGGAAAAATTTCAAACCTCTGGCTATGTTGAATATATATGTTATAATGTGCTGATATGTACACACATAAACTCGCACCAGAGAATAAAACTGATTCACTGAAAACTACACCTAAAAGCTTTACTAAATGTTATGGGACTCAATCACCCCTCCCCCTTATTGAGTTTCTAATTACAGCAAGTCCTCACTTTAAGTTGTTAATAGGTCCTTGGAAATTGCAACTTTAAGCAAAATGACTTATAATGAAACCAGTTTTACCATAGGCTAATTGATATACATAAACACGAGTTTACAGCATATTTCTGGTCACAAAAACATCACCAAACTTCTAAATAAAGACTCAAAACACTTCTAATATTAAACATTGAAATAAATGTGAGCTTTCCAGGCCAGAGAAAACCCATGCAGACATGGGGAGCACATTCAAACTTCCCAAAGACAGTGGCCCTGGATGAAAATCGGGTTTTTTCAACAACTTTAAAACGGAACGACTTATAACAAACTGACTTTTGGTGAGGACTTGCTGCACCTGTCAAAGAACAAAATACCATTGTATCTTGAAATAATGTTTTACTATTTCAGAGGAACTTTCATCGCAGGATATATGCTGTAGAAACACACGTCTTTGTAGCATGAGCTGTACTGTTGCAACTTGATTCGTGCACGGACACTCAGCCTTTCATTAAAAGAGGATCAATTATTGCCTGTTAAGAAAGACGTTCTAAACCTCAGTGAAAAAAATTGTTGCAGCTCATGTCTTTTAAAATGTACAAAGTGTGAGGCAAACACTGGAAGTTCATTATATGTTATGGGACTGGCATGCTCTGCAGTTATTACGCTCATATAAAGTCATGGATCAATGGTAATGTGTTAGAAAAACTATAAAACCCTAAAGTGCTATCCCTGCAGCAGCAAGTTATATTACAGAAGTACAATACTGCAGCTACTAGTCTCAAAGGGTTTGTTCAAACAATAAACAGTGACATGTCTCCAATGAAGCTCTTCATCAGGGCACCACTGCCAACCAGTAGATAGTTACCTTCATCTGCTTTGTCTAAATAAAAAAACAAGTCCTTCATTTCAGAGAAAAGGAACAGGAGGCTTTCCCACCTCCATTGGTGTCTACATAGATAGGCTTACCAGATCTCTAACCGGGGACAGAGTGCTAGACCTTTAGGAGAAGGAATGTGGGCAGGTGTAGCTTGTTAAACCCTTAGAGCACAATCCAAGGCATGTCTACTCAGAAGCAAGTCCCACTGAACACAATGGGGTTTGCTTCTGAATAGAAGGATCTAAGGTCTAGCACTCTGTCCCGGTTGGAGATCTGGTAAGCCTATACATAGATGTATTTCTGCTTAGACTACAGCTGTCTTAAAACAGGATGAAAAAAATAAATGTGGCTATTGACAGCTAGTGTAGCATAGTTGTCAAGAATCTAAGCTCTGAAACAGGATGATCCTGGTTCAAATTTCACCATGGCTTCACAGGGTTGTAAGGATTCCTGAGGTAATATCTATGAAACGTTTCTCAAGGTTAGCATTCATGCTAAGTATTATTATTATTAGTGGAGTGTTGGAGTATGGAGGTGAGCTCTGTGGGGAGGCGGGAGGAAGGCGAAACAGGGGTGGGGAGCAGGCGTTCCAGGGTGGAGGAGGGTGGAACAGGCCTGGGAGAGGGCAGTCTCAGCGGAGGAGGCCTCCCCTGAATCCTATCCCCCTTCCTGGGCTTGGATGTCCAACTGCTTGGATTTGAGCTGACCAATTAGCTGGCACACATCTGAGTAGCTCCAGTAGCCTGCTGGGGCTCGACACGGGGTAAGGGCAAAACCTCGAGGAGGCCTCCAGCAGCTTCCAGCCCCACACTGGATACAGCAGAGCCTGCCCTGGTTCTGGATAGGATTGAGCTGTTAATCCCCAGTAAGCGAGGCTGGGATTACAATCTTAATGTGCAAAATGGTTTCTGACCTTTATCACACTCATACAACACAAACAAAACACAATTATTATTTCCATTTTACAGATGGGTCTTTTTGCCCAAGACCACCTTGCAGATACAGCTGGAAGGAACTTGAAATGGCTCTATATCCATATCCATAAAATACCCATCAGAGCCATAGAAAACCTATAGGGCTGCCCTGCTCTGTATAATATCTGTATGATGATATCACTTCCATCCTGATGATAGCACGCCTCATCCTTTCATCTTCTCTAAGGTATCGTGGTATTTGCAACATATGAATTACAAGTTCTTTTGTCACTTCCTCTTAAAACCTAAGACCTCTTAAGACATGAGATCTGTTTCCTAAAGCCAGGAATATACCTTCAGGGTATGTGTGTTTTAAATTAAATAAATAAATAGCTAGCAGCAGGTGCAATCACACACACGACAGCTAGGAGTTCAGCCTTTTCAGAATATTCCCCCAACCCAAACCTTTCAAGCTGCAGGTGTACACAACACAATTCTGCTATGACAAGGGCAGTGTATCTCTGCAAGCAGCGCTTCACATAATGATGTGTGAAATGAAAGCTAACTGGAAAAAAATGGAACAATAGCCAAGAAAACCCCAGATGACAGTTATGAACAGAAGAGGGACTAAGCCATGCAAGGAAGGGGGGGAGTCATGTGGTTTGCTGTCTATGGGAACTTGCCATCCCTTTTCCTCTTTCCCCCCCATCCCCAAATGTGTATTGTTAAGAGGATGTTAACAGGAGCATGGTCTGCACATAAATAGGATTTCCAGTTCACAAAGCTGAGCTCAGGGTGATTGTTAGCTTCACATCAGGGAAGCTAGCAGAGGAATTGCTAAGCAAGTAGAAGTGACTCCAGGGATTGTAGAGAGAGAACACACACAGAGACAGAAATGCCTCAAGGACAGCTGGGATGTACAGTTGAGCACAAATTACTAAATATTTTCCAAGTGTCAAAATTTCACATAGCCCTTATAGCTGCAAGCAATAGTTCACTACACATTTGGACAGTCTAACACCACAGAGACTTCAGTTCCTTTCCTCTTCTATTCTGGAATCTAAATGAAAGACTGACAACTCCTGCACACATTTGAATGGATTCTGAATCTGTAGACAGAAGATACAAGATCTGCAAATGTGAAATTACTGCTGCTACCAGTTTTCCAGGGCATGTCTGTCCTTCTTCAGGAGCCCCTCCTGCAGAGGTGACCCTTTTGCATTGGAAGTGTGAAGGGGGAAATGGGCAAGCTGGCTAACTGGGCCTGCCTTGTCTCCAGCAGGCAGCACTGAACATAGAGGGCTTCTCCACGTGACTTGGAACCCTCTTCGTGTTCTGTGCCATCCCTCGGTCAACACTGAACAGACACTTGTTCAGTGGGTGTAAGGTCAGTGGGGGACATCAAGTGCTCCCATTTCTCCCGCACGCGTTTACTGAATGTGGGGGGATAACTTCTGAAGATTATGGTGCAACCTCGAGATGATGTTAACAGACTTCATTTTATTACGCATTAAATGGTCCTTTTGAAAAGTAAAGGTTGCTCATGCATGAAGGGTACCCCTGCTTGAAAGGGTAGAATCTTGTATTTTTCTGATTTTATACTTGCCTTGCAGCCTTCAGAAATAGGAACGTTAGAGTTTCATGAAGAGAAAACAAGGCAAGTAGTGCAACTCAAAAGTTCTTCTCTCAGCCTGATTTTAAAACCAAGATGGAGGGGAGGGGGGAATCATGTCATTCATCCCTGCAACTTTCCTTCCCTCCCAGCTCCAAACTCCCTCCCCACAGAATTACCTTCCTTGCTGCTACATTCCATTCTCTCCCCATTCCAGTACCTGGCACGCGGTCATGATTACAAGCCAGGCACCCAGAGATAAATGTGTTAATAAAAATAAGATTATTACATGAACTTACAGCGCAATCCTGCGCAATGGTGCACCAGGGGAGCACGCGCCCCCCAGTGCAGGGTGTCATAAATGTGCCGTAAAGTGCATTTACGGCACCCGGAGAGTAAGGGACGTTGGTGCAGAGGCCAGCAGCCCTTACCCGGCCATTACACCGTTCCCGCTGGAGCAGATAAGGCCTACGCCGGCTGTGGCTGGGGTGGGAGGGCGGTCCAGGTGGCAAGGGAGGACTGGCCATTGGCCACCCCAGGCCTGGAGGGGGCAAAGGTATCGGTGGTGAGATACGTCGATATCCCAAGCCCTCTCCAGGCCCAGCAGGGTCTTACACAAGCGGCGCAAATTCGGCCTCCCGCCGCTTACACCGGGGGGAAGGGGACGATTGTCCCCTTCTCCCGAGTTGTTCCAGGGCTGCCCCGGGGCAGCCCGGGAACTCGATAGGATATGGCACCTGGCCCTTTAGGCTGGGCGCATTATCATACACAGGATTGGGCTGCCCCACAGGGAAGCACCTACTGAGAAACTAAGGCCTGGATGGTAATACCTGAAATCCCCACAGATTCAACATTGCTTGCATGAGTGTCAGCAGATTTAGTTTATGGCATCTCTACAAGGACATAAGTACACTTTTAATATACTGTATAATTTGGCCCTTAGTAAGCTGTTTCACATTAAAGAGTACCAAGAAAATGGATAAGAGCTATTTCACATCATTAAAGGCTTTTGATGTCCATGCTAGGCAGATTTTTATGTGAATGTAATTTTGCTCTCTTCTACCCAGTGGCTGAAATTATTAGTACATTTTCAACTAAGGTTAACATCCTAAACATGCTTACCTGGGAGTAAGTTCCATTGAACTAAGTAAACACACATAGGGTTGTGATGCACAACTATGCTTGTGAAGTTTGTTATTATGAACAAAATATTTCAAGTTCCCCAATTAAGGATCTAAATACACCCTGCAGTTTGTAATACTGGAAAACGTTCAGGTTTAGGATGTTAAACTGTGACTTTCGGAAAATACCTTTAGCATCACACTTACACTTCTTCTTTGCGATCAACTTCTTTCTTTATTAGATTCATACAAAGAAAATAAGTCATGCATACCTCACTTTATGCTTTGGATAATTTTCTTCATAATGTGACATCTTCCCAAATATTAGCCAAAAGGTGCACTCGAAAGGGTGAACAGAAAAAAAGAGATGACATTTAAAAATGCTTTCTGGAATGCCAGATGTTGCAAAGCCATCAGAACAAAACAATGCATTGGAATTATCAAAAGGAAAGGGTTGTTTGTCCACATTTTTAAAAACTCATGGGGTATTTTTAGGCACTTAGTTGTGGTCTTTCTCTGTGCGAAGAACATAGCAAACGCCCTTATAGAATTGATACTTAAATGACATGCACAACATGGGAACTGCTTGATGTGGTTCAGCATTTGCTCTTGTTACACTCTGTTCTGACTATAAACATTCCAGCTGTGTGAATAATATAAAAACTATGCACGAGCCTTCTGCCATTCCTAATGCACCTCCTGCTGAATTTCTTACTGTTATAAACTTGTCATGGGTGCATCTTGATATAAAAATGAAAAGTATAGTACAAGAACCTCTCAATTAATGCAGTATTGATTTACACATTTTCAAAATAGCATGATTTGCAAATTAATACCAGAAATCTAATTTACGCTGGAAAGTTTTGAAATAATGCAGTCAATTAGCAGCTAATTAACTGCTAACAAGCAACCCCTTTAGACGTTGAGAGCTTCCTGGGGGGGGGGGGAGAGTCTCCACTAAAGCCAGAAGATAAAAAATAGAGAAAGAAAATGCATTCACAAAGCTGAATCTTTCCTTACCAACGTCTTTGTTTTCATCATTGCTTTCTCAACCCATGACATCAGTAGCCACCACTCCCAATAGCCTCCCTCCTCAACCCTGTCCTCCCTCCCTCCCTCAACTGGGTGGGTATAGGATTAAAGTCCATATCAAATTTCCAAGCACACATTTGCATCTGGGACTGGGGCTAACACAAATACTGTTGTCTGCAGTTTTCAAAGTAACCACACAGGCAGAGAAACCATTGAACAATCTTGCACTAAATGGCAGGTAAACACCTGTCTGCTAGCCCTGTAAATTCCCATTCACCAACTGAGCCACAAAAATCACCTCCCCCTCCCATACGAGCCTCATTTGGTCCATCTGAGAGTCCTCCCATGCTTTCTTCCTCCTATCATAAACTATACTTCCTTCGTCATAAACTATACTTGCAGGACTGTTGATCTTCGACATGTAAGTTCCACTAAGTTCAGCTGGACTTGCTTCCTAGTAAGTACACTTGTTGTTGTTCAGTTGTTAAGTCGTGTCCGACCCTTCGTGATCCCATGAACCATACCCCGCCAGGCCTTCCTATCCTCCACTATCTTCCCAATAAACAGGAGCTCACTCTTCCCTCTTGCCTCGTATGCTCTTGTCCTCAACATCCAGGACAAGAGGACATTGAGCCCCCCCCCCCAATCTTGTGTTTTCTGCTTACATTGTTGTTGTTCAGTCGTTAAGTCTTGTCCGACCCTTCGTGATCCCATGGACCATATCCCGCCAGGCCTTCCTGTCCTCCACTATCTTCCTGAGTTCGCTCATTTTCATGTTCGTTGCATCGGTGATGCTGTCTAACCATCTCATCCTTTGCCTTCCCCTTCTCCTTTTGCCTTCAGTCTTTCCCAGCATCAGAGTCTTCTCCAGAGAGTCCTCTCTTCACATTAGGTGGCCAAAATATTTGAGTTTCAGCCTCAGTACCTGTCCTTCCAGGGAACAGTCAGGGTTGATTTCATTTAGGATTGACTGATTTGACCTCCTAGCAGTCCAAGGGACTCTTAGGAGTCTTCTCCAGCACCACAGTTCGAAAGTATCTATTCTTCGGCGCTCAGCCTTCCTTATGGTCCAACACCATCGCCCTGACTATACGAACTTTTGTTGGCATGGTAATATCTCTGCTTTTTATTATGCTATCTACAGCGTGACAAATTGATAAATTTGATCAATCCATCCACAATTGAGAAATTCACAAATTTACCCACAAATTGATAAATCCATCAGTTTGAAACAATTGAGAACAATTGTGCCTTATGTATTTCTTCCTGTAGGATAGTTCAGGAGTGGATTCGTCTCCACATTGTAAAGACAATTTTCAGCAGAACCACAAGGTGAGAGGACCATAAGAATGAGAGGTTCATGTTCAAAGCCATGGTCTGGCTTTAATGAAGGACCACTTTATACATTACCAAATTCCTGAACAGAAGACATTTATACCGAGTGCTCATATCCCTTTTCCTGAACGTTTGTTTGCCTATAACATTAACAGGTTATCTCTTTTACTGATCAACTCACTGCACAAAACCCCATTCTAAGGTTTGTAAACAAAATCAGAAATATTTGCATGTACAAAACCTCTTGATATAATATAGTACAATTCAAGAAGCCATAGTTCCTTCCTAGAGGCTGTCTTATAAACTTAGATATTTATTTATTTATTGATAGAAAATGAGTTCTGGAGAACATGCTATCAATATGCTAGTGGCAAAGTAGAACAGCAGATTTAAGAACTGATTCACAATGGATTCTAAACTGTCATTGCATTCAGTGACATTCTGAATGGGATACTCTTCAAAAGAAGCAGGTCAGGTCAGATGTTGGATCAATGAAATAATGTGAAAAATGATAGGAGATAAAAGGTGTTCAATAATCAAAGAAGCAAAAGTAGAAACATATTCATTTAACAATGATGCACATATTTAAGAAACATTTGCTATACATATGTTTAAGCAAGGGCATATTTTCATTTGCAGAATGTTCAGGTATGGCTGAGAGGAATAACCTGTCTTAGATCTAAAAGCTCAGTCTCAATTGCCAAGAACTTTTTAAAAAACCTCAAACGTCAAGTGGTAGATTGAGCACATTTGATCTGGCATCTGCTGGAAAATAAATAAGCTATTATTACAGAGTTACTTTTCAAAGCAGTGCAAAGTTTTCATTTATTAATATTAGTGATGTAACACTTTGAAAGATGAAAAGGCATGGTAGAAACTACAGTATTATTCAAGTTGCCAAGTGTTTTAGTCCATTTACATGAAAACAATCCTTGTTTCTTTGGAGATCATGTGGTACTTATATGCCAACTGTTAATCTTTGTGGGAATATTTCCACAGCAACTAATTATGAGTGATGGTGGATTAGAACTTCAGACAGATGTACCTTAACAAATAAAAGGTTATTTTCAAAGCAAATGCTCTATTTTAATGACAAAAAGAAAAGAAGCACACACATACGCACCAGATAACACGAGCAAAAAGAACCCAACTTTCATTTGGAGTCAGATTTCCATAGATTTCCAATTACCTAGAGGCCATGCGGTACACTACCAATTTGGAGAAAGAAAGTTTGAAATACACCGGGACTATATGTGTCAGTAAACTATAAGTAGGCTTACCAGTCATACCGGTTTGGCTGGGACAGTACTGGTTTTGCAGGGGCATCCCAGCAGGTGTTGCGGCCGGCTCCTGGCAAGCCGGAACTGTCCTGGCACCGGGACGTCTGTTAAAACTAGGCCTTGTCGCGGCCTTGTCGTGTGTTGGCCGGGACTCATTGTGCGTTGCTGTCAGCCAGGACTGCCCCCACTGCTGCCACACTCCGCTCTCTTTTTTGTCACTCCGTCTTCGTTCCAGCCAGCCAGGACTCATCGTGCACCTGTGCGAGGCTTGAGCAGGTGCTGAATAACGCAGCCGCAAGCTCTCTGGAATCGCCCGAGTCCACTCCGAGTCCAATTCCGAAGTGCTTCCAGCCACGTTCAGCACCTGTGCAACCCTTGCGCAGGCGCGTGACAAGTCCCAGCCGGTTGGGACGAAGACGGAGCGACGAAAGAGCACGGCAGAAGCAGGGGCAGTCCCGGCCTACCACAACGCAGTCGGCCAGCTGGGACAAAGAGAAGGAGGCAGAGCACAGTGGCATTTTAGCTGGCCGCCCGAAGAAAAAGCGGGGCCAAAAAAATAATTAAAAAAAACTAGATGACCTTGAGGGTACTTTCCAACTCTATGATTCTATATTTGATTCAAAGAGTTGACTAAAAGCTGAAATAAAATTCCACTAGTTACTATGAAATTAGAAGTTCCAGTACATATCACAACATCCTCATGATGCCATATTCTGTAAAAATAAAGATTTGAAGACATTCTTTCCGATGTCTTCTATACATTTTTCATGCTCACAACCCACTTTTAAGGCAATCCATTTTTTATGAACCTTGTTCATACTCAGGTCTGATAGTCAGGTTTCATAGTCAGGCAAATCCTTTAATAATTCTTGTTTTGAGAATTACCTTACATATGTCTGATCCCTAAATCACAGAAAATATTGTATCAGCGAGTCTGAAATCTTAGCATTAGAGAAAAAAATATTAAATCAATCTACTAACTAAAATTTCACTACATTTGCAGGTGAGGCTTCCCCACTTTTTAAAAAATAATAACCCTCCAAACATAAAATAGTTTTGTACATTTATCTTCAGAGCAACACATTACAGGTGATCTGTATGGACTGGAAATAGGATTACATCAACAAGGCTTTCACTTTAAAGTGCTGGATTCTGCAAGATGAAAGAGTGCCCTCCCCAACACTTTGTTGTGCTACTGGCTCAGGTTTAAAGAAACTATGCAACCTAGTCATATCACATTCTAATCTGCAAGACTGACATGAACGTGAAAAGCAAAAGTCTTTGAAAGTGATACATTTGTGTGATGGAATAAACCCAGACTGCTCTTTACAAATGGGAGTGAGAAATGGGCAGATAAGGAGATAAAAGGAAACCTCTATAATGAACACTTCTATGCCATCAACTGTAACTTGTGTCTGTAAGAGAAAGTGAGTTAGCATCAGATAAGTTGACACTGATGTTTGTGAAGCACTTAGTACTTACTTGTTCCTGGAAAGTTTGCAAAAAGAATGCCCATGCATTTGCTAGAGGCAACGCATGGAGATGTTAGGTTATTTATTATGATGATGATTCTACATAGTTATTTGGATTCCTCTCTTTAAAGCCTCCAAATAACTATGTAGAATCATCACAGGCCAGCGGGTGGCGCAGTGGGTTAAACCGCTGAACCATGAGCTGTCGATCGAAAGGTCGGCGGTTCGAATCCACGACGGGGTGAGCTTTCGTTGCTTGGCCAGCTCCTGCCAACTTAGCAGTTCCAAAGCATGTTAATGCGAGTAGATAAATATGTACCGCTTGCAGGAAGGTAAACAGCTCTCCATGTTCCAGCTGCATGCTACGTGCTGCGGCAAGGAGAGTCATGCCGGCCACATGACCATGGAGGCGTCTTTGGACAATGCTGGCTCTTCGGCTTTGAAATGGGGATGAGCACCACACCCTAGAGTCGGACACAACTGGACTTAATTGTCAGGGGTCACCTTTACCTTTAAAGCCTGATGTTCCTTTTTACCACAATACTCTTTTTACTATGCCATTTAGTTTCTCTACTGGATTTATTCAGCTAACTTGCATTCATGAGTCTATGTTTGCATTAATGTGTGTATTAATACCATTTAACTGTGTCATTTTTTATTGCAATGAGCATTCTTCCATTGCCTAAAAAAAGATGTTCCTTTAGTTAGTCAAATTGAAATGACGTACACAAAAAAATTGGACTACCTCGTTTACAAAGACAACATTACCAAATTCATTATGAGTTTTACATCTAACTCCAATGAGAACGAATATGGCCTACTTGTGGCAGGCTTGGACCTGAGCAACATATTTTCACAATATATCTCTGGGATCTTAATGCCTGCTAGCCTCAGCTCACCATCGGTAAAATGGAATGAATACAGTCAGACCTCCATATCTACGACTTCAGCATCTACAGATTTGACTCAACGTGGATGCTCATAGATACAGGATAATGCATTTAAAAAGAAAAAAGGTTAAAAATAGCATTCCTTACCTTTTCATTGGCAAACCGCTTCGTTTACAGGGCTGTAGACAGTGAAATCACGCTCCTACAGCCTCTTCCAGGTTGCACGACTTCCCCCTCCCTTCCCCAAGGTCACCCCAGAATGCATTAGGGCGAACCTGGGGAAGGGACGGGGAAGTCACGTGACCCAGAAGAGGCTGTAGGAGCGTGATTTCACTGTCTGCAGCCCTACAAATGGAGCGGTTTGCCAATGAAAAGGTAAGGAACACTATTTTTAATCTTTTTTCTCTTTTTAAAAGGTTTTTACAGTGGCCCCCGTATCCGTGCTAAAGCAATTTCGCTTCACGCGGAGTTCATTATCCGCATGGGGTATCTGAAATGGAACCCCTGCGGATACCAAGGTCCAGCTGTAGTTACTTACCTCATAGAGTTGGAGAGAAAAGAAACAAGATGAAGACTGAAAACCACTTCACAGTTGAAAGAGACCACCCAAATGGTTAATACAAAGAATATTTGGGGCTGAATGATCCACTAAAAATATGCTTAAAGATCCAGCTAGATTCAGTAACATGCATCAACTACAGCAAGACAAATTGCCATAAATTAAATACTAGGAAATAAAATGTTGCTCAGAAATATAGGGTTTGAAACTAACCATAGGGGTTCCCACACCCCTAGCCCAGGAGGGCTCCACCCACATTGTACACACAGAACTGTCCTGCCAGGTTTCAGGGTTGCCCCTCTCTGTACACCTACGAGGATCTTACCAAACCTGTCTGATGGGCCTTCCCTCATTGCCTAAACTCTTCTTTGGGAAGGGACAGGTTATGCAGCACCCACTTCCTCTTCTTCTCACAGGATGGCTGGGCTGTGTTCTCTCCATGGCTGTAGAGCTTTGCAGGCTTTCACTACACCCTCATCACTGGCACTGACTGAAGTTTTTGTAGTATAGCCTACTTTATTTGAGGTTCCTTTCCCAGTAGAAACCTCCTCCATTTCAGGTTCCCCAGTAAAGGTGTCCACACTGCTGAGTGTGTTTTTATCTTGCTACTTGCCAAGGTCCCCCATCCTGCTGTGCATTTTGATGGTCTCCCTCTGTAGGGACTCCCCCTGTTTTGGTAGTGCTTTCTTTCCGCTTGGCAATGCTGTCCTGCTATCACTGAGCCTCCTGCTGAGCCATCTTGCTCTGGTAGCTGCCCTCACCCTCAGAGGAGCTACCCTTCTGGCTCAAGGAGCACTGTTTTTGCTGTATTTTTCTCTCCTGGAACCTGGAATCTTGCAGACCAGCCATTGCTGCTTAGAAGGACTTTGTACTCAAAACCTGCCCAGCAGAATAGGATTGGTAATCTCTCCTTCTCCCCCACCCCATCTTCATAACTGCCCCCTCCCTCTCTCTCTCTCTCTCTCCCCTTTTTAAGGCCTCCATTTTCTTGTGTGCATATTTGAAAGCTTCCCACCAAGTCGCCTTCTGCTGCTGGCTGGCTGACTGGGGAGGAAGCCCAGTTCAGCATAGCATAAGCATAGCATAGCCTCATTCCATTTTTTTTCTGTCTCCTTCCAGTTAACTCCCACTTGCCCAAATGCAACCATTTTAAAGCTCTGTAACTGATCTTCTAAGCAAAGAAACTAAAAGTAAATAGGTTTGGGGGGGGGGGTTGGTTCAAATCTGATCATATTATGACACCAAAAGCCCTGGGAAAGAGACTGGTTTTCAGGCATTGCCTGACGATGGGAAAATATGGGGTCAGTTTAACCTTCCTGGGCAAGGTAATCTAGATATACAGTGCAATTGTCTCTGTATGTGCTTGTTGCAAGAGTGATAACAGCATGTGTATTTGAACAGCACAAAGCTCTGAAATATCATTTAACATCATAGTCCCCATACTACTTGGGCAGAAAGCCACAATTGCTGTGTGTTTTTTTAAAGCGAGGGTGGAAGTACACTAAAGATCTTCCTTAATTCACCATAGTTTGAGTTGCTTTGGCAAAAGCTTCAAATCTAACCACATCAATTAAGGGAAAGAAATACATTCAACAATAAAATATACAAAAGTGGGAAATATATACAACCAACAAAAACAAACCCAGGATGTCTTGATGAGGGGGCTTTGGTTTTGTTTTGTTTTTGCTTCAGTATTCTAGTAATGTAAAACCGCTGCTTAAGGTAGAAAATCATTTTTCAATTTCAGGAAACATCATTACTAGCTGCCAAGAGTCGAGCCATATAATAACAACTATTTGCTAAAACTGAACACCTGCAATTTTATAGAAGGCCTCCTAGGACAGCTGCAACTAAGTATTTCAGTCTACTGATAAAGCAGCCAATCAAAACCTTAATCTTTTGTCTAAGAAAATAATACATTTTGCTGGCTGAGGATATATACAATGGGGGGGGGGAGAAAATATTATTTCACGAGACAATGTCAAGTGTTGGAAAGGCCTAACCCAACAATGTGCTTTCCCACAGTGGTGGGAAGATGCTTAAAAACATCCCAGAACACTTGGATTTTGAATCAGGCTGTGGACACTACACACATTCCCATTGCTAAATCACACTGATTATTTTCAATGGTTCAGGTGAAATTCATCTGCCTCTCCCTATGACACATAGCTTACATACAGTCACTCTACTTAATTGCTCAACTGAGACTTCTGCCATTAAAATCCTTCCAAATCTGTTAGCAGGGCTATTCTGTTAGCACTATGTGGAATACTGGGTGGAATCCAGTTACCTGCTGCCAAAATTTGGATTCCTGGGAATCTCAGTCTTAATTTCCCTGTTTTCAAAAGCAAAATTTGTGGCCACATCAGTTACAGAGATACATTTGAGAAAGTATGAAACCAGTAACTGCAAATTGCTCGTATTTTGGAAATGATGGTCTCTGCCCTCCTAAGTGGTACTCTTATGGAGTTTCAAGTCATCTTTCCCTTCTCACACTACTTCTAGTCAATAGTCCCCGACTCACTCATGTTCGACTCCTGTCTCCAAACTACTCATTGCAAAAAAAAAAAAAAAAAAAAATTCAAAACTTGTGGGAAAACCGACTAAAAGGACCCATTTCAAAATAAAATGTGAGATGACCAACTGCCTGAAAAATAAACAAACAAATACTATTGATGGGCAAAATATATTGTGAGCCCCAATACTGAATCTGCATGGTGCACAAAGGGAATATGCTCTTTATTATCATATATTTCAAAGTGCTTGCCATATTGATTTGTACGATGCTGAACTAAGCATGATTAAAATTTATTTCATCTGACTATGCAAGCAGCACATGATGCCATTCCTGGGAAAAGAAAACAAACAACTGCACCAGTAGAATTCATGCAATACAATCCATGTATTGAGGATTCAATACCAGCATGAAGGTCAGTATAGAATAGTGAATTGAAACATCCCCAGTTTCAAACTTGCCTTACAGTGCAATCCTGTGCAAACATAGGCCGGCAGAGCGAGCGCTCTGCCAGCCTAAGGAGTTGCAAAGTGCCATAAGGCACTTTTGCGGCTCCTCCGGAGTATGCAGTGCCATTGTGGAGGCCAGAGCCACTCACTACGCTGTCGCCCAGGACCTGCGCCGGCCAACCCAGGTAAGTCCTAGACCGGTCGGTGGAAGGGCATGGGGAGGGCAGGCCGGGGTGGCGAGAGAGGGGGCCACTGGCCGACCCAGTGTAGGAGGGGGCAGGGATATCGGCACTGGGCTGGGCCGATATCCAGAGCCCCTTCCTGGGCCTGGCCAACCTTATACAGCCTCCCTGGATGCGCACCAACTCCAGAGCTGGCATGCATCCAAGGGGGCCCAGTGGGGCCTCCGGCGCTTACACCAGGGGAAGGGGACGAATGTCCCCCTGAGGTGATCCCCGGGTGCACTGGCGTGGGCCGCATCCTAACTAGGATGCAGTGGCTGGCCATTTAGGCCAGCCGCCGCATCCTAGGAAGGATTGGGCTGCCCATCATAAACTCACTATACAGTGTTAGGCAAGTCACTATGCTCTCAGACTTAGCCCTCCCACTCCCTGATCTGCAATATGGAGATAACTGGCTTATTTTAGAGGGTTTTTGTTAGGATTATTGAGATAATTTAAAGCACTCTGAACACTTGAAATGCATTAAGCAAATATGATTTATTTCAGAAGCCAAGGAAATTTGTCCAATAACTACATATAACAAAGTCACTTGGGAGCACGAAGATAAAATGTACAAAGAAACATCTACATTGCCTTACCAGAGGGCTGCTTTGAAGAGCTGTCCCTAGGAAATCTAAAGAAGGTTGGTGTGACAAATGTTCTGGGAGTTGCCCTTAGGAGTCTTCAGTCAAGAGTAAAGTTCCCTCCTACTTTATAGAACAGGGATGGTCAAACTGTGGCTCCTGAGCCACATGCGGCTCTATGACGTATAATGTGCAGAAATATGTTGGCTGAGCTCCTCTTTGCATAACAAATATCATAAATATTTCAAGCTTTATAATTATTTATAAAGCTTGAAATATTTATACCAGGTATAAACTGAGAGTCCACTGGATTAAAAATAAGTTTAATGTCCATGGTGAGTAAATATATTTAAGAATCTCTCTTGCATCTCAAACATCTGAAGTTTATCATATGGGGCTCTTACGTTAAGCAAGTTTGGCCACCCCTGTTATAGAATCTGGGGGAAGGGGCAGGGTTGGAGAGCAAAGAGTCTCTCGCAGTTGACTTGAAGGTTGAGTCTGGAAAATAGGTAGTTGGAGATTTGTTCTGTAAGGTTGTCCTTGTTGTTCCTTGATTATACTAATAAAGCAACAAGTTAAGCATTAATCCTGGGGTGCAGCTTACTGAAGAATTACTCTCATAAAATTCTCTCCCATCATGCCTACTACTCTATGCTATACTAAGCGAGGAGGTTAGACATTGGAGTACTAGGATAACCTGGAGAACTAGGAAGTGGTGGCAGAAAACATATGGGGCAGGTAATTGTCACAATTGAAATTTGTAGTGATTAGTAAATATGGACGATCTCAAAGGGGAGATCCCAGTGTCAGGGCTGGACTGTGGACAGCAACCATGAGAAAGGAGAGGTCAGGACTGGGAGGCAAGCCAGGAATCTGGATTGAGGAACCAAGAATGGTCAGTTGTCCAAGTCAAGACAAGAGTGAAGACTAAGAAAGAAGCTGCTATGAGGACATCAGATATGGTCCCAATCCCGCCACTGTGACTGCTATTTGCCCTGGGAAAAAGTTGCCATTTGCAGATACTGCAGTGACTCTGCCTGTGCAGGCTAGCCACTGGATCTCTTCAACAGAAAAGATTACAACAAAACAAAGGCATACCTTTTCATCTAGGATTTTGCTTGAGCAATTATAGTCTTTAGGGGCTCTGGTTCTTGACTTGTTCTCTAGTTCTGTCTTTTGGCTTAACTCTCTCCCCCCCCCCCCCAGCTATGACTCCTGCCTGCTACACGAATGCTGCATACAGTTCTGCTCTGACACCCATGCTGCTCCACCAACAGTTATGAGATGGAATTATATGCCTGGGTTCAAAGACAAGCACACCTAGTTCTGTGTACGTACAATGGGCTTTAGATCTATATTGCTCAAACAAACAGCAGACCTTCAATGTCATATTGCAAATCATTTTTGAAACTAAACAGGTTTAAAAAAATAGTTTCTCGTATGGTTGGGGGCTTGCTCCTCAAAGATTAAAAAAAAATCCACTGGGTACGCCTAAGAATTTGCGTACACTTCATTGTATTCTTACCCATGTCAGCACCACTGTGGGGCTGCTGATGCAAACATAGACAAGTAACCACATTACCCTGGTGACTCCATGTCAGGAAGCTAGGTGCTTGGGGCTTCACTGAGCCTCAAGTGCAATAGGTATTGGTCTGTCAATGAGGCAGAAGGCCCTTAATATATTTATACCAAGCCTGGCTAACCCAGAAACTTCAGATTACGGACCAACTGCAGATACTAATGTTACACACACCCCAACACCTGTGACTGAAGAGGACATCCAAGGCTTGAGGGCAAACAGCCCAGTAGGGGAGGTTCCACTCTCAATTTCAGATCATGAAGTTCCTGGTTCAAGCCACAGAGTCCTCAACAGACCACTTGACTCCTTACATTCAAACATTACTATAGCAGTGTGGGATGCAGTAATCAGTTGCTCTGGTAATATGTGAGGTCATAATCCAAGGTACAGAAAGTTGTACCTTTTTGCAACCACCTAAGTTTTCCAATGGAGGATTTACATCCATAATGAACTGACTAGCTTATCCAACAGAGAAAATGTGAACCCAGCTGCAGACTACTTTGTGTGTTCATTTAGGAAACCAGCACTCTTGGTGGAAAAAATAAATAACAGAGCTGTTCTTTCATCTGTGGAAGGCACTGCACCACTTTCTAATGGAAACTGCAACAATCTGTTGAAAAGCATGTACAAAGTCCCCCCAGAGTTTTGGTTTGGGAGTCTGGGGTGTACACTAATTTGATACATGTTTTCCTTATAAGTTTAAATGGAATAAGTCCTGAAGTTTCACACATGCAGTACACAATACAACAGAAACAAAGGGAAAGGCCAATCATGAGCCTTTATAAAAGGATTAAATAAGGATGTTGGTGGTTGAAGGCAAATAAATCAGAAGGTCACAGGACTTGGAAGTTATTTTCCATAATTGTCAGAACACTATACGGAACATAAGCAGTAAAGGAGAAAATACCATGGCATTAAATAGATTTCTAGCAAATGTATTGAGCAAATGAGATCCACAGAAGAAACTAATAGCTATAATGGAAAATTACGTTCACATACACTTTGAACTATCCTAAGCAACTGTCTAAAGCTTAAAGGAAGCCAGCTAATTAAGTGTTAGGGTTGGCAAAACCATAAGCAAAAAAATTAAGATAAAACGTTTTATATTCAATGGACAGTTTAGTTCAATTATATTCTAGCATGTGATATTTATTAATATTCCAGTATACAAACAGAAAACATACTCCGGTGTGTGTGTGTGTGTGTGTGTGTGTGTGTGTGTGTGTGTGTGTGTGTGTGTGTTTTGTTTCAGAATTCAGTACTGAAGTCATGGCTACAGCTTTGCACACAACGAACTTCAGTCCCAGCTGGGCATGACTGGAGAGAGGAAGGGTTTAGCATATTGAGAAATATAATGTACATCATTTTAATTTAATGTAAATCATTTTCATTTGTTAAACTTCATCCAAACTGCTGTGTTAGAAGAGGTGTGTGTCCTCTTTTGGTGGCTGATAACCTGGTTCAATTTGTGTTGTTGCATTTTCATAGAACGGTGTTACCCAAAGACCAAATTATGTGCAACCAGGAATGTGTGATTTGATCCAAGCCGTCCTCTTTTATTATTTAAGTAGCATGTATCCTCTTTTATTATTTAAGTAGCACATGAAACTGGGGGAAATCAATAAAGGGGTTAGAATGTTGCCTGTACCATGGTTCAGATCCAATTGCTCTCCCCCTGTGCACAAGCTATTTATAGGATGAAAAAAGCTTACATTAGCAGCCAACAGAAGATTTTTTTCTCCTATAAATAGTACATGGGGGAGGGTGAATGATCAGGGTTGGAGTTACAGCAGGGGCAAAGTTCTAACACCCATCTACCCATCCCCCACTGTTTTCCCAGTTCTGCACACACCTCACAGATGCTATTCAACAAATGAAAGGGACAATCCTGGGCCATATTATACATTTCTGGTTATGTGCAGTTTGGCCCTAAAGCTCTTTATGTGTCTTTAGATAAAAGCTTAGAACCATTAAAAAAAAAAACCTGCACACAATTCCATGTTTTAGAGCCAAAACTGAGATAATGCATCACTAAGTTAGGCTCTAGTGAAAGGGAGCAAGGTTCAGGCTGTAATTCTGCAAAGTGTGCCTTTTTAATATCTCCCTATCCACAGCAGCACAGAACGGATCGGTAATATTAGTAAGTAAAGGATGCTGACAAGTTACAAGGGGGGAAAACCAGAATGGGAATGGAGAGAATGTAAGCATATGAATGCAGCTAATAATATGAGCTTCATTTATCGGTAAAGTTTCTAACATCAAACATGCAATTTCCTGCCAACAATGCTTTTCAACAGCTGTCATGAGCCAACCAGGATGGCTCTTATATAAGCAAATGAATGGACAGAAATCAGACATAAATGTGGATACAGACAGAAACCAGAGCAGGAATCATTTCTGGGCTTTCTACCTCAGCTTAAAACAAACAATTCAAGGATAGTGGAATGAAAGGACATCAGCTGTAATTCATGCTCAAATTCAATTCAACCTGTTTCTTGTGGTTTGACTAAGGATTATAGGTGGTTCTCATACTACAAAGGAAAATTGCCTCCTTTAGTGCTTACAGCATTCATGTATATTTCATGCTTTCATGCTCCACCAAATGCTTAGGTTACAGATTGCATTCATGTTCTAAATCCCAGTCATCAGAATGCACTGCTTCTTTTCTGTATTTCATCATAATCTGCTATTTTGCAGCATGGGCAATGTCACAGATTGGTGTATACTGACATTTTTCCCTTTTGAGCTACACTCCCATCAAATACAAATCCAGTGATGAGAAAAGAGGATGGCGATAGAAACAATTGGCAGCCCAAACTGGATTGAGAACCCCTTCAGCTCTGCCACAAGAGGGGACTATTTCCCTCTTCAGTTCTGGAAGTAGACTACCAAGGACACAACCCAAACCTCTGCACTATACACAGGCAAGGAAGCCAAAGTTGTTGTGCAGATCTCAACATTGCCCATATGTCTAAAGTTGCCAAGCAACCACTGCTTCACTGTCTTCCTAAAAAGGGGGCAGCAAAGACCAGATAGTAACTGGTCAGGGACTGTACATCAAGAGCTGGTTTCTGGATAACTGCTGTTTTAGGGCTTTTTGTATTCCGAGAAGAAGGAGTCAATCTCAATTAAAAAAAGAAGAAGTTTATTTGGCCTCTCTTTTATCAGCCAAAGCAGCTGCTTAACCAAACACCTACTGAAACGCAGAGTGCTTGTTGTCTCCCCATCCCATCATTATCTTGCAATTAACCACACAGTATTCACTTTAGGGGAGGAAAGTAGATGTTCCCCCTATCAGGTATGAATCTCTAAACAGAATCACTCACTCAACATTTTCTCTTCTTTAATTATTAACACAGCAAACTGTACTATCAAGGTATCTAAATTACAGACTAATAGCCATTTCTTCTGTCCATGGAACCCTGAGCAGTGGCGTCGCTGCGCCTGGTGCGGATTGAGGCGGGGGCCCCCGCCGCCCCCGCAAAACCGTTTTTTTTTTTACAGTTTTTACTGTTTTCCCGGGGTTTTTAATGTTAAATGGGCCTCTGTGAGTGTAGTGTGTGCTTTCTCCCCACGTAGTTGTTATCTGTAAGCCGATCGGAAGCGCCCCGAAGTTCGGGCGCCCGGGGCGAGCTTCCTCTGGCAAGTGCCCAGAAGTTCTTCGTTCTGCGCATGCGCAAGTCCTTGCAGTTCTGTGCCTGCGCTAAAGGAATGGTGCCCGGTGCAGTTAGCTCAGGCGCAGAGATGCAAGGACTTGCGCATGCGCAGAACGAAGAAGTTCTGGGCGCTTGCCGGAAGAAGCTCGCCCCGGGCGCCCGAACTTCGGGGCGCTTCCGATCGGCTTACAGATAACAACTACGTGGGGAGAAAGCACACACTACACTCACAGAGGCCCATTTAACATTAAAAACCCCAGGAAAACAGTAAAAAATAGGTTTAAAAAAGGAAAAAAAGGTTTCGAAAACGAAACCTAAGAAGGTCCGCCCCCCCCAGGAAGCCTCAGCACCCTACGCCCTGGGGCCCACCGCCCCCCGCCCCATATCAGGCGACGCTTCTGACCCTGAGACCTGTAGGTCTGGGGCTATGGGGAGCTATGAGGCAGTTGCGTTGCTAGCAGGGTCATGTGGGGGGTTGATGATGCATTTTACGTCATCGCCCCACCCCCTGTGCTCCAAAAAGGCTTCAATTGAAGCCTTCCAAGAAATCAGTCAATCCTAAATGAAATCAACCCTGACTGTTCCCTGGAAGGACAGGTACTGAGGCTGAAACTCAAATATTTTGGCCACCTAATGCAAAGAGAGGACTCTCTGGAGAAGACTCTGATGCTGGGAAAGATTGAAGGCAAAAGGAGAAGGGGAAGGCAAAGGATGAGATGGTTAGACAACATCACCGATGCAACGAACATGAAAATGAGCGAACTCAGGAAGATAGTGGAGGACAGGAAGGCCCGGCGGGATGTGGTTCATGGGATCACGAAGGGTCGGACACGACTTAACGACTGAACAACAAAAACAAAGAGTTGTCTAAAGTGAGAACGTTGTTAAAAGATAGCACACTGAGGAGGAAATACGAAACCAGGAAAGATCTTCAGCATGGTACTATCAACAAGGACAGTAGAACAGATAGAAGAACTTGCCAAGTGAAATCATCAAACAGGATAATATAGGTGAGCTTAAAAATATCTAGACATTTTTATGAAGAGAATGTGTATACTACTGTATAAAATATACAGTAGTATATATAGACCAGACAGGTATAATAAACTTAAAGGAGTTTGAATATAACAAAAGTAAGGTAAAGCTATTTTCTTATACACTAATAATCTGATGGTGCACATTAGAAGCAAGGCCATTGTTTCTCCGTAAATTATGATATTCCATGACTGCATAAAGACATTTTTTAAATGCCATGATCCTCAACCAAATGCATAACATATGTTTCTGGACAAAGACTTCAGACAACTTCCCACACAAACAGTACTAGCTTGATCTGTACTTTACTCAGTGAGATCCATACCACAAAACAATATAAGTGCTAATTAACATGTTCCTCTGGGAAAAGCTGTCACATTTTTATAGGTTTTTGTCACAAATACATACTGATCCCATTGTATGTACTGTCAATTCTTGCCATCTGCGCACTCTGTTCCCGCGGATTCACTTATCCGCGGGAACAAGGTGTTACTCACATCACACCATCCGTGGCCTGTTCTTGGCTATCCGTGCCCATTCGGACGCTATTTGCTGCATCTGCGGCCATTTTGGGGCTATTTGCTGCATTTGTGGTGGCCATTTTGAAGTTATCTGCAGCCATTTGTAAACACCCACAGCCTTTCTGAAGCTATCCACAGCCATTCTGAAGCATCCGTGGCCATTTTTAAACATCCACAGTCATCCTGAAGCTATACGTGGTGGCCATTTTGAAGCTATCCATTTTTAAACATCCACAGCCATTCTGAAGCTATCCGTTGCTGGCATTCCTGACCAAGTTAGCTACCCCTCCCCCTAACTCCACTGATTCCATAGGATCAATGATTTGCTATCCACAGATTTGGGATCTGCTGCTCCAGCGGATAACAAGAATTGACTGTATAATGAAGACCTCTACTCTTCCACGTGCATAACTCAAATAAAAGGCATAGAAAGCGATGGAATTATGACAGCATAAATTATAAAATTACTATCACTATGCTATTTAATCATTTGATTTTGATTAATTTAAATTAATTAATTAGATTAATTTGATTAATTTCATTAATATAAATTAATAAAATGGATTTTGAGTCATTTAATCAATTGATTTTATCTGTAAACCGCTTTGTGAACTTTTTGGTGAAAAGCGGTATATAAATACTGTTATTATTACCGGTAATAATAATAAAACAAAATTCATTGAAAAGCAGTGTGGAAAAATATGATCTGATAAAAAAATGAAAAACTTAACTGAGTTAAATCTTAACAAAATCTTCAAAGTATCTGTAAAAATGCTATAATGTACTATATTTTGGGCTGAACTGGTTAATTATAAAAATCCAACATGGCGCAAAGGTTGGGAGGAGATTAGCACCAAGGAGAAGAATTATTAATGCCAACTCCCCAATATAACGGTAATGGGATTAACTAACATTTTCTTAAATTATTTTTTCCATTTAAAGGCTTTGTACCAATCCTTTTCATAGAAAGGTATTGAAGTCCTAAAGTCTAAAATCTTCTGTAAAGCATTAAATACTAACAACCTTAACAGTGACTGAAACATTCTAATACTGTTCTGTCAGTATCTGTATTTATTTAGTTTTTCAATATTACTTCTATAAACAAAATATGATTACAAATAAATTTTGTAATCATAAATCAGGTGGCCATGACTGGAAAAGGACCTGGTCACCAGCCTCTTAACCTCAAACAGAGGGAGGACTCTGGAGGAGGGTCTCAGATGACCAACGGACTGTCTGGACAGGTTCATATGGTAGTTAGCAGTCTGGATACCCTGGCCTCAAACAATTTAGGCCTTTATATGTAAGTACCTGCACTCTGAATTGTACTAGGAAACAGACTGCCAACCAGTGTAGCTCTTTGTTCAGTATAACTGATTCCAGTTAGCAGCCTCACTGCAGTGCTCTTGAAGTCTTCAAAGACTTCACTAAGAAGCCTCCACAGGGGTGGCCTGCAACTACCTCTTCCTTGCCAGTGGGTCCTGGCTCCGGCACCAGCGGCGGGTCAGGTGTGCCCTGGCGGACGGCGAGGACGGCCAAGAAAAGGGGTACGGCTCCTGCAAGTAAGAAGGCATGCCGCCCCCCAGCTCAAGGGGGCCAACTGGCTTCGAGGGGTGGGGCCCCAAAGCCTGGGAGGACTGCATCGCCTGCCGACCAGACAGATGCGTCTAGCCCGCCCGAGACTTCAGCAAGAAGCAGGGAGACCACTACCGGTGAGTGTGCACAGGGTGATGGGGGCGAGGCGATGGAAATAAACCAGGGACATGGCACTGGTCCGAACTCATCCCCAGCAGCCTCCACTGTTAAGAGGACCTGCAAGTGTGGCCAGTCACCGGCAGGGCCCCCGGTGAGACCCAACGCCACCCCAGCTCGCCAGGAGCTCCAGGCTAGGGGGCCTCTAGCAGCGGAAGCCCCGGCGGCCAGCACACCATACACGGTGGGGGACGTCCCGGGGGCACCCCCGCCCCCAAGCCGCTCATCACGCCCCATCTGTTGCTTCCCAATATGCTTCCAAATGGAAAAACCGCCAACTGGGTGTCCATCTGGCCCAGGCGGTTAAGGAGCGGATATGGCGTGGGGAGTACGTCGACATATTTACCTTGATGCAGAAAGAGCCAGAGGCTCCGGAAAGGCTGGGTGAGCCAGTGCGTTACCCTGAATTGGTGCGCAGGCAGAAGATCAACCGCAACTGGGATAATTGGGTCGCGGGGTACATAATATACTGTGGAGTAATGTTGCAAGGGGCCCCTCACAGGATGGAGGCCCTCCTGAAATATTTCGATCTCATTGTGAAGGCTCATAGGGGCTTTTCAGGGGCGGGTTGACTTTTGTATGATGAGAGATTTAGGACAGCGGCCGCGAATGACCCTGATCTCAGTTGGGAGAAATCCGACAGGGAGCTATGGGAGCATCTTGTGGCACCTTTTGCATACCCTAGCGAGGATCGCTCCGACAGCGGCCACATCATATGTCGCAGTCCCTCAGTGGACGCCCGCCCCCATGCCGCAGGGCACTCTCAGGCCTCAGGGAGGTGGGGTCAACCCTCGGGGGTCTGCTATGAGTTCAATTCGGGGGGGCATCTGCAACAGAACCGCCTGTATTTACCAGCACGTGTGTGGTGCCTGTGGCGGCGGGCACCCCTCCAGCTCTTGCGGCAACGCCAGGTGGAGCACAATGGGTGGGGGTAGCTTTACCAACGAGAAAAAGAGGCGAGCCCCCCCGGGGACGGTCAGGCGGCCCAAGGGCCCAAGTCCGGTTAAGGGGGACCTTTCAGCCGGGCCGCCGGTTGACTACCCGGACCGACGGGCAGCCAAGTACCTCACGGGCCGGGGTACATCGGGTTTAGAATTCCTCCCCTCTTCCATCATCAGCTGCTTGGGCTGACTCATTTACTACCTTTATTTTCCGAGGGTGTCCGCCGCGAATAACGGGATCCCTGACCACCTCTGTCGGCGGGTGCGCTACAACGCTTTGACCGGGCCATGCGGAGTAGGAGAAATTGCAGGCTCCTGCCCAGAGGGCACACCGTGATATCAAGTCCGCCCGTGGTCGCTGTGGATCCTTGGCAAGCCTGAGCATGCGCCAGGATATTGGATCCCCTGCTGTTTGCTGCGTACAGGCGATACATCCGCGAGTGAGGCGGGGGGAGGGCTCCCTCGGAGGGTTTAGAGGGGCCTCTTAACGTCGCAGTCTGGTGTCCTCACTGATTATTGGTAGAGGACGGCTGGGAGGGCTCCCTGCGCTGCAACCCCTGCTGTTGGTACCCCCCCTCTGCAGTATCACGTTGCGTGCTTTGAGGACGGCAGTGGCGAGCTCCCTGCGCCGAGACCGAGGGCCCTCCCCCTAAGGTCATGGTTTGGATGTCCTCAACCCTGATCTCTGCCGGGAGGATGGCAAGGGAGTGCTCCTTGCGCTGTTGCGTACAGCTTGGTGTCCTCCATCTTTCAGATGGCAGAGACAGGCCCCCAGCGTCAGACACCCAGCTTGGTGTCCCCCAACCCTCTCACTATATTTTCTTATGCTACCTTTTCTGCCTTCTAACTTTCAGGGTTGACGGGGTCCACTTGTAGGAGGAAGGTAACGGTAGTGGCGGCGAGACTAGCAGCGTGGCCTGGGAGGCCTTCTGTTCCCTGATGGGCGGGGAAGCAACAAGCGCTAGGCTGTCGCCCCCTTGTGGCAGGTTAGAACAGGCTCGATGGCCCCCAGTAAGTATGTTTAGGTGCACCCCAGGGCAGCAAAGGCAGGAATGCCCCAAGTAACACCCCACAGCCACCACTCGGTGCTGTGACCGAGGCGGGGCAGGCCTTGACCCAAACCTGGCAGCCAGAGCTAGACGCTAACCAGCTCTGTGCTGGCCTAAGGGATGTTGCTGTCCTGGCCCCTGCAAGGGGCTGACGGTGAGGCCTGCTATCATGCCGGCCTTCAGTCTGGGTAACACCGGCCTGCCTTCAAGCCTACATGAGATTAGCTTTAACCTTGCCTTGATTCCTGCTGGTCTCTTAACCTTTCTCGTCCTGTCAATTAATAAAAGTGGCCCTTTCACCCATATATCTGACTTGCGTGTTTAATGGTGAGTGCGTCGGCAATAACCTGTTCTGGGAGGAAGAAATGATTTCTCTTATGTAACTCCTTGTTAAACATTTGCCTGGCCCTATTTGCTCCACTCATGTCCCCTCAAGCTGAGGCAAGAAGACAGCAACTCTGTCACCTTGGTACGTCAACATGCCTAATAAAAATAAAAAGGCAAGACAAACAGAACCTTCATCAGTTATCTTGTTCTGTCAGTGCTGTACTGGATTCTAAGCAAGCTACTAGATGTATCTAAGCAAATCTCTACCTACCCCCCCCCCGACAAGGCATACCATAGATCACCCAGAATTAAAATATATAGATCATAATCCACTTTTTCATTTGTAGAACATAACATTTCAAGTTTCTGAATGTTATGCTGACCCCTTAATCTTATTAAATATTACTAAGAGAACATGATCCTAATGGCCCTGACTGTGATTTGGCCATGGGAGGTCCTGGAGGGAGGTCCTGGAGAATCACCAGGTTCTCCCTAATTCAGTGGTTCCCAAACTGGGGCACTGTGATGCCCCAGTCGGATAGAATCGGTCGCTACTCCCTTAAGGGGAGTGCCAACCTGCGGTGACAGCGATGGCACTTCTGGGATTGTGCTGCCACCGTGAAAAATATGGGGGGTCCCCACTCACCTGGGGGTCATGATGGACCTCCAGAGGGTGCAGGAAGCCCGCAACCTCCTCTACAGGCAACCCCCTCTCTACAACCGCAACCCCCTCTTCCCTGGAGCATTTGCGACCCGGTTTTCATCCATCACTCCCACCCCTGCACACACTTATGATGGGGGAAAATGCTTGAAAATCACTGCCCTAATTGCTTCCATGATACTGGTCTTTGGCCTGCTTGACTCATATCTTCCCCTATTGCCTTGTCTAGTTCCTGCTCAAGGTACACATGCTTGTCCTTGGGTGTAAACACCTGACAACTTGAATTTGTAAATGATAGAAATACACAAATATTGTATAACTCTGACTTCCTACCATGAAGAATCTCCACAGTGGCAACAATGCTATCTTCCCTGTGTCCGGGGAAAAATGAATTTTGTTCAAAGAAAAACAAGTCCAAGTGTTGAAATCCAAATACAAATGGAATGCATTAAACTTCTTCTGTCTCTTTATTCCCCCCCCCCTCTGATTTTGTCTAATAGGTATTAGACAAAATCAAATTCAAAAACCTTTATTGGCATATAATAATATCACATTTACATCTTATTCTGAAATACAGTTTATGAATCATTACAAGTAGATCTATCCTCTTTCTACCACATTACAAGCAGATCTATTTCTTCCACCACCAAGAGAAACCTTGCCACACCCTCTCCATAACTTCAACTGGACAATCTTTAAAAGATATTTCACTTTAGCAAGATCTGAATATCCAGTCTTTTGCTATAGGTATTAGACAGTCAGATCAGGAAACCAAATACTTAAGAAACAGCAGAGTGAATTTGCAAGAGGAAATGAATCAAGGCTGGTCTCATAAATAAAAGGGAAAACATGTTGGATTCAGATAATAACTAGAGGGCTACTGTAAGCAGGGTGGTACTCTAAGCCAATTGGACCAATTGCTCTCAATTGGGCCCTGCTCCTACGGAGACTCTGGGCTAGGGTGGTTTTGTAACGATTTATTTTTCAAAGATAATCTACACATTTTGTTTGTTTCCTTGTAGGCTTACATATATGCAATTTTATATTAAAATGTGCTTAGATCATTTGGTCCATTAACTCACATGTACTTTTTAAGAGCACATTTGGATTGCTTTCCATTCTACCATAGAGATATAAAGTATATAATAAATGTTATTTATACCTCTCTAAGATATGGCTGTAAACCTGGGGCCTCACAAAAATGTTTACAATTGGGCCCCACAGCGCAGGTCCTAAGGCAAGGCCAGCTCTGACTGTAAGTAACAGAGGAGGGGATACTTCTGGTTACCATTTAGGCCACACCCCTATCCAATATAACCAGTCTATTATGCTATCCCTAACTACGCCTTCCATTACAACTCCCAGGCATATACTGCCTTCCTTCAGGTCAGGATACTATGCTGAAAGGCTTATCTAGCCAAGAGCTCTTCCTTCCTCTGCAGAAGGCTTATCTAGCCACACAATCTTCATTCAGGTCAGGAATTATCTGTTGATGATAGCTCAGAAAAGCCCAAGGTAGCCAAAGCTTCTTCTTCTTGAAGCTTCATGGAAGAACAGACTCCAGAAAATTTTCTCTCCATCTCCTTCCCCCATTTTGCTTTCTCTCTCAGGTCCTAATATGTTGCCTGCCAATTTCAGTCTTCTGCCAATTTCAGTCTCTTCTACCTTCTCTTGTCTGATATCTCTTCTTCCAACTGTCTAGTCTCTCCTTGAGGAAACTAGACCTTCTATTAGCGCAATCCTGTTCTAAATTCGTCCGGCAGAACGCTTGTTCCACTGGCTGAAGACTTTGAAAACGTGCGGTAAGGTATGTTTGAATCTACTTCTGAGCAGGGAAGGTCTGCGCAAGGCCAGCCTCCCCTGCTCCGCTGCCCGGACCGTCTCTCGCCTGCTGCCAGACCCAGGTAAGGATCCAGCGGGGGGGGCGGTTCGGGAGCAAACGGCGGGGGCTGATAGGCCCAGCCGCTCTGGGATTTTAAATGGAATGACCAATCCCTTTCTGACATTTTGGATGCCTTTATTTCATATAAATACTATAGCTATGAGGGACTAACTACTGGCAATAGGCCTGCCAGTGCTCACAGCCCCAACTTAGCAACAATAACCATTTGCCTTAGCAACATGAACTGTTTCTTTTACCCTTTGGCAGGCTGCCAAAAGAAGGCCATGCTATAACAATGTAACTTTTACAAAGTTAACAGAGGTTTCATAACAAAGTTCTTGCCTCATAAAGCCTTGTTTCTCCACAATGATAAACTGAGGCTTAGCAAATCCCCTTAAGATCTTGCGGAAAATTCTAATTTCACACATATTGTATATTGATATGCTGAACCAGCAATAACTATCCAAGGAAAGCGATCATGAGGCTGTGGTGGATAATACACCTGCAGTCATGTAAAAAGCACAAATTCCATGCTAGGAATTATTAGAAAGAGATTGAAAACACAGCAGCCAGTATAGCAATGTCTTTATATATACAGTACATCTCTGGTGCAGCCACATCTGGAATACTGTGCAGAGTTCTGGTTGCCCCATCTCAAAAAGGATGTCACACAACTGGAAAAGGTGCAGAAAAGATGCAACCACAATTATGAAGGGATTGGAGAACCCAGGGCTAGTTCAGCCATGAAGCAAACAATGCAGCTTGCATCAGCAGCGGGTAGGATTAGATTGCGCCAATAGTGGTTGTACAGCTTTAAGGCTGCAGTCCAATACATACTTAACTTGGAGTAATTGCCATTGAATTCAATGAGATTAACTTCTGATTAAACATTCATAGGACTATGCTGTCTGTAAGACTGCCAGTCCCAGGTTGAAGATGATTATGTTGATGATTGTTTAGCTCTCACTTTATCTCATGGCTAATAAAAATGTAAAACTATGATATGAAAATACAATTATCAACAACCAATTAAAGGCTGACCTACACCAAATCAATTGGCGTTTTTGAGGTCGTGAGCGTAGGGGACAGGACGCCCCGCCCTGAGACGCTGCCATGGCTCCACCGACTCCTGCTGCTGCCACAAGTGCAATCCGATTAGCTAAAAGCCCCCCTCTCATCCCATTGGTGAAACACTTTGTTCCAAGTCCCGCCCTCACTTTCTTCTTCTTCTTCTTCTTTTTTAGATTTTTATTTAAAGATATGGGGAAAGGAAGTATATCAGACAGGGGAGGGGGTAGTACATAGGGAAAAAAATGGTAACCGTTTGTTCGCAGCCTCCACCTTTAACTGTTAAAGATCCAAAATTACATAAGCTTATCTTCATTCTATAATAATGTCCATTCATCATCAACAATATTTGCTTTAATAATCAAAATACTTATTCAAATCATATTTAATAGACTTAATCTAACTAATATTGGTATAATGCTCCATCCAATCATAAAATGGTTTCCATAATCGTCTTATAGTTTCTACATTACCATCCCTCATTCTTTCCGTTAAAACATCCATTTCAATTACCTCAAACAATTTCATGCATAGCATATACATGATTCGTGGGCTGGAGCACCTCCCTTATGAGGAAAGGCTACAGCGTCTGGGGCTTTTCAGCCTAGAAAAAAGGCGCCTGAGGGGGGACATGATTGAGACTTATAAAATTATGCATGGGATGGAGAGAGTGGATAGAGGGAAATTCTTCTCCCTCTCGTACAACACCAGAACCAGGGGACATGCACTAAAATTGAGTGGAGGGAGAGTTAGAACAGACAAAAGAAAATATTTCTTTACTCAGCGTGTAATTCATCTGTGGAACTCCTTGCCACAGGATGTGGTGATGGCATCTGGCCTAGATGCCTTTAAAAGGGGTTTGGACAGATTCATGGAGGAAAAGACCATCACAGGTTACAAGCCATAAGCAACCTCCTGGTTTTAGAAGTGGGTTTTCTCTGTGCCAGGTGCAAGGGAGTGGCGACTGGACACAGGTATCTTGTTGTCTTGTGTGCTCCCTGAGGCATCTGGTGGGGCCACTGTGTGACACAGGAAGCTGGACTAGATGAGCTTTTGGCCTGATCCAGCAGGGTTCTTCTTATGTTCTTACATATTGGGTATATCCTTATTTTTCCACATCTGAGCGTATAGTAATCTAGCTACAGTATTTATATGTAAAATAACATGTCTTACATCAGTATTGTAAATCTTTGGGAGAATATTTAACAAATAAAGCTCTGGTTCTAAAGGAAAAATGTAACAGAATACCTTCTGCAATAATGTATTTACCATCGTCCAATATTCTCTTACTTTAGGGCAAAGCCACCACATATGATAAAACGTACCTATCTCTTTTTTACACTTCCAGCATTTATCATTCACTCCTGGGTACATTTTTGCTAATTTATCTGGAGATAAATACCATCTATAAAACATTTTATAGAAGTTTTCTTTCATCGATATGGCTTTAGTTATTTTGATGTTAATTTTCCAGATTTGATCCCAACTATCCAATGGAATACTGTGTCCAATATTGATTGCCCACTGTATTGTCACTTCTTTCACCACTTCGTCTTCCATATTTATATCCAACAAGAATTTATACATTCTCTTAATATATTGCTCCTCATTCGAGAGCAAGAGTTTATCAAATTCAGCTTTTTGCATATAAATTCCTTCTTTCTTGTCTTCCTTCCAACGGGCTCTTATCTGCATCTCTGACCACCTCATCGCTGCATCGCTGCTGCCACAAGTGCACTCCGGTTAGCTAAAAGCCCCCCTCTCATCCCATTGGTGAAACACTTTGTGCACTCGTCCCACCCTCACTTTCTTCTGATTGGTCGAAAATGGGCAAACATCAGCATGGTCCACGACTGATCGCAACGGAACTCGGAAGAGCGCTGCCCTCCCGCGTTCAGTGGTGATTGGTTAAAAAAGGAAGCCACACCGCTCCGCACATGCCCAGGACGCGTCAGAATTCGTGGAGTGTAGGTCAGCATTAAAAATGGAGCAACAAAATTCAGATATTAAAAGAAACGTATATCTAATAGATTGTGCCTGCATTACTGCCTGCATTACTTCTTTCAAAATTCCTAGTTGTCATCCACTTGAATAAAGCAATCCAGGTACTTGGAAGACAAACATATGAATGCAGTATTATAACTTTTCTAGATGGCAGAAATACTTATTATTCCAGGTGCTTTTCACTGCACAAAGTTGCTTTATTTATCTAGTATGGTAAATCATGGGATATTGTATGTTTTGCAGATTCTTTTCATCCTCTCTTTGGGTCAAAGATAGAAGACAAAAGTGTTCATGGATAGCAATCCCTAATATAATATGACTTATTTTAATACAATGTGGACATATAAACAGTCCCTTGAAATAAAACTAAATTTGCTAAAAATTAACATTAATTCCATATTACTTTGAACAAAAGACTAGAAAACTGTTTTCAGATTTGCAAATACGTTTCTTGTATTATGACCTCTAAGGAAAAGTGTTTTGCCTCAAAACATATGGGCGTTCAGAAGTCTTATTTTTGAACATAATGCACACTGCCCATAAACTCTACTTGCAATCCAAGGAATTTATAACATGGTAGATAGCAGCAAGGCTGTAGAGGAGTCTGCAGTAGTCTTGAAATCAAGGATTAAAACTGTGCAAATGACTTAGCATACATAAAGCTTTAAAAACTAGAATACTTTTTTGAGAAAATATTCATTACTTAAATTGATGTCATTTTGAAGTAACCCATTTTGGCTCAGGTATTGCTTGTGGAATGTAATGAATGGGGAAATGTAATTCGTAACACAGCGCAATCCTATCCAGCACTGGTGCAGAGTGGGTGCCAGGCCCACACTGTATCCAGGACTGGAGAAGAGCGGGATGGGGGTCTCCTTGGAGTATCGCTCCAGCCTCCACTATGGGGCTACTTAGGTCAGCACCACCTATTTTGGCAGCGCTGGCCCGAAAAGCCCTGTGTCAGGGCTGGAGGCCTGGGAGGGAGGAAAAGATATGGCATCCAAGGAGGACGCCAACCTCACCCCCTCCCAGGTCCTCTCCACCCCCTCTCTGTCCTCCCCTCGTGGCGCTTGGAGCGGGACTTACCCGCTCCACAACACTGACCTCCTTCTTCTTCGGCGGACAGGTGGTAGGCCTCAGTGCTGGTGCCACCTACTCACCAGGTGATGCAAATGTGCTCTATGGCACATTTGCAACACCCCAGGCCGACGCAAAGGCCACTTCAAAAGTTCTGGCCACAGTTAGGATTGGATCGACAGTCTTGCAAGCTGGGGAAGGGTCAGATAGATAAAGTTGGATGTAATCCGTACATTGACAACATCCTACAGCAAACCCCATAAAATCTCAACCAGTGTTTTTATATAGATGTTAAACAGTGTAGAAGACAAGATGGAACATTGTGAGATACCATAAGCCAGTGGTTCCCAAACATACACGGGTCATGGCACCCTTAGCGCTGCAGTAACTCTTGCACAGTGGTGAAAGTCTGGCAACCCGGAAGAGTTTGGCAGTGACGTGATGATGTCATGATATTCCCCTTGAGAACAGAAACAGGTTCCTAATCATGTAGGAAGCTATTTAACCATGCCAGCAGAAGAGCTTGAAAAAGAAGAGTTTTACCAACGTAAATAAAATTCCCTGACTCATGTGGGGACTAGCTTACATTTGTACTATGTGTAATGGAACTAAATGCTGTGGGGGGGGGGGGGAATCAGTTGAGCAAGTGCTTCATCTTAATGAAAATCAGTTTTTAAGTTCTTGACAGCAATTGTACCAAACTTTATAGCATAAGAACAGGTCCCCATTAAGCAAAAGGACGAGGAGTATGAAAATTGTTGCAGTGGAAACAGTCAGCACAAGTGCTATTCCTTTCTGCTACCACCTAGGCCATGTTGTTGCCTAAATGCTGCTCTAGGCAATGACCTACATGGAAGACACCAAGTACTTCCTGTTTTCAGCTGCTACTTGCAGAATTATTAGCCCTGGTGGACAAAAGGGTGGGGGAGGAGTAAGTACAGACAGGTCACATCTTATGTGAGGGATAGGTTCAGAAGTTAGCATATAAGGAGAAAATCGCGTATAGTTGAAACTACCTTAAATCCGAAAAGTACATGCCATCACTTTAAAAACTAAAATCACACTATGAGAGACATGCAGGAATTGCGATGACTGAGGGAACAGTGGATTCATTCTCCCATCTTATGCTCACTCTGGGGCATATATCAGTAAGTGGAATTATTTAAACTGTTGTTTTTCTGTTGTTGCATGCAGATTTTCATGGCTGTGGGTAACTGACAAGGTTTTTAACTGTATGGGTTCTGCAGCCATGTCAATGTAAAAATAGAGAAATAAACGCAGTAAAGGATTTTATTTCTCTATTTTACATTGACATGGCTGCAGAACCCATACAGTTAAGAACCTTGTCTGTTGTTTTTCTCTCTCTTTTTTTTGTTGCCGAGCGTACTTGAATTTGTGTACTTGATTTTGTGCAATTCTGCACTTGTACTTGTGCAAGTACTCCTATACTTGAATTTGTGCAAGTAAAACACACATATGATGCAACCTGACTGTACTGCTTTTCCAGAAGTAGTAGATCATCTCACAATCCCAGCACTCAGGACACCCTGTCTCAAGGTATCTCATGATCCTCCAGGGAGTCTTGACCCACAGCTTGAGAACTACAAATTAAACGAAACAAGATATTGAATTGTTACACTTCTCTGGAAGTTATGGAACATGCTGTGAAACTGAATGGCTTGACTCATCCATAATCAGGCCCTGACATGATACAGGCACAGGTGCTCGATCTTTTTGGTTCTTTTCTATGTCCTGGAACTAGTTATGTCATAAAGCTAAATCATTTCTGCATACGAATTTTACTGAGAGCAGTCACTGCTCTTCTTTCTTCTCCTGTGCCCACACTAATTATTTCCTCATTGCCTAAGTGTAGAAGCTTGGCTGCTTTCTCAGTAGCAGCAGCACTTACTTAGCAGCCCAGTAGCCAACACTACTACCTAGATACTGTCTTGGAAATGCTTAGAAAAGTTACAATCCAGTACTGAAATTTAAGCCTGACAAAGTTGGAGAAAAACGCTAAAATGCCACTTTCCCCTTTAACACTCATTCTCTTCCCCAGTTCTCTCCTGTAACTGTATCTCTTCACCTTAACCTTCTTGCTCACTCTGTGTTTTAACTAAGGTTTTTAACTAACTGGGGGGTGGGGTGGGATTTTTCTCCTATCTTTTCAGCAAAATGCCCCCAACTGATCACAGCTGAAAAGAAGGTAAGTGCTCACTCCAATCCTTCACACCAACACGACTTCAGCATCATTTGATGGCGTGGTAGATTATTATTATTATTACTACTAACAGTATTTATATACCGCTTTTCAACCAAAAGTTCACAAAGCAGTTTACAGACAAAATCAAATGATTAAATGGCTCCCTGTCCCAAAAGGGCTCACAATCTAAAAAAGATGCAGAAGAAGACCAGCAAACAGCCACCAGAAAAGACACTGTGCTGGGGTGAAAGGGGGGGCAGTTAGGACCTAGATATTTTACTTTTTTGAAGACAGTTATATATAGGCACCACATTTTACTGTCCTAGCAGGTAATCCCCCACCACCACCACCACCAAACAGTCACTACAATGGTCTGTTTCCTTTGCGTGTGTTGTAAACAGGCTTGTGCCTGGATTGCAGAACTGCTGAAATAGCACCTTGAAGTTTTTCAAACCAATGCAATGCGCTGGCCTCCATATCAGCAGGACTGACCTCCATGCCATCGCAACATGCTTTATGGCACATTTGTGGCAGCACAGAGCCTAGTACTGCCAGTGAAGGCCGGCATAGGATTGGGCTGTGAGTCAATCAATCAATCAATCAATCAATCAATAAACCTTTATTGGCATAACACAACAAAAACATAAACAGTAATAATAATAATAATACATAACACAGTGAACAAGCAAAAAAAACCACCCAGAGTTATGGGGAAAAGGGGGGCATACCAAAATAAACAGTGAATAATCCTTTACCTAGGTTCCCTAATGTTGGTCACTATAGCCACTCTACGTTCTATGGTTAGTTGAAAAAATTTAGCTAACTGATTGATGGTCCATTTGTTGGTAGAAGAAAGTAAGATCAGGACGATGTTAGAATCAGACCTCCCTTGCAAATTTACTAACAGAGAGTTAAGGATATTTTGCCGGAGGTCGTTATACCAAGTGCAGTGTAAAAGCACATGCACCAGGGATTCTGTATCTACCTGATTACATAAACAACGGCCCTGAGCCTTGGAGGATCGATCGAATCTGTATTCCATTAAGCTGGAGGGCAGGGTGTTACATCTGGCTAGGGAGAGTGCACGCCTTGCCTGTGGATTATCAATTACAAAGAGGTACCTAGGACTTTTGCTGAAAATACATGGAAGCTCCAGGTATAAAGGTGAGCAGGATTTAGCCGCTGCCAGTGGCGTTTTAAGCCCTCCTGCCGCCTGGGGCTAGGAGGGCGGGGGCTGGCCAAGCGTCCCCCGGACGTCACGTGACGTGTGACGTCACGTGACGTCCAAGGACGCTGTCGCTCGAAAGCTGGAGCGCAGCGCCCGCCCGCAGCCATAACGGGCAGGCGGCGCTCCAGCCTTTGACTCCAAGAGCGTCCTTATCGTCTAGGCAACGCGCACAGCGCGCGCCCGCAGCCACAGGGTCTGGGCGCGCGCTGCGCGTTGCCTAGATGACGATGCTGTTGCTCGCCTAGGACTTGAGCTTTCGAGTCCGAGGTGAGCAACAGCGTCGTCTAGGCAACGCGCAGCGCGCGCTCAGACCCTGTGTCTGCAGGCGCGCGCTGTGCGCGTTGCCTAGACGACGAGGACGCTCTCCTCGAGTGCCCCCCAGTTAGCTTGGCGCCTGGGGCCCTGTATATCAGGGCCCCAAGCATTTCTACGCTACTGGCCGCTGCAGCAAAAACTTCCTGTCTCTCGATGTCCATTAGTCTGTTCAGGGAGATCTTAATAGCAGAGGTCAAAGTGACCGAACCTAAAAGGTCCGACAAAAGCCCAATAGATTGAATTTTCTTAATGAAAAGAATATACCCCGAACAATGAGAAAAGTCAGTTAGGATACCTCTAAAAAAAGGAACACTCTCTGCCAAAGAACACACACGGAACCAAAATTTAAAGAACCTGATCCATATCAAGAATTGCAAACGATACTGGCCCGCCTCAAGACATAATGCTGCATAGGGTACACAATGAGGAAGACCAAAAAATTTATATAGAAAGGAAGACTGGATTCGCTCCACGTCAATATTAAAGGCGGAGAGCCAAATCTGGGATCCATATAATACTTGGTTTATTACCTTAGCATTAAATACTCGCAGAGCTGCCGGAATATAGGCAGCACCCTGGGTATAAAAACCCTAATAATTGCCTGGGTCGTCATTTTGGCGGTTCTTATTGCTGCTATACGGTGAGTAGACCATTGATGTTTATAATGGTAAAGGATACCCAGATACCTGAAGGACTTAACTTGTTGTATGGCTCTTCCACCAAATTGCCATGAGCAAAGCCTCCAAGACTTGGGCTGTGAGTTTGGGGATCTGGAATTCTGGATTTGTATCTGGGAAACTGAGGGCTTGTTAAGAGATTTGTCACACTCTATTCCGATATCCTATAACCTTGCAGAGTCAGCACTGCTACATCAACATTTTTAACAACAGAAGCAGCAAGTAGGTGGTAGGATGTTACCAGGAGTTACAGCAGTAGAATATACAGTGGTGGCCAAAATTGTGGACACTTTTTGAAAATGCCATGTTTTATTTATTTATTTTATTTACCGGTATTTAAAGAATTTATATCCCGCCTTTCTCCCAGTGAGGGCACTCAAGGCAGCTTACAAAATATTAAAATACATATACATTAAAAATAAATTAGAAACAAGTAATTAAAAACAATTAAAACAAACAACTAAAAATAATCAACCCCAGTGGGTCAACCTGTATTTTGCATCTTTGCAGGCTCATAGGAAATGTTGTGTTTCACTAAATGCAAATGTTTATATATCAATTGAAAGAGAATTTAATGCTGAGTCCAATACAAAACACAGAATTCAAATATCTGCAGTATAAAAAATGACATGCTTACTTAAACACAGGTATGTACTGGTTCTGAGGACCCATCAAATGGCAGTAGCTACCATCAAATGGCAGTAGCTGCAATATATCATGTGTCAAGTAAGGGAACATCAGTTTTGCTGTATGTTCTGTAGAAGAAAGATGGTTATTGGTGTAAGTGCAGCACAATTGGAGATGGTGTGCATACTTTTAGTATTTCTTGACATTTGAAGAAATTTAAAATTAAAGGCATTTTTCTTTAAAACTTAAAGATAATTCAAAATTATCTAGATAATAAATAGAGCAATGGTACCAAAGAAAAGACACCTACAAAACGAAGAGGGATTGTTGTATTATGTGAATCAGGTCCTTCCTATGCTGAACGTGCAAGGCAAGTAGGTGGGACAGTGATGACATCTGGAGTACGAAAGTTGTGTTGTTGTTATAAGGAAACAAAGTCACTGAAAATCAAAGCAGGAAAAGGCCGGGGAAAAAGTGCACAAAATCTGTTGATGACAGAAGAATAAAAAGGCTGTGTCTCAAGGACAGAAGAATTTCATCTGAGCCATCAGAGGTGAACTAGGTGCAACTGGTGTTTCTGTCAGTTCAAGAATGATAAGGAGAAGACTATCAGATATGGGACTAAACGGTAGGATTCCAAGAAAAAAGCCATATCTGAATCTACAGCAGTGCAAGAAATAACTACAGTGGGCACAAGAACACTTTGAATGGACAGAAGATCAGTGGAAGCAAGTTATTTGGAGTGACAAAAGTAAGGTATCCTTATTTGGTAGTGATGGGTGAAAATATGTGAGATGTCAAGTGGGAGAAGAGCTACATCCTGACTGCATGGAGGCAGCTGTAAAGCACCCAACAAGCATGATGTGGGCATGTATTGATTGATCAATTAGTTGATTGATCAATTAATTAATTAATGGCAACCGATGGTGTTGGCTGCCTTCGTGTAATCGATAGCACACCGAATGCAATACATTGAAAGTGCTACCTTCCATAAGGGATCTCTTTCCCAACAATGCACAATTTCTTTTTCAGCAGGATTCAGCTCCCTGCCACACACCACAAATATGCCTTACCTGAACCTGATAGAAAATTTGTGACATCGTTTGAAAAACTTTCTGCAAATGAGGCGTCCATCAAATAAAAGGCAATTAATTGAGGCTATAATTGCTTCCTGGCAGGGGCGTCGCTGGAGCGTGGCGGGGGGCGGGGCGCCCCCGGGTGACGCGCGCCAAGGGGTGACGCGTGCACCCCACGCGCGCCAACTCCGTGACGCGTGACACCCTTCGACCGCTCCGAGGCCGGCCCAGGAGCCGGCCTCGGAGCGTCCGACCCCGTCGGCGCTCCAGGGCCTTCTGAAAGAAGGCCCAGGCAGCGCGTACATCCGGGTATGTACCAGAAAAATCCGGGAAATACCCGGATGGACGCGCTGCCTGGGCCTTCTTTCAGAAGGCCCTGGAGCGCCAACGGGGTTGGACGCTCCGAGACCGGCTCCCGGGCCGGCCTCGGAGCATCCGGAGGGCGACGCGGGGGGGAGCCGGGTCGCCCCCCACACCGATATCGTAGCGTCACTAGGGTGACGCGCGCCCCCTGCCCCAGGGTGACGCGCGTCCTAGTGACGCTACTTCTTCCTGGTACCACGTAATAGCGAAGGCAGAGCAAACACTTATTGCCTCAATGATACGTTACTGTACTGCTGTTTTAAACAATAAAGGTTACCCCAGCGGCGGAACGACAGTGGAGCACATGGAGCAGGAGCTCCAGGTGCTCGGGCGGGCAGGGGGCGCGCTCGGGGAACTTACCCTGGTGAAGCACCGCGCTGCCTCGGCCCTCCCTGGAGCCTGTTTGGCTCCAAAATGAGCAGAAAATGGGCGGGGGGGGCGCGTCGACATCACGCGAGGGGCGCGTCGACATGACGCGCGCAGGCCCCGCCCCCACGTGCCGGGAGGGCGCCCGTCATTTCTGGGTTACCCTACTAAATACTGATAATGTATTTATTTATTTTATGTATTTATTTATTTATTTGTTTGGTATTTAGCATTAAATTCCCTTTCAGTTGATATATAAACATTTGCATTTAGTGAAACATAACATTTCCTATGAACTTGCAAAGTTACAAAACATGGCATTTTCAAAAAGTGTCCACAATTTTGGCCACCACTGTACATATCTGCTTTCAGAACCAAATCCTAACAGGTCCTATTTGAGTTTTACCTGAAGCCAAATTCTACTCCAAATCCCTCATTTAACCATCTGCCTTGAACTTCACTGGAAGATATAGAAGCAGTAAACCTGATTCACTGTAATTGGAAGAAAACAAGTAACTTTTAATTGTTATTTCACTTTTCATCTTTTTCAGAAAAATAGGCTTTAGTGATATACTAATTAAAATATGCATGTCCCAAAGCAAAGACATCGTTATACAAAAATATAGGAAACTGAAGGCCAGGTATGCACAAATATATGAAATTTCAGTGAGGCTTCTGAGACAATGTTACTGGCAGGTACATAATGTTTAAGAGATCAAAGGAAAGCACATAAGATCAGATTCCAGCATGCCAACACTCCTATGGTATAATCCTCGTAGGGGGCTAATATTACCTCACAATGCCTGCAGGCAACAACTTCCCTTCATATTAGGAAGCATTCTCATTCATATATTTGAATATCATTTAAATCAGTGGTTCCCAAACTTTTTAGCACCGGGAACCACTTTTTAAAATGGCAATCTATCGGGACCCACCTAGCTTTATTAGACTTTTTAAAAAAGGTGATCTAGAAAGAAATATATTGAGCTATTTATTTATTTATTTGCAAAAACTCAAATCCATTTCTCATAATGAGGCAGCCCTAATGAATAGCCTCAAGGCTTGAGGGGCTTATTTATGTGACCCAGCCTACACCTGCTCCCACTACCTGTCTTTGCCAGACTTGGAAAAAAAATCAGAAAAAAGACACTCAAACATTTATCTCTCTATATTTACACAAGCTTGCAAACTGCAGGAGATCAGCTCTTTCACAGGGCAATTAGCAGCTATCTGATTTTTGAATAGCCTCCGCGCTTGAGGCAATTACTTATCTGATCTTTCCGTGTTTGGATTGGAGGCTCTGTGGGACCCACCAGAAATCAGGTCACGATCCACCAAGTGGGTCTCAACCCACAGTTTGAGAAACACTTATCTAAACACTTATCACTAACACTTAACACTAAATTAAACGCTTATCTAAATTAATCTAAATTAATCTACAAACCTGAGTTGTAGGATCAAAGGACAGCTCCTACCGAGAGGGTATGTTTGCATTAGAATTGACAAAGGCAGAAGAATAATCAAAAACATTAGACAAATTCTAAGAGGTTTCCCATAAATCTGATTTTCAGATTTATGAACATGATTTTAAGAAACTCTCTTCCAGGGGCGTCGCTAGCCCTCCGGGCGCCCGGGGCACGAGTTGCCCGGGTGCCCCCCAGAAGGGCCCGAGCGCCCCCACCCCCCAGAAGGGCACTCCCACCTGGCCCCCGCGCCCACCCCCACCACTCTCCTTACCTTCTTCAGCCTCCTTGCCGCCGCCGTGCTCACCTCGGCGGGGCTGTTTAAAAGTCGTGCTGAGGTGAGCGCAGGGCTGGCGGCGGCGAGGAGGCTGAAGAAGGTAGGGAGAGTGGTGGGGGTGGGCGCTCGGGGGCCGGGAGCGCCATTGCTGTCTCCTTACCTCCTCCTCCTCCTCGCTGCCGCCGCCGGCCCCGCGCTCACCTCGGCGCGAGTCGGCTCCTTTTAAAAGTGGCTGTTCTGCACATGCGCAGAATGCCTAAGAGGCCAAGAGAGGGCAATTTTGCCATCTCTTGGCCTCTTAGGCGTTCTGCGCATGTGCAGGACAGCCAATTTTAAAAGGAGCTGACTCGCGCCGAGGTGAGCGCGGAGCCGGCGGCAGCGGCGGCGAGGAGGAGGAGGAGGCTGAGGCTGAAGAAGGAGGTAAGGAGAGCAATGGCACTCCCGTCCCCCGAGCGCCCACCCCCATCTCTCTCCCTACCTTCTTCAGCCTCCTCACCGCCGCTGCCGGCCCCGCACTCACCTTGGCGTGACTTTTAAACAGCCCCGCCGAGGTGAGCGCGGGGCCGGCGGCGGCGCTCCGGCTGAAGATGGTGCTCCCCGGAAGATGGAGCCTGGGGCTTGAGGCCACTGGGGCTCGATGGCGCCTGGGGGCTCGAGGGCCCCCCCAAAAAACCCGCCACTGCTCTGTTCCCTGCCAAATGTCAACATTTTCAGGCCATTTCTTGTAAATCTGATAAACAGGATCTGATAAATCATTATTCCATCACTCTTACTACTAATTCTAGTTTACAGAAGCTGAAACGTTTTACAGTCAGGTCCTGCCCAACGTCATCATTACTGCATACTCCTCCATATCCAAATGTATGAAAAAAGTAAATAAATTAGGTCACCATCTCCCAGAAGGAAACCGTATGCATTGCTCTTTCCAATAGAGGGAGTTCCAGCACCAATATCAACTGTACAGGCTACTCCACAGCAAGCAACTTCTGGCTGGAACTGTTGCACAAGCTCAACAAACTAATTTGGGTCACTGCACTGACCTTCTGTCCTCCAATGCTCTATGTTCCCTTTGTTGTGCTATTTCAGCTTACAGTGAAGTTTTGGCCAGGTTCCAAATCTCAGTCATGCCAACTTTAGAAAGGAAGTTAGAAAAGATAAGATAATTCTCTCACCACCACCACCACCAACGCGACCGCTGCCGCCTTCCCAGTTAGGTGACAGAGCATTTTTGCTCATAAAGAAAACATTTTAACCTACTTCTTTTAAGACCATTGTCAATTCCTTATACATTCAAAAACAATCTGTTTAAAAAGATAGCAACAGCATTAGACCAAGGGGGTGGTTATGAGATATACGGTACCTGCCTTTGCTGACTGATGTTGCTGTAAAATCAAACAGGCACAAGCAATATAATGTTACAGCCATCCAACAACATGGCTAATAAGCCGCCTTGGGCATTTGCCTTCGGCATAGGAAAAGGCGGGATATAATATTTTTAAATAAAATAAATAATAAAGTTCAGCAATTTAAGTGCTTGATGATCTGTAATTATCAGAAATGGGGGGGAGAGAGGAATAAGGCATGAAATCATGTCCAATCTTATCAGATTCCCTAAGGTCAGGTTTATGAGCAGTGTTTCCTAGAGCTTTTTAAAAAAAAATGTTTTAGCCTTATCTACTCCACAGTGCCTTGCTAGTCATCTCAATCTTGTCCTCATTCTCCTAAACATCCTTGTAAAGTTTATGAGCAATGTTAATAGGATTGCAGAAAATAAGCACACTATTCTGGCTTACCTGTAGCTGGCTCACATTTTAATTTTCCACATCTGTTCTGGCTCAATGACATAAATGGGAGATACTTGCTTTAGCATAAAATAATGGAGTTTTAAGGAAAAGAAGAAACAGCAACAAAATTAGTCAGATCAATGTTTTAAAAACTAAAGAAAGGTTCAAGCCATAAAAGTCAACAATAAATTTGAATTCTGCAAAGTTTGAAGATGTTCAAGTTGATTATTATTTTTCATATTTTTTACTTTCTGGAAGCACATCAGTAAAATTCTGACACAGGATTACATTCTGAACATTGCTAGTAAATACAGTAAATGTACTGTACTTACATTTTAATTTTACATAATATTTATTTATTTAAAATATCTGTACCTCGCCTTTCTTATCTAAAATGAAACTCAAGGTAGTTTATAAACAAAATAGCATGCAAGGGTAAAAATGAATCAAAACCATTCAAAAACATAAAGAAGCAATTTAACTAATTAAAAGGCAGCAAAGAATCCATAATCCACAACAGAAGCCCTCCCCTGCAATATCACCCAACTGCCACCAATCATAACCAGCTACTCCTCTGCCAAAAGTAGAATTAAAAAGCCAGGTTTTTACAGATCTCCTGAGCATGAGACAGGGGCCAAATTAGGCCTCTGTACGGAGGGCTTTTCACAATAAATGTCATTAAAATTGTCAGCCTTTTAACACCATCTTTTACATTTTTTTATCTTTATCTCCGTGTTTATCTCCATGTCTATACACACACACACACACTTCCCAACAGAGGATGACACTTCATGCATCTGATGAAGTTACTTTAGTCCAGCGCTTCTCAAAGTTCTCCCCATGAGTAGGGGAGAACCATAATTTTTAGACTTACCGGGGGTCGGGCCATCGTCCAGAAGGTGTGGGCCCCCCCCCCCAGCAGGCCTCCACAAACCTCCAAACAACTCCTAGAGGCAATTAAAGCCCACTTCGGGTTTACATCCTGGTTTTCCGGAAAACCGGAAGTGGACTTTAATCACCTCCAGGAGCCATTCAGAGGTTTGGGGAGGCCCGCTGGGGGGGGCATGGCCCCCCACACCCTCCGGAGGACAGTCCAGCCCCTGGTAAATCTAAAAATGCCCCTTTTGACCCCGGCAGCAGTGTAATCCCTGGATCGCTGCCGCCGCCATCACCCTGCCCCCGCAAGCACTCAAAGTTTTGTCCCCGGCAGCGGTGCAATCTCTGGATCGCCGCCACCATCATAGGTTGCCACTCCCCTTAAGGGGGTAGCGATCTGCCCCTTCTCCAAGTCGCAACCCACCACTTTGAGAATCCCTTCTCTAGTCCATGAAAACTTATGCAACAACGAATTGTTAGTCTTTTAAGTTCTATAAGACTCTTTGTTGTTTTTGCTGCAACAGATTAACACAGCTACAAATTACAAATATGGATTTTTTTTAACTACTGCATTTCTTTGGTATCTTATTGTATCCTACATTTGAGTCTCTTTATTTAATGCTACTGGCTTCCCCATTAATAGTAGGCTGGCTCCCTTGTCTATTTGCATTATATTTTTTTATACGTGGAGCTCTGAGGGGCACAGGATTCCACAAAAACCAGAATTCAGGTTTTTCTCAAGTAACAGAATTTAAGATTTTCACCAGTGCCAAGATTTTCACTCTTGGATGCCAAGGATTTTTTTTCTTAAAAAAACAACTCATTCAACTTAACTAAACTGTGCTTCATTGTCTAAACAGCAAGTCAAGCAGGTCTTTTGATCATCTAGCCACACAAAGGGCAACTCAGCACTTTAGATATCTCCTTGAATGAATTAGTCAGTGTTGACTGAGATAACCCAAAGGCTGCGAACTAAAATGTAATCAACACTATATATCCTTTAAGAGATCCATTATTTTGAAAACCAAGGTTGCTTTTTTACCCTGCCAAACTCATTTCTGGCCCTGTAAGCTGTCAAAGAGGTCACACAAGAACTTTTGACCATCCCCATCTTTTGTTTGTAAAATAACAGAAGTGATGATGACCAGATACATATCAAACTCTTAGGAAGGGAACACAGCTGAAACCCCTCCACAGGGATTCTGGGTTTTCCAATGTAAAAAAAAAAAAGAAATCTATTTGTAACACTAATGTACTCTGCTTCCTCCCATGAGAATTGCCACAGTTAGATTGTTCAAAGAAGGGAGAAGGAAAATATTAAACTCTGCTGTGAGAAGAGAACGGGAAAATGTTGTGGACCAATTATTGAAAATATAAAAGATCACAGACTTGGAAGGAACACAGCAGATCATGTACTCCAATCTCCTGCCCTGAGACAGGACATTCTATACCTAATGCATCCTCGACAGATGCATGTCCAGCCTTTTCTTTAAAACCTCTAAGGAAAGAGAATTCACAACAGCTCTTGGCAGCTTATTTCAACACTGACTTGCTTCAGCACTGAAAAGTTCTTCATAATGTTCAACCCTAATTACCTGAAGTTACAAACCACTGCTGTATAAAAGTATAATTTAAAGATTGTGCAAAGAACAATACAGAATACAGATTGTGATGAATATATGAGTTTGATGACTTTAAAATGTCTAGTTGGGACAAATCTACAAAACTGTATGGTTGTGTAAATGCTTTTTGATGTTGAATATAGTTTTTTTTTCATATATATTTATATTTTATTAATATATTAAAACATAAAAACAATACATATTTCATAAAGTTATAGCAAGCACGAAGCAATACATCCTACTAGCATACTATTCACCATTTTCTACCTATAATATCCAACTAAGCCAAAATAACACCCACATTCTATTCATTAAATCCGCATATCATCACATCGTTCTTCTCTCTCTCTCTCTCTCTCAAAAAAAAATCGATAAATGGTTTCCAGTTATTCTTGAAAAGGTTAACTGACTTTTCCTTAATTAAAATGGTAAGTTTATCAATTTCAGCATAGTCCAAAACGTTCAGCCACCAATCTTCCAGCGAAGGTATCTCCGAATTCTTCCAATATTGTGCATATAAAATTCTTGCCGCAGCTATCATATATAAAAAGATGTTGAATATAGTTTTAACATCCCCACATTCAGGCTGGATTCTGTGCCTTTCAGATATAAATCTCTAGCTCTTGTGAACAAGGTGTGTTTAGAAGTTCCAGAGGAATAAAAACTTTCGGGTATTGAAGCCATGTAAAAGATTTTATTAGAATTAAACAATTACAGAAGATTCAACGTTTCGCTCATTCTGTGATGAGCTTCTTCAGGGAAAATGGTGTGCAGAAAGCACACTCTGAGATCTTGATGCAGGGAAAAGGCAGCACTTAACTGAAAAGTGGTAAATGGCAGTTTAGAGTTCTTAAAGTGGCAGTGACCGCAGCAGTAGGAAAACATGTTACTTCATTCTAATTAAGACTTGTTAAGAGGAATTGGCGGGGCCTTAAAACATTTTTATTTAGATCAGCATTTGATGTCTGACATGGCGGGCGGGCTTTTTGATAGATGGCTTTTGACAGATATAAATGTGGATGACCCACTGGGGTTGTTTGTTTTAATTATTTTAATTGTTTTAATTCTTGATTTTAAATGTATATATGTATTTTAATGTTTTTATTGTAAGCCGCCTTGGTTGCCCTTGTGGGAGAAAGGCGGGGTATAAATTCTATAAATAAATAAATAAATAAAATAATTGTTGTTACTAAATTTGTAGTGCTCTTGAAGGGGGGGCACTTGTTATATGGTTTGAGTTTTGACAAAAGACCCCCATTAACACAAACTGGGGGTCTATAGAATACTATGTTTGTGTGGTCAAGTATATATAGGAACCACAAAACGTTCATTTCAACCCGTATTGAGGAACACAAAAGGAATTGCAGGCTGATGCATCCAGACAAATCAGCGGTGGCGGAACACACTATTTCCACCGGACACCCCATCAACTTTTCAGAAACACAAGTGCTGGCTACTTCAAACACCTTCTTGCCAAGACTTAACAGAGAAGCAATAGAAATCTAACAAACACCAATTAAATAACTTCAATAGAAAAGAAAAACTTAGAACAGTCAATAGCAACTGAATTTCAGCACTGTCAAAAACAAAAGTCAAACCATATAACAAGTGCCCCCCTTCAAGAGCACTACAAAATTTAGTAACAACAATTCCCCTTAACAAGTCTTAATTATGGCCCCTGTTATGGTTGCCACTCCTGCTTTAATTTCCCATTCTCATGTGTTTCCCTGAGCTGTTCCCTCATACCTTTCTTCATCCTGCCCTTTTCTTGTTTATCTTGCTTTGCTTTGTCATTCCCTCTGTATCTCTGATTCTGACTCTTTCCCTGCCTCTGCTTCCATCTTTATTTCCAGCTCTGTCTCTGTCTTCCTGTGCCTCTTTTGCTCCCTAAATCTCCCTGCTAAGGATAGCCCCACTCCCTCCCAATATAGGAGCTTGCCTGGGTTCCTCTGGCATCACCACATTCTGAGGTGCCCAGCAATGATGTCATCGCTGTGCACATTGGAAAGAAGTGACCGTCAGTTCTGCCCCTGGTCAACTCAACCCTGATCAACCCAAAGATGCTGCAGGCTCTCAGAGCACCACAGACACTGAAAGCTAATATTAAAGTCATTTTTCCCCCTCCTGCCAATGGAAGATAGCCGGGTGCTGATACAAAGCTTCTTTATCAATATCTTGCACAAACTATCTGTTTCCATTCAAGATGCAGAGACGTAGTAGATGAATTATAATAATAACCAATTCATCCATTGTCAAGTATTCCAAATGGTTTGTATGTTAATCCTTAGCTGTCAAGGCCATGCTTCTTTGCATAATCTGATGCTCTGCAATTAATGGGTTTCCTTCACTGCTTCTGAAGAAGGCCAATTCCATGCTCGGGATCATTAAAAAAGGGATTGAGAATAAAACGGCCAATATCATTATGCCTTTGTACAAATCGATGGTAAGGCCACATCTGGAGTACTGTGTCCAGTTCTGGTCACCACACCTCAAAAAGGATATAGTTGAATTGGAAAAGGTGCAGAAAAGAGCGACCAGATTGATTCGTGGGCTGGAGCACCTCCCTTATGAGGAAAGGCTACAGCGTCTGGGGCTTTTCAGCCTAGAAAAAAGGCGCATGAGGGGGGACATGATTGAAACGTATAAAATTATGCATGGGATGGAGAGAGTGGATAGAGGGAAATTCTTCTCCCTCCCGCACAACAGCAGAACCAGGGGACATGCACTAAAATTGAGTGGAGGGAGAGTTAGAACAGACAAAAGAAAATATTTCTTTACCCAGCGTGTAATTCATCTGTGGAACTCCTTGCCACAGGATGTGGTGATGGCACCTGGCCTAGATGCCTTTAAAAGGGGTTTGGACAGATTCATGGAGGAAAAGACCATCACAGGTTACAAGCCATAAGCAACCTCCCGGTTTTAGAAGTGGGTTTTCTCTGTGCCAGGTGCAAGGGAGTGTCAACGGGAAACAGGTTATCTTGTTGTCTTGTGCTCCCTGAGGCATCTGGTGGGGCCACTGTGTGATACAGGAAGCTGGACTAGATGGGCTTTTGGCCTGATCCAGCAGGGCTCTTCTTATGTTCTTATTTTGAATTGACAAAGGAAATGGGTAAATAAGTGAAAATTACAAAATGCAAACTTTCCAGAAAATAAATCTCAGTTAGCAACAGGGGTCTAGAGAGGTGCTGTACTGTTAATTTTCTACCTTCCATCAAGCCTTCCCCATTAATCGCCAAGGCTAACAGGTGGTTTTTGAACTTATAACAGCAGATACTACCATCAATAAGCTATTTTATGCCATAAAAGGCTCTGAGCAATTCCAATGAAATCAATGAGAGTATTTCAGGACAACTTTATTTTTAAGCGGTTTCCGGTTTGTGGATTGTGGCTTAACAGTTCATCCTTATTTTCCTTTAACCCTACTTCCCTTCACAGATTAGGCTCTTTATGTTACTAGCTACATTTCAATCACGCCTAAGGACTCATTCCTTTGGCAATGCATTTTCATATCCTGTTTGGTTTAATTTTTCACATTTTTTTGTAAAGTATTACAAGATGTTTGCAAAAAGGGCATTCAGTAAGTGCGAGTTCCTCTAAAATATACTTCACAATCAGACTTTCTAGAAAAGGCATGCACATAGACAAATGTTTTATGCCCATATCCATACATTATACATAGCCTTACCAGATCTCCAACCGGGACAGAGTGCTAGACCTTTAGGAGAAGGAATGTGGGCAGGTGTAGCTTGTTAAACGTTAGAGCACAATCCTAGGCATGTCTACTCAGAAGCAAGCCCCATTGTGTTCAGCGGGGCTTGCTTCTGAGTAGACATGCCTAAGATTGTGCTCTAAGGTTTAACAAGCTACACCTGCCCACATTCCTTCTCCTAAAGGTCTAGCACCCTGTCCCGGTTGGAGATCTGGTAAGCCTAATTATACATAACACCTAAACATGGAAAACTTAGTTCCTCAAATTCTCAGCTATTCCTCAAATTCTCAGCTATTTATAAGTTATAATCTAATATTCCCAAATGTATATGGAAAAAAAGAAAGAGTCCCTGTACAGAAATCAGCCCTGCAAAGCTATAAAAAGAGGAGATAAAAGTGTTTAATACAACACAAAGACAATCATTTCAAGTCAAGAAACATCTTGGCAACAACGAAGTCCCTCCTCCCGCTTCAAAGTTTCCCAAGAGAGTAGCCAATGGATCCTAAACTACTTTTTACAAAGCACAATTTCCTCATTGTTAGCAGCTGTTCATTGGTCAGCATTGCACAACTGGCCAGGTGGAAGGGAGTGAATCTGGAGAGGAGAATTTCCTCTTAAACATTAGATCTAGTAATGAGATTGCTTTAACACATCAGTCACTGACCTACAGCTTAGGCTGCATCTCAACCACGTTCAGTAAAGTTTAGACTTGAAGGCAGTGCTTTAAAGCTGGGGTTTGCTATTCCAGGTGTCCCTCCATTTTGATGTAATCTAAAAGTTACAGAAGGGCCTCTTGGTCTTGTGAGCAACCAGTTAAAATGCAGACAACATTATAAGATCAGTTCATTGCTCACATATATTTGAGATAAAACATTTTCCTAGAATACCTGATGGCTATTCATATTTATGGAGGATTGGTTCTTCTGATTACATTTCAATAAGGTAGACCAAATGTATATTTTACTACATACCCAACTCATCAAAAGAAATTTTGCATTGACATGTGTGTTTTTCAGTAGCTTAAGAGCTTGACTGAACTTTTCCACAACAAATCTTAATCCGTTTGGACGCATATATAGAAATTGGAGTTTGCATGCTACAGGGTACATATGCAGAAACACCCACATAACCCACTGGTAATAATACAAGCAACTTCTCAAAATCAACCCGTTTTATTCAAATTTACAAAACATCTAATGCTGGACTAGTCTTGTGTAAACCCCTCTATTCCATGACATCAGTGAGCAGAATTTATGGCCTATTTTTAGATACACATTGAAAAAGTGAGAACTAAATCGTGCTGTGTCTAGTTTCAACTTGGCCCCTTATATAAAACACAACATTCCCCTGTCAAAAACATTTCCTTGAATTCGAAGCTGGTCAATTCAAGGTACATTTAAGTTAGAGCATTCAAAACCTATATGATTCTACTGAAACAAATGTACGTAGGAACAGATTGAAAGTCAAACAGCTTCCTAAAAGCAGAGGCAATTCCCACTAAGCAATCTCTTATTAAGACTGGATGGGCAGGGTTTAAAACCAATCAAAAATGCTGCAGTTTTCACTGTTGTCGTTGGTCATTAAATTATTGTTATAAAGTGATTTTTAAAAAGTGTTATAAAGTATTGTTATATTGTGATTTTTTTCAATTTTAAATTATTGTGCATCTGTTGTTAATTCTATTCATGGGGTTGATAAAAATTAGTTCTCTCCCTTTCTTCCAGCCTGATGACTGATAGAACTCCATACCATCCAGCATCAATTCCCATTTACTGGCTTTAATTGCCACACCTTTAAGGATGGGCCTCCTTTAAATAGCACAGAACGGAGAGGCTCAAATGCAGCCCCTGGAAACCAATGTTAGCCTACTGGTAAGCTACAAGGGAAATGCCAATCCCATCATGATCTCACAAGAAATGCATTCTCCACCTTAAAACTTTTGTGAAGGATTTTGAGATCCTTGAAGCCTGAGGCCGGATTCATATTACACGAATCCTGGCGCGTCACGGAGATGCGCAGAGCTCTTTGACAGCATTTTGGAAGCAAGCGGAGCTTCTGCGCTCTCCCTTGTACAAGATGGTGAAAGCCATCTTTTGAGGGGGCAGGTTCGCGGAGCTTAGAGGCAGGTTTGCGGAGCTACTGCATGAGAGGGAGAGGAGCCATGCCATGCCAATCAGAACTACTTCCAATCTGTAAGCTGCGCTTTCTTAAGAAGGCGGGACAGCAGGAGGGACAACAGGCGGGAAGACACTCCCCAGCTCCAAGCGCGTAGGCAGGGGCAGGGACATGAGATTACCCACACTCCTCTTTTCATCTATTGGACAATAAATAATATGAGGGTTCTGCAAAGATCTGGGTTTACAAACGGACTCAAGAAGGATAAACCTACAACACTTTAGGTGTTACAACACTTAAGATACAATTCGCTCGATGAACTGACTTTCACAAATTTGTATGTTATTTAACTACAAATGTCTCCTAAGTCAGACTACTGGTTGATATGAAACCATTTGCTTGCAGTATCAAGAATTAATTTTAGTCCAAAACCTGAATACAGCTTACTTGCAGTTACTAGCAAAAAATGCCCTCTGAGGATTATCCATTTAATGGTCCCTTCGCCTCACCTAGAGAGAACTGAATTGCCCCCAAAGCACATGGAAATCAGAATACGGAAATGAAATTGATGTCTGGTGTATTAAAATTTGCTTTTAAGGAAGACTGAAGGCAGTAATCACCATCACAAATAGGAAGTCAGCAAAAGCCTCTTTTTGTTGCATAATCCAGATCCCACGTGTTTTGGAAACACACTTTCCAAAACCAAATTACGTTGTATACTAGACATCGGAATAGTTATGGGAAAAATATAGTAGATAAAAGACCTACCTGGTTATAGACAAAGAGCAATATTTGAGATGTCTGCAGAGCTCATTAGTACCCAATACCAAATGATTCAAAGCTATCATTGGCTTCCATTCAAAATGTTGCCTGAGCTTTGCAACATGACGACAATTCAAAAAGCCCCTTAGGTGTATTCTAACAAATGTGACTGTTCTATCAATTACAGAAATAGCAAACATGCTAAAGGGATTCTTAAACACTAGCACATTTAAGAACAAAAAAGAAACAGACTTCAGAACTCAGCAGAGACAGAGAAAGAACCAAGGACAGAATCTATCTTAGACCTTTCAGTATGAAGGGGCCATGAGTTGTTGGATAATCAGTACTTTTGTTCATTTAAATAAAGGCTACAGTCAGCCCTCTCATAACTTTACTAACTTGCATTGTACATTCCTGGATACCATTGCATCCCCCCAGCCTATCGCATGCATAGCTTGTCCTAAACCAGCGGTGGGGAACCTCCGGCCCCAGGGCCGGATCAGACCCCCGAGGCCATCCGGTCCGGCCCCCGGAGAGATTGACGGGAGGCCGCCCAACCGGCCCCTGGAGGCTCCGCCAGGTCCGCGCGTGACCTCCGGAGGCCGGGAGAGGGCCTTTGCATGTCCTCCCCGGCCGCCGCCTCGACCCCTTCTCACCAGACCGTTGGCCATTTCGCACATGCGTACCATGCCGATGAGGGCAAGCTCTTTGCCCTCTTGCCCTCATCGGCATGGTACGCCGGAGGTGATGTGCGGACCCGGCGGCAGCTTTGGACGGTGAGTGCGGAGCCTCCGGAGGCCGATGGGGGACGGGGGCAAAAATTAATTAAATAAATAAAAAAGCCGCCCGGCCTTAAGGCTGGTCCTCAAGCAAATTTCTAATATTTAAAACGGCCCTCGCCAGGGAAAAGGTTCCCCGCCCCTGTCCTAAACATAGACACGTTCCATGTTTCTCCTCCAATCCAAGGCTGGTTCAAGCATGTGAAGGCAGAACACAGACAAGCACACTTTAGTACTCTAGGGCAGGGGTTCTCAACCTGTGGTACGAGTACCCCTAGGGCAGTGGTTCCCAAAATTTTTGGACTCATGCCTCCCTTGCTGTTAGCCGCGGCTCCCCATTAAAGTGCACTGAAGAGACAGGCACTCTTTACATGCTCAGAGGCACCCTTTCTTATATGTATATGTATATTCCCAAAATGAGCCCTAAAGTGGATTTTCCATGCTTCTGCTGAGCAGCAGCTAAGCCAGGAGTGCACAGGGTGGGGTTGGGATGCTGCCCTCCCTCCCTTGGAAGGCCTGAGATGTCTACCTGGTAGAGGGCACTGCTGTCGTCTGGGTTAGTCCTATTCATGGCAAGAGAAACATCAAAGCATAGGAGGGAGGTCATTTCTTTTCATTGGTCATGCCCCACCCCAGTTGCATGAGAGAAAGCTCCTATAGGTAGGCTTACCAGATCTTCAACTGGGACAGAGTGCTAGACCTTTAGGAGAAAGAATGTGGGCAGGTGTAGCTTGTTAAGTCCTAGAGCACAATCCTAGGCATGTCTACTCAGAAGAAAGCCCCATTGTGTTCAATGGGACTTGCTAATGAGTAGACATGCCTAGGATTGTGCTGTAAGGTTTAACAAGCTGCACCTGACCACATTCCTTCTCCCAAAGGTCTAGCACTCTGTCCCGGTTGGATAGGCTTACCATATCCAAAGGGGGACAGGGTGCCTACACCTTTAACCATTGTTAAAAGAGGGAATTTGGGCAGGTGCAGCTCATAATGGAAGGGTGCAACAAGCTGCACCTGCCCAGATTCCCTCTTTTTACAATGGTTAAAGGTGTAGGCACCCTGTCCCCCTTTGGATATGGTAAGCCTACGGTTGGAGATCTGGTAAGCCTACCTATAGGTAGCATCTTTGCAAGATGAAAAAAAGATTCTTATACTGCCCAGCAGTCTCCAATGGGGGGGGGGGGTTGTCCCAGCAAATAGAGTGGGAAACTAACTTAGAGGTGGATCAAAAAGGAGGAAGGAGAAAGATCCTAATAATTAATCAACCAAACAAACATAGCAGCTGCCGCCTCCTTTCTCTGGCTTAATTAAACAAGGTAGACATTTCTACAGCTCACTCAAAAGCAAGCAACTTACTTATGCCTCTTCTACCTCTCTTAATCAAAGAGTGAGAAATCAAAGTCTTTAAAGCTTACTTAAAAACATTCAGCAGCAAGAAAATATTTTACCAATTTGCAAACCTGCAATAAATAAATGGAATGCTGCCTCCAGCACTTGTTTCAGTTTGCAGCGAATCTCAAAGTGTTTGGCTTATCTATTGAGTTGTTAATTGTTCTTTGATGAAGATAAGCAAGGCTCTCTGCTCACTGCTGTTAAAAACAAAATGCGGTGCTGGCTGCAAACCTGAAGTCTCTTGAAGTGAACTTTGAGTGACTGATGTGAAGAGGCAGGTTTTCCAGGTCTTTGTTTTTGCCTAAATGTCTCTCTTGCAAGCAAGAATATCTGGTAATTAAAAGACTAACGCGTGACGCCCCTGGCTGCATTCCATGACGCACTTGGGAGTCGCGCCTTCCACTTTGGGAACCTCTGCCCTAGGGGTACGTGGACCAATGGCAGGGGGTATGCCAGAGCCTGCCCCTTATCAGCATCGATCAATAGTTAATTACTTGTTAATTAGAACTTGTGTTTCCCTTGCAATTATTGAATCATTGAAATTGAATCATTTCAATTTTAAATACAGCTAGAACAATGGCTATTAATTACATAGGTGTGCACACATGCACAGAGTTTAGAAAATGGAAATCGAATGTGAATCTTCAAGAAAACATCACAAGAAAATCTGTGTCCAAATCCCCACAGAATTAATTTAGGGTCTTCTTTTCTAAGTCAGAAACCCTTCTCTAAGCTTTGATTCAAAAGCCTTTAATGTAAGGAGATGGTAGAAAAGCCAAATTGCTTTTATCAGTCTTTGGTATTTATAAAATCAACAAAAAACCAGAATTTTGTTGAATGTGTATATTACGCCAGATCAAGCTATAAATTGAAACATCAGCGTTCATATTAATCTTAGATACAGCTAAAAGAGTATCTGAATTCTGTGGAGTTTTTTGGTGATCTTTCTTAGCTGTGACTTTTGCAAAATGTGCTGGAGTTGAGAATTGGCTGGAAGGGATAATTTTCTAAAACTTTATTCTTTTTATGCAACAATGTAATTTATATTTTCAAAGTTAGAAGAGCAAATATCCACAGTAATTTCCCAGTACTATTACTCAGGGAGCTCTAAAACAACCAGTCGAGTCATATAATTTAAGAGGCATGCTGCTTTACACAAGCAACAAGACCACTCCTGACATAAACATGAATTAAAACTACTCTTGGTGAGTAATTCAGAAAAAGGCAATTTCAGAAAAAGCCCACTGGTAGCCTGCCAGCGGATGAGGGCATGTCACCTGCAAGATGAGTATTACAAAAAGTGCATTTTGGTTTTGATGCTGTGCTAATAAAATATTTAAGGATTTCACTTCTTTGTCTAAATCTGAGAAAAATAAAAGAAAGCAGAATACTGGCTGAAGCTTTTATATATTTCTGAAAGATTAGATTTTCCATAAATACTTCTGAGAGATTTGATTTTCCATAAAGGTCATGCTTAACCAATAAAATTTCAGTTGGAAGTATATGGCACAATTCAATGGCCCAAGTGCCTATGGACTTCCTGCTCTCTTCTACAAAGAGAAATGTAGAATTTCCCATTGTGCACCCAGAGGCAGAAAGTAAGAGAGAAGCAGATCCTAGGAAAAAAATTAACTGTTTATGAAATACAATGAGAAATAAGTCATGCACCACATAATGCAGGCATAGGGAACCTCTGGCCCGCGGGCCGTTTCCGGACCCCAGGGCGAGCCGGCCTGGCCCACGCGAAATGGGACCCGAGGCCATCACGTCCAGCCCGCGCGAGACCAGACCGGAAGCTCCCCGCTCACCTCGAGTTGCTGTTGCCGCCGCCAAGCATCGCTCCTCCAACCTAGTGAAAGGATAAGGAGGACCGGACAAGGAGGAAGCGCCGAGAGATTACGTGCGGTGGCGGCGACGCCGGCCTCAGAGGCCTAGCTGCCGGCCTAGTCACTCCGAGGCCGCTGCCGCCGCCGCGCATCGCTCCTCTGACCTAGGCCGGCAGCTCGGCCTAGTGCAGTGCGCTTTCAGAAGGAAAGCGCTTTCACATGTGCAGTACGCTTTCACATGTGCAGTGCGCTTTCAGAAGGAGTTGTGCAGCCGGACAAGGAGGAAGCGCCGAGAGGTGACGTGCGGTGGCAGCGATGGCGGCCTCAGAGGTGAGTAGGCCGGCAGCTCGGAATGGGCCTAGCTGCTGGCCTATTCACTCCGAGGCCACCGCCGCGCGTCGCTCCTCCGACCTAGGCCGGCAGCTCGGCTCCCGGCCTAGGTCGGAGGAGCGACACGCGACGGCGGCCTCAGAGTGACTAGGCCGGCAGCTAGGCCCATTTCGAACTGCCGTCCTAGGTCGGAGGAGCGACACACGGCGGCCTCGAAGTAAGGAGACCGATGGGGGAGGGGCATGCGCGGAAAAGAGGCAGGGGCAAAATCTGTGGGGGGGCCAAATTTGCCACCGGGGGGGGAATTGCAGACGGCCTAACGGCCAGCCCACAACCAATTCTCCCCATGGGAAAATGGCCCTCCACAGCAAATAGGTTCCCCACCCCTGACAATGTTTTGGTTAACGACAGACCGCATAAACGATAGTGGTACCATAAGATTACTGTATAATGGAGCTGAAAAATTCCTATCGCCACTTACATTGTAGCCGTCATAGTGTTGCAGCGCAATGCATTACTCACCTGTCCGTGGCAATGCTGGTGTAAACAAACCTACTGCTCTGCTAGTCATATGTTGTTGTTGTTCAGTCGTTAAGTCGTGTCCGACCCTTCGTGATCCCATGAACCATATCCCGCCAGGCCTTCCTATCCTCCACTATCTTCCTGAGTTCGCTCATTTTCATGTTCGTTGCATCGGTGATGCTGTCTAACCATCTCATCCTTGGCCTTCCCCTTCTCCTTTTGCCTTCAGTCTTTCCCAGCATCAGAGTCTTCTCCAGAGAGTCCTCTCTTCGCATTAGGTGGCCAAAATATTTGAGTTTCAGCCTTAGTACCTGTCCTTCCAGGGAACAGTCAGGGTTGACTTCATTTAGGATTGACTGATTTGATCTCCTAGCAGTCCAAGGGACTCTCAGGAGTCTTCTCCAGCACCACAGTTCAAAAGCATCTATTCTTCGGCGCTCAGCCTTCCTTATGGTCCAGCTCTCGCAACCATACATTGCTACTGGGAACACCATCGCCCTGACTATACGAACTTTTGTTGGTATGGTGATATCTTTGCTTTTTATTATGCTATCTAAATTTGCCATAGCTTTCCTTCCAAGGAGTAAGCGTCTTTTAATTTCATGGCTGCTGTCTCCGTCTGCAGTGATCTTGGAACCCAAAAAAGTAAAATCTGTTACTGCTTCCATTTCTGCCCCTTCTATTTGCCAGGAATTGATGGGACCAGATGCCATGATCTTAGTTTTATTAATGTTGAGTTTCAAGCCAACTTTTGCACTCTCCTCTTTCACTCTCATCAAGAGGCTCTTTAGTTCTTCTTCACTTTCTGCCATTAGAGTGGTATCGTCTGCATATCTGAGGTTGTTGATGTTTCTCCCGGCAATCTTGATTCCGGCTTGCGATTCATTCAGCCCTGCATTTCTCATAATGTACTCTGCATATAAGTTAAATAGGCAGGGTGACAATATACAGCCTTGCCGTACTCCCTTCCCAATTTTGAACCAATCAGTTGTTCCATGGCCGGTTCGAACTGTTGCTTCTTGACCCGCATACAGGTTTCTCAGGAGACAGGTAAGGTGGTCTGGTATCCCCATCTCTTTAAGAACTTGCCACAGTTTGTTGTGATCCACACAATCAAAGGCTTTTGCGTAGTCAATGAAGCAGAAGTAGGTGTTTTTTTGGAACTCTCGTGCTTTCTCCATGATCCAGCGCATGTTGGCAATTTGATCTCTAGTTCCTCTGCCTCTTCGAAACCCAGCTTGTACATCCGGTAGTTCTCGGTCCACGTACTGCTGAAGCCTAGCTTGTAGAATTTTGAGCATAACCTTGCTAGCATGTGAAATGAGTGCAATTGTGCGATAGTTTGAACACTCTTTGGCACTGCCCTTCTTTGGAATTGGAACGTAAACTGACCTTTTCCAATCCTTTGGCCACTGCTGAGTTTTCCAAATTTGTTGGCATATTGAGTGCAGCACTTTCACAGCATCATCATTTAGGATTTTAAGTCATATAGAACATACCATTATGTACAGTACATAATACCTGATAATGATAATAAACTACTATGTTACTGGTTTAGTTATTTATTGTACTATGCTTTTTATCGTTGGACTGTACACTTTCTACTTGAAGTTTATTGTAAAACAGTATGCTGTGTTATGCTGGCAGCAGCCTCATACATCTTGTGTGCAGGAGCTTGTGTGCTATGATGTTAGCACGACAAAATCGCCTAACGACGCATTTCTCAGAATGTATCCCTGTCATTAAACAACACATGACTGTATGAAGTTCTGCCCCATATCAGACGGCAGGACAAAGGTGAACTAGAATCCAGAGGGGTCTGAGGTCCAACTCAGTGGTGGAGAGCAGGCCTCTGGCACTTCATATAAAGACTGCCTCTGGCAGAAGTGAGAGTTCCAGCTAAAGATCCTGCAGCTGATGAAGTTCTGAGGGAACAAAGTGAAATAACCATTGCTCTCTCCCACTGAAGCCATTTTTCCTTGTTGCCTTTACAGGATCCGGAAGGCAGGCAGGCAGGCAGGCAGGCGTGTGTGTGTGTGTGTGTGTGTGTGTGTGTGTGTGTGTGTGTGTGTGTGTGTGTGTGTGTGTGTGTGTGTGTGTGTGTGTGTGTGTGTGTGTCAAAATTTACATACAAAATTACTGAAATGCAGCCTATAAAAGTGGACCAAATCATGGATAACAATAGCGCATTTGTTGTAGTAACCCCTCAAGTTAGAATGGTTTGGTTGATAGGAAACTAATGCAAAAATCTCTGACTTTGAAATGCAGTTTCACAACTCCATAGACTTTGGTGGTCTATGACTAATATCTGGTGGTCGCCATCTGGATCCCAGTAAAAAGCATCCATCTTACATGAGGGCATCACCAAATCTGGCTATAACTCTGTCTGCACTACGAAAGATTACAAGTTCGCAGGGCATAGATTCCAGGCCCCAGCTTTAAGTGTGCTATGGCCAATATTCATATATTATATTATTTTTATTGTAAAGACAATTGTAACGACCTTTGCCTGGACACATTTCAATGCGGCAGATGAGATTATTTATGTGTGTAAAGCTTTTCCAGATGTGGAAAGCTCAGCAGACTAAAAATAGAGAGTGAATTGAAAAGCTCCCTATCAGAACAGGAGCTCTGTGGCTCATTTCCTCTCAGTAGTCTCCTCCAGAAGACACATCCCTGCTGAAGAAGAGAAGTATGTGACCTATGGTTCCCCTTTCAACGATAAGCCAAAGAGGTCTCCTCTCAAAGGCTAGCAAACAGAGCAACTGAACCACCAGTGGGCTTACCAGATTTCATATGGCTTTGGTTAAAGGATTGAGCTAGCTAGCAGGAGTAGCACCTCAGCACCCCACCCGACAGCTCCCTGTGTTGTTTGGGGAAATAGGTAAGCAGGCGCTGAAGGTGCCTGACATCATATGATAAGGAAAAGAAAATGACCTGTAAACAGGCTCATATGAAGTCTGTTTTATGTTGCCAGAAGGCTAGGGAGGGTGACAGCATGGGAGGTCTAAAAAAAAAAATCTGTTCTGCAAATAAAACCAAGACCATTGCCTGTCCAAGTTGTTTAGTGCAGACTTTTTCTCCCTTCTCCCTATGCCAGGTCTTGGAAATTACTAGTTGGAAGTTAAGGAGGGTGTTTGATAAATGAAACATAAACCAATGAAAGAATGGAGAGATCATTAGGGGCAGCTTTCCCTTGTCAGTCAAGGAAGGAAAAAGGGATGTAGAGATGCCACACTTATTGACAGGGTTCAAGACATGCTAAATTTAACTACAAATATTCATCATATAGAAGAAAAATCTGTAGCAAAAGTGAATTCCAGCAGGCAGCGAAGCCTTCCAATTATCCTGGCCACTCTATCTGGTGCCAGGTTTCTCATCAACAGGAAGGACCAGGGTTCAGGATACGACTACAAAAAGTGTAACATCTTCTCCATTCCCACTACAGTCCTGTTCATAAGGACTACTTTCTTTTCAAATTAAAGCTGAACTGGCTCCCCTTGACAAATATGTTATTATTATCTTTATTGTATAGTATTTTAGGTTTTTAACTGCCGGTAGTTAGCCACCTTGGGAACAAGTGGAAAGGCAGGATATAAATATTTTAAATAAATATTTCTGTAATTTTTATTGTTAATCCACACTACTTCAGTGTTCGGTTTTGTGGGCATAAGAAGTTCTCATACGTGTGGTTCTGGGCTGTAGCACGTAGCCCAAAGTACCATGAGACAATCGCACACTGATAATGTACATACTGTTATGCAGAATAAAACCCCAGAATCACCCATATCCAATGCTGATAGATGGAGGGCCAGCATAATGTGATGATCTGATGGATATGGACTGTCGGAGCTGTGGTAGATGGGCATATGGCTTCAAAACGTCATCAGAGACTATGGGCCATATGCCCATCTTCCACAGCTCCGACCCCTCCACAGTCATCAGAGACAATTAGCTGTCATTGTTTCAAGTTGGACTACAACTTGTCTAGTGAGACTAGAACTAGACATGTCCATGTGTGGGTTGATTCTGAAGGTTTGTTAACCCTTTGTACTGTTGTCTTATTTTTGATTTTGGCAAAGGAGGGTACAGAACTTGCAAAGGGTACCAGAAGAAGATCTATAGAGAGGTGGATCTTCTCACTAACATATTACAAAATATGTTATGTTTGAGAAATAAAAGCACAATGGAATATTTATTCCACACAGCCAAGCAAAGCAATTCTAACAAATGTTTCATCCTGAGGTTGAGATTTCAAAGGAAAAAGAAAATTTTGTGGCAAGAGAACAAACATGGATTATAATGAAAATTTAAGTAAACACTCTTCTGAAAACATCACAATACAAACTATTTAAAGTTATTACATGTTTGCTTTTAGCACATTTTCAAATATTTTCACAAAGCTCACAAAACTTTCAAAAGTACTCTTGGAATGTGTTTAATAATACATAAATTTGTTCCCTCTGGTTATCTTTTTTTTTTGCACATTTTATTTAACAAATGTTATTTGATTAGATTGCAGAGTGTTACATAAACACACCAGCTAGAAAAACTAGAGACCCATCCAAACAATCTCAAAGTCACATCATATGTTTAAAAAAATCCATAAACAGAGAATGCAAATGGAGAGTTACAGGAGTCAAGGACATACCATTCCGGTTCAGTGGGCACACCTGTTGTGGCATTCAGAGAATAACAAGTTTTAGATAAAAGTTCACAGCTAGATGTTAGTTCCTTTCAAAATGCATACAAGACCAGCTGGTTTTCAGGGGCAACGAAGTGTGCAGGAGATACCGTATTGTCCCGAGTATAGGCCGCTCCTGATTATAAGCTGCACCCTTAAAGTTTGGTGCTATTTAAAAAAAAACTTTTTTAACTTTAAGAAAATATACACATTAGTAGAATAGTAAAACAGTACAGCTTTAGTACAGTTAAAGGCATAGACACCCTGTCCCTTCTTGAATCTGGGCACCCTAGTATAAGTAGCCTTCCCAGATCCAAAGGGAACAGGTAGGAACAGAGTGCCTACCTTTAACATTTGGAATTTGGGCAGGTGCAGCTTGTTGCAACCTTCCACAATGATGAGCTGCACCTGTCCAAATTCCAATGGTTAAAGGTAGGCACTCTGTCCCCTTTTAGATAAGGCAAGCCTATGCAGGAGCAAGATATAGCACTCTCTTAAGTAGCAAGCTCAATTTCAAGCTGCAGGATCAATAAATATCTTAGTTTCCACAGCGTCCTGGGGCTGGAACTTAAGGGTTAATTTTTTCAACTGCTTGCTGAGGCTGGCTAACTAGAGGGCTTAATTATCATCAGGCTACTGATAAGGGCCAGGCTGAATAGCAAGGCATCTTAAGGCAGGAACATGCGGAAGTGATTAAGAGCTGCAAGAACAATGTAAGCATTGACAACTGTATTTTAGGGCAAAACACGGGGTTTTGCAGTTTAAAAAAGCCCTGTTTTACCTTTGAAACTGCAAAAGGTCAAAATTCCATCAATTCTCTGGCTGCAGTAGAGTCGGAGAGGCTTGAAAACGCTCGGCTTTGCAATTTCAAAGGTATTTTTACTGGGTTTTTTTTGGCAACATCATGATTGAAGGCCGCATCCCTAGTTTAAAGACTTGCCTTAGGGGAAAAAGTGCGGCCTATACTCGGGACAATACGGTATTTAAAACTGGAGAAGGCAGGCCTTTTTCCAGAAAATCTCCATATTTCCAAAGAACCACATTTTTGACTCTTGTAATGTGTTCTTATGGTTGGCTCTAACCATTTCTGGCTACTCTGTATGGGAATGTGGTTCTGTATCCCTATCATAAGAACATAAGAAGAGCCCTGCTGGATCAGGCCAAAAGCCCATCTAGTCCAGCTTCCTGTATCACACAGTGGCCCCACCAGATGCTTCAGGGAGCACAAGACAACAAGATAACCTGTTTCCCGTTGACACTTCCTTGCACCTGGCACAGAGAAAACCCACTTCTAAAACCAGGAGGTTGCTTATGGCTTGTAACCTGTGACGGTCTTTTCCTCCATGAATCTGTCCAAACCCCTTTTAAAGGCATCTAGGCCAGGTGCCATCACCACATCCTGTGGCAAGGAGTTCCACAGATGAATTACAAGCTGGGTAAAGAAATATTTTCTTTTGTCTGTTCTAACTCTCCCTCCACTCAATTTTAGTGCATGTCCCCTGGTTCTGGTGTTGTGCGAGAGGGAGAAGAATTTCCCTCTATCCACTCTCTCCATCCCATGCATAATTTTATACGTTTCAATCATGTCCCCCCTCAGGCGCCTTTTTTCTAGGCTGAAAAGCCCCAGACGCTGTAGCCTTTCCTCATAAGGGAGGTGCTCCAGCCTACAAATCATTCTGGTTGCTCTTTTCTGCACCTTTTCCAATTCAACTACCGTATTTTTCGCACGATAAGACGCACTTTTTCCCCCAAAAAACATAGGGGGGAAAAAGTGTGCGTCCTATCGTGCGAAGCCTGACACGACCTAGGAGCCCTACGCAAACATCGCAGCAACTGCGATGTTTGCGCAGGGCTCCTGGTCGCGTCCTGGGCCTGGGCTAAGTTCCCAGGCCCAGGACGCGAACTGGGAGCCCTACGCAAACATCGCAGCAACTGCGATGTTTGCGCAGGGCTCCTGGTCGCGTCCTGGGCCTGAGCTAAGTTCCCAGGCCCAGGACGCGACCTGGGAGCCCTATGCAAACATCGCAGTTGCTGCGATGTTTGCGTAGGGCTCCCAGGTCGCGTCCTGGGCCTGGGAACTTAGCCCAGGCCCAGGACGCGACCAGGAGCCCTGCGCAAACATCGCAGTTGCTGCGATGTTTGCGTAGGGCTCCCAGGTCGCGTCCTGGGCCTGGGAACTTAGCCCAGGCCCAGGACGCGACCAGGAGCCCTGCCCAAACATCGCAGTTGCTGCGATGTTTGCGTAGGGCTCCTAGGTCGCGTCCTGGGCCTGGGAACTTAGCCCAGGCCCAGGATGCGACCAGAAGCCCGGCACCGTATTTTTAGCTCCATATGACGCATGCGTCCTATGGTGCGGTGCGTCTTATGGAGCGAAAAATACGGTATATCCTTTTTGAGGTGTGGTGACCAGAACTGAACACAATACTCCAGATGTGGCCTTACCATTGATTTGTACAAAGGCATAATGATATTGGCCGTTTTATTCTCAATCCCTTTTTTAATGATCCCGAGCATGGAATTGGCCTTCTTCACAGCCGCTGCACACTGGGTCGACACTTTCATTGACCTGTCCACCACCACCCCAAGATCTCTCTCTTGATCCGTCACAGACAACTCAGAACCCATTAGCGTATATGTGAAATTTTGGTTTCTTGCCCCAATGTGCATCACTTTGCACTTACTTACATTGAAGCGCATCTGCCTTCGTTGGGTTATTTTGTATGCTATGGGGCAAGTGTGGTTGCCATTCCAGTAATGGAAGAATGTAGACACTACACAGGAAGGCTACAATTAGATGAGAAGAGTCACGGAAACACAGATTTCCTTCTTCAGTGCCTGATGTTAGCACATTTTTTCCCACCTGATCTTTCTACAGTACAATTTCAAGTTATCAGAGCAGCATAGCATAGACCCACAGTACAGCAGTAATCCTGTCACTATTTAGGAAAATATCTCTGGCCATGCAAGCAGAGTATCGAGATGGAACAACCCAAGAGTAACCCAAGCTATAAACCCTACTGAATAGAAAATCTCTATTCTTCCCTATCAGAGGTTCCAGGGCTTGAACCATAACCCTCATAGTATGGAACTAGAATCCAGCCAAGTATGCTATGTGGGCCTTGAACTCTCTGCAGCTACAAAAGGAAACTGGGTATATAACCAGCCCCTGCAAATGGCAGGCAGTATGACACCTTTGGATCGGCTGGGCCTGGTATAAATTCTAGGAATCTGGTCTTCGGCCCTTGTGTGCTCAACATAATAGTACTATCTGTCTGCTGTATTTCAGGCTCTAGTTTTGGACTCAATCACTCAGGTTTAGTTCAAGCAGCAGATTTAGGGAATCTGGACTGGAGAACAACATAATCCAAGCTCAGTTTTGGCACAGTCTCAATGACTGACCATCATTACTTTAAGTCTCATTTCATTCAGCCTGAGTAATTTTGTTCATACCAGTGATGGGGACTCGAGTCAAATGACTCGACTCGCAAGTGTGACTTAGCCACTTTTTCCCTGACTCGTACTCGTACTTGTACTCGTGACCCACTGACTCGCACTCGTACTCGCACTCGTGACCCACGGGACTCGTACTTGACTTGCACTCGTGGGGGTAACGACTTGCCATTTCCAAGTCATTTTCCTTTAATGGCCGGCATCAATGCAGGCAGGCAGGCAGGCAGGTAGGCGCAGTGGAGACCTCGGAGGAGGAGGGCAGCAAGGAGGAAGGGTTTTCAAGGGGGTGGGAAAGCAAGCCTGGCTCTGAGTCCCCCCCCTTATGTTGCTGTCTGTTTGGCATTGGCCACAACTCCGAGCGCGAGGGGTGGGGAGGAGTGAGGGAAGGCGAAGCTGCCGCAGCAGTTCCTCCTCATTGACCAAAACTCCGAGCCCAAGGGATGCTTGGCTCAGCAAGGGGAAGGTGCAGGGAGGGAATAATAAATGGTTTGAATGTAGACACGCTTGTTTTTCCCAAACCAGATGGGTGGTGACAAGACTGAGAGGTGAGGGAAAGGGGGAGCCAAGTGGGTGCTTTAAAAGTCTCAGAGGTCCCCACACACACCCCACACACAGACACCCACACACCCCATTTTCAGGGGAAAAGCCATTTTCCCCAAAGTGACTCGACTCGTGACTTGTGACTCGTGGTTTCTGGCCTTACTCGTACTCAACTCGCACTCGTGCAAAAATGACTCGCACTTGACTCGTACTTGCCCAAAATTTTGACACTGACTTGCACTCGGACTCGCACTCTTGCAAAAATGACTCGTACTCGTACTCGCACTCGTGACCTAGTTACTTAGATACATCCCTGGTTCATACCTAGCTAGATATTGAACAAGCCATGAGAGGGTGCAGGACCTAGATCAGGTGAAATAAGTGCTAATCACAATGATGGCATTGGACATCAAACTTCTGGAAAATCATGCACAGCAGTCTCATAAATACTTCAACAATGAAGGGCAGAACGGAGCCCTGTGAAACCTTACAAGGGAGGCACAACTAGACAGATTAGTAATCACCCAGCACCATTCTTTAGGGCCTCCCTGAAAAGAAACACAGAACTACTTAAGAGCAGCAGCATCCCTTCTACACTAATTTACATTGCTGGTCAGTTTTGGATTTCTTGCTTCCAACTAGATTTCTGAGTAAGATTCCCAAGATACCACAGCAGAACAGACAGCTTTGGTCTAACCAGAAACAGGGTCTTGTTTTGAGTTAAGACTTTCATGACCAGCGACAATTATCAAAGATGAGACGATGGGATTAAAAGTCATGACAACAATAAAATCCTTAAGTTAAAAATGCAATAGAGACCCCGTTTTGAACATTAAAAATAGTTTAAAATACGACGTTTCAATCATCCTTTGACGACCCTTATCAAGTAAAAGGCGCAGCAGTCTCCACCATTTTGCAGACTGCTACATCTTTTACTTGATAAAGGTCGTCAAAGGACGATTGAAACGTCGTATTTTAAACTATTTTTAATGTTCAAAACGGGATCTCTATTGTGTTTTTAACTTAAGGATTTTATTGTTGTCATGACTTTTAATTCCATTGTCTCATCTTTGATAAGGGTCTTGTTGCTGGTTTTTTTTTTTTTTTTGTCTTTTTTCTTAAGGGAAATGATTGTTAAATCCCCAACCTAAGATCTGAAAACCTAACCATTTTGGATGACTAGCCCAAATCTTAAAAAACAACATTTAGCATTTGTACTGGAGAAATTGGGGAAAGATGAGCAAAACTGTTTAGAACACACCAAGAAATGTTAGAGCTTTTATGGTGGGTATAAATTTGAGAAAATATAAATGCTTTTCCGTCGCTTTTCATGTTAGACTGCTAGACATTAAAATTCACATAATGGTCCTGTAAGGCTCCTTCTTAGCATCAACAACATTCCCTTGCTTTTTTATTTTATACGCACACTCTGTAAGCCTTCATTTTGAAATTGGCCTGAAGGAAGCCTACCTCCATATTAATGCTTGCCTGTAGAGTAAATTTAGCTAAGTAGTAGACATTAATTACAATGACAATTTTATGGTCACTGACATGTCATAAATAGCTAACATTTATTCACTAGAGAATTATTATTGAAAAGCCCATGACCATGAAATAGCAGTGTATCCTCTAAGGTTGACAGTGACTGCTTTGGAGATTTTTTTTTTTTTAAAAAAGCCATATGAATGAAAAATGGCAAGAAAACTACACAGAGCAATAAACTGGCAACCTGAGTGGAAGCCTCCAGTGAATGGGGGGGGGGGGGGGTTGTTGTTTCCTTTGTTTGCACTTTTTATGAATGTCAGCATGATACCTCATCACTCTTTGTGTACTTTCACCCTCAAACATTGTGCAACTCCATTGAGCACATGCACACATGTAGGGAAAGGGATAGGAGTGAGGATGACAAGTGTTGGACATGTGGACAAAGAAGACTGTTGGTGTGTTATATCATGATGACGTTGTTGCCGGGCCCCTTCCCTGTCGCAAAGGGCAGAGACGTGCATTTGCACTCCCCGATTGGTGGGCCACCTTGTAGGGGGGTGCAGCTCAGTCGTGTCAGGTTTTTTGTTGACCAATTGTTGACCAACAAAAATCTAGGAAACAGCTGCAGCGTGGGCCTACTCATGTGGAACTTTCTGAACAGCCCTATGCAAACATTCCAACTAATGTAGCCATGCCCATTGGGGGCCTGGGACATAATAGATACACCTGATGGCCTTAATTTTGCTCTCTACCCCACACAGGTTCTATACACTTCAGAGTTGGCTGGAAAGGATGTGAGATTCCTTTGGTCTCACAATTTATGTTCCTTACTGTGCTGCCTATCTTAATAGGAAGATGGTAATCATTGGTTTGTTCAAACTGGAGAAAAACAGAGGATTTCTTGCCATATTTGCACAGTGAATAAAAAGCCATGCACAGTGCTTCATTAAATATACGTGTGCTTTTCAAATTAGTCAAATATGCTCTTAGCAGAACCAATTCCTTATTGGACATTTTCTCGTAAAATTCCACAATTCTCTCTCTCTCTCTCTCTCTCTCTCTCTCTCTCTCTCTCTCTCTCTCTCTCTCTCTCTCCTATTTATGATACAAAAGAGGATAAATTGAATCTTTGGAGGGGGAAATTTTTAACCAATATGTGACCTTAGCAGATGTAATCCAATCTGATTTCCACTACATTAGCCTAAGGATGCTTATGCAACTGCATAGCACAGCCACTAAGAGACAAAACAATGGATGTTTTAAAGCTTTATTTATTGCTGGTTCTCAAAACATTCAATTGGCATCATACTTCAACTGCCAGATCTAAATTAGAGAGTTTTAAAAAGAGGAAAGAAAAAAGTGCTCTTTGGGGAAAACATTAGAGCTCTATAGAGAGGTGTGAGCTTAAGAAGATGGAGCATCTGGCGGCAAACCAATTTGCCTGCAAATCCAGACCAAAAGGACCCATAAGGAGCACTTTTAGGAAATCATAAATGGTACAAGAGAGCTGCAAAAAATCCCTTCCCTTCCATCTCTAGCCTTTATTCTGGCATCGGAAATTCAACAGCACCCGTTGCCATTAGCAGATTATAGCAAATTCCAACAAAATCTAAACAATTTTCACAAACTCTAATCACTTCCTTATTTACTCATGTTTATCCTCCCCTTTCAACTGGATTGTGGTTTGATAGTAGAGAGAATTCCAAAGACCATTTTGCTGTTCATTAACTACCCAGAAGCAGTACATAACTCAACACTTCCTAAAACCCAAGGACATGTGGTAAATTCCAGCATGGCTTAGAGTCTGAAGGCATATCTGGGTAAAATATAACATTTAAGAATTCAATAGTGGATACATTTTCCATGTTATCAATGTAGGATTATGAAACTGCTTTATATCAAGTTATGTTACTAGTGCATCTAGCCCACAGTACTGTCTACTCTGGCAGCAGTTCTCCAAGATCGCAGACTATCCCTGCTACTGGAGATCCTTTAAGTCGGTGTTTCCCAAACATTTTCAACCTGCGGCTCCCTTGACCATAGGCAGCCATTGGCCGTGGTTCCCCATGACATGATGTTGATGCTTGCCAATTGGCATTGCACTGTTTTCTGAGAGGATTCCATGGCACTCCACGGCTCCCCTGGCTGGTTTCCACGGCTCCCCTCGGAGCCACGCCTCCCAGTTTGGGAACCACTGCTTTAAGTGGAGATGTAATATGTAATACGATCTGCAATATTTATGACTTTGCCAAGAACCCATCCTTGACAAAGTTATACTATAGGTCGATTCGGTAAACGCCTGTACTGATGTTAACTTGCAAACTTGGAATCTAATAGACAACTCAGTTGTGCCATGCCAACCAACCAGACATATCTGGGGTCAGGAGACCATACTACCCACCTGCCGTGCAACAGCCAGCAACACTGCTATGAATAGTGGAAGCAACTGCAACTACCCCCAATGAGTAACCACAGACACATGGCTCCTATTCCCTTGCTGGAAGTTGGTGCAACTACTTCCACAAGTCATAGAACCGCAATGGTTGTTGAATGGCAGCATGAACTACTGAGTTTGTGACACCATGGGATGCTAGAAGTTTGTCAAGGCTCAGCTCCTTGCAGCACTATGATGGTGGCTGGAAGAAAAGCGAGCACCAGAACAATAGACTCCTTTGTGGACTCAGTTCTTACTGTGACTCTTAGATCTCTCTCACAAACTTTTCAGTCTACTTACCTTATGCTCTTGAGCCCAAGTGACCCACCATGTGCCACACATGGATCTAGGACCTGGGATACATGTCTTATGGCGCAATCCTGTCTACCCTTGGACTGGTGGACCAACCACTCCGCTGTCTAGGGTGTCACAAATGTGTTATAAAGCACATTTGCGGCACCCGGTGAGTAGGCAGCGCTGGTGCTGAGGCTGGCGCCGCTCTACTTACCGCAGATCCGGAGCTGCGCCCACTGGGGAAGGTGAGTTCTCCGCTGGGTGGCAGAGGGACATGGAGTGGGCGAAACAGGGCATGCTGGGGGGGATGGGTAGGTCAAGCCCGGGAAGGGGGATCATTGGAGCCTTCCTCCACTGAATCCCATCCCTGTTCCGGGCCTGGCCAGCATTAAATGACCAGCTTGAATGTGTGCCAACAAAATAGTTGGTGGACATTCGAGTAGACCCATTGGGGCAGCTGGGGCTCTACTCGGGTTAAGGAGAAGAACGTCCCTTTACCCCAAGGAGGCCTCTGACTGCGCCAGGGCAGGCCCCATCCTGCTTAGGATGCAGCAGGCGCCTTATTTGGGCCGCCGCGTCCTGCTAGACAGGATTGGACCGTTAATTAGAAAATCTGTAGCAAGAACTTGATTCTTAGTCCTGGTACATGAAATGGTAATAACAGTGGCCTATCTTACAGGTTTGTTATAGAAGTGGGGATTATGAGAGATTACTAAACAACATGTGTTCTATAAATATTATACATATTAATAACATAACAAACAAGCAACCATGTTTCGTTTGATTTTTGCCAAAATAATTTGATTTTGTCTGTAAACCGCTTTGTGAACTTTTTGTTGAAAAGCGGTATCTATAAATACTGTTAATAAATAATAATAATAATAATAATAATAATAATAATATTTTCATGATGCTAAATAAGGACAGATAATAATCAATAACTGAAAAATGGATATCCAAACCTGAACATCCACCACATTTCACACTGGCATTCTGCTGCTACAAGGATGCAGTTTAGATGTGCAAAGTTAGACTTGCCATTAGGATGTGTAGTGAAAGTCTGCCATTCAGTCAAAAACCTTTTTTTGTCATCTTTGTCTGTGCTCTATCAGAAGGTATGCTCTCCCCTTGGTGGTGTTTTTGCTGGTGAGTCCTGCCTGTCAAGAGAGACAAGGCACTTCCCAGAAGTAGACTTCTCCACACTGGAACCACTGGAGAAGATGCTATGTAACCATTATAAATCTTTACTCGTTCAGTTTGAAACTGCACTGTGACAGCCCCATCATTGTGCAAATGAAGCCACAGACATGCACGTGCTAGAAAAGTGAACACATTGATGTACATTGCCCTGTGATGTTTTGTCATGTAGCCATAATCTACAATCAAAGCTCCTGAGAAACCTAGCCTCATCTATTTCAACTGACACATTATTAAGACTATACCATAGAGAGCTGATGGAGTGAGGGGTCTGATGTATTTGCCCAGACTAGAGGCTGCTTTCCCTTGTTGGTTAAAGTAAACCTTGATAGCTGAATTTTAAAAGGCCCCAGTTATACAAAGATGGAGAAAGGACATTGGTGGTACAGACAGAGATATTGGTGGTACAAGATAAGTTGCACTGCTCTTGAGATGACTCAGTGGATGGATATGATTCCTGATCAAGGATCGGGGACTATTAAAGGAGCATTGCACCCCAGGTCAGATGGTCCAGCAATTATGAAGATTCTTTGTCTCTTCCTAAGCATGACTTATTTGTCATCTTGAGCTATTTGCCCTGAAAGCATCTTCTTACATTTCTCTTGCTAGCTGCTGCTGGAACTCTGTGGCCTAGATAGGTTGCACTATGGAGGATTGGTGAATGGATAGCCCTGCTTCACAACAGACAATCTGATTCAGTGTCCTTTTTGTTCCTTCTATGAATCAGTTGATAAACAGGCACAGAGTTCAATATGTCAGTCTGAAATCACTGAGAGTCTGGCACTTTGGGAGAAGAATCTGACTGAGTTAAACTACTGGCAAAAGAAAATGCGAGGAGCACAGATAATGATAGATGGGGAAATGACATACAAGGCCACTAAAACAGCATAAAGTCATTTGATTCACTGAGGTGAGGGTAACGCAACAAGCATAGTACATTATAAACGTGAGGCAATGTCTAAAAGTGCGGGAGACATACTTTAATTTTATTTCTTTTAAAGAGACTCGGTGGGAGACCGGGCAAGAACAGGAGAGCAAGGCAAAAGCCGTACACTGGCCTAGGGATGTCACCTGGGATTCTGCAACTTCAACAGAGTCAGGAATTCACTCTAGGCCTACAGCTAAGGGTTAAGTTCTAGGTTATACTTTGTGCATCTTAGCACCCATTGAATCATTCAGCTATGCTGACAACGGAGATAAATTAAGCAAGCATAAAAGCCCCCATGAAATTTCCAAGTATGATGGATGAGCAACGAACTGAACACTTCCATCTGGGCAGAAGTGTCATCCTCCATAGTGTGATGTGTTAGTAAAAGACCAAATACTGATTTTGAGCGAGTGCAAGGATCAGACAAAAGACTATAGCCTATTCTATCCAATCCATTTTACTGTTGCTTGACATGTTTACACATGTTCATGGTGCTGGGTGCATGCCAAAGGAGCCTGACTCCAGGGGCGTCGCTGGGGGGGGGGTGCGGGAGGACAAACTGCACCAGGTGACACCATGGCAGAGAAGCACACCACCGCCTGCCACACTGCCCAGGCTCAGTGCTCTTCAGCTGCACAAAGCTGAGTCGCTTCCTGCTCTCACGAGAACAGGCAGAAATGATTCTGCTTTGTGCGGCCAAAGACATCCAAGCAAAGGTAGCTTGCAAAAACAGGAAGAAGCGTCATTCAGCTTTGTGCGGCCAAAGACGATACCCTCAAGGGCGATACCCTCAGCTGGGCGATACCCTCAGCTGTCTTCAGCCGCTTCATCTGCCCGCTTCCTGTTCTCGTGAACTATGCTCACGAGAACAGGAAGAAGCAACCTGGTTCGAGAGGGGTGCTTTCTATTGTTTTGCACCCTGACTCCTTGATTGCTCAGAAGATCTGTGCCTCAATTTCAATACAACTCTAGATTGAATTTGCATTAAAGTTGGTGACACAAGCCTCATCCCTGCAGATACAGATAGGTAAGCTTGGCCTTTGGCACTCCTGCCCATTGACCCCAAACCCTCTCTATCTTCTGTGTCTCATGTGCAGCCAAATTGTGTCCAGGACTCCTTGGGAGGGGAAGCCCACAGATTAGCTGCAGTTCTTCTGTTAAGGCAGACTACCTTAACTGTCACTGCAGCTACTTAAACAACTGGGCTGCCTAGTGAAAAGGGGCTTCCATTGAGCACCTGTAGTTAAGAGGAACCACTTAGGAAGAAAGGCATGCTAGCTGTCTGAATGACTGTTTGTGAATACTGCATTGCATTCTTTTTTATTCCCCTTCCTGATTATTATATTTTGATCCCCACAATAAAAGCTACCTATTGCTGCACCGTTATCCTTGCCTTTCTCCTCTTTCCATTGAGTGGCAGTGCCAGACGCCTACCCAACTGAGCACAGTGAGGCATTCACCTCTGATGAGGCTGCAGGGCTTGATTTTTGTCTCCTCAAGGGAACCTGAGGACAGGTCAATCACCATGTAAAGCACGTTCGCGACTACTCTGGACACTCGACTAAGAGCGAACACTCCCTCCATGGTTCCCTGAGGGCTCCCCCACCCTGCCTCCCCTGCAGGCAGGCATGCTTCCCCCCCCCAGCTCTTATTTTTCTTTCAGCAAGCTTTGTTTCTTCCTTAAAACAAACAGAGAAGCAGCCTCCATTGCAGGCAAGTAGAATGAGACTAAGTCCTAGAGAGGCTCTGCAAGGTTTCTGTTAACCTTGCAGAGTCTCTCTAGTACTTAAGTCTCGTTCTACTTGCCTGTAATAAGCAGCCTCTGCTTCTCCTGTTTCTTTAAGGAACAAACGAAGCTTACTGGGAAAAAAGTAAAAGCCTGAGGTGGTCCCCACGATCCGTGGATAACTGAAACCGTGGATAGCGAATCAGTGGATATGGGGGCCCACCTGTATTACGTAACGTATTTATAAATTATCAGAAGCAGGAATGAGCAGTAGGAGCCAAACTTGTGGATGACTCCAAATTATGCAGGATAGTGAAATTAAAAACAGATCATGAAGAACTCCAGAAAGATCCCTCCAAGCTGCATGAATGGGTAACAAAATGGCATCACAATGTACATGGGACAAAAAATCCCAACTTCCTATACATGGTGAAAAGGTCTATGGCAGCCTGGGGAAGAGATCTTGAGGTTGTAGTGGATAACAAATTGACAAAATGAATTCAGCTTGCAGTAACTGTGAAAAAGGCTAATTCAACAGCGGGAATTATTAGGAAAGGGATTGAAAATAAATCTGTCAGTATCAGAAAGTTTTTATATACAAATCTATATTGCGGCCAAATTTGGAATACTATGTACAGTTCAGATCATCCCACCTCAAGAAGGATATCACAGCACTGGAAAAGTTACAGAAAAGAAAAATCAAAATGATCAAGGAGTTGGGACAGCATTCCAGTGAAGAAAGGCTGAGGTGTTTGGGATGTTTTAATTTAGAAAGGAGTTGATTTACAGTAGGGTTTCCCAAACTGTGCATTGCGACGCACTTGGTGGGTCGCGGCCTGATGTCCAGTGGGCCCTTGAGAGTTGGGCCCTCCCCCCCCTGCCCTAGCATCCAGTTGGCTCCAAACTGCAGTTCTCCAGACCCAACTGGAGGCTGTTCCTGGGCCTCAGAAGGTCTCCGCAGGACTCAGAAGGCCTCCAGAAGCAACCAGAAGTCACTTCTGAAATCGGTTTACTTCCAATTTCATGAAAATGACTTCCGTTTGCTTCTGGAGTCCTGCAGAGACCTTCTGAGGCCACAAAGGCCCACCACAAAGGCCAATCATTGCAATCTACCAAACCCCAACACTGGCAGCCAGGTACGTGTCGTCAGAGTGTAACCAAGCAGAGGGTGGTGGCAAGAGTAGGTCCAATGAGTGGTCACCACCAGGTCAATACCCCCCCCCCAGGTAGCCCCTGCACAAGAACAGCCAAGTGGAGCTACGAATGCAGCAGCCCCCAGGAATGAGTAAGACAAACAGCAGCCGCCTTGTAGATACTCCATGACACCACACCACCCATGACTGGTGAAAACTGAAAGTGGGCTTTGGAACACAATCAATTGCCGCTGTTTAGAGCCTTGGGGAGGCCTGCGGAGGCACCCCCTTTGGGGAGCTGGCAGGACAACCAGGTACGTTGAAATAAGTGTTTTTGGGTCAGGGCAGGTGCGATCCTGGAGTGCTGCCTCCTACATCACCCCATCCCCGTAAAGACTTACAAGGGAGTAAATTCCCCTGTAGGACTTTGAGAAATGCTGCTGTAACTACAAGACTTAAACTGCAGGCTAAGAGTGTCTCATTGCTTCAAGTACTGGGTATGTCTAAAATCTTTGAATAGATGCCAGTCTTTTCTAAGATCAAAAACAGGGATAAGAGCCCACTTGCTTTTGAACTTACGTAATGGCCTATCATTGCAGCCACAGGACGATTGTCAAAGAGGTCAGGGTGATGGTAAATGTTATCTTAGCCTCTAGCAGCACATCACCCAGCTAGTGAGGCTAGGTGTTGGTCTCTGGATTTGCAAAACTGAACAAAAGAAAATAGATACGTTATGATAGAAGGCAAAAAGACACGCAAGAATTTTTCAGCATTTTGCAAGTTGCACATATTTTGTAACAGACAAATTCAGCTCAGAACAAAGCTTCTGTTTGAGAATAACCAACATAATTACAGAAAGCTGCAGTTGTGTTACTCATTCTAATGACATGTCACCAGTAGAAATTTATGAGTGCTGGCAACTGAAAGATGTGAGAAAGAGGAACAATAATAAAACTGTTAAAAGAGTTTCTTAACCCATTCAATTCTTCTTCCTGTGCATCTCTAAACTAGCCAACTTTAGCCTGCCAGTTTGTTTATGGCTGATGTTGGCACAATCAATATTTTACATTTCGAGGGAATACTGCTACCTGCATTTGTGTAATTTTTATATTTACAAACACACACACGAGCACACATGCATACATGCACGCACAGAGTTAAAGAGCATGGTATAGCCACAGCACAGAAACCTTTGTTGTGTATTTCCTCATTTGTTCTAAGCGCCATTCCTAATAGAAAATAGACCATGTCTCCTGCTTAAAGGCATGATGAAGACCATCTGTTTTGCTGTATCTTATGCATCTGAGGACTTCGCTTATGTTTTTCTCAAAAAAAAAAAAAAGATCCACATTACTAGCAGTGAGCAGGATTTATTTCCCAAGTGAAAACTATTGGCTACTAACTTAGCAAATATGAATACACTTGTCCCTAAATGTGCAGGTAATAATTACAGAGCCATATGTCTGTAATGAGGCTGAGAAGGACAGAGCAAGTTTCATCTGTGATCGGAATGCATCATGCAGTTAAATGAGTTTGTTTACCCAAGCAACCCAGAATTATGTCACTTTTCTTACAAAGAGAATAAAGCACAATAGCTTTGAAGAGGTAGTTACTTAATGTGCAACTTGTCACCACCCTCATCTCTGCCATAATGAAAGACATGTGAAAACTGCCTTGCAGCAAGCCTTCTGCAAAGCAGATCCTTCTCCAGTCTGGGTCACAGGGTGTGTATGTCTCTAAAGGAAATAAGTATCTCTTTGCACCTACTCGCTGCAGGCCATGCAGCCAAAACATATCTCAGTGATTTGCCTGCTGTATGCATGGTCTCTCAGCTACATAAAGGTGAACGAGGTCATTGCCCTCTAATAGAATCTAATAGTACTTTTCAGGTTTTCCATGTGGAATGTCTTCACAGTATTGCATGTTGTAAATTGCAATATGTCTCTTTGAAAATGGAACTCACATAAAGGCAAAAGCCTTAAAGAAGACCAAATAAATCCCTTCCCTAGTAGCATATTGACATGAGTGTTTTAGCAAAAAACAAAACATGCATGCACACATATGTGCATGCATGCACGTGCACACACACACACAGATAGGTCAGAAGCAATACTTGAGAAAGATACAATACAGTATAGCACAGTTTCATACAGCAATATTGCCCCCTTTCAGGGTGGATTATAGAGAGAATGTGGGAAGCAGTGCAAGCTTTATGTGTATGTATGTTTAGTTTAAGGGGAATTCAATGGGTGGAATGAGTTTACCCAACAACCAATACAGAGGATTTTATAAAGGCTAGATATTGCTGTCATGTGCTTATATAGCTAATGTTTAGAAGGAGGCTGCTCTGTTGTATTTCAAATACAAAGACTGATCCTTCTAATAATGAAAGTTCATTTAAATTGAAATATCTTCCTTTCACATATACATGTTGAAGTCAAAGAGCATAGAGATGTGTTTTGGTCTGAAAACTGTCAGGGGATACAATATTGGATTTTGAACTTCGAAAACATGGGCAGCCGGTTCCTGACTACAGGTCCGGTGACGGAACGAGCGTTCCGTTACCGGAAGCTATCGCAAACGTGCCATAAGACATGTTTGCGATGACTCGTGAGTAAGGGAGGCTGGCGCAAGGTCGACCGGCCTCACTCTGGTGCCGGATCCTGCGGCCGGCGGAGGAAGGTAACTCTCCGGTGGTGGCTGCATGGACGGTCCAGGCGGCGAGGGAGGGGGGCCATTGGCTGAGCTGGCCTGGGAGGGGGCGGGGATGGCGTCTGCCATATCCCTGTCCCTGCCAGACTGGCTCAGCTGTTACACGGCCTCCTCCTACTTCCGCCAGATATTTTTGGAAATCCAAGCGAATGTCCCCTTCCCCGAGTAAACCTCCGGGCTGCAGCAGCATGGCCCGTAACAGGGATAGGATCAGGCGGGTGGCCCTGGGCCACCGGCCAGATCCTTACAGTGGATTTCGCCCTTAATTGAAGAAGATATCACTGAAGATACCCCACTGAAGAAGATATCAGTTAAAAACATCACCAGTTTTTGAAACATGATTGAATTAACTTGAGCACTGACTTGCTCTGAGAGAATCAACAGTCATCATTTATTTATTTTTATTATTTATTTACAATATTTTTATCCCTCCTTTCTCCCTGAAGGGACCCAAGGTGGCTTACAAGAACAAGAAAAAACTGTTACAAAATTCAATCACCTTTAAAAGCAATAAAACAGTTAATTAAAAACTCATTAACAACAATCTAAAAACAATAAAAAACCACTATTACAATTTAAAACAAGAATACAAGAACAGCAGCACCACACCTGTAACCACTAGATGTTAAAAAAAGGCCAAGACTCAGAAGGCTTCTTTAAACAAAAAAGTTTTCAGGCCTCGCTGGAAAGTCTCCAAGGAGGGAGAAGTTCGTAAGTCAAAAGGGAGGGAATTCCATAAGGTTGGTGCCACTACTGAGAAGGCCCTATTTCTAGCCGCCGCCCTTCGCACCTCTCTGGGAGACAGCTTTGCAGTTTCCGAACCATCTTCAAGGGCAGCCCCACGTAGAGCGCATTACAATAGTCTAACCGCGACGTCACCATGGCATGGATCACCGTGGTCAGGTCCGCACGATCCAAGAAAGTATCATTTCATATACAGGTGTGTCCCCTCCTTAAAGACGGGGATGCATCCCTGAATCTTGTTGTTAAGGGGGTTGTCGTTAAGCGCATTTGGGCAATGCAGGCTTCTCCAGAGGCCTGTTTGGGGTCACATGCTGATCTGGAGGCCTGTTCTTGGCCTCTGAGGGCCTCAGAATGGCCCACAGCGGCCTCTGTAAGGCACTCCTAGTTTGCTTTCAAAAATTGGAAGTGCCTTACAGAGGCCTGTGAGGAACATTCTGAGGTACCCAGAGACCAGAAACAGGCCTCCGGACCAGTGTGCAACCCCAAACAGGCCTCTGGAGAGGCCTCACATTGGAAGGGAAGGGAAGGAAACCAACAATGTTCCGCCTAGGGACTTCTGTTGTATATCCGGGGGGGGGGGGTCGCTACGCTGGATGTCATTCAGCGGGGGACACCTGTACTATTTTATTGTAATAATTTTGTGAGGTATTTGTAAATAGTGTGTATTTTATAACTTAATGTCGCTACAACCATCTTCACAGTGCAATCCGACTTAACATTTGTGCCGGTTTAACCAGCGGCACAGCGAGAACGGGGGGCCCCAGAATGGAAAAGGGATTCAAATCCCCTTTGAATTCCCCTTTTGGAGGGGATTTGAATCCCTTTTCCGTTCTGGGGCCTCCTGTTCTCGCTGCGCCACTGGTTAAACCAGCACAAAAGTTAAGTCGGATTGCACTGTTAGTGATTTTGATAGCTTTTGGCTGAAACGTAGATTCTGTTTGTTTTGGTTCTAAGTTCTGAACCTAAGCCCCAGAAGAGATTATTCTTACATTATATTATTTTGTATGGTTCTATTTCATTATGGTCTGATCTTCCAGAACATCTGAGAAGACTTCAGACTGTTTTCAGCAGGAAGTAATGGATTCAACATCTTAAAATTGCTGACATTAATTGTATTTTCTGGTTAGGCATAGCACAATTCAGCATGTTGGAGAGGAGGAGAAATATTCTGTGAACAGCCAATGTAATTACCACTATATTTTCACCCAGAACTATTCAAAAATAGTTTCTGCCATTCATGCTGGAATGTGTAGTGGAATATCTGAATAATGAAGAGATGCAACTGAAGATGCAAAGAATGTTCATCGGGGTCCATCACGTAATGAAACCAGGAATCCCTTGTTTCTTTTTTCACGTACAAATCTCTGAGCCACAGCCTCCAAAGTAAAAGAGCTTGCAAGTACAGCCACTGCTCATGAAGAAAAGCTTCAGTATATTCCTGTTTACTATTTGTTTGCTCAAATGTCATGTGCTGGGGGTTTCATCTTCTAACAAAAGCACATTCATCCATTTGGCATCAAGCAGTTTTTCAGAGCTGTTTTAAATGATTCTAATTGTTTACAGAAAGAAATCCTCTCAAAAAAAAAAAGTTTAACCTAAGTGCATGATGTTGCACTGGAACAGAGCTGATGCAACGGACAGAAGGACAAGGAGCCATAAACGGATAATAAGTAACAACAACCTTTCAGGTAACTTTGGCTTCAACTTAATAAATGACCTGCCCATTGCAAGTTGTGATGATGTTTTTGCTATGGCTGGGTCAGATTCCAGAAACCTCTGGTGGTAACCTGAATTGTATATTATATAGTCTATATTCTCACTTCAGAAACTACAGGCAAATCGCAGCACTGAAACAGTAGCAATTAAGTGGTGGTTAGCAAACAATAGCACACTAGGAGATAAGCCTTCTAAAAGTTTGCATCTGCAAGTTATAACATAACTTTTTATTCTATGCACCCGGATAACAGAAACATTTCAAGGCAGAATTCTTGAAACCACAGGATGTTGAACAGATGCATCCCAGCCTCGAAAGTCAAAGTAAGGAGCCACACATTTTCAGTATGTATACTGTATCCACAACTCCTGTTTTAAACAAGGTTTGAAAAAGAGTGTGTGTGTGTGTGTGTGTGTGTGTGTGTGTGTGTGTGTGTGTGTGTGTTTGTGTTTAAAAAGAGAAACTGTTTTATCTACTTATGTTTTTTATTTGTATTTCTTTTAGAAGTCATATTTATTCAATGCATTATTTGAAAAACATGTCAGGGGAACATCTCTCTCCAAAAACTGCTAGGGATGGGTGGCAACAATGGATTTCCCTTTAGAAAAAGTTCCAAAAGATCATAAAGTCCACATCACAGAATCACAGTCCAATCCTATCCCACGCCAGTGCAGCATCCAGTGGGGGAAGGGGAGGGGCTGGAGGTCTCCTCAGGGCAAGGGAACATTCATTTCCTTTCCCTGGGTAAAGCCCCAATGTCCTCAATGGTTCTCCTCGGATTCACACCAGCTATTTACATGGAAACTCTTATGCAAGTCCAGGAGACCTGTGTAGGGACAGAAGGCCCAGAAAGGGGGATAGGTTTCGGTGTGCACCACTGCCATTGATCCCTCCCCCCTCCCAGGCCCAATCCATCCACCTCCGTCCTGATACACGCCCCGGGACGCCCTCCCCCGTCCCTATGCTGCTCTGGGCGGCCCTTACCTGCACCAGCGTGGGTTGGGCTTGCACTGGCGCAGGCCTCCCCGCCGGCACTGCTTACTCACAGGGTATCACAGATGTGCTTTACAGCATGTTTGCCTATCTTGCCGGTAGGATTGCACCCTCAGTTTTTGATTACTGAATCCACAGTTCCATCATCAAACTTGCCAGATTCTGAAAGGTCCTGTGATAACTCTGGGGGCTTTAGAAACATGAGGCTTCACTGGGCATGTGCAGAGGGTTTCTGTATTGAATTGGTGTTATTGATGTCATCAAGCCATATTAGCACAAGATAAAAAAACACTTTGAAAGGCCTACAGTTTCTTTGAAGATATCCAGATTCACAGTGAAACCTACTGGATTCCAGTAAGCCTTGGTCCATGCCATTGTAGGCTCCCAGAGCCTATCCTGCATTTTCCAGAATCCATGGGCACCTCAACATACAAGAGATGCAAACAACCTGAATCAAGAAGTTCACACAAGTAAACATCAACTGAGGAAATGACTATAACTATAACTGTCTTCTAAGGTTTCAGCTAATACATGCCATTGTACAATACTGTATTTCTATAACTGGAAAATCTGAGCCCATTTTCTGTTATTTTTTTCTTCTTTGATTCCCAGCCAACAGATTTATTGATCTTACAATAAGTTGCTCCCAGCTGAAGGAGCTGGCTGTCCACAGCCGGAAAGACCATCAAACCCACCTCCCTGGGTCACATGTCCCAAAATCTATGCGCTGCGCAAATGCCATGCACTTAACACCTCTGAACAAATTCATCCTAAAGATGCTCCCTTAAGCAAATGCTGCTCCATCTTTTTTCCTCTGGCATAAAAGGAAGTCAGTATAAGGGATGCTCCTAATCATCATTACCAGTGCTAAGGGCTTAACAATTTGTACAATATAAGTAGAGCATCCCCGGGATTCTCAAACACTGTTATGAAGAGTCTGTCAAAAATGGGTTGGATCCAAAAGTGCCCTTCCGCTTGTGGAAGGAGGCGTCTTCCATTCATGGAAGGGCTGCTGCCCACTCAGCACTAGAATGTTTCATGAGAAAAGTGAAACTAAATCCAAGGATGCTCTTTCGCTTGCTCAAGAGCACATCAACACCTTGCGCAACCAGAATCATGAAAACTGCTACAGACTGTAACTCTTATAGTTCTGCACAAACTCTTGTGCAAGATTCATTTGCAGAACAACACTCATTGGCTATTTCCTTCTTTGTGAGGTGCTTTGGATTCTCTGAAGCTCCCCAAATGTTGACAGCATGTTATGTTTGTCATACAGAGGCTGCTTGAGACCATCTTGAAGAGAGTCACAATGTGTAATGTGTATAGTACCACTGTTCATATGACCTTTCTACCTGGGATGGGAAATTTTCCAAGCCAACACAGTGCTTTCTGGCGCTGCCTGCCAGTGGTGTGGAAACTCTCCATGCCAGGTAAAAGACTCATGTGGATGATGGTGCGCTAAATTGTAGTGAGTGGCCTAAAAATGTATCTGAAGCTGCATTTGATTTTGCAAAAGGGTTAAAATAGATAAAAAAATTTCAACTAACCATGGAACGTAGAGTGGCTATACTGACCAACATTAAGGAACCTAGGTAAAGGATTGTTAACTGTTTATTTTGTTATGCCTCCCTTTTTCTCATGCCTTCGGGGGTTTTTTTGCTTGTTTATTGTGTTACGTATTATTACTATTACTCTTTATGTTTTATGTTTGTTTTTGTTATGTTATGCCAATAAAGGTTTATTGATTGATTGATTGATTGATTGATAATAATAATAATAATAATAATAATAATAAAGAAACTTGTCTTTGTATGATTTGGCATGAAATTGTGACAAATTACAGCATATACATGTGTAATAGGGCAATAAAAAAAACAGCCCCAGAATGTTCAGTGAAATTGAATTTACTTCCCACCATGATCTTTTTTTTTAATCTTATCCTGAGGAAGGACTGAAGGTTTCTACCCATGACTGCCATGCCGACAACTGAACTTTATTTAAAACAGCTGTGACACCTTTTCCAAATTTCCTGTATTGTGAAATGGCAGCAGTGTCTGATTTGGTGAAATCCACCCAACATTGTCTCCTAGTCAACTTGTAAAGAAATAAATCATCCCCACATGCTTTATTTGGTGTTTGTTTTTCCATCAGCTGCCTGTAATGAGAGGTAGAGAAAGTTTGCACAATGAAAGTAAGAGTGTCTGCATTTAGCTCTAACACCACAGGACAACTGAATGAATTACAAAGAATAAGAGCACTGTAGTAGTGTCAGACCCTCTCAAAGAACCAAGGATTTGTTATTATTTTCCATAAGCCAGAAGTGACACATGGGTGAAAGCCACAGAGTTTCTTCATTTCATTTTTGCAGTGTCCTTGATTTTACTTGAAGGGACTAAAGCTGCATTCCTATACACTTACTTGGAAGTAAGTCCTACTGAACTCACTGGGACTTACATCTGAGTAGACATGCATAGGACTGCCCTGTAAGTTTACTTGATAGCACTCTAGCTGCTTTTTTTAAACATCATGAAGACAGTCTATTTAGGGACCAAAGACATGAGCAATTATTATACTGAGAACTAACTATTTTAAACTTTTACAGTATGGTGGCTGAGTGCCATTTTGCTTTGATTCATTCCAGGTGTTTATATAACTGACACCATTTGTAGCTTAGACTAATTACTAGGTATCTGAAAGACCGTGAGAAGAGCAGGTAGTTCAAGGAGCCAACCAGCTTAAATGTATAATCTATTATGTATATCAAAACAAACACCACAAATGCATATCCAAATGCATAATTACTGGAAAGCAAGTATTCCCAAGCCTTTTTACAGCAAGGACCTACCAGCAAAAAAAAAATAGTTTGAGATCATCTAACTAGACCCTGCTCCATGTCTGTCCCTTCCACTGTTGAAACTGTGGTGGGTGGGCTCAAGGGTCAAGGCCTTTTATGTGGTGACACCAAGACAACAGAACATCTTCCTTATGTCTCACTGCTAACCATTCAGTGGGCAGATAAGACTTATTTTGTTCAATGGACAAAATGATTTTGTTCAAGTAGGTTTAGAATAGGTTTCTGATTACTACTACTCTCATACTGACTCTGACTGGTTTTTCTTGACTTTTTGTTCCTTTTAAGCTGATTAGCTTTGATATATTGTTTCTATTTTTGTAGACTTTTCTGCTATCTGTATTTTTCTTAATAGAACAGCAGGGCAAAAATGCAAGAAATAAAACTAATAAATATTTTTTTCCAGCCCAGTTGTTGATTTCAGACTCTTACCTAGAATCAGATGTGAAGCCTCTTCAGCTGTTTGTATACTGCATTGTTCCAATCTCTAGCGCAGTGTTTCTCAAAGTTCTCCCTGTGAAGTGCGGATAACTTTGAGTACTTATGGGGGCAGGGATCGCTGCCGCCGGCGGGAGAAAAATGTTTGGAAAAGTGCTTTTTGTACTTACTTTTGTACTTACTCATCCGAAAACCGGAAGTGGTTATAATAAGCACGGAATGGTGATCAGGGAGGCCCTGCACCCTCCAGAAGCCCCAGTAAATGCACTTTTCTGAACGTTTTTCTCCTGGCGGCGATCCCCGGGATCGCTGCCGCCACCACCATGCTATCACCGCCCCTTAAGGGGACAGGGGAAGCATCCAGTTCACCTGGTGGGTCGCAACCCACCAGTTTGAAAACTGCTGTTCTAGGGGAACCAGTTGCAAAGGTGGAGATAGATCTTTTACCTTCATTATTTGTGTAGAAGAAGGAATTTCTGTAGGAATATTGCCTTATATAACAAGCAGCACACCTTCTACAGAGTGGCCACAACCTCCCAATGCAGACTAAAATGGCTTCAATCACAAATCCAAAATCTCATGCATAAGGACTTTGTGGCCACCCTGTACATGGCTGTTAAATGTATAGCAGCCCTGACCTCCTGGATCAACTGACCAACATCTTTTACCGACCAACATCTCACTGCTGACAGCACAGAAAACCATTCACGAAACTCTTGAGGCTTTGATAGGCTTCTGTTCATTATGTGGGACCTTGCATGTAGAATTTATTAGAAAATAAAAGTCTGTTAATTATGATCAAAAAGAGAAATTTACTATGGCCTGTCCATCTTTGCTTGTGAATGGAAAATGACCAAAGGTAGCACATTTTCTGCTAACATACAATTATTTGATCCCGTCTTTAAAGAAAAATAAACATGAAGGAGATTTTGGCAACTTGAAATCCCCTCACTGCCAGCTTTCCGACAACAGCTGAAGACCCACTTATTTCATTTAGCTTTGGGGGTTTAAGCTTACTCTGCTTTTTTGGTTTATCACCGTGTCTCTCGACTGCTTTGTTTTGCTGCTTTTCAGTGTTTGACAGTTTAATTTTTGGCAAAACTCTTTTATTGTTTTGCTTTTGCTTTTATTGTTTTGATTCTATGTGAATTTGTCATCTACCTTTGGCACCTCCCTATCAGGACAGACCAAGCAGGATATAAATATTTAATCAAATAAATCTTATGCTTTCATCATTAAGTTCAGCATCTCTCATCTTTGCTGTTTCCTATCAAGGGACAAACACCATTCTCTACTCTTTTCAAATGCAGAAAGAACTACAGTGAGTGCAACACACTCACTGTGTACACATTATGTGGAAACAAACAAGCATTTTTGACCAAGTGCACACTTGGCAGAGAGCAGCAGCATGACTCTCTGAAAAGTGTACCATGAGTGTACCGTATGATATGCGTATTCCCAAACATGCATGTGGCTCATTTACACATTACAGTTTAGATATTCACTTAGGTATACTCCTAATAAAACTATGTCTCTCTCAAACAAAAGAATGTTCTTATCTGCTCAATAACTGGATGGCACAGTCAAGCCCTTATGTCCTCTCTTGAGGATAAGAAACACATTTGGCACCTTATCAAAGCTACAATAGCAGTAGTTCTTATCTATTCTACAGGCTAAAATCCCAAAGCAATATAAAAACCAATAAAACATGAGTGCAATACAGCAAACCATACACACTTTTCCATTGCTTCCCATTAAATGTAAGTTTTCAGCAAACATGTGTGAGGATTTACTGCTCTGTAACCACCAGTGGGAGCTGCATTCACTGCGGAGCTATGACCGCTGTCCGTATCTTTGACTGAGGGTGATTCTCATGTCTGCTCTGGCATGGTAGCTCCTACTCATGCCAAATCTTGGTACAGCCGCCACATGCAATGATGGGTGTCATGCAGACTGATGGCTTTTTGCTCACCTCTCCAAGTGGGGCTCTCAAGCATTTGGCCCTTAAGGGTCAATGTGTGCAGAGCTTTACAAGTGTTGTGGATGTCCATTGCATTTGTACCATCGGGAGAAGTAAGGCTAAGTAGACAGAGGTGTTCTCTCTCTTTTCTATCCTCAGGTAATGCATGCTCATTGGGTTACCCAGAGCGCAATTCTTAGGCCTAACTTCCTTCTGCTCTCTTTCTCTCCCTTCCTCCTAAAGAGAAGACATGCAGCTAAACACGCTAGCTGTAGGATCCACTTCCATCCTTTCTAACTAAGATGTATTTTCCTTAAATAAAGTTATCTTTGACTTTTGAACACAAGCCTCACGCAAGGCTTCCTAGCTAAACTTTCCTCCGTAATGTGCCTTTTGGTGCTTTATCTCTGTCAATGATGGAACTGCATATGACTCCTTTCATATGCAGCAACAGCAACTGGCTGTCATGATGCTGAACCAGAGACTTTGTAAGAGGCCAGAAACTGCATCATACAAGAAAAAGAAACTACCCGGTATAAGAGAAGAAAATCAAATAACATTTCCCAGGATGACAGTGCTCCACTCCAATTTCCCTTACCGGACATTAAGTGGAGAGGGATGCAGGCAGGATAAGGTGAACTATGAAGAGAATAAAAAGGAGACTCATCAGCAAAGCTACATTTCCTTTCTCTTGTAAGAAAAATTTTAAACTAATAAATCTAAAATATATGCTGTAACTAGAAAGACTGTCTTTCTAAATGCCAATGGATAAGAGTTGAACAATGGTCACTGGATTTGAAGGGCATCACAGGAATAGGTATATCAAATTTCTTCTTTCATGGCAGCCAGTTTGGGAGCTACACTGGAGAATGGCTTGCTGAGAAATTGCTACATTTCTCATAAAGCTGTTATTCTGACATTGCACCACTATGTTCTAGTCAATTGTGGATCATGCTCATCTCCCCCACCCCAGCATGTGCCTTGCAAGTAACAAAAATGCATACAGTAGAGGAAACACCTGGGTGATTATTTTTTTCCTTTTGCAAGTTACAATGCACCTTCTGTGTCATCCCTAAGCATGTAAAACTAATTTGAACCATCTCAAAGGTCCCTTTAATCAATGATTAAGCTTTTTTTTTTTAAAAAAAGAAAAGTATAAACCATGTTTCTGTGTTTTATTTTTAAGGATTAAAAAGTTGTGCTTCAAAACAGGGTTGATACATACAACAATTATGTATCATTAATAAAAACCTATGTAAACACAAATGGTGGAATGGCCATACAAAATGTATGGAAATTAAAATTGCATCCAATTTAATTTAGACTCAACAAACGGCCTACTGAAGTTGGAGGGAAAATATTTCAAAATGCGAACAAAGGTGTTGACTTATAAAAGGCTGCAGGAGGGTTAAAGGTCTCTTCATATTTTGCTGCACAATTTAGTAAAATTCCTGGCTTCGTTAAGCAGCTTTTAGTGAGGAATTGTTTCCTTACAAATTACACAGCCCAACAAAAAAGTTTTTTTTCTGTTTCTTTAGAAGTTGGACCTATTCTTGGGTATATTTGGGGCGCCGATTCCAAAACTGGCATCAATTTTGCCCTATCAGCTCTAGTTTTAAAGATACAGCATAGCTGCCTTACAGAATATGCCAATTCAAGCAGCTTCCTCGTGAGGAAGCCATGGCGTCACAAGGAAGCTGCTTGAATCAGCATATAAGGTGGCTATGCTGTATCTCCCAAACTAAAGCTGATAGGGCAAAACCAAAGCCATTTTTGTAATCAGCACCCCAAATAGGCCCACCGTCTTTCTGTCGTCAGATTTCTTTTCGGACTTTATTCAAGGCGGTTTACACATGCAGGCTTTTTTCTAACCGCCCGTAGGGGTTTTTTTTACGATAAATGTTCTATTTCCATAGAAACCATTTTCTCCAGCTGTTTTCTTTCAACGGTGTGGTATCTCACTGGCTGCACATGGTTTCAGGCTTGAGCTTGTCCGACTGTGCCGCCTCTCTCCCACAGAGGGTCAATGCAGGCTATCTCAGTTGAGATATCACAGTCATTGGTGGCTTGTAGGCAGCTTCCGGTTGTCTCAAACTGATCCCGTCCTAGTTGTTCTTCAGGCAAGGCAGCAGCTCAACCACTAGACTGCCCAACAAAGGCACCAAAAAGGCACCAAAATGTATATTGGGTTGTGTTATCAATAAGGATTGCATCTGATACACAATTTTAGACAAACACTATTAACATATACAGGATAAAAAGCCATTCATGTAAACTGTAAACTACAACCAGTCAAAGATTGTTGCTGGCCATGAAAATTTATAGTTGTAACTATCAACGTATTTGCAAGACTGATGTGCCTATACAAGTTTCCAACCATAACTTGGCAGGAGGTCTGGCTCAGTCGGGAGAGCTGCAGCCTGAAGATCAATTCCTGAAGATCAAGGACGGCAATTCGAGACTCCTTCACTGACAAAAAAATCTGCAACATGTAGGAGTTGAATGTCAGGGAGAGACCAGACCATGAAAAGAAACACCTGAAAAGAACAGTTCTATGAAAGATTAGGACATTTATTGTATTGTAAAAACCGTTTGGTTTAGAACTGCCTGCCTGTGTAAATCGCCTTGAATTAAGTCAGAGGAGAAATCCAATGACCAAGAAAGGCAGCATATAAATACTGGAATTATTATTATTATTACTTGAATACACTTTTTCCCTATCATGACTGTCCAAATATACCCATGTTAATTGTATAGATTTTTTTAGATTGTGAGCCCTTTTGGGACAGGGAGCCATTTAATTTTTGTCTGTAAACTGCTTTGTGAACGTTTTGTTGAAAAGTGGTATATAAATACTGTTGTTGTTGTTGTTGTTGTTGTTGTTGATAATGATAATGATATATGGCACACTGGTGGCCTGAAAGAAGGAAAAGGAATCATTCACTGAGCTGGTGTTTGACTGCAGATTGTCCTTACCAAAGTCCAGCACTTTGTTCATAGCAGCACACTTGGCCCTTTTCTATAACTCTTATCTCCAAAGGACTAACTGAAGGTTTAGACATCAAGCAATGTTTCTGTAGTAAGATACTACCTAATACAGTTTTCAAAAGCTGCATGTGGTTTCCAGCTCTAGAAGCCAAATGAAGAAATGCCAAGATCACTTAGAAACTTTTCACTCTGATCCAAAGAAGCAGATCTGTCATGCAAACTTCGGAAAGCTTCCTGGCAGATATCCATTTTTATCTGAAATCTTAGTAATCCAAAATATATTTGGTGACCCCCTCAGAGAACTATGATAAATATGTTTTAAAATGTATTTTTAAGGAGGAATTTTATGAACGGTTACAAAAAAATACAGGAACATAAGGAGATGCCCTTTATTACTCAAACATTCAGTTCTAAAAGAAAAATCACACATTAGAACAATCATACCTCAAAACCCTCAACTTAAATTTTGCTAGCAATGAAGCTGATATGGTAAATGAAAACACTTTGTTCTGCTAAACACTTGTCAAAAGTCACTTTTGGGACTGATAGACATATTGGTCATCTAACAATAGGCTTATGGTGCCGTTTACACGGAGACGCAAATGTGCCTTATGGCTAGGCTTACCAGATCTCCAACCGGGACAGAGTGCTAGACCTTTAGGAGAAGGAATGTGGACAGGTGTAGCTTGTTAAAACCTTAGAGCACAATCCTAGGCATGTCTACTCAGAAGCAAGTCCCATTGTGTTCAGTGAGATTGTGCTCTAAGGTTTAACAAGCTACACCTGTCCACATTCCTTCTCCTAAAGGTCTAGCACTCTGTCCCGGTTGGAGATCTGGTAAGCCTACCATGGAACCATAGGGCACCCCGGAACCTCCATCTGCACATGTATAATATATGCAAACTGAGCTTGAACCTTGGTTTTGTTTTGTTTTTAAGTACATCCAAACTGAATATGTTCAGGCAGTATTACCTGTCTTAGAAAACTGCATGTCAAAGATTTCTGGCAATATCCTAGTAGAGAAAAGTGTAATTTCATTTGACTTGGATATGAGTCAACAAACATTTACTAAAAACAATTATGCAATGCCTAGTCTGTAATTCAGAGAGAGAGAGAGAGAGAGAGAGAGAGAGAGAGAGAGAGAGAGAGAGAGAGAGAGATGTTGCCAATGTTTTGTAGCTTTCTCAATACAGTGTGAATGTTTAAAATATGATGCTGGGAATGTTTCCTGGATGTGTTCAAATTAAATTATGTAGGAAATATCTGCATTGTACTTGCTGAAAGGCTTGGATGCACTAATGAATGTATAAAACCTCCCTGTATTGAACCAGCCAATTGCTTCATCTAACCCAGGACTCTCTACTTCTCACCAGCTCTCAGGAAGTGGTCTTTTCCAGTCCTGCTAATGAAGTTCTTTTTTTACTCAGGGTCACCCTTACTGTATAAGGTGGTTGCTTCAAGTGGCATATTTATCAAGGTGGTAAAATTTGCGACCACAGTACCCAGCCAGGCGAGCAGCTCATTGATATTAGTGCAGCAGCACCTGGCAACGTTCTGCAGTGCTGTCCTTCCTCCGCTGCCCAGAGAACCCAGCAGAGTCTGCCTGCATACAGTAGGTGCAATGTGCCGGCAGCTCTGTGCGCATGCATGTAAGGCCAGCTGAGTGATGGCAGAGTGAGAGAAATGAGCAGTACGGTCTGTTGCTGCATCTCTTTGAGCTGAGTGGTCCAGGTCTTGGCACTGTAAATTTCACCCTCCCTCCTTCTCCCCAAGTGGTCACCAGTACCTCCCTTCCACATGGGTAGCCAGGTTTGGATTGGTAAGATGTGCCACTCAGCATCCTCAGCAGTGGCGTCACTAAGGGGGTGCAGACCACACTTGGTGACAACCCCCGGGGGGGGGGACACCACTAGTGGCCAAAATTGTGGAAACCTCTTGGAAAATTTGTATTTATGAATAATACCATAAAGTTATATAACACTGAAAAGGTAATTTAATGCGAAAAGTAACGAAACAATCCATGCTGAAATATCTGTGTTCTATCAAACGTTATGGTGAAATAACCAGAAAAAGACAAAAAGAACTGGGAGCCCAACCAGGAGAAACTGGTGCTGACTGCCGTAAAGCAATCTGTGCCAATCGCAAAAGCCTCCCGACAGTGCGTTGGTCAGTGTACTGCTAGGGATGCTAGCGGAAAGGTCTGTGCCTTTTCGGTTGCATCGGAGGAACTCCGGATGCACACTGGGAAAGGTAAGATGGCGGGAAGGTGGGGGGAGGGCAGAACGGGGGTGGGGAGGGGCAAAATTGGGCAGGGAGGGGACGTAATGGGTGGGGAGGACGTGGAATGGAAGGATCCATCATGGAAGGCCCGCGCCAGATCCTATCCCCCTTCCCTGCAGCTTCCCCGCCCCTTATCTCTCCTCGGACCTGCACTAGCAAAATTGCTGGCATAGGTCCGAGGAGACCCATTGCAGGATTTGAGGCTAATGCACAGGTAAGGGGATTAAACATCCCCTTTCGCCTACATAAGCCTCCCTGCAGAAGCCTCCTGGTCCGCTGCCTCCCCACCCCCCAGGCCCGGCACAGGATGCAGTGGCTGCCATTTTGGCACCACTGCAATGTCGGGAGGAGGGTTGGATAGGATTGGGCTGTGCCTTATGTAACAAAAAAGTGGATTTCCTTCACTCAAAGCTGACCTATGAGACTGACCATTCTGAAAGCCAATGAGGTGTTATTATGAAACAGTGTGGAACCAATATGGTGTTAGTATGAGTCTGCCCTCAATTCTATCAGAACTAATACTAGAACTCTTATTCAGTTGTGTGAGTGTCATCAAGTTGGCCATTCAACAAGTTGGCCAAGTTGAATCAACAATAAATTTTTTGTTGATTACTGATTTGTTGGGTGACCTGTACTGTTCCATATCAAAACAAATAAAGTTAATGGGGGCGACACCATGAGTTACCGCACCAGTTGACACCAACCCTAGTGATACCACTGATCCTCAGCATCCTCCATCAGCCAGCATCAGCCACTCATTCTGGGACGGTACTGGCCAAAACTGAGGATGAGTAACTCAGTGGCAGCAGGCGCAGCCACTGCCCCCTTCACCATGGGCACTTGGCTTGCTCTCCTTCCCCATGGGGCCTCAACACTGCTTCAAACTTGAGATGATGCTGGAATACTAGTTTCTTTTTTTTTTTTTTACTGGAATAGCACGGACAGAGCCAGGGAGTCCTACGGCAGCGCCAGGGAGTATAGGGGGTGATAAAAATGTGCGGGTGTGTGTGCAAAATGGGGGGCAAATTGGTGGGTTCCCCCCAGAAAATTGGCTAGCTACGCCACTGCTGGCGGGGACCTTCTGCATGCAAAGCCTGCACCCTTCAGTTTGTGCTGAACTTAGGACCATTCTTACCATGAAGTGACATGAACTAGTCAATCTGGACAACAAACTCCAGAAGAGGTGCCTTTTATCTACTTTCATCCTTCACTGCTATGTGACATTAAAAATAAGAGGGTAGTGTGTGGGTGTGTGGATGTATATCATTTGAACGTTGGGCTCAGGAGCAAAAATGTCTACAGCTAGCAGTGCACCTGATACCCACACACTTCATGTACACCAATCCACATTGGTTTCTCTTACATTCCACACATTCAGCAAGTACTATTGATGAACCAGCAGAGATTGTACTGGTGTGATGTCTGGTTTCCCACTGACAGGATGGGAGCATCCAGAAAGATGTGCATATGTGTGGAGAGAGAAGCTGCCTGCCTTTTCCAAAGGCATGATCCAGGTTTCACATCTGTATGGGCAGCTGCCATACAGATGTGCCCTCACAAAGAAACAGGTGATTCAGAGCCAAGAAAGCCAACTAACTTCATAACTTCCCAGGGATAACACAAGATGAAAACAAGAGGTAATTTTTCAGCATTCAAAAACTTAACTACTTCAGCTGTGTGTTTATTTCTGGAATCAATGTATCCTCTTTGGAAGAGCGGCAAAAGGAACTGAACTGGACTTCTGGGAGAGGAAGAATAAGGTTCCTGTGTTTTTTTTTTTTAAAAAGCGTTCAAATTAATTTTTATGGTAATACAAAGTCAGGGAAGTGTTATTAAAGGCTGGCTGCCCGCCACAGGGTGGAGTTTTGTTTTGGTATCCTTTTAGAGCTTGCAGGTGTTTGGCATGAAGTGGAATCGAGGGCAGCTGTGATAGTTCAAATCTGCTATTTCCCTCTAAATAGTTCTCAGAAGTGATGCAGTGTGGTGATGTCTTATACCTGATATCCTCTACTTGTGTGGTATGTCTAGCTACACTGCTATAAAAAGTCTCTCCTATTTTATGGCTTTCATTTTTTTTATGTGCAGCTCATAGCAGTAGAATGGCAACAAATATCTAGGTGCCCAGGCCAAACGCTGCCAATCTAAATGGATCAAAACAAGACTTTCAGCACAATCCTATGCATGTCTACTCAGAAATAATTTCCATTAAGTCCAATCAGAATTACTCCCAGGTAAGTGACGCAGTGGGTTAAACCGCTGAACCATAAGCTGTCGATCGAAAGGTCGGCAGTTCAATTCCCGCGATGGGGTGAGCTCTCGTTGCTTGGCCAGCTCCTGCCAACCTAGCAGTTCCAAAGCATGTCAATGCGAGTAGATAAATAGGTACTGCTTGCGGGAAGGTAAACAGCGCTCCGTGTTCCAGCTGCATGCTACGCGCTGCGGCAAGGAGAGTCATGCCGGCCACATGACCATGGAGGCGTCTTCGGACAACGCTGGCTCTTCGGCTTTGAAATGGGGATGAGCACCACACCCTAGAGTCGGACACGACTGGACTTAATTGTCAGGGGATACCTTTACCTTTTTTTAAGTGACGCATAGGATTGCAGTCTTTGTCTATCCCGCATAAATTTTCCTAATTTATATTCCACAGAACTATCTAAACTATGTAAGATGGTAGAGGGGTATGCAAAAGAAACCACTTTCATGAAGATCAAGACATCTGCCTGCATTCCACATGCTGGAAAACTAAACAACTTGATACTGCAGCCCTGTGCAATACCTTCTTCATTTGTTTGGCTTTTTGTTCTGTTACATTTTTTTTTTTTTTGGAAAACCAGAGTAGTAGCTATTTTAATTTGGTGGGGGTTTTTTTATAAAAACAAACAAAAAGTTTGTTTATGTTTCAAAAAGCTGAATTCCATATTGCATATCATGCACAAGTTCTCAAGAGTACATTGAACAGGACCATATTGATATCATCTAGCACATGTTTAAAACTTTTGGGGAATTCCTTTAATGCAGTGCACAATCTTGGCCTGATTAAAAGGACATTTTATTTTTAAAAAATGAAAAAGTTTGGAAACTGTCTGGCTATAAAAAGCTGCATGAAAATGACCAGTATTACTATAATTTTCCTGACTGCAAAAAAAGTTCTGCAAACATATTGTCCCATTTATATGTTAAGGAAAATAAATTGTTCTCAAATATGTTGACTGTTTCATGGTTTTTCCCCCTAAACTACTGTATCACAGAATCTTAAAACGCAAATGCATTTTTTTTAAGGATACAACCCAGGACAGTCATTTAGAGCTTATTTAAATGTTCAGAAGAGGTATGAGGTGCAATCATCCCACAACTGATGCAGGTTGGAAATTGCATGTTGATAGTTGGAACACTCCCCACATGGAAATGTTCCCTGTATATGGAAATCCAGCACATCAGGCAGAAGAGTGCTAGCATATTCCCTGACATATGGGCAGCCCAATCCTACCTAAGTTCCCGCACAGCGATGCAGTGGGGCCAGTGCGGGCTGTGCTGCATGCTGTGTGGGGATTTCGCAGGCTGGAGATCTCCTTGGGGTAAGGGGACATTTGTCTCCTTGTCCTGGGGAAAGCCCGCACAATGGGTTTATTTGGATCTGCATGAGCCAAATGGACCGGGAGGGGGGATGGGATGTGGTGCACAGTAGCCCGGGCCTGGTCCGTCCATCCCCCACCCCGTCACCACTCATCCTCTGCCCCGTTACACCCCCTCACCGCCTTCCCCCACCATGTTCCACCTCCACGCTGCTCAGTGCAAAACCCATCTCCTCTTACTTGCACAGGCCAGTGTGGGCCTTGGTATCTGCTTGGTCATCATAAAGTGCTTTATAGCACTTTTCCAATGGCAAGCACTGGCAAAATCCTTTTGCTGTCCTTGCTTCTTTAAATTAGCTCTTAAACATGCACCAATCCAGGTTATTTTGTATGTTTTCACTTCACTATCCTTCACACCGGACAACAATTCGCTTTTTAAAATCTCCCCTAAATTTAAAAAGTACTGTAGTTTTACTCTTCAGTGGAAGGGGCTGTGGAGGTAGAAATAACTGAAAGTTCCATATGGTATCAAGATCCCAGTCATATTCCTGCTATCTTCTGAAAACGTGGATCTGCATTTCAGCACCTCACTCCAGTTTATGGCAGAAACCTAGGTGCAATGTAATGAAATAAGACCTGCGCCTTCCCACCCACGTCATCATGTTCCCAGCCACTTGCCGGTGCGGATAAGTCAGTAGGAGAGGTGGGAGGGCGTGGGGAAGGCAAAACTTATAAATATAGTTGATAAAGTATCTGAAGTAAGGAGGAGTCAATTTTATTTCAAACAATAATTCCTACAATTGTGGTTATTTTATTTAAATTATTTGGTGAACATGTGTTTTCCTGCCTCTCAGAACAGATGTGGCTTTGCGATTAAGGCGGATCCACACCGCACATGGCTCGGGGCGTTGCAACCAGCTGAGTCCGCGTGTGTCCGGTGTGGTGCTGTTTGACCGCGTTCACCCGCCATCTGGTTGTGTCCCGTCACGTCTCAAGTGGAGTCCGAGGCGACTTTTGGCATGTCGGACGCTCCTGGAACGTGCCGAAACGTGGCCAACGCGTGCAGTGTGGACCCGCCTTTACGCATTATCAGTTGTTGAGCACCTTTGCCATAGAGAATCTTACCATATAGGAACTTCCAAGCTGAGAAAGAAATAATGATGGGGAAGGATTGCAACAGAAGAAAGAAAAAAAATGAGGTTTTAATGATCTGGAAGTTGATGTAAACCACAACAGAGGAAGTCAGTGCAGCAAGTTAACACATTTACATTCAGATTTCTAAATAGGTACTGACTCTTGATAGTTCACTTTAAGTCTTCCACCCGGTGTGATATTTAAATATCACCTTTCGCAGTGTTACAAACGCTTATGTTTTGCAGCCCTTTGAACACATCCATAATCGCTATTTTAGCACCATCATGTGTATAAACCATTAACTGAAGACTTGTAAAATGAACTCCTCGAAGTGTTCAAAACCAAGACTTAAATCCCTATGAAAGTTACAAAGTGAGAAAGTTGGCTTTCCTACTAAGCTTGCGCACGGTCAGCATTCTGCTGCCTCATTCCATGAATTATGATCCAGTAATCTACTCCTGCCAACCTAGCAGTTCCAAAGCATGTTAATGTGAGTAGATAAATAGGTACCGCTTGCGGGAAGGTAAACAGCGCTCTGTGTTCCAACCACATGCTACGCGCTGCAGCAAGGAGAGTCATGCCAGCCACATGACCACGGAGGCGTCTTCGGACAACGCTGGCTCTTCGGCTTTGAAATGGGGATGAGCACCACACCCTAGAGTCGGACACGACTGGACTTAATTGTCAGGGGTCAACTTTACCTTTTTAATCTACCAACACTTCCATTTTGATGTACTGGTGACCATTTTGTATTTTTTCATCACCATTTGTTGTCTACCTCACCATAGGCATGAAATACTGGTAAACAAAACAGACAGCACAATCCTACGTAAGGATAATCCTTACTGGTAAACAAATCCAATCCTTACTGGTAAACAATCCAATCCTACTGGTAAACAAAACAGACAGCACAATCCTACGCACAATCCTGTTCCCTGGCGGCCAGGCTGCCGCCGGGGTGGAAGTCTACTCGAGGAAGGGGACACTTGTCCCCTTCCCTGAGTGCAAACCGGAGTAGGCCCTATCAGCCTCCTCAGATTTCCGCCAGCAAAATACCTGGCGGAAGTAGGAGGAGGCCGTGTAACAGCCCAGTGGGGTTCAGGATACAGCCGAGGCCATCCCCCGCCCCATCCTGGGCCGCCTGGGCCAATGGCCCCCCCTCCCTCGCCCGGTGATTCCCCCCCGCCAGCCGGATCCTGACTTGCCTGGTCCAGTGGCTGTCGGAGCGCTCCGGCACTGGAACAAGGGAGGCCGGCCTCTGCACTGGCCTTCCTTACTCATGAGTTGTCGCAAACATGCTTTCTGGCACATATGTGACGTCTCTTGGTGCCGGAATGCTCATTCCGGCGCCGGAGATTCAGTAGGATTGCGCTGCCTGTCATATATTTCCTATGTTGATTTACTCTAGCCCATTTGATTTTTCAATTGCTTGAACATACACTACTTAAAGAAGTAAATTTTCAAGAAAATGTTCTCAGTATTTTCACATTTGTACTTAGTTTGGCATATAAACGTTTTATGAATAAATTTGTTTCATTATGTTATATAAAAATCATTATGCAGCAAAATATAGATTCACCAATTTTAAGACAATAACATTTCTATAGTTAATAAGATTGTTGTTTTACAACAATTGATCTAGCTGGCTTTGGTGAGAGATTCTTGGAAGTTTAACAGCTACTTCTAGACATACAGAGGAGGAAATATTTGTTTCAATCCCTTATCAGTGAAAATAGCTTTTAATTTCTAGACCAGGAAAAAGACAAAAACTGATTTTTTTATTAGTTAATTTAATATTGGATAGCCCTGCAGTAAGTATTGTCTGGTGAAAATGGAATATTTTAGAATCAAAATAAAACACAACTCATTCATCAAGAAAAAGGATGCCAGATTTTTAGGATATTTAATACCCTTTAAAAAAAATTAATGCTTTATACAAAACTACAAGTAGTAAAGTAACAGCACAATTCTATGCATGCTCCCTTAGAAGTAAGACCCACTGTGGACACAGTCCCAGTATGCTCAATGGGGCCAACACCCAGGAAAGTGCTGCAGTCTAAATCTCTCTTTCCATTATTCTGGCCTGTGAAACCTTCAGAGACAGAGATCCAAATTTTCCACTATAAAATTCAGAAAACAGGTAACCCAGACAGGCAGCCCAATCCTGTCTAGAACCACCACAGCATGCAAAAGCACACTGCACCGGATCCTATCCTCCTTAAATACATAAAATGTATTTAATAAATATGTATTCGGCCTCCTCGGGTTAAAGGGACATTTGTCTCTTTACCCCAAGTAATGGCCCAGCCAACCCAATGGGTCTCCGCGGATGTGCGCCGGCAAAATGGCCATCTGGGAGGCCTGTGTAACGCCGGCCAGGCCTGGGAAGGGAGATAGGATTTGGCAGAGTGCGCTTCCAAGGATTCTTCCCCCTTCCCAGGCCTGGCCACCCAATCCCCCTTCCCGTTCCACCCTCCCCATGCCCCCACACTTGGCGCAGTCCTTACCTGCAACCGCCGGCGGTGGCCTCCATCCAGTGGAGAGCAAGCAGCACCAGCCTCGGCGCCGCTTACACTCCGGGTGTAAAAAACGTACCTTATGTAGGAATGTAGGATTGTGCTGTCACTGTTTGAAGTAGCATAATTCAAACAGCGACAGCGCAATCCTGTGCAATTCAATAGTTCCACCGACTCTGGGTGTCGCAATTGTGCCATAAGGTGCGTTTTTAGAGGCCCAGAGAATAAACGGCGCCGAGGCTGGCGCTGCTTGCTCTCCACCGGATGGACAACTGCAGACAACTGCTATCCAAAAAACCAAAAGCACGTTGGGTTGCATAGCTGGATATATATATATCTATCTCCTGTGTTAAAGGTTTGCTGAGTTGTAACCAAGATGTAACCAGCAGGCGGCGCAGTGGGTTAAACCGCTGAACCATGAGCTGTCGATCGAAAGGTTGGCAGTTCGAATCCGCGACGGGGTGAGCTCTCGTTGCTTGGCCAGCTCCTGCCAACCTAGCAGTTCCAAAGCATGTTAATGCGAGTAGATAAATAGGTACCGCTTGCAGGAAGGTAAACAGCGCTCCGCGTTCCAGCTGCATGCTACGCGCTGCGGCAAGGAGAGTCATGCCGGCCACATGACCACGGAGCCGTCTTCGGACAACACTGGCTCTTTGGCTTTGAAACGGGGATGAGCACCACACTCTAGAGTCGGACACAACTGGACTTAATTGACAGGGTTCACCTTTACCTTTACCTAACCAAGATGTTAGTAATTCCTAGGGTTTGCCTTTTAAAATGCCCATAGTAACTTATCTCTTTATTAGACTGTGTTGCTAATTTTATTATAATCTAGAATCTAGAATTATAATCTATTATAATATTATAGTCCACATTATTTGTACCATAGCATTAAACGAGCTGTACGTATAGGAAATAAGCAATCATCTGAATATCTTTAAATAAACATTCAGAATGCATCCAAGAGAACTGACCTGAGGATCGGAGAATACCTGCTGCATGCTATTGATTGGACCATGAGGAACACCACAACCTTCAAAGAGTTCTAGCCATTTGGTGGTCTCTTTTTCCAAAAACCTAGGAATAAATAAAGGGGCATACGGTTTGAACTAGTCATTTCAGCCAGCAATTTTTTTTTTTAAAAAAACTAGCTTCTATACAGACAGTCAAAAAATGCAGTAAAAATGTTCTTCACGTGTTTCTCGGAAATAAAGAGACCAAGCCTTGGGGCAAAAATCATGGTTAGGCTGACTTACAATTCTATCTGATTTTCTGATGCAATCCAGCAGTGATACAAACCAAAATTATCAGCAGTTCCAAATATAAGCCAGTACATTTCCTCCCATTCTTAATTACAGTAATGAGCTTCACATTTTTTTAATTTCATGTCTATTTTTCACAACAAAATGATAGATATGATGTGGTTAAGAGTCTCAAGCACGAAAAAGCCCCTGTTCTATTTTTAAACACAAAGATCCAATTCAAAGCCTCACAAAGTTTTCTCCTCTGTTACATCTGAAACACATGTCACAATTAACAACCACAGTTGTTGGTCAGATAACAACATTGATTACATATTTATGTGTTGTATGATTGTAGTATCTGTCCAGAGGTCATCCGGTTTTGTATTTGATATACTATACTTATCCTGTGCAACCAAAATTCCTTGGTTTACTTAGTTGCCTCCTTGGGGCCATTTAAAGAATCCTACATTATTATCATATTCACATCATTAGACATGAATTTCCTGTTTCTGTTAGTACAATGTCAAGTCCTGCTTGCTAGGTGGATTTACTTAGTAGCAGTTCATAGGCAGTTCTGATTAAATACAAATAAAAAGCAACATTAAAGCAACCATTTATGCTGGCATTTTGGAGAGATATTGTGGGTCAAAGGAAATGGGTTGAGATTGCTTCCTGGATTGTGTTTTAGGCAAAAGAAAGAAAAAATAATTTATTGCCAAAATAACAGTTCTGCCAAAGTTCTTTTGCATAATCAGCATACTCCCAGTTGCGACATGAACTGCCAGAATGTCATTTTATTGGATAGTGATGTTATAAAATATTGATCATATACTCAATTTTCAATAACAACAAAAGTTCACAAAGTGCTCTAGATAGCAAAATAAAATTTTAAATGCTTCTCTGTCTCAGACGGCTCACACTCTTATAGCGCAGTCCTGCGCACAATTGTGCCGGGGAGCATGCGCTCCCCTGGCGCAGGGTGTCGTAAATGCACCGTAATGTGCGTTTACGGCACCCGGAGAGGCACAGAGGCCGGCGGCCCTTACCCAGCCATTCCGCCATCCCAGCACTCATCGGAGCAGGTAAGACCTACACCGGCCGGGGCAGGAGCGGGGGAAGGGCTTTCTGGGTGGCAGGGGGGGGGCAGCCATTGGCCGTCCCAGGCCTGGAGAGGGTGGGGATATCGGCATCAAGATATGCCAATATCCTAAGCCCTCTCCAGGCCCGGCGCAGCCTTACACAAGAAGCGCAAATGTGTGTGAGCTCCAGAGTTCATGCACATTCGAGGAGATCCATTAAGGATGACCAGGTTTCCTCTTTTTCCCAGACACATTCTACATTCTTGCATGATGTGGGGGGGGGAGGGCAAAAATGTCCTCAATTAGCACTTTCAAAGGACTCAAAGAGAGCGCTCATTAAACTATCAAGCCCTTGAGCCTGAGGAAACAAAAGGAGCCCAGCCTGGAGGCATGTGTATGTTAAGAGCTTAGCAAAGAATGAGATTTACAGCACAATTCTATGCATGTCTACTCAGAAGTAAGCTCCATTAAATTCAACGAGACTTACTCCTAGGGAAGTATGTATAGGATTGCAGTCTTAAGGAGAGCCAGCAGTGGACACAAGTCTGAGGCTTGTGTGAAGCCTATATCTTCAGAATAAAAGCCCATATCTTAAAAAATAAATATGTATTTCTTGCATTCGTTTCTGTCAGTATTCATTACTTTTACTGGGTCATTAATTTACTACTTTTACTGGGTCCTGTGCTGAAAGATCTAAACAGGACGTGAATTACAGGCAGTCCAATTTATGCACGTCTACTCAGAAGTAAGTCCCACTATAGTCAATGGGGCTTATTCTCACATATATGTGGATAGAATTGCAGCCTTAAATACCTTTTTAAAATAATTTTTAAAATACATATAAATTAAAGAAATAGCTGTCCTTTGAAGAACTTGATGGATCCAGTGATATGAACAACTTGTTAGAAACTGGCTAATTTTCTGACACATCTAAAAGTACTGGGTCTTTTGCTGAAAGATCTAAAAGGAAAGGAAATTAAATCCATTTAAATAAATAGCTTGCACTTGTACTTGCTGTAATGGAATATGTGAACTGATGCCATTGAAGGGCACTATGTGGTTTTGTATGTGTGTGTGTGTGTGTGTGTGTGTGTGTGTGTGTGTCCCCTACATTTTTCTTGAATGTCCTCCATTTTTGGGTGCCTTGTCCTCCTTTGCGGTTATGACATCTGGTCACCCTGGGCCCATTGGGCCTCCCGCTACTTACACCAGGGGAAGGGGACAATCGTCCCCTTCTCCCAAGTTGTTCCCGGGCTGCCCCGAGGCAGCCTGGGAACTCAACAGGATACGCTGCCCGGCCCTTTAGGCCAGGAGCTGTAATCCTACACAGGATTGGGCTGTAAAACAGACACAGAAGAGATAGCAAAGAGCCACTGGGAGAGATGGCCACATTGGGGTAAATAGGGATAGTTGTTTTCCCCTTGCTAAATATGAGAGAGCTGTCATTTTAAAGTGCCTCTTAGCCGAGTAAGCAAGGATTTCCACCTAAAATTAATAGATCTATGTTCAAACACCTTTGTACATCAAATGAGAATGGCTACGCAAATATTGCATGTGTTATCAAAAATAATGAACAATGTAGTGTTACATGCCAAGTGTTAGTCATCTGCAAAAGCTGGAACACTGTAGAGTACTCCACCTGCGAACACAGCAGCCTCCATCTCAAGCCAGAATTCTTGTTTTGTTTTTAAGGTATCTGTCATCCTTGCTACATAGGTTACATCAACTGCCAGTAAAAGAGAGAAGAGCCAAGACCAACCATTCCTGCCTCAACCCCTGTGTAACATCAACTGCCAGCAGGAGAGGGAGAGGTCAAACCTCAATATTGCACTGAATTATTATAGCTGTTGTCAGCATAAGATCCTTTTATTATAATAACTTTGCATTGATTTTACGTTATGTACAAATCTTATAGGTTACGTGGGTCTTGCACAGCATAAACTCACTAAGGACTTTGGGGATATGGTTTAACATGAAAGATACTATGCATTATCATAAAATGTATTTAATAAATGTGTATAAGTTTGTACAATAGAACATTAGACGGTGTACACAAAATGGCTATTACTGTATCTACTCAAGAGTCTATTACATTAATATCTAATCAGATTTTTAGTTACTGGTCATTCATAAAACAGATAATAGCTTATGCCGTTGAATGGGAGTCTATTCTGGTCAATCCAATCAATGGCATAACTACAGAAAAGTCTATGGAACGATAACCTTATTTATAGATATAGAAACCTTTATTGGCAAACAGATAACCTTATTTAGCTTGGTCTTTCAGATACTTCAAAGAATCACATGCCAATCCTGGCAACTTAATATGGTTTTGCACAAGGAACTCTGCCAGATCCATACCCCGTAAAGAATATTTAACATTAATCAACTCAGCTGCTTTCTCCTTGTGACAGATGATTTGTTCTCCACAGTGATTCTGTTTCAGATACTGTTGCACAGACTCCAAGGAATAATGTTTTGCTAGTACTGTACTGAGACATATTAACAAGCCCCACATAACCTGTCTTTCAGAATTTACCATATAAAATGTGATCAACTCTACAAATGATGTCTATTAGCTAATACAAGCCAAATTACAAGAAACAGGAATGGAAACATATGACTCCAAGATCCTGGACCAAGATTTATATTACAATTGGTCTTTCTTTATTGGGTGCCAGATTCATTCAAACTAACATGACACATAATAAATTATGCTCTTCCATTAGCATACGAAGTACAGAATCGGTCTGTACAAGGCACCATCTGCAGTTCCCCAGAGATTTCATGGAACCTCTGCTAATATAACATAATGTATTTGGCAAACAAGCTGAAGAACATAACTTGAGGGACCAACAGGGACAACCAAGTAACAGCCAGCGATGGGTATAAAAATGAAGAATAGAAGATTGCCTTTCACTAAATCCCAAGCCAGGGTTTTGCAAAAGAATTAAGTGAACCTGCACCACCTCCCACAGAACAACATGTTAAATAAAACCTGGAAAGGGCACGCTTATGGGAGAGATGAGATTGTCTTCAGCACATAAGACGACCCAAGGGCCGTTGAGAACATTTTAAAAGGTTCTAGAAACGTAAGAAACTTTTCCAAAGGAAAATCAGTTCTACCACTGATGACCACATATGCTGTATGGTATGGCCCAGAAAATGTCTAGAGGACACAATAATGTAGATGAAGTATTTTGAGTTGTCTTATTGTGGGATATTTATGGTGCAGTTATAAACAGTTGCTTCACCAGCAAGTAAACCCTTGCAGTTCTATAAAGAAAGCCCAACACAATCAAAACCTCCCAGAACAAAATTCTATGAACTACTTAGGATTGCCAACTCTGATTGAAGCTATTCCTGGAGACTTTTCTTTCCCCAAAATGATGTAATATTCTGTTAAAATTGTTTTCAATCTAGAGACTGAGGCTGATTTCCTACAGACAATAGATCAATGTTGGTTGAGAATCAGGGTGCCAGAGAGTCTAAGGACCTATAATGTAACAGGTAAACTGCATTGTTGAAAAGTGGTATATAAATACTCTTATTGTGTATATTGATAATAATAATAATAGCCCTGGGTTTTTTTCCCCTTTTTTCCCTATTTTTCTGTATTTCAGGACACTTTTAACCTCCTACATAAGAAAAGCCCTGCTGAATCAGGCCAAAGGCCCCATCTAGTCCAGCTTCCTGTATCTCAAAGTGGCCCATCAATGCCTCAGGGCACACACAAGACAATAAGATACCCATATCCTGTTGCCACTCCCTTGCATCTGGCATTAAGAGATAGCCTACTACAAAAACCAGGAGGTTGTTTATACCTATCATGGCTTGTAACCTGTGATGGACGTTTCCTCCATAATTCTGCCCAATCCCCTTTTAAAGCCATCTAGTCCAGATGCCATCACCACATCCTGTGGCAAGGAGTTCCACAGATTAATTACACACTAGGTAAAGAAATATTTTCTTTTGTCTAGAAGCCCCTATTAAGTTAAGCAGCAGCTAAAATCTGCTGAGGCATCCAATTGCAAGCAGCCTTTGTCCTTTGGAAACTCCATGATTTCCCAAAAATGTGTTGTTTGTGAATTCAGCTTCTCTTCCTGTCTAGACTGGCTAACCCCCATGCAAGATTAGCAATTGGGCAGCCAAACCTGAACATCTAAGGTCAAGGAGTTGGGGGTGGGGGGGTGGGATGGAGTGGTCAGGTTGGTTCCATTGCTATAATCAGTGAACTTGATGACATCATCAAAGCAAAGTTATACATTTCCCAGCCCATATGAAGTGTTGGTTGTTCTCTGACAGTCACCTGAGAGACCCATTCATTGGGAGTTCAGTGAAGAGCACCTATTTGCTCACCTGCAAGTGCAAGGTCTGGGGATTCCTTGAGCAATGTAAATAGCCTAAACTAGGGACCATCAACGTAGCTAGATTGCGATCAAGGTCCTTTCGTTGCTTTGTCTGCTAAATGACTCCAGCTAGATTTTATTGCTGTCATGACTTTTAATCCCGTCGTCTCATCTTTGATGACTCCAGCTAGTGTACAAGCTTCCCTGGATTAAGGCAGTGCTTTGGGGAGGGGATTATGGGCTGAGAGTTTAGAGAAGTTTCCCAACTCCATCTGCGGGGCATTACTAGTCACTGCATTCATTTCATGAAATTGTTTCTTTGTGCATTCCAGCCAAATTTAGGCATTTCTCATCAGCCTGCTTGTACTTTTACTATCCACTTCTCTTTCCCCATTTTGTTTTAAATCCCCTTTTCTTTTAGACTTTTAATAAATTAGTTACATTTTGACTCTTTGTTTGCCTGGTCCATATTCATGGATAATTCAGTGGATTGTCACGTCTCTTTGTCCTGCAGACGCTACTGTGGGTTTGATTTTTAATAAGTCTGAACCCTGGGGTTCAGTGGTCTCCTGGGGGGCTCCCAAATGGCTCTCCTCTACCTGGTCGCCTGGAATGGTGGCAACAGATACAAACTATCAATGTTTTTCCCCATTCATCTGCCGCTCCAGTAAAGGGAATGCATGTGTGCTAACCACTAAGCACTACTCCCCTTGGCCAGCCTGCCTCCTTCTGGAAGTCTCTTGCTCTGACAGGACCAGTGGCGTCGCTTCGGTTGGGGCGGGGCTGTAAGTATCGCTCCGGTCGTAGTCTCTTTACCGAGGGAGCAGGAGGCAGCCCCGCCCCCTCACTGTCGGAGCCAGTCCCCTGCAGAGAAAGCAGCAGGCAAGAGACCCTGCCAGTGGACAGGACTCCAGAAACATTTTTTCTGCAACGTTTTCTTTAAAGTACACCTTCAGAACGTGCAATGACAACTGTTGGCAATTTTGCCTGAAACAAAAAACATTGTCTTTTTAAGTGATATCCTTTTGGCGACTTGAAATTGTATGTAATAACATAATTAATATATGAATAAGTGATCTACATCAAGTATAAATGAGGAAATACACCTACCACACACTACTACTACTACTACTACTACTACTACTACTACTACTACTACTACTACTACTGTCAAAGTAAACAGTTGAAAATTACAGTTTGAAAACATACCTGGCTGATAACGTGTCAATCAGTTCTTTCCTATTTAGCACTCGCTGCCGGTTATTTTTATATCTGGAATCACTGCTGATTTCAGGCAAACTCAGGATCTAAATGAAACAAAATGCATTCAGTAACACCTTCTCACCCAACTTTGCAAACTGCACACTGGGCTCAAGCCTCTCCACCAGCTCCTGCAGAGCTCTCATATTTTCTTCTACAGTAAACATGGAAATAGGAATTCCAACAGTGGATATGTAAGTGGAAGTTTCTAATTCTCTTTTCCTGATCACTCTTGAAGTTGAAAAACACCGTGCCTTACATCTTACAGAGGTTAACATTGGAATGAAAGAAGAATGCGTGCATCCTCCACAGTAATCAGAAATGACATTTAGGACCCCAGTCCTATCCTTCCCCTCCTTCTCCAATGCAGCTGCGCAACTGGAGCCTGCACTGCATCTTGGGAGGTGGGGCAGTCCCAGAGGTATCCTCCAGATAAGGGAAAATGTGTTCCCTTACTCAGGGGTAAGCCTCCAGCGCCGGAACAGGTCTACTCTGACCTGCACCAGCAATTTTGCTGATGCAAGTCTGACCCAGGAAGGCAGATCAAGACCCAGAAGGGAAATAAGATATCAGCTGCACCACTTTCACTGATACCACCCCCTTCCAGCCCTCGGTCCACCCCGTATCCTCCCTCTCCCCACCTCTCTCCCATCCCTCATACTGACATATGGGGGGGGCATGGAGAGTTCGCTGGTGGGCTGCTCCCGATGGCATGTCGCATTTGCAACCCCGTAAAGTGCCTTATGCCACCGGAAAGCTAGCTCGGGGGGGGGGGGGTAAGGGCAGCCTAGGACTGGGCTGTTAAACACCTGTAGACCTTGCTCCAAGAATGGGTCCTCAAATATGGCCATTCAGTGGCAATAACTAGAAACTGAAATCACTACCAAGATCAAAAAGCTACATACCCAGCTAGTCAGCTGTGCTGCAAGCTATGTCACATTAGTCCAACAAGCAGCTGCTTAATGTTTCAGAGATTTATTCATAACAGTACTCATTGACTATTTAAAACAAATTAAATAGAGAAACAGAGAACAGAGAAAGTTTGGGAACTTCTGTTGTAATCTTTACAGGAGCAGGCTTGAATGTCATTCATCCTACTAAAGAATCCAGCCACATTTTAAATAGAAAACTTGACTGGCTGGCTTCTTCAGCAGCGTGAAAATGGTGGAAACATGAAATATGACTCCAGTTGTGTACCTTTTCTCTCATGCGCATTCATATAGATTAATTAGAATGCATTTATAGTCAACAAGGAATTCAAAAGCCAGAGAGTTGTTGAATCATGCTATTGAGTACTGTGTATCACAGAACACAGCAACAAATAGTGTGAATTTTCAGATTTTAAAAATGAAGCTGCATTTTGATAATACTGCAATTTTCTTTCATCGCTTCTTCAAGAAGGTTTAGGGCAGAACTACATGTTACTCATAGCACAATCCTGTGTAACCTTGCACCGGTGTAACAGTAGATGTACTGGTGTAAGTGCATTTATGCCAGTATAATTGCATCTACTGTTACACCGGTGCAAGGTTACACAGGATTGCACTGTCAGAAAGTTACGTTTTGAATGTGCATGTGAGTTGCACTGTGTTCTATCATCAATAATCTAAGAAGCTGTAAAATTAAAGCATACGTTTATTTCATAAGGATATAAACATATGCTTTCTAAACATGAAGCAGTTCTAACTTTGGCAAAACATCTGTTTTACTCCTGCTGACTGAGGGCCCCCTAGAAACAATAATGGAGGCCAGTTCAAGGAATGGAGCAGCACTGATACCCTGGGTTAAGGTGTTTAAACGCCCAATTTAAATGAACTTATGTTACTGTGACATCGCCTAATAAACAGAAGTCCTGAGCAGTGGATTGGCAAATAGCAAACAAACAGAAACTTTCTGCCCATCAAGGACAGCAAACGTACTTCTCAGATATGACTTCTTACTATTTATTTATTCCACTGAGAACCTAAGAAATTGAGTTTGTGAGTCTTCCAGCCAGCCATTACAAAAACTCCCTCAGCACATACTGAGCTAATAGGAACCTTGAAATTCACCTTTCAAACACCTGTTTTGATGTTCCAAAGTTGTCCCATTCAAACAACTTGCCATAAAGCCAGGAAACAGATGGCTTAAGACCTTGGATGAGGCATAAGAACTAGTTCTGATTTATATTCCATTATATGGGGGGGGGGGGGAGAACTATATGTTACGTTAAATGCATAGTTTGGCCCTGTGTGTGTGTGTGTGTGTGTGTGTGTGTGTGTGTGTGTGTGTGTGTGTGTGTGTGTGTGTGTGTGAGAGAGAGAGAGAGAGAGAGAGAGAGAGAGAGAGAGAGAGAGAGAGAGAAGAATGAGACCAAGACCATAAATGTATTTAAACCTTTCTCCTTGTGCTTTAGTCCCAATAAAATTAGCCTCCCCAAAGCTTCTATTAGTCCCAGGAGGAAAGCTCCTATTGGAATATGTTTATATAAGCAACACCTTAATTTTTCAGCCTGTGAATTAATCTCCAAGTACTGTTACCTTGCAAACAGTGGCAAACTGTTGATCATTTCCAGCTCCCACCACAATGTAGCCATCCTTAGTTTTGAAAGCCTAGAAAAACAGTAAGGGATTTCAAATTGTACTTGAAATATGCATTCCAATACAATATTAATCAGTCTTGATTCCTTTTCTGCTATCTACCTCATTAGACATTTCTAAATGACACATTCTCACTCAGAATTAATCTGCACGTATATAAGTCAACTTTTCAAAATCTATTAAATAGCTTAAATCCAAGATGCAAATTACTCATTTTATCAAAATGTATTGTTTCATCAAACTGTTACAAAGCACATTTTGCAGAATGTATCTCAGCCATTTAAATATGTTCCTCTGATTTTTTCTTGATCTTTAACTTTTATTTATGTCTCACAAGCAATCAAAATATTTTATATGGCAAATATGAAGCTATGAAACGGGCAGCCCAATCCTAACGTAAGGATCCGCCAGGCAGCCCATATTTATATTTAAATATAAACCTTTGGGTCCAATTCAGAAAGCACTAGGCATATTTATTTATTTATTTATTAAAAATTATATCCCGCCTTTTCCTATGCCGAAAGGCAAATGCCCAAGGCGGCTTACAACAGAGGTTAAAATACATAATTTAAAATAATACATAAAATAAATTTAAACAATACATAACCATACATAAACAAATTTAAAAACATACTAAGGCTAGTTTACATATGTATATACATCACTTGATGATGGTAGTAGCATCATGATGACTCAGATATATGAATGAGCCCATGACAGATCAGACAGACCTTATATATCACTTACAGCCCAATGCTGCTCTTACACCACTCTACACCAGGAGCAGCCTGGCCGCCGCCACAAGTGTTGAGTGGCAGCCTGTCAGTGGACCATCCACAGCCCCCGGTGCTGGTAAGTCAGTGGAACTGACCACCGAAAGCCCATTTTGTTTCAAGTGTTTTTCTTCAGGGTTCCTTAGACGGAAGACAGACAATATTTGCTTCAGAGAGCTGAAGGTGGTTTGAAAAGAGGACTTGCTACTCAGAATGTGTACACTCATCCCACTACCACCTTTAGTAAATGCAGGGTTTTGCGCTATTTTACAATCTCACCTGTTTGACCAGAGGTGACAGTGGAATAAAAAGTGGACACCAGTTTTGGACACCACAGAAAGTTAAATCTTGCGCACACTACTTTGAACTCATTTAAAAACGATGGTCTTTCTCCAGTCTAAAGAAGTGAAATCATTTAAAATGATTTAAGAAATCATTTTACATCTTTTATGCTTTTGTTTTTATTAGCTATTTATTAAACGATGGAACTTCCGGAAATTATGAACGTTTTTAATTCTGTTATCATTTAAAATGCATTCACTGATCCAAGACAGTTCAGCGAAAGGACCCAATCCATATATGCTTTCCATTATCAGTACACCAAGAAATCCAAAGAAAAGTAGGCCCCCACATTCCCACTGAATCAATCATTTTCAATCTTAGGTGCTTTTTGCATCATTGTGTACACAGAGTAATTAAACAGGAAATATTTAAGAGATATAGAGGTTCCTGTACGTTCTTTACAACATTTTCAAAGCCCTCATTAAATCAGAGACATACATAATTGTATGCTCATTAGCAATTATTACTTTTCACACACAGGGCAGGCCACACAGCACCATTCAATTCGCATTCATACTCTTAAGCGGCCAATGCTGAAGAAGTCACTATATGTTTAGGGGTCTGGTCATTAATGTTTTTGCTTCAGTGGCTTTGAGGCATGTGTGGGAAAACGAATTAAATCTAAAATGCAATTAGGAATAATGCAACAACCACGTTATCGTTAGTCAACAGTAGTATCATAATAAGTGCACCAGTGTCTCTCCACATGAAATTTACCCCCTTCTGCAGCAAAGCAGTTGTTCTGGCCAGTCATTGTTGCTGATAAAGCAGAAACTTGCAAGCATTATTAGTATAGCAATGCCAACAGAGGACTAACAATGGTTTTATTCATCGTCCACGGATGTACATATACACTGCAGGTCACCACAAGTTACTGTCTGGTCACAGAAAGGTCTGCTACCTTATTATACAAAAGAGAGGCAGAGCAAAATGCAGACAGATTTTAATGAGATTTTGTTTTGATAAACTGCTGCCCATCACAGTGAGTCATTTGAAATTAGTGCAATAAAATCCTCTCCATACCAGGGGAAAGTCTTTGTTGTGGGTGGCTCTTGTTTCATAAAGAATGCAGGTTTATGATGGAGCATCCAGGAATAGGACATAAATTGCATGCCAAGTACTATACGATGTTGGTGTCCTGAACTCTGGGGCATAGAGCAGGTGAAGACAGAGAGCTCCAGACATTAAATGGGCCAGAAAATACTTTCAGGTTTTGTTAGGGAAAATAAATGGAGATGAAATACATAAGCAGGATTCCCGCGGAGCATTGAGCTTGGCAACCCAGAAGTTCAGCAAAAACACGGGACGTCATCACCGAGTGTCCAGAGATGCAGCTGCAATGCTACGCTGCAAGAGATGGGTACAGCATGCACCTTTTCAGCATGGCTGCACCAGTTTGGGGGGGGATAGGATTGAGTCAAAAGACTACTCAATTTAAACTGCAGGTCTGGGTAAAAAATCCAGAACTCCAGTAATGGTCAGGGAGTTAGATGGGATGTAAAGAAATGGGAGCAGCTACAATATTCTACTGAGAATTGGGGACTAGAGAGTGATATGGCCACTCCAGAGCAGGCAGTACTACATTGCAGAAGGGGTGGAAGCAGACAGAGTTTTCACTGTATTTAAATACCTGTATATAAGCCACCTGGGGATCTTTCTGGATCAAAAGGTGGGGTATAAACAAACAATAATAAATAAATACAGTGGTAACAGTTAGCCTGCAGAAACATCTGCCTTTGCAAGTTTAGAACTTGGCAGTGGAGGAAAGTTTGGGCAACTCCATATCAGTGATATTAGTTTGGCTGCAATTCTCCAAGGAAGAGGGTAATATTAAGCATCCATGGGTTGCTGGGGGGTCTGGGGTCATTCTCCACATTGAACTGAGCTAATATCCTTCACCTTCACTCATTCTACAGCGAGAGGCATATAGAACAAAGTTCTATAAGATAGATATAAGAACAAAGAACAAAGTTCTATAAGATAATTATTTCAAGAACTATCACTGATTTTAACTAGGCAATGTCTCTACTTTTTGCAGTGGGCTTGCTCTGAGAAAGATGCAAGTTTGTTTTTAGGTGTTCCTATGTTTTATGGAAAGGAAGGGCAGCTCAAGTGCAAAGAGTCATGCTGATCTGTTGGATGAGCAGCCTTCATGGTATTATAAAGGATACTGGTAGTAAGGATAATCACAATCCAAACTATAATCTTGATGGTGAATCCTCTTTGAGCCTTGAGGTTCAAAGGATCCTTGAGGATCCTTCTCTAGGATTCCAGATCCTCAAGATGGAAAGTGCCTCAAAGGGATACATCTCAGTTATACCTTCCAAGTGGTTATCCAATCTCCACTTGAAAGCATTCAAGGAATGAGGTTCATTCATGTCTGTGTTCTGCTCACAAAACTCCCTAAAATACTGAAATGCGTATGCCTACCTTTTGTTTGGAGAGTCTCAATGGCCTGCCTTACAGTCCAATCCTACCTAAACTTCCCCACGCACATGCAGCACTGTCGGCACGGACCAAGCTGCATCCTGCAGGGACATTTAGCAGGCGGAAAGACTCCACAGGGTAAGGAGACATTTGTCCCCTTGCCCTGGGGAAAGCCCCAGCTGCCTCTGTGGGTCAACTCAGACCCACGCCAGCAATATTCCCGGTGCAAGTCCAAATTGATCTGTATAGACAGATGAGGCTCAGGAGGGGGGAATAGGATATGGCATGCACCAGCGCCTCTGATCCTACCCCCTTCTGGGTAAAATCTGTCCACCCCCACCCCTTTCACCACCCCTCCCTGCCCTCCCCCACCCGGCCCGGCAGAAGACTTACCTGCTTCGGTGAGCATCCTCTGCTGTGCCGGTGCGCACCTAGCTTTCGCTAGCATAGCTTTCACATCGTTGCAAAGCACTTTACAGCACTTTCGCAACAGCACGAAGTCCTGGCACACTGGCAGAGTGTACGCTCTGCTGGCACACCAGTTAGGTAGGATTGGGCTCTTAGAGCTACAACTCACAGCAGCAAATAATTAGGCCACCTGCCTGTTCCTTCCCCTATCTTGATTTCCCAGTCCACAAATTCTTGCAATTGACAGTCAACAGAAACCAACAAAGAAAGGAAATATTTCACTATTTATTGTTTTGTAGTGAAAGTTCAGTTACCATCCAGGGAATAGATACAGTGTGGAATGTATAAACAACCTGGTCTTGAAAGAACCCAGTTTACAGTTGCTGGAAAAGTGCTAACACCCACAAAAGATGTATTGTGAGGGGAAAGGAATGAAATATGTGAAAGTGGTTAAAGAACACAACACTCCTTTCTTTAAAATTTAGTGACAACAGATTTGAAAATAAGTCTTGAGGCAATGGATGGAACATTCTCTGCTGACATCATACACATCAAATGTACTAAAGACACAACAGTGTTTATAGTACAATTTGAAATTTACAGGAATTCCTCCACTGTACGTATTCCTATTCGTAACAGAACTGACCTGGCTACACAGAAAACTATTTTAACTTGTCCTTGCAAGACATCAATGAAGCCTTCTCTAGGAATAATATTTTTGGGTTAAAACATAGTAGAGGACATCAGGACAAATTAAAAATGTTAGTTACAGTTTAAAATTAGATGGCTGACTTTCTAATACAATTTAAAACAAGTTGCAGTCACTTTTGCTTCTCAAAAAACATATTCAACTTGGTCTGTGACAAATTTGTCTTGACCTATTTAATCTAAAAATTTCCAGATTGGGACCAAGGAGAGGGAAGGGTGCTGTAATGATTTGCCCTATTGTTTTAATCTTAAGTGTTTTAATTAATTTTAATGTGTTTAATTAATTGTTTTAATGTATTTATATGTATTTTAATATGTTGTAAGCCGCCTTGAGTGCCCTCAGGAGAAAGGCGGGCTACAAATTCCTAAAATAAATAAAATATTGTTGTCCCAGTTCGAATCCCCTCTCTCAATCCTAATATTTCACCAGAGAGAGCAGCTCCTATTAGTGTCAATGGAACATTTCTTCCTGGTCAAATATCAGCTGGGGGGACGACGACCCAAATTGAGGCCATAGCAGGGCAAAGGGTTAAACCCCCCTTTACTCTCCTGTCCTGGACTCCAGATCTGCAACCCCCCCCCCCACACACACACACTGAGGTCATGTCTAGTTTGGCCCTCAGCATCTAGGCCTTTTTCAGAAATCTTAATTATTCTTGCCTATGAGAACTAGTATTTTTTTATTACCTCCATTCAAAGTAGGCTTTAAGCAAATACAGGATTATTTATAATTGCCAATGTTTAGCTTGGTGACAACAGACATGGCATAAGTACATCAATGCTGCTTAGCTTGTGTCCTGACCCCCTAAAAAAACCCACAGGAAATTTTAAAGAGAGCTTTCAGTCCAAATCCAGTGCACCTATTATTGGCTATCAAAATGCACAGAGAAAAAGAAGTTCACAGATTGGTGGAAAGAACACTATAATGCAGTGTTTCCCAAACGTTTTTGACCCACAGCTCCCTTGACCATTGGCGACCATTGGTCATGGCTCCCCATTACATTATGTTGATGCCTGCCAATTGGCATTGCACTGTTTTTCAAGAGGATTCCGTGGCACTCCGCTGCTCCCCTGGCTGGTATCTGCGCCTCCCCTGGGAGCCACACCTCCCAGTTTGGGAACCACTGCAATAATGGGTCTACCTTACAGCTCTGCTGCTGGCGTCTCTTTTGGGTTCTCTTAAACTCCCACTCAGCCAGGAAGCTCACTGGGTGGCCTTGGGCTACTTACTCTCGCCCAATTCAGGCCAAAAGATATATATGATGCTTAATGTGTGTTCTTGACCTTTACATATATATATATTTTTTTTTGTAAAAAAGAGTGCATACAGGAGCATGTGATCCAAGAACAAAACCATTGGTTCTTTAATACTTTGCACCCACCTTGGTTCAGATCTGGATCACTTTCAACTGAAGCTTTTTTCCTACTATAAATGGTGTGTGCGGGGGAAATCTGTATGGAAACCATGGCGGTGGCAAACTATTAAAGCCCCCACTGCAGTTTTGCTACAGACTGTGTGGGCCTCTACATGCTATTTTGGTGTAGTGGTTTGGGAGTCGGACTTAGACCTGGAAGATCCAGGTTCAAATCCCCGCTCAGCCACGAAGCTTCCTGGGTGACCTTGGGCCAGTCACTATCTCTCAGCCCCACCTACCTCACAGGGTTGTTGTGAGGACAAAAAGGAGGGGAGGAAATATGTACACCACTCTGAGCTCCTTGGAGGAAGGGTGGTATAAAAATGTGAAAAATAAATAAATAAAGTGTCAGCACACTCATTATTCATACCATGCAGGTTTGGCCCTTACCCTAACCTGCTTGACAGAGCTAGTGTAACTATAAATAACCTAACTGTAAAGCATTTTTTTCACACTGAAAATTAAGATAGAAATGATCACTGCTTTTTCTAGGCAACACCAACTTTTCCAAGTCATCAATTAGAATGTTTTGGTTCTATGCTGCTTTCTTTTGCATACTTTCTCCTATGAATATATCATTCATTTTAAAATGACAACTATAAATAGCAGTTCTTGAAACACACTCAAGCATGCCCTCTAACTCATGACAATTTTTTACTGGCCTGCTTGCCCACATACGCCTATGTTAGTCATTTGTGGCATGTTGATGGTTTGAAAGAAGGGTACAGTCTGCTAAATAATGATTCATTAAAAATGTAATATATCAAGCCTCCACAAAAATAGGGAAGAGACCTAAAAAAACCTAATCTTGGTGGCAGATGTGATCAGAATACGTAAACACAATGACACCCATAAGAACATAAGAAGAGCCCTGCTGGATCAGGCCAAAGGCCCATCTAGTCCAGCTTCCTGTATCACACAGTGGCCCCACCAGATGCCTCACGGAGCACACAGCCAACAAGATAACCTGTATCCTGTTGTCACTCCTTTGCACCTGGCACAGAGAAAACCTACTTCTAAAACCAGGAGGTTGCTGATGGCTTGTAACCTGTGATGGTCTTTTCCTCCATGATTCTGTCCAAACCCCTTTTAAAGGCATCTAGGCCAGGTGCCATCACCACATCCTGTGGCAAGGAGTTCCACAGATGAATTACACGCTGGGTCCCACACAGTTGGAAATCATTTGTCTTAGGGTTGATTCACATTTCCACGTTGTCACGTAGTGTTGAGAAAATACTATATAGTGAACTCTTGATTTAACAGACCTTGATTTGACAGGCTTCGGAAATAACGGACACTGTCTACTTCTTTAAAAACTAGTCATATATGTTTTGCACATGCGCATTCTGATTTAACAGACTTTTGGCACCGACACCCCTTCCCCCATTATCCCATCAAATCAAGGCTACACTGTATTAAGCTTTCTGAATTAAATATAACCACTTGTTAAAACTGTGCCTGCACTATCCAGAGTTGCCTCCATTACTAAATGACCAGGTTGCACATAGTTCTTATCTGCTGACATAGACCAGACACTGGCACATCGTCCCACATGTGCATTGGCCATGTAGGGTAATCCTGCATCTGCCTTGCTCTGCTTTGCTCTACCCTCCTGGATCATATTGTGCCTTGGGGTTAGGTCACACTAGAGCTGTTAAACGGGGTCAGGAGGAGCCAACAAAACTGATGCTAACTTAAATCAGAGGTGCTCCTCTCCGACAAAGAGCTAGAGAGGAATTTAGATGTCTAATTTCAGGAACAGCTGCTCCTTGCTCTGGCTCTCTTACTCTCCATTGATTGTAAATGCCTCTCTTTTGTGGTACGGTAAATAAACAAACAAAGCACCACAAAAAATAGGCACCAAGCAATGACTAGTTTATAAGAACAAACACTGTACACCGGTTTTATAATTCTATCAGGTCAGAAGCAATTTTTTTTGCTCTTATTTCTTTAACTGCTTCTAATCCAGTTGTTTATCTTAAAAAAATAAACCAAACGTCTTGGTTAAGTAAACTCGAGTTCTGAATGATGTAGGGCAGCATTCTACTAAGCTACTTCACCCATGTTAATGCCTTTGTCTCTTCAACTGTGTGATGTAAAAGAATATAATTGTTGGGTGGTTAGAGATTGAAAGCAGAATCAATTCGATAACCCAGTTACCTCTCTCATTTGAACCAATTATTTCTCATAATAGTTATTAAAAGTCCCTTGCTATTAAAAAATCTAGCAGACTACTCAGTGGCGTCACTGTGCGCGCGTCACCCAATGGCAGGGGTGCACACGCTGCCCCCGTGCACCCCCCAAACTTACCCCCGCTCCAAGCGTCCTCCTCCTCCAGCGGTCCAGGGCCTTCTGACGAGGCCCAATGCATTAATACGTGAACTTTTAGCTTTTTCGCGCATGTGCACAAACGTTTCTGAGGGCAAGGGCTGCCCTTTTGCCCTTAGAAACGTTCTGCACATGCGCGAAAAAGGTAAAAGTTCATGTATTAACGCATTGGGCCTTGTCAGAAGGCCCTGGACCAGCAGCCGGGGCGGACGCTCCGAGGCCTTCTATCGGCCTCAGAGCCTCCAGAGGATGATGCGCGTGGGGAAGGTGACACGCACGGGGGTGCGTGCGTCACCCCTTTGCGCGTGTCACCCTATGCCGCCGCCCCCCGCCATGGCCCAGCGACGCGCGTGAGACTACTGATTAGTAGTCTGGAGTAATTAGATTCTTATCTAGTCTAGTTTATGAAATTGTCAGAATAAGGAGAGAGGTAAAGACATTCCCAAAGGACCCCAACTTGTATATGACAGAGCTATGAGCAGCACTTACTATAATATCTTGGGTAAGATCTTGGGGAGTCCCCTCTCTCTTACAGGATCTATAGGTATCCTGGATTCTCTTCACTTGAATTCCACTCCACCAATTCAACAGAGTTTAGGTTATGCATGTTGTGGGCAACTGAGCGATGTAGTTTCTAGCCCTAGTTTTTCCATTTTGTGCAATGTACAACTGATTCAGGAATGATTATTTCACATATTCCCACAGGATCTCATTAATAGTTAGAAATTTAGAAACCTAAGACTGTAATCCAGGCCTACAGTTACCCATGCTAAAGCTCTGTCAAAGTCCATGGGACACAAGCACCTGCACCTGGGGCTTCATTACAGACTACCTATTTCTTAAAACTTTTTTTTTTTTTTGCCGCAATAGGCCTCCATTTGTACGCCATCATTTTTGGATACGTAGTTCAAGACTTTATGGTTTTAAAAAGTGGTGGAAAAAAATAAATTCTAACTGAAGGAAAGTGACAACCTTAACAAGTAGTTTCTCCTACCCTTTGCACTTTCGCTTGAATTTGCAACTACAGCAAAAAAACAACAACACAAGAACATGATTGGTCCCCCTTCCAAAATTACTATACCACCAATGCTTGTTTTCAACATTAGTTTATGCTTCAGCCTCCAAATACATGATAAATACAGATGGACCTGAATCACATCTGGACCATCCCAAAGGCTGAAGGTATTTTGGCCTGGGAGTTTTAGCTGAAATCCATCTTCAGCAATGAGAGAGATGAAATGTGGTGCCATCGAGACAAACTGTTGCCAAGAAAAAGTAGAGGTAGGAAATGAGACAATCCCATTGAGTTCTGCAACATATGCTTCAGTGACAACTTGTGTTTTAAAGTTTGGATTATAGCACACGCAAAAGATTCTGACTGTAATATCTGCTAGAATTATTTTTAATGTCGTAATTGACTTATCATAACCAATTCTTTATTTGCTAACGCCTTAGCACAATAAGCTTCACAAAGGTTAAGGCTATAGTGGTGTGGAAGTAACATTGTTTGTGTTTGTTTTTGCTTTTGAATAGGTTGGGTTTTCTAAAGACTTGGTCACACTTGCAGTTTGTCCCTGACTAACATGAACACCATTCAGGGCTTGCATACACACATACGGAAGGAAGCAGCAGACGCTGGTATCTAACTCTTGAATAGGAGGTAAAAATAAGCATGCCTGAGCGGGGAACAAGTATCTGGTCCCATGACTGGACAAGAATGAGCCTTGACAGATAACGCATTCATCGTGGGCTGAGGCAAGGACTGCTAGAACACAGGCTCCAATTGAAGCAATAAACAAAAGGAAAATGCAGCATACCTGTGTTTTCCTATTGCCAGGGAATAGAGTCAGGCATCAGATTCAGCTAGAGAACTGAAGAGGGCCACCCACGTAGAATGGCTCTTTGCTACAACACTTACTATTCTGATGGGCTAAAAATTTCCAGCCAAGCAAAGGAATGTGCTAGACTGCCCAGCATTTGTCCATTTAAGTTATTAAATAGTTACACCAACTTCCTGAGAATACTGCAGCTTAACTATTCTCATTACATAATTAACCAAACTACAATAAGTAACGAATTAACTATGGGCTTATAAATCTCTAGTCTTCCATGTCATCTTACTTTATTAATATTTCACACAACATTTACTTGCCAGAAATGATAATTCCACGGGTCTTTTCATAATTTTTAGACGCACAAATCCAATTCCTGATCTATTTTATAGTTTTCTGCTCCATTCCCTTTCCCATTCCCTTTCTTCCTTGACTATGCTCATAGTAAAGATTTGGAGCAGCATAAGTGTGTGCATGTGTATGATGTGAACGTATGTAAAAAAAAGGCTCAGTGATGATGTTATACTTTCTTGAGAATGAAAAACATCTCATCAGTCCTCTGTTGAAAATGCTTTGGTTAGTACAGTACTTCCATGCTATCTTTCAGCTTCTTTAGCCATCTTTCTCATTCACTTCCTTAGAATATACTGCTGTTGAAAACAGAGTGATTTCACAAGAACCAGTGTGGTCCACTGGAATGAAGAACCGATGCGTTCCAGAGGCTGGACTGAACTGAGTCCCAGGAGAGCCTGGGTTTTTTTTTTAAATTACAGACTCCCTAGGTGGCTTCTCAGGGTCTGTTTCCCCTGCTACAAGTGGGCTACCTTACCTCATAGGTTTCAAAAGCAAATTATACAATTGCAAAGCATAAAGTACATTAAAGGAGCTACACAGATTATTAACAACAGTGATAACTGTGCACAATCTCTTCTTTGATTCAATAAATCTCCTCTAATTTGGTACTTACTGAATGCTATTTTCCATTCCCTCAGAGCATTATTTTAAAAAACGTTTCAGCTTCAATTTTCTCATACAGTCAGTTCTCATAATCCACTGGGCTTAGGTTCCTGAAAAACCCAGCGGATACGGAAACTGCGGTTACTGAATCATTTATCCGTGGGATTAATGGGGTTAGGTTCCCAGGGACCCTCTATGCTATACACTATATTAGGGTATAAAATACAGTATATAAAAAGCATACCTTTGAAGTGTCAGCAATTCCAAAAGTTACAGCCCGTGCCAGAATGCAAAGCATTCTGGGGTACTACCCGGCTGCTACCAAGGCATTCTGGGGTGCTGCCAGTACTTGAATAGCTGCAGAATAGCTTCAGAATGACTGAGGACAGCTTTAGAATGGCAGCTGTGGATAGTTTCAAAATGGTCACCGTGGATAGCTTCAAAAGAAGGCCAATTCCATGCTCGGGATCATTAAAAAGGGGATTGAGAATAAAACGGCCAATATCATTATGCCTTTGTACAAATCGATGGTAAGGCCACATCTGGAGTATTGTGTCCAGTTCTGGTCACCATACCTCAAAAAGGATATAATTGAATTGGAAAAGGTGCAGAAAAGAGCGACCAGAATGATTCGTGGGCTGGAGCACCTCCCTTACGAGGAAAGGCTACAGCGTCTGGGGCTTTTCAGCCTAGAAAAAAGGCGCCTGAGGGGGGACATGATTGAGACTTATAAAATTATGCATGGGATGGAGAGAGTGGATAGAGGGAAATTCTTTTCCCTCTCGCACAACACCAGAACCAGGGGACACACACTAAAATTGAGTGGAGGGAGAGTTAGAACAGACAAAAGAAAATATTTCTTTACCCAGCGTGTGATTCATCTGTGGAACTCCTTGCCACAGGATGTGGTGATGGCACCTGGCCTAGATGCCTTTAAAAGGGGTTTGGACAAATTCATGGAGGAAAAGACCATCACAGGTTACAAGCCATAAGCAACCTCCTGGTTTTTTTTTTTTTTTTTTTTTTTTTTGTAGAAGTGGGTTTTCTCTGTGCCAGGTGCAAGGGAGTGTCAACGGGAAACAGGTTATCTTGTTGTCTTGTGCTCCCTGAGGCATCTGGTGGGGCCACTGTGTGACACAGGAAGCTGGACTAGATGGGCTTTTGGCCTGATCCAGCAGGGCTCTTCTTATGTTCTTATGTTAAAATGGCTTGAAAATGGCCACAAATACCTTCAGAATGGCTGGGGATGCCGCGGATAGCTTCAGAATGGCCTCAGATAGCCAAGAACAGACACTCTTGTTCCCTGCAGATAAACGAATCCGTGGGAACGGAGTGTGCAGAAAACAGGAATTGACTGTACAGTGGGCCCTTTACATCTGCAGGGGTTCCGTTCCTGGAACCCCCACGAATGCAAAAAAATGCAGAAACTCAAGTCTGCGGTCGGGTGGGGGTGGGGGGGTCGAGGAGACGGGGCCACTGTACCTTATTGGAGACCTGTGCAGGCCTGTGGCCCACTCCTTCCCTCCAGCGCCACGTTGTAATAGTGTAAAACGCCTGTTAGAAGAAAAAATGCAACTGGAACCCATTTTACAACACCGGAAGCCTCTTCTGCTGTCATAAATCTCTATTCCCAACAGCCCAATCAAGGATAGGATTGGGCTGTTGGAGATGTTATATCTTTAAGATAATTATTCTAGTTTATTAGAATAATTCTAATAATTAGAATATTCTAAGAATTAGAATTATTCTAATTATTAATCACATGCAGTGGCGGCACCAATAGGGGTGGGTGGTGGAATTTTTGTGGCATGAGCAGCAGAATTTGGTGCTCGTTTAGGTAGTAGATCGGCTTGGGCTGTTCTTGTTCATATACATAACAGAGCTGTCTGGTGTCCCAAGCAACTCAGTGAAGGGGGGCCAAAATGCTTCCATATTATAAAATATCCAAATAAACTCAATTGTGAATGAACAAAAGCACAGGGTTTAAAATGTAACAATCACAATTTCATAAAGGTTTCAAAAGTCTGACTATGTCTAAATTCCTTGTCATGTATAATAAATACAGTTTTTGAAATTGAAAACATGTACCAACAAGTGCTTTGTAGCAAAGGAATAAAGCATCATACACAGAATTATATTCTCCATTGCCACATTACTTTTCCATTAGCTTCCCCAACAATGAAATTATATACACACAAACACACACACACACACACACACACTCCTGTGCAAAATAAACAAACTTTAATCACTGTATCATGCTGGAGCCAGTGTAATTAAGGTTGTGTCAGTGTTTCCATTTAGACCACTATGTTCAGGAGGTTTATGACCAAATCATAAAAATTCAGTTTCACTGAAAAATTAAGCAAACAAGGTCCTATACAGTAAGCAATATTTCAGAAGAAAAGCACAGCACAGCCATTTGCTTCTTATAGGAGAAGTAAAATAAGAGTTTACGGGTTTTAAAGGGCACCACTGAACTATTTTTAAAACATTTTCCCTTGCAGTATTCATAACAATATACTAGAAGTCTGAAACCAAACTTTGTTTCTTTATCCTTTTATCTCCACACAGTGGTTATTGTAACAGCTCTTGTGATTTGAGACTGCTGGCATTGTGTTTGTGTTGCTTTGCAAGAAGAAAGAGCAACGGAACATTCCCACTGGAAAATCAAATACACACTATAAGACCTAGTGCTGAGGGCCAGAGGCCACATGCTATAGAAATCATAATAATTATCAAACTCTGCAGACATTTATAAATGGATTCGGCTGGCCACACTTGGACACAATAGCTAAATTCTAATTCCAACCACACTCAGGTGAATTCAGTATCCTTTTGTCAGTGTACATTGAGAGGACTACAGTACTGTAACAGAACAGAATTTTGACTGTACAAAGATTGCTTAAAATTTTGACTGTTATTGAAGCCTCCTTTAGTTCTTACATAAAAAAACTGGTGTTATTCTAGTTGTCAAATTCACCACTGGAGTCGGTTCTAAGAGCATTTCCAAGTATCCTGGATGCAGTAAACCAGAATGGCACTGCAAGATTAGAAATAGTGCTATCTTGAGTATGTATTCCAAAATATACATTACACCCCACCAAAATATTCAATGTCAAGATCTTGCTCAAAATTCCAGTATATGCAGATATAATACTGGTGGATGACCCTTTAAGTTTAAAGAATAACAAAGGAACACCCTGGAGTGCATGTATTCACTGCAGTTTTCCTTGTTTTACAGTGTTCTGGTTTCTTTTCTTCCTTTTTCCTACACATATTACTGATGGAACAGCAATTTTGTTTTCCTGAGGGACAATCCAGAAAAGAGAGTGGGATATTCTCTTATAGGAGACCTAATCTAAAACCATGAACAGCTAAGTTCAAGGTTCTTCTACCTTCTTGGGTTGTTGGACCAGTGATATGTGTGAACAGTGCTTTTGAAAACTGGAACTTTGAAAGATATTGCCCAGAGACTGATATCCTCCTACATGTTGGCCCACAATAACTCCCATAACATCTGAACCAAGGGAAAAGGACTGATTTATGTGCTGAGATGTTCATATTACAAGCATTGCTGTATCCTGTATTGCTGTTTCTGAACATCTGATGGAGACTGTCACCCAAGAATATCTGTAATTGTTACTTCTACTAATCATTAGAAAAAATGCATCTGAGTCAACTTTGCCGTTAGTCCCTGGCTTCATCCTTTGCCCACTTAAAAAGAGAGCAGGGGTTCTCAACCTTTGGAGGCCCAGGTACCCTCTATCAACTGTCCAATTTTCTGAAGTACTACTGCTAATTAAATGCTAATTAATAATTTAAAAATAAAAAGTATTAAAACAATTTTAAAAGTGAAAAGTCTTATTTAACTCTGTGTGTGTGTGTGTGTGTGTGTGTGTGTGTGTGAGAGAGAGAGAGAGAGAGAGAGAGAGAGAGAGAGACAGACAGACAGACAGACAGACAGACAGACAGACAGACAGAGAGAGAGAGACAAAGAGAGAGAGAGAGAGAGGCCAAACCCAAAATCAGAGAGACAGAAGGGGGGATTGCATTTTCTCAACTACAAAAATACACTGCACAGATGTAGGCTTACCATCCGTCCCGGATCACCCGGGACCGTCCCAGATCGGTCCTGGGCTTTCTGGGTCTGGTGGAAGCCTCCTTCACCGCCGCTTGAAAAAGGTAAAACTTACCTTTTTTTCCCAAGCGCTGCCATCTTGGATCTCCCAAAATCTCCCAAAATCTTGGATCATGAGATCCAAGATGGCAGCGCCCAAATCTCGTGAGGGCACATGAGGCAGTACTATGGTGGCTCCCGGAAAAAAGGTAAGTTTCACCTTTTTCAAGCGGCAGGCGACAGAAGCTGGAGTCCTGGCCGGCTCGGAAGATCGTGGCAGCAGCCACAGTCGCTGCCGAAGACAACAATGACAACAATGACGGTGGCGGCAGCTGCTGCTGCCGAAGATGGCAGCAGTGGCTGTGGTGGTGGCGACTGTGACCGTCGCCGAAGACAACGGCGGTGGCGGCGACAACCACCGAAGATAACGATGATGGCGGCGGCGAAGATGACAATGATGGCGGCCACAGCCACAGCTGGCGGCGGCGGAATGGCGGCAATGGCATCGGCGGCAGGACAGCTAAGGAAATTAAGTAAATAAGTATGTAAGTAAAAACAAATAAACAAATAAATAAATAAATAAATAAATAAAAATTTTAAAAAATTGTTTTATTTTACTTTGTTTGTTTATTTGGGGGGGGGGGAGTGTCCCGGTTTAAAACCAGGACAATCTGGTAAGCCTACACAGATGGGAGAGAAGGGGGAAAAAACCAAACAAACAGAGAGCTTGACCTCATGTTAGTGCAAAAAGACACATGCCAGGATCTTTTTTTTTTCTCCGAGCCATCTTTTCCCTCTCCCACTTCCCAAAATCAGCTCCTCCCTCTCCCACTTCCCAAAATCAGCTCCTCCCTCCCCCACCCCACCCAGTCTCTTATCTGTTAGTATCTGAGAGAAGCAGACACTCCAGAAACAGGCAAATACTCATCATGTAGCAAGGAACCCTTGGCTCGAGTTCTGCTGCTCTGAAGTGAAAATGAAAGTGAAACTACAGAGCAGTTTGAACTTAAGAATACTTGGCTCACAGACACTCAGCTGATCCAGGGAGATAAGGAGCAGCCTCTCATATACCCCCAAGCCAGTGGGAGCTTGTGGGCAGGCAATTGAGAACCCCTGAACTAGAGCATATATTTAAGGTATCAGCTTAATAAAACTTATTTCACTATTAGCAGGACAGACAGAATGGAATCCCTACACCTTCTCATTGGCTTTATGTATACAGCCTAACACAGTAACAGCCTAATCCTAACACCACCACCACCACCCACACACACACGGCAATGCAGCCATGCCAACGGAGCACATGCTGCATCCAGGAAGGGGAACACCAGGAGGTCTCCCTCCAGGAAAGATAACATTTGCTTTATACAGTATAATGAGAGAAGCAGTGGAACTAAATGGTAACCAGAGGTGGGGTTTTTTTGTCTGCTTGCATTTCCGCTTCATGCTTCCTTCTTATTTCTATGCTACTTCTTTAAAAAAAATATGGATTCAGGGAAAGCACCAGATAAGAATTATTACTATTTGGCTGTGGTGAACTCATTTCTTATTCTGGAGAAATCTCACCCAAATCCCACTGAGATTTGACTCTGTTCCAACACTCTCTTGATCATGTGTGTTTTCGATCCTAACCTTTGTGAATAAAAGTCAATTATTCTTATTCAAACTCTAAGCTCTGGCTGTATGAATTTTGTTGTGCTCAGTGGAAAAGTAGTAACATGATCAATGCAATTCCCACCACTAAATGTTCATGTGTTTTCTTACCCCCATCTTCTTGAGTTCATGTTTGCATTTCCTTTGTTATCTTTGGTAGACATGTTGTATCTGGAAATTGTAGCTTTGCAGTGGAAACGAACCAGGTTTTGCTTGGAGGTGAAATTTTATTTGGTCAGAAGAGGCATTATAATATTTTTCTTACCCCTCCTGAAGCTTTTATACCATCTGTATTTTTTCAGTATTATTTGAGTAGGGTCTAGAACTAGCCAAGAACTTGGCCTTCCTAAATACCCAGCAAGCTTGCTTCTTTTAAGCCCGACGAAAAAGTTAAACCAGTTTGAACAGACTTTTGGCATCTAGATCCCAGCTACTTCTTGAAACTCTTTAAATCCATGACAGCAAAAGTTATGCTCTGTAACTATGAATTCTGTCTTAAGACTTTTGATGCTGCTTGATGGCACCTCAGAAGCCGTTTTGGCGAGAAAGAGAAAGAAGACAACCTTTTGTCTTCCTGACATTTAACATACAGTGATGTGATAGAGGAGGAAGACAGGGAATTTGACAGACTTCTTCACCTTAGTAGTAGTAGTAGTAGTAGTAGTAGTAGTAGTAGTAGTAGTAGTAGTAGTAGTAGTAGTAGTACCCTGTTTCCCTGAAAATAAGACCTCCTCCGAAAGTAAGACCTACCATCATTTTGGCATGATTTTTGCTGGCACTCATAAATATAAGACCTCCCCTGAAAATAAGACCTAGCTAGGATCATCAGCCAGACTGACGCGACCCCCCATGACCCCCCAGCACTTACTTTGACCAATTTAAGCTTAATTCTTTCCCGAGGGTGAAAGGCTCTGCAAGGCCTGGAAGGTCTGCACTTGAGTCCTCCACCGTAGAGACAATGTGCTAGAGAGGCCAGCAAGGCCTGCAAGGAGGCTGCAACCTTGCAGAGTCTCTCTAGCGCGTCGTCTCTATGGTGGAGGACTCAAGTGCAGGCCTTCTAGGCCTTGCAGAGCCTTGCACCCTTGGGAAAGAATGAAGCTTTAATCGGTCAGAGTACGTGCTGGGGGGGTCGCGGGGGTGCCAGGGGGGGTCACACCACAAATTGGGAAAATAAGACCTCCCTGAAAATAAGACCTACTGCATTTTTTTGAGCCAAAATTAATATGACACTGTTATTTTCAGGGAAACATGGTGGTGGTGGTGGTGGTGGTAGTAGTAGTAGTAGTAGTAGTAGTAGTAGTAGTAGTAGTAGTAGTAGTAGTAGTAGTAAGAACAAGGATATTTATATATCACTTTGCAACAAAATATGTTCACAAAGTGGTATACACAGCAAAATAAATGGAAGAAAAATGGTTCTCTGTCCCAAAGCAGCTCACAATCTTCAAAAAAGAGAGAGATACCAACAAAAAGTCAATGGAAAAGACACTATGCTAGATTGAATAGGGCCAGTTGTTCTCTCCCTGCTCAATATAAGCGATCACAAAGCTTGGGCCATCTCTAGGATGTTCTGCATGGAAGCAGGGATCATAATTCTATAAAAACAGGGCCTTTAACAGATCTCATCTGTAACTACATAGTGACCTCTCATCCTATATATTTTGTCTTACATCATGCATTATTAAGCACAGGTTATATGGTCACTGCAATTTATTTGCTGTGTTGACACACACATGATGGCCACAATCCCCAAGAGTGTGCATGGAAGCACCTGGGCTTTCCCTTCATCCTGATATTTTTTTTTCCCCTTCAGTAGTTCCCCTTGCCAAACTGTATTCTAAGCTTGGAGAAGTTTAAAAAGTGATTTGACTAATGAAAATTGTTGAAAAAACATGGATATGCACGCACTCTCTCAAGGGCAACTGTTGTTTCCACCCTGAGAACCCGTGGAAACGTAAATTACCCCAAAGTGTTTCATACATATTTGCATGTTTTGGTACAAATTAGGATGATTCCTTTACATGGGAAGGCAGAATTGACAAACATACCATATGCACATCTGTTAAGCACCAGATAAGTGTATAGTATATCCATGTTTACTTCTACTCTTAGGATAATGTGAATTCATCTGTCAGTTGGAGATTGATGCATCTGATGCAGTGTAAATCGGTGACAGAACCAACTAGCCAACTCTAGTTACTAGTGCTAGTGGCACAATTTAAAAAAAAAACATCCATGAGATTACACGTAACTGGCAAAGAGTTACAAGTGCAAATCAGGAGCCAGGACAGATCTGTAGAGAGCAACTCCTATATTCTCTTCCACTCCAGTCCGTGTTCCTACCAATGCTGCTTCAGTACTTCTTTACTTTTCAGCAATGTTCTACTCCTTATTGGCCAGTAAAATCCACTGCTTGACACAGTCCACTTTACTCTGCCTCTGACTGGCTTTGTGGGCTCTATTATCATAGTTTAGGCACAACACTGGCCAACTTGGTTTATATTTCATGGAGTGAACTGCCTAAAAGAAATTATCTTAGTGGAAACAAAGAGACAATAGGAAATTACCTAATATGGCCACATCCCAACCCGAAGAAAGCAAACCTCTTGAGGAAACGTATGATTGTCCTATTACAATCCCCCTTTTTCCAAGTCTTCATGCACCCACAGTCATATCACAATGTACAGCTATTCTCTGCTTTGTTTAAACAAATCCAGACTTTCAAATTTTATGGGTAAATCTTTTAGTGACACCTTCAGTCAGCCTGAATTGTAAAAGATTTATCACTGAACACATGTTTTCTCTCTTTCTCTGGCTATGATTTCAGACCACGGGGTCAGAGACTTTTCTATAGCAATGCAAACACTCAAGAGGCTAGTATATTTAGAATTTGTGTTTCTCATACCTTTAAGAAACACAGATAATATCACCCCAGTTCTTGGGAGATTTCAAGCTACCACTTAAAATCTGAGAGGTCTCGCCTCCATCTGTAAATAAAGGTCAGGTAAATGTAACATAAATGATCCGTCTCATCATCTTTTCCCCTTCCAAAATGTATCCTTCTTCAACATAGGCATCCCTTGAAGTATCTCTTGATCCAGGATGAAACTGATCCCTCTTTATGGCTTGCCACTGCTGGGATCTTGAATCCACCACCACCAGTCAACAAAACACCATCACAATCCCTGTGCGTAAGAGATATGGATGACCCCAGGAGCAGAAGGGAGAAAGAGAAAGTTGCCCATAAGTATCATAAGCTGCAGTATCAGGTACAGAATGTTGGTAACTGAGTCCATAGATGTTTATCATTCTCAGTTGCAGGGATGGATGACAGCAGCAGCAGAGTTGCCAAATGTCAGAATGTACATAGGCAGCATCATATTTTACAATGTTGTGTAATAGCCACAAATCTCTATACTGGACAGATAATGTCCAAAAACAAATTAAGGCTTATGGCCCCTCACGTTCAGCCTCTCTGTTACCTCTTCCCTATCAGAAGTGTTGTCAGTCCACAGGAACGAAAGAGCAGATGAACATTTCTCATTCTTGCGCACCCGGTTTTCTACTCCCAGACACTTTAGCAAGATCCTCAGTTCCAAACCAAATAGTATTAATACACTAATACCGCCTCAACAGAAATAATGGTAGCCTTTTTCATGTTTTAATAGTTACATGACTTCTCCCTATCAGGTTCACTCACATCTCGTTCAGACCTGTTGACAAAGCAACTTCTATAAAAAAAATTTCCCCCTTCCATGCAGCCATATTGCCAAGAGTCAACTTGAATTGGTACTGCCCTTTCCAGCCTCACAGCAAGTAAGACAGAGTGCCCTCTTTTCTTGCCTGAAAAAAAGCCAGTTCCTTGGTTTGGAACTAAGGATCTTGCTAGAGGGCATACAGAAAAATCACTGCCCCACCTAAGACAACAGAACAGATAGAAAACATGGCTTATTGAATGAACCTGACCTTATGAAGAGCTTGACTCTTCCTCCCCACCAAAAAAAAAACCCCTATCCTGTTCAGAAACAAACATAAGTTGAGAAGGTAGAATCTTGTCTTCCTTGATCCTCTAAAGTTGGAGCAGTTTCATAACCTGAAAAGAGGAGAACCCTGAATCTGACCACTCTCCTTCCCTTTGGAGAGGTTTTCTTAGTCCTTCTGGTTGAATGCTGAAAGCTGTTCATATTTATTGTTCATTTTGTTTTTAATTTAAAATTGACTAGGAGGAGACACGTAAATCATAAAACGCTGACACCCATTTCACTGAAAATGCTGCTTTGTGCACCTGAACCTCAATGATTTGCTAATTTTAAAACCAGGAACACAGCTGCAGCCATCTACTTCTTAGAGTTTCACTTTTGTAAACAGGAGATTTTATTCCTTGGCATCTCAGCTTCAGGTTTTTTGAGTAGCAAAGACTTTACCCTGATTTGACCTGGGGATTGGCAGCAGCAAAGAGTTGTCAATCCTTTGTTTTGGAATCCTTGCTTAATGTCCTCAGGGTACATTCCCCAATGCACTGCAACTACTACTGCCAGTTCGCCACTGTATTTTGCTTTTCCAAGCTGGCACGGCGGTAGACGTATCATTTCTGCTACCCTCATTACATTTGCTAAGAACTGGATTATTTTCAGTCACAACATTTAAATTATTTAAGCAAGAGCTGGGTAGAATGTCAATAGAGTAAAGACTTGGAGAAACTTGTGGGGCTTCCATTAACTTAAATCAGCAGGAGTTTCAGTGTCTCGTTTTACAAATGTGTTTTTGCATACCCTTCACGTTCTGCAGAGCATCAAAGTTTTTTAAAAAAGAAGCAAAACTCCAATTTGCTATACAGTCATTTAAACCAAATCTTGACCATGGATAGTCTTCACAAACCTCCTATTACCATTATGACAAAACCCTGTATATTTTAAAGCTGCAACATTTAATTAGGTACAGTATGCATTTCATTCTGCCTGGCAAAAAATCCAAAGGCAACAATTAAAATCATTTTAAAAGCAACTATCTACCAAACAAAGGCAACATTAAAATAGAGTTATTGTTCTGGGTAAGTTTAAAAAAAAAATCCCAGTTCAGAATCAAACCTCCAATATCAACTCACAATAGGGTGCAGTTGTGTAAAATTAAGGTTGGCATGACATTGTGCTTAGATATTTGAGGTTTGGATTCTTTGCTTTGAATTTTCTTTCTTTTATGATCTCATGCCAAAGAACAATTGTTTGATTTTAATCTTGCCTTCAGTGAATTTATTTGGGCTTTTCTTTAACTGTTTACATAAAACCACACAGCAGCGAGTGACGGAACTAAGTAACACATCATCGACTAATTCCATCTGTTTACCACACATGCTATGATATCATTCTAAGCTGAATAATCAATGTTTCATATGGAATGACAACACAAAACTCCAGATCAAGGAAGTGAACTTTTCTCTCTCTGTCTGTCTCTTTAATACGTCCCATACCACTGTCAGTAGGCTGCACGAAAAGCTTTCTGAATACTGTAATGGGCCACACTTTTCTGCTGTGCCACTGAATATATAGCCCTCCCCTTCCTCTGTTCTTGCATAGTTCTTGGAATGGGGAGGAGACGGGGGTGGGCAGATCGGACCTGGGAGGGGGTGTGTTTGGCAGCAACAGTGCACGCCGAATCCTGGGCCCCTTCCCTGGACCGATAACACTAACGCAGATCCGAGTTGACCCATTGCGGCTGCTGGGGCTTACCCCGGGTCAAGGGGACAAATGTCCCCTTACCCAGAGGAGATCTCCAGCAGCCAAAAGTCCCCCACAGGGTGCAGCGTAGCCCACACCGGTGCCGCTGCATTACCGCACAGGAATTTAGATTGGATTGGATTGTCCCCATTCCTTCCTTCTGCAATAGCTAAGACCACAGCATGTCTGCTCTCTCTTGGTGAATGCCAAGAACTCCAGATTGGTAGAACTATTGGTACTGCTGGCCAAACACAGATCTGAATCCTTTATCATGCAGGACTGCACCATTGCCACATAGGGCAGAACTATGGTCTGCATCCCACCAGGATAGGGAAAGGTAATGTTCCAAACCATCATACTCTCACCACCAATGTGGCACAACTGCATGTACACCCTGCATGTATACCTTCACAAACACCAACTATGCATCATAATCCAGAGAATAGGTGTGACTGATACTGGTGTCTATTCCTTGTTTCTCCTTGATTCCCCCAGGGGAATGGTTTCACCTTGGGGGGGGGGGGGAAGGAAAACATGGCAGACTAACAGCCCAATCCTAACTGGGTTTTCCTCTGCTATCCCCTCCCTGTTCCTCCCCCTCCTTGCTCTATTCTACACCCTCCTCACCTCCCTCCAAGCCCCTGCATCAACTTACCAATTTACTGGCACCAGTGCGTGGATCCGGCTGCTTGCAGCAGTGGCCAAGCCACGCTGAATGGCTTGTTGCCTTTTGCAACAGCTATAAATGGCCTTACGCCACCGGAACTAGCATCGCCGCTGACCGATGAAGCCAGGAAGGGGAAAGGAGAGGTGGGCAGGCGCAGGCGCGCTCACACACCTCCCCGCCTCCGCCTGCTCCGTTCAGAAAAGGAGAGGCGGTGGGCGGGCGCTCGCGCACAACATTCCCCGCCCCCGCCTGCTCCATTCAGTCCAGCGGCAGCCAACAGCAGCAGCAGGAGGAGGCGGAGGCGGGGAGTGTTGTGAGCGAGCGAGCGCTCACTCGCGCACAACACTCCCCGCCTCCGCCTGTTCCTGCTGCCGCGGCCCGCCGGACCGAAGGCAGGTCCTGGGCGGCGCGCGCTGGTCGCTGGTGGCATGGCGCCCCCCGGAAGCAGCGCACCCACTCGGCGCCGGGGGCGCTGCACACCAGAACCCCCCATAATAGGACGCCACTGACAGGAAATGTGGAGGGGAGGGGAGTGCTGAGCTAGAACATTGGAGTATGGGAGCTGGCACATCATCGGGTAAGGGGGTGACAGCATTTGACATACCATCTAAGATGTCAGGAAGTCTTTGGACAGTCCTGGATGAAAATATATTCTCATCAACGCTGGGAATAAAGGGGGGGGGGGCTGGAACCGAATTAGGATGCAAATCATCAAATTAATGAGGATTCATTTATGAGACCATGTAGTCCTAAACTATACATTAATGACGAATGGAAACACAACTGTAAAACATGATAAATTTTCTTTCAATAATCTTGGCAAGTAGGATGTGGGCCTAGAATGACTTCCTCCTTGAGGCATACCTAGTTTCACATTCATGGCCAAGAAGTAGACCACAGAAAATAAAATTTTATGAGGGAAATGCTAACAAACCATTAACTACATGGCACATTTAGCAGATACCACTACAATATTTCTCCTTTTCTTTATTACATGCATTAAATAATATTAAAGCTGATCTCTGTACTACTCAAAGTGTAGGTATGATGGATGAGATATCGATTTCCTTATTCTTGGCAATGCCCCTTCTTCCCAAAAATTTGGAATCAGATTGATGGTGCTCTTTCTCTTTCTGAAGACCTGAGAAGTACATCTATTTCTAACACAGGCATGACTCTTATAGTGGAAAACTGACTAAAACTATTTTGATGATGAATCACTGTCTGCTTATAATAGCATAATCTCAATTAAACTGATGGCTTTCAGTTTTAATTGGGGCTTTCCCACTGTCGGCTATGGCAGCGTTTCCCAAACTATGTGTCGCAGCTCCCAGGTGAGCCGCAATGAACCACCAGGGGCGTTGCAGGATGTGTTCCAGCCGACCCAGCAGGCAGCACAACTGTAACATGACAGACCGCATGACAGAGGCTCTGCTCTGCGGGCTGCGCAGTGCATTTTTGGGGCCCTCTTGCCCGCTCTGACCTCCTTACGTTTCATTTTAGCGTTGCTTCCTGGTCATGGAACCCGGATGTAAGTGCCGATGATGTCATCATATCATGCATAAACGCGTCTACATACTTCCAGGTTCCACCAGTGGGAGAGAGTCACATGTCCAGTGAGTTTGGGAACCACTGGGCTATGGAATGGTTTGCACTTGTGGACTTCCATAGCTGACAATGGGATTTATCTACATGCACCATTCATTGGCTTGGGGTCTGTGGGTCTACATTGAACAAATCAGCAGAGGACATCTGAATGGGACATCTGAACGTAGACTTTAATTTGCACTGCAAACTGCAACAGTGTCATATAAGACTGTGGGACACTGTGTGCCAACAATATGCAAATCTATAGCTACTGGAGATCCAGAGGCATTGAAAGGTACACTTACTATATCTACGACTTAGAGAATGAAATCATTTTCTGTTGCTGGAATTGAACTGTAACAAACTGTAATATGTTGACATATTTTTCTTGGAATTTTTATTGTCGTGTGCATACGTATGAACATATGAAGAATCTGGAAGAACACTTTCAAAGAGGAAAGGAAAATTGTCAGGGAAGAGATTCACAGGAGAAAGCAGATTGACCAAGGGCCTTAGCACCTAGTGCTTAGTGTGCACAGACCCCCGTCCTGCTCCCTGCTTTCCCTTTACTGGACCAGCAGCTGAATTGGGGGGGGGGGAATTGTGGTAGTTTGTATCCACAGTCACCATCCCAGGTTACAGAGATGAAGCAGAGGAGGGCCATCTGGGAACCCTAGAGGTTCTTATTAAGAATCAAACCCATAGCAGCATCTGCAGAGCAAAGAGATATGAGAACCCATGAATGTGGACTAGGCAGGCACAGAGTCAGAATGTAACTAGTTTATTAAAAAGTCCAAAAGATAATGAATTAAACAAAAGGGTGAAAGGGGGAAGGAAGAGTACAAGCAGGCTGAATGAAATTACCTAGACATGGCAAGCTGGCTTGTAGTAAAAATAGTAAACAAAGCAAAATATTAATAAATGAATTCCCTGATAGCATCTAGCTATAAATGGCTACTAGCAACTTACATTTGTACAAGGAATTCTGGTCCTCTATGGTGAGGAAGTGGGTACGCTTCCATGTAGAAGTGATTTTGAGTTTTACTGTGGAGCACGGGTTGGCAACAGAGTGTAGCTATGGTGGGGTATCATAAAGAGCTCCTGCATGATACATTACATGTCAACATTGGCAGAACACAACCAGCTTCCTGTATGCTTGGGGTTAAAAAGCCTTGGCTTGATGATGTAGAATGGGAGGAGTGGGACCCACCTGGTTTCTCCATTCCACTGCTTTACTTAGACTTAGACAGTCAGGTTTGGGTACCCAATGACAGAGGTAAGCTATCTTTAGGCAGACATGTGAATCCACATCCAAAAGTAGTGTGTGTGGTGTGTGTGTGTGTGTGTGTGTGTGAGAGAGAGAGAGAGAGAGAATGGTGTTTGAAACAGACAAAGGCTGCTTTCCAAAGGACCTGAACCTGCACAAGATCTTCTAAGGAGTTAGAAGTGTCAAAAAATAAGGGAAAATAGGTCACAAAAGGGAGGGGGTACACAGGGCATTCATCATAGAGGTGTAAGCAACAAAGTTGAGGCTTCATCTGAGATATACCCTAATCCTGTATAAGCAATATATTTAAGTGTCAATCGGAAACATGAAAAAAAAACTCATGTTTTATTTAGATGAATAACTGGTTACCCCAGATAGATTCTGTAGTGTTTACAAGTGATCCTAAGAAAATGTAACTATATTTGACAGTAGAAGTACATACAGTATGTGTCACAATACACACTGTACACCACCACATGTCCTGTAAATATAAACAGATACAAAACACATGTGTGTGATTGTGTCTTGTGGTATACGTTTGTACTCCATATGCACATTCACAGTGCAGTACAGTGCATGTCTACTCAGAAATAAGTCCTGTTGTTTTCAGTAGGGCTTACTCCCAGATGAGTACATATAGAATTCAGTAAAGTCTACGGTCAGTAAGGTCTAAAAGGGCTACTCCCCCCTGTACATAAATCACTCTCAACCAACCATTCACATTGCTGGTGTTTGAAAAGAGAACTGCCAGGAGTCCTTTTAAATAACTTTCTTGTGTAAAGAAATGGTATGGCTAGGGTGGAGGAAGTAGCTGGAGTGGAGAAAAAAGAGGTAATGAGATTTAGCCAGTGTACAAAGTTACCTAGAAATTCATTTCTAGGGTACCCAAACAATTGTTTTGCTCTTAGGTTATGGAATGGTTAATGGTAATTCATTTTCCTTTGGAGATATCCTACACCAGTAGGCCAGTGACAATGTCCTAAAACAGCAAAGTAGTAGAACCATTTCTGAGAAGTTGCCTCCCCCAGTGCTCCTGGGGTACAAAATTAACCCTTAAAAAGGTGAGGGTTAGAAATGATTGAGCTATACTATCTTACAGCCCAATTCTAACCAACGTTCCAGCACCCAGTGGCACAGCCCAAGATTGAGAGAGAAGGTGGCGCAAGGAGGAGGCAGCTGCAACCCGATTGCGAAGCCGGGGCAGCTCTCCACACTCTCTCTCCGCTCAGGCCCACCGCCACCAACGCGTCCCCGGAAGTGATGTTCTTTCACTTCCAGGAGAGAACCTGGAAGTGACGTCACAACATGTTCAGATACGCCGCTGCCAGGACTGATGCAACCACAATGAAGACCCAGGGTACCTTACCTTGAGAAGGCCTCCATGACTGCCCTCCCCCATTGCAGAATGCAGTACGCACCATGTTGACATGGCTGCATCGGTGTTGGAAAGTTGGTTAGGACTGGGCTGTTAGTGGAGCATGGCTTGGCAACTGAGTGTGGCATCATGAAGAGTTCCTGCATGTCAACATTTACATGTCAACATTTAATCTTATTACAGCCCCAATCCTATCACCCGCCACATTATAGCATGCAGTCACACAAATGGAGACTACACTGCATGCTATGGTGGGAGGGCAATCAGATAGTCTGTGGGAGGTAAGGTAAGTACCGTATTTCCGTATTTTTCGCTCCATAGGACGCATCGGTCCATAGGACGCATGCATCCTATGGAGCAAAAAATAGGGGAAAAGTTTTAAACTTACCTGGGCTTCTGGGGGCTTCGGGGAGGCCTGCGCAAGCCTCTGCAGGCCTCCCCGATCTTCCGTTCGGCGCTAAATGGCTCTTTTCAGCCATTTCCAGTTTTCGGAAAACCGGAAATGGCTGAAAAGAGCCATTTAGCGCCGAACGGAAGATCGGGGAGGCCTGCAGAGGCTCGCGCAGGCCTCCCCGAAGCCCCGGTAAGTACGTTTTAACTTTTTTTTTGTAATCTTCGCTCCATAAGACGCACACTTTCCCCCCTATTTTTTGGGGGGGAAGTGCGTCTTATGGAGCGAAAAATACGGTACATTTTTTTACTTACTTCCTGGAAGGCTGCCCAATCGCCTATGTGTCTTCTCGGACATATGCCAGTCATTTTGGTGGCATATGTCTGAGGAGAGAAAAGTAGAAGGGAGGTGTTTTAAAAGAGGGAATAAGATCTGGCATGCACAACTGCTGCTGTATACACCCCTCCCTTCCCTGATATGCCCCCAATTCCTCCTCCAACACGCCCCATGGCTCCCCCCACCCACAAACCACTGTTTCACCAGCTTATTTGCTCCGGTACAGACCACCTGCAGGCCTCTACTGCTGCTTTGCAGTGGTGGCTCAAAAATGGCTGCCAGCGGCGCACTCTGTGCATCGTCAGCAGCTGATTTACAACAGTGGAACAGTGTCCCACTGCCAAAAATCCTCAGATAGGATTTGGGAATATTTCTGTTCTGGAACACAGAAACAACAAATACTTTTCAAGAACAAACCAGTATTGTCACCACTCTTATGGAAAGAGTTGACGCCAATGGAATCTTCCACTTTAGCGGTTTTCTCCAGAACAGACATCATTTGTTCACTCATTTTTACAGGAAATGCAGACAACACTGCTGCCACACCACTGCATTCCAGAATTTTCTCTGCTGTCCTCACATCTTTTTTCAGATGAGTGGTAGATTCCCCCCCCCGAAACTGGCAACATACTGCTGATGCTTCTCTCTAATACTGCTGCGCCTTTAATCAGTCATTTCCTGATAGTTCGCAGCCACAACTGACCCTTTAATTAGTTGTTTCATATTTGCAATATGAGAAATTCCACCATTTGCTTATTTTATAACTATTGTGCAATTATTATTATTAAACAGCACTAAATTATAATTCTAAAATGTTTCTATCTTACCCAGAAACTCTCCACCAGTACAATCTTCAGTGAATGGGAGCAAAGTGTTTTGATCTTATGCATCCAAAACAAGAATGAAAGAGGTAGTTCTTTCTGCACTACCTAGCTATACTCATTCAATCACATTTCCTTAAAAATACTTTCCAAAAAATGAAATGGCACTCTCCCTCTTTAGCCACTATTTATGGATTCATTTATTTTAAAATATTTATATCCTTCTGTTCCCCTTCCCATCAGGAGGCATCTACGGAGGATCACAACAGAATTTTTTAAAAAATGAGAATTTCTTACCATAAAATCCTCTCCTGGGAAGAGGGAGAGGAGAATTCCTGATCCTTCAGGATAACCTTTCCCAAGCATTAGGAGGCAGGGCCAGCTAGTTCATTGTCTTCTCTCATGGAGAGGCATCCAAGCCCTCAGACTGGAACTGGAAAAGCTGAAACACCCTCTGAACATAGCCCCTAAAGACACAGGACTAAATTTTAAGAAAGTAACTAAACTGAAAACGTTGTTAGTGTTTAGCACTTTCTTGGAATAGCAAAAACATTTCAACCAAATCCAGTCAGCCAACACACTGTCAGATGGAATAGTTGTGGCTAAAGATGAAGAACAGGACCCTATGAGAATGGATCCTCCCACACTGGTAGAGTCTGTGTATGGCATCTCTATGGACAGATCCAGAAGCTATGGGAACCAAGGTCTTCTTGGCCACTTTGGTGCTATGAAAACAACCTCTGCAACCAATCTTCTGATTCAACATAGTGTCCTGGGTGTCAGAGCTACATACGGTACAGCATACAGGAGTCCCCAAGGCCTGGCTTGCTCGAACACATTGACCCCTTGAGCACATACACAGGCGTGGTGTGTTATGAACCTTAGAAGCTGATTGTTTGATTTGGTCATAAACAGGTCCACCACGGAGATCCCCAAACAGTGCACCACTGCTTGGAAGACCTCTGGGAAATTCCACTCACCAATTTCCACTGTGACTCCTGTACCCATTTCCAACTGAGTCAATCAGCCACCTTGTTGTTGATCCTGGCAAGGTGTTCTGCCTGGATCAATGGCAAGTGTTTCTCAGTCCAGGAGAGGAGACTGCACCTTCCTTTGAGTAGGAATTTGGAGCAAATCCCACCTTGGCAATTGATGTACATCTACACTGTCATGTTGTCTGTTCAAATGACAACATGACGGTACCTCTGAAAACCATCAGAATGACAGGAAGATCAATCATATTGCCCTGAGCTCCAACCAATTTATGCTGCACCTCACCTCTAAAGGCTGATTCACACTAGCCCTTCCGTGCACGTTTGCTCTACTCTAGCGTCTGTACGTGCGTCTAGCAGTTCTCTGAACGTTTGCCCGCCTTCTTGAAGAAAGTGCAGCTGTGATTTGGTGAAGAGAAATGCGCTTCTCTGATTGGTGAGCTGCCTAGCACCGGGAGCATAAACGCTAGCTTAAACGCGAGCACAGCAAAAAGATAAACCGAAACCATCTCTCCTGGCTGCGTCGTAAGCTCATGCTGCGTCTGACGCAAGCATGAAAAACGCACGAAAAGACCAAACGTTAAGCCAAAACGCGCACGGAAAGGGCTAGTGTGAATCAGCCTTAAGCTAAGTCCTGTATCAGATGCTCTCCCATGTGGGCTCCCCACTCCAAGAGGCTGACATCCATTGTGTTCTTATCCTGTTTGGAACTGTGAGGCTCACCCCTTGGGAAATTCTTGCCAAGCATCTTCTTGGCAAACATCTCAGCAACTTCTTGGTCTCACCTGCGATTGGGATCGGCAGGTGAAGCTGCTTCCCTATAGTTGAGGACTTAAATGCGGGGACATTTATAATGGGGAGATTTATAACAGCGATCCCCTGTAATCCAATCTTGATTAAACCAGAGCTTAGATAACCATAGCCAGCTCTGAAAGGAAAGCATGCAGTTAGTGTAGCAGCATAACATAAGCTGGCAAAAGGTATTCTGGGCCACAGCTGCCCACAGCTGAGCATCCAGGAGAAAAATGGGACCCAAGAGCACCCCTAAACTGTGAATCTGGTCCTTTAAGAGACATGCAACCCTATCCAGAACAGGTTGACAATCCACAACCTGGGTCACAATCGCCTGATTAACAGCACTTCTGTCCTTATCTAGATTTAATTTGAAGTTATTTGATCCAGCCCATCACTGACTCCAGACTTTGGTTCAAGACTTCCACAGCAGCCAATCACAGCACACCAACCCCAGTACTAAGACCCCTGCCAGGGAGATTACAGCGCAGATTAGAAAATGTGCAGCACTGGGCTATACCTCTCTGGCTGCTCAAAAGGGAGCTTTGGTGATGGGAAATACAGTGAAACAGCACTTGGCACACAGAGGGAGCCATGTTTTGGCAAACATGTATGCCAAAATATTTGGTTAACACTTGCCTTCTTAGAATTTCCATTGCAGGTATTCTGCCCTAAGGACGAATCAATAAACAAACATAAAAGTGGAACTTCTACCTCACCACCCCGACAGGGGAAGCAAGCACAATGCACCCCACACAGGTAAGCAATGAAGGAGGGAAACCCATGCCACAATGTATTGATGCTGCACCTTTATTCCACGTCTCTATCTTTGACTGGATCACACTTCTTATTACTTTGTTAGCGGCTAGGGGTCTCTTTTTCCCACCCTAGTTGTTTCTTACTTCAGCTGGCCTCAAGGTGGAACTCTGCAGGGGGAGGGACCAGTTGCGCTGCTAGCATTGGCCAGAGGGGGGGGGCGATGATGCATTTTGTACTCCCAGAAGGCTTCATTTCAAGCCTTCCAGGACACAGGGCAGGCAGAAGGGCCCACAAAACGTGCCGAGTTTTGTGCATTTATGGGCCAAGGCTGCAAAAAAGCAGCTGCTGGGCATGCTGGGCCGCCGTGGCTCCTCCTCATGAGACCACAGTTGTCACCCGGGAGCATTGTATCCTCCCGGCCACCTATAGCTACGCCACGGGGAGGGACCTCTCTGCTCTCAGGGTCTGCAGTATCCTCACTCTCTGATTCCATGGGTTTCAATGAAGGGATGCTCCTCTAGGGTCATGAGCCCCCTGTTCTCTGTTGCCATGGTGTATGGCAGACAATTGCAGAGGAATAGGGAGGACAGCACACTGACAGCCACACTGGCAAGTGCCAGCAATGATGAAAAGGGCAGGGAGTATGTGCAAGTGTGGCTAGATAGGTGGGCTGCTGAGGGAGGCACCTTGTGTCACATGCAAGTCCAATGATTGGCCCATGCAGTGCTCCCTTTGATCAATGCATGTGCTACAGCTTCCCTGCCAGGTGTGCCTGTTTGCACTGATGCAAGGCATTAAAAGGCCAGTATGAAGTGCTCTCTGCCCGTCCTCCTGCTGTGGCTGGCATGTTAGAGAGCAGCTTTGTGGAATAGCTGGTGTGCGGTCTGGACCTGCCTCATCCTCTTCTTTTGTCCCTGCCGTCAGTGTTTCTGGCCAATCATGCAAAAAGGTGATGTTTCCGGCAAGCCTCTTTGCTGGACTTGAACGTGTCTTACTTGGCTCTGAGCCTGCACTATTGTGCAGTGAGCTATCAACACCCTGCTTTTGCCTGAGTGCTGTTGGGGCTCCCCTTCAATCCCTCCCATGGCAACAGGGTTGCTTTCACCTGGTGAACTTCCCATCAGGGACTTGGACCCTTGCCATAGAGGGACATGTGTGTTTACTGCACATGGATGTCCTCTTCCATAGCTGCTATCTTTCTGCCCTGCTCTGCTCAAAAAGTATTCCTTGGATGTGTGTGTTTCCATGAGTGGCATAAGGGGACTTGAACCCTGGGTCCTGGGATTCCTAGCAGTTCTCTGCTTTTGCCCCTTTGCTGCTTTCAGCACATTAGCTCCTGTAAGGGGTGGGGATGCTGCGACATCCTTCTGGTGTGTGAGTGTGTATGCACACCTGCACCCAGCCCTGCTGCTTGGTTCACTCTGGCAGTGCTTCTCCGTCAGCTTGCTAAGGGGCAGGGTAGACATGATGATTGGCTCCTTGGACATCAGACCAATGCCACACTAATATCAGGTTGCCACTTCGTGGACAACAGCCTCTTAGGTTAAGTTTCCATGGATGCTGAGAGCGCTACTGGAACAGGCTGTGCCAGCATTACTGGGAGAGCTGCATGTGGTGTTACCTGGATGGGCTTGGTGTGGTGGTTGTTCCACAGGTACCATCAGCACAGTGTCCAAATAAGATTGGCCCACTAGGTAGGTTCAATTTTAAAGCTATTGAACATTCTAACACACTCTTTTGCTTTCGTATTCAGCACGCTCAAATGTTTATACAAACATTTTGAGCAAGCCCTGCCCAAAATTCTGTTATTTGATATGGCTGTTTTCCCACACACTCTTTCAAGCCGAATTAAACAAAGAAAAGATTTCAATAAAAGGGCGATCAACATCTTGCCAATCATGTCTAATCTAACGCAGCCTCCTTTACTAAAAGCCACTTCAGGAAAAGCTTTGTTCAGTCATTATTCCTAACAGGCATGACCAATGTTACATGTGGTAATTAAAAAGAACTGGCAGAGAGGCCTGAAACTCATTCTCTTTTTCTGAGATAAATGGCTCCATGAATGCTTGGTGGTCAGAATGAAGGGAAATACCTAAGGAAAGAAGTCATTTCCATTTTATTTTATTTATGTTTTGGTTAAAAAACATTTATATTTTATGGCAGAGATACTGCATGCTGTCTTCCTTACTACTTACGCAAACAGTTACTCAAACCATCCTTTTAAAAAATTCATGTGGCGTTACTATAGATGCTATTCATGACATGATGAAGCTTAAACACCCCTTTGGAAGTCATCCTCTTCAGTATGAGACAACAGGTCAGAGACTCGACTATTAAAAACTGGCATTATTCCATTGCCTTTGGTTGTGAAATTCTAGTTTACATCAGCTAAAATCTCTGAACCCCTCAAACAGGATAAAAGTAGCAAAACTGTTTCCTCTAGAATGTGCTTTGCTTGTCCTGATTTTTAAACATTACAGGACCCATATCCTCAACTGGTGAAATTCTATAATGAGCTGTAAGTTAGTGCCAAACAAACTATGCATTTATTTATTTATTTTTCACATTTTTATACCACCCTTCCTCCAAGGAGCTCAGAGTGGTGTACATAGTTCCTCCTCTCCTTTTGTCCTCACAACAACCCTGTGAAGTAGGTGAGGCTGAGAGTTAGTGACTGGCCCAAGATCACCCAGGAAGCTTCATGGCTGAGCAGGGATTTGAACCTGGATCTTCCAGGTCTGAGACCAACTCCCAAACCACTACACCATCCTGGCTGTCCATGATGTCAATGTTATTTCAAGCATGCCAGGGCTATTTTCTTTTATAAACCGCACACATGGCTTATCCAGATTGGTGCCATGGCGGGGGGGGGGGGAGAATAGGGGCTTAACATGTTACCCCACTGTGGTACAATCCAGGTTGTGGCCTCTCATAAGTACTTTTTTACAAGAGTTAATTGAAGCTTTCTTCCCTTGTACTAGTGTACTTATGGGGGATGGATCTGGAGTGGGACCACAGCAGAGCATAGTATCAAAGCTTTTTGTGGTCCCAATCCAGATTGGACAACAATGTGCATGATATTTACCCCCCCAAAAAAATTGCCCTGGAGTGCTAACAACAATATAGTGTCAGGTGCAGAGTGGTCTTTAGTAGTGCCAATTTATTACATCCAACTTCTAAACCATAATGTATTATAGTTAATTTATAACCAGTTTATATCTCATAAAATCCTTTAAAAAACACCCTGAAAAATAAAGATTCTGCACTTACCAAAGTGAAACAGCCAATTTTTTTCAAGGTGTTTGTGAAAATGCATCAAGTCTCCAGATGTAAGGGATGAGAGATGCTACTTAGGGCCCAATCCTATCCAAATTTCCAGTGCCGATGCAGGTGCAATGCCACACAGAGGTGAGTGAAAAAACATTCCCTTACTTTGAGGAGGCCTTTGTGACTGCCCCCATCGCAGGATGCAGCTCACGCCCCGTTGGCACGTCTGCATCAGTGCTGGAAAGTTGGATAGGATTGGGCCCCGCGTCTATCAGTTTGGGTCACAATGTTAAATATTTATAATGGTTCTCTACAGACAGCCTGTTGTCCTCTTGCCTTTATGGCCTCGTAGCCATCTAGCTGCTTCTGTACTAGCAGTTTGAAACAGTCAATAGTCTTTTCAGATACCTTAATTGTTGCCCATTGTCTCTGGTCAAACAGATTTGAAGCATTATAAAAACCTGCCAAACCTGCTTACCAGAGATAACAGTGTACAGTGTGGGCAATGCCAATGATTCTTTCTTTCTTTCTTTCTATTTTACTAACTTCAACACTCTCAAAACTGACTCCAACCTAATAAAAGTAAGATCCGGGCTGGCGGAGGGTGAGGCTGTGTGGTCCATTCTTTCAGAGTTCTGCCAACTTCAGTGCTTCCATTGCTCAGAAGTGCAGTTTTAGCACTATGTTTTCTTGCAGAGAAGTATCTGCCAGGTCTAGAAGGAGAATGATTACTTGGTAACATATGAAGCTGCCTTATCCTGAGCCAGGCCATTGGTCCATTGGTATTTTCTACGCTGACGGACAATAAAAACATAAGAAGAGCCCTGCTGGATCAGGCCAAAGGCCCATGTAGTCCAGGTTCCTGTATTTCACAGTGGATCCATCAGATGCCTCAGGGAGCACACAAGACAACAAGATACCTGTATCCTGTCACCACTCCCTTCCATCTGGCATTAAGAGATAGTCTACTACAAAAACCAGGAGATTGTGTATACCCATCATGGCTTTGCGTATACCCATCATGTGATGGACCTTTCCTCCATGAATTTGTCTAATCCCCTTTTAAAGGGACCCAGGCCAGGTGTATTCCCCACATCCTGAGGCAAGGAGTTCCACAGATTAATTACACACTGGATAAAGAAATATTTTCTTTTGTCTGTTCTAATTCTCCCACCACTCAGGTTTAGTGGATGTCCCCTAGTTCTGGCGTTGTGCAAGAGGGAAAATAACTTCCCTCTATCCACTCTATCCAACCCATGGATAATTTTATATGTCTCAATCATGACCCCCCTCAGGCGCCTTTTTTCTAGACAATGCTTCTCTGAGTTCTAGATGGGGGGGGGGGCTTTCCCAGCCCTGCCTGGAGATTCCAGGGATTTATCCTGGGACCATCTGAATGAAAGTATACTACCACTGCATGTATACTACCACTGATCTATGGCCCCTCCGCATCCACTGGAAGCCAGTGGGTACAAATATCAAGATAGATATAGGTTAATTATTAAGAAAAAAAATGTTCCTAACTGTAAGAAGAGTTTGACAATGGAGCAAGCTTCACTGGAAACATGGACAGGAATGTATCCTGAAAGTTCTGTGTATCTTGCCTCAGCATCAGGGAGTTTGACAGCATGCCTTGCAGCGTCTCTTTCAACTCTATAATATCATTTAAGAAAACACAGTAGAGGTGCACACACACTCATGGGGTCATGTTTATATTGCCTAAGGTAAAATCATGTAATTAAGTAGTATATAGGAAGCATATTTGTGCCTTTAGTTGCATTAATTATAAGAAATACTGAGTCAGTTCTTCCTGGCGGCAGTGGCTGCTGCTGTCATGATTCAAACACACAATCTGCGTTTCACATGAAAGAAGTTCTAATCTAAGCTAATTAAGAATTGGAATCTGTATTTCATCTAGTTATACGTAAATTGTTCCTGTACAATACTGTAGCATTCATGGTTTCTCCAGAAATAATGTTTTGAACATTGCTTGATTAGGGTGTGGCATGCCCTAGCTGAAACTTTTGGTACTCTTTGTTCGTTAAAAGAAGTGCAAAAGGTCTTGGACTCAGCCTGATTTACACATTTGTACTCTCCTTGAAGGAAAATGTTCTCTCCTCCTACCCACCCATCTCTCCCTTTGAACATGTGTTGGATACTTGGATATTAACAGGAATGGAAATTGCTCAATGTAAAAGTAAAATAAACTGTCCGCAGCTGCCCCAAGTCAGTCTGTAATACATACAAACTTGATCTCTCTGTGTAGAACTTTCCTGCAATTATTTCCATTGGCTTCCCGTGCTCTGCTTCTAAAGCTTGACTTCCAGTAATATGGTGGCTACAACATGTTAATGTTGCTAGGAAAATATGGAGAAAAGGAAAAGGTTTATTTTCCCATAGTCATTTCTGTATTTCTGGAAAAACTCCACAAACATCAACAGAAAAGCTAAATCAAAAGGGGGGGGGGGAATATATTAAGAGACCATGAAAATAAAAGGGAAAAACAGAGAGGAAAAAAAATGATGTGGTGATACGTGGTTTTAATGAATAGAATGTTGAAGTTATTTTGGCTTAGTTGGATATTACAATTAGATAATAGAGAATAGTAGGCTAGTAGGATTTACTGCTTCGCACTTGCTGTAACCTTTCGAATATATAATGTATTGTTTTTTATTATACCAATAAAATATAAAAATAATTTTTAAAAAAGAAAAGGGAAAAACTCAGAGATTTGCTTCAAATTTGCCATGCTTTATTCATATTCTGTATCATCACTACTGCTACATCTAATAGTGATCATGCAGGTCCCATGCTAATCTAGCATAGGCACCAAGGAGTTGGCGGACCTGGGGCAAAATCCTGCCCTAGGCTCCCAAGGTGCCACCTACCCACACCACACCAGTGATGCACTAGGAGCTACCAATGTCACTGGGATCACTCTGACCAAGTGGGCCCTTGGCCAGGACTCAACCTAGCCAGCCCCATGCGCCACCCCTGAGTATGGCAGCAAAACTGGGACACCAATAGTCAAGGTAGACATTTCTCCCTTGTATGCAGAAAAATATTTGTAAATTAAAATGAAAAAAGAACCCTATGGGCACTGAATATACTCAGGCATAGAATGCTGAGTGTCAATTGGGGGTGGGGGGAAGGAAATATTTGCCTGCTTAAGTCCCTGACTGTTATAGTATCTTGGAGGGAGAAATAAAAATAGGTTTAGACAGGATGTGCATTGTATGGTATGTATGCCTCAGTCCCAATCCTCTCCCGCAACTCTCCCATCATGCATATAGAAGGGGAGATTAAAAATAGCCCTCATTATACAGCTCAGGTTCAGGGCTAGATGAGCAACTGCAACACAGTTCTATATTACTGACATACAGGTCTATATGAACAGAGCTCGGAAGGCTCTCGCTATTGTGCTATACTGGGGGAATTTCCCAGTTGCATTCCATTATCAACACTATGATTTCTCACCACCACCACCACCCGACTTATTCCTTCTATTACCACACTCAGTAGTTGCTTGCATGCCTATCAGTTTAGCACTGAAACAAGGTAGTGGCTTCTACATATTCAGGGGACTCCCCAACAGAACCAAGATTTGCATTTGCCATCAATTTTCAGACATTCCGCATGTTCCAACAGATAAAATATTATCATCTTACATCGTTGAGATACTATTGGTAGAATATAACCTGCATGACAATAGGATTGTGAATTAAAGCAGCAGCAACAGTATAAGACAACAGAATTACAAGCATAGGATATTCATTGCAATAGAAGAATCAGAGGGTTTTTTTTTGTTATTTTTCCCACTCTCTTTCAAAATTTCAAAAAGGAAATTGATGCAGGATCCATTCTAATAACATCCAAGGACAAATTACATAGCAGTAATATGGGCAGAGGAGTAAATCCAGAATATGTTAGCCTGATCTGAGCTTCAGATGTTTCCAAGTATTTCCCACGATCATTTACAGATTTTCCTTTATCAGTAGCATAAGATTTAATCAACAGCACACAGCTTCAGTTCAAGCTGACAGGTCTTTATTTATTAGTGAACCAAACTTGCACAGGACTCTTTAATTTTGGACAAGAGAGGTTTAATGTTGTCTGGCTTATCCACATCCTTATAGTTCCTGCCAGGTCAGCGGCTTAAGCAACTTGCACTTTCATACAAAACATAATAAAAGTATGGAAAATGACAGCAAAGAGAAAATTAATGTATTCAAAACATATTCTATAAATGTAGCATGGTCTAGAGGGAAATAGAAATGTGAGTATGAAAAATGCAGACCTTGAAGGGGGAGGGGAACCCCAGAAGAGTAGTACACTGAAGAAGAAAAAATCCGAGTTACACAGATGTATAGAACATATCGTTTTTGTGAATCTGGCTATTTGCTGTATATAGCAAAGTATTGCTATAGCTTTGCAATATAGTTTCCTCTGAATTATGGGGAAATGGCTGAAGGTAACCTGAGGCCTCCAGTGCAAACACTGATGTTCGCACCTCAGTCATTAAAAGACAGTAGACATCATCACTAAAACCACACATAATTTACAAAGTTGGCAGTTCTTATGCAAAAGAGACCAGGATTTAAGCTATATGGAAACTGAACTTCCTCTCACCCTGAAGAGGGTGCATCCTGTTGAATGAGGCTGAGTCAATGTGAAGAATTTTACAGACTATGGGTTGTGTTTTTTTTAAATGGACTTTTATTTCCAGCTCTGCTACTCTCATTTCCACAACCATTTACAATTGTAATTAATAAACCACATATGGTTTTCCTATTAAGATATATATGTGTGATTCCCTCCCTGTTTGTATGTGCCAAGAATCTGCAACATGAAAACACAATTCCTAACGGAAGGGAAACCATAACTAAATTTATAGTACATCCCCCCATTCTGCTTTCATGATTCATTACTCTTGCTGTACAGTTGCATAAAAACAAGCAGGCATTGTTGTTCAACCTCACCAATACAGCCTTCCCTTCAGAAGGATGCTCTAAGTTTCTCCAGATCATGATTATGCCGAATACAGTTTGCAGCAATTTCTATGCGCCATGCACTGTATCATACAGAGCTCTTTTTGCATGCACAACGGCTACTTTCGAATTCTGCCAATGTTAATGAATCCATGCTTTCTACCACATGCCCAAACCAGGCATATTACCCAAGAAAACTATGATGGGCCATTTCAAGTTCATTTTAGGTCACATGAAATTCTGTCAGCCTTTATCTTGCCTGGTTGATATACTCATACTGGAAGAATCCTTATCACCAATGAAGTGCACTCTGTGAGAGTATCACCTCGCTATATGGAAGAACAAAATCATGGTTGCCGACTCTGTCTACCAATAAGAAGGGGCTCCTTCTGGATGTGTATTAAGTAAAGGAGGGAAAACAGCTCTAGCTTTCTAAAGACTTTTGACATTTTAGAATTGTAGGACTTGAAGGAGTTATTCATGTGGATTCTATGTTTTTGACAAAACTTGCCATAATGTGTTGGCGTTATTCTAAGCCTGGTTATGCATACTGGCGCAATGTTCTTCCAACATCTAAATGAATATAGAACTCTTTAGTTCTTGGTCACTTTCAACACTGCTTAGAAGGGACCCATAGAGTCTCCCTCAATTATAAGTAAGGTGATCCAACATCCCAGTTTTCCAAGCGCAGTCGTTCTTGGAGGGGGGGGGGGAGGTTAGGGCTAGTGCATGACCCATGTCCCAAGAGTGTTCAAATTTCCTGGTTCTGCCCATCTGACCTCACAGTTGACCCCACTAACTTGCCTCCTGCTGCTACTGATCAGAAGCGTCGTCAGGGTAAGGGCGGGGGACCCCTGGGCTCCAAAAGCGCACATGGCGGTGTGTGGGGTGAACTTGCCTTGGGGATGCCTCGCCGCCGCTGCTCTCGTCCTCGTTTTGGCCTTCCCGCCCTCCCTGGAGCAAAACAGTGGGGGGTGGCACACACAAAAAAATGATGTCACATGGTGTCCAGCATTACGTGGGGGCTGTTGCGTTGGTGGGGCCCCCACGGGGAGGTTACAGTTGCCACTGCTATTGATGCCCCACAACAATTATCTCTTCTTTTGGTTTTGAAAATCTGGTCACCCTAACTATAAGGTAGAACTTTCCACACATGTCCAGCCCCCGCAGATCAAACCAACTGAATCAGAGAGCAGGTTGGAACAAGTTACACCACAACAAGATGTTGCGCAGAGCATCTTGATGAAGTAGTTGGTTTTACAAGTACTTATGGTAGATTATTTTACTATATGCAGCAGCCATAGATAAGCCAAAAGGAAAAAGAACATAAAGATAAAATAATGAAAAGCAAATTATGAAAACAGAGAATTTAAGTATAAATGGAATATTATTAAATACCTGATAGCACTTCATGATAACTATGCCTAACTAGTGTGGCTGGCTTTATGTTATGTGAAGATTCAACTTTTCCTTTGCAGGGTGATTCTGGCCTAATTCTTTCTGAGGAGGAAAACCTATGTCTCAGCTCTACCAATTGAGATTGCTGGTGGGGGCCACACATGTTTGAACACTCCTCCATATAAAAAGCTGCCTTTCCAAAGAAAACTAACAACCCAATCATATCATCAAGATACACCACTGTATCTCCATGTACACTGGTGCAATGATGGCTCCACTCGTGCAGAAACCTGCCCAACAGCAGATACACCATAAACAATGGTGCAACGTCAGAAAAATGCCATGTTAAAGTAATGTGGACATAGTGCAACCCCACAAGCGGAGAACCCAAAAGGGGGAGGAGTTGAGTATAATATGGGAGGGACTTGGGCGGGACTAGTCAATATACAGCTGCCTGTGGGGAGCAAGGAGAAACACAGAGAGAATAACAAGGATTTGACAAGTTGAGAGTGGTGCCACCAGAGCGTAAATGCAGTGGTGTCCTTTGGGGGGCAAGTGTACTGTGGCTCAGAGCACTATCTTTCCTCTCTGGGGGGGGGGGTTGCTGCAGTGGAACTCTATGAAAAATAACTGTCCAACCACCACCCCATACTTCCCATCTCCAAAATTCCCCATTGATAGGCCAGAAATGTACAGCTCCATGCAACTAGTCTTCTTCTCTGAGCTGTATCTCCCTGGCAGGGGCTTATATACTGGAACTGATGTGCTGTGACTGGCTGCCAAATGTAGTCTGCATCCCATGGTTTGTCATAAGAAAGTGGGTGGGGCAGGGGGTGGTGGGAGGTGAGATTTTCCGCTGTTTTTCCTTCCCCCCCCCCATTGTTCCCTATGGGTTTATATTTTCCTACAGCGGCTCGGTCATTGGTGAAGCATTTTTTCCAGCATCAGGGGCATGTCCCTCATCTGAAGGGAAGTTATTGCGTGTCTTGCCTCCTCATTGTCCCTCCTACATCCCTCCCATGTTATGCCCAATCTCCTCCCCATTTTGGCTTCTCTGCCAATGGAGTTGCACCAGGATCTGACTTACATCAGCACAGATGTGCATCAGTGTCCATGGTGTGACAGTCAAGAGGCGGACTTCTGCACCAGTGAGGCCACTGTTGCGCCGGTGTATGTGGATATATGCTAGGATAGGATTGAGCTGTTAGTGCACCTCTAGTGAAGGTTCCAGTTTGGCTGGATATATTAGCCTATGTTTGGAAATCTAACCTTGCACATCTGTTTATCCAGAAGAACTAATTGTTCCTCAATCAGCAAAAGCTGTTTTGAAATCTGCTCCATAAATGGGAGTGTGTCACTCTCGACTGTCATCAAAACCTTCCTCATGATGAACAGATGCACTAACCTGCAGGGGGCTACGCTGCTGCTGCTGCTGCTGATCTGAAGAGAATGTTAACTATTTTACACTCTTGTATAGGAAACATTTGCTTCTGGGCTGGCAAGCAGAGATTCAGAGAGCAAAAGCCAAATACAGCATCCAAAGTCTAAGGGAATGAAATGGTGTAGCTGAAACCACCATAGTACATAGAGTACAGCCACAGAACGTGAGAGGCTTGCTTCCTCCATGCAAAGGTACACCAAACCACCAGTCACTCATAACATTTAGTTTCATTTTAGTTTGTCGGTCACTGTTCCCAGTACAACTCCGTGTACTTTCTATACATACACGTTTTCCCCCTTTGGAACTGCAAGCTCATGCTAGTTCATGTTGTTCCTATAACAATGCAGAATGTTCCCAATGGCATGTGCATAAGATATTATGAATAAAACTAGAAAGGGGAAAAAATACATTTTAAAAAATCAAGAAAAAAAAAAGAAAAGGAAAAGATTGGGAAAAAGAGAGCATACATTTTGCAAGGCAAACCAGTGTTGCTTACACACTGGAAATTTCCAGGGGCATATTTTCTTATTTTATATGTAACATACTGTATTCAGGTACATTCTAAGACTGACACAGAAAACTGAGATGACACGTTTATAAGCAATATGAGTTTCCATTCCTGGAGGTCTGCCTACATTTATAGATTGGGTTTCAAACTACTACAGTTCTAGCAAAACATGAAACTTGTTTTCATCGGCTCGCTCAAACTCAGTCCAAAGTCAATACTTCAAAGATGTTTCCTTATGCGAGTTCTAATTCTAATAATAGTTACCATCAGCTCCTTCTGCTCCATGTCTCAGGAGAAGAGTATGGAACATGAATGATGACATCACAGGGACCAGAAGAGATTGTCATAAATACCTCCACATACCCCTAATATATTGAATCTTTTCGTATATAACATTGTAAGCTGCTTTTGAAAGCAATCTTGGATGAAAAGCAAGGCATACATAAAAACAAAACAAACAGAATCATTATTTTAAAGAAATACATAAAGCAGAATCTAGATAATTGTCCTACAGAATCTCTCTCTCTCTCTCTCTCTCTCTCTCTCTCTCTCTCACACACACACACACACACACACACACACACACACACACACACACACACACACAGAGGCTTATAACAACACAAACAACCACAACACAAATCAACAATCAAACAAACAAAAAGGAAAAGAAAACATAAGCATTAATTGTGGACCATAAGCTTGGACCATATTTGCGGCTCCGATGCTTCAAGAGATATTTTAAAAAGATTCCCACTGTCTCAATTATACCAGGATTCTCAGATGATAAGATGTTCCTTAAACAACATTCCCACTTACTCAGCAGGGCAGCTAAAAGTTTCTTACAAATAGCCAAATGGAGTCAGCAATGCAAAATCATATGAGGAAGAGACTCAACCATACCCGGCTCACAGGAGCAACATCTTTCTGAATAGGGTATCCTATTATATCTTCCATATAACACAGCCAAGGGGAATACATTACACCTGGCCAGAGTGTAAGCCCTGCGTTCAAGGACATGTCAGCCAGGCAAGATACTGTGGGGTGTGGCCAACCCTAGTCAAAATCTGAAAACACATCGGATAGCAATGCTTACTCACTGCACCCTGCAGCTCCTGAGCTTGAATATCCAAAAGTCTCCTTTTAAATACCGGTAGTTGGAAAGTAGCCATAAGGGGCAATGAACCCAAGGTGTCAATATCAATACCAATCGATCTAATCCTATGAAAAAAGCCACAGAGCCTACAGGGGCTAGTGAGTCCTCAAGAAGACTGTCCCGATTTGGATTAAAATACACTCTTAGTCAGAATTTAGCCGCTCTTAGCCAAGCCCTGGTCTCGATCAAAAATTGCCCAGTTTCTAAACATAGGGTAGCATTGGTGACACTTCTTGTTAAACCTAAAATTTTCCTCACAACTGAGATAGTAAAACCGCATCATCAGCATACAATAATAAAGGAATCCGCCGAGCTTCCAATTTAGGCGGATGGCCCTTGATCTCACCTACGCCTATAGTGAAGTCATTTTTAAAAAAATTAAAAAGGGTGGGGGACAACACACACACCATTGCTTAACTCCCCTGATGGTTGGAATCTCCATAGAAATGTCTCCTTCTGGGAGAGCCTTACCTGACACGTAGTGTTGGGATAGATGTTCACTATAAGGGCCAGGAGGCATCTGTCTATGGCCAGGTTACGCAACTTATTCCAAAGAATTAGTCTATCGACTGAGTTAAATGAACTTTTAAGGCCCCAAAAAGCTACAAATAACTTATTTTCGCCACCTTAGCATATTTGTAGGCAAGGTGGTGCAAAATTAAACAATGGTCCAAGGTCGTGTTCCCTGGTCTAAACCTAATTTGTTCAGCCCCCAAAATGGACTGTCTTCCGATCCACTGGGCAGGTTTGTTTAAAAGATGCTTTGCATAAAGTTGGCCCAAAACTGACAGTAGCACCACAACTGATAGGTCTGTTCAGTGCTCCAGAAGTCTATGATCCCCTTTCTTGTAAATGGGGATTATAACTGCTTTGGTTCAGCTAGTTGGGATAGTTTCATATCTATCGTGGTAAAGAGAGAAACCAAAATCGGAGCCCACCAATCCGGGTCAGATTTAATTAGATCCAGAGGTATAGCATCAGGGCCAGGGGCTTTCCTAGATTTTAAGCCGGCGATTAATTCTCTCGTCTCCTCTGTTGTTACCACACAGAATATACTGAAACGCGTTCATTCCAAGTGGAAAATATGTGGCTGCTTGCTACTGGAGGAATGGCCAAACACAAAAAGATTCTTAGCATCAGTTTGGATAGCAGGCTCAGACAGGGGCATTACAAGCCAGGGCATTTCTGTATCATGCAATTCCTCTCCTGCTTCCAATCCAGTTCCAGACGCAATTCAAAGTACTGGTTATTACCTTTAATGCCCTAAACAGTTTGCGGACAGAACACTTAAAAAGCTGATCATGTCCACCCTTTAAAATAATCTGGGGAGGCCCTCTTGGGTGATCTAACCTCCTTTGAAGTGCAGCTGATGGGTATATATGAGAGCTTCTTCATTGTAGCACCCAGGTTGTGGAACCCCTGCCCAAGGAGATCTGTTTGACCCCATTTTTGTTGCAGTTCAGATGTTTCCTGAAGACAACTGATTTTTGTGTGTGTGTGTGTGTGTCATTTCAAAAGGAAGCCTGCCTATTTAGATTCTGTTTTGGTATTCTGGCTGTCCCAGTGTCTTGATTGTTTTAATTGCCCTCTGCTCTGTTTTACTGTTTTGTTTTATTGTTTTGTTTTCCTTTTTTTTGCAAGAGTTCTTTTTTATTATGTGATGGGACTGCTTTGGGCATTTTTTTTAAAGTGGAAAAGTGGGATAGAAGTGCTTTTTTATAAATAAAATAGTATTGCTACAAGGATGTTCTTGAGAGCAGGCTAGGAAAAAATAATGATTAAGAGATGTAGGGGCCAATGCTGCTTAGCACCACAACTGAAAACTATGCCAGTTAATACATACCATTCTAGTACCACTGTCAGAAAATCCATTATGAATTCATGTAGCACAGCCAACAGTGCAATTAAGCAGAAATGTCTGCTTAATTGCAGAACATTCTGTAAACTTCACACAACACATAATTAACTTATGGAATTTATTACAAGATGTGATGGCGACAACTAGCTTAGATGGTATTTTAAGCGGTTCAGACAAAAGCATGGAAAATTGACCTATCAAAGAGATATTAACCACGAGAGTTCAATGGAACCTTCCTGTACAAAGTTAGTAAACCTCTAGGTACCAGATGTTAGGGACGTACAAGAAGGGAAGGCTATTATTTCATGTCCTGCTTGTAAGGTTTCCAAGGCATCAGATTTTTTAGCATTGTTGGAGGGAAACTGCTGGATAAGACTGCTATCCTATATAACATTTGCCTGGGAGTAAACCCCACTGTACACAATAGGACTTACTTCTGAGTAGACATGCATAGGATTGTGCTGTAAATGGACGTTTTATGTACATCTAGTAAATATGAAAAGCAAACCTGAAACATGTTTCCTTAGCCATCCTCTGAAAGATTGATGTGACTTTGCTTCTGATTACTGTGGATCACTATGATTTTCCTGAAAGGCTTGCCCAGTTGGGAGTTCAAGATTTATAACATGCAAATGTTCCTTTAATGGCAATGGATGGTGCTCTGAATTATCTATTCACCAGCAACAGTGAGGTCTTGAGACAGTGAGGTCTTGAGAAATGCTTGGCAGATTATGTGTGAGAAACAGCAGTTTTGCTATTGGAATGGACAGAGTTTGCTCATGGTAAAGCTCAGGGCCAAACCACACATTATGCTAAATGCATAACATGACCCAGTAGGTGTTTTGTTTCTTTTATAAATAGTGTGCAGGGACGCAAAATGTGGTGGAATTGTGGTGGGGGCAGAGGAGCTTAAATACTCTCCCCCTCCACTGTAGTCCAAGTCCTGATCATGGTCCCTTTCTACACTATGTTTACTGCCACCAATTGAAAGCTAATGAACGCTTCCCCCCCCCCCTAAAAATAGCACAAACATGGGGGGCTGCGATTAAAACTATGGCAAGGCAAAGTACTAAAGCCCCTTACCCTCTCTCCACCATGTTTCTCTCTCTCTCTCTCTCTCTCTCTCTCTCTCTCTCACACACACACACACACACACACACACACACACACACACACACACACACACACACACACACACACTATTTATTAATGAAACAAAAACTGCCACATTACTCATTTAGCGTAATGTGCAGTTTGGCCCTCGAGCACCTTGGGGGGCCTGTTTCTCACTGAGGAACTGATGCGACGAAGCAGATTGCTGCATGCAACTTTGCCTCCATTTGTGTTCTGCTTGTATATCTGTAAATAAAGCAAATATTCCAGAAGCAACATGTTTCTAGCGGACTCTTAGCAAAAGGAACCCAGTAGTGGTGGCCCCTGGAATGTCTCACCACTCAGGGGTGTTGTTTAAAGCCACACCCAAATGAGAAGTGAAACGGTTGAATCTCAGGATGTTTTTACACAGGAAGCTTAAATGTGTTCTTGTTTCAACTATTTTGCTATGCAAGCCCAATGCAACTAGAACTATTAACATTTAGGAACGCTACTTAGTGTAAGCCACTCTCAGACCATGGGATACAGTGCGATATAAATCAAATAAATACATACATTGGCCAGAATGCTTATTTACAATGAAAATGCTTCTCTTCCACTTCCTCTAAAGTCTACAGCATTTTCAGTGATCCAATGTCAACATGAATAGCAACAGGGAGGCTCAAAGAGAATCAAAGAGTCCATTTGGTCAGGCCAGGCCCGAAATCCTCAGTACTCATGGCAGTGTTGCACCCAATGTGCCATCAGGGGGCAGACTGGGGTGTCATAGGAGTCCAATGCAGGTCTTTGTCCTAGGGTCTCCAGCAACCTGTTACTAGCATGGTCTTTGCCACCCCTGATTGAACATGTATGTCTTGTACTAGTTGTGCCTTTCTACTTACTGACTGATTGTCATTTCCATTCTGCCTCCAACTCTTCAAATGTATGCTTTACAGCAGCGTTTCTCAAAGTCCTACAAGTGCCAATCACATTCTAAAGCCCACTTCACGTTCCGAAGCCCACTTCGGGTTGCTGATTGCATTCCGAAGCCCACTGGCGAAAACTGGAAGTGGGCTTTGGAATGTGATCGCCTATGTTTAGAGCCTTGGGGAGACCTGCAGTGGCAGCAGCAGACCCCCCACCCCCGACTCTTCGGGGAGCTGGCAGGACAACCAGTTATAAAAAGTGTTTTGGGGTCGGGTGGGTGCAATCCTGGAGCGCCACCACCAATGTTCTTGCTGGCCACCCCCTGTAAGGGGATATCGACCACTTCTAAAAAAGTGGTGGGTCGTGACCCACCACTTTTTTTCACATTTTTTATACCGCCATTCCTCCAAGGAGCTCAGAGTGGTGTACATATTTCCTCCCCTCCTTTTTGTCCTCACAACAACCCTGTGAGGTAGGTGGGGCTGAGAGATAGTGACTGGCCCAAGGTCACCCAGGAAGCTTTGTGGCTGAGTGGGGATTTGAACCTGGATCTTCCAAGTCTAAGTGAGAACCCCTGCTTTACAGCGCTGTGATACAACTGCAAAATATTGTAAATTATGAATGTTGTAACCATCCAGCAGTTGTTGACATCTAAATACTAAAACAAACATTGAACTCAGCTAATGATAACACTTATTTCACAAATGTTCTAACAATATTTTTATTAGGGTTATAACAAATATTCTTATATAAACAGAGATGACTGTAACTGTTATGCATAACAAAAATGCTAAAAATATTCAGTAATAGATTAATAAAACCACTCAATTGATCACAGTCTCTCCTTTTTCTTTTATGTTGCTATGTAATTAAACCTATGGCTGTTTTATTATTAGTATTCTGAAGAAAGTATCTATTTTAGAGCAAATACAATTTTGCATATGTTTTAGTGAGGTTTCCCATAATATGAATCTAATTAAAACTGGTCTAAGTAAAAGTCTGTTAGCATATCAAGCTTGATTGATTTCTTGATGTTAGGCTTATGAAATGCCAAAAAACTCAAATTAAAAATCATAGAAATTATTCTTAAAATGATGTGTTTTATTACTGCAAATATTAGCCAAAAATCTCAGCATCAAAGGGAGATAATCTCTGTTGGCAAGCCAAATGTACTGAATGTCCTTAGACAAAGTAATGAAAACCATAATGTGAATTTCTTTGTTATTAATGGATAACAAATACAAAGCACAAATCTCCAATCATGATGATAGGTTAAGCCAAGCCCTTTATTAATGTGGCAAACAAATGCAATCTATTAAAAACAAAAGAGCATGTTTCTCAAATTTATATGTTTTGCTTTGACAGATTTGGTCTAGACTATGTTAAAAAAATACTAACAACATGAAAAGACCCAGACAGTTAACATCTTCAAGTTGCTTAGTTACTTGGGATTATCTTCATAGGATGCTACTCCCAAAGCATTATCTAATATTCGTTTTAGCAGAGTGGGGGCTGTTGCGGCATTATAGCTTCCCTGTTTCCTTATAGCTGTGGTCCCAAGCTCCAGTTTGTCCCTGATAAGTTTGTCCCTCAAGGGCTCTGGTAGAAAGGGAGAGATGAGGTGGAAAACGAGGGAGAGGCAGAATGGAGGAAAGAGAGAAAGGAGCATAAGCTGCCACTGTCTGTAAATAAAGAAACTACTTGTAGGTGTTGAACTCTTGCCTGCTGCATCCTTCTTACCAGGAACAAGATACAAAACTCTTCCATGCTATTTTGGTAACATGGGAGGAACTAAGCAATATGGGAGGGGCCCACAACCTGGCCCCTTCTCTCACTACTACTGCCCCAATTTATGGGAAGATTGAGACTGGCATAGGCAGAAACTGCACTGGGTCCTCCTCCCATGTGGTCTAGATAGTCTGACAACAACATCACTACAGTATGGGCTTCCCCGCTGACGGAACACATTTTCTGCCAGGGCTGGCTGCAGTAAAGTCAAAGTAGCATGCGGCCTGAGCGCTGGCCACCCGCCGGAGCAGGTAAGCCAGTGGGGGAGGCGGGAGGCGGTTGGACAGAATGAGGACAAAGAGGGAGGAGCAACAGGGGAGCAGGGAGACTGCGGGAGGGGGTGCATACCGGATCCTATCCCCTCCAGCATCAGCCACCCCGCCCCCTTTCTCTCGCTGGTGCAGGTCCGAGACCACCCATTGCAGAGTGGAAGGCTTACAGAGTGGTAAGGGGATTTAAATTCCCTTTCCCTTCTGAAGCCTCTCGATACCCACACACACACACACTGGATACAGCGCGTGCCTTTTTGGCGCAGCTGCACCAGCGGGGGGAGGATAGGATTGGACCATAAGAAAGTTAGTTTGGACTATAGTGCATTGAAATCAATGGAACATAGTCAAGACAAACTTCCTTAATCATGACTAACTATACTTAGGGCCCAATCCTATTATTTTTTGTCCCCCGCCTATTCAGCGGCGCCAAAATGGCTACTGCTGCATCCTGCGAGGGGGTCAGTTGTGGAGGTCTCCTCTGGGTAACAATCGTTCCCTTACTCAGGGATAAGCTTCCGCAATGCAGAGAGGGTGTATACTCAGACCTGTCCTCAAAGCCATGCATTTGCACCATCTTTCCTTTGGTGCTAATGATCACTGCCTTCACTATGTCACAGTTAAAACAGCATTCCAACAAGAGCCAAGGGAAACGTCCAGTGCTGCTGAAGTAGCTTGGTACTTGGGCTCCCGCACAAGTGCAGTGGTTGTGCCGGACACAATAAGAAATATTTGGGCATTAGAGCATGAGATCATAACATTGAGCTATAAGGTCTTAGGGGAGCAATATAAAGTGAAGCATTGGCAGATGTAGTTAAGGAAGTTCTCTATCCCTATGGATAATGCCTTCTAAATTTTTTTTAAAAAAAGTCTGAGCAATATGAAAACCTCAATCAGCAATTTAACAAACTGACATGTCAGGAATTCTTGAAAAATAAGCTTCTGAATATGTAAATATTAATAAACTGAACACTCATTTTCTACTTATTAGTTTCCTACTTCATAGAGGGCAAAACAGAAACTGAGCTTGCCAAATGTATAATTCCCAGCTCAAGGGAACAATGGTTCGCTAAAACCTTTGAACATACAGGAGCAGACATGAATTCCAATGGTGTCAAAAACATACAGTAATTTTTTCCCAGTTTACCCTCTTGAATCCTAATCTGGACAACTGTTTACCATACTGACACAAACGATTTGGTTCCACAGGTACATAAGTATTCAGCAAGACTGGAAACTTCGAGAACAATTCCTGCTTTTGAAATTCTTTATAGCAAAATGATGTGTGTTGTCACAGCATCTTTCAGTTATGTATAAGAAACAGAAACAGGATGGACTTATGCAAATTAAAGACACTATTCTCAATTATGCATTCACAGTAACGGAATCCAGACATGAATGCTATCCAGCTAGTCCAATTTCCAAACAATTTTCACTTTGCGCGAGAACTACTACAAGATCTAATACGGTTATATGCTTCACTATGAGTTATTAATCAATGTCGTACATGAAATGTAACTTGTTACTACTATGCTGGGCATCCTCAAATAATTTAATTTGTAACAGTGGCCAGTCGCACACAAGAATAATGTGTCCCATCCAATGCTAATTGTCTTATTACAGCCTGTTATACAGTTGTTAACTAGACACACAAGTGGATGGCATGCTTTACAAGAGTCCACTACAACTGCTTGAAAGGTCTGCAATTATTCATCACAAACCACACTTTTCAGAAGTCTGCAAGTCAGCCATTTAAAAAAAAAAATCACTGTAGGCTCCTTTCAAGACTCAGCCTCAAGACATTTTTTTGTTTAAATTGGTTTAAATTAGACTCTTTTTAAGTTATAATGTGGAAAACATAACAAGTCTTGCGGTTTATTTTTTGGTCACTCTTGCAATTCAGAAATAGTTTTTTTCATAACAAAACTACAAGAACAATGAACTGAGCAATGACTGCCTCCCAATGCTGGCTTCGAGAACAGGATTTACAGGTATGCAAAATTTCCCTTTCTCTCAGGATGCTGGAAGAGGCAATAGTTATATCTTGGTGTCAGTCAAGGGTGAGTTCCATAATCGATAGCTCAAAACAATATGGGCACCACATTCTGACACAATCTGCTGCCATTTCTTCAGCAAAGAGAGGATGTCTATTGTATGATGCCGTGTAATGGTTATGTGGGTATCCACAAGCTGTCCTACATATGACATCTCTCTACATATAAAGAGAGACCTGTGCTGCCAGAACTGCAAAGGCAACCCTGTCTCTAAAAGCAGGCACAGGTCCCATTAAGAAGCAACATGTCCTAATAGACTAGTAACACAAAGTGTCTGGAAACGGTGGATTTTTGACATATATCTTCCCTGAGAGGTAGGCTTAATGAAAATCAATCAACATCTATTCAGATAGAACCCAAGTATTGAGTGTGTGCCTTTTCCCCCTCCTGCCAGCAATGAAGTGGGCTGGGAGAGAACATGTAGACTAGAGACAGTGGCATCACTAGGGGGGGGGGGTGTGGACTGCACCGGGTGGCACCCTCAGGCAGGGGTGGCACCACTAGTGACCAAAATTGTGGAAACTTTGTTTTTATGAATAATACCATCATGTTATATATCACTTGATGTGTAATGTCATGCAGAATGGAGGGAGAGTTAGAACGTACAAAAGAAAATATTTCTTTACCCAGCGTGTAATTCATCTGTGGAACTCCTTGCCACAGGATGTGGTGATGGCACCTGGCCTAGATGCCTTTAAAAGGGGTTTGGACAGATTCATGGAGGAAAAGACCATTACAGGTTACAAGCCATAAGCAACCTCCTGGTTTTAGAAGTGGGTTTTCTCTGTGCCAGGTGCAAGGAAGTGTCAACGGGAAACAGGTTATCTTGTTGTCTTGTGTGCTCCCTGAGGCATCTGGTGGGGCCACTGTGTGACACAGGAAGCTGGACTAGATGGGCTTTTGGCCTGATCCAGCAGGGCTCTTCTTATGTTCTTATGTTCTTATGTTCTTATTCTATCCAACACTATGGCCAAATAACTGGAAAAATAAAACACAACTGCTTCAAGTAACAAAAAGTGGATTTCCTTAATTCAAAAGAGACCAATGAGACTGATTGTTCTGAGAGCTGAGCTGGTTACTGACTTGTTGAGTGGGTCTGTTATATATTAACATAAATAAATGGGGGTGACACCAACCCCAGTGACACCACTGACCAGGAGTAATCTGTAGAAATATAGTCCTGCCTGATGGGAATCTTTTGTAGAAGCCAGGTCAGCCCAACCTTCTTTCTCCCTATTCACCTCTGGGGTCCATCATGGGGGTGACGCACTAAACTCTCACCTGGGTAACTCAAACCCTAGTGACGCCTCTGTGTAGAGGAACACCTTTTATTTATTTATTATTATTATTATTATTATTATTATTATTATTATTATTATTATTATTATTATTATTATTATTATTATTATTGAATTTCAATCCCGTCTTTCTCACGCTTAGGGGGACCCAAAGCGGTCCTTTTACTTTGAACTTTTACTTGGTACAAGTTTACTTTGAATAGGGTTAGCATTTTTTCCCGGGTCCAAACCGGGACACCACCCGGGACTAACTAACTAACTAATTAATTGGTTTTTAAAAAACAGATTTCAATACATGTCCAGGTTTAAAAGCCATGCTAATTATTTTTTTAAAAAAATGTCTTTATAGTTAAAATCAATAAAACACTGATTAAAAACAACAAATGCAATAACATTAAAAGGACAACGTTTCACTCAAACATCCGTGGGCAGCATCAGGTCATAAAGTTCCAAGAGCCTTTTCTAGTGCCAAAATGGCTTCAGCTGAATCCTGTGGGGGACTTTTGGCCTCAAGTGGCCTCCACTTCTGACCGGAAGTGACTTTTGGTCACTTTGGAGACCCATTCTGAGGCCCACAGAAATCTATGGAGGTGGTTGTGGGCCCAGCATGATGTGGAAGACGCCTCCAAAGCCCCCCCCCCTCGCAGGGTTTGGTAAGTTATTGTTTTACTGGGTGCTGGGTTTCAGCACCTGCGGATTCTCAGTATCCACAGAGGGAACAGAACCAAACCCCCGCCGATACCGAGGGCGGACTGTATAGGTAGCCAAGGGAGAACAGTAGACTTAAAACACAAAACATCTAGACTGACAATTCCATTGTCTACAGATAGGCTACTTTTCTGTTCCTTTGGCAACGTTTTTGTTCTAATTTTGCAGAGTAAAGGTGGTAGCAGCTTACAGATAACAATGAAGAAATCCAGAATTTTAGTGTAGCTGCAACTGAATGGCAATGTCTTCCCTCTTCCCATCTGTCCATCCAAAAGGCAGAAGCAAATAAAAGCATTCATGTTCTTTCTAATCCAGGTCTTATTTCATATAAAAATAAAATATTTTTATTTAGGACAGCTTTTGATGTCTGACATGGTGGGCTGACCTTTTAACCTTTTAACAAATGGCTTTTAACATATGTAAACTCAGGTGACCCACTGGGGTGTTTATTTTAAATTGTTTTAATTAATTATTTTAATGTGTATATCTGTATTTTAATGTGTTGTAAGCCGCCTTGAGTGTCCTCGGGAGAAAGACGGGGTATAAATTCTTTAAATAAATAAATAAATAAAATGTGGTGGGTTTTTGTGCAGATGTTAAGTTTATAAAAATGGCCTGCTATTGCAAACCCATACACAGTCTATCATCATTATTCTCATATTGTGGAAATGACAACAATAGGACCTACAGAGAGAGTGACTTGTGACAGCCCTATAAGGTAGCCCTATAAGGTCAGAGATGGGGCTGAAGCTGAGAGAGAGAGAGTAGCTTATGGCAACTTTGTAATGTTGTTCAACGTTATTATAAGAAACATTGAATACACTGTATCCACCCTTTTGTACAACCATCGGACTTAAACTACACGTGGTGCCAGGAGAGCCACAATCAATCAATCTCTCTCTTTTTTTTTAACATGGAAATGCAGGCGTAGGGCAGAGGCATGGGCTCAGGCGTGGGCTCTAAGGTTGATTGCAGAAGTGCTGTTAGGGGAGTGAATACGGTACAGGAGTCTTTCTGTGACCAAAATTACTACTACTACTACTACTACTACTACTACTACCACCAGTATTTATATACCGCTTTTCAACGAAAAGTTCACAAAGCAGTTTACAGACAAGATCAAATGATTAAATGGCTCCCTGTCCCAAAAGGGCTCACAATCTAAAAAAGATGCAGAACACCAGCAATAGCCACCAGAAACCGCAATTTGGGGGGGTCATGGGGGGTTGCACGGGGACAGCGGGTGATGTAGTGGCAGGGGGGTGATGCGTGCCCCCTGCCCTAGGGTGACGCGCACCCTAGTGACGCCACTGACACCAACATAGCCCCCCTCGGATGCCACACACGCGCAATTTGGACGTGAAATGGACACCGGCGCAGGGGGCACTCTGGGGGAATTCAGACACCCCCAGAAGGCACCCTGCGCCGGTGGAGTTGCACCGGCATCCGTTCCACGTCCGAACTGCACATGTGAGATGTCCAAGGGAGGTTGCGCCAGTGTCCGTCCTGCATCCGTCGATGTACAACAAGTTACACTGGCCTAAGTGCTCTTACACCGGGGATCTACTGTTACATCGGTGCAAGAGTTACACAGGATTGCGCCCTTAGTTAATTGGACCTGGGGTACAGCTTCAAGAGGGTGCACAAACTGATCTCTGAGAATTTGATGCAGGATCGGTAACTTGCTGCCTGCTGTAGAAGCACCTATTTGCTTTCATTGTGCTCTGCTTGTACATTTGTAAACTAAGCAAATATTACTAAAATACTATAAGTACCATTGGACTTCGTTCTTCTCAGGGAAGTAGGAAGCATGTAATAACAACATACAGGCATACCTTGACTTTCATCGCTTTGCTCTTTCAAGCGTTTGATTATTATTTATTTATTTTATTTATTAAATAATTTATACCCTACCTTTCTCCCTTTCCGATTTCATCCAACCTTCCACAGCATTCATTGATGTTCTTGTTTATTTTTCTTTTATTTCTCTTTATTTAGGTTTTGCATGTTCTTATGTTTATTTTTGTTTTATTTCTCTGTTTAGGTTTAGCATGCATTAACATATGTGATATAGTTAGTTATGTATTTCGCCAGCCAAAATAAATTTACAAGGTAAATAAGGCTATGCTTTGACATTCATCCATTTTTGACATTCATCCATTTTTGACTTTCATCCATTGTCTGGTTCCTAACACATTGAAAGAGCGCCTTTAGTGCCTGTATACACTAAAAAACCCCACAGAAAACTCGACTATATGAACAAGTGGCACAGTCAGTCACAACTGTTCATCAACCAAGATAAGAAAGTCAATTAGATTTTTACACATCCTGTGTAAAGTAATTAAGGCTAAGATCTACTAAAAAACAAATGTGACTTTCTTCCAAATAAATGGACTGTACTTGAATCTAGTGTTAGATATAAATCTATCATCGTTCTGTTAATTGCCAGTCCCTTGCTATTTAGAGTAATCTCTTTCCCTTTTCTTCAGAGCAAGACTACAGCTTTCCAACTGTTCTGGATGTGCTAGAAAGTACTTGTTGATTTCAGCATCTTTTAACTCACTTTTGTAGCCAATAAAACTTGCATAAACACCTGTTTGCAAGGTCAACCTAATCTAATAATTCTTAAACTGTCACATATTAGAACAGGTCTGGCCACAGTCATCATTTTGGGTTCCAAATTATGCAACCTCATGATCTCTCCTTGTAAGAATGTTTCATTTTCTTTTTGGATACATATACCGTTGCTGGAGGTCAAGGGAACTGCCACATGCAAGAATAATTTGGAGTTAGACAGCAGATTGTGATATAGCCAAATGTCAATTTTAAATTTTTGATGAGAATAACTGCACATTTTGTTATTTAATTGATATTACTAATGAACAGGAGAAGATAAGCCAATATTAACACAGGGAGTTACAGATGTTCAGCTGCTCATGCTAATGCGATTATGATATCATGCATTTGTGATATTAAGAACAACTGTTTTGTAACTAACTTGCAAATACTTCCCCCCATGAATATACATACACATGACTAGCATAAATAAATGTGTTCAAAGAAAGGATGTTTTTATCTACTTCTCTCTCCCTCACTCATCAATCTAGTTTGCCCATTTTTGTGTTTATGACTGCTACAGATTATTTTTCTCGCAACCGTGACACATGGTGTTTGGAAAGACACTAAATGAGAATGTCTCCGAACCTGTCTGAGTACCATACTGTCTTCCTACCAATAGGTGAAAGCTGTCATTGAGCTGAAACTACTTGCTCTTTCAAGAACATCAAGAACAGTGCTTAAAAACACTTCTGTCGGAGCCGATTTTTCAACACTTCCTGCAAAAATGTATATTACTCTCACTCTCAATCCACATTGGGCACAAACAACTCAGTCCAACATCTGGGTCACATTCCTGCTTTTTAAAGTTCTTAGGCAGGGGTTGACATGTGATCTTGCGCTTTCATGCCCTAATGTAGCCTTGTGTTATCACATAGCTACATGTGATTGGGTCAGACCATCCATGTGACTAATCCAGAAGAGAAAAAGCATCAGCAGGGGGGGGGGACGATACTGATGCAACAGAAACAAAGGAAAACAATGGCAAAAAAAACAGGACTGGGAAAGGTTATTCATGCAAACTAAGAGCCCAATCCTACCCTTCCCCCCCCCTTTGCAACTGAATGGCAATGTCTTCCCTCTTCCCATCTGTCCATCCAAAAGGCAGAAGCAAATAAAAGCATTCATGTTCTTTCTAATCCAGGTCTTATTTCATGTGAAAATAAAATATTTTTATTTAGGACAGCTTTTGATGTCTGACATGGTGGGCTGACCTTTTAACCTTTTAACAAATGGCTTTTAACATATGTAAACTCAGGTGACCCACTGGGGTGTTTATTTTAAATTGTTTTAATTAATTATTTTAATGTGTATATCTGTATTTTAATGTGTTGTAAGCCGCCTTGAGTGTCCTCGGGAGAAAGACGGGGTATAAATTCTTTAAATAAATAAATAAATAAAATGTGGTGGGTTTTTGTGCAGATGTTAAGTTTATAAAAATGGCCTGCTATTGCAAACCCATACACAGTCTATCATCATTATTCTCATATTGTGGAAATGACAACAATAGGACCTACAGAGAGAGTGACTTGTGACAGCCCTATAAGGTAGCCCTATAAGGTCAGAGATGGAGCTGAAGCTGAGAGAGAGAGAGTAGCTTATGGCAACTTTGTAATGTTGTTCAACGTTATTATAAGAAACATCGAATACACTGTATCCACCCTTTTGTACAACCATCGGACTTAAACTACACGTGGTGCCAGGAGAGCCACAATCAATCTCTCTCTCTCTTTTTTTTTTTAACATGGAAATGCCGGCGTAGGGCAGAGGCATGGGCTCAGGCGTGGGCTCTAAGGTTGATTGCAGAAGTGCTGTTAGGGGAGTGAATACGGTACAGGAGTCTTTCTGTGACCAAAATTACTACTACTACTACTACTACTACTACTACTACTACTACTACTACTACTACTAACAGTATTTATATACCGCTTTTCAACAAAAAGTTCACCCCCTCGCTGGTGCAGCTGTGCAAAAAACGGGTGCGTTGTATCCGGGGAAGGGGGTGCAGATCAGGAGACTTCACAGGTGAAAGGGGATTTAAATCCCTAACTGCTATAAGCCTCCCAACCTCAGACCTGCGCTAGTGATTTCGCTAGCGATTTCACTAGCACAAATCCGAGAAGAGAAAGGGGGTGGGGAGGCTGCAGGAAAGGGGGATAGGATCTGGTGTGTGCCATCGCTGCTGTATCCACCCCCTCCTGCAGCCTCCCCGCCCCCTTTAGCTCCCTCCCCACCCCTGTTCCGTCCTCCCACTTCTCCAGGTGACTTACCTGCTCAAGCAGGCCTTGGGAGAGCCAACAACATGGGCAGGTCAGCTCCAGCGGAAGAGGCGCAACAATGATGGCCGGAAGTGTAGGATTGGGCCGAAAATGTTATTTAGGGAAGAAAATACTACCCTACCCTCAAATTGCTAGTTTCTATCTGAACTTTGGAGGAATATGGTATTTGGTACAGCTCTAGTCAAAGCATATGCTGAACACAATGCCCAGGAACCACTAACTTTTACAATATACACAACAATCATAGCATTCCTCTGTCCTTCCAAAAAGACAACTGCAATAGTGCTAGCATAGCATTAGCAACAACATCTTTATAAGCCAAAACAATTAGCTTTGCTGCTGGGGGGGGGGGAAACATATTGCTGTTGCCTTTTAATTTTTCTGCAGAAATTACCATCAAATTAAAACATCTGTTATGGCAATGTTTTATAAAACATGTTCAAAATTTATGTTTGTAATATATTGTGAAACTATATCAAACCTCCTACGCCATTTCTTCTTTTAGAGTGCCATAATACTTGAGTGGAATAAAAAACAAAGCTTCCTGTTCAGCAGTCACTGCTCTGGTAGAACCTACTGGGGGAAATAATATTCCAGTCATGTCTGCGTAAATATATTTGAAATATGGCTACAATTATTATTTTTTTCTTCAGGAGAAAGGATGGTTAGCCTCTTTTTTTCCTTTTCTTTTTTTTGTACAAATGGCATTCTTTAACTTGGCACTCAATATTTGTATTTGGTACAAGAATGCACATTAAAATATTAAAAGTTATCCCAAGTCACATGTGGATTGCCTTTGCCGGGCCTCGCCATCACATGAGACTTAGGGCCTGGCCCCCTCACTGGCTCTCACACCTGGGGGTGGTGGTGGAGCTGAGCCAGCTTTTAGCTGGCATACAAGGGACTGCATGGCAGTCCGTTTCCAGATACTAGCTCCACCCACTCCCCTGTTGAATAATGTCCTGGCTTGGCAGGGTGCCCTGCCGTCTGGTGCATGCTGGTAACCACCCAGCTTTCTGTCAGCAGCATTGCTGCTGGCTGTTGTTTCAGTCTTCATGAGGGATTATTATTATTATTATACCACCTTCCTCATCATCAGATTTCTCATCAGATTTATTCAAGGCGGTTTACATAGACAGGCTATCCTAGACTCGATAAAGGTCTTTACAATATTGTTCTATTCATATACAATAGAACCTTCCATACTCAAGATGTTTCCTTTCTGTGTGCAGCCCTCCTTCTGGCTTGTGCTCTGCACTTTCAAACTTCACAGTTCACCCTCGCATGGATGTCAAGATGTTCTCTCTCTAGCTGCCTCCTCCGCATTCCACCCTCTGACAGTGTCTTCTCAGTATCTTTGCGAGGTCCATCAGCAGCTGCCATCTCCTATCCAAGCGAGAAATGAGGTCGACCCTGCTTAGCTTTTTCAGGCAGGGCACTGACTCAACCCCCAGGTCACACCTCCTGCTTATCCCCCTGCCATCCTAGTGCCGCTGCTTTTTTTCCAGGGGTCTACCCCAGGGTGGCAGCTGAATCGCAAGTGCTGCAGGTCCCTTTGCCCCATGGGAAGAATGCCCTTCTTCTTAGTGGGCACTGGCGGACTCCTCTACTACATGCGCGCGTGTGCACACACACACACAAAATTTGCAGCAAAGAGAGTTCAAGAGAACTCTCAGCATATGGCTAGATATCAAAAAGATAACTTTTTTAAAAAAAATAGCAGTTTGGAAAGATAAATATTTGATGAGTCACAGAAATAGCTAAATGAAGACTTAGATGCAAAAAAAAAAAATCAATACATTTTACTCAGTCAAATTGCCACTTGTATAATGGGAAACGAGGCCAGCGGGTGGCGCAGTGGGTTAAACCGCTGAACCATGAGCTGTCGATCAAAAGGTCGGCAGTTCGAATCCGCGACGGGGTGAGATCTCGTTGCTTGGCCAGCTCCTGCCAACCTAGCAGTTCCAAAGCATGTCAATGCGAGTAGATAAATAGGTACCGCTTGCGGGAAGGTAAACAGTGCTCTGTGTTCCAGCCGCATGCTACGTGCTGCGGCAAGGAGAGTCATGCCGGCCACATGACCACAGAGGCGTCTTCGGACAATGCTGGCTCTTCGGCTTTGAAATGGGGATGAGCACCACACCCTAGAGTCGGACACGACTGGACTTAATTGTCAGGGGTCACCTTTACCTTTACCTATAAAGGGAAACATAAATATAGCAAATGTTTTTGGAAAGAGAATAAAATTAAAATTAATGAACTTGTTTTTCATTTGTATTTCACCAACATCCATATTAAACTGGCTCTGGTGAACAAAACTGTAGCTCAGCGGTTCTTCAAGTGAGCTCCTAGGAGCCCTGGGGCTCCCTAAGACCCCTTCAGGGGCTCCTCGAGCACAACTTGTGGCCACCATCTGCTTGGCGCTGCACCACTCTGCGCATGAGCCTGCGCTCTGGGGCTGCCCAAGACTCCACACATGTTGCCGGCAGGGCTCCCAAATAATCCATTTAGGAATGTAAAGGGATCTGGAGACCGGAAACTTTGAGAACTGCTGTAGCTATTTTTTATTCTTAGTTTATTAAATAACCTGCTCACATGGCATTTTGCATTAGGAATAATGCTGTGCTGGCAGCCAAAGCCAAGCCTGGCCCTTGTATTGGCATTGCACCTGTCATTAGCTTCATAGTATTAACAAAAATTAATTAGCACTAACTTCAATGCTGCATCAAACCATCATTGCGATAAGTGCCCTTGTGCCCCATTGTTGATGCATGATTAAATAGATACCAATTTACTGCCTTCTGTTTCTCCCACAGTAACTAGTAGAGGGGGGATAAAGAACTGGAAAGGAGCAAAGCCATATTTCATAAGATGCTGCGGTTGGTATAAGATGCTAATCGCTCTTTCTCCTTGTACGGCTACAGCATATCAGTGCTATAAGAATATGCGGGGATGATGTAACATCATATGGCCTTGACTCAATTACAGAGCATGTGCTTTATATGCAGAGGACCCCAGGTTCAGTCTCTGGCATCCCTTTCTCAGGTAGGGCTGGGAACTGAGCCAGACGGGCTAATGGTCTGACTCAGTATAAGGCAGCTTTAAATATTCATATGGAAGACCTTAAAACAGGGTGCTGAGGATGATGCACTTCCTCAATTACTATAATCTGAATGTAATTATGCATTGATTGAATGTAATCTGATGAAAATAGCTCAGAAGATTTTCTGAGAAAATGTCTGTTCCATTTGTACCAGTGGTTGACACCCACACAATCAGTTTGCTCTTGGGATGCTGGTGGAGCTCACTGGAGGTAGATCCAAAAATGAATTGCAGAGGCTCATAGCGTTCAACTCAAATAAGAAGCGAGTTGTTATGAGGCCCTGACACAGATTACGGTCTGAGTTGGAGAATTCTTCTCCATCTCAAAAGAGTTGTGGAAGAGAGCAGGTACAAACATTTACCGGTACTCTGCTCAGTAGTCTCCAGCTGCAGCAAGAGGTTCCTCCCTCCCCTCTCCGTTACACTCACAGTACATTACATGGTGAAAGAGCCCAGTGGCCCTTGCAAAATGTAGTTTTCCCTTTCAGTATCCATGGATACTGTAGTGGATAATCCATGGATAAGGTAGCCAGGATGGTGTAGTGGTTTGGGAGTCGGACTTAGACCTGGAAGATCCAGGTTCAAATCCCCACTCAGCCACGAAGCTTCCTGGGTGACTTTGGGCCAGTCACTATCTCTCAGCCCCACCTACCTCACAGGGTTGTTGTGAGGACAAAAGGAGGGGAGGAAATACGTACACCACTCTGAGCTCCCTGGAGGAAGGGCGGTATAAAAATGTGAAAAATAAATAAATAAATAAATAAATAAATAAATAAATAAATAAATAAATAAATAAAAAGGTCCAACCTGTGATGAGGTGGCCGATATCTTGCTATAATGCTTATTCAAAGTTCCATTCAATAAAGATTCTTTTCAATGCCAAATGAATGCTCCCTCCTTGCAGTCTCAGGATTTTTATTTGCATGCAAGCACGCACATACACACACACACACCTTGTCTTTAAGTGTTCGTGTGGCTGCCATAGGCAACCAGGAATTTTATGGGGGGGTCCTTTGGGGACTATGCTACTATGGGCAATAGTGGCTTTAACAACACTTGAAGGACAGATCATGTTTCCTTGTGGACAATTTCTGAAGGTTGCCAATTTTTTTTCTCTAGAATGCACCAGGAAATTTTCTGGCATACTCTACAGCGGAAAAAAAATGGCAAATCAGCAGGAGCAAGCCACTGGGAACATAATTAGTGTTTCAAATGCTATGTACTTGTGGGGCGGATCAAATAGAAACTACTGAACATGTTTTGCTGGACTGTATGTTATGCCAACCTATGTATGTATGTATGCCAACCTAGCAGTTCCAAAGCATGTCAATGCAAGTAGATAAATAGGTACCGCTTGCGGGAAGGTAAACAGCGCTCCATGTTCCAGCCGCATGCTACGCGCTGCGGCAAGGAGAGTCATGCCGGCCACATGACCACGGAGGCGTCTTCGGACAACGCTGGCTATTCGACTTTGAAATGGAGATGAGCACCACACCCTAGAGTCGGACACGACTGGACTTAATTGTCAGGGGATACCTTTACCTTTATGTTATATAGAGATATACGTATCACCCTTATCTCTCCATTGCTGGTTAAGTTACCGGATCATACAAGACAGTTCTATAGATTTCTGCTTCTATCAGATTCCAACTCTGCTGTTACATACAGCATTGCTAAATTCTTCGCAGCAGCAATAAGTATACGAAAAAAGATGGTAACTTCTAACTTGGTATAGGAGATCTCTGATGGGATGTGTATTTAATTTATAGTTTGTTAAGATAGTTGATTCTTATTTCTGTTTATTTTTACTATTAGTATTGATTACAGATTTATAGATATATTTAACATTCTAATTCAGAGCAAACTTTTTATTTTAGATTTTATAGTATTAAGTATGGGTTGATTGGTGGTTGGGGGGATCTATTTTATTTTAACTTCTTGTCTTAATTGATGTTTATGATGCTTCTTTTGGCTCTGTACTGGTAACTTTTGTGCTGGTCTGTGATTGCAATAAAGATTATGATGGTGTTTCAAATGCTGCATATTTGACTTGTCACAACCCACAGAGGTATGGCGTTAAAAGCTGAAGAAAAGAAGAAAAGAAGTACTGCTACCATCACCATTTTGATATTCATAAGTAGGCAACTAAGAATGTTTGCACACTAGTAACATTTGTGGAGGCCAGCGGGTGGCGCAGTGGGTTAAACCGCTGAACCATGAGCTGTCGATCGAAAGGTCGGCAGTTCGAATCCACGACGGGGTGAGCTCTCGTTGCTTGGCCAGCTCCTGCCAACCTAGCAGTTCCAAAGCATGTTAATGCGAGTAGATAAATAGGTACCGCTTGCAGGAAGGTAAACAGCGCTCCGTGTTCCAGCTGCATGCTACGCGCTGCGGCAAATAGAGTCATGCCGGCCACATGACCACGGAGGCATCTTTGGACAACGCTGGCTCTTCGGCTTTGAAATGGGGATGAGCACCACACCCTAGAGTCGGACACGACTGGACTTAATTGTCAGGGGTCACCTTTACCTTTACCTTAACATTTGTGGACTTACAGTATTGCCCCGAGTATAAGACGCACCTGATTATAAGATGCACCCTTAAAGTTTGGTGCTATTTTTTAAAAAAATACATTTTTAAAAAATTAAAAAATACATTTTTAACTTTTTTAACTTAAATAAAATATACACATTAGTAGAACAGTAACACAGTACAGCTTTAGTACAGTTAAAAGCATAGGGACCCTGTCCCTTATTGAATCTGGGCACCCTAGTATTAGTAGCCTTCCCAGATCCAAAGGGGGACAGAGTGCCTACCTTGAACCTTTGGAATTTGGGCAGGTGCAGCTTGCTGCATCCTTCCATGATGATGAGCTGCACCTGCCCAAATTTCAACGGTCCCTGGAGTTTTGGGGGGAGCTCAGACTCGGCAAGAGCTGGAAATCAGCCTGTAGTTCTTCAGTTTCCCTGGGTTAGAGAGCTGGCTATTTAACAGGGTGGTGGCAGTTTTACTGGAGGGCCAGTTGCCCTAACAGGTATACCCACCTGTTGGCTGTGTTTGTGCTAATCAGGTGGATATGCACAAGAATTTTGAGCTTATTTGCCTATGAACCATGCCCTGTGCTCTCATGGAGATTTAAGGCCCTTGAGATTATAGGATACATAAACTAAGAACAGTAGCCTAGTCTCTTGTGGAGTAAAACCCTTGAGAGAAGAGGTCGCTTAAGAACTGAAGTGGGAACATGCATTACTTATTGGACCAGTGGGCCAGGTCAGGAGTGTGTAAGATTGGTCAGAGTGACCCAGGACCATGACAAGCTGGGAGAAAGTCAAATTGACCTTATTAGTATTTACTTCTGAGTAAACATGCTTTAAGAGTGCACTAAAAATACTTAAAACCAAAATTATAATAAAACTCTGCAATAGTGACACTCACATCTTTTATTTAAACCAGATTTTCCACTACTTCTAGACCACATTTTACTAACACATTTTATTCCCTTAGCTTACATTACTTTAAACATGCACCTCCAAGCAAATAACCACTTTTCCTGTTTACTTAAAATAATTGCAAAGGTCTCTCTGAAAATGTGATTTTCAAAGAAGGAACAAACTGACCTGAAGATTCCCTGTTTCCTGTAGAAACGGACTTGGTTGCAAAATCATTGTATATATTAAAAGTTTTGATGGTTCTTATCTTTGAGTCTCTAACAATTAGAAACCTGGAGAGGGAAGTGGAGGGTAAAACAGTGCTCAAACAGGTATTGAGCTAATGAATATATCTTTTAGAAATTTTTAATGTAATGGGCCTCTAGTGCATGTCTGGGAATTTTTTTGTAATCTTGCTGAGCAATAGGTAATATCCTGGCATCAACTCAAATACTGTATATTCTTTAAGGAGTGGTAAAAGAAATAATATCTATAAAACTAATTTGTTGTCTTCGCTATAATTTGTTTTATGAAAGTTTACATATAAAAGAAACCTTACTCTATATTAACTTTGTTTCTGCTTTCCAGAAATTCTATACAGATTTTCTGTTTCTAGTTCATCCTTCCCTAGTTGCCTTTACCTGATCAAACCAATTACATGTGCTGACCAGCTGTGAAATAGAAGGGAGGGAGGGAGGCAGTGAGGAAGAAGGGGGAAAGGAGCAAGGTTTTAGAATTTGAAAGCAGAAAGTTCATTTTCCTTCCTCACCCCCGTTGGCCTATTTAATGTGTACAATTAGGTACCCAAGAGAAAGAAGTAAATTGCACAAGAGCATACACTAAACATCAAGACACAGATCATTCCCAAACACTGTTCCAGGCTCTCTGGCAGGTCAAGACAGTCTTGATTTAGAACTACATTCTAGCTAGACTAGACTTCTCATTTTTAGTTCTCCCTGTGGCTCACGACTGCAGAGACTTGTGTATCAAACCAGTAGCCTTCAGAAAAACATTCCACTGTAGTAAACCAATATTCTCAGTCTTACAGACTCGTTAAATTGCACAGATATGCTGTAATATTGACCTCTAAAAAAACCCCAAAAAACCAAGAACTGCCCTTTCCCCTCCCAATTAATTTGTTTTTATATTTTAATCTCAATATTCAGCCTATAAGGAGACTCTCCAGGTGACTTACAATAAAATATAGGGTTATTCAAAAAGGATGGTGCAAAAGTAAAGCTGATTTATTTTTAAATGAACTGACATGTCACAACCATCATGACATGAAAAGACAGGAAAAACTGTCCAAGTTTCAAATTCATATACAAATGTTTAACGTGGGCACTTGTGTAGCTAGGATGGGGCAAGGGGGGAGCAAATGCCCCAGATGACATCCACAGTCCCACTGTAGCTATGCAAGTGCCCACATTGAACATTTGCCCCACTGTACCTATGCAAGTGTCCACACACTGGACATTTGTAATATGTATGTGAAACTTGGACAGTTTGTGGTATGACGATTGTGATATGTCAGTTCATTCAAGAATAATCAGCTTATAAAAGGGAGGGGAAAAATAGCAACAAAACCCAGTTGTCAATAAATATAATCAGCAGACATGCATTTAATAGTAGAAGGAACAAGATGTAGATACTGCTGCTAAATGGGCAAGAGACACCTTTTAGAGTGGTGTCCTCTTATATTTAGCAAGGAAAGAGCAACTGTCCCTTTTTACCCCAGCATAGTGTCTTTTCCAGTGGCTGGTTCTCTTCTGCATTTTTTTAAGATGATCCCTTGGGGACAGGGAACCATTTATTGATTTATTTTGCTATGTAAACTGATTTGTGAACTTTTTGCTGAAAAGCAGTATATAAATGCTCTTAATAACGTACTATGGCTATTGGTGCGGCTCAAAACGTATATGAGGAGAAAGCAGGATGACGCTAAAGAGAGAGATCCTGTACCGTGTACGCATGCAAAGTGTGGTATTTCCCAGTAAACACAGGAGATCTATGGTATTTAGTGCTCAAGGCTGAGCAAGAGGGAAAAGGCAGAAATCCTATGGTGGGGCGGAGACGAGAGCAGAGAGTAGCTGGAGCCTTTGATATAAACTTCAAAATTTACAATAATTCACAATATTCTGAACTCTGCTTCGGTTCTAAACAGGGTCTGGTCAAACTTAGGAGGAGACTCAGCTTTTGCCTCAAATGTAAATGTTTTTCTCTGGTGACCTATGTGCTTGAACCCCTAATCTGGCAGACAAACTTGCAACATAGTCTAAACTAATGAAAAGATACAAACAACAACATGTAGGGTATTGTTTTGGCATGTTGGTTACCAGCTATAAAGATAAAAAAAGAATATGTATCTCCTACTGGAAGTTGTGAGATTGGGTATTTAGATTAAAATAGAGCAATCTGCAAAATTATTCTACAACTGTTTAATTTCTGTCTGGAGTAAAACAAGAGACAAAGAAAGAACTGCCAAAGGATGAATTCTAGAAATTTCTTTCATTACAGTAGCTTTCTACTTTGCAATGGGCCCACAATCCGATAAAATTGCTTTTTAATGGACTCCCTGTGGCAAAACAAGCTTTACCATGCAATAAGTTATTTGCTGTATGAAGGGTTTATGATTTCCTCCAACATAACCTTGTGGATGACAGATTAGCCAATCAGAAACTGCAAAAGTTTGGTAGCATCTCAGCCAGTAGCAGCATGTTTGACATTGTGGCTTTGTTGAGGGACCTGACTAGAAGGCAAATGTAAATGCAATGCCGTCGCTCCCGTCAAGTGACGGGAGCGGGCCGCTACGGGGTGACGCGCGCACCAGGGCCTTCTGAAAGAAGGCCCAATGCGTCAATACGGGTACTTTTACTGTTTTTGCGCATGCGCAGACCGTTTTGAGGGCAAGAGGGCAGGCCCTTGCCCTCAGAAATGGTCTCTGCGCATGCGTGAAAACAGTAAAAGTTTGTGTATTGTAGTGACGCATTGGGCTGGCCTCGGAGCGTCTGGAGGGCAACGCGAAGGGGCAGGGGGGCACCCGGGGCAGGGTGCAGCCGGGTCGCCCCCCAAAAAATCAATTGTCCACTTGGGGGGCATAGTCGGGGGCATCACTAGGGTGACACGCGCCCCCCCGCGTTGGGGTGACGCCTCTGTGTAAATGCAAGGCTTTGAAGGAGTGTTTCAGCTCCTGTTAACATCCTGGCTGTGTGTGAGTGTGTTGGAGGAAGGAAATGCAGCTCCTACCAGCATGTTCAGCACCATGACTCTGTGTGTTTGAGGGAAGGAGAGACAAAAGGCAAAGTCTTTGAAGTAGCATCTCAGCCCCCTAGGAGCATTTTTAAAACACAACAGTGGCCCCTTAGCGTCTCAGCCCAGTAGTAGCATCACTGTATGTGCAATAGTTCCCAAACTGGGAGGCGTGGCTCCCAGGGGAGGTGCGGAAACCATCCAGGGGAGCCGCGGAGTGCCACAGAATCCTCTCAGAAAACAGTGCAATGCCAATTGGCAGGTATCAACATCATGTCATGGGGAGCCGCGGCTAATGGTCAAGGGAGCAGCAGGTTGAAAATGTTTGGGAAACACTGTTGTAAGTGTATCGAGGAATGGATTTAGCTAAAGTGAAGGCCTGCAAGCTCTCAGCCAGGAGGAGCATTTTTAACATAACAGTGGCTCCTAATGAGTACTGTAGGCACGTTTTAAATACACTTTTAGAGAGGGAAATACAGGTAGGCCCCCATATCCACTGATTCGCTATCCACGGTTTCAGTTATCCACGGATCGTGGGGCCCCCCAGGCTTTTACTTTTTTCCCAGTAAGCTTCATTTCTTCCTTAAAGAAACAGGAGAAGCAGCCTCTGGCCGCTTATTACAGGCAAGTAGAACGAGACTAAGTACTAGAGAGGCTCTGCAATTTTAACAGAAACCTTACAGAGCCTCTCTAAGACTTAGTCTCGTTCTACTTGCCTGCAATGGAGGCTTCTTCTCTCTGTTTTAAGGAAGAAACAAAGCTTGCTGAAAGAAAAATAAGAACTGGGGGGGGGGCAAGCATGCATGCCTGCCTGCCTGCCTGCAGGGGAGGCAGGGTGGGGGGGCCCTCAGGAAACCATGGAGGGGGTGTTCACTCTTATCCACGGTTTCAAGTATCCACGGAGGGGCCTGGAACATATCCCCAGCGGATATGGGGGCCCACCTGTAGTTTAGTTCTGTGGCAGAAGCTGAGGTCTTAGAACAGATTACCAAAAACAATGCATTCTGATTATTGGATCCACTTTACAATATTTTCACTATACAATGGTGCCTCCGGAATGGATTACATCATAACATGAGGGTCTACTGTATTTGGAAGAGTATAATGAGGCGCAGGGATTCTCCAAAATCCGCACTTGGACCCTGCTTCAAAATTCCGTGGAACCTCCACGTTCAAGTGCTGACTTGGGCTACAAGCTGGGTTTCTTGGTCTGCTCTCTCATACTTAACCTTTACTGAAACCCTGCTAAAAAGTACCTGACTTTGGTCTCTGCAGCTCAAATAAGTTAGAAAAGTGTCTTGGCACTCTGTGGAAACATTGTGGAAGGAATCTTTTGACTGCAAAAGCGTGTGATTTATTCTGGCATTTCTATTGCCAGGTTGGGAGTTTTTGCTCTCCCTTTTCTTTCAGTTTCCTTTTCCTCTGGAAATCATGTTGCCTGGCTCGTCTCAGCAGAAAAGGATAGGTAATATGGTGGTGGTTCTTATGTGCAAAGAAAGTCTGTGAATGCGTATGTGTCCCTCTTTTCTTTCTCCCCTCCCTTTACTAACTTGTGGAGCATGAATACGTTTAGTGTATGGAGTTCTTGTGAGAGTAGATTCTCCAATTTCCAAAGAATAATTAAAATCATTTTTGTAGCAGAAAATGTGGAGGTCTGGCTTGTGCTGAACCCCCCTGGGCAAATGCACCCCTTTTTAACAAAAGACCAGAGGGTGGGAGAATATTATATACCTTCCAACCCCTGAGTGTGCTGCCCTTTATTTTAGAACAGCTTTTCAGTTTTTCCAGATGGAAGCTAATACCAGGAAAGAAGCCATCCTCAAAAATAAGTAAATGCACAGCAAGCAGAGCGCAAATCTGCTGCATTGATTATTTTTGGCTGAATAAATTGGGGTTAGGTCTGTCTTTGCAATTCCATTCCAAATTATAGAAAGCAAAGCTGCAATAGTTTTTTGTTTTGTTTTGTTTTGTTTTGCAGTTCAGTCTTTGTTATGTCTTTCCCAAGAATTTCTAATTCTTTTATTCACTCATTTTGGTCAGTCATAGTCTTTTTGTCTGGTTAATCTTCATGCTTGATGGGTAATTTGCCTAATCTTCACACAAGCCAACATCTTTATGTTCAGTTTTTTCTGTTTTAGCTTCCTTCTCTACCTTGCATCTTAAATCATCATGTGAGTCCTTTTTGTGTGTGTGGGTCTGTTCTGCCTATCAACTGATCACAATTGTCTCTTGTTTCTGGATGCCAGACTTCCACTTGTCTTACATGCACAATAAGAAGTATGTTGGCTCAAACAAGCAGCCACACCTATCATATAGAGATGCTGGTTTTGATTTTTATCTTTTCAAAAGCTTTGTTTCTTTGAATGGATTCATTATTCCCAATGCAAAGTATTGCTCTTATTGTATACAATTGTTATATTCACAATCTTTTCCACTTTCCTTGCAAATTGGAAAGTTGTTAATAAATTAATTGTTAAGTGAATGGAAATCAGTCTTCAGCCTTGTTATTAAAACCCTTTAAATGCTGGTTTCACCATAGTGTGCTGCAACAATGGCTAAAAGTTCTAAAAACAAGCTTCTCAGTACAGTGACATGTGTGAACACTCTCTGACATGTGCCTGCATGCAATGAACTTTCTTGATCCATATTCCAATGTCCCCAGAATGGAGAGCCTACCCCTAGGATACAAGACATATAAAAAGGGGGGAGGACAAACGGAGGAGGAAGATGTGGGTGCTGGGCCGAGCCAGAGAAGGAGATGGAGCCCAGAGAGAGAGAGGAAGGTGAGGGGAGCAGGACTGGGGAGGAAAGGAGTCAGTGAGGGAAGAGAAGGAGTCAGAAGCTGGCAAGGAGAAGGAGGAGGCCGAAAGGGAAAGAAGGCAATGGCTAGCCAGTCTCCAGAGGCTCCAGACTGGGGCTAAACTCAGCCCTCTGGGGGCCCAGAGAACAGGGCCCCCAGTAGGGAGGTAGATGCCTCAGACTGGCAGGCACCCCAAAGGGACCCAGGTAAAAGGTTAGAGGACTCCAGGCCCAGAATACCTTGCATCACTACCCAGATCTTCCCCCTCCCACCCTCTGCCACCTCCAGGTTCACAGGGCCCCTACCTAAGTCTACCAGGTTAAGGGCCTCTAGGCATGGGCAAGGAAGGATAACACAACTCATTACTTGTGTTGGAACTCCCCACCCTCCGTCACACTGAATTTAAATTACATTAAAAGACAGCTTGCCAAGAGAACTTTAGACTGCCCTTTGGATTTTTGGTGACCCATGTCTTTTACTCAGCCATAAGAAGTGGACCCTCCTGAGATGAGAGGGCAGGTGAGGCACATGCTATACCATCCTATTAGATCAGCGATTTTCAACCTTTTTAATCTCATTGCACACTGACAAGGTGCTAAAATTGTCAAGGCACACCATCAGTTTTTTTTTTTTTTTACAATTGACAAAGCACACTGTGTGGCAGGGGGGGCCGCTCACATTCCTCCTCCAAACTCCCGCAGCACACCTGTGGACCATTCATGACACACTGGTTGAAAAATCGCTGTATTAGATGGACAAGGAAATGAGATCAGTTATTTACAAGGATAAGCAGGGATGCACTAGGGATAGTCAGAGGTAGTGAAGGAACCACTAAGGTGAGGCTAGGATGGTTCAGACAAAAGTTTGCTTACTTTTGTAAAGTAATGAGGAGAGGGAAGGAGAAAAGCAAAGTAGTCTGACAAAATAAGATAAAATAGGAAAAACTCATGTATCCTACAAATAAACAAAGCCCCACTGCATACTTTAAGGAACAGGGAGGTGTCAGGAAATATTCCTCCACCTTGCCCTGGAATACAAGCACAGCAGATTACTTGTGTTTCTCTGTGTTCCTAAGCAGCAACTGTAAAAATAGGAAGAGGTTGCTGGCAGGCTGGTCAATAGCTTATCTTCAGAACTCCTTGGATGGGACTCTCTTTGTGGGTTTACCCTTTGGATTTATTTGGTCGATCTGCCATTTCTTTAGTCTTGCTCTGCCCTGTCCACATATCTGACCTAAATCCCATGTGCTCTTTTTCCCTTTATGCTGCTTATGTCCTGGACCTTGAAAAACTAGTGGAGAAACACAGAGCCCTGCACTGATAAATTGCAAGAAATGGGTGCATGGTATTTAACTCATAGCCATTCGCTTGTATTCAAGACACACAAAAGAAAAACTGCTTGGGAAAGCATAGGGACAACTCTCATTACCCTAAGCCAGTGGTTCTCAAATGTTTTAGCACCGGGACCCACTTTTTAAAATGACACTGTATCAGGACCCACCTAGCTTTACGAGACTTAAAAAAAGGTGATCTAGAATAAATAAATGTATTTATTTATTTACAAGTACAGAGCTCAGCTGCTTACAGGGTAATTAGCAGCTATCTGGCAAACTGCAGGGGCTCAGCTCCTTGAAGGGCAATTAGTAGCTATCTGGTTTTTGAATAGCCTCAGAGCTTGTGGCAATTACTTATCTGATCTTTCCATCACTTGGGACCCACAATCTGAGAAACACTGACCTAAGCAGTTGCTTGGACATACCTTTAATTGTGTGTCCATACCTTGGACACACCTCTCATATTGAGAACTACGGGCAAAAGCCACAGTGAACTTTCTATTATCCTAACTACTCAATGGCTCAGTGGCAGTACTATGTAGTTACAAAATTTGTTATTACCAATGCAAAGTACAAGTGCATGGGCATCATCAGCTGATTTCAAGTTTGGGGCTTTTAAAAGATGTTGCTGCAAAGGAGAACAGAGTGTACCATTCAAAGCAGCAGAACCATTAGTTTGAATTCTTTCTCACAAATATGTTAGCAGCTAATGTGCTCTTGAGCATAGGGTTAGAAAAGTGCATAATTCCTTTTTTCATATTTTCCTCAAATGTTACACATCATCCTGGGTCAATTCAAGAAAATTAAATGATGCAAGTTTCTGCAGCTGAACTTCAACAATGTATTTCCATCCTCATCTTCAAAACTTTGCTTCTAAATTGTTGGCCCAAAAGCATGCAACCAGTCTCTCGGAACTTTAGAGTAAGATATCAATAGAAACTTCAAAGGGTTCAGAAACCTCATCTCAAAATTACAGCATACCAACACAATGGAATTTTTATTTTATTTTTTCATTTTGCTGTGCAAAGATCAATGTAAATCAGTGTAAGTGTAAATCACTTACCATACTAAAATCAGATGGTATTTACCAGCGGAGCTATAATTTCTGCTCTGAAGCTTCCTAGCAATGGTGGCATCTGAGCCGGTTGGGAAAGCAGATCCCTGCAACATGACTTGCAATGTTGTCCTAAACTCCAACTTCAAAATATTTTTAAAACAATGATAAGGCCTTAAGAGCTGTTAGAAAATTAGCATTACATTGACAGACATATGAAAAACTCAGTAGGGCTACATGGTGTACTGAGGATGCCACCAGCTTACTACACTCACACAAACAAGAGATAAGTGAGCAGTTACAGAATATAGTATTTTAAAAAAACCTTCAGAAGACACTTACAATTTAGTATCTAGATTGGAGTGAATGTTCCTGACCCTTTAATGGTTGTATACAGTAGGTGAGGGCCAGAGGCGAAACAAGGGTGGAGCGAAGGCAAGTAGTTCTGCAAGACTCCGTTACACTGGAGTCAGCAGCCCCTCCCCCTTGCTGTTGGAGCCATTCTGGCAGCAAAGGCAACACGCAGGACACTCCCCTGTTGCTGCTGGAATGGCTTTTATTTATTTTTATTTATTTTATTTTATTTTTATTTTTTTATTGGCTTTTTATTAATGCTGGAATTCCTTTTATTGAAGGAAAAATCCATCATTATGAACTCACTAAAGGCGAATGGCTACAAGGCACAACAGGTGGAAACGGTGTGGGAACAACAACTAAAAAAGAAGAACTATGTTCATGCTCCTGAGGACATCAGCAAGAAGGAAAATGAGGGTACACTTACTGAAAAGAAAAAAGATCTTAAGTGGCTGTCTCTTCCCTTTGTTAAAGGTGTTACGGACAAAATAGCACATGTGTTCAGGAGACATGAAGTAAAAACAATATTTACACCAACACAGAAGATACAGCAAATGCTGGGTAATCCGAAAGATAAAAGACCTGCACTTTCTAATCCAGGAGTATATCAGATACCTTGTGGGGACTGTGGGCAGGTGTATGTGGGCAACACAAAAAGACCTATAAGGGTGAGATTAAAAGGAACATATAAGGGCTACTAAGACTTCCCAGGAAGAAAAATCTGCCATTGCTGCGCATGCAGCAGAGTCTGGACATGAGACTGCATTTCAAGCTACCCGCACTCTCTTTAATGAAGCCAATAATAGACAGAGACTTAATTTAGAGGCCATTGCAATAACACAAAGAAGATCGTTGGACCTCCTTAACCGGCAGCAGGAACTGTCATTCGTGAACAAGGTGTGGTTTCCGCTTCTTCAAAGGTCGTTTGGACAACACACAAGGGGGGAAAAGCTGCTGCTGGCCAGTGTGCAACAACCTGCCTCTGCCTCTAATTGATCAGCCCGTTCTGCACCTCACTCACACTGCTACATGGTACTCCATAACGGTATCCCTTTAAGAGGTCATGCAGCGTAACTAGGCAACAAGCTTCCGTTTTGAATCAGCAGTTAGTGCTTCTCAACTACAAAAAATAATGATGCTCCTCAACAGACAGTAACATCTACCGGCTTGAAGCCGCATTGGTTCGTGTGTTTGCTTTGATAAAGTTACAAGTGTGTAACGAAACGTCAGCAAGTGTCAGTAATATCGCCTGCCAGCATCAGATAGTCCAGGAGAACGCAGTTCAGCTGCTTGTCTCTTTAAAGCGATCACGGACATCAAAGGATTTTCCACTGGCAAGCCTCAGGAAATTTTCTATCTGTATTTCCTCAAAATAAATACATGGCTGGAAAACCCATTAAGCGTACCTCTTTACAAGTCCCAATTATGTTTAGTGTAAAGTGCTTTGTGAATGTTTTTATTGAAAAATAGTATATAAATATTGTTATTAAGAAGAAATAAGTTTGCATAGTATTGTAGATGGTATCATTTATACTAAAGACTAATGCAAACAGAAGCAATTTGATCATAGATATGAGGAGAATCTGAAAGACCTGAGGGTATTTAACATAGCCCTTTTCTCCCCCCCCCCCCCCCAAGAAGTTCAAAGTACATGAGAAATGTTAAAATACTAGGTGGTGAAGAGATGTTCACCACATCTCAATTTTTCAATCTAACAAGCAAAACCTTCTACCATAAAGATGCATTTATCAACCTCCTGATCCATTCAATCAAACCTCTCCAAGCCACTTTTATTAGCCACACTGGGAAAGGATCCAGAGGACAGCCAGATAATCTTGTACTACAAATGAACCTGTCAACATCCCTCAAGCCCTACAAGGTGCAAAGAATTTAAAAGTACTGGACCAAAAGATTCCTTATACTGGACTTGCCAATCTGGAGTCCAGGTTGTGGCGCATGCAAGTGATTTTATCTTCAAAATGCTTTGCAAACACACCATGGCGGACTGCTGTATGTGCCGACTTCTCCTTCATTGGAGCAGGTCTTACACTATGCAAAATAATTCCACTGGACAGCTCTCTGCTGATGGGATGGTGGCAGAAAAATAAGTCTTCGCTGCTGCCATCATTGCCACAGAATAGATCATGAGTTCTAACCCATGTTCAATTGGGCTCGTCATGAATCTTCCCGTGTTCAGTCACACTCATCACAAGTCTAAAATGTGCAGGAGGTATGGGTATGAAGTATGGGCAGGAGGTCTGGCTCAGTTGGTACAGTGACCATCTCATATGCCTGAAGATCTGAAGGACGGCAGTTCAGGACAGCCGGAAGTATCCGTGTCTGTCGGAGAGCTGTCGGCACGCCACTGATAAGTTGCAGAGACTCTGTGAGGGAGAAAAGTTGCAGCTGCACTTTGAGTGGGAATCAAGGTTGCCTGTCAGCCGAAGCTGACAGTGTGAACCTGCTTTCATCTGTGAAGAGCACAGGGCGCCAGTGGCGAACTTGCCAATCTTGGTGTTCTCTGGCAAATGCCAAACGTCCTGCACGGTGTTGGGCTGTAAGCACAACCCCCACCTGTGGACGTCGGGCCCTCATACCATCCTCATGGAGTCTGTTTCTGACCGTTTGAGCGGACACATGAACATTTGTGGCCCGCTGGAGGTCATTTTGCAGGGCTCTGGCAGTGCTCCTCCTGTCCCTCCTTGCACAAAGGCGGAGGTAGCGGTCCTGATGCTGGGTTGTTGTCCTCCTATGACCTCCTCCACGTCTCCTGATGAACTGACCTGTCTCTTGGTAGCGTCTCCATGCTCTGGACACTACGCTGACAGACACAGCAAACATTCTTGCCACAGACAAGGTTCTTAACTGTATGGATTCTGCAGCCATGTCAATGTAAAAATAGAGAAATAAATCCTTTACCGCTTTTGTTGTTTGTTTAGATTTCTTTATATTGTGCAGGTGTCACATACACAGAAAAGGTTTTCTTACAACAACAACAACACGGGATCCTACTTCCCAATCCCAAGCCGACGTTTCGCTCCATTCACAGAGCTTTCTCAAGGCAATTTGGCAGTAAAAAAAACTGCTGGATGAAAAAGAATGTTACGGGGTGGTGACAGTTAAACATCAGTCTGTTGCTCAAAGTTAAAGGGACCCACTACTTTTGTCCTCAGAGTTATTCAACACTTATTACTTGGGTTATTCAAAATTGGCATCCATATCCTATTAGCTATTCTGCATGCAACATTCTTGCCACAGCTCGCATTGATGTGCCATCCTGGATGAGCTGCACTACCTGAGCCACTTGTGTGGGTTGTAGACTCCATCTCATGCTACCACTAGAGTGGAAGCACCGCCAGCATTCAAAAGTGACCAAACCATCAGCCAGAAAGCATAGGAACTGAGAAGTGGTCTGTGGTCACCACCTGCAGATCCACTCCTTTATTGGGGATGTCTTGCTAACTGCCTATGCTTTCCGCCTGTTGTCTATTCCATGTGCACAACAGCTTGTGAAATTGATTGTCAATCAGTGTTGCTACCTAAGTGGACAGTTTGATTTCACAGAACTGTGATTGACTTGGACTTCCATTGTGTTGTTTCAGTGTTCCCTTTATTTTTTTGAGCAGTGTACTTGCATGATAAGTTCTCGCCAACACAATCCATTTAAAAATGTTCATTTTAAGCCAACATTGTATCTGCCTTCTCCCAGCAAGCATTAAAAGGGAACTCTTGTTCAGTATTTCAAGCTTTAATGCCTAAAATGACCTCTCTGTGGAGGAACGTTAGACACATTAGTAGCCACTTCTGCACAGCTGCATAAAAAGTCAGGTTGTGCAAAATTCTAGTGTTCAGATAAAAGAATCAGCAAAACAACAACCTTCATTCAATGACAATCTATCATTTCAAACTCTGAGCAGTACACAATACTATTAAAAATCTCGTAATTCTGGCACTGCCCTCATTAAAACACTCAGCCCAGAAACGTATGGAGTAACATTACTAGATTACACGAATGACATCTAGTGGGCACATCACCTCATGACAATTAAATACTTTAACAACAATTGCCCTTAAATGGGGGGGGGGGTTGATTCCAAGTCAATATTTAAATCTAATCATGCTTTAATATGTAGCTGTGACGAGTTTACTATCCACATTGTCCTGAACAGGAAAAGTGTTTCTTTCATCCTGAATTAGCAACTTCCTTAATCTCAGCCTTTATTTATACATTCTTAAGCCTTAAAATGCACCTGTGCCTTTGTTGTGCTATAACATGTACTGAAATCAAGACAAATTTCAACCTCAGTTCAATTATATCTACAGCCTATGCTTCATAACTCAGTTTGTTAGTATCATGGAATTGTGGCCAAGAACAAGAAACTATTTTGAGCCATAATGTACCTCTCTCTCTCTCTCTCTCTCTCTCTCTCTCTCTCACACACACACACACACACACACACACACGAAACAACAATGGGGAGAAACAACAGTTTTTAAAAACTACATGGAATACAACACATATGAACTTAACTCATCAGAAATTTGAGTCTCGCTGTGAAACGCACTGCTCATCCTCAAAGCACTATGTAGAATTCTGCCTCTTTCAAAATGTTCTAGCATGACAGTTTGCTTCTGGTTATGGTACTTAAGAATTCACATTTATTAAGAAGAAAAAGAAGAACGTTAAGAAATAAACAGCAATTTAGCACAGCCATTTGTACCTTGCAGCCATGCACTTGGTCCTTATTTTCAGCACTACAGTCCCATCTCCCCCAATTCCAATGGTCACAAATTTAAAAAGCAGTGGGGGTGCCATAGCAAAAATAAATGAAAATATTCCAGTCATTTGTGCACTTGGCGTGCACAGGGTATTGGTCTGAAGTTACTGTACAATGTACTGTATTGTACTTACTCCTTTGTCCTTTTCCCTAGTAATCAGTTAACCTTTTAGCTCCAAAGTCCTTATGTAGTAAGTGAGCCGATGACCAACTGATGACTTTGTCACAGAAAACCAGAGGGGGCTTCTCAGACAACCATCGCTGTGTAAAGAGACTGGTCCTGACTCTCAAAAATGCCTCAGGATACATTTGAAACTGAGCAGGCTTTCAAAAGCAGTTTGTAATATAGTATGCAGGGTAGCTCTTCAAAGGAGAAAAAGGTTTTTTAAAAGTCCCACTAGGTATGGCCAATGCTCAAAGCTCTGGGAGACTTGGGATACCTAAACTAGTTCTTTGGAATCCATCCCATGTCCCAAAGCCTGGCCCATTCCTTTTTAGGAGCATAACTTTGTGGCTTGGAAATTGAAAGATACACCTTTATGATACATCACATTATGGAGAAAAGTGACATTCACACACTGTGAAAAGCATTGCTATCTATTTTTATTCCATTCTTCAGTGAGGTTGACTTGAAAAGTACTCTGGATCATGTAGTAAGAGCAATTCCTTGGGATCTATGTCAAGGCAGAATACTAAACAAACTGCAGTCTCTGGTGGTATATCCAACACTATGGAATTTAAATGGCTAACAGGATAATTAAATGAGCCAGGAAGGTATAGTGGTTTGGGAATCAGACTTAGACCTGGAAGATCCAGGTTCAAATCTCCGCTCAGCCACGAAGCTTCCTGGGTGACCTTGGGCCAGTCACTATCTCTCAGCCCCACCTACCTCACAGGGTTGTTGTGAGGACAAAAAGAAGGGGAGGAAATATGTACACAACTCTGAGCTCCTTGGAGAAAGGGTGGTATCAAAATGTGAAAAATAAAAAATATAAATAAAATAAACATTACTTTAGCCATTTAAAGTATAGGCATAGGCAGGAAAGCCTTCCTTAATACACACATTCGTACGAAAAATCAATTTCAGAAAGGTGTGTGAATTATAGATCTAGACTTTTGGACTCAGCTGTTTCTCCCTTCTCAAAAGAGCTGCCATGAACAGTCTAGTCAATGTGGAAGAAGCCTAGTGTCCTTCTGCTGTTTCCCAGAATATGGAGGCAGAAAGAAGGTTGTCGTAAGTACTGCAAAACTTACTATTAGCACAGTTATGGAAAATGGCGGAGACTACTGGTTAGTCAGTATGCTAGAACATCTTCTGATATCATTGGTCAAAGCTATACCACAGAGACCGGGACTTATCTGTTTAGAACATCTTGGAATAATTTTTCCTTTGTGTGTACAGTGGCTAATACAGAATGTCAAAAATTTGCATGCTTTGCCTCTAATCCAAATACTACTATTATTTATAGTCTACCATCATGTACTTCTCTCATCTCAATAAATGCTGTTACATGTGCAATTCTGTACCTTCGTCAAAGAATTGATTGATTACGAAAAGATCCAAGATGACATAGTACAATGCAATCATCTTTTAAAAAACAGTTTTGGGTTGTTACTTATGTGGAAGGAATTTGTCCTTGAAACTGGCCCTCACATTTGCAGTTACAGTTTTGCAATGCGCCTGTTACATATTACATATTACCATACATGGGTTATTTATATCAGCTCTTTCTTAGCAAAAGTGTATTTTACTTTGTTTTATTTTCACTCCAAAGTAAAAGCCACTTACTGTACAGTGGGCCCTCCTTATACACAGATTAGCAGTCCACGGATTTGACTATCCGTGGAGGAGGGATCCCACTGGGGGGGGTGCCACAATACCTTATTTAACAGGTGCATGGGCCCGCCACCCCTTCTTAACATAAACATAGGAACATAAGAAGAGCCCTGCTAGATCAGGCCAAAGGCCCATCTAGTCCAGCTTCCTGTATCACACAGTGGCCCCACCAGATGCCTCAGGGAGCACAAGACAACAAGATACTTGTATCCTGTTGCCACTCCCTTCCACCTGGCACGAAGAAAACCTACTCCTACAACCAGGAGGTTGCTTATCCCCATCATGGCTTGTAAGCTGTGATGGAATTTTCCTCCATAAATCTGTCCAATCCCCTTTTAAAGGCATCTAGGCCAGGTGCCATCACCACATCCTGTGGCAAGGAGTTCCACAGATGAATTACACGCTGGGTAAAGAAATATTTTCTTTTATCCTTTCTAACTCTCCCTCCACTCAATTTTAGTGCATGTCCCCTGGTTCTGGTGTTGTGCGAGAGAGAGAAGAATTTCCCTCTATCCACTCTCTCCATCCCATGCATAATTTTATACGTCTCAATCATGTCCCCCCTCAGGCGCCTTTTTCTAGACTGAAAAGCCCCAGACGCTGTAGCCTTTCCTCATAAGGGAGGTGCTCCAGCCCACGAATCATTCTGGTTGCTCTTTTCTGCACCTTTTCCAATTCAACTATATCCTTTTTGAGGTGTGGTGACCAGAACTGGACGCAATACTCCAGATGTGGCCTTACCATCGATTTGTACAAAGGCATAATGATATTGGCCGTTTTATTCTCAATCCCTTTTTTAATGATCCCAAGCACGGAATTGGCCTTCTTCACAGCTGCCACACACTGGGTCGACACTTTCATCGACCTGTCCACCAGCACCCCAAGATCTCTCTCTTCATCCATCACAGACAACTCAGAACCCATTAGCGTATACAGGTGGGCCCCCATATCCACTGATTCGCTATCCATGGTTTCAGTTATCCACGGATGGTGGGGACCCCCCCAAGGCTTTTACTTTTTTCCCAGTAAGCTTCGTTTCTTCCTTAAAGAAACAGGAGAAGCAGCCTCTAGCTGCTTATTAAAGGCAAGTAGAACGAGACTAAGTACTAGAGAGGCTCTGCAAGGTTAACAGAAACCTTGCAGAGCCTCTCTAGGACTTAGTCTCATTCTACTTGCCTGCAATGGAGGCTGCTTCTCTGTTTGTTTTAAGGAAGAAACAAAGCTTGTTGAAAGAAAAATAAGAGGGGGGGCAAGCTTACCTGCCTGCAGGGGAGGCAGGGTGGGGGGGCCCTCAGGAAACCATGGAGGGGGTGTTCGCTCTTATCCACGGTTTCAAGTATCCACAGAGGGGCCTGGAACGTATCCCCAGCGGATATGGGGGCCCACCTGTATATGAAATTTTGGTTTCTTGCCCCAATGTGCATCACTTTGCACTTACTTACATTGAAGTGCATCTGCCATTTTGCTGCCCATTCTCCCAGTGTGGAGAGATCCTTCTGGAGCTCTTCACAATCCCTGCTGGTCTTCACCACCCGGAAAAGTTTAGTGTCATCCGCAAACTTGGCCACCTCGCTGCTTATCCCCAACTCCAGGTCATTTATGAATAAGTTGAAAAGCACCGGTCCCAAGACCGATCCTTGGAGCACACCGCTTTTCACCTCTCGCCATTGTGAAAATTGCCCATTGACTCCCACTCACTGTTTCCTGGTCTTCAACCAGTTACTAATCCACAAGAAGACCTGCCCGCTTATTCCCTAACTGTGGAGTTTTCTCAGGAGCCTTTCATGAGGGACCGTGTCAAACGCCTTCTGAAAATCCAGATATATAATATCCACGGGTTCACTCGCATCCACATGCCTGTTGACCTTTTCAAAAAATTCTAACACGTTTGTGAGGCAAGACTTCCCCTTGCAGAAGCCATGCTGACTCTCCCTCAGCAAACCTTGTTCTTCTATGTGTTTTAAGATTTTATCTTTAATGAGACTCTTCCCTGGAACAGATGTTAGGCTGACCAGCCTGTAGTTTCCCGGGTCCCCCCTCCTTCCTTTTTTAAAGATTGGTGTGATCTTAGCTATCCTCCAATCCTCTGGCACAGTGGCCGTTTTAAGGGACAAGTTGCATATTTGGGTCAAGAGGTCAGCAACTTCATTCTTGAGTTCCTTCAGAACTCTTGGGTGGATACCATCCGGGCCTGGTGATTTATTGATCTTTATTTTGTCAATTAAGTCTGAGATCTTCTCTTTTAACCTCTATTTGACTTAATTCTTTAGTCAGGGGAGGCCATTCAGGCAGCGGTATTTGCCCGAGGTCTTCTGCCGTGAAGACAGATGCAAAGAACTTGTTTAATTTCTTTGCAGTCTCCAAGTCCCCTTTTATCACCCCTTCTCTCCTTCACCATCCAGTGGACCAACCGTTTCCCTGGCAGGTTTCCTGCTTCTAACGTTTTTGAAGAAGCTTTTGTTATTCCCTTTTATGTTGCCTGCCATACATTCCTCAAAGTCTTGCTTGGCCTCCCGTATCATCTTTTTACATTTCTTTTGCCACATTTTGTGCTCCTGTTTGTCATCCTCATTAGGGCAAGACTTCCATTTACGGAAGGAAGCTTCCTTGCCTTTTATAGCCTCTTTAACTGTGCTTGTTAGCCATGCCGGCACCCTCCTGGACTTAAGTCGAGCCCTTCCTCCTTTGTGGGATACACTCCCGCTGGGCCTTTATTACTGTTTTAAAACAGCCTCCATGCACTCTGGAGCGATTGGACTCTTTTTACCTTCCCTTTCAGCTTTTTTTTAACTAGTCTCCTCATTTTGGGGAAGTCTGCCCTTCGGAAGTCAAGGGTTTTTGTGTCAGATTTGCTAGGCACTCTCCCCCCGACATGCATGGCGAAACAGATCGCAGCATGGTCACTGTTCCCCAACAGTTCGGTAACATTTACATCCCTGACCAGATCTTGAGTGCCACACAATATCAAATCCAGAGTCACCTGGTCGGCTCCGTGACTAGCTGCTCTAAGGCACAGTAATTTAGCATATCCAGAAATCCAGTCTCTCTTTCATGACCTGAGCATGAATTGACCCAGTCGATGTGAGGATAATTGAAGTCCCCCATGACTACAACCCTGTCTCTCGTTGACACCTCCCTGATTTGCTTCCTCATTTCAAGATCCCCTTCAGGTTTTTGATCTGAAGGACGGTAGCATGCCCCTACTATTACATTGCTCTTACATCACCACTTCTTGCCTCTCATGCTGCTTTCTAAGCTTGTAAAAAGCCTATAAAAAGAAAAAACGCAATCGGAAGCGAATTACGATTGTGCGTGCAACTGGAAGTTGCTTCCGGTTACGTTTTTTTCTTTTTATAGGTATTTTACAAGCTTAGAAAATGATGTGAGAGGCAAGTAGCAGGCGATGGGCCCATAAAACTGTTAAATAAGGTACTGTGGCGTTGCCCCCCTGCCCCCACCCCAACCACAACCAACTGCAGACTTGAGCATCCGCAGATTTTTGCATCCGCAGGGGTTCCGGGAATGGCCAAGTGTAGTAAGTTATTTGTGCATTTAATCTATTTTTTCAGGGTAAAGAAAGACTTAAAGCTTTCAGCCTTTAGTGTCAATCTAAGCTACAGTACCAAAAGATTCTTAGCTTCTCTTCCCTCCCCCCCCCCCATTGTTTTTGGAATTGGCTCTGATTTGTGCTGTCGCCACTTTTATACTGAGTACCAGCACACCTGAACCCAATATTGAAGTACAGAGTGAAATTTAAATGCCTGCTGACAACATATACTTACACGTTACAAACTACATAACTTCTAAAGTTTGTATCCAAAGAGAGTGAATTGTGGCGAAACAACTTGAAAATCAAAGAGACTAATTAGTTGTGACTAATTTAAGTCCCATTTTCTTCAACAGTGCTTAGTGAGGATTCACTTTCTTTAGATACAACCCTATATTTGTCAAAAGTCTCAACCATCTCGAATGCCTAAAAATGAAGAAGCATTTAAGTTTTTCTCACTGTTCTAGTTGCTTTTCATGTAATTACTTGACATGCAAAAGTGCACTAACTGCACAATCCTCCCTAACTTTAGAGTGGCGGAGCACGCACTCCGCCACCCTAAAGGGTCACAAACATGCCGTAAAGCACATTTACGACGACTCGGGAGTAATGGCATGGAGGCCAGCACTGTTCACTCTGCCACAGAACTTACCTGACTCCAGCCGCCACAGTTTAAGTCCCACAACGATCAGTGGAAGGGCGGACCAGGGCAGTGAGGGATTCGGGCCATTGGCTGTCCCAGGCTGGGAGGGGGCAGGGATATTGGCAGCAATATCCCAAGCACCTTCCTGGCACACTCCAGCATTACACTGCCTCCCCGAATGCACATCAGATCCGGACCTGGCGTACATCCAAGGAGGCCCATAGGCCTGGGCTCGCTTACACCCGGGGAATACCCAAAATGCAGCCTAGCAGCCCCGGGGCAGCCCGCAATGGGCTTAGGATACAGTGGCCGGCCCTTCGCATATCTTTACATAGGATTGGGCTGTAAAGCAGGTTAAATCCATGTATGCCGGTCTTTAGCATAGAAATTAAAAGAGGAGGAACAAATCCAAATGAATCTTTAACATCATTGTGTGGAAAAAAATAACATTTCCATTCCAAGATTACTTGGTCCACTCATGGTACTTTGAAGCCATGAATGGGACTGGAAACACCTTGTAAATTGCTCTGTATGGAGAATAATCTCACTGCTAGTGTGATGAGGGAATATGGGATTGCAACTATCATTTTTTCCCCACAGGAGAGACAAATCATATGGTAATAAAAGGAAACTGGAGAAAAGTTGCTTGTGAAATGGGGTTTTATACAACAAAGCTAATGTTCCTCTGGGTTAAAATGTACAGCGAACTTGGGGTGACTGCAACAATAGCTCAGGAGGACTGTGATTGTCAGAAAGATTGCAAACAGCTGCGTGTCTCACAGTATCCAGCAACTCTTGTCTCTAGTTCACTAATTTTCATTTCAACCATCCTAAGTAATTCTACCTTCTGGTTTGAATACTAGAGATTCATGTATTATTGCAGGCCTGAGATGGAAATAGACTGGAGCGGTGTACGTTTTTCTTCATTTCCTAGTAATATTTGAAGAGCCAGTCAAAGAGCTTCACAAATTGATATTATGCCATGACAAACCCATTATATTAGAACTAAAAGATTCTGGTCAAAGCAAACTGTGGGGAAAAAACTACCTGTACTATTCAGGACATCATTAGCACCGACAGGCTTAATTTTTTCTTTCAAAGATAGCAGTCATTAGGACCAAAACTGGATCAGAACCATGGGAAGAGGGAGTGTCTTAATCCTTTGTCCCTACCATGGTCCTGATTCAGATTTGAGGGCTCATGGCTGCTATCTGACAAGGGAATATAATTTCCAGTAGCACCAATGGGAACTTTTTTCCTCGTGAAATCACAGTCACAGAGGTGTGTGATCTGGATTTGAACTTTGGCAGGGGCAAAGGATTAAGGCCCCCTCCTACCATCATTGCCCTGATCCAAATTGCTCCCCCCCCCTTCCGAGGGCTATTTTTTAAAAAGAAAATTAAGCCTGTCAGTATTACTGATGGGCTTAAATATAATGTTGAATTTGGCCCTGTAATTAAAGTACTGTAGTGCTAGAGTTCTCATTGAAGCATCACTGATGAGACAGTAGGCAGCACCTTACACAAAGATTAGGCAACCCTCTTCCTTCAGTGCAAAAAGCATTGAGCCTAGATTAGTCAAAAGCAGGTGTTGGGGAAGAAGGAGAAAAGGGTGGGGCATGAGGGGATTTGGCATGGAGAGGGAATACACTGACAGCATGGCCAGAAATACAGAACAGTACAGAAAACAGAAGGAGTCTCAAGTCCCACCAAATAAGACATCTCACTGAATTTCAAATCCCTATTTGACGAATCCACCTTTTATTGCAGTTTATATTAAACTTCCTCCAGGTTAGTGGAACTGAAATCAAGAGAACATTTCATTTATAAAACTGAACACGTCCAAACAAGATGAAGTTCTTATTAGGACAAACACACTTGCTGTTTGCAAACACATTTGAAACACTAAACAAATAATGTGTGGGTTGGTCACTTTTCTTGTATAACACTATTCAGGATTGTGTCATGCACAGAGACACGGATGTTGAAAACATTGACTTTTTAAAAACTCTCAACATCTGTTAAAAAGAGATTCCCAAAGGTTACCTAATCCACCATGATTTAATGACATTTTGACATTCTAAAAGTGCCATAGCAAAGTCTACAACGTTTCATGATTGTAATTTAAAGCTTGCTTGAACACACACATGCCAATTTTAATGATTCTCCAGAAAAAGATATCAATTTAATTCTGAATTTCTTAGCTTGAAAAATATGTTTGCCAAGACGTGATTCACACTTTGATTTGTGGGTTTTTTTTTAAATTATACTTAACTATCTCCAAGTGTTTAGAAATTAATGGATTTCTAAAATAATATAATCTTGTCTCTAGATCATATTCCAGGAAGCAAAAGGTTGTGTGTCATAACTTTCAGGATTATAACTCAAACATTTTTGGGTTCACTTCCAAAAAGGCACTAGACTAATGTAAACTTTGTCTGGTCACAAACTCATTGAACCTCAGTTTAACCATCTGTTAAAAGAATGCACTGAACTTTTACCTAGGACAGAGCAAACATCTATTAGAACAGCTGACGTAAAATCAGCAGATGCTTCCACTACAAATGACCACACCATGCAGTGGCGGATCAAACAGCCACACTTCAAAGAATGCTCTTTTCAATCCAAGATAATGATCTTTTTTTTTCTGGCTCTGGGTCACCTTCAAGCAATGGAAGTTAAAGCATCTGACCATCTTTCATTCTTTTATTGATATGGACTTCAGTTTGAGTTTTCTTCTCTCTAACAGTCTACCGTCCAGTGTAGCATTTATATCTGTCTTTGGGTCTGATACATTCTCCATACCATTGACATTCCATGTGCATATTCTGGATTTATAAGCCATTCTGTCCTATCCGATACATTTACCTCTGCAATTGAAACAACATTCTACTGCCCATTTCTTGCCATTTTGGACTTCACGTTTGTCATAAATCACATTCTTCTGTACAGTCAGTTTTCAGATTGCTTTACTGTATACCTCTTCTGGAATTACTAACAAGCAATGTATGACATTTAACCTCTCTTCTTTCTGCATTTTTCTACCTCCTCCAGAGAATATAACCAAACTACTGATGGTTACAAAAACTGGTGCCAGTATATCCTTTTATAGCTCTTTCGCCAAACTGGTCATGCTGAAAATTTTTCATTCGCAGTCGAATGAGGTTGGGTTTGCACATAGCCTGGGAACTTTTATGTCCCGTTATCAGTAAGATTCCTCTCCAGGTTATGTCGGTGCACTTTCAATTCACTCTTTTCATCTCCCCATAGTTCGGGCTGCATTGCCAGAACACTAGTTCCAGGAGCACAGCCCAATCATAGGATTGGGCTGCTAATCACATAGCAATGTATATGTGAATGAGATGACAGAAGACAGTCACCTTCAGGTAGATACTATCTCACATTGCAATGTTTACACCCTAAGTCACTATGGCTGTAGTCCAGCATCACTTCTTTTAAGAGTATTTACCCACAACATTTTAGAACCAGTATTTTTAGAGTCAAAAGCTGGCAACTCTACTGCCACAAGCAGCATTCTTTTAAACAGTTACAGTATTCTTATACAAATCTGGAGTAATTGTTGTAGGATGAGGTTAACAGTTTGGACTTTGTTTTTTCCCCCTCTTACACTTTCCCCACGGAGAAATGAAAAAAGTGAAAACAATGGCTGCCTAATTAAATGGAATATAATGTGACTTTATCAAGAATTAAGGCGCTACATACGCTTAATGGGACAAGGTTGCCTTCAGCATAGGGCTACACATACCGTTATTATTTGACATAAAATTGCAAATTTAGTTTGATACAAATCTTGACTCATTTAAAATATGATTTTCATTAAGAAAAAGGTTAGTTGCTAGTCCACATGGTTACAGAGTAACATTTCAAAATACACAACTCTGCTGACTTGAGGATGCTGAGGGCCCTGAGCAAAGCCCTGCACTGGGTTGCCTGATGATGCTGTCCACCCTCCCCCAATGACACATGGGGTGAACCCTGCCATTGGTTCAAGGAGAAGCCCAGCTGGGGGGCCCTCTTCTAGGTATGGGTTCTCAGTCAGTACCAAACCTGGCTGACACTACCCCTGACAGCCAGTACTAAACAAAGGCTCAAAACCCAATATCAACCTTAGACAAGACCTCCAAAGCCTTTAACATTCTGTGCATAAAGCTTACTTTCCTTTCTGCAGCTGCTACGGAACACAAACCACGTTCACTAAAATAAGATACAGTATGTTCTATTCAGACATAAAACCAACAAGTCATAATGCATTAAAATAATCCCACTGCAGTTAACATTTTTTATGTTTGATCCATTTCTTATTAATAAACTTCTGATGATGAATACACGTGCAAAAAACATGTGAAAAATGAACAGCTGTTCTAAATAGACAAACAGCGCAATCCTGTGTAACCTTGCACCGGTGTAACAGCAGATGCACCGGTGTAAGTGCACTTATACCGGTGTATCTACTGTTACACCGGTGCAAAGTTACGCAGGATTGCGCTGAAAGAAGATTTTTCAGACTGCTGTAGGTCACAGAACGTAAGGCATTCCTCAATTTCAAAGCTATCTCCATAGAATTAGAAACACTCTAATTCCAATTAGAAACACCCTTTCTCTTTTGCTTACCTGGTAAGGAACAATACTTGCATGTGCAGTGCCCCATCGTTTGGCTTCTGATTTGCAATTTAAGAAATTACTTGCTATATAGGTAAGACAGGCAACCTGCAAATATATAAAAAGGCAGAATTAAGTTTTTTTCCACACAAAATTAGACTACTGTACTACAGCTGCAGTCTCGGTATCTGCGGATTTCACCATTCACAGATGCCAAGCCCGGAGGCCTCTTCTGCATTGCACCGAGCCCACAGATGCCTCCATAGGTCTCAGAACACTTTTCCAACGTGACAGGAATTCACTTCTGATCGCATCGGAAAAGCATTCTGAGGCCCATGAAGGCCTATGAGGTGGTTACGGGCACGGCGCAACACGGAAGAGGCCTCCAGTGGCCTTTGTAGGATCCGGTGAGTTATTTGGCATCGGGTGCTGGGTTTCAGTACCTGCAGGTTTTGGTATCCGTGGGTGTGGGTGTCCAGAACCAATCCCCTGCGGATACCAAGGGAGAACTGCACTTAGCATCTTTAATTCAAAATTACATTTAAGTTCCAAATTCCAATCAAAAAGCATTCCATCACAGCATTAACTACTCTGTTGGGGAGCACAAGAAGAAACACTCCTATGTTGTGACCCTGAATAAAGCATCAAATAATCAGAGAAATTAGGAGCAGTTTCAAAACCTTTCATAAAAGAACAGTTTCATAAAAGAAAGTACTCTAATGTACTTTTCATTAGAGTTTCTATCAAAAATGGTATTTGCAATTGTCCCATTCAGCAAGGATTCAATCTACTCCCCCCTTGCCAAACTACTTGAAGCTGCAGAGTAGTGGAAACAGAAATGCCCAGGCCAGTTACTGGGTGTGCTTTTAAACATGTGGGAACATGAACAAAAGGGGAAAATCTACTTCTGTGTTCAGAACTTGTGCAGTAGTCAATGGCACAGCTCAGTGGTTCAGCCGGGATGGAAGAGTGAGGTGAGAGTGAAGATGCAACCAACAAACTTTTATTGTGGGGATAATTTTACAACTATATAGAGACACAAAGTAAAAGCACGTCAATGTTTCTTACGGCACAATCCTGCGTATCTTTCCGCCTGCGGAGCACACTGTAAACGCACCGTAAAGCATGTTTTCGGAACCTAGAAAGGGCCACCGGCAGGCGGGCAGCCAGCCAGCCCTTACTCCGCTGCATTCCCAACCCTGCAGGTGAGAGTTGCTCTGGCAGGAGCAGGGGCAGGGGGGGGCAGTGAGGGAGGGCGGCGGTTGGCTGAGCCGGCCCGGGAGGCGGCAGGGATGTCAGCCGCGACATCCCTCTCCTGTTCCTGGGCTCGGCAGCTCTTCCCCCGAGGAGACCCCAGGCTGCGCCAGAGCGGCCCAGGAGGAGCATAGGATCCTGTGGTCGGCCCTATGGGCCGGCCGCAGATCTTTATGCAGGATTGCACTACCCACCATTCATACAGTTAGGTCCTAAATGCAAGTAGTTGCTATGTACAGAGAGAAGAGAAAGAGGGAAGATTAAATCCTTAAAAAGGAAGAGGGAGGGATTTGTGACAGGATGCAGTGCAAGCACAGAGGGGGAAAAGAAAGAGGAGACAAGCAATAGGGAAATTAGGAGGTGCATCCAGGGGGGATTGGGGCTAAAACCCGGGAGTTTTCAGTTTAGTAGGAGTCGGAAAGGAGGAGAAGCTGGAGCCGAGAAAAAAACGAAGAAAGAAAGGCTCCTGAGATTTGGGCCACAGCAAAAGGCCATGACTGAATTCAGATCTCTGTAGCCTGAACCAAGGACTACAGGCAAGGAACGAGTCCACCACTTCAGCAGCAATGCAATTATAGCAGGTGATAGCAACAAGAGCCAAGTCTAGACTATGATCCACAAAATTGTTCTTTTTGCCAGCAGCCTAAAAAGCTGAGTTATTCAGATTCTATTCAGCATCAGATCATACTTGGCTTTTACAATATCTGCAAGCATTTGCATCTGATCTGCCCCCGAGCTCTATCCCAGCATCTGGAACATGGATGAGACACAAGGGGCTGCTGAGATAAAGATCTGTAGCAAGGTTAAAAGCTATCAGCTTTTACATAGTAGCTTGGGTTCACATGTAATTGCCAACCTATGATTTGCTGTTGGAACTATGCTTGTACAATTTCCTCCCCCTTCCTCCACCCACCCCCCATTCCAGTTCCCTGCTTCACTTCCTGGTTCAGGCATTACATCCAAGTTTGTCATTACATCCAAACTGGGCAAAGCATGGTTTACCTCCAAACCACAACTGTAACCCCCAGTTTGGAGTGGACACCAAATTCTGGTATGGATGTGCCCACTTTTAAAGGCAAAAGATGGCTTGCCGAAACCAGGAAACAAAGGGGAGGGAATCGGAGCCTACAGGTTCAAGGCACAGGGCCAAATCCTATCCAACTTTCCAGTGCTGATGCAGCCATGCCAATGGAGTGTGCACTGAATCCGGTGGTGGTGGGGCAGTCACAGAGACCTCCTCAAGGTAAGGGAGCATTTATACCCTTATACCTCGAGGCTGCATTGTGGCTGCATCCATGCTGGAAAGGATAGGATTGGGCCCACAGTCTCATACTTTGGTTATTACAAATGAAACAAGCCATTGCATCCATGAATGAAACATAAGTTTATATTACTCAAAGGCTGTAGTTTTGAAACTGTGTTCTGCAGAAGGTTATCAGGGTTGTATAAACAGAAAGATTAACAATGACAGATAGGCTCCCAAAAGGCAGCTTGTCCACCATTACCAAAACTACTTCTGCAATACACAGCGGCAGAAAAAATGTTGGAAACATTTTCAGATACACCCTCATCTTACACAAGTCAACAGTTCAGCCCAACAAACCTAACTGCACATGCACACACCCTCACAAACTGAGATTATACCCTAATTGCACCAGAATCCTCGTCAATGGGCAGTGTTTCATCAGTAGACCTGCATTCAATGATAGAAGGACTGATGTAGAAAGAGCTCCCTCAGGGCAAGAGGCAGGAAACTTAAAACTCCTGTTCTTAGTGGTCACACCCACCCACCCCATTTCTTAATGTGCCTGGTTCATCATCTTCTTTTTCCCTCTCAATGAGAATTACATTTGTGGAAGCAACATTTGCAGCTCTTTCACAAATGTTGTCCTAATAACTGGATTACAGAATCCACTGCTATAGCTGCTGCCTCCTGCCATCATGGAAACAGCATCTAGTGAGTACTGAAACTCATCAATGCTTCCAAATGTTTTGCAATCCTTCAGGAGGAAAGACCAAATAATACATCTCATTACCAAACATTATTTAGTCTGCAGCTTACATTGTTTTCTTTATGGCATACAAAGCATGCTTTATTTCCATTTTAAGAAACAAACCCACAAGGGTGGCCTTTAGCCATTAAAGCAGATGTTCCACAAAGATACAATCTCAGCATTCATTCTCCTGCACAGACAGATCTACCTGCAGTAAATATATACCATCATGTCTGTCTACATTCACCTAACACTTTCTCAATTTATTCAAGTGCGCGCACGCACGCACGCACACACACACACACACACACACACACACACACACACACACTTACTTTAATTCTTTTGTGTGCATAAGCTAAGTTCTACATACAGGACCAAATGAAATTACAGGACCAAATGAAATTAGCATCCCACTGCAGAACATTCCACTTGGCTTAAACCAAAAATCAGCCAGCAAAGGAAAACAACATATTACGTTCTGGGGAGGGCGGAGGGGGGGGGGGAAAGATACGAGACCAGACAGCAAGAAAAGATAGCGTTTCAAGAGGCTTTTAAAAAGCACAGAGCACCATTATCGCAATCTGAATGACTCCATCAAAACGATATATTTGTAAATCCTCTTACTCAACAGGCGCGTATACTAATGAATTATGTGAAAAGGCAAACAATTTTAATTTGACAATTGTCTAATATTAATTCCTTGGCAAAAAGAAATAAACTGAAAAGGACAAACAAGCCAGTCTCTACGCAAAAGAAAAAGCACTAATCTGAATTCAGGAATGGCCACATTTCAGAAACCAGTGGGAGAACATTTTAACCTTGCAGAATAGTTGCTGCAGGCCTCACCATGTGGCTTCATCAGTCCAGGACAGAGATTCTCAACCTGTAGTACGGGTACCCCTAGGGGTACGCGGACCTCTTGCTGGGGGTACGCCAAGCCCTTCCCCTTATCTGCCACATCAGCAGCTAATTTAGTGTTAATTAACATAGATTTTAAATTGTAATTATTTTTGGAGCCCTCTCTTGATTCCACAGTGATGGAGAACTACTGGCCAGTTTCAAACCTCCCGTTCTTGGGCAAGGTAATTGAGCGGGTGGTGGCGTCTCAACTCCAGAGGGTCCTGGATGAAGCAGATTATCTAGATCCCTTTCAATCTGGTTTCAGGCTGGGCTTTGGGATGGAAACAGCCTTGGTTGCCTTAGTGGATGATCTACACCGAGGACTGGACAGGAGGGGAGTGTGTCCCTGTTGGTTCTGCTGGACCTCTCAGCGGCTTTCGACACCATCGACCATGGTGTCCTTCTGGGCCGAATGGCCGAGTTGGGGGTCGGGGGCACTGTTTTGCGATGGTTCCACTCCTACTTGGCAGATAGGTCCCAGATGGTGGTGCTGGGGAATGCCTGTTCGGCACCCTTGCCCTTGAGGTGTGGGGTGCCACAGGGTTCCATCTTGTCCCCCATGCTATTTAACATCTACATGAAACTGCTGGGAGAGGTCATCCGGGGATTTGGAGTTGGGTGCTATCAATATGCTGATGACACCCAGCTCTATCTCTCCTTTCCACCTGATTCTAGGGTGGCTGTTGAGGTTCTGAAGCTTCCTGGTCCGGAAATCCACGATGCAGGTACTAGAGTATCGTCCTGCTCTGAATGGGGTTGCCCTCCCTCTGAAGGAGCAGGTCCGCAGCTTGGGGGTCCGCCTGGATCCACAGCTACTCCTGGAATCCCAGGTGGCAGCTGTGGCCAGGGGGGGCCTTTGCCCAGTTTCGGTTGGTGCGCCAGCTGCGACCGTACTTGGATCGTGCAGACCTGACCACGGTGATCCATGCCACGGTGACTTCACGGTTAGATTATTGTAACACGCTCTACGTGGGGCTGCCCTTGAAGACAATTCGGAAACTGCAATTAGTGCAGAATGCGGCGGCCCATGTGGTCACTGGAGGTAGGCGGTTCGACTCTTTCGGGCCGCTCCTCCAACGGCTGCACTGGCTACCGATTCGTTTCCAGGCCCAATTCAAAGCTGGTTTTGACCTTTAAAGCCTTGGGGCCAGGATATTTGAGAGACCGCCTACTTCTATATAGTCTGGCCCATCTCCTTACGTCATCAGAGAAGGCCCTCTTGCGGGTACCGTCGCCCAGGGAGGTGCGAGGGGTGGCGGCCAGAAATAGGGCCTTCTCAGTAGTGGCACCAACCTTATGGAATTCCCTCCCCTTTGACTTACAAACTGCTCCCTCCTTGGACACTTTCCGGCGAGGCCTAAAAATCTTCTTGTTCAAAGAAGCCGTCTGAGCCCTTGCCTTTTTAACATCCTGCTGGTACAGGTGGGGTGCTGCTGTTTTTATGCTCTTTAATTGTAGTAATCTTTTTTAATTGATTTTTAGATACTGTTATTAATTTTTCGTTAACTGTTTTTTTACTGTTTTAAAATGTAACTATTTTTTGTATTTTTTGTACTGTATTTTTGTTGTAAGCCGCCTTGGGTCCCTTTGGGGAGAAAGGCAGGGTAAAAATATTGTAAGTAAATAAGTAAGTTCTGTCTCTCTGATTTTGGCTTTGGGCTTATTTTTGTACTTTGGAAAATGTACTTTGGTGGGATGGGGGAGCGAGGAGCTGATTTTGGGAAGTGTGACTTGGAGAAAAAAAGAGATCCTTGCATGTGTGTGTCTCTCCCCCCCCCCCCAAACACACACACAGTGTTAAATAAGACATTTTTTCACATTTAAAACTGTTTTAGTACTTTTTATTTAATGATTAATTACCTAATTAATTAATTGATTGATTCAATTAATTAGCAGTTACTTAGCAGGGGGTACTTCAGAAACATGGACCGTGATAGGGGGTACCCAGGCCTCCAAAGGTTGAGAACCCCTAGTCCAGGAGTTTTGCTTGTTTTAATTTAATCTGTGAACATCTTTTAATAGCTGAGACAATGAAGCTTTACCAAACAGCAATGAGCCTTTGCTTAACAGAATGCCTTTTAAGGGAAATATTTCAAAAGAACTTCTAAAGACATACTTCCTTTCAACTATCTACACCAGAGTCTACAGGGCTACAAACTCTTGCTTCATACTACAGAGAGAGATGGAGAGAGATCAAGGAAGTATAAGGCACAGAGGCAGTCATCGTACATTGTGCTGGTGGAATGAACGATGAAGTGGCTAAAGAGACACTTGAAAGTTGCCTATTATTAAGTCCTTTTGTAATATTGAAATGTGGGGTAATATACAAAACAAATCTCTGGAGGCAAGTAGCATTTGAAACAGAACATGTTACGGCACAATCCTGTGTAACATTAGACCAGCGGAGCGATTGCTGCATCAGTAGGTTGTTAAACGTGCCATAAGACATGTTTGCAGCACCCAGAGAGTAAGTGGCGCATGCAGAGAGGCTTGAGCCACTCCTCCGGTGCGTAGAACAGAGAAGCGCCGCGGGGGTGGGGGCAGGCAGAACGGGGGCATTCTGGGAAGGATTGGAGGATTGGGCCCGGGAAAGGATTGGCAGAGGAGGCCTCCGCCAATGTCATATCCCCCTTCCCAGGCCTGTTGGAAACGGGCTTTCAAGAAGACCCATCAGGGCAGCTGGTGCATTACTCAGGACAAATGTCCCTTTACCTCGAGGAGGTCGCCAGCTGCGCCGGGGCAGGCCCAATCCTGCTCAGGATGCAGCAGGTGCCTTCTGTTCGCTGCCGTGTCCTGCTAGACTGGATTGGGCTGTTAGTTTTACATCTTCATAGTGCTGATGAACACCCACTGTTCATCCACCTATTTCACATGCCTTTAAACACTTTGTGTTGTCTTCAGTACAAATGCAGGCTCAATCACAGAGAGGTCAAAGACAGCACGGCTCAAAGAAAAACGTCATTTAAAATTCTGTTTGAATTAGGAAATCCTTGAGTTAACTTTCTCTGTATCCAAAGTCAACATAGATCCAGTTATTTTTTTCCAGTGTTTCTAAACTTCAGCAGCAAAAGACTATCTATCTATCTATCAATCGATCGATCTAGATATAGATATAGATATATAGATATAGATATAGATAAAGCTCATTCTGAATATGCGTTTTCAGATGCATTCTTGCCAATATATACTTTAGCTGAAAGAATATTGTTGAATAAAAACCCTTGGCATTTCCTGGACTTATTTCAACTGAAAACAAAATCTGAATCAGTAAGTTAATCTTTGCATCTTGCTTGACTGGCCCAAAAAACTGGCTTATGTGATGTTTGTTAAACCAGTAACAAACTGGCCGCCCGCCAGATCCTGATCTCTGCCACGGGCAGCCTGCAGCAGGCAGCCTGTGGTGGAAAGTCTACTCAGGGAAGGGGACGCTCGTCCCCTTCCCCAAGTGTAACTGCGACTGGGGCCGATAGGCCTCCTCGGATTTCCGCCAGCTATTTTGCTAGCGGAAATCAGAGGAGGCCGTGTAACGGCTCAGCCGATCGGTGGGGGGGGGTCAGGATTCGGCCAAGGCTGATCCCCGCACCCTCCCCGATCGGCTGAGCCTATCGACCCCCGCCGTTTGCTCCTGGACCGCCCCCCCTCCGCTGGATCCTCACCTGGTTTGGGCGGCAGGCGGGAGCTGGTCCAGGCGGCGGAGCAGGGCAGGCCGGCCTTGTGCAGGCCTTCCCTGCTCTCAAGTCATCGTGAAAGTTCTTTATGGCACTTTAGCGACGGCAGCGGAACACTTGTTCCGCCGCCCTATTTTAGATCAGGATTGCGCGGTAAGACAAATTACACAGCCCAACAACAAAAAAATTCTGATGCTTGGGAAGTTACACCTATCCTTGGATATATTTGGGGCGCTAATTCAAAAAATGGCATCAGTTTTGCCCTACCGGCTCTAGTTTTGGAGATACAGCATAGCCACCTTATATGCTGATTCAAGCAGTTCCCTCGCGAGGAAGCCAACACCATGGCTTTTTTCATGCTTGAATCAGCATAGAAGGTGAATATGCCATATCTCCAAAACTAAGGTTCATAGGGCAAAACTGTACTGTAAACCGTTAGAATTTCCCAGAGTTACTGTATAATTAAAATAGTAATATAATCTGTATTATTAATAGTATAAACTCAATATTCAATCATTAAAAGCGGAGGCTTGGCTGAACAACAATCACTCAATATGAATAATGCTGATCACAAGACACAATCCAAAAGAGTTCCTTTAGGCCTATCAAGGAGAGATGCACAGCCTGAATATCTTTTGATTTTTTCCTCTCTGAACAGCAGCCTCCTGTAGTGCATTACAAATACTACCTGCCAAACAGAGGTGGGGCTAATGGGGGAAAATCTGTCCAACTGGCACACAAGGTTAATTATGTCTGACTCAAAATCACAGGTTATAGCATTTTAAAAAAATGTGTAATAAAAAGGCTAAATGTTATGGAAATGTAATGCTTAGTATCAACTAACAACCCAATCTTATCCCCCCCTCCACTGGTGCAGCCATGCCAAAAATAGGTGTTCTGTATCCAGCAGGAGGTTGTGGATCAGGGGACTTCAGCAGGGAAAGGAGATTTAAATCCCCCTACCCCTGTGTAAGCCTCCTGCCCCGCAATGGGTCTCCTCAGACCAGTGCTAGCAATTTTGCTAGCGCAAGTCCAAGAAGAGAAAGGGGGAGGGGAGGCTGCAGAAAAGGAAGATAGGATGTCAGATCCACCACCTCCCACAGCCTCCCCGCCCTTGTTCCTCCCCCTCCTGGCCCTGTTTTGCCCCCTACCTGCCTCCCCGCCACCATACATTCCTCAGCGGGCTGCTGGGGATGTGCTGGCGCAGGAGGGAAAGTTCCTGCCTGTCCTCCAGTGTCCTGGCAGCGTGCTACTCAGTGTGCTGACAGAGCGCTTTTTACAGCAGTCAGCACCAGCGGAAAGTCTGTTCCGCTGCCACCCAGCCCAGTTAGGATTGGGCCATAAGGGAAACTAACTTGCTGTAGAATTCTGGAATAGTTGAAGCCATTCTCTCTCTCTCTCTTCTTCTTCTTCTTCTTTTTTTTTTTTTTTTTTTGCTATTTGCTTATTCCTCAACTGGTTGTAATTAAATGCAGGAATGATATTAAAAACTTCCAAGAGATATTTTCAGGCCACAACAGAAGACATAGATCAGTTTCATAATCGAAAACAAGTCCAGAAACCACTTCCTTCTTATTTACTATCATCTAAAGAAAACTATTTAGATGCTGACGCTAAAAGGACTGGAGTTGACAATTATAAATCATGTAAGTGTGGGAAAAGGTTCAAAAGAACTTTATGTTGAGAGTTAAAAGTTTATAGTCAAGGGACTATGGAATGCTTGTGCCCACTGGAAACCCACATCCATTAACTTAGGATCAACCTTATTGAAGAAAGATCTTCAATTCATTTTTTTGTGGATAAAGCACAGTCCCTGTGGTTAGTAAACGGATACATACGATCTAATTTGCTACATCTACAGAATTAAGATTTACAGAACAATCATGCTCAATCTTTTGGAAGCCTTCAGTTCCTCCAAAGTAGGGTTTATTCTTTATTCTATATACATCAATTTGAGGGTCATTTAATGATAGTGGATTCAAGCAATGATGCTTTTGTGCACTTATAGGTAACCTTTAACATTTAGGATGTATGGACAAATAATGAAATGTAGTGACTGGCTGCAAGTATCTCATAAGATGCTCAAGTGAAACTTTAAATGTTAAAGCTTTCACACAGATGATTTGGTCCAACAATCCCACATCGATTTAAGTACTTTCAGATTCTCACAGGAATCTATAATGTTTATATTATTAACATTCCAGCTGAATAATCCAGAAACATTCCACAAAAAGTGAGACTGTTTAGAGCTTTCTTACCCCACTCATCATGCATCTGATGAAGTGGACTTAGTCCACAAATGTTTATGCCGAAATAAATTAAGCTAGTCTTTAAGGTGCTTTGTTGTCTTTATTGGCTCAGGATGGCTCACCAAATTCTAATACAGTGGTGCCTCGCAAGACAAAATTAATTCGTTCCGTGAGTCATGTTGTCTTGCGAATAATTTTGTCTTGCGAGTCACCTCCCCTGCCGTGCTATTTACTTTTAAGTATTTACAGTACTCACAGTTCCCAGAGCTCCGCTCTAGTAATGCACACCGTTTCTGGAAGGGAAGGGAAGTTTTATCTCTGCTTTGCCTTTATCTCTGCTGGTGTTAGCTATTTGTCGGGTGATAATCGGTGTGGCCTCGGGCTGTACTGTTTGCAGTCTGCTAACCCTCTTGAATACTTTATTCAAATGGCAAGTGTAGCTGTTGCCTACAGTATCCTCCTGCCGCGGTGCCGGCCAGGCTAAGGGGAGGAGCAGGCACCACTAAATGCACCATTACCTCTCGGCCGTGCAACAGCTGAAGAGGCTTTCCTCGGCGTGAGGGCGGCTCCTGTGTGAGTCAGTAAGAGACTCGAAGCAGGCAGGCAGACAGCCTGTGCCGAGTTGCTGCTGCCGCTTCCGGGCCAAAACGAAGAATGGGTAGGGTCTTAATCAGTACACCTACTAGGATGGGAAGTTTTTCAGGATGGTAGTTTTATCTCTGCTTTGCCTTTATCTCTGCTGGTGTTAGCTATTTGTCGGGTGATAATCGGTGTGGCCTCGGGCTGTACTGTTTGCAGTCTGCTAACCCTCTTGAATACTTTAACATTTGAATACATTGTGGCTTTAGGAGCTGAGTGTTCCACAAGACAAAATTATTTTTGCAAGAAAATTTGTCTTGCGAGTCACCAAAAAACTTGCAAAATGCTTTTGTCTTGCGAGTTTTTTGTTGTGCGAGGCATTTGTCTTGTGAGGCATCACTGTATTTCATTTCAAATATTTCAAGCATCCTTGATTTCTCTCTCTGTCTTTTAGGCCACTGAAACAATACATTTCACAGACCGACAATGACAGACTGAGAGCACTAGGGCTTCCGGGCAACCAAAGACACAGGGAATGGGGTAAGACAGGTGATCACGATTTTGGATGCTGCCCTTGTCATGGGGCCCTTTGGCGAGGGTGGGGATCTACCTTTGGCTGTGCTCATTGGAGGCACCTGGACCCCTCTGGTGAACATAGCCAAGTCCCGCACTTTCCTCATCTGACCCAGAGCAGGAGACGGAAATGCAAGTGCATTGTAAAACCATGCTTGGCTGAGGCACTGGAAGCCTTGGCCAGGCACAGCCAAAAGCCAATCCCCATGCTTTTCTCTCTTGTTCTGCAGCATGCAATGAAAATGCATGGGAGGTCATTCATCGCGCTCGACTCACAACCCCCTCCTCCCCTTCAGACTCCAAAGCAGGAGAGGGAAGTGTTGACAAGATGTAAGACAGGACTGTCTTGCAAGTGACCACAATTGTGGGTTGGCAAAGAAAGCCACCCAACAACTGTGCAATGCTGGCGAGAAAAACATAGCCTATTTAGCCCCAAGGGTACAATAAACTTCCCAATTCATTTTTTCTAGTGCTGGCATGGAGATAAAAGTTTAAACCTGGCAGCCCAAAAAGTGGCACAGGCCTGATTGTTGCTTCCCTGCCACTCCCCTGCTTCTTACATATGGACCTTCTCATCACCCCTCTAGGTTGCAACCCTTCCTCTCAGCGAGAAATTATGGCTCCCAATCATTCCTTCCCTTCCTTTTATTAAAAGTTCTCTGCACAACATCAATAGTTCAATGCAGCGCCACCACCCGGCGGGAGGTCTTAGCCTGGCTCAGATTTTTGAAATTCTGGTTAGGGGCTTGTTATGCTGCGGAGCAGAATATTCTGCTCAGAAATATCTTATCTGAATCTTCCCTCTCCCCGGTCCTTGCATTGTTTTACCAAAAGCTGCTTTCTATTGGCTTATCCCCTGACACTATAGGGGGTTACCGTTTTCAGCTGCTCTTAAAATTATTCATACACGCCTATTTAACATCAAAAATCAGGATTTGCATGCAGCGGCCCTTAAATCTTGCTCACCCTTACACTTCGGTCTTGCGTGGCCTTTGAGCTCAACCCCCAGTGTTATCTTGGTGTTTCATTTACCCCTTTGGTGCATCGAGTTTTTACCTTGGAAAGGTTTAATGTATTCCCTTCTAATGTTCTACGAGCCAGATTTGGTAGATCAGCGGCGTGTTCCTAGGCCTGTTCATACGATTCGCTTACACCCGAGTCATTACCCCATATGATTCTTCATTGCCCCCATTACACTGAACTACGTCAACAGTTTCTGTTGCCAATTTTGACACTCTCTTTTGGGTCGGATATTGATACTATCTGTTTTCTACTGGGCAGGAAAAATGAGAATCTTACTCATTTAGTAGCCAAGTACCTTCATCTAATTTGGACCAGACGCACCACTGACTAACTTTTCCTTTGTGTGAGTGACAAGGGTTATAGACATTATTAGTATTGTTTTTTATGTGTGCATTTTATGCATTGTTTTTAAAGTATCTGTTAGGAAATTGTATTTGCTGGGTTGATGGGGCCTCAATACCTTTTCTGTACAGTTCTTCCATGCCATTAAAGGTTTTGACTTGACTCCTAGAGTCTTGGACAAGCTCTCTGTTGTAGAGGAGAGTCCTGACTGGCAGCACAATTTTGAGGAGGGTTTCCCCCCCCTAACACCGATTCTAATTGACTCCAGCAAATCTCAGAAGGTGTTACAAAATCTGGACACCACATATAGATACAAGGAATAAACATACTCAAGCATGATCTTCAATTTATCCTCAAATTTTCATCACATAAATGTGCATGTAGCCAGGCCGAGCCTCTTTTGAGCTCTCTGAGCCCAGGTAAGTGTACTCTCCCCACTCCCAACTCCACATGTCTGGGACCTATATTTTGGCACAGCCCACAGGTGTACACATTTAACTCCTGTTGTGTAAATACACCCATATGTCCATATGTTCATTTTGAGTCCATCAAGCTATAGGAGGCTTGCATGCTCATCTGACTGAATCACAAACTGACTGCTCAGTCACATATATACTTAAAAATGAGAAGTTAGAAAAAAAAATCTTATGCCATCATGAACTGAAATTTAACCTGTCATTTTTGAAAACAGAGTTGTAAACATTAAGGTTACAACTCTCACTTTTTAGCATTTTGCTAACATTGTTTGCAACAGTTAATAAATTTATAGTGCAATCCTATGCATTTTTACTCAAAAATAAGTACTGTAAATATCCTTGTAAATATCATCCCATGTAATTTATGAGAGGCTATTATTTTCATTTTTCTTGAAATTCACCAAATGTGCCATACTATACAAATTAATTGGAAAGTAAATCCTGGTAATTATAATCCAAGATGTTAATCAAGTTCTTAATCAAGTTCTTACCTGAGAGGACAACAAATTGCAATCCACGTGCATTCCCTTCCCTGTTCTATATCTCTGAAACAGTGCAGCCATAATTGCTCCATATGCATACAGTCCTGTAGCAAGATCAGTCATAGCTACTCCTGGCCTTACTGGCTCACCTTCCTAGAATGAAAAAAAAGAAAGAAACATTGACACTTTTACGCACTTTTACAGTGGATTACCAGCTCAGGTTTTCATAAAAGTTAAGATTACCACAGAAAAGCTCAAATGGGTCACCTGACTGTGATAAAATTTTGAATACTCAAGCAACAGAAACAGTCATGCTATTAAGAATCTAGGTGTATTGGCAGTCATTTTCAGTCATTTTCTGTGTGATGAGGGAACAGGACGTGCAAGTGCATTGTGAACTCTGTCCATCTGCATTTCTATCGCCTCTAATACATAGTATATCAAGTATAGTGTGCTTTGTGTGTGACTAGCAGGGACGTAGCTGGGTCTGGTGGCACCCGGGGCCTGGGGCGACTTAATGTCACCCCGGAAGTGATGTCATTCCCCCCTCATGACGTCACTCTGGATGTGACGTCACCCCAGTTTTTGTTTTTGTTTTTAATGCGGCAACTCCAGCTAGGGGCGTTGCCCACATTGCCTCCCTTCTTCTTCTCCCCCTCCGCTGCAGCGGCAAAGCTTTTTGCCCCCCTTTTTTAATGGCAGCGAATAAAAAGAGAGGTGATGTGGGCACTCGCTGGTGGATTTTTTTTTTAAGGAAAAAAGCTGTGAAAAGGTAGGCTTCCCCGTTTCCCCTTCGCTCCCAGCCAAAGCCCTCCTCCTGGTCGCCCACCCCCCGGTCCCTGATTTCCTACCAGCCAACGCCTTCCTTTCTTGCCGCCTTTTTTGCCGGCTTTTTAAACTGCTGTCACTTTTCTTGCTGCGGTTTAAAACAGTGGGTAAAAGGCGGCAAAAAAGGAAGGTGTGTGTTCCCACCCACCCGCACCTCAAAAGCTTGCGTTTGGGAGCTACTTTCAGTTTTCAGCAAAAATCGGAAGTCGCTTCCAAGCGTGACTGGAAGCTCTTCTGAGGTGCGGGGGGGGGGGTTGCAGAGGGGGTGTGTGGGTCCCCTGCAACCCTTGGTAAGTGAAAAAAACTGGCGGGACCAAGTCCACGACGACTTACAGGTTCCCTTACTTGCCTGTAAGAGTTTGAGAAGCACTGCACTAAACAAATGAGGCTGTGCCTTTATTTACATAGTCTTTTCAAGAAGTATTTAATGCTAGAAGCAAGGTTATTTCACAGGCTGGGTATTTGCAGGAAAGGAAATTAGAAAATTAATATTAACAATGTATTTATATAGCACAAATGTTCATAGTGCTTTACATGGCAACAAAGAAAAAACACAAGCTCCTGGCCCGAGGTTTCAATTTAAATCTTGACAATGAGAAGGTATAACAGAGGGGAAAGGATAACAATGGATTTGAATGGAATCAAATCCATGGAATGGAATTTGAATAAATTTGAATCCATCCATCCATGGAATGGATTTGAATAAATGCAATTATACATACTTATGGCTTTGTTAAGGTTGTAGGATTAGGATCATGGAATTAAATTGAATACAGAAAAGGTAATCTGTACTTAAGTTTCATCATCTAACACCCAACGCATCATCCAGGAAGTCAGGCTCAGAAGGCAATTTCTTATATGGCTCTCTCTCTCTTTCTCTCTCTCTCTCTCTCTCTCTGCTAATCAACAGCACATATGGAAGCAAAGTCCAATACAACATGGAAAGTCATGATAATTTGGACAGGAGTGTTTAAAATTGCTTCCAGGGAGCAGGATCATTCAGGTTGTCTTCCTGTGAGTTATTCTAAAATGGCCAGGTGCCAAAGAAAGGCATCTGTATGAGGTCATCTTCATAATTAAGCAAAATCAATAGTCTTAAAAAGTGACGATGTTGTGCAAACATTTAAAACCAGTTTGGCACCCACAGTGTTTACCCACAGAGTAAACCACTATAGGATAATGTGTTTATGCAATAATAGTATCCTTGTTATATATCAAGAGCAACAGAAAGTTACCTTCAGAACAAGCAGTCTTGAAAACTGTTAGCAATTTTCTCTTTTGGATTTATAGTGTTCTCTGAATGTGCTACCATTTTTCTTATTCAGGCATTTTAGACCCTACTGCTTTGACTTTAATCTTTTTCCAAATGCTTTGGCCTGGGATCAAAGCTTCACAGGAAAGTTTGATAACCAAATGTTAATACCAGATGCAACTTTATTTGCATTTTACCTAAGAGTCTGATCCAATGCCACAGTAATCAATTTAAGCTGGAAGACTTTCAGAGTCACCCATGATTTCCAATGGTTTAGAAAAGTTCCCTGCCCTGGCGAGATTACAATTTAAATGCATCACATATAAAGCAAATTTGTTTTCCCCTATTTACAATTGTTTTTCATACACATTTTTTCAATTATTAATCTTGTCTTAGTTCACATTATCACTTTTTTTCTTGTTCAAATTACTATGTTTAAAAATGGGTTTTTGATATTTTCCTGTTCACAAAAATGTTTCCGTTAATAAAAACAATTTAGAATTCCAACTTAGAATGACAAAAAAACATCAGTACTCAGCTCTATGCATCTACACATTTGAAGAACATTTTAAACTACAGTGCAGCCCTATCAAAATGGCTAGTAGTCATAGCACAGAAAGGCAACCTACGACAACTTTCTTTATGAAAAAAAGCTGCTACAGTCTTCAAAACAGGGCAAAGTGAGTTATAATAATAAACATTTTTTTAAAATCTGCCATATTTTTACCCCACCTTTCTACAAAAATTAATCAAGGCAGCAAAAAACAACACAAGGATTAAAACAATATACAGTAGACTTCCGATAATATGGCACCTTTGGAACGTAGGTGGTGCTGGATTAATGGATACGCCAGACTATCAGGAGTTGCGATTTGGCCCTTGATGATCCCTGGATCTAGCATCCCTGTCACCGTCTCATGGTGAATTTTGAACAGAGTTGTCAGTGGTTTAGACCAGGGGTTCTCAACCTCTTCACGGTTGAGTACCACCTCCGGCGCCACTCTCCTGCTGAGTACTACCAGAAGTGACTGGTGATGACATAATCACCAGTTACTTCCAGGTTTTTGGAGGCCAGAAGACGCAGGTAGGAGTCTCTAAGGGGTGGGAGGGCCCTTCTCAGCGTTCCTGACTCGGCCAAAGTCAAGAGCCTCTCAGGAGTGAAAATGTGGCATTTTCAGCGCTGCATCAGGGCAGGGTTCCAGTGGTCTGAGTACCACCAGCAGTCGGCCAAAGTACCACTGGTTCAGAACCCCTGGCTTAGCCTATTGCACGTTCGCGTGCGTGCGTGCGTGCGTGTAAGTAAAACTAATTCAAGAAAGCCATCCAGATATTAGAGTCACATTATAATAATATAAAGGAGGTCTCCTGGCCCTCACATTGACGATTTTTCAGTACTTGGCTAAAGAGTTTTTATATCATCAAGCATCTGAACTAGAGTGATTATTGCCCCTCTGTGAAATAATGTTTCTATGCCTCTTACAGTTATTTTTGTTAGCTGTTTTTGTTATTATGATCTGCTACTGATTTTGTTTGGTGTTTTATATTGTTTTTAACATCAAGCATAATTTTATTGACTGTAAGCTGCCTTGCGGGTGGTTGTTGGAGCCAAAAAGGAACGGTGTAAATACAGAAATCAAAAGGGGAAAAAAAAATAGCCCATTAACCAATTATCTCCAAGAGAATTTTTCTCTCACCCCAGAGCGTGTGTAATCTACACATTGTACAAGAAAGGAAATATGGTTGTGACCCTCAAAGCATTTCCTCTAGAATTGTCCAGCTGCAATGCCTTATTAGTCTATAGAGATGCAGGGTTTTCTTGTCCCTGACACCAGAACTAATGTTACAAGACCAGCCGTTCTACCACACAGAGGCATGAACAAAGCCTGAGTGCTACAGCACTGAGGGCAGATGCTATGCCACACAAGCAATGAACTGGAAACATTGCTGGTCTCTACGCACAGAGTGAGTCAACAATAAGCCATTGATCACACACAGAGGACCCTCAGGTAGCCCTGAAGCAATAATACAGCTTTTGTTAAGCTTCTTCATTCAATACAATCCATTACAATCAAGAGCCAAATTAAATTTACTGTACAGTATTTATTTTTAAAAAATTATATCCTGCTTTTTTTTCACACTGGGGACAGCATGCAACAAAAACATTAAAAGAATCACCAACCCTGTCTTGCTAGGAGGAGAATCAGCCAGAGAGGCATGCCCCCCATCCTCTACTATTACTATGTAGAAAAAAGAATGCAAATCGCCAGTGGACTTCACCCCTCCGGACGCCTGGGGCTAGGGGGGCGGGGGCTGGCCGAGCGCCCCCGGACGTCACGTTACGTACGTCAGTCACGTGAGGTACGTCACGTGACCAGTGACCAGAGCGGGGCGCGCGCGTCACCTAGTGACTGAGGGGGGCGCCCCCTCAACCGGGAGAGCCGGCTAGGGGACGTCTTCCCCGGCCGGCTGCCCGGGGCCTTCTGAGGAAGGCCCGCTGCGAACGATATTTATACCGTTCTTTTTGCGCATGCTCAGACTGCTACTGAGGGAAAAGGGCAGCCCTTTTCCCTCAGTAACAGTCTGAGCATGTGCAAAAAGAACGGTATAAATATCGTTCTCGCAGCGGGCCTTCCTCAGAAGGCCCCGGGCAGCCAGCCGGGGAAGACATCCCCGAACCGGCTCTCCCGATTGAGGGGGCTCCTCAGGACTTGAAAGCTGGAGCGCCGCCCGCCCGCTATGCCTGCGGGCGGGCGCCGCGCTCCAGCTTTGAGTCTGAGGAGCGAGAGAGCATCTCGTCGTCTAGGCAATGCGCACAGCGCGCGCCCGCAGCCGCAGGGTCTGGGCACGCGCTGCACGCGTTGCCTAGATGGCGAGGATGCTGTCGGACTCGAAAGCTGGAGCACCGCCCGCCCGCTATGGCTGCTGGCGGGCACCGTGCTCCAGCTTCGAGCCCGAGGTGAGCGCCCCCCGGAAGCTCGACGCCTGGGGCCCTGGTCACCAGGGCCCCCTACGTTAGTATGCTTCTGCAAATCGCCTTTCTTGAGCACATCCCAATGCGAAGGGGAAATGAGGGATACACAATTTTTTTAATTAATTGCTATATACCATATCATCATGTGCAAACGTTTAAATTACATCATGTGCAAACGTTTAAATTACACCAGAAGTACTTTGTTAATTGTAGTAGCATACCTCAGGTCCTGTAATATGTAAGAGGCCAGAAACAGCAGCTGCAACCGAGTCATAGCCTGCTTGCTTAAACTTTGGACCAGTTTGACCATAGCCTGAAAACAGAGAGAAAGCTACTTAAAACACAAGGCAGAGAAAAATGGCGGACAACCTTTTGGCAAGTGTGCCACAAATCAAGCAGGGAAGATTGATTAAAATCATAATTGAAATCACTCTTTAAAAAGCCAATTTAAATCACCAGAGCTTCCAGTTTTGAAATGTGTGTATTTCCTGAACAAGCATGCATACTGATTGATTGCTGTAATAATTAAAACATTGATTTGCAGCAAAATACAAACTAGAATCATCATCTAAAACAGTGATCTTCAACCTTGGGGTCTGGGGGGAGACAACGTCTTTCCCCTTAAGGGGTGTGGTGACTCGGCTGTGACATCAGGATGGCGGCAGCGGCACCATCGGGTTCATGCTGCCACCGCCTCTGACTAAGTAAAAAAGGGGGGGTTGGACTTATCCGGAGGCGGTGGCTGGGGACACCGCACAATCTGGGTTCTCGCCGCCGCTGCAGACGGGTAAGTCCAAAACTCCTTTCTTTTACTTAGGTGTTGGCAGTGGCACGAACCTGGAAGTGCCATCCCTGTCGTTGCTGCCAAATCACAAGGACTTACAGCGACCTTTACCTTTGAGTAAAGGTTGAAGACCTTTGGCCATGTAATCCACATGCCTTTTGCATTGCAGAAAGATGAGCCATTTCTCTTTAGTTCTTTCTGTGCACATGGTAAGAATGTGTCCTGTCACATCCTTACTTACTTGAAGGCAAAAGCTCTCATGGCAATTTGGAAAGTTAAGTCCCATTGAACAAAATGAGGCTCACTTTCATGTAAACAAGCATATGATGAGACTGTTTGAAGAGTTGGCACTTTCCAGAACCAAAGACTTAAGTTTTGGGGCAAAATAATGTTTTTCCATATCATGGAAAATAAATGTCCATACTATTAGTTTGAAAGAATCATCAATACTCATAATTTGAAGCCTTAGATGTTGTTACATTTGCAACACTATAATACATATGCAGTCCCCATGTACAGGGATGCTTTGCCTCTTGTGTTCTAAATCAGGGAACAGAAAGCAGCATAGTGTGGTAGAGGCAGAAGCGGGAGCATAGTCAAACTCTATAGCTAAAACTAGGCCTATGGGCCTTCCTGCTTCTCTCCAAGTGTGTCACAGTCTTCCATTGTTAATGCCACTGGTGGTACCCAGTGGCGTAGCTGGCTTTGCGCCCACCGCCTCCCCACATGACAGCTGACGTCACTCGCCCCACCCCGAGTGACGCAAGCCGGACCAAAACGTTACTTGGGGCTGGGGCGGGCGGGGGCCAAAACAAATGGCACACGGAGGCGGCAGACACCTTCAGCTGCTCCCTCTAACTTATTCTGCCACCTTCGCTGCCGCCGCCGCCTGGATCACCGCTGCGTTCTCCGCCACACCCGCCGCCATTTTCTCATCCCCACCACCATCTTCTCACCCTGCCTCCGGTAAGCTGCCCCCTCCAGCATGCTGCCCAGGGGCGTACCGCCCCCCCCACTCCCCTTCCTACAACACTGATGGTATCAATGCCACAGTCTGGTCAGTCATAGTACAAAAACATATAGTTAAAATAAGCATACATTATAGGAAAAATAACAAGGTGGATGAGGTCGCAAAGTATGTGAGATCAAGTTCAGATTAAATCAAGAGTTGTTGTTGTTCAGTCGTTAAGTCGTGTCCGACCCTTCGTGATCCCATGAACCACATCCCGCCAGGCCTTCCTGCCCTCCACTATCTTATTTTATTTTTTATTTTTATTTTTCACATTTTTATACCACCCTTCCTCCAAGGAGCTCAGAGTGATGTACATATTTCCTCCCCTCCTTTTTGTCCTCACAACAACCCTGTGAGGTAGGTGGGGCTGAGAGATAGTGACTGGCCCAAGGTCACCCAGGAAGCTTCGTGGCTGAGCGGGGATTTGAACCTGGATCTTCCAGGTCTAAGTTCGACTCCCAAACAACTACACCATCCTGGCTCAAGTCAATCTTCCTGAGTTCGCTCATTTTCATGTTCGTGGCACCGGTGATGCTGTCTAACCATCTCATCCTTTGCCTTCCCCTTCTCCTTTTGCCTTCAATCTTTCCCAGCATCAGTGTCTTCTTCAGAGAGTCCTCTCTTCACCTTAGGTGGCCAAAATATTTGAGCTTCAGCCTCAGTACCCGTCCTTCCAGGGAACAGTCAGGGTTGATTTCATTTAGGATTGACTGATTTGCAAGTAATTAATTAGTAATCAATTAGCAAGTAATAAATATATATGCTCTCCATAACTGACACAATGAATAGTACAGTATGTGAATTTTACACTCTGGTATTCCTACCTGAGTGCAAGGTGTTGCTTACAAAACTGCCCTAGTGTCTTTGTGATATTGTATGCACTCACAAAGGATTTCTGATTCTGATATTTCTACAAAGAGGCACTGGTTATTACCATAGATTTAATCCAGAAAGCTGGCTATTCCTTGCTTAATGGCAAATTAATAAGAAACACCTTTAGAACTGTTGTTCTGCCATCTATCAGCTTTATCCATTATAAACAGCTACATCTTTCTTTAATAAAGATTAATGAAATAAGCAAAGGAACACAAGCAATGGTCTATTATGGGGGGGCCGTCACATGTTAACAAATACAAAATAAACGTTGCAAGTCTTGAATATTTAGGTATACTTACTGTAAAATGGACACAAGCAAAATTATCTAAACTTTAGAGATGAGCTGTGGCAAAGTTTACATAAACTGGGCTTAGTTTGAACCTGGGCTTAATATTGGCTGTACTGTATTTTGAATGCCAGGCTTCAGCCTTGTAATATGATTCATCAGAGAGTGAGTGCAACGTCACCCTTATAAACATAGTAGTCTTTGTTGCACAAATTGCCTGTCTCATTCCATCCCGTGAACTCCACACAACCAGACCAGGCCTTTCTTATCTCGTGCAATAAGCAAGACAATATATTGTCTCTGATTTGTGGGCCCTCCTCATCCACAGATTTGACTCAACTCGGATGGCTAGCCCCGGAAGTAGGAGTCCCACTAATTGCAGGGAGCGGCATCACAGTACCTTATTTTTCAGCTGTGCTGGACCTGCCACCAGCTTCTCGATTCCCACGCACCTTCTAACTAGTCCAAATTGCAGTAAACAGTTAAAAAAAAGTGATCAAAAAAGACTTCTGGTTTCACGTTGCGACTGGAAATCACTTTTGTACACTTTTTTTTTACTGTTTGCTGCACTTTGGACTAGTTAGGAGACGCACAGGAGTTGAAAAGCGGGTGGTGGGCCTGGAGCAGCTGAAAAATAAGGTATTGTGCCACCACCGTGTATTTGATTTAACGTGTTTTTTTGTATCCACGGGGCAGGGGTTCCGGGAATGGAAACCCCCCCCCACGGATACCAAGGGCCCACTGCATTTGTTTTACCTTCCTTCTCCCAATCCTGCTCACATGCACAATCTATTCCATCTGCTCTCCTTCCTTTGTTATTACCTTCCATACCTTTCTTTTACAATGAAATGCTTTCCTACACAACTTTCCACTCCAGACCTTTTCACACACACCTTCTTTTCAGTTTTTCCGTTTTTGTGAGGGACTTCTTAAACCCTGGCCTATACCATTAGGTTGGTGGGGTTTTTTTCCAACTTGAAACACCTTTGTGGTGTGAACAGCAAACCAGTACTGCAAGATTCACACATACACCCTTAACTTAGCTGCCATAACAGCAAGACAATAGCTGCTTTATAACTACTATTTTCTGTGGAGTCTCACAGAATCCCAATGCCGGGCAGCCCAATTCTAACTAAATCCCTGTGCAGTGATGCAGCAGCACCAGAGAGGATTACACTCCATTCCGCGGGGAATTTTCGGCTGCTGGAGGTCTCCTCACTGTAAAGGGACATTTGTCCCTTTGCTCCAGAATAAACCCCAGCAGCAGCTATGGGTCAATTTGGACTTGTGCCAGCAATATTGCTGATGCAAGTCTGAGTTGATCCATGCAGGTGGATCAGGCCTGGTAAGGGGGTTTGGATTCAGCACACATCGCCACTGAACCCACCCACCCCCTCCTGGGCCCAATGATCCACCGACTGTTGCCAATCTCCTCCCCATTCCACCTTACCCCACCCCATTCCTCCCCCTGAGCAGGGCTTATCTGCTCCAGCAGGCCTCCGTCACTCCGCCGGCACACGGCGAAGGCTCCTGCCTTCCTGCAGGTGCGCTAGCTCCCTGCACTGCCGCAAAGCGCTTTATGACGCTTTTGTGGCAGCCTGCGCCGGAGGAATACATGTCCTGTTGGTGCAGATCTTAAATAAAATTGGGCTATTAATCTGTTAAATTCACTACCTCCAAAAGGTGCAACAAGGAAATAAATACTGAATGATCATTATCTTAGCTACAACATCCACAAAATGCAGCTATGTTTATACTATCAGTTTTTTTCAAGAAGTATTTGGGCCCCAAGTATCTTGGACATACTACGTTTTTTATCCAGTGAAACCCTCACATTTTTTAAAAAATACAATAAAAAATGGGGGCTGAAGGACCTCAGATCAATTTTTCCCAGTACCCATTATATTCCAAACTATATAGTGAATGAAATAGCGCACCTTCGGGTGGCGGGGGTTTACATATTTTTGGGGTACCTCTGTGGGTAAGTTACAATCTCCAAAAGCATCAGAGGGTGTCACTGCATAGCTGTTGAGTAACAAGATAAAACAAGGTTTGGCAACTGGCTTGTTCCTTGGCATAAAAAGCATTTCCTTTTATCTTATAATAAACTATAATATGACCAGTTGTTATTTTATTACGAGTTCTTTATAAAAACTGTCCACAACCTTTGGTCAGTTTGGTCAGAAAATGAAAATCTTAATTTCGAACTCATGAAATGCATAATAAAAACTACAAAAATGCATCTCAGCTGCTTTTCAAGTCATCACTGACATACATGCAACGAATTCGGCTTATCATCAGAAATATCAAAGCACATTTGGTTCCTAGTAACTCTGAGAAATATTGTCTATATTAAAATCCACCGCTGCATGCCAAACAAGTTAGCTCCTTAGCAGATCAGAAATGTTGGTTATCGCTCTCTGCCAATATACATTACCAGATGTACAGTTTCATTTACCACTGAAAAAGAGCAAATCAATACAAGGAACAAAAGCAGCAGGGTCTGATTTAGAGTTCATTCAACTTCAATTCCCATATTGCAGTGAAAACAGACTATACCATGTTTATTTAAAGTACAAAAATAACATACCCTAAGAATTCTTCAAGATAAATAAGTTTTCTGCATCATTCGGTTCTCAGATGTATTAATTCTGCACACTGCATAGCTTTAGTGCAAGTTGAAAAGTTATACTGTATACAAAATCACTTTTTCACTGATTGTTATTGTTGCATTCCTCAAAATGTGGACTTTAAATAAATATAAGGATATTTATTTAAATGATGAAAACAATCTTGTTGGTGGTTTCTCACAACGTTCATGGTGTCATAATGTATAGCAGCATTTTTGAGGGGTCAAAGCACTTCACATGTATTATCCTGCTGTTATCCCTGCAACCACTTTCTTCAAGTGGTGCAGGGGGAGAGTAACTGTCCCTATTCAGCATAGCATCTTTTCTAGTGGCTGTTTGCTGATGTTTCTTCTCCATCTTAAATTGTGAGCCCTTTTGGGGCAGGGAACCATGTATTTTGCCTGATCTCAGACTCACAAGCCTCCCCAGGGAGCCTTGTCAGCCCCCCTGCTGCACTCGGAGGTGAAGAGCGACTGCCTTCATCGACGTACTCAAGCCCATCCAGCCACACCATCTGAGCTGTGGTGGGCTTCCCCAAGATGTGGTGGGCTTCCCCAAGAAAGCTCACACATTCTTGCACAGGGCCACCACAGATGCTAAGGGTGGGGGCCGTGCTGGGGGAGGCCCTCGGACCAACTGAAGGCACCTTGTTGTTATCTTGTGGGCAATGGCGTCGCTCCCGTCAAGCGATGGGAGCGGGCCGCTACGGGGTAACGCACGCACCCCCGCGCGTCACCTCCGTGACGCGCGTCGGCCTCCGGACGCTCCGAGGCCGGCCTGGGAGCCGGCCTCGGAGCGTCCAGCCCGGCCGATGCTCCAGGGCCTTCTGAAAGAAGGTCCACTGCGTCAATACGCGAACTTTTACTGTTTTCGCGCATGCGCAGACCGTTTTGAGAGCAAGAGGGCAGGCCCTTGCCCTCAAAACGGTCTCTGCGCATGCGCGAAAACAGTAAAAGTTCGCGTATTGACGCAGTGGGCCTGGGCCTTCTTTCATAAGGCCCTGGAGCACTGGCCGGGCCGGACGCTCCGAGGCCGGCGCCCGGGCCAGCCTCAGAGCATCCAGAGGGCGACGCGAAGGGGCAGGGGGGCACCCGGGGCAGGGTGCAGCCGGGTCGCCCCCCCAAAAAATCGTGGCGCGGCCTGCGGCCACGACGATTGTTCTATAAGAGGGCTTCACTAGGGTGACGCGCGCGCCCCCGCCTTGGGGTGACGCGCGTCCTAGTGACGCCTCTGCTTGTGGGTGAGGGTGTGGCTTCAGGACAGCCTCCCGTCACAACAATACGCGATGGGAGGTGCCTTCCTCCTGACAGCTGGCAAGGGGATGCCATTCCCTTAAAGGGAAAGGCAAACCAAACCAAAAGGTAAGAGGAGGAGGTAAGAATTGGCGGAGGAGCAACACAGCTTCAAAAGCAGAAGGGAGCTGAGGAGGAGGAGGTAGAGTGAGCTACTTGAGAGCTGGGCTGGCTGTAGCTCCCTTCCCACCTCAATCTCGGAGGCTCACCATGGGCTCTACCACTAGCCCTGTTTGATAAAAGAGGGAGCAAGTGGGGATTTTCAGGCAGCGCGCCCCTCTCGCATTTACCCTTGTGGCTGTCAAGCATACATATTTATTTGAATTTACCTGTTAACCGCTTTGTGATTTTTTGTTGTTGAAACATGGTAAATAAATATTCTTAATAATAATTAATAATAACTGCTTCAATATCTTCCTTCAAGAACAGCACAGGGCATTAGTCTGAATCAGAGAAAGGTAAATGTATTTGGGTATTCAAAATAACGTCAGATATTTTTCAAAACCATGCTGAAACTTAAACATGTATCCCAACAAGAAGCAATCTGAACGTAAGTCAATAAGAGAACACTTGGTGAGTGAGTATTAAAATCAGCCTTTTAAAAATTTTAAACAATTTTGAAATGTTGCAATAGCTCCTCTAAAACCATCAGAATAACCCACAGAAAAATCATGTGACTGCCTGCGCAATCCGACTTCTTTTGTGCCGATTTAACCAGAGGCGCAGCAAGAACGGGAGGCCCCAGAACGGAAAAGAGATTCAAATCCCCTCCAAAGAGGAATTCAACGGGGATTTGAATCCCTTTTCCACCATCAATTAACCATTTTTAACCATCAGCACCGCTGGTTAAACTGGCACAAAAGTTAAGTCACATTGTGCTGTGCATTATCTGCCTGAACCCCTGTATGATCTGATTGCCAAGCTACATTGGCAGCCCAATCCTAACCAAATTTCCAGGGCCAATGCAGCTGTGCCAATGGGGCACACGCTGCATCCTGCAGTGGAGGGGCAGTCACAGAGGCCTTTACCTCAGGGCAGCACTGCGGTTGCATCAGCACTGGGAAGTTGTTTAGGATTGCGCAGTGAGTCTGTTTAGCATGGCATCTTTTCCAGTGGTTGTTGCTGGTATCTCTTTTGCATCTTTTTGTAGATTGTGAACCCTACGGGGACAGGGAACCATTTATTTTACTATGTAAACTGCTTTGTGAACTAATCCTGTTAAAAAGTGGTATATAAATATTCATCATCATCACCACCACCACCACCACACAGAGTTTGGGGCATCTATTTTTGAACATATTCATCCAATAATTAAATCAGTTCAAATACATAATATTTCTAGAGAGCCCGAAGTGCTTTGGTATTCTCCTTACCACAACCCTGTAATATACGCAAGTATTAGAGTCCAATCCTATCCTGTCCTCCCTAATGGTGCAGCCACGCTAAAAATGGGTGCACTGTCTCCAGCAGTGGGGCAGATTGGGAGGCTTCAGAGGCAAAAGAGATCCCTTTACACTTCTGTAAGTCTCCCAACCCACAATGGGTATCCTCAAACCTGCACTAGTCATTTCGATAGCACATTGCCCGATAGATAGGGGGCAGGGAGGCTGCAGGAAAGGGGGATGGGATCCAGCATGTGCTATCGCCGCCAGATCCACCCCCTCTCCACAGCCTACCCACCCCGCATTATGCCTCCCTCCCTGGCCCTGTTCCAACCTCCACCTCCCACATCTCCTGCTGACCTACCTGCTCCGGCAGGCAGCAGGAGAGCCCACAAAGCAGGCAGGAAGGTGCCGGCCTTCCCGCCAGCGTCCTAGCAGCACTCTGCTGGAAAGCGCTTTATGGCACTTTTTCAGCAGCTAGCACTGGCAGAACATGCGTTCCGCCAGTGCTCACTGCCCATAGGACTAGGCCAGTGTTTCCCAAACGTTTTCGACTTGCGGCTCCCTTGACCATTGGCGACTATTGGCTGCGGCTCCCCATTACATTATGTTGCTGCCTGCCAATTGGCATTGTACTGTTTTCCAAAAAGATTCTGTGGCACTCCACGGCTCCCCTGGCTAGTTTCTGTGGCTCCCCTGGGTGCCGCGCCTCCCAGTTTGGGAGCCACTGGACTAGGCTGTTATTCTCCCTATATTGCAGCTGGGGAACTGAGGCTGAGAGGGAGAGGCTTGCTTAATGCCATCTAGTGAGAATTCATGGCAGAAGTGAGATTCAAACCAAGGAAGCCCTGATTTGCATCTCAGGCTCTTAGGCAGAATGCTACACCAGTTTCTATTTATTTCCTATTGATTTCCCTTTAATTTTATTGTTTATGGCAGCTTCAACCCTAAACAAAGAAATAAAAATCATCATGCTTATAGGAACACCTAGTATACTTTTAAGGATTTTAACCTGAAATAATTGAAGGTAAGGTTGATCTTGAGCTTATTTGTTTTTAAATGGAGACAATCTACATTAATTAAAGGGGACTAGATGACAGTGTTCCAGCTTGTGCTGTGGCAAGGAGAGTCATGCCGGCCACATGACCACGGAGGCGTCTTCGGACAACGCTGGCTCTTCGGCTTTGAAATGGAGATGAGCACCACACCCTAGAGTCGGACACAACTGGACTTAATTGTCAGGGGATACCTTTACCTTAGCTGACAGGCTGAGGGGGTGGACCTTGTCCCAATTGTGCTTGACATAGGGGGGAGCTCGACTTACCTGCTCCATGAAGGTCTTAAAGGTAACAATTAATAACCCCCTTTCCTCGAAGTAACAACTAACCTCCTTCCCTCCATATCTGAGAGTGCAATAACGGAAAACAAACTTGATACGTCCCCTATTCAGCCAGTGCTGAGCTGAGCAATGTCTTTGCAAGAGAGACCACCCACAAAACCTCTTTTCCTATCTCATCTCTTTTCAAGTAAAATTAGCAGCTCAGAGAGTAGGGCCAGCAACAATGCTGAGCTGGAACTTTAACAAGGTTGTGGGATTTATTTATGAATAACATGTTTAGGATTGGGCTGTAAATCTACTTTTTGCCTTTTGCAACTATATTCTTGCAATTTCAATTTATTGAGGGTTGCATTTCAAGATTATGTTTCATCTTGACAAGGCCATGTTCAACCGGGCGGGGCTGTTCAGTTTCATGCTCACCCTTTGAAAAAAATTAGGCTTTTGCTGGAATAGGGTCTGAAAAGTAGTAGTTTTTTTTTAAAAAAACTAGATAGGAGCTGGCAAGCGTAGACAATTGACGCAAGATTTTCAAGAGTTGACACTGGGGTGGGAGTGCTTCAGCTAATTAAAAAAATGACTCCTGACATCTCCCTCACACCTGAGACTGAGTTTGACCGTTTAGCCTTAGGTGGGGCTTCCAGACCAGAATACCTGAAGCTTAAAATCTAATTCAAATTTTCAGCTGGGCATGTAGCATGCCTAGCATCAACAACATCGTAGGTAACTGGAGGTCTTAGGAAAAAAGTGTATTCAGGCCTTGTCTCCTGGGGCAACATGGTTGCTGAAAGACTTACCAGATGTTATAAAGCCTTGACTAAAAGGGGTGTGCAGAGGTTTCTTAAGCCCAGAGGGCTAGAAATAATTACATTTGGGCTTGTAAATATTGGTCAGTTTTAGACCACAACTAAATAATGAAACCTACTGGACAAAGCATGCAGTTTTTGAGCACTGAGAGGAATGGGTTTAACACTCAATATGATTTTATTAAATAATATTCCCTACCATTTATATTGTATTTCAAGGAAGCTCAGTAAAACTTATAACACTGTAAGGCAGTGATCTTCAACCTTGTGGTTGCCCATCCAGCTGGTTGCCCATCCAGCTGGACTGACCTCTGAACTCTTGGTTCTGGTGGCAGTGATACTGCCCAATGCACCATAAGGGAACAGGTGGGAGTGTCATGATGGGCTTGTGCAGGACCTTGTCCCAGAGCCCCCAGCAACCTGGTGTTTGCATTGTTTATTTAAGACATTTATATTCCACCTCTCCAATAAACATTAGCATGGTAAATACAATACTGTTCCACTGTTTTCATTAGGAACATCATTATTTGAAGTCATCCCTCTGAAGGCTGCCCCCTACTTTTGGTAAATGGATCAACTTCCCTTGTTTAATTAGTCTATTGTAATTAAACCAGACCATGCCAACCACCAATAAAAAAAAACAAATCCTCTGTGACCATCTGTGTTTTACTTTGACTGGAGAACAAAATAAACTTGAACCAACCTCAACCACTTAGCTATCAGCATGCATTAAACTAACATTGCTTCTAAAATTACTCTCTTCACTAAGTGAGCCAACCTGTGAGCAAGAACAGGCAGACAGAGCTCTGAGAGCATTCACGGAGCAACAAGAATGTTGGGAAGGATCACAGCAATTCTAGCACCAGAGCAATCACCAGTCCAAGGGGCCATGCAGATTCAATCAGCCTTGTTTAGATAAGAAACTTAAGCATTTGCTAATCAAAAATCCCAAAAGGAGTTCATATTTGGGTTACCTACATATGAGTTATTTTCCCACCCAACTGTTATATTCTGAAATTCTGCTTATCTTTTAGGTTGTCAAGGATCACCAGCTTAACTCTTCCAGAGCAAATGGAGGTTAATGAACCCATTCCACAACTTCACTGCCTTGTACCCAACCAAAACCTAGGCCAGTGGTTCTTAAACGTTTTAGCACCGGGACCCACTTTTTAAAATGACCCTCTATCGGGACCCACCTAGCTTTACGAGACTTAAAAAAAAAAGTTATCTATAAATAAATATAAGGAGCTCAGCCGTTTGCAGGGAAATTAGCAGTTATATTGCAAACTGCAGGAGCTCAACTCTTTGAAGGGCAATTAGCAGGTATCTGATTTTTGAATAGCCTCAGGGCTTGTGCCAATTACTGATCTGATCTTTCCATCACCTGGGACCCACCAGAAATCAGGTCCCGACCCACCAAGTGGGTCCCGACCCACAGTTTGAGAAACACTGACCTAGGCTATAGCTCTAATTCTAAGCACTTTTTTGAAAGAAAAGTATACTAAAAATCAGCGTAATTGATTTACATTCAAATAAATGTGTTCGTTTATTTGATAATGCTGCACTCCTACAATAGAAGCAGGATTTAGAGCAGAGGGCTTCAATAGGTGGGTCAGAATCCAACAGTTGGTCATGACAGTGCTTCCACAACCATTTTATTTTGAGGCTCAGGCCTGCACAATTTGGACAGTAGATAAGGCTAGGGGTCCTATATGAGGTAAATCCTGCCATAGCAAGTAACTCCTGCTGGTTTTGGAGGAGTTGCTCTGGCCAAGTCCCCCAATCCCCCAGTGGACTCAGTCTTCCTCCCAACCACCTGCCACCCTGTCATAGCACGCCCTCTGACCCCTCCTCTTTGCCTATCTTCCTCTTTGTCTTCCTACAACTTTCAAAATTGAATGTTGCCATGCCGCCCTTTGCCCCTCCTCTCCTTCCAATTGGCCTAGAAGGAAAGATGAGGTAGAACAACATGGTAGCAGTGCAAATTTATTGACCACCACCAAGTGGAAAATGAGGATCTAGGGCTGGTTAAATTAAATCAATTTAAACAACAGCGTTTGAAGACTCAGTCTTTTGAAGGAAGCCTAAAGTGACTTTTTTATAGTCTTTTTGACACAAAGACTATTTAAGCATTGTTGATATGTTGCTCTTTCACAATCAGCTAAAGGTACGGCTATTGCTGGAGTTCTACAGAGCACTTGATACTCCTGAAAATCTTCCTATTTTTAATCCTACAATGCCAATCAGCATAGCCTAGAGAAAAGTAAGTGCGGTATTTTTTAATTAAGAAAAAGCAAACAGTTGTTGGGAAAGTAATGGGGAAGGGATCGTTTTGTAGACACGTAATTGCAGACATGGAAGCTAGCTGCCAATGGAGTTAAAATTCTGCCAAACAGCTGTTTGGCAGGGAATAGGGCAAGGGGCTGAATCTAGTCCCCTCCACCCCCAATCCTGAATGCCTAATCTGCATAATTTTAACCTTTTCGAAAGGCCTCCATGAATGCAGGACAAGTAAAGGAGGCAACCAGGCAGCCTTCACCAATCATGTCACAGGCCACTTCTCCAAACAAGTCCATAGCAAGCTGCCAGTTCATGTGCGAAAGGGTGGTGTTACAAGTGCATTGGAAGTCATATAAATCATCTCAAACCAGGTCTTTAAACATGAGTTCAACAGGGGAAATATTGAATGCAATCATTTGGCAACATCTTCTGAATTCTCTGTAATAACGGAACAAAAAACGGTGTCAATAATGAAAAGAAAACGCTAAAGTGGAAACATCCAAACTCTGAGGAAAAAAGGCAAACTACATACAGATCTAACTTCATAGTTTTGAGTGGCCTTTCCTGGGTCCCCTTAAAATGCAAACACATGGCTTTCCTAAAGTGAAGATAATAAGTACTCCCCCCCCCCCATAATATCACTATCTTACTTACTCCAAGAGAGTTTCCCCAAACCAACAGGAAGTCAGGCTGCAGACAAACAGTTGAAAATATGGCTTGTGATGTGTGTTTTTTAGTTCCTTACATGCCAAAAAGTTACACAAGTTCACTCAGTATTACATGGGGAATTCTGTCCTCCTAATAAAAAGAATCATTTGCGCTGGCAAAGTCTCTTGGGATAACCACAACCTTTGAGGCACTGAAGCAGCAGCTGGACTAGACTTTTCGGCACCAACTATTCTCCCTACATACACATCCCAGAGTCACACTGACTGCCCAAGATGAGAAACCTTCAAAGCTGGAGCAATGAACAACAGACATGCAACACAACAACTGTATATATGAATGGGAAAATATCCAGACCAGAAGATGTGTCAGAGAAGATCTACTATTGCTAAGGACATTTTTCTTTTTTCATAGACAGATAGCCTGGCACAGGTTTTGTGAGGCAACAAGCCGTCCAGAACAGAATACAAGTGAAATGTCAGACATGTCACAGAGTTAAAAGGAACATTACCTATATAACACACAGGAACCAAAATCAGTGGGTCAGACAGAAACAAAAAGCACTGTCCTGACTTTGTTCATTGGATGCGGTACTTATACTACAGCACTCTGATATGGCTCTTTATTAAGATAAACAAGGCCCAGATTCATTAAGTACCTACTGAGTCCAAAAGCGCCAGAGGAGGAGGAAGAAGAGGAAAACAGTTATAGATTAACTCAATAGTACTTACCAAGAACTTCATATGGATCAGCAAAAGCACACACATACATGCATGTAAAGTTAAACAGGTATTTAAGCATCTGGGCTAAAGATGATGATCTAGTAATTAATGGCATGCTTTCTGGAGGAACTACTTTTTGGAAGTTAGCCAGGATGGTGTAGTGGTTTGGGAGTCGGACTTAGACCTGGAAGGTCCAGGTTCAAATCCCCGCTCAGCCACGAAGCTTCCTGGATGACCTTGGGCCAGTCACTATCTCTTAGCTCCACCTACCTCACAGGGTTGTTGTGAGGACAAAAAGGAGGGGAGGATGAAATATGTACACCACTCTGAGCTCCTTGGAGGAAGGGCGGTATAAAAATATGAAAAATAAATAAATAAATAAATTTCTTCTTTTTTAAAAACTAAACATTCCATTGAATTGTCTTCCTTACTTCCTTGAGTTTTCAGTAACATTCCAATAACCTGATAGTCTGCCCCAGTCAAGCAAGTGACCACTTACATTAAAATTGGGGGGGGGGGGAGAAGGCCAATTCATATAAACTTAGGCTTACCAGATCTCCAACCAGGACAGAGTACTAGACCTTTAGGTGAAGGAATGTGGGCAGGTATCGCTTGTTAAACCTTAGAGCACAATCCTAGGCATGTCTGCTCAGAAGCAAGCCCCACTGAACACACGCGTGCCGGCGCACGCGTGCCGGGGGGGCGCACGCACACACACCGCCCCCCATGCTCTCCTTACCTTTTTCAGGCCGCCGCCATCCCCACGCGCGCTGCTCGCGCGACTCCTTTTGAACCCGGCTGTTTCTGCACATGTGCAGAAAAAGCCGGGTTCCAAAGGAGTCGCGTGAGGTGAGCGCGCCGCGCGCTCTCCCCTCGGCGCGACTCCTTTCGAATCCGGTTGCTTCTGCACATGCGCAGAAACAGCCGGATTTGAAAGGAGTCGCGCCGAGGGGAGCGCGCGGGGGCCGGCAGGGCTGGCAGAGCCTCCGGTCTGCTCGCGCGGGCCGGACCTGATTTACTCGGGTCCGGTCTCGCGCGGGCCGGGCCGGATCGCTCCAGGGGGCGGATCCGGCCCGCGGGCCACCGGTTCCCCACCCCTGGTCTAGCACTCTGTCCCGGTTGGAGATATGGTAAGCCTACATAAACTGGGACTCTCATACAAACACCTCAAGAGCACTGCAGCCATCCCAGGGTTTGCAAATTGACTACACTCACAGTCCAATCCTGTGTAACTCTTGCACTGGTGTAACAGCAGATCCATCGGTGTAAGTGCACTTATGCCAGTGTAATTGCTGTATGACGATGGATGCAGGACAGATACTGGTGCGCACCCCCCCAGGACTCTGCGCATACACAGTTCAGATGCGAAATGGACGCCGCTGCAACTCCGCCGGCGCAGGGGGCATTCCGGGGGCATTCGAACACCCCCGGAATGCCCCCTGCGCAGGCAGAGTTGCGCTGGCATCTGTCCTGCGTCTGTCGGCGTATGACAAGTTACACTGGCATAAGTGCACTTACACCGGTGGATCTACTGTTACACCAGTGCAAGAGTTACACAGGATTGGGCTGTCACATAAGGGTACCATTTTCAACAACTGGTGCCTTCGTGTGGGGGGCCGTCCATGCCACTGTTGTCATTTACAGGATTGTGGGACCTCTTCTCAGACTGCTGTGATAACACAAATCACAGCAGTGCTGCAAACAGCACTCACATGGCAGTTCTCACAAATGATACCTTTGTGAATGCAGGTTGCATGTCTAGCAGCAGCCCTAGCACACTTGTGAGGCACTTTTATGGGAGCCCCAGTTTGTATGAACTAGGTTGCTCATGTGGCTGCATTAGTTTCTACAAATCGTGACACTATCAGTTGTGACTAATGTTCCAATTCATTCCGAAGGCTTGCATCAAGCAAGGCGATGATAGCAAAACTGATGTCACAAAAACCACCACCAGATTACAGTCTTGGCATAGAACCAGGAGAAAAAAATGTGTCAAGGCTTTTGCACTATTTGTTTACTTGTTCAGTTTTCACAATCTGAATGAGAATGAAAAATAGTGGACTTTTTAAAGTGCCTTGTCTTCACTTCACAATACCAGATGAAACAAAGAAAATTACTAAATTCTTTATCACTGATCCATAACGCAAGTTAAAATACCTGTTATTGAACAGTAAACAATATGAGGAGCAATCTTGTTAATGTCTTCATACCCTAAGCCCATTTCAGCCAATTTCCCAGGGATGTAGTTTTCCACAAAAACATCACAGACAGCTGCAAGCTGAAATAAAGGTGAAGATGAGTCAGACTCTTAATGAACTTCCCAAAGTTCAACAAGTTCCCCACATAACTTAATTTAAATTTCCAGTAAACAAGACATTTCTGGCACTGCTGCTGCACACAAGTCATGAACCAAACATGTCTTGCTTAATTAAAACGTACAAACCTGCACAATTTTTTTTTACACCCTGGACAATTACACAGCAGACATGATGTCTGCCTCAGAGAGGTATTCTCTAGTATGATCTTGAATTGGCCATATAGATGTTGTCACAATGGTACAATAGTGGCAAACTGCCATGGGGCTCTCCATGCACGAGAAGGCAAGCACTTACACTGCAACTGTCAGGAGCACTTACATTGCAATGTTTCAGGAGCAGGTGGCGAGAAAACATAAACGTATGTTAGTGTGCCTTGCTGACTGACGTTGAACTTACCGGCAGCAGTATTTTTAATATAATGGCTAATGTTTGAATACAGGGTGTTCAAATAATATTATGGAGACTTTGGAAGATACAAATCTCAAAGGTCTGAACTGATCAAATGAACCCTTAAACAAGACCCTAGGAGGGAGTAATACTATGGGAGGTTGCAGCAAGCTGGCACAGGCAGTGGGGTACATATTAAATATATAGAGAGGCAGAAGATAGGAAACTGAAGAATTTTCAGCATTGTTAGCATTTTGCAGTTATGAACAGCTTTCATGTTCATATGTACCACAAGAGTAGGTACAAATATTTTTTGTATATGAATTGATTGATGTGGGCAGGGGGGCAGAGAACATATTTTCAAGTTTTCATACAACTCTTCTTGGGGCCAAAATGTAACAGTTAAAACAAATATTCACAACTTCTAAAACAAAAGCCTGGGACACATCAGAAGGGGTTAATCTTATATTATTATAAGAATCTATTCCTGCCTCGGCCTTATTAATTCTGCTTATTTGCATCAAAATAGAAGTGACAGCTTTCAATATGAAGATAGCTTTATTATTATTTTTTAAGTTGCATGTGCAGCAGACAAATCAGCAGAAAGTGATCAATGCATGTTTATTCAGAAGCAAGTCTCCCAGAGTTGCACACAAGTCACTACCAAATAAATATTCATAGGACTAAATTGCATATTATGCCAAAATAAATGGAATGGGATTTAGTTAGGACTAGATATTAGACTGGCACTCACACAGCACAAGCCATTCTAGAGCTTGTAAAGCAAACTCCTATGTTAAAGGTTTGCCGAGTTGTAACCAAGATGTAACCAGCGGGTGGCGCAGTGGGTTAAAGCGCTGAACCATGAGCTGTCGATCGAAAAATTGGCAGTTCAAATCCGCGACGGGGTGAGCTCTCGTTGCTTGGCCAGCTCCTGCCAACTTAGCAGTTCCAAAGCATGTTAAGGAGGGTCATGCCGGCCAAATGACCACGGAGGCGTCTTCGGACAACGCTGGCTCTTCGGCTTTGAAATGGGGATGAGCACCACACCCTAGAGTCAGACACGACTGGACTTAATTGTCAGGGGTCACCTTTACCTTTACCTTAACCTAATTACCACCGATAGTGATTTCAGTGGAACTTGGTCACACCTTTTTTCTGGAAGCTGCCCATAATGTGTAAAATTCTTCTCAGCTCTTATCAAGATGTTCTACTTATCTATGGTCACAATGTTTAATGTGACCACCACCACCTTCATGCAAATATCACGCTATAGGTTCACGCTATAAGAAATTCACCCAGAACACACATATAATATCACACTATAAGGAATTCACCCAGAACATACTACTACCCAAGAGTTCTGAACATTCCTTAGACCTTTCAGATAAATGGTAATATTCTCTGAAGGCAAAATATAAGTAGCAATTGTACAATTCTCACGCAGTTTATATAAAGATATGAGCCCCGGGCCAAAGCCCCATTTTCCATCATTCTCTTTTCACCAGGCCTGCTATTGTTCACAGCTCTGACTGTGCTGTTTTCTCCCTGGCTGTGCCTCCTTTGGCATCTGAAATAGCCACAACCATCAAAAATGCCTTGCAGGAAAAGGGCTTTACCCTCATTTTTACCCTGGGAAGGCCATTATTGTAATTCACCAAACACCACTCTGCCATTCTTCCTGTTTCCCAGCTCCCAAACACATTCTCCCTACTGCATATGTATATGCACAAACATATTAAGGTCAGATTTTGTCCAGAAGTGACCTGTTTTAGATTATCTTAAATTGGCCAACAAATCATGTTTTCTGAAAATATCATATATCTGGCTGATTAGTATGAATACACTGCAACCAGTTTCTGTAAACTGGTGTCATCATATCAGCAATCACAACCGTTATTGGTCTAGGTTGTGGATTGTTTGGCTACATTTAAGAATTTAAAAAAAGTAGCCAAGCCAACAAATATTCAGATGGAAACTTAAACAATAACAGCAAGGCACACACCTTATATGAGTGTCTTAGTTTCAGAGAGAGAAATAGATAACATCCACGCTTGCTTCACATATTTCAATTATGTCAATTATGCCTGATGCTGAGAAGACCCAAAGGCAGCTGAGCCTGAGTACTCTCTCCTCTCCCCCATTATAAATACGGTATTTATGATTCCCTACCAACAATCAAGTAACATAGACATTTGCATTTCAGCTCACAGAGGCTACAGATCAGTCCAGTTCTACCAGCCTTTGCTTCTGGCTGAGACTGTATTTATTTATGAGGTGGGGATGGGCAGTCGTGTGACAAAAAGGAGAGGTAGACCAAAATGGGAACAAACACTTTATTCAGTTTTAAATCGATATGTTTTAATGATTATAGCAATTAGTATGCACTTTTATTTAGGAACTTCCAGAAGGATAGATATGTTAAATCTATTGCAACAAAGTGTCTTTGTAGCACCTTAAACACTAACCAATTTATTTCTACATAAACATTCACAGACTCCAGTCCACTTTATTAGGTGAATGAAGTGAAGTCCTCAATAGACAGACATGTACAGTTGGCCCTCAATATCCGCAGATATCGGAATCCACGTTAAAATCGCTGTTAAAAGAAAAAAGTTTTAAAACGTGGCTTTTTACTTTTTAGAGAAGCAAACTGCACCATTTTGAACCCTCTGCAGGGCGTCTGCAAGCTTAATGACCCACTTCCGGGTCGTGCAAAGGCTCTTCCCCCCTCCCGGCCTTGTCCCAGAATGCATCCGGAGGCAAGGCTGGGAGGGGGGGAAGAGCCTTCATGTGACCCGGAAGTGGGTCATCAAGGTTCCAGAAGCCCTGCAGAGGCTCAAAAATGGCACGGTTTGCTTCTAAAACATTTTTAAAAAACCAAACGTTTAAACTTTTTTTTTCTTTTAACAGCAATTTTAATGTGAACCCAGTGGATCCAGGACCCATGGTAAGTTGAATCCATGGATAGAAAGGGTCCACTGTATATGTACATATGGGGATTGAGAAACAGGAGGAGAAAAAAGCTGGGGTCAAAAGGCTCTGGGATGGAAGAGGTACAGTCAGTGACCATTATTATGATGTAAAATACAGTCATGATTCTCAACAACAGTTCTAGTAAATAAAGCGGTCCTCTGGGCTATGCGGTGTTAATAAACCAAAGTACTGAGGTGGAAACAATAGCTACCTAATAGAGTCTATATGGGTGGATCCAGATCTATGGAAGAAGGGATCAAATGACTATGGAACATGAGAAATGCAGCACTAGGCTGTTCTCATTTGAACTTAAATGCATGAGATAAGTACAGCGATAATTTACACAAGCAAAGTGATGATAATGATAATAATAATAATAATGTGATAATAAGTTATAATAAGTGATAATACAGTGATACTGGCTGAATTAAGTTATTTAACAATGTAGTGAGAATAGGAAACCTTCATCTTTGTGCAAGCCAAATGAAATAGAATCAAGTTGCCTGATGAACTCTAGTTCAGCAATTTCTTGCTGGAGTCTCTCTTTGTAATTCCTTTGTGGTAAAAGGATGATTCTCAGGTGAGTAGTGGAGTATCCTGGGCTACCAACATGTTCACTCACTGGTTTCTGAATACCATGTGTTATAACAGATGTGTGTCCATTTATTCTTTTGCATAGAGATTTACCTATTTGTCCTATGTAGACAGCAGAAAGACATTGCTGGCAGGTGATAGCATATGTCACACTGATATAACTTTTATGTAGGAATATACTGATTTGATTTAGGAAATATCTAATTAGGAAAAAAGGTTGATTAAATCAACGCTTTTAATTGGCTTATCTTTTCTAGGAGATTTAAATAAATTCACCATGTTGGAACATCTACAATGAGTTGGTCACTAAACTATTTGACTCAGGAAGACTGATCCCATTTGGATTATTTCAGCTGTATCTATACTGAAGGACAACTTGGATATCTTTTGATGCTTGTAGAAAAATGATTGTCCATTGGGGCTTGTTTGGCTCTCGGCTACTTCTGTCAGACTAGCAGCCAAGATGAATCAACAACAGATAAATATTCTTATGTGACAAGGTTTTGAAGCCTCCTTAATAATTTCAAATAAGAATGGGGGGGGGGGGGAATTCCCATTATTCAAACAGCCTACAGATTTTATTTTATTTTTTTAAGGAGGACAAAAAGGTCTTTTTTTCCTGCTGCTTCTGACTTATTTTCTTTTGAGGGCTAATGCATGCCATAAGCATTTTGTAATCTCTGCCAGAGCAACAAAAAAAGAAACTATCAGTTCTGTTTTCTTTGTTTCTAGTTTTCCTGAGTAGACACTCCAAAACAATCATTCTTATTTAGCAAACGAAGCAATGTTGGATTTGTCTGTAAACCTAATATTATATTGGCTCTGACATCAAGCAGCTAAACTGATACAAAAAAATACCACATGTCATTCTGCTACATATAGATTGGCTGTAATATATTGCTGGCCATAGCAACAAAATAGATTTTTTTAAAAAAAAACCATACTGCTTAATAATAACAACCATATATACTATACATAAATGAACCAGTACAGGAAAGAGGGATTCTCAAGGAGATTGAGGGCACCCTCTTAATCTTAATTTGTTAGTACATCACAGATTGAGGAAATATATAGGCCATTTGTAAATGGATGCGGCCCATTACCCGAGTTCCTGGCATTTATGCTGCTGTCAATTCAGTGAAACAAAACAAATCAAACATTTCTCCCTTTCACAGACCTTTCAAATCCCAAGGATCCCATCTCTGGAGGAAAACCCTCTTGAAAAAAAGTGAACTGTAATGCATACCCCCTCTAGGTCTATAAAAGAAAATAAAAACTACCATCCCACCTCCATTCCACAACATATTACTCTTACAGTAGAAAGAAAAGTAAAATAGGTCAAAAACTAGATATACTGTACAATAGTATCTTTACATATGGCCCTGCTTATGAAATCAGTCACTATTGTTAAAACCATAAGTTATGTAATAGAAACCAGAAAAAACAAATGCAATTAATTCTGAAAGAATATTAAGAATATCTGCAAGTTTAATAATACAACCCATATCATTCCTGATTATGATACTGATATTAGCACCTAAGAATTTCTGAAACAGCTCAGCTACAGCAATTGCAAAAATTCTGTAGATAATTAGAGCATTGCACCTCTATGAATAATAGCAAGCAAAATTTCTGTTTTCTAATGTTAATCAGCAGTCAGCTGTAGTTAAAATGTGAACTAAGGACTTTGCACTGTTTTGCAAATAGGACTACTGAACACTTAAGAAAGTCAAGTTTCAGAATTCATATATTAACCATTTTCAGTCTACCACACTTAGCTTTTTAAGGTAGAAGAGATTGAAGTTATCACACTTTCCACTCAAGTGAGTGAGTTAGATGGAAAAATATGGTTAGGATTCTGAGTAACCATTTAGTAATTATTGCACCATCCAAATGAAAAACATTTTATCTGGAAAAACAACAAAGAATCTTGTAGCACCTTAAAGACTATCTAATGTATTTCAGTCTATGTTTTCATGGATAGCAGACCACTTCATCTCTTAATCTACAAACAGGATGATACATTAAACAACTGTTTATAAGTCCATACCTCTTTAAGTATCTTTGCTCCTTTAGGGTTCTTCATATTAACAGCTATGCTCTGGTAATGAAAAAAATAAAACATGTAATGCTCTTAATAAGACATTAACAATTTCCTTTGTATGATGTAGATATTATTGCTAAAAAAAAAGTCTCTCACGATTTTTTTTACACTAGTTTTTAAAGAACTAAGTTTCATCCAGGAATGGCATCAGGGGCCAACACAGGTTGAGGGCCCATACTTATAAGAGGGCCCACCTGGCCAGGCTGTTCCCCAGATTCTCAGTACCAGTACTGTGGCATCCCAGCCTGACAGCTGCAGGCAAAAGTTAACTTGGACCACGATTTGGTAATCCGTCGCGATTTGACATTTGACACGATTTGACACCATAGCCAAGCAACTCAGGGAGCTGGAACTCTGGCTGCTTGGCCATCATAGGCACTCCCAGCTGGGAGCAGAAGATGGGGAATGGCAGAGGGGATTCAAAAGGGCAGCAAGGATGCGGAAGAGGGGGGAGATAAGGTGAGAGGTGAGGTGGGAAGTAGCAAGAGAGACGGGGAGAAAAATGATACAAGGTGGAAAGCAGTAAATGTGGCTGCAGAGAGGAAAAGGAGAGACATGTGTCAGGAAGCAGTAAGAGTGGCAGTGGAACAGCAAAAGAGAGAGGCGAAGTGGGAAGCCATAGGAGCGGCAGTGGAGCAAGAAGAGAAAGAGGCAAAGTGGGAAGCAATGTGGCAGTGAAAAGGAAAGAGAAACAAACTGAAAAGTGGTAGGAGTGCCAGCATAAAGCACGGAGCAAGAGACTAAAGTGAAGGCGGAGAAGAGAAGTAGCAAAGAAGACAGGGAAAGAGAGGCCAGAGAGAATAGATTGTAAGGTGACAGAGGGTAAAGAGATGCGTAGAACCAGACAGCAGCCAGAGACAAGGAGAACGATTGAGGGGAAAGAAGACAGGAGGGAAGATCAGTAGCAGTAGTACGAGGGGGCTGTGAGAACTGGCAGGAAGGAGTAGATGGCTGGTGGAGAGCCAGGAACAGTGCGGGAGGGCATCCCTCTAACAGTACCAAATTAAGGTGCAAAGGGCAGAACAACTGAACCCAGGAGCTTCCTACATTATACCATTACTGAAGACATAATCCACAGTCAAATCAGTTACGGACGTCATTGGGGGCATTCTTAATTTAGAGCTTACAGTAATGTCCTTCTCCGACCCTTAATGTAGTAAATAGACCTTCCCCCATAGGAGGTAGAAGGAGGAGCAGGGGCGCCACAACACCCAGTGCAATAGGCAGAGGACATCACGGGGGCCCAGTGCAGGACTTTGCCCAGTGGTTGCAGCAACCTGCTACCAACACTTGTTGCACTGAACAATTAACTTCTGTTTTGTTAACAATGCTTTATCTACACTTCATAGGAATTCAGACATAATAGCAGAACAACCTTTTTACCTTTTTATTTCTGTTTACACTGAGAAAATAAACACTTTCCATTCCAATGAAGGGTGGTCCCCAGGATCTTGTATCATCCCCAGCTCCTGGAAATTGTAACAGCCTATGTTAGACTCACAAACTCACGAAAACATATTATTCCATGTTCTTATCACAAGTTCACCTTCAAACATCTTCATCACCCATCAAACTTTCTCCCTTACTCTAGTACTGAAAACTCACAAAATGGAGACGCATATTAAGCAAAATAGAAGTGATCTTCCACTCCTATACATCAACACAGATAACTGTGGCTCTCCCCTTGGAGCCAGGGTTTCTAGGAGATTGTGCATTAGCTTTTAACAATTCATAGGCAGTAATGTAGGACGGTGCTGCTATACTTTCTGCCATAACTGAACAAGACCTTGAAAAATTGATATAAATTTATTTATTATTTTATTTTAAAAAATTATACCCTGCCTCATCCTATGCCGAGGCAAATGCCCAAGGCGGCTTGTATGGGAGAAGGCGGTCCCTCCGATATCCTGGACACAAACCATGAAGGGCTTTAAAGGTCATTACCAGCACTTTGAATTGGGCTCGGAAACGAATGGGCAGCCAGTGCAGCCGCTGAAGCAGCAGTTCAACAGAGTCAAAACGCCTAGCTCCAGTGACCACCCAGACATAGATTGTCATAGAAGTTCTAAATCTGTCCTTTGTGTTGTTTGCCTCTGTTTCCAATTGTTGTCACATTTTTAAAAAAGCACTCTGCTATGCTATTTAAATGCCTGATTTGATTAACCATTGACCCCTCTTTCAACACACACACTGAAAGCTTGGGCCTTTGTCATGGTGCTGGATTTGTCTCTGCACAAGCTATTGTGCTCCAATATTCAAAGATAGTGAAGTTAAACAGCAAGATGTTAAGCAGAGTTATCCAAGACACATACAGACGCTTAATCAAGATTAATGGCAAATTGTAGCAAGGGCTGAGAACAAGGAATTAAATACTTCACACTGATATTTCAAAATATGTCTGTTATTCTTTGAATATTTGTTATTCTCAAGAGGTTTAGAAACTAGTTGAACAGTGACAGCTGTCCTACTTATAGTCATTAAAATAGTGTCCTAAGTTGTTTTTAAAAAAAAACCTTTAAAATTGCTCTTCTACCAAAAAATACTTCAAAAAGTACTAGCAATACATAATAAGAAAAACTCTAACTAGAGTATTAAAGAAATAATTTAGTACCACGGGCCTTGCTTCTTTCTATAATGTTACGTAAATTATCTCATTATTGAATCTCTGGTTGCTTAAGTACAGCAAATTGTACCACAAATTGTGGCCATGAAGTCTACCATACAATAGGGAAAAATATCTCCACTCCAGTTCATACATGAAGACTTTTTCTTATATTTTTCTACTGAAGCAAAATATTATCCAGGGAAAACACCTGCATTCCCCTCTAAATTATATGCAACGTGTTATGGTATATAGAGACACTTTTTAAAAAAATCAAATTCAATATATATGCTTCAATTTACACTCTACTGTGCATCAAGCAGGGGCTTGGACTAGATGGCCTAAAAACTAAAAGCCATCTCTCCAACTCTGATTCTTTAGCTAACATAGCCATGAAGATGGCAGAAACTACTGGTGATGAGGGCCATGGAGTTTTGCTGAAAATGCAACGTTTTATTTTGTTTTTTCTATCTAGAATCTGGACTTTCTTGGAATTGTTTGGGAGGGGGTAGGAAGATAGGACTTTCTCTTTTTGTTCCAACTGTCTTTACTGTCGTTCAGCAATCTGCCTACTTAATCCTGGCCATTATCAAAAAAAGTCATGCAACTGCTTGATACTTAAGACTGTGCCGCAGCTATGTAGCTGTAGCGCTCCACACTGCACTATGATACTATTTTATCAACATAAATGGGACTTGCTGCTGAAAGTAGACGAAGCTAAAAAGGCCAAGGCTTACCTACACTGTATAAAAGAATAGTGTCGTGGCACATAGTACTTTATTTCCAAGAAGAGGTATCATGGCTTAGGCAGTGACGTCACTAGGGGGTGTGGACAGCACCCGGTGACATCCTTGGGTGGGTCACACTACTAGTGGCCAAAATTGTGGAAACCTTGGATGTATGAATAATATCGTGAAGTTATATATCATTGGAAAGGCAATTTAATGCAGAATGTAATGAAGCAAACCATGTTGAATTATCTGTATTCTATCAAACGTGATGGCCAAATAACCAAAAAAAGAAAACAGCTGCCTTATGTAACAAAAAGTGGATTTCCTTAACTCAAAACTAACCAATGAGACTGATTGTTTGTTTGAGAGCCAATGAGGTGTTATTTTGAAGCAGCATGGAACCAATAAGGTGTTAGTATGAGTCAGCTCTCATTTCTATGTATCATCAGAGCTAATACTAGAACTCTTATTCAGTTGTGTGAGTGTCATCATGTTGGCCACTGGTTATTTTGTTGGTTACTGATTTGTAGGGTGATCTGTACTGTTATATATTAAAATAAAGTTAATGGGGGCAACACCATGAGTTACCGCACCAGGTAACACCTTTATGGTGGTGGTGGTGGTGGTGTTAATAATAATAATAATAATAATAATAATAATAATAATAATAATAATAATAATAATAATAATAATAATAATAATAATAATAATAATAATAAACTAGAGAACTCAGAGGTGGTAGTGCAGTATTAAACATTGATCGTATTCAGCAAAGAAGGTCTACATGCACAACAGGCTTCTCACATATGTTTGAGAACTGACCAGGAAAACCAGGCTTGGTTTTTCCCTTGGAAAGGAGGGAGGGCATAACTGCAGCAATATAGCAGATTTATCTATAGTACCACTACTAGACCCAGTTTGGTGCAGTGAATAAAGAATCAGAGCTGATCTACAGATTCAAGATATCACATAATATAATGGGCCTCCTTTAATTATACCACTTCAAAATGCAGTTGAGTATTGCATACCTCCTACAGACACAAAAATTTCCCTGCACAAAGAATACTAGGGTGAAAGCTGGGGTCCAGGCCTGATGTCTGATATGTGAGCTTTCCAGAGGTTAGAGGCTTGTGATGTGGTGAAACATTCAAACATGAGATTCCCCCTCTTTCATTCTGAAGCAGGAGTCCCAGGAGGCACATACTACTTGTGTGTGTGTGTGTGTGTGTGTTTGTGTTTTAACCTATAGGGCAGCCTTCAGATCATCACTAGGAGACATGGATTCAAGTCCCACCTGTACCAAAGGCTGAAATAAATAGTGGACATGTTACACAAGAATTCTCCTGCAGTAAGTGGAGTTACATATGGATATATATGATATGAGATAAGTGCCCACAGTGACCAGTTAGACATCTGGAACACCAATAACTTACATATGTGCAATTAACGTGCTAGAGCAAGAGGCTTCACTAAAGACAGATGTAAAAACAGGTGGTGGACCTTCTTTCCAAAGGTCACAAAAGTGTTTCTGAAGTACTCTCTTGGCTGGACCAAGAAACAGAGTGAAGAAAATGTTTCTGGTACAGTAAAACACAAACATAAATCAGTTCTTAAGATCCAATAACAACAGCAACATCTTTTATCCATGACATAATCAGTAGCCTGCAGCCCACAAAAAACTAATAAATGGGTTAGTCTTTAAGGTGCTAAAGCTCTCTCTTGTTTTTGCTGCAACCGACAAACACAGCTACATCTCTGGAAATAGTTTAGCTACATTTCTAGTCTAAACCAATCATTTGCAGCTAGTTTTGGATCTGTAATTATTTCAGTCAGGTCAGCAAAACAATGTATAACTATCTTTATCCTTATTTAACTGTGGCTAGGCTCCCAAGTTGCTTAATGAAGGGTTTTGCATATCTTAAAAGTTTTTGCATACTACTACTACACCCAAACCCCCCAACAACCTATCAATGAAATAACTAATGCTGACCACAATTCGAAAAGTTAAGCACACTTAAATCCAGTGGGTTGCATTCTAAAGTGCTGTTCCACAAAAATAAGAACTTTCATTTGGAAAATGGATTATCTCCATTGATCTCCCTTTCTCTACTCACTGTATCCGCACAAATAGACTCCTGAGCAAAATGGCATGTGGCACAGGTGAATACAGCAAGAAGGGGGGATAGGTGGAAATAATCCCCCCCCCAGACTTCTTACTGGAAAGCCACTTTAGGATTCATCTCCATTGAAATCAGCTGTCCTAAGCTCTGATTGTGGACATTTAGTGTGTTTTATCTCTGTTTCTTTATGACAAACATAGCAATTCCAAAAAGGCACACAAAAGCACAAAACTAAGTAACTTTACCTGGTTTTTCCACTTTAATAACTTCAGCTCCAAGGTCTCCTAGATTCATGGTGGCAAAAGGTCCTGCCAGTACTCTGCAATGTTAAAATGGTGACATTTGTTTTGGCCTAGAGTTTTTATCACTGTTCTAAGAAGTTTTAAAATTTGATCTGAACTACAGACAGAAGAAGCACAAACCTTGTTAGATCAAGAATCCTTACACCATCCAGTGGCTTTACAATATCAGCACCTGGTTATAAAACAAAGAAAACACCATTATATTCATCAACCTATTATGAAATTGATGTTTTACTGCAGAAAGTTGTATGTTCTTCACACGGTTTGTTTCACCATTCCTATGAGCAGAACACACAAAGAGTTTTCTGAAAAAATGTGACAGATAGGAACAGGGAGAAGGAACTATATCAAGGATTACTACTAAAAAGCCTAGGTGGTATAGTATAATTGTTTCTTATGCTAGTAATCTTGCTTTCCTCCTTTGGACAGATTCTTTTCAACATTTCTATCATCATTTGGAAAGATGTTTTTGTTACAGATGCTAATATAACCCCTGACAGGCTCTGCTCTGCATAAACATGTTGTTGTTAAACATGTTCGCTCAGTTTCATGTTCGTTGTCGGTGATGCTGTCTAACCATCTCATCCTTTGCCTTCCCCTTCTCCTTTTGCCTTCAATTTTTCCCAGCATCAGAGTCTTCTCCAGAGAGTCCTCTCTTCGCATTAGGTGGCCAAAATATTTCAGCTTCAGCCTCAGTACCTGTCCTTCCAGGGAACAGTCAGGGTTGATTTCATTTAGGATTGACTGATTTGATCTCCTAGCAGTCCAAGGGACTCTCAGGAGTCTTCTCCAGCACCACAGTTCGAAAGCCTCTATTCTTCGGCGCTCAGCCTTCCTTATGGTCCAACTCTCGCAACCATACATTGCTACTGGGAACACCATGGCCCTGACTATACGAACTTTTGTTGGCATGGTGATATCTCTGCTTTTTATTATGCTGTTTAAGTTTGCCATAGCTTTCCTTCCAAGGAGTAAGCGTCTTTTAATTTCATGGCTGCTGTCTCCGTTTGCCGTAATCTTGGAACCCAAAAAAGTAAGATCTGTTACTGCTTCCATTTCTGCCCCTTCTATTTGCCAGGAATTGATGGGACCAGATGCCATGATCTTAGTTTTATTAATGTTGAGTTTCAAGCCAACTTTTGCACTCTCCTCTTTCACTCTCATCAAGAGGCTCTTTAGTTCTTCACTTTCTGCCATTAGGGTGGTATCGTCTGCATATCTGAGGTTGTTGATATTTCTCCCGGCAATCTTGATTCTGGCTTGCGATTTCAGCCCTGCATTTCTCATAATGTACTCTGCATATAAGTTACTCTGCATTATATAAGTTAAATAAGCAGGGTGACAATATACAGCCTTGCTGTACTCCCTTCCCAATTTTGAACCAATCGGTTGTTTCATGGCCAGTTCGAACTGTTGCTTCTTGGCCCGCATACAGGTTTCTCAGGAGACAGGTAAGGTGATCTGGTACCCCCATCTCTTTAAGAATTTGCCACAGTTTGTTCACAAACATTACTGAGGGGAGACAAAACTGTTTTTCTGCCAAAACTAACAGCATGCTCTGTCAAAAAAAAACCCTCTAAAAAGACAAGGGAACAAACAAAGGATAAGCCTTAGTAATCTTCACTGGAAAGATGGCACTAGCAAATTCTCATTCTGAAGGGGTGTAAGGGGATGCAGCTGCCACATGAGGTTAGCACCTCTGCTTGGTTGCCGACAGGGCCAAATTGCTGGGATAGCAATGGGAAGGGCTACCTATCTGAACCCAGCCAGCTAAGGCCCCTCAACTATATTAAATGTTAACACAATAGAAAATATGAAGGAGGCTTGACAGAAGAACATTCTTGAGAGCTGAGGCTTTATAACCTATCAGATCTCAGAACTGATCTGAGAAAGAGTGATGGCCTCCCCCTGCCACCACTGTGAGTGGAAATTTACACATAAGCAAAATTTCCCTTTCCCCCACGGTGGAAGGCAGTGTGGTCACACCTGAGATGTACAAAGGCAGTGTCAAGTCACAGGGAGGGTCTCTTCTCCACAGAGAACATGGGCATAACTGTCATACGTTATGCTGCTTCAAACAAGGAAAATATGATTTTATGATGCCTTATAAAGAATCACTTTATCACCGCTGCCCACTTGTTAGCCATAGTACTAACATGGCTAAGAAGTGGGCAGTGGTCCCCAGAGGAGCAGCATGCCCTAATAACTGACAGACCAGGAACAGGTGCTAAAGCATCTGGAAACAGTGGATTCAGGACACAAGCCTTCCCTGAGAGGCAGGCTTAATGAAAATCAAAATCTCTCAGATCTATTCAGAGAAAACCCCAGGGCTCTAAAAACACACAGTGATGTCCAACTTTCCTCTCTCCTTGCCAGGAATGAAGTGAGTTTGAAGAGAATACAGGGAGAAACACCTTCTTTTATCTGTACAACAGGTCTACTTTGGGCATGTAGAGGAAGGGGCCAACACCCTTGTGTTTTTACAGACACATGGGCCCATATCGCTGACACAGAGTGAGAAGTGCTGGCTTGTTTGTCCCATGGCACGGGGGAGGAAGTAGCCACCTTAGTACTACTTGGCTTGTGTCTGAGAGACTCTGAGGAACATGACTTCCTGGGAGGGAGACCTGCTGCCATGCAGGGCACTCTGCCTCTTTTCTTTCCCTATGAAGAATTTTCTTCCTCAACCCCTTGAAACTAAGGAAAATACAAGAGAATGAAAGAAAAAAAAATCCAGAGAGCTCAAAACCCTACATCTTGTCAGCCCAGCACGGCCAGTCTGCAAAGCTGTGGAGCACCCCACCCACCCTGCTCAGTATCCTAGCAATTTGACCCTGCCTATATAAGCCAAGAGAAGGTGCTATCTCAGATGTAATGGCTGCCTGCCTCCAACACCTTTACACTCACAAATTGACCACAGCTAGGTGTGAGACAGTATCTTGAATGCTGGCCGGAACGGGCTGAGAGTAGGCCTACTGTTACAATGAGAATTACATTTTCCCTCAGGAAACATAACTGCTGGCAGCAGAAAGGTATTCCAGGCAGATTGATAGTTACTTTATGAGCTTGACCAAATCCCCCCCCCCCCCCGCCATTTAGCAGTTTTAGCTACTATTAGGTTAAACACACACACACACACACACACACCAACTGTTTGAGAAGCACTTCCAGTTTGGTCCAGCTGCAAGATGTTCTGAATTCTTATTAACTAAAACTCATAAATTAACTTAATCTGTAGAGAGATGGTTAAAATAATAATCCAAGGCTGCAATCCTATACATGCCCAGGACTCCAGGAGTAAGTCCTACTGAACTCAGTGGGGCTTACTTCTGAGTAGGCAGGTCTACGATTGCACTGCAAGAAAATTACCTAATTAAAAAAGGGGGAGCAAAAAATAGATTTAAACCAAGACCATGCATTATTAGACCCAACACAGAGAAATGAAAGGGAGGGGGGGAGAATCAAGGATATATTATGAAAGAAGGCTGGAGAAATCACAAAATCAACTATCTGGTATGTGGGCCATGGTTACTACTTCCCTGTTGGGTGCCACACCATTTGAATTATAAACAAGTTCAATGTAGATTAAGATTAAGAGATCTCATGATTTTCCTGTAATTTATGGCTTCATATTTCTATTCCAGCCACAAACACAGTTTTTAATGCAACTTGTAGAGCCATTCTAAGCACATTTACTTGGAAGTACATCACTGAGTTCGATGGGGCATTTCCTAGAAAAGCTGCAATCTTGAGTACATTATATATTGTGTATAGGTTTTTAATCTTCTGTTTTAACACACATACTCTACCAGCAGACAATGCGGTCTCTCCTCAGGAAACGGTAACAGTGTTATTACTATCTATCACTTACTTCGCGTGACACTAAACCCTTGAGTGAAGCTCGTCCTGAACTTTGAGTCTACCTCACTGACGGCTCTCCTCTGCATGAGAAAGGCTGGGGAACCTTATGCCAATAACAGTCGGCGACTTTGTTGAATTAAGAATTTTAAAAGCAGCTACCTGGTGGGGGGCAACTTCCCTGCAGCAACCCCCTGCAGCTGCCAAGACAGGAGGGGAGTCTCAAGGGCTGGGGGCAGCTGGGGGGAACGAAGAGAGAATCAACGCTAATGGGCAGAGCGGCTAGGCACAGACTGCTCCTGAGCTGGTATACGCTGCCGCTTCTCCTTCCCAGCACAGCGCTCAGCATCTCTGCAGCTGACAATAAGCCCACCACCACCTGAAGCCGATATCAGCAGAACAGCTAAAAAGCAGTCACCACCAAAACGCACTATAACATTTGGACTCTCGGACTAAAGTTCCTAGAGGCGTGTACTACGCAAGCGCTGTGCGCTCGTTTAAATTACCTCTCAACCCAGTGGCGAGGGAGGAGTTTGAACGTGCGCAGGCGCAAGCTTCTACATAGCGACTTTGAAGGTGTAGGTTTGTTCAGCTTCCGTTCTTGCTGTTGCTACATTGCTTGCGTGGGTTGTTGAGCTTCTTGCTTGCTTGCGCCTTAAAACATAAATTATGGTCCCAAAACCCATGGTGCTTTTTTGTTAGGGCGCAGAAACACATTCTTTATGTTCCAAATCCACTTGTCATGGTACAGCTCATAATGCTTTGCCTCATTTTTTTTTTCTTATTATGGCTTGCCTTGCTCATTACATCTTTCTTACTAGCTATGATTTTCCTTCCTTCTTAAATTAGGTGTTAGCTGAAGATATTGGCTGCTTTTTAAAGTTTGCCACGTTTGGAGAGACAAAGGCTGGCTCCATGCTTTTAATACCTGCATAACAAACAGAAATTCACTGGTTAGGTTCTTAGATTCTCTCGACGTGTCCAGATTTTAGAATTCAAAACAACCATTCTGCAGGGAAAACTCTGTTATAAAATACACTTTATTATTAAAATATTGTCCCCTATGGGACAAAGAAGCCAGCAACATCAAAATTTTAATAAGAAAGTGTATTTTACGACGGAGTTTTCTTGGCAGAATGGTTGCTTTGAACTCTAAAAGAAATTCACTGGTGAACCTTATTGTGTGCTTTGCGTCTGCATTTTTTTCATATATTTTTTTTGATGCTGCTGCTGTTAAAAGCATACTGGAGGGTAGAAATCACTTACCACAATAGCTGTAGCAAAAATGGATATGAATCCTTTCGGTGTTTGGTTTCTATTCATTAAAAAAACAATGCATGCTACTTTAGAGTAACTCAGTGGGACAAATTTCCAAGTAGACTGGGCTGCAAAGGCTAACAGCGCAATCCTATGTAACCTTGCACCGGTGTAACCAGTGTAATTACACTTATGCCAGTGTAATTGCACTTACAACTGTGCATCTGCTGTTACATGGGTGCATCTACTGTTACACTGGTGCAAGGTTACACAGGATTGCGCTGTTAGCCTTTGCAGCCCAGTCTACTTGGAAGTTTGTCCCACTGAGTTACTCTAAAGTAGCATGCATAGGATAATTGTTTACTTCTGAGTAGACATGAATGGCTTGCACTTTAAAATTGTCATCTTACTTCAGAGTATGGCTCAATGGAATCTCCTCTCCCTGAAATTAAGAATGACTCCCTCTGTAGAGACCTTTTGGCGGAGCCTCAAAACGTTTTTATGCAGGGTGGCATTCGATGGCTGCTATGGTGGGTTGACTTTTAATCAATGTAATTATAGGTGACCCACTGTTTAATTATTTTTCTTGTATTATATTTTATTAACATGTTTTAATTGTAAGCCGCCTTGTATGCCCTTATCCGGAGAAAGGCGGGGTAAAAATTATTTAAATAATAAATGAACTTATTGGAATTTTCTTCTGAGAAAAAAAATAAGGATCAGACTAAAGTGGGGTTGAACTTGCAAGGATATAAATACAGTAGTGCAAAATCTGAATTTCAAATAATTTTTTCAACAAAAAATGATGAATGTATCAAAGCGGTTTACATAGCAAAAACAGGTGCAAACGTGCAGGAAAAAAAAACCAAAATAGTGTACACTTGTTATGTAGGATATGAACTGCAGATAGAGGCCTACAAACTGCAATCCTTACCATATTTACCATTGAACTTAGTAGGACTTCTGAGTAAACAGTTTAACAGCGCAACCCTATGTGTGACCTACTCGGAAGTAAGCGCTTGAATTTAACAGGCCCTTACTCCCTGGTGGTAAGTCACTTCCTGGTGGTATATGAGTGCAGCATAAGGACAGAATACTATACATATACTGCTGTACACATTTGTCTGGGAATAAGGCTGTACTCCTAAACTCACTTACTAGAGAGTAAATTTCATTGAACACCCCAGGATTTGCTTAAGAAGCCAAATGCTTAAAAATTGCCCTGTGTAAATCCCATTGAATTCAGTAGGTTTCACTTTCTGAGTAGCCGTGCACGCAATTGCACTGCTAGACTCGAATTGCTAAGTGGAAAGATTCGGATTCGAAAGAAAATCTTTCAAGGATTCCTCCGGTTCCAAACACCATAAACATCCACCAAGTTTAGAATCTGACACATAGTAAGCAACGCTTCTAAATAACCAAAGGCCTTTTTTTCCTGTGCTTGGTAGGAGATTCTCAAACTCCTCACAAGCCAAATCTCGCGGGAAAGAGGAAGTCTACCCTGCTCTGTGAGGGTAGCACGTGCTCTCGTCTTTCCTTTCCCCCAGCCTTTGCGGAACGTTTTCCACGCGGAACGATCTTCGTGCAGTTGTTGGTGAGGCGCCGTGACGCAACGTCGGCGCGAGGGGGAGGTGTTCCGGTAAGGTCTGCGCCCAAGAGCGGTTAGAGTTCCCCTTCCGACGAAGGCTTCGCTCCAGAGAGAAGGGCTTGGTGTTTGGCTGTAGTCGCCGCCATCATGTATCGACAGAGCTTCCGGCCTCCCACGCCTCCGTACTCAGGTGGCGGGGGGTTCTGTAGCCCTCCCTCTGGAGTTGGAGGTGGGGGGCCTGTTCCGGTCTCTCCGCAGGGCTACAGGAGCCCCCACCACACGCCGCCTTATGGACATCGCTCGCGGCCCTACGACGCTTCTGTCCGCTCTCCCCGCTTCCAGCCGTGTGGGGACGGCGGGGGCCGATTCGGGGGCCCATCACCGGCGGCGGCCTACACACCGCGCAGGCCCCACAGTGCCAGCCCCAGGTACTCGGGCCACTACAGCGGCGGCAGGTCCCCCGGCGGAGCTTTTCACCAGCAACAGCCTTTCAAGCAGCCACCCTCGGGGGGCTACCAGAGATACAGCCAGGTATGGGGGGGGGCAGCCAGGTATGGGGTGGGAAGTGATTGTGCCGCTAACACTTTGCTGGGCCTATGGGTGTTTACTCGCATGTAAACCCTACGGCCTTGACTAGGGTTTACCGCCTAGTAAGTGTGTAGAAGGTGGGAGCCTGATTCCAATGCACTCTTAGGGAGTAAGTACTGTTGAATTCATGGAACTTACTTCTGAGTAAACGTCTATAGGCTTGGCCTGCATGGGTGGCTGTAATTCAATTAGTTAGGAGTAATTTCCGTTAAATGCTCTGGGCTGGAGTAAGCCCAGTTAGGCAAAGGCCTTGATTGAAATGGATATAACGGGATATAGTCCTTTTAAAAATATGCTCTTAGTCCTCTTTAAAAAATGCTTTTTCAGTCCTTTCGAGTGTCTGCTTCAAAGCGTTAGCATGGGGTAAATACCTTTTTCAAAATAAGATACTAGCATTTGTTTGTGGAGGGGGGCACTTCCTCCCCTATAATAAAGCCAGTACTGTAAGCTACATCAAAATCCAAACAATGTAGACTGTTTGTGTAAATAGTGAGTCTTTGAAATTTTATGCAGAGAAGACTATTTCAGTAATGAAATTTGGGTTGCATCTATGTTTTGGGGTTCAAAAAAGGAGATTTCAGAGTTGGGATCATTGAATGTGGGTTTTATATTGCATCATCTGTGTTGAAATGCAGTTTGAAATTACAAATTCAGTGTATTTTTGCACATTTGTTTCCATACCCATAGCATATTGCTATTACTAAAAAGGCAGAATGGCTCACCTGTTGAACACATTGAAGAAAAGTGTTCTGTTGTACCATTGGTTACTGTAAGGAGAGACTGAAATAATGAGTAAACTGTACTCCCCCAAACTGTTACTTTTCCTGAATATTTTCTCCAATTAAAGGGCTTGCTCACCTGATTTCTACATCATTGCTCTAAATGTTGCTTACATTTGCTAGTTCACCCAGTTTAAATCCCTTTAAGGAGTTTTCTAGTCTAATACTATCTTGCCTGTAGGGAATGTTAACTTGAAATGCCCTAGCTGGCAAACAACAAATTATGGTTACATCCAAACTTCCCACAGGGCTTGTGGAAGCTTCTTCCATGAACAGAAGAGTTACACTAGCTGCTAGTGAACCTCATCCACAAGTTTGTTTGGATCCATCCCTGTAGCTTGTTTGCTGAAGGCTAGAAACAGATATAGAAATAACTTCCAGAAGGGTAGCCATATAAAATATTAAAACAAAGTCTTGTAGCATTTTAACTTATTGTTACACATGCTTTTGTGGACTAGAGCTCACTTTATCAGAGGCATAGAGTGTTTACTCAGGTGCATATATTTTAAAGATAAAGGGGGTGGAGGGGAAATGGCCACAAAATGCAAGTACCTACTGTACATTCCATGACAGTTCTATGTCAAGTATATTAGATATACTGTACTACTATTACATGGCTTCATGCATCTGATGAAATTGGTTGTAATCTGAAGGTTATCATCTGTTGTTGCCCTGTGTACCCCAGGAGAATTTCAAATTGCTCACACACCCTCCCCTACGTTTTATTTATTTTGTTCCTATTATTTGCTCTTTCCCTGAAATTGTATTGAGCATATCTAGCAAAAAGTGCTTCAAAAAGCATTAAAGTTCAATAGAACAAAGTTCATTTCATAAAATATGATGGTATTAAAAATACCTCATGAGAAGAAAAATCAATGAAGATCAATAACGATAAAAAATGTGGTCACTAAGAAGGTTGTTGGCCCATCAGTAGTTGGACCCAAATTCATTTTAAAAAAAATGTCCTCGACTAATTAAAAAAATCTTAATTCTGGGGCCACCTCACTCACTCCTGTAGGGGTGCAGGCCCTACAGGTTAAGAACCCCTGCTCCAGTCTATGAACGTATATTCCACAATACATTTGTTAGTCTTTCAGGTGTTCCAAGACTTCTTGGTGTGCAAACAAATCAGTTCAAACATCACTACTTTCCTTTCCCTGGTATTAGCTAAAATAGCAAGGAGCAGTCTTCTTCCTTTTTTAGCCAGAATGGCAGTAAACACAAAGTCTTGATTGAGTCAGAGGTAATCTGTACTGTATTGTGGTTTGAAATCACATTAGTTTATTTGTGTGACAATTTAAGTAGAGTGAGTTAACATAATTCTCTTACAAAGAATGGGCCACCACCGCTCCTTTTTAAGATGAAATTATATGAATGTGAGAAAAAAATTCTGCTTGCTTGATCACTTCAAATTAAGATATTTGAATGAAAACAGCCTGGGATTTTTAGTTCGCTGCTGAAGTAATGATTTCTCAAACATGGAAAGAGAACACGTGGGCCCTGAACTAGATGGATCTTTTGAGACTCCTCTTTGCCTTTAGATGTTGCTTTTTAGAACACTTACCGTACAGCGCAGTTGTATGCATGTTTACTCAGTACACATCCAATTTTGTTCAGTGCAGATTACTCTCAAGTAAGTATGCATAGAATTGCGCTGTTAGAAGTGCTTGATTTTCACACGAGGGTTATAGTTACTCTTCTTGTGACTTAACTTTTGAGCAAGTGTCCCAAGTTTAGATAGGTAGCTTAGAATTTTAGGGCACAACATCTAAACCACATTACGTCATATACTAAATAACTATTCAGTTCATGTAAAAAAAACCAGCAACCCTTTTTTCTGTTGGTACCTAAGTCCCAGTAGTTCTCAAGGTCTACTGTTCTGGAGAAGCAGCTAAGGCTACAGTTCGCCATAGTTAGGCCCAGGAGTGCTGCAACAGGCAGCTAGCTACATGTGTCCCTTTTGACCAACAATGTTTCAGTTTTGCTGCAAAAGATGTGTATTCATCCAACTGGCTTGCAGATCATTGGCCAATGCATTTTTTGCCTTCCAGAGAAATCACAGTTGTAGGTCGTCTTAAATTTGAGATATTATTTCAGAAGTGGTTTTCAGAGTGTCTTAATTCTGTAAAGCAAGGCCCCCTTTCAAAAGTTAGGTTTACTTGAGATGTATGCTGAATCCGTGCCCTGGTAGCAGTGTTGGCTTCACACAACACCTAAAACAGAGCAAGATTTTAATTTTAGAATTAAAATCTAGAAGTCTAACTCAAAACATGAATTTCAAAGCAAAACAGTAAAATGATGGTATATGTGGTTTCAATCTGGCAAGCAAAAAAAAAAAGGAAGGTTTAAATGAGAGCTGTGTTATTTGGATTAATAGCCATATGCCCTTGTTTTTATTAATAGCCATATGCCTTGTTTTAAAAACCAGACGGTATAAATTAGCTAGTAGGAAAGCTGTTGAGCTAGTGAAGTCACATTGTCCGATTGAATACTAATTTAAATTTAAATGTACACTCCTGATCCTAAATACTCTGCAGTGTACTGATTGATGTGGAACTTAATCCTCTAAGATTCTATAAAATAAATAGATTGTGAGCCTTGTGGCCAGGGATGATTTTACTTGTATTCTATCATGTACTTAATATGCAGATATTCAGCACTAGAATCTTAGTAGATCTTCTGTTTTGAACCACATGAATTTGTTAGAAAACAACATGTATGTCTTGTCTGTTTGGAAATGTTGACTGAAGAAGTCTTAGTGAACGAGGTATGCTTGTATTAGTTTTAACATCTTATTATTTTAAGTCTCAATGCCTATGACAACTTACTCTTACAGCCCAATCCTGTGTGTCTACTTGGAAGTAAGTCCCATTATAGTCAATGGGGCTTGCTCCCAGGAAAGTGTGCATAGGATTGCAGCCTTAGTCTCTATCTCATTGTTCACTTAGGTCTGTTAGCATATGAGCACATCAGTGCAAATAAGATTGCAGGTAGTGGGTGCTAATCTCCTTCTCCACTTGTCCAGGCTCTACTCTCATTCCCAGGGAAAGTCTGAGCTGACACAGTGCTTCATGCTGCTCAATTTCTTCAGCTCTGCCTTCTGACCTTAAAGGGCATGTAGAGAACCGGGCAGCAGTGGTTCCACCTGTCTCCATAGTTTCATCTTAAAGCTATTTAGTGTAGGAGCTTCATGCAAGGTAGAGCCAAAATATTTCACTTAACAGCTATTGGTTGCATTGATACAGAAACTTGCAAGTTAATTGAGATACACAGTATTTCATCCAGTCCAGATAGACCCACTGAGATCAGTGGGACTATTTGAGTCAACTTGTATAGTTGCACCTTTATAGTAAAGGAACCATTAAACTTGCAATATTCATAAAACATATTTTCCCAAAGAAACTGATGTACAGGCTAGACAAATCCCATCACTGATAGCCTTGGGGCACTGCTAGACGTGACATGGGAGAATTGTGATCAGGCTCTCCTGCATCTTTTTAAAAGTTGATGGTCGCTGCGAGGGACTCAAATCAGATTGGGCCTGGGAAAACTGTTCCCCCTGACACAATTTTTTTTATTAAAATTGCCCCCATCTTGCCCTAAAGCTGCTATTTTTCCCCCATGAGGGAAAAGCATACAAAAAGCAGCCAGGGGGTGCAATGTTAATTGGGGAAATATTAGCACTCTCCTTCCTCACTGCCATGGTTGCAGTCTGATATTCACTCTCTCTCTCTCTCTCTCTCTCTCTCTCACACACACACACACACACACACACACACACACACACACACACACACACACACACACACACACACACACACAGAGGTTATTTTGAAAACTACAGATCTTGTCTGGCTCTTACTTTAACAGACAACATGAATATTCCCTTCAAACATAGGCAGATTTGATGGATCCTTTACCATGAAATGCAGCTCTGCAATTTTAAGTAGTCCCACTGAATTTGGTGAGACTTTCCTACTCTGATTGTGCAGAAGTATGTCTTGGGTCATTTGCACTTCCAGATACATGCAACCTATAGCTGAAAATATGGAACAGGGCTGCCACCACTGCTCAACTTTCTCCATTCCTTCTGAGACCAACAAGGGGGCGGGGAGCAGTATGAAATGCTAGTGCAGTCCAACCTTACTCTTTCAAGTAGCTCCTTCCTGTCGTGCCCAGTGCACTCTACATGTTTTTCTTCTGTGATGAATGGAGAAACAGGTAGCAAGCGTCTAAGCCTCGGTATTTGTAGTTTCAGAGTCGGACTCAGAAAGGCTTGGATTTTTCTGTGCTTCTTCTATGGCAGGGGAAAGAACAGCTGCAGAGCATATAGTGGAGCAGATGGAAAGCTGCTGGCATCTGCATCCATCTTCTCTGCCAGAGCTGGAGAGAGCAGCAAGTGCCCCATCACGGTTTTCAGCTTGGAAACCTAGCAAGACATTCTGGCGGCTGCTAGCCCAGTGAGCTGTCTCCAATATGTAGTCTTGTGTAACTCAAGACTAGGACCCAAGATTTTCTTTCCTTCTTTCAGAAGGTTTGAGAGAGCTAGTAGCTCTTCAAGCCTAAGAAAGAAAGAAAACGAACTCATCTAGTCACCTGGGGTCAATTTTTATCCCACATATGACCTGGTGAATACTACATTATCCAAATGTTATGTTCTTTAAGGCCCAATGGGTAAGCTGTCAGCCACCTCAGTGGTGGAATCCAAAAGGCTATCCTCAAGGACTTTGATATGCATCCCAATGCTCCCATGTGCACTTTAGGCTTTTTGGGTCCCTGCCTCCTCTTGTGCCTCAGAAAAATCAGGGTATTCATGAACAGCCTTAGGGCCCAATCCTATCCAACTTTCCAGCTGCAATGCAGCCCCGAGGTAAAGGAACAAATGTTCCTTTATCTTGCGGAGGCCTCCATGACTACCCCCCCCTCGCACTGTAGGATGCAGCACACACCCTGTTGGCACGGCTGCATCAGCATTGGAAAGTTGGATAGAATTGGGTCCTCGGTCACAGTGCCATGAGCTGCATCAGAAAATGGAAATTGGAGATAGTCCAGTGCATAGCGAAGACATTTGATGCTTTTTGGAAACCAGCTACTTTGTTTGGGAAGGTTGAAAGGTGTGGCTATTTATAATATGTACTTGCTTTAATATAAGCCTGCTGTGGGCCCATGTAATCCCAGCACTTTATCTGCTAGGATACATAAAATACACAAATTACTTTTGCAGCTTTGAACATTACTTTTTGATATGACTGGTTTGTGGTTAGCCTATACAAATTAAACTCTTTAGAAAGAAAACTCATTCAAGAGCTTACAGAAGCTAGTTGATCCTTATCACTGAGGCTGAAAGCTTACCGTTTAATTAGATATTTACTTTTCTTTTGCCTCGTGGCTTTTTTTCCCAAAGGGATCACCCAGGACATCTACTCCATTTGGTACACCGCATGGCAGAGAGAAAAGAGTGTCTAATGATGATGTGGAAAACTATTACAAACCTTCAATGCTTGAGGACCCATGGGCTGGCCTAGAGCCAGTATCGGTTACTGATGTTAACCAACAATTCAGCAATGAGCAAACAACATACACTGGTAAAAAGGGGAGGTATTTCAGTTAACATTTCTAGAAGTGAAATAACACCAGCTGTGAAAAACTGGGACAAAACCTTCATACTTGAGAGGACAAGTAATCAAGAACTTAGGAAATGCTTTTATTTGAACTGCCCATACTTTTATCCTGCCACTTTTACTGCTTCACATTTTTATGTGTGGGAAGAAAGGAGTAATGGGATATCTTAGCACTCCTGACTGTGTGGAAGGGGCCATCCAGCTATGAAGAACAAAGTATTCTTTAGTCACCAGCAATTGGATTGTGACTGTTTCTAATATTTACCTCTTCCGTGCCAGATTGTACAATATGTTTGTTATTGTTAACTTCTTGAGGGAGTGCTATCCTTTTATGTTTGAACATTTTTAGAACAAAGACAGCTTTGAAAGAAAGTAAATGTTTTGTAGTACATACAAATATTTTATTACTTTTTTTTGTTAGGCCATACTTCAAATAATACTATTGAAATTCTGTGTTTTCTGTAAGTACTTGTAGGCCATGGTAAACTTTTATACAGCCTTGCAATTCTAGTGTTTAACAATTTTAGCAGTCTTGGCAAATGTATTGTCATCAGAAACGAATGCATAATTGTATTTTTTTATTTAGAAACAAAAGCATATTAGTTTATAGCAAAAGACCACCTTGTATAGTTAACCTACATACTAGATAAACATCACTAGATAAAAACATTAAGTTCTAGAATTGTCTGTACGTGGTGGCAAGTCAGAATGATTTTGCGTGACTGATAATTCACATGATTAAATAAGTTTTTCTTATGGGATGTATTTTTGTGAGCTTTATATGAGACTGCTGCAAGTGTACTGGGTTCCTGTTAGGTAAAATGAGTTAAAATATTGCTCAAAGTTATTGAGAAGAATTGTCAGTTTGGTGTGTTCTCCTTAGATTTCAAAAGGTAGAATTAGATTCTTAATTACTAGGTGAGCAATAAGTTCTAAGAAACTTGTCATTCACTTTCATGTAACTTCATAGGAATAAGACATCTCAACTTTATCTGTTCCAGTTGTAATAGGTGTGTTGCCCTTCACATAATTAGAGATCCTTTTCAGTGGAAAACAGTAAAGGAGGGTTTTAACAACTTATTTGAGAGTAATGCTCTGCAGAATTCATGATGATTTATTTGGTAGCTTATACTTTTCTAGATTACAACTTTTTCCATTATCAGATTCTTGCTGATTTAAACCTAAGGAAGGAATTTGACAGGGAAAGGAAACTCAGAAATGTGTTGAACATGCTTATTATGACCCAAATATTTATGCATACACTGGTGTTTCAGTAGCTCATCTAAATACCCAAATTGTTTAAGGGTTGGTGTTCAAAAAGCAGTTAAGAGGTTTGTAGAAAGAGCTGTTGAAAGGAACCCCTGTGCAGTGTGCACATTCATACCTCTTTGTATTGCAGCCTAAATTGTGACTCTTAAACCTAGATGTAGCTCTATTTAGTTTCTATTCAGAAAATAGTGTATTTGTGGAGTTTGTTTGGTACTCCTTAAACCAAATTGGGGCAACTATTTTAAGATTACTTTATTATAACATATTCGCAGTGGTTATACAAAGTGGGTTTTTAAAAAATAAAGATACTGTTAGAATTTGAGCTTTACTTGCGCATCATTGAGCAGCAATTAATGTTTGACAATACAGATTCCTTTTTCCTTGTCATTAAATGTAATAAACCTGTGTTTGCACTGGATCTGCCTTCATAAAGCTGAGAAAACAATTAGCGCTTAGAACCTGCATTATTCATCATGTTATCTCTTACCCAACACAGAACCTGTAGCAGGTTAAATGTTACGATACTTCAAATTTTGAACAGTTTACTGTGTCTTCATCAGCTTGCACAACTTTTTCACATAAATATTTCTAATGTTGTATTTTTGGCCTTCTGCCTCTTGTGGACACTGCTGTGAAAAACATACCTTGGTGGTTTCTCTTCACGTGGGAACCATAGCATTTTAATTTTTTTTCCCAAATGACTGATATCCCAATCCTAAGAGGCCTTTACGTCACCAGAACAAGTATAAACCCCTTTATGGCTATAGCAAACACAACAGTGCCGACAGATGTGGCCTGGCCACTGTTGCAAGTGTTGTGCAGCCAAGTCTATGTGAAGATGATGGACTGGGGTGGGGAGGAAGGTGGATTGGGCCCAGGAAGGGAGAGGTGACAGCGGTGCCCACTGAATCATAACCCCCTTCCCGGGCCTGTTCCACCTTCATGGGTCAACGCAGACTTGCGCCAGCTATAGAGCTGGCGCAGGTCTGAGTTGGACCCATGGCAGTTGCTGGGGCTTACCCTGGGGCAAGGGAACAAATGCTCCTTTGACCTGAGGAAGCCGCATTGCCTGCGCAGGGAGTTACATAGGATTGAGCTGTAAGACCATCTGTGTGGCTGGTTGGTTTTTAAATCTTAGTCCCTTCATAGAGTGCCACTATTATGTACCAAGAATGTGGAAGCTTATGTGTGAGAAGATGATTGACCCTCATTCTAAATTGGTACCTGTTCAGGGTGGAGAAAAGTGTTTAAGTTCTTGTTTTTCTACAATTGCAATTATACTACCTTTTAAAAACAGTTTAGAGAGCTGAATTTAACACAAACATGTTAAAGTCAACTGCTGTTGCTAGTGTTTGAAGAGGAACGTCTTTGATTTGATACTTTTACAGGCATGTGCAAAATTTTACATATAGTGCAATGTTTTAGCAATATGCATTTTCAGCTGTATCAAACTGGAACTTGGTTTGTAGTACCATTGTGAAATGGGTCCTAGTGTTCATAATTCTAGGCCAGTGGTGGCCAACCTTTTTATGACATGTGCCACCTTTAGGTTTTTTGTATCTTGGGTGTGTCACAAAAATAAATAAATAAAGCAAATAAGTAAATAAATGGGGTTTATTTATTTTATTAAACAACCATGTTATTCAAATCCCCTCCAAAAGGGGAATTCAAATGGGATTTGAATCCCCTTTCCATTCTGGGGCCTCCCGTTTTTGCTGCACCGCTGGTTACAATGGTGGCGTAACTGGATAGGAGTGTGCCCAATGAAATGTAATTTATAAAATTGCATCCTGAGTGTATTATGTGGGAGTAAGTCCCACTGAACTCAATGAGACGTACTTCTGAGTAGACATGAATAGAATTTGGCTGTCAGCCTCCCGCAACACTTTCCAAATGTACTGCACCTAATTTGTATGTTTCTTTCACACACACACACACACCCCCACCCCAAAAGCCCCAACAGTCTCTCACAGCAGTGGATTTCCTGAAATAAAGTACTGGGTTCTGCTAATTTTTTTACGTTTTATTTCCAAATGTTATTAATAATCAGGGTCATTAGGCTGGTCAGGATGTGCTTCTGCAGGCAGAAGTTTGCCTCTCTCCACACACACACCTCGCAGCTTCTAAGAAGGGCGGCGAGGGGGAGCCGAAACAACCCAGCAAAGTAGGAGAGGAGATGAATGGAGCACCACAATTGGGCTGTTATGAGATACACACACCACAGCTGAGCAGCTTCTGAAAAGGGCGGTGAGGGCGAGTAATGACGAGGCTGGTCAGCATGTGCTTTTGGAGGCAAAGTTTGCCTCTCCACGCACAAACACACCCCTCACAGCTTCTAAGAAGGTCGGGAAGGGGGCCAAAACATAGCAAAGAGGGAGAGATGAATGGAGTGTATCGCGCACCTGGAATTGGATTGTTGCAACACACACACCACAGCTGAGCTGATCAGCTTCTAAGAAGGGCAGCAAGGGTAACTAATAAAGATGAGGCTGGTCAGAGTATGTGCTTCTGCAGGCAGATTTGCCTTTCCACCCCACCCCAACCTGAGCAGCTTCTAAGAAGGGCAAAGAGGGAGAGAACATGAAAGGAGCACATCACGGGCCCAGAATTGGCCTGTTGCAAATAATGACGAGGCTGGTCAGAGCATTTCTGCAGGCAGAAGTTTCTCTTTCAGGTCGCCTCCCGCCCCCCATCTCCGGCGCCTCCCGTTTCCCTCACCGACCCCAGTGAGAGGAAAGCTACACACACACACACCCAATCTCTGCCGTGGCCGCCGCCCGTATACAGTCCTCCATCTTACCTCCTGATTTATTCAGGGCCACTTATTTCCAGGCTAAAATTCAGGCTGAGCTGCACGTGAGGTAAGCTCCATGCAGTCCCTCCTCAGCGCCTGCATGGCCCCAGCCAATGCTCAAAAACGTTGAAGCTGAGCTGCACGCTGGGAGGAGCACAGGGTACTTTCATCCTCTGTTTCAGTCCGTCCTTTTCCAGGCGATCAGAGGGGCGCTCAGGAGCAAAGCGCCTTCCAATGTCAGCTGGAGAACAGGGCATGCTGGAGTCTTTGCGTGCCACAGAGTGGCACCCGTGCTGCCGGTTGGCCACCTATGTTCTAGTCAATACTTTAATTTCCTTCTAAGAACCTTATAGCATAGAGCTTCAAGTCACAGCAGACTTGAATATTCTTAGTATTCTACCTCTTAACACAGAGTCAGATTTGTAATCCTGAAAAGTATGCATAGCTTTTCCCCAACCAAGTAAGCCATTTAACTTAGCAAAGCTGAACTACAAAACTGGAAGAAGTCAAAACTACTACCCCCATTCAAGAAAGAAAGTAGTACAGGAAAAATGCAGCTGTAGATAAGATGGTATCCTTTGTGTGTGCTATATCCTGAAGTGACCCTGCTTAGCCTTTTAGTACGGGTAACCAGAACACTTCCTTTGTTAATATATCAGAGTCAAAGTGGGTCTTCTCAAGCCTCCTTCAAAATGGTTGGTGATCACCAAAGGAATGCTTGAATTTGACCTAGGAGCAGCCATAGGAGAAGGGAACCAAGCAGCATCTAATCAGTGCAAGAGGTAAGTTACCAGTAAGTCTTCAGTTGTGAACAATTCTCCTATACTACATGTAAATGTAGGCCTTACACTTGTGACCTAGAGTATGTGTGCATTCTTGCAAAGCTTGAGTACCTGCGTTGAAATAAACTTCTGTAATTCAAGACAATATTTACTCAAGTGTCCCTAAAAATGATCTCTTTTTAGGAAGATTTGCTCCTGGCCTAATCAAGCAGAAAAGAGGGAAACAGGATAATGAAAGCCCATGGAATGGGTCTGAAGGGAGCCTCTGGGGGAAGAAAACCCCACTCTTGGAAAAGAGCACCACACTCCTTTCTCCTTCCCTCATTGCTACTAATATACAGTCAATTATGAAACAGTAATAAGCAGAAGCCCCATTCATTGCTGAGAGATGGGGTAGCTAAATGTTACTTTAAAGCTTGTTCAATACCAGGCAAGCACTGCTACACCACTCACTCAGTTTGCTAGACTTTAGGGCTTATCTGTACCTATGGACCCCCAAAGCTTTCAATAATCTGTCTCCAGTAAGAATTGCCCAGACCCCTTATGCTGATGTATATTTTGGATAGGTAGGTACTACTCACAGCACTTCCTGATGAAATAGAGAGTGACCATAAGCTCAGTGGTAGAGCATATTTTGTATACAGAAGGTAGCAGGTTGAAACTGCTATGGGTAGTGTGATGAATCCTCTATTCTCCCCCCCCCCTTTTTTGCCTATTTTTCTGTGTTTAGGGACACTTGACTCCCTAGAAGCCCCTGTGAAGTTCAGCAGCTAAAAACATGCCCTTTGTCTGAAAAATGCCATTCCAAGACAGCTGTGTGTGGATATGGATTCAGACTTCTCTTCCTGACTGGAATGGCTAGTCTCCTTCCAGGATTGGTATGCACTTAGATGGACAGGTTTGGATGCCCAACTACTAAGTCAAGGGGGTGCAAACCAGGTAGGTTCCACTACTATCAGATACCTTGATTACGTCATCAAAACAAAGGTATATATTTCCCAGTCCTCAGGAAGTGGGTGTTCTCTGCCAGTCCCAAGTGACCCATTTATTGGGAACTCTGAGGAGCACCTGTGTGCTCGCCTGCAAGTGCAATGATTGGGGATTGCCATGTTAGCAGCACTATCTCTAGCAGAGTGTGATCAGGTTATGGTTTTGTTTCTTTGTCCCTCCAGCCCTTATAAGCTTCCTATACTTGATTTTTTAGACTGAACAAATTTGAGTAAAATCCTGGCTCCATCTGCTAGGTGAAAGAGTTATTGCATCCCTTTCATGGAAATTGTTTTCCAGCCAAGCTAAGGCTACCTACTTGTACTTTTACAGAGTTATTCAAAAATGATGGTGCAAAAATAAAACTGACTTATTCTTAAATGAACCAACATACCACAATTGTCATGTTATGAAGATCTGAAGTTTCACATGCACATTACAAATGTTCAGTGTGGGCACTTCCTTAGCTACAGTGTGGCAAGGGGGGGGGGTAAACAGCATTTGATTAAGATTAAATAGTGAAAACACATGCTAAAATTAGTGCAGTGGTGTGTAAATGTGGTTTCCCCTAGTCAACCACTTCTACTATAAAAATAATCTTTCAGAAAACGAAGTGGTTGCAAACACAGAGTGGCAATCTACAGTACAGGAAGGCCCACAGAAGGGGCCGCAAGGAGGCCCATACCCTCCAGCGGGCTGCCAGGACCCCGGGTAAGTTAAGGAGCACTTTTCCCCAGCAGCAGTGCAATCCCTGGGAGCGCTGCTGCTGCCACCCCCTGCCCCCACGGGGAGAACTTTGAAAACCACTGACTTTAAGGCTGAAACACCCTGAGCAAGTGCCATGCAGTATGATTACTTTTAAAGCCAGCAAAGGTTGGTATGACCACTTTAACTGGAGTTCTGATATTAAGTATCGTAAGACATGGAGAGGCTTCCAGTGCTGATCAAGAAGCATCTGAAGTCTTCAAGCACTCATTGAGAAGGGTTATCTTCCTCAAGGCGTTAATGAGGACGAAACAGGTTTCTTCTGGAAGAGAATGCCCAGGCAAACATGCATCAAAGAGGAAGAGGAGGCTTTGAGATATGAAGGACAGGCTTACTCTGCTATTTGGCACCAACACCTCTGGAGATTTCAAACTTAAGCCAATGCTGATTTACCACTCAAACTCCCAGAGTGTTTAAAAAGCAGAAGGTCATCAAAGGCAGGTATGGGGCCTTTTGACAGTGTAACAAGATGACACCTCTTCAATGAAAAAGGTACCTAGAAAAAAGGCGCCTGAGGGGGGGGGACACGATTGAGATGTATAAAATTATAGAGGTAAGGTATGGCTGCTGTTAGATAATGCACTAGGCCATGATCCCAAAATTGCCTGATTTCTGGGAGGTATGATTTGACTTATGCTCATATCTCCTAGCCAATGGACCAGCAAGTGATTGTCACCCTTTAAAAATGTACACAAAGTATGCTAAGTGTTTTGAAGCAACTTCAGAAGACAGAGCTATCAACCTGAAGGAATTCTGGAAGACCAGGTTCAACATCTTAGACTAAGAACAGCGAAGGTGTTCTAGAGAAAGAAATTGTCACTCTTGAGTCATTGGGTCTGGAGGTTGATGCAGAGGATGCGAAGGAGTTAATAGAAGGATGACAGAGGGCCTCCAGGAATTAGAGAAGGTGAGTGAGTATGACAGTGGATAGGAGGAACATGGCCATGTGGCAACATCTCAAGAAACAGTAAGAAAAAACCCAGACATTGAAACCAATGACATGCATATTTGAATATCTGGTGCTAAGTTGCTTCAAGAACCTCCCGTTGACAGTTTTTTCACCAGAAGTAGCAAGAGGTTGAACACGAGATCCTGAAGGTTCTCTCAACATTGTGATGAAAGGAGATTCTCCTTCCAAGCAGTAACCTCTCCAACTCCCATTCCCACACCACCATTCATTTTAACAGCTTTTCTAGCCTAAGATTTTTAAAATGTTTTTAACCTGCATTTAAAATTTAATATTTTGGTTTAAAATGGTAAAGTAAAACCATAATGTAATCAGCATTTTTTAGTTTAACATGTTAACATTTAGTATTCTATATGAAAAATCACTTTTTAGAGAAGTAGCTTAGTTTTGTGGTAGAAACTTCCAAGTACCTGGAATGAATTACCAAAAACCAATGTGTTTTGGGGTTCCTATTACAATATTTTCTCAGTATGATGGTGTCGCCGGAATGGATTACCATCATAAAGCGGTGGCAGAATTTTTATACGCAATTGGGGAGTCAAACTCTCACTCACAAATTGCTCAAAGATGTATCTTCTGTGGAATCTCAGGGTTGAGTTACTTCTGTCAGGCCTTTATCTGTATGGGTCATCAGAAACCCATGGTAAAACGTTTTCAGAATTCTAATTTCTGCTGCTAACAGTGTCCTCTAATGCACATTCCCTAGGAGTTGGCCAGTTCCATATTCACATGCAAGTCTTTAAACACCGAACACAGGAAACAATGGCTTCTTTATTGAAAGCTTTAATATTTGTTTTTGATTTATTCTCTATAGCATACTTGCCATTTCACGTACCTGTTCTCTTAAATAAAGGCTTAAAAAGCACTGAAGCAGGCATTTGGAGGAGGTTATTTTAAAGCCATATAGGAGGTCTTCAGATTCCCTGCATATAAAGTTATTTAGTTCATAGAACGAAAGCTTTCATGGCCAGCTACTAGAATACAAGACACAAGTTTTATGGGTGAAGTAGCCATGTACTAAAATATAAAATACAAAGAACTCCAGGCACACCAGTATAAACTCTTCAAAAAGCGCCACTCATAACAAGCAGCAAAACAATGAGTGCGGAGAAGTCCGATGTTTACAGGAACCGTCTTATTTCCTAAGACATTATCTAGGTCGAAACAGCTTGGCTGTTGGGATGGCACTGAAAACCAACAGAACGCGCCAGAATCTGGAAGCAATTGAGATTAGTAAAAGAAGATCGCAAAATCTTATTAACCGCCAACAAGAATTAACATTTAATCTTATTAACTGCCAACAAGAATTAACATTTGACAAAATATGGTTTCCCATATTGCACAAATATACAGGGAACAATACATGTTAATTCTGTCTCCGTATAAGATTAGTGTACTGACAGATGCTTTAGATACCTTGATACCTGGTATTGTTTTAGTCTAGTAGCTGGCCATGAAAGCTTTCGTACAAGATTTATAAGATGTGTTTTGCCTTTTGAATCTGTCGGATGTTCCTTTAAGATCTCTGTTAAGCTCTGCCTGTGTTTCCCTTTAAGTTCCGTTTCTGTCAGTTGGTTTTCAGTGCCATCCCAACAGCCAAGCTGTTTCGACCTAGATAATGTCTTAGGAAATAAGACGAAACGTCGGTTCCTGTAAACATCGGACTTCTCCGCACTCATTGTTTTGCTGCTTGTTATGAGTGGTGCTTTTTGAAGATTTTATACTTGTGTGCCTGGAGTTCTTTGTATTTTATATTTAGTGCATGGCTACTTCACCCATAACACTTGTGTCTTGTATTCTAGTTATTTAGTTATTTGCTCTGCAGAACTGTTACTCTAGCCTAAAGTTATAACATTTCAAAAGCACTTCTCTGTAAGACTACTTGCTTTCCTCTATAAAAGGACAGTAGAGGTGACAATCTTGAATTTCATCCAAATCTGTAACAGGGCATGAAAAAAGAAGAGTTTGTAATGAAGCAGGCATTATGGGTTTTCTAGCCATGTTTATTATTTGAGAAATAAAACTAAAATCGTACTGTCTTCTTAAGAGATTTCTCTCACACACACACTCTGGAGATGTGCGTAGAGGCGAAGATGAGTCTTTATTTCTCCTACCAACGTTTCATCCCAGAGGGACCTCATCTTCGCCTCTACGCACATCTCCAGAGTGTGTGTGTGAGAGAGAAATCTCTTAAGAAGACAGTACGATTTTAGTTTTATTTCTCAAATAATAAACATGGCTAGAAAACCCATAATGCCTGCTTCATTACAAATTGTACCAAGCCATGAAAGTTTCCATACTACATTCAAAAAAGAAGAGGTTGCTGTCAAGGTGGCTCTTGAATTCTTTACCTGGAATGAATGGTCATAGTCAAGGTGATTTTTTAAAGAAACGCTACCAATAAAAATGCCCTTTTGGCTTTGTATAGCATATATTGCAGAAGCCACAAACACATGCCACAGGTAGAGGTTCTATTTCTGAACTTCTCCTTTCCACCATGGCTCCTTGTGCCCATAAAGTCACACCCAAAAGGTAAACATCTGGAATGGCCTCCAATGCAGCACAAAAAGAACATTAAGAGAGTCCCAGGCCAAAAGCACAGCACAATCCTATCCAGCTCCCCCACTGGTGCAGCCAATGGGGGAGGGCAAAACGGGAGGCTTTGGAAGGGAAAGGGGATATAAATCCCCTTACCCTTCCAAAGCCTCCTGTTCTGCCCTGCACCAGTGGGGGAGCTGGATAGGATTGCACTGTTAATAGTGTACACAGGACTCTGACCATGTTCCTTATTTTTCTAGTTACAATAAAGCTGTAGATGCAACTCCAATTTAAATTAATGGGACATTGGTCATTACTACTCGCCTTAGTGACTTCACCATGGCTCACTGAATGTAAGCTTCCTGTGGAATTAGGGAGACAGAAATTTAGTCTTAGAAAGATTATGGCTGATGCTCTTTACCCTTGAATGAGCCTTTGTGTTTTATTCAGGAAGATCTACTTCAACCCAGCATCTTCTATATGAAACATCAACACAAGCTGTTCAGATTACAAATATTTTCTTCCAGTTTAGCTGCTTTTATTTTCAGTCAGGATTCTCTAAAATGATACCAAGGATGACTTGTGTCATATTTACACGGGAGGTTCAACAAGTTTTGACACCCTACAATGTAATCACTAAAATCAGTCAAAAAATTCCAAGCAGACAACGTGGTGTTCACTTCTAAAAGATTCAAGTCACCTCTGACAAGACTACATTTGTAAATTAGTTAATAGAAACATTACATTTTTAGAAAATAACTACATATGCACTAGCTTGTCAACTGGATAATCAGTTGGGACCTGTTTTTCCAATATGGGCATTTAAAAACATTTCAGTACATGGAAAACACAGCCAGTGCCCTGGCTCACCAGAAGAGGCTTATTTTCACAGAATAAAATTATACTGCTGGAAAGCATAATCTTTGGAGCCAGAATGACTTTTGGGGGAACAATTTTTGTTTTTAAATTGAAAATGTGATGGAATTATTCCAAGACAGTTTCAGAGCAAGTGGCAAGTTACTGGAATAGTTTATAATATGGAATTGGTTGGCACAGTCCCAGTTTCCAGAAGTTTTAGACTGCTTTTTATGCTTTTGCTGCATTAAATGCTGGTTAACTAACTCTGGTTACATTCTGCAGCAATTACGTGGAAATCATGAAGTATCAGTTTTCCAACACAAAACCAGTTATCGTAAATTGAAGCCTTAACGAAATGCTACTTCATATTTTTTATAAAGACTATTTTGAATAAAACAGGACACTAAGTTTTATTTGGTAAAGGAGTTAGTAAGAGCTCTTACATAAAATTGAAGGAAACCTACCTTTCTTCATTACTGTTCATACAGTCTCATTTTATCTCAGTCAATTCAGCAGGGAGAATAGTTGTAACTTAAGGGAAGAGAAAGCTTAAGTATCTCTTGATTTGACTCATCCATAGCAGCACATCCACGAAAATGCCATCTATCCCATTTCTCCATAAATTATCAATGTAGCGTAAATATTAATTTTTTGTATCAGACTACAAAGTACCTTCCAACAGCTTTTTTAAATTTAATGAAATGTTTTTTCAGACCTTAAACTTACATCGTTAAGGCACTTACCATTCAAGTAAAACAGTTTTTATACAAACACTGGGAAGATGGACAATATATTTAAACTAGATGAATGACTTTGAAAGTAAATCAAATCAATGCCCAAATATGTATAAAACTGTTGTATCAAGAGACTGTTTTATTGTCTGAAATGAGCACAAAGAACACCTTCCACAGATAACACTGAAAGCAGTGCAAAGACTGACAGTGACTTCTTGACTAAAAGGTAGTTTTGTAAAAAGAAATACCAAATAAATCAGTGCCCTGCTTTGATTGTTGTAAAATTTTTACATAAAAGTTGGTCCAAACTTACAAAAAAAGCACAAGTGTGTGCATAGTTCAGATCTGACAGAGTGCCATAAAAAGCTGATGTCCCTAAATTTAGCATTGACTTAAAACTGCCAAAATATAAAATTCATAGCTAGAATTTGCAAAGATGTACAATCAATTAATCTGGTTTCTCAGAACAGCATGAATTGTAAGCATTTTCCTATTGTACGCGAGACCCTTTTCCACATAAAAATAAAGCTGTTGAAATATTAAAGTCTGTTGGGTTGCTGCTTTGAAATAGCAGCTATAAAGTCTTTCCAGGTAAAAATGATGTGCCTGAGGAGAAAAACAATAGATACTCAATATGGCAATCCTCTGCCTCGTCCTCTGACTGTTGGTGTGCTAATATGTCCCCGGTATCCTTGTGAATATCCAGGTCCTTGAGCAGGAGAAGTCCAAGTTTGTCCATGCATGTGGCCAACACTCCCAGGGGGCTCTTGTAAATTACTTCCATAGCTATAGTTCTGCATCTTTGTGGATAAAGAATGAGTACTTTCAGACCCTGTGGAAGTGTCAACACTGTTACCCAGAACAGTGATAGGACCATGGCTATATTCAAATCGATGGTCCTTGTCACCACTAAATAGCATGGGACCAGTGTTGAGGTAAATGTCTCCATAACCAGTTACTGAACTATGAAATGGTTCTGAAAAGGCAGGAGGTGGAGGGGCACCACTAGAGTGAGATGAAGTAGTATTGTAGTTCTCCAAGGGTTGAACATCTGAGTTTCCAATGAAGTTTCTCCTTTCTAGTGTTCCAGAAGATCCACTTCCTATTCCATCACTACTGCTGTAGTGGGCAGACGAAAATGTAGAGGACCCAAAACTATCCTTGAAGTCCTGACCCGCTACAAAGGAGTCTCTTGATTGGAAATCCACACTAGATGTTGCTGGTTTCTCAGTTGTTTGAGCTTGATGATGAGCAAGCAGTTGTAGAAGAGCTGCTTTCACTCCAGCATGAGGATCCATCCCTGAAGAGCTACTAACTGAAGATAAATGTTGGTTCGCTGTCCGATAATCAAGGTCTTCTTCAGTGACAGGTGGTGGTTCTGGTGGCTCAGGAGGCCGCTGGTCCGGGGGTAAGATACGAGGTCGTTCTTCTGGCGTTTGAGGCCTCATCTCAGGTTGCCTAGCCATGTCATCTTGCCCTAAATGGATTTACAAATGTATTGAGTGAGATCTGCCATTGGGCAATAGTTAACACCAAATTAAGTAAAACAGTTGTCAAATACCAAAGTTTGATCACAGAGTGATGCAAATTTTCTGTGACACATGACCTTCACAAAACACTCTGCAAAGGAAAGTTCTCAAACAGTACATCCAATAAGTGAATGCAAGGCATCATTCTCATAAGATCATACTCTGTTAAACACAAGAAGAGCCCTGCTGCAAAGGCCCATCTAGTCCAGCTTCCTGTGTCTCACAGTGGCCCACCAGATGCCTCAGGAAGCACACAAGACAACATGATACTTGTACCCTGTTGCCACTCCCTTGCATCTGGCATTCAGTGTACTTCTAAAATCAGGAGGCTGCTTATACCCATCATGGCTTGTAACCTGAGGGACTTTCCTCCATAAATACTAACATAAATATTGTACTGCTAACTAATATTGTATACCTTGCTATTCACAGAGTACACACAATTATACTACAAGACAGTAACTATAATACACCCAAGCCATGATCTAAAGATTTGCCCAACTAGTTTTGCATTCTTAAAGAATGCTTCAGACAAGCTTTTATTGAACAGCAGCTGTTCATACCAAACCATTTTTTTTGTAAGGGAGGGAGTCTTGAACACATATGGTATGGGTGTCTGTTGTTCAAACTTAAAAATGCCACTGGAAGAGCACAAATTCTAAATCATCTCCCAACATCCCAGCTACAGTTTGTAAAAGTTACGTACTGTAATTAGGTCCCAATTATATGCTACTATACTAACAATCGAAAGACCAGTTTAACTGTAGGCCAATCTTCATTACAAAATGTGGTACTATTGCACATAATAAATGACAATTAGCTTTAATAGGGAGAAGCGCCCCCCCCCCACACACACACACGAGATCCTCTCAAGCCATGCACATTCTGTCTTAAGTCTAAATACATTTTTTTCCAATACCAGAAGCCATCATACCTGCACATGCATATAATGATTTGATAAGATGGGGATAAATAGATGCTGGAGATTCTGCATCTTCCCAGTGGCTCGACGCAGGTGTACTTGGCTCTGGAGGCTGTCTGGGATGTAACGCCACTTCATTTCCTGATCCATTCTCCTTTTCTTCCAACACATTTTCTTTCTGCTTCTCTTGCTGAGTCTTTAATAACTGAGACAGCAAAACAGTAAATGCATTCTGCACAGTTGCTTGGGTCACCTCAGTATCAACTTTTGCTTGGGTCAACTGAGCAGGTTGCACAGGAGGCTGAGGGGGGGCTGTTTGTTTTAAAGACTCCTGCTCTGGTGAGGGAGGCAGCAGTGTCTGCTGTGGTTGTAGCGGTGGTGGTGGTGGTGGCGGCGGCGGCTGCTGCTGCTGCTGCTCAGGCTGTTTTTCTCCAGTTTCTAAAATGCCAGCCGGAAGGCTTATTTTATTCAACTGTTGTTCAGTCTCAGGATTCACCTTAATGTTCAGCACTTGAGCAAACTGTGCCATGTTAACACTGTTTTTAGACTGAAGCAGGTTGAGGAGAATGGCTACTTCGTTTTGATTTAGTGGCTGTCCGCTCCCTCCTTTTACTGAAAAAAGAAAAAAGTGCTTAGAGTCTAAGTCAACTATATTGAGTATACCTTAAGAATAATTCAACAAAAAGTTCACAAAGCAGTCTACAGAGCAAAATAAATAAATGGTTCCATCCCCAAAGGGCTCACAATCTTGCAAAGATGCAAAAGGAACACCAGCAAGTAAACACTAGATCAGGGCTTTTCACCGATGCAACTTCCGGTCACATCAGGAGGCCTTTCTGAGGCCTCCCCAGGCTGGAGAGACGTGGGAGTGGCTTGCCTTAGGTTGGTCATGGCAGCAGGAACTTTGGGGACCGCTACACTAGATAATGTTATATGCTAGGCTGAACAGGGATAGTTTTCCCACTGCTAAATGCAAGAGGACCACTACTTTAAGAAGTGTCATTCTGCTTAGTTAGCAGGGATATCAGCCTTTGCCAGACACACAAGCTTTTGGAATTAAAGAGAGATGGAATAACTTTTCAAGTTACATGTGAAAAAAGGCATTTGCTCTACCCTAAAAGTTAATTATGACACATGCATGCCTACACACAGATTGAAAAGGAACATCATGTCCCCATGGCTTTTCTTCACCACTTCTACTTTACTAAAGAAAAATGCACCTAACATTTGCCTGGATGGGGGTATCTGCTCGCAAAAATAGGCAGTCACTTTGAACCATCCACTAGATGGTTAGAACAGTCATTTAGAACCATACACAATAAATTACACTTTGATTCCAAATCTGTCAGCAGTGAGGAAACACAGTAAAGAAAACCTTGTGGTGTCATAATTGAGTAGAAGGAAATAATGTATTGAGTATAAGTTTCACAGTTACCAATATTGACAAAAACATGAGCAACAATCAACTGCTGAAGGAGACTATGGTTCAGGAATACTGTTGCAATATTAAGTCTTCAACATGCACTTTGTTCTACTAAGTCTAAAGCATCAAAGACTAAAAGATCTTTTAAAAACCATGCGCAAAATTACTGCTTTGATGGTTTGGCATTGCATGTTTATTTAGCAGTAAACCAAAACATGGTATACTGCCCAATCTGTAAAGAAATTATCTGAAATAGTTTCCTAACCCCAAATGATTAAGAATTGCAGGCCTATAGTTAGGAGAATCAAGCAATACAGGTTGAATATCCCTTATCCAGACTGCTTGGGACAGGAAGTTGTCTGGATTTGGCTGGATTTTGGAATATTTGCATAAATATAATGAGGTATCTTGGAGATAAGACCCAAATCTAAACACAAAATTCATTTATGGCTCATATACACCTTATACTCATAGTCTGAAGGTAATTTTATACAATATTTTTCATAATTTTGTGCCCCAGCATGCCTTGCACTATGCTAGCCAGGTGCTGGAAAAGGTGTGTTTTTAAAAAAAAAAAAAAAGTCATAGCCCCCAAAATGGCTGGATTTCAGAATAGTCTGTATTTCGGATGTCCGAATAAGGGGTAACCACAACCTGTATTAAGATTTGATCAACAGGACAGAGAAAGCATCACATCTCAAGCCACCCTTACACCGCACGCATGTGTCTCAGCCGACGTGTCAATTCTGATTGGCCCAACACGTTGCTCCGCTTCCCACCCCCACAACACCAAACATGGCCTCTCATTGGCTGAAGCTCAGTTTATTCAAGTTGGAATGCACCGGAATTACCTTTGGCCAATGAAAAGCTGTGTTAGGTGTTGTGGGGGTGGGAAGCGGAGCAACGTGTTGGGCCAATCAGAATTGACGTGACAGGACAAGATGTGTGCGGTCTGTTACAGCTTTCAGGATTAACAGTGAACACAGGCCTGTAATCAGGCGCTCACTAGGTCACCTGTGAGACGCACAAATTGCCTTCAGGTGAATGCACAGCCCTACCATCGCTCATGCACAAGCTCTTCCAGTAGAGAAAATACACACATTCACCAAAAACCACTCTACTGGTAAAGGATCAAAAAAGCATCTAGATTATCAGCAGTCATAGAATCCCTTCATGTCTCCCCAGTCAGGCTGCTGCCAGTTTCAGTGGCCCATTGCTTCAGAATATGCATGCACACACAGAGCGATCATAACTACGCTTACCAGAGTCCCGGAATAGAGGCGTGCATTGGCCTAGAGAGGACCCGACCGGCTCCCAAGTGTGCACCACGGCAGACCAATAGGGTTGTGGCTTCTGGAACTTCTTGTCAATGACGCGACCACGGGCTGCCGCGGTGCACACTTGGGAGTGGCTTGGGTCCTCTCTAGGCCGACGCACGCCTCGATCCCAGGACTCTGGTAAGCCTAATCATAGCCCTCTGGCTGCCATCAGCCCTTCTCTCCTACATCACATATAGTAATGTGCAGGTGGTGGAGAGGAGTAATCTCACCTCTGCGCTCTATTTTCTAGCCTGACTGAACAAATTGCATGATTAAAATTGAGAAAATCAAATTACAAGTATCTGATGAGAAGCAAAGTTTATCTTCACAGAAGCTTCAATCCTGCAACGAGTTAACCTGAACTCAGTGGGACATATCCACACGTGACCTTTACACACAAAGTGGGTTACCTCCCAGAAATACAATCACAGAACTCCAAATAAGCCAATTCTATTACCCTCCTTTGGAAAAAAGACTGCACGTTTAAGAAAACCTGAGAAGTTACTGACCAAGTGCTATGTTTGAATTGCTTTGCATTTTCAGCTGAGAAGAGGTCTGCAGGCCCTGAGGGGTGCTGGCTCTGCTGTCATCCATCCCTAAAGACAAATCCTTCCTTGGAATTTTAGCTGCATCATCAGTCATACCCATCTGCTTCTGTCTTCTACGCTTCTTGCTCCATAGCTCATGGCAATCTTGCCATAAAGGAAGGCTGAAAAGAAAGCATTTATCATGTCATAATATTCTGGATTTAGTATTTGGTTCCGTCACAAAACCTCACGACGAAGCCAAAAATGTTGAATCTCTTTAGCCTGTAGCATGATCTTTCTCCCTTGACAAGGAAAGGAATATAGCTATTTAAACACAGGAAGATACTGTTACCATCAAGGAACTTGGCAGCAATAAGAAACAATTCCACTTTTCAAGAGAATGGATTGTATAAAAGTATATCAGTGGCAAGCAAATCTGCTCCTTGATCTATTTCTGATCATTAGTCAAAATATTTAAGGTCCCACTAACCATAATTGAACTAATTCCTTCTCCACGTTAGGATTCATTAGGAATTCCCTTATACAACCATTATCTTAAAGAAAGGTGAATATTACCTTCTTCTCCCATAATCGATGTAGGAGAAACATTTTTTTAAAACCTTTTTATCAAGGTACCTTGCATTTCTGAAAAAGCACTTTCTCCCATTTCAAAAAGTGCTGAGTGCCAAGGGTCACAGCGAGAAGGGAAAATCATGGGACTAAAATTCTATTACAGGTGGTACCATCACGCCATTTTGTATGTCAGGTGTACATGAACTGTACAATTTTGATTCACATTGTGTGCTAGGGCAATCTTATTGAAATATTATGGGTGTCTATTATACATACGTGAGGAGATAGGCAAGGACTTCATATACATCCTATTCAGCAAGCTCTAGCAGTGCAATATACTAACTATACTATAAGCACTGTTGAGGCACATTCAGAAATTACTGGACATTTTTTTCCCATAACCACAAAGTTCTACACATTATAAATGCCTGAAGTATCAAACCCTGCTTGCAACAGTAGTATAACTTCATGATTTAACAATGCACAACCGCTGCAATCCACATTCTTCATCCTAACTTTTGTTTCAGGGGTCAGCAACATCCAGCCCCTTTGCCTGAAAAGATTACCGACCCCCAATTTATTTGTTGGTGTAGCAGTTATTAAAATCAAAATGAGTTACTGCTTAGGCAAGAAAACACAAAATATACATTTCATGTTTTACGTTATCCTCTTTACTAAAATGAGCCACTAAATGTTGTAGGTTTTTCTGGAGACAATGCATCATATTCGTACGATGTACTACAGCTGACCCCTCCCACCCCACATCAAGATGTAAAAGAACTGCATATTTATGTATCATGGGGTTGTACTGGCAGAATGCAAGTACTGTATTCTTTTTTTCATAGCATTGAAGCTCAAGAGAGGCACTTACTCTGGCGGAGGCATCTTTGAAGGGTCCACATCTCGCAGAAACTCACACTGAAGAGCCTGCTCAGCTGTGCAGCGCTTGCTGGGATCCAGAGCAAGCATATAATCAAAGAGGTCTAGTGCAGCTGGGGGAATACTGCCAAAAAGACAACAGTAATTTTTATTTACAGTTCTCCTTTATGCATGTCACCCCCACCCCCCACCCACCCACCCCACACACAAACAAACACACACTGGTTTGGTAAATTTAATTTTATCATTTACTTTATAATTTGGTCTGCACCAATATTCTTCATAAGGGTTTCATTCTACACACCTTAGGGCAGTTTGACAGTATGATTTAGAAGATGTGTGTTTCCATTTATAGGTTGCTTTTTTCAAAGTTGCATATAAGTACAGCTCTCAAAGTTGCTTATAACAAAATTAAAAGAATTCCAAGTCTACAATTATGGCACACTCAACAACAAAGTTATAAGTAAACCGATGAGGAAGATCGCTTATTACTCATGTGGCATTTCACATGTACACAGCATCAGCACAACAGGGATCCATAGACCAAACAGGCACTGAATTGGCATGCTAACACTACACACTTAGCAACTGCTTACATCGTTTAAACATGAAGCGAAATATATGATAAGTTGCACTAGGCAAAGTTTTCCTATTAAGAAACAATCTCAAAATAAATTAAAACAAGTTATAACATCTCCTTTCGGAGGTTTTTGAAGCATATGCAGGTGGCAAAAAATCTCTCCCAAAAGGAGAAGAACTGCTCCTTGACTAAAACTTCTAGAATGTTCCGAGACATAAAAACCATATACACTATATAGGACAGCACATAGATCAGAAAAAAGATAATCTGTATGAATCATAGGCTCATTTTCAAATGCATTGAATTTTTCAAACATTTGATACAGAAATCAAATTTGGGATCAAATAAATTCATGCATAGAAAAGAACAGCTTTAATAATTTAATCCTTACAAAGCAAATTCTTCTCTCAGTCTTCGACGATACTGCTTCTTTGGTTTCATGGTGTTGAAATATGCCAATTTTATGACATCAGGCCATACTGCAGGACAAGGACTCCCACATATGCGGCTATAGGAAAAACATCAAGATCAAGTGATGTAATTAATTAACAGGTGTTAATTCATACAAAAGGCTTCCAAAAGAAAAGTCAATACTCCGGCAGTTGCGGCCTACCTTACATTGACAACGGCATCCTCCATTAAACTTTGATTCCTCACAGCCCCTACACACACACAGTCCTAAAGGCTCCAGTAGCAATATAGGTGTCCCCCGGTTAACGACAGTTTGCATATACGACGGCAGTCCCCCAGTACAAAAGGACCTTACAGAAAGTCACTGCTGCTTTAAAAGCATAAGTCAATGCAATACAGTGCAGCTGTAATAGAGAATGAATGGCAAGTACTCCAGATTCGTCTGTTTGAATTCCCAGCCCATCAAGTGTTTGGCGCTAAACATCAAAGCGCCAAATAGCTGATGGGCTGGGGATTTAAAAAGATGTGTCTGGAGTACTTGCCATTCAATCTCTATTACAACTGCACTGTATTGCATTGCATTATATGTAGGCTATACATGCTATACCAGAATCGACCACTAGACGGTGCTGAAGACTCACTTAACTACAGAATCACTTTACAACAGAGTTTCAAGAACGTATCCCCATCATTAACTGGGGGACGCCTGTATATCCAATGCTGTTCTAATGGATTATTGGTTATTGAATTAAAGACTGGTTTAATGAGGACTATGCTCCTTACATGCAAGGTCATTTTTTTAATTAAAAGAGATTCTTATCCTGCTTTTCTATGAGACCATAATCAACGTGGCTAACAAGAAGATTTATAACCTATCCGATCCTGTGGCAACTGAGGAGAAATTTAAGGACCAATAATGAAATGGAAGGAATCTGTTTAGGCTTTTGGTTCGATGCAAACAGAGCCAAGCTGCAAGCATCTTTTCTTCTGGTTTACAGTCAGAAGTGAGTGAGTGAGTGCATTAAGCTGAAAATGTCAAAGTGGTTATTACAGTTATGTTAATGGTAGAGCCAGATCAGCCATGCTGAAAGTTATAAAGCCTGTTATACTCCCAAGGTACTCCCAATACCTGAAACTCTGGTTACACTCTGGTCACAAAACACACACTGCATAAATATGTGCATTTATAAGTTGCTTTTCGACACAAATTATTCAAAAGCAGTGTATATTTTCTTCTTTTGCATCTAAGATTATGACCTCAGGCACACCAGTGCAGTTTTCCTTCCAAAGGTGCATGTTTAGGATCAGAGTGTGAGAAATATCTTCAACACATGTTTAGTATCCCGATGTAACAGAAAGACAAAATTGTGAATTGTTTTTCTACACAAATTATTCTTTCCCAGTTGTGCTTCATTTTTAGTACTGGCACACTTGTCAAAGTATCTATGACTAAAACAAACTACCACACTGATGATGTTTAGGAATCCACTGACATGCTAATGAAATTACATCCATGTTAGTTCTTAAAGAATGCATTTTCTGTATTTGAGGAGAGAGACAAGCTGTTTGGAATTAAACATTCAAAAGTCACTCCAGCTCTCACTTTTTGAACAAGCTCTACTGCCATCTAGTGATTAGCACTGACAGACAGAACTTTATTACAAAGGAACAGGAAAAATTGCCATCTTACATGCAGAATGTTCTTCCATATTTTATAACACAACACAACAACGTTCAGATTCAGATGTTTTTACCTGGGGACAACGTAAAGCAAGCAGGACAAAAATTGTAGAATACTAAAATGCAGCAGCAGTTGTTGTTCTAACAGACATCGCTACTTAATACAGTATCTACAGCCTACAAAGTCCGAGACAGGAACAGCAAATATCAGTTTCTTCTTCCACTGTTATCTGCCAGCCTCTGAAGGACAAAAGTCATCCCTCCCTCTCTGTAAAAGGATAGCAATGAAGTCCAGATCCAGTTAAACAAGGAGCTGCCTCCACAAAAATAGTTTATTCTAAAAGCTACTGGCATTTGCATCCTAGGCCAACAATCAGGTATAACATATGGTATGTCAAAGGTCCGTCAAGAGAAAATGACCTCATGCTGACAGCAAGCAAATCCCACTAAGCAGAATACTGTGTGCAGCCATACAAGTTCTCCTCCAGTTCTACATAATGCCAAGTTCCATATTTCAATTGAGATGAAGGACAAAACGTTGATGACTATTTACTTAAAAAATTAGGTTTCCCCGGGACTCTCATAAACCCAGTGTTATGCAAGACAACTGACCTTATCAGTTCTAGCTGAGCAAGTTCCTGATTTGCTTGAAATATTGGCTTTTTAGTAAAAAGTTCACCCAATATGCATCTGGAAGAGAACACAATTTCATCAATACCTGTTCTTGAAATACAGAGAAGAGTGTAAGACAACTAAGTATCAAAAGCCTTACCCGCAGCTCCAGACATCAATGGCAGGTGTGTATCGTTCCTCTCCTAGCAGAAGTTCAGGAGGGCGGTACCATAAAGTGATAACTTTGTTGGTATATGGCCGACTGTAAAATAAAACAAACCTGAATTTTCTCCAAAACTGTATTACTGTGAAATTTCACAATACTGCAAAGATGAATAGACCATCCCATTGGGCTCTTGACCCCAGTCAGAAGAAAACTGAAGGAGCAAGAGAGCTAAGAATGGTGTAACCGTCACTAGAAGAAACTGGGCTTCTTTCCATAACTTGAATTCTTGTATTGCCAGCATAACTGCATTATTTGTCAGCTTCCTCCAGTCACACAAATCTTAGTGCCTAGCAATTCGAACAAAGTATAAAAATTTATCCTAAAACAACCTGGTTCTAAAACATCTTGAAGTTCATTTCTGCTGACTCTGACTGGAATTCTGAGATAACCACTACCTGGAAAGCTGGTTAGGATTGCGCTGCAAAATGTCATAAATAAATCCAATTGGAAGAAAATTACTTTTCACAAAAGTTGGAGAAAATACAGGTCAAGTTGTTCAGACAAGTAGCTAAACCATATTGTGAATTAACAGCAAACATGAGCTTACATGCTGCCCCTTTTCTTTTGCACACAAACTGGAAGAAATTGAAAGCATCTACTTTCAATACACCAGTTTCACCATTACAGGCATCCCCACCCCCATACCCGTGGATCCGCGGTTCATGGTTCAAAAAACCCTATCGCGCAAATGACTTATCTGCTTGTGATGTTGCTGTTCCTGGGTCTCGCTGGCTCTTTGCTAACTGCAAAATGGAGGCAGGAAGCACTCACAGGAAGCGAGGCAGAGGGCTGAAAAGAATGTGATGTTCAGAGTTCAAAGAACTTAGCGTTGCGTTCTTTTCAGGCCTCCACTTTGCTTCCTGCGAGTGCTTCCTGTTATTTTGAAGTCAGCAAAGAGCCAGCGACATTCAGGAACAGTGACAGGAAGGCTGCTATCACAAGCAGATAAGTCATTCGTGCAATGGGGGGATTTTTGAACCTTTTTGTAGGGTTCCCTTTTATCCGCAGTTTCCCTACCTGTGGGGGGCAGGGAACATATCCTCTGCGGATACAGGGGGGATGCCTGTATGTCCAAACTTGGAAACTTTTGGTTAGTAACAACACTACTGGGCTTGATATCCTGGTTTGTTACTACTAACTAGAGTTAAAATAAAAATGACAATTTCCCAATTTTAGATAGGCTAGGGAAACTGCACTTTATTCAAAAGCAAAAGTGGGAGCTATCACTCTCACCTTGCATCCAGGAGGAACACCACCATGTGAACCTGAGGTTCACCAGTTTGCTTAGGAATACCTAAACCATGGTTTGATCACCTGAATCAGGCAATAGCCAATACAGAAATTCTCAACTATACGACATAATTAAAGGCCCCTATGAGTTCAAAGTAGCCACCCACAAACCCACTGCATGATCTGCTGCTTCCTTCCAATCAGACTCTCCAGGAAGGAAGAACTTCTGATACATCTCTACATCAGACATAATTGAATCAATGATTCCTAAGGCAGTAGAATTACTGGAGGAAAATGGTTAGTTTCTCTCTGTATGCCTGTACTGAGCTTGCCTCCTAACAGCAGTCCACCCAGGCACAAGGTATAGAAGTTCTGTACACTTTCATCAGCACCAGCCAAGCCATGAGTCCCTATTTGCCCCCTTACCACTGCAGCTCCATGTTTTGAAGTAGCAGAGCAGGACAAGGAAGCTAGGAGAAGCATTGCCCTACTTCTACTTCTCCTACCTTCTTTTTGTTTTGCCCCACTCTGCCACACTACTTCAAAATAGCAGCAGAGCAAGGAGGAAACAGATAAGCTGGGGGAGACGGGAAGGGAGGGAGTGGTGGCAGAGATTCCGATCCCTGATCAAGAAGATCACCGCATCCACGGTCTCACTCACAAAGGGAGACAGATGGGTGAGCAAGAGGGCCGCTGCCTTCTCTCCTCCTTCCTCACAGAGGAGGCAGAGGGCAAGTTAAGGCGCCAGCACCGCCTCTCTTCTTCTAAATTGAAGCCGAGATGAGGGTGTGTGAAGCAACAGCAAAGGGAGTCAGCCATTCAGGAGCCATGCAAAGTCAGAATTTGTTCTGGGTCTCCAAATGATACTCTTATACAAGTATCATTTTTATATTTAAATATTTAATCTAAAACCTACCCACAATACAAAATATACAAAATTCCTCTGAAGCTAATTCCACTCACAGCACTCAAAAATAATGCATGTAAGCAAAGTCTGTTTAAAACCATGGAACAAAAACTAATTCTAGCTACTTTTAGTTAGTACATTTGAAGTAAGTTACTCCTGGTTTTTATCACCTTAACATTTAGCAATCTTCCTCAGACGTACATATATCTTTGGTCTTACCTCTCCTCGGAACTATACAGTCGAGCAAGCCCAAAATCTGCAAGTTTGATCTGCCCTCTAGTGGAAAGAGTAAAAAGACTTTATACAACAGCTACTACTAACTCCAACAACAACAAAATAGTGTTGGGACATAACTTGCATTGCCTGAACTGTTATGTTAGCGATGTATGCAGAAGTGAAATAAGAAATTAAACACATTGGATAAAATATCTTACTAGTAGTAAATCATCTTAATGCTTGTGACCTAAAAGTTAAAAATTATTTTATCTATAAAGTACACTTTACATGAGCAGGACTGAAAATGGCAATTGCCACCTATTTCTGAACTACTAAGTTTGTTGTTGCTTCATATCTTAGTATTTATATTTATTCACTATATATTTATTTTGTGGCATTACCTAAGAACTTAACTGGCAGTGCAATACTATTCCATGCCTACTGAAAAGTTCTGAGTTCAATGGGACTTACAGGTAAATGTGTATAGGACTGCAGCCTTAGGCGTCTAAATCCATGGATTGTCCACAATTACGTTATTTAGGAAATCTATATATCACTTTTCAAATTGTGTTCCCAAAGCAGTGTACAATATAGTAAAAATTATTTATAAACAAAATACATAAAATATAAATCATCAAGAACAGTAACAAACAGAAAAGCAGTACATCCCCCAAAGCATGACAAAACTAAGCTGCCTTTACTTGTTTAAACACAAGAACAACAGTAACCATCCACTCGCCCACATATACCCAATCCAGAAGTCTCTTATCACAAGTTGATTTTTACAAGTTGGAGCTGGGAAGAGCACGAGTCTCCCCCACTTGCCATTCCGTAAACAAATCAGGAAATGCAGAGCGTGCTGGGATCATTCCCAACATGCGAGAGGTTTTGTTTCTTTAAAAAGTCTGCATGGAGAAATGGCACAATCACCGTGTTCCGATCCTCAGGGTGCAGCGATCTGGCCCCTTGCCTCCGCCTCCATCAGGAAGGCAAGGGGCCAGATTGTTTCGCTCCAAGGATCAGAACACAGCAAACTCACCCCTTCCTCTGCGTGGGCTCTTTAAACAAGAGGAAACTCAGAGCATGCTCCTAGAGCTCTGCATTTCCTGCTTCCTTTACAGAGCAGCAAAATACGGAAGAATCCTCTTGCCCCTCCCAACGAAGCAGCCCAAACACTTATATAATATCAAAATTCAGGCTGAAGCACACCAGCTGCGTTCTCCGTACGTGCAGCCCATTGCAGCCGGCTGCATCAATGTTCTATCAGTGTGCTTTGCCTTCGGCCGGGCCGCCGAGAGCCGCAAAGAGGTCCATTCAGGGAGACACATCCCCTGGCCAAATCCCAGCTTTTGCTGCATTTTCTCCGTTCTGTTTTCTGTGCACCCAAGCACAACCCTTTTCATGAACCCTGGGGGCGAGACATGGAATAGCGCGGGAACCAATAAAATTTCATTGCAGAACTGCTCAGTTTTCCTCGCAAGCTCACTCAGCACTCCCCACCTCCGTGTTCCAGTGACCAATCACAGTGGACCAGCATTGGCTGCGAGGACGGGCTGAAGAGCTCCACTGTGCCAGGCTTCCGTTGTCTTACGTTCCATCACGTAAAGCACGTCTGGCAACATGCCAGAACAGAGCCAGTGTGCTTCAGCCTTTACACACACAAGTCAAGGCTTATGTAAGGCAGGGACCCGCTATATGTGCAGAATAGCAGCGTATTCAGTTCCACCTCCAAATGCATAAGACCATGTACATGTGGAAGCAGGCCCTTTTTCCCTCTAGTGGACTGACTGCACAAATGAACATTACTTATGTATGACCCAATTTTCATTAGGTCCGCATAAGCAGTGCAGGAAGAACCCAAGGTAGACACATGCGTGTGTGTGTTGCACACAAGAGCAAGCGTGCTGGACCAAATCAATATGACTACCATTCATCTAGCCTAGCATCTCATTTCCAAGCTTCCAGAAAGCATCTGCAAGCAGAACATTAAGGCAACAGCCCTACCCCATTATTTGGCCCCAAACATTCGGTATGCAGAGGTATACCGCCTCGGAATATGGGAGCACCATTTAGTTATAAATCACTAACAAACTCTCAGACAGGCCAGTCATCTCTGATTTCAGAAGCAAATGCCTTTATGCTACATGGGCAGTGAATGGGCACTAATGGAAATAGCTATCTGACTCAAATCTATGGGTTACTCCTATACAAGAAACTACTCACATGTCATTCCGAATCAGAATGTCTGCTATATTACAAATGAAGAGATTGCCACTGTATGTTTTTATAGTTGTTTGGTGTAACTCAACTTTAATACCACTTTATACATATCACACATTTTCATACAACAAAATTTCAGAATTCATTATAATTGTGAAATCAAAGCTAGTTTTACTAGGCCACACTAAGGGCCACTTCAAACCTTAGTTTCCTAAAAACTGATATCAAGCTTTGAGCAGAAACATGTGCGATCATGTCAGCTACTTGATCAACGAGGATACCACTGGACCTACACCTTTTTTTTTTTTTGAAAGAGTCATTAAGTGTCATGCAGAAAATTGGGAAGTCTGAACAGCCCCCAATAGGTTGAAAGACAAGGGTACCTCTGGTACAAATAAAAACCTAGGTACACAGAGACTTGCGGCTTTGTCAGTCATCAAGTTATTTTTGTGTTTCCAACCTCTGTGCACAAATATATAAAAATGTACAAAACTTGATGTATACCTGTTGTTTAGCAAGATGTTGGAACATTTAATATCTCTGTGCAAGAAATTTTTCTTATGGCAGTAATCCAAACCTTCCATCAGCTGTCTCATGAAGGATTTTATATGGTTTTCATCAAAATGAACCAAGCCAGATTCCAGGAGCCCCATCAGATCATGATCCATATATTCAAACACAAGGTAAAAAGCACCTGGGGGAAAGTGAAATAATTTCATATACAATTAGTCAAACTGTAGTCACCATCGTCCATATAAAAATGAATTTTGCTCAACACAGATCCATTATTTATTGTAGGAAAATGGTAGATTAGTTTGTTACACTACGGTGCAGAAAGCAAGAGGGTATCTCTCTTGAACACTGATAGCAGAGGGGGAAAGCAGTACACGTTTCAAGACAATTCTATTTTTTCAAGTTCAAATACCACCTCAATCTCTGCACTCATTTTCACGAGGGTGGAGGAAGAAAAATGCCACACAGCATATTGCAATTAAGTATCTGACTTGAAAATTATCAAAATAAAAGCAGGAGTGACATTCAAGAGACTATTCTGTTTCAAGTTGCAGCTTCATCCATTTCCAGAAGGGCCTGGAAAAGATGCATTTCCCTTGAACATTGTAATCATAATAAACATTTATGGCTCAGTTCTGATGCAATGACAAACCATGGTCTGTCACTATGAGAAGGAGCTGCAGCATCAGTGAGTTTGTGCACTCCTCCTAAATTGTTGCTGCAGCTGAACTGAACCAGCATGTAAGATAATAACATACTGTAATGCTATGTTTGAACTCCTAGCATCCACTTGACCTCCATTCTGTTTTATAGGGGAAGAAAGGAAGGGAGGAAAGATACAAAATACACTACAGTGCAATATTTAAAGCAAGGGTGGGGAACCTCCGGCCCGCGAGGCCATCGGGTCCGGACCCCGGTGAGATTGCCGGGAGGCCACCCAACCGGCCCCCGGAGGCTCCGCCGGGTCTGTGCGGAACCTCCGGAGGCCGGGAGAGGGCCTCCGCATGTCCTCCCGGGCCGCCGGCTCGGCCCGTTCTGACCAGGCCCTCGTCGGCGATTTCGCACATGCATACAAGGCCGATGAGGGCAAGCTGCCCTCATTGGCGTTGTACGCATGTGCGAAATTGCCGACGAGGGCCTGGTCAGAACGGGCCGAGCCGGCGACCGAGGAGGACATGCGGGGGCCCTCTCCAGGCCTCCAGAGGCTTCAGACAGTGAGCGCGGAGCCTCCGGAGGCCGATGGGGGGGGGGGAATTAATTAATTAATAATGCTGGGTGGCCTTACGAGCGGCCCGCAAACAAGTTTTAAATATTTAAAACAGCCCTCGGCAGGGAAAAGGTTCCCCGCCCCTGATTTAAAGGAAGGGCTCTCTAACCGTATGGTGTAATGTCAAATGATCAATACTTTCTAAAAATGACTGAAAAAACCCACTTGCAAAAAGTGGAAAGACACTGTTTCTAGATAGTATATCTGTTAACTGGAAAGAAAATATTTTGAGATGCTTCTTGCAACTGAAAAAGAAGCTGTCTGTTTTACTGCTACTTCCAGCTTCAAACATCTTAGTAAACATGTAAACTAGGTACAATTTAGTTCAGAAGAGCTTACAACGTGCTAGGTTCGTGTCGCCTATGTGTTCTAGCGTATTTATCTTAGTTGTTTTTCAGTTTTATTATGACAGATCCACTACTGTGTACTGTATTCGCTTTCAAGCTACAACATAAGCCATCCTGAGGGCTCTAAGAACCATATGACATGATAAATGCCTAAAATAAAAGGAAAATGATAAACAGGAATAAGGTAGAGCTAGAACTCCAGCACAGACCTACCAATATTTGCATAAAACAGGAAAAATACAAATAATTTGTTAAAACTGAGATCAAGAGTAATTTCAGTGCTTCTCAAAAATGAAGCTATTTTTACATATGAATGATTACATATTTAGCAAATGTCTCCTGGACATGCAGCTTCAGCTTCTTTTTTCCTTCACATGCAAACCCCATCCTTTTTGGATTGGTGTGCTTCAGAACAGGATGTGTGCGAGTGCATGTGCGCGCACACGCACGCACGCACACACACAATGTCAGGGTCACCCTGGGACACTTCAAACATTTTATTTTTCCATATAAGAAAATGTGATGTTCTATATTTGGTTTCCACTTAGGTGGATTATCACAAGAGGTCTCAATTAGAGAGGTTCTCTCCAACAACATGCATATGCTATTAAAGCCAGAATTTCACTGTATTCAGACAGGGTTACTTCTCCAATCCTGCATTTATTCAAAGCAACAAGAACCTAAGTCTTCAACAGTGATCATTTATTCAAACCACAATATTCCTAGCAAAGTGCTAGAAAGAATTGGAATGTTCTAATAACTTAGTCCTGTAAACTAGTAAAGCATATTGTCCAAGAGGCCTAACTTCAAATACTATATTGAAATATGCTTTGCATCTTTTTTCCTCCTCCCACACCCCTCATAACATGTGTGCGCCATGGCAGAGGTGGACAGTATAAACTTATAAATCAAATGTCACAGTTCTCTCTCAGTACTCAAAGAAGATCACATACAGTGGTTTTACTCTTTCCAGGCCCTCCCAAGAATGGTTCTGATGGTGGGTGAAGTCAGGCTTGTACATAAAATGGACAGTGGTGTCCTAAATGTGCTCGTCTAATCTCTAAGACATAACACACCTTAAAATACATTTTGTATTTTTCTTCCCTTCTTTGAAAGCACATGCAGGATGTCAAGTACAGTATATGTTTGAAATACAAATGGAGAATTTTACTGTTAGCGTACATACAATATTGTAACGTGCTCTCTCAATCTTCAAGTCGTATCATAGGATGGTGTATTTTATATTTCTCCTGTCCCCTTGATAGAGGGAGTACAAGCCAAGAACACATTTCAATGTGAAATGTAGGCTGACATCCTGAACATGTACACTACATGTTCATTCCAATATCTCAATTCTTAGGGCAGATATCGCATTACAAAATATTTTGCCACTTCTCTAAAAACAAGTGCACTGGCTAAGCAGAACCTGAAATGCAAAATTATGTCCTGAATGTGTGTACTAAATTTTGATCTCTATGTTCAAGAGAGTCTTTCACACAGGCAGTATTCAGGGTTAGACCATAGAACTCTGTGCCTTCAGACTATCATACATAAACAATAACTTGTAACTAGGTGAAGTGAATTAGCTACAGGCCTCCAGTTCTGTTATTTTGCTGGAGCACAGCCATGACACTCATTCAGCTCCATCCCAATTATACCTATATGGCCATAATCTAGTACCACATAGCTAGCTGCGGTAATGCTATTGTGTGTTTCTCCCTCCAAAAGTAATTTGCCATAACACTTTTGAATGCCAAGTGAGTTGCAGACTAAGAAGGTTCTATTAGGAAGGAAGAAAACCTTGATGCATGATCTGCAAACCCACCCTTGCAATAAGCAATCTATAGCCTATTATAATCCGATTTTACAGCATCAAGACGTCAAAACAAATAATACAGTACTATTCATTTCCTTACTGGAGGTATCTTTATGTTGTCAACAAAAGAAGCTATGAAGACAACGCTGAAATGCATCTCCCTCCCTTTTAAACTTTACATTCAAGACAAGGAATTACAGAAAATGTCTTCAGTTCCAATAGTGACTTTTTTTAAAAAAAAAGTACAATATCTAGCTAGCTTTCCCAATACAACAGCTTGAAGGCAACTTTGTTTTTGCACTTAATTTCTGAATATCTGTAATACGGAAGCTTCCTTGATTGGAAAAAGATATTCTTTCCTTTTACCCTGGAAAAGCAATGGGAAACTGCCAAGAGACTAAGGTTATGGCACGCCAGACTAAATTCACAAGCTCCCTTTTTTCTTATAGTAAAATCAATCAAGAGCCAACCAATAAAACATATGGGAAGTCAAACCAAGAAGCTGAATCTGAACAGTCAAAAGGCTGGTGCTTTATAGCTCCCAAAAGGAAGCTATCCTGTTTCTGTATAAAGGTGAAAGATTCCCACAATTATTTTACCAGCATGTACACCTTCTCTTGCACTCAAAGCTTAAGACTGTCTGACTGCAAGGGAGAAAAGAAAAAGAAAGATGCTGTCCATCATTGTACTTCCTTTTAAGTCCCTCCGTTCAAGTTGACAGTACTACTGAGTAAGACCTGCTGACAGAAATGTCTCTCTAATTACTATCCCATCATCAGTTATACTGGATTCCCCAAACCTGTCTGTAACCAGTGGACATGAAATGAACACTGGAACATCTTGACATCTAATTTAAATGAGGCTGCTCAAAAGACTCTGGCCTCAGGGGCGCCTCTGCCAATTTGAGACCCGGTATTGCCACATACCTGTCTTGTTCCAATGGCTGCAGCAATTAATGCTCTTACCATGTTCCGGATATATACCATTTCCCCACAATCTACATTTGTCCTCTCTCACCCCAAAATCAGTAAACTAATCACAAGCTTGGAAGATTTGACACTGGTAGAATGGTGGGCCTGAAATTCTATACAGGTATCCCCTGCTTAATTAAGGTTCGCTTAACAACCACCCCGGATATATGACGGCAGTCCTATAACATTACTGTAACTGAAAAATTCCTAGTACAGGTGTCCCCCAGTTAACGACTGGGATATGTTCAATTGGAATACATTCTGAAATCTCCAATCTCCTGTAAAGTGAATCCAACGTTGAGTATTCATCACCATCTAGTGGTCGATTTTGGTATAGCGCGTAAAGCCTATATAATGCAATGTAATACAGTGCAGGTGTAAACAGGGAATGAATGGCAAGTACTCCAGACGTGTCTTTTTAACATCAGCTGTTTGACGTTAGAGTAGTGCTTTGATGTTTAGCGCCTTGATGTTTAGCACCTAACAGCTGATGGGCTGCGGATTTGAAAAGACATGTTAAAGGATTTGAAAAGGGCTGTGAGTGCTTCCTGCCTCCATCTCGCAATCAGCAGCAGGCTCAGGGACAAGCAGCAGCTACTTTTTGTAAGGTACTGTACTGGGGGACCCCAGTCGTATATGCGGATCGTCATTAAACGAACTGTTAACTGGGGGACACCTGTAGTTATTACAAATAACCTAACCTGCCATTAGCTAGCTCCATTCTGCAGCTGCTGAAGCTAGCAGCCATTTCACACCTCTCCTGCAGCTAGTTTAGAGCTCGTCAATTACACATGAATTACCTTTATCACCCCAGAATGCCTCACCCAGCAATTCTCTGTATTATTTACTATAAGCGCTATACAACATTCAACCACTTGGTGGCACTGAATGTTCACTTAACTCCACTTGGGGATTGAGGGCTGTATCTCCATTGTTAATAGGGGGGTATCTGTACTTTGAAGAGATAGGCAAGATTCCCTGAGCCAATTAGGACTCAGCCCACCCACCCTCAAAGGTATTTCCATTGCCTTGGTTTGGGATCCCCATTCTGAATACTTGCTTCACCCTAAACTTGAGTAGTTTCTCTGCTGCTTGTGTGAATTAGGATCTTGCTATGCTACGTTAACCCTCCAGCAACCCTCCATAACTCAGCCAGTTGCCTTAAACCTAAACTGTGCCACTGTCCTTCAAGAGAAGCAGATATACTTGCTGCCCTTGTGTACCCTTCATGTGCCCATTACTGGTATTTGGCTTGGCCCTACCAGGTTAAGTCACTTTGCAATCTCAGCCCTTAAGACTCGAGTCTCTCAGCTCGCTCAGGACTACCATCCTCAGCAACACACCAATCAGCGAGTCCAAGCAAACGTATTCTGCTTAGCTAGACTGTCTTCCACTTTTCCAGGCAGACTCATCCACCTCCTCTTTCTATATTTGACCCCCACTCCCCACAGTCACAGTAGGAGCATCTTTCATCAGTATACAGCACAATAGGGGATTTTTTGTTGACTTCCTTTTATCTGACTTGGAGGAAGGTGGCTCAGCCCAGGCCTGCCCATTCTATAAACACTCTCCACCACCTGGTAAGCTTGATCAATGTTGCAAAACCCTCAGAGCTCTGTAAAAATAACTTGCTACTGAAAGAGGAAGACAGATTTGAGGGGTTGTGATTGTTGATCAAGACTACCAAACTAGAGGACATGTTCTTTTCAACAAAGAGGTGGCTTTCACAAGCCAGAAGTGATAGCTATCATGCCTTCATGCCACCAGCACTATCTAGTCTCTCTTATAACAATTCTCCAAGAAGATAACCACAGTGGCATCTTCATAGCATGGCTAGGATCTTTCTATTATTCCTCCACAGTTTGACTGTGATCCGAGGCTTCTTAGTGCCCCTAAAACCCCTTTTCCTCAAGAATTCACTTGCCTTCAGGGTAAAGTTTCATTTTCATACATGCCAGCATTTCCTCCCCATTCAGTGAACTGCCTCCTCCTTCATAAGGTCACAAAAACAATACCCATTTACCCTTCTCAGGTTCTCCCCCGCCCCTTGTCCAGCCATAGCAATCCTCAATTTCAGGGCACAGCATGTTTTATTGCCTCCACCTGAATCTACTGCTTTTCCCCCTCTCCCCAATACTGTAAGTAATCCTTCAATAAACCAACATTGGTTTGTTTCAGTGACTCCTTCCTTTTCTGTTAATCTCTCAAGTGCCAGTACATAGTCTGGGTGAGCCGTGAGTCAACACTCAGAGATTCCTTCAAGGGAAGCAAGATCATACATGTACGGCTCCTTTACACAGTGCTCTTGGTAACATCTCGCATATAATTGAGAACAGAGAGGGTAATCTGCAGTGAAGTGCCCTCTGATGGTTGCACGACTGCTATCAAGAAAACTTTCCAAGCTGCAGGCTTGCAGCAATACCACAGAACAGCTGCCCTTGACAAATGTCCAGAGGTTACAGTTCGTGCAGAATGAGGCAGCCCATGTAGCCTTGGGGAGCTAGGTGATTTGACTCAGCTGCTTCTGTGGCTGCATTAGCTGCTGATCTGTTTCCGGCCCATTCAAGGTGCTGGTTTTGACCCTTAGAGCACTATATCAAAGGACTGGCCTTCTCCCTTACAAACTGGCCCATCCCCTAAGGGTCATCAGAGGGGGCCCTACTGCAGTTGCACATTCTGCTTCTGGCAGAGGCCAGAACGACGACAATGAGAAGGACCATCTCTGTGGTGGCACCTTTATTACAGAATTCCCTCCCAGTAGAATTAAACTAATTAAGAACTAGTTAAGAACAGCCCCCCCTTCCTGTCAACCTTTTGGCAAGGGCTGAAGACTTTCCTTTTTCACCTGGTCTCCCCTTCTTAATTAGTTGCTTTGGAGTTTTAACATTTTTTAATTGTGCTATTCTTTGATTTTTATTATTGCTGTACCCTATGTTTTGTTCCTATTTTTGCATCTTACCGGTTTTTCCCTCTATATCGTATGCCGCCTTGAGCACTCTGTTTAGTCAGAGGGAAAGATGGGATATAAATCATTTAAATAAATAAATAGCATTCAAACAATGACATTCACAGGGATTAGATTCACAAAACAAAAGACTGAAAAGCTATTTCAGGAGTAAAGCTACAGACTACCCTTCCAAAGCTGCCACAGACAGTAACTATCACCACCATTAGCTTGATTTTAAAGATGGAATCATGAAAACCAAAGCCTTCCAAAAGAACACAAGACTTGCATCTAACAGTGGCCGTCTACAAAAACATTCAATTGATATTACTGAATTAAAAAGTCTGAGTTTTCGGGACGTTTATTAAAGTTAACACAGGGCAAGTTTAACTTTAACGACCCAAAAACTCAGACTTTTTAATTCAGTAATATACTCCGGCAGTGAAAACCTGAGAACCTAACTTCAATTGTTATTTTTCCATTTTAGCTTTATTCTCCCCCTGCACCCCATACTTACTCTGATTAAAGATTAGCAGCTTTGCCACAACTCAAAAATGGAAGCCAATCTCAGAACAAAGAGGGTAACTCAGTGGTAACCCACAACCTAGGTAAGATATTACAGTGTTGACCACAACCCACATTTAATGTACCATTCCAATCTAATTGGTTCTAATGGGTTTCCTAAGCTAAGAATTCAAAAGCCCTCTGTGTGTAAAATCTGATAATAAACCATTCATAGCCTAAACATGTCACTTCTGAGTCTTTACTTCCATAGGCACTGAAAAAATGCAAGCCAATTAAATTTATTCCAAGACTCAGACAGACAAGCAAATCCAAATGGGGGAGAGGGTGAAAGCACATGAGGGTGTATGTGAAACACACAAACACATTCTGATCTCCTAAGAAACTAGGGTTACAATAATATAGCACAGGCATCTTCACATATGCAATGACCAATTCTAACATGATAGTGTGTAAGCATAAGAAATTGAACGAATCATTCCAAGTTCACCAATATAAGCCATTGCCCTGACATACCAGCCCAGAGAATTAAGGGCAAGGATCGCAAACACTGAAACAAGGGCAATTAAAGAAAGCTTTCCAACTACTGCATGACAGCATGCCATTGCCTGCACCTGTATTTTACTTGATGGTTAAATGAACTCAGAAAATATAAAGTCACCACCAACATTGGTTAAGAGGCAAATATTAGACCACTTTCCTCTATACAAACACTAAGCACATTCTGAACCAAAATTAAAAGCATTGTTCGGGTAATCAAACCATTGTCTAAAAGAGTTATCTCCTAACGTTTCACTGCCACCTGTGGGAAGCATAGTCAAAGGTATGGAGATCCAAAACCTTTGTCCTGGTCTCCACAATGAATGAGCACTCTTAAATAGTTCTAGAAGCAGCTGCTTGACGGTGGACCTCATTACCACCTGATTAGCTTCAATTACCTTGCTTGCAGCTAGATGGTAAAGCTGTACAGTACCTTTCTGTATTGCTATTCTTCTCTTGAAAATCACCCTCACAATTGTTTAAATGTCAGATTTTTGTACGGTTCAAAACCGGGAGCCATACATTACTAATGCCGAGGGTTTCCTCTTTTTTATTCAGATTAGATGTGTCTTTCTGAATTTCTATGGCCTCCCGAAATATCCGAGTATGATACTGCTGGACTCGGATATTTCTGGACTTGGATATTGGACTTGGATTGGCCATCCGCGGATTTGAATTTACACGGATGGCTACCTGTGGAGGGAGGGTTTCCACTGGGGGTGGGGGAAGCATACTTTTTGAAGCACTGTGCGGGTACGCCGCCCGCTTCTTCAGTCCAGCGTCGCATCGTAAGCTCCTAAAAAGCCTGTTAAGAAAAAACCTGATTGGAAGCAACTTCCGGTTGCACGCAACACTGTAAGTCGCTTCAAATCACGGGTTTTTTCTTTTAACAGGCTTTTTAGGAGCTTACGATGCGGTACCGGACTGAAGAAGCAGGCGGCGGGCCCACACGGCGCTTCAAAAAAGGTAAAGTGACGACAACCTGCCCCCCGCAGATTTAAATACTTGCTTTTTTTACATCCGTGGGGGTTCTGGGAACGGAACCCCTGCAAATGCCAAGGGCCAAACTGTACACTAATGGGCCATTAAAAGGGTTTGAAGATACCTGTAGAAATGGAGGAACCCATCTGGATGTGGCGGTCTTTTTTCTAACATAACATTCTAAGTTAGAAACAGTCTGTCCGTGAGTAGAAGAGGTTTTCCACTAGCAAAAGGGATCTTTGGAATCGCAGTAGTAAGTTACCTTAAAATTGGTACTGTTAAGAAAACATTTCTGTACATACCTTTGTCCTTCTTGAAATCTAAAGCATCTTCCTTATCTGTCACTATTTCCTTCATGTTGATTATGCTTTGGTGAGTAAGTTGTCGAAGAATCTTAATTTCTCGAATAGCTGTAATTGGAAAGCCTTCCTTCTCATTATCCAACCGTACCTTCTTTAGTGCCACCATTTCCCCTACAAGAGAATTTATCATATTTTTATCATTTCGATTAAATAATTCCAAATTTCACATAGCTTTTAATATCATGCCATAAGACCAGGTCATTTCTAAAACTGAAAGATCATCATCCCAGGCATTGCAATTGCTGCATAGAAAATGAAATTAGGCATATTTAGCACACTCAGTTTCAACACTACAACTATGCAAATAAAATTTAAGTTACAACTTTCCCATTGCCACAGAGATGGTTTCTCCTCTTCTTTCAGCTTGCATGACAATCACTGATGCAAACCACTATGCAGGACATAATCCAGAGGAACTGTTCCACATATAGTTTCCTACATAAGCATGATCCCCACAATCATATGCCCTAACCCCCTTCCAGAACTCTTAACTGCTGCCTAGTGTAAAACAATTATATACACTTAATTTGATGCAGGAGGTGTAAAAAGCTGTGTTGTGGCCATGATGAATGAGACCCAATAAATCATATACAACTGGAGACCTGTACAAGCACCGAACACACTTAAAATGTAAGATGCGACACTGAATCACATAGGATCCATCAGATCTTATATTTGCCTACTATAGGGAGTATCCAAATGTTTCCTTCTGCAGGTGGAAGTATCCTTCCACAGGAGGAAGGAAACTTTACAATATAACCGGTTGACCCCAGGCAGGGAGAACTAGATTTATCCTAAAACTAACATAGATTTTAAGCCTGATTTTTTTTTGGGGTGGTGGTGGTGGTGGTGGTAGCTCCATACTATATATATACTCTACATATTTATAGATGCTGAATAATTCTAGCCAGCTTTCTAGTCCTTCATGCCCAACTCAGTGCTTGGAACCACAGTTGTTCCATAATTTATCCCTTCTGCATTGAGTATTTGTACCAGGCAGCCAATGCCCAGAACAGTTTGCCAGTACACATACGCAATTCCACATACTCCAAGGTGTACACGGATTAATCTCCACACTGAAAAAAGTAATATATGAAGTAACCCTGAGATCACAGCTGTTTGTGGTCAAAAATATCCAAACACAAACACGTCTTCAGGTCTCCATTAATGATGCTGTGGCCTAGCCTATCAACAGCATCAAGGGCTGCCTTGTAGCTTTGGAGTCTTACTGCATAATATATACAAATACAGCCATACCTTGCACTTTCGTCTGGTTAGGGAGCAGAGCATGGATGAAAGTCAAAAATGGATGAACGTCAAAGCATAGCCTTATTTAAATACAATTTAAAATTTTCATGGCCAGCAACATTTTCATGGCCTTATTCAGCTTGCACATTTATTCTGGCTGGCAAAAAAGTACCATAACTAACTATCTAACATTTGTGAATGCATGCAAAACCTAAATAAATAGAAAAGAAAAAACATAAGAATGCCGACGAGCATCGTGGAAGGTTGGATGAAATCGGAGCACATGGACGAAATTTGAAATGTTATAAACTGAAAACTGCTGAAAGAGCAAAGCAATGAAAGTGGATGAAAGCCAAGGTATTGCTGTATGCTGACAAGGCTGCGCGCACGTGTGTACACACACACACACACACACACACACACACAGATAATCGTATCTAATTTCTTTCAAGGTGCATCACATTTAAGGTTTACCTGTATCCTTATCCCTCGCTTTGTAAACTTGCCCATAAGTGCCTTCTCCAATAATGCCAATAATATCAAATTTATCAACACATCGTTTTCCCCAGTCAATTTCTTTTTGCTTTGTTTCACCATGGCGTGGTCCACATATCCTAACAAAAAAAGTTAATAAAATTGTATTATGGGTAATTTTCATATTTTTCTCTAAAAACCATGCCTTTCACTGCAAATATCCCACCATCTGTTAAGCAATTTGAACATTTATTTTCAGGTCTAGACAAATGCTATTAATCTTTACTGTAATTTCCAACTAGTATGACTTTGCACAGTTGTCATGTAATAGCAAAAACCATGCTGCATTTTTGCTGCATTTTACAGGGGACACTGTAGTGAAGGTTGAAGGGCCAGGTCCCAGTCTAAACAAGACCAGCGCACCCCTGGTTCTCCACCTTCTAAACAAGGAGAGGGTAACTGCCACCATCTAGGGTTTACACCAGATCACTCAGCCCCCAGGCTCTGAGTATCTATAGGAAAGCAGACGTTGTGGGGGACTGACCTCCCTGAACAAGGGAGTCAGGCCACAAGGTTGCAACACAGCTTACGCTGGGAATATGGTAGAAATGGCTCAGGCGTCTCAGGCCAAGACTTAGCCCACTCAGTTCCCCAATAAGCACACGCTGGTAATAATAAATGATGTTTATTAAGATATGTTTTAAGACTATGCGTGCATAGATTCAATAGGCAGATAATACTGCAAAGTAGACTTGACATACATGTTACAAACATACAGGATTAAAACTAAACTCCTATACTTAGACTGTTCCTAGCTCTCACCAAGAGTAGTTCCACCCCAGCCCATGGAGGGTCTGGGGCCTTACCCATCAGATGTTAGGGTGGGTAGTATTCCATCAGGTCCCATACAAAGCAGTGTGAAGCAAACTCACGATCCAAGATACCAGAAGCGAGAGGGAGTGCGAGAGAGCCCACCTTAAAGTGAGGCACTTAAGAACATTTTAGAGATGTCCAATGATTGACAGGTTAAGTCACCCTATGGAAGACGGAGCCACATAGTTCCTTCCAGAAGGGTTACGCAACCTCCTCATCAACAGGTGTTTCTAGCTAACGAGGCTGGCCTTGCCACTATCTCATTCCCACCAGATAATGAGTCCCCATGATGCATTGCCAGCATGGCCAGTGCTGAGAACGCAGATGGGTCTCTGAGAATTTGGCTGTCATCCAATCACCATGACACAGGCAGATTCTGCACATCCTGTTAAAGATGGAGTTTGCAAGAGACCGAGCATTACAGACACCCCCGACAACAGAGAGCATCAAGCACATGAGAAAGAAGCAATCTGTGTACAAAGTACCACAAGTTATCTATTTCCTGGTTAAGAAAGAGTTAAATCACATCCGGAGATTATTATGTTTACTTTTTCTGCCTTGAAAGTGCTATACTGTACTGGACAACTTGTTGAACCACACAACCAATTTTGTGTGTCCACAGGAGCTTTTGATTTGTGTTTTTCAACCCCCCACCCCCATTCCTTGTCAATCATTTTTGAAACCACAAGGTTTTTCAAAGACAAGCAGTTTGGGATATGGCATGGAGATAATCTGTTCAAAAGATGAAAAAGGAAATAACGTTTCCTTGGGTGAGACCAAGCAGTTGGGTACACCTTAAATATCCCTTTGAATCCTAGCCACTGCTCTTATATTGTTCCATTATATATTGACAGGTGTCTCGCTCTTTGTACGTATTCTTCTCTTTCCTTGCTACTCAAAAAGAAACCACTAATACAATGCACTGGAAGAATAAAACAGAAAAAACCTCAAGAGTTATTTTAGCAAACCACTCAACACTGTGGATATAGTAGTGAAAACTCATGGTATTTTGTTGAGATAACAGTGTTCCTCACAGAAGCTAAAGAAAAACATTTTTGATAAGTATTTACATTCATCTATTGTAATTCTAGAGATGCAAGATAAGAAGCAAAAGCCTTGGTATAATGAGAAGCAATAAAATGGCAAAGTACAAATGGAGAATACACAGATGGCCCTTCTAGTTAGCCCTTTATTTATTATTTCTATTCTCATCCTTCTCTGTTAGAAGCAGACATAAGGCAACTCACCATAAAAATTAAAATCATCAAGCATAATGCTCAACAAAACAATATAAAATCAGTAGTCTAGCACAAACAGAAGTTTCACTGACCTAGAAAGTTTAAGCAAAAGCCAGGCAAAAATAAGTGGTCTTCAACTTCTGCTGTTTAAAGATAGCAAAAGAGGGGACAACGTATCTCCCTGGCGAAAGTTTCACAGATATGGTGCCACTTCTAAAAAGACGGTTTCAGGAACCTGCTAAGCATATTCCAGCCAATGGTGAGTCAAAAAAACAGGGCCTCTGAGTTCAATCTAAGGGCCTCAAAAATAATATGAAAATAGATGGTCCTTAAGGTAAACAGGTCCCAGGCAGATTAAGCCTTTGAAGGCCAAAGCCAGCACCCTGAATTGAGTCTAGAACCAAGTAGGCGGCCAGAGTAGTTGGTGTAGTGTGTAATACGAGCCTTTCACTGATTCCAACCAATATTCTCTGGGCTGCCAAAACGCGCACTAATTTGCAAACATTTTTCAGAGGCAACTCCATGTAGAGTACATTGCAGTAGTCAAACATAGATGCAACAACCACATGAGTCACTTTGCAAACTGCCACAGTGCATCTAGAACAGGGGTGTACAACTTGGAAGTAGGTAGGGGCCAAAATGAATAGACTAAACTTCTTCGGGGCCGCACTTCCTCAGGAAGGGACATCACAGGGGTGTGTGTCCATGAGCCGGAAAATATCAGGAAAAGCAACATATTAATAAATAAATAAAGATATTTTCAGAATTAAAAAATCGGATTTGCCCTACCGCCGCGAATCCGAGCCTCAACAGCACCAACGGGACAAGCCCCAAAACCTCCGCGCCCGTTGGCACACAAGAGGAGACGCGGCTCTTCTGGCTCCTGGCTGAATGCCAGGAGACTCCAGCTGATCGGCGGTGATCAAACGCCGCCTTCAGCAACGGCCTCAAAGCCTCCGGGCCAATGGGTTCGCAAGGCTCAGTGACTTCGTCCTTCTCGCTCGGCGACCCGAGCAAGAAGGCTGCACAGCTACGCGGCTGGAACGAAGACATCGGAGTTCCCTCGGCGCTCTCTTCGTAAGCAATGCGCACCATGGGATCCCCGATTTCTTCGTGGGCCACCGGAAATCCTTCGGTGGTCCGCAAGCGGCCCTGGGGCCGCATGTTGTGCACCCCGATCTAGAACTTGTTAACGTACAAGTACCGTATTTTTCGCACTATAAGACGCACTTTCCCCAAAAAAAAACATAGGGGGAAAAAAGCGTGCATCCTATGATGCGAAGCCTGGGCCTGGGGGCGCTTCAGGGAGGCTTGTGGGGGCTTCGGGGAGGCCTGCGCGAGCCCCCACAGGCTTCCCCGATCTTCAGTTTGGCCAAAACCAGCGATTTTCGGCCATTTCTGGAAATGCAAGAGGCTCGCGCAGGCCTCCCCGATGTTCACTTCGGCCAAAAACAGCGATTTTCGGCCGTTTCCGGAAATGGCCGAAAATCGCGATTTTCGGCCGAAGTAAACATCGGGGAGGCCTGCAAGAGGCTCGCGCAGGCCTGCAAGAGGCTCGCGCAGGCCTCCTCGATGTTCACTTCGGGAGAAAACAGCAATTTTCGGCCATTTCCGGAAATGGCCGAAAATCGCTGTTTTCGGCCGAGGTGAACACCGGGGAGGCCTGCAGGCTCACGCAGGCCTCCCCGAAGCCCCCACAGGCCTCCCCGAAGTGCCCCCAAGCCCAGGTAAGGAAAAAACTTTTCTGTATTTTATGCTCCATAGGATGCATGCGTCCTACGGACCAATGCGTCCTATGGAGCGTAAAATACGGGGTAATTACAAATTAGGCTGATTTACTTCAGTCTGGGCTCCTTTGCTTGACCACACAAAATATTTTAAATAGGGAGCCTTAAATAAACTAAAGGTAACTTTATTAAAGCGAGTTTTTATATTCCATGCTGAACTACAACAAGTTGAACTGGTGTACAAACACTTGCAATACAAGTGTTTGTACTGCACTGTTCAGCAGGGCCGTCGCCTGATATGGGGCTGGGGGGCGGTGGGCCCCAGGGCGTAGGGCGCAGGGCTCTGGGGGTGAGGCGGGGCTCCTTAAGTTTCGGGTTTTTTTCCTTTTGGGGGGGTTTAAGTGTTAACGGGCATATGTTAGTGTATGTTTGCTTTCCCGCACTTATCTTGCATATGGGACGGTTCCAGCGACGATCTTCTGCCTGCACCGGGCACATCTTCTCCCTGCGCCCGGGCGGCAGCTCAGTAAAGCGCCCAGCAGTGCTTTCCAGAGTTTGCGCATGCGCAGAACGACGAAGTTTCCAGTCGACGTTCTGCGCCTGCGCAAACTCTGGAAAGCGCTGCTGGGCGCTTTACAGAGTTCGCGCCCGGGCGCAGGGAGAAGATACGCCCGGGCGGAGGAAGAAGATTGTCGCTGGAACCGTCCCATATGCAAGATAAGTGCAGGAAAGCAAACATACACTAACATATGCCCGTTAACACTTAACACCACCACCCCGAAAAAAGTAAAAAAAACCCGTAAAAAACTGTCCAAAATAGGTTTCGAAACCAAAACCTAAAATTTTTAACAGTTTTATTGGGGGGAGTCGGGGGGGCCGCCCCTACCTCGGGGGCGCCTGGCGACGCCTCTGCTGTTCAGTGACATACTTTCAGGGCAGAAAGACTATTCCCCTGTGCCACTGCAAGACATTGGGGCTGGGGGAATGACCTTTTTACATCACCGTCCTCCCACCACCTCAGACTCCTTCACAAAGAATTATGAGGATCAGGAGTAGCTGATACCATCTGCTCCAGTGAAGCCTACAAGGAACATCCTGTTAAAAAGAAAGAAAAGCAAAACAAACTATAGTGCAAACTGTAGTGTAAATGTTTTGACTGTTGCCCAATTTTACTATATGAACCACTTTTAGTAGAAAGGTGGGATACATATTCCAATAAAGTAATAGAAACAGAAGTATACATACTTCGGCCTCTTTTTAAGGTGCGGCTGCACTGTTTTCTTCTCTTCTGGGCTTCTGGATACATCATCTCCTCCAGGCAACTCAGGTGGCAGTGGTAGATCTGCAAGCAAGTGGCGCAATTTCTTCTCCACTTCTTTTTTAACTGCTTTCACAGAAATGTTCCCATGCAAACTAGATAAAAACAGACATATGGCAGCTTTAGATCTGAAAATCTGACAGACTGGAGAAAAGTACACACACACACACACACTTCTATAACCAAGAATACTGATTTTGGATAACATGTAAGAATAAATGAGCTGTGCATTCACAAGTCTGCATGCATGTGCTCTTTCTAAAGTATAGAAATTATTACAGACTACCATAAAAACATTACAATCATCACACACACAGTAACCTAGGGTCTTTGAATATTCAACCCCATCTCCCCACCCGACTGTCCTATTGACCTTTGCTTTTTTCATTTCAACACATGCCAATTTACAGATGTGATGCTGTATCATTTTCTACTCTGGCAATAATTCATTCATTATGAGAGAGTGGTTTTAATGAAAGAATACCCATACCGTTTTGCAAAGCAGCAATCCTGAACTTTATAGTGTTAATTCATTCAACTTGGCAGACACTGCTGAACTGGTTCTCAACAAGCCCATTACAAAAGGTTAAAGCAATGGATTCAGAAAGCTATAAATGAATGGCTACCCCAAAACATCCATGCCAATTTGCACTGTATGGCCAATTTGCCCACCCTCTCATACTGGGACAAAGTATATGTCCACACTGTTGGATTCTTTACAGCTCAGTTTATAATATTGTACTCATGATGAATAAAGCACGTGTCAGCCTGGAAGGAGGGAGCCAAAAAATCAGTCTGGCTTTTGAATGATCAGCGATTTACTCAAAAGATCCACTCAATTCAGTGGGACCTACTTGTGTTACCTGTACATAGGTTCATGATCTTTGCCTACCTTGCGCTTTTTCCAGAAGAGAAAAGGAGAAGCCATCACTGCACCCTTCCCACCAATCCATCTGGTATTCAACAGTCATGGCTATCTTTGCAAAGTCTCACGTTTGCTCTAACAGTGGCTGCACCAAGGTGGCCGTTGCCAGAACAAGCCAGAAATGGTTTCTTTGTAACGGTAACTGGAATCCTGAGGAACGGGGGGGGGGGGGAGCAGGGTCCTTGAGGTGGCTTCTCATTTTCACTTCAAGATAAAGCAGAAAACAGGAGAAGGTAAACAAATATGGTTGTGATCTTTTGCAGTTATAATTGAGTCAGCTCATTTGGATTTACCTCTGAGTAGATACACAACTGTGTGAGAGGCAAGAAACATGGGAGCGTAGGTAGGGGGGGACGGGACAACAAAAACAGATAATTCATTAGACACAGGAGCAAAGGTTAAAGAAGACCCAGGATTGACTCCTGCTTCCACAGTCTATTGCAAGGGAACCAACCTTTCAACATGAATACACCTGGTCCTTTAACGGTTGTACAGGTGAGGGCATTTCAGCAGGTTCAGTTGCTTTAGAACCATCAGCAATTGCAGCTGCCAAGATTCTGACTTCTACACAACTCTTAAGGACACAGAGGCCCTAATGGTAGAAGGTTGGCCACCCCTGGTCTATTAACTAGACAAATTTGAGGGGTGGAGGGGGAAGAAAGGTGAAGGAGGATTGAGCACACTGGAATTTACCAGCCAAAATACTACACATTTCTAAGCTTTGTTTTACAATGGGCTAATACAAGAGAAAGGAAAAGAGGCAAACATTTTTAAGACTGCGGTTTGTTTTGGTATAAGACACTTTCAAAATGTATTGGGAACCAAGAAGACTCAAAAGAAACAACACTACTTATGTCCAATGGACATCAAGAAAACAATTCCAAAAATGGTGCTAATAAATATGTTCTCTACAAAAAACTATGCTGATGGTTCCAACACACCTAAATCATAATCAACAGGCTATTTTGTTCCACATACTTTGCACCCAACGTTATCCAAGCCTCAATAAAACCCACCTAATTTCTTTTGTTGAAATAAAATCCACAACTGGAAATTGTGCCTTAAGAAGAGAGAAGAGTCAAGTCATTCCCAACTCACCTATCTGTATCTTTATCTTCAGGCAACAGAGGAGGAAGAGGCAGGGGTGGCAACGTGGAAGTTATGAATCCAACACTGCGATCCTTTTCCTTAGGTGCTGCACTTGGAGGGTGGGGCTTACTTTTCTCTTTCACTGCAACAGGCTGTGGTGGTGGTGGCGGCAGTGGGAGTGGTGGTGGCTGCTTCACAGGGGTTGATTTAGTCTCCTTCACCAGCAAAACCTTTTGCTTAGCAGCTTTCTCTACAATCAAATTGTTTTCCCCCTTTGCCTCCTGGACAGGAACTTTTATCTTTGTCTTGTCATTTTTCAAGGCTGAACCACCTGAAGGGGAAGGTGTATGTTCAGTCTTTATCTTCTTTAGTTCCTTCACATTGTTCACTTGTGGTACAGTCACCCCAGCATCAGTGCTTCCCTTAGTAGGTGTAGAGGTGTTTGAAACTTTTGCATTGGCTTTGGCTGCCTCTGCAGCTCTAGCTTTTTTGTTCTTGTTCAACTCGGCAGCCAGGCTACTTTTTAGAGTCAGAGTACTAGGAGAAATACTCGACTGCCGACTTCTGGATCTTGATAATCTGTGCCTACTGCGAGATCTTGAGTGTCTTGATGAATAAGGGCTTCTGCTTCGAGATTTTGCAGATCTCCTGTTTACAACAGTAAGAGTTTAGTTACTGCCTCTTGTTTAAAAAGCAACTTCTCATATACTTGGCTATTTTGAGCTCAGAATTTCAGCCAAGAGACTTAAATACACTTCAGAGTATTGACTTTCAATAGACAGTTGTGCAAGAAAATTTAAATACTATCTTCCAGTCACACAATCATTAAAACATGCAAAGCCTCTTTACATGCCAACAATCCTAAAGGTTTAACTTGTTAAAAAAATCTGGGTGAATAAAAATTGATTTTTTAAAATGAATATTTAAACCATGTTTGAAACTGCCTTTTTAAAATGTAGTTATAAACAAGCTTACCTTTTAAAAACACTCTGATTTAAGATGCAGCCCGAGTTGGATACCAACAAATTAAGTTTATAATTATAATGTATGAATACAATTCATGAACCCAAACACAAGCCACTATCAAACACAGCAAGTTAAAGAATACTTTTCTTGGTAAAGGAACTTTCTGCTTTTTGAAGTCAACCATGTATTCGGTTATGGACTTGATACTGGAAACCAGGGCATCACAGTGCGGTATTCTAAAATAGCGTTCTGTGTCTACAGGATATACAGTAGGGCCCCTGTATCTGTGGGGGATTGGTTCCAGCTCTCACCGCAGTTTATTGAGACCACGGAAAAGAGCGAACCCTATCACTCTCTCTCTCTCTCACACACACACACACACACACACACACACACACACACACACACACACACACACACACACGTTTCTAGGAGGTTCGCTATTATATACAGTAGGGACCACGGATCCTTTATCCGTGGAGTCATGGGCCCTACTGTATATAGCAGCAAACCTCCTATTCAGTATATACACATTATGCAGAGTGAGGTGGCACAATTGTGAACTGTCGCACTTCAATCTACAGATACAAAGTCATTTTTAAAAAAAATCTTCTCCCATTCAAGAACATCCTGCATGTAGTAAGCCAGTGAACTGGGGAGAGGTATGCACTAAATCTTTTCTGCAGTATGCTTGTTTACTACCTGCAGCGAAGGGGTTTTTTTTACATAGGGAAGAACTCTGAAATATGACCCTCACACCTGCAGTCTGAAGTGAAACAGTCTTTAATTCTACCACCTCAGCATACCTCCCCACTCCGCATAATATGCAGTTGGATCTTAGATGTAAATCAACATATCTAATAGCTCCATAAATTATGCAGTTTTGTTTACAAATGTTAAAATGCCAATCTTATTCAGAGTGGATAAAAGTTAATTTTAAAGAGGTTTTTTTAATTTAAATTGGATTAAAAACACCCAACTTTCAGCTATATTAACTTTCTCTTAAAATAACCTGGTTTACAATGAAGTCTAAACCTAATGCAAATATATGATGACTTGAAACAGAACCTTTTATGAACTTATGAAAGGCTACTTTACAAAAGGTAAGGGGGGGGAATCTCATCTTCACCAATCAGCATATAACATCTTATTGTATTGTATTATGGCTTGGTACTAAATAGGTACCACTTGCGGGAAGGTAAACAGCGCTCCGTGTTCCAGCTGCATGCTACGCGCTGTGGCAAAGAGAGTCATGCCGGCCACATGACCACGGAGGCGTCTTCGGACAACGCTGGCTCTTCGGCTTTGAAATGGAGATGAGCACCACACCCTAGAGTCGGACACGACTGGACTTAATTGTCAGGGGTCACCTAACCCCGCTCGGATGCCATGCATGCGCAGTTCAGATGCAGAACAGACACCAGCGCTACTCCGCTAGCACAGGGGGCATTCCGGGGGCTTTCGGACTTTCCCTGCGCTGGCAGAGTAGCGCTGGTGTCTGTCCTGCGTCCCAACTGTGCATGCACAACTGTGCATGCACGACATCCGAGGGGGGTTACGCCTGCTTCCGTCGATGTACGGCAAGTTACACTGGCATAAGTGCACTTACACCGCTGGATCTACTGTTACACCGGTGCAAGAGTTACACAGGACTGTGCTGTCACAGTATATTCTCAAAACATTTATTATAAAACTGGAAAATATGCAGAAAAGGACAATCCAAAATTATCAGGCAGCAAACAATTTTCCTATGGGGAACTATTCAAGTGTTTGGAGCTTTTTAGTTTAGAAAAATCATGGGGGAACAGGATAAAAATTTACAAATTACATATAGCTTAGAAAAGGAGACGCAGTAGCATTTCTTATCTCCCAAGTGGCTCCTGCCTTTGGACAAGCCTCTTGGGAACGCTGGAAGGGCCCTCCCACCCGTCCAGAGCCTCCTACCTGCGTGTTCTGGCCTCTGAAAACTCGGAAGTAACTGGCAATGATGTCATCGCCAGTCACTACCAGTGGCACACAGCAGGAGACTGATGCAGAGGTGGTTGAGAACACCTGCTCTACAGTGAGATTCAGTGTGCAGCAAAGGACTGCAGTTGGAAAGCAAAGTTCACAACTTCTTCAGAAGCATTTTTCATGCACACACGACACTGGAGAAGTTTTAGATTCCAACTTCGTTTAAAATGATCTTAATTCTTTAGAAGAATTCTCTATTGTTAAAAAAAAGCTAATCTGCAAAGGATTTTCAAAAGAACTTGATTCATAAATGCAATTCAGTGGATGACAAGTAATTAGATTTTATCAGTGGGCCCTCACTTTACAATGGACTCTCCAGTAAAACAAGGCTCACTAGACTATAAGTCAGCGGTTCTCAAACTGTGGGTCGCGACCCACCATTGAGAACCGCTACTGTCCCCTGCCCCCTTAAGGGGCGGGGACGGCATGGTGGCAGAAGCGACAATCCAGGGGATTGCCACGGCCGCCAATACCACCCCCATTGTACTTACCGGGTCTTGGGGGGGGCCTTGGGTAGGCCTGCGCGATCTTCTACAGGCCTCCCCGATCTTCGGATCGCCATTTTGCGGCAATCTTCAGGTACTTCCGTTTTCGCGAAGCCCCCCCCCCCCAAGTCCCGGTAAGTACAACATGGGCAGTATTGGCGGCAGTGGCGATCCCCTGGATCACCACCGCTGTTGGTCCCGCCCCCGCAAACAAAGTTCTCCCTGCCTCGCGGGAAGAACCTTAATAACTGCTACTATAAGTTCTTCATTTTACAATGGGCTCTACAATTGCCATCAGCAAGCCTTTGTGAGGGATAGATAAGCGAATCAGCGATGTGAATGCAATAGTTGGTAGCATCTCAGCCAAAAGCAGCGTTTAACATCATGGCTTGTGAGCATTGAAGGAAGGATATAGCGTTGTAATTTGCATTTTATAATTACAACATTGTGTAAACTGATAACCATGGCCCCTGAAGAGCACAGTAGGTACCTTACATCACCTTTTAGAGAAGGAAATAGCTTAGTTCTGTGGCAGAAACATCTTTCTGAGGTTGGAACAAGGTACCTGAAAACAATGCTTTATTGCAGTGGTTCCCAAACTTTTTAGCACCAGGACCCACTTTTTAAAATGACTATCAGGACCCACCTAGCTTTAAAAGGTGATCTTGAAAAAAATACTTTATTTACAAGTAACATTTTATTTGTAAAAAACTCAATCCATTTCCCGTATGAGGCAGCTCTACTGAATAGCCTCAAGGCTCGAGGGGCTAAGTGATGTGACCCAGCCTTCACCTACCCACACTACCTGTCATTGATGGACTTGGGAAAAAAAAAACACCATACAAAAGACAGTCAAATATTTCTCTCCCTATATTTACACAAGGTTGCAAACTGCAGAAGCTCAGCTGTTTGCAGGGCAATTAGCAGCTATCTGATTTTTTAATAGCCTCAGAGATTGAGGCAGTTATCTGATCTTTCCATCTCCTGCATTTTCAATGTAGGCTCTGCGGGATCTACAAGAAATGAGGTCTCAACCCACCAAGTGGGTCCCGACCCACAGTTTGAGAAATACCGCTTTATTGGGTTCACATTACAATATTTTCACAATATAATGGTGTCTCCTGAACAGATTACGATTGTAAAGCGAGGGTCCACTGTATTTGATTTTGACAACATTTAAGAAAGATGGAAATACTGTAAAGTGTTCTACTGCTACCAGTTAAACTATTTTACATCTTTGCATTTTAATTCTGTACTACCGGAATGTTTCAGTTCTAACCGGAAAAAGGTAAATCATGACAATTCTCCAACACACACACACACACACACACACACACACACACACACACACACACAGAGAGAGAGAAAAGCCATGCACAACAGATAAAATACAATCTTAAAAATGCCTATACAGGACTGAACATCTTAAACTCAAAGGCAATTTCAACTTGTTTCGTGTTCTCAAGACAATCCCAGTCTTTAAACAAACTTGAAGCACCGCTCAGCCACCCAAATTAAGAAACTAATATTTCACACATGGAAAATCAAAATGCATCAGGCAAGCGAATTAAAAAGGTACCACTGTTCAAACTGAGTCTACAAACTTGCTAAAAAGCTAACCTTCAAGGTTATCTATCTATGTGTATAACAAGTTTCACAGAGTTGTTTAAGAACATAAGAACATAAGAAGAGCCCTGCTGGATCAGGCCAAAAGCCCATCTAGTCCAGCTTCCTGTGTCACACAGTGGCCCCACCAGATGCCTCAGGGAGCACACGAGACAACAAGATACCTGTGCCCAGTCGCCACTCCCTTGCACCTGGCACAGAGAAAACCCACTTCTAAAAACCAGGAGGTTGCTTATGGCTTGTAACCTGTGATGGTCTTTTCCTCCATGAATTTGTCCAAACCCCTTTTAAAGGCATCTAGGCCAGGTGCCATCACCACATCCTGTGGCAAGGAGTTCCACAGATGAATCACACGCTGGGTAAAGAAATATTTTCTTTTGTCTGTTCTAACTCTCCGTCCACTCAATTTTAATGTGTGTCCCCTGGTTCTGGTGTTGTGCGAGAGGGAAAAGAATTTCCCTCTATCCACTCTCTCCATCCCATGCATAATTTTATAAGTCTCAATCATGTCCCCCCTCAGGCGCCTTTTTTCTAGGCTGAAAAGCCCCAGACGCTGTAGCCTTTCCTCGTAAGGGAGGTGCTCCAGCCCACGAATCATTCTAGTTTGTTTACTAGGATAGCGTAGGCTTTTTTAAAAAATTCCAAGCAGGCAATTTAACACTATTGTACATGTTAGGAGTCTCTTTCACACCAAAACCTACATCAAGCATCATCCAGGAGGACAAAGGAAAATTAAGATATAACCTTCCCTTATTATGCTAAAAGAACATTAAAAGTCCTACAAATTTCCTGTCTTCAACAGAAGTGCAAGAAGGATCTCCTCTCCCCAAAACTAAATGCACATATTAAAGTGCATTCTAAAGATCAAGTCATTGTAGTGGTTAGAGTGCTGGTCTTGAATCAGGAAGGCTCAGGTTCAAATCCCCACTCACCCAGGAAGTCTACTGGGGGACCCTAGTGCAATAGCGCTCTCTCAACCTAACCCACCTTAAAGGGTGGTTGTGACGATAAGAGGAAGAGGAGGAAACACAGCCTAAGCTCCTTGGAGAAAGGAGGTAACTTGTGAAAATAAATGATATTCAGTTTTTATACAAATGGTCTGCACTTATCCTACATTTTACACCATTCTCCATATGAATAAATCCCCTTCAAGTACTTGGTGGCTTGTCATACCAGAGAGAAAACAAACCACCTGTGGACCACACAAGATAGGCCTCCATTGACAGTTAAGTGGTTGTTGTAGAGGAGAAATAATTCACTGAGGTATATTATGAGTTTGTTTTTAAATTACTAGCTCCTGAAGTCATATAACCATCTCCTAAAAGAGAAGGGAGAGGGGACTGACTTGCGCTCGGTAATCAATGGCAACTATTCGAAGGATTCTAAGAATATTTTAAAAAACCATTTCCATTGTACTGCTATTGTTGTTGTTGTTGTTCAGTCGTTAAGTCGTATCCGACCCTTCGTGATCCCATGAACCACATCCCGCCAGGCCTTCCTGTCCTCCACTATCTTCCTGAGTTCGCTTGTTACTTGAAGATTAAAACCCATTTGCAACCATATGGCCAAACTGCTAATATACAAGAATTAACAGGGTATTACATAGGAAAGGCACAAGCTAATGATAGAATTGTGATTTCTGTCAAAAGAAGTGAACCTTTTGGAAACAGAACAGTTTTGAAAACTGATCTGAAACGATCAGCTGGTTCACAGGACTTCTACTTGTTAACAGAACTGAAATAAATAGTCTCTAGAAAAACCTTAACTGCACATTTAGATGAAATGGCAAAAGACTATACATCCTACAGTATTTTGCAATGTTTAAATCTATAGAAAAGGTGGCTCCATAAGAATATAAAGGAAAAGAAGAAGGCCTGAGGTTTATAGCAAAGGTACAAAGATAGTTACTAAGAGTGTTTGAAAACGTAAAATAGATGCATGTCAAGACCAGGTGAGAGGAGGACAGTGGTCAACAAGATCATAACTTTTCAGTGAAGAGGTATGGGATTAAGATATGTTTTTCAAGGAAAATCATAATAGCTAATATTAGGGTAAGTGAAGAAAGGATTTCAAAATTAAGGCTGCTGCTATTGCACATCAAGGGCAAAGATTTCCAAGACAGGAAGTGAACCAGTTGTGGGTGTGGTTACCTTAAAACCAGTTTATGGAATGGGAAGCAAGGAAGTTATGTGTTTTGAGTCTGCTTAGATAAGGACACAACCCCTGTGCATATTTTCTTCGGAACAAACCCTATTCAACTAGTTGAGGGTTACTTCCAAATAATCATGCAGACAATCAGGCAATATGCTTCCAGAAAACTTATTTCCAACTCCTTATTTAAATACTTATGCTCCTGGTGGTGAAGAGAAAGCCCCTTATGTGTATTTGCATAAATAAAGTTAAAAAATGTCATGTTTGAATAGTAATCAGAGAAAGATCTAGCAATTAAACTCTGAACAAAAAAAATTGTCAGACATCTAAGATTTAAATACTTGGTTGCGTGCACACTTAGGATTTCAGCCTGACACATTATTAATACATGCGTAACAATAAATACGTGTGAAATGCAAAGCTACCAGCACAATTCTATGCACATCTATTCAGGAGTAAGCCCCACTGAATTCAATGCTGCTTATTCTCACGTAAGTACAGACAACAAGATTGTAGCCTAAATGCAAGGAACTGATTTACATCACCACAGTACAGTCTGGAAAAAAATACATTTTTGGTAGCATCTGTTAAGATGCATAAGTGGTGTTTCCTTACAAATACTCCAACATCTACAACAGAGTTTCTAGTAATTTCCAGGCCGATTAGGTTACAACAACAGTTCCCAAACTTACCGCAGTCACAGTGCCCTTCTTGCACAGCACCCTGTTATGGTGGCACCATCGCCGGGATCTCCTGGGCACCGCCATCTTGAATCACGCGATATCTCAGAAGATTCCAAATAGCGATGCTCAGGAGAGCCGGTAAGAAGAGGCCACCAGGGACATATTGTGGCACCCCTGTGAGTTCACCACAGCGCCCTTAGGTGCCACGGCACACAGTTCAGGAACCACTGGATAGGAATAACTTCTTTAAAAATCAGTCAACCATTACTTCCAATATCTTTGATTATTTAAACCTTAGCCAAGTAGATCAGTGTTTACTAGATCTACACAGATAAAATATTACCTACTTCTCCAAAGTTTGTCAATTTCAACATTTCACAATTCTCAAATGAATTTCACAATACTTCCAAGTACATGACACCTCCGCTAATCCAAACAATGAACCACCAACCCACCTTTAAAACACACAGTACTATACAGTACAGTATTTGGTGACAATTCAGAATGAGGCCTGATTATCTGGGACTTAACCCCACTGAATACAGCAAGACTTACTTCTAAGCAAACAGGCATAGAATTTCACTGTAAGAACCTCATCCTTACTATGAGAGTTGGTAGCTGGCATATCAGTGTACCAAACTACATCAAGGAAGCCTGTAACTTGGAATATGGTAATTTAAACTGAATACAGTACTGTATATCCAAAGTTGTTTGTATTGTATTACTGTATAACTCAAACCAAACGAAGAGAGCAGGAGAGAGACTGAGCAAAACAAAAATATTGTGCTACTTATTCTTGAGCAGCCCTACCAAGCCCAGCACCAGTCAAGTCTTCGTGGCCTGTCAGATTTTCTACAAGAGGCCTGAACATATCCAGGATACAATATCCTGCTCCTACACACAACTCATTCGCATGCCCCCCCTCCATCCCCTTCTAAACTCACCTGATGGCAGGACTGTAAGGGCTCCGAGAGCGGCGCCAACTACTGTAGGGGCTGGGCGACACATCCCCGCCACGCTCGTAGGAGCTGTGCCGGCTGTAGCTTGGTGACCGGCGACGATAAGGGCTGAGAGAAGATCGGGGACTGGGCGACTTGCGGTTCCGCTGGCTCTGAGAAACCCTGTGGCCAGGGGGGCTATCATCCCGGCAAGGACTAGGAGACGATCGTTGCCGTCTGTAGGCCCTGGGCTCGGCCTTGTCCTCCCGGTAGGCCTTGGGCGGATCCTTGTACGCCGAGGGGGGCTCTTTAACCACTTTCGTGCGGCTCCGGTGCGCTTTATTCTCCCGCTCCTTCCTACCGCTGCTCGGCGAGACAGCTGAGCCCTTCCTGCGACCGTCGCTGCCGCCGCCGCTGCTGCTCCGGGGACCCTCTCGGTCCTGGCCGCCGCTGTGGTTGTGGCGGCTGCGGGACTTGGAGGAGGAGGAAGAGGCCTCAGCTCCCCCCCTGGCGACCGTGGCCGCCCCCTCCTGCTGCTGCTGCGGCGGCGGCGCCTTGTTGTCCTTGTCCTCCCCCCGCCTGCGGTGCTCCCGGCGCCGCTCCCGAGAGCGTCGACCGCTGCTGCTGCGGTGCTCCCTGCGCGGCCGCCGACTGCTCCGATCCGACTCGACGCGGCTCGGGCGTTGTTGGCTGCTGCTGCCGCCGCCGCCGCCGCTTGAAGAGGCTGGACTCCCCCCGCCGCTCCCCGCCCCGGCCGTCCCGCCGCCGAGCGGCCCCTCGGATTGGGAGCTTACGTCGTCGTACTCCTCGACCGCCGCTTCCAGCAGCGGCCCCAGGCCTGCCCCGCTCCCACGCCGGTCCGAGGCTCCGAGGCCCGTCCCAGAACTGCCGCCACTCTCGCCCCCCACCCCAGCACCCCCACCCCCTCCTAACCTGCCTCGCCGCCGCTTGTGCCGGGACCCCGAGCGCCGCTTGCCGCGCAGCCGCTTCCGCTCCCCCCCTTCCCCACAGCAGGAGGAGGCGGCGCCGCCGGTGGCCGCCAGGAACAGCAAGGACTGCGGCGGCAGCGGCGGCTGCAGGAGCGAGGGCTGCAGCAGCGGGAACAGCAGCGAAGGGGCCGGCGGGCCCGCCACGGGAGGCGGCAGCGGGGACAGCAGTTGCTGTTGAGCCGAGGTGTAGCGCTTCCTCCGCCGCTGGTGCAGGCGCTTCTTCTCCGTCACCGGCGACTCGGAGCCTCCACCCCAGCTCCGGACGCCGCCGCCGCTCCCGCCTCCGGACGACGACGCCGCCTCCGAGGTGCTCGGCATCGGGATCGCTCCGGCTAACAGGAATCCGTCAAGGCGCCCACAAGGAGGAAGCAGCAGCAGCCGCCATTTGGCGGAGAGGCCCCCTCGTCTGGCTACGCTCTGTAGGGCAAATCCCGACTGACGGCCTCGTCCTCACATGGAAGGGGAAAAGACTCCTCAGAAAGGCCGGCTGGGCCAGTCACTGCCTCAGCAGGCTCCTAAATCCAGCACAGGCGGCCTCCACCTCGCCTGCCACAAACTCGCCCCATTTCCCGGCAGGGCCCCAAGTGCGGCCTGCGCGCCTCTCCTCTTGGTGCTTCGGCTGCCTCAGCCTGTCCCTCAACGCTTGGCTTCGTATCCGCCACTGGTATCTCCTTCTCCTCCTCCTGTCGGCGACTCGAGACCCAAAATGGGGTGGGGGTGGCAGAAAAAGCGACCGCCAAACCGTCTCCGTCGCCCGCGCTGTGCGCGTTTCACACACACAGAAGGGAGACGGCCGGCGCAGCTGCCACAACTGCGCCTGCGCGTCCGAGCTGAGGTAAGAGCAGGAGAACCTATCTCCAAGCTAGAGACTTCGGATCATTTCTTCGCCAAGCCGACACAACAGCTCGCGAGATTTGCTTACACACGCTCTTCTCCCTCCCCTCACGGCCGGAAATTTTAGAAGGCAATTTCCGATCGCATCCTTGCTTCTAGAGGTAAGGTATAGTCTTCATGATTCTTCGGATGAACTTCCGGTTCGCGATTGCAGTCGATGGAATTCTCCACGTATGGGGTAAGAGCGGCGAAAACGCAGATGACTTGATGCAGAGTGATATGCAGAGGCTCTCTTCCATTGCGGTGCTTTGAAACGGTCATTCCCCCTACCCCAGAGAAGCTAGACAAGGCTGACATTTTTCAGGCACTGTTCACGCTTCGTTTTTTCTTGACAGGGCTCCTGTGCTTGTAAATGCCTGGTGGCAAGCAAAAATTCAACAACTAGAGATGCAATAAGACAGCTTTTCCTGTTGAATTTCTGCCTGTTGCCTAAGATTCAAGTCGCAGAAGTGTAACAACACTCCAAAATCACATTTTGTGTCACAATGCTTTGAAATCATAGCCTCAACCCCTAAAAGTAGCGAACACAAATGACATAGGTCTTAAACCGTGGGAGGGAAGAATTCCTGCGCCTTTAAAAGGCTGCATAAGAGGTAAACAGCTATTTAAACAGATGTAGTGCTCTGAGAGGGCTTCACCTGTTGAATGTCTGCCTACTAGGCAATATTTGAAAGATCCATGTTTGTTTCCCAGTTGAAGCCCAATACGTTGTTGAAACATTTCAGTAAATTCTGGGTGGGTCCTTGAAGCTTTATGCAAAGCTTCTCTTTAGTTCTGAGCAGGTACAAGTATCAATCGGCAGTGTCAAAATTAGTTCAACACATTTTGTTTAGTTTTCTTGTCTGGTACGTGCTTACCTTTTTGCTCTTCTTTCTGATGCCAGTTACAATACCTCTTTTCCGACTCTCCGGCAAAACACTGGCCAAGCAAACTGAGGTCTTTATTTTAACTCAGCCATTGCCCAATTTCTTGTAATGTAAAACTCCACTGAAGGTTTCGCTATTGGAATGAAAGTCTGAACAAAGATCCAAGGCACATATGTACATTCCATAGCTTGTAAATTCCTGTTTTAAAAGGGAGGGCAGGAGGGAGACAGAAAATACAATGGTAATGCAATATAATAGCTCCTTGTATCTTGGAGCAGGGGCAGCATCAGACGCTAGTCAGGTTGGGCTCTTGTCAAGGGCCCAAACCTATCTAAGAGGCCACCTGGCTGCAATGACCCCTGAACCCTCACTACTGATGGCAACAGTCATGCCCACTGCACTATCAAGATATGGTGGGGTGCCACGAGGGGCCCAATGCAAGGCTTTGTCCCAGAGTCCCTAGCAATCGTCACTACTGGCTCCGATATATCAGTTAGAAAAGTTGGTGTACATATTCAGGACACCATTCAGTATTTTAAGAATGAACTCCAATCTCTATACTGACTTTCATCTCTATACTGATTTTCATGGGGGTCAAGAAAGAAACACTCACAAAACAACACAAGATCTCCCTTGAATACTGAGACATTGGTATGTATGTTCAGGACAACATTCTACATTTCAAGGAAGATACCCAACTCCATCTAATTTTAGAAAAGACGAGGTTCCCTGAAGGGTGGAATTTGTGTGCCAAATTTGGGATAAAAATGTGAGTATTTTAATTTGTACTGAGATGTTCTGGTTCGAGAAAGGTCAAGATGCAAAGATTGCAGAGCATATTGAGCCTGGGAACCATATGCTTTTACACCCAGCCATCCCATCAGGAAGGGCTGTCATGTCTTCCTTTTAAGTTCCTAGGGAAGTTCTTAGGGAGCAGGGAAGGGCTAAGTACTCAGCCTCAGAGAAGAGGTTGTTGCAGAAGGGAGGCGAAGTAGCATCTTCAAAATTAGGATCAGGGAACAAGCCCAGGGAAGGAGCAGAACACCACCAGGACTAGAGCTATCAGGGGACAGAGACTATGCCTTGAGGATTTCTCTGCCTTAGTGAGCTATGTCACAGCTGACAGTGGGATAATTCCAGCATATCAGTGGTCCCTTGAAGGCTGTGATGTTGTCGGAGAGGAATCAAAAAGGACTTACAGGGCTTCCTCCTGCTCAGCTCCCTAGCACCCATTGAGCAGGAACAGTGAGTGGTGTTGGGTGTTTTTTTTAAGGGTTGAACAAAACAAGTCTTGCAGGACAGATGCTGCCCCAGGATAATAATTGTCCAGTCTTATTACAGAACACTATTGGCTCCGGCTTTGCTTCCACACAATAATCTCACTAGTAATTTCAACTTGCACTATTGCATGCAAGGGATCAGTTTTAGGGTTTATGGGTGGGGCCTGCAATAAAGTGAGGTATACTCGCATCCCTTAACAGAAGTGCCAGCCAACCATATCCTCCTCTGGGACAGTGTAAGCTGTTAGGGGCTCAATTTCCCGCTTCCTCCCCTGTTCAGGGTTTTCCATTTTTCTCCCAGCGGCTACCATCAACAATCTCTTCAGCCACCTTTAACTATAGACTTAAATCAAGGCCAGTCCATCAATGAGGCCAAGTGAGGCAACAGCAAATTTGGGGGGGGGGGGGAACGGATCCACCTCCGTCAGGCTACTCAACGGTGCTGCTCCTTTTCATCCCTAGAGGAAAAGGAAGCGGGGGAGAGTGGGGGGGCTACAGCCAGAAAGTAGGAGAAGCAGAGACCAGCACATCACAGGGGAGGGGACATCATTTGGCATGTCACCTCAAGTGCCAGGAGATCTTGGACCTATCCTGACTTAAATTATAGAGTTACACAGCCTGTTCAACCTCTGATTTCTTTAGAACCTTTTAAATCTTTTTCTCAGAGCAAGATTGAGAGTTACTCATAGAAAACAATTGTGAAACCTAAGATTTTAGTATAGTTGCCATTGGGCAGCAACAGCGTATCCTCCCTTTCAAAGAAAGGAAAGAGGAAAGATGGGAGTTCTTCTGCAGGCAATGGGACGAGTGCAGCATTTTCTGATTTTTATATGGTATGACCATTCTGAAAGTTCCTGATACAGGTCCTGGAAGCTAAAAGTTTTGGCTAGGGGAAGAGCCTTTTTTAATATATATTTTAGCTACTTCTGTATAGGTAGGGAGCTCTCCCAGAGTATACAGAAACCACTACCTTATTTTGGAGTGGCCTGTCTCATGTACAGACTGATAGGTACTCAACTATCTGAGCCTGCTATTAGCATATAGAGGAAATATATATTCATATTTCAGAACTTGCTGAGCAGGGTGTAGCCAGAATGTACAATCTGGCCTGTCCGATACATAATTTACACACGTTGTTGAAACTTTTTTTGTGCATTTCCTTCATGTGTAGCCTATTACACATATTGTGGGCAGAAATGGGAGTGGACAGAGGATAAAAATAGCAAGTTTAGGATGAGTAGGTTGAGATAAATTGTTCACTTAATCTGATAAGTGACTAATACAATTCCCACTTTCTTTTGAATCAATGTATCCTTGAAATATAAAAAAAGCAAATTGGTAAATATGCATCTTACCAGTGGCTATCATCATGCATGTCCTAATTCTGCACAGAACGACTAGACCTGCGGTTCCCAAACTGTTCTCCATGAAGCATCTCCAAGTGCTCCACGAAGAGATTAGAAAGAAACACTTCAGAAAGAAGTCCACCTAAGGGAAGAATTGGTGTCTGGTGCCCATTATTTGCAACACTGGGTGAGATTCAGAAAAACAGGTATTTGCTTTCAGACAACAATTACCACTACCTGCCGCACACTGCAAACTGCTTTGGAAATGTAGAGGACTTCCAAAAACTCTTTACAATATAGGAGGGAAGGGTTGTTCTGAGAAAAAGCGGATGCTCTCACTGGGTACGTAGAAAGTCTTGCAGCCAGCATGAGCCTTTATAAGACTATTCTGCCTAATTTGGTGGTAGACTGTGATGCAGAACATGCTTATTGCCTTTATTTACTTAAATTTTACTTAATTTACTGAAATGCTGCTTTTTAACCAAAAATTCCCAAAGTGATTTCCATAGTAAAAGCAGACATATAACATCTTATTAAAGTTTTTGCTACCATTTAATGTCTGCTGTTTTCCTTATACAGGAAGTTCCTTCAGTTCTTATAAGCCACACTGAGCTTATACTACAGAGTATATCGAAAGCTTATTGAAGGTGCTGCAGGGTGGGGTGGGGGTTAGAGGTGCAGGACTGCAGCCAGGTTGGAGCCAGCAGATGCATTGCCCCACCTACAGCACAGCTTCACATCACCTATGGTGTGTTTTTTTTTTGGGGGGGGGGAGATAGACTTTTAAAGGATGACCTTAAGGTGACCTTGAAAAGTTACCCACTAACTGTTTCAAGTACCACACTATCTTCACAATCATAACGGTTAAAGGACCTTTTCTTTTCCAGGCGCACATGAGGAAGGTAAAGAATGAAAACACACACGTCTGCAGGGGCAGCCCCCAAACCTGCCCCACAAAAATCTAAGAACCATCCCTCCATATCTGCAATATACATACACATAATATCAGCTATCCTTCCCTCTCTCCCTCACCCCAGAATCTGGGGCAAGCCTGGGGGAAGAGGAGCCTTTGCGCACCGCGGAAGTGGGTCTTTCAGCTTGAAAAAGTCCTGCAGAGCCTTGGAAACAGCGCGGTTTCCCCACGTGAAAGTAGGAACGGCGATCGGGGGCTTTTTTCACTGTTAAAAACGTTTTTAAAGTGGAGCCACGGGTTTTTGGTATCCATGGGGGGTGCGGAAAGAACCCCCACAGATACTGAGGTCCAATTGTATTATATTCTTTATCATCAGGTAATCTGTAACATTTTATCACCCCATCCATACAGAGGCGCATTCTCCCCCTCTGCCCCATCCCACAGGGAGCAATCCACATCAGAGAGAATGACATAATGGAGCAGGTAGGAGGTACAAAAGACGTGGAGGTACAGGTATGCCGCCACTCAGGAATTTATTTGAGGATGCTCACACATAGGTGGAACAGGCTGGGGATAGGGAAGATTGGTAGCATGGTCTCTGGATTTTATCTCCCCTTTTTGGAGCCTTATGCTGACCCCCCACCTGAAGCCAAAGAGACAAGGACTAAATGTTTCTCCCAGGTATCAGTCTTCCGCCTGGAGGTGCTGGTTTCCCAGTGGGGCTAGCAGAAAAATAAGTAGAATGTCACCTATAGGACACCAGGGGGCAGTGTATTGTAGAGGACTACCTGTTCCAGACCTTTACTTTGTCCTTTGACCGCTTCATCTTCTCCCTTTCCCCTGCAATGAGATCAATGTGGCCTCTATGCTCTGCTGACCTGGTCACATGGTATCGGCCATGACACATATACACGGATAGGTTTTTTTTAGGACCTGTGCAAACTACAAAAGGGATGTACATTTTTTCCCTTTGAACTGTAAACGTTTTCTCTGAAACCTTTTTCTACCCGTTTCTATAACGTCTCCCATTCCCTCCTCCAAACTTTCCTCTCTGGCTCACCCTTGCCTTATGGCTGTGACACACCACATGGAGCAGTGCGGAGCGTCGGGAAGCAGCACGAAGAGTGAAGTATGTCTTGCATTCTCTTACTTCGTGCGGCAATGCACAAACCCTGTGTTGCCATGTGAGAGGAGATAGAAAAATTGAACTACACTCAGTCAAGCTACACTCAGTTCAGAGCAGTGGGGCAGGACGTGTAGGGAAGTGAACAGCCAAACAGAATTGAGTCTGAAAAGACTCAATTCTGATTGGCTGAAAAGCTGACGGAGAGCGCCACAGAGAAACGATGAAGCCATCCAAGCCCCCCTGCCCGGGGCCATTAGAGACAGGAAGCGGCACGAAGCAAAGGCCAGCTTCACCACCTGCAGTGTGTCACAGCCTTTAACCTCTTTTTGCCTCCACCTCTATCCTCGCGCCTCTCATGCCTCTGCCACCCCACCTACACATCTCTCCCCTTCCTTTTGAACCATCCGTCCTGCCACCAACACCCCAATCTATGGCATTCAGGCCAGCTGCGTTGCCAGGCTTTTCCCACGAGACTTTGCTGCTTGGCGACGACATCACTGGGCTGCATGGCTGGAAGTCCAATTCTGCTGCCTCCACATCCCAGAGCACTGCAAATCACACCATGACACAACCATCTATTAATCTCTCTCACACGTACCCGTTTTCCAAGGAGACAATCCTGATCAATCCATCTGTTCAGAAATGGAATAAATGAAACCATATTTCTTATTCAACCAGATAATCATTTAAAATATTGTCAGCAAGGGTACAGGCTCCAGACCATTAGATTCAAGGCTTCAGGAGAAGCTGGCAGGCAGTCTAAGACAGCCAGAAGCAGGCTTGTGTTCCATGACAGGTAGGGGTCACGTCAGAGTGGCAAACAAGGATCAGAGGCAGGTGCTTGGTCAAAACCAGACAAGTCAAGATCCAAGGCCAAATTCAAGGAAAAGGAAGCAATTTTCTTAGGCAGGATCCTCACAGCAAAGACAAGGAGCAGGTTAAGGAGCAGGTTCTGAGCCAGGAGAATTGGGATTGGTGCTTAGGCTCAGTTGACGCTGCTCAGGCAGGCTGGTATTACAGCCTGGTTGGAACAACACCCCCCCCCCCAGCAGTCTGCCAAATGTGTACTAGAACCAGACATCTGTTGGTAGAGACCGACTGCTGGGCCCCCAGTTCAAGAACCCCATAGGAGGCTTGCACAAGGGTTATTGTAAAGGCTAACAAGCACATCAAAAATAGAGCAATTGAATGAGAATCACCACCCCTTACATTTTGACTAACATACGTACTATAACTATTGTTGTGAACTTGGAATTTGATGTGGTGGATGGGCCCAGCTGTCCTAAGGAAATACCTTGCAAGTTGGCAAATGCAACTCCGTAATGGTTCAAGATATTCTTCTGAATGGGCAACCCCATTTTTTCTTGCAAGAGCCTCACATTGGATCTACCTGATGGGAGGGGCTGAGATGAAAGTATAAGGTGTCCCATTTTCCCCACGTCACCTAGTGGTCATTAAAAATGACCATTTTGCTAAAAAAAACCATTTTGCCAAAAAAATGACCATTTTGCAAAAAAAACCATTTTGCTAATAGCTTCTGGAAGAACGGACTGTCAGAGTTTATCTGAGTGAGAAAAAGACCAGAGAGGTCTGGGTGAGAGCAAGCCAAGAACCAAAGATTCTTGGGTTGCAAGGTTGGTCTCTGTGAAACTGATATAATCTACTACTGCTTTAAAAGAGTGCCCTGCTATCTACCTCCATCTCAGGCTTTATATTTCTAAATAAAGCAAATATTACAAAGATAGCATAAATCACCAGTGCTCTTTCTCCTCTAAAAGGAACCAGATTCCAGGTTTGCTGCCCCCGCCCCCCACCCCCGTGGCCGCACAACTGCTTGGGGAAGTGGGGCATGAGTGCATAATATTTTGTTGTAACACGTTAACGTTAGGTTGGCAGGGCACGTGTCAAAAATTGTTATGGGTGAAAGTCATTGTAAGCATTCTGATTTTAGCCCCAAATAATGCTTTGCCTACTAGTATTCAGTTCAGTAACTGAATCAATGTTTTTGGAAATTACAAGACGACAAATATTTTCAGACTCTATGCATGGCCTTGCTTTTCCCAAAAAGTCAACTTCTTGACCTCAGACCCGTGGAGAAGGCTTGAAAGTTTATGAATATTTATATGAGGCTTTCAACATCAGGAAACTGATTAATGTGTGGATATTGCTCTCCCCATAATTTTGGGAAAGTCAAACCTAGCATCTGCCAAATAAATGGATGTGAGTAGAGCACAACAGCAAGCTGAGTCCCCTTGTTACGCAGGCTAAACCTGTCCCAGAAGCTTTTTATAGTAGGTCACGTGACCTAATCAGGCCTTTTCTTCAAGAGGCATTTGGCTGGTCATCATGTATTCCCCTTCTTTAGCTAGAGCAGGGTTTCTCAACCAGTGGATACTAGTACCACCAGTGGTACTTTGGCCGACTGCTGGTGGTACTCAGACTGCTGGACCACCAGAACCCTGCTCTGATGCAGCACTTTCGGCAGTGCATTTTCACTCCCAAGAGGCTCCTGCCTTTGGCCAAGCCTTTTGGGAACGCTGAGAAGGGCCCTCCCACCTGCCATGAGCCTCCTACCTGCATTTTCTGGCTTCTGAAAACTCGGACGTTACTGGCAATGATGTCATGGCCAGTCACTTCCGGTGGTATGCAGCAGGAGTGGCGCCGGAGGTGGTACTCGACCGGGAAGGGGTTGAGAACCCCTGAGCTAGAGCATGGGGTTGGTGCACTGGTAATCCTCAGAATCCTCAGGGGGGGGGGCATTTTCCCCCTGACAAGGAGACAATTTGGTGTTTTACTTGCAGAACACACATTTAGTTTCATTAATAATAAAATTGGTAAAAATACTTCAAGTATTAAAATGCCATGTTAATAAAATGAATGGTATGAGATTTTCCAGAAGTTAAATAGCAGGTGGCACCTCTGTTCCTAGAGTACACAAAAGGAAACTATACTTTGAAATGAAACTGCTAACTTGTGTTTCTGTGTTTTAACTGAGGTCAACATCCAGGTTTATAAAGCAAGCATCTAAAATTACAACCTTGGAATATACAGAATAAACCAATGTCAGCTGGTAAAAAGTTGCTGTCCCCATTTCAAGTTAAAGCTATCACTGTTCCAGCCTATGAAAACTGCCATCCAACACGAGGTCTAAAAGGTACTGCTGAGTCTACTTGTGATCAGTGTTGCCTCTTTTAACAGATCTGGGACCTTAGGGTCCGTCAGAAGCAGGGAAAGGTGGTTGCAGAGAATTGCACCCTGTGCTTAAACCATTAATGCTGTTCATCACAATCCATTCCTTCTATCTTGACCTAGTGCTTCCCAAACGTTTTAGCACTGCAAGACAAATGTTAAAACAATCTATCAGTGACCCACATAGCTTTACTTCTGACCATTCATCCAGCCCAAAAGGCCCTGCCTCCACCTCCTCCCGCCTCGCCATCTCCCCGCTCCCACACCCCACCTTTTCCCACAGCCTGCCTGGGGGTGAAATCGGCTATGCGTGGCTCACCTGGCTGCCTCGGCGCTATGCTGACAAGGCGAGAGCAGGTGCTCTCCGTGTCAGCCTGTAGCTCATCATCTGGGCCAGGTAGGTGCTTTCCTGGACAGAAACATTTCAAACTTTTCGCGACCCACTAAAAATCAGCTCGCAACCCAATGGATTGCGACCCAGTTTGAGAAACACTGTGCTAACCACAATCTCACCTGTCAATAATGGCAGAGGTTGTGACAATTTTATTTTAGTTTTTGATCCTTTAGGGTTTTACTACAGTGTGGACTTTTTATAACTGTGATGGGTTAGATTTATTGACAGCTGTTTTGAAATGAAAGCACAAATTCCCACCATTTCTTTTTGCCAATTATACGATTTTGTACAGTGTATATTTGTTTTTTTACAATGGCCAAGAGTAGCAAGATATTTTATCTTGTCCAATCTTGTTGGTAGCACTTAGAATGTTGTCAAATCTAGGTTAATTACAGCTTAATCAGTTAGCCAGGTGTTGATTCATTAAAGCATGTGTATATAGGTGATGGGTGTTGGCTTATCTGATGCGGGAAGATAAGATAGAGAAGTTCACATACAATGAAGGATTAAAAATACCTTAATAAGCTAATCATTGGGATAACATGTTTCTGTGTACTGATGTTTTTTTTTGTTATTGCAGTTACTGAATTCAAATCCCACAATGATTATAGTTTTAGGAAAGCAGGTTGCTTTAATCTGATCCGGGATTTTATCCATAGAGACTCTCATACTCTCTCTGTTGAAATCCAATTTGCTACAGAAAAGATGACTTTTTCCTTTCTGGAAAAGATCCAACTCTATTTTATTCTCAGTCGTTCAAATTTGTACACTAGTCATTTTGAAAACAGGTTCAAGCCATATCCTATGGGACAATTGTAGTGAAGCTGCCCTATAGGAGCTGAGCATTGCTGATCTATGTTGCCTCAGTTTGGGCTTCATTACCTTGAGATTTAAGTTGTGCTGGTGGATGAATTGATGTGGTACTGCCAGATTTCAGAGTGCTCTGAAAATGATTTGCCCAGGCTGGTCTGGTCACTTATAATGAAGGGAGATTCAAATTACCGGTATTCATTATGTACAGATTAAAAGGTTGCTTTTTAAACCAAGTCGCCTTCCATGAATTTAGTTTAGGTGGTGTTGCTATGCACAAACATGCTTGCAAACCTTAAGATGAAGGGCACAATCCACAAAGTGCTGCAATCTTTTCTATGCGTACCTGGGAGTAGGTCCCACTGAATTCAGTGGGACTCACTTCTATGTAAATAAATATATGATCATTCTACACAGGGACTAGCTAATTTATTTTGGTGTTACTTAAGCATACTAAACTTCTGAATTGCACTCAAATGGCTACAATTCAGAGAACTACCTAGGGCTTCACAAAACTTGCATATGCTTTGTAATACTTTTTGCATGAGCACATCAATTATCTTGCTGTATCACAAGCTGCATTAGGTGTTGTGGTCGACTCTTACCCTGAGCCCCTTGCCTAGGGTTGCCAGTATGAAACATCAACATTCAAAACAGATCTGTTGTTATAAAGACTGAGGCAAAGAGGATGGCAAAAAAGGGGCATCTCATGGTATTAATTTGGGATTTTGCTACAGAACTACGTTGGCAAGGAAAGGTCAAATGAGGCTTCTCTAAGAAACTCTGCTAGTGTGACTAGATGCAAAAAAAGACAGGCCTCTTGCAGTGGCATAGCTAGGGGGTGGGGGCGGTCCACCCCCGGGTGACACGGGGTGGGGTGTCAAAGCTGCCAGATCGCCCTCTTGTGTTAACAGTTCTGTAGGAAACAAACTTGGTGGTCTAAAAGGCACATACATACACCTTCTCTATGTCTACAAGTTTCCCTGCCTGGTTCTTTGGGGCAGTTGTTACTTGACACAAGTGACCAGGTGAATACTTCTTTACAAGTCTGCTTTATACAGCTCGTAATAAGTCTCTATAAAACTGTATATATTTTATATATCTCTATCATTTTGACATTCCTCAAGTATACCTCAGTATGCCACTGTTGTAAACAGTGTTGGCCAGCAGATGGCAGTGTTTGCTGTACAGCCTTAACAGCTTTTAGAGAGTGTTTCTAAATCCTTTTCCCCCAAAAAGTAGGATTTCAGTTCCTTAAATGCTAGTTTCACAGATAACCAATCCTGGCACACACCAATGATTTCACTGGTGCATGCCATAGCCTATAGACTTCCACTTGAATTGTGCTTTCCCTTTTGACAGCACTGGTGTATGCCAGGGCCAGCAGAGCACATTAGCCTCTAGAATCACAAACTGAACATCCAGAAAAATAATCCAGTAAAAGCCAAAATCATGTATACAGTAAGTCCTCATTTACCGTTGTTTCGCTTTAACGTCGTCTCCATGGCTGTAGCTACTTCTGGGTTGTGCCGGGCTCACAACCCACTTTCTGGTCCTATCTGTGCCCCAGAATGCCTTGAAGGTAGCTTCTGTAAGGCATTCTGAGACAAGAACAAAGCCAAGGAACCCAGCAGCTGCTTTGCAGCACACACCCCAGAGCCCCCCCAGAGTATCACTGAACCCACTGGTGAAAATTGGTTTGTTATACATTGTTTCAATTAACGTTGCAGTTTCCAAGAACCTATCTATTACATTAAGTGAAGACTTCCTGTGCTCAAAATTGCCTTGGAAATTCCTTACAGCCAAAAAATACTTACTGTCTCTTAAAAAACTACAAGAGGCAGATGGTAACTGAGACGACTGAGGGAACAGCAGCTTCATTCTCTGATCTCAGGTTCATTCCAGGACACGTATTCAGTAAGTAGAATGGCAAGTGGAATCACTTGCACTGCTTAAACCTTTGTTTTTCTGTTTTGTTTTTTTTGTTTGTTTGCTAAACACATGTAACTTAATTCACACAAGTAAAGTCCATGAAAGATGCAGACTGACTGTACAAGCATTTTCATAAACTTATCTTCAAAAAAGCAATTGAATTCACAGTAGACATTTGTCTTTCTTCAGCTAAGCCCACTAAATTATTTTTAGATTTCCAGTTTTTGTGCTCAATGTCCATTAGCAGATTTCAGAACACCTTTTCTTTTAGTATCAATAAGCACTGAATCAGCAAACCATGCTGCAATTGTTCATTTTCCAATAGCAACTATTTCACTGTATTAAAATAGTTTAATTGGCTGGAATTCTGTAGTAAAGATGCACTTCAGCCCCAAAATGTCCTGTTAAGCTTATACAAGCCAAACAAGTTGTCCAAATAATATACTTAAGCTATGATTTCACTCCACTGAAGAAATAAGCAAACAGATATTACTATGGTTATGTCTTCACCCATATAGACTGGCTCATTCCCTAAGATCTTCAGAGAGGGCCCTACTCTGTAGCAAGGTGAATGCCAGTAAGAGGAAGGGCCTTCTCACTGTAGCAGTCCCCCAAATGTGGAAATTCCCTCCTGGGCAAATTACAACCAGCCCTCTCTCTGGACACTTTCCAACAGGGTTTGAAGACTTTATTTCAAATGGCTTTTGATGATAGATGGGGCAGGGGGGAATCTGATAGGCAGGGGATATTGGGGGGGACTGCAAGAGTTTTATTATATTTTTATCGCTGCCATTTTTATACTTATGGCTGCTGTTTTAGGTTTTCTGTTTTATGGCAACTGTTCTGTGATTTTATTATGTATTTCTTCTTTTTGTGTTGTAACCCACTTTGGGTGTCATGTTTTGTTACCTGGGAAAAGGCAGAATCTACATTTGCTAATAAATACATAAAATACTTGAACTGCTTTGCTGTCTAGTAAGCTAATACAAGCAGCTGTGTTGTAAAGTACAGTTATACGTACATTGAGTTAAATCTTCTTCTGGCTTGTATATTATGATTGGCTGAATTTTGGGGATAGAGAGCTACTTTAGTCAAATTCCATTGTGCATATGTTCCCTCCCCACTTTGACCAGCAGACACCCCCACATCCTATTAAAAGTGTCCCCCACTTTGAAAAGTAGTTTGCCATGCAGTGGGGGCAAGGGGAAGAGAGCACAGTACTGTTTGAGGAACAGCTCCAAACAACTTTGGGTGCATGGAACCAATCATGCAATTCCAACATACAGCAGCCATGTTTTGATAACATTGCACCATGTTCAGTTCATATAATGTTCATGGTTGCTGATAATTTGAGATATCATCATTTGTGGAAGTTGCTTTTTACAGAGTGTCTCAAGACACACACACACACACGTTTTACTGAGCTCTAATTTATACATACCCCGTATTTATCGGCGTATAATACGCACCGGCGTATAAGACGCACCTTCCTTTTGGCCCTGGGTTTCAAGAGAAAAACATTTAAAGCATTTTTGGGCCACTTGGCCACTTACTGCTTGGCTGCTTAATTAGCTAATTTACATAAATTGCACAAAAATACCAGGATCTCTTAAAACACACAGCAATAAGACACATGAACAAAATGCACCAGAACATAAATCTCAAGTACAAAAAAAAACCCAGACTCAACTCTTTTTCCCCCCAACCCACCCATGCACAGTTTCCAAAGTAAACATAAATCCCAAATACAAAACGCCCAGACTCAACTCTTTTCCCCGCACCCCACCCCTGCAGTTTCCACAGTAAAAAACATAAAAGTACAAAAAAAAACCCAGACTCAACTCTTACCACCTTACCACCCCCAGACTCAACTCTTACCAACTCTTAACATAAATCCCAAATATAAAAACCCCAGAATCAACTCTTTTTCCCCCACCCCACCTATGCAGTTTCCAAAGCCTCCCAACTAGGCCCAGTTCAGAAGCTTACCCATGCTTACCAGCATCCGGAAGAGCAGGCCCTCGGCAGCTCAGCTGAACTGAACTGAGCACAGCGCCCTCTGCTGGCTGCTGAGAAGCTCAACTCATGCACGTGCATAAATTAAACCGACAAACAGCTGTAGATCGGATAGATTAGTCAGGGAAGAAAGCACAAGGGAGCTTTCCTGCTCCAGAAAAAACCCAGTAAGCCCAAAAATGCTTTAAAACGGGCGAGGGGGGGAGGGATTTTTTAGTATTGGAGTATAAAACGCACCCTATTTGGGGTCACAAATTTAGACAAAAAAGTGTGTCTTATACGCCAATAAATACGGTACTTCATTATAAAAAAACCTGCAACACTTGAACATCTAAGGAAAGCAATTGAAGAGATGTGTGGAACCATCCCAGCCCACACGTTGGTGGATGTCTGAAGATCCCTTAGTCAATGATGTCAGCAGTGTATAGAGGCCAATGGAGAACGTTTCAAGCACATGGTCTAACAGTTCAACTGCTTCTGTGTACACCATGTGCACTATGTGTTTGAACTATAGTGTTATAGTGTCAAATTTATTAAGTGTATGTGCATTTTCTTGAGATGTCCTGTATTTGTCATAATTAAGACATAATGGACATTTCTACTCAGTAACATTTCTTTTTTTAGTGAGAAACCACCTAAATCCAAACATAAATCCATTATGAACATTCGCAGCTTCACAGAATGCTATTTTCCTGTAAAGAGAATGTTTTCAAGAGACAAGGGAGTAAGAAATCAAAATGCACTGCCCAAGTCCTCTAGCATACTGTGTTCCTTCGTGGTTTTGTTCTTACCCCAACACTATTCTTTCCTATGTTTGGCAAGCTCCCCAAACCTAATGGGCTACAAGGGATAGGACAGAAGTGCCCAGGCTCCTATTGGCCAAGAACCAAATTTCAAAACTATGCTCCATAAGCAAGATGCCAAAGCATCTTTCTTTGTATTAGATGCAGCTTTGTCACTAGTTGCTATATTAGTATACAGTAGTGTATATGAGCAAGTGGTTTTGCTTTGGTTTTTAAAGGCAGACACAGCTTTTGAAGGTAGAGTATCGAAGAAAAAGAGAGATTAAATGAGACACGGTTAACAGGGCACCTCTGCCCAGATTTTGAAGTGTTAGAGAGGCATTCTGCACAGATTTGGCATAGAATGCACATGGATGGAAGGGGGCCAGTTTTGACATTTGTAAAGCCAACCCTACCCTCATTCAATTAGGGATCCAAATTCATACACTCCACTTCTTCCAACATGTCATTCTTCCTTTCATAATAGGAAGGGGGCGGAGTCTGAACCACCGCTACATGCAATTTAAGCACTCTTTACTAGTTCTTTAAAGTATAACACCCACCAAGTGATCTTGAGAAAGGGGATGATGGCATGCCAGCAGTGCAGCATGCACACTCTTATCCCCAATTGTGTATGTTGGTGGGCCTGGTTGAACATATTTTAACTAGCCATGAGCACATCTTATCTTGCAGTGCTAATACTGGGGCATTCTCCTATTCTACTTCCTCCCACAGCTTAAAGAGCCAATTGCAGAATCAATGCCAATGGGAGAGGATGCAGAACTGATTTATCAAGGAATGCTCCATACACAAAAGCTACTTGACACACCTTATACCAACACCTGCTGGCATCTTTATGTCTCTGCCCATCTAAAAGGACTATGATGTGAAACATATAGTTCCACTAGCAGCATATCATATGACACCACTCCCATTCCCTGGGGGACTGGATGATGACTATGGTAAGCTAAATATACTGTTAGAGAAACTAAGTGGGTAGAAGTCTTTACCTTGACCCTGGCCAGTACTGTTGCAACCACGCTCTCTGTGGCACGTACAGAGTTTTAACAAGAACTTCTCTTGCAGATAGATCTCAGTTATGCTGCTGAGCAGAATTTATTCTGAACTGAATGAAAAAGAAAACACACATTCGCACAAATGTTTTTGGAGCAAGGCAACTATCTACTGTGTATCCCTTTTTAACCAAGGCTGAAACATTAACTTAAAAATCCAAAATGCGAAAAGGAACTTGGGTTCAGTGCATACTAGTATGAATTTGCTGTTTATTCCAATTGATATGCTGTATTTGGATGAAGCTCAGTTATTTTGGCAAGGACCAAGACGGGAAGAAGCATAGGAAAATGAATCTTCAAGTAACAAGTTGCGCAGGCTACAAACTTGACTCAGCTATCTGCATCACATTGCTTTGTTAGTATAGGTCACTTTCCCACATCTCTGGCACTACTAGTTTGACACTTCACAATGACAATCTCAACCACATGGGTTCTAGGTCTTCCTAGTCAAACTATACAAATTGGAAAATTCAAAAACGTGCTTATTCAACAAGCTTAACACAATGGTGGTGAAGTTGCTCAGCAGGAATGGAAGCTTTGTTTTTTCATAATTAGTATTCCACAGACATTTAAAAAATGAAAGTTTATTCATATTCAATGGCTCAAATAGCAAATAAAAAGAATCTGATAAGGCATCAGCCTATGACAATTGTTTCTGTGTGTCCATTGGCTTCATAACACCTTGGTTCCCATTACACAAATAACGTCACAATGTTAGTGGTTAGACTCCCCGGTTAAACAGACTGGAAACGAATATACAATGAAGACCAACCTGCTGGTCAGACACATCACATGGTAGCATCTACTGGAGGATGTACATACAAAATTTATTGATAAATATCAACAAGTGTTTCTCTAAAGAGCCACAATCCTAATGTCTACTTGTTAGCATATTAAATACACGTTTAGTTTGCTCAGACACATCTTGAACTGTCAGTTTAGAAGTTTACACATTTATATAAAAAAACATTTTTTTGGAACTGATCTAACCCTTACACCCATGCCCAAGAGGCTTAAGAGCCTCAGAGATAACTTGCTTATCTTAGTTTGATTCCATGTACTAACAGCGCTAGTGTTCATTTAAATGCAGAAGCGTTCTGAAGACAATACATTTTCAATGTATTGATGAGGGATTTTTGGAAGCACGCTTTCAATCTTTCTGTACTGCAGAACAGGGCTGAATGATAGATATAACCAGAGAGTAGCTACAATGCTTCCCCATTAGGTAATGCACAGTTAACAGTACAACGGTTTAGCATAGCCACAATATATTCCAAAAGATTTAGAATAAAGAAACACAAGAAAACCCGATAGTTTATCAGCATTTCCCAGACATTCCCAAGAGCAAGACCACATTTGTGCTACTGAGAACTCGCACTGTGCCCCAACTCTAGGAAAATTATCTCCCCAAATATCCAGACAAAGTACTTGCCAGAGATCAATGTCAGTATCTGTGCATTAAGGAATAAGTGACCATTTCAGACTGAAATGTGCTGTACCCTCTTCACTTTTACATTTAATCTCAGCTGTACATGTGTAGTGTGTGTCAGCCCTTTCCCTTTAAGCTACCTTTTAACTAAATCACAGGAAACCGTAAGCTCCGGACTATTCAAGACCCAGAGTATGGCACACTTTTCTGGTCAGAGATACTGCTAGCACACAGCTAGTTAGCAAAATCGCTCACAAAAACTTAACTCCATACTAAGGGGTACAGCTTCACACAGTGATGCAGACATCAATGCATCACAATGAAGATATACCCTTAACTACATGAACTTTTTTATTTTAAATTAAGGCATATTCAAATGTTCTCATATGAGTTTACCATTTGCCTAAGCTAATTCCATGTATAAATGACTCCCAACAGAAGCATCAGAGAACAGAGCTAGTTTCACTTTCCTAATTTGCATAATATAATGGCAAAAAAGCTTGTATACTACCTTTGCTAAGTTTTGACCACCACTGTAGTTTTCAAGGCAGTAGAAGAAACAAAGTGAAGATTTGGTGATATCAAAAGTATATGCTTTAGGAGAAACCATAGAAAGCAATGCTCATTTATGGTTCAAGACAGACTGCCCATGAAAAAACACTGTACATTCAAAAGAACTGTGGTAAAAGGAGGCAAATTACAAAATGGGTTGAATTCTGCTTCTCTTGAAGCTATATTAAAACCTTTTCAGTGAAAGACTTTCAGTGCCGTCCCAATTCATGCTTTAAAGTGGTACATTACAATTCCCAAACTGCTAAGAGTAATTTCAGTCATAAGAGCCTTCAAATGGCATGCTATAAGTTATGGATTTTATTAGTATGGTCAAGGAAGGGAGTTTGGAGGTTTGATTATAAAATACAGCATCTTTCTCTGATCCTCTTGGCTAGGCTTTTCCTTTTCTTTTTCCCATTCTTCTCTTTGCTGTCTTCCATCTTCCTTGCTCTAATTTCTCGCATTAGGTCAAAAAATACCTAGAAAGAACAATTCAAGAGTCAGTGCATGTACACAAATACTTATTACATAAAACCTAATCAGCAAGCCTGGGTTTATTTTGTAACCCAATTAGAAGTCAGTAAGTCAAAAGGGTCTTCTCTATTCCCCACACACCCACCAGTAGATACTACAGTATAGAAGTTTAGCTATTCCATGTTCTCCTGCTGTAACACAATTCCATATGAACAAGAAAAGCAGAATCAGAGATAGGACTTCTAGACATCTCTCAACACTGCACTATTTCAGAAGCAGTTGTACCTGTAAAAATGCTCCCTTCTGTACAGCTGTTCGTGTTCCATGCTACGTTTGACATTAGTTTGACTCTGACCTAAGTTCATCAGCCTTTCTCCAGTTGCTGAAACTGCAATACTATACCCACTCTGTGTTAAAATCCTTAGCTCATTTCTGCAATTACACCTGCATTCAATTTCGTAAGTCTTCAAAAGACATCTTTCAAGAATGCAGAGCAGGCTAAACAAAACAAGAAAATTGCAAAACAGGTATAAAGGCACAGGAAACTGAAATCCACACATCAGAAACTGTCAAAGCAACCTCATACAGCAAGAATGGGTTTTTTGCTTAAATGCCAACTGACCAACAACTACTATACCAAGCTTTAATATATGAAGTCACTACCTCAAGACTACAGAACTGCTCAAGTTAGAAGGAAACAACTTCTAGAAAGAAGCTGGCCATTATAGTCTAGTTAGTAACAATTCAACACTGCACTGCTCAGAAGAGATAAGTTACATTTGGTAACCCAATTCTAACATCTCAGTTAGAAAAAAAGGACTTCCCTGTGATGCAGTCAAGTTTGTATTTAGGTCAGAATGAGGTTTGCTTACCCAGATTTTCTACAAGGCAGGAGCTAGTACTTTGAACCACAAGACTAGAGGTTCTTAAGGTCTGCAGGAGTTTTTTTTTTTTTTTTTTGGTAATGTAAGAAAAGGCTTTAACCTATGTACTAATCATCCAAACACAAATTAAATTCCCCTGGGATCCTCACTTCAAAGTCAGTTTTCTAAATAATTATGCTAGCATTCTTCAGTCAAGGTGCACATTCTAATCCTTTAATTCAGGGGCCTCCAAATCCCGGTCCACAGGCTGGATCCGGCACACCAGAAACAGCATCCAGGCGCAGCGTGGCGGTGGTGGAGCCTTACCGTTCCGCCTGGTCCTGCCCAGTAGCCTCCTATCTTTGTCTCCAATCTTCGCAGAAACCCACGCCGGGCAGTCGCTTCCAGTGCACGTTCCCCAGAAGGCTTTGCGTCCCGATTCCTGGGCTGGGGGAAGTGGCTGCCCAGCGCAAAGATCGGAGACAAGGATAGGAGGCTACTGGGCGGGACCGGGCAAAACGGTAAGGCTACACCACCGTCACGCTGCGCCCAGATGCTGTTTTCAGCTGCACAGTGGGCTGCGGTTTGGAGACCGCTGCTTTAATTGAATAAATAATTCTAGAAAGCTACAGATTCTTTATTCATAGCTCTGGTCCAGGTCACATCTCCTGTGATTGAAGAGAATCAGAAACCACCTTGTAACCATCGCAGGAACAGAACCACCAGCAACTCTATTCAGACTGAAAGTGAGACCGCTTATATCTGATGAAAGGATCAAGATAAACTAATTGTTAGGCCACTGAAAATCTTCCTGTTCATCTACCTGCTTACAGCATTCACCTTGGAGAACAATCGATCTACAAAGTGCTCAGTAGCCTAGTTCATATACAATAGTAAAAACTATGGTATAATGGTATATGACCAAGCCTAAGTGACCCCTATGCTCACACCTCACCTCCTCCGCAAGGAGTGAAAGCATTTGCTTTCACTTTAGAATTCGCCATGCAGAACTGTGGTTTAATTAGTTTGTTTTAACTGCAGTTAAGTCACAGTTCCCCAAGCTCATACGTAAATGGAGAGTTGTGGTTTGTTCTTAACGTGAATGCAAAAGTTTTTATTCTTCCTCTTGCACACAGGAGAGTGCACTACTCCTACAGGCTCATTCACATAACCAGGCCAGCATGGGACTTGCTTATAATTCAACATTGCCAACATGATGCACTTAATATGAAAAGAATCAGAAGGTTATGAAGTTGTATTTGGAAAATGATCAGCTTTACCTTGTCAACATTCGCTCGCGTTTTAGCAGATGTTTCCACATAGTTAACATTCCACTGGTCAGCTCTGTTTTTTGCTTCTTCTACAGAAACCTGTCTTTTATCTTCCAAATCTGATTTGTTACCAACTAGCAAAAAGGGAACATTCTCATCTTCTTTTACTCTTAAAATCTGTTCTCTAAAAAGGGGAAAAAACACACACACACTTCAGGTCCAAGCCTTGTCTGATCACTCAAAACACAAAATATCTTGACCAAGTACAACCTTGAAAGAAATATGTTTTTACTATTGTTTACCATGTGTTTAGTGTCAACTTTATGCCTGGTAGACAAAAACATGTAAATTGTATATTCCCTGGCCACAGCAATTATACGGTAATTCAAGACTAAACAAGACAGTAGCAAAAGCTGGTAAAGCAGTAGTAAGGATTAAGATACAGAACAAGTAACGTACAGCACAGAATAGGTAAAGATATGGTAGTCCAGGAAAGGCTCTGACGAAATTTAACAAGGAAAAAAGTAAACTTGATGGGTACAAGTTTGACAATACATGTATGTGGCATGGCACAAGGCAGAGATCCATGAAAGTGGGAGAACAAAGATGACTAACAAAATTGGCTGGTCGCTAAGATTTTCAGTTTGAGACATTTGATTCTTACTTATAAGGAAAGCAGCCATCATGTAAGATTGTGCTGAAGAATATTTTCACACCAGACTGGCTAACTCAAGCTGTATATACATACAAAATGGTTTGAAGCAAAGGCAAGATCTACTGTCCAAAGTGAATTCAATGTATCACCAACTAGAGCTTCCTTCTACTTTCAAAAAGCCATATGCTATTCAAAAGGGAACTGGCTCGGACTATTATCATGGTCCAAAACAGGAAGACGAAAATTGCCAGGGTTGGTCACCTATTACGGTGCATCACCTGTCAGAACAAATGCAATAGCTTGGTGGCTGCCTAAATAGGAGCATTAGCACTTTGGGGAACTAAAGCTGTACTAAATATATATATACTACATGGATAGTTTCAAACTTGATCCCCTGCCACAGGTGACTAACCAAACATATCGACAATCAATGAAAGCCAAACACATTCCAACCACATCTAATAAAGCTATTTCCCCATCAATATCTTACACCATTCTTTTGATGTGCCACAGGGTGCTGATAAACCTTCTACCTATAAGTTGTCAAAAGAAAATAAGCCTTAATGCATAGCTGGCATCACAAATGTATGTGAAAAGCAACTAGAAATAAGGAGAAATTGCTGAAGCATGTTTTGCACTTAACAGTCAGAGGTTCAGCAAAACAAAGTTCATCTTTCCCTTGAACTCTGTGCGCTGTATTCGGAGAACCTTGTTTCCAAAATATTTTAGTAAGGTACCCCACCCAGGAAATGTTTTTTTGTTCAGAACTCAGTGCTAGTAGCTCACCCTGATCTCCACCCTTCAGTGTAATCGTATGCATGTCTGTACAGAAGCATCATCTTCAATGGGGCTTACTTCCAGGAAAGTGTGTACAATTGCATCCCTACTTCCGAACGCATTAGGTTCCAGGTATCTGTTCTTAAGCTATTTTGTTCACAAGTCCATCACCACTATTATTGGTAGCAAATATGAAAAAGTATTTACAGTAGACCTACAGTAAAGCAACACAATGGAGGTAGGAATATTCAAGAACGTTGGGACTGGGTGCGAACGCTATCTATTTTTGTGCAGCAGTTGAACTTTCGTCCATCGCTCCACAGGCAATGGACAAATGGCCAGGCATGTTTGTAACTTTAAGTTTGTAAGTTGGATGTTTGTAAGTAGGGGAGCTTCTGTATAGTATTTCAGCCTAAGTCTACTTTGATTCATTATCATCATCATTTTACACTATAGTACTAGCAGCCTGGCAACACATCCATAAGAAGTAGTTCTCCCTCCCCCACTAGGGAAAATGGAATGGGGGAGTAATTCCTTTCTAAGAATAGACTTATTACTAAGAGTTTTCATAAGGTTGTCTCTCTCTCTCCCCTCACCTTCTCCAATTGCCATAGCTGTACTATGTCTACTACAGCACCAGCAGCCACCACCACTTATGTAGCCTATGCATCCTACTCCCATCCTCCAGATGCAATGCGAACTCTAGGGTAGGAGTCTTTCAGTAGATACTCAGCCATGCTGACAGGAAGCACCAGGCATGGCAGGAACTAAGCACAGTTTAAGTGCCATCTATGTGTGTGAATCTTTTACACAGAAAAGATTAATAGTAGAGCTTGGTACAGGTTGCAAAATATCTTGATCCATCCCATTCAAAAACAGTGTATAGGTAAAATCTGTTCAGACTTCATGGATGTCATTCTTCGTTACCTCAAGGGAAGATGCCTTCCCCCACAAAAAATGAATCATGTAGTACATGAATCATAGTACAAGAGTGCGTCTTCCAGTATAGCCCTTCATTCTATTTGTAAGGCAGCTACTCCATTTGTTAAAAAATAACAGGCACCAATATAGTCTATTTATGTGTTGTTGACAGCAATTCTGATCAATTCCTCAAGTTCAGATTCAAACTTCTGACTCCATGTTCTCTCATATTTGCCCTTGAAACCTGATCCACATTACAAAAACTGCATAACTCAGCAGCAGGAGCAGCTGCTCAGTAGTTAAGTTGAACAAGAACAAGCATTAAGCCGCTAAATTTCAAAAAGGTATATCAAAATGGTTAAAAAACCATTGAGACCCAAAGGATCTTGTACATTAATATAAGATTGCAAGCGCCTTGGGACAGAAACCTATTTAATTCTTTGTAAAATGCCATGCAGATAGATAGCAAAATTAAACTAGAGGGGAATATGACAACATGGCCATATATGCACATAATGGATTGTTGGGTTCTAGCCCTCATTTCCATTCCTAGGTGGGCTTTGCCCCACTTCTCCCTCCCAGCACTTAACCCCTACTTTCTTTCTACATCCATCTCTTTGAACTGTTGCCTCTGTCCATTATCTTGTCAGCATCCTTACCTCAGACCAGTACCTCCTTCCCTTCTTTAATCCTATTTAGCTGTATCCCATCCCTATGGCCATATTAGTGAACTCTTATCTGCATAACTACAATGGTTCCAGTGCTGCTGCTGCTGCAATGCAGCCCTGAGATAAGGGAACAAATGTTCCCTCACCTTGAAGAGGCCTCCATGACTGCCCCTGCACTGCAAAATGCAGTGCGCGCCCTGTTGGCACGGCTACACTGGCGCTGGAAAGTTCGTTAGGATTGCGCTGTAAATATGGTATTTATGCTCGCTCTCCAAAGCAAAAGGTCAAAGGTTCCCAAAATGCATTTGATTACTTCTCATCCCTCTCAGTATTTGCTTTTAAACAGTTTTTTCCTGGCTGCTCAGAACTCTGAAAATCAAATCAAGCTTGAAGATGGGCAGCTATGTGGTGTCACAATATTAGCAATGAGCAAATCTGAGCTTTTTACCCTCTTGTTTGTGTGTGTGTATAAATAAAACCATTTTTTTTGCCATGATCTAGTAGTTTCTTCTGAAACAAAAGTACCCATGAAATCCCATGAAAAAACACCTGACCTTCAGCAAGGTGTCTTCACAGTTGTGAAAGTCAAGCTACAAAGGTTTAACTTATCCAAGTGCTGATATACCCCTTAACACAAGACAGAGATTTTTTTTAAAATTCATTTGAATTACAGCCTTTTGCAAATAAGAGACCATCAGCAAACTGACAGTTTTTGTGAACATTGCATACCCTTCTGGGTTTTTTGCTGTGCTCATTTTCTGGTTGTATATAGATATTTGTTTTGATGTTTTAGTGTCTCTTGGTTATTTTTAATACATTACTAGCCACACTGATGCCCCCCTAGGGGGAATGGAAGAGTGGAATTAAAAAAACTAATACAGTATTGCTGAAGTTATAGCCTCCTATTTGAGCACAGGACAAGCTATTCTCAAAGGGCACTGAGGTACTAAGGAGGAAGGCAGAGAATCCCTATGCATGACTTTCCTCAACAAAATGGACTCCCATTCAACCACTGACAAAAATACTTCAAGTTTACAGTAAAGATCTTCCAATGCGTCGCAAAATTTATCAAATGCCATCTTTATTCTACTATGACACTTTCAGTTAATGGAAACAGCAAACATAACTAGGGATTCTGGTGTCTATTGCTGTGATGTACAAACATTCAGGATATTTTTTTATTTGAAAGATTTCTATACCACTTTTCCTATGCTCAAAGCGGTGCACAGCAATGCAAGATAATACAATTAATAAAAACATTAAAAATGATACAGAAGCAATTGAAAAGATGTAAAAACAGCAACATAAAAGCACCAACAGAAGGCCTATAAGTACTAGTTTAAAAAGTGTCCCTAAGAGGTTCCTCCCTCGTCAAATGACAAGCAGACATATGTTTTTAAACCCCCGCCAGAAACCATGTAAAGAGGGGGAAGTCTTCAGATTTTCTGGTAGTTGGTTCCACAGACATGGTGCCACAACAAAAAAGACCCTGCATCTTGCTGCCATCCCCTTGGATTCTGATGGCAGTGGTATCCTAAGCAGGGTCCTGTCTGATGATCGCAGGGCATGTGCAGGATTATATAAGGGAAGGTGGTCCTTGAAGTATCCTGGTCCTATGCCATATAGGACTTTATCCCCGCCTTGAATTAAGCTCAGAATGAAACAGGCTGCCAGTGTAGCTGCCGGAGCAATTGCATGACAGACTCAACCCACAGAGTTCCAGCAACCAGCTGGGCCACCACATTCTGCAAAAGCTGCAGCTTCCAAACCATCTTCAAGGGTAGACCCACGTAGAGTGCATTACAGTAATCTAGGCGAGATGTCACTAGGGCACGGACCATCGTAGCCAGATATGACTGACTCGGGTACGGTCTTAGCCGACGCACCAACCGAAGCTGGGTGAAAGGTGCCCCCCGACCCCCCTGCATCCCCCCGCCACAGATGCCACCTGGCCATTCAGAACCTGTGGATCCAGGCTGCAAACCTGCTCTTTCAGAGGGAGTACTACCCTATGTAGAGCAAGTTATGGATCTAGTACCTGCACTGCAGCCTTCTGGATCAGGATGTCTTGTCTGGATTTAATTTCAATTTGTTAGCCTTCATCCACGCCCTAATTGCTTCCAGGCAATGCCCCAGAACTTTGACAGCCCACTTGAAAATTAGTAGAAAAGAGACAGAGCTGGGTGTCATCTGCGTATTGGTGACACCCAACTCCAAATCCCTGGATGACCACCACCCCATCCAGTGGCTTCATGCAGATATTAAACAGCATGGGGGACAGAATAGATCCCTGCAGCATCCCACAGGTCAACAGCCAGAGTACCAAACCGACATCCCCCAGCCTTACAACCTGGGTCCGATCTGCCAGGAAGGAGTGGAACCACTGCAAAAAAATAATGCCTCCAAGCTCCAACCTGGTCAGCCAGTCCAGAAGGACACCACAGTAGTGTCTAAGGCAGCTGAGATGTTCAGCAGGGCAAACAGGGACGCACTCCCTGTCTCGTCCTTGGCACAGGTCATCAATCAAGGTGACTAAAGCCATCTCTGACCCATAGCCTGGCCTGAAACCGGATAAAGAGGTCCAGATAATCTGCTTCTTCCAGAATTCCCTGGACTTGGGACACCACCACTCGTTCGATCACCTTGCCCGAAATTGGGAGGTTGAACACAGGCCAGTAATTATCCAAGACCATTGGGTCTTCAGAAGAAGGTGAACCACTGCTACCTTTAAGGCTTTTGGCAGTGCCCCCTTCCTGAGAGAAGAATTTATTATCCTCCCCACCCATTCCACCACCACAGGCAGATCATAACCATCACTCTGGGCAAGGATAGACAAGCAGCAGGTCCCACACTCTAGAGAATCCTGTCCACATCCTCAGGTCGTATAAAAAGAGAAGAACTCCAAATAACTGGACAGACAGTTGCCCAGGGATCCTGAATACTATTGGATATTTTCAGACTTGCTTGTTAGGCACAGAACTAGATTGGCCTGTATGAACAAGGGACCTGATAAGATACATGAAGAGGGAGGCAAAAGGCTTCCCTATTCAGCAAACGGATGGGTAGACAGGTCTCCCCAACCTTCTGAAGTCTTGGTTAGGCTTGTAGAGTACAATGATTTTAGCCTCAGAGACATGCAACCCCTTCCCCCCCCCCCAGAGTCAGTGACATGTACTCTTCTCCAGAGCTTCCAGCTCAAGTAATTTTATTATTGAAATCTGCATCTCCTCTACTCAAAAGGTCCCTACCAAAGGCTTCCTTTAAAGATATCAGTCATCACTGACATGTCAAGGGTCAAGTTATAGTCAAAGTATGCCTTAAAATTCATTGCTCAGCTATTTAACTCTCAGAAACCAAGAGACACCAACATTTAACAATGGGAAGCAATGATCCCTAATGAATTCAAGTGACCTATGCCTAATCTAGCCACTCAACAGAACAAATACTGTTTTGCTGACTTTTACTAGACAACCATAGGAAACAGATTCTCAGTGCGCATCCTCATTAAGAGCATATGCAGAACCAAAGGTCCAGGTAAGCCCTTAAAAGCCCTTAAAAGATAACAGTGACAAGCCTTCCCTGTGGATCAGTGAGCTGTCTTCAGTTTGAAAAATGCCAGCCAACAACAGAACAAGTGAACAATTGTGATACCTCTAGCATGGGCAATATCTGGTGCAAAAACACTGTTTAACCATCTGTGTTGAAGCAGCTTACTCATTATTTTGTTGTGTTTCCAGGAAACACAAGAGAATCTGGTTTGTCTTTTGGATAGCCTTGACAGATTTCTCTCTTACCAGGGTTGTTCAGCCCTTTTGCCTTTGGAGCACCTTCAGAAGAGCAAATTATCTAAAAGCTCCATGCTCCTTGTCATGGTCTTCAAATAAGATTTTTAAAAATATTTTTCATATAGAAAAATATCTTCATACGCAGAAATAAAAAACCCATCCCTTCCACCCCAAGCAAATTCCAACAGAAATACAAATAGATGGAATACTCTATTCCTCAGAGTCAGAAGGCTCCGGTTACTTCTAGGGCAAATCATAGAGCTAAGGAAAAACTGAGGACTTAGGGATTGTGGTGAACAATAATAGGAAATGTCAAACTTAATTCCATGTTTAGAAAAAAAAAGGTGAGTAGTCACAAGACTTATTAGTTGAGTGAAGCAATAACAGGCAAACACAGACAGATCATATGCAATAACTCTAGAAGATTAAACCAAGAATCAGATTATGAACAGACTACAAAGAGAGAACAGAGACATAACACTAATTTTCTTGCAAAATGTCCGCATACCCAACAGAATGCAGGACATGAAGTAAAACTAAGGGCAAAATCCTGTGTAAGGATCCAGCCGGCGGCCCAAGGCCGTCCACCGGATCCTGTCCTCGTTCCAGGCCGAGGTCTACATTTGTCCCCTTCCCCAGGTGTAAACCAGGGCAGGCCCAATCGGCAGGCCCAATCCTGGACGCGTCGTCACAACCCCTAGGAAGGCCCCGCTGCCACTTAGGGCAGCAAAGGGCCTTCCCAGGAGTTAAGAGAACCACTGGATTTGGTGATCATCATCTTGGCTGGGAGATCTCTTCTCCCCCCCCCCCAACCCTCCAGTTTGAGGTCAGACCTGTGAAGTGTTCAATGGGGCTTGCTTCTGAGTAGACGTACCTAGGATTGTGCTCTAAGGGTTTAACTAGGTACACCTACCCACATTTCTTCTTCTAAAGGTCTAGCACTCTGTCCCGGAATGGATCTGGTAAGCCTATCAATAAGCACCTCATTGCATTCATGCCAATCAGTTAGTATGTTGGTGTGCCTGCTCACAGCATGATTAACCCATTCACAACAAGTGCCAGGAAATACCTGGTTGTTATAAGAAAGCCTTTTGCCAAATCCTTACACACAACATTACCTCTTCACTTCATGGCAGCCAAGTACCAGAGCTAACAGTAGCTTATCTCTGAATGCCAGGTACAAGGATGTTGTCTGTTTGCTCCTGGAAGCATCTTCTTATGTTAAGAAACAAAGATGAAATTCACACATGGCTTGCAAAAGTGGTATGTGTTACAGTTATAAATAATCTGAGGTAGAATAAGAGACTAGGCAAGTGTGTGATGCAAAGATATACAATTAAGCAAATTTAACAAAGCAAAAAAAATGATCTTAGTCACTAATATGAATCACTCTTACTAACATGCACTCACCTAAAGTCTGCTGTAGCTGCAAAAGATTCAAGCTCTGTAATGGAGAATACACAGAGAAAGCCCTCTCCGCTTCGGAAGTAGTTGTCTCTAATTGCAGCATAATCCTCTTGTCCTGCTGTATCCAATATATCTATCTGGACTTCTTCCCCATCCAATACTACCTTTTTTCTGTAGCTGTCTGCTTTGGTAGGTTCATAGTCTTCTACAAACTGTTAAGTAAAGAAATATCAAGGATTTCAAACATAACATTTCTTGCTAAATTGCTAATCAATATATTTAAACTGCGATTTCTTCTCTCAGTTCACACACACACACACACACACACACACACACACACTTACTTACTTACACTGTGCTGACAGCTTTATGATAACATCACAGATCCAACTTACTCAATTTACAAATGCCCAAATTACAAATTTTCACTTTAAAAGGTACTAAAATACTTTGTTAATTTTGAGTGGTGAAAAAAATTGTGATAATAAAAAATCCCTCCTCATTGGTGAGTCACTCCATGTAGATGTCTAGAATTTCCCACTTTACACTACAGAAGAATACACTACGCACAGATGCATTATGGATCTACATCACATCATTGTGATGTGCTCTCACTTAGTCACCATTGTCTGTATGCAAAGCTCTCCAATGCTCTTTTTTTCATTCAACACCACTGTTAATTTCATCAATATGCCCCCCCCAAAAAAAAATATGTCATTTTTGCATTTAAAATGAGTAACAGTGGGCTATTTTTTTGCCATTTTTCACCAGTCAGAAGAAATTACTTAAGAATCAACGGCATCTCAGGCCTAGATTTACAAATTCTTGCCTAACGAACTGTTTTTGATGCATGAATTGATTTTGTAAATTGAAGGATGGGTATAGTCTTCATTGCTTTTCTATGACAGAGTTTGAGGCGTGTCAAACTGAACTTCAGCTAGTAAGAAAAGTGATTTAATTCTTTATACTACAGGGTGTCTCAAGAAAATGTACACACTTTATGGTGTGAAATTATGCTATAACTCACACATATATTCTAATACTATAATTCACACATATACTGCATATGGTATATACAGAGACAGATGCTTGACCCAGTTAATTGGTTAATGAATTAGACCAAGTGCTTGAAATGTTCCCTATTGGCATCTATACACCGCTGATATTGTTGACTAAGTTCTGAAGACATCCACCAAAGTGTGTGCTGAGATGGTTCCACACATCTAAGGGAAGCAATTGAAGAGATGGTCGGATGTTGCAAGTTTTCTACAATGATGTATGTATTAATTAAAGCTCATTAAAATGTGTGTACATTTTTGAGACATCCTGTATTTCTTAGAGTTAGGCAGTTCTGAATATTCACCAATTAAGTAGTGGGAAAATATATGCAGACGACAGCATGGATCAAGTAATGGCTAAGCTTTTCAAAGCTTTCTTCAAATAGACCTCACCATGACATCAAGGAGTGGATGGTACAAGAATAAATATTTTTCTCTTTCTTCCTCCTCCCCCTACCCTGCATCTGTTACATCAATATCAAGTAATCTATAACCGATATATATATTTCTCCCTCTGTTCCAATTTTCCAACAAGTTGTTGGTTCTAGTAGATTTAGCTATACAATGAAAATTAGGATATAATGCCATCCCTTTACATTCTAAAATCAGTCATGTACACGCAAGTACAGATGGAATTGAAAGTCACAAATTAAACTGCTGCAATAAAACAGGTGAATAAAAACTTGTTACTAAAAAGATTGCAAAATTTGCCTTAGCTGTTGCTAAAATCAGCTTATGGACTCAGAGACCAGCAATCAGGTGATCAGTTGTTTTTAACTTAACTCCGAATCATTGACTCTCAGTAAGAGTGCAGTTTTGCCCTTCCCAGTATGAAGAGACATTCTCTAGTACCAGGACCACATTTAGATCCAATACCCAAATACAAAGGGCTTAAACTAAACAACAAAACGAGTCCTCAGTATTATAATGTAATATTTTAAGTAGTTTTCACCAGAAACAGAACTAACTTTTTCCATTTCAAGTTATTCTGGTCCAAGCCAAGAACAGCTTCAGTCAATGGTACAGCTGAGTCACAGTAACTAAAATGTAATGGTCTGACTCTCTGGTTCATACACAACTCAAGAAACACACAGAGTTCCTTTAAAATAAGGAAGATTCATAAAAATCAAATTCTTACCTCATCATACATGAATTGCAGTGTTAATGCAGATTTTCCTACACCCCCACTGCCTACCATGATAACTTTGTGCAGAGCCAGAGAGTTTTGACTTTTGGGTTTATTTGCTGCCATTTTTGGTTGCAGATAATTCACACAAGCAATGAAGAACCTGGATAAGGAGAAATTTATTGCATTAATAAAAATTAAGAATATATGGGCAAGTCCATTTCAGCTCAGTAACTGAAATACAAGTGACCAACAGCCATACGACATGTTTCTAGACTCCAAAGGCAATTAACCAACACAACCCGCTAGCATTGTGTACTGTAGATTGTAAATGTTTCCTAACTATCAGAGACCTCCTTCCACATGGTGTCAAAATTATTGCACTGTGCCTCATAAGGAAGTGGCATGAAATATTCCAGGTGTGCACGACTTTACAATACGAAATAAAAAGTGTAGAATGTTATTGGTGCATGACTAGTAAATTAGCAGATTAGATTCCTGGTCATTTGGAATGCTCACATATGACATACCACATTTCTCCAAACAAGGAATACCATGCACTAAAACAGGTTACTCAGTTCTAAGATGTGCTGTGCAAGGCAAAAAGAGGATAAAATCAGGTGGAGAGGTTCTATATTCTTTTTGTGGTCTCTGTGCAAGCACACACATAGGATTCTGCAACTGTGCAGCACTTAAATTGGAACCATCTAATCTACGGCTTTGGTCTCAAAGCTTTTAGCATGAGCCCTGCAAGTCTCCTAGGACTAGGCATGCTCAGGTGGGCATGGTCTACACCTTCCCTCCCCCGTGACAGCTCCTCTTCGACTGCAAGAGCTTTGCATGAGTCAGATACAAACATAGAAGAGGCATGATGTAGGTAGCAACATTAACGACATAATCCTATGTGTAAATAGAAGCAAGTCCCATTGTATTCAAAGGGACTTGCTCCCAGGAAAGTATCATTTAAAAACTTTCTATCCCGCCTTTCCTTGCCAAGGCAATTTTGTAGATATTCCTAAATAAAATCAAAATCAGAACTCCTGTGCTTGGGGGGGGGGGGGGGGAAGAGAAGAGCATCACAGTGCATAAAACCCAGAAGTTCCAACTTGATTTTATTTAGGAGAACGTACACAGAGTAGAAACAAGTAAACAAATAATGGGCAAATCCAACCAATATCAGGCACTTTTAAAGGCCAAAACAGACAAGATATTGAAAGTTCCATGATTAGACACTCTGCATTTTTTTAAATAAAAGATTAAATGCAGCTGAAAGGAAACTGGTGGGGCAATGGTGCATGATACTGGTATGTTTTTCCTCTGTGGGGCATATAGCAACTTCAGGAAGAGGTTAATAAATCCTCCTAGTGCTGCAGCCCCCAGTCGAGTTTAGGCCTTTTAATCCTGAAAGTTCTGATCATGGATCTTAGTTCAACCACCAAGGTTTTGCTCAAATTTTTTTTTCTATTACAGATGAAATCTATTTTGTTGATAAAGTTACAAGGTGGTTGCCTTAGTAATGGTTCGTTCTGAAATGAATATAAAACTATTAGTTTAATGAAGGATGTCACAGATAGAGACAATCCAGAAGGTTAAACAAGCCTAAAATGCACTTTGTTAAACATCTATTGCACAGATAACAGCACTTCAGCTTATATGAAGCCTTTGAGTTAGCACATAAGGTTATCAAGTTACAGATAACAGATTTCATGACAAAACTAAAATATTCCTTTGAACTGCAAAAAATATACTTGCAGCCCAATTCTGTATCTACTCACAAGTAAGTTTCACTGAGAACAATAAGACCTAGTTCAGGGTAAATATACAGAACTGGAGCCTAAGATTTTTACAACAAACAGATAAGTACTGGAAATGTTTAAACCTTTAACCTATTACAAGCTTATCCACACCCACAAGAGACAAAGCAATATAAACAAATAAGATCAGAAGAACCAGGCATACCATTAAATAGAAAGAAACGTTAAAGATAAACAGTGCTATTATAAATGTGCACTTTTGGTCAAGCAAAATATTTCCTATTGGCCACAGAATTTAGCATCCTGAGAATCTCAGCTTTTACGTTCTAAAAGAAGTTGTTTCTGGCTTTTATCATGGATTCAGAAGTGAGTGCATAATACTGAGAAAATAAAGTCAGAGAGGAGGTTAGTTAGGATTTTAAGTCAGGAGGTAGAGCTTTTTGCCCTAGATTGTGCCTTGATGTCCCCATGATGAACAGAGCATGAAACCATGCAAAAAATAAATACATGTTCTAAGTTTAACTCTAATACTGGTCAGGGTCACAGAATTCAGCTTCTCTTGGCACAGTTTTAAAAAAAGTTCAGAGTATAGAGCTCTGCCCCCATACACACCATAGATTTTAAAGTCGGATCTGAACTTTGTAGGCTACATTCAGTCCCGGAAAAATTCCAGGTGCTGAAAGCACATTTAATTTTTCTTCTTCTTGCTGAATACGTTCTTTCACTGTTCACATCACTACTAAGGGCCGACTCCCAAAGTTTTAATTCTTACACGATATACACCCTTTACCTAATCCTACTCATAATGGAAAAAGGTAGTCCACTGTTGTTAAGTATATTAATTTCTGACTTACCTGATGTGCTATGATCACAAACAATAAACCTGCCATTTTAGAATGTTAGTAAGCCCTACATTATTCATTCATTCAATTTATATCCCGCCTTTCTCCCTGGAGGGCACCCAAGGCGGCTTACAACAATATTAACATACATATATTTATTTATTTATTCACATTTTTATACCACCCTTCCTCCAAGGAGCTCAGAGTGGTGTACATATTTCCTCCCCTCCTTTTTGTCCTCACAACAACCCTGTGAGGTAGGTGCGGCTGAGAGATAGTGACTGGCCCAAGGTCACCCAGGAAGCTTCGTGGCTGAGCAGGGATTTGAACCTGGATCTTCTAGGTCTAAGTCCGACTCCCAAACCACTACACCATCCTGTTTCTCAAATCACAATACGCATAAAATATACATATATAAGACAATATTAAGCTCCTCCCCTCTCAAAAGCTAGCTGAAATAGAAATATTTTAAGCCTTTTCGGAACTGCTCCACAGATACCTGTGGAGGCTGATCGTAGGTCCTCTAGAACAGGGGTGGGGAACCTATTTGCAGTGGGGGGCATTTTCCCATAGGGAAAATTTGCTCCCCCCCGCAAATTTGACCCCCCACGAATTTACCACCCACCCTCCCTCCTCCCACCGCTCGCTCACTCGCCCTCCCTCCCACCCACCCACCGCTCGCTCTCCCTCCCACCCACCCACCGCTCTCCTTACCTCGGCTCCGGGCCAGGGCCACCGCCGCTCCCCCACCGTTGACCCCCCCACAAACTTACCACCCACCCACCCCTTGCTCGCCCTCCCACCCACCCACCCACCGCTCACTCGCTCTCCCTCCCTCCCACCGCTCGCTTCAGCAACGCTGTGCGAAGCCCGCTTTTAAACCAAGGAGGCGCGGGAAAGCGGCGGTGGAGCCTCCGGTCCGGTCCCGCGCAGGCCGGAGGTTCCCCACCCCTGCTCTAGAAGCACAATCCAGAGGTGTGGTGCCAGAACAGAGAAGGCCCTTTTCTCACCACCATCCCTTTTACCTCACATGGCAGTGGAACTGTTAAGCAGGGCGTTGCCAGATGAACTACTAAGGGGACGGGTCACACTGCATAGGAGTAAGCAAACCCAAAGGCACCCTGGTCCCAGGCTGTATAGGGCTTTCTAGGTTAAAACCAGCACCTTGAATTGGGCCCGGAAACAAATTGGCAGCCAGTGCAGTTGCCGGAGTAGTGACTGCAGGTTTGGCAGAATCAATCCACAGAGCCCCAGAAACCAGAGGAACTGCCACATTCTGAACCAGCTGCAATTTCCAAACAGTCTTCAGGGCAGCCCCATGTAGAGCGCATTACAGTAATCTAAATAAGATATACGTAACTAAGGCACGGATCACTGTAGCCAGATCCAACTGACTCAGGTATGGCCACAGCTGACACCAGCCAAAGCTGGGCAAAGCCCCCCCCCCAGGCCACAGCTGCCACCTGGTCATCCAAGAGCAGCTATGAATCCAGCAGGACTCCCAGACTGTGGACTTGCTCCTTTGGGGGAGCGCAACCCCATCCAGAGCAAGCCACCAATCTAATACCCGTGTCATGGTTTTCTGAATCAGGAGGACCTCTGTCTTGTCCAGGTTTAGTCTCAGTTTATTAACCCTCATCCAGGTCCCAACTGCCTCCAGACAGCCCTCCAGGACTTGGACCACCCCCTTGATATTTGGTAGAAACGAGAGATAAGAGTCAGGTGTCATCAGCATATTGATGACACCCAGCTCCAAATCGCCAGATGACCTGCATGGGGGACAAGATAGATCCCTGTGGGATACCACAGACGAGCCATGGTGCCGAATAGGTGTCCCCCAACACCACCTTCTGGTCCTGGTCAGCAGCGTAGCTGAAGTCACACCAACCACCTCCCTCGTGATGCTGATGTCACTCACCCCGCCCCGAGTGACTGCAGCCCGAGTCAAATGTCCCTCAGGGGCTGGGCAGGAGGGCGGGGACCAACACAAATGTGGCCCAGAGGAGTCTGCAGGCTCCTCTGAGCCATTCCGCCACCGCATTCTCTGCCATCTCCGCATGATCGCCGGCGCCACCAGTTTGCTCCCCCTGGCCCCGGTTTGCTGCCGCCCTGCCTGCTGCCCAGAGGTGGTCCCCCCCGCCCCATCCCAACCCTCTGGTCCTGGTCAGCTTCCGTCCCAAAGCCCAGTCTGAAGCCAGACAGAAAGGGATCCCGATAGTTAGCTTCATTCAAAGCTCTCTGGAGCAGAGACACCACAACCCGCTCAATCACCTTGCCCAGAAAGGTGAATACTTTACTCAAGTGAATACCTAGGGTTGATCCCACAATCAAATCCATATATACATGACCTCCAAAAGGTTTCATCCGTTAAGAATTAGATTCCCTCAAAATATGCAGAACTAATATTCAACAAGTGAACTTCAATATTTAATAGATACACTCCAGGAATATGTCAAAATGTCAGACATTATCAAACCAGGCAAAGAGACCTGCCATCAGCAATAATTAGAGTCAATGCTGAATTCTCAGCTAGCTGCTTGCTCTGCAGTTTCAGGCATCTAGAGACTTGTGGTAATATTGTGTAAGAACTATACAAAATGAAGCACTCTGCACAATAGATCATTATTATGAGTCATGCAATACTAGCTGAGAGAGGTCAGTTCAGAGGTGGGAAGAGAATGCTACCACTGAAACTACCTGCCATAGTGCTTGAGCGTACCTTTACATGCCCCAGCTGGTCTACTCTATCTCGTCTTCTTAGCTGCAATTCCCACAGAAAGGCAATTTTAAAGGTTGCAGGACAACGAAACCAGGAGAACCTCCTATGGGAGCCACAATGATATAAGATACAGGACATCATGCTGCTAAAGTCTTTTTAAAAAATGCTGTTTTCTTCCAGTTGATGAAAGCTAAAGAAGCCAATATTCTCTTCTAAGTCTTATTTATTTGTTTGATATGATGTAGACAAAAGAGGATCTGGAAATAGTTTTTAGTAACTTTCCAAGCAGAAAAATCTGCTTTTCAGTACCTGCTCCCTATATCACCACTAAAAAATCAGATGTAGTACTTTAATACAGATCCATCATACAGGCTGACAAGCCAAGAATTAAATAAAAGGTGGTTAAGATATGACAAGCAAAACACAGCATACTATGAGCCAGTGTGGTGCTAACAAATATTTAATGATGGAACTCCAGGTTCAAATCACTCATCCAGGACACTTCACATAACATGGCAATATACATACAACAGGGAGCTGTAACCAATTCCAACTTCCTGACATAAGAAGCTTGAAGGAGATGCAATATCACATGCTAAAGTGTTTTGAACATATACTTGTGTAAACAGCTTCTCAATACCTTTCACCAAATTACCTCACAGGATTGTTAAGGATAAAAATGAGATGGCTCCATGTATGTTGCCCTCGGATTTTTGGGAGGAGGACAGGGTACAGATTTGATTATTAAGAATATTTCTATACCATTTTTCAAGAGTTCAAAGTGGTTTACATAGAATCAATAAAGAAATGGTTTCTTGTCCCACGAAGATTCAGACTCTCAAAAGATGCAGAAGAAATATCAGGAAACAGTCACTAGAAAAGATGCTGTGCTAATGTGAAATATTGGAATATGATACTGTGTGGTGGAACTAGCAACACAGGGATATCAAGTTACTCCCGTTTAAGACTAAAAACCAAAACAGAGATAAGGAATATTAATTCACCATACTTTAGACACCTGTGACCCATTTAGCCTAGCACCCAAAAGTGGACAACACTGGTCTAGAAATAAGGGTCAGAGTGCACAGAATAGTAAATTTCAGCATTTATATAACTCCTTCAAGGGTATATAAAGTATTCCAAGTATTGTATTGCTTTATTCCTTCTGACCGCCATGCAAGATAGATCATCATCTCCATATTGCAAGTGGGCAAACTTCTACAAATTTTTATTAGACTCAGTAATGAATCCAAGATCTGGGATTTTCAGGACCTTGCCCCTCTCCTTCAGCACAAACCTCAGTATGTTGACTTGGAAATGTTTCACTATGTTCCACAGGGCTTATTCCCAGGTAAGCTTGCATAGGATTGTAGCCCTAACCCCTCATCAGGGGTAATTTCCTGTCTCCTTTGGACAAAGGAAGGTGGGGAATCATCCCAGCGCTTCCACCAGAGTCCAAAAGGTCCAACATAACTGTAGGGACAGCCCCTCCCCCTTGTCCAAACTTGGAACCAGAAGGAAAGGCTGAGTCTGTTTTTAAAGCAGCAAAGGGGATTCAAATGTTGCTGCCATTGATCATTAGGATGAACAGACATCCTGTTCGTTAGGATGAATGTTCCCTCCAGACTTGAAGGGAAAGGCCCAAGACTATTTTGGCAGTGGGGGCAAAAGATTCCAAGTGCTGTTGCCAAAAAGAGGTTACCTCTAGCCTCCCTCTTCAGCTTAAAGCAGGAAGAGGGGATAGGGATCTTCCCCAAAGTTGCACAGAGACAATCTCACCCTCTCCTCATATCCAAGCTGGGGCGCCTCCCCTTGAAAGACGACAATGGGATACATGCCACAGAAAACCTGCAAACCAGAGGAGTGACTGCAAGCATGACTTGCTAGCTAAAGACCACCTGATCCTTTGATAACGTTAAACAGAAAAGCAATTCATCAATTGCTTGCTTGCCCATAGCAAGTTAGCTCCCAAGGAAGCTACCAAAGTGGCAAATTTGTACAGTGGCAGATTTCAGCAGCACTTTCAGTAAGGCTAAAGCAAGCTCTACTCTAGTTATGCTATCACAAACATCTATTTAAGTATGTTTTTTGTACCACTGATCTTCTCTCTCACTTGAACAGTACAACCCTGTTAATGCTTTGATAAAATACAAGCAACTGTTATACTATAGGAAGCACTTGTTGAACAAAAGCTGGCTGACCTGCTCCCATCTTGCAGTTGCAGGCCTTCCAATGTTCTGAACTATCCTTACACCTTTGGGAATGTGAACATACCCCACTCAAAAATGTTCCTTTTTTAAATTAAATCCCATCATCTAAGAGCCACTTCACACTTATTCAGCAGCCCAAATGCATGTAAATGGCAACAAATAGCAACAGGAGGCGTGAAGTGGAATCATGCATCCACAAATGTTCAAAGCCTCACCAAGAAGCTGCAACTCCCTGGTACATGTCTACTGCTAGTTACACTTCACACTTTACATGTTGACCACAGCAAACACCAAAGTACCAAGGCTGCAGTGTAAAGTGGTTCTAAGGTGATTTGTGTTTAAATTTCTCAATACCACATTCACTTGTAGTTGCCATGATCAAATAATAGAAAACATTCATTTCAGGGCCCATGAGGGGAGGTGGGTACAGGGGGTAAACAGAACCTGGGACTGGGGTCAAAAAGGGGCCCCAGAACATTTTCCAATCTCACCCAGACTCACTGCCCATGCAGGATCGCTGCAGCCCTCACTGTGTGGCCTCTGCTGCTGCTGCTGAAGCCATGCCAAGAAGCAAGGTCTACCAGGCGGGTAGATCTGGGCTGTGCATCAGGAAGCCGGGTAGACCTGGGCTCTGGAGATTTTTCCAGTCATCACTGCCCCCTCCCCATCCCTGCTCTTCCTGCCCCTGTCGCCACTTTCCCTCACCCCATTTCACCCTTTGAGAAGGGGCCCAAAAGAAACTTTGTACACCCAGATAAAATTCCTCTCAGAGGCCCCAACTCATTCAGCTTAAGGAGTTTGAAAGCAATTGTGAAGATGTAATCCTTCAAATCAATCAATCCTAAATGAAATCAACCCTGACTGTTCCCTGGAAGGACAGGTACTGAGGCTGAAGCTCAAATATTTTGGCCACCTAATGCGAAGAGAGGACTCTCTGGAGAAGACTCTGGTGCTGGGAAAGACTGAAGGCAAAAGGAGAAGGGGAAGGCAAAGGATGAGATGGTTAGACAGCATCACCGATGCAATGAACATGAAAATGAGCGAACTCAGGAAGATAGTGGAGGACAGGAAGGCCTGGCGGGATGTGGTTCATGGGATCACGAAGGGTCAGACACGACTTAACGACTGAACAACAACAACAACCACAATCCTTTTTACTGAGTATTCTAATTAGGAATTGCCCACAGGATTGTCTCCAATGGCATGAAAGTCATTTAGGTTTTGGGGACGAAAGACAAACACCAATCTGTACAAACTAAAGCACAGGGTGTTTTTGACAAGCTGAATTAATATTTAATGGGTAAGCCACAGTATCATGTATTACTTTCCTTGGTCATTGCTGCACATTGTTGCAAGTTCCAAGTTTAGAAAAAACACACACAAGTAAGTGCTAAGAAGCTTAGAACAACTTCCTCATGTTGTTGCTAGCAGGTACAGACTGTGACAGAGGTTTATAAAAATATTTTAGCTCTTTTTTAAAAACCTCTATTTTTAAAACCTCTTCAAGAAATTTTTGCTACATAAACATTTAAGGCCCAGCACAAGTTAATACACTGTACAGGAGACTATAAGAAAGCCATTTCTAAAGTTGTTAGACATGAGAATTACTGTTTAATGCTCATTTAAAATCATTAGTGGACTGTGTAAAACCTGGTTTCCAGTTACATTAACATGGAGATACTGTAGAATCTAAAAGTTAAGCCACCAGCATCTATAATTGACCATATGAGTCAAGTTCATTTCAAAACACAACTTAACTAAGGAGCCAGGACATGGCTTTGGGCCAAATCATTCTCAGCTATGATCTCTTTCTACAAAGAAAGAAATATGCGGATGTGCAAGATTATGAATTGTTAAACACCCCAAGAGTTGGGTAGAGGGTGGGTTGTATCCCTAAGCTTGCCCTGCCCAGGAGGAGAGCCATTTCTCACATGCCTTGTTCAATGCCACCTGCTCTGAAACACCCCACACTCCTAGATTACAGGGATCAGACACCACCAAAACAAAGCTCCTGAAACTGTTTAGGTTCCTCAAGGAAGGAATCCAGAGAAGCAAAAACATGTTAAAGGAAAAATTCATATTTCCTTGTGTTTCCCCACCCTTTCCATGTGGGGACACAACAAGATCTGGAAGCAAAATATATTCCAGAAAAACTTGCAATTCCCATAATTGTCTATACCTCCCCCAAGGAGGCTTGTCTCACACCAAGAACTCTCAATTATAAAGGACATAAGAAATGAGAATGGGTCAGGTCACTGGGATCATGGAAGTGCTGGATATACTGAAGACAAACATAAGGAACTGAGAGACACCAGATCCTATAAAGGAGCATACTTCCCCAAGAAACAACTTAAGAATTAAATTCAAACTATAGGATTTGTACTACAGCGACAATGGAGAGCACACCAGAATCCTTTACTATTTCTATAACAGAGTGGGCCACAGCCACATGAATCAACCTACCATACTTTTACAGAGTTGTTGAAAAAGCTAAAAACTTGGTTTTCATAAAGTCTTGTTCTCATCATTACAAGACTAGCTTGAAAATGTTGGCAGGGTTACCAGTCACACACACACACACACACACACACACACACACTAGGCAACGGAGAAATAGCTTCACATTTATAGAAGTGACATGTTTTCTAACTCAACCAATATGAGGGTTTTCAACCACTTGAACATCTGCTGCTGGAGATTTCTCTTTTACTCACCTCACAGAATCAGCAAGGAATCTTACAGCTGCAACCCAGGTAGAAACAAACAAAGCTAAGGGATTTTGTCAAGAATGGAATGGGATTATATAAACATTTTTGAAGCATATGAAAAATTAGGTACAGAAATACCTGGTTTGCAATTTCCACTAACCCCATTGTGGAAGCTTTATTTAGACAGATGCTCAGAAATCTTAATAGCCAAACTAATGATCTGTCACCATTTTAAGCATGAAAAACAATTAGGTAAAGTGCCCCAACAGCACAATCACATTTAAATTACACCATCAATTAAGTACTGCAGTAAATAGTTCTCAACTCAAACAGGTTAGCCTGCAGCTTGTTTCTATTCAACTTCTGACAAAACATCCTCAGAAGGATGGACAATCCCCTTTGCAGTATGAAAAAGCAGTTAATGGGAGTTCAATGCAATTCCAGCTCTATGAAGCTATGTACCCACATGGCTCCTTGTGATAAATGCAGAAAGCCTTTGCAATCTGGTATAGTCAAACTCAGATTACAAAATCCACAAGCCACTCAATAACACCCTTTCTACACTTAAACTGTTTCACTTCTAGAGTAAATAAATGTCTAATGTTCCCAATTACCAGTACATGTCATTAAAGTTAGCATGTACAATTAAAAAAAATCCTTAAGAACCTTATTGCAAATACTGTACTTGCTTCTAGTTCGCAATCACCCTGTTCTCATGACAACTTTGGCTTGAGGGAAGCAGCATAACTGAGCAGAATGGCCCAACTGGGACTCTTTAGGATGTCCTATTTCCCTATAGGCACAGAAGTTGAACATTTGTTCACAGACAAAGCAAATCTAAACAACCGCAATCATCCTGTCCCCAATACTTGACTATTCAATCCCCAGAAAAGAATACTAGCTTGAGTTTGAGCAGTGCCATATCTTAGTGGGGAAAAGGGAGAAATACTGTATTCCCACAGATTCTCTGGAGAAACATGCCTTAAATTCAGCTACAGGGCCAGAACCCATTTTCACATTACAGGGGGGAATTCAATGTCAGAATATCAAGCAGTCAAATAGCTTAGGTGGCTTTAAAAGTGGATTAAACAAATCCATGGAGGATGGGTCTATCAACATCTATTAATCATGACAGCTAGATGGAACTTCCACATTCAGAGATAGTGTACCTCTCAGTACCAGATACAGGGGACAAGCAACAGGAAGGATTGTTGCCTTATGGGTTTCCCAGAAGCATCTAGCAGGCTACACTTGGAAAATGGACTAAACAGATCTTTGGTTTGATCCAGCAGGCCTCTCTGTTCTTGTGCCACCACACACCACAGCGGAAGCTAGCTGCCTCTTCTTCCCAACCTGGGGGAAACAAGCAAGCAGGGCACATTTGGACTCAGGCTAGACAAGGGCTTCCAAGCAGGCCCAGCTCCTCTCTCCACTTAAGAAGTTCAGCACTGCGGATAGATAATGGACGGGGCTCAACTGGAGGCTTCCGAAGGGTCAAAAGGAAATGGAGCGTAGCCGAGAATCCGATTTATCCCCAAGCTCACCTTCAGCGACGATGAACCGCTACATAATGTGAGAACAGCAGCCCCCAAATCCACCCGCTCGCTCCCCACCCCACCGCCAGCTAGTCACCCAGAAGCAGCAGAGGCTCTGGTCGCGCCCATCCAGGACTAGGCAAGAGCGAGGGAGTGTCCCGGCCGGCGGCCCGTGTCCGTTCCAAAGGGAAGGAGCCAACCAGGGTAACAGGGCGGGAAAGAGAGGGAGGCAGGGAGGGGGAGAGCGGGAAGAGCTCCCTCAGCCTTAAGGCGGGAGAAAAAACGGGGGGGGGGGCTCAGCTCGGGCCCCCCTCCCTCCGATTCTCTCCAAAGACCATCCGCCTCTGCTCCCTCCTCCCCACACGCACCGCGCTCCAGCCGCTGACAGACGCGCCAGGTCACACCCGCTCCGAGAAGCTCCAGAGGCAAAAGGTCTAAATAAGGGACGTAAGGAAGGGAAGCAGAGCTCACCTGCTTAGGACGGGCCAGGCCCAGCCTGAGGGTAAGGAAGGGAAGGAAGCGTTGCGCCCACACCGAAAGCAGCTCACGCGGCCTGAGCCGGCTTCTCTGTCGCTCCGGGTCGGTAGTTGCTGGCTGGGCTACGGCGGCGGCACCTCGGCTGCTCGCTGGCAGGCGCGCGTTCTCGTCAGTCAATCATTCAGTCCCCGCCTTTTCTTCCTCCTCCTCCAACAAGAGAGAAGAAAACCGGGGAGAAAGAGGGGGCGGGACCTAAAATCCACCACACACGCCTTCCGGGAGGGAAAGCGCTGGCGAGGAAGGCGCCGCTTTGGGCAATTGAGTGCTAGACCTATGATAAGTCTTTTCCTATCTCTATGGCTGAAGCGGTGGCTGAATCATAGAGTTGGAAAAAGCGCAGAGTGACACCTAGCGTGGTTTTAAATTGAAAGCCGCCATTGGTCCTGGTTCTCCGTAGACGGGGAGTTGGGTCGCTCTCTCTGTGGATACTCTATGGTGAAAGCTCCAGGCTGGCTTTAATTTTTGCAAAAGATACTGAATGAAGGTTTTACGCCCGACCCGTTACTCCCCCCAATTTTGTTGTTGTTGCACAGTGGAGAGTGACAAGAGAGGGGAGACACACACACACCCTGGTGATGACAGCCAAATACATGAAAGCAATTACAGCACTACACAATCCTATGTGCATGTTTACTCGGTCTCAGAAAGAAGTCCCACTGTGTTCAGTGGGGCTTATTCCCAGGAAAGCGTGAATAAGATTGCAGCCTTTCTTTACCATAGTATGCGGGCTTACTTCTAAATTAGTCCCGTTTAATAACGTGGGACTTCCATGAACTCAAACGGAAGTCTTACTTATTTCAATATAGGACAACACCTTCCCTAGTGTGTTGGTCTCTAGGGTTCCTCTCCCTGCTTTGCACCCGTTTCACTTTGCCTCTTATACGTCAGGCCTCTCAGGGTGTGACTGGATGAGTCTATAGCTGAGTCCGATGCATGAGAGAGAGGGAAAAGATTGTAGGCAAGGTTGCCAACTTTGACTGAAGCTATTACTGGATTTCCGAATTAAAAATCTGCATAATGCCAGGTAAACTCCATCGTTCATAAAACTTTTTTATTAAATAAACAAGATGTTAAAACCAAACTTTACATTTCACCCCAAACGTCTGGGGCATCATCAGAAATAAGCAGCCAACTTGAGGAACACCTAGTTATACTAAAAAAAAAAAAAAAAAACCAGAGCCCAGGTGTAATTTGCAGCTGACTTCAAACTAATTAATACGTTCCAGAGTAAAATATCTTCCCTCATTGAAACATTCCAGAACAACTTACAACAACTTACACCACTTGCAACGACTTACAACAATGATTGAACATTCCCCCAAAAGCTTAACAATTCTAGGGAGGCATCACGCTATCCGGCACTCCCTTCCCCCTCCGTAGCACAACCATTCCCACACCGCCAGGTAAACGTTACAAATGCAACAACTGCCCCCCCTCCCAACAATTTCCTATTTTAACTGGTGTTTTTCTCTAACAGTCAACTCCATCTCACACAAGGTGCTTGTGTGGTCCTTGAAAATGTCCAGAGTCTTGGATGAAACGTTGGATCAATATTTTACAATTTGTGTGGTTTTTTCAATGTTTTTATGTATTTTAAAGTTTTGGAATTCCTCATATTTTTGTTCAACATTTAAAAATCTTTTTACATGACTTTTTAACCTATATAAACTCTACCTCTTTTGTCATTACTTAGGGTTTCTTGTAATATCTGTTTGATTTACAGATAGAAAGATTGAACATTGGATGGGGGCAAAGAGCAGAATACTCCTGCAAACGACATCGGTTTACATGTGGTTTCTAGACAGTCTTTCTCCACATGCAAGGTGCTAAGGCGCTGCAGCTGGTTTCCAGCATCTCTTATGCTGCAATCCTATGCACACCTGGAAGTAAATCCCATTGAACTCAATGGGGCTAACTTCTGAATAGTCAAGCATAGGATTGTGCTGTTAGCTGCCATTCCAATCTGTTCCAGATCAAATCCAGTCTCTGTCTCACCCTGAAAGTGCCAGCACATGCTTTGTTCTTTCATACACAGATCTGCCAAAGGGAATGGATGGCTTTACATTCTCAATCTCTGCCCCTTCTCTCAGGTGGAGATTACCTGTGGTTATACCAAATGCCAGTAGATTCTCATTCTCCTAGGAAATTCCACATCCTGAACCCACTGAAGGGCTGGCTTGGAGGATATTGTACTTTAAGTGCTGACCTGGTCCTGTGTCCTAACTGCTCCTCTCAATTATGGTGGATTTTTCTCAATAGCCTGAACCACCTCTTTACATGTCCTGCTAATCCTGTTTATCTTCTAAAAGTAGGATTTAGTAGCACACGTAGAGGGATATCAGCAGCATGATTAACAAAACTGACCCAGTAGTGAGGGACCAGAATGTGCATGCACTGTGAGTCTAGCCATCTTCTTTCACATGAGGCAGTTAAGGTATTACGCAAACCAGCCCAAGGATTGTTAACCACTCTTTAGGTGGGCCTCCGTGATTTCCTGAACTGCCAGAGGCAACCCTGCATGTAAGAAAGCAAGTGGTCAGTCAACATTCTGCATCTAAGAAATCAGTTCATCAGCCAATATTTATAATCACAACTTACTACTTGTTACCTAACTTCACAGCAATAGGATGAAGGATTGGGCTGCAAGTGGAGAGCAGGAGTTGGAGGTGTTGGTAGAATAAATCTTGATGCTGCTGGAATACCACTCTACCAACAAGACTAGGAGTCCTGGATATGACCTGTTACGTGGTTTTATTTCCATTTCTTTTAATTCAAGATGCGCAGGAGACACGGATCTAAACACGTGTATATAGTGTTAGGGGCTTGCCTGAAGTGCAAAGGGCCAGACAACTAACATGACCATTTATTTGACTCATCCCCTGCCAACTGGGCAAGAGGCACTTTTTCAATTGGTGCTCCTCTTATATTTAGCAGAGGGAGAGTAACTGGCCCCTTTCACCCCAGCACAGGATCTTTTCTGGTGACTGTTTGCTGGTGTTCTTCTGCATCTTTTTTAGATTGTGAGCCCTTTTGGGACAGGGAGCCATGTAATCATTTGATTTTGTCTGTAAACTGCTTTGTGAACTTTTTGTTGAAAAGCGGTATATAAATACTGTTAATAAATAATAAATACATTTACAGGACTGATGGGAAGAAGCCAAAGACAAGGCCGGCTTTAAGCAAATTGTACCAACTGGACCCAATCAGGCCCCGCGCCTTAAGGACAGATCACTTCCTGGTAAGGTTTAGTTGTTGTGGCCACTCCCCTTGAAAGAGCAGGTCTGTACCTTGGGGGTTCTCCTGGATTCACAGTTGCTCCTGGATGCTGTGATGGGAGCCAGGGTGGTCCGGAAGTTTCAGCTAGTGCAGAATGCAACAGCTCGAGTGGTTGCTGGAGGTCAGTGGTCTGACTCTGCTTCAGCAGCTGCACTGGCTGCCAGTTCCATTCCAGGCCCAATTCAAGGTGTTGGTTTTGACCTGTAAAGCCCTTTAAGTAGACTTACCATCCGTCCCAGAATTTCCGGAACCATCCCGGAACCCGGACTCAAGTCCCGGACCAGTCCCGGACCATTCCAGGCCCGGTGGAAGCTTCCACCGATTTAAAAGTGTCCTTTTTTTCCTTTTCTTCAGGCGCCGCCACATGCGGCGCCCAAATTTCGTGAGGGCATGAGGCAGTACAGTACTGCCTCATGTGCCCTCATGAGATTTGGGCACCGCCATCTTGGGTCTCGCGAGATTTCACAAGATCCAAATTGGTGGTGCCCGAAGAAAAGGAAAAAAAGGACACTGTTAAATTGGCGGTGGCGGCGGTAGCAGCGTCGGGGGACCCAGGAGTCCTGGCCGGCCTGAATGTGGCCTGCCAGGCTCCAGAAGAAGCCTTGGCAACAGTGGCGGCAGCAAATGGCGCCACGACGACGGGGACAGCGGCAAATGGCGGGACAGGCAAGTCAATTTAATTAATTAATTCTAACTATAAATAAATAAATAAATGGAATTTCGGCCGGCCTTTGGGCGGCAAAAGGGTGCCTTGCGCCCCCCCCAATTAATTAATTAATTAATTAATTGTGGGAGTGTCCCAGTTTAGGACCAGGAAAATCTGGTAAGCCTACCTTTAAGGCTTGGGACCAGCATATTTGAGAGACCGCCTCCTTCCGTATAATCCAGCCCATTCTCTTTGGTCATCTGAGAGGGCCCTTTTCAATGTGCCGCCATTGAGAGAGGTTAGGGGAATCGCGGCCAGAAATAGGGCTTTCTTGGTAGTGGTGCATGTTCTATGGAATTCCTTCCCCTTTGAGTTGAGAACTGCTCCTTTGTTAGAAGCCTTCTGGCGAGGCCTAAATACCTTATTTCAAAAATCCTTTGGAACCCAGCAAGGTTACGCTCGCTGGTTGCAGATTGGTGCTTGCTCATTTTTATTCATCATTTAATGTTTTTACGACTGATGGTTTTTATAGCTGCTGCTTGCCATAGCTTGCCTCTGCAGGCCTCCCTGTGCTTCAGATTGTCACTCTTATGCAATAGAGACCCACTTCTGGTTTTGGACAAAAACCAGAAGTGGGTCTTGATCACTTCAGAGTGACGATCTGAAGCATGGGGAAGCCTGCAGAGGGGGGGCGCAGGCCTCTCTGCACCCTCCGAAGGACTGGTGCGACCCTCGTGAGTTAAAAAAGACCTTTTTTCCCTGCCGGGGGCACGATCCCAGGAGCGCCGCCGCTGTCACTGAGATCGCCACGCCCCTTAAGGGGGTAGCGACGGTTTCCGGTTTTCCTGGTGGGTCGTGACCCACCAGTTTGAGAACCACAGTTCTGTTAAATATGTGCTGCAGCTTATATGTACTGGTGCTGTGCCATGATTGTCTACCAGGTGAGTATGGCTTGTGCTTGTGCAAAGAACTAGTCTTGACCCTGTACTTGACCTTCCTGATCACAATCCTATCCGTGTCTTGTCTAGCAGAGAGCGTAGCCCTACAATGTTGTCAGGCTTATGATTGTTGTTTCCTATTGCTTTTTTGAGGGGTTCTGTTTCTCTGTCTCTGCCCAGTGTAATGCCAGTAGCTATTTGAAGGGGAGTTGTATGGTTGTAGCATGTCCTGTCACTGACATTTCTGCCTGTGGTTCAGAGCGGTGATGTGGTTTGAACTTGCGTTTTCTTTGTGTAGTATTATATCAGTGCACATAGTCATGGGTTCAAAGGTGGTGGGAACTGCCCCAGTGAAGGTTGTTGGGATTGTAGCTAACCTATCCTGGCCACTTCTTCATCCTGACCTTTCTCCACCCACTACTGATTCATGGATGGTCTTGTAGATACAGCTGCATTGGTAGATATAGCACTATTGCAGAAGACAGGCCCTCTGGTTCCACGGATCCATCACTGCACTGAAAAAAAGATGTGTAGGTACAGTCTACATATTCTTTGCCAGAGAACAAGATTAGTGTGTTAATATTACTGGAACACAGCCCTGCATCTTAAATACCCAGTTGTGTGCTAGTCTTAAAAAAGGAAAGATGAATCATAATGCTAGGAAAAGCTACCACCCCCAACCATAAATGATTGCAGTTTAGAAACACCATTCAGTGGAAATGCCTGTATGCCCACAGAGACAGCAAATGCCTAATTTATACATTTTCTGCTAGAACAGAAGAGTGTATGCATCCAGAGACAAGGTCTCTGAGGCTTCAAATTTTAGACTGTATGATTTGAAATTGAAGAACCATATTTTCCCCCAATCATGTTCTCATTCTCTGTACAGTTTATATGGTTCAGATCATTTAAGGACAGTGGTGTATTTTTATCTTTATGAATACTCTTCTTCTTCACTTATTTCTTTTTATGATAAGCTGTTGTGCCATACACTTTATTACAGTGAATGTTTGCAAAGTTGCATGTGTGACTTTCCACATTGTATTTCCACTGCATGTGTGTACCTTCCACTGCTGTACCTTCTTGGCAGCAGGAAGTGGAAGGGTCCACAGTGTTCCTTGTTGAAAGAAGGATGATGTTGTTAGATGAGCATTTTATGTTGATAGCAAGCATAGTGTAGTATAGCTACAGTGTGGTATGGTGGTTAGGGTGTTGCACTAGAATTGGGGAGCCCTGGGTTCCAATCTTTACTCAGCTATAAAGCTCGTTGGGTGACTTTGGGCCAGTCACTCTCACTCAGCCTAACCTACCTCACACAGTTGTTGTGAGGATATGCATGGGGGAGAGGAGAGAGAACCATTTAAGCCACCCTGAGCAATTTAGAGGAAGAACAGGATTTGTAATATCCATTTATCCATTTCTTTACAAACCTGAAGTTGAGCGTGGGGGGAGCAGGCAGATAGTGATAATAAATAGGTAGTCAGTAAAACAGCATTATATCTTCACCTGCCCCCCCGCCTCCTCCTCCCCCCCATCCTGGAGCATCTCTGCAGCTCCTTGAAAGTATGAAGATGCCTTACATTGACTGGGACCATTTGGCCATCTGTCAGAGACTCTGCAAGTCTCAGGTGAAGGTCTTTCCTAGCTATCCTCTCTCTGAATTATTTTTCAACTTGAGATGCAAAGCACATGCCTTCCCACTGAGCTGTGGGTACTCCTTGCCAAACAAGCTGTAGAACCCCAGACAGTGTTTATTGTCTACTGAACTCCTAGAGGCAAGCTCCTAGAAGACCAGACCATCAGCGCAATCCTATCCAACTTACACCACCTGTATAACCAGCGGTGCAGCAAGAACGGGAGGCCCCAGAATAGAAAGGGGATTCAAATCCCCCCCAAAGCGGGCTTCAAAGGGGATCTAAATCTCCCCTCCCCTCTCAAGCCTCCTGCCCTGCCCTCCCCTGTAGTATGCAAATAACCCCCCCTGAAATATTTTTCTTTCATCGGCCACACTCTCCTTAACCCCCCCTTCTTTCCCCGTCCAAATCCATCAAGGAATCGCTGAGATACAGCCATTTAAAACAACCGCTTTCAAATTCGGCTTCTTTTCCGGTTTGCGCGCACTTTGACAGCTGACGCGTGCCCGCCAGAGTCAAAAGTTCACAGGCACGCGCCCGGCACGCGCCTCCGGAACCCCCAAGAGAAGCAGCCAGCAGCAAAGTTCACTCTGTACCTACTTAATCCTCTTTACCTTTTTAACCCACTAAGCCTCTAATCCCCTTTCTGGGCGTTCAGCCAACTCAGGCAGACGGCGCGTGCCGCTTGTTACTCGGCGAGCGCAACCGGCTTTTTGACCATTTCACCCCTCTAGCTCTGCTTTTTGACAGATTTAAAGGGCCAGCCATTCATTTCAGGAAAAATGCATTTATTGGAAGATTTGCTGGGTATTTTGGATTCCCTTGGGAGTTATGTGCCGGATCTTTATTGTGGATCATCGGGGTCACCCCAGGGATGGGTCCCAACACGGAAGGGTCCCCATCCTCTCGCTCTACTGAGATTAATCCTAGTTTGAGCGGAGAGGCTCCTGGAAGCAGGGCAATAGGTTTGCGGCCAGAAAAGCTGAGTTAAAGTCTCAGCATCCTCACTGGGATTGCCTGGGAAGTCAGGGGTTGCGCAAGGGTTAGAGTCCCGTCTCCCCTCTTCGCCAGGACTCAGGAAGGTTTAACGAAGGTTGGCACTAAGGGTGCACCTCCCGCCAGAATCTGCACTGCAGGGAGTAGGGGAGCGACCATTTTAAGACATAACTCTGCCAGCAAACAGCGGCTCCAATTCTGTGTTGTTCCCACATGGCTGCCTCTACCCAGGTGCCAGCTGGGGGCAAGGACAAAGGGGAATCCCAGATGCACAGCAAGGATTCAGATTGATGCATTTCCTGAATGTCAAAAGCCGATCTCCTTGTGCACCTTTCCCCCAACCCAATCACCCCCACCCCTTTCTCTGTCTCTCTTGGCTACAATTATGCAAACACCTCTCAGTGATTTCTATTGTTCATTTCACCTTCCTTGGCTACAAGTGTTTCAGATGCTAATCCAGCTATCTACCTTGTTCCTGCCTGACTGACAGCAATCACTCAACCCTCCTTAAACTGTATGGTGCCATGGGCAGGGGCCTATTGTATGGCATGTTTTGGCTCACTCATTGGAAATGTTGCCTTTTGTGTCAAGCAGGCTTCACAAAAGGACTCATTCACAAAGATCCGGGAAAACTTCGCTTCCCCTGAAGTGGGGGGGCTTAATCCTATTATCTCCTGCCACCCAGTAACCCCCACCCACCACACCATTGGTTCACCAGTCGCACAAAGCACAACACTTCTCATTGGTTCTTTTAATAAAGTTTGTCTTTTATTGGCTAAATATTTCACATCTGCTGCTGCTGTTCTCATTGGTGCAAAGTTTCAATCCTCCATCTGATTGGCTGTATCGAAGTGCAACTTTTGGATCCTTCCTCCTGTTGGTCCCTCTTTATTATGTATTTCCCCAAGACAATGAATTCCATGATTCTGTATGTAAATAATGAAATGTATAAAAGCTTCTGTATTAATCATATATGTTACACTTTCTGTCTTATGATTGTGTCCTGGGCTAGCCTAGTAAAAGCTTTCTTTCTACCAACGTTGGTCTTTTGAGCTCTATTTTGGCGCCTCTGCATCCTGCAGAAATCTCTCTCTCCTTCTCTCTCTTTCTATTTTTGGGTTAACCTTCTCCACTCGCGGAGTTAGGTGTCCGCTCACCGGGTCCCACGAGCTGAAATCACTTGCACCCTTGGGTGCTCACAACACCCCCACTGATTACACCGGTGGTGTAAGTTGGATAGGATTGTGCTGCTGCATGTGAAGACTGACATTACTTTTGTAGTGAAGGTTTGTGGGTGGGACACAGGACTGATCAGTAACCAGAGACACTCCTTAGATAAACTACTTGTTATTTTACCAGACTGGTTTTGTACTCTGGGCTTTTCCAGTGGGTTGTATGCAATAAACAAACATTTGCTTAGTATGTACCAATGTTCTCACACACTGAATATCATTCAACTTCACTGGCTAGATTCAAACTGCAGTCTCTCTCAACTCAGTTCCATAACCAAGGAAGTCAGGGTCATCAGTAGCTAGTAATAACTACCTGCCACCAGCCATCAAAAGCCGTTCATGCTCATTTAAGCAATCCTCTTCTAGCCATCAATGAATATTAAAGAAAAATATCAAACTACTGACTAAACAGAATAGTCTATATATCTATATAAAAAGGCTAAAGAAAAGGTCACATCCTCACTTGACAGCTATTGCAGTAACATCTGGATATGTCTTGAGTCAAGAAAGAATGTTTATTTTTATTTACCTTTAAAATGTTTTTTAAATGAATCTGCCACTTCACCTGTGATTGCCAAGGCAGTTTACACACAAAAGTAAAACAACCAAGAATTAAATACAAAACAGGAAGACTAAACAATAGGAACAGCATCTAGAATAGAAACCACAAACAATTCCATAATTATATCCCTGCCAAAGGCTTGGAGACCTGGGATAGCTTTTACTAGCTGCTTAAAGGATAGTCGGTTGGGCACCTGGTGACTATATTAGGCGTTTGCATTTCATAATTGGGGCACCAAGACCTTGGTGGCCATCCACCTAACACCAAAGTGGGGGCACCTGGAGCAGTGTCTCAGCTGCTGATCACAATACATTGGCAGGTTCATCTGGGAGTAGGCAACCCTTCCAGTTGAAACCTGCCCTGTATAAAATTTTGCATTCTAGAGATGGATGCAGTCTAAAGATTCCAGTCTGGCAAATTTTTACTGATCTTTTACCCTTGAGAACATATACATCATCTATTTATTTTTAACACTTTTGACCTGCCTTTCTGCATAGAATGAACATTCTGAGCGCCTTGCAATCAGAGATTAGTTTAGACATTCTAAATAATCAATCTCAAATAATAACACAGCAGCAGGAATAAAGTCAATTGATCAGTCAAATCAAGGAGTATCTTCCTAACGTTCAGTGGGATAAGAGCGCCTTAGCAAACCATATAGAAAGGAAGGCCACTCGAAGCACTGCTTCCTGTGTGTGGTTTACCCTGAAGATTAGGCTTACCAGATTTCTGGCACCCCCAAGGGGGACGGGAGTGACATCACAAGAAGGCGGGTCAAAAACTGTGATGTTACTTCCGCCGGAAGTGGGCGTGTCCACCGGAAGTGGGCGTGTCCACTGTAAAATAAATACAGTATTTTACCTTTTCCCGTGCCTCTGAGCATGTGCAGAGTGAAATGGTAAAATACTGTATTTTATTTTGTGAGACTGTGCTCTTTTATTTTATTTGTGTATTTTAGTTTATTTGTGTATTTTATTTTATGTACTGTTTGTGTATTTTACTTTATTTTATGTGCCCCCTGTCCCCCCTTCCAGCAACACAGGCGATTTCTTGTTCCAAAGTTCATCCTTGCCCTAGCGCCTATTTCCTTCTGGATCTCGCTTTTTTTTTCCCCTCCGCGTGTGACTAGCCGATCCGATGTGCGTTTTCCTTGGAAGCCCCGTCCCACTATGGATCTCTGATTCAGAGAATCTACTGTGAATGTTGCAGGCTTGTGGTGGAACTGAGCCTGGTTTGAATTTCCAGCCCCAAATCCCCCTTACAAAACACCCTCGGCCGGGGGGGGGCAGCAGTTTAGTAACATTTAGTAGCTCACTTCGACCCCGCCTGGGAGAGGGCTCGGGAAGACTCTGAAGAACGCCGGCCGGTCCCTTGTCGCCTCCGCCGATAAACTCTTTTAGCCCCGGCCCCGGCCCGCCGGCTGCATCGCGGCGGGCCGGAGCTATTCCGAGACTGTGCTGCAGCTGCAGCGCGTCTCTGTCATGATCTGTAGTCTCGCGCGTTTGCGCGAGACTGGAAGCGCTCGGAAGATGTCCGAGTTCACTTCGGATGTCTTCCGAGACATTCCAGCCTCGCACGCATGCGCGCAAGGCTGGAACGTCTCGGAAGACATCCGAAGTGAACTCGGACATCTTCCGAGCGCTTCCAGTCTCGCGCAGGCGCGCGAGACTACAGATCATCAAGACAGAGACGCGCTGCAGCTGCAGCACAGTCTCGGAAGAGCTCCGGCCCGCCGCAATGCAGCCGGCGGGCCGGGGCCGGGACAAATAGTCAGTTCGGGGGGACGGGGGGACGAAGGGCCATTTCCGGGACAATCCCGGTCATTTCCGGGACGATGGTAAGTCTACTGAAGATGCTAGGAATACTACCTAGCGAAACGTTGGTTTTACTTTGATCCTTAAACCAGATTTTATTTCCATAGAATACGTCTTTGTCAGCTGTGTTTTAATCAATAAAAATCGTTCACATCATGGCTTTCAATCCCGTATCTGTCATTCATTCTTCGTTAATCATACAGAAGTTCCAAAAGACTGGGCTTGATGACAGGAGTTCCATCAGTGTGGTGCCTCCTCAGAAAAAGTTCCTTTCTGTGTAGCCATTAGCCAAACCTCTCGTGCATTGGTTCCCAAACTGGGAGGTGTGGCTCCCAGGGGAGTTGCGGAAACCAGCCAGGGGAACCACAGAGTGCCACAGAATCCTTTCAGAAAACAGTGCAATGCCAATTGGCAGGCATCAACATAATGTAATGGGGAGCCAATGGTCACCAGTGGTCAAGGGAGCTGCAGGTTGAAAACATTTGGGAAACACTGGAGAAGCATACAAAGCATACTAAATATTTCAAGCAAGAGAACTTGTAGAAATCTTTTCTCATGCTTTGAAACAATCAGAAGCACCTGTGGCACATCTAGCAGGGTTGGCTTGACCATAAAAAGAGCAAGTAGCCTACACACACCTGCCATGCCAGAAGCAGAACATACGTGCAGATTCTTGTGCCACTTTTGGAGTCATTAGCCTCCCAGAAAAATGAAGAGTATGCCCCAGAATCCTCTGCTGCATTGCAGGGTGTATTCTCACTTTTCTCATGGAAATGTCTGCCCTGTCCAACCCAGCATGAGGCAGCAAGTAACCTTGATCCAGCCCTAATCTCTTTGGGATTGTCACAATAGAGTTGCCATGATCACTTACTTGAGAGTAAGTCCCATTGAACAGAGTGGGTCTTCCTTCTGAATAAACATGCATAAGATTGGGCTGTGTGAATTCATCAATGGTAGAGAATGTTTTAAAGCTAGAGACTTTTTAAGTTGTTGATAATCACTGTTTTCTGCCCTTTAAATACCCCAATACAGGGTTTTGAGAAGAATTCATCAAAACGATGTAATTGTCGCAAAAAAAAAAATCAATACCAATACAGATGCTCCTAACGTTGCTAGGAAACACTAATCCTTTCCTTGCTAAGTTGCAAGGAAATTGCTCCTGAAATCCCTGCTGGTGATGGGGAACAGCCTTAATAAACTGGAGCAACTGGAACATATTGAAGAAAACACTATTTTTCCACTCTGCTGTAACTTGCTAAATAGAAGGGAGCCCCTTTCACCTGTAACAATAAATTGGACAATTGAGCTGAGAGGAAGTCTGATTAAGAAAGGCCAAAAACCATACCATGAGAACCAAAAGTAAAATCATGCAGATATTAGTTAACATCTACACTGACTTTCTTGATACCTGCTAATCAACGTCTGTGTGCTGACTTTACCTGCAGAGCACACATTTAAAAATGGGGTGTGTGTGGATTTTGACATCTTCAACAACACAGCACATAACATTAACAAGTGTAAAACAAAAATATAAAAACTCAGTATATACCGTAATACAGGTTGGACTTCATCTTCCAGGTAAATAATGGGTTCTCACTTCAAACAAAAGAACTATGAGGTAGATGAGCTGATTATGGCAATATGTCTGTAGTGATCAGAATACCTGCAACGTACACTTTTAATAACTTGGACTATCATTTTTATCCTCTCATTCCCCCCCCCCCCATCTTTCTTCTGTTTACACTGCACTGCTTATCTCTTTATGGTGCTCTTACTACATTTGCTTGGCCTTAGGTTTTCCTAGGATGTCCATTACACCACTTTCTGCAACCACAAACAATTAGAGAACGATTGCAATGAGTGGTTATTTATTGTTTGGTTGCTATTTTTCTTATTTCTTGTGTGCATAGCTAGTACATTCCAATTACATTGCCAACGATGCTTCTTTAATGGCAGCCAAACAATATTCTGTTTGCACTGAAGTAGACCCTTAGGACTGGGAAGCAAAAAGAGAATGAGTGTTTTCATTTGTGAGGCTGAAATTACCTTCAGCTGTCTCACACTATTTGCCCAAGGCTGGCCCAAAACCCTGAAGCAGTGTGATCAAGACCTTTGAGACAGTGTGCCAAATGCTGCCCTCTTACCCAGTAGTGAAGGCTGCCACTGCATTTTCTTCTCCCACTTCCAGAATTTGACAAGCAAGATAGGAACAGAGCCCATACTTTCTCTTCTGCTCCATACTTTCTCTTCTGCTCCACTCTCCTTTTTCTTCTCAAATTCAGGTTGCAAGAGTAGTAGTAGTAATGGAACTTGGCAGGCAAGCACAAGTGCCCCCTACCAATCTACTGCCAATCTACGTGGCATGCAGTATATCAACTTTAGCCATGGATCTCTGCCACTTAGCCCTGAAAAACCCTAAAACAGAGTTTCTCAACCAGTGGTACTAGTAGTGCCACCAATGGTACTTCGGCCAACTGCTGGTGGTACTCGGACTGCCGGACCATCGGAATCCTGATCCGAAGCTGTGCATTTTCGCTCCCGAGAGGCTCCTGCCTTTGGTCGAGCCTCTTGGGAACTCTGAGAAAGGTCCTCCCACTTGCCCAGAGCCTCATACCTGCATTTTCTGGCCTCCGAAAACCTAAAAACCCAGAAGTAACTGGCGATTATGTCATTGCGTCACTTCTGGTGGTACACAGCAGGAGAGTGGCCCCAGAGATGGTGCCAGAGGTTGAGAACCCCTGCCCTAAAACATCCCTTACTCACAAAATTCTGAGAACAGTGTTGCTTCCACATCACACATCTAGGGCTGCTCCAATTCCACACACTCCAAGCTATTTAGTTCCATTTCTCTGCTTCAAATGAGCTCCTTGCATGGAACAAATGAGCCACATAGGAACTTGGAAGGAGTGCTCACACTCATCAATGCCAACATACTACTGATTTTCACCTGTGTTGCAGCAAGGAGAGAAATGAATGGCTTTTGATGTGTCTAGAATGCAAAATAACCACAGTAGTCTTCTCAACAGCCCTTTACTTAGTTTCCTGTGATGGGTAAGAATTACCAAAACATTAAAAAAATTCTCAAGTTTTCACGGCCAGTATGTATACTAGAATTAAAAATAAATAAAAAAATAAATTAAAAATAAATAAAAATTGATGTTTAATTCTAGTAGTTACACGCTGCAGCAAGGAGAGTCATGCCGGCCACATGACCACGGTCTTGTCTTCGGACAAGACTGGCTCTTCGGCTTTGAAATGGGGATGAGCACCACACCCTAGAGTCGGACACGACTGGACTTAATTGTCAGGGGTCACCTTTACCTTTACCTTACTACAAAAGTTGCTCTCTTTTAGGCCATACGTGATTAGCGAATGGATAGATGGCATGCACACTATTCAATTTTATTTTATTTTTTGGTGGTCAAGGCATATATTATGGATTTATTTGAAAGGCAATAATCACAGAATTTCAGTTGCAGAAAATCAGTCTTTAAATTGTTATAATACATTGTTTTATGGAGAAAGGGGTTCAAGTCTGTATATACATGACTGTTATGTTTCCCCAAGTTTCTGAGTGAACTAAGCATTGTAGACGCCTGTCGGTGTGCTCTGCTTCACATATCTATTGGTTATTACCATGTTGAAGTATGTGCAGTTCAGTTGGATTCAGACTAACAGTGCAATCCTATGTATGTCTACTCAGAAGTACCAGTAAGTTCTGTTTATTTCATTGGGACTTACTCCCAGGAAGCCTGTATAGGATTGCAGCCTAACAGCGCAATCCTATTCAACTTACACCACCGGTGCAGCGAGTACAGGAGACCCCAGAACGGAAAGAGGATTTAAATCCCCTCTAAAGGGGGATTCAAAGGGGATTTAAATCTGCCCTCCCACCCTGCCCTCCCCCGCTGGTTACACCGGTGGCGTAAGTTGGATAGGATTTCGCTGTACAGCAGCGTTTCATCGACACACACCCCATGCTGGAAGTGACGTAACAGCAGCAGCCAGGACAACTGAGGCACATGGTGGGCGGGTGGGCCAAACCAGCCACCGCTGCTCCATGCTCAAGCCGAAGAACAGCGCAAGTCGCCGCCAAGGGGCGTTGACAGGGAGAAGCGTGCGGGGCGACGCGCGCACATGGGTGACGCGCGTCCCCCTGGCACTTACAGTTTGCTGCTGGAGATGGGCCTGCCCGCCCTCGCATCCGTTTGGCTCTGAAATGAGCCGAAAACGGTGCGGGGGGGGGTGCTCCGTGCCTGCGCATGACGTCACGCGCGGGGGCGGAGCTGCGCTCTTAAAGGTGACGCGCGACCCCGCTCTGGGGTGTCGCGAGTCCCTGTGACGCAACTGTCGCCGCCAGCCGCAGTATCACCCCCCACCCACCCAGGGCCCGATCCTGCCGACTGGTAGCCCACCACCACCACCTGATGACGCCTCTGCCGCTGTAAAAGATTTATTATAGCACAGGTTTCATGGACAAGGGCTCACTTTATGAAGATGCACAAAGGTTTAGCCTTAGCAGATACACGCACAGGGGAAAACATTATAAACAGTGGGGACAGGCCATGACATTTTGGCCTCGCTTGTTTACGTTTCTACCTCATGTGCGTATACATCTGGCAGATGAGGGCTTCGAGCCTTCGCTTCATGGGTCTGATGGAGTGGGCTGTAGTCTACAAAGGTTTATGCTACAAATTATTGTAGCCTACAATAAATAGCATATTTGTCGATTATCTGTGAATCTTTATGGAGCCACAAAGTGTCTTCTTTTGTATGCAGATACAAGAACGGGAAGTGGATGCGCTATCGTGACACGTGCCTGGCGTATTTCCCATCACCTGGCGTAATCTCCCCACCTCCGCAAGTGCAGCTTCAGCGTATCTTTCGAGGGAGGGAGGTAGAGAAGCCCAGCGCAGCCTGCGCACGCGCTCTTACACTCTTTCCGCTCCGGAAGCTGTATGCTCTGACTCCACTTCTTCCGTTGTGACACAGGAAGGAGTTTTGAGTTCTGCTCTTGTCTCCGCCTTCCTTTTTTGTTGCCGAAAGAAGCTGTTGGAAGTGTGTTAGCTGAGTGGAACAAGGCGGAAGGGGATTGGCGGTCCTTCGAGCGTCCCGGGAGGCCAAAGAGGCCTCAGCGCTCCCTTTCCCCCGACTCGGTTTCTACCCTCTAGACACGGGCCACACATACACACACCGCTACCTTGGCCCCACTTGCAGGCAGCGGGGGTTGAGGGAGATTTTTTTTTTTCCTTTCGGGAGTAGCTTGCAGATCCTCCTTTGTCTGTCGCCCGCGCTGAGTTTGAGCCAAGTGGTGACCTGCTTCTTAGAGGGCCTCGTCACAAATTACATAGTCAGAACTTTTAAGGGTAGGATTCAGTCGGCATTCCTTCCCCCCAGCATTTAGTCTGGTGACTCGGGCCTCGTACCATGTTGGATTGGAGCTGCTTTGGCCCATAGTTCACCCTGTTAGAAACGCTGGCAAAATGTCGTGGGTACAGTCTGCATTAAGTCAGCCCAGCGAAGATGTGTTCGATGAAGAAGCAGATGAAATGGACGTAGCACAGAAAGAATGGAGGAGCGCCATGGAGAAGCGTGTCAAAGTAATGATAGGTGTTAAGCTCATGACTTTTTAAAGTTTTAATGTTTGCATGGGGGTTGCCTAGGGCTGGAGTTAGCACCAATGAGCACTTGCCTATCATTGCTGACCAGCAGCTGCTGAAATGGTAGCAGCCCCTTGGACACTGTTGTGCGCAGGTGTCTCCTTTTCCTTGTGTACAGCACCATTAGCAGTCTTTTCTGCTTGTCAAACTCGGAGAGCATCTGCAGCTCATTTGCCCATGACATGAAAAACCACACCAGGGAGCTCTATCCTCCCTGCTGGACTGCCCAGAGAGAGGAAGCGAGAGGAGGATCAGGCATACTGCATCTATGAGTAGCCATTATTTCCTGCCATTCTCCAAGTGAGCAGAGCAAGAGGGCAGGATAGTGATTGGAAGTAGAAATTCCTTACAACCATCCGTTGCCCCACCCTCTTTACTATACCACACTAACAGCACAATCCTGTGTAACCTTTTACCGGTGTAACAGTAGATGCACCGGTGTAAGTGCACTTATGCCAGTGTAATTGCACTTACACTGGTGCATCTGCTGCTACACCGGTGCATCTACTGTTACACCGGTGCAAGGTTACACGGGATTGTGCTGTCTGTCCCCAACGTACGTTCTGGAGGTTTGTCTGAAAGTCAGAATGGCAGTAAGTAGGAACAATACTTTTCATGCAGGTATTGTTCCTGCATGAAAGTGCTAGAACAGATGGACTGCATCTGCAAGCACTGAAGCACCTGTCTGTAACTCGGGACGTCTGTAAGTAGACGTCCATTAATGGAACCAGTGTACTGAGAAATCAAGCAATTATGCAGATTGGTGGCTGCTTCTCTCAGGAGTAGCTGCTGGTGCCTCTTGCTCATGTGTGCCCTTCCCCTGCATACAACAGCGCTTACTACCATGCTACCCAGAGGAGGAGGCTGCTCCTTGCAAGAGCAGCCACTGTGACCTAGAGCCACTTTTGAGCTCTGGGCAGCACAGCAGAGGGAAGTGGGCAGTGATGATTATTGCTGCTTCCAATAACTTGCAGGGCCTCTCTCTCTTGAAGGTTTTATCTGTTTGTTTACTTTTCCCCTTTGGACAGCACAGTAAGAAGTGTTGGGTCAAGTGGGATTGCATCCCTTCTTTCCGTGGGTGGAACAGTAGGGAGGACTGGTCTTCCTAGGCCTAATCCTGAGTGCCTCGCTGCCCAGAGGGGTGAGCAAGGTGAGCCAGCTGGAGGAAGAAGTCACTTCTCATGCAGGGAACAGACATCTCTGTCCATTGGCATAAATATGCTCTCTTTCTGGGCTTCATGGTAGTGGGGATTGGTCCAGTGGCACTAGTTCTTCCTGTTGCACTATGCACTACCCAGAAAAAGGCAGGGATGGTTGTGATACAGTCTCTGGATAGTACCCAGTCTTCCCTTCTAAATACAGTGTGTATGTGTGTGTGTGTGTACGTACACATATGTGCAGTCTGCCACCTTTGCCCATATTCTTTCCCTGTGTCACTTAGTGGCATTGTGTGGAGGGTTTGGCTGACTGGGGAAGGGGAAGACAGAATGGCAGCCCCCACCCCCCAACCTGGAACAGACTTCCAGTGGACTGTACTTAGTCATAAGAATCAGCTACTGGAGTCTCCAGACCAAATTAATCCCAAGGGAAATACCAGCCGATCCTCCTCTCATTACTAAAACAGAGGCGAGTGTGGGACATGGAGGGTTTTCTAGCTACAGGAATGGGACTTTTTCTGATAGTCCATTTTGAGAGATGGGGAGAGCCCTGGTTCACCATCCTCTCAACAAAGCAGCCCTCCTGTAGAACTAGTTGCTGCCTAGGGGACTACGGTTTCGGTTGCCAGTCAAACAGAGCTAAATGGTTAAAGCAATCAACACACTGGAGAATGCTTGTGATTAAGCAAATAGTGCTTTTAGGGACAAGCCACATAAGTATGTGTGTGCGCGCGCGCGCGCACACACACACTTTGAAGGTGCGTTTCCAACTGGAAGCTCCTCTTCCCCCCCCCCCTTAGAAACAATCCCACTGGGTGGCAATCCTGGTCAGAACCAAGACCAAAACAAAATTGCCGCTTCAGGGGCGAATATCTGCTTCAATGGGGCAATTTTTGGAATTAAAACAACTTGTGAGGAAAGAATGAACTTCCACCTCCACCTGTGTTCCAGCTAGGAAAGAATGAACCTCCACTTGTGTTCTGGCTAGGATTGCCACCCCATATGACTTTTTAAGAAAAAAAGAGAGAGATTTCTGGTTGGAAACATATTCTGGCAACATACATTTGCATGCTTCTGTAGTTTGGCCCATAGAAAAGGGAAATGACATGGTAATTGACAGGAATAGTTTTAATAGATGAATCCATTGTCCACACCAATGAGTCCATCCTAAGCTAATATACTGTGTGAGTCATATCCTATAATCTTAGATTCCACTTCCCATTATTAGTCATAATAATGATTATGGGGGGGTATTCAGCCTATGCTGCTGGAAGACTTGAAAAGATTGGTATGGTGCACCTTCATTAAATTGCCAAATGTCATCTGATTGGATATATAGACTCTTATTTTTACGATAAGTCTGTTTTAGAGCTGCATGACTGTCTGAAAACACAGCTCTATATAAGTGTTTTTCAATTATTTAAATGAGACATCACTTCAGCTGACAGTGTATTTGAATAGACCTGGCAGATACCTACGAATACTGTATCTGTGATGAAATTGTGTGCTGTGTTGTGGGGTTCCTTTTTGTAGAAAGAGGTAAGAAGATGAGTTGGCTTTAAATGGAGAGGGGGGGAGAATGTTATCCAATCAGAAGAGAAGGTGGTTTTCAGTTGGAAAACAACAGTTGAGGTAACTGCTCCCTAAACATTCTACTCAGGCTAGTGAGAGGAGAAGGCTTAAAAAGGAGGCTTCTAATAGGAAGTGGGGAAATCCCCTTTTTGGAGAACCTTTGGGTTCTGGTTTTGGGGGTTGGCTTGTCTTCCTCTAATTATCCCTTAGAATTCTAGGGATCACAGGGGAAATGCATTATTCATAGTCTAAAGCAGGGGTTCTCAACCTGTGGTATGAGTACCCCTAGGGGTACGCCAGAGCCTGCCCCTCATCAGCATCAATCAGTAGTTAATTACTTATTAATTAGAACTTAAATGCAATACCCCCCCCTCTCTCTCTCTCTCTCACACACACACACACACACACACACACACACACAGAGTTAAGTAAGATATTTTTTCACATTTAAAATTGTTTTAGTTCTTTTTTATTTAATGATTAATTAGCTAATTGATTGATTAATCCAATTAATTAGCAATTAGCAGGGGTACTTCAGAAAATTGGATCGTGATAGGGGGTACCCAGGACTTCAAAGGTTGAGAACCGCTGGTCTAAAGGGTTTAATGTAATATCACGGGTGGGTTGGATATTGACTTGGGGTTAACTTTGGTTCTTCCAATGTGGTTGTGTTGATAAGTTCATTGTTATGTCCTATGCCTTCTTATTATATTAAACTTTCATTCCGCTTCATTCTTAAAAGGGGGGGGGTCTGCCCAGTGATCCTCTTTAGTCATTGTAAAAGCCTGGGCTGGTGGCAGCGGGCTCTACTAACTTCCTTTACATTTGGCCATGACAGTATCTTGGGGGGGGTCTGCCCAGTGATCCTCTTTAGTCATTGTAAAAGCCTGGGCTGGTGGCAGCAGGCTCTACTAACTTCCTTTACATTTGGCCATGACAGTATCTTTTGGCCCTCTAGTTCTTAAAAGAATTCTTTGTCACGTTTATGTCTCTCTTTGCTTAAAGGAAGGCTATAGGGAAGGAGTTGAAGCTGGGAAAGAGCTGACACTTCAGCAGGGTTTTAATCAGGGATATAAAGAAGCAGCAAAGCTGATGTTCTCCTGCGGCCAGCTCAAAGGCACTGTAAGGTACGTTGTGAAGCAGACGTTTTAAACATGAGGACACCACCGTATATACTTGAGTATAAGTCAATCTTATGGATAGGTCGAGGGCAATTTTTAAGCAAAGAATAATGGAATTTGGTGTGACGCATGGATAAGTCAAGGGTAAAATTAGGGGTGTATGAATTTCTTTGAATTCTTGAAAATGACCAGTGATTGTTCTGAAGCAGCAACGGAAATACTCCAAACAGGAAGAAAGCAAGCTATTTTACCTTGTTCTAAAGCAGCACAGAAATGGAGCTGTTTTCCAAACAGGGCAAAAGGTGAAGGAGTTTATGGGTATTGTAAGCTTTGTGTGGAGTATAGTACTTAGCAGCAGCCCTCAAAGATTACAACTCCCATAAGCTGCTTCACCTTCCTGTTTGGAGAATAGCTACATTTCTGTGCTGCTCTGAAACAAGGTAAAATAGCTACTTTTTACCCACCCTTGTGCTTCTCAGCCCAGTCTCATTTCTCTCCCCCCCCCCCCAGCAGCTGTTAGAAGCCCCACATATAAGTCAATAATTTCAGGGTCAATTTTAAGGCATACATTTTTAGACTTATGAGTATGTAGACTTATGTGGTTAGGTTCTTAAGGTTAAGCCTTCACAGAGTAATACGTCTGTGTTAATATACTGTATTTTGCTAAATACAGATCCCATTTAAATTATAAATACATTGGCTTCTTATCTATTGTAGCTACCTGCCCTGGTACATTTCCATACCTTGCTAATTTCAAGCTTGTGGAGAACACTAAAGTGGCAACAGCAGTTGCACTAGTAGTTGGAAGAAAATGCAGGCTTCAGGCTACTTCTGAGCCTTCTATAAAGTCACAGTCAGCTTCTCCCTTCAGCTTCTCCCTTCCTGTTTATATAAGCCTGGAAGCATCCTTTCCAGGAAGGCTACTTGTATGGTTTGCAGAGTGGGAGGAGCGTTTCATACACTGCAACCTCACTTATAACTTGAACTATTAGAAGACCTGGCTTGCCTTTAGAAATGTTTCTATGCCACCATGGGCACGAGGAACTTGATCTTTCCCTGAAAATATAAACAGAGTTCAGTATTGGGTAGAAAGATGCTGAATATATACTAAACATGTTTTGTGATGGGGGCAGCGCGATTCCTAACTTTGTCTAGAGGTTCAATTGACTATACTGTAGTTTTGTATTCCATTTTTAACATTCTACTCTTAACACATTAACAGTGCAATCCGATAACTTTTGTGCCGGTTTAACCAGCGGTGCAGCGAGAACGGGAGGCCCCAGAACGGAAAAGGGATTCAAATCCCCTTTCTGGGGCCTCCTGTTGTCGCTGCGCCGCTGGTTAAATCTGCACAAGTTGTCGGATTGCGCTGTAAATGTAAAGAAAAACAAGAAGGATAGTGGGTGGTTTATTTAAAGCCCTGTCTAATTTTTACATCTGGACTCAAAGACCAGTATTTTAACACTCAGTTTTTTGTAGTGCACTCTTGTCCTGGTGTCACCACAATGGATGCGATTCTGCAGTGCTGAATAAGATGACTGAGCTTCTGAATGAAGTAGGCAAATATGAAGAGTGTGTGCTTAAGAGTCTTACCTGTACCCACCAACAGCCTCACATTGGAGACTTACTGGATACTATTGAGGACATGGATCTTGGCCCTGCCCTCTCACCTGACCAGCAACGCAATGGAACTACAGGTGGAAAAATCTGTGAAACTGGCATAGAGTTTAACGGACAATGTAGCAGAAATAACAGAACTGATTCCCTCAAAGATGAATGCTGTAGAGGAACAAAAGACACAGATTCTAAAAGGCCAACCTTTACTTGGTTAAAAGAAAAAACTGTCAGTTTAGTGGCACAGGTGGGCTTGTCCCTAGATACAGTTGAACACATCCAGCTGTTGTAAAGTTAATTTATTGCACAAAATTGGGTTTATTATGCAAAGCATTATTTTTCTGCTGGATTGCAGTGACTCAGCTGATCGAACTTACTGTTGAAGTGCAGATACCTTTCATCTGAATATTCCTTAATAAAGCACTGTGTGTGAATAGTCAACATCCTGTTTTATTCCATGGCATCCATTTGGGTTTAGTTCACTCATTGACCAAGGTTGATTAGTAAATACGATGCATGCTTTAAAAAAAAGTTACTTGCATGGGAAAATGTTATGCCCAAATGGATAGAAAACTAGCATCTTGGAGATGGAGAAATTTTTCAAATCTTTAAGCCCGAGATGGGCAAATTCTGAACTATGTCTTAAAAGGTAGCCGATACTAGAACAATAAATACAGAACATTCCAGCGCCAATGTAGCCCCATGGTAAGGGAACAAAGGTTCCATCACCTTGATGCCTCCATGACTGTCCCCCCACTGCAGGCTGCAGTGCACCCCCCCCCCATTGGCTTGGCTGCATCAGTGTTGGAAAGTTGGATAGGATTGGGCCCTAATTGAAAGATGCAGGGATATGGTAAACCATTGCATCCAGTTGTTGTAGCAAGTATTAAGCTAGGACAACTTAGTTCTGAAGTTCTTGTTCAGGAAGTATTTCTTAGCCGGTAAATATTCTGCATGTACTGCAGTTCTTTTTGGTGACCACTCTTTCTGCAAGAGGTCTGGCACAGCTTCCTTTTTAAAAGTTCATGTTCTATACTTCTCAGGTACAAACACAACTAAGAATTGTTCAGGAAAACCATCTTGAGTAGAATGCTATTTTGTCAGATATAACAGCTTCAGTTATTTCAAGATGGTAACAAACTACCAGATCATTCTTCAGGTTGCAGCCTTTGACATTTTACATACATAGTAATGTAGACAGGTGTATGTTATGAACATTTTGTAGCATGCACATGTTTTGAATCTGTTATAGATTTATATGTTTGGGGCACAGACAATGCTATGTTTGTACCTCTGCTTTGCTCACAATAGAGACAAATACGACTTACAGTGTAGCATTTACGACTTACAGTGTAGCAAAATATTTTCCTGTATCTTCCTGAGATAGTACCTTGGCCTTCACTCAAGGCCCTGTGCTGTGTGCTACATAGTCCTTGTTAGAATTTTCCTTTTCATTGTTTTGAAAGGCACTCTAATAGGCTCACAACATATACAGTTCAATCCTACATAAGGATCCGCTGTGGGCAGGCTCCCGCCCGGCGGAAGATCTACTCGGGGAAGGGGGCGCTGGGGCCGATCAGCCGCCTCGATTTCCACAAGCGAAATCACTGGCGGAAGTCGGAGGAGGCCGTGTAACGGCCCAGCCATGCAGCGGGGGTCAGGATACTGTCGAAGCCGTCCCCCTCCCCCTCCCGGAGCAGCTGGACCTATGGGCCCCCTCCCTTTTTTCTCCAAACCCCACACACACACACACACACACACACACACACACACACACACACACACTGGATCCTTACCTGGGTCCGGCAGCAGTCTGGTGAGGGCTCAGGCATCGGAGCAGGGGAGGCCAGCCTTCCTTGCTCAAAAGTAGACGCAAACATGCCTTACAGCACATTTGCGATGGCTTCGGGCGCTGGAACGCTCGTTCCAGTGCCTGGAGCTACAGTAGGATTGCTCTGTCTCTAATTTTTGCTTTCTACATCTATTCTGTTAGTCTCCGAAGCTTGTATCCATAAGCAGTGCTGCATGGGGACAGACCATACCTTAGTGGAGAGATATATGCTTTGTATGTGGAAGGTCCAGATTCGGTCCCTGGTATCTTTATATAAGGATCTCACATAACTAGGTCCTTAGCATACCACTTTAATCTAAGTAAGCTATATAGAGTCTTAACAGTTTCACAGAAGAAAAAACTGAAAATATTAAACTGCCTTAGTACTAATGCTCAACTCTACAGAGCTCAACTAGGAGAAACTACCTATACAAACAAGTATTAACCCACATAGAGCAAGATGAACAGGTGTTGTACACCCTGGCCTAGCACAAGGGTTCTCAGTATGGGTTGCAGGCCCCAAAGGAGTCACAAGTAGTTTGGAAGGGGGTTGCAAACAGCAAGCAAGAGACTAACAGCGTAATCATGTGCAAAGTTGGACCAGTGGAGCGAGCACTCTGCCGGCCTAGGTTGTTGCAGAAGTGCCATAAAGCTAGGCTTACCATATTTTCCCCGACCTTAAACCAGGACACCCCCACACACACAACCAATTAAGGAAATAAAATAAATTTAAAGATACCAAGGGGGCACAAAGCGCCCCCATTGCCACATTTTTTATTTTTAAATTAAAATAAGTAAATTGACTTACCTCCTGAATCCCATCGCTGTTGCTGCCGTGCTGCTGCTGCTCCTTCGTTGGCTGCAGTCCACCCCGAGCCAGCTCGCCCGCCCCGAGCCGGCTCGCCCTTGCCACCATTTTAATGAAGAAACTTACTCGGGCACCGGCATCTTGGCTCGCGAAATCTCGCGAGATCCAAGATGTCGGTGCCCAAATCTCATGAGGGCATCATTCCCTCACGAGATTTGGGTGCCAACATCTTGGATCTTGTGAGATTTCGCAAGCCAAGATGCTGGCGCCCGGAAAAAAGGTAAGTTTAATTTAAAATGGTGGTGACAATCCGGGATGGCTCCATACCTCCCGGGATGCCGGGACCCGAGCTTGAAATCTGGGAGTGTCCCGGGCGTTCTGGGATGTATGGTAAGTCTACATAAAGCACTTTCGCAGCACCCTTGGAGTAAGCGGTGCCAAGGCCTGCGCCGCTCACTCTGCCGCTGGACCGGATGCAGGTAAGTGCTGCATTGGGTGGCGGGAGGGTGTAGGGAGGGCGGGCCAGGGTGGCAGAGGGGGAGGGATTATCAGCAGTGCCCTCCGCTATCTTAACCCCCTTCCTGGGCCTGACTGGCCTTACACGGCCTCCCTGGATGTGCGCCAGCAAAATAGCTGCTGTACATCCAAGGAGCCCCATTGGGGCCGACACCGGGGGAAGGGACGCTTGTCCTTTTCCCCTTAGCTGTCCCCCGGCTCCACCAGCACGGGCCACATCCTGTGTAGGATGCTGCAGCTATCTGTTTAGCAGGCTGGTGCATCTTATGCAGGATTGGGCTGTAAAAGCTGGAGTAGTCCCAACCAGATGGCTCCCTGCACCTACAAAAAGCAAGTTGCTATGGTGGCAACAGGCTCTTTGTGCCTCATGAACCTGCTTTGTAGTGCAGCACAAGACATACCCAAGAGTTCTCTGTTCCGTGCTTCGAAGAACAAGAGCTCTTTTCCTCCTCTGGACCTGGCAACCCTATGTCTGAAAAGCACCTCCCCTCAGATTTTCTCCTTCTAGTGTCTACAATGATTTCAATACAAACACTCCATTACTAGATCTTTGAAGGAGGGTTTGATCTTTTTAGGCTTGGGACTGGAGAAGAGAGTGTGATGCTTTGTTCCACTTCTTGCCCTTGTTAATTTGCATAGGGTGGAAACTTCGGGAAAGGCATTTGTGATTTTCCCATCAGCCTACCTAATGCTATAATAGTGGTGGTAGGGGTTGTTTAAATATATTTTTCAGGTGGGCACAGTAACAAGACTGCCCTAGCAGTTTTCAGAAGATAGAGATTAACAAGATAATTCTCTCCCCTCTTCCCAATTCTCTCCCCTCTTCCTAAATTAAGATTAGCAAGATAATTGAAATTGCAAGTAGAATGAATCAATGGCATGTGTAAAACAAGAATCTTATATCCTTTACCCCCACTAATTTATGTACCTCAAAATATTACATAGAGACTAAAAAATTTCAACTGAGGCTGAAGACATAGTACATCATTTGACATGTTTTCTGTGAAGTTAAGCTATTTTGAAAACAGTAGCTTCAGCACAGAAGCTTCTACATTCAAGCTGTTTTTATTGGAAGCTAGGATGTCTAGTTCTTATTTTGTCAGATTAGATATTAGTACCAGTGAGATTAAGGCTGGCAGAGCAGATTAAAGCAAGAAGTTTAATGAATATAGCACATGCACAAAGATTCCCCCCCCCCCCAAGCATTTTGTCCTACTGAAATAATACCTTTGGCTCTGTTAGTTTCAAACAGGGCTTCAGAAAGCATCTGTTTTTTGTGGACAGCACCTATACTCAATACAAGTAGCCGCAGTTTAATAAGCAGACAATCCAATACAATTTATGCTTGCATATTCTATTTGCATTTCAACTTAACTGGACAGACTCAACTTTTCTAATTCTTAGCAGAAGCGTAACCTTTAACAATCTTTACTAAGAATTGGTTTAGCCTAGACCTTGGAACTTATTTGTAGAAATCCACCACATAATGGTACCAGAGAAAATAGTAACTTAAGCATTGTTCTATTATACTGATGAGAACTGGAGTCTAGCTTATACTCAAAATTATTCCAAGCTTTCAGCTGAAACCGGACTGCCTGTGCAGCAGTCTTCTACCTTATTCCCTGGTGAGCTGCTAGCTGAAAGTTTCTTTGTCATCAGTCAATTGTAGGTTAGCTAAACAAATGTTTTCCTTTATGTCATCATCTGAAAGCTCCAGAGAAGCATTTTATTCCATGTCGTCATCTGAAAGCTCGAGAGAGGCATTTTCCTCCATGCCATCACCTGAAGGCTCCACAGAGGTATTTTCTTCTGTGCTGTTGCCCAGTGAAGCTTGCCCACTTGTCTCAAGGAGGCTGGAGTCATTTTCCTCCGTGCTGTTGCCCAGTGAAGCTTGCCCACTTGTCTCAAGGAGGCTGGAGTCATTTTCCTCCGTGCTGTTGCCCAGTAAAGCTTGCCCACTTGGGTCAGGGGGGCTAGAGTAATTTTCCTCCGTGCTGTTGCCCAGTGAAGCTTGCCCACTTGGGTCAGGGGGGCTAGAGTAATTTTCCTCCGTGCTGTTGCCCAGTGAAACTTGCCCACATGTCTCAAGGGGACTGGAGTAATTTTCCTCCGTGCTGTTGCCCAGTGAAGCTTGCCCGCTTGGCTCAGGGGGGCTAGAGTAATTTTCCTCCATGCTATTACCCAGTGAAGCTTGCCCACTTGGGTCAGGGGGGCTAGAGTCATTTTCCTCTGTGCTGTTGCCCAGTGAAACCTGCCCACATGTCTCAAGGGGACTGGAGTAATTTTCCTCCGTGCTATTGCCCAGTGAAGCTTGCCCACTTGGGTCAGGGGGGCTAGAGTCATTTTCTTCTGTGCTGTTGCCTAGTGAAACTTGCCCACATGTCTCAAGGGGACTGGAGTAATTTTCCTCTGTGCTGTTGCCCAGTGAAGCTTGCCCGCTTGGCTCAGGGGGGCTAGAGTAATTTTCCTCCATGCTATTACCCAGTGAAGCTTGCCCACTTGGGTCAGGGGGGCTAGAGTCATTTTCCTCTGTGCTGTTGCCCAGTGAAACCTGCCCACATGTCTCAAGGGGACTGGAGTAATTTTCCTCCGTGCTGTTGCCCAGTGAAGCTTGCCCGCTGGGCTCAGGGGGGCTAGAGTAATTTTCCTCCGTGCTGTTGCCCAGTGAAGCTTGCCCACATGTCTCAAGGGGGCTGGAGTCATTTTCATCCATGCTGTTGCCCAGTGAAGCTTGCCCACTTGTCTCAGGGAGGCTTTCTTCAGGACTGTTACTTAAAGTTGCCCAGGCATCTCCAGCACTTGGCAAACCAACCCAACTGTTGGCTGATTTGGACTCTTCATTCTCATTGGGGCTTTGCTCAAAGGTTCCCTCCGTGCGTTGTACAGCTTTAGCAGCTTCTTGTTTGGTAGCTCTCTTGAAAATGGTTCTCATAAGAACTGGGATAGACATGCATCTGAAAAGAAAGAAGGAGACTTGAAGTCATAATATTAAATCTAATCATTGACAGTTCACCAAAGTAGCCTGGCTGTCCCACACAACAATCTGAGAAGAGAGTTATCCGTGTCCTAGCCCTGGACACAGGGCTAGGACAGTTGTGGTGTCCTTTGGAAATTCTTCCCGGGAGGGGGGGGGGGAGAAAGCTTCCAGAGGGATAGTTTGTGCAGCAGAACACAAGAGTTTTGTAGCACCTTTTTTCAGCTTTCTTGACTTTCCAGTTACAAGAGTATATGCATCTTTTGCAACTTGCAAGAGTTAATTGTGTGTAGTGGATTGTAAACATTTGACATTATAGCCTGGCTAAATGTGTACTTCTTGTGAGAAGGGCAACATCCATCATTCAAAAAGAAAGAAAGAAAGAAAGAAAGAAAGAAAGAAAGAAAGAAAGAAAGAAAGAAAGAAAGAAAGAAAGAAAGAAAGAAAGATTAAATTCTTCTCTCCCATTAATTTGTTTCTAGTCAAATACTGGAGAAAGGTTTCATTTAACAGGAAACTTATACAGATGCATTCTAGCATTATTGAGAAGTGTTACCTACCGTTTTACAACTCTTGTAAGAAAATCATTGCTGCAGTTTAAGGCTGCATCTTCAGAAATTGTACGAAGAGTGCACCTAACTTCCTTTGAGCTCAATACATCGATTACCACTGAACAGAAGAGGGGAGGGGGGAAAGAATGCTGGAAAAAGTGCAATATTTTCTAATAGCAACAATTTAGAAATTAAACAACTATCCAGTCCCTAGTCCAGTGTTTCCCAAACCTTTTCAACCTGTGGCTCCCCTGACCACTGGTGACCATTGACCGTGGCTCCCCATTACATTATGTTGATGCCTGCCAATTGGCATTGCACTGTTTTCCAAAGAGGGTTCCGTGGTACTCTGCGGCTTCCCTGGCTGGTTTCTGCGAGAGCGACGCCTCCCAGTTTGGGAACCACTGCTAGCCAGTCATTAAGTACCAATTATTTCTGGCAACTGCATTTGTCTTCGTTTTGAAAGTAAATTGTGATGGTTCACACATGCTCACTTATCTCTGGCTGACTGTAGCATCAAGTGGCAGTGAGCCATTGCAGATCTTTCACTGCAAAATGCCATATCACACAACGTCAGTTCAAACAACACATTCAAATTGCCCATTCACACACTTGTCTGCAAGTTAGCATTAAATAATCCTATACGAAATGGCTCCAAGGCCGTTCAATATTAACATGATCCAAAAAGGTGTGTGTCTTGTGGGGCCTGCATTCATAATGAACAGCCGGCATTCATTAAGCTTAGCTGCATGGTATGCAAGTTAAGCGAGGCAGGGCTGAAGTCCCATTATATAAAAAAAGCTTACTATGGTGAATTGGGACTGCAAGTTTGCTTCAATTCAGTAGGAAAGTAATAAACTGAATAAAAGTGTGAAAACTCCATATCTCCAGATACAAGTCTTCCCAAGCCATTTTCTGGCTCAAGCTAGAGATTTACTCTGACAGAGGGTGGGGTAGGGGCAGAGGTAGTAGTAGCAGCTTAGTGACAGACATGCCTTTTACACATGTTCACATAATATCTGGAACATGGGGGGAGAGAAAGGAAGCGCATGCAGTTCACTACATACTAAGATCTGAATTATATATCTGAAGGGAAGCTATAAGGGCCTGTTAATCAGTGCAGTACACAGCCCTGCTCCGAGAAGGAAGCTTTGTAGTTGCACAGCCCAGACAGACATGCAAGCCAACCAGATCCACCTTCTCAAACCAGAACCCTCCTTCCCCAGTCCAATCCAGACAAGAAGATCTTGCCATCTTATTTGTGTCTCACAAGTTTGCTTCTACAGCAGGCTCCTCAGCTATGGGCTCTTCTACACATACCACAGGCTAAGTTTTCCTCCAAAGGATGCTGGAATGTAACTGAAAAGCTGTTGACTTTATGCGGAGACACTTCAAAATAAAGTAGATCTGATGAATCTGGAAGGAATAAATTTTAGTGATTAAATTTAGACTGTTATAAAGTTAGCTATTTTAAAACATGGAATTTAACAGTAAGTGCATTGCTGAGTGAGAAAGAACTAGTATTTCAAAAGGAATGTTGTATTAACATGTTAACTGTTTAACCATCAAACTAGAATAAAGTCTATTGAAAGCAACTGTATTTCACAATACCAAGTGAGCTGCACAAGACTTCAGATTAGATGCATTTCTTAGGTTTTTTCTCCTCCCAAAACAGTGAGTTTAAAAAGGAGCCAACAGTGGATACTTGCCAAACAGTTTCATGTTGAACCCAAAGGGCTTCTGCACAGTGGTGTTGCTGGAGGGCTGCAGCACCGTAAGTGGTGCAAGGCGCTGCACTGCGCCTTGCAAATCGGTGTAATGCGGCCCCTCCAACTCGCCCCCGGAGCGATTCTGGTGGTGAGTGGGAAGGACTGCGTTACACCGGTTTGCAAGGCGCAGTGCAGCGTCTTGCACCACTTACTGAACCGCAGCCCCTCCAGCAACACCACTGCTTCTGCACACACATGGGACTTCTGGATGCGAGGGGTGTTGTGCAGAGGAAAAATATGTAGAGTCCTTGTGCATACATGGCAGCAACCTTGAAGTTCTTTGGATCTCACCCATTTTGTGTGGGTCAGGGAAACAGGTCTGCAAGTAGACTATGCTCCATAATGTAAAGTCTACAATGAATATACACTGCAGCCAATTTCTCTTATTATTATTAACAGTATTTATATACCGCTTTTCAACAAAAAGTTCTCAAAGCGGTTTATAGACAAAATGAAATGATTAAATGGCTCCCTGCCCCAAAAGGGCTCACGATCTAAAAAAAGATGCAGAACACCACTAGCAAACAGCCACTAGAAAAGACACTGTGCTGGGGTGAAAGGGGGAGCTGTTACTCTCCCCCTGCTAAATGTAAGAGGATCACCAATTGAAAAAGTGCCTCTTGCCCAGTTAGCAGGGGATATGTGTTCTGTATTCATGTTAAATACAACTAGCAGAAAAAGAAGGTCAGAGGCAATTTAGTGTCATGTGTGGAAGCTCTCAGAGTTGCAATTGATAGCATGCTCCACTGATATTCCATACTTTATTTGCTCATGTTATACAACCAAGGCTTCAGGCTTGCGGCATTTACTTTAGTTTTTATTAGGATTTGAGGTCCACCACCACCAGCCAGAGATGGGTGCAACGTACTCATCAAGGGACACAGTCAGATTCAAAATGGTGGCCTGTGAGATGTACGTACCGTATTGTCCTGAGTATAGGTTGCATTTTTTCCCTTAATGCAAGTCTTTAAACTAGGGGTGCGGCCTACAATAGGGATGCTGCAAAAAACCCAATAAAATACCTTTGAAACTGCAAAGTCGAGCGTTAGCGAAACTGAAAGCATTTTCAAGCTTCTCCAAGTCTGCTGCAGCCAGAGAATGCTTGAAATGTTTCAAAAATCAGGCTTTTTTTGCTTTTCTTAAACTGCAAAGCACCATGTAGTTCAAGCTTTTACAAGGCGGCAACAGCCAGAGAATGTCTTCCTATTCATTAAATAAAATTGTGTCCTTGCCTTACAATGCCTTGCTATTCAGTCTGGCCGAAAACAATGATCTCTCTAGCCCAGCGGTTCTCAAACTGTGGGTCACAACCCACCACTGAGAAAACTTTAGCTGTCCCCTGCCCCCTTAAGGGGCGGGGACAGCATGGCGGCCATGAAAACCGGAAGCGCCCGGAGATCGCCATTTTGCTGCGATCCGAACATCAGGGAGGCCTGCAGAGTGTTGCACAAGCCTCCCCGAAGCTCCCTCAAGCCCCAGTAAGTACAATGGGGCAGTTTTGGGGGTGGCTGCTGCTGGCCCCGCTCCCACAAGCACTCTAAGTTCTCCCCGCCCCGAACTTTGAGAACCGCTGCTCTAGCCTCTTATCAGCCTGCTGATACTGTAATTATGCCCTCTAGCTAGCCTCAACAAGCAGTTGAAAAAATTAACCCTTAAGTTCCAGCCCCAGGACACTGTGGAAACTAAGATATTTATTGATCCTGCACCAAACTAGCATCAAACTAAGGTTGCAGCTTATGATCAGGAGCAGCCTATACTCGGGACAATACGGTATATGCAAGACATCCCAACAAGTACTGATTACATCAGAGTTTCTACAGGTCAGGACTTCTAATAGCATAATTCAAAAGCAGGAGGTGGGGTAGAGAACAGAAGAGGCAGCTATTAAGCAAGTGGCAGTCAGAAACTCTTGCAGATCTACAGCAAAACCATCCAGCAATCTGCCAGTAGATCCCACTGTCTATCTCCAACACCAATGCACCTTCTGTCCATCCCATAATAACTACAGCAAACACTCATAACATGATTTACATTGCTAGGATCAGACATAAGAATTTCAACAAGTTATTAAATTAGGAAAATTTTCATTAAGAAAATGCCATGTGCTTGCAGAACTGAGCAATTACTGTCCTCACAAGTCAGAATGGTATCCCTAACTTTTCACTGCAAGTTCATACATAGAGGCCCTTCTGGTTATCTTTGGGCTTCATAGCAAGTAACACAGATGTGCTTTATTTTTTCTTAAACATTAGTAGAAACAGTAAAAAAGAAAATCCTACCTAAAGGAGGCTAGCATGAGATATGCAGTACCATCTTACCTTCACATTTGGTATGTGCAGATGTGCAACTGCTAATGAGGGTGTTATATGCAGCTTGATGCCGTAGAATTTCAATCATCTCAGGCACACATTTGTAATGTGCAAATGGAAGATTATTGACCATTGCTCCAGTCAAACAAGGTCTGTCTGTGCTGGTATCTATGAAATAGCTGTGCTTTGGGCAATCTGGAAGAGACTGTAGAGACAGTAAATGTTTTTATCATGGAAGAACTACAAGGCAATATTTACAGCGCAACCCTGTCTAGAAATAGACTGGCGGAGAGCCTACTCCGCTAGTCTAGGGTGTCGCAAATTTGCCGTAAAGCATGTTTGCGGCACCCAGAGAGTAAGCAGCGCCAGCACCGCTATACTCATGTTGGAGTTACCATTGCGCCCGCTAGGGAAAGTTAAGTTCTCTGCTGGGTGGCAGAGGGGTGTGGGGAGGGCAGAACGGGGCGTTCCGGGGTGGGTGGGATTGGTCAGCCGGGAGGGATTGGTGGCGGCCTCCTCCTCTGACATATCCTATCCCCATTCTTGAGCCTGGCTGCTGTTACACGGGATTCTCGAATGTGCGCCAGGCACATATCTGAGTAGCCCCATTGGGGCAGCTGGTGCGTTACTCGGGGTAAAGGAACAAACATCCCTTTACCCTGAGTAGAGGTGCCTTATTTGCACCGCCATGTCCTGCTAGACAGGATTGGGCTGCCCATTTCCATATTCAATTTTTTTTTTTTTAAAAAGGATTCCCCCCCTCTCTTTTAAGATAGAACTAAGGTAAAGGTATCCCCTGACAATTAAGTCCAGTCGTGTCCGACTCAAGGGTGTGGTGCTCATCTCCATTTCAAAGCCGAAGAGCCAGCGTTGTCCGAAGACGTCTCCGTGGTCATGTGGCTGACATGACTCTTCTTGCCGCAGCGCGTAGCATGCAGCTGGAACACGGAGCTCTGTTTACCTTCCCGCAAGCGGTACCTATTTATCTACTCGCATTGACATGCTTTGGAACTGCTAGGTTGGCAGGAGCTGGCCAAGCAACGAGCGCTCACCCCGTCACGGAAATCGAACTGCTGACCTTTCGATCGACAGCTTATGGTTCAGCGGTTTAACCCGCTGCGCCACCCGCTGGCTTAAGATAGAACTAGTAGTATATAAAAAAAGATAGAACTAGTAGTATATAAAAAGCATTGTTGAATGAGAGAAGCTTCTCTTCCGGAACCGAAGGAGACCATCTAGCATGGGGTGGGTTAAAGTGAATATGACACTGGAACCTAAGGCACATTTTGAAAATGAACTCTTTTTACTTTATACAAGTTTTGATCATAGAGACCTTTCACAAGATCTAAAATGTAATCATTTTAGAACTAGCATGATAGAAAAGGAGTAGAAAGAAAGGTGTTAGAGTGGTGAATTTGGGAGACTCGTATCTGGGAGACCTGGTTTTAGAGTCTCAGCTAAGATGCCCAGTGACATAGGAAAATCAGTGCCAGTTTTCCCCCCATCACACAGAGTTGTTACAAGGATAACAGCAGCACTCCCACTTCCCCAAAAACGATGAGCCAACAAAATTTTGGTAAACCTGATAAAGAAGGTATCCAATTTCCCTAACTCAATGACATTTGAGTTCCCATCACTTCATTCTACAAAATGTATAACCAATGCAAGTAAGTGGTTGGCTTGGTTTTAAAAAATGCCTTTTTCCAAAATGGGAGAGAGTAATACAGCTTCATTTAATTTATTTAATAAAGTCACATGGACTGTAACACCAGCCTCAGTTTTACACATTCAGGTTCTCCTAAACTGATTTTTTTTTGGGGGGGGGGGAGAAGGCAGAATTATGCACAGAATTGCACCTATAGCTTGGGAGATCTTCCAAACTGAGAGCATTTAACACATCCATTTCTGAAAATTCACATGCCTTTCCAAAACACACAGAGAAAGCTTAAGCAAACTAAAACATTACTCATTCAACAATTCAGTTCTCAATCTGATGATGATTATTACCACAAAGAAAAAATTGCTCATTGTTGGGTCATCCTTGCATTTTTCTGAAAGGGCAAGTTGAACAATCAACTCATGTAGAGGAGCTGGCTTCAATTCAGCAATTGGAATCCCTGAAACCAGATTATTTTTCCATTAGTATGACAAGATTAATGCGAAGACGACAGGATACATTAAAAGAGAGACAGACAGTTTTATATAAGAAGGCCAAGTATATCTTGGCAGAATGCTATAAAAACACAAAAAAAATCCAGTGGGTCTATACAATTGAGGAGCAGGGCCAAACAGAAACTTTGTTCTGAATGGACAAAAATGTAGGAGCAGGGGAGAAGAGAGCATTGAGTAGACTGATGCCAACTTGAATGTTATTAATAGCCAGAAGATTAGGCACCTTTATTCTGCTTTTTCTGTTTTCCCTTGTAGCCCGTCAGACTTTCACCCTCAGATTACCTAGAAGAGTGGGGATGTGGATACTGTTTTTACCCCCTTCTTCCCATTCCTGCACTTCCTTATCACTCCTTCCTGCCCCTTTTTGGGAATGGTGCCATTGTAAGCTTTGAATAGCCATACACCTGGGAGGCGCCCACTGTGTACCGACACACAGGGCCAATGAGAGGGGGTAAATTGTACCTGGGCCCAGGGTCAAGAAGGGGGCCCTGGAACCAAAGGAGGGCCCCCAGAATTTTCCTGGGATCTCAGCTGGCCTCAGACAAAGGCTGGGCCAGGCCAACCAGGATGCCAGGTCTACCAGGCAGGTAGACCTGGGTGCCACATTGGGAAGCCTGGTAGACCTGGGCTCCAGAAATTTTTCTGGCTGCTGCTGCCCATGCCTGCTCTGTTTTGCCTCTCTCCCTTTCAGAAGGGGTCAAAAAGAAACTTTGTACCCCCTGATAAAATTCCTCAGAGGCCCTGCAGACACACATTGCCTCCACTCAATGTACAGTCATGCTGGACTACTCAAGAGGTCCTTTTTTGTCTTCACATTTGCCTTGCCTTCTCAAAGCATGCCAGGAAAGGAGAGGCTTCCCTTCCTGACGCAACCTGGGCTGTGTCACTCAGCACCAAGCCATCTGCTGAAGGCCAAGAGGGTGTTCCTTCTTACCCACTGCACCATGATCAACCTGATGCAGGATGAACTTTGCCCTCTAGGCATCCATCCTTCTAGGTAAGAAAACATTACAAGGTGGAGACCAAAATCCAGCCCATCAAGCCAACGAAGACTTTGTTAGTCATTGCCCAATGTTACAGGCAGGAAATAAAATTAGATGGCTTGCCCAACATAATACACATGATTCTCTTTTCAACAATTCCTATAAGATGTAATCAAGTCCTCTTAACATGATGAGCTTTATCACAAGTGACACCAAATACCAATGGTGAGGAATTCAAATATGGTCAATTGAAAGAGCCTCATTAATCTGAATGGCTCTCACTTTCTGCATCTCATTTAGCAAAATTGAACATATCAGAGACTAAGGCTGCAATCCTAGGCACACTGTTATAAAGACTGGATTAAGTAAATCTAATCTAGATTAGATTTACTTAATCTAGAACACCTACATGGTATTCTAGAATTGTAAGTGGTCTGCAATGCATGCATTACCCTCCACTCCCTACCCCACTGACAAATTAAAAAAAAGTTTTACAGTCTACTGGCAACAGGGAGGGTGAAGAGAAGCTATTTAAGTGCTTCCTTAGTACTTATTATGCTTGCCTGTAAGCTTCTGTAGTTCATGAATACTGGACAAAGACATAGGAAAAGGCTGGTGAAACGTCAGGAAAAAGCAAGCCAATAAATCCACGCAGACCACTTCTGTCAGGGGTGAGACGTTAGGGCTGCTGGAGAACGGAAGTGAAAGTTTGCATTAATAAGGAGGAAGCTGGTTTGACAAGTAATTTTGTAGCACATCCTTACAGAGCCAGCCTAAGGAGCTACAAGGCCCAAATGGAAACGTTTCTTATTATAGACTTTATACCTCTATGGTAGACTGAAGAATCAAAATATGCACTTAAATTTATGTATGTAAAATTTAAATAAGGTAAAGGTGACCCCTGACAATTAAGTCCAGTCATGTCCGACTCTAGGGTGTGGTGCTCATCCCCATTTCAAAGCCGAAGAGCCAGCATTGTCCAAAGACGCCTCCGTGGTCATGTGGCCGGCATGACTCTCCTTGCGGCAGCGCGTAGCATGCAGCTGGAACACGGAGCGCTGTTTACCTTCCCGCAAGCGGTACCTATTTATCTACTCACATTAACATGGTTTGGAACTGCTAGGTTGGCAGGAGCTGGCCAAGCAACGAGAGCTCACCCCATCGCGGATTCAAACTGCCGACCTTTCGATTGACAGCTCATGGTTCAGCGGTTTAACCCACTGCGCCACCCGCTGGCCTCAACTTAAATACTTCAGTCTGAATATAGGCCTCAATATATAAACCTGCAATATGGTGTATATTATACCCTAGCATGGGAGGCCCTTAGGTGGGAGCAATTGGTCCAATTGGCTTAAAGCTGGCCCTGAAACCTTAAACTCATCAGGATTCTTGGAAGGATTTAAATATGTTTAAAGAGTGTGGCATGAAGGAATACAGAAGCAAAAACAGTATAGAAGTATTCTTTGCAACGTATTGAGTGAGTTTTCACAGAAAATAGCAATAACCTGTGCACACACTCAGCACTATGAACACAAACACAGCTGTGCAAAGATGATTCTTCTCAAAAGAGTTACATAAAAATCAAAGATCACAATTTTCCTTACATCAGTTTAAAGCATACAGCACTCTAGCTCTTCAGTGAGGCACAAAACGGTTGCTAGAGTTTTCTTAAGGTTTGTTGAGATTATCATTTCAAAGAAATTCTCATATTTTAGAATTTGCTGGATGGTCTGACAAGTCCCATTTCAAAAGCCAACACCACAACATCCAAATGATCATGTGTAATTGATTGAGGAGGGGGTAACCGGGAGCAGATATGAGAAATACTCATCTGAGATTTGGCTTTGGAATTTGTAAAGAAGTTAGAGCATGTTCTTTGGCATACATTATGCAATGCAGAACCTAGATAAGCAGGAGGCAGGCTTCTGTATTCACTTCTGGTGGAATGCAGAGGGATCCTGGCGGCAGCACACCGCTGTCAAGAGGTTGAAAACCCCTGCTCTAGAGCATCTCCATAAGGTGCACCTCAAGCCCACCACTTACTTCCTTTGGTAATTGGTTGCATTACTGAACTATTCTTACTATTAAGAATTTCTTCATGATAGCAAGTCAGAAACTCCCCTCCTGTAAGTTAAGCCCACCAGATCATCTTTAGTTCCATTGTCATCCTTGGTCAAGCTAGCTTGAGAGACACTACCAAGGCCTACAGAACTGTTTGACCAAAGAAACAATGGGACAAACATGCACACTGAAGCAACAGGGACACAATTACATAACCTTCAGTTCTTTGGAGGAAAGAGCAGCCCAGAAAGTGTGTCATGCACTGAACAGTTGCCAGCTTGTTTTCTCTGCCCAACCGATAGGTGCTCCGTTAAAGGGAACCAGTGAAAAGTACTGGCAGGTAGAACAAGCTCCTAGCCACCAACAGGATGTAGCAACCTGTCTATTGATGCAAAGTGCTCAGCCTTGCTGCTAGAGAAAACAAGGAATGGCAACAATGCCAGGGACTCGCCTACACCTCACCATTCAGATCCAAGCCTCCATCTTCTATTTGCTACCTCCTCCACCAGTATTTGCACTACAATGCCAAGAGCGAAGTCTTTGAAGTCACACTTGTCTGTTCAGTACCATAGCTGATAATGCTATGGTGAACCATGTTTTCTTTTCCCTTACAGTGGAAGTATTCATACTGTGGCTAGAGGAGAAGGGCAGTTTTTCCTAGAAGCAGTCACAGAGGACAACCTGGGAGTGCGACACTATCCAAATCAATTTTCCCGTGTTGCTTTCCCTTGTTGCTTATTCTTGGGCATCTAGTCCTGAGCTGGTAATCTCAGATGAGTTTACCATAATTTGTAAAACATCTATGTGGGTTTGTCAGAACTAAGAAGGAGAGCAATATTTTAATCTGTATCTTTTAGACAGCGCTAGCATAGTCTCAGTCTTGGGATCTACTTCCAAGTTTTTTGTGAGGAAAATCAGTAACATCTTGAAATGGCAAGCTATAAGTAGATCTATCTGAGGGTAATTGTGTCAAGTGACAGATAGAGGATCTTAGGTGTCCCATCTTGCAGCTCTTATTATGCTCATCTTGCAGCTCATGTGTGCCTGTGCACATGTACATAGCAGGTGTACAAAGGCAATACAAGAACACACTTGGAGGAGCAAACTAACCCCGAGACAATCATTTTACTTTAAAAAACTCTGTCCATGCCAAGTATCAAGTGAGAAAATGAAATAGTATTGATCTACTATCACCAGCCCATTGTACACAACAGAATACAAGTAGTGTCACATGGTATCATGGCAATTCTTGAGCATGGTCATTTAAATATACAGGAGCACCAATAATGGCCTTGAGTCTTACCCATCTTCACCACTCACAGAATCCGCAACCAAAGGAGAGAGAGGAAATGTGTGTTTTTCATCTGCCTGTCCCATTGTTAAAAACACCTTCATGCCACTTATTTGTAAACCTGATGGAAAGAGGAACACAGTGTCAGAGACCAGTGCATATTCTCCCATAATACACACCAGAAGTCTTTTGCTCACAGGGAGCAATACTGCAAACTGGATTTTTATTTTTTTTAGCTTTCCAAAGAAACACTTTGTTTTGAGACAGGTTCTAGTTGAAGGCAGCATAACAGAGCCATCATTGCCCATGGCATTCACACATTTTGCCCTTGTCGCCTCTGGTCAAATATTGTTCGTAATGCTTAAAAAAATCTCCCTTGCTCTCTCATTTCAGCAGAGACAAAATTGATGAGCTTATATATACTATAACAGGGGTTTTCAACCTTTGGAGGCCTGGGTACCCCCTATCACGGTCCAATTTTCTGAATTACCCCCTGCTAATTGGATTAATCAATTAATTAATTAAGTAATTAATTGTTAAATAAAAAAGTACTAACACAATTTTAAATGTGAAAAAGTGTCTTATTTAACTGTGTGTGAGACACACACACACACACACACACACACACACACACACAGAGATCTCTTTTTTCTCCAAGTCACACTTCCCAAAATCAGCTCCTCCCTCCCCCACCCCACAAAGTAAATTTTCCAAAGTACAAAATAAGCCCAAAACCAAAATCAGAGACACAGAAGAGTTCTGAAAATAATTACAATTTAAAATCCATGTTAATTAACACTTAATTAGCTGCTGATGGGGCAGAAAAGGGGCAGAGCAAGAGGTCCGCATACCCCTAGGGGTACCCGTACCACAGGTTGAGAACCCCTGTACTATAAGCACCATGCCACCTTCAACCCTTTCAAAAGAGAAGGCTGATCTGAAATCTTCCGCACTTGCACTGTTCTAGTCTCAGGCAGCACAAATGAGGCAATTTTGGCAATGGGGAGGACCTAAACATTCCAAATTCCCTCCCCCAGAAGCACCCTCTGAACAATACTGCATCATGACGTAGCATAATTCATGGGGCATTCTAGGAGGAAACACATAGCTCTTAATGGGATCCATCTGCTGATAAAGAGCTCCACACTCAAGAGAAAACATTCACAGTGAGAAAAAGGACACTCACTGACCAATGACAAGCTGGGCCACACTCAAAAAATCACCCCCACCCACTTGGTCTCTCCAAATTTTGTCCACCACTTCAAAATGCAAGGCCAAAAATTCTTTAGTGAGAATTTTTGGTTCAGCACTACTGAAAAACCTCTTGCTGTATCCAGACCAGTGCACCCCATATTTCACTTCACTTTTGTTGCTTATTCCAGGGGTCCCCAACCACCGGGCCACGGCCCATTACCGAATGGGCCACGAGCATTTGGCAGTGCCCCCCGCCACCGAGACTCTCCCCTGCCCGTCCTGTGTAGCCGGAAGGAGTGCTGCGGCTTCATGCACACGCTGAAACAGCGTGCGCACGAAGCCATGGTGCTCCAAGTTCCGACTACACAGGACGGGCGGGGGAGAGTCTCCTCTCCTGTCCTGTGTAGCCCGAAGGAGCGCCGCGGCTTCGTGTTTGGCGAGTGTCTCCCTTCTCTGCATTTTCAACTAAAGCAAATAAATCAATCTTCTCCCACTCCCAAAGATCACAGTAGTCCAGCATTTCGCACTCCTTCCTTGGATTTTATGTGGTTAGGTTAGGTGGTAAGGGCAGCCAGAGGGTAAAATGGGAGCAGAGTCTTCCCCCACCTGTCCTATGTAGCTGGAAGGAGCGCTGCGGCTTTGTGCGCACGCTGTTTAGGGGGGGAACAGTATAGGGGGAAATAAAATATGCGATTTTGACACCCCCCAAAAAATTGGAGTATAGGGGGGGTAAAAATGAGGGGGTGCAAAAATGGGGGAGGTACAAATTTGTTGGTGCCCCCCAGATTTTGGGCTAGCTAGAAATTCTGGGCAACCCCCACTCCCCCCACTGGTCCGTGGAAAAATAGTCTTCCACAAAACCGGTCCCTGGGGTTTAAAAGGTTGAGGACCGCTGCCTTATTCTTTTGGTATTATTATGATATTTATATACCACCTTTCTCAATAGACTTGAGACGGTTTACATAGGCAGGCTGAACATAAATCCATTTTTCAATTAGAAGTATTATTCCTTCTTCATATGTGTGCATCCTAAACCTTAAAAACTTTTTGTACCAGAAATACAAAAAGCTTTGTTCCCCTAGCCACAATCTGGACTCAAGAGAGTTGCTTGAAAATTGGCACCACCCTTTGGAATCTATTGCTTGAATCAGTCAAGTCATGTTACTTCACAGCAAGGCCATGCAGTTCCTCCACATGGAATTTCAGGTATTTTTCCTTCCAGGCCTTCATTTGTGCAACTGTACCCAGACACACCCTGCAAGTATGATGCAGTTTGCCAAACAAGAGATGCGAGACCAAGAAATAGCTAGATGCAGCCTTTACTAAGAGACAGTAGCAGGGAACGTTATCAGGATGTCTACTTGAATGTCTGTATCAGTGCTATAGCACAGACACACAGTTAAGGGCAAGGAAAAGAGAAGTCCCAATAAACAGAGGAGGGCCTGAGAACAGCCAAGAAATAAGATTGCCCACGATTTCTGTCGAGTAAAAAAAATAAACTACACAAAATCTTGTAGGGGAAGGTCCATCTCTCAGCAGGAAAGCACCTGCTTTGCATGCAGAACGTCTCGGGTTCAATCCCTTGTATCTCCAGTGAAAAGATTTCAGATAGCAGAGATGGGAAGCAACCTCATGCTTGACACTCTGGAGAGTGATTGGCCAGCTAACAATACTGAATTAGATGGACAAATGATCCAAATTGATACAAGGCAGTTTCCTATGTCATAATGTAAAATTAAAGCTGAAATTAATACAACTTTTCAATGTTACATGTTTCTGGTAGTACGGGTAAAGATGCCATGTCGAGAGAAAATGCCTGGATCCAGGCTTTTTTTGGATCCAGGCTTTTTCTCTCGACATGGCATCTTTACCCGTACTACCAGAAACATGTAAGATAATTGCGGGCCATGAAAGCTTCCGTTCTAACCACAACTGTTCAACAATTTGATTTCTCCCAACTTGGAAATTTCAAGATGCAGATTTGTATTTTTGAATGCAAAATGTTACGAATTTGAAATTAGAATGCTTTGGACTTTGATACCTCTTGATTGTTCTGGTAGGCAAAAAAAAAAAAAAGATGAAGACTCACAACATAAAATGGTCAAGTGCCCAAGATATTGGTCAGATATAAGATGTCTAATATAGATACCAAATATTTAGAGGAAATTTAGACAATATACCACACCAAAAATTCACAAGACAGAATGTTTGGGAGCAAATTTGTTTCAAATCCAGTTTCAAATCCAGGATGAAAAACAAAACAAAGTCAACGCACAAACTAGAACTGGAGTAAACCTACAACTGCAAGAGATACAGCAAGGACATCTTGCACAGCTTTCATGGCACAAACTGCAGAAAAAGTAGATTGGTCACACAATGACTACAAGTCTGAAACCAGCTTAACACCAATGTACTATTGTTGCAACTTCTACCCACTTCATCAAAGCAAACAGATTCCAGTCATTAACCCCAGTAAGTCCATTAAAAATACTGTTTTTATATCTTGACTGCACTCACTAAAAAGGTGGAGCAAAAGCCATTTACAGCCCAATCCAACGTAGGGTTGCACTTCCCTTTACAACAGCAACACATAGCGTTGCTGTCATAAAAGGTCATGCGATGGCATGCAAAGCATGCACTCAAAATGGTTATTTTGAGTCCGCCACTGCAAATGGCGGCAATGCCGGAGACCCGTTGCTGCCGCTGGCTACCTCTGGCAGTTAACATAAGCCAGTGCCAGGCGGAATGGGGAGGGAAGGAGAACAAAAGGGGGAGTTTATGGGCCAGAAAGGGGGGGAGAAGAGGGATTCAGAACAGGAGAGCAAGGGTGTGAATCTCGGTGGCTTCAGCGTGTGCCAGATCCTAACCTGGTTCCCTCTCCTCTTCCCTCTCCCTTACTCTCTTCGGACTTGCACCAGCAAAATAGGTGGTGCAGAACCAAGGAGTCCCATTGGTGCAGTAGAGGCTTGCCTTGTGGTTAAGGCAACAAAAGTTCCCTTACCTTGAGGAGGCCTCCAGACGGCGCCCTCCCACCGCACAGCTGTATCAGCGGGGTGTGTGTGTTTAGTTAGGAATGGGCTGCTAATAAATGTAGATTTAAGAATACTGCTATGAAAGTTTTCCTGTTCATCAGTAGTTTCCCCCCTTTACTATTCACTTATAAAAAACGATTTCAGATGCAACCTGACATACCCAATTTTATTTGCCATTACCTGGGTTGAGTTGTTCTTCCAGGATTTGATACGGTGACAGATAAAATTCAAGACTCAAAGGTATTCCTATAAAAACACATTTGGCAAGAATTATCTGTAGATGCTGGAGACAGACGATAGTTTTTAAAGAGTTAAAAGAGGTGAAAAGCGAGAGGCTTTGTTCCCAATAGTGTACACATACATTTCTCCCACCGTCATCACTTGTCAAACAGGTTTTTGAAGTACTACAAAGACTACCTGTGACTATAAACTATAGTCTTGGCAACAATGCATTGTACAGGTAACAAATGCCTCCATCATATTATTTTTAACTCCCTGGAAAAACACACACACACACACACACACACACACACACACACACACACACACACACACACACAAACTATTGTCTATGCCAGCTTTTATATTATATGCTTGCTACTAGGATTTACTCAAATACTTGCTTTAGTCTGAAGGAGAAAAAAAGTTACCTCCAGTTCTTGGACTAATATAGCCTACTTTTCCACAAAGTATTTCAGTAATTCGGTCCATATCTGGTGTTCTGTTTGTAAGAGAATGCACAGTGAGCAGTTTTACCACTTGGAGGCCAAACATACCTTGAAAATGAATATGTGGCTAGGTGAAAAAATAAACAATACAATCTGAAGAGGGGCCCCCCAAACTCTGTTCTTTACAAAACACGTGTTTTAGAGGCCCATGCCCATCCTTAGGGGGACATATTCAAGACAAAACACCTAATTTCCCCATCACGAAAAGATGCTTCATCATCCCTATACAGTATATAGTGGTTTTCAAAGCATTTATTGCAACATTTGAGAATTGCATCTGTCACTGCTAAAAGCTTACCTGTGCAAGACAGACAGTGAACAGAGGTCTTTTTCCAAAGTTTGCAAAGCAACATGCACCTTGACTTTTGTGGAACTAGCAAAGAAAGAGAAACCTTGTTAGGAGACATTTATAGCCACCTTGGCTAAATATAGCATTTATAGCCACCTTGGGTCCCTTTGGGGAGAAAGGCAGGGTAAAAATATTGTAAATAAATAAAATACATTATAAACATTTAAATAAGTAGTAATGAACAGACCTGTTTCCTGGAATTTGGTAAAGATTTAACAGGTCTTCCAAAATCTTTCCAAAGGCATCATAATTTTCCATTCTAAACAAAAAACAAACAGAACAAAATTCACAAGCAACAGTTGCCAATACATGTTGATTACCCCTTATCTGGACATCCAAAATCCAGACTATTCCGAAATCTTGACATTTTGGGGGATATAACTTAAAAAAAACCAAAAAACCTTTTCCAGCATTTGGCTGGCATTGTGCAAGGCATGCTGGGGCACAAAATTATTTAAAATACTGTATAAAGTTACCATATATATGAGACGTATATATGAGACAAATGAATTTCATGTTTAGACTTGGCTCCCATCCAGGGCCCAGGAGGGGGGTAAAATGTACCCTGGCCCAGGGTCAAAAAGGGGACCCAGGAGCCAAAGGAGGGCCCCCAGGAATTTCCTGGGATCTCAGCTGTCCTCATGGAGAATGAAGGATGGTAGCTGTGCCAGGCATTATCGTCACTAGGGGGCGCGTCACCCTGGAGCGGGGGCGCGCGCATCACCCCTGCCTTAGGGTGACACCCCCTGCTGCTGCAGAGCGTCCACCCTGTCCGGCGGTCCGAGGCCTTCTGAGAAGGCCCAATGCGTCGACGCATCATTTATTAGCTTTTTTGCACATGCACAGACAGTTTCTGAGGGCAAGGGCTGCCCTTTTGCCCTCAGAAACGGTCTGCGCATGCACAAAAAAGCTAATAAATGACGCGTCGATGCATTGGGCCTTCTTAGAAGGCCCCAGACCGCCGGATGCTCCGAGGCCTTCTTCCGGCCTTGGAGCCTCCGCGCGGAACGGGGGCAATGTGCGCACGCACGTCACCCTTTGCGCGTGTCACCCCCAGCGGCCCGCCCCACGCTACAGTGACGCGCCTGGTGCCAGGTCTGAGTGGGTAGACCTGGGCGCCACATTGGGAAGCCAGGTAGACCTGGGCTCTGAAGACTTTTCTGGATATTGCTGCCCTCCCCCCACCCTGTTTTGCCCCCTCCCCCTTTGAGAAGGGGCCCAAAAGAAACTTTGTACCCCCTGATAAAATTCCTCTGAGGCCCTGGTCCAATCTCCAAGATCTCATTATATTTATGCAAATATTCTGAAATCCAGGCAACTTCCCGTCCCAAGCAGTCCTGATGATGAGGGATACTCAACCTGTACTAAAATGCCCAAAAGAACTGACTAGCCAACATTTGAAGACACAGAGGTAAAATCTGATTTGGAAGCATGTTGATATAGGAGGGGGGGGGAGAGAATTGATTTTTAACTTGGCAGCCTTCTCAATTTATACAGCTCCTTAAATTTAACAGTCACCACGACTGAGGAAAGACTCTGGAAGAAGATACCACAGTGTAGCCATCAAATAGGACATCTACCTACAGGATGATCTGATAACTCTGAAATATCATGGCTCTTCAGTTAAGTCCTGGAAAAAACAATCATAGCCCTCAAAAATATCAAAAGTTGTTTTCATTTTTGCTTTAGAAAACTGCATGGGAAAAACAGAAGATTATTTTATGCAATAAAAAACTGCAAACAGCACATGCTATAAATCCATGTAAAACAAATGTACCTTAGAAGCTGCAACAGATCTTCACAAGTCTAGAGGACAACAGAACAGAAATTAGAATTTCTCAAAGCCATGTACAAACACAAAGCAAAAAGGACTAAATGCATAAGCTAAGGTTAGTTAACAGTACACTAAAAGGAATATCCAAGGCCATTTCTTTCAGGATCTACCCAGAAGCTGTCATTTTTATTTACACCCCAAGGAACAAGGTACATTTCAGATACGAGATACACACCCTCTCACCTGTCAGGCTGCGCTTGTATTTTATTACAGCAATCTGCTTATCAGATAAAATAGCTATGGCAATCCTCAATTCATGGGAGTACGTTCTAATGAATTACTTTATAGACACGCACAGAACTGCACTGTTGGGTTTTACGTTATACAAACCTGGTTTTCCATATAATAGGCATTACATAATTTCTCCATAATTACAGATACAACTTCACATTCATGTTTGACATGCTGAAATGACTTCAGGCTGACTGCCCACCAACATTTCTTCTGAATACACTTTAAGTTGTTAACTGGAGGAGAGAGGAACTGGTATTCTGACAGCAAGTTTCCTCACAAACACAACCATTAGCAAATAAGATCACAACACAGTGAGTTTTGCTGCCCCTACTGACCACTGCTCATGAGGTAAGGGGGGGGAAGGATTAAAAAAAATACTTCTGAGTAGATTGTTCTGAAGGGTAAGTCTCATCAAGTGCAATGGAACTTGCCCCCAGGTAAGTGTATATAGAATTGCAGCCTCAATACAGTTCCATACATTCCATCGCACTGCCTGGCCCTACCTCAACATCTATGTGTCAATTGGTGTTTGCGCCCTTTGCTGTTTGTGCGCTGGAATGCAAGGGAGATTGGCCAATACATTCCTGTTCCCCTTTCATTCAAAGACTAAATGCAGAGTAAATGTAATGGTTCCAGTTAAAACATCACACACCACACAAACTGGAACCACCTCATGGTACTGTCCTGCCCCTGCTCCATATCACTGGCAGTTAGAAGCAGGGATGGAAAAAATGCCCTGTATTACTATAACAATCCTGGCCTCTTTGACATACGTACTTCCATTTTATAGTTCAGAACTTCATTTTCAGAGCCTGCAAAGCAAATCAGCCCTAACCAGTATATGGGCATTTGTGTCTTGACAGCACAAGACTAGGTCTCTCTCTCTTCCCCCCCCCCCCACATTGTCTGATTATTTTCACTTTTGCTTTAGAAAATTGCATGGGGAAAATGGCAGATTTTTATGCAATAAAAACTGCAAACAGCACATGTAACTGCAAATGCTCCGAGGAATTGCCCAATTCCCCCAGTTTGCAAAAGTGATAATTACATATTCCTCCAGCCATTAATGCAAATTTGCATAGGCAATAAAAAAGCTCTAATTGGAAAGTGGGATTCTAGTACTTATATTCATTTTGACTCTCTTTTGGAGATAAATGGGATAAAAACTTCTCTTTTTGCTCTCTGGCAACAAGTGCTTGGGTCACAGAAGGCTAGCCATTCCTAAGCTTTAGAGGTATTTAGGAAATGGACTCCAATTCTTAAATCTCTGCAATGCAAGCATCAGTGATGTAGACTTGAGTCTATTGACTCAAACTCGAGTCGCATCAATGACTTGACTCAGCGATTGTAAAAGACTCGACTCAAGACTTAGCCTTGAGTCTTGACAAGTCAAATTTTATTCAAATGTAAACCCATATTCCCCAGTAAATAGATAGGGATTCGCAATCAAATACTCGGAACTTGGGGGCAAAGACTTGGAACTTCACTTGAGACGTGGACCCAGAGACTTGGGACTGACTCGAGGCTTGGAGTCAGAGATTTGATCCATATCCCTGGCAAGTATACACTATTCCCACAGTGTAGATTTAAAAAAATAAAAGCAATGTATTTTCTTTATGGTTTTGAATATCAAGTGATCCAAAGTAAGAAAATTCTATCTTTACAGTAATTTGCCTTGGAACTAGGATCCTCTCCACCCACGTATGGGCTTAATACTCTGTCTCACAGCCCATTCCTATCCAACTTTCCAGTGCTGATGCAGCCGCAATGCAGTGTCAAGGTTAGGGAACAAAATGTTCCCTTGCCTTGAGGCGGCCTCCGTTACTGCCCACTGCAGAATGCAGCACATGCCCCGTTGGCACAGCTGCATCAGCATTGGAAAGTTAGTTAGGATTGGGCTGTCAGTTAGAGGCAGTGGAAGATACACTCTGAAGAAGCCAATCCCTGTGGCAACTGTAGTATGTAGCCCAGCTCTTTACATTTTGGAGGATTTGTAAAATTATATTCATCCAGGATTGCAAATAGAACACACACACACACACACACACACTATGGGTGTGTTCTTCCGAGTCCCACCCTTCTTTAACCATGGCTATTTGCCTTACCCCTAGCAACAATACTCAACCCAACTACTGACAAAGTGGGCTTCTTCTTTTCAGTATCTAAATAGATTACCAGAACATTTTAAAGAAAGTGCTTCTGAACATCTGAGAACATGTCCCTCATGTTATGCAACTGCGGCCTGTTCTCTCCCCAAACCATTAAGCAAAAATGTCAGTGTCCACTTACACCACTAGTACTGCACCTTTGCTAAACTTGCCACCTATAGAGGTCAGTACAGGATATGTACCCCATTGTCTTCACCAATGAATAAGTCTTAGATCTCACCACATGGGGGCAAATGAAGAAGCAGCATTCCCCACAAGAAGGGGAACAAGGGACACTAATTTTGAGGTCACATTTCAGTCATGATGATTACATGATGCTCTTTGGTTCATTCCTACCTTCAACATGTCAAACCGGTTATTCCCAGAAAATATTTTGCAAGCAGAAATACAGCTTGAGTAGTAGTTAGTCCTTAGCACGATTCATGCTTGCACTCTATTTCCACCACAAGGTTTATTTTTGAGAAACAGAACAACATTGTACGCGACTGAATCAGAACACCAAATAAGACCTGTAAAAACATTACCAGAGGAGATTTTCCAGGGTGAGCCACCTTTACATCCTTCACTGTCCCATCATTCTCCAGATAAATCTCTATGTAGAACATTTCAGAGGTTATGTAGCAAGCTGTCCCACTGGGGCTAACATAAGAGTTAAGTCTACAGAAAGGAGAAAAGAGTGAGTATTGTCTATGTAAACGTATAGTGTATGAAGGAAACCTAGTTTGTTTCTTTACCTTAGTTAACATAGGGATTCTACAGAACTTCCAGGGTGTGCTGGCATTGGCAAACAACTTTCTATACCACTATGGTTCACTCCTATGTCAAGAACTTCAGTAGCAAAAAACTTCTGCACCATGTGAAATCAAATGCCACTTTGGTGGAAAGTACTGCTACTGATCTTTGTGCTTTGCCCCTAGGCTGAGAAGTGAACCCATAGTTGTTGTTCAGTCGTGTCTGACCCTTCGTGATCCCATGAACCATATCCCGCCAGGCCTTCCTGTCCTCCACTATCTTTCTGAGTTCGCTTATGTTCATTGCATCGGTGATGCTGTCTAACCATCTCATCCTTTGCCTTCCCCTTCTCCTTTTGCCTTCAATCTTTCCCAGCATCAGAGTCTTCTCCAGAGAGTCCTCTCTTCGCATTAGGTGGCCAAAATATTTGAGCTACCTGTCCTTCCAGGGAACAGTCAGGGTTGATTTCATTTAGGATTGACTGATTTGATCTCTTAGCAGTCCAAGGGACTCTCAGGAGTCTTCTCCAGCACCACAGTTCGAAAGCCTCTATTCTTCAACGCTCAGCCTTCCTTATGGTCCAACTCTCGCAACCATACATTGCTACTGGGAACACCATCGCCCTGACTATACAAACTTAGCTATCCCATAAACCAGTGGTTCCCAAACTGGGAGGCGTGGCTCCCAGGGGAGCCGTGGAAAGAAGCCAGGGGAGCCATGGAGTGCCATGGAATCCTCTCAGAAAAACAGCACAACGCCAATTGGCAGGCATCAACATAATGTAATGCTCCTTAGAGCACAAGCCGCAGGTCGAAAAAGTTTGGGAAACACTGCCATAAACGCTTGCATGGAATGCATTTTTTTTAAAAAAAAAATTGCTCTGCCCTTTCTTGAGTGCCTTTTGTTCTACCTTATAGAGACCAATATCCATAGGTCTTTGCAGAGGGGCATAGTTGGGGGACCCCCTAAACAGTGACTTGTTGTCATGGCATTCCCATGTTCAGAAGCAACATGAGAGAGTTCTTGGTATGCTTACTTCCTTCCAGGTTAAGGAGGCCCACTGAAGATGCCTTGCCTGAACCCTTCAGCGGCGTCACTAGGGCGCGCGCTGCCCCAAGGCGGGGCGCGCACGTCACCCTAGCAACCCCCAGACACACCCCCTTTTATAAATCTTGCCGCGATTTCGGGAGGGCACCAATGGGCGCCGCTCTGGGCGCCTCCTTAATCATTGCAGCCAGCTCGGGGACGTCCTCCCCAGCTGGCTGTCCTGGGCCTTCTGAGGAATGGCCACTGCGCGAACGTTATTTATAATGTTTTTCGCGCATGCACGAAAAATGTTATAAATAACATTCGCGCAGTGGCCATTCCTCAGAAGGCCCAGGAGCGCAGGCCCAGGAGGACGGTCCGATGCCTTCTCCTGGCCTCGGAGCCTCCCGGGCGACGCACGCAGTGGAGGTGACGCGCGTGGGTGCACACGCGCGTCACCCTTCTGCGCACGTCACCCGGGGGCGTCCTGCCCTCCCCGCCTCACGCTAGTGACGTCCTTGCTCTCCACCCCCCCCCCCCAATCCTAAAGATACAACTAGACCTTTGAGACTACTTGGTACATTGTCGTACTGGACTGTCAGTGCAATCCTATCCAACTTACACCACTGGTGTAACCAGCAGTGCAGCGAGAATGGGAGGCCCCAGAACAGAATGGGGATTCAAATTCCCTCCAAAGGGGATTTGAATTCCCTTTCCATTCTGGGACCTCCTGTTCTCGCTGCACCACTGGTTACACCAGTTGTGTAAGTTGGATAGGATTGCACTGTGAATCTCCTAGGAAATGAAATACTATCACCAGTTCATTTGAGAAAACAATTACGCCAGTAGTTCCAATGGTTATTTGAATTGTCTTCTTAAGTTGCAACACTCAAGTGTTGCTAAAATACAAGCAGAAGTTAACCATATATTAAACTCACCATCAATATGAAGTAGCTTTGTTTCAATTGTATTTTGTCCATATCAACCATACTTACCCCATTTGCTTAGACAGAGATTCCAGTCTGTTCACCACAGCAGACAAAGATCCGCCTTGGGTCCCTTCGGGGAGAAAGGCGGGATAAAAATATTGTAAATAAATAAATAAATAAAATCTCGCTGCATACATAGGAAATTAGTACAGTAAGTTGGGTTCCATTTCTCTGAAATATACTCAATGAAAATGTATCCCATTTTTAGAAGAGGCAGGAGCAAGCTTCTTGTTGAGCTTTGATATGTTGCTCATATCTCATAAGTGTACAAAGGGCATATTCAGATGGTTATTATTAGCAAATGCATGCCTCCAACTGCAACAGAAGTACTACCTTCACTCACCAGATCTCCAACCGGGACAGAGTGCTAGACCTTTAGGAGAAGGAATGTGGGCAGGTGTAGTTTGTTAAGCCTTAGAGCACAATCCTAGGCATGTCTACTCAGAAGCAAGCCCCATTGTGTTCAGTGGGGCTTGCTTCTGAGTAGACATGCCTAGGATTGTGCTCTAAGTGTTTAACAAACTACACCTGCCCACATTCCTTCTCCTAAAGGTCTAGCACTCTGTCCCGGTTGGAGATCTGGTAAGCCTACCTTAAAGGACAACTGAATCCCATGCACAGTGGGAAGATCAACAGCACATTTGTTGCACAATAAGACTGAGAAAAGACTCTAGCAGACAACTAGTTATGCTCTATGGCAGAGATGGCATCATAGGTCAGCCAGGTTGGGAACTGGCCAAGGGTCCACACCAATCAGATGGCCCACCTGACAAACCAACCTTTTAACCCTCAGTACCATTGCCCAATGTATCATCGGGATAAGCAGGGGCAGGCACCATGGTGGACCCAGGGCAGAGCTTTTAGCTAGGGTGCCCAGCACTGTTATATGGTCAACATATAGTAAGAGCACATTAGGACATTTTAGAATTGATTACCATGTAAGGTTCTTTCTATTTTTTCAAGGCAAGAAGTTAGAGGACAATCTGATGTAGCTTGAGTCTGACGAGGTTTGTCCTCAAAAAAAGAAAAGAAAAGAGTGTAAAAGATACAAATATCATTTTCTACCAGCTTCAAGTCTAAGGGTGATGAGAAGAAAAAAACTAAAGCTTCACATATAAAGTTTTTACATCTCAATCAAGAGCCCCATCAGAAAGAAGCTGGTAATCCTACACTTGGGTTAACACTTCGTCTTCCCTGCAGCTGCCAATCATTCTCCCTGAGAAGTACATGCAAAAAAGTTAGCATGTCAGAGACATTATGTCTTTTATATATTCCCCTAACAAGCAAAGGGGCATCTCAACAATTCTTACCATGCAGAAATGAACAAGTTTCATAGTTTCGTTCCATGGTTTCTGTGAAAATTTGTGGCGCAGTTTTTCCATTACAGGATTCGAAGAACTAGACTTTGCAGAATCTGGTATAGTGAAGAAACATCCATATAGCTATGTAACAGTTAACAGTGCATTGACTGCAAAACATGAACACCCCCCCCCCCCCACACACACACAGCCCAAAAATACTTCTCGGGGTTCCATTTAGCCCCTTCGTTCTAGGGTATATTAACTGGTTTGCAAACTGTGCTACAATCAAAATGAGAATACCAATATTATAAACCTAGACAGGTATTCTAGCATCTAACTTTATGGTCTACAAAACTATCTTAATTTAAGGAAATTCTTGCTATCTTATTTCCACTAGCAGCTTATTTACCCATTTCTTGTACAATTCAAATGAAAAGCTGTAACCCTTTTCTTCAAGCAAATATACTGCTACCAGAATGATTTTTCAGAATATCATCCTTTGACCACACAGACAGCAGGCACCAGCAGCTGTTACCTACCCTGGATTTAAGTGAATAGGTCACATGACACAGTGGGTCACCATCTTTTTCTTTTTAACCAGCCTGCTCCTGTGCCTTTAACAGCAGCATGACACATAGTGTGTTTACAGGGCCAGTAAAAAAGGTGCTAATCCTAACCATAATAGCCAAAACACTACAGTACTTCCATTTTCACAAACACTGTATCTTTGACTACCCAGTTCTGGGGATTCCTATTAAGAAATCCAATGATGACTCTCTCTGGGAGGCATTTAACTGGTCACTCTTGAGTGATCAGATTCAGTGGAAGTTAGGCCTGCAGCCCTATGCACATTTACCTCAGAGTAAGTCCCACTGAACTCAATGAGGCTTCGCTTACCATATCTCCAAGCGGGACAGAGTGCTAGACCTTTAGGAGAAGGAATGTGGGCAGGTGTAACTTGTTAAACCTTAGAGCACCTTAGGTGTAACTTGTCCTCCTTAGAGCACAATCCTAGGCATGTCTACTCAGAAGGAAGCCCCATTGTGCTCAGTGGGGCTTGCTTCTGAGTAGACATGCCTAGGATTGTGCTCTAAGGGTTTAACAAGCTACACCTGCCCACATTCCTGCTCCTAAAGATCTAGCACTCTGTCCTGATTCTGAGTAGACACACCTGAGATTGCACTGTAGGACTGGACTACTTAACCCTAATAGATGTGAAGAATTTCAGCAGATGTAGTTTATATAATAAGCATCCATTTCCAAAATTATCTCTTCTCCAACAATACTAAAGGCACTGGGGCTTTGTCCTCCTTTTCATTTGGCCATCATAACTGGTCTAGGGCATGGGAGAGAATTGGTACAGTCCTGTATTTTGTTGTACAGATACTCCTTTAACAGCACAAGCCTATGCATATATCTACCCAGAAGAAAGTTCCACTGAGTTAATTGTAAGCTTGTATAGGAGTGCAGCTTAAAAAAATCAAACAAACCTGGCTGTATTCCTGTGATTTTAAGAGAGACCTATGTTTAGCAGGTGTTGTTTTCTTAATAGGGAGATAAAGTCACCGAAAAAGCTGGACTTGCTTTTTCACAATCAGTATTGTGAATTCTTACTCCTTTCTAGATAGATAGCATTCACAGCCTAATCCTAACCAACCTTTAGGCACCGATGCACCCGCAATGCAGCCTCAAGGTAAGAGAACAAACGTTCCCTTTCCTTGAGGAGGCCTCCATGACTGCCCCACCACCACAGGATGCAGCATGTGCCCCATTGGCACAGCTGCATTGGCGATGGAATGTTAGTTAGGATTGGGCTGTCAGGGAGATGGTAAGTAGTATAGTTAATCAGTATGGTGAATTCTTACTCTTTCGCATAAACAAAGATATTCAAGAAAAGGCCAGGAAAGCTCTTTTTGTAAATAAAATAGTATAAGTTTGTATGTACAGTATTGTGAATTCTAAGCATAAACAAAGATGTTCAAATCAAACGTGCTTTCTTATCTATGATTTATTTATTTATTTAAAGGCTGCCAATCACACCCCCTTCCAAGTACGATCCGCCCACCCCTGCCCCCGTCGCTGCCCTCTCCCACCCCGTTTCACCCCCACCGTGATTGGGCCCCAAAGAAACGTTGTCCCTCCTGATAAAATTTGTCTCAGAGGCCCTGGATTCCGGTGTTCCTACCCAAGTCTGTCTTGAGGCCGGTTCACTTCAGGTTGGAGCTGGATGTTGGCCCAGATCAGAATTGCATGCAGATTCACACAGCTGACCTCAGACCCCACCTGCCGTCGTCTGGGTGCTGGCTTTCCGGACCTTCCTTCTGCAATCAGGTGTCTGACACACACAGCCACCAGGAAGTGAAACCCAGAGGGGAGGGGTACCCCCAGCTGGAGGGAGTCCAACTACCAGCATTCTCTCTGCACAGAAGGAGCCAACCAACTTGGCTACTCCCAGCAACTCTGCGCAAACCTTGCTACCACAAGTGACCCATAAGGGAGTGTGAGGGGCAAGAGAACAAACTCTGAATGAACCTGCTCTGCTCTGAATGAAACAAGATGATCCAGAATAATAATAATAATAATAATAATAATAATAAAGTTCATTAAAAGAGAAAAAGGCACAAAAGGAAATGAGAGACAAACCAGGAACGTGAAATTAGCCAAGATCAGGTCGTCTCACAGTTAGAAGCAATTGAAACAAGGTCCTATATTTAGACATCATTAGTACTTAGATGCAAACCTCTTGTTTCCAGGGTCTAGAGCAGAGGTGGCCAACCTTCCACCATTAAGGCTACTGTGTTCTTAAGAGGTGTGTAGAAGACAGAATCTTGGCAGCTGTAAGTGCTGATGGTGCTGCTAAAGCAGCTGCACCTGCTGAAATGCCCTCACCTATACAGCCATTAAAGGGCCAGCATTCATGTTGAAAGGTTGGCCACCACTGGTCTAGAGAGATGCAACAGCAAAGAACAGGCATCTCTGTGAGTAGCTGAACAAAAGACACAACATTTCAGTCCAGCCCTTCCTTTTGTGGGCTTCAGGGGGATCCAGAGTCTGCTTTTCCCATTGGCTCGTCCAACAACAAGGAACCCTTGTCCAGCACCATGGATTTTCCCTCAGGTATAGCACTGTGGCTATGGGCTGAAGCACCAACACTGGGGAGTTCTCTGGACAGCGAGAATTATAGCACTGAGGAGGTTGCAGAGTCTTCGATGATGGCTCCGGATTGCCTGGCTGCGTTTTGGGGGAGTGCTGTGACACGACCCCCGTCGCCGGTTCACCGGCATTCGCATCAGCATTTTGCATGAGAAGCAGCCACAGTGCTGCTCCTTGCTGGTTAGTCCTCTGCGGTGCTTCAAAGCATACTGCTAATCAGCTGTCAGGCACTGATCAGATCAAGGACGGCTCTTTAAATTTTGCTTCGGCTTACAGTGTGCTTGGGATCTTCAGAAGATTGAGGAGGCCGGTGAGGGACACCAGTGGAGCCTACTGTGCCGGGGACTTTGCCAGTTTTATTTTTTGCGGATAGCGGTGTTTACCAAAAATGAAAATAGCAGAAAGCTGTTTTTATTCCAAATTTCCATTTTGATCAGTTCTAACTGCTTTAAAAGTGTACTGGATAGGTGATATAGGTTGAGCAGTGTTAAAAGATGAATAAAGACACAAGACAGATGCTTTGGTTTAATGTGTCACTTTATTTAAACTTAATGTATGATACAGCTAGCTAGGCAATTTTTCCTCAAACTAAGTCATGAGGTAGTCCAGCCTAACCAGCCTACAGTGACCAATAAAATGCCAATTAACCTAAAGAAACCACACGGCAAGTGCTAGTCTGGGGTAGGCAAAAAAGCTGCCGGCCAAGGGCCAATTGTACTTCCTCCTTCTGTCACTTACAAACAGACTGATCTCTTGCACATGGACTGGACCTCTTGCACGCAGAAGGGACCAGGCATCCAAATTTGCCTGAAAGCAGAGCAAGCATATCATCTGTGAGAATGGCCCATTCCGAGCTCTTCATTTCATCCCAGAAACCTCACAATGGGGACAGGAGGGTGCAGAGGCAGCCATGGCAGCAGGTGGGATGCTTACTTTGACATGCGGGAGGCTGGTGGCAAGCCTGAGCATTTCTGAGCAGCTGGCCATGGCTTGCACCAGGCTGTCACTGCCACTGCTCCAGTGCCCCCTGAGTCCCTGTGGGACAAAGCGGCATCTGTGCACGATTGCATCGGACTGCAAGCATCTCTTAATTCCTGCCCCCTAGTCGTGTTGCAGGCAGCGGGGCCAGCCAGAAGAATACATGGACCCCCTGAAACTGTCAGCAAGTCTAGCCTTGACCTCAGGTGGGCCAGGAGGGCATCTCTCCTGCTAGCCTCTCTTTCCGCAAACCAGCATCGCTACAAGACACTTACCTCCATGAGCTGAATTAGGCGGCCGGTTGTCGGCATCTCAGCGAGAAGCACTCACAGCTTCTCGCTGAGGTTTGATTCCTAGGAGGAGGAAGGGAGAAGTCAACAGGCGAGAAGGAAAGGAAGGACCCCCATGGAGAAGAGAAGGGTGGGGAGAATGCCTGAGTGCTCATGGACACAGCGAGATCAGCTCTCCTGACAGCAGGACCAGCGCTCCCTGTCAGCCCAGATCACACTGGCTCCAGTCTCAGTGAAGGAGACAAGCCACTAAGTTCCCAGTGCAGAAGGAAGGAGGGAGCACAGCCCCAGGAAGCCTCATTGCCACCGGAGGGAGAAGTTCAGAAGTTACCTGGGTGTCCAGCATTGGTGTCCCTAGGGAGGTGCGGTGGGGTGTCCCTTACCGGGTGACGCACCAGGGAGGGGTGATACACGATTGAAAGCCAAAACCGGAAGAAGCATCTAATTTCATCTCAGACCTGTTCTGAAGTGTGAGGAGGACTCTGGCCCACTGTACAGACCTCCCTGCATCTCGGAACAGGTCTGAGATGAGTTTCAAATTCACTTCCGGTTTTTGGCTTCCAATCATGTATCACCCCTCCCTGATGCGTCACCCGGTAAGGGATACCCCCGCACCTCCCTAGGGACACCAATGCTGGACACCCAGGTAACTTCTGAACTTCTCCCTCCGGTGGCAATGAGGCTTCCTGGGGCTGTCACCCATTCACCTAAACCAATCTTGGTCACTATAGGGCTGCTGCTGGGATCTGCTCTGATTTTGTCCATCCCCCCCCCCTATATCAAAGGTTGCCATTAGCAGCCTTGCGATCTCACTAGGCTCTGAGTCTGACTCAGAAATATCAGGTTTTTTTATTCATCTGACCAGTTCACTTCAATATGGTGCCATCGCTGTAAGGTCCCCTGCCCTGAGGGACTTGCAATTTGAGTTTTGACAGTGGAGGAAGACCACAAAGGGACAGAAGGGAAGCTAAAGAATACGAGTGAGCAAATAACAGTTCTACCTACCTTGTTTCAGCTGGGGATAGGTTTAGAGGACTAATGGCCTCATGCAAAAAGTTGACAGGTCACGCAGGTAAACCTGTGATGGTGCTAAACTAGACATAACTTGTGAGCTCTGTGTTCGGAGCATCTGATATTTTTTTTTAAACAAACTGTCATGGGGGGATTATTCTCTGCACCATTTTCCTCATTGAAAATTATTCCCTCTAGTCTAATCTGTTCTTTGCTCTGTTGAAAAAAACATAAAGGCATAGCTCTGTGTGCCCTTAAGTTTCCAGATGGACAAAAATAGCTTTTACGGTGGGTGGGTAGCCATTTTCAGTGAGAAAAATGGCATTGGGGAAATTGTTGAACCCCTCTTCTGCAAGACTGGGACCTTCTGTGACTTGATCATGTAAAAGCAAAGGAGACCTGAAGCGTCAAAAAAGGACTTGACTTTCAACATGAATGCTCCTGGCCCTTTAATGGTTGTATAGGTGAGGACGTTTCAGCAGGTGCAGCTGCTTTAGCAGCACCATCAGCAATTGCAGCTGCCAAGAGTCTGTCTTCTACACATAACTCTTAAGAACACAGTAGTCCTAATGGTGGAAGGTTGGCCACCCCTGGCTTTAGGCTCTTTCACTTGGTGGAAAAAGACCTTTGTTTTTTGCTGTGCTACTGAGATGGAGAAATAATTGCTGCTTTCTCTTCAAGAATATAAAAACCAGCAGATGTTCAGTTTCCTTAAAAAAAAAAAAAGCAAATCCAAAGAGCATTTTTGGTGTTGCATCAAGTAGAAAGTCAATAGAGGCCACAGCTGAGTACCGTTACATAGTGGTTGAAGGACATGTTGCTTTCCCCGTGGGCAAAGTCCAGCATTAAATGTCAGGGTCCTCTTCCTTCATGTCTAGGATTCTCCTGCCCTTTCTTGGACAACTACATATTCTCCAAAGTGGGCAAAAACTTCAGGCAGATAAAAGAAAAGCAGTTGGATTTTGAGGAAGCTGTGAAGGGAGAAAGTTTATTATAGTGCATTACAGGAATTTTAGCTAATGGTCGATCGAAAGGTTGGCAGTTTGATTCCCGAGACGGGTTGAGCGCTCGTTGCTTGGCCAGCTCTTGCCAACCTAGCAGTTCCAAAGCATGTTAATGCGAGTAGATAAATAGGTACCGCTTGCGGGAAGGTAAACAGCGCTCCGTGTTCCAGTTGCATGCTACGCGCTGCGGCAAGGAGAGTCATGCCGGCCACATGACCACGGAGGCGTCTTCGGACAACGCTGGCTCTTCGGCTTTGAAATGGGGATGAGCACCACACCCTAGAGTCGGACACGACTGGACTTAATTTTCAGGGGATACCTTTACCTTTTACCGTATTGGTCTGAGTATAAGACTCACTTTTTTCTCCTAATTTAAGTTTTTAAACTAGGGGTGCGTCTTATAATCAGACTGTTGCAATTTAATGCCAGTGATGTAATTGGGTTTTTTTAATAGCACCAAACTTTAAGGGTGCGTCTTATAATCAGGTGCGTCTTATACTCGGGACAATACGGTATTTACATTTGCTTGGAAGTCTGATACAAAGCTGGAAGTCTGGAATGCAATCCTTGTTAAAGCGACAACAGAAGATAAGATCCTCTAGGTCGGATCTAGGTAGGCTTCCCAGATTTTTGAGCCCTTAAACCGGGACCCCCCCCAATTAATTAATTAATTAATTAAAAAATCAATTAAAATTAATTCAAAAATAATAAACAATATTAATTTAATATTAATAAGTGAAGAACCTTCTTTTGCCGCGCGAAGCGCATTCGCAATTTTATTTATTTGAGCCATGAGCTAAATAAATAAAAAAATAAATAGAGCAAGTTTTAAAAACCCAGGGGGTGCGAAGTGCCCCCTTTTGCTGTGTGAAGAGCACCCGCAAAATTATTTATTTATTTATTTAACAGTAAATAAATAATAAATTAAATTGACTTACCCCGTCGCCGTCTTTGCCGCCACGCTGCTGCTGCTGCCTGCTGCCTGCTGCTCCTCCGGTTCTCACTCCGATCCGGCCGAGCGCGGGAGAGCAGGCCAAGCTGCCGGCTGAGATTGCAGGGCCGCGCTCGGCCAGATCAGTGCCTCTGTCGCCGCGGTCGGCCCTCTCTCGCCTGGGCGAAAGAGGGCCGAGCACAGCGCCGGAGGCACCGATCCAGCCGAGCGCGGCCCCGCGATCTCAGCCGGCAGCTCGGCCTGCTCTTGCCTGGGAGAGCAGGCCGTGTGGCCGGCCGAGATTGCGGGGCCGTGCTCAGCCGGATCGGTGCCTCTGGTTTGCCTGCTCCCTCGCTAGCTCCTAGCCGGTGGGAGAGCGGGCGAACAACAGCCTGCCCGTGCCGCGCGAGCCTCCCGAGGAGGGTCACGCGGCACGGGCAGGCTGTCGTTCACCCACTCCCCCGCTTGGCTCCGTGCCGGCGAGAGAGTGGGTGAACGATGCGGACCACTTACCCGCTTCCGCCTCCGCCTCTGTCTCCATGTTGAATGGAGAAAATTACCCGGGTGCCGGCACCTTGACTCGCGAAATCTCGCGAGATTCAAGATGTCGGCACCCAAATCTCGGGAGGGCATTATGCCCTCATGAGATTTGGGCGCCGACATCTTGGATCTCGTGAGATTTCGCGAGCCAAGATGGCGGTGCCCGGGTAAGTTTCTCCATTCAACATGGAGACAGAGGCGGCGGCGGAAGCCTTGCCAGTTGCCCCGGAAAAACGGGCCAGGACAAAACCGGGAATGGAGGGCCATTCCCGGGACTGTCCCAGTTTTTCCGGTATGTCTGGCAAGCCTAGATCTAGATATCCATAGCTCTTTTAGCTTCCCAATAGAACATGGGTTCTCAAACCCTTCCCGGCCGAGCATTACCTCTGGCGCCACTCTCCTGCTGCGTACCACCGGAAATGACTGGTGACGACATCATCGCTAGTTACTTCTACATTTTCAGGTTTTCAGAGGCCAGAAAACACAGGTAGGAGGCTCTGAGTGGGTAAGAGGGCCCTTCTCAGTGTTCTGGAGAGGCTCGGCCAAAGGCAGGAGCCTCTCAGGAGTGAATATGTGCTGCCAAAAGTTGGATTCTGGTGGTCCAAGTACCACCAGCAGTCGGCTGAACTGGTGGTACTAGTGGTGGTATTAGTACCAATGGTTGAGAACCCCTGCAGTAGAACATAATCTTTTCATTCAGTGTTGCCTGGACTACAGGAGCAAGGCCTCAATCCACTGTCCAGTTACGTGCACTTACTGACTTCTCATTACAGTCAAAGAGTTAAGTGTGCATAACTCTGCTGTTTGTGGCCCAAACAAGGAGTGAGCATTATTCCTAAGCAACTAGACAGAAAAATGTCTCCAGTACTCTTTCATATTTATTTTCCCCCTCATTCCCCAAGGGAATTCTTTTTCCCTTGCAAGTATTTGCAGTTGTTTTATTTGGCTAGTTTAGAAGTCCACAAAGCATTATTCTATGCTTGGCGCTGCAACTTTTGCAGAAGTCTAGAGAACTGTTGCAAACACAGCCAGAGACGGCTTTCCTCCCAGGACATCTATATTAAACAAGTCTGCTGATGTTTAGAAAAAAAATCAAGCTAGTGTATCTTTGTTCTTATTTGCATTCAGAAGTTTTAAAACCAAAGGTTCATCACATCTCTTCATAAGGAGCCGACCAACTGAGGTCCCTGGCCGGTAATCTTAACTCATCAAAATAAAACATCTAATGATGAGTCAGTTTCATACTTGCTTACTTCCTAGTAAGTGTGTTAAGGACTGCAGCCATGAGCTTCAATCCTATGCATATTTACCTGGAAGTAAGCCCTGTGGAAAACAGTGAGAACCCGAACTCCTTATACAGTACATGACTAAAATGGCCTGTAATTTATTTACGGTATATAGTATCGCTGCAGGATCCTGCACGTAAAGTTATTTTTTACTAGGGTTGAAATCAGTTGGGTTAAAGTTTCTAATTAATTGGAAATCAGTGGGTTGGGGATCATAACCCTATAACCCTAAGGTAAAGGTATCCCCTGACAGTCAGGATTTGGCCTCCGTTTGTATTTACCAAGAGAAAAATGCTCCCATTAGTGTCAGTTGGAGGGTTTTTTTACTTTGACAAATAGCAGCTGCGGTGGGCCAAATCCAGACTGGGGACTGTGGCAAGACAAAAAGTGAAGGCCACCCAACCATGGTCTTGATCTGGATCCCCCCCCCCCCAGTTGCTGATTCTGAATGAAAAGGTAAGTCCACTTGTGCTTATGATAGGTTTAATGTAACATCTAGTTTTGACTCGCTACTTATTTATAGACACAGACAATTCTACAAACAGCAAGCTCTCCCCCCCCCCATGATTATTTATTTAAGGTTTTCTTTCTGCTTAATGATGTCCTCATTCTTCCATAGCATATTTCTTGCAGCAGAATTTCATCCCCTGCAGTTGCAATGTAGTGTATCTTGGTAGTACTATATTCAAGACTCTCATGTTTCATTGGTTATTTGGAAACGGCATCGCCGCTCCAATTCAACAAAGTCTCTGTTCTGCAGAATAGAATATGAAACAATCGCAGTCTTATTTCTAATAATTTTTAGAGCTCTGGAGAGGCTTTGGCTGTTGCTTGGCTGGTGGCAGAGTTTCCTTGTGACAAACGTCAAATGCACGGGAAAAGTTTGGAGCCCAGCTGACTTTTCAGCACAAGGATGGATGGGGACGATAGTTTTTTAAATTATTTACATGACCGTGGTGTCTGTGACTTTAAATTATTGATGCCAGCGATGGCAACTGTCAATGAGACAAAGCTTCTGCTGAAAGGAGCGACAGCAACAAGCCACACATACCAGGGACTAGTTCAGATCAGTGTTTTTCATCTTTTTCTAGGCAAGCAGAAACACTGTTGTTCCTGTCTGTTAGTGGTGGCAAAAGGGAAAACAAGGGATGATTGTTAGTGGAAGAGTTTCCCCAGTACAGGCTTCAGTACAAAGTAGCACTCTAATTGCTTGATGCCTTGGAATTTTAATAGATTACGGATAGTCACTCCTTAGCTTTCCTTTTCAAGGCTGTGTATTGGAACTGGTCATGTTCTAGAACCAGGGTCACCGCTAGCCCACATGGCGTCTGTGCAAATTAGAAAAAGGATCCTTTTCCTCCCTGCTGGAAGTGAGGTTCTGCCAACATTACATAAGAACATAAGAAGAGCCCTGCTGGATCAGGCCAAAGGCCCATCTAGTCCAGCTTCCTGTATCTCACAGTGGCCCCCCACCAGATGCCTCAGGGAGCACAAAGCATTTTCCTCCTCCTTCTGATGTGAATGGTACCCTCTGTGATGTGGCGCCCTTGTGCAGTGCACAACCATACACAGCAGCCCTGTCTCGAACCCTCTCATCTTCACAATAAAATTCTGCCGAAGTGTAATTCAGGAAAGTATTGTTTAGTAGTGTAATGGCAAAGAGACTGAGCTGTGAACTTAGAAGTCCTCAACGTCTTGCCATGGTTGTGAACTCGGTGGCCCTAGGCAAGCCATTCTCTATCTCGGCCTCAGTCCCCACATCTGCGATATGGGGACAGTAAAATGGACCTACTGCACATCATTATTGTAAGGATTCCTCAGATAGCATACCGTATGTAGTATGACTTGGGCATGCTAAAGTGTCATTAATACTATTGAAACTGCAAAGTTTCCATTAATGTCCATAACTTGTTCATCATTAGGGGAGTGGCTGCAGCTTGGTGGAAGAGCACCTGCTTTGCATGCAGAAGGCTCCAGGTTCGATCCTTGGGGTCCTATCTGAAACTCTAGAGAGCCACTGCCAGTCAGTGTTGATACTAATGATGAGCTGTACAGACCAGTGGTCTGACTCAGGGCACAACAGCTTCATATGTTGGTGTTCATGTGGTGGTGTGTTTAACCTGGGCTGTCTAGACTCGCATTAGCTGCAGATTTGCTGGGTAGCTTTGGCAGCTGAGGCCAAACAAGACCTCTCTGTAGATCCTTATTGAGTGTTTTCAAAATGTAGCTCTAGCTTTTTAAATAGGGTTGCCATTTTTTTTATTGCAGCGTTCCTGTGCCTGTAATAGCAACGCAAGAAGCAAACATTCAGTAGCTGAAACCTTCTCATGTACTGTATATGTGCAGATGCTGTTTATGCAGCTGTTAAAAGCACAGGAGCACTGACAGGCAACCCTGTTTGCAAAGATGACCAGCTTGTTTGACCAAACTTCCTCTGTACTATGTATAAGGATTCTGCAATGGTTGTACCAGATGTGCAAAATGTACTTGTATTTTATAAATATATAGAATATTTTTATATTCCTGAATTTTTGACTACTTTGTCTCTGTGTGTTTCTACAACCTGACTTCTCCAGCAAGTTTAGGCTGTGTGTAATCCAATCATGGTAGCTCAAACCTTCTTGCCTTCTAAAGTTCCTAGACTCTACCGGGTTGGCATCTGCTGGCAGCATGTAACATCTTTATTCTTCCACTTCCTGATTTATTGCTGCTACACACTGTCAGAATTGCCTCCATGTGATGTGGTCTGAGCAGTTTTCAGTTGCGCACATGATTGCAGGACCATGGGCAATGCAATACGTGACACAGCCCATCTACAATATACCGGTAGTTGCATGACTTAGCAGCAGTTTCTACGGTCGCAGCAGCATTTCTTTGAGCCCAAGATACCATGACAGATTTCTGCCAGGTTGCAGCTATAATCACTGATGGCTCAGGTCACACATTTGATTATCCATATGATTGTGTTCTTGAGGATGGCTTTGAGCTGACCCAAAGAAAACTGTAGCTTGGAAATTGACTTCTGAGTTGCAAAGCTACTTTGTTCAATAACGGATACCATCTTATTCCTCCACAATATGCAGAAAAAGTCACATGATAGAGCCCTTTCCATACTGTTAACACTGCACGTGTGTGTGGAGGGGGTCACACATTTCGGTGCTCCCCCATATAAAAAGCAGTCTGCCAGTGGAAAGCAGGTATGTTCTTTCAGGGAGACAAGTTCTAATTCAGCTGTCTTCCTGACATACTAGTTTTCCATGGGCATTCTAGTTTGTGCTGAGAAGCATTTAAGCATGGCATCTCATGCCTGCAGTCTAAAGTGGTAAAGTCTACAGAGGGCCTCCCAGGTGTCGTCCCCCCCCCCCCCGAATGATTGGGTTGGTTCCTCTGAAAAATGTGGCCTCTTTCATGATATTGTTTTGAGAATGAATGAGATAAGGATTGTGGGTAATTCCTTTGCCATGGACTCTGTCAAGGGACTCTTCTTACAAGTGTCTCTGTAAGGGGGCATTGTATTATTATTATTATTATTATTATTATTATTATTATTATTATTATTATTATTATTATATTGGCTTGGAGTGTTTATGCAGCTGAACACTCCAAGTTGTATCCGCTGTCTGATCCTGCTGTTTAGGCTTCAGTCTGTGTACCAGGAAGTAAATGTGTATTTTAAAACAACATCTTTCAATCCACAGAGTGGTGGAAAGGTTGCAACTCTTTGCAGCCACCCCCAAAAAGAATTCCATACAATTACCATGACCTACATTGCTAGGTTAATACTCTTACTGCTCACAATCTCAAAATGAGAGTCCATTAGTTTTGTTTCCTTGTTTCGCAGGTATTTGTGGCAAACACCCCATACAGTGTATACAGAAATCTGTTTTATTGCTTTCTTGAAAAAGAACAGAATCCATCTTTTGAATTGAGCAGCCTTACGACCTCTGGCCTTATGATGGGTCTTTGACCTGATCCAGCAGGGCTCTTCTTATGTTCAGTCTTCCTCTGAGAGTAGAGTGCAAAGAATGGGTTTTACAGTGTGGGTGGATGAGTCCACACCAATGCACCAATCTCCTTATTTAGCAGACTGTTCCAGAGACTGTCACTTCTCAATGAGAAAAGGTCTCTGCAGTGAACACCAGATGGTGCTGAAGGACTTTGAATATATTGCTAAACACAGGATTCCCTTAGTCTACCACTTTCATTTTCATGCCTGAAAATAGCTAAACTTTTCATTTCAGATACTAAAAGGGTTTTAAATTTGGCATTCACAGACTTTGTAATGAACTTCTCAGCTGGTAAATTATATCCGTATATGAGTTATCTTAATTGTTGTACCCTATGGCAGACCTTTTCATTTTAAATAAATTGTGTTCCCCTTGCAAGTATGCAAATCTTCCACTGGATTTAATTGGAATGGAGGCTGGCCTTAAAATGGTAATAAAAACATTTTTCTTGAGGTGGTTGTTGACTTATAAGCACTGGCAGAGCAGGATGGGGCTGGAACCAGAAAAGTGTCATGACTGCTTGCAGATGTTGTTCTTGTGCATTGACTTTGGTTAGGATTACCAGCGTTTGACTGAATTCTGCACTAGTGAGTGAAAATGTTCATTTCTGCAGGTGCTATAAAAACGTCACCTGATGAATTCTACAAATCAAGCCCCTGTTAAAAGCCAAAATGCTCCATGGCCAGGTCACTTGTTTTCCAGTCCTTTGGCAACTCTATCTCTGGTGTATATGGTAGTGTATTTGTGATGGAACCCCTTGTACTTGGGTTAGTCTACTAACCCATGTTTTGCACTGGGCTAAACCGCTGAACCATAAGCTGTCGATCGAAAGGTTGGCAGTTCAATTCCCGCGACGGGGTGAGCGCTCGTTGCTTGGCCAGCTCCTGCCAACCTAGCAGTTCCAAAGCATGTCAATGCGAGTAGATAAATAGGTACCGCTTGCAGGAAGGTAAACAGCGCTCCGTGTTCCAGCTGCATGCTACGCGCTGCGGCAAGGAGAGTCATGCCGGCCACATGACCACAGAGGCGTCTTCGGACAACGCTGGCTCTTCGGCTTTGAAATGGAGATGAGCACCACACCCTAGAGTCAGACACGACTGGACTTAATTGTCAGGGGTCACCTTTACCTTTACCTAGAAAGAAAGAGGGGGACTATCCAAAGAAAATGTGGCTTCACCATGCTATATATTTTGCATGAAGCCTTTCAATACATTTGGCTTCTTTTAAGCACAAACATTCAGTTCCTTATTTCTAACATTCCCAATTTATAGCAACACATCTGATGGGAAATATGACTGTCTAGCATTCTCTCATATAGTCTTATACAACAGGTAAACAAAAAGGTAAGGAGCCCAATCTTCTGCTGCTCCGTAGTCACATATGCAAAACCTTATAAAAACGTGTCCGTGGAACTGAGATGTTGAGGATGTTCCAGTGCTGTGAAAAGGTTCCTTACATTTTAGGTTACTGCTCCAGAAGTAAACAATTCAGGACACAAGGCTCCATGGACTTGGACTTGGTCACAAGGCTCAACGCTGGCTCTTCGGCTTTGAAATGGAGATGAGCACCACACCCTAGAGTCAGACACGACTGGACTTAATTGTCAGGGGTCACCTTTACCTTTACCTAGAAAGAAAGAGGGGGACTATCCAAAGAAAATGTGGCTTCACCATGCTATATATTTTGCATGAAGCCTTTCAATACATTTGGCTTCTTTTAAGCACAAACATTCAGTTCCTTATTTCTAACATTCCCAATTTATAGCAACACATCTGATGGGAAATATGACTGTCTAGCATTCTCTCATATAGTCTTATACAACAGGTAAACAAAAAGGTAAGGAGCCCAATCTTCTGCTGCTCCGTAGTCACATATGCAAAACCTTATAAAAACGTGTCCGTGGAATTGAGATGTTGAGGATGTTCCAGTGCTGTGAAAAGGTTCCTTACATTTTAGGTTACTGCTCCAGAAGTAAACAATTCAGGACACAAGGCTCCATGGCGTCTTCGGACAACACAGAGGCGTCTTCGGACAACGCTGGCTCTTCGGCTTTGAAATGGAGATGAGCACCACACCCTAGAGTCAGACACGACTGGACTTAATTGTCAGGGGTCACCTTTACCTTTACCTAGAAAGAAAGAGGGGGACTATCCAAAGAAAATGTGGCTTCACCATGCTATATATTTTGCATGAAGCCTTTCAATACATTTGGCTTCTTTTAAGCACAAACATTCAGTTCCTTATTTCTAACATTCCCAATTTATAGCAACACATCTGATGGGAAATATGACTGTCTAGCATTCTCTCATATAGTCTTATACAACAAGTAAACAAAAAGGTAAGGAGCCCAATCTTCTGCTGCTCCGTAGTCACATATGCAAAACCTTATAAAAACGTGTCCGTGGAATTGAGATGTTGAGGATGTTCCAGTGCTGTGAAAAGGTTCCTTACATTTTAGGTTACTGCTCCAGAAGTAAACAATTCAGGACACAAGGCTCCATGGACTTGTTAAAGGCTCCATCCACTTTAACATACCAAAGCTAGATGGGCAAGGTGACAGAGAGACATACAGTACTTGTTTCCTCTGTGTCTCCTGAAAGAAGTGTTTCAAATGAATAGGCCTGCCCCACATTGCAATCCTATCCAATTTATGCCACCGGCTGAGCTCTGCTCAATCCTATCCAATTTATGCCACCGGTGTAACCAGCGGTGCAGCGAGAACAAGAGGCCCCAGAACGGAAAGGGGATTCAAATCCCCTCCAAAAGGGGATTCAAAGGGGATTTGAATCCCCTTTCTCTTCTGGGGCCTCCGGTTCTCACACCGCTGGTTACACCGGTGGCATAAATTGGATAGGATTGAGCAGATCTCAGCTGGTGGCATAAATTGGATAGGATTGCGCCCATAGTCACATAGTAGTAAGGCAGTGTAGAATGTCTCCTGGTCACAACTGAGCTTCTGCAGCATCCATGCACACTGGTACATTTAGCATGGCCAAAGGATAGAGATGACACAATGCCTTCTCCAGGTTTCCTCCTGCTGCAGGAGAGTTCTCCCCTCCCCTCCTCTCCCCTCCCCTCCAATTTTACTAGAATATATTTAAAAATACCTTCATCTTACTGGTCTGCAATCATATTGTCAATCAACAACAAAATAAAGTTACTTTTAAATCAAACAAATGGTTCCTACTTCTCTGATTTCAATGTATATTCATATAAACATAATAAATGTAGCAAAAAAATAATAATTACTGGCATTAGCAACCTGGAAAATCCTCTTGGCTAGAATTAGCGTCTGCTTGGCTTTGGCCCAACATACTGGCTGTGACTATTGAGGATGTTAATTACAGGTAGAGTTCAGGGAGAAAGTATTTGGAATTAAGAACTTAATTTGAATAGTTTTATATTGACTGTCTAGAGATGAGAGATGTATATGGCATTATTAACCCCCTGAGACCTAGAATGACCAAGTCCATGGAGCCTTGTGTCCTGAATTGTTTACTTCTGGAGCAGTAACCTAAAATGTAAGGAACCTTTTCACAGCACTGGAACATCCTCAACATCTCAATTCCACGGACACGTTTTTATAAGGTTTTGCATATGTGACTACGGAGCAGCAGAAGATTGGGCTCCTTACCTTTTTGTTTACCTGTTGTATAAGACTATAAAAAATGAGTTAACTGTCCCTATCTTTAACTAGTGATCCAGCAAGCTAACTAGTCAAGTACCTGACAGTTGCCCTGTTTCTGCCATCCCGGGCAGGCATCTAAAGTAGGAACGTTATCAAGTCCCTGATGAGTTGCCACACAGTGTTGTGAGGGGGCCATAGATGGCTCAGTGGCAGAGCACATACCTGGCATGCAGAATGTCCTAGCTTCAATCCCCAGCATCTCCCGATAGGACAGGGAATCCCTGAAGAGCCACTGCCAGTCAGTATATAGGCCATACTGAGCTAGCTAGATGAACTACAGGTGGGCCCCCATATCCACGGATTTGCTATCCACGGTTTCAGTTATCCACGGATTGTGGGGACCCCCACAGGCTTTTACTTTTTTCCCCAGTAAGCTTCATTTCTTCCTTAAACAAACAGGAGAAGCAGCCTCTGGCTGCTTATTGCAGGCAAGTAGAACAAGACTAAGTCCTAGAGAGACTCTGTAAGGTTAACAGAAACCTTGCAGAGCCTCTCTAGGACTTAGTCTCATTCTACTTGCCTGCAATGGAGGCTGCTTCTCTGTTTGTTTTAAGGAAGAAACAAAGCTTGCTGAAAGACAAATAAGAGCTGGGGGGGCGTGCACGCCTGCCTGCAGGGGAGGCAGGGCGGGGGGCCCTCAGGAAACCATGGAGGGTTTTTTTTCCACGGTTTCAAGTATCCATGGAGAGGCCTGGAACATATCCCCAGCGGATATGGGGGGAGTACTGTATTGTCTGATGATGAACAGGGTCTGACTATGTTATGGAAAAGAAGGAATGAAGACTACTACTGTATAAAGCAGGGGTGGCCAAAATGTGGCTCATGCAGCTCTCTGACATATAATATGCGGCTCTCGGAAATGTGTTGACTGAGCTCCTTTTTGCATCACAATGAATATAAAAGACCACAAGAAAATTTCAAGCTTTATAATTATTTACTGGGTCTAAACTGAGAGTCCACTGGATTAAAACGTAACTTTAATGTTCATGGTGAGTAACTACATTTAAGAATTTAAATGCTTCTTAAATATTGCGGTGTCCGGGGTCTCCCATACTTAAACCTGTGGAGATGCGGTTAAACCCCCTCGATTCTACGAGTACCCGAGCAGCAGCAGCGTGTGCTCGTAAACGCCAACCCTGTGCCAACCGGACAACCCTCTCTCTCCCCCATGGAGGGAAACAGACTACCTCCTGGCAACTGTGGGGTACCCCAGCGGTTGTCTCCTGCGGCACACCAACTGGAGGACGGGACCCAGGATGCCATGGAGTGCCCTCGCCCCCAGGGGCGAGAGAGGGGAGGGAGCAAGGGAAGGCAAGGGAAGTACAGAAAGCCTGTAAGGACAGGAATAAGATGGTGCAGGAACGGGCTCACAGAAACAACACTGGAGAAACCCTGGGTGACGGACAGGCTAATGAGGGGCGGGTCTCTCAAGGGGCTGGGCCAAGAGCATGTCTGGCTGTATATAAAATCTTTCATTTGGCCGATGAGGAGACTGGCAGCAGGATAGGCCCAGGCTCTCTGCTGGAGCATGGCTAGTTACCCTGGAAGCCAGGCTGGGGAGAAGGGTTGAGGGTGAAGCAACCCCCTTCCCCCAGCAGCATCTGAGGCCCTTATAGAGGGATAACCAACACCAGTGCGGCTAAGGCCAGACTTCGCTCAAGGCCTGGAGTTCGAGAACCCCAACCTCGTCGACCACCTGGTCACTCCCCTGCCAGGGTCCCCCGAGCGACCATACGGACATGAGGCTCTCAAACTTCTGAAGTTTATCGTATGTGGCTCTTACGTTAAGCATGTTTGGCCACCCCTGGTGTAAAGCATAGTTGGGATGTCGTCTTTTAATGGAGGAATATTATTGTAATTATAGTGTTGGGGGTGGAAAATAGAGCTATAAAAAGAGAACCTAAAGCTATAATTTCTTAGTTCAGGAGTGGCTTCCCAAAGATTATAGTTAATAAAATTGAAAAGGGGTAGCTAATGGTATGAAATAGCATACGTAAGATGTTCACTGACAGCATTGTACATCCATGTAGGGGGAAAAAAATCATGGGTTGCCTTTCAGTTTCTTATTAGCATTAAAATCCTAATCTTTGTGCCAGGATAGAAGGCTATAATGCCATGTTTTAGGACTCTGTGGTGGTAAATTGTACTACTTTAATAGTAAAGTAGAAAACCAGAGCTGGCAGGGGGGGGCAGCATCCTTGGGAAGCTGTGGAGGTTCAGACTTCCAGGAGAATCTGCTGCCTGCCAAACACTTGATCTCTTGGTCACCACTGCCTGTGCATGCTCTTTCTGAGCAGTGGAAGCATTGACTTCCCTCCAGGTATTTCACCCCTCCTCAGTATATATCTGTGGCAGTAGTAGTGGCTTCTCTTCTTTCCCATCCTATAGTTGCTGCTGCTGTCTGCTCAAGCAGGTGAGCAAGGGGTGACGGCTGCCCGGGGCAGCACCCACAGCTCAGAGGGAAAGGGCAGAAGCGGAACTCGGGCGGAGCGCGTGGAGCAACTGCTCCACTCATGGGCGGGGGGGCGCAATCACCGTCACGGGGGGGCGCAATCACCGTCACGGGGGGCCGCACTCACCATCGCACTTTCAGCCCCCCGCCCTCCCTTGAGCTCGAAGGGTGCTGAAATGGAAAGGAAACCAGCGGGGGGCGTGTTCAGCGACGCGTTGGGCGCATTGCGTCATTTAGGACCCGCCCGCTTCCTCCAGGCGCCGGCAGGGCTTCTTACGCCTCTGGGAAAGAGTGCACATATGAAACTACCTTACCGAGTCAGACTGTTGGTCCATCTAGTTCCATATTGTCGACACTTCTCTGGCAGAAACTCTCCAGGGTTTCAGATGGGGGTCTTTCCCAAAGCTACCTGGAGATGCCAGGGGAATGAACCTGGGACTTCCTGTATTTAACGCACTGAGTTACAGCCCCCCTCAAAGTGAATGAGCGGCAACAGCAGCTGCTTGCTTGTGCACCTGAGTGGGTGGTGATGGGGGCTAGGAGCAATAGCTGCTTACTCACCTGTCCTCTCATTCTGGGCAGTGGCGGTGACTGTTCTTGGCAGCTCTTATTGCTCACCTGCTTGCTTGGGTGATTGGTGGCGGCAAGCAGCCGCTGTGGTCTGTCCTCTGGCTCAGGATGAGCCGCTGTTGTTGCTACAGGTAGTGGCACGCCTTGTCAGGAGGCACCGGACAGTGTTTTGTTGAGGTTCCCTCGAAACGTTCTGGGACGGGGTGGGTGGCAGCTAGCCCCCAACCTCTTCCAGGAAAACTAATTGCGACTAGGAATGTATGTATCCATTTATCCTTACACCCCCCCCCCCAATGAAGACACGAGACAAGCCACTTATGGAGATATGGTCACTTTATTTAAGCATATCAAAGAACCCTGCAGAGGCAAACACTGGGGGTAAACTAACCCACCCCCAAAGGCATGTGGGCACTGGTCGGGGGAAATGGGCCTAGCCATCTTCCTCCCCCTGCTTGTTTTGGCATCAAACACCCCGACTCCAGGCCCCCCCGGACACAGCCCAGGGTAGCCTATCACAGCCAATCCCAAAGGGCTGAGACAGCGGAGCAGGTTTTGAGACCCATACTAGCAAGCCATTGATGGGCCTCACCTGCTGCAGCCAGGAGGCTTGCCAACTCAGCCTCACCGACCCGGGTTAAGTGTCGTAATGAGCGGTCTTGGCTCACCTCCTGACCTTGCCGAACTCAAGGTGCATGCCGATCCCTATCAAGCCTTACCTACCCAAACCCGCACGCCACCTGCCAGGTGACCCACTGGCTGACAGACCCTATGAACACGGTCTGAGGTAGGCGAAAAAACCTCCAATTAGTGCCAATCTATTGGAAGCCAAAAATTCCTACCTGGCCCCCGAAGGGCAACCGGCTAATCCCAGACTATGCCAAGGGAGGGCGGGACGGGGCTTCGCTTCCCGGGCGTCGACTGAGGCCGAGCAATGCTGCGGCATCTCTTCAGTCAACGCCCGGTCCCATGTGATCTGGCCCGGCTAATCACAGGCCGGGCCTATCGTGACTCATCTCTCCTGCCTCCCTCGGGGGGGCAGGATAAAATCCCCGCGCCGCCATCGGCGGCGCAGGGTCGATCTCAGTATTTTTAACCCCAAATAATTAAATACTAAACTGTTACTCCATATCCAACCAAACCTACAGTAGCAATATGTTGATGCACTCTAAGCTGAAAGCCCCAAGAAACAGAATCAATAATATTCTTTTTAAAGCGATCTGACAAAAATTGTCAGGCATTTGTTCTTTTGCTGAGTTGCTAAGAGGGCAAAGCAACAGTCACTGACCTAATCATCTCTACAGAATTGGGAGACAGTATTAATTCACATTCTTGGAGTGATGATAAACCTCCCGTTCACTCGTGTACAGACAGAATCCAGAGTGTTCTTATTGACTGGTGAAAAACCGCTTGTCAGCTTGATAATGCAATAAATTCAGTTGTTCCAAGGACACACATGAGAATGTTCTTGCTAATGTGAGTGGTCTGGTGAAATTTGCTCTAATTTCACCTTTGAAAAGTAATCTCAGCAAATGGCTAAGGCCAGTGGACAGTCCTTGTCTCCATCTGGATTCTGTTTTTCTCAGGATGAGGGGAAGATATTAGGCATGTAACCATTTTGACAAGACAGCGGAAGGGAGATGTTGTAGCGGATGCTTGTCTGCGGCAGCACACTTCCTCAATCCCTTTTCCATCATACGAGCCTTCCACATGTTGTGTGTGCATGTGTGTTATTTTTAGTTTGTTTTTAAACCATTTTAGGGGAGGCCTGAGGTCAGCCTCTGGTTTCTTTTGTCTAGGCAGATTCCCTTCATTACCACCCTGGCTTCTCAAGCAGCTAGGCCTGGTTGCCCCTTCGAGTAGCTGCTCAACCTGGTTGCCCCTTCGAGTAGCTGCTGTGCTGATTATGAGGAATCATTTGGTGGGAGAGACTAGCTCTCCTGTAACAAGGAAGTGAAGTAATTTATGATCCGCTGAACCTTGCTGGCAGCCCATGGATCAGGCTACAGAGAACTGTAACCCAGTTACGGCCTTTTGCCAGAATCTTGGGAACCTCTCTTCCTACTTTTTTGCTTCTCCCCCAGCTCTTCTCCTCTCCCCTTTCCACTACTATTACATTCCCAGTTCTTCAGCCCAAGTTCCCCCTGGGTAACGCTCCCGATTTCTTTATGTCTTCTGTCCCCTCCTTGCTTACACTATCACGTGCCCGCTCCCTTCTCTGAAATGCTTATGTTTAGGCCCTAGTCTCATGAATGGCTAAGACACGTTGAATTATTTTTTAGTTTGATTTCCCTTTCCAATTACTGTGAAATCTTCACAATGAAAGTGTGCCGTTGTACCTTATAAACCTTGCCTCCTCCTTCCTTCCCAAACGATTGAGCTGTGCCATTGGCCACTGCACAGAGTCCCAGTACATGAAGAGATTTCCCCCATGTGTGCGCATGTGTTCTCTGAAAAGCACACCTGGTAACATTTCAGCCCCTTCAGAACCAGATATAACACAAGAGGAACCTGAAACAAATGTTCTATCTCCCCACACTAAGACCAGTTGATTGAAGCAGGCAAATCCCTTCTCTGCGGTGTTCTGGTTCTGGTGTTTTTCCAGCTTGACATCTTAACATTCCATGGCTCTTGAGGGCTGCTAAACATGCTTAGTCTGCATCATGCTGAGTGGTTGTCCATAATCACAGGGAGGATCTCCAGTTCCATTCAGGCTGCAACTAGGATCTTTTATAAACATGGGGTCATATTTCCTGGGCTAACAAAACAAGGAGGCACCTTTTAAAGTGATGGCGCTTTCTTAATTAGTAGGAGGATGGCAACTGTTCCTACTCATCCCAGCATAGCATCCCTTGCAGTGGTGTCTTCTTTGTATGTAATTTTAGATTGGGACCCCCTTTGGGACAGGGAACACTTTCTCATTTATTTTGGTAGCTGCTGATTTATTTTGGTATCATTTATTTTGGTAAACTGATTATGAACTTTTTTGGTTTTTCTACTGCCTGTTTCCAAAGCCTGGCTGTGAGGATATGTCTGCTGAGGATAAGAGGAGGGCTAATTGGACAGAGCGTCATAATAATTTTTTCGGGGGAGGGTATATCTGATATCTCTGTACAGGGCCTCATAGATGGGGTGCAAGGGGTACATTATCCCTGGGCCCGGGGTCAAAAAGGGGGCCCAGGAGCCAAAGTAGAGGAGCCAGAAATTTCCTAGATAAAAACAGAATGACTAAGGGAGAAGGGAAGGGGTCCAAAAGAAATTTTGTACCCCTTGATAAAATTCTTCTCAGAAGTCCTGTCTCTCATGGATACACCCATTTGGTGGTTTTTCTGTTTCTGCTCTTTTGTGCACTGTAGGCTTTAGGGTAGTACTTGATGGTTTGTTTTGGACAAGTTTGTTGTGAACTTCTTTAATTGAGATCAATTAGAATATGTGTTAAACATGTACTCCTGAATGCTGTTGACCTTGATTACATGAATCAGTAAATTTAGTGATCCAGTAATCTAGCATGGTCATCTACTCATTTACTGTTCCTAGGATCTTACAGTTAAAGTCCTATGGCTTATTTTTGATATCATGTAGTTTTCTACAAATAATAACAAAGAGCATATGCAACCAAAGCTGAGATCAGTGCCTTTTAAAGTGCTTGGCTGTAACTACAAAATAACATTAGATGTGTAGATAATCATGCTACATCACGTAGTAGATTGCTAAATTGAGTGCTTTCAGGGTAAAGGGCATTCAGAAGAGAGTGTTGCTGTCATGAAATGTCTATATTTTATGTACTTTTCATGGTGTTTTTTGGGGGAGGTCTTATGTGAGAGCAAGCTTAAACCCTATTCCTGCCAAATTCAATTCTCCTTGCTTATTTTTTCTTCTTCATTTGGTTTTGTTTCCCTCTTTTTCTTGTATTAGACTTTTAATAAACCTTTTACATTTTACTCTGCCTGGTCCCTGGTATGGGATGTACAGTGGATTGTCACGTCTCCTTGCTCTGTAGGTGCTACTGTAAGAGTGATTTTGATAGGAACCCCTGAGGTTCAGTATTGTTCTAGGAGGGGGGTTCTGCCCAGGAAAACCCTCTGGCTAGCCTGATCTCCTGGGCTGGTGGCAGCGAATTCAATCTACCAAGGAAATTATCAAGGTAAATACTAGGTGCTACTGCCCTGGATCAGCCTGCGGTCACTGACAGCCTCTCTCTTGATCTTGATAACTGCTTCGTTAACTTCCAAGGATTTAATTGTTACGGGTATCATAGCCATGTATAGTAAAACAGACTCGAATAAAAATGCAATCCTACTTGCGTCTTTCGTTTCTTTCCGTTTCAACAAGACAGACAGAAATCTATTAAAATCCAAAGTCCAGTGTTCTAAAATTCCAACGTTTCATTTCCTGTTCCTGGAAACATTGTCTAGGAAACAATCTAAAAGGATTGAAAGCTGTTATCAACTGAAGTTAGCGCTGGTTATTTTTATCCAAAGAAAAGCGCGGGAACGAAACGGCTCAAGCCGGGCTGCAACGGAAATCATCAATTAGTCCGCTATTCAAAAGCAGCAATAGGAGAATTGTATCCATAGGTTCATTTACAGTACTGCATTCAGCAAGCACTTAGTTCGTTTACATTGCTTTATTCAGCAAACACTTAGTCTTTTTTCAGTAATATCGACCCACGGAGTCTCCATGTACTGGGATGACCCTGCTATTGCGATCTTTTGCGGAGCTGCTGGAGCTGGGCACAACAGGATAGCAAAATTACAGCAGCAAGGTGGGGCACCAACCTCAGGCCTGACATTAATGAGGATGGGACAACCAATAATGACATAGGAGTGAAAGAGAAAGAAAGGGAAATTTGGACTTGTCTACCCTTCATAAGAGGGGTTACGGACAGGATCGCTCGAATCCTGTCACAGGGGAAAGTCAAAACCTTTTTCAAACCAACCACTAAGATAGAGCAAATTTTAAACAATCCCAAAGATAAACGTCCCCCCTTGTCCAATCCTGGAGTATACAGGATCCCATGTTCATATGGAAAAGAATACATTGGACTGACAAAAAGAGCCATCAGCACTAGAATTAAGGAACACGAGAAGTCTGTGAGATTAAAACACCCTGAATAATCATCGGTTGCTGAGCATGCCATTTCTACAGGTCATAACATTTGCTTTGAGGATACCAGCTGCTTACAGGTAGAAAGTAAAGTGGGCATTCTGCGCAACTTGGAGGCGATAGAGATCAGCAGGAAATCAGCCTCATGCCTAATTAACCGTCAACAGGATTTGAGTTTTATTAATAAAACATGGTTGCCCATTGTAAGTGGACCTGTGAGGGGGACCCAGGTAAGGGGGTGGTCAGAGCGGCCTCTGCCCCTAAGGGCTCTCCCTGGACTGGGTCAACCTCCAGACTGGCAGTACTACTTATATAGTTCCCCAGGGGACAGGTCAACCCACCTCTTGATGTCCTTTGTAGAGCGGTCTCCGGTGGTCTGGTCTACTCGGGTTTGAGCTGCAAAGCAATTCTTGATGGCCAGGTCTACCCACAATTGGCTCGATTGAAGTCTTCTTGGAAGGGCAGGTCTACCCAAGACCTTCCATAAAGCAATTACCGGCGGACAGGTCTAACCACCATTGACTTGGCCGAAGTCTTCTAGAGGGCCAGGTCTACCCAAGAACGGTTGTAAGGCACTTCCCGGTGGACAGGTCTACCCAAGTCCCGTTAGACTATGCAAGGCCTCAGGAGTGGGTGGGGTTGAGGGGGTTAGCCTCACCGGATCCTCACCCCAGCCGGCTGGAATGCGAAAAGTCGGGTCGTCGCTCTGGAGTACTGCCCCGCTTGCCAGCCTCCTCATCACTGGCCTGCTCTGGTTTTATATCGGAGGCCGGGGTATGGACCCGCCCCTCTCGGTCCCTCCCCCACCCCTGGAGCCAATTCCACCATGACCTTACCCCCACGGGCAGGTCCTCCGACCTATCGGTGTCGTTCCTGTTCTGTTGGTCTAACAGAGCGTCCCCCGTGCCTCCCCCGCCCCCTTCCTGGTCTCCCGACGCTGAGCTTGCTTCCGAGCTCGCGGCAAAGCGCGGAGGGAGAGGCGCAGCTGTCCCGCCGCCCACCAACCCTGCTGAGGGGTCTGTCGCTTGGGAGCAGGGCCTGACACCGGCCTCCGGCTTGGGGGACGCTCCCTCGTCGTCGTCGCCCTGGCGTCTCCCCGCTGCGGCGTCGGACGAGCCCAGCAACCTCCTCTCGACTTGCCGACGGAGAGACGCTGCGGGGACAGCAAGTCCGGGGGGGATCGCGTCCCGCAGCGCGTCAGAGGGCGCCCCAGGTAAGTGTCTTGGGGTGGCAACGAGGCCAGGGACGGGGTCACCCCCGGACACCCATAATACGTAAAAATGAACAGAAGAAGCAGCGGGGGGAAAAAGGAAAAGAATGGAACAGGGTCATCTCAGGATATAGAGGCTTCTCAAGATTATCTTAATGTGAGAAACCAGAACGTTGACTGAATGGAGTAGACTGATGGAACTCATTGATGCTATCCTTATTGTTGCCTCTAATAAACCTGTCAAGTCATCATCCCTTCAACCCAGCTGCTCCGTGAATGTATGGATGTGAAGGGTCGCCTCAAGATATGGAGACTCCTATGGACAATCCCAGTAAGGAGTTAATGGGTATTTGCTGAGTTGACCAGAGGGAGTAAGTGTACTGATGCTATCTTCCTAATGTTATCTTTAACAAGTCAGCTGATGTATGATTTCTGCTGTACCGGAGCTCCAGCAGCTCCGCAAAAGATCGTAATAGCAGGGTCATCCCAGTACACGGAGACTCCATGGGTCGATATTACTGAAGAAAGACTAAGTGTTTGCTGAATAAAGCAATGTAAATGAACTAAGTGCTTGCTGAATGCAGTACTGTAAATGAACCTATGTGCTGTGCGCAGGGGGGGGTCTCCCCCGTGGAAGGTCCGTGACCTGGGTTCTAAGGCAGTTAAAAAAAATGTGGTCCACCCACCAGAGGTTCAGTAAACTTCCTGTTTTTGCAGCCCAGGCTGTTGGCAAAAACGGGAAGTTTACTGATCCTCTTTTTGTTGATACCTTGGAACTTCAAAAACTGAAAAATTGCCAAGCCCCTGGCAGGCCACAGTACATGACTGATCTCGGTATTTGGTATTTGGCCTGGTTGGTTACAAATTGCGCTGGGCCACTGTATATAAATGCTTCAATTCCATTGATTTCAGTAGGGCTTAAGCATCCCTAACTTTCTCCCTATTGTGCCCCATAATCTTTGCTTAATACAATTCTGTGCCATTGCTTCAATTGTATGTACACAATTCTGAGTTACAGTGAAACCAAACGCAGGAGACCTTTATACATTAAACATAAAACTACATCCTCAGCTTTAGTTTCTGAAGGGAAAGGAGAAGAATATTGATCGAAATGAAAACGACACCTTGCAAAGTGGGCAGAAAGACACCACTGGGTGTTACCATCCACTGTGTTTCTTATTATTGCTTATACAGTCGTGGAGCGTACCTGACAGAATAACTGAAGTCATGTGGATACTACTGTTGTTCTGCATAGCAGTGGTTTTGTGCATTGATATGCTGAGCTGTGTTATTGGGATTGTGCTGTGCATATTTTTATTTGTGGTCACTCTTACTTTTATAGACGGCGGCAAAAAAAGGGGGAAACAAAATTCACTTGATCGCAAGTTGTTTTGAAACCCAGGCTGTTGAAGTCTATGGAGATCTTTTCACACGCACCGGAATAGCCAGTGCATCAGTTAATCTTGAGTTGTTTAACTTCACCTCTGGTATCTGCTGCTCCCTCCTGTTATAATACAGGTAGACTGCTGTGACTCTATTAGTAGTTCTGCTTGGAATTTCACTACAAAATGATTGCCGGAACAAGAAGTCTGTTTTGCAGGGGGTAAAGAGAGAATCCAGTGTGGCTGCTCATGCTGCTAACATCTACAGAAGCTGCTCTCAAATCAGCAGCCTCAGAATGTCTCTTTTCCCATGTCGAAACAACACAGTCCAGTTCAGATATTCATAAGCTCCTTGCTGCAATGGTGAGAATAAAGCAGAAATTGAAGAATTCTCTTTGGAATTCAAACATTAGCCTCTGGGACTTGATCGTTTCTGAGGCTTGCGGCATTGGCTTCAAATCCTGATTCAGTTTATACTTTGGTGCTGTGCATTTTCAAAGAAATGAAAGATGGAAGCAACCTGTTAAGCTTCACTTTGTCCATCCCCCTGAGTGCAGGATGTTGTGGCAGCATATTTTGGGTTCTGTTTCAGGAGTTGGGTTTAATGAATAATTTCTAACGAGCCAATTGCTCTGTTCCTCCAGCATTTTTTTCCCTTGTGCTTCCCTCTTCTCTAAGTCACCTCATATTCATTTTTTTAAAATATCTTGTGTACCTGAAATTGCACGTTTCAAGGCTCGGAGATCCTTCTGGGAAAAGACCAAAGCTGCTTCTCTGATCTTGTCATAATGTTTTCTTAGCTGATCACTCAGGCCTGCTAAGCTGTATTCTTCATATGGCCATTCTGCTGGTGCTCATATTGCTCCAACCACTCCTGTGATTGACAGCAGTACCACGGTCCTCTTTATCTGTGTGCATTCCTGAGGATAATACAGATGCCATCCATTCACGTGGCTGACTGTCAATGAGATACAAATTCTTATCCACATGTTGTCCCCAGCTCCCCAACGTGCGCTGCTAGAGCTGGATTGGGACAAACGTTTTACCATGCAGCACTAATGAACAATAAAGCACCAGCACAGCCTGGCAAGACAGGGAACTTCAGCCTAACATTTCCCATTTCTTTCCATATTAAGTGGTGGCAATGGGAGGGCTTTGTTTGTCCTCAGAGCCAAGTCTGTTGGGCTATGTGACAGTGTAATGTCATCATGTTCAATATGTTATCCCTGATTGAAGCCCTTTCGAGACAAAAAATGTCACCCAAACAGCAGATTGGGCGAACAATGGTTGTGTGTGTGGGGGGAGAGGAAAGGAATGGGCAAAAAAGTAGAAGGTAGATTTTTTTTAAAAAAAAAAATAACCATTTAGCCCCTCTCTCCTAACAGCAAATATCTCAGTAAAAGTCAACGCTAATGAAAATGCAGCCCATCACTAGTCATAAAACTTAACTGGATTGCCACTAATGACCTTGTTTAGAGCCCCTTTGGGCTACTACCATCCCCTTTGGGGATCATGTAAACAGATGGGCTAGATCAAGGCTGGCCAACCTTCCACCATTAGGGCCTCTGTGGTCTTAAGAGTTGTGTAGAAGAAAGAATCTTGGCAGCTGCAAGTGCTGATGGTGCTGCTAAAGCAGCTGCACCTACTGATATGCCCACGTCTATGCAACCATTTAAAGGGCCAGGAGCATTCATGTTGAAAGGTTGACCACCCCTGGGCTAGATGCAGTGGGTGAGTATAACTTTTCCATTTTCTGGAAGCTTTTGGGAGATCCAGGGCACAGCCCTTCACTCCTCCATGTGCCTAATAGACCACTGGCGTTGCTAGAGGTGGGGTGGAAAGCTACGTTCTGCAGCTTTCTGCCCCACAGTTACTCTCGGGTACGAAGCGCCCTGCCCCCTCGTCATAGGAGTCCGTCAGCGGAGAGAAAGCAACGCGCAGGAGAGTCCCTGCGCGTTGCTTTCTCTCTGTTGACGGGCTCTTACGACAAGGGGGTGGGGCGCCTCATACCGGAGAGTAACGGTGGTGCGGAAAGCTGCAGAACTTAGCTTTCCGCTGCACCTCCAGCGACACCAGTGTAACAGACGTTATTAATCTGCTGCAGTCCCTAATTTTGCAGTTCCTGAGAATTTGTAATGTTAAATAGCCGCCTAGTATAGTGAGTAGATGGTAACTTTCCAGATGTACGTTAGTCTTTGTAGGACTGATGCCTTTACTTGCCACATCCTTTCTTTGTATATGTCATTTCTTTTTAAGCTTTCTGTAAGATGATCATTTTTGTATTGAAAATGGAGGAGGGGGAAATGGTTAAAAAGAAAGTTGCAAAAATGTCCTTGACTTCTGTTTGCTATGAAAATAAAAGTATTTTTAAAAAAAATCCAAAGAAAAGTTTTAAAAGCTGTCAGCTAATAATAGCACATTCTTCAAGACATCTGTAGAATTAAGTATTTTTGTCAATTATTTAGTAAGTGCCTAATTTGCTACTGCTTGGGAGGAAAATGACATGGTTGCTTCTAAATTATTAAACAATATTTTGATGGCATTGACAGAAGCAGCAGTGAGGTATTGACTGGAGTCGTCATGCTATAGACAAATTCTTTTTGCGTTTCTTTATGTGAAATTGGAGAGGAAAAAAATACCATTAACTTGTGAACTACACGCACATACTGTGATGGGGAGGTTTACTCAAAGTTCACCTTCCTTAAGCTCTCGAAGAAAGTTTGCAGAAGAAGTTTTAAGTACTACAGGTACTTAATTGCTTGCAAAGAGTCGTGTAGTGTACTAGATCTGTATTCTCTTACTGGCTGTTGACATCAAAGGGTGCTTCCAAGACGAGATGTTTACTCTGGAATCGCCAATCTTTTGTTCACTCATTTCTGTATGGGGCATCTATATGATGTTCTCGACGTACCATTGTTGTCGTGTTTCCCCCATGCTGCTTCTCTTTTCAGACCTGAAAATACTTTTTTTTTCTTTTTAAAGAATGGAACATTGGGGCAACCTCTCCCAATGCAGATGCTTTAATGCTAGTGTCCCATCTTTTTTATTTTTAGAATTGTGAGTTTGTTCCTACTCTTTCCCAGGTGGCGGCTGTGGCCAGGGGGGCCTTTGCCCAGCTTCAGCTGGCGCGCCAGCTGCAACCGTACTTGGATCGTGCAGACCTGACCACGGTGATCCATGGTGACATCGCGACTAGATTATTGTAACGCGCTCTACGTGGGGCTGCCATTGAAGACGGTTCGGAAACTGCAATTAGTGCAGAATGCGGCGGCCCGTGTGGTCACTGGAGGTAGGCGGTTCGACTCTGTCGGGCCGCTCCTCCGACAGCTGCACTGGCTGCCGATTCGTTTCCGGGCCCAATTCAAAGTGCTGGTTTTGACCTTTAAAGCCCTATACTGCTTGGGGCCAGGATATTTGAGAGACCGCCTACTTCTATATAGTCCGGCTCGTCTCCTTAGGTCATCAGAGAAGGCCCTTTTGCGAGTGCCGTCGCCCAGGGAGGTGCGAGGGGCGGCGGCCAGAAACAGGGCCTTCTCAGTAGTGGCACCAACCTTATGGAATTCCCTCCCCTTTGATTTATGAACTGCGACCTCCTTGGACACTTTCCAGCGAGGCCTAAAAACCTTCTTGTTCCAAGAAGCCTTCTGAGCCCTTGCCTTTTTGACATCTCACTGGTACAGGTGGGGGTGCTGCTGTTTATATGCTCCTGTTGTGACTGTCGCCATGATCTTTTAAATTGATTTTTAGATATTGTTTTTATTAATTGTTATTAATTGTTTTTACTGTTTTAAAGTGTGATTGTTTTTATACGGTATTTTTTGTATTTTTTTCTGTTGTGAGCCGCCTTGGGTCCCTTCGGGGAGAAAGGCGGGATAGAAATACTGTAAATAAATAAATAAATAAATACTCTTTGCTGCTTGCTCTTTAACCAGCTACTAATCCATAAAAGGACCTGACATCGTATTCCATGACTGCTAAGTTTATTCAAGAGACTTTGGTGCAGGACTTTGTGAAAAGCTTTTTGAAAATCCAAATATACAGTGTCAACTGGGTTGCCTCCATCCACATGCCTTTTGACACAAAGAATTTTAAAAGGTTAGTGAAGCAGGATTGACTTTTGCAGGACTGACTTTTGCAGAAACCATGCTGATTCTCCTTCAGTACAGCTCCTTCTTCTAGATCAGTGATTGTCAACCTTTTCCATCTCGCAGCACACTGAGAAGGCGCTAAAATTTTCAGGGCACACCATCAGTTTTTTGACAATTGAGAAGGCACACTGCACAGTCGGTGGGGGGGGGCTCACATCCCCAATGGCCCTACTAATAAATTAGGTAAAGGTAAAGGTGACCCCTGACAATTAAGTCCAGTCGTGTCCGACTCTAGGGTGTGGTGCTCATCCCCATTTCAAAGCCGAAGAGCCAGCGTTGTCCGAAGACATGTGGCCGGCATGACTCTCCTTGCCGCAGCGCGTAGCATGCGGCTGGAACACGGAGCGCTGTTTACCTTCCCGCAAGCGGTACCTATTTATCTACTTGCATTAACATGCTTTGGAACTGCTAGATTGGCAGGAGCTGGCCAAGCAACGAGAGCTCACCCCGTCGCGGATTCGAACTGCCAACGTTTCGATCGACAGCTCATGGTTCAGCGGTTTAACCCACTGCAGCACACCTGCGGACCAACAGTGCCATATTCCCTCCCCAGAAGGTACAACCCCCCACAGTCAATTAATTAATTAAATAATTAAAAATTAAAAATTAATAAAAATAATTTTAAAACTATTTAAAACTATTCGCACCCCCTATTTAATTATTGAATTAATTTTACAATTAAAAAATTAAATAAATTAACTTACCCCATCAATCGTGCTGGTTGCCCTCGCGCTGCTCCTCGTCCTCCTTGGCACCACAGGCAAGCACGGAGCCGGAGGGAGACCAGGCCAGCCTGCAGCTGCCCGTGGTGCCTGAGCATCCGGCAGGCTCACGCAGCACGGGCACCTGCAGGCTGTTGTTCGCCCGGTCTCCCACTGGCACCACATGGAGCCGGTGGGAGACTGGGCAAACGACAGCCTGCAGCCAACCCGGGGCTGCGCATGCCTCGCCAAGGCACGCACAGCCCCCGGCTGGCTCTTGCCGGCCTAGTACTCACCAGACCGCCTCCTCCTCCTCCTCCTCCTCCATGTTGAATGGAGGAACTTAGCTTTGGCGCCGGCATCTTGTCTCGCGAAATTCAAGATGTGGGAGCCCAAATCTTGTGACGGCATCATGCCCTTACGAGATTTGGGCTCCCAAATCTTGAATCTCGTGAGATTTCGGAGATTCCAAGATGGCGGCGCCCAGGTAAGTTTCTCAATTTTTACATGGAGGTGGCGGGGCAAACTTACCATTCGCCCCGGAAAACCTTCCCGGGACATTCCCGGTAAATGGAGGCCATTTTCCGGGATGTCCCGGTTTTTCCGGGACGAATGGTAAGCCTAGCTATAACAATATTATTTTTAAAGCACTGCTTTGGAACGTATTTCACTAAACAGTCTGAAAAAGAAAATATTGCAGTTTTGTACTGGAAAAACTGGAAACCTTCCTCTAAAAATTATAATTGCTCCCTTTTCCCATCCATTTGCTACGAGATTCTACCTTGGTACCAGATTATTTTGGGTTATTCAATAATAAACAATTTTGACACACTAGTAGGTCCTGTCTTGTGACACCACCAGGCCTCCTCGGATTTGGGGCGGCCTCTGGCGCAGTGGGTTAAACCACTGAACCATGAGCTGTTGATCGAAAGGTCGGCAGTTCGAATCCGTGCGACGGCTCCTGCCAACCTAGCAGTTCGAAAGCAAGAAATTTCAAGTAGATTAATAGGTTCTGCGTCAGCGGGACGGTAACAGCGTTCCATGCGCCTCAGTGTTGAGTCATGCCGGCCACATGACCATGGCCTGCCAACCCTAATTAAATAGGATTGTGAATGTAAGACTAGTTGTGGCCATACATTGGGCCACTTTGTGGGAGTTCATGATTGACTTGAAAGAGAATAACAGAAGAAAACAGATTCCAATGGAGAAGACTGATCTCTCATTTCTTTGGCGTTTAATGAACAAATTGGTGGTTTTTTTCCCCCTATTCTTCCAGTCCAGTGAATTTCTTGGCTGAGCAGAGGTTGGAACTTGGGTTTCCCTTATACAAGCCCATCATTTGAGACTCTACACTGCTTTGGTTTCATTGCATCACTTGGGCCTTGTTTACTAGTTTTACACAATGGTCTTGGCTTGGGTATTCTGAAAGCAGAACCACAGGCAATTTGAACAGTGGTGTCTAGTATAAGCTGGTGGCTTCCCCCAGGCAAATAGATAAGAGAAAAGCTGCCTTGTTTGTGAAACACTAGAGGCTATATAGAAACTCGATATGTGTTAATCCAGGCTTTAGGCCTATTCCTCTACATCTCAATTCGCTCCATTAAAAGAGAATTCTAATCAAGGCACTATGAGTGACAAACCACCCCACTCTAATATGAGGAGTATGAAGTCTAAATATGCTTGCCCAGGAGTTCACCACTGAAATGGATGCCTTTGTCTACTTGAAAAAAGTCTGCGCACCAAGAGGTTAGATTCACCTTGGTGACTCTGTACCAGACAAATAACAAATATCTAATGTCATGACCCTTCTGTTCCACACATTCAGCATGTTTCTGCACTGTGAGCGGCCATAGTTCATGCCCAGAATATATAAACATAAAGATTAAAATGCCCTTTTTTGTTCTAGAGGTTGGAACCTTCCATGGAAGAGATGGGTGCAGGTCGCATAGGGAAGAAAGTTCATGCAAAAACCACCTGTGTAAGGTGCAAGGCTGAATTGTTATTGAAAATATTGCAGGAAACCCGAGAACGCTGAAGTGATCACACAACTCAAATACTTGCCTTTATCTCTTAAAAGTTTTTGTAAGAGGAAAAAAAAACTCACCAGTGTGCTCAGGGATGGGGGGAGGTAATGTTACTTTATGTGTGGCCTAAGAATTACAGTGTCATTAATATTGCAAGCATCTTTCCTCCTTTTTTTTTTTTTTTTTTTTTGCACTGGAAAAAAAATCCCTGCTTTATTTTAAGGTTTTTTTTTAGTATGGTTTATTCTGAGATTCAGAAAACACAAGAGAGTCGGGCCTTCCAGACAAATGCATTTGCCTTGACTGAATGCATTTGCAATAGCTTTACAACAATGGCCTAGAGAATTCTTGCAATTCACATTGGACTTATTTTATTTTTTTATTTTTTTTTACTGCTTGGAAAATGGACTTGGTTCACAGGCCTAATTCTCAGTTACCACACCTACTTTTTCTGCCCAGAGAGCGAACAGAATGAATGGGTCAATCACCTGACATATTTCCATCCAATTTCAAGGGTAGAATGTGTTCATTTTCTGACTAATGGCATGTCATTTTGCAGAAGCCTTTGGTCGCGAATTAATCCTGGAATCAAAACAGATTTTCCGGGGAGCAATCTTCCATCAAGTATTGATTTTTTTACACTCATGGAGTCTGTACTCCCTAATTTAACCTGACAATGATTCTGCACAATGGTCTGGGAGCACCTTGGCAACTCACAGAAGGAACTTTTACTGTCTATTCTGTCTTCAAGTAGAAAGAAAGGGAGGGAGGTGGAAAAACAAAAGGAAGAAGCCACACAAACAGTGTAGTCAGACCCCCCGAAGGGGGCATTTTGTGATTTCCTGTTTTACTTCTGATTAAGACAGAAGTGTGGATATGGAGGAGAGAGGCCTGTTTCAGATGTGCTTATTCTTCACTTGATGACTGTGTTTTCAAGTGATGGCTTGGATGTGTGAATGAGCCATCATAGATAGAACTTGGATATCACCTCAGATGTGCTGCTGTTCCATGGAGTCAGTTGTGTCACTGCCTAATCAAGTGATTGCTATGCACACATGAACGTGTGTCTGGAAGAATACATACAACATACAGTAATTGCATGCATTCTTGTTTGTAGCATTGTTCTTCTTTTGTTTTGCACTTCTATTTCTAATAATATGCAAAGGAATTGTGATAAATAATGTGAGTGAACATTATTTATCACATGAATGGATTTTGAGCCAAAGCTCGCCTCACATGTTGACCCTGACTTTAAACGGACAAATGTGAGTTTGATGCCATCAATTGTGATCCAGCACACCTGAGTTTAAATGTCCAGATTTCCCCATGTTATGGGTGATCAGGCAAAGATTAGAACCCCTGCTACCATCTTTATTGCAAGGAGACTCAACCATAGGATGTTGCCTTGTACCTAGTCAGATCATTGGTCCGGATAGCTCAGTGTTGTCTACTACATACATTGGCAGCATGTCTCCAGGGTTTTAGACAGGGGTCTTTCCCAGTGCTTCTTGGAGATACCCAGGACCTTCTGCACGTCTACCACTACATGCGTACATAATTTACAATGGTGCATGTATTTTGTCATTTAAACGTGGGAACTTTTGGAACTGAGTTCAAAATATAAATTGAGAACTGATCCTTGGATGAAAAACAAATGTACTTAGGGTTGGGTGCCATAAGTTGCTGAAATGGCAGTTACAGTCTTTATGGAATAGTATAGAGTGGGTTGGGCTGTGACAGCATTACACAGAAAAAGGGTTACTGTATTATCTTCCTTGTTCCTGTACAGACCCAGTTCCTTTGAGAGCTGCATGGCAGACAGAGAAGTAACAGGTAAAGCAGGGGTTCCCAACCTTTGTTGGCCAGTGTACCCCTTTTCACATTCCAATTTTCTGAAGTATCCCCGCCTAATTAATCATCAATTAATTCGCTAATTAATCGGTCCCCAAAGTTAAAGTGTTAACGTATTAAAACAATTTTAAACATGAAATCTCTCTCTCTCTCTCTCTCTCTCTCTCTCTCTCTCTCTCTGTGTGTGTGTGTGTGTGTGTGTGTGTGTGTGTGTGTGTGTGTGTGTTAATTTTTGTTAGTGAGTTGAAGGGTGGGCGAAGTGGCTGAGTGTATTTGAGTGACAATTACATAATCCAATACAGACAAGACACTAGTAGTAGCAGTCGTAGGGGTCCCACCCAGAGCCCAGCTGACTGCAGACAAAGGAGTGTGTTGGCAGCTTCTTTAGCTGCCACCCGAAGGGCCCCCTCCCCATTGTCAGGTATCCCCCTTCGCTGCCTCTCTCCACTGAAAGTAGCGAGGCTGGTCTCTGCATGGAAATGGACGCAACCCGTATGCCCCTCTCCCACATACAGGATGGTGGTATGTGGCGACACAGCGGGGACACTTTCCAGCATGAAGTGCCTGCTGCCGAGTGCCTGAGCAGGGGATGGGACAAATAAAACATTAAAAAAGCCAAGAAGATTGGCGAGGATGAGAAGGAGCGGTGAGTGAATAGAGAAGACACTGCTGGGCTACATTGTCAAGCAGGTCCACTGGTACGAGGGCACAGGGCTCATCAAGCCAGAAGCTTTACACTAATCGCAGGATAGCCGGCCAGAGCAACACCTCCAGGTCCAATCAAAACGCAAACACATAGGCTCAAGGAAGACAGCAATTGCACGCAGTGCTCACTTGTTGCTTTGACAAAAAAAAAATGACTCTCAGTCAAAACAGTTAGGCATTCTTTATTTCACACAGTCTGGAGATTGCTACTAGAGCTTGAATTCTGTCATATCCAGTAAGTCTGTCTCAGCCAAGTTAAAACTATTTTTTCTCCAACAAAAATTAATGCATACATTTAAGAGGACAAAGTAGCAATCTGATTGCTGAAGAGGTTTGAAGACATCTTTTGAAAATCATACAAATCCACACTTTCCTCTTGTGTTTTCTTCTTTTTAAAACCTTATTCAATCTAATACAAACCCTTTATATGTCTTAAGCAATACAGTTTAAAAAAAAAATCCTAGACTGATTTATGGTGGGTTTCCAGTACACTTAATTCCCCATTTTTCTTGCATCTGATGAAGTAAACCCTTGGCTACACACCATAATAAATATGTTACTCTTTTAGGGGATTGCAAGATTCTGGTTTGATTTTTCTGCAACAGAGATTCTGGTTTGATTTTTCTGCAACTGAAAACTGCTCAGACCACAACACATGGAGGCAATTCTGACAGTGTGTAGAAGCAATAAATCAGGAAATGGAAGAATAAAGATGTTACATGGTGCCAGCAGATGACAACTACTCTTCAAGATTCCCCCCCCCATTTTTATGACAAAGTGAATGGGAAGGGGCCATAGGGAGCCCATCACATTCATCTTGCAACAACTACACATCTTCTCATCTGTTTTCATGTCTAAAGGGTCAAGGTGCTGGTTGTTGCCTTTAATTAGGCTTGCCATTCATACCGGAAAAACCGGGACAGTCCCGGTAAATGCCTCCATTTACCGAGAATGTCCCGGGAAGGTTTTCCGGCCGATTGGTAAGCCGCCGCTGCTGCCGCCGCCTCCATGTTGATTTGGGCGCCCAAATCTCGGCTCTTGCGAGATTTCTGGAGTCAAAATGGCGGCGCCCAGCTAAGTTCCTCCATGTTTTCAACATGGTGGCGGCGGTGGCGAGGAGCAGGTGAGTAGGCTGGTGAGGGACTGGGCTCGCTGTCACTGGCTGACCCGGTCTCTCACCGGCGAGCGGGAACCCCAGCGACAGCAAGCCCGATGCTGTGCGTGCCTTGGCGAGGCATGCACAGCTTCAGGCTTGCTGTCGCTGGGGTTCCCGCTCGTCGGTGAGAGATCGGGCCAGCCAGCGACAGCGGCGACGTGGAGCGGTGACGCGGAGGAGCAGCAGCAATGGGCGACAACGATGGAGTAAGTTAATTTTTATTGTAATAAATAAATAATTTAAAAATGCGGTCGTGCTTCACGCGGCAATAGGGGGCGCTTCGTGCCCCCTTCGTGTTTTCTTTAATTGATTCTTTATTTCTTTTAAAGATTAAATAAATAAATAATTAAAAATTCCAGGGGGGCGCCCTGGTTTGAGGGGGCAAAAATATGGCAAGCCTACCTTTTAATCAAAGCCTTATATGGTCTGGGCCCTTTAAGTACTTCTGCCATAGAAATGTATCCATCTGCTGAGATCTTCAGGGGATGTTCTGCTCCATCTCCTGTCACCCAGACAGGCCCAATTGGTGGATACATAGGACAGGGCCTTCTCTGCGATTGCCCCTCGCAGTTGGAAATCCCTGGTAGACTGGGAGTGGTTTGTGTGTGCTGCTGGATTGTTTTGGTTGTTTCTGCAGTCTTAAGCTAGTTTTACTTTGTTTAAATTTGTTTCTGTATTTTTATATGTTCTTATTAGCCACCCTCCAACTGTTCCTGAAAGGAGGGATAAAAGTGGGTAATTACATCAATAGCTCAGTGGTAGAGCATGGGTTCTATACGCAGAAGCTTCCAGATCAATTTGTGACATCTCCAGGTAAATGGTCTCATATAGTAGCAGGGCTGGGGAAAAACCCTTACGTGAGTCCTTGGAGGGCAGGGCCACTGCCTGGCAGAGAAGACACTGCTGGGCTACATTGAGATCAACGGTCTGCCTCTGTAGATGGCTATTCTGTATCTGACAGAACATACTTACCATCTCCCTACGCAGAGCAACAATAAAGGGTAGTGTCTGTTTTTGAAGTCTGAACTGCAGATAAGTGCATTATAGACTTCTTTCACAGTGATAGGAGTGCTGGAACTCTCTCCTCCAGCTGCTTTGATTTGAAAGGCTGCATCAAAGGAGGCTGTATTACTGACCTGCATGCACTGTTTCACACCAATGACCTCCAATGCAGAAAGGGCACCCGCATGTTTTTCTTTCTGGTGGCAATACTCATGCCACCAGTATAACAATTGCATTGGCCTTGGGTCCCTGCTGCAATGTCTCCCGTCTTCCCCCAGTCAATTTGCCATTCTGAAGAAGAAAGCATATGGAGTTGACAATGGAGTTGTCCCACTCTGTGCGCCAGATGGGGACTCCAAAGAGGAGGATGACTCATCTCCTGGAATTCAGCACAAACCCTGGTACTAGGCCTTAGGATGAGGCAGCTGTGGGGGGGCCCACCCAATCTGGATGAATCACTCAGCTGTAAAGAAAACGAAGTTATGGGTCTTGCAGCCATGTGATTTTATTGAAAGAATAAAGTTCAATACTTGTACTGTTTGTCTGACGAAACTCCTTAACACCGAAATCCCCCTTGATGAGCTGGAGGAGACACGTCCAAGGATTATCCTAAACAGACAAGAAAAAACTCTAGTCCCCGCTGACGTTTCACGCTGCACTTAGGGTGTCTTCAGAGCAAAAACCTGGCACCAGCCAGTAGATGTTAACTGCCAGTGGAATGCCTGGAAAGTTTAAATAGACGTTGCTGCTTAATCAGAACCGGAAGTGTCAATCTCCGCTGTGACCGGTTGACTAACAAGCAATACAACAAGCCATGAGAATCTTCATACCAATCACTCAGCTGTCCAGTCCATGGAGGAACTTCCTGAAATGGAAGTGATCCTACTAGACTTCAACCTCAGAGCCAGCAGCACTTTCCAGCAAGTCCCTTTAAAGGGGCAATTCTCATTGGGAGAAAGTGGGGCCTTACCGACAGCCCAATCCTGTGTAACTACTATATATGTGGCTGGCCTAAAGAGCTGGCCGCTATATCCTAGGCCCATTGCGGCCTGCCCCTGCACGGCCCAGGCACACCTTGAGAGAAGGGGACGTTCATCCTCTTCCCCCAGTATAAGCGGCGTGGGCCGCAATGGGCCTTCTTGGATGCACGCCAACTCTGAAGCTGGCACACAACCAGGGAGGCTGTCTAAGGCCGGCCTGGGCTGCAACGGGGCATAGGATATTGACGCATTTCATCTGTTACATTGCTTGTTTGCTTCTTTTTCAGTTCCAGTTGTGCCTGAGTCCCCTAACCCCATTTGGATGCAGGAATATCAGCCTCTGTTTGTATATTTGAGATGGAGCGAATCCCTGGTTGCCCACTGTGGCAAACAGGATGATGGACTAGATCAGGGGTTCTCAACCTTTGGGGGCCTGGGTACCCCCTATCACAGTCCAATTTTCTGAAGTACCCCCTGCTAATTAACTGCTGATTAATTAATTAATTAGGTAATTAATCATTAAATAAAAAGTACTAAAACAATTTTAAATGTGAAAAAATGCCTAATTTAACTCTCTCTCTCTCTCTCTCTCTCTCTCTCTGTGAGTGTGTGTGTGTGTGTGTGTGTGTGTGAGAGAGAGAGAGAGAGAGAGAGAGAGAGAGAGGGGGGGGGGATCTCTTTTTTTTTCGAACGAAAGCTTTCATGGCCAGCCACAATCTTTATGGAAATAGGGAATACGGATACAGAAGCCATGTAAAAACACACACAAAGTCCAACTGGAATAAAAACAAAAATAGATCCTGTTAGCGCTCTTCAAATTTCTTCGACAGTGCAAGCAGGCAGAAATTCATTAAAAATCCACAGCACAGCTTTAAAAACCCGACGTTTCGTTTCTTTAACCCAGAAACATTTTCGAGGAGCAGTCTGAAGACTGTTAGATGGTGAAGCATGTCAGCAAAAAAATTATTGTTTTTATTGAAGCAAAAAAAACTCTTTTTTTTCTCCAAGTCACACTTCCCAAAATCAGCTCCTCCCTCCCCACCCCACCAAAATCAGCTCCTCCCTCCCCACCCCACCCTTTGGAAAAAATTTTTCCAAAGTACAAAAATAAGCCCAAAACCAAAATCAGAGAGATGGAAGGGCTCCAAAAGTAATTACAATTTAAAATCCATGTTAACACTTAATTAGCTGCTGATGGGGCAGATAAGGGGCAGGGCTTGGTGTACCCCCAGCAAGAGGTTCGTGTACCCCTAGGGGTACACGTACCACAGGTTGAGAACCTCTGGACTAGATGAGTCTTTGGCCTGATTCAGCTGGATCCTTCTTATATTCTTATCTGAGACAATGAGGAATTCTCTGAGCATGTCCCCATTTCAAATATAAATCCGTTTTGAGTCGTTTAGCTACTGTGGCTCTCAGTGAAGGAACCCTTGAAGAGGCAAGGGTTTAGGTGGGTGCACAGGAGAGACAGCCAAAGCAATTAAAGAGGTTTCCAGCCAATTTAAATTTGTTGTGTAGTTGTACTCCTGTTGACATCAGTGAAGGATCTCTCATGTGCCTAAAGGTATTTTTTTTAACATTTCAGTTATCAACGAGTAATAGACAGTCTGAAGGCCAAATCTGGCACCCAGATAACTCTTACTTGAATCCTAAGGTAAAGGTGACCCCTAACAATTAAGTCCAGTCATGGGTATTAGAGTGGCCCCTGAGAATACAGGACGTGTTCATCCTGGCATTACAGCACTTTCCTGAAAGAGTCCTCGACAATAATGATGCTTCTATACTGTTCCAATTTTCATGCATACATCTTATTTCCAGTAATGGGATGATGTTAATTTTGAATGGATGCACAATGGCCAGAGATGAAACATTAGGTGCAACATGTGATCTTCAATAAATAAAATGAAGAGCAGTTACCTGGGAATGCAAACGATTGACATCGTTTGCATTTCTGACAAAAGTAAAACAGTGTCATGAAGAAGATAGAATATCTTCTTCATGACACTGTTTTACTTTTGTCAGAAATACCATGATAAATGTTTCTCTCTCTCTCTTTCTCTCTCCCCCCGCCATCCTCCTTGGTTTCATCTAAAAGATTGCCTGTAAAGTGAAGGGCCCTTGTATGAAAAGTGTAGAATGGTAGACTATGTTTAAATTGTTACAAATGTTTATGAAAGTACTTCTAAGTATAAAGGTGACGGCTTTAATCATGCATCGCGTCGTTTTAAGACAGCTCTTCTTATTGTTAAAGAACTGCTTTGCACCCTGAAATTCCCCCTCTTCCTCCCTACTTTCATCTCATTTCCCAAAGACATTTTGAAAAGGGGTTCCTTCTGTCTTACCTTGTTTTGCGAAAGAGCCTCAGTACATTAGCAAAGTGCTTTAATAACACACACTTTATAGAAGTCAAAAGTGCTCTATTATGTGTAAGTGCCATAGAAGTAAATAGTGCTTGTCTTAATAGAAAACTTCAAACTTCTGCAGCTGCCAGTATATCAAAGACAATACCATGCATTTGTTGTCAGGAAAGTGAAATCAGACAGACTGCTTGGGCTCTTTGAAGAAAATTCAAAACCAACTGTTGTTTGATCTTAAAGGCACTTTCAAATTAAGGATGTCTTCTAAGGACTTCAAATGGTTAAAATACACACAATGTTAATAAACCTGCACACCTAAGACTACGAGAGATGTCTTACTGGGTCAGACTACTGTAATCCAGTGAAACACACATATGGAGGTTTCATTTTTGGGTGTTCAAAAATCACTCCAGACTTCCATGGCCTTAGAGCACTAGGCTCTCAAGTGGGGAATCATCCATCTATTTAATACATTTTTACCCCACTTTTACCTCACTACTGGGTGCCCAAGGCAGCTTACATAAAACCATCAGTATAAAAACAATGCAGCAATAAAGCAGCTACAAAGCCAGAGGCAGCAGTCCGAAAGTCAGAAACACATCAGCAATAGATAAAAATGTAAAATATAGGAAACATAGAAATGTAGCAGCACAGAAAAAAGCAGCAATAAATGACAATGAAACAATAAAATACAGTGATCAGTTGGCAATAAAATATTAAGAAACCAAAAAACACAGTATAATGCAAAAATCCACACCACAAATCAACACTACACAAACACCAATCCAATGTTTTTAGCTCTTGCCAGAATGCTTCAAGGGGGCAGTTTGTAACTCATAAGGGAGGGAGTTCCATAACTGTGATGCCACAGCTGAGAAGGCTCTACTCCTTGCTGCAAACTCCACCCCCACACACACACTTCTGTTGGAATATATTTATTCTATTTATCCTTTCTTAGAAACTTAGGGATGGGTGATAACGGTCCAAATTCTGCATTTGGATTTTTTGTTTAGAGTCTAAGGTTGGGAGCGACAAAGGTTGGGAACCTCTGGTTTAGACCAAAAACAACTAAGACAGGATACCAGGTTGTACAGTTATGAATGGTGTGAAGAAAGCGTATAGAGAACTTTTTCTCCCTCTCCCAAGTGGAACTCAGAATTAAGGACAGACGAGAGGAAGTTATGCAATGCATAATACGTTTATGGAATTCACAGACATAAGATGTGGTTATGGCCACTACTTAGATAGTTTTAAAGGGGGGTGAGACAAATTCATGGAGGGTAAGTCCATCATTGGCTAATAGTCATGATGGATGACTATATGCTGCCTCCAGGTTGTATATCTCTAAATAGTAGATGAAGGGAGGGGAACAATAGGCCTATGGCCATTGCCTTCATCTCCTGCTTCTGGGCTCTCCAGATGCAGCTAGTGGACCACTATGGGAAATGGGATGCTGGACTAGGTGGATTATTGTATCCAGCTGGGCTCTTCCTATGTTGCTGCCATCTCTGCTGTGGGGCTGAACTGATGCTGTTCAACTCCACAGCATAGATGGCGGCTACACAACTCTAAATATGGATTGCATATGGCTGTGATCTAAGTCCCCCTTGCACTGTCAGATTTTCTTTCACAATGTCACTTGGCTTTCCTTTACCCAGGAAACCAGTTCTGTCTGGATCTGGAAGCACAATCATGGAAAACATACAGCTCTGTGGGAAACATGCTTTTTTCTCAGCCTTCGCCCTGTCTGAGGCGATCAGGGTTCCTCTCAACTTTGTAAATCTAACGTTCCATTTACGTGTTGTTCTCTGGTACAGGAGGGGGGCATTCCTGATCCGTTGGGAATGTCACTCCCTCTACCAGGATTTCTCCAAAAATTTCTCTACACCAGCTGTCCCCAACCTTTTTGTTCCCAGGGACCGGCCTCGTGGAAGACAATCCCTCCACGGACCGGCTGACGTCACTCGGGGGCAGGGCGAGTGACGTCACTTCCGGAACATCACTTGCTCCGCCCCCTAGTGACGTCATGGGGGTATGTGACCCCCCTTCCCACAGGGCATAGAGCAGAAGGAGCGCCGCGGCTTCGGGCTACACAGGACGGGAGAGGAGATTCTCCCCCGCCCGTCCTGTGTTTTAGCATGTGCACGAAGCTGTGGTGCTCCTTCGGGCTACACAGGACAGGACAGGAAACTCTCCCCAGCCCGTCCTGTGTAGCCGGAAGGAGCGCCACGGCTTGTTTCAGCATGCGCACGCTGAAACAAGCCGCGGCGCTCCTTCGGGCTACACAGGATGGGAGAGCGAAGTGAGTGATCGTGCGACGGCAGCAGCGGGGGAGCATCGCCAAATGCTCGCGGCCCTTTCAGTACTGGGCCGCGGCCCGGTGGTTGGGGACCCTTGCTCTACACTACAGACTAAAACACAGCAACAAAATTTGAAGTCATGTGAGACCCTGTAGGCCCCAAAATGGAACACCAGAACTTTATTTTCAATGATTTTCAAAGATTCCAAAAATGTATGTCACTTGGCAATATTGAAACGGGTACGTCTGAAATGTCAACAGCATTTTCACATCTCCAGAACTCATCCACGTTAATGAGTGAGGACCTTACCGCAAATGTCCTGGAAATGGCAGTATTCTGTTACCTGTAAATGTTTAAAACATTGTTTCCTAAGAGCTGACAAAGACAATCAGCAGATGAACGTTTTACTTTGTCAGACATTCAGCCCCTGAAGACCTGCTCTGGCTTGCTTTGTGTTCATCTGAACTTTTTGTTCCTTGTGCCAAGAGGTGAGGTTCGGCTTGAGCCATTAATGACTTGAGCCCTTGGGAAACAGAGAGAGCGAACGGCGAACCTAAAAATAATCCATTTGCTGCTACCCTGGGTGGTATTTATTGCCTGACTGCAGGGGAAGAGGCTGCAGTTGTTGTGGGTCCACATTTGCCTCTCCTAGGCAGTGCCAAAGAAAGCGACATTAAAGGATTTCAGAAAAAGTAAGCTATTCAATTCTTAAGTAAGCCATTGAACCAAAGGCTCAGCAGAAATTAATGAGGATGATGCAACAACCTCTATGGAAACATAGCAGGGAGTAATCTAAAATTAGTAGTCTAACTTTAAACTACTGCTTCATTTGTAGGCAGTAGTTTAAAAATAAGAAAAGCGAGTGCAATAATTTTCTATTCATATTTTAAGTAGTTTATGGAGTTCTGTCACAAGGATCTCATTATGAAAATGAGTTTGAGAAAACTTAAGTGCAGTCCATCAAAACAGAATACCATTGTTTTAGAAGCAATGAAATGCTCTTGCTTGCACTCATCTTGAATCAATTATATTCTATTTCTAGATATAAATCTATTCTAGATATAAATCTATATAAACATTCTATTTCTAGATATAATATACACACACGTGTGTGTGTGTATATATGTATGTATGTGTGTGTGTGTGTGTGTGTGTGTGTGTGTGTGTGTAAAGGTGACCTCTGACAATTATGCCCTGACAATTAAGTCCAGTCGTGTCCGACTCTAGGGTGTGTTGCTCATCCCCGTTTCAAAGCCGAAGAGCCAGCGTTGTCCGAAGACGCCTCCGTGGTCATATGGCCGGCATGACTCTCCTTGCCGCAGCACGTAGCATGCAGCTGGAACACGGAGCGCTGTTTACCTTCCCGCAAGCGGTACCTATTTATCTACTCACATTAACATGCTTTGGAACTGCTAGGTTGGCAGGAGCTGGCCAAGCAATGAGAGCTCACCCCGTCGCGAATTCAAACTGCCGACCTTTCAATCGACAGCTCATGATTCAGTGGTTTATTATGCTATAATTCGCACATATACTGCATATGGTGTACACAGAAACAGGAGCTTGACCCAATTAATTAATTAGTTAAAGAATTAGTCCAAGTGCCCAAAATGTTCCCCATTGGCATCTATGCACCACTGTCATCGTTGACTAACAGCCCAATCCTGTGTAGGATACGGCGGCCGGCCTAAAGGGCCGACTGCCGTATCCTATCGAGTTCCCAGGCAGCCCGGGAACAACTCGGGAGTAGGGGACAATCATCCCCTTCTCCCGGTGTATGCAGCAGGAGGTCCAATGGGCCTCCTCGAATGTGCACAAGCTCTGGAACTTGTGCACATTTGCGCTGCTTGGGTAAGGCCACGCCGGGCTTGGAGAGGGCTTGGGATATGGCAGATCTCGTAGCTGATATCTCCACCCTCTCCAGGCCCAATGTCCAACCTCCCTGCCTGCCCAGTCCGCCCTCCCCCCGCCCCTGCCCCGTGCAGTGCTGGACTTGCCCGGTCCGGCGTGCGCAGCCAGGGGAGAGAGGGCTGCCGGCCTCTGCGCCAGTGGCCCTTACTCTCTGGGTGCCGTAAACACACTTTATGGCGCATTTATGATACCCTGCGCCGGGGGAGCGTGTGCTCCTCCGGCGTACCATTGCACAGGATTGCACTGCAAGGGATTTGCAGACATCTACCAACACATTGAACACAGTTCAACACATCTCTTCAATTGCTTCCCTTAGATGTTCGAGTGTTGCAAGTTTTCTACAATGAAGTATGAATGAATTAGAGCTCATTAAAATTTGTGTACATTTTTTGAAACACCCTGTATATGCATATAAAGCACGTGTCTCTTTGTATGTGGAAATAAATTAATACATAAACATAATACAGCCCCCCCCATATCTGCGGATCCACTATCCGCGGATTCACTTATCTGTGGTTCACTGGGGCCCCCTGCACCCATTACCTTAGTTAAGTTTCCAGTGCTGGCGCCAAGCAAAGCGCGTCTCTTTCTTTATAAAAGCATGTTGGCTTATTGCACAAAGCAGGCAAGCAGCCTGCATACTAGAGAGGCTCCCAAACATTAAACAGGAAGCAGGCTTTAATGCCGCAGGAGGTGCACATTGCTTGCCCTCTGCTATGGCTGGGTGGTAAGAGAGCAGCTTTGGGGATTAGCCGGTGTGAGTTCTAGACCTTCCTCCCCTTCTTTTTTTCCTGCTATAGTAGATGGCTGCCCTCTTTGGAAGGAGCTTTCTTTCTGCCCTTCCTCTGCTGTGACCAAAAAGGTATTCCTTGGATGTGTGCGTTTGTGGGGTTCCTAGCAACTCTTTGCTTTCCCCCCTTCTTTGCTGACACCATTGTGGCTCCTGTAGGAGGTCAGACGGTAGTGTGGTATCCCCTGGTGGCACTTTTCGGGCCACTGGCAGTGTGGCTGTGTGGATCTGATGGTTGGTTCCTTGGACATCACACCGTAACACCAGTGATATATGGATGTAACACCAGTGATGCATGGACATTGTGCCGATGATGCACTGATGTTAAGACGCTTGTCTGTGGGTGGCTGACTGTGTTGGGGTTTCCATGCACTCTGTCGATGTTGCTGGGGAGGGCTGTGCTGGTGTGGCATTCCCTGGATGGGTTTAGGATATGATGGGTGTTGCACGGGTGTCCATGGTGCAGCTTCCAAATAGGATTGGGCTGTTACGCTGCAATCCTACACACACTCAGTGGGGCTTATTTCTGAGTAGACATGCATAGGATTGCATTGTTAATATGCAATCTCAGCCTCAGCAAGCAGTCCTAGTCCCATTTTGCTGCCCATTCTCCAAACTGGGAGAATGGGCAGCAAAATGGCAGATGCGTTTCAATGTAAGTAAGTGCAAAGTGATGCACATTGGGGCAAGAAACCAAAATGTCACATATACGCTAATGGGTTCTGAGTTGTCTGTGACGGATCAAGAGAGAGATCTTGGGGTGCTGGTGGACAGGTCGATGAAAGTGTCGACCCAGTGTGTGGTGGCTGTGAAGAAGGCCAATTCCATGCTCAGGATCATTAAAAAAAGGGATTAAAACGGCCAATATCATTATGCCTTTGTACAAATCGATGGTAAGACCGCATCTGGAGTATTGTGTCCAGTTCTGTTCACCACACCTCCAAAAGGATATAGCTGAATTGGAAAAGGTGCAGAAAAGAGCGACCAGAATGATTTGTGGGCTGGAGCACCTCCCTTATGAGGAAAGGCTACAGCATTTGGGGCTTTTCAGTCTAGAAAAAAGGCGCCAGAGGGGGGACATGATTGAGATGTATAAAATTATGCATGGGATGGAGAGAGTGGATAGAGAGAAGTTCTTTTCCCTCTCACACAACACTAGAACTTGGGGACATCCACTCAAATTGAGTGGAGGGAGAGTTAGAACGGATAAAAGAAAATACTGTATTTCTTTACCCAGCGTGTAATTCATCTGTGGAACTCCTTGCCACAGGATGTGGTGATGGCACCTGGCCTAGATGCCTTTAAAAGGGGTTTGGACAGATTCATGGAGGAAAAGACCATCACAGGTTACAAGCCATAAGCAACCTCCTGGTTTTAGAAGTAGGTTTTCTCTGTGCCAGGTGCAGGGGAGTGGCAGCAGGAAACAGGTTATCTTGTTGGCTGTGTGCTCCCTGAGGCATCTGGTGGGGCCACTGTGTAATACAGAAAGATGGACTAGATGGGCCTTTGCCTGATCCAGCAGGGCTCTTCTTATGTTTCTATGTTCAAGTAATGCCCCCCCCCATCTTTGTTTCCCACTTGAGTTGTAGTGAGAGTAGAAGCTTGTAATATACTGTATGTAGCTTGGTTCGTAGGCTAGATGCATGCCACCGTTTGCTGATGACAAACATGAGATCTCCACCCAAACACAATCTAATCAAAATTGCTTTGAGATTGAACAGATGCAGAATCTTAAAAAAAATCCTTGCTAGTTAGTGCTTTATTGATAAGAGATTACAATGTATTGCACTCATGAATTGAAAACTTCTATGGGAACTGATGTAGCATCTTAAAAAGAACTCGTGAGTTCCTGGTCAAATCCAACATTTGCCATGAACTTGCTAAGCGGCTGTAGATAAGCCTTTGTCTCTCGGCCTCCATTGCCCATCTGTGATATAGGGTGGGATTGATACTTGGAAAAGATGTTGAGCTACCTTACAAGATTGTTGTGAGGATGATTGAGATAGCATCTATGAATACTTCAAAGCACAGTGTAAGTTATAAGCAGTGCCATATATCAGTACTCATAATGGCAATTTTTCTAGAAATCCTTTGAGAATGAAATCCATCATTTACCTAGGGAAAGTGTGTGTGTGTGTGTGTGTGTGTGTGTGTGTGTGTGTGTGTGTGTGTGTGTGTGTGTTTCATAGAAAGAAAGAAAAAGGATTTGAAGAGAACATTTTGGATTTGTATGTGGTATATTTTATGAGACCATTACTCTCTGCTGCAGTTTATAATTGAAGAAAACAAAATTCTTATTTGTATGGAATAAAAAGGGGGAAATATCTACAAAACAATTCATTATTTTATTGTGCAACTTAAAATGCATATACACACTTTTTTTTAAAGGCTAACAATTCATAGGAGGGACTCTCTGATATTGTTCTAAAAATTGCTTGCAATTTGCCTTTTATTCCCTAAACCTCCTGAGCACTAATTTAAGGGTTTAGTACTTTACAAATTCAGCTGCAGCCAAAAATAACACAGAAAAACCATTTCTTTTCAATGAATAAGTGGGTCAGGCATCAATTCAGGAATGGATTTCAGACTTAACACAGCCGGCCACGTCTGAAAGGTCAAATCTTTCTCTTTCTTCCTGCGTGTCTGTATTATATGTATGTGTTTGTGTATGTATGTATTTGCGTGTGTGTGAATATGCACACTAACAGCGCAATCCTACCTAACTATACGCGATCGGCCTAAAGGGCCAGTCTCTGTATCCTAGGCCCATTGTGGCCTGCCCCGCACAGCACTGGCACACTTCGGGAGAAGGGGACGTTTGTAACCCCGACGTAAGTTCAGGAAAGAAAGCAGCACTCTGTAAGGCTTCCACTATCTCCCATTGAGAAGTGGTATAAGAAAGCTGTCCCCCTGGCATGCTAGTTTTTTGTATGGAAGGATTATTATTTTTTTGCTTCGCTAACTGGGCAAGGAGGCACTTTTTCAAGTGGTGCTCCTCTTATATTTAGTGGGGGGGGAATAACTGTCCCTCTTTTTCCCCAGCATAGTGTCTTTTCTAGTGATTGTTACTGGTGTTCTTCTGCATCTTTTTAGCTCATGAGCCCTTTTGAGACAGGGAGCCATTTAATTATTTTACTTTGTCTATAAACTGCTTTGTGAACTTTTTTTTGTTGAAAAGCAGTATCTAAATACTCTTAATAATAAAGGAAGAGCATTCCATCCTGTGAGCTACCTGTCCAAAAGGGCAGTAGCCCAAATATAGATTTATCACCACTGCAATGAGCCATAGTTTGACGTAGTTAAATGAAAATCGAGTTCCTAAAGTTTATGGATTGAAATGTGGGATTATGGCTAGACTTACCAGATCCATACCGGGGCAGACCTTTAGGAGAAGGAATGTGGGCAAGGTGTAGCGTCGTTGTAAGGGGGGGTGCCTAAGTGCCGACCCCCGAAGACCCCTGAAGGGGTGCAATTGCGGGCGCAGGAGGGTGAAAACGCACCTTCTGCCGGCGATTTCGATGTCCTCGCTGACTCTGCGGAGCCGGGACGGCCGCGTTTTGGCCCTCCCGCCCATGCGCACGAACGGTTCCAAAATAGGGTGAAAATGGCGAAGGGGGAGTGTTTGGAGGCGTGACGTCACGCGCCCGCCCACGTGGAGCGGCGACGTGGGGGCGGGGTGGCGACACTACTGGCAAAGTGTAGCTTGAACACAATGAGGCTTGCTTCTGAGTAGACATGCCTAGGATTGTGCTCTAAGGGTTTAACAAGCTACACCTGCCCACATTCCTTCTCCTAAAGGTCTAGCACTCTGTCCTGGTATGGATCTGGTAAGCCTAGTTATGGCATATGTGAGTCTGTGTACTGCATTTCTAAGTTGCCACCACTGAGTGGTTGATTCAGGAAAGGGGAAGATCCAGCACACTTCCTGGCTGCCATTGCTAAGCCACACAGGGGGAGGGAGCAGTTCACAAGGTACAGATATGATGATAAAGTGCCTGAACAGAGGTTTGGCATGGGCTTCTACTTTGTGGCTTGTGGGAACTACTTTCCAGAGTCAGCTCTAAAGAGACCCCAGCAAAGACATTTTTGGAGAGCAGTTCAATACATCACATATAAAACGCATGCTCCCAGGAGGTTCTTGTTATTGGTATATTTATATACAATGACTGTAACATAAATATAAAACAATTAAAGGGAAGTAGAAATAATACAAAATTATTAAATGCCATATTTCAAAATTAGACTATATGTCCGGGACCCTGCAGTTTTGTGGGGAAATTTCCACTTTTTACAATTTATGATTTTTAAAATTCCTGTTTCTCAACTTCCTGATGGTGACAAATTCAAAGTCATGAGCAACTGAAAAGTCCAGATCATGGACTCCACTTTGAAGTCAGAGTAAATAAAAAGGTAAAGGTGAGCCCTGACAATTCAGTCGTGTCCGACTCTAGGGTGTGGTGCTCATCTCCATTTCAAAGCCGAAGAGCCAGCATTGTCCCTGTAATAAAAGGACAAAGCAGGCCAGAATATAATAATCACACACACACACACACACACACACACACACACACACACACACACACACACACAAATTGTTGTTCTTTTAGTTTCACTGATATATTGCCTAGTATCTTAGTTTTCCCTGCAACCAAATTGTTCAGAGTCTGACAGAGTGTCACAGTGATCTCTGTTTGCCTGATACCAATTACACTTTAGAAAGGCTCACTGACTCTCCGCTCCCCCTTGGTCTACTTTTTTTTGCCATGGATCTTTCTGAGCAAGTGGAATTGTTCGTTTCTCTGAATCTTTTGACGTGCTGTCTAGGAGAGGCCTTTAACAACACCTGTACCATAGGGATGGTTGCCACTTGACAGCAACGGCTGGCACATGACGTGTTCCAGGCCCTCCTCCTAGCATAAACCATGCAAGGCTGACCGCTTACTTTCCCCTTTATTAAGGAATAAATGGGTGTGGTGCTTTAAGGGCTGTAGCTGCTTCCAGCATTATGATTTAGATTCATGGGAGTTGTAGCATTAGATCTCTTCTGTGACTCACACAAACCATAAGGAAATTTAGTGACAGAAATCACAGGGAAGGATGTATACTTCTGTAGACCAGGTCCATCCATTGCACATGGACAATAGGTCTAGTAATGGAATCACTATGGAATCACTATGGCAAAGAGTTGTATACCTTTGAGGGCAAACAGGGGATGGCTGTCTCCATCATGCCCTAGTTTTGTGCCTTCCATTAGTAATTAGGTGGCCCCTTGAGAAGCAGACTGAATTGGCCTTTTCCAAATAAGTTTAGTATTTACTCATTAAAACATATACTTCATTTCAGTTAAATTTCTTCCAGATTATTAGACATACGGTAGGTATATTTGACATGCAAGCAAGCAAGCAAGCAAGCAAGGGTATAATTATGACTTCTTTCACAGAACTGACTCATGGTTGAATCTACAGGTCAATTCTGGTGACGAAGAAGCATTATATGGGCTTCAGGCCTCGGAGGGAAGAGATTGTAAGGCAGTGGTGCAGAGCAATTCAGTTATTTTCAAGAGACTTGCATCTTCTGCAACTGTTAACAGATTCTCTCATCATTGCAGCACTGTGTAGGCAAAATTGTATTTCATAAATTTGTGTTGGTAATGCATCTAATTAGCACAGAACTATTTTTTTATGGACTTCTCTCTTGGTAACTATGGACCGGATGACTAAGAGTAGTGGAAAAGGAAGGCCGGTAGCAAACTCATATATTCTGTAAATACAATTCTGTAATCTTGCTGTCTTTTGCCTACCTTCCAGGAACAGTGATTGGGACATAGGAGGAGTCTCGAATGGAACGATTCCTGTTAAGAATGTGCATCCTTCCACAAGGAATGAGAATCCCACCAATGCCTGGCCATTGGGTTAGTCACTGCATGGGGATAACATGGGATTCGATGAGCCAGGGAGACAACATGGTGGGTTCAATGTGACCAATGTAATTCCATTGCCTAGCCCTGATTTAGACAAAGTGAACCCTTCTTACAATGTCACTTGTGTCCAATGTGTACTGTGACCTTGGAACACCCAGTTATGTTCTTATGTGTACTCCTTAAAAAATGTATTTTCTGAAGTGACACTCTTTCTGTTTAGGCAGTGTCAGCATCTTGATTTTAATTTTGTTACTTTGTTTGGCTTGCATCAGGAGATAGCTAGGTCTACACTGCAGGCCATGATCTGCTGCTTGCTCATTTTCTAGGTTTTTCACATAATCTTGTACCTCCACAAAAAAGGTACCGGAATTTGCTTAATGGTCTGGATTATCTTCTGCTGTCTCTCTTCTTGAGCTGTTGTCTCACCTTTCCTTGCTCATTTCTTTATTTGCAATATTTTTTATACTGCTTTACTAAGAAAACAAACCGCCGTTAACAATTAAAATAACCTAAAGTGCAACAATGCAAAACGCATTCAAAACAAAAATTCTAACAGCAGTGGTAGTGAAAGACACGACAGTACCAGTAGTATTACGGGTGCAGAAGGCCTTGCCAAACAACAAGAGGCTTAGCTTCTTTTTGCAAACCGTGAGCGAGGTGGTTGTTGGATCTCCTTCAAGAGGAGCTGTTTTCTATTTTGAATAGAGAATTTGTGTTCTTGTACCCAGGCATGCAGACACCTCATAAATTTTGCTTGTGACTTCCTTTTAGCAGAAGTGAAACTAGAACTCTGCTTCCTTCCACTTTTCAGTAAACTGTATCATTTTATTTTATTTTGCATTGTTCAGTCAAGTGCACTGATGCAAATATAATATTAAACAAAAAAATATGAAAACCTGAGTGTACGGTTCTGAGAGGACAACATGCTTATGCAGAGAAATACATAGTGATCAAAATGATCAGAACCAGTATGTGTGTGCGATTTGCGTTTGTAATCACTAGAGGGCGGTGCCCAAATCTTGTGAGGGCACATGCTGCAGTAGTGTGCCCTCACGAGATTTGGGCACTGCCATCTTGGATCTCGTGAGATTTTGCGAGATCCAAGATGGCGCCGCCGAGAAAAGGTAGGATGCAGGCCTGTACTGCAGGGGACAGTATAGGCCTGTAACCTTCTTTTTTTGGTTGTGGCACGGGCAGGCGGATCCTCCCGCTTGCCCTGCAACCTGGAGGAAAAGGCTACAGCCCTGCCGAATTGGCAAGACTGTAGCCTACTTTTCCGGGTTGTGGCGCGGGCGGGTCCTCCTGCCCATGCCGCAACCCGGAAAAGTAGGCTACAGTCCTGCCAATTTGGACCTGCCCGCGACACAACCCAGAAAGAATCAGCTGTCCCATATCAGCTGCTGATGGCAGCAGCTGATAAGGGACAGCATTTGTCGTACCCCCCGGCCTGCGTACCGTGTACCCGTAGGGCAGGGGTGGGGAACCTATTTCCGATGGAGGGCCATTTTCCCATGGGAAAAATGTCCCGCGGGCCGTGTGCCCCTCCATTGGAAATAGTTACCCCTGTGCGCGTGCACGCTGGGGGGATGCACACCCACCCACCGCCCCCTGCTTTTACCTCCCCCCCTGCTTTTACCTCCCCCCCTCTCCTTACCTTTTTCAGGCGGCCGCTGCCGGCCCCGCGCGCGCTGCTCGCGCGACTCCTTTTGAACCCGGCTGTTTCTGCTCATGCGCAGAAGCAGCCAGGCTCCAAAGGAGTCGCGCGAGGTGAGCGCGCCGCGCGCTGTCCCCTCAGCGCGACTCCTTTCGAATCCGGCTGCAGCCAGGTTCCAAAGGAGTCGCGCGAGGTGAGCACGCCGTGCACTCTCCCCTCGGCGCGTCTCCTTTGGAATCCGGCTGCAGCCGGGTTCCAAAGGAGTTGCGCGAGGTGAGCGCGCCGCGCGCTCTCCCCTCGGCGCGTCTCCTTTCGAATCCAGCTGCTTCTGCACGGAGAAGCAGCCGGATTCGAAAGGAGTCGCGCCAAGGTGAGCGCGCAGGCGGGCCGGCGGGGCTGGCGGAGCCTCCGGTCTGCTCGCGTGGGCCAGACCTGATTGATTCGGGTCCAGTCTCGCGCGGGCAGGACCGGATCGCTCCTGGGGCCGGATCCGGCCTGCGGGCCACCGGTTCCCCACCCCTGCCGTAGGGGTATGCGTACCACAGGTTAGGAACGCCTGCTTTAAAGCAATAATGCTACTAAACTGGCTGATATCCTCCAACGGCACAATCCTACTCTTCGACCAGCCCTGCAGCCTCAGCACCTGCCTAGGGTGTCGCAAACATGTCGTAAAACACATTTGCAGCACCCGGTGAGTAGGCAGCGCTGATGCCTGTGCTGCCTGCCCACAGGACAGTGCCATGGAGAGGGTAAGTTCTGCTCTGAGCTGTGCTGGGGGAGGGCGGAAGGAGGGCAGGGAGGGGGCGTAACGGGGTGGGTGGAAGGTGTGTGGTGTGTGGATCAGGCCTGGGAGGGGGGTTGCTGGCGAACACCAAATCCTATGCTCCCTCCCGGGCCTTTCCTCTTTATACGGGGCTTCTCAGGTCAGTGCCAGCAAAATAGCTGGCGCGGACCCGAGTAGCTCCATAGCGGAGGGCTTTACTCTGGGTAAGGGACCATCAGCCCACTCCTCTCCAGCCCAGGATACAGCTGGTGCCTGGTGCCCATGCTGCACTAGTGATGATAGGATTGGGCTGCCCGTAACAAATGAACAGAGGGACAAAAGTAGTTCTGGGAAGCAGCTTCCAGGGGAGCTTTCCACTCCTCTGTGGGTGGATCTTCAGTTGGATAAATTTGTGACATGGACATGAAGCAAGGAAAGGTGAAAGCCCCCTTTTGTGGGCTGTACCTCTAGACTGGAGAGCAGCGATTGCAGGTTTGGATAGATTGACTCAGGCTGGTGATTAAAAAAAGTTGTTTGCCCGCATAGTCTGCCCCACTATAATCTCTAGTCGAACAGCTTTGCAAGGTTCAAAAGAGCTTCAAAACCTGCAAAATCTGTTTGGCTAAAAATAATGAGGCAGCAGAAATGCACATGGATGCTATGGGCAACAATGGCTCTTTCATACCATCTTAAAAACTATTGTCAGTTTCCAGCCTAACTGTGGAAATCGGCTTTCAATTTTGTCCAGGCCATTTTTAACTGCTTTTGTATTGAACTGATGTACAATTACATGAGATCTGATCATGTGAATAATTCATGGTGGGACTTAAGACAAGCCCAGAATGGAAGCTTATTTTTCATGTCAAACAATTCTTTATTTTTTTATGGTACAAATTAAAAGTGACAGATCTGAAGCTGTTAAGAAATACACAAAGTGCAGCTTTACTGACCATACAGATATTGCTCTAGTTTAAGTACAGTTTTCGTCAGTTTTTAATTTTTATTTTTATGTTCAGATAAATCAGCTTTGGTTTCAAAGTCAAAACAGTAAGGAGCTTGAAATAACCAGTTTGGCATCTTGGTTGCAAGTCCTCCACATCAACTCCTTTTGATTTTTTCTCCTTTAAAAAACAAAACAAATGAAGAACACAATGCAGTCCATTTTGTTCTCTGCCCTCTTTCCTTCTGCATGTGTCATGCATGGAAAAGCAGGTCTCTCTTGCAGTGCTTCATAAGTGACCCTGGTGACCATTCTGTAGATTATGGGAGTCAGACTCGAAGCACTGCTGCCGCTCAACCTCCATTCACTTCAATGGAGCATGCACTGAAAGTCCCATTGAAACAAATGGAGGCTGCACAGCAACAGTGTTTATGGACTGCACCCAGTAGCACATAGGACCAAAATATATATATTTATATATAAAATTAAAATATAAAAAAAATCACTTTCTCAACAATAAATAAACAAATGTGCCCCACATAATCTCAAGTTGGAAACAAGCAAACTACATGACAAAAAGCTCAGTACAAAATGTTACTGAAACAGATTTTTTTTACAGTCAAACATTTACATGGAAATTAGTTTTTTTATTTTTTTTTTAAATTACTTAATTCAGTGTTGCTCATGAGCTGGGTACAAGTAGAGTGCTGAGGTAAAACACTGATGAACAGTTTCTTTCTGTATTTCTTTTTTTCTTCTTCTTCTTAAAATAGTAACAGTTTAGTATTGCAAGATTGTCAGCAACATTTAGCCATATCTATACAATGTGCATATACCTACATACATTGAGCTTTGGTCCAGCATTGAGAAGACGAGCAAAGGCATTATACATATTTCTTTTTGGTTATAGCTTGAGTACTTTGACATTTTGCCTCTACTTGTTCCTTCTTAGCTCCTTTTTGCTTCCTTGATCTATTTACTGTGTGTGTGTGTGTGTGTGTGTGTGTGTGTGTGTGTGTGTGTGTGTGTGTGTGTGTGATTATAACGTAAACTGAAAACTTCTGAATGGATTTGGTATCTTTATTTGTTCAATAGATTTTTTTTACACACCCTAAACCCAAATATTTCTGTCACTGTATCCGTTTTAGACACCAAACTTATGTCTCAGTTACACTGATATATGTAGTGGTTTGTGACAGAGAGCTGTTCCAGTGAGTTGATATATCCCATCCTTAGCATTTATTTTCTAGGGCAGCAAATCTTAGGATCAGGCCTTTTGTGGAAAAAGAGAAAAAGACACATCAGGAACAAAGCACAACAACCAGCACAGTAGCTCCTGTTGAGGTGTTTGGCAAAATTCATGCCATTGTTCACGGAAGGTGAAACTGCCAGGTAATTGTTGTATAGTGGAGATGAGGGATTTTGCCCAGGGTTTAACAGCAATCTCCCTTTTGGTCACCTGGAAATGCAAAAGGTGGTGTTTGATATCACTAGAGCAGTGTTTCCCAAACTTTTTCGACCTGCGGCTCCCTTGACCATTGGCGACGGCTCCCCATTACATTATGTTGATGCCTGCCAATTGGCATTGCGCTGTTTTCCAGGGGAGCCACGCCTCCCAGTTTGGGAACCACTGCACTAGAGTGTATCCGACATAACCAACATCCAAGGACCACTCATGGAAAGCTTGGGCTTTCATGGTCCCCCTTCTCCCTGCAGCTTCTTATGCCCCATGGACAACTGTTCTTGCGACTTAAGGGACCCTCAGGAGCAGCTTCCAATGCAACACGTGGGATTGCAGTAGCAAAGGAAATGTAGTTAAATCCTTGTACTTGCAGAAACGCTTTAGCCGCAAGCATGATGTTCACTGGAGCCCTACCCATATTTACAAATGGAAATCATAACTATTGTTTGGGGAGGGGAAAAGACATTGCTCTTTCCCTGGAGCCTTTATGAATTACATTGAGTATTGAAATTTGTTCAGGTGCTCTTTTATGCCCTCTAGAAAAAAGACTGTTAAAAAAATGAATGAAACTCTTGTACTTTTTTTTTTAAAAAAAGAAACCATTCATAAAACAAAGCATACATAACCAAGAAATTTTGAAAAAAAATGAACATTGTGGCCCATGAATGGTTTCAAGACTACGGGGATTGAAATCAAATGTGTTCCATACTGGCAGTTTATTCCATTTGATATGATCGCTGTGCTAGCTATACCATTTCAGTGCAAGGTTTAGAAAGGAAATACTTTTGGCCTAACTGCTGCTGTGATAGTTTTAAGGATTTTGGAAACCTTCATACGGTCTCGGGTTAATGTTCCTTTCTGGGGATTTTGAAATTTTTTGTTCCATTACAGATTTTATAACAGGTCCATGGAGAAGCTAAAATCTTACGCTTCAAGCAGAAAACGGTTGATACTTTTTGCTTCCAGGGACGAGGGTTTGGCTTTTGTGGGTAGAGCTTTCATAGCTTGAAGTTCAAAGTTCTATCCATTTTTTGACAAGTTTCTTGTTGGTTCGTGGCTGGATTCTTGATCCTTGTATGATTCTAATTGTATCCACAAACAAACAGTGACTTTATCACATCTAGAAGAAAGCAAATGCTAGGGTGCAGGTGATGTGGCAGAAAGTTTATTAGTATTAATAATAAATAAATAAATAAAGCTGCACTTGATAGGTGAACATATGAAGCTGCTCCTACTGAGTCAGATTATTGGTTACTGCAGTTCAGTATTGTCTGCACTGACCAGTATCTTTCTTGCTTGGAAATGCCAGAGATTGCACCTGGGTCTATCTGCATACAAACCACGTGCTCTACTCCTGAGCTATGTCTCCTCCCCACTGCTATCTATTACCTGGGCCAGGTCAGGACAGTTGTACCCAAATCCAGATTTGGTAAGGATTTTTTTTCCAACCCATGCTTCCTGTTATCTATCACAAGAGCTGAAGGCTGGAGCTGTGGGCTGGGAACGTTGGTGCCAGAAGTACAGCAATCAGAAGGTACACTGTGCCATTAAACTAGACAGAGCAGAGGGCCCTATTCTTCATAGTTACTGTATAGCAGGGCTGGCCAGACCAGAAACTTTATGCTGTTTGCCAACTACAGCATGACAGCAATTAGTGAATGGCTTTGATTGTGAATAAGCACACCCAACTCTGAGCCTAAACAGATTACAGGTGGAGTATCCCTTATCTGGACTGCTTGGGACGGGAAGTTGTCTGGATTTCGGAATATTTGCATAAATATAATGAGATATCTTGGGGATGGGTCATAAAGGGTTGGGATTTATGTGTATAAGGATCACCTTATACACATAGCCTGAAGGTAATTTTATACAATATTTTTCATAATTTTGTACCCCAGCATGCCTTGCACTATTCAAGCCAAGTGCTGGAAAAGGTTTTTTTTTTTTAGTCATAGTCCAAAAAATGTCTGGATTTTGGAATAGTCTGGATTTTGGATGTCCGGATAAGGGATAATCAACCTGTACTAGGTATCTCACTAGGCCAAATCCCAGCCTCAGACCATAAGGTTCCCAGTTGTGCTCTAGAGTCCCTAACATTGTATATTCTCAAGAGGAATAGTGACCTTTCCTAAAGTAAGCAGAAATCTGCCATCAGCCATAAAAGATTCCCACAGACCAGATTTAAAGCCTGGTAAGTATTAATTTGTTGCATGCTCATGCTGAATCACAATTCCTTGCCTCTGATATTTCAGAAGCTTAGAATTGGGGTGCACTCAATCTTGTTTGCTGCAGTAGTTACATCAGCTTCTGTTCATGGAGTAACTTCAATGCTTTTGTTTTGTCCACACAGTGTCATTGCTCCCTACCATACAAAGAGCATACGTTTCATAAGGGCTCTAGATCAGTGGTTCTCAAACTGTGAGTTGCGACCCACCATAGGAACCAAAAGCTGTGGGCAGGGGACAGCACGACAGCGGCGATCCCGGGGATTGCTGCCGCCGCCGCCAAAAAAGCCCCCCAAACAGCTGTTTTATTACTTACCAGGGCTTGGGAGGGGCTTCGGGGAGGCCTGTATGCCTCTCTGCAGGTCTCCCTGATCGTCGGCTTGCCAAAAATTGGCAATTTTCGGGAGCTTCCGGTTTTCGCGAAAACAAAGCGCCCGAAAATTGCCGGGTTTTGGCAAGCTGAAGATCGGGGAGGCCTGCAGAGGGTCGTGCAGGCCTCCCCGAAGCCCCCCATGCTCCAGTAAGTAGTAAAACAGCTGTTTAGGGAGCTTTTTCAGCAGCAGCAATCCCTGGGATTGCAATCCCTCGACAGCAATCCCTGGGATCGCCGCCGTTGCTGGCTGTGCCCCCGTAAATACTCCGGGTTCTCCCCGCCTTGCGGGGAGAACTTTGAGAAACGCTGCTCTAGACAACTGTTTCTTTGGAGGACACAAGTGTTCACTCAGCATCTTGGAACAATTCATTTTTGCCTTTAATACTGGATCTCCTAGAATTTTTAGAGTGATGATGAATGTACCGTATATGATCTCTTATTGTCAACATAAAGAAAATGTTTGTGGTCACCTTCCTAATGGGGCTCCATGGGAAACGTGGTTTTATGAATGTGGTCAGCAGGTGTTTGGCCATCATCCATGTTCCTGGTTAAAAATACACACACATACACACACACACTTGAAAGGAATTGGTGGTTGGAAATTTCACTATAGCAATCTCAGACAACTTTAAAATCTCAGGCACAATCCACTGGGAAGTTCTCCTGTGCAAGCTTAATTGAAATGAAGGGTGGATTGTGCCCTAGTATGAATCTAAACTGAATAAAAACTGGAAAATTGATTTAAAGCAGTGGTTCCCAACCTGGGGGTCGGGACCCCCAAGGGGGTCACAAAGCAGTTTCTGGGGGGTCACGGGATGTTGGCTGGATGGCCACACCCAATATGGCGGCTCACTCTCTCCCCCCCCCACACACACTTCAGAGAAAGAAGTGTCTGATGCTCTCTTGGGGCTTATTTGCTCCCTGTTGAAACCTGTGGAACCGTCTCTGTTGCATTCAATCTGCTTTAGATCAGCAATATAACTCCTTTTACTTTCTGGTGAGAGAGGGGAGAACCTGTGAGAGAGGTGAAACCTTTAAGGCTACAGGTTTTGTGGTAGGTTTAACCCTCAGTCACAGCAAACTTATTTCTGCTAAAGAAGATGGAGTTATTTTAGATTTACACCCGAATCAGGTGAAGTATTATACTATGTACAGTGCCCAGTTTCAAATCAGCTTTGAAAAGTCTGGAGCGAGATATAACATAACCTTAAAAGAACCCATATTAGGACCCTGGATTGTGACTTTTAAGGATGTTTGGAGAAAAAAATATGAATTTTTGAGCTCTGTCCTCTACAACTTATAAAGTAACCCCCTTTGTATATTTTTAGATTAAATGACAATAAAGTTTGGATGACAGCTGAGATGTGTGGTGTTACCCCTATTTCCCAGTCCTAATTCCAAAATTAGGAAATATATTATTCACATATCCTTATTCTGTAGGTTAGCCAGTTATAACAGTAGACATCCACACCAGCCTTCTGTGTGCATGCGCACTCCTGAAAATAGCAATTGACGGGGAGAGGAAAATAAATTTTAAAAAGGTAAAAGCGTCAAAACAAAACACAGTGATGCAGCATTTGAAAGATGTCCTTGTTAGTTCCATCCATTTGCCATTAGCTTGCTTTCCATTAGAATCCCATGAAATTTCTTTGGCTATCAGACTTTGGAGAGAAATTGATTCATATAGATAGAATCATAAACACAGATGCAGGATATCGGACCAAGTGTGCAGTTTATACTTATATTACAAAAGTAGCTTTGGTAACCTCTCCCAGTTCATGGCCAAAGGGCAGAAACAGTGGAAAGTTGTCAACCGTAAGCAAGACTTTAAGTTACTTAATATGTCCTTATGATGCGATTATTATCCTGTGTATTAAAAACAAAACGACGTCCACTCTCAAAAGAAATGTAAACAGGATGGAGAATGCAGACAAAGGGGTGAACCAAACAGAAATAAAATTGTGGAGAAATGAATCCATTAGTTCAAAATGTAAGTCAAACAAACCCCCAATCCCACAGTCCAGAGCAACAGTTATTTTGGCACACAAACATTCGGAGATCACAAACTGTATATGACAAATGAAAAGGTTAAGCACTGGAGCTCAAACCAGGTCCAACCCACGTGCTGGGTGTGTGTTTCTGTGAGAGAGAAGAGAAAGAGAAGAGAGAGAGAGAGAGAGAAGAGAGGATGCAGGGGAAAAAAAGAGAGTCTTGTATTTCTTTTTTCCTCTTTGCAAAGTACAAATGTAAAAATTCGTAACGCGACGTAGCACTCATAAAAGAGTAGACTAACAATCTAGTTTGCAATGCCACGTTTCTGACTTTGGTTAATAGTTTTCGTAGTGAAGAAGCACTTGATACCTGAAAGGCTACAATCACTCCTCCAGGTGGCAGGCTTGTACTCTTTTCTTTTTGTTTTTAAACGGTTAAAAGGTTTTTCGTTGTTGGGTTCTTTTTCCATAAAACATGTTCACATTTTCATAATATACAGAAAAAAAAGTAAGCAGTTATTTGGTTTACCTTTTTTAAAGTCCATTAAAAAAAACTGGCTTATTTTGGAACTAGCTCTACGACGCGCACACACACACAATAAGTGCTGTGTATTTTTTTGTTTGTTTTTTCTGTTTGTTTTTATCTAAGAAAACTCACAGACATTTATAAATTGTTCTGTCCATCTTCTAGTTTTCTCAGTCTTTTACTTACAAGGGTGTGGGGAAAAAGCATCTTTACAGAGTTCAGTGGTTTAAAATTTGTTTTTGTTTGCTTGTTCTTTCTTTGAATGTATCCATTTAAGAGTTGTCTGCCAGAGAGTCTGTTAAGGGCTCCATTGGGACTGCCGTTGTGGGCTCGTGCTGTTTTAGGCGTTTAATTGTGTTCTTCAGTGCTTGCCTCTTATTGCAGAACCAGACTCTAACTACTTCCCGGTCATAGTTCAGTTTCTCTGCAATTTCTGTCATTTCCTGCCCAGAGGGATGTGTGTTCTTCTCAAAATGGGCATTCAAGATCTCAAGAGCTTGCGGCGTGAATGAGGTGCGCCTCTTGCGCTTTTTGGATGGTTCGCTTCCAATAAATTCAGTAAGGTTCTGCATACCTGCTCGATGGCGGGCCTCAGCCTCAGCCATCCACCGTTCAAGCACCGGCTTGATCTTCTGGGCACTTTTAGGGGTGATGTCCAGCTTTTCAAACCTGGCAGGATACAAAAGGCCAGGGTTCAGTTTGGCTGTCAGACTGCTAGCTATAGTGTTCTCTTGGGCTTCCTGTGGTAGGAAAAAGTGGCTTCTCAGGATGGTGTGTCTGAGGGGAAAATTGAGAAAGAAGAGTCTTACACTGATGCTCTGCCAGGGTGGGACTTCCTGCCTGCCTGACTAATTGACTGGCAGAGGTTATTGACAATGGATTATGAAAACCGTTAGGTCTATAGATATCGTTTTTATATATAAGCAGGCAAAAAACAACCACAGCGATAAAATATTATCCGAGTGCTATTTAATACAACTGATTACTCCAATCCAGAGACCTGTGTTCATTCAGATATCCACATGGATTTTGGAATATATGAGTCTCCCCATTGGTTTCAGTGGAGGGTATTGATCACATGCATTACAGAATATGCATGTACATTGATATCCTCAATTGAAATGAATGGAGCTCTCCAGGCAGGGGAGCACTGTGCATGCATTGGAGCTCCCGTTCCTGGAAGAGACTGCTGTTAAAGTTACAGTTTTCAGAGTTCACAGTTTGTTTTTCAGAATCTTCTCTACAATGATTAAGCTTAGCACAAAAGCTAAATACAGGAAATGACATCAGTGGTTATTTTGTTTTGTTTTTCACTTTACTGGCAGCTTGTTCTCTTTCCATAGCACATTGCCCAAATGCTGCTATTTTAATTTCACAAAGTGGCTGTTAGCCTCTTGAATGTCAGGTTTCGTTTTTCTTTTCATTTTTAAGCAATTTTCACTGTATGCAAGTTAACACGGTGTCCCTTCTCTGGGTCGGAAAAAAATTCGCCAAGCTGCTGCAGTCTTCAGTTCAAACAGCTGGACACATTGTAATTACCTTGAATATCTCCACAAGTAGTTGTGCTAAGAGAAACTCATGCCTTCCAGATGAAACCCAGCATAATAGTGCACTAATACACTGTGGCATCAAGCTGGGTTTATTGTGGGATGTCTGCACACTGTGCCGAATGATATCATTTCCTGTAAATGAGGTCCTCTATGTATCATTTTGCCATTCTAAAGTCCTTTGCCAGACCAAATTTCACAAATACTGTGCACTATCTGGAAAGAACATTTTATACTGAGGACTTTTATTCCCTTTGAAACCAAGCCCATGCTAAGTATTCCATTACCCATTGACTTAACAAATTTACGGTTTTGTAGCTTCATACGTTATATTTGTTCAGTAAATGTCTGTCCAATTTACATTCCTGGTATATTTTTGAAAAAAAAAATGGAATGACATTAAAGAACATTAATAGTCGACTGGCTTCTCCAGGTTGCTTCATGGGGAAGTTCTCTCACTCTTGGCAGAATGTGCACCATTTATAACGTATATGCTTACCATGGGTAAGTGTTCCTGTTGGATAACAACTGGAACCATTTACCATAAACAGTAATTTCTAGAGCTGAATGCGCTAGCCACTTACTGAAGTCCCACTGAACTTAAGAGATCATGACAGAATTGTTCCCAAAGTAAGTGATTTGTAGACTGGCTAAAACATTGGGTTTGACTGAAGGAAGTCAAAGTAAAATCCCAGGTCAGTCTTGGTGCTCACCGAATGGGTTTGATTGAAAGTTGCTATCTTTCAATCTAACCTACCTCACAAGGTTGCCATGAAGATAAAATGACATATAAGTAAGTCATGTTCTCCACCTTGAGTTCCTTGGAACAAGGGTGGGATAGAGCTGTTGCAAATACATAGCGGAAAATTAAGCAAACTGAATTCATGATTCATCCCATAACAAGAGAGTCTGGAATGAATTTAAGTCATAAAAGCCAGCACTGGCCTTTCCAGTGTTTGCCTAAGTCAGGAGTCAAAATAACTAAGGCCAGTGCTGGCTATGTGACTAATCTTCTTCCAGAATCTTTTGCCTTTCCCATTTGCTTACTGAATTTTGATGCTCCTTGTCCTGAAGACCCATCTACCCTACCTAGGCTATGGCATAATTAACCTCTACCTCTATGAACCCCCAGGTTGTTAAACAGCTGCTCTCTGCCATGCCCCCTGGCTCATAATATCCATCTTTCACCCCAGGCCCACCAGATCCTTGCACAAACCCGATGTTGCCCTTTGCCTGACCCTTCTTCCATCATTCCTGCCATTATCATCCCTCCTTCTTTCTAACTGACAGTGTCTCCATGTACTAAGATGGCAGTGGGAACAAAAATCCTTTTATGTAGCTATCCATCTATTTTTAAATAATCAGTTGTATTTCATAATGATGAAATATTTTGGTAATTTTTTTTCTACACTTATGCAACGATACATGACTGCAGGTGTCACTTAAATATGGGGTTGAATTCCGCCATATTTTTGTTCAAGGAATTACACAGTTTCTGTCTAATTCCAAGCACCCCAACCATGGGTAAAATTCAGTAACGCTGAAATCTTCAAAGGATTTCCACTGACTTCAAAGAGATGTGTGTAGCACCCCATGTCACTAGCATCTGTGCATTAACCAAAGCAAAGTCCCATGAGAAAATTACACTAAGCGCACGCACAACCAACTATATTAATTTATAGTACTATGTTACAATGCAGTTTGAAAGTACTACACGCCAACATTTGATTTTTTCTTCTTTTTTTAAAAAGCCCTCTTCTTTTACCAATTGACTATTGAGCTAAAAAAAATAAATTAAACTTAAACAACAGGGTGGAGGAAACTGTATTCATTACATTTTTGTGGCTTGTTAGTGTTGAGGTTTCAGTACGTGTTGTTTGGTATAACAATATACAAGTCTTGAAACAAATTTCCCAGCAGTGGTATCCTTGTATAGACTGAATAAAGGTTATTTTCTACAGGGAGGTTTCTTATAAGAAAAAACAGTAGGGGAGGCCATAGAAGTGAGAGGATCCTATGGAGCTTTTTGTATTTAACAACAATCAATGGGTTTTATGGAAAATCATTGAGCAAAATGTGAGCTGCAAGCTCACTACCCCATACCGATGTTATTTATAACCTTAGTCTTAAACTGCAGGAAAAGTACACTTCCGTTCTATGGGGAATACATTAAAAGTATAAAGAGCAGATAAAAAGACAGAGCATTTCATGGATCACCAAGAACAAAATCCACTTAAATGAGCTTAGAGTTGGTTTCTTGGCTTTTGCTGATGGAGGAGGACTACGAGGCATTGCCCAAGAGGAAAAAGCTGTTACCTAAGTGTGTTTGTTACCTCATGCATAAACATGGGATTAGTGTAACACACATACATGAAGACATCGGGGCTTTGCTCTCAGGACCTTTAACTCTATCAAGGCTGCTTTGTTTTTATTATTTGGTCATGCCTGGTGTGTTGTTTTCCCTTCTTTGAATCCGTGCTTGTTTCTAAACACTGGAGCATGATAAACTATTAATCTATTAATCCTAGGAAGTCTGTAAACAATTGCCATGACAGTTTTATTCTCTCTCTTTCTCTCTCTCTCTCTCTCTCTCTCTCTGTATCTAGATGTATTTCCCACACTTGCCCAGGAAAATCATCATTAACATCTTAGATGTGAAGTGTGAGCTACGGTACTACAGGCTTAAGCCTAGCAGGGAGGCATCCATGAAATATTTGTTCAGTAACCCCATCTGCAGAAAATGGCACAGTATGAAGAGGGTCAGCTGGTGCTTATGCAGCAGCAACAGCAGCAGCAGCAGGAGGGTCTCCAGCTCCACTACTGAATTCAGTCTCAAGGCCAGGAATGAATTTATTGTTCCCCATTTGATACAAAAGGAAAGGGGGGGAAGATGAAAGTTATTTTAAGGACGCTTGGTGAAAGATATTTCATAAGCTCGATATCGACGACATTCACTTATCTATGCCTTCCACGCAAACCAGCTCTTTTCTATGGACATGTGATTAAAATCGTTGTAAAGGCAGCAAACAGTCATAATAAACCCCAAAGCAATGATGGGGGGGGGAGTGGGAGACGAGCATCGCTATGCATCATGTTACCTGCAGATGGCAGACTGGCTGTAGGCTGGACCTTCTGTGGCACTTAGAGCTTGACCAACTTGCGTCTGGGTAAGACCAAGGGACAGGCGTCGGATTTTAAAAGCTTTGGCAAATTCTCGGATTTCCTCAAGGTTTACTCCATCTACCTCACTGGAGGCTGTCTGGGGATCTGTTGAAATAATAGGAAATGATTTAAATACTTCGCAGCATATCAAAACTGAATTAATGCTAGTAGTTTGCCCCTGAATCTCCTTTATCAAGATAGTTTTGGAGAGTAACCAAAAAGTCTGACTGTTCAGATAAAACAAAGGTGGTCCTTGCCCTGCCCCTCCACTGCCAACTCGCAGGTGAAAGAGGAGCATCTTTAACCATTATGCCTGCTGGCAGAGTATTTTGTGGCGGTGGCATGGGGGACAGGTGGGCGTTGGCCCATGAGTCCTTATCTCTTTCTGAAAGTGGCCATGGCTATAGAGTTTATGCATGGTCCTGAATATGGTGTTTTGTTTTGTTTTTCAGGGGAGGGGGACAGCTTTACAGATGCCTAATCTTTGGAAATGTGTTGTTCTCAATTTGAAAATGAGACTCTTAGTACTTTGTTTAAAGCAACTGCATTAAATTAAAAGAAAGTTCTGTAAAACATCTTAATGTTATGTTTTCTTAATTGGATAGCACCTGCAGATAGCAATCCGTTCAGTATTGTTATTCTGCCTCACCCCAAACACTTGCCAGTCAGGGTGCTGAACATCTGCAAGTCCAGCCTTCAAATGGTAATGTTGACACCTGGTTTATTTTTTTCATTGGACCCTCACAAGATAATGCTCATGAGGCCGCCAGAATAAATTGGTCTTCTTCCTCCGTCACAGTGCACTGACACTGCTTTTGTCCCGGAAAGGGCACATAATAAAAGCTATCTGCTATAGAAAGGCTCCTTTGGTGCTGGATAACGCGGTCAATTTAGGACTTATCAAGGGAAATGACACAACAGCTGGAGAATGGAGTTCCTCCCCCTTTCAGCAACTGACCCCTTGCTAAATGAAAGCATTCTCCAAGCTGGTGGAGACAGCGTGGGACTGGGATGGAGGAAGATTTCAAAGTGTTGTTCAATCCTGCGTGTAGTGAAGCCGTTCCCGCGGCACGAGATCTCTATTGTTTTTCACCTCATTCCCAAAACTTCCTTGTGTGTGATGTTCTCACCACAATAATCTATCCTGGCCTCTAAATGCAAGTTGTCAGAAGTCTGCTCTTGACTATGTTGCTGTGCAGAACACTATCTTGTAGTGACTTTACTATGGAGGACTTAGTCCTGTTCCACCACTACTGCAGCAAAATCCTGATTAAAAGGTCTGATGTTAACAATTCCACGAGACAAGAACTTCCTATACATCCTCCTAGGCCAGCTGCAGCGACAAGAGATTTTTCAAATCTAATTTTAGTCCAGATTGACTAGGATAGTTAATTTTCTAAAAATGGACACAAGGGAGTTCCTTTTTCTGTATGAGCCTGCCAATCAATTAAAGCAGTGTTTCCCAAACTTTTTTGACCTGCGGCTCCCTTGACCATTGACGACCATTGTTCGCGGCTCCCCATTATATTATGTTGATGTCTGCCAATTGGCATTGCACTATTTTCCAAGAGGATTCCGTGGCACTCCGCGGCTCCCCTGGTTGGTTTCTGCGGCTCCCCTGGTTTGGGAACCACTGCATTAAAGGCTTTTGAGGAAGCTTTACTTCAGGTATTTATTGCAAACTAATAGGGCTTTTTCTATGGTGTCCCTAGAATTATGGAACTTCCTCTGCACAGAAGCCAACACAAGCCTTTAAGGAAGCGTCTAATGATTTTCTTTTTCGGTATAGCTTGTTCTTCCTCAGAGAAGCTTACATAGGTTTCTCAACATGTTTCTCCCATCCAGGCAGCTTACAGGGTGAGAGCTGACTCGCTTCGGCAGTAGAACAGCATTTGAGCTGCCAGTCATTAAATGACGACAGTAATACATTAAGTTAGCCTTTTAAAATTTGTTCTGTGGAGACTGTGATTAGTTTTAAGTTAAAATCTTGGACACAACAATACTTGATTTTATTGCATACCAAGATTTTATTGTATCTTGGAATGTTGGCTGCCTTGATGCTATTTTGGAAAAAGGCAAACTAAAAATATTGAAGGAAAAAAGAATCATTTGACATGGAATGGAGCACATGTTACAGTCACCACAGATATGCTGCAAAAAAATGGTCTCCATTTGGGAACTTTACGTTTACATCATGTTCCGAGACTCCATGCACCAGCAGCGTAGTTAGCCCGCCAGGGGTGGGGGGCGACACCCATGTAACAACCCCGTGATGTCACATGCCCCGCCCCTCCGGCAGGTTTTCCGGCGAAAAAATGCCCCCCGGCGTTTTTTTGCCGGAAAACAGCCACTAGGCACTTGGGTGGGTGGGTGGGGGAGACTCCTTTTTCCCCACCATACCAAAAAAGTGCCAAAAATACGCTTTTCTGAAAAGCCCCCGCCCCCCCCCATTCCTACACTACTGCCATGCACCATCTGTCAGCCGCCAGGAGTAGCAGAACAATGGAGACTCACAATGTGATGGGCAACACATAAATGCTGAGTGTGTCTAAATGTTGCAAGCTAGGGGTCACTGCATGGAAGCCATTTTTGCTGGCATCCTTCTGAGTTCTGTTTCACACAGACAAATCAGCTGTGAGCCGTATTTTTTTTCTTTTCCCACATTTGTCACCTTGCCTTTCTACCATGCTGTTTCTTGTGCACAGAATGCCCTTCCCCTACTGTAGCTCGTTTCTGCACAACTTGTGAACCACCTTGCTGAAAGTTGCATACCAGTCATCCACTGGAGCCTGTCAGTTACTAGACATCCCTCTTACCCTTGCAATCCCAGATGGACAGGAATAAAACCCTGGGCTTCTATCAAGTCCCTGGTGCTCCGCCATAAATGGCTGATAGGTAAAGTTTGGTCAGGTGAGCCACCAGTTGTGCAGGTCTGGTCTAGCCACTTCTTCTTTAAGTTCTTCCTCTACCCACATTTTCAGTAGTGTTTCCTGAACCACCATTGCCTCACTTTCCCTAAATGTCCAAGGCTATCTCATTCTCCCTTACCTTCTCCATGCTATTTATAAGTTCTTGCCTTTTCCATGTGAGGTTGCTTTTCCTTTGAACAATGACTCTTACTTTAAATGCTTGACTGCGGAACATGTCTTCTGAATATGCTCCCCCCCCCCAATCACATGGCGAGGTTTGATTTGCACATCATTTGATAACTCATTACTTGTTGACTTATTGCTCAGTGTCTCTCAGATGGCTATGTGGACTGTTGGTAGCAGAGTATGACTGTTTTGAGGTGATATAAGGAGATGCGAAAACTCTGTTTGGGGGTATTAGATCTGTGACGACTGTTTCACATATGCAGCTCGCCATTTGACACTCCAGTCAACAAGTGATGAATATGCATGTAGGAGCTTACCCTGAGATGTACTACTACCTGAACCACCATCAGCTGCGCAGGTGTCACCATGTGACAGCACAATCAGAAGCAATGCACACGACCCCAAAAAATTGGGAACTTGAACTGGGCCTAAAAAGCTCTTACCGCCAGTTTTTCGGCAGTCTCATGCATTTGTATTACAGGTTGATGAACCCTGATCCAGACATCCGAAATCCAGACTATTCTGAAATCCAGACGTTTTTCTAGCACCTGTCTGGCATAGTGCAAGGCATGCTGGGGCACAAAATTATTTAAAAAAATATTGTATAAAATTACCTTCAGGCTATATGTATATGAGATATAAATGAATTTCATGTTTAGACTTGGGTCCCACCCCCAAGATATCTCATATTTATGTAAATATTCCAAAATCCAGACAAATCCAAAATCCAGACAACTTCCTGTCCCAAGCAGTTTGGATAAGGGGGTACTCAACCTTTATTTAGTAATTAAAGGCTCTCTGTCTGCTTTTTTCCCCCAATTAGCAGCATAGTAAGTTCCTTATCAAAGGAAGGGAGAAAGGTAGACGTGAAAGTGGGAAACAAAGAGACGAAAAATGGAATAAGGCGATAGCAAGAAGGCAATACTTACTGCTGACTAACTGGCCAACACTCAAGGCTGAAGATGAGGAGGAGGAGGAAGAAGAGGAGGAAGCCTGGCGAACCGGGCTCTGAGCCATAGATGCTTGACTGTGGGCCAAATGTAGAAGGTTGGACTGTGAAGCTGCTTGTCCCACTTGCGTTTGGGAGGGTTGATGAAGCTAAATGTGAAAAACAAAACAAAGCGCCAAACCCTTCAGCACAGAGGCAAGTAATAATAATAATAATAATAATAATACATGGCCATTTTACTATGCTCTCTAAGGCTTCAATCCTAAACACATTTACCTGGGAGTAAGCCCCATTGAATAAAACTTCCAAGTAAACATGTATAGGATTGTGTTGTAAAATGTACAAGTGATGATGGGCTGTACCTTATCAAATAGCGAGTGATATATGCCCATCATAATGCTCATCATAAGAGGGGTGATTACTTCAGGTGTCTATTTGTCCTATAGATCTCAGTGGGAGTCATTTAGAATTGAACCAGTCTCTATCCGCACAATCCTGCTTTGGCTCATGTATCTTGGTCACACCAGAGTGTGACAGATTGCTGGGAGAGTGAGAAAGAATGATGGGAACTGACCTTGGTTTGCCATTTTCAAATTTCATGTACAATCACGTAACATGTTAGGGGGTGGAATCAAAATATCCCACCTTTCAGTCTAGATTCCTAGAAGGATTCCCAGAGTGGATTATCCCTCTGACACAAAGCAATTGGTATAAGCATATATCCTTCCTAAACTCGGTTCTTATTAGATTGTTGTGCCAGTTCCCATCAACTTTATCCCACCTCAGTCCTCAAGTGCTGGTGGTTGGGTGGCCTGTTGTCTGATTGTGCCCTCCTTACCCACACTCAGAACTGCTGGACCTTTACTGCCTAAGGATAGAGAGTGAGAAGCCAGGAGCTGCAGCTGTGATGGATGCTGGATGGATGTATGGGAGAGAATGCTGATGATTTGATTCTTCATTTTTGGGATTTGTGATTTGATTCTTCAATTTTGGGATTCTTCAATTTTGGGATTCTTCATTTTGGGATTCAAGAATCAACAGAATTTTGGGATTCAAGAATCAACAGAATTTTGTTCTGTTCAGCCTTTGATTTTATTTCTACTAGAGCAAATGTGGCTTTGGAAAAGTAGAAGGTTCTTCTACCTACTTGGTTAGCTCAGACTGAGTAACTGAGTTAGCCCTGAGAGTTTTTAGGAATGATCACCCACATTTGCTGCTCTGTCTCTATAAAGAATGTTTGCAGATGTTGAAACCAGCTTTTCTATGGGGCATAACAGGATTTCAAACCCATTATTGCGCCATAAAGATGACTCATGTTTTCCTGTATAATGGTAAATTCCTAGGGGTTGGTTCACAACTCACCAAATCAATAATCCTTTACATTAGCATTTACATTTAGCAGCAGGCTTAAGGCATGTCCCCACTGTACACACATCATCAACATATCCTGAGGCATATGCAGGCATTTCTAGTTCCTGAAATAATTCTCCCACTTTCCTGGGGGTGGATATCAGGTATACATGTGTATGAATGTATGTGTATCTCAGGTGACATAATGTCTGGGTAGATGAAAAGTGGCTCCAAATGCCTCCGATGTTAATTGTCTTGACCAAGTAATTTATGGTTTTCATGGATGAAAATTAACAGCCCAGTATTACTAAATAATTTCAGAATCAAATGTTTCTGCACTCAAATTCTATATCTGTGCTAATATGCAGTCACTGCCTATGACCAAATCTATTCACAGTTGAATCACGCTGGATCCTGAATTTTAGCAGCTATTTACTGTCCTTACTTTGAATGCAAAACTTTTATTAGCTTTGAAATCCAAACATAAACTGTAACTCAGCATCTGGATTCTCACAGCATACTAGGAAGTAAGGGTATGGTGATTCAGCAAAAAGTTACGCACCCCAGTCAATGGGGGAGTTAAGAATTGTGCTTAAATTTCTTCTACTGAAATCAGGGGAACTTAAGCGGTTAACATCACTGGGTTTTGCCTTAAATGTTGTTTATATTCTTATAACTCTCTCTGTACTGACCCTAAAACATGAAAGAAAATACTTGTGCAAATTTTAGCCTTTTCATTTTCCAGTACGAATGCAACAAGAAATGGGTTCAGACAAGGGCTTCCTTCAAGTTTCCACCCCTACCCTGAAAATAGGACTGCATTACCACTAAAGGATGATGGTTTGTAACCAGAGAAAGAATGTAAAATGCACTGACAATCTAATATGTGTTTTACTAATTTAATATAATCTGAAGTGGCTAACTGGTTGCAGGTGAAAAAACATCAACTTTTAAATGTATTTTTTAACTACTCAGATATGGACCTATTCAAGCACAGCAAATCAGATTAGTTTGTGGGTGTTTTTCAATCATAAATGTAATTTGACTGTGTAAATTAGTCTGCAAGCTTTTTACTATGATGATGTCTTTGTGGGTCAAAAAGCAAAATCATTTTAGCACTTTGAGGCGCGCATGTGACTGACTCTTCTCCAAAGAATGCTTCTGTTTTTTTCATTTGATCTTTCATTCAAACTGAATGAATTGGGCACAGGATTGTATTATGGTGGATGAGTCTTAAATGTGTGCATCTAAGGCTGCAATCCTACACACGCTTTCCTGGAAGCATACTCCATTGAACACAACTTCTGAATAGACACACATAGGATTGTGCTGTAAAGTGAGTGTGTGTGTGTGTGTGGGGGGGGGAGAGTCCAGCTCTCATACTGCCATTCCAGTGTCCATTAAAATTCTTTGCAGCTCAGAACATGATAGCTGCTTCATTATCAGGTGACAGTGAACCAGGATCCTCAGTGGTAGAGAAACAGCCTTCCCAGAAAATGTAACCATTTTCTAATATTATATTGATTTCATGCTTGGAACTGGTGAGAAATACGGCTGCCTGCACAAATGGCTTTATGACTTGGGGTCTGTTCACACCCAACTGAAGAAAAAGCAAAAAGATGGGTTCTGGATATGTGCCTTGAGGATATGTGCCTGGATGTGTGTGTGTGTGTGTGTGTGTGTGTGTGTGTGTGTGTGTGTGTGTGTGTGTGACAATTTGATCATGTGTTGGCTTAAGTGGCCACACCAATGCTACTTTTTGCTGATGACATTTATCAGCATGACACTTATCAGACGCTTTGAGTCCTCCCTATGGGGGAAAAAGCGGGATAGAAATTCAATTACCGGTAATAATAATAATGATTGTTCTGGGAATGCAGGACAGTTGCATGGAGTTGCATGGAGAAACGTATCGTGTGTCACCCTGGTTTGCAAATATAGTTTTCAATTATTTCATTTGACCTAAAAATACTGTAAATAGATGCAAAATGTACCCACATATTGCTGATTAATTTTAAGCCTGCCAGTGACTTCTTATGCCTTTAACAGCTGTACATTGGGGAGAAATCTAGGTGCTGAATGATATACAGTAGAATGGTATAGAATGTTGGTACCCAAGTATATATTCTCATGTGAATGACTGTGCCTGTGGTTATTTGTACAGTTCAGCAACTGGTGTATTCTGTTCAGAGATTGTGCCTGCACTACAGTGTGAATAACTGTACCTAAGAATATAAGAAGAGCCCTGCTGGATCAGAGCAAAGGCCCATCTAGTCCAGCTTCCTGTATTTCACAGTGGCCCACCTAGATAAAAGCTAACAATGATTGTACCTGGGTACAGCTTAATGTGTGAATATACCGTACCTATTCACTTAGCCCATTTTGATGAGGGCCTGAAGCTGAAAAGCTATGCTAGGTCAGAACAGTTCATCTGGCATAAGGCTAAGCAGGTACATGTTGAGGTCAGTATTCATTGCAGCAACATGTAGGCAAGGGGCAAGAAGCCCACAAGGAAGGACAGGAGTCAAAGGCAGGAGAGGTAGGGTTAAATAGGCTTGGGCCAAAGGCATCTCTCTCCTAACTCCACTGCTGTTGGTCAAAAGTGCAATATCTAAAGCTGAGGATAACCTGACCCATGAAGATTCTAGGAGGGACAGAGGAAGGCCTTCACGCCCCACTTGCAAGCTTCCCAAAGGCTGCCCCATTTTGCATACAAATCTGGCTGGCAACTGTTGGAAACAGAATACTGGGCTAGGTGGACTGTTAGTTAGTCAAGTAGGGATCTTATGATTGAGAGGGCTTCCATTCAGTGAAAGGCTTGGGTGGGAGTCAGTCAAGGTCTAACATATACCGTGTTTCCCCGAAAATAAGACAGTGTCATATATTAATTTTGGCTTCAAAAATGCAGTAGGTCTTATTTTCAGGGAGGTCTTATTTTCCCAACCTGTGGCGCGACCTCCCCCCCCCCCGGCACTTACTTTGACCGATTAAAGCTTCATTCTTTCCCGAGGGTGCAAGGCTCTGCAAGGCCTGCACTTAAATCCTCCACCATGGAGACAACATGCTAGAGAGACTCTGCAAGGTTGCAGCCTCCTTTCAGGCCTTGCTGGCCTCTCTAGCACGTCGTCTCTATGGTGGAGGACTCATGTGCAGGCCTTCCAGGTCTTGCAGAGCCTTGCACCCTCGGGAAAGAATGAAGCTTAAATCGGTCAAAGTAAGTGCCGGGGGGGGGGTCACGTCCGTCTGGCTGATGATCTTAGCTTATTGTCAGGGGAGGTCTTATATTTATGAGTGCCAGCAAAAATCATGCCAAAAAAAATGCCGATAGGTCTTACTTTCGAGGGAGGTCTTATTTTCAGGGAAACAGGGTACTTGAAACAATAAGGAAGCGTAGGAAAGATATATTCTTTCTCAGAGCTTTCTGGTTGGTTGAACAAGTTGATAGTTGAAATTAAGGAATTGGGTTTGGGCTCTTTTTCCCATTTTATACGATAAATGATAATGTTACACCCCCCCATACATTCCAAAAGCATATCTGATTGTAACTGCAATATGAACTCTATTGCATAAGACAATATGCAATATGGGGGGGGGTGAGTACAAAAATAGTTCATTTAGATGCTCCACTATTTTCCATCAATTCTGTACATTCATAATTTACCTGTTGGCCTGGTTTGAGTGGTGAGAGTGTGATTCCCTGGGTATTGATCACTGGAAGTATCTGGTTTCCAATGACTGTTGCAATGATTTGCCCCTGGGCATTGGTCAGTAACTGTGGTGTAATTGGCTGCACTTGAAGGCCCTGAGCTCCTCCTGCTGCCTGATTGGATGAGACTGGATTAGGCATCAACGGAATGGTTCCAATAATCTGAAAGAAACAAAATGTGAAGTTCCGCAGGTTACACTCTTTAATTGTTAAAACCTACAGCTATAGTACACATGTGACTGTGAGAACAATATATTTCTTCTGACATAAAACATACTGTACATATTTTGTCCAAAGTAGAAATTGGGTAGTACAATTAATAGTTTTACTTGTAGCCATGTATGGCAAATGGTACAAACTAGTAATCAGCAGTACTTTTCAAAATGTGTTCCGGAGAACCCTGGTTTCTTGGATGATTTGCCATTCAATACCGATCTATATACTACCTATCTTCACTACCGATCTTCCTGTACAATGTAGAATTGTTGAGTGAGGGCAAACTATCCGAACACACGTGAGGAAGCAATCCTGGTGATCTGAGTATGCTCCCGTGGATGTGCTCCAGAATCCTCTGAAACACACAAGAGTTTCTTGGCAGACACATAAATGTGAAAAGAAATGTTCCCTCAATATTTGGAAAGCCACTGATGTAAGGAGATCTGTTAGCCACATGTAGCGTGTGGCCCATAGGATGCTTTAACTCTTTGTCTGAAAAGCAGCATGCTGATATCTCATGTATTTGAGGAATCCCAGTTTATGTCGATTAAAGGAGTTCCGTTCAAAGAGCAGAGTTGGAACACATACACACGTGTGAAACTCTTCACCCCTATAATATCTAGGTCAAGAGGGACCTGTAACAATCAGTTGCATTTTCTCAATCCTAATGCCCGATAGGCGTAAGTAGGCCAATTTCTTCTCCTTGCCCCCACCCCATGTTCTGCTGTTATCTTTTAACAGATACCTCAACCTCCCTGGCTCCTGGGGGCCATGCTCATCTTGTCAGTCTGCTTTCAGGTTCATTTGTTCCTTTTCTTTTCATTTTAATTACAAATGTATTTACTGCCGAGTCCCTAGGTCCCTAGGCCAGTGGTTCCCAAACTGGAAGGAGCCACGGAAACCAGCCAGGGGGGCCATGGAGTGCCACGGAATCCTCTCGGAAAACGGTCAATGCCAATTGGCAGGCATCGACATAATGTAATGGGGAGCCGTGGCCAAAGGTTGCCAAGGCCAAGGGAGCTGTAGGTCGAAAAAGTTTGGGAATCACTGCCCTAGGCAGTTCCCCGAGTATGTAGAAGCCACTACCTTGTCTGTGGGCTGCCCTATTTTGCATACTCACTAATAGCCATGCAACCACCTGCGTTTGCTATTAGTATACAAAGTTTAGCAGCGGATAATTCTAAGAAGCCAAAGAGGTCATCCACTGAGCAAAGACGGGCTAAACTGTTCTAAAACCTACCAAGTTGCTCCCCAACATCTTTTTTAATAAAGTCTGCTAGTAGAAAATACACTGTCAGTTAGAGGATTGTCACCTGATAGGGCACTTTAAAAGTAAGAGAGAGAACACTTTAGTGCAGCTGGGCATTTACCTTTGCAAATTCTTTTTTTTTTTTTAAGTATGGCTCTTCTGAGATAGCTGAGTGTAGAATATTTCAGTGACAAGAGCTGTGTTCATTGTCCTAAACACCTCTTATTTCTGTGTTTTGTCAGCATGACTCTGCATTGGCACCACAGCGGTTGGGGAGCTCTGATGAAGAGGAAGTGCAAGTTATTTAGCCTTAAGATGAAGAGAGAGATGTTTAGAAGTTTTAGAAGGTGGAAGAGCGGAGGATATGCTTCTGGCATTTGAAACGCTGCTTACTATTTTCAGGTCTTAGCTTAGGGGACTAGCAGCCCAGTCCTCTGTAACTTCTAAACTGGCGAAGCGATGCTCTGCCAGTCTGGAGTGTCGCAAACGTGCCATAAGGCATATTTGCGTCACCTTGGCCTAGTTCAGGAAGGGGGAGAGATCATTGGCGAAGGCTCCACCAGAATCCTATCCCCCTTTCCGGGCCTGACCACCACTACACAGGCCACTTGAATGTGCGCCAGCAAAACAGATGGCACACATATGAGTAGCCCCATTGGGGCAGCTGGGGCTTTACCCAGGGAAGGGAACGCTCCCAGGCAGCCTTTTTGTGCCCTGGATGCAGCGCAGGCTGCAATGGCCTCGCTGCATCGCAGGGCACAAAGTTAGACAGGATTGCGCCGCAAGTTGTTCCCTTTAAGTTGAGGCAGTCCATAAAACTGAAAACTAGAGGAAGATGTTGGATGTGTATATATAAAATATAAAACATAGCCTAATAAAACACATCTTTTGAGGCGCAAATGAACAACATTCTCTGAATACGTATAGAGCAGTGGTGGCCAACCTTTCTACATGAATGCTGGCCCTTTAAATGGTTGCATAGGTGAGGACATTTCAGCAGGTGCAGCTGCTTTAGCAGCACCATCAGCACTTGCAGCTGCCAAGATTCTGTCTTCTATACAACTCTTAAGAACACAGTAGCCCCAATGGTGGAAGGTTGGCCACTCCTGGTATAGAGTGATGCTCTTAGGGAGTGGGACAGTCCTATGTGATTGCAACTTGCAACTTCAGCAGAAAGGGTGGTAGCCAGAGAAATCCCAGTTTGTCAGCGCAATCCTGTGTAACTTTGCACTGGTGTAACAGCAGATGCACCAGTGTACGTGCACTTACACTGGTGCATCTGCTGTTACATTGGTGCAACGTTACACAGGATTGCACTGTGCGTCAACTAAAGGAATTCCATTCAGCTGGAGACTGACATAAAACAGAGCGGAGTTGGAACGATGAGACTGAATTGTGGAGCAGAAGGCTGACACTGAAATGATGCGGGCTGTTGCACTGGTGCTAGTATCGGGGAGGGGGGATCATAAGGAGAGCCTCTCCTGGAGATAATTGGCCTGGGGCACTAGGCCAGATATATAGGCTAAGATGTATCAGGAAGATGGACACTTGCATAACATCAGGAAAAAAGAAAAGAAACACTGATGTTCGTATGAGTGATTTCTTTAGGTTCTTGGCCTACCAAAAGTTTTAGCTAATTGCTGTGCTAATTACAGAGTACAATGCACCTGGTCCATGATACAACATCTGCCTTTGACCGGAGCTGCTGGTGGTGGAGATGGTACCTCAAGAACAGGAGGTACCTCTCGGAGACAGGAGACCTTTCCGATGCTTTTATGGTCTGTCCTTTCTCACTTAAGGTAAACAGTTCAGCTGATGCAGAATTCAAATGACCAGCCCCATGTAAGCTGGAAGGATTGTGGGCAGCCTAGCATATGCATTCTATATTTACTTCAACAAATGTTACCAAATGGGAAGAATTACCTTTCTTTTCACACTGTCAGCAGAAGCCTTGCAAAAAGGGATCTTTGCTTCACATGTCGCAAAGGACATGGCCTTGAAGTGTCACTTCTGGGCCTGTAACTTCAGCCAGCAAGGCTCCAGTCCCCACAAGGCAAAAAACTGCTGTGCTGGTTTTCTCAGTAATAGAAATGTTTGCATCCACATTTAAAATGCATTTCTTGGATTGCGTCCGGGCATTTTGAGAACGACATTGCTGAAGTGAACAGTTTGTAAGGTCAAAAGCAGGACGATAGCCTCTTGCATTGGAACATGTCGGGTTGCTACTTGGAACAATTTGTATTGTATGTTTATGTCCAGCAGAGGGGTGCAAGATGGCTCTACTACAGTTGCACCCCCAAACATACCTTAGGGGTATTTTAGAAATGACAGACAATTTTGTCTTCTTTTCTTAGAATGCCCCATCAAAATGAATGACTCTTGAATGAATGGCATAGATGTTAATCTAGTCCTTCACTTAAGTCGCTGTAACACTCCCAAGGACTAAAGTCATACACTATTCCAAACATGTTTAAATGCTCCTCTGTATGAAAAAAAATCACCCAACTCCCTATATACAGACACAATAAATCAGGGAGGTTAGGCTAGAACCTTTGTCCCTGATATGCTAGCTTTTATGGTTAGAAAAGAAATCTGATATCGCACACCTGCATTCTGAGCTGGTATAGTCCAAGGAGAATTGTGCCACGGGATATTCCTCAATGTGTATTTCAGCTTCAACTGAGGACTCTAATAATATAAGTATTCTATGTCAATAAAGGTTCTGACTGACTGAATTATTATAGCCTTTATAATGGACTCAGGTTGATATCAAGAGTCCTGTATGCTCTGTGCATATGTGGAACTTCTGCATGTGTGGCCCTCCACTTTTATTTAAATGTCATGTCATTTATTCGCTTGGTGGTTGTTCCTCCATTAATGTGAATTAAATGTATGCATTTCATCCCCATATCCGCAAGAGACTCTTGATTCACAATGTCTGTCTTAATTTCCTTCACAGATTGTTTAAAGCTTAACGCATAAGTTAGTTGGCCTGAAAGTTTCAGATGTATAAAAGGAGTCAATCTTTTTTTTTTTTTTTTACTGTTAACAGTAAAGTTGCCTTTGGGCTGTTATTTGTTCTTTCAATTATTCACGCATAGCTCAAAGTACAGTCTTAGTTTTATGTCTTGACATTCCCCAAACTCACTTCATAATGAAGCCTGAGTCCAGCTCCCTATCTTTACACTTAGCTATACACAAATACACAATTTGGAAGTGTAAAGGTTATGAAGCACAAAGCTGTCACTGGTTCACACAACAGCATCCAAGTTGGCCACCCTGCTTTGAGATTACGTTCACACACAACCACATTCTACTCCCCTTCCTGGTTCTTTTAATCCCATATATGAGGGTGGTTCCCAGCCTGGACCCGCCTCCAGGAGTCTCCTTGGACTTGAGCCAGCACAAGAGCTGGAACAGGCCTGAGGAGACCCATTAGAGACCAGGCAGTCCACAGGCAGGTAAGTAAAAAGATTTTTACCTATCTCTTCTGGGCTGTCTCATCGCGCTCACCCCCATAGCATGTAGAGTGCGCTTCATCGGCAGCACTGCATGGTATGGGCTGGCAGTGGAATAAGATCGAGCTGTTACTGTATGTTTGCTCATTTATTTGCCTCTTGTTTGTATTATTGTTTTGCCTCTCCTTTCATATCAAATTTATTTTGATTCCTTCTCCTGTTGTTGTAAAACAAGTCTTAATACACTGTAGTCACATTAAAAAGGTAAAGGTATCCCCTGACAATTAAGTCCAGTCGTGTCAGACTCTAGGGTGTGGTGCTCATCTCCATTTCAAAGCCAAAGAGCCAGCGTTGTCCGAAGACGCCTCTGTGGTCATGTGGCCGGCATGACTCTCCTTGCCGCAGCACGTAGCATGCAGCTGGAACACGGAGTGCTGTTTACCTTCCCGCAAGCGGTACCTATTTATCTACTCGCATTGACATGCTTTGGAACTGCTAGGTTGGCAGGAGCTGGCCAAACAACGAGCGCTCACCCCGTCACGGGAATCGAACTGCCGACCTTTCGACCACTTATGGTTCAGATTCGGATTCGAACTGCCGACCTAGTCACATTAATGAGAACCTATTGTGATGATAATATTCATGGCAGAATACAGAAGAGGTAAACAGTTAGGTCCTTTAAGAATTATTATAATTATATTTATATCCCACCTTGCCCCAATGCATACCAGCAGTTGGCTGAAGTACCACTGGTGGTATGAGTAATACCACTGGTTGAGAACCCCTGCTCTAACATGCTTTTTAAAGAACAAAGTTAAGCTGCCTGATGAGACATCATGTTTTAGGAAGAAGGGTTGGCAGTCCCTTTCGTGAATTCTAAATAAGTTCAGGATTGCACGGTCCTCTCAGTGAGGATACATTTTTACTGTGTTACTTACTATCACGTCTACGGTTTCTATTATCACTTCTACATAGTGATGCAGTGTGATGTGTGGGTTCTCTACACAGTGATGTGAAGTTTCCCCACATATGCATGCATAAGAGTGACTCTCCCATTTGTGCAATCTCTTCTGGTGTTATCCTAGCCTGAGAGAACCTAGATTGCCTCCTTGCATACCAAATGGTGATATACATTATTCAATGTGTTCTGCGATCATGAGAAAGCAAAATCAATGTTGGCTAAGAGGTGTTAAAAGACTATGCCAAAATGATGGTCCAGAACAGTGATACTTGTTCTTATTAAGAGTTACTCCAACTTCAGATTACTTAAAGTTTGCCTGTCTAAGATCCTCAGATCAGCAATGAAAGTTTAAAGGGTTGAAAATAACAAAGAGCCTCAGGGGTGGAAGGAGGGGGGCGGTAGCTTAAAAAAAAGTACGTTATCAAATATGCATTTGTTTATCACAGTCAAGTTTTATGATTCAAAGCTGATTCATATATATTTTATGAAGAGAATATCCATTGTGGTGGCAAAATTAAATGTATTTTGAAACTTGTAGGTGACATTTATCTGTCTGCTCTATCAGAAAAAAAAGTTGTCATATTCACTCTAACATATATTACTTTTTCAATTTCCTGCCAGTAATGTTTCTTTAATGTTCTTTAGGGCAAGACTACGGGATTTCTCATTTCTCACAACAAAGACCATAACTCATTATAATGATGCTAATGAGCTTTGCCCATGAAAAACTGTATCGTGCTTTTTATAGGTGAACAATCTCTTATCCGCGACCACTCTGGCGTTTTCTTATATTTCTTGCACTCAGTTGGTGGAAAGGGAGTTTGAAGCATTCTCAGACATCACTCCTGCTCTTTTCTCTGCCCCCCCCTTCAGATGTTCATCAGACAAAAAAAGTTAGGCAGCATTTCTGTGATGCTTCAAGCGCTCTTGGATGCATATGCAATGAGATGGCAGAGATAGCAAATCTATTGAAACTGGTAATCTTCCATCTCCCTTTGTGACGTTGATGCCTGGACTGCATATTTGCCCAAATTAAAAACTGAGGAACAACCTACACTTTCTGTGTGGTGGGCAAAATAATGGGCAAGATCTATCCAAGGTGGAGCACATTTTCCATTGATTTCAATGAGAGAGAGAGAGAGTGAGAGAGAGTTAGCTGTCTGCTTCATGTTCTTGCACTTGTATCAATGGGAATTTCAGTACGGCCTCTGGAGCCAAAGGCAGTTGTTGTTGTTGTTCAGTCGTTAAGTCGTGTCCGACCCTTCGTGATCCCATGGACCATATCCCGCCACGCCTTCCTGTCCTCCACTATCTTCCTGAGTTCGCTCATTTTCATGTTCGTTGCATCGGTGATGCTGTCTAACCATCTCATCCTTTGCCTTCCCCTTCTCCTTTTGCCTTCAATTTTTCCCAGCATCAGAGTCTTCTCCAGAGAGTCCTCTCTTTGCATTAGGTGGCCAAAATATTTGAGTTTCAGCCTTAGTATCTGTCCTTCCAGGGAACAGTCAGGGTTGATTTCATTTAGGATTGACTGATTTGATCTCCTAGCAGTCCAAGGGACTCTCAGGAGTCTTCTCCAGCACCACAGTTCAAAAGCATCTATTCTTCGGCGCTCAGCCTTTCTTATGGTCCAACTCTCGCAACCATACATTGCTACTGGGAACACCATCGCCCTGACTATGCGAACTTTTGTTGGCATGGTGATATCTCTGCTTTTTATTATGCTGTCTAAGTTTGCCATAGCTTTCCTTCCAAGGAGTAAGCGTCTTTTAATTTCATGGCTGCTGTCTCCGTCTGCAGTGATCTTGGAGCCCAGAAAAGTAAAATCTGTTACTGCTTCCATTTCTGCCCCTTCTATTTGCCAGGAATTGATGGGCCCAGATGCCATGATCTTAGTTTTATTAATGTTGAGTTTCAAGCCAACTTTTGCACTCTCCTCTTTCACCCTCATCAAGAGGCTCTTTAGTTCTTCTTCACTTTCTGCCATTAGGGTGGTATCGTCTGCATATCTGAGGTTGTTGATATTTCTCCCGGCAATCTTGATTCCGGCTTGCGATTCATTCAGCCCTGCATTTCTCATAATGTACTCTGCATATAAGTTAAATAGGCAGGGTGACAATATACAGCCTTGCCGTACTCCCTTCCCAATTTTGAACCAGTCGGTTGTTCCATGGCCGGTCCGAACTGTTGCTTCTTGACCCGCATACAGGTTTCTCAGGAGACAGGTAAGGTGGTCTGGTACCCCCATCTCTTTAAGAATTTGCCACAGTTTGTTGTGATCCACACAATCAAAGGCTTTTGCGTAGTCAATGAAGCAGAAGTAGGTGGTTTTTTGGAACTCTCGGGCTTTCTCCATGATCCAGCGCATGTTGGCAATTTGATCTCTAGTTCCTCTGCCTCTTCGAAACCCAGCTTGTACGTCCGGTAGTTCTCGGTCCACGTACTGCTGAAGCCTAGCTTGTAGGATTTTGAGCATAACCTTGCTAGCATGTGAAATGAGTGCAATTGTGCGATAGTTTGAGCACTCTTTGGCACTGCCCTTCTTTGGAATTGGAACGTAAACTGACCTTTTCCAATCCTTTGGCCACTGCTGAGTTTTCCAAATTTGTTGGCATATTGAGTGCAGCACTTTCACAGCATCATCATTTAGGATTTTAAGTAGCTCAGCTGGGATATTATCATCTCCACTAGCTTTGTTGTTAGTGATGCTACCTAAGGCCCACTTGACTTCACTCTCTAGGATGTCCGGCTCTGGGTCAGTGACCACACCAGCGTGGTCATCAGAAACATTAAGATCTTTCTTGTATAGTTCTTCTGTGTATTCTTGCCATCTCTTCTTAATCTCTTCTGCTTCTGTTAGGTCTCTGCCTTTTTTGTCCTTTATCATGCCCATCTTTGCACAAAACGTTCCCTTGATATCTCCAATTTTCTTGAAGAGATCTCTAGTCCTCCCCATTCTGTTGTTTTCCTCGATTTCTTTGCATTGTTCATTTAAGAAGGCCTTCTTATCTCTCCTTGCTATTCTCTGGAACTCTGCATTCAGTTGTTTATATCTTTCCCTTTCACCTTTGCTTTTTGCATTCCTTCTTTCCACAGCTATTTGTAAAGCCTCATCTGACAGCCACTTTGCTTTCTTGCATTTCTTTTTCTTTGGGATGGTTTTCGTTGCTGCCTCCTGTACAATGTTACGAACTTCCATCCATAGTTCTTCAGGCACTCTGTCTACCAGGTCTAATGCCCTAAATCTATTCTTCACCTCCACTGTATACTCATAAGGGATATGGTTTAGGTCATATCTGACTGGTCTAGTGGTGTTCCCTACATTCTTCAGTTTAAGCCTGAATTTTGCAATAAGAAGCTCATGATCTGAACCACAGTCAGCTCCAGGTCTTGTTTTTACTGACTGTATAGAGCTTCTCCATCTTTGGCTGCAAAGCACATAATCTATCTGGTTTCGGTATTGACCATCTGGTGATGTCCATGTGTAGAGTCGCCTCTTGTGTTGTTGGAAAAGAGTGTTTGCTATGACCAGCGTGTTCTCTTGACAGAACTCCGTTAGCCTTTGCCCTGCTTCATTTTGCGCTCCAAGGCCAAACTTGCCTGTTGTTCCGTTTATTTCTTGAGTTCCGACTTTAGCATTCCAGTCTCCTATGATGTAAAGGACATCTTTTTTGGGTGCTAGTTCTAGAAGGTGTTGTAGGTCTTCATAGAACCGGTCAACTTCATCTTCTTCGGCATCAGTGGTTGGGGCATACACTTGGATTACTGTACTGTTGAATGGTTTGCCTTGGATTCGAACTGAAATCATTCTGTCGTTTTTGAGGTTGCACCCCAGTACTGCCTTTCCCACTCTTTTATTGACTATGAGGGCTACTCCATTTCTTCTAAGGGATTCATGCCCACAGTAGTAGATATGATGGTCACCTGACTTAAATTCGCCCATGCCCGTCCATTTTAGTTCGCTGATTCCCAAGATGTCAATGTTCAATCTTATCATCTCATTTTTGACCACATCCAGCTTGCCTTGATTCATAGACCTCACATTCCATGTTCCTAAGCAGTATTGCTCCTTGCAGCATTGGATTTTCCTTTCAACCTCAGACACATCCACAGTTGGACGTCCTATTGGCTTTGGCCCAACCGCTTCACTCTTTCTGGGTCTACTTGGAATAGTCCTCCGCTCTTCCTCAGTAGCATATTGGACACCTTCCGACCTGAGGGGCTCATCTTCCGGCGTCATATCGTTTAGCCTTTTGGTACTGTTCATGGGATTTTCTTGGCAAGGTTACTGGAGTGGGTTGCCATTTCCTTCTCCAGTGGATCACTTTTAGTCAGAACTCTCTGCTACGACCTGTCCGTCTTGGGTGTCCCTGCACGGCATAGCTCATGGCTTCATTGAGTTACGCAAGCCCCTTCGCCACGACAAGGCAATGATCCATGAAGGATCAAAGGCAGTTACCATTGTCTTAAAAAGGTATGTCCTGCCTTTCTTGAGAATGATCCAAGGTGGTATTACAATGACAAAAATTAAAACAGCATGAGACAATAAAAAACAACAGAAGAGAACTGCACAAAGAGGTAAAGACAACACAGCCCCTGGCTGGAGAGACAGTTCAGAGCAAACTAGCGAAGGTGTCTAGAAATAGACAGGTCTTCTGAAAAGCTTGCAGGGAAGGTTACAGCCACACCTCAAGGGGAGGAATTTCCAGATAATGGGGCTACATCGGAGAAGGCCCCCTTGTGAGTTGCCATCCTCGTGAGCTGCAGAAGACAGTGGAACTGCTTGAGGGCCTTTCTGCAAGATCTTATAGAGTAGGCACTGACTGGGCAAACTCATCTGAGATAAGGTGGTCCATATATCTTGGTTCCAATCCATCTAGGACTTTAAGAGCCCAATTCTATCACCACCACCCCCGGCATAGGCGCTTTAGTGTGGGAACACTGAATCCTATCCGGGGAAGGCCCAGGCTGGAGTCTGCTCAGGTTAAGTGGGCATTTGCCAAACCACCAGCTGCCACAATGGGGCTACTTGGTCTCTGCCGGCTCTTTAGCCAGTGGAGAATCAAGCAGCCCCATGTTAGCTGCAAGAGCCTGGGAGGGGGGATAGGACGCCAGTCCCAGACCTGATTTGCTCACCCCCTGCCCTCCCTTTGCAACGCCCCACCCTCCCCCAGCCCTGCGCCGCTCAGAGCAGGACTTATCCGCTTCATGGCACAGATTCCTCTGCTCGTTGGCGGGTGGGTGGTACAGGCCTTGGCACCAGTGCCGCCCACTCGCCAGGTGCCCTAAATGTGACTTATGGCGCAGCGGCAATAGGATTGTGTCGTAAAAGTAATAACCAGCATCTTGAAAAATGCCTGAAAAAAAACTGGCAACCAGTGCGGCTGGAACAATAATGGGGTGAAATCATCATAAAGTCTTGCCCCCGTCAGTACACTTGCAACTGCATTTTCAGGGACAGCTCCAGGGAGAGCTGGGCATTTTTGTATTTAGTGACCCATCCTTCAAATACAGGGTTGTCCGGAAAAGAATTATGGCTGAGATTAGCAAAATCATAAAGCCTGTTAATGAAAAATTAATTGGCGTTCCTAGTAATTCCATGTGAGCCTCATACTGTACTGACTCTTAAGCATTCTCTATGAAGATATATACTTTTACTGAAAGGGTAAGTATTTTTTTCCCTGAATTCGACACTGTAATGTGTTAGCTGACACTTAACACTATAAAATAAAAATGAAATAACCTTAAGGATAACATTTTCTTCTGGTGTTTAATGAGACCCACTCTATTAACTTCAAACAGCTCGACAATGTTTGCTTCCCCCTTAGTTGATCAATTTTTAATTCCTTGGTATTTGGGGTGCCATGACCCTGCTAAGTCTCTATTTGTCTATAGAGGGGGGGGGGAACACGTAACTTTTGAAGGGTTTTTTTTTTAACATCGTAATGAATACAGAAGACTAGAAATCCTTTCCTGTCCTCTTCTCTAACAGGAAATATTTCCAAGCATGTAAAGGGGGAGTCCTATTGTTCACATGCTACATTTTCCTGCTCATAGAAAAGAATGGAAAACACACCGCACCCGCAGGCCAAAGTTAGACCATCCTGATTTTGGTCTTTATGTTTATGTAGGCATCATGGGAATGCCTCATGGACTTGCAGAGTGTACCGTGTGAACTGGCCCTCATAGGGACAAAAGAGGAGGCATCTGGAGTGGCAGTAAAAAAATAAAAAAATTAATTTGGTGCTATCATGTGATCCAATCAAGAAGACTCGCTCCCTTTGCCAGGAAACGGTGCCCGACCAACAGTGGTGTAACTAGACTGGAGCGGAGGCAAGTAGTTCTGCAAGACTCCGTTACACCGGAGTCAGCGGCCCCTCCCCCTTGCTGTTGGAGCCATTCTGGCATCAACTGCAACACGCAAGACACTCCTCTGTCGCTGCTGGATTGGCTCCAACAGCAAAGGGGAGGGGCCGCTGACTCTGGTGTAACAGAGTCTTGCAGAACTACTTGCCTCCGCTCCAGTCTAGTGACACCACTGCCGACCAATCCAGACACACAGTGCTGCATTATGCGAATTCACTCCCGCTGCTTCCCTATCACTTTGCGTCTGTCTATCTGTCCATCCATCTATCTTGCTGAATAAGTCATGTCATATCCTTGGGAGAGGACTAGGCCTCTAGAGGCTATAACTAACAACTTAAAATCAAACTTTTTTTCAGTACAGTTGCAATGACCTATTTATACAATTTTTTTCCTTGCCTGTTTCATCTATATATTTTTTATTTTTACATTTTCCCTGGTAACTGGCCTCTCTCATCTCTCTCTAAACTGTCTCCCTGATGTCCTGATCACTCTCTGATCTATTTCTCTTTTCTTATCTCCTGGGTGGATGCTAATATGACACATCCAACCTCTAAAACAAACCATTTATTTTGAGAGCTGGCGATGTCAGAGTATTTGATGCATCAAACATTAAAATGGATGTTTATTTGGATATTGGGTGCAAAGTGCCTGGATATAAAATTATGGAGGTTTTTTTTTGAGACAGAGATCTGTTTTTTAAGTAGAGAGGATGTTTGTCCTCTTTCCCATAGTCGCAGCCATGGGTAGATTTTCTAAAGTCTGCCAGTGGTATTCAGGTTATTTAACAGGAACTACATATGCATAGATTTGGATCAGGATCAGGTCCATCGTTTATCAATGCAGAGGGAATTATTTATAATTACACAAAGGATCAGATAAAACCACACATGCACATCTGGACACATCTGCCATCATTTTGTACTTTGCTTTTATCTATGGTTACATATAACCTGAACCCGGAGAGGCAGAGCAGAAAACAAACCAATATAGGGGTCTGTAGTCCTGGCATCTGTCTTGTATTCATTTGATGTTCATGTGACCAGACACAGAGTGAGTACAGGTGACTGTTTAGCACCCAGTTACTTGCCCCTGCTAAGTGGGCTAAGAGGCACCTCACCAGCGGTGGTGAAGAACATTAGAAGAGCCCTGCTGGATCAGGCCAAAGGCCCATCTAGTCCAGCTTCCTGTATCTCACAGTAGCCCACCAGAGGGACATGACATCCATCTCCTTGAAAGGCCTTCTCCTATATGTCTGGGACAGAATGGGGATATCCAGTACCATTCTTGCCTGAAAATCTGTCATTTGATCAGTGAAGCAAACCCAACCACACAAGTTGTAAGAAGGCTGTGGGATAGTCTCTCTCTTGCCGCTTGGATAGGAATAAACTCATTTATGGTCCATCGTCGTCTGATTCTCATAGTATGACGAAGGAAAATATGCTACGTATCCTTAATGAGCTTAACCACATCCAGTAGGAGTGGCAGGCTGACCCAGGACGCCCCCACCAGTTTGTTGCCTCTCCCAGTTCCCTGCTCAAAGCAGCCCCTGCATCTGAGCTCATGAAAGGGCCACTCCTGCAACATTCATTTCTTACAATTCTTGAATGTTGCTAGATATGCATTTCATTTATCCTTTATGTTGCAAGTGCATACGGAACAGCCAATACTTGTTCCACGGTATTTTTTCTGAGTGATAATTACACCTGCGTCATTTGATCACAAACATTCTCCCTCCAGATGCAGTCTGGCGTCTGCCTACTGTTCACTTTTTCCTACTCAACAAAAAGCCGGTGTGTGAGTATGCGTGTGTGTTTACCAACTAGCAGCGAAGCCAGAAATTATCCACGGCAATGGAAATAGTAGCAGCCCAGGGCTAAGGTGCTCACATAAAGAGGCACATTGAAGTGTCTGTGCTATCTGATTGGTTTGCTTTTGGTTAGAAAGAATATAATGTCAAGAACGGGTTCCCGAATGGAACTGAACTTACAAATTGGACCTAGCTGGAGAAGTCATTTTTAAAGATGTGAATAACTGCAGTTGCCATATTCTCTTAAGAGAAGTTGATATACAGACTCTAGTACAGCAAACACTGCCTATCTAGTCTTCCCACCTTGTCAAACTCCCCACAAAGCAGTACACTCTCCTGTTCCTTACATTGTAGGTGGCTTTGTCCTTAGCAGTGAAGTTCACAACAGCTTTTATTACGCTTGCTTCTTCATTTCTATTCCCCTCCAGAACGTTAATGTCACAGCCTACTGCCTCCCAACCCCTTCTTGCTGAGAGCGGATGCAATGGCATGTTCCTGTGCGAAGCTGACTGAGAAACACGTCAGTGTGCTGGTGTGCCATGGAGCTGGCTGTTAAGTTGGAAAGCCCCTTGTTGTGTATGCAGCCCATCACCAGTGATGTAGGCTTGAGTCTATTGACTCAGACTTGAGTCGGACTCGAGTCGCGTCAATGACTTGACTCGGACTTGACTCAGCAATTGTAAAAGACTCGACTCGAGACTTGGAGCCTTTTACGACAAGTCGAATTTTATTCAGGTTTAAACCTGTTTTCCCCTTTAAATAGATAGAGGCTCGCAACTTGCAACCAAAGACTCGGGACTTGGGGACAAAGACTTGGGACTTGGGGACAAAGATTTGGGACTTGACTCAAGACTTGGAGTCAGAGACTTGATCCACATCCCTGTCAATCACGCTGAGAATCTCCAAGCTAGTGCCACCATTTCTGTGTGGTGACTCTCTGCATCCTTGTGGCCACCCACATAGTAAGATGCTTACATGTAAAATGGCCTCTTTGTAGACCAAAATTGCATGGAAATGATCTGCAGTTTCCCTGAGAGGCTGTAATATATGAAGTGCCTCCACGTTTCTAAAGGAGAGGCTAGCTAGAAAGGTTCTGTAGAGTTCATTCAAATTCTGTTACCCTAGGGTGGCTCCTCACAATCTGCTGAACAATGGTAGCATAGTGTACGATGGCCCAATGGCCCAAGATGCCGGTTGTATTGTCTTAATATAATCAACTTCCTTAGTGTCTGCCTCGAGATGGAGGTGGCCCTTGTACTTATCTGCATGATCCTTAAACTGAACTTACCCAAGGGATAACATGCTTACAACGCAGAGTCCTTCTCAATATGCTCTATGCCAGGGGTGACAAAACTTGCTTAATGTAAGAGCTGCATATGATAAACTTCACATGTTTGAGAGCCGGAAGAGATGTTTGAGAGCTCCAATATTTAAGAAGCATTTAAATTCTTAAATTCTTATTAATTTTCATTAATTGTTTTTTTACTGTTTTAAAATGTGATTATTTTTGTATTGTATTTTTTGTATTGTATTTTCTTTTTTGTTGTAAGCTGCCTTGGGTCCCTTCAGGGAGAAAGGCGGGATAAAAATACTGTAAATAATTAATTAATAAATAAAATATATTTAATCACCATGAACATAATCCAGTGGACTCTCAGTTTATACCTGGTAAATAATTATAAAACTTGAAACTTTATTTACCTTTTATATTAATTGTGATGCAAGAAGGGGCCCAGCCAACATATTTCCACGAGCTGCACATTATACGTCAAAGAGCCACATGTGGCTAAGGAGCCACAGTTTGGCCACCCCTACTCTATGCCTATCTTCATGAACACAAACGACCCAAATCTACACATTCCAACATTAATAAATATGTGAAAGCATGAATTATGCATATTTTCAATAGTGCCCTAAGAAATGTATACATATTAATTGTCCTTGGGGGGGCGGTACGTCTGGTGGTACGCGGGTCAACTGGATGCCCGTGTAGGGGTATAAGGGCCTCCAAAGGTTGGGAACCCCTGGTTTACATTGTATTTAGTTGCTACTACTTGTAATATTGAAGATTTTTAAATAAAGAGGGCCTGGTCCACTCCATACGCCAACTCATGTCATGTGCAGACATTCCCACAGGGTTCAGTGGAGCTGTATTCTCCCTCCATTTTTGGAGGACTTTTTCATGCCTTGAAAATTTATATTTTTTTTTAAAGGGTTCAGCCACAGCCCTTGCTCAAATGACTACTGGAAGTCAGAGTGGGCACATGAACAAATCTTAGAATTTGCCTCCTACCAGTTGTAGGGAGATGTTTTCTTCTCAACCTTATAAATTATGTCTTATGAATACAGCATTTCTCACAGAATCTCCGTAGCAGTCAGTACAACTTTGACCAATGGGCGTTTTATGCTGTTGTCTAGATTGGCAATGAGGAGGTTGAACACCGCAGTCATTAAAACATCCATGGAAGCACTAAACTGAATTTGATTCTTCCATCATCCCTCCCACCTGTGGAACTTAACTGGTGGCATCTGTAGTGAAAAACGTAAGTGAAATAAGAGGCCAGAGCAGAGACAGCCTGAGGCGGTGAGGGTGAAATGGGACTGAGCTGCCTTATAGGTGTTTCTGTGAGGTGCTCTGCCTCAGGCAAGTGTATTGATTTAAAGCTCCCTGAAGGGCAGCAGGAACACGGACATGGTTAAGCTCCTTAAGGACACATAGTGTATTTTCCTTAGTCATACTATGTGATTCAGAAGACGCTGGGCCATAAATGAGTTTATTCCTATCCATGCGGCAAGAGAGAGACTATCCCACAGACTTCTTAACAACTTGCGTGGTTGGGTTTGCTTCAGCTATCAAAATGACAGATTTTTCAGGCAAGAACTGTACTGGATATCCCCACTCTGTCCCAGACATATAGGAGAAGGCCTTTCAAGGAGATGGATGTCATGTCCCTGGAGAAACCACTATTTATTTTTCAGTGCTGATGAAACAATAGTTTGCAGAAAAGGATTTGTGAATGGCCACTCTTATGCAATGGGTGGCCCAATCCTAATGGATGCTTTACAGCAGCGGATCCACCACTATAAGTGCAAAAGCCGTGGATCTTGACAGTGGCAGTGCATGCTTTCCCCCTTTCCTGGCCCGCACCCACCCTGAGGCGCCTTGGACTTACAACAGCTAAATAGCTGGCGTAGGTTTGAGGAGACCCATTGGCAACTAGGCAGCCTACTGAAGGGTTAATTAAAAATATTTTTGAATATTTTTACTTTCCTCTCCTGGAATGTCTGGTTGCCCCACCCCCTATGATGCAGTACCCCTGTGATGCACGTGCTCCGCCAGTGTGGCTGCATCATGTAGGATGGTGGGGGATAGGATTGGGCCATTAGTATACTGGCCTTACTTGTCTTTGCCTTTCCTTTTGTTTTCATTTCATGTAGTATTTATAACCCACTTCTCTTTTCTTGATTTGCACTTTAATTTCTAGCTATCATGTCTCACAGTCATTGAGAGACCTAGCCTCCATGAATCCTCCTTTTCCTATCCTCCTTTTCCAAAGCATTCTGTGACCACCGCTAAATAAATTCTATAAGTTAAATTGTTTTGTGAAGAAATACTTTGTCTTGAATCCCTTATCCTTCTTCAGTATATTGCCAGTTCCATGTTCTCTAGAGCCAAACCGAATTGCTCCCAAAGGTTCTTCTCTGGGTTCTCCTTTGTGAATTCTGGGATTGAGTATTCACAAGAGATTCCCTCAATATTTGGTATTTGCATTTTGTATCTATATAGATACTGCAGAGTATTTGGTACCCATAGTTGACATCCTATGATATATGGCTTCCGTATTTGATATGACTCTGATTTCAATATTTAATATTTGACAAGAAATGGTTACTACGGAATAAGTGCATCTGAACTCCTTACCACTAAAGTTTGAACAGGCTCACTGTTAGGCTGTAGTTATCAAGGCACTGAGGCTGCCATCATACACACTGACCTTAGTGGATTTCTAAGTATATGCATTCAGGACCAGTGTGAAATCATGGTTTCTTATTTACTATTTTGACATGAGTACACACGGGTACTGGAGTATAAAATATACCTGCACCCCATGTGTGCACCCATCAATTATCAGGGTGCACACCTGTATTAAATTTTATTTTAAAATATGTGGAAATGGCAACTGGAAAACAATTAGGTATCTTGCTTTTAAGCGCTTTTAAAAATTTGGAAGCTGCCTTTAATTTGAATAAAATCAACAGAACATACTCTTAGGTAAATGTTCTTACAGTACAATCCTGTGTAACCTTGCACCGGTGTAATAGCATATGCACCGGTGTAAGTGCACTTACACTGGCATAAGTGCACTTACACCGGTGCATCTACTGTTACATCGGTGCAGGGTTACACAGGATTGCGCTGCCAGGCTGTAAGCGATCTAAGGGTGAACAGTTGAGCTTAAATGGTTTGTGGATAACAGCATTAGCTTGGACATGGACAAAAGGTTTTAGAAAGTTTTTGAAAGAGGCATCACTTCCATGGTGTACAGCCTACATATTTCTGTCGTCCTATTGTTGTCTCTGGGCCAACTTATTTTGCAGGTGTTTGCAATACAAGAAACTGGCAAAACCTGCTTACCAGATGCAAACATGAGATGAATGTACAAACAAAACATGTGCAACTCTCTAGAAAAAAAGTATGTGTTGCCAGCCTGTTTAAGCCTGATAAACTGAATCTTTATCACTCTGAACATTTCATTCAGAAGAGTTCCATTGATTTTGGTGCAACTACAACAGAATATCGTAAAGTACTGCCAAGTCCTCTTTATTCAATAAAAATATTTGCAATACTTAAAAAACACAAAAGCAATTGTAAAGAAACAAAATATAGGTACATTAAAAAGTAGTTGCTCTGAGTCTCTTCCAAAGGGGTATACCTTGGTACTTACAAATCAGTCCATAAAGAGCGTCATATCCTATTTTGTAATTCTTTCCATTCTTTTTATTGCACATGACATATTACATTGTACCATGCAGTACATGGTGACAACCCCCCCCCCCCCCACACACTTATTTAATAGTTATCCCTTCACTGGATTTGAAAGGGGCTGCTTTACTTCCATTTCTGTAACATTTGTTAGCTTTTTAGTTGATGAAGTATTTTTTTAGTTGGGAGCTGATGCTTAACTAAAAAGAAGCGGTGCAGTGGGGGAGGCACACACACACACACACACACACACACACACACACACACACACACACACACACACACACACACACACACAAGAAATGAAAAGGCCTTTGGCAGTGTTATGAAGGCCTGGGACGGAATAATACACTTTAATAATGAGGGATAGAGCTACGGCTTTTGCTGATGGCTGTGACCGGCTCTGTGACCTGATTATGTCGCAGAGTGTCAGCAGCTGAGACACTACAAAAGCGAGCGCATCCCATCAAATCTATCTCCATTGTAATCACTCTTGCCGCTGAGAGGCTTGTTAGGAGCAGAGAACCCATCAGGCCTTATTAGCACCATTTACCATCAAGCTGCTCAGAGAGCCAATGGGTGCTCTTTCATTTTCATAATGAGAACCAAAGTACTCCCATTATCGAACCGGATCAACAACTCCATGCTGCCTGCTTAGTCTGCAGCTAATTGTGGATTAAAACTCTCTGAAGGCAGCGATCTTTGTTGATTAGTGAGAGTTGTACACCAAGCTCTCTTCTCTCTCAGGAAGAAGATTTTCCTGTCAATGTAACAGGGCTGGTGTTCAGTGCTGAAGTCCATGGATGGAAGGTTCTGTATTCCAGCCCTGTGCAATTAACATTCTGTGACATAATACCCACAAGACAAGCCTTTTATCGGTGACTTTTGATTGTAACAATATTCCAAAAGATAAGCTTTTAAAAATGGGGGACGGGGGGTTGTTGGTTAAGATGACACAAGCTGCATTCAGACAGCATGTTTCCAATTTGCCAGAATATGGTTTGGAGGATTGGGAACAAACCCTGTGGTCGTGTTGTCTGCACTCCTTCCTCTCCTTCTCCATGCTCTTGGCTTCCTGGTTTGATCAAACTACCATTTCTCGTTACATCCAGTCATCATACTGTGTTTTGAGTTAGCCCTTCAAAGTGGAATTGCAAATCAGGATCAAACTATAGTTTGCAATCCTGGTTTGGAAGAGTCGTTGAAATCAGTTTGCTGGATCACAGGAAACTGTAATTTAATCAGACCAGGAAGTAGTCCATTAAGCTGAGCCCGTGAAGAGAGGAGGGGAGGATGGAGCATATGAACACAGGCAGTGGCGTAGCTAGTGTGGGGGATGGGGGGCATATCGCCCCCGCAGCACTCTGGCGGTTTTCCGTCGTCTCCGTGGGAAGGATGTGCAGCTTTTGCCACTTGAAGCGGCAAGTGCTGTGAAATGGGCCCTCCCACCTGCTCCGTGACTCCATTTGGCTTGAAATCGAGCCATTCCGGAAGCGGGGGGCGATGCGCAGGCATGGGGGTGATATTGTGACACGCGGGGATGGTGCAAGGTATCATGATGTCACCCTGCCCCGGGCAGCAGCCAGACTGGTGACACCACCGAACACGGGGATAGTCCCAGAATTCCTAATGAGGTACCCTAGGTTATGGTTATGATTTTGCAATACTACTAGGTAACACTACCCTAATCACAAGTAAAGCTCCTCTCTGATTCTGAAGTAGAGGCCTGTAACCGTGAGAACTATTACTCCAATTCTTGCATTCCAGCACTAATCACGTAGAAGCAAGTGTCCTCGCACGTGCTGATCATGTACGCACATATGTAACTCTAATCAAAAAGTACAGCCCCTCCTATGCAGACTCAGCCATGAACAAGCCATGCTTTGTGAAACTGGACATTACTGGACACTATTTCATAGAGAAGCATATATGGAGGTGAGAAGGTGATAGGCTAGAAAACACCGCAAACAGGAGGAGAAATTGTTGATTATGCATGACGTTCAGTTTGCTATAAAAGCTTTCAATGCCTCGTGTTCGGGGCCTCAGTCTTTTGGAACTGATTCCACTGGGGTCATTTGTTCCATGGAATAAAATCTATCCTGAATTCTATTATCTGTTTGCTGTGCTGTTATTGGACAACGTAGAGCCAGAATCCAGTACTACTTTATGGTGTACTACACTATCAGGTTGAGAAGATTTGAAATATGAATGCATCCATAGTCATATAGTTGAGAAAAGTATTGCTATTCTAAAAACTCTTACTTGTTTAAAATGGCTAAATTTCAGAAAATGTTCTGCAAGCCTCACTTAAAACACCACTGAAGTTATTTAGATTATTCAAACGTAGATTATTCAAACCACTGAAGTTATTTAGATTATTCAAACGTAGGCAAGGGTTGGGCAGCATATTTTAGTCAAACTGTTCAGGTCTAGTGATATCTTTAGGAATCCTCATTGCAGTTGTGTTGTCCAGGATTGCTTTTTTTAAATTCTGCTTCCAGCTGATGGCAGAAGAGTAATCAGCCAATCAGCACTCATCAGCACCAAAGTGTTCTAGTATAGAAGCACCCCACCCCCATCTGTTTGTATAACTGCTTTACAGCAAACAGTTAAATTGGCCATCTTGTTTATTCCAGTTTAGATCTGCTCTTATAGAGTACATGAAAAACTGCTTATAGAAAGCTAATGTTAAGGTTTAGGAATTCTAACATGAAACCATTGCATCTGAGTATATACTGTCAAAAGAGTATTTTGTACAAAACTACTATTTTTCCCTAGACTTGTAGTAAAAGTTTAACGTTGGTTTGGGCTAGAGTCATACTGTTATGTCTTGACAGGTGAATGACAATGCTCAGGAAACATAGGGCTGTCTGAGGAGGCTGCCTATCCACTGGGATATCTGTGGCCCCCTTCCCCCCCCCCGCCCCTACATAGCAAGCAACTTCCAAAACTCAGAGGAATGTCAGGGGCTGTGTTTGTTTTTCAACTTGGAAATAGCAGGAAGTGACGTTCCTAGCATGCTTGATATCGCTGCTACCAGGGGCTCCCAAAATGAACGGAAATTACCAATCAGAATGGCTGCTGTTGCTCCTCATCCCTCCCACTATATCTCCCACCTTCCTATTGGTGCATGAGGCTGCCATCGTTATTTCCTTGTCCCTCGTACTACATCTCTCAAGCTCCTTTGCAGCCAAGCAGCCTTCCTATTGGTGCAGGAGGTCGCCATTTTTTCTAGCTTGGTTCAGAGTTTAAACTTCCAGCATGGTGAGCGGGCTGGAAGGAGGAGAAAAACCGCGACCTGAGCGCTCTACAAGGCGGGAAAAAACGGCTCTCAAGCGCTCCTAGCACTAGAAGCCGAAAAACAAATGCAGCTAGGATTTCATATCACAGGGAATTGTGGTCTGCAAGAAAATGCCAACACAGAAATGCTTCTGCATGCCTTAGAGATTCTGTTGAACTTAAGGACCTAAGCATTCAATGATGCACACAGCATACAGATTAGCAGGAGTAATTGTGCAACTTTGCACTAGGTCACCATGGATCAATGTGAATAGCTTACCGATACAAAATTTCTTTACAGAAACACATTTGCACTTCCCTGGTTCATTCTTGTGTGGACCACTGCACATGGCAATTTCAGAAGTTGTATGCATCTTTCGTCTTTCCATCTATGCTGCTGATTCTTTGGGTTGTTACTATATGTAGTAAATTGCTAAGTATATATTTCACCATAAAAGAGGATGAATCAACACAGTGAATATTGTACATACAAGGTGTTTTGGGCTGTTTTTATTTGTGAGAGATTTAAAGCTGGTCCCCATTGCCAAATTCCTCCATGTGACTGTGTATGTGGGTGCAAAACTTCCATGTGGTGAAAGGCTACTGTGGACTGTGCTATAGAAAAAAAGACATCAGCAGTGATTGTATGTTTTCTAGCAACTGTGATATCAGAGATGATTGTTCAGTCCCAATGTGTACAGCCCAACACATACAGATGTGTTTTTATATACATGAACACATGAGGAATTGGCAATAAACTGAGAATATTTTAAAAATTGATTTTCAGAGCACAGCTCAGCACTTTCAACATCCTAAGGTATATGTACTCAAAGGCCAAACATAGACAACTGTGAAGTATGTTTAGCTAACAATATACCGGTATTTGCTACACCAACTACCAGTTAGATTCAGGGCCTAATTCAAGAGGCTGTGATCTTAAAGCCCTTCATGTCCTGGGACCTGCCTATCACAGAGACCACCTCTGCTTGTATGATTCCCCCCCCCCCGTTAAAATCTGGAGGGAGAACCCTACAAGAGAGGTTTGACTGACAATGTTGAAGGGCAGGGCCTTTTCTGTCATGGCCCCTGAGGCTGTGAAATGAACTCCCAGAAGAGGTTCAGCAATGTACCTCCTTTTAATCTTCTGAAAACTATGTAAGACATTTGAAGCTGGTGTAACTATATATTATCCTTTAGCTGTGTGTAATGATAGCCCTACAGCCCCTTCTCAGTGCTTTGCAGTAGTAAGCAGATGAGGGGGGAGAGTGAAGGTGCACTTTCCCTCCCCGAAGCTGGTGTAACATCCTGTAAACTCCCCTTTTTAAGAAGGCCTTTCTGAAAGTTGATAGTGGTGCTGGCTGATTATGGGTTTCCCTTTTGAGGTTCTATGGTTCTTTTGTAAATGATTTTATTTTTATTGTGGCTTTAGTGGGATTAATTCAATTTTCATTTTTAATTAGAACAGATCGTCACTCTAAGTCATCAATTTGTAAGCTACTTTGAGCATAACTGAGGTGGGGCAGAAATAATGTATATTAAATAAGTAAATAAAATTAGGTTGGCTAACTTAAGCAAAGGCTACCTATTTCCCAATACTTATCTCTTTCAGGGCCCAATCCTATCCAACTTTCCAGCACTGATGCAGCTGTGCCAACCGGGTGTGCGCTGCATCCTGCGGTGAGCAGGCAGTCACAGAGGCCACCTCAAGGTAAGGGAATATTTGCTCCTTTACCTCAGGGTTCTAAAAATAACTAAACAACAACAACAACAACAACAACTGAATATACACAGATAAATAGTCCCAGGACTCTTGTGTGTACTACTCCATGGACCACAGAGTATTGCAAGAATGAGGTCCTACCTTTCCCTGAAATTTCCCTGATATTGTGGAATTACTGAATTCTGTGCACAAAATAAATATGAAGCAACACTGTAAAGTCCCTCCTGTAGTTTTATTCAAGCACAGGACTATCTGTTTGGTCAACAGCTCACCAACATAGTCCAATTATTTGTCTTCCTGGGACAGCCTGAAAGACGTGTGGGGGGGAGGAACCCCCTTCTGCTGACAAACTGTCATCGTTTTATATCTCACAGCCTGAAATTTACGTCCTACGTGCCTGCTGCTTCCTGTGAGTGGAGAGTTTGCACTATTTCTGGAGTACAGATATAAACAAGCAAGCTTTCTAGATGGAACTGATCTGACTATGAGTTATAGGCATTATAACCAACTTTTCTTCCATTCCAATACTCCATCCCTAACAGAAATTGTAATAGGCTTTTGAGAGCCTCCATTTAAAGCTGGCTGCATAAAATGATCCTTTGATGAAAAGGGATTGAAACAAGGGTTAAAGTAGACACTGAAAGGTTATTGTAGAGGGCACATTGGTCGTGCAATCCTCCTTTAATATGTGTGGTGTGCACCTGCGATAAGATGATTCATTAGATAAGGCCTCATTTTGACAAGCTCCATCGTTCAACCCTCGGGGTAGTGATGGAACAATTCTGAACCCACCCAGTAAATATAACAAGGTCAGCATTTTTTCTTTGGGGACTTCTATGAGGAGGTTGAGCTCGGAAGGCATCTTTGTTTATGCCTTATGTTAATAATTACTACAAAATAAACAAAAAAAAATAAACAAAAGGCAAGGTAACTGGTAGGTTTGAGTAGACTCTCTCTCTCTCTCTCTCTCTCTATCTATCTATCTATCTATAAAGAGAGAGGGAGATGATAGGCTTTCACTGTGCTTAAATAGACTTTTAAATAAATTCATATTATTAGCATCTGATTCTCAAAGCACCTAAGGATGAATATTAATGTCAAACGTGTTTGTGCCACAGTTAGTCATTTTAAACTTGAATACAGTACTGTGTTCAAGTATCAATCTTTCCCAAGTAATAAGACAGAACTTCTGAGTTCTGTCGACGTTATAAAAACTCTATGAATGAATAGAGCAAAAACCTGTAGGTGTATATTACTCAATGAACAGACATACATTTCTTAATTGCTATGTGAGAAACAAAAACCAAACTTTTTTCTTTTCATTTCATTTTTTAAAAGAGATCATTCTAATTCCACCTCAGCCACGCTCAACCTTTCTGCTCTTCCGTTTTCCAAGGAAACATTATTTATTTATTCTACCCCCCCCACCATGTGCAGCCCAAATTACTATGATGCATGAGGAATTCATTTCTACCCCGAGATCAATATGCCACATGAATTCACTATTTTCCTCCATCTTCCACTCACCTGTCCTTGTGCATTAGTGACTAGTTGACCTGTGACCCCCTGAAGACCGGAGAGTGCATTGCCAAAGGCCTGCGAGCTTGCTATTGAGCCCATGGCGGCGGCGGCTGCTGCTGCGGCTGCTTGACTTGCTAGGGGATTATTAACCAGCTGAAAATGGGAAGAAAAGAGCAAAGAGTAAGGCCACTGCTAGCCATGCAGTTGTTTTACACCAACACAGCAAACCCACCTCATAATATCAACATAATAGGAAGTTAATCTTAACAACTCAGAAAGTATTAGGAGCCATTAAGTTTTGGTGCAGGAGCCCCTCTCACAAGGAGTATATAAGGCACCTTCATCCTAAACACTTGAAAAGTCCAATTGAACTCTCTCTCTCTCTCTCTCTCTCTCTCTCTCTCTCTCTCTCTCTCTCTCACACACACACACACACACACACACACACATTTTAAAGAGAACAGCTCATTTCCCCTCTTTCCTTTCACTATACATGCTTATGTTAGCTATACGATAGTTAAAGGTAAAGAACAGGAAGTAGGCATCACCAAAGATGGCTATAATATAAACCTCTGCATTTTCATACTGTACCCTGTGTTAATGCCAGATGCTATAATTGTTGATCACCTGGTTCTGTATACATGCTCACTAAGAGCCCAATCCTATGCCAGCCCTCACCGGCGAGACTGGGCTTCGCGCTGTCGCAAACATACCGTAAAGCACGTTGTGACAGTGTGGAGGCCTGTCTCACCGGCGTGGTGGCTAGCGCCGGCAGGCTTTCGCCGGGAATGGGGCTGCGCCTGCCAGAGGCAGGTGAGCTCCATGCCAGTTGGCAGGGAGGCGGGGGGAGGGTGGCCCTGTGCCTGGGTACGATTGTACCCCCTTAACCCCCCCTCTCAGAGGCCCTGGGTGGGAAGCCAGGTAAGGGGAAGGAGAGAGAGAGAGAGAGAGAGAGAGAGAGAGAGAGAGAGAGAGAGGAAAGAAAAACCAGTTGGAGCTACATCTGATATTTGCAGGGATGGAGGACAGAAGGAATCTGGGCAATAGAACAGTATAGCTTAGCCCTCTACCCACTCCCTTAATTTAATGATAAATGACATCTGTCAAAGATGAGCATTACAAAATGAAAAAATGACTCCTACTGTACAGGTCAGTTGCTTAAAGGCGGGGGGGGGGAAGGACATTTATTTGGTGAATTGGGCTGCTAGAATGAGAAAAAGGGGAGGGGGTAGAGGAAGCCAGGTACATTTTTGTGTGTGTGTGGAAGGGAAGAACTGTGGGCTTAGGCTTATACTGAAAACTCTTGGGATATGTGTGTGAAGACAGTCTACACCTGAAGTGTATGGGAAGGCAGGAGATTGCAGTTGTTCAGACGGGAAGACACTCATCATCATCATCATTTATTGATACGGTCAAAGACCAGCAAGAACAAAGCACAACCACTCTGCACATGCTCAAAATACTTTTTGGAGTGATGGTGCTCGCCTACCATTGCGGGGCAGGGGAGGGGAATTGTGACAAAAAGCACAACCATGTTTCTGTGAAGAGTTGCTGGAAGGGAAGTGAGGTGGAAAATGAGGAGTGAATTATTGTATGGAGGGTAGGATCAGTGTTAGGACTTTGATCTGTGTGTAAGTTATTTATTTACATTTAAATTTATATCCCAGCTCTCCTTTACAATAGAAACAGCCAAAGTGGCTTATGTCAGAAGTTTAAAAACAACCTATAAAACAAAACAAAAACTGCATAAAAACAGGAGCAGCGGATACAGCAAAATCTATCACAAACTCCAAAGAGCCAGGGAAAATAAAACCAGGCATTGCCTGGGAGGAGCAGTGGGAGGAGCTGGTCCTTTAAGTATCCTTGTCCTAAGCCGTTTAAGGCAGTGATCTTCAACCTTGGGGTTGCGACCCCAAGGTCCGTAAGGAGACAGTGTGTTTCCCCTTAAGGACAGTGGACTTGGCTGCGGTCAGGACGACGGCAACGGTACTGCTGGATTTGTGCTGCTGCCGCCGCCAGGGGAGAGGGAAAGTGGTTTTTCAGCCCTACCTGGGGGGTCTTGCCGGGACCTCCAGGGTGCGTGGGGAGCCTGCAGACCCCTCCGCAGGCCTTCTTGCACCTCAAAACAGCGCCCAATTGTGATTGCAACGCACTTCCGGTTTTGTCCGAAAACCGGAAGTGGGTTGTGATCACGATCAGGAGCTGTTTTGAGGTGTGGGAAGGAGGGGTCCACAGGCTCCCCACACCCTCCAGAGGCCCGGCAAGGCCCCCAGGTAGGGCTAAAAAACCACTTTTTCCCCCGCCGACGGCACAATCCCAGAAGTGCCATTACCGTCGTCCCGTCAAATTGCAAGGATTTACAGTGACCTTTACCTTTGGGTAAAGGTTGAAGATCACTGATTTAGGGCAATGGTTCACCAACCTTGTAGCACTGGGACCCACTTTTTAAAAGGACACTCTATCATGACCCACCTAGCTTTACAAGACTTTAAAAAAAGTGTCATTTTACCAGCACTCAAGCCTCTGTTTTTATCCTTTTCACTATGGGGGGGGGGGGATGAACCTTCTGGAGCGTTTGTTGAGCTCCACATTCATCAGATTGGGACCATTCTGGTGGCCTTGTGTTCCCCTGTGCCTGGCCTTTAAGAAGAGCTGAGGCACATTCACCTAATCACGAATAAATGCACACGTGTGGCTCAGTTTTGTTTTCCATGGGGCTCAATATATTTTCTTTGTTAGCTTGGCGGGGGATGACTTCCTTCTCAAGATTTTGTTGTGCCTTGCGTTCAGCGGATCGGGACCATTCTGGTGGCATTGCACTCCTCTTGGCCTGCCCTTCGAAATGAACTAAGACATGGTCACCTACTCATGAGTAAATGCGCAGTACCATTCCATTTCGGTTTCTCTATAGGGCTCAATACATTTTCCTTGTCAGTTATCAGCTTGTCAGTTTCAGGACCCACCAAAAATCAGGTCAGGACCCACTTGGTGGGTCTAGCCCCTACTAATCGGGGCTTTCAACTGAGTTTGGAAGCTGACAAGAGGCCAGTGAAGCCAGGACGGCGTGCCGGAATTTGTGCTGCTGCCGCTGCTGGGAGAAAAACGTGAAAGTGACAAGAGGCCAGGTATAAAAAAGGGTATAAACATAGCTTCGCATTCCTCCAAAGAATGGCTGTTGTCACAATTTAGTCACAGCATTTTGTTTCAGCTGAATTTTCCAAACACAAGGTCAGCCCTATGTAGAGCATGTTGCAGTAATCCAATCTCAGTGTAACTAAGGCATGAGTGAAATGGGCACAGTTGCCCCACCGACCAAAACTGAGCAAAAGCACCTCTGGTCTCACTTGCCACCTGAGAATCTCAAAGCAAAGCCAGCCAGGTCCAGGAATACTCCTAAACTGCAAACCTGGTTTATTCAGTTATTTATAACTGGAAAAGTAATCTGCTTCAACTAGATGCATTCCACAACCAGTAAAGAGTTGGTAATTTGGTTCCACTTCTATTTGAAAATGTGGCATTGTGTGTTTTCATTTGGTTTGAAAAGGTTTTCAACCTTTTCGGTTGAAGTTTTATGTTTTTATGCAGTTGTCAACAAAAACAAACACCCCTAATTATAAATCATGTAGTTTCTTGATACAGAAAATATCTCTCTCTCTCTCTCTCTCTCTCTCTCTCTCTCTCTCTCTCTCTCTCTCTCTCTCGGATTAGAAGACAAATTCACAAGTTATTTAATGCTCCTTCCTACTACTCCTAGGAAACCTGTATTTGTTCTTCAATGTAATAGTATCACATGGTTCAAATATGTATACCACAATATCAGAAGGTGCAAACTTCCTAGGGACTTTAAAAATAGTTAGTTTTCACAGATAGCCGCTCATTATATACATTTGTTGTAGCTGAGATATTTGCTGTCTAAATCTACTTAAAATCAAATCTGCTGGTCTCAGGAATAAGTAGTGATAGGGATATTGCTGATGCAACCTGACTTGATTCAATATGAATTGACACAACCTGAGGTGATGGGAACATCACATCCTTCAACATACATCCTGTTTCACTCATTATGGAGCATGGAACATGGGTGGTCTCAAGCCATTTTTAATGCTGGTGCGATCAAATTGGAAGCCTCACCAAAACCTTGCCACTCCAAAGTAGCAACCTTAGTCAGAATGACCTGAAAGCAGTTAAAACAGCAAGCAGCATTATAAAACAAATGTGTTTTTCTGCGTGGATGTGGATCCATACCCATACGTACTGCCATGCTAATCTGCTTTATTCGGATTTTTAAAAATGTGGTGGAAGGAAGTTAAAGAATGCTACCCAGTTCCGTTTCACAATGTCAGTAGAAAGGGGTAGCTGATATGAACCATACCATAAATTATTAAGACAACAATACTTTTTTTTTTCCAGTTTGCAAAGGTGGTCTTTGAAATGTCAGTCAAATAAATGCACTGAAATGCACAGAAAAATAGTTCCTATTTATTTCCCTATGGCAGTGGTTCTCAAACCTTTTAGCACCGGGACCCACTTTTTACTCTATCACAGGGGTGGGGAACCTATTTGCGGTGGAGGGCCATTTTTCCATGGGGAAAATTTGTTGTGGGCCGGCCATTAGGCCGCCTGAAATTTTGGCGCCCCTCCCCCGCAAATTTGGCGCTCCCCCCACAGATTTGGCATCCCCGCCTCTTTTGCGCGTGTGAGCCCCCACCCACATCGGTCTCCTTAACTTCTAGGCTCCGCGTGTCACTCCTCCAACCTAGGCTGGCAGCTCGGCCCGTTCTGAAAGCGGCGTTTCAAACGCCGCTTTCAGAATGGGCCGCCGGCGCTGGCTCCGCACATCACCTCGGCGCCTCCTCCTTCTGAAAGTGGCTTTTATATATATATATATTTATATTTTATTGATATATTAAAACATAAAAACAATACAGATTTCATAAAGTTATAGCAAGCGCGAAGCAATACATCCTACTAGCATACTATTCACTATTTTCTACATATAATTTCCAACTAAGCCAAAATAACACCCACATTCTATTCATTAAATCCGCATATCACATCATTCCTCTCTCTCTCTCTTAAAAAGTCAATAAATGGTTTCCAATTATTCACGAAAAAGTTAATGGACTTTTCCTTAATTAAAATTGTAAGTTTATCCATTTCAGCATAGTCCAAAACTTTCAGCCACCAAGCTTCCAGCGAAGGTATCTCCAAATTCTTCCAAAATTATGCATATAAAATTCTTGCCGCAGCTATCATATATAAAAACAAAGTTTGAAATTTTTCGCCTACATGATCCTCCCACATACCCAACAAAAAGGTTTCCGGTTTCATTTGAACCTTAATCTTTAAAATCAACTCAATCTGTTTATGAATCTGAGTCCAGTACTTCTTTGCTTGGGGGCATGTCCACCACATATGGTAAAAAGTTCCTTCTTGCTTTTTACATTTCCAACATCTATTCGTCACCTTCTCATACATTTTTGCTAATTTGCTTGGGGTTATATACCATCTATATATCATTTTATACATATTTTCTTTAATATTAACATTTAACGTAAATTTCAACTGTTTTAACCATAGTTGTTCCCATTGGTCCATTAAAATAACATGACCTACATTTTTCGCCCAATGAATCGTACATTCTTTAACCTGTTCTTCTTCTGTCTCAAACTTCAAAAGCAATTTATACATTTTTGAAATTATCTGGTCTTCAGATTTTAATTGTACCTCCAATATTGATTCTTCTTCTACAAATCCATATGCCTTCTTGTCCACTTTAAATCTCTCCAAAATTTGAGCATATACAGTACAAACCATTGGCAATTAAAGTCTTCTTCCATTAGTTTTTCTCTTGACTTCATTGTACAGTCTCCTTGTGAAAAAATTAATAAATTTCTGTATAGTAGTCATTTCTCTTTTGGCACGTTACTTCCACCAAAGTGTGCTTCATATGGTGCAACCCATAATGGTACTTTCTCATAAAACCTCGTTTTATATCTATTCCAAATTCTCCATAATGCATGTCTAACATAATGATTTTTAAATTCTAAATTTGCTTTCACTTTATCATACCACAAATACCCATGCCAACCAAATCTCAAGTCAGAGCCTTCTAACTCCAATAATCTTCTATTTTGTAAACCACTCTTTCAACCACACAAAACAACATGCTGCATAATATACTTTCAGATCCGGTAGTCCTAATCCTCCTCTCTCTTTTGCATCTTGAAGAATCTTATATTTCACCCTTGGTTTTTTCCCTTGCCAAATAAATTTAGAAATGTCTTTCTGCCATTCTTTAAATGGTGCATCAGATATAATCACTGGTATCGTTTGAAATAAGAACATCATTTTTGGCAATACATTCATCTTAATCACCGATATCCTTCCTAGTAAAGACAATTTCAATCTTTCCCATCTTAACAGATCTTTCTTAATTTCATTCCATACTTTAACATAATTATTTTGAAATAATGTACAATTCATACTCGTCAATACAATTCCGAGATATTTAACTTTTTTTTCCACCTTAAATCCTGTTTTATTCATCAGTTTCAGTTGATCTTGAATCTTCATATTTTTAGTCACTATTTTTGTCTTCTGTTTATTAACTTTAAATCCTGCAAGAGATCCAAATTATTTTAATTTACTCATCAAAAACTCTATATCTTTTAACGGATTTTCCAGCATTAGTACCAAGTCATCCGCAAAGGCTCTTAACTTGAACGTTTCTTTCTTAATCTTCACACCATGTATTCTTTCATCTTGTCTAATATTTCTATTCAAAACTTCTAACACCAATATAAACAGCAATGGTGATAACGGACATCCTTGTCGCGTACCTTTTTGAATTTCAAATGTCTTAGTCAGCTCACCATTCACTAATACTCTTGCATTTCTGTACATGCGCAGAACGCTGCTAAGGCCAAGAGGGCAATCTCTTGGCCTCAGCGGCGCTCTGCGCATGTACAGAAACGCCGTTTTCAGAAGGAGGAGGTGCCGAGGTGACACGCGGAGCCGGCAGCGGCTCGAGATGAGCGTGGAGCCTCCGGTCTGGTCTCGTGCGGGCCGGACCTGATGGAATCCGGAGGTTTCCCAAAAAGGTTCCCCTCTATCGGGACCCACCTAGTTTTACGAGACTTAAAAAAATGATCTAGAAATAAATAAGTAAATGTATTTACAAGTAAAGAGCTCTGCTGCAGAGAGGAGTCACTGTTACGTGGTGCGGTGAGAGAACAGACTGGAATGCTGAGAATGTCAGTGACAGAGCGATGACAACTGGAAAAATGTTTCCCTGTTCAGCATGATCTGTGGCGTCCTGCGGAGAGCTCGAGGCTTGTGTTCAGCAGCTAGTGAAGATGACTACACCATGGAGGAAAACAGCTGGAATTGCAGGGTTCTATACAGAACAATATTGTAAAGATCCCTATTGGATCTAGATAAGCCTGCCTATGTAAATCGCCTTGAATAACATCTGAAGAGCAATCTGAGGATAAGAAAGGCGGTACATAAATATAAATAAATAAATAAATTTACAAGTAAAGAGCTCAGCTGCTTGCAGGGTAATTAGCAGCTATCTTGCAAACTGCAGGAGCTCAGCTCTTTAAAGGGTAATTAGCAGCTATCTACTTTTTGAATAGCCTCAGGGCTTGTGGCAATTACCTTATCTGATCTTTCCATCACCTGGGACCCACCAGAAATCAGGTCATGACCCACCAAGTGGGTCCCGACCCACAGTTTGAGAAACACTGCCCTATGGTGCTACGGTTTAAATGTATGAATTGGGTTTTCTGCCAATCAGTCTGTATCCCTGCCTGTCCCACTTCCTACCTGAAAGGTCTAGGGTTGGCCCAAGACTTCCTGGCACTTGAGGCAGCAACCAAATTCTGCCCTCCCTTTTTGTGGCACCTTGCCGGGGCCAAATGCTGCCCCCTTTACTCAGCAACACATCAACTGCTGCCTCTGCTCCTCCTCCTGCTCTCTGAATTCAAAAAGGAAGAGGGAAATGGAAAGCACAATGTGGAGGAAAGCACAGCGGTTGGCTCCTCCTTGTGGGAGGAGCAGCAGCAGAGGAGGTAGGCAATGAGCCGCCCATCCACCAATCTCTGATCATCTCATAGATGGGCCAGCCCAACTAAGGGCTAATTAATACTTATTGGGTTGTATCCTAGGAAAGTGAATCCTGATTACTAAACACCATTGAAATAATCATTGAGGTGGTTCTGAAATGTTCCAGCTTTAGATGCATTGATGCTGGTTATCTGTCAGAATGCTGTACAACAAACACATAGGATAATGGCTGGATAGCAACATTAGCTATGAAACAGTGTACTCAACTGCTGTGTCAGAATCCTGGACTTGCTCACGATACCAGCATTATGCTCGTGATGCAGCCTGGGCACACCAATCTGAGACACACACCTCCTTCAACCTCTTCCCAAGGGGGAAGGTCCACATCATTCGGGTTGCTATATGACACAGCTAGGATTCCCTATGGCTGAGGGACCGCCGAGCCTGCCCCTCTCCCGGGCCTGATCCGCCCTCCTCCCCACCTTCTCCCTGCCACCCTCCCCTGCCTCTGGCAGGTGCAGCTCCTTTGTGGGCAGAGGGAGGCCTGCTGCTGCTGGACTCCACGCTGGCGGGACTGGCCTCCACAATGTTGCAATGTACTTAACGGTATGTTTGTGACAGCGCGGAGTCCAGTACCACCAGCAGAGGCTGGCATAGGATTGGGCTGTGAGCGATTTAACAATGCGACTTTGACATCTCATTACTTTAAAAGTACTACACAGTGGATTTTTACCAGAGCAATGTAAGAGCAGATCCTTTCGAGAGCCTGGAATTTTTGACATAATCTGTACTGCCCAATTTTAAATTTTAATAAATGGGGGAGGAGCTGTGCAAAACAAAAAATTGCAAGCAAAACGACGTATCTGATTCAATGCAAATTAAAACTGCCATAATTCAGTCATTTTAAATTGGATTTTTCTGAAATTTGCCCAGATTATATCGCTCACGTGGTAGATTCTCATAGACTATGTTGTGTGTGTGTGTGTGTGTGTGTGTGTGTGTGTGTGTGTGTGTGTGTGTGTGTGTGTGTGTTTGAATGTTTGCTGACAGACTAATATATGAAAATTCCAATATTTGTCTGGTATGACTGCAAGGCCATATGCTATTCACAGTGAGAGACAAAACAAATCAAGGAAAAGAGAGAGCCAGGTGTAATGTAAAGCTGTATTTTTTGTAAACCAAAGGTGCCTCATGTTTTGGTCCTAATTAAAACGATACCCTCACAGGCTGTTTTCTGCTCAGCTTTGGAGGCTGCTTGTCATCGGGGATCGAATGTGTCCAGCATATCAATGATTCTGCTGTACAGGTATTGTATATGAAGGGAGTGATGCCCAAGGATTAATACTGTAGGGTGGCCACATAGAAACCGTTTCCACGGAGAACCCCTGTTCCCTTCCTACAGGTTTTCATGAGATTCCGTGCCAGCAAGCCACCTACGGCCAAAATGGGCTGTAAATCCTGATACAGATGCAGCTCTGTCAGGGGTCTATTAGAGATGCTGCATCGTGTTTATGGATGCTGCGTAGGGCTGAGGTTGGCTCAATTTCAGACCTTAACAACAAGGTAATTTCAGGTGTAGTTTTGTTAAAGCTTTTCAAAGAAGTGCAGGGAATGATACACTAGGTCTTCTGAGTTTTGCTTTGCTGTTGCAACTGTTCTATGTGATTGATTAATCTTCTAAAGGCTGCAGTTTTGTTCATTGTACATTCCTTGGCTTTCCCGTGTACAGTATTTGGCTGATTTTACTCTGCTCATCTTTGTTCGGTCAAAATCAGAATTCCATTTTTCCATACATAATTTCCAGAACTTCTCAACTTTCACGGTGAGCAACTTATTCTGAAGACTCAACCTGGAGCTTTCACGCTGCAATTCATATAATGGTATTTCCTTCACTGAACCCATGACTGACTGTTTTGCCCAAACTTTCTTTCCTTCCTCCTTCTGTGTGCCTCAAGGACAAATGATCTGATTGATTGATTTTATTATGTAAATCACTTTGTGAACTACTCTGGTTGAAAAGCAGTATATAAGTATTCTTAATTAATAATAATAATAATAATAATAATAATAATAATAATAATAATAAATAAGAATTCAAATGGATCAACACCTCAAACGTAATATGCCTGATATAACAATAATAGAAAATAGAAATGTCTGGATAATTGATATTGCAATTCTACTTGGGAGGAATTTTTAGTTGAGTAAGCTCAGTAGGATTTGGGCAGCCCAATCCTATCTAGCAGGATGCAAAGCACATAAGGCGCCCGCCACATCCTATTCAGGCTTGGGCCTGCCCTGGTGCAGCCGGCAGCCTCTTCGGGGTAAAGGGATGTTTGTTCGGGGTAAAGGGATGTTTGTTCCTTTACCCCGAGTCAGTAGCGTAGGATGGGATGGGGCAGGGGAACCGACCGCCCCCGGGCAGCAGGCGGGGGGCATCATACCGGCAGCGATGGTGATCCAGACAGCGGCACGACTTGGAGGGGCCTGCAGAAGGCTCCTGCTGTCTCCACGCCGTGTTTGATTTGGCCCCCTCCCTCCCACCCAACCCGAGGGATGTTTGGCTCTGGCTGACGTCCCTTGGGGAGTCGGGGGCGGGGTGAGTGATGTCAGCGTCACGAGGGGGCGGCTGGTGCGATGCCAGCTATGCTACTGCCCCGAGTAACGTGTCAGCTGCCTCAATGGGGCTACTCTGATGTGTGCCAGATAAGATAGGAAATGGCAGAGGAGGCCGCCGCTGATCCCTCTCCCTTCCTGGGCCCAGTCGACCAATCGCACCCCCTGGAACGCCCCATTCTGTCCCCTGCCCCTCTGCCGGGACTTAGCTTTCCACCGTGGCTCTGCTCTTACTGAGTGCCGCCTTACAGAACATTTGTGACACGCTAGATCAGCGGAGCAGTCGCTCTACCAGTCTATTGTTAGACAGTATTGCACTGTCATTTGAGTAAACTCAAAACCTAGTTAGATCTTCCTCTGAGTAAACATACGGGCAGCACAATCCTCACTAACGCTTAGAGCAGCGGAGCGTGCACTCCGCCACTCTAAGCCATTGTAAACGTGCCATAAAGCACATTTGTGACAACTCAGGCACTGGCGCTGAGGCTGGCACAGCTCACACCCCCAGGGGATCGACCCTGCACTGGATGATGCAGGTAGGCTCTGTGCTGCTCAGTGCAGGGGCAGGGACGGGCCAGAAAGGGAGGGGGGCCATTGGCCGGCCCAGGCTGGGAGGGGGTGGGGATACCTGCGGCACGCTCTGCCGATATCCTATGCCTGTTCCCAGGCCGGTTTGGCCTTACATGGCTTCCCCATAGGGCCCCGGTCGGCTGACATCCGGGAAAGGTGATGAACATTTCCTTCTCCTGAGGTGCTCCTGGGCGGAGGAGCCCAGGAACGGCTATAGAACACAGCAGCCGGTCCTTTAGGCTGCCATGTATACTTAGGATTGTGCTGTTAGGCAAGGACTGTAAGAGTCACTCCACAATTTACATAATAACCCAGTACACTGAAAGGCAACAACTCTGCCAGGCTAAGAGACTTATGACCCACCAAGACAAAATGCTGTTGGGCATTTATTTGATCTGGTTCAAGCCCCTTGGTGCCTATCAGATACCATAGCAGCATAGATATAGTTTGGGTGAAAAAAGGGAGTGAATGAGAATGATGATCCAATGTAGTTATATTACCACAGGTGGATATGTGCACAGGTAGCCAAAATTAAAACCTATATACTATCTTGTCTGCAGCAAATCTGCTAACAACCTGAAAAATCTGTAAGTTTTTCATTAAATCTAACATTATTGTCTTACTGTACACAGAATCGTGCCCTTCCATCAGGCAGTGTTGATAGACAGATGAATTTCTTCATGTATCAATTTTTTTCTACTTTTATCTGTTGACCAGAATCGCACAAAATATTTATGGACCCTTTAGGCAATCTTTTGTGCTTTATAAAACAAGGATTTTTATTTTATTTTTTTGTGGTAAAAATAATATAAGGTCTAAGCTTCTCCCAGGCCTGATTCTGATTTCTTTCAGGTGGATGAAAACATGCAGTAACTGCAATAAAGTGAATATGGGGTTTTTCTTTTCCTTTTTTTTCTTTTTACAGGCTAGAGTGTGTACAGAATTAGGCCCCTTGTCTTTATATGTACTATAGACAACAACATGGCAGAGTCATTTTAAAAATCCTGAGATTTGTTGATGAGATTGATGTTTTACTGAAATGTACCTGATATTTATCTATACCCAGTATGTGTCTTTTTTGCTTTCCTTTTGCTGTACCTCAAAAATAGCTCCATTGACGGTAGGCCATTCTAAAATCACCATGAGAGGGGAATAACCCAATAAAATGTAAGAGCCTTATATCCCTTATTAAGGCCTGTCTTGTACTAGTGTAACTCTGTGGGCTTCAATGGAGTTAAATCACTTGGATATGAGCATGATGGGAGAAATGTTTTACTGTGTGAGGTGCAGTGGGGAGAATCATTACTACCTCGACCACACAATGATGTGTTTCTCAGGCTCCCGGCCTATATGGACACGGCACTTGACCATGGACTTTTGCATCCCCCTTAGATCCTTTTCCACTTTGATTTGTGGTCACGTATTCAGACTGGAGGTGTTTTAAAGCCCTGTGTATAAGCAAGCAGTGGTGTTTGAAGAAAACCACACAGCAAACGGTGTGCATGTAAACATTGTTATGTCTACATGGATTTCAGTCTCAGGAACCTTGACACACAGTAACTTGTACAACCTCAATTATGCTTGTGAGAGCTCAATAAAAGCGAGCTTCGGCAGCAAAAGACATTGCTTGCTTGTACAACAGTTCAAATCCTTTCCCCATAATACAGAACAAGAGCCACATTTTATCCTTAGAACCGAAAGGAGAACATAACCCTGTGTAGTTAGCAAGGGAAAAAAAAAAACCTCCAGGTAAAACTCTGAAAACAAAGCCAGGGTGCCTACTGACAGCAGTGACTACTTTTGGCAAAACTTCCTTTTTCTCTCTCCCACATTTCGGTCTCTAATTGTAGTTTTCTGCAGAAGCGAGAGATACAGAGGTTGAATGTTTGCAACCAGACACACTTAATCAGGGTAACCTCACTTTATGCCAGGTCTGCACTGGGAGGGGGGGGGGGAAGGGGACAAAAGAAGAATGAGAAGAACTGATATGCTTTTGGAGTGACAGGGATTGTATGGGTAAACAAGGGCGTAGCTCCCTTGTGGCAGAGGCTAAGGGAGAAGGTCAGTGTGTTGGGTCCTTTGGGTTTCTTCTCACATGGAACTTGGCTTTTCATGATGTGTAATACTGGAACTATGCTGAACCCAGAGAACAGGGGAGTATACATCTAAACAAATAAGTATAAATACCAATAAGATGCATGGCTGCACATCTCATTACTTACATTTTTATATCCCTAGGTGTTCTTGAAAAATGTACTATCCTCTACAATAACGTTATACGTTTCTAGCTTTTTTGTTCTTTATTACTCACAATTAGGTCCGAATTAGGTCCCACTTCTCAAAATAGATTTCACTGTGTACTTGAACACCATGGGGTGCCCTTGATGGGGATACTGAAATATCCTCTAGGTTTGGCACTGGTGGTGATCCCAGTGGTTGGCTGCTTTGTCTTTGGACAAACACTGGGCATTTGCATGCCCCCTTTCCACCTCCGAAGAGGCGCTTGAGGCGGTTCACAACTGCATAGCTTGTGCATTTCAGCTATAAAAAGCATAGTAGGTGGAGGAGGCAATAGTGGTTCCTCCTTGCTGGCTTTTCTTCTAACATTTGGATTCATGTTCTGCCCTATAACCAAGCTGAGAGAACCAAATGAGTAACACTATGGTGATTTTAGTCTCTGGTTTTCCTGCTCTTCCAATGGCCCAATCCTATGGGCCTTTTACGACAGTGGGACTAGCGTTCTGCTGGTGTAAAAGTCCCTGCAATGGTGCAAAAATTGCCAGGCCTTTTGAGGCCGCTGCTGTAAGGCAGATGCTGCAGCAGTGGATCCCTGCTGCTGCAGACCCTGGGCAGCGCCAGGGCAGGTAGGCTGGCGTGGGGGGGGGCAGTTCATGGGTGGGAAGGGGAAGAGCAAGGGGAGTAACTAGGTGGGGAGGCAGAGGAATCGAGATGTGTGTTGAGGGCAGAAGGGCATGCATCCAGCAGCAGCAACATTCACCAGATCCTATCTCCCAATTTCCAACTCAAAACGTCCGCTGGCTCTCCTTGGTCTTGCGTCAGCAAAATGGAGACCCTAAACAATCGGGCAGCCTATTAATTAACTCCTGTAGGCTGTCTGATCGCCCACCCCACCATAGCACCCAGTGTGTGCTTGGTGCAGCTGCATGCTATAACGTGGCGGGGATAGGATTGGGCTGGTAGGCTGCAATCCTATACACACTTACCTAAGAGTGAATTCCATTGAGCACAGTTGGACTTACTTCAAGTAAACATGTATAGGATTGTGCCACTGGGGATTAAAGCCAGGAAACTTAATTTGTTCTACTAAATGTACAAATTTACATAAATTCCTACAATAATTGTATCGGGTACGATCCAATGTGTTTTAAAGTCCCATTCATTTTAATGGGAGACTTAAGGATATGTTTAATTCTCTTTTATTCAAATTGGTGGGATTTCCAAGTGCCTACTTTTGGCTGGACCATGCCCAGTTATTGTAGTATCGATGTCTGAAAAAGACATATAAAAACGTGTCCTTTACTCCATACATTCTATTTAAATAAAATACTTAATCTACCTTTCTCCATAAGAACTAGTAGAATTTATATTTATTACAATGAATCTACACTGAGATAACTTGGTGAAATGCCTCCTAACCACAATTCTGTAAAGACAAGGTGCGTAACCTCTCTGTTTTGTTTCCAAAGGAAGAAAATGATAAAACTATGCCAAACAATTAAATCATATGATTGTGAGATAAAATTCCATTCAATAAAAAGAATCCTACAATGTGAACCATCAAGAAATTTGCACACTTGCATTCCCACAGCAATAAACCCAACTAGCCTGTAAACATTATTTTTTAGAGAGGAATTTCTTCACGTCTACAATCGGATTCATGTTCTGCCCCGTAATCAAGTTGAGAGAACCAACTGAGTAACACTATGGCGATTTTCCTCCCTGGTTTTTCTGCTTTTCCTAGAGGATTAAGGTCTGGAAACTCAATTTGTTCTACTAAACATACAATCGATAAAAGATGGCCTCTACCTTGTAGGATCACCATTTTGCCAAATCTCAGACCTGTTAAAAGCGCCAATTCATTTAATACCCGTAAGTTATCATTGCCAACAGGAAAGAAAATCTACATTCAATTAATCAAATGAAAAGTTTGGTTTCATCATTACTTTCTGAAACACTGGTTGAAACACCGCACATTATAAAAGGAACTGTTTTATTGTGCACTAGTGAGAAACCATTCATCAACCTGAAAGGTAAAGAAATTGCATTTTACTTTTGTAACATTTTAATACGAGAACTTATAATTAAGAAATATAGCCTCAGCTAATGTTTCATATACAAGGCTTGGTCTTCCTTTAAAGATTCAAGTCCAGATTTGCAAAAGATTTCCTATGTGACCTTGAAGATATTTCTTGATTATTAAAGTTTTTCATTTCACATAGTATGAGTAGTAAAACTTTTTGGATCTATGCTTGACTATGTTTTATGGCTTTGATTTTGATTCCTTTGAATGTCAATAAAACAGCTATTTACTCTAATTAATAACATTCAGCTCAGTAGGTGAACATCATATGGTGTGGCAACAGAAACCTATCAATAGGTAGTTTCTGTTTTGATACCCTTGTGCAAAGGCCTAGTATGTACATTATCAATTGCTAGTTCATTCCTTGTGAGCGCAATCCACACTAAAGATCCGACGGGTGGCCCAGGACCGCCCGCCGTGTCCTATCCACGTTCCAGGCTGATCATGATCGGCCCGGAGGTCTACTTAGGGGAAGGGGATGTTCATCCCCGGTGTAGCACGGGGAGGCCCTAATGGGAGGTCCCAGCTATTTAGCTAGTGCAAGTCCAAGGAGGCCGTGTAAAGGCTGCACCCGCCCGGGAACAAGGATATGGCGGCCGCCCTCCCTCGGGCCGGCTCAGCCAATGGCTGGGCTTCCTCACCACCCGGACCGTCCCCACAGGGGGATCCCTTACCTTATCCTGTGGCCACAGGGACAATCCAGCGGTGGATTAAGGGCTGCCGGCCTCCGCGTCAGTGGCCTCTGCCATTCTTTAGTTAGTGTGGATTGCACTGTGAGAGGTGATCTGCCACCAGTTGTGAAAGGCTCTGGGATGATGACTAGAAGGTGACCCGGTGGCAGTCATCATAGGCCATTGGGTTATACGAATACCATTAAAATAATAGGGGCCTGTTGTAATGATGAACAGCTGAGATGACTATTTAAAATGCTACAATAAAAGGAAAATCTGAATGCTCATATTTTTGAATACAGGGGCAGAGGTTTTCCTGACTGTGTAACTCAGGTGAATGACTCTTTTGTTGCATCCAAACTCTTGGAGAGTGATGACCATCTGACATGCTTTGCTTGATGGGTACGCGATTGACAGGGATCAACATTGCCATCTTTCTACTGCTGGCACAGCAATGGCACCTGTACCATATGAGCAATGATGCAGTAGCAGCAGCTGGCATTATATATTGTGTACACTCCTTGTGTGTTAAGAATTTTCAGGTTTCCCAAGACCATTGCTTATCACTTGAGTAAGTGCAGGAGAGTAAATGAAAGTATTCATCCCCAAGAGGGGGGAACAATGTGTTCCTATAACGGCCAAAAGCAAAATGCCATCTCTGTGTTGATAACAAAAGGTTTAAAGTACATTAATGTCATTTCTCAATGCACTTGCCACCTGACTACGGGTCAGATGGTGCCACAGTCCATGTAATCTCCTGAATGGAAAAAAATTAGATTCAAAGTGCCAAATAGATGCCCACAACATAATATCAAGTAAAACAAACACACTCCCTCTCTCTCTCTCTCTGCCCCCACCCCCACCCCGACGCCAAATGTTTGAGAAATAGAGAAATTCCAGTCATTTCTTATTACTGTGAAGGTCAGCCTAGCTGGGAAAATTGTTTCTGCTTTACAATTCCCCAAACTGTAGAAAGCAGTTAGAATTCTGGACAAAAACTAATGTTGCATTCAAAGGGAAAAGAGGCTGATATGGCATTGCTGCAGTAATAAGAGAATTTTTTACTCTTTCCACTTCCCTGTGAACCTAATCAACTGTGACATGAGAAAATACACTGGGCTCACCCAGCTAGAATCTGGCTGCCACCTGAAAATGTCCTCAATATTCCACTGTTTGGGACTTTACAATGATCCTTCCGACATCAATTTTGTACATGTACATCAAAATGCCATTAGAAATGCTTACAAACACCTCCTTGCTCACAGGCCTGCACTCAGGCTCCAATCGAAGACTGGCTGTAAAAGACTCCCCAGTGGTTGGCAAAAGGTTTCTTTCGGTTGCTCATCTGAAAGAATTTGGCTATGGGAAAGGCATCTTGGGGAAACGTGGAAGAGATCTAAGGATCTCTATCTTGACCTCCCTTGTAAGCATTTTTAAATGTCGCTGGAAGCAACAGATGATCGAGGAGCCCTGAAAACATGCCTTGAACATTCAGCCGTAACTGGAACCTGCCAACTTGTTTTTTCTTGAGATACGTCAAGGAGGTTACACTCATTAAAAGCTAAAAATAACCACGCTCATATGTGTGGGTGTGAGCAAAAAATGAGAGAGAGGATGGCGATGTGAGAGGCTGTACAATGCTTAGTTGGACCAACCCTGTTGAGACACATGTACGGTTTGTTTAAACAGCTGCACACATGCACTCGACATGTGTAGGGGTGCGCGTATAAATGAAGTTAGGTTGCCTTGATAAATGTGCGGCATGCTTAATAAAACTTTTGATGACAGTTTTATGATCTTTTCCGTGATGAAAAGCTGGAGCATTCTAACGTGACTGCACACAATAGTATTATGAGCCCTCGTCCTGTGTTCTAATATTTACAGGAAATATTACAAGTGTTTGACATATAAATGGGGCATTTGGCTGACTTTAATAACCATGTGATCAATAAGAAGTGATATTTTTATAGCTTAAGTTCAATATGTAAAGGGCCATGGGTGGCAAATCTTTAGAAAAGCAATAAGGCTAAAAACTTTGTAGGGAGAATTCTGATTTTTATTTTATTTTATTTATGTTAAGATTTAGGTCTAGAATCTTTAAAAAAAAAACTAGGGCTGCAGTCCTATACACACTTTTCTGGGAGTAAACCCTTTACAAACAATGGGACTTACTTCTGAGTACACATGCATAGGATTGTGGGGTGTGTTCCATATGTCTCAGCTGAGGCTGGATATCCAGACAGATACAGGTTTAAGATTTACTATTATTTACCTATTAAGTACTTATTTGAAGTACAGCATCTGGATTTTAAAAATACTGCTTTTCAACCAAAAACAGTTCACAAAGTGCTTCACATAGCAAAATAAATGTAAAGTTGATTCCCTGTTCCAAAGGGGCTCACAGTCTTTTTTCTTTTTTATAAAGACCAGTACAAGAGAGACCAGTAGCAACCACTGGGTGGGATGCTACAAATAGGACAATAGCACTCCTCCTCTGTATCCTCTAAATATAAGAGAAGCAGCACTTAAAAGCTGCCCAGTAGCAGGGGCAATATGTGGAGTGTGTGAATGCAGTAAAAGTTGCAATATCTGGCATTTGATGAATCAGAAATTGGCTAAAAGGCCCATTATATTTTGCTTTTCTATTAACAGGCAGCATGCAGCAACAATTATGATAATTCAAAATGCCTGTGCGTTTCTCCAAGTGGCCACCAAGTCACCTAAAATTAGGCTAATTGAATCAGCCCCCGTAGTTGCTATTTGCCCTGGGAAGGAGGATTCCACGTGAGCTAATGGGTGCTTCTCTCACTGTGCAAATAGCTACAGAGAGTCTCAATCCTAAAGAGGGTCAGGGCAGCAGGAAAGAGTTGAAGCCGCTACCTGTACCTCCACCACAATCCCAATCTGGGCTCCCCCCAGGTTCGCTTGCCCCACGAACATACAAAGAGAAGATGGGGGATAAAGTATCATCCTAACTAGCCCTATGTTCTTTTTTTCTTCTTCTTCTTTTTAATAAGTTGGCAGTCTGCTTAACATTGCATACAAATCTGTGCCGCAAACCCAATAGGGTTCCTTTTGCTAGAGAAAAGCTGAAATGGTGTATAGCAGGGAAGGGGAACCTTTTCCCTGGCGAGGGCCGTTTAAGATATTCTAAAATGTGCTTGCAGGCCGGCCGTGAGGTCGTCAGAAATTTTAATTTATTTATTTAATAAACTCTAGCCAGGATGGTGTAGTGGTTTGGGAGTCGGACTTAGACCTGGAAGATCCAGGTTCAAATCCCCGCTCAGCCACGAAGCTTCCTGGGTGACTTTGGGCCAGTCATTATCTCTCAGCCCCACCTACCTCACAGGGTTGTTATGAGGACAAAAAGGAGGGGAGGAAATATGTACACCACTCTGAGCTCCTTGGAGGAAGGGTGGTATAAAAATGTGAAAAATAAATAATTAAATAATTAAATAATTAAATAAACCCTCGCCAGGGAAAAGGAAGAAACTGGGGCTGCCGCCGCATCGGCCTCTCCGCACTCACCCTCCCGGAGCCCGGGAGAGTGAGCGCGGCGCCTACGGAGGCCGATGTGGCGGCAGCCCCAGTTTCTTTGCGGGCCGCGAAAAAACTGGGGCTGCCACCGCATCGGCCTCTCCGCGCTCACTCTCCCGGAGCCCGGGAGGATGACTGCGGACAGGCCGATGGGGCTGCCGCCACATTGGCGTGCAGCAACCATGAGGGTGATCGTCGATCAGGAAGAGAAAAGCGCCTCTCTAGGAATCGCCTCCCTAATCTCACTGGTGAGAGTAAAAAATTCTCTTATTACTGCGCTGCTTCCTCTTCCTGATTGCCCTCATGGTTGCGCGCTGATACCTGGTAAGTGCTTGAGCTCATTCCGTCCGGCCCGCCGAGGCCCACTGAGAGGAAAAGGTTTTCCTCTTGGTGGGGTGGGCCTCGGCGGGCCGGACGGAATGAGCTCGGGGGTGGGCCTCAGCGGTCCGGACCGGATGGCCTCTGGGTCCGGATCCGGACCGCGGGCCGTAGGTTCCCCACCCATGGTGTATAGAAAAGTGAACAGGACTGAAGAAGCAGCCAGAGTGAGTATGCTTAAGTTGTACCTGCTCACCACTTTTCTGTTGCAGTTTTCCCCTAGCTGCTCCCTGCCTGCATGGGGTTCAGGAAAGGGAAACTGCAGGGGGAAAAAAGCACCAGGCAGAGAAACAGTTAAGCATCTCCCTTTCCACTTCTCTGCTCCAAATCACCCTTCCTCAAATTGCCTTTTTGTAGTAAAAGTAGCTGACTAGGTTTGCTGCACACATATGTGTGTAACATTGAATGCTGCCCTCAGCGAATAGCAATAATGCCTGTTAAATCAATAATGATCCCTCAAAGCAGTATCATGTGTGTGCAATTTAGGTGTGTGTGTGTGTACACGTGTGTGCATGCACGTATACAGTGAAAATACAGATGGACAGATATAGATACCCACATGCATGCACAAATGCTGACACTTCAAGTCGTTTTCACTTTTAAAAAAAAAAAAAATAATTGCACTTTCATAGCCAGCTGTGGCTTTTTGCTGACTCCATCCCCGTTTTGACTTGTAGCCCCTCTGGCTAAATAACTGAGGCGATGGTTTCCTGTATTCCAAGCCACTATTGTTTAATGACTTGTGAAACTGCATGCTTTAAGTTCAGAAGAATTTGCATTTTTGCCACATTTCCCCATAAAAAGCTTTCATGCCACCTCCTGCAAATTAGAAGGAATTTTTTAAGCTGCATATATGGCACAGTAGTAACAGAAAAAAATGTAATCTGTTTTAAAGTTTTATTGATCTCTCATCTTTTTGACATGCTTGGTAATCTTCAGAAAATAGGCAAAGTCTGAACATGGGGAGAGTTTCTCCCTATGATGTCTGGAACCCTGAGAAAATTCCCTCATGTTCAGCAGAGAAACTCTGCAGACAAACGCTGACTGTGAAAGGAGAGGGGTAATCAGCACATCATCAATCAGCACATGAGGGGGTGGGGCTACCATACACAGTCCTAAAGAGCCTATCACGTGTTCCTTCTCCATGAAGATAGGACATCTGCATAGGTCTTCAACTGCCTTCAGCTGCCCATACCAATATCAAATCTGGTTGGCTGGGATCATTCAAGAAAGGAGAAATAGCAGCAAAAAGACTGAAAAAAGTGAGGCAGAATCTTAGCGATAGTTACTCCCTCACTGAGAAATATTCTGACATCTGGGTGCATTTTTTTTGCCCTGAAATGGATTAACATGGGAAGTGTTTCCACAAAACAGTCACCCTAAGGTTTGGGGTCCTGAATTAATGACATAGGACACCATCTAGCCAAAGTCATATACTTTTAAAACGTATACATTTCAACTGGAGAGTTAAGCGCTCAAACCTGTCTCACTGAAATCAATGGGACATCAAAGTGCTTCACTTTCACTGGATCATGACCCTCATTTTAATGAACTGCAGAGTCTCTTTTAATTCTGTGACACTTTTTTTTTAAATGTCAATGCTGACTAGCTCACGGTGACATTGAAGCAGCAAAGCCAATGGTATCAAGAGTGGTTTGGCAAGCCGAGAGAACAGAGGTAGTGCATAATGCAGTGTGCTACTGCCATGTAGTAAAAAGAGGGAGCTGTTCATACCTGCAGGCAGGGGTGGCCATAGACATCCTGATGCCTGAGGCAGCACGCTGACTGCCACACCCTCCTTACCTAGGGTGGGCAGGAGGTCTGACTCAGTTGGTAGAGCGGCCGTCTCATATGCCTGAAGATCTCAAGGATGGCAGTTTGGGACGGCTGGAAGTCTGTCGGAGAGCTGCCGGCACGCCACTGATAAGCTGCAGAGCCTCTGTGAGGGAGAGAAGCTACAGCTGCACCTTGAGTGGGAGTCAAGGTTGCCTATCAGTTGAAGCGTGATGAGACGGACACCAGTGAGAAGCTGGACTATGAAAGAAACTATCTAGAATGAAGGGTTCTATGAAAGACTGGAACATATTGTATTGTAAAAACCCCTTGGGGTTTAGAAAGCCTGCCTGTGTAAATGACCTTTGAATTAAAGTCAAAGGAGAAATCCAATGACCAAAGAAAAGGCGGTATATAAATACTGGTTGTTGTTGTTGTTGTTTCCCTCACTCCGCTCCTCAGACTCTGAAAGGAAGGAAGAGAACAAAGTGGAAGACGAAGTGTGGAGGAGAGTGGTGGGCCACCCACCTCTCCTCCACAGTTTCTCTTCTGCATCATCATTCCCCCCTTCATTTTTGAATCTAGAGAGCGTGAGGACGAACGGTAGAGATGGGCACCCCCTACCAATTGCTGCCTAAGGCAACCTTATGGATGGACCATCCCTCCCTGCAGAGTTAAGCTTAAAGCAGCAATGTGTCCAGCAGCCCCCACCCTGATTTTGTTCAGCTCTCCCCCGTCAGCTTGGAAGTGGCTGGCCTGACCAGCACCAGTTCTTGAGCAACTTCACTCAGGAATCTGTACTAGCCGGAATAAGCTTCTGATCAGTTGGCAACCTTTCCCAGTTCAGTTGAGAAGAAGCTACAGGAACCCCTGGGATATCCTTTTCTTTAGCATTAAGGGGTGATGCATTTAGCATCGTGAGGTGGAAGCATCCTCAGGGAAGGTGCACAAGTGTTTGTGGATCTCTAAGCATTAACAGCAGAGCGGGGTGTGTCTGTGTCTAGCCCCTGCCATAGTGGATCCAATTCCTCTAGCTAGAAAGAGTTGGCCGTCCCTGGCATAAAGGGTTTTTGGCAGAACTGTAATCAGAAATCACATTCCCTTCAGTACAAAGCAGGGATCCTAGACTCGTCTAGTCTACTCTACTTTCATGTCTTCATATAAATGTTACAAGAAATAGAGAAATTGTGCATCCTCCCAAACTACCACTGCTCCTTAACACCAAAGTCTGTGCAAAAGAGCTTCCCAGCTAGCCTGAGTGAAAAAGACCTTTATTTTGCGAGACTTTGCTGTTGGCTGGTATCAAACTCTAAAGACACCTTATAGCGCAAAGGGCAGTGGAGAATAGAACTGGGCTTCTTCAAATTCCATCATTCTAGTGTTGTGACATTTCAGTGCACTTACGTGCTCCATGTTTTACAGAAATAGTTAATATCAGGAGTTTGGCACAGGTACTGCAGCGGTGTAATTAATTGGGCTCTAAATCGATCTGTTCACCTCAATGCAACCTTCTTGTTTGGATGTTCAGTCTAATTTGAGCGGGCCCACACAAGGGCATTACACGGATGTAACTCAATTTACAACCTGATTTTCCTAAACGGCTACGTGTGCAACCCCAAAATAAATTCTTCAGGAAGAGTTCATTCCATGACATGGCATTTAGTTTAAGTTGCCTTTTATTGCTCTCATCTAGCGATGGCATTGCACACATGCAGTAACTGTTTCACGAACAAACACAGGATCCCATGGTGCATGGGAACAAGGGGCCATTTTCGTTTTTTTAAATATTGAAGGACAAATTCCAGAGAGGTTGCCATTTTAGTTTGCTATGAGGGGAAAAAAATACCCTGTGGTACCTTAAACAGCAACATATTTCTTGTGGGCTTAAATTTCATGGACTAGAGTCTACTATGCTTTATCAGATATGTGAAGTGTTATCCTCAGCTGGTTGTAGTGTATCTCTCTCTTTCTCTCTCTGTTCGTTTCATGGAAGTGAAGAAAAAATGTAAACACTACAGTACAGTCAAAAGATTATGAATTTCATGCCCTTTTGCCCCTGTTTATGATTTTTTTCTCTCTCTCTCTCTGTGTGTGTGTGTGTGTGTGTGTGTGTACATACATTTATTTTATGTTTTCACATTTATATGTATCACCCTTCTTCCAAACCAATGGTTCTTAACTTGTAAGATGGGCCTCCTTATTTTATTTTTCATATTTTTATATACCACCCTTCATCCAAGGAGCTCAAGGAGAGAGGTACATGGCTCCTCCCCCTCCTTTCAACCTCACAACCACCCCTGTGAGGTAGGCTAGGTTGAGAGGTAGTGACTGGTCCAAAGTCACACAGTAAGCTTCACAGTTGAGCAGGAATTTGTAGCCGGGTCTTCCTGGTCTAAGTCCAACGTTTTAACCACCCCACCCACAACCATCTGCACCCGATCTATTTGATGAAGACGGCTTAAAACGTTCGGCAAAAACTTATGTCAGAATAAATGTGTTCACCTTTAAGGTGCCACATGACTTTTTGTTGTAAACATAAGACAAAAAGTTACCCTTTTGTAGGGCAAGTATAGGCAACTAAGTGTGAATAGACAACGAATCCAGCCTGCCAAGATCCTTCCAGAATTCACCCCAATTTTCCTCAAGTTCTCTACTTTCCAGAGTTCAGGAGGATGGTTGTTGTCAGAGGGAATGAGAAGGACCAAGAGTGACACTTCAATTGACCAGGTTCAGCCCACAACTCATGTTGTCCACATCTACTATAAAATAGAGAAAAAGAATGCAAAATCTTATATATAGGAACATCTTTCACGTAGGCAGTTTTCTTGCCTATTGTCTGCTATAACACGGCCATATTTGGGTAGTGTTAAATCCTGTCATTGGGAGAATGGATAAACTATTGCATTTGCCACACATTTAAAAGCAAAGGTGTTAACAAACCCTGAAAAAGGACTAAACAGTTCACTGTGAATACATCTTGCATGTAAAATATCATGTTGCATTTGAAATCTGATAAATATTTATTATCAATGCTGTTTGCTTTTAATCTCTTCTGGATATCATTTCTCCAGCTTTTTAGTACTTAAACAAAAATGGCATTTACATTGCAATATTGCTTGCCAACAATCTCATTTTCTGGTTTAGTCAGCAGCCTTCATGCTTGATTAGTCTTTAATTATACAAATACCTACATATTAAAAAAAAGTTTTCTTTTTTTCCATACTTTGAGCATGTAATTATTTTCTCTTGCATGCAATAACCTTTAATTTTAGGATTAAGCAACTGATTCTCTTTAGTATGGATGGATTTTTTCAAGTGTTAAAGTAAATTTGTTTATTGTATTACGAGTGGGAAAATTAACTTTAGGAAAACCTTTCATTAGCACATTTGACAGTGCAGCGATCGGCTCCTGAGAGAAACTTCAAAAATATTAATACTTGGAAAAACAAATTAGGGTCTGATCTTGTTTCCTTAGAACAACTTTCATCTTCCTACTCACAGTCTGAAAGTTTGTATGATGGGAAGTGGCCAGAAATGTAACATCAGAATGATCAGATCTTCGGATGTCAGCTAAGGCGAATACCCTGTAAGCTTGATAAGGAATTACCGTATCTCAAGAGCTGGTGTAGCATAACTGTTGCATAACTGAGACTGAGCTGTGAACCACGACTTCCTTGTTTTGAACATTGCCTCTGCCATGAACATTGCCTCTGCCATGAACTCCCTAGGCAAGCCATGCTCAGTCTCAGCTGCAATATTGTTCTAAGGACAACATCAAGAAACATGTTGCACATTCAGAAAGTGCTATGCAAATACAAAGTACCATTATTATGATTTTTTTTTAATATCCACAGTTGTTGAAGATATGTTGTAGGGAATCCAGATTTCATTCATCAACATATTGCATATTTCTAGTATTTCAGTGATGGGAAAATTCTCTTGCAATTCTATTGCAATTCTATTGCAATTCTCTTTTTTTCTTAGTTCTCCTCTGGCTAGTGCTCCCACTGTGACTTGAGAGTGCTTGTATGTAAACTGGATATGTGACTTTCACAATAGCCTACTACTGTACTGGATAGTTTCTCTGATAGAGTAACACATGCACAGAAGCCCAACAGGCTGCAACACACACAGAGACCTATTTGCAGAAGGAGCTGCTAGGGTAAATGCTAGGGTAGCCTGAGGAAGGGTAAACCCCTTCCTGAGACTGAAAAGAATAATGTAACAGCCAGGGCTGCTGCACAGAGCCAAGTGAACTGCTTGTCCAGCAGCCTGGAGCTGAGTTTGTGCAGCCCCAATCAGTGACAATGAGCCCAATCCTATCTCCCACCACGCTATAGCATGTAGCCGTGCCAAGAAGGCGCGCACCGCATACTATGGTGGGGGGAGGGCCACCTAAAGGCAAACGGGAGGTAAGTAAACATTTTCACTTTCCTCCGCGTAAGTCTACAGGCCACCTCAAGGGTCGCCTCAAACATCCACCAGCCATTTTGGTGGCATATGTCCAAGGAGAGAAAAGCTGTGCGTCCTCCACAGCCAATTTACAGCAGCGGAGCAGTGTTCCATTGCCATAAATCAGATGTCAGGATTGGGCTGAGAGTTGATCAGCTCTTGCGGATCAGCAGGGAGAAATGAGGTGCTGGGTTCTGACTTTCTCTACTTCATCCTCTGAAACATTATCTGTGATTTTACTAATAGCCTGACAGCCCAGCCCCAGGTGTTGGGCAGGAAGTTGTTCCTTTGCATAGACAGCAGCTTACTGATGCATGTACAATGGGTTTGGGGTCAGTGCCTGCTTCATCATCGGTAATGAGTGACAGAACACCTCTCTCTCTAAATGTCGACTCTAAGGCATTTTGTAAGTTTTTCTTTATTTCTTCAGAGGTGGAACTGTACCACTTAAGAGTGGTGAACTAGTGTGTACTGTAGTAATTGTTGGCAATAATTCCCTGCCATTTCAGACATTTTTATGTCTTTAATTTTGTTTTTTTATGTTTTCCTCTCCATTGCATGTCTCCCTGATTCTTTTTAAATGAGTAAACAAGAATATGGCTCCCTTCCTGCAGCAATGTCTTCCCACTTGTATCCAGGCTTCATTCATTCATATGGTCCAACTTCCATGGCTTTACATAAAACAGTAAATAACAGGGCTAGTGACTTTTAAAAAAAATAAATAAAAGCTGGTATTTGAGGTCTCCGCCAAGCACACATGGATTATTCGGGTGCTTATCAGTCTAGGTTTTGAAACTGAAACTGCCTTGGTTGCTCGGGTAGGATTATCTATGCTGGGAGCTAGACAGGAAGTGTGTTCCTGTGGGGTCTACTAGACCTCTCATTGATTTTTGCTTCCTCCAACCATATATTATTTTGGGCCACCTTGCTGGGTTGAGTTTCGAAGATACTGCAAAGCAGTGGCTACATTCTTTCCTGGACAACAGGTTCCAGAAGTTGGTACCGGAAGATTCCTGTTCAACTCCTTGGCCTTTGGACTATGGTGTTCCTCAGGGTGCCATCTTGTCTCCCATACTGTTTAACATCTACATGAAAGCTCTGGAAGAGATGATCTGGATGTTTGGGCTGAGGTGTCATCAGCATGCTGATAACACCCCAGGTCTATCTTTTTCATCTGATCTTTGGAAGGCAGTGGAGCCAATGTCTGAAGGCATTCTGAGCCAATGTCTGAACTCAGTGATTGACTGGACATGGGTGAATAAAGTTAGATTGAATCCAGACAAGACAAAGGTGTTACTGATCAGTAGGAGAATCATCTTGGATTTGGCTGTTCAGCTGGTTCTGGGTGGGGAAGTACTCCCCCTAAAGGATCAGGTTTGCAGTTTGGGGGTGCTCCTGGACCCAGCCTTACTCCTGGATGATCAGGCAATGGTCCTGCCCAGGGGCATCTTTGCAAAGTCTTGGCTGGTCGCTGACTGCAACCCTTTCTGAAGAAGACAGGTCTAACTAGTGTAACACATGCCTTAGTCATAGCTAGATTGGAGGCAATGCATTTTATATGAAGCTACCATTGAAGAGTATCAAAAAAGTCACCTGGTACAAGTCACCAATGTACACAGGTTCTAGTTGCGGCCCATGCATGGGAGCATATAATTTTCATCTTGTGCTGTTTTTATGGCTACCAGTGTGTTTCTGGACTTAGTTCAAGTGTCAGTTATAAACCTTTAAAGCCCTTACCGGCCAGGGTATTTAAAGGACCATCTCTCCCCATATAAATCTGCCCACCCACTTTGTTCAACATCTGAGACCCTGCTCTGTGTTTTCCCTCTCTCTGAAGTTCATTTGGGGGACATGTGTGACAGGGCATTTTCAGTTGCAGCCCCCAGGCGTTGGAACTCCCTTCCCCTGGAGGCCTACTTCACCCTCTCATCATTGGTGAATTTTCACTGACTGGTGAATACTTTCTAGTGTAAGCAGACACTTCAGTTAAAACAATACACCTTTTTTGTACACACACACACACACACACACACACACACACACCCCTGTTCTTCAGTTGGTTTTTCAGTTCAGTTGCTTATTTTAGATTATTGCTTTAGATTGCTTATTATGATATTTTTGATGATTTTATTATTGTATTTGTATTCTTTAAATAATTTAAGTTGTCTTGGGGGCCTCTTCAGGGGCAGAAAGGTGGGGTATAAATCACCAGATAAAAAATAAAAATGAGGCTGGAGACTGTTTAAGTATTCCTCATTTTTAATTGAAAATTTAGGACAAATAATTTACTAGCTCATGTCTATTACTTCATTAGCTATAGATGTTTTCTTAAAAAATGAGAAAGATGGTGAGAGTATATGTGTGAAAGAAACTAGGAACTGAATGTAAAGACATATCATTCACCCAGCAGAACTTCATTGATACACTATAAGACAGAATACAGAGATGTTTGAGCAAAATCCTCCTCAGCATATTAGCACAAGGAGCCTTAAGGGAGTAGGGCAAGTGAGATTTAAGCTCCAGCTACATAAAAGCTGACTTGCATGTTTATTCAGAGCTCATATTGAGCTCAGTTACCTTTCTAACAACGTTATATACTCTTATCCAGCTGAATGTAGCTGAATTCAGACTGGCTTTTTATTCGGGGAAAAAAAAAGCCCCCCCCCTTTCTTCAAAAAGGATATTTTTCCAGAGTGAGAGATTGATGTAGATAAAAATTTCAACTGGGATACTCTCCAGTTCAAATCTCACTCTGAGTCTAGTCCCTCCCTCCCCCATACACACAAGAGGTCCGGAATGGGCCAACCAGGTCCGCCACCTGACGCCACTCCAACCCGCCGCTGCTGCCTACGCTTTGCCATCAATGTAAGCGCACAAACATTCTCTTAAAAAAACCTCCTTACCTCCTCACTTCGCTCCTTCCTCATGCAATTCTTTTCCATAAACAGGAAGTGTGGGACTTCTTTTTTTTAGTTAAAGGAATAATGCCAGGAAGAAGCAAGGTGAATGGATATGGAAGCAGATCACTGCTGCCCCTGCATTTTTTTTTTTCAGACACAGGTAATGACAATCTGCTTCTCTATCCACTCACTTCGCTCCTTTCTCACGCAGTCCCTTTAAATAAATCAGGAATTCCTGCACTATTTTTCCTGGTTTTGGTAAAGAACTACTGTATGTGAGGAAGGAGCAAGATAAGGAAATGGATCAATGTGGCTCTGTCTGCTTTGCGGGGCGGCAGCAGACTTGGGATGAAGCACCTGAATCTGCTGCTCCCTTGCCACCCACTGCCTGACATGATCCACATCATCTGTTTCATGGATGGGCTGGCCCTGCACTAGGTGGCCTTAGGCAATATGGAGGTAACACTACTGGCTTATGGTAAAGCCAGAATTACGACCCAATTCTACTGGGCCTTGCTGCCAGCAGAACATGCGTTCTGCTGGCGCCAACTGTCGTAAAGCGTGTTCCAGCCTGACGTCGACAGAGTGTCAGCTGTCCTTTCTGATGCCTCCCACTCTGCCCCCTGTTGGATACAGCATGCCCCCCACTAATCTGCTGCCTGAGGCAACCACGTCAGTTGGTCTCATGGATGGGCTGACCCTGAAGTGGACGTGAACTTTAAACAAACATTCAGGCTACCACTTGGATGATCTATACTCCTACTGACTTCCCTGGAGCTCTCCCATGATCTTTCCAGCCTACTTGATAGCATGATGAAGTACATGACAGTTCTGTGATTTCAGGATCAACTACCGGCATAAGATGTCAAATCTACTTATTGATCCGTTACCTTCCAGAGGGCTCCCCAAATTCCGTGTGCTGTTTTATCCATGTATAGTTATAGTTGTCACTACTAGTTCAAAAACTTCGTTTCCAAAAGGAAGTTTGTAAAAAGGCTGCTTTTCTTGACCAGAACCACACATCTTGCCATGGCGACCTTTCGATCTTTTTGTGCCTTATGGAGTATATATTGTGTTTGTATCATCTATATGTATGTCTGGGTGTATTGTTTGTACTGTAAAAGAAGAAGAATCCATACACTTCATGTATGCTGTGCAACCACTGGGATAAAAGGATATTTTCCCCTCCCTCCCTCTCTCTAGTTTATTTATTTATTTATTTAGGCTTTATTTGTTTCTAGTTGCCGCACTAAGGTCAGACTAAGCCAAGAGAACGAATGGAATAAGCGTCCTGATGGGCTGCCCGAAGCTGGCTGGTGTTACGGATCAGCGTAAAACCAGCTCTTTTTCCTGTGCCTGGGCCGATGTAACTCACTGGAGTGGCAAATTACATCAGACCTACAGCTGTAACCCGACATTATGATTAATTTGATCAGTAATTTCTCCTGTTTTTCATTTTAATCGGTGTGACTATTCTGCTGTGGCAGGTCTTTCAGATCTAATTAAGATAAATTTCAGAGTAAAAGACTTGGCAGAATTTTCAAGTCAAATCCAAGCGTCAAGTGTGAAAGACCTGCAGCACCAGTCAATCAATTCCCACTAAAAAGATGGCAGGCTCACACTCTGCAATCAACCCATTAACACTTAAACAAATTCCATAAACTCCAAAACTGCTTAGTCACTCTTTCAAAACATTCTGCCTTTTGATTAAAAAATGAATGCCTTTTTTAAAAAGGCTTTTCATTAAAAAAAATCAATTATTATTATTATTATTATTATTATTATTATCATCATCATCATCATCATCATCATTATGGTTCTTATGCACAGCCTGCCAGATGTTGGTAGCTGGATTGGGCCTGGTGAATATTGGGTCCTACCCAAGGACCTAGGATAAGAGTTCCCCATGCACACATCATGTACATACTCAGGGCTTGTGAAAAGTCGTTGGCAGAAATATGCATGTATAGTGGTCCCATGGCATTTGCAGATTCCACCATCCATGGATGCCGAGTCAGAGGTCTCTTCCACGTCACACCTGGTCCAAAGTTGCCTCTATAGGCCTCCACGGGCCTCAGAACCCTTTTCTGATGTGACTGGAAATGACTTCAGGTTGCTTTGGAGACGTGTTCTTAGGCCTGCAGAGGCCTATGGAGGTGGCTGCGGGTCCAGTGTGACGTGGAAGAGGCCTCTGGAGGCCTCCCAACAGGATCTGGTAAGTTACTTTGGCATCAGGTGCTGGATTTCAGCACCTGCAGGTTTGCAGTAACCACGGGGAGGCTGGAACCGAACCCCCGCGGATACAGAGGGCTACAAACACATCTCCTCATCAGCAGCTCACAATGCAAGGTAGAAATGTGGTGGGAATCTACCAGAACCCCAAAATATTAGTGGATGGGATCAATGCAAGCAACTCAATTCTTATCAGAAACTGTGTTTGTCTTGTTTTGTCTGTGGAGAGAGGGAACACAAATGCCTATTTACAAAATGGTAATTTACCACAGCGCATATAACCACCTAGTAAGCCAGCCATAGAGGTCCATTTAGGGCCCAATCCTATCTAACGTTCCAGCACTGATGCAGCCACAATGCAGCCCCGAGGTAGACTCACCTTTCCTTGTTAAGACAAGTTCTTGAGAGGGGTGAACAAGGGCTCAGATGAATAAGGGCAGTTGCTCTTTCTCTCTGGTAAATATAAGAGAACCACCATTCCTTGCCATTTGATAGCATGATGCCAATGACCAAGTTACATCAAGGTGAGAGTTCACTCCAGGTAATCTACAGATTCAGATAGGTTTTTTCAGCCACTGCCATAGTGAGTGGGCTGCAGTCCTCTGGCAAAAATGGTGAAAGATCTTTGGCTGTGCTCAGTGACAATGCCCTATAAGCCTCTGCTGAGTGCATGTTGTCACACCTGTCACACCCACTCCAGAGGAAGAGCAAAGCCTGCCAACAATTGTGGAAAGCTTCGCACAGCCCTTTAAAACTTGCTTGTAAACGTTACAAACCTTTATAAATTTATTTTGATCTGCACTGTGGGCAGAAGCTGTCGTAGGGCTCAGGTGGGTAGCAGAGTCAGCACTTGGAAGGCAACGGCGCTTAAAAGAGACTTCATTTTCAGTCTGAATTATGGAGGTGTGGTGTGATGTATGGGGGAGGGGGTAAGGGAGAGGAAAGCCAGCAAAACTTACTTTTTCTCCACATACTTTAGTGAATTCTCTAGCAAATGCTTGTAGGTATTACATCCAAGGTTAGCCTCTTGGGTATTAATAATGCCAATTGTTTTGCTAGAAGATTAATTTCTTTCACTTTAAATGTGACTCAGACCAATTCTCCTTGCACTTCTAAAAATAGCAGTACCTGCAGAGAGTATATTTGGATGGACCAGGCAGGCAGTGCATTGGCAGCAAAGAGCTTTCCTTAGGGAATGGAAAGAGTCTTGTACACATTCCCTTTCCAAACCCCTTAAACATCACTTTATTCTGTTTAAATGCAGCTTTTGAAAACCTTGCCGTGAGATGATCAAGTGCTTAATCAACTCAAACAGAAGTAGACTTCTGGGATGGCAGCAGCTTGCTGAAAAAGTTAAGGTGGTCCTTGGATTCCCCCCCCCCCATGGCAAGAATTTTCCACCAGCACAGGGGAGGTCCCTAGATCTGCTGAGCTGAGCAGCAAATATCCTATCCACTTTTCTTTATTGAGAGGCTCTACTTCAGTGGTTCAAATCAAGGAAATAATACAGCCTAAGATGGGAAACTAAATGTGCACTATTGTCTGAATGTTCTTTTCAGAAAACGTTGCCCAGAAAAATTATATCAAGAAACCGAGGATCTATTCCATCAATATAACTCTCATTCCCCTTTGTGAATGCCTTCTGCCAATGAATTAACTTTTCCTGGGCAGAACAATTTTTCAGTCACCAGTAACGGAAGAGTTACTACTTCTTCCAGGGCAATCTGATCCCTGACTTATACCTGTTGCATAGGGATAGGAGGATCACTCCTAAATTCCTCTTCCCCAGTAGAGTACACAAATGTATTGGTGCACTGAATGTACGTCTCTGCTGGAACACAACCAGTGCAAGAAAACTAATTGGGTGGAGTTGAGGGCATGGTGGCAAAGGAGTGGGCCTTGGCCTAAAGTGCTCACTCAGAACATGTTCCCATCCCCAAAGACGGTGCAAAATTATGTCTGCAAAAGAAGGTGCAGAGCACAAAAACAAACCTTTTGGAGTCAATGGAGAGCCCTGGACAATTGCCTCTCAGCTTCTCCCCCTCCTGCCCCTATAGCCACAATGAATGATAGGATTCCTGCTAACTCAAGGAGCCAATCACAGCACATCATCACAGTAGCTTGTACCCTACCCACAGACACCACTACAAAGATGTATGAATATTAGCTATCTGGAAACATGTGCCTGCTATTTGTGATGTGGGACCCTTCTGGAAAGCCTGTTGCCTATGGGTTCTACATGCAAGCCTCCCAATAGAGATGGGGTGTTGCTGCTTATTCATGGCAACCCACATGTGCCCTGTGTGCAGGAGAATATGGCCTGGGTTTTGAGACTTAAACAAAGATACAATGTGTACTTGCTATACATTGACTTTGCCTGTTGATTGACCACAGCATTCTTTGCAAACTCCATTGCCACTCACCAATCACAACACTGTCATACCCTTATGGGTATGATTAGCACTTATGGTGCAAGAGGTTCTGGGTTCAAATCCCATACAAGTCCTGCCCAGCGGCATATGATTTCTGTATCTTTGGAGGGGGGGCTACAGCTCAGTGGTAGAACACCTGCTTTGCATGCAGAAGGCCCCAGGTTCAATCCCTCCCATCTTAGGGTACGGTGTGCGAAGACTCCTGCCAGAAATCCTGCAGAGCCGCTGCCAGTCAGTGCAGAGTAGACCATTCCGAGCTATATGGAGCAATGGCCTTCTCAAGTGACTTCACAGATAGCTTGATTGGTGCTTTCTGTGAATAGGTTATGTGGGGATTTCACTGGCACACAATGTTATGACTGGTGTGTGACAGTGGAGTTTCCAGGGATGATGTGGGAGCGGTTGTTGGTGCTGCTATATCAGCATTTAGTTCTATAGCTATTGTGCTTTCTTCTTTGCTGAAAGGAGAGGGGGCTTAGGATTGTGACTCTGTTATGTTGGCGTTCACCCTGTTGAAGTGCCCACTGGTGTAGCAGGACTATCATGTTGATGATACCTGTCATGTTGAAATCATTGTCATGAACTCTGTTGTGATGCTCAATCACCTGTGCATCACAAGGAGCAGTAGACTACGACCTTTACTACAGCTCTAGAAGGGGTGGTGTTTTTTGTCACTATTTGCATATTTGGTGAAGTACTTAATTTTTTCACATTTCACTGGCTTAGGAGATGACTTCTTCACTTGAATAAATTCTCTAATCTAAAGCATTCAGGAAAAATAGGAGGCTGTGGTAGAGTAGAAAATTGGCTTACCCAGCAACACCAGTTTTAGATCTTCTCCTAGACACTAACAGGGAGTCATTTGTTGTGAAGAAATGTTCTCTATCTGCCTGGTCAAGGTGGTGTGCGTGCATGCATGTGTCTTTTTAAAAAAATAAATAAATCTTGTAATGTGGTTTGAAACCTGGTTTTCTCACAACCACTTCAGCTGTTCCTGCTGGGTGTCAAAACACTGAATTGTTTTTTTCTTACACCCTGGTACATTTGGCACATTCACCATGCCAGAGGCTCCACAATCCATGCCTCCCCTTATGCCCTTCAGATGCTGATTTCTGTACACATGCCAAAACACATCCTGGCGTAAGTCCGGGGAACCTCAGAGGGCATGTTGGGATAGGAAAATAAGGATAGAATCTTGGTGTGCACTAGTGACGCTGAGATCTACCCCCTCCTGCCCCTGAGAGGCCCCTTTCCCACCCTGCTCTCCCCTCCACTTCTCCCCAGAACTGTACCCACCACTGTACCTGCTCCAATGCAGTTTCCGGAATCTGCTGGCATGCATGTGGAGCCTCCGGCTGTGTGCGCTGGTGGCTCTGGAGCACATGATGGCAGTGCGCCTTTCGTAGTGCTGTAACAGTACGTACGGCAGCGGATCAGAAGTTCCATTTACTTACGCTCAGCATAGGATTGGCCCATCCGGGTCATACAAAATATTCTTGGAAATGCATAATGTGATACTTTGCTTTTTTGTTTATTTTTTCTAAATAGCATGCTGGAGGAGGCCAAAAACAGCACAAAACTGCAGTGGGGGATTGGGGGCTTAGCTCTTTGCCACCCGCACAATTCCCACCCTGATAGCACTCTTCCAAACACTATTTTTATTGAAAAAAACAACCCTCCATCGGCTTTCAAAATAGCACACTGAGTGGGAGGGGTCACGATCAGGGTGAGAACTGAGGCAGGGTCAAAGAACTAAAGCCCCCTGCTCCTTGTCATCTTTTAATGTTGTTTTGGCCCTTTTCAGGCATGCTATTTAGAAAAAATAAATAAAAAACAAAGGGCCGCCTGACATGTTTCAAGCAATATGGGATTTGACTTTGAGATGCATAAGTAGAGAAGTTTGCCATAGCATTTATTACGTTCACCTACTGCGCAAGGGAAAGACTTGGGCTACATGAGATGGTGGTAGATTCACGTCAGAACACTGGCGTTGCTAGAGGCGTGATAGTACTGTAAGTGGTGCACAGCACTACTCAGTGTTACATGGCGGCCCCACCCACTCACCATTGGAGCTATTCCGGGCGGTGAAGGTAAAGCGCAGGAGACTGCCCCCTAGCAACGCCACTGCGTCAGAATTATGTTGCTGCTGAATGGCCATAAAGCAGTATGGGAAAGGAGTGGAGAGTTGAGCTAAGCTTTCCCTGTCCAGGCTTCCATCACTGTTTTTCTCCTAGTGGGGCATTTTGGCCCCTAGACTTGCCAGATCAACTGTCAGGCTATCTCAAAATCTAGAGCTTAGTTAATCAGACATATGAGTGTACTCTTCACAGAATAGCAAATATGGATAAAAAGATCACAAATATAGACATTTTTTGTAAATTAATTTTTACCTGCCACTCTCAAAGCAATATAAACTTTTTTTTCCATAGATCTGAAAGATTTGTGGTAAATTCCTGGAAATGTCAGTAAATGTTGAATTGAGCTTTAGAGAAAAGTAACTTATTTTTTTTTAAATGAATTTAGTCCTTGAATGCAGTATACTTTTTATTTTATTTTTGCGAAGGTGCAGGTTTCTTGGGCATTTGTTCAGGTGTTATTCCTCATTTTGGTCTGTGCTTTTCCATCTATCTTTCGTTGCTATAAAATATCTAGGTGCCAGATATATTATTTAAGATTAGCATGAAAATTTAATCTGAAGTAGAATCAGTTTTGCCATCTAAGGTCTTGCTTTTATTTGGGATTTTTGTTGTTGTTGTCTTAATTCCCCCATCTCTCCCCCTGCCCACCCCACCAGACTCTTCTCCTTTTATTTACCCGTCATGTTCCTCCTTTGGCTCTGCTTATTTTGTGTAGGTTTCAACAACAAAAAGGAGCTTTATCGCTGAGTTCTGAAAATGGTCAGAATAATTCTACCGTCAAGGCAGCCCTTGGGGAATCTCCTGTTTTTCTGTCGATCTTTGCAAGTGAGTAAAATAGTGAAAATCAGTTGGATTCTTTCTTTCCCTGCAGTATGGGTAGAGTTTCCTGATCTGTGTGGTTCAGACACATGGCTAGAACACAAGTGGAAGCTTGCATAGTATTTGGGGCTGACTGCAGTAAAAACAAAACAAAGCACTACTGTTTCCGGCCCAAGAGCCTGAGCATTTTATTTTCTAGCCTTACATATAACACACTTTTTTCTAGCCTTCATATAACACACTTCCAATGTCTAGTGTCAATGTCGGGTGCTAAAAATTGTCATAGGTGCTATGCAATATTGTTATATAGGTTCTATGCCTGTTTAATGGTCATAAAGTAAAGGTAAGGTTCCCCTTGCTCGAAAGCTAGTCGTTACCAACTCTAAGGGCAGTGCTCATCTCCATTTCAAAGCCAAAGAGTCAGCACTGTTCGAAGGCGCTTCCTTGGTCATGTGGCCGGCGTGACTCAACGCCGAGGCGCACGGAATACTGTTACCTTCCCACCGAAGAGGTACCTATTAATCTACTTGCAATTTCTTGCTTTCAAACTGCCAGGTTGGCAGAAGCTGGGGCCGAAGACGGTAGCTCACACCGTCATGCGGCACTCGGGTCTTGCACTGCTGTCCTGCCTACCTTCCGGTCCGCAGTTCAGCGTCTTAACCACTAAGCCACTGCTGTCCCACTAAGAATTCTGGGAACTGTAGTTTGATGAGAATTATCTTTAGCACCCCATTCACTTGCCACAGAACTACAGTTTCCAGGGCTGTCTGGGGAGAGGAAGTGAAATATGTACAACAGGTGCTTACTAAAAAATATCTGTAGATTCTGCATTAAGAATTATGATGTAGTATGAGATGTGGAACTGGAAAAAGATTATTTCTGAAGAAGAGGACTCCTGCAACAAAATGTTGCAGTATACACATTTCCCTTGCAGTAAGTTCTCCTGGGCTTCATGGTTTCACTTCAGAGCATACATGGCATAGATCACACTGCAGGGATTGGGTGGGAGTTTTATATCTATCATTCTCTTCCCCCCCCCCCATTTTTCTAGCTTCTTTTCCATATCCTCCTTGAAAGAACTCAATATGGGGTTTACTTCAGAGTAAACATGCCCCAGATCACACTGTTAGGCAGCAGCACTAACTATGTTTCCAACCCCACCTCTCTCTCCCTCCCCCCAACTCCTTTTCCATAGTTTACACAATGAGTTTTCCAGTGCATTTTACATACATTGTGTTGCTCATGATGAACAAAAATTCCTTTTCCTGCCTAGTCCCATCCCATTTCTGGGCAGGAACTAAGAGTTCCAAGCACTTGGAAGGCTCTCTAGAAATCTGAACTCTCTCTCTTTAACCCCTTGGACTTCCCAGGAAGCAAAGCGCTTTGAGGAGTGTGTGTGTGTGTGTGTGTGTGCGCGCGCGCGCCTAACTTCCACAAACGTGTGGAATTAAGTAAGTACCATGAGGCCTCCATCTTTTTTTGTGGGTGGTCCTAATTTCTGAGTACAATTTTACAGATGTTATCAATGCATATGGCACTTTACAAAGTAACCTAAGTGAAAAAGGCTACCCCTTGTCCCCAAGGAGTTTACCGTTTATGATGCCAGGAGACAAATGATGGAAGGCATAGTAAAGGGTAACCAACAAAAGAGAGGAGATGCCTGTGAGGGGGCAAGAGTCACATAGGATGAATGTGATTCAATGCACTTAACTTTGCACATAACAGTGTACTTGAACATTGTTTGAGTTAGCAATGAGGACTAAGGGATTAAGCCAAAGGGTCAGTGAAATAGTAGTTCCAATCATAGGGGCTTAGATAGGGAGAAAGGGCGCTATCATTTAGGAGAGCATAGGGCGGATACCAGATTTCAGGAGAGTTGTGGTTTAGTGCAACATAAAGCACAGGTGTAGCAGGGTCAGACACTGGTCAAGAGGCCACACCCATCAGATGGCCTACCTGCCCAAGTCAACCCCAAACCTTTACTACTGGTGGTGTCCAATGCACCATCAGTGGATAGTTGGGGGAACACCATGAGGACCCAGTGCGGGGGGGGGGGGGTTTGCCCCAGCAACCTGGTGCCAGCATTGCATCAAAGGATAAAAGCTATTTCTGGTGTTGTTTATAGATGTCTTGATATTCATGCCTTTCACTGCCAAGACACATACTTACTCTGGAAAGAGTAACCAATGATATTTTTCCAACCATGTGTCTTGACCCTGAAATAAGTAACATTCTGCACATCTTTGAACATAGGTCTTAAGATTCATGTCTGTATATAAGTGACCTTAGAAGAGCCTCTGAGCCTGCAGCCACTTTGGCAACACACTACTTCTGACAAAGATGAAGATCAAACTATGGCTGCGTCATTGTTGTGCATGCAACAGCTCATGCATGTGGCCTCATGAGCAGCATCAAGGAAAGAGAGAGGAAAACTGCAAACAGGTACAGGGGAAAAACAATTTATTGTAGATTAAATTATTATTATTAATTGATAATTAAGCTTATTGATAATTAGATTATTATTGAAAGCCTTTTGGAATATTGCCTACTTTGGCAATTCTTGAAGGTGGCAATACACCGAAAAGCATTGAGCTTTCAATAATAATTGACAATACAAACAATTTTCTGCACCTGTTTGGAGGTTTCTTCTTTCGTTCCTTGCTGCTGCCCTCTTTTTTTTTTTTTTGCTGCATTCATGAGCACGAGCAGCATAACATATGAGGAGGGAAGAGAGTTTCACAGATCAGCTTCCATGAGCAAAGAATTCTGGTTTTGGAGCACAGCATGCTCAGAAAAACTGATAATTGTATACATTCTCTCCTCATATGTTGTTCTGCTCACATGAGAAGACAACTCATGTGAGCGTTGAAATGGGCAAGTAAGCTTTGGAATTGTAACTCACAAATGACTCCAAGAATCACCATTGTTTAATGTATTTGTATTTTGGTATGTGCCAGCGGGTGGCGCAGCGGGTTAAACCGCTGAACCATGAGCTGTCGATCGAAAGGTCGGCAGTTCGAATCCGTGATGGGGTGAGCTCTCGTTGCTTGGCCAGCTCCTGCCAACCTAGCAGTTCCAAAGCATGTTAATGTGAGTAGATAAATAGGTACCGCTTGCGGGAAGGTAAACAGCGCTCCGTGTTCCAGCTGCATGCTACGCGCTGCGGCAAGGAGAGTCATGCCGGCCACATGACCATGGAGGCGTCTTTGGACAATGCTGGCTGTTCAGCTTTGAAATGGAGATGAGCACCACACCCTAGAGTCGGACGCGAGTGGACTTAATTGTCAGGGGATACCTTTACCTTTTTATGTGCAGAAAACTGAAATCATGTCACTTGGGTCAAGAAGAAAACCAGTCAGTGGTCAGGGAAAAAGAAACCGAAGCCAATTAGCTTATTGACCTAATCCCAGACCAGCCTAGCGCCACATAATATCGGCTTTATAACTTGCTTTTCGCAACTTTGCCTTACAGTGAAACTACTAGCTTTTATTTTTGAAAGTTCTCACCACTTCCCACTTTTTGCTCTCAGTTTAGCCAAAAGTGAGACAATTGTTTGTTTTTAGCTTTGGTGATCAATCATATTTTCGGGTATAGCTCAGAGGTGGCCAAACCTGCTTAATGTAAGAGCCACATATGATAAACTTCACAAGTTTTAGAGCCGTAAGAGAGATGTTTCAGAGCCGCGATATTTAAGAAGCATTTCAATTCTTAAAAATATATTTACTCACCTTGAACATTAAACTTACGTTTTAATCCAGAAGACTCTGTTTATACCTGGTAATTATATATGAGTGTATAGACAGATTGGTCTGTCTGTTTAGATGAGAACCTGCATTCTTTATAAGGTATCCTAAAAATACCATCCAATTCATTTTTTCACCATTTACAAAAGGGTAAATTGATCAGAAACTTTCACTCAATGCTGGCATGACTGCATTTATCACGTGATAACTACACAATCATGTAATTGCTTCATTGAAAGAAACAGTTGGTTTTATCAGTCATCACAGAGAGAACCTTTTTTCACATGTACCCAAGGAGGATTCACCAAACAATCTTATAAGTACATATTACTTTGATAGGAGTACAATAAAATAAAAATAAATCTGAAAGGAAGTCAGGAGAATTAAATCTAAGATAATAAGCCATGAACTCCTTTTACTATCTTCGGTTTATTTGCTGGTCTTGTTAAATAGATTATGTTAACATTATTCATGCTGAAGGGTTGGTCAGAAATTTGGTTACAGCAGCTAGAGTTTTTTATAGCAATATACTAGAATTCAGTTCTAGCCTCTAAAATCAAAGATTGGTTAATCATGAATAAGCACTTTAAAATATCATTATTCGTGGGAGAAGTTCCACCCGAAATGAATGGGAATTAAAGTCTTTAACTAGAGTTTAATTACCGGTATGGAGCATTCCTCTCACTCACTCACTCACTCACTCACTCACACTTGTTTACATTTATTTTAATTTTATTTATTTATTTATTTCAATTAATTAATTAATCCCGGTTTAGAACCGGGAAAATCTGGTAAGCCTACCTCTAATCCAATGACCTCAATGGAGGCGAACTGGCCCAACCCTGAGGAACTGATTATAAACAATCAAACCTTTGGGGGACAAAAGACAGACAGAAACAAGCCCATGTTGGTTCCGAGGACCATGTCTTCTCTGTGTTCAAAACCCTCATAAAATATCTGACCAGGGACCCCAAATTGTTCGCTCTCATTCACTCCCTTGTTGCTGTGTCACTGCACTACCAACCTATTGGCTCAACAGAAATCTCTGGCGGTCTGGGCACCTCGGAGGTCATTGCCTTTCGTTCAATGTCTTGCTTTTTACCATTTCTCTGTTTCTTCTCCCATTTATTTTTTTATCTCCACTGGGGCCAACCCCTCCCCCCCAACCTCTAGCTACACAGCCACCCTGGCAGTTGAAAAACTCCTCCTCTGCCCCTGCTGTAAGCACTTGCGACCACTATGTGTCCTCTTCCCTGAGTAACATATAGGTCACGACATATAGGTCTCAAGTGCACGATCAGTTGATCTGATAAACTCGTGGTTGAAAACAGCACTTGGTTCAAAGATCCTTAGAACACGTGTGTTTTGGTACATACGTATGCTTGCACATTACACTGGTAATGTAGTCATCCAACATTGTTATAGTCAAAAACCCAACAACCTGAAAATGCAACACTCCTCTGAACTGGGTACAGAATAGTAATAGAATCACAGTGTGATATATTACAGAGAAATCTGACAAAAACCATTCTGAGAATTTGTGTAGCTTTTGTATACCTCACTCAGGTATATGTAACAAAATCACTTTCATTTAATTCTTTGTCTGAAGGCCTGACAGCACCTGTACATTTTTTTTTTTTACTTATAATTGTTGTTATCCTTCAGGGCCTTTTGAAATAAATGCAATCATCCTTCTGTATTACTAGCGCCTCCATAACAATCTTTCTAAGTTGCATTGTTCTAAACCAATATCTCTTGGACAGCCCCTGAATAATGTAAGAGGATAAAACCCACATGAAAAATCAAGAATTCAGAAATGAAATTTAGCCTGTCAAATTTTAACTTAGTTGATCTTTATTCCCTTAATATTCTTTAAAGGAAGGCTGCTTCGTTCTAGTTCATAAAGGCCATTTACCTTGGAGACTATTATTTTCTTGAATTTAATTCCAAGTTGATGTTTAAGTTAAAGCAACAGTCAAAAACCAAAGCAAAACTCACACACTCTGAGACGCTTTTACAAAAGGTCACTATAGGAAGTTCTCACTTAGAGTTGTCGATAGGTTCTTGGAAATTGCAAGTTTAACTGAAATGACTTATAAAGAAAACAATTTTACTGTAGGCTAATATACGTAAACAAGAGTTTACAGCATATTTCTGATCACAAAAACATCAAACTTCTAAATAAAGACCCAAAACACATCTAATATTAAACACTGAAATAAATGTGAGCTTTCTGGGCCAGAGAAAACCCACGCAGACACGGGGAGAACGTTCAAACTCCACACAGACAGTGGCCCCGGCCGTGAATCGATCTTTGTTTCTCAACAACTTTAAAATGAACCGACTTATAACAAAACAACGTTAAGCGAGGACTTGCTGTGAGGACAGAACCTGCTGCACGCACTATTGTAAGTTCCTTTGTACTAAGGTAGGGATCAGCAATTCAAGGCCCCAGGACCAAAGCTAGTCAGTGAGGAATACCACTTTCCCCCTGAGTTGTCAGTCCAGAGGCAAGAGAGGTATATGATGGAAGTAGTGGGTGTGACAATAGGATTGCTGGTATCTAGGGACAAGAGGAGGGGGCTGGCCCACCACCCTCTTCTCAAAATAAAATGAGTGACTGATCAAGGCTCAAATGGAAAGAAGAAAAACAAACTCAGGGACAATCCTGAAGAAATGTTCAAACAGCTTTAAGAATGGCAAGATTAAGAGTTGTACACTGGGATTTTGCAAATAAATAAATATGATTTTTTTTTAAAAAAAAGAAAATTGACCACACAGCAAAACAGATGGAATAGCTAACAAGCACTTTTGTATTTGTTTCTTCCCATATGCTGCCTGGCAGCAGCACTAAGACAATAAAATGTGACAGCAACTCCTTTGGATCTATTTTTGCATCAATAATCTACATATTAAAGAGTCCCTAAGCTATTGCTAACACGATAGACTGCTCACTTAGCTTAAGCAGCCATTGACGCGATATACTGTAATGTAATGCCTCTAAGTCTAACAGAACCTTGTGCTATTGAGGAAAACAGAGTGACAGCGCAATCCTGTGCAACAGTAGATGCACCGGTGTAAGTGCACTTACACCGGTGCATCTGCTACTACACCGGAGCATCTACTGTTACACCGGTGCAAGGTTACACAGGATTGCGCTGTTACAAACTAACGTCCTGAAGGTCAGGTGGTAAATGAGGAAACTATGTCAGTAGTGAGTTTTTTCAGCCCAAGGACCCTTGGCAACAACCTGTTTGTATGATTCCAAAAGCGTCAGAGTTACCACTGCCCCACATGTGACAGCTCTAGGCTAACCCCTAGATAAAATTGATATAAAATGTCAAGGATAAGGATGTGCAAAACCACAACCACCATAGCTGATGTTGGTAGTCTTGTCTTGTTGAAACTCTTTTGGTTTTCCTGACTTTCATCAGCTCTTTCATCTTAGAAGCAGTCACTAAAGTAATGTCTTTCTTTTAAAAGTAGGTTTTCTCTGTGCCAGGTGCAAGGGAGTGACAACAGGAAACAGGTTATCTTGTTGGCTGTGTGCTCCCTGAGGCATCTGGTGGGGCAACTGTGTGATACAGGAAGCTGGACTAGATGGGCCTTTGGCCTGATCCAGCAGGGCTCTTCTTATGTTCTTATGTTAATGTCATATTTCACTTTAGTTGAAATTGAGAAACAACTTAGCAATGTGAGGAACTCCAACAATATGATATCTGGATCAGAAGTTTGTAGGTCTTTAGAACATGGCTTCTATCCAAGGCTTAAAAAGTCAAGACCAAGTAGGATCTATTTGGGTATATAACTGGGGGCTAAATAAGAACAAGAATATTGGTTCCAACCACTGCCTCTTAGAAAACTCACTCTCTTGTATAGAAAATCATTCATTGCTGCACAAAGGGTCAATCAAATAAGTAGTCCCCCCCCCCATCAACACTTCAATAAACCCAAGATTTCATTTGAGCAAAGCTATTTGAACAATAAAATAGATGCTCATAAGCCCATCATTTGTGATCCTGGGGTTGCATAGCAAGTGCAAACCATGCTTTGCAGTTTGGACAAAATAGCAAATTATGGTTTGCCACACACCAGAACCAGCAGGAGGGAATCCTGGCATGTGAGGGGAGAGGGATGCCCAGGACCAAGGATCTTCTCTGCTCATTCATAAAATACCAAACTGGTTTGCCATGACATGTGAACCATCTCATAAAAAAGGTATAAAGGTGACCCCTGACAATTAAGTCCAGTCATGTCCGATTCTAGGATGTGGTGCTCATCCCCATTTCAAAGCCGAAGAGCCAGCGTTGTCCGAAGACGCCTCCGTGGTCATGTGGCCAGCATTACTCTCCTTGCCGCAGCGCGTAGCATGCGGCTGGAACACGGAGCGCTGTTTACCTTCCCACAAGCGGTACCTATTTATCTACTCGCATTAACATGCTTTGGAACTGCTAGGTTGGCAGGAGCTGGCCAAGCAACAAGAGCTCACCCCGTCGCGGATTCGAACTGCCGACCTTTCGATCGACATCTCATGGTTCAGCGGTTTAACCCACTGCGCTACCCGCTGGCCTCATACTTTCACAATTATCAAATTTGTGAGCAGTGGGAGGTTCTAGGGCAGCTTTATCGGATCAGTTTCCTTATGAGAAGGGAGTCCTGGAGAACTGTGGCGTTTCAGTAATATGTAATACTTTACGAACATTCAGGTAGTAGAGCAAGCGAGAATCAAGCTCCCCCACAGGCAGGCACTACTAGTCTTACAGCTCAGTAGTTCCAGTACCCCAAGATTCAGCCACTGATCAATATTCACTGTTAGCCGCTAAGCCATGGCAATGCTAAAGAAAAGTTCAAAACAGCATGATGCACAGCACTTTTTATTATTTTCTGCATATGAGGGGTTTGTTTTGGGGTGTTTTTTTATTTTAAATTAACGGGACAAGCCTAGGCTTGCCACCTGGCCAGAAAACAAACCAGTCTTGCCCTGCTCTTATACCTGTTAACAGTCATTTGAGATGCAAAATTTAGCAGATGAAGCTTTTCACAGCATGGAGATAAACATTATCACTTGGTACTTGCTGCAGATCTAATGGCTGTTAAAAGGACAGCTAGAGGAGCCAGTATAAAAGTTGACAACCCTACGCAAGACACTGGGTGGCCTGCATCTCTATCCTGTTATCCCTTTTCTGGATTTCTGTCTCGTTTTATATTAAAGGAAGTTGGACATCTCTGCCAATCTCTCAGGAAGAAATAGGATTGCTACTATTTCTTCCAGAACCTTGCTGCTTTTTTTTCCCTTTCAAGTACACCGAGGGCTTATCTTTACTACAAATTTACATCAGTGGCTTCACCCAAAGAATTCTGATAAGGGTGCTGAGAGGCAGTCCTCACTAGTTCCAAGGGCTCATGCATGGGCCAAGGCATGACTAATAAACCACTTGCAATCCCACGGACAATTGAATGGGGAGTAAGACCCACTGAGATCCAGCACAGTTGCTTCCCAGTAAACATGCACAGGACCAGTGCTGCATGCTTGCAGTGCAGATAACATCTTGTGTGGATTTGAGCTCCCCAAGGGATGTTGAGGGACAACGGGCCAATTATTATCCCTGGCATTTCTAAAGCTGGAGGGAATATATTTGCCTGGTTTCCCAATGCTTGTGACAATGGTTCATTTTGTGAACGCTGTTGGTACGATGGGGCTCACGTTCCAGCAAAATAGGCCTTTACCCTTCAGTAGAAAGCAGTCTAGGAAACCCCACTGTTTTGTGTTGCTTTTTTCTTGTTGCTGACGTAACATCTTCTGGTCTGATGCAGCATGCATATAAAAGATTGATTTAAATGAGCTGCCAGCAATCAGCATGAACACGCAGCCCCTGCAGTGTTTTTTTTATTTTCCCTGCAGTGAGTGGATCATTGCCTTCCTGAAGAGTGAAACTGACTCTCTGTTACTACTGAGTGGAGACTTAGGATGTGTTCATACCAACTGCTTCTCACACAAACTGTTGCTCTGACACTCCTATACCTGTGTGCTGCATTTTGTGTCCAGTCTTGAGGACCACCATACTTCTGTGTGAGATCTGTACCTGGTGTACCAACGCTGACCAGGTATATTTGACCAGGTGCAAACTAAGGTTGAAAGGGATGCCAGTCCCACAGCAGAAATAGCAAATTTTCAAATGCATGAAATATGCAAGGGTTGCAGCTACCCAATAGTTTTGCGTACCTGCAGAATGGAGCATGATGCGCATCGAAGTCAGGTCTTCGGCTTGGTGCAAATTGGCTGAAAATTGCCATGAAAAGGGGGCATTTATCCTGCTTGCATTTTGATAATAGAGTAAATGCAAAGGAGAGGTGGAGTGCATTTTATGGGGAAACTCATAACATTTTATGGGGAAAACGTTTCTTCAGTCCTGATCAAATTCCTGCGGGCTCACAAAGCTTACTGTTTCTACCATCCTATGCATAGTTACTTGGGAGTATGTCCTATTGCACACAATAGGATGTATTTCAGAGTAAACATACACAGGGTTGCATAGTTCCTCTCAGCCCAAGTTACCTTAAATCAAGCCAGACCATTGGTCCACCTAGATTAGTATCGTCAACACTGACTAAGGCTCTCCAGGGTTTCCGGCAGGAATATTCTTTCTGCCCTACCTAGAGATGCAGGGGATTGAACCCGAGACGTCTGCACGCAAAGCAGATGCAAAAAGCAATGGGGAATGTCTGAGCAGAAACAAAGCATTACATCATGGTTCCTGAACACCATGGGTGGCATCATGATGAGCACTTCTGCCATCGGGAACGCCCTTCTCAAATGGAAACTTGTGCATAGACCAGGGGTTCTCAACCCCTTCCCGGCCGAGTACCTCCTCCAGCGCCACGCTCCTGCTGCATACCACAGGAAGTGACTGGCATCGCCAGTTACTTCCAGGTTTTCACATTTTTGGAGGACAAAAAAAAGCACAGGTAAGAGGCTCTGGGAGGGTATGCAGAGGCTTCGCAAGAGGCTCTGTATGCAGCCAAAGGCAGGAGCCTCTTGGGAGCGAAAACGTGTAGCTGAAAGTGTCGCATCGGAGCGGGGTTCCAGTGGTCCAGCAGTCCAAGTACCACCAGCGGTAAAAGTACCAATGGTGGTACTAGTACCGTTGGTTGAGAACCCCTGGCATAGACCCCCTTCCATGAGCAGAAAGCTCCTTCCATTCACAAAGGAAGCTTCCACTTGGGGAGGAAGCCCCTGATGATGGAAGTGCTAGTCAGGATAAGGCCCTATATATTTTTGGGCAAAACAGTGGCTTTGAACAACTATCGAGAGAATTTCTTTTGAAAGGCAAAAGAGGTGACACAGTACAAGAGGAGATTGTGGGACAATATTGGATGAAAGCTGGTGGGAACAGTTACTGAAACAAAATGAAGAGATGTGAGGAGGAGGAGGAGGAAGAAGAAGGTGAACTCTGGAAAAGATGCTGGGAAGAGTACACACTCTCAGATCATCAGGGGCCCTACCTGGAGCGGATTTGGTGATGTGAGAGGTGAGGGAAGGCCATGTCCTGGTGACTGGTTGGGCTTTGGAGGGGAGCTTGAAGACTGCTGAGCTGGTGGTGGTTGGTTCTGGCTCTGAGATGGTGTTTGTGGTGGCTGTGGCTGCTGCTGCGGTTGCTGCTGCGGAGGCTGTTGGGGTGGCGGCGGCTGGGCTTGGTGTGGCGGCTGACTGGCTTGCCCTTGCGGTTGCTGGCTTGTTTGGCCCTGTTGCTGCTGCTGTTGCTGCTGCTGCTGAAGCTGTTGAAGATGCTGGAGCTGCTGAAGTTGGGAATTCAGGGATGAGGTAGCTACAAATTAAGAAAGTCAAACTAGAATTACAAAGGATTCTTCTCAGAAGTGGCAAAATACATTGCCAATCCGTGCACCACTGTCCAAAGAATGAAGAAGCTCCTAAGAAGAGTACAGAATCCCACCACTACTATAAGTAGGCTTACCAGATCTCCAACCGGGACAGGGTGCTAGACCTTTAGGAGAAGGAATGTGGGCAGGTGTAGCTTGTTAAACCTTACAGCACAATCCTAGGCATGTCTACTCAGAAGCAAGCCCCATTGTGTTCAGTGGGGCTTGCTTCTGAGTAAACATGCCTAGGATTGTGCTCTAGGACTTAACAAGCTACACCTGCTCACATTTCTTCTCCTAAAGTTCTAGTACTCTGTCCCGGTTGGAGATCTGGTAAGTCTAACTATAGGCTCAAGTGAATACAGTATAACTTCCCCCCCACCGTCCCTGCAATAAATGCAGACATGTGTGCACAACAACCCCAAGACCACCATACTAGCCAATGTAACCTACTCTTTTCTCGGTCTAGCTTACAGGAGTAGGGAAAGGATTTCAATGTAGGTCTGAATCTAGCTTTGGTCAAATCTGCTGAAGGATAATGGGATCTTCTGGATGTCATGGAGGCCAAGAAAACAGAAACCGCAAGGCCACAGTAGACTGTAGGTGGAAGGCCTCCATGACTTGTGCCCAACACAGCCCCAAAGTAATTCATATATGACAACTCACTAGGGGCATAATAGGCCTCCTGTGGTTGCTGCCCACCTGGGACTGCAAGAACCAGTGGGGCTGGTGGGCTGGGCTTGGCACAAGTAATGGAGGCCTGCTATGGGGCAGCAGGACAAACAATATGTTATTTTTTATTTAAAAGCAAATTTTGCGAAGTAGGAATAGTATGTTGTACAGTATAAATTGCTTCATGGGGAATTTTCCAGGAGTCAATGTAGTTTGCCAGATAGTGCACCGAAGCGGAGTGAGAGATCTGGATGCAAATTTCCTTGCAGCCAAACTAGTACCTCTCAGCTTCAGTTCTCCATCCATAAAATGAGAACGCTGGCAGCACTTCACAGCTTATGTAATGAGGATGCAGTGATGCAATGACTGTAACGTACTTTTAAAAAGTTGTAAAAGTAATATCTAAATGACATCAATCAACCACAGGCCAAGAAAGGAATTCCTATGAGTCTCATTGAGAAAACGGATCAGAAGCAACAACCTAAATTTGTTACAGCTGTTTTATGACTGCAGAGTTCTGTATGCTGGTGAAGGTTATTAAAAGGAATAAAATCAGATTATAAGATTCTGTGTTAAAGTGCAAAGTTGCCTGAAGGTCCTAAATGATTATACATGGGAGCATATGCACAGTGCCAAAGAAATTAAGATGCACGTCAGAGTAAAACAAATTAAGAAAAGGACTTCAGCACAGAACAAGAGCCCAGGAGATTTGCAAAGTAACTGTTGTTGCATCAACACTAGGCACAATCTAGGCAAATGCAAGTACTTTTAGGTCCCACTGATTTCAATAGAAGAAAATTAAGCACATATGCTTAACACTCCCATGGAAATTAAACATGCTTAAAACTTCCCATGGAAGTTTAACTAGGGCTGGTGACACCCAGGGCGAGATCTCATGGTGTCACCCCCATGGACCTCTTCCCATACCAGACCACATGATGTGGAGGCCTCCTGGAAAATGCAATCCCCGCACGACTTGTGGCGGGGATCGGGAAAAACCCATTTTCTACCAGTGGTGCGTTTTCACACCACCGGTAACAAATAGAATAGAAAGTCATTTTGGTTTCACCCCTCCCTGGTGTGGCACTCCGGGTGGTCCACCCCCTGCCCCCCAAGTACGCCCCTGGTTTAGACATACTTCAATTTTGAGTTGAATGTCCTCTATTGTACTTAAGATCCTATGCACATTTCCCCAGAAATCATTGTCTTTTTCTGCATAACCTTTCAACATGTAGAAATTTCCTTGTTTTAAAAAAAGATTTTCCCCCAAAAGAAATCCTGTACACTATGTGACTTTGCAGGACTACGTTAACGTACATTGGAATCATTGGCAACCCTTCTTCAGGTTTCTGATCTTTGTCAAATGCAATTCCGTTCAACAGAATGATCAGTCAAGCAGCTTTATTCTTCCTTTTGGTGTTGGCGTTATTAACCAAATAAATATATATTCACCTACTCTGATGCTGTTGGTTAAAAATTTAAATCCTCGCAGAGTTTTTGTTTCTTTTTGATATCCAAGCTTCAGGACTCAGCTTTGCTTCAGCGAAAGATTTTAAGGACTGCCACCTTTAGGATCCAGCAAGGGATATCTGTCTGTGTGTAAGCGTTCTTCTGCGTGTGTTTTTTGTGTGAATGTGAATGAGCGGTTGAACACAACCCCTGGACATCATCGTCGCAATACCCATCCAACTCTATTGAACTGGCCGAATGCATCTATTCATGGGGATGCACATTGGCAGTGTGTGTTTGTGGGGTGTGTGTGTGTGTGTCACCAACTGATTCACATGATTGACTGTCTGTAACTATAGCTGGACTAAGACTGACATGAATATTCTATAGCAGGGGTTCTCAACCAGTGGTACTCTGGCTGACTGCTGGTGGTACTCGGCCCGCTGGCCCACTGGAACCTCGCTCTGAAGCCGTGCTTTGGCACCATGTTTTTGCTCCCAAGAGGCTACTGCCTTTGGCCAGGCCTCTCGGGAACGCTAAGGAGGGCCCTCCCACTCGCCCAGAACCTCCTATCTGCATTTTTTGGCCTCTGTAAACCCAAACATCTGGAAGTAATTGGTGATGATGTCATTGCCAGTCATTTCCAGTGGTACGTAGCAGGAGAGCGGTGCCGGAGGTGCCAATGATAGCTAAATTGAATCTTTATGTTCAGAAGCAACATTCAATAGACTTCCAATCATCCAGAACCTTCGGGATCCAAGTGGTGCTGGATTATCGGATATGCTGGACTATCAGGAGGTCCACGGAGGAAGCAAAGGCCTGCACTGTGGGCCCAGGCGCCACTGACATAGCTCATGCGGCTGCACTAGGTTGGGGGAGCGATCGTCAAGCCCCAGCTACCTGGACATGAGCTTATGTGCTTCAACCTGCTGGTGGTGTTGTACTTGGATCACAGCAGCCTTTTTGCCAGGATGCACACCTGGAGCCAAGCCAGCCAGGTGACCTTAAATGCATCCGGCACCTCTGCAGTCTTATGGCGGCCAAGGAGTCTTATGAGAGGCAGGTGAGATCCCCAGTGCTCACTGGGGATGACTTGCAAACTGGGGAAGGGAAAGAGAAGCTGATTTTGATGCCAGACTGTGATGCTGGACTATTTCAATGCTATTTTGATGCTAAACTATTGGGAATGCTGTACAACTGGAAGCTAAACTATTGGTGTTTTATATTACCTCCAATGGCCTAGTACTGGTTGAGTAATAAAGACTCAATTCAATTCAATATTACCTCCAATTACCAGATGCTAGGATGAAAAAATAGGGGGTGGCCTTTTACCGACATGTCCTGCTTATGAGAGCCATCTGGCTGGTCATAGTTGAAAAGAGAACCCTAGACTAGATAGACCTTGGTCTGATCCAGCGAGGCCACGCATAGTTTTTCCAAGTCTTAGAAGTGGATCAAATCAGAATTCACAGCAACCAGTTTGTATCTGAAATGACTCCCTGTATGTCAGCCCCTGCATGTTGCTTGATCCTGTCTGATTACTGCAGTGTACGTGATGGTGGGTGTAAACAGAAAGGATATGTTGAGCATCTGAAGCAACCCTGCTCCACGTGTTTTATTGTGTTACTTTTCCCTACAGCTTTTTATTTCCATAATTGTGCAGATGTTACACAATTGTGCCTTAATGCGAAATAATGCAATGTACAATGGACTAAAAAGGAGAAAATCATACATCAGGGCTATTCATATTTGACTGAGCAGAGAATTTGGCTCTTGCTGTTTTGAGAGAACTAATCCCTTTTTCCACCCCCACCCCCCATAATGGAGAATGGATTTATATATTGCCTCAAACTGAAAAGTGTAACAAACTTAAGCATCTGGGCCTGGGTTGCGATTGACATGCCCTGCTTTTCTTATCTTGTCTCTCTTTTAATGAGCTATGCTCCTTTTCTTTTCTTTGAAGAAGATTTCTAGGGACTGAATGCACAGAATGAATAGGCTAATGTAAGCCTGCATTTACACTGTCTCCCATTATGTAATGAGGGGTGTGGGCTGCCAGCAAATCACTGCTCCCCCGCCCCCCCGCCCATACATACTTGAATTTCTCCTTTGAGGGGTGAAATGAAAGTTGCTGTTTTTATATGACTTAGTGCCCAACAGATAGGAAAAAAAGAGGGTGGGGATGGGACTTAATGGCTCAACAGATTAGTAATGGGATACAGAGCATATTACTTCTAGATCAGTGGTTCAAATCCAGTCTAGGTCAACACAAGGAACAAAAGTCATAGCGTTCTGATGGTTGCAGAGTCCCCTATATTATATAAAAATGAATTGGCTGTCTCCAGGAAAATACATGGCCTGCACAGGGCCACACTACCTGTGAAAGGAGCTGACCGTATCTGACTACCACAAAACCACGTTTGGGTTTCAGGGCAGAAGTTGAAGAAGGGAAGACTGAAGAGCGAGCAGTCTCTGCTTCCAAGGCTTGGAAGACAGCCTTGCATTGGCCTGCTCCAAGCTAATGTGATGGTGCTGGGATTAATATGCGTTGATGGACAAATCTCCATAAACACCAGCAAGCGCTCACATTGATATGAAGGCGGGCACAAATCTGCACAAATTGAAAGGCTCAACAGGGGGTTTCATCACACACAGCCTGATTGTGATGAATAATCACCAAATGATGCTGGGCAATCCATGTGAACTGATGGCCGTTTCATTCAGCGGCACTTGTTGAAGACAGCCATAGTTTCTTTCTGCTCTGACTAAATCTAGATGTTGTTCCCTGTGTATTCTCTACAGTAATGAAAGGCAGTGAAAATCAAGTATTAAAAGTAAAAGGAAGCCACAATAATTCATCAGGAGTTGATCGTGTCTTAATATTGAGAAACACTCTCGAAAAGTGATTGATTCTATTATCTGACATTTCCCCATACCAAACTCTACTATGTAGAAAAGTGGAATGATTTTTTTTTTAATGTTCAAGTTAGGAAGATCAACTAAGGATCAGCACAAATATATTTGAAGCTGTTCCCACATGAAGGTAACTTAATTGTTTTCTTTTCCTCTTGGTTTATGACAGTATTTTTGATTCAAGTTCCCTGTGTGCACTGTAAAAACAGTACTAACTTATTTTAAATGTCCAAATGCAAGAAAACTGTTGGAGAAATTAGATTTTAATATGCTATTTGCTTCCTCAGTGCAAATGGGAATTAAAGCATTGTATTGTTTGGAAGGTTGTAACATCGTTGTCTAGATTGGTTTGACTCATGAAAAAGGTATCAGAGAAACATTATGGGTCTTTCATAAAGTGGGGAAAACTCACATTTATTTATTTCACTTTCCCCCCACCCCTGAAGCAAGTAATAACAATAGTTTAAGAAAAAGAAAATGCAATAAAAATGGAATATCCAATTACTATACAGGTGCCCCCCCCATCCACGGATTCGCTATCCACGGTTTCAGTTATCCACGGATTGCGGAGACCCCCCCAGCTTTTACTTTTTTCCCCAGTAAGCTTCGTTTCTTCCTTAAACAAACAGGAGAAGCAGCCTCTGGCTGCTTCTTGCAGGCAAGTGGAACGAGACTAAGTCCTAGAGAGGCTCTGCAAGGTTAACAGAAACCTTGCAGAGCCTCTCTAGGACTTAGTCTCGTTCTACTTGCCTGTAATGGTGGCTGCTTCTCTGTTTGTTTTAAGGAAGAAACAAAGCTTGCTGAAAGAAAAATAAGAGCTGGGGGCACACACCTGCCCACAGGGGAGGCAGGGCGGGGGCCCCTCAGGAAACCATGGAGGGGGTTCGCTCTTATCCACGGTTTCAAGTATCCACGGAGGGGCCTGGAACATATCCCCAGCGGATATGGGAGGAGTACTGTATACGTTATATAGAAATTACAATTAAACCCTTGGTCCAGCTCTAGTTATACACAACTAGTCATGTGCAACAGCATATGACCCCTGGCAGACATGCGCACCAAAAGAAGCATGCAGCCAAATCAGGGGAGCCCAGTTGAGCATCACAATTTAGATCTGAATATGCATTCAAATACATATTTGTATATTCAAATGCATATTCTCATACATGTTGACTGCGCATGTGAAAGCCTTTTTCCACACATGGATCGCCCTTGCTGAATCAAGAGTAAGTAAGTGCTTAACCATGGTTGTGGAATGCCATTTCTAACAGGAAAGCATTCCCAGAAAGTATTCAGATTCCTATAGCGAAAGGTAGCTGAAGAGGAAGGAAATTCCACAAGTGTGGTACAGCCACTGAGCAATAGCCCTTGCTGTTGAGACTTGGCACATAGTGCAGTCAAAAGAAGGAACTCCCAGCTGAACTTAAAGGTCATGATGGGACAAACGACATTAATAGCTTCCTAGATCAAACTGCAAAAAAGGAGAGCCGCACCACATGAAGAAGAATGGAGAAAAGGCAAAGCCAATAGTTGCAAAAAGACTGGAGTAACAAACAGATTATCAGATTTCTCAATGAGTATTGAATATCTGTATTTCTCCTCAGAGGAAACTACTCAACATCTAATCAGTAACAGCTGAAACCAGCACTATGGCAAAAATCCTCTTTGGCAGACGTGATCTCTTTGATACCCAACAGATCTCTTTCTTTAACCCCAACAGTAAAGTAGTCATAAAGAAGCTGCTTCCAAATTCCTGCCATCACAGTATACTTGTCAAGCTGGACTTCTGGTTAGAGGAGGAGAGGTGTATCGCATTGCAACTTGACCAAGAGATGTGTACTGTGCATCAATCAGCTGTCAGCATGTGGACCATCAGCTAGCTTTGAGTTCCTGTTATTGATCTTAGGACTCTGTTTCCTTATCCTATTTTACCATATATGACCTATGATGTCATACTTTTCCACAATTGTAAAAGTGCTCACCTTTGTTTTGTTTATATGCAATGCCATGCCACATAGGTCTTAAGTATTGTTTCTGTCCACTTCATTGCTTCATGAACGCTCAGGGGGATAGGTTTAGTCATGCTACAGGTCTAACTGGTCCTTTCCCCATCATATTGGCTAGCACCTGTAGTGTGTTTACATGTGTTTTACTCTCTTGACTTATTTCCTTGAATCATCAAGAATTATTAAATATGACATTGGGCATGCAAACAAAATATACCCGTGCAGAGTTCCATGTATGTATTAACAGCAGGTTGACAGGCTTCTGTGAATCTAGCATTAGCACGCCAGTGTGGTGCTTGCCCAGGACAAAAACCCCTGATATCTTAATGCTGCATGTATGGGAGCTGGGAACCTGATTCAAACATGATGCTGAGGGTGTGTGGAGTTCTGGATTGCTCTAAGTACAGTATCCAAGAGTTACATTGCTGGTGGCACACTGTGTCTAGATGGTGGAGTTGGAAAGGTCAGTGGCTCAAGACATCCTGCCTAATGAGCAGGAGTTTGGACTAAATGGTCTTTTTCTCCCTCCCATTTACATGATTTCAAGAAGATTGGGAAAATTCCACTCAGGAATGCCAGGATACAAATCTATACTCTTCTTTTTAGAAGAGACAAAAGAAAACATTTCTTCACCCAGCATGAAATTAATCAGTGGAACTCCTTGCCACAGGATGTGGTGATAGCACCAGGCCTAGATGCCTTTAAAAGGGCATTGGATAGATTCATGGAGGAAAAGCCCGTCACAAGTTACAAGCCATAAGCTACCTCCTGGCATTAGAAGTAGGATTTCTCTGTGCCAGGTGCAAGGGAGTGACAACAGGAAACAGGTTATCTTGTTGACTTGTGTGCTCCCTGAGGCATCTGGTGGGGCCACTGTGACATATAGGAAGCTGGACTAGATGGGCCTTTGGCCTGATCCAGCAGGGCTCTTCTTATGTTCTTATGTTCTTTGTTTCTCCCAACAGAAATTTGTGTGGTCAAGGCCAAGCTACCCACAAAGGTATTTAAACTATGATAGTATGATCAGTGCAATGTTCATCCTACTTGTTTATGGGGTATCTGGAGAAGTTTGTTGTTTTGGCGTGGTCTAGAAATATTTATCCAGGAGCCACAAGTGTTTGTTTTCTTGAACATCAGTCATCATTACAAGTATCTTCAAAGAGACACTTCGAAGTGAATCAACTTTCTCCTTAACTAAAAGTGATGTTACTGTAAGCGAAAACATTGTTTTCAGCAATACAATTGGATGATGGAGCAAAGTGTTTTGAGCGTGTGTGTGTATGTGTGGGAGGGAGAGAGTTTAAAGGCTGATCTTAAAGTTCAGCTTATCTAGGAAACCCCCCCCCCCCCCCATGACAAAGCAGGTTGTCATGCACTCTCTTCCCCCTTCACCAAGGAGTGCTGTGCAGGGCATTGTACCTGAGTGACAATTTAGGCAGGCAAAATGCTTTTATCTAAGAGTCCTTGTTATGTCTGTACTGTACCTGATATCTTTTCCTAATGTCAGCCTGGCAGGCATATGAATAAAATCAAGAGCCCACTCTATTTACACATGTGAATTTTCATTATGTGTTCCATCCCCCCTCAACTTGTATGTGTTAAGATGGCGCTGAAATAAATGAAAAGCTCTTCAGAGCAGAGAGTATCTCATGCTATTAATTTGTACAGAGAATAACACAATGGGTCCTATCACGATAAGAGCCCTGAATGCCAGAGCAATACAAACTCATAACAACAATATCTTAATAGTGAGGGAGTCTAGCACAATAGGCTCTCTAACATTCTTAAAATCAAACTGTCAAACATAATGCTAGCATATTGACATTGCTTTTGCCCTTCCCTTCATTTTCCTTTGAAAAGGTATGAATATCTACAGCTGTGCATGAATATTGGGTACATGGAATAGCTCCTACATTTGCCTATCCAGTCAGCAAAGGATCTAATTAAACACATCAGGGTACCACTTGTCTGACAAGTTATTCTATGTTATTCTCTGTCTCCTGCAGTTCAAGACCTCGCCCAGGAATTGCATGGCATTCACAGATGAATCTCCTCACAGGTGTCATCTAAATGATTCCAATAGCAATTAAGTAAATGGATTTTAATGCACAATGGACACACACGCACACAAATATTTATTAGTGAAACTGAAGTAAAAATAATAATATATGTGTGGAGTATTATACACACATGTATAAGTTAAATTAAAATGATAAATTAAAAACCAGCCACAGCTAATAATGAATACATTAATTTAGGCATTAAATATTTCTTCTTTGCTCACAGTTATCACAAGAGACGCAAAGCCATGAATGGAAGCAAGGACCCAGAAGTTTGAAAACCTTATTTGTGCTAAACTTACGGTGCAATCCTGTGTAAGATGTGGCGGCCGGCCTAAAGGACTGGCCACCGCATCCTGTGCAGATCCCGGGCTGCACCAGGGCAGCCCAGGAGCACCTCGGGAGAAGGGGACATTTGTCCCCTTCCCCGGATGCAAGCTGGCCGGGGCCCTATGGGCCTCCTCGGATGTATGCCAGCTATGAAGCTGACATACATCCAAGGTGGAGGAGTAAGGCTGGCCAGGCCCGGGAATGGACCTAGGATATCGGTGGAGCTCGCCGCCGATATCCCCGTCCTCCTCCAGCCCGGGTTGGCCAATGGCCACCCCTCTGGCTGCCCTGTTCCGCTTTCCCTCCACCCTTGCACCGACCGGTGCAGGACTTACTTCTGCTGGTGGGTGTGGGTCCGGAGGGCAACAGAGTGAGGGCTGCCGGCCTCTGCGCTGGCAGCCCTTACTCTAGTCGTCACAAACGTGTTTTACGACATGTTTGCAACGGCTTAGAGCGGCAGAGCACGCGCTCCGCCACTCTAGAGTTAGAGAGGATCAGGCTGATAGACCAGTGGCTCTTCAATTTTGTTTAACTGAGGCCGAGGCCAATATTTTGGTTTCCTTGTTCTTTGTAGAAAGCTTTTTTCTCAATATTTATTATGGCTATACGTGCGGTAGGATGGTGGAAGGATTCCTTGCCAAACTGCTTTCCACTTTAGAACCTGATTCTATATGGTTGCCATTCAGTATGGACCTGCCTTTTCACTTCCTCAACATATAGTAAGGAGGGAGCAGCTCTTCTGCAGAATTCCTGTAAATAGTTTACTGATGTCTTAAAATCAAACCCAGATAAAATGGAGATGCTGTTGACTAGCAGTTCTGGCAATCTGGGAGATGTTATATAGCCTGTCCTTCAAGGACCACATACATAGCTTGGGGGTTGCTCTTTTACCCAGGACTTTCCACGGGTATCTAGTGAGTAGCAAGTAATGTCTTTTACCAGAGAGTCAGAGTCAAAACCTTTAATGGCATAAAGAACTGTACAGAACAAATATCAAAACCCAGCCAACCCAACAAATACAATTACCAAACAGGTACATAAAACCCCCCACATAAAATAACAAAACAAAACAAATAAAATGTCTGTAACCCTCATCTTGTCCTACTTTCTGGCATTCACTGATCAGCAGGCTTTTAATACATACATTTTGAAGTTTGAACTGCTAATTTTGGTATGATCTACTGTTTTAGCTTTCGTCTGTTTTACTGTTGCAGTTGTACTGTTTGTAATTGTTTTAGTGTTATGTAATGTTTGCGAGTGGCGCAGTGGGTTAAACCGATGAACCATGAGCTGTCGATCGAAAGGTCGGCAGTTCGAATCCGCGACGGGGTGAGCGCTCGTTGCTTGGCCAGCTCCTGCCAACATAGCAGTTCCAAAGCATGTTAATGCGAGTAGACAAATAGGTACCGCTTGCGGGAAGGTAAACAGCGCTCCGTGTTCCAGCTGCATGCTACGTGCTGCGGCAAGGAGAGTCATGCCAGCCACATGACCACGGAGGCGTCTTCGGACAACACTGGCTTTTCGGCTTTGAAATGGGGATGAGCATCACACCCTAGAGTCGGACACAACTGGACTTAATTGTCAGGGGTCACCTTTACCTTTTAATGTTTGCGTAATTCTCTTGATAACTGTTTTTAATTTTGTAGGCTGCCTTGAGTGTTTGTAAGCAGGACAGCAAGGTAAAAATAAATAATATGTTTCCCTCTTAGGAATATAATTCTCTTTGCTTGGTTCCATTCACCATCCTTAAAAAAAAAAGTTTCCATATCCATTTGCACTACTGATGTAGATGGTAAGGGTTTCTTCAGTGTTCAGTGACTTGTGTCTTCTTCAGGATGAAGTACAAAATGTCTAACAGTCCAATCCTATCCGCAAGATACATTAGCAGACTGCGAGGTCCGTTAGTATATCTTGCAGAGCTTTGGCACAGCAGCAGCTCTGCCATTCTGTGGCTCACTGCTAAATAACAGCTAGTAAGCCCTGTGCCAGCAGTGATGGGCTATAGACCAGCTGTTGGAGCAGGTAAGGTGGGGGGAGGCAGATTGGGATCATGGATTGGGCTGGGCGGGCCAAGAGTGGGTTGGGGTGGATCACAGCGGCATCTGCGAAATCCAGAGCCCTGAGCCTGGGCCCGACATGCCCCCATCGGCCTAAGTCTGAGTAGGCCCATTGGGGACCAGGAAGCGGAGGAGGAGGTAAGTTAAACATTTCTTTACTTACCTCTCCTGGCAGGCTTGGTCCCCAGCTGGCCTGCAAGATGCAGCAGACGCTGCGTCAGTGGTACTGCATCATGCAGGCTGGCCAAGGATAGGATTGAGTTGTCAGAAGCCCTGTAGCTCTTCATATTGTTTTCACAATGGTCTCAGGGACCATGTGAAAGTGCATTGGGGTTACTGGTGATCTTGCAACCGGGGTTTAATAACTTTTTGAGTGTGCAAAGTGCTTCACATGAACTAACTTGATACAAGCCTTACAAGATCCCTCTAAGGTAAGCAAAGCAAGCATTATTATCCCCATATTGCAGCCGAGGCTGAGAGGGAATGGCTTGCCTAAGGCCACCTAGTGAGTTCATGGCAAAGGTGATATTTGAACCAGGAAAGTTCTGGTTTGTAGCCCTGTCTCTTAAGCACCACACTATACTAGCTGTCAAAAAACACTGTTTAAGAAACACTGACTCCAACTAATGGAGTTCCGTTGATTCTGAGAGGTTGGCAATTCAACTATAGAACCTTAAGGCTTAAAAGTGTGAACTGTATAGATCCCACACACTGCTGCTTCATAAGTTTCCGAAACATTTTTCCAAGGCCAGTCAAGAGGACGACTGCAACCCTCAAACAGTTCCTATTCAAAGCCTTGTGCAAATAAAGTTGCTGGGTGCCAAGAAATCTTTCTGTACTAATAATTCACCCCTGTTTTATATTATTATTATTATTTATAGTCCCATTTTGTAATGGAGACACATTTCAGTTTCGAGGAAAAGCAAAGGTTTTAAGGAAGAAAATTGTTCTGGTCAGTTGACTAACACATCCAGAAGTCAAAGCAGAACAGATTTATTACTGTACGGTAAATCAGACAACGGGAGGAGAGTCCTGAGGAATATGAGATGGAGGATATTTGAGCAGTGAGCTCAGTGTGTGAAGAGAGATGTACCAAGGACACAACAGTGTCTCCCAGGCTGGCCCTGAGGCAGTGCATCAAATACTGCAGCATGCAAGCTGCTGGGTCCACCACCCCTTCTCCCACTCAAAAAACAGGAGGGGAGCATCTCTGACACTCTAGCCCACCACTCCCTTCTCCTCCACACTTCCTCTTCCACTCCATCCCCGCCTTCCTTTCAAACCCAGAACAGGGGGAGGAGAACTGGTGGAAGCATGCGGGTGGATATAGGCTAATCCAAGGAGACCACCTCAGTCAGCCTCATAGACAGGCTAGTCCTGCTGCCCCTATTTTCATCTGTAAAATGTATAGCAGTTAGGTACACAGGGCGTCCACTATCCGCGGATCCACTATCCGCAGATCCACTTATCCGTGGATAGCGGATGCCCCCCAGGGGGCATGGAACATATGCCCTGTGGATACGGGGGCCCTACTGTACTCTAATATGAAGGTGGAAAGTTTTTTTGGGGGGGATGAGCAACTTCAAGCCACTTTTTAAGCAGAGTCTCTCCCTCTGATTGATTTTTAATAAAAAGTTAGAGTTATGCAGTGTCTTTCAAACCGTAAGAACCATTATAGTGATGCAGTGAGACAGAATTACACTATGAGTGCACTGAGAAATCTGAAACCACTAAAATTGGATTTGTTTTGCCAAGTTTTAACTAAATAGATGCAAAACTGTTTTCTTCAGGGGACACTGCCAAGCAGTTTTTCTTTACTCTGTTGATCTTAATAGCCCGCTTGGAAGCTTGGAAATGAAAATTTCTTTCCTCATCAATTTTAAACCTTTTCCATTTGGCAATCATGGATTTTTTTTTCTCTTACATGTTTCCAATGAAGCTGAAATTAATACAACTCTTGTTGGTTTTGTTTCACAGCACCGGAGAGCAGGTGGAAAATCTCCGTGCTCCTTTGCGCAATCTCAAGCCAGGATTTTAAACACATAAATACCTAGCAGGCCTCAGAAAAATGGAATCACTGCCTTGTCCAAAAGCTTTCATATTCTTTCAGAGGAAGAGATTTAACTGTAAGATTCAGTGTCGTCATAAACTAGCAAAAGATTCATGATTTCTTCCTCAGGCCCAACATTTAAGGAACACCTGGTCCAAGCAGGACTGTTAGGTGTGGATACAGACAAAAATTTTCCAAGGCATGCATATACCCACTTGGCAAGCTGGTTGTCTGGGTGGGTAAAGGTAAAGGTATCCCTTGACAATTAAGTCCAGTCGTGTCCGACTCTAGGGAGTGGTGCTCATCTCCGTTTCAAAGCTGAAGAGCCAGCGCTGTCCGAAGACGTTTCCATGGTCATGTGGCCGGCATGACTCAACACCAAGGCGCATGGAACGCTGTTACCGTCCCGCTAACGCGGTACCTATTAATCTATTCACCCATACATGAACAAAAAATCAGGGTGTAGTTTCTGCACTGCCTCTCCAGTTCCTGAACACTGTTGATCAGTCCACCTGCCTGGGGCATGGGAGCTTGCTGCGCCCCAGAAATGACATCGCACGGAGGCAGGAGGACTTTACAACTCCGAGCGGAACACGTCGGCTGCCGATTGCTTGCTGCCTCCATGCGCAGCCCCTTCTCTTCACAATTGTGAGGAAAAGGGCCGGCGCAAGAAGGCAGTAGGCAAATGGCTGCCCTTACGTTTGGCTCAACATTAAGTGGTGGAGACTGAGGGTTGTGGGGGCCCCTGGCGTTGCGCCCAGGGCAGCTGCTCCACAGGCCCCCCACCCTTGTTACACCCCTGGTGCACTGCTAGGAGTCTACATCCTGGGGTGGTGGCTTCCCCTTTGCCTCATTGTTGGGCCAAATGCCAGTTCCAATGCCAGGTTTCTCATTTCTGCACAGGGAACTCTGTGGATTCTGATCTATGTAAAAAGGGCTCATTAAAAAATTGCTTCTGTGTTTCATTCCTCTTTTTCTCTGAGATCAAGGGCCTTCACTGGTGAAGACTCACCAAGAGGACTTGGAATCGGTTGTTGTTGTTGTTGTTGTTGTTTGCTGTTTTTTGCTGTAGTTGCATTATTTTTCTCTATACAAACACACAAAATAAATCAACGTTTCCTATAACCTCATAATAATTAGCCTGCCCTTCAAAGTTGATACTCGGCTTAGAAACAGGAACTTGAATAATGTGAGATTGTAAAAGATGTCAAGCACTTAACTAAAATTACAGCCTCCCCCAAATTCACAATTTTACACACGCTAGTCCTTCTTCAATAACTATTAAATAATGTCATCTAAACTACTGATAGTCACTTTAAAAATCTTCACACACACACACACACACACACACACACACACACACACACACACACACACACACACACACAGAGTTTTTTCTCTACCACAGCAAGTAAAGCAACAGAAAGCCAAAGATGAGAAAAGATAACAAAGAGACAAAACAAATTCAAGGGGAATAACTATGAGCCCCAAGTGGGCTTATTATATCAACAGACTGAGGGTAACTACATCCTTCTACTGTGGTGGGTCATAAATTTTGTCATCTTGTTAAGACAGTAAAGACCTCTGACCTCACTTCCTCCATTAATAAGGCTGTCCTGCTTTACTCTTCTTAAACTTTTTTTGTTTGTTATGAACAATGCACACTGTATCAGTGTCTTTTATCCTCTGCCATGAAGCTCATTGCTGCAAATATCACAACTCAGGGAGACACTGACATCCCATCACTTTAGACCTCTAAGAAAAGAATTTATGAGAGCAACGTGGGGACTTGGTGCACACATTAAGGGTGCCAATATGGAGGCCACTTTTGATTGCTCCATGGGTAGCATTCACTACAATCCTGGATGTAGGATTGGATCCAAAGGGTTCCTCCTACTGATGGAAGGAGTCTTCCTCCAAATAGAAGAAGGCCCTTCCACCAGAGGCAGGGAACCTTGGAATCCACCTCATGGTGATTTTCTCTATGGCATCATGACAAGCAGTGTATCCGTTGCAATATTCTGCACCATTCTATGGATAGTTTTGTGCTGTCAGAGAGTTGCTTCTTCCAAGGGTCAGAATGCAGCAGTAGCAGATACGACAACTACAATATTTTAGCCATTTTTATCTTGCAAATAAAGTTGTGGTTGCAAAGGGAAGACTACTGAGCTGTAAGCTGAGGGACAGAATGATAGCAGTCAAACAAAATGAAATAAATACATCCATTCCTTTGCACACAAAATTAGAGAAGGCTCAAAGCAGAACTGGTTCATTTAGTAGTGCTCAAATAAGAGTAAGCATGTATTCCATTCAGTATCTGATTGTGGACAATATACATACATAGTGTTGAGACCCACAGCTGACTTGCAGTATACTCTCGCAGCACATTCCTATGCATGTCTACTCAGAAGTAAGTCCTATTGTGTTCAATGGTGTTTGCTCCAAGGAAAGTGCATATAGGATTGCAGCCGGGCAGCCCAATCCTATGCCTGCCTCCGCCAGCATGACTAGGCCGTGTGCTGTCGCAAACGTGCTGTAAACCACATTGTGCCAGCATGGAGGCCAGTCACACCGGCAGGCCTCCACCGGTGCAGGAGCAGCGCCTGCCGGAGGAAAGTGAGCTCTGTGCTGGGCAGTGGGGAGAGGGTGAAATGGGGTGGGGAGGGGGCGTTCTGGGGTGGGGAGGAGGGTGGAACAAGCCAGGGAGGGGGGCAGAGCCTGCCCCAGCACCGCTGCATTCCAGCACAGGGCTTGGGATAGGATTGGACTGTTAATGAATGACTAAATCTTTCAGTCTCCCTCACACTAGTCCCTACAGGCAGCAAACGCTGGAGTGTACTCAAATCATTAACTTGCCCTTCACCTTTTCCTGTCCTATGGTCAATACTCCTCCTACTCTTGCTTTCTGACCACTGGCAGAACCTGTGCTGGCTCTTCTATGAGGCTGAGAAGATCACTTCAGGCAATGGCTTGCTAGAACATCTCTACACCACCACTCTCCCTTCCTCCACACTTCTGTTGCATTCCCCTCTTCCTTTTTGAATCGAGGGAGCAGGAGGAAGAGTGTCAGGCATTCCAGCAGGTAAGGGCACTTGGTGTACCTAGTGGAATGCCTGACCAGGTACAGGTTGGCCTTCAGGCTGGCCCTTAGCAGAGCAGAAACAGCTCTACCACCAGAGGAAAGAAGAGCTGCTGGCTAGGCTATTTCCTTCGTTGTTATCTATGGTATGGTGTTCTTGTCCCTCTTTTGTTTTACCTTGTTCCACATCTTACAGTTGCCTAAAGCCCTGTACCAATGTATCACTGTTAGTGCATGGATGGGCACAAACAATCAAGAAATGTGAAGATTGCTTGGGGTTTTTAATCACCACCTGAAACATCTCCTTCCTTCCTCGATGACACGTTATCCTTACACTTTATAGTTTCACAAAGTATTGTATGTGGATGGCTGCATAAATGCGAGGAAGGTACAGAATGCTCGTTATATCCATCTTCCAAAAAAACTTCCACAGTAGATTATTATTTATTATTCATACAGCTCCACCCATATGCAGTACATGGTGCTTTAGACAGAGCAAAATACAGGTCCCTGGCAAACCCCCCCCCCCCAACACCACGGTCTTACAATTTAGATATCGACACAGTGGAGACAGCCGAGGAAGAATTGGGCTAGGGGTAAACAGGGGGAAATATTATGTATTGGATTTTTATCCCGCTTCCCCCCCCCATAGGTAAAGGTAAAGGTATCCCTTGACAATTAAGTCCAGTCATGTCCGACTCTAGGGAGTGGTGTTCATCTCTGTTTCAAAGCCGAAGAGCCAGCGCTGTCCGAAGACGCTTCCATGGTCATGTGGCCGGCGTGACTCAACACCGAGGCGCATGGAACACTGTTACCGTCCTGCTGACGTGGTACCTATTAATCTACTTGCAATTTCTTGCTTTCGAACTGCTAGGTTGGCAGGAGCCGTTGCACGGATTCGAACTGCCGACCTTTCGATCGATAGGGGAAAACAAATATGCAAGTGTTTCAGTTACACATACTTCGTTACAAGTCCTACACTTTCATAAAGTAGTATACTAATATACCGTCGACTGTACACATCCTTTCACGCACAGCATGCTTGTGTTCTCTATCATCATCTGATATATTCCCCGCCATTTCTGAATTGCACTTGCAGTTCTTTTTATCAAATTTTTCCTATCATCCACTAACCACAAGCGCCTGCACCTCTGGCTCTCCTTTCTCCCCCCTCCCTCAGAACATCCTCTTTTTTGGATCACAGTACCCAAAGCTCACATTTATCTTCTTGGGCCCTGCATTCACAAAGAAAAAGTTTTGTTTTTTGTTTTTAAAAAAGGGAATAGTAAGAATCCGGAGTCAAATGTGAGTGGCACAGCTATAATTCTTTATGAAGCAGCAGGTAAGATTGATTGTCAAGGGTCAAAAGGCTAGGTCAAACTCTGCTCATTCGTCAGCTGAATGTCATTTTTGTTTTCCCTGTCACCAGATAGCTTAAAAAAAATTGCAACTCCTTCCTCATTATCTGGGACTTGGCTCCTTCCCTGCCATCCAGTATTAATGAAACTGTGCTTCAAGCCTGGCCTTCATCTTTGTGGCTCTCCTTCATGTACCTCTTTCCCTTTCTTGAAGCACTTCAGAGCGAGGACAATTTTATTTAAAAGATAGTTTCCTTGCGCGGCCAAGTTGGAAAATTGCCGCTACAGTGAGAATGATCTGAAAACATACATGCAGGAGAAACGTTTGAACGAGCAGAAATGTAATTAAATCAGAGCAGGTCCAAAAGCCCTTACGGCAGTGAAACTGAATGGTGGTCACATCCGTGACCCTCATATAGAATCTAGGAAAGACTGCTATGATCAAAGAGAGGGTAGGTTTTAAATATACATACAGTATATAATTGCTCATGGAAAAACAAAGGGGTATAATGCTAACAAGGAGCTCCTCTATTCCTTTAGCTTGAGTAGGCTTCCAAAGAAGCCAGATTGTTATCATTCATTTTCTATGGAAACCCCAATTCTTATGCAATTATTTCCTAAATGGTAAGTTTACATTTAAATGCATTGAAGTTGAAGTGATATTGAAATGGAAGGCATGGTAGTGCCATCATTAGCTTTTTGGGAGGCATTATCTAAATGCTCATCTTCTGTTTGTTGAACATCATGTGCACAATTATAAAATTTGTACAAAGAAACCATTGTGGGTGGTTCAGTGTCTTTTTGATTGCCAATAATCATTCTTTGCATGAGCGGCAGCTTGGAAGGACTGTGTAGGCAATCTTTTACATTGGTGAGGTCTAAGAAATGTGGAACTGGGTCCTTTTAAAAGAGGCACACACTAGGGTAAGGGGGCCCACCTCGTGGCAGATTTGGGGGTACTACTGAAAGTCACCACAACGGGGGTGCCATTTGGAATGTCTGTTTCGGGAACCAAAACATCTTGAGCATAGATGGCACCACAGAGGTGTGAAGGGGGGGCTGACTCTCTGCTGCCCCCATTCCTGGACCTCTGTGGTAACCTGAAGGAAAGCCATTTTTTACATGCATGGGCCCCAATCCTCTCCATGCACCAGTGCCAATGCAGCCGTGCCAAAAAGGCATGCACTGCATCCAATGGTGGGGAAGGCGACCCAAGGGCAAACAGGAGGTAAGTAAAAAAAAAGTTTTTATTTTTGTTTATTTTTTTACTTTAAATATTTTATTTTTACTTACCTTTGTGTAAGCCCTGGGGCCCCCTATGGGTTTCCTCGAGCATACACAACCTATTTTGGTGGCGTATGCCTGAGGAGAGAAAAGGGGTGGGGACGTTTAAAATGGAGGGGATAAGATCTGCCGTGTACCACTGCACTGCGGTCAGATCCACCCCCTCCCCGCCCCTGGTTCCTCCCCACCCAGTAATGCCTCTAGTCCACCCACTCCCTCCCCGCCCACAGCCCGCACCCACCACTGACTTACCAGCACTGGGGGCTCTAGGAAGGCCAGCACTGCTTGCCATTTCTGGCAGAGGCCCAGTCGCACTTTATATGGCGTTGCGTTTTACAATGCTGTAGGTCGGGCTGCACTGCCACAATGCTAGTTCCAGCAGCACAGCCTGATCATAGGATTGGGCTGTTGGAGTGCTTTTCTATATTATAATGAACACATAAATAAATATAAAGCACCTGTTTATCAATAGCACTTCCTCAGGGGCTCATTTCCATTTATGTTTAGCGTAGGAGCATTAATGTGAAAAATAATGTTATTTTTCTTTCAGAAATCAAATATGTGAGACGTTTGCCCCCCAAAATGTATTTTGCCTCTTTCCTGCTCCCTAATATTTTTACTCTGGTACCGCCACTGATCTTGGGCCATTTCTGGTGCTTATGCTAAAGGAAATCTGCTTATCCCAATTATATACATTTACCACCAGCTAAAAACTGTTTACTCAAGTTTTTATTGGACAGTGAGGATTCATTGATTGCTCTTTAATTGAATTTCTTAGTTGTGTTTCAATTATTTTATGGTTTGTGTTTTATATTGGTCTAATTGTGATTTGTGTGTTTCACTAAACACTTTATTATAAAAATGTGACTTCATTTTATAAATGAAGAACTAAATGCAAAAATAGAACAGTGGGGGTTGGACTGGGGGTTGCGCAAGATTTCTTTGCCCATCAGCTTGACCCTATGCATGTTTACATGACAATACGTATGTTCAGTGAGGCTGACAGCGCAATCCTGTCTAGGACAGGACCAGCGGAACAATCGCAGCTCTCTCTGCCCCAGACCCAGGCCGCTGCTGGTGGACACAGGTAAGGACTGCGTGGAGGGCGGAACAGGGCAGAATGGAAGGGGGGATTGGCCCACTGGGCTTGGGACAGGGATAATCGGTGGCATGCTCCGCCGAATCCTATCCCCCTTCCTGGGCCTGTTGGGCCTTACACGGGCCTCCCGGATTCGCACCGGCCATTTTGCCGGCGCACATCCGAGGAGACCCATTGGGGTGGCTTGGCCATTACTTGGGGTAAAGGGACAAACCAAACGAACCACCTCTTCACCCCGCCCCCACAAGCACTCAAAGTTCTCCCCTACTCACAGGGAGAACTTTGAGAAACGCTGCACTAGATTTTTAATACACTGCAAACACACGTAGGTTACTGGGTATTTGGTTCACTGCTCAGCCACGAAACTTACTGGGCAAATCTCTCCTTCCTTATAAGGTTGTTGCGAGGGTGACTGAGATAACAGCTGAGTCTTTTGCATACTGAGATATACAATAACTCTAAAATGGATCATTCTAGGAAGTCAGCCTGGCCAACCAATTTGCTGATGATGAGAAAAATGAAGCCTGGTGACAGTGCAAATGAAGAAGGTACTAAGACACCTTCTCCAGTCACTGCCAGGGCTCAGAAGAGAGGGCAAGTAGATCCAGAGGGAGGAGCCGTGGCAGAGACGCACACATGCTGATGGTTAGCTCTGGCTGTGTTACAAAAAGCACATATTATACATCAGGAGTTCCTGAACTGCTAGAGCAGACAGCTGCATAAAAATCATTTTTAAAAGATCACGGGCAGAAATGATTTCTCCAAATTGGGATGGTAGGACTTTGTAAGATCTTTAATGCCCAAATGTGAACCGTATCAATTTGTCGCTTTTATTTTTACATTAAATGGAGATTTAATGTGACTTATTTGCCATGAGCACATATAAAGCAGACAAGGAAGGCTAATATGTGGAGCTCTGAAATAGCTTTCTTCAGAAAGGAGGCTTTGCATTCTTGCATGAGAAGCAATACTACTATTCTGGGCAATGAGGATCAAATTAAATGTTTACTACTGTAAAACAGCATTGCCAAGGGTGTCAGTAAATTTGTGGCCAGTTTATAATTTTCACTGTCTTCCAGACTAGTCATAATAACCTGTCAGTAAGATTTCCATGCAACACATTTATTGCGGAAAATGTATGAAACTGTAACATTCTTAAGGGTTGGCAGAACAGTTTTCCTTATAAAGTGATAATGGCATCACTCTAAAATAGAACTCCACAAACAAGCCACTAGCATCCCATTAGGACAGTATTTCCCAAACCTTTTCAACCTACGGCTATTGGCGACGGCTCCCCATTACGTTATATTGATGCCTGCCAACTGGCATTGCACTGTTTTCCTAGAAGATTCTGTGGCACTCCGCGGCTCCCCTGGCTAGTTTCCGGGTATGGACAACTTTGCCTGAGGCCTAATGAAAAGCAGGAAAAGGAATCTGGACAAATTAATTGATTATACCTATACCACATTCTTCCTCCAAAGGGCTCAAAGCAGCCTGCATATAATTCCCAGGCAGGTGCCATTCAGATTATTGGGCCAACCTACCTTGGCTTCAGGAGAAGAACAGAATCATGTGTGCCTTTGGGCCATTCTGGTGGAAAGGTTGCTAGGCAAGTTACTAAGGGGAAGAGTGATACATCTTTGTTTTCATTTTCACCTTGTAGAACAGATACACCTTGTAGATAGAAAGATTGAAGGCTTCAAGGCTCCATTGGTTGGTCTGAGGTCAGTGCTGATACAAGGTGCCAGGCATGTTGCTCAGAGCATCAGTGGTTGGCAGAAGGGAAACATTTGGGTGTCTACCTGAGGTAGGGTGTTTTTTGGGGAGGGGGGACCTGCAATTAACTTCCTTCCAACTGGCAATGACTCTCCCCTTCCTTTTACTGCCTGTGACTTTTCAAGAAAAGTCATATGTTTATTTTGTTTTGAGTCCCATCTCACCAGGGATCAACCAGCAACACAGTCATTTAATATTTGTGTAAAATGTTTGTGTAAATGCCTTACAGAGTAAGGGCTGGCGGCACAGAGGCTGGCGGCCCTCTCTCCACCAGCAGACTGTCCTTGCACCCGCTGGGCAAGGTAAGCCCTGCACCAGCCAGTGCAGGGGCAGGGTGGAACGGGTCAGCCCTGGGGGTGGCCATTGGCCAGCCCGGGCTGGGGGAGGGTGGGGATATCGGCGGCGAGCCCACCGATATCCCAAGCCCTTTCCCGGCCCGGTTTGGCATTACACCCCGTCCTCGAATGTACGCCAGCTCCAGAGCTGGCGTACATTCGAGTAGGCCCATAAAGCCTCGGGCCGCTTGCACCCGGGGAAGGGGACAATCATCCCCTTCCCTCAAGGTGCTCCCAAACTGGAATGAGATAGCACCTCCCAGGCTGGAATGGGATAGGCCGCCCGCCGATTCTTACACAAGATTGGGCTGCCCATATGGTGTTCAATGCAGCCATGCACAAAAATCTGCTATTCTCTTTTGCTTCCTTAAAGGACTGCAGATGTTTTCCTTGCTTCCTTGGATAGAGACTGCAGCACTCCCCTAAACGTTGAAGGGACTATTTGCAATACGCTGACTTTTCAGCTCCTACCACTAGAATGCTTATAAAAGGCTTCATCCACCATGATATCACCTAGCAGAGTACCGAAATCTTAAATATTATCCATCAATCATTCTTAGCTTCACTCGCCTGTCCTAGCAGGTCATGCCTCCAACCAGGTCAGTAGCAATAAAAAAAAATACAGCGCTTGCTCATGAAAATATAGCCACAAAGACATCTTGCTTTCTTTTTACTACCTGATAAGGAACTTCCATGGAATCAAACTGGAAAACATTTCCTTTCGATATCCCTTCATCATAAATATTATTCTGTAGGGTAGTCAATTAAGGTTATCATAATTTAGGTACCATAATCTCTGGCATATGCTAGTGTGGGACTTATATATGTCCCATGACATTACAGTCCATCATGTATTTAATCCTTATGTAGGATTAACTCCTGGCAGGAAGGACGAACGCTATCCACATATTCGCATGAGGACTCACAGAGTTCCGATTGTTCCAAAGTTCGGCCATGGCAAAGGATGGATTCAAAGTCTTCAACCAAAGATAGCCATGGTATCTAGTTCTTAACATGTTCACAGCACAGCCTTTCCATGAAGCACATTCCCACACAGCTGCCATTTTGTTGCCTCCAGACTTAAACAAATGAGTGGAGAGAGGGGGTATTATTATGGCTTTGGCGAGGCACAAAACCCACTACTAAGGCTGGTTCTGTTCAATATTATGTCAATAATTTATGCAGCCAGTGTAATCTTTTCTAAAAATTTAAATTTCAGATTTCTAAATCTAAATGGATCTTGTGGGACAGGATTTTCGAGTCCTGGAGTGGATGTGTGTAGCCACCTTCCACATCTGGATAGTGGAAAGCAGTAGCAGTGCCTTGGTGAGTGAGCTGCAGTTTTCCTCTCCAGAAATGTTATTTTTTAATTATTTATTAACTGAATTTATATACCACTTTTCTGCCTTGGCGATTCAGAGAGGGCCCTTGTCACAATGCTTTCCTTAGCCCAGTTAGGCTGAACATAAAATACACCTCAGCTCAATACAGAACGACTCTTACATGTTTCGTTTATTAAAGAACTGTTGTACGTTAACACCAAGACATTTATCTGGCTATTTATGGCTATTTATCTGATAAGTTGCGACTAATTCAGTTCCACACCTGGTTGCTATTACCATGCTCTGATCTGTTACTCACTTAAGCGTGGTTGGGGTAGCTGTTTTTTTCTTCTTCCTGTTTTCTAAGGAAGAACAGCCTGCTTAAATTAAATGAGTTACAAAGGCACTGTTCCAAAAATTATCTTGACTATGGCTTTCCCCAATAAGAAACTTTTAGCACCTTGGCAATTTACAGGAGAAAAAAACACAACCCCATGAACATGAAATTTTTGGAAAATCCCAACACTGTGATCTATGTTACTTTTTGGAACTATGGTTTGGATGTTTAACTCTTTACCTCTATGTTGTTTTCCCATTAAAAAAAATACCCAGTCACCCACCCACCCCGGCTGCTATGGGCCCACAACTTCCATGTTACATATGGGACTACTAAAAATGTGGTCACACTTGCCAGTCTGATGCAGTCCTGTTGATTCTAGTACCCCAGGACTCTACCACCCAGAGTTAATACCAGGGTCCACCAGTGCCAAAATCCAGGGGCAGTGGGCAGGCAGTTCCTCCCACTTACTGCCCTGGGACACTTCAAGCACTGTCAGTGATCCTGATACCACTTGGAACATCCCAGTGATATTGGACTCTTGTAGGGAAGGAAAAGGAAGTGCCCAGCTGGACTTTGTGTTAGATAATTTCTAACGTAAGATAATTTCTGGCCCATAGAGTTGTACTCAGAGTATTCATTTGGGAGGTGCTGTCCCTACAATAAATAAATGATGACGTAAATCTCCTTTTGGTTATCAAGAGCAAAGTCTTTAAAAATATTTTTAGAAGCAGTCGGCATTTATTTTTAGTCCACAACAAAATTATTCACAGTGTTGAGAGATTACGTGGCAGAGACCCATCTCTTAAATCCAAGGAAGAGGATTCTCTTTCAAGTGTTTCATCTTTTTAAATATACCTGGTTGCTGCTGATACACTTCACAGCAGTCGTTCTCAAAGTTCTTCCCACGAGGTGGGGAAGTTGTAAGTGGAGTGGCCAACACTTGCGTCTCGGGTCACAATCTCAGGCCTCTCTGCACCCTCTGGAAGGCCAGAGCAACTCCCGTGGGTTAAAACAACCTTATTCCCCACCAGTGGCACAATTCCAGGAGCGCCACCACCACCGTCACCACGCCCCTTAAGGGGGTTGTGGCCATTTCCGGTTCTCCTGGTGGGTTGCGACTCGCCAGTTTGAGAACCACTGCTTCATAGGCTTTGCAAGCTTTGAGAAGAAATCTTGTTTTGTGCAGCTGAACCTCCACAAGGAATTTAAGAAAAATACATATGAAAACCCAGATCGGACGAGCATTCCTCACAAGTGTGCTTAATGTAACAATCTAGGCATATTAAAAGGACTCTTATATTGCTTTGGTAGCATTACTTTTTCTTTTGAGGGCTGCCAGCAGTTTCTGTTTTGATCATGGCTCCTGTGCCTTTAACAGCTGTGTGGCAAGCAGAAATGCAGCAGATTGTGCTTTTCTGACATGCAGATACTGTACAGTGATGGGGAAAAAACCCTATGAGCTCGATTTTCTTCTAGCATGTAGGAGCTGAAAGAACAGGACCTGTGCCAAGGGGGAAAAAAGCTGGCAACCATAACCCTTCACTTTCAATCGAGTTTCCCTTCTCTTTCCAAAGACAGAGAGTCCAACTTCTTCATATCAACTGAGACACTCAGGTCTCTCTAGTCCTAGTCCAGCAATCTAATTGCTACACCCCACTGGCCAAAGGAACAGCAATACTGTATATAGTCTGATCATTTGTTGAGCATCTATTTAAAATTGAACCACGACATGCCATTTGTTTTGTTGCCTTTACTTGTTATATATATATATATATATATCACTGGCATTAAATTGCAACAGCCTGATTATAAGACGCACCCCTAGTTTAAAAACTTAAATTAGGAGAAAAAAGTGAGTCTTATACTCAGACCAATACGGTATATACACAAGTGTGTGTGTGTGTGTGTGTGTGTGTGTGCGTGCGTGCGTGTGTGTGTGTGCGCGCGTGCGCGCGTGCAATCTTTGCCTCTAGCCACTCAAGGGTTAACCAAACTTTAGCTAATAAGGGACAATTCTTCCCCACAGGTCCTCAGAGACACCTGTAATTAATTTGATCTTCTCCAGTCATTAACTCAGATTCATAGCGAGCTCTTCGCATACTGCTCTATTAATTCACTAGAGATCAGCTCTCAGGATTCATTTAGTTAAGCAGCCCTGTTGGATTACATTTTAAAAACTTAAAACGGGTTGTAATTGATGTCTGTTTATAGAAGCTTACTTTAATGGAGTCCAACAGAGATGAAAACCTAGCATATTACTCAGAGGGTAGTTTAAAAAGCCTGTCTCCAAAGGCATCCTATTAAATGAGAGACACTGCAAAATAAAATAAATCTCTCATTAATCACTAACCAGTTCTTGATGCTTCTAAAAATACTTCCCAGCTCTCCTGTCTATTGGTGAGGTTATTATACAAAATGTATGCATCTCACGTACAGAGACTGAAATGGTTGACTTTGGCCAGTGGCTTTGTCTTCTATTACTGTTTGGGGATAATCATCACAATTATCTGCCCACCCAGGTTACAATGCCAGGGCAAGAGGGCCTACTGTGAATCTTCCCCAGGTCCAAAACAAGTACCTAACTCTTTTCAGATGTTCTGAATCTGTGTAGACTCAATTCATGGAGGTGGTGGCAAAGCATTGCACCTGCAGTCTCTACTGCCCCCCCCCCAACCTCCATGTGTCGAACAGTTCTGTATGCTGTATGTGTACAAACTATGCGTGCAACGCACATATTGTGTAGGCACTCTAGGGATGATGGAGAACCCGCATTTTGAAGACTCCTCCCCGATTGCCTGTTCAAAGCTGATCAACACATGGAGGTTGGGGAAAGGACAGCAGGAGCAATCCCACAACCCCGTTCATGCACTGATATAAACAGATTTCAGAAGTCTGAAAAGAGCCCAGAAATCCAACCTGTAATTCTTTAGATTTCATCACTTTTGCATCCTATTCTTTGTTGTAAGATCCCAGGGTGGCAAACACAGGACTCCTTTTATCCTCATAATAGTATGCCTGTACAGCGTATTACACTGACAAAACGGTAACGTCTCCAGGGCCATTCTGAGAGTGCAAAGCTGTCAGATCTTTATTTATTTACTTAGTACACGCAATAAAAGCCCCAAAAGCGCTTTACAGATTTTATTTATGTGATTTTGGTTTTTTTTTTTAAGAATTGAAATTAAATCTCGCCTTTCCCTGTTAAAATCAGGCACAAGGCGGCTAGCAATAAGTTAAGGATATTAAGAACGATCAATCAACTGCCTCAACCATTGGCTTGTCATCATCTGCAGGCAAATAAGGGATGATGGCAGTAAAACGTCCTTCTCCTGACCTTCGATGTTCCCACCTGGGTTTTTTCTTGCTGCCTCTTTGGGCCCCAGAGAGTCATACTCCATCCCCTGTTTAACTCATTGTAACCAGAGAGGAATAATGTAGGGTGCAAGTAGCTGTGCGGGTCTGTAGCAGCCAAGACAACAAAACGTTATGTGGCATTTTGTGGTCACAATTCTGTGATCTTTAACCCTAACACATTTTTTAAAGCATATGGTATTGTGGACTACAGTCCAGTTCATCAGAGGTATAACTATAACTCTCAGTACTCAGGTAGGTATATGTCCATGGGAGAGAGAACAAAAAAAAAAATTTAAACCAAAGGAAACAAAAAACAGGAAAACAAAGAGGTCTGGTCTACTGATTAGGTTAAAAGTACACAGAATAAGTATGGTAATAATTCAGAATAGCAGCCATTGGTTACAGTATACTAACATTTCTCAGAGTTCATTAACTTTGTAAAGTGCTTGAAAAAATTGGTTTCTATTCAGACCAGAAACAATATAATCAAATATTGGCATGAATTCCAATTGAGCCTTTTCATACTCTGCTCTTCCTTTGAATCTTTTCTGTTGAACTAAACTTCACAGGACGCCAGGAAGAATGAATTCTCTTGCCCCTATTTGTAACTGTGAAATGTTGAGAGTGTGCAGTTGTCCATAAAATATAATGTAGAAAATGGCCCTTTGGAGGGTTCCTTTTTTGGTCCCACCACTTTGATTAGTTGAGTCATCATGAGCTTATTCTGATAACGTTCCCAGAATGGCCACCGGGGTACTGTGAGCTTAATTTTCAGACAGCTTCATCACCTTGAATTCCTGCCACTATTATGGGAGCGACATGTTCAGGATCGTTGACAATAAGACACACAATGGAGACGACGTGAGAGTCATTTGGGCCAGGTGTGTCATTTAGAAAGGCCATCCTACCCCTCCTCAACCCCCCTCCATTTCAGATCACAAGCGACAATTCCTCAAAAGCACCTATATTTCTGGCCAACTCAACAGTTATACCCATTCAGTGACATTTGTTATAAAGAATCTTTTACTAAAAAGGAGGGCAGACACTACTGACTGTCTCATGTTGATAACATTGCTATAGTTATTATAATGTCTAAAAGTAACAAATGCTCATATAAAATACACAGCTTCCCCCCCCCCCCCAGTTTACAGCCCAGCCTACTGGTTTGTATCTTTACTCAGAAGAACATCACTGGGGAGAATTCCCAGATAAGCGTGAATAGGATTGCAGCCTTTCAGTCCAATTCTAGACATGCTTACTCACAAGGTATTTATTTATTTGTTTGTTTATTTGTTTGTTTGTTTTAGAAAATGTATATCCTGCCTTTTCAGTTAAAAACAGTTCAGGAATACTTACAGAAAAAAGGACCCAATCCTATCCAGCATTCCAGTGCTGATGCAGCTGCAATGCAGCCTCGAGGTAAGGGAACGTTTGAGGAGGCCTCTGTGACAGCTCCCCCCCCCCCACCGCAGGATGCAGTGCACACCCTGTTGGCATGGCTGCATCAGCGCTGGAACGTTGGAAAGGATAAGACCCTCAGCCACATTGAGGCTGCAATCCTATCCACACTTAACTGGGAGTAAGCCCCATTGGTTATAATGGGACATCTCAGTAGACATGCGTAGAATTGCATTAAAGTAAGTTAAATTACCATGAGTAGAAATGCATGAACTGCATTAATTTAAATCACCATGAACCAATATAAAGCAACGTTATAAAATGCAGCAGTAAAAACCAAATCACAACTTCGAAGGCAGCAAAAATACATATCAGAGACCCACTGGAAAAGTCAGGCCCCAATAGGTAGGCAGACTAGGTGTCAAGCATCTGCTGTTCCACATCTTGAGGGTCACTATGAGCTAAGAGTGAAATCCAACGGAATAATCGGGAGGCAGAACAAGCACTCCGCTGCCTGAAGCCGTTGCAAACGTGCTGTAAAGCACATTTGTGATGACTCGGGAGTAAGGGCAGCCGGTGCAGAGGCCGGCCACCCTCACTCCAGCGCCAGATCGTTCCTGCAGCCACCAGAGGAGGTAAGTCCAGCTCTGGCGGGGGCGTTCCGGGCGGCGAGGGAGGAAGCGGGGATGGCGGTCACCATCTCCCACCCAGCCGGCACAGCCTTTACACAGCCTCCTCTAACTTAGCTGATGGAAATCCAAGGAGGCCCATCGGGCCTTCCCTGTTGGACACCGGAGGAAGAGGACGAATGTCCCCTTTCCCCGAGTAGACCTCCAGGCCGCTCCAGAGCGGCCACGAACGGGGATAGGATCAAGCAGCCTGCCGGATAGTTAGTTAGGGTTGGGCTGCCCGTTTCATTACATTCAATGAAGCTTACTCCCTAGAACTGCAGTCCCAAATTTAAATATATCTAGGAATCTTATCCATACAGAGAAACATTTTTGCCTCTTGCAATTAAATTCAAAAAATGAATTCTTAAGTAGGAGAAGATTAAAATAAATGTATGAAATGAATCACATTGGTTAGTCTTATAGGACAATTGCAAAGATTACTAAAATATTGTAAGTGAAGCACTCTGAGACTGTATTACAGCAGTATAATTCCAAAGCGAGTGTGAGGATAGCAGTCATATTTTACCAAATTGAAACAGGTCTTGGAAACGGTGTTTGTTTTTCCTCAATACTTCTGAATATTTTTCAAAATAATTTGTAATTTGTTGTATACCTGTGGGCACAGCCAGTAGGTATTTGGGCCTGTGAGATGTTGTCCCACTATAGCACCTGGAGGGGGTCATGATGTCATCAGGCAGAGCTAAAAAGAAATAAGTACTGGAGAGACAAATGCAGAAGCTGTAGGCTAAAAATAAGCAGAGAGCCAGTATGGTGTACTGGTTACTGTGTCAGACTAGGACTAGGGAGATGTGAGCTCAAATTCAGTCACAAAGAACTTGGGTGAAGGGGAACAACAACGTATGTCACCCTATGCTCCTTAAATTATAAATGTAATAAATGGTGGATTATAAATGTAATAAATAACATCCCACCGTGCCAAAAGGAAACTAGTCAGTACGGTAAGCCTGTCCCCTTCAATCCTTCCATTTCTCCCATGTATTGTTTTCATTGAGCCTTCTCTTTGTCCCTATCTTGGGGGTAAAGAAGGTACTCAGCCATTCTCAACCTTTTTTTGGCTACAGCCTCTCAGGAGCTCTTCTCGGGTTCCAGGGCCCCTTTGTTGTCAAACAAGGATACAACGCGAACAACAGATAAACATAAAATCCCCTTCTCACAGTTTTCAGTCTGCAGCCCCCTTCAAATGTGCCAGGGCTCCCCAGGGGGCCATATGGCTCCTGCTGAGAATGGCTAAAGGATGCAGACAATAAAGGGGGGACATGGAACAGGGCAAATTGTTGGGAATGGATACACAGCCAGCCACATTTCACTCCCATTGACTTAAATGGGGCTTAAAATGTTTACTGGGTTGAGTCGCCTGCCTTTATGCAGAGGCCTACCCTACCGATTGCAAATCAAAGGAGACTTCTCATTTCATAACCCTTTCCAAACTATCCTGCTAAGTGGGACTTGATTTTTGTGTGGGAAAGTGATTACTTTTTAAACACAAACACTAAGAAGCACAGAAAAAATACTGGCTGAATCTTTTATTATGGTGCCTTAATTGGAACAACATATTTACTCAGCCCACTCAAGGTCCACTCAAACCTCCATGCTAAAAGTATAGCTTGAGTGCACTGGGGACAGTATATGCTTTTACAACAAGATGGGACAAATTGCCACAATCTTCCTTAATGTGATCTCATACCAGATGAGCTGAACAATGCGCAAGAGGAGAGGCAATGGCAAACTTGACTCTTTTCTGCCAAATAAAAGTGAGGTGGAAATGGAGGTCGGTGATTTTCTTGGCGATAGCGTTCTTCTTGTCAGAACAGAAGTGAAAAGGAGTTGGGCACTGCTCACAGCAAATGTACTGGGTAATTTTGTTAAGTATATGTTATTCACTGCAGCTTATAATATACAAAAAAAGGAAAAAGAAAGTAAGAAAAAAATACCTTGTCTGGCTCTCAATGGCTTGAAAGAATTGACAAACACAGCACAAGCAAAGACACAAACTTTGGAAAGTTATATAAACGGGAATAAAAAAGTTACTTCTTGTTCTATGAGCAAGGAGCCCAACAGGTGCTAAGCTATTGTCAAGAGACTGTGCTTAACAGTGATCAAATTACAGGTTAAACTGGAAGTGACTTCAGAGAAGCGTCTGAACTTCTGAGGCCCACGGAGGCCTATGGAGGGGGTTGCAGGCCCGGCGCAATGTGGAAGAGGCCTTCAGAGGCTTCCGGGCTTGGCATCTGCAGATGGTGAAATCCGCAATGTCAAGCCCACAGACAGGGAGGTACGGCTCTCTCTATATATTTACTATTATTACTAAGAATAATAAATCCATCTATTAACTTTTTTTGTGGGGGTAATTTCTGCTGGTAAGAAACATTTGAGACCAAACTATACCTGACACAGGAAAGCCACGATTAGCTCTCCTGCTGTAATGTTCTTTCATCTAAAGCAGTCATGGGTGGAGCAATTGCAATTTGGGGGCTATGGCACTTGAGGAGGTGGTTTTTAATGTTCTCTCCCCCCCCCTTCCTATACTATTCTCCTGACTTAAATCACCTGGGATCCACTGCATGAAAAGCATGTGCTCCATCACCAAATCATGGGCCCTCCACATAATCTGACATCATGGTAGATTGCTAATTTTCCATCCTAACCTGAGGAATACGTGTGAGCCTAGCCTCAAATGATCTCCAACAGCTTTGACACTTTGGATAGAGAAATCAAGACTAGATAGCAGATTGATTTCTAACTGGTTTGTATATTTGGGTCTGGGCAGTGAAAAAAACAAATTTGTCGCCAAAGAACCCAGGAAGTCATTTTGACAGGTGTAACCCTAACCACTTTGCAACAGCATTTCAAGCACCAAATGAAATCATGTAGCATGAGAAGGAATTGGGAAATAATTTAGCTGCTTAAGTGTAATTGCATAACCTTTGGCATAACCTTCAGAACATGCAAACTTTCCAAACTTTCCACCCCCAAACCTGAACCCCTTGAGAAACTGCCATGCCATCTACCCAAAGCTTCATGGTCTCCCATCCTGTCTTACCAAAGATACCAATGGATAATCAGGACACTATCAAAAGACAAAGGGAAGACTCCAGCCTAGATGCCTACCTTTCAGGAAAGAGGCAGAACTCAGGACTGGTATAGAGATGCAATCTGTTGGAACAAGGTGTCTGCTCTGTGGGAGCTGTCCTTGGTTTTGCTAAGACTGCCTCTGCCCCTGGCTCTCACTTTCTTCTTCCTGATCTCACTTCAGTGCCTGTTCTTTCATAAGTCTCCCTATTCAACATATCGACTGTGCTGGTGGATTGCACTTGCCCTCTGCTTCTCTGTCACCTTTAGGCAATCTTAACTCAGCATCCCCACCCCATGGATTCTGACTGAGTAAGACTGGACAAAAAGTGATGCGATCTATTCTGTGTACTCTTGTTAATAAACGAGCTACTTCATTCTGCTCTAATTGATGCTCCTTTGCCATTTTCAAAGACAGCCTCACACAAAGGGCCTTAGAGTAATCAAGAGGGCAGGCTGAGAATGCATGGGCAATGAAAGGAAGCTTCTGATCAGAAAGGAGATACTGCCGTTACCTCACTAAGAAGAGCTGGTAAAAAGGGCTGCTGGACACTGCAATTAACAAGACTTTGGCCAGAAGGACCCTGAGAATGCTCTTTCAAGTGGAGAGTAAACCCATCACAAAGCGGTTGTGATTTCAACTCCATATTTACAGACTTGCTAACCACCAACAATTCAACCTTATCAGAATTCAGCTTGAGTGTGTTAGTCCTCAACTAGCTCATAACAAGGTAAAGATGGTGACTCTCAATGGGCCTTTTAAAGAATCTGGGCCCCAACAAATGTCTAGGAAATGCTTCTAGGAAAACCAGTGCTTTTCAAAAGGCCCCCCTTTCCCCATTCCACCTCCTCCATCTCCCCCCCCAGCCCCTATCTCACGTCTTCCTGGCCAATTAGGACCTTGGGGGGGGGGAAGACTCATTTCTTTAAGGGTGAACTATGCTGATCTTAAATTGGACATCTATATTATTTCCTGAAAACCTGCATATCCTTTCTGAGGGACATAAATTTCTGTTTTACGACTATGACAATGCGAAGCAATTTTAAATGCCCGGAGGAGAGAACGAGAAATGACGAATGAAAAGCAATTGAATGATTCATTAGACTCAGAGTATGATTGGATGAGGAATTCTATAATTTTGGACTTCAGTTTAATTTGGTCAACCTTCCTTTAATTATCTTCCTCGTTGCCTTCACGCAGTTTTATATAAAATATAGTTTTTGAGAACCATTTGAAGAAAGACATACGGCATTATACTGGGAAGAATACATTTGGCTGTGCAACGTTCTGGGGATGATCATTCCACAGCCTCAAGCAGGTCAGATAATTTCATTGAAGCTTAGGCCCACGTATCAGTTATTGTATGTCATGTGTTTTCCCTGTCTTGAAAATTCTTCTCTTACACTGTACTCTAATGTGAAACCAGATTCCTTTATCTTAAATTGGTAGGGCATTTGCACCTAAGAGTGTGATTCTTGAGGCAGTAACACCATTGAGATGCACAGATCAGGCTCAAAACTCTATCTATACCCATCACTGTGGAAACCATACCATAGTGACTAATAGGGCTGATCTGCAAGGTACAAAGCAACATGCTTGCCATACATACACCAAAGTTTGCAGCTAAAAGTGCGCATGGTAGATGTACATTTCCAAAAGGGGAAAAATGGACCCATTTTTCTAGCAATTTTTGGAGTGTGGCAACTTACAGCATGGGTCCGCCTTCATTAGAAATTTTCCCATAAGAAAATGAAAGGGAAAAGTCACATCATGGATCAGGCAAAGAGTATCTTAAAATATATGTTAGTCTTCTACACAGATAGACATATACACACCCCATCTGTTTTCCAAAAAAGGGGAATTGCAGCAAGAATTTACTTATTTCAGAAGCTTAATGTTTCACTTAGGAATCTAGTGTTAGATTTTTATACTTGAAAATATTGGGTTGGATCCAAACAACCATGAGTGGAAGGAAAATAAGTTGTTAATGTTATTCCATAAACAGCTGCACAAGAGTTATCACAGTGATATAATAGGAAGGTTTTATGGCACTGTTCATGCTTCTGCTTGCAGAAGAGGGGGCACAAGTGGAAGAACATCTTTCACATTTCTTGCTCTCTGTTTTAGCATAAGGATAAAGTAGCCTTTCTATGAGTGGAAGATGCTCTTCATTTCCAGATAGGTACATATGGATTTAATCCATTGAGCACAGTCCAGCTCAAATTAAGGACTTTTTAAAGTCCTGTTGATTTCATTGTGTGTGAGTTAACTAAGTGCTTGAACTTCTCCCATTGACATCAATGAAATCTGCGGTGCAATCCTAAGCATGTTTATTCTGAAGTAAGCCCCAATTAATTCAAAGGGACGTACTCCCTAGAAAGTCTGTTTAGGACGGCAACTTTAAGAGGCTGTAATTTTGGCTGGATCATGTCTTCTATTTTTATCAGTAGTTGTTTAAATAGTTTATTGAAGCACACTGTTCTACATGCTGATCTGCTTAGTTTGCCTGCCTTCAGAAAACTGTGAGGCAGATCACCAGCAGTTATGGTTGGAAATACTGAGGTTCAGAATGACACGTACAATACATCAAGGGCTGAACTGGCAGCTGACGTCCAGCAGTCAAAGCACACCATTTCCTAGACCACCATGGCTCTTATTTAATTATTGTTTGTTACTGTATTTCTTCAATTCTAAGACGCATGTTTTTTCCCAATTAAGCATTTCAAAAAATGGGGTGCGTCTTAGAATCAAAGGTCTCCCAAAAGCACCCCAAAATGCTATCTTCTTACTTACTGGGGCTTGGGGGAGCTTCAGGGAGACCCTCTGCAGGCCTCCCTGATCTTCAGTTCGGCAAAACCCAGTGATTTTCAGCCATTTCCGGTTTTTGCGAAAACCAGAAATGGCCAAAAATCGCTGTTTTTCGCCGAACTGAAGATCAGGGAGGCCTGCAGAGGGTTGCGCAGGCCTCCCTGAAGCTCCCCCAAGCCCAGGTAATGAAGGAAATGGCACTTTCTGGCAGGGCCAGAAATGCTATGCAAAGGCAGTACACTCAGTCATCCTCAGCTGCAGGAGACATGCTAGGGAGAGTTGGTGCTGAGCAGGTAGATTCAATGAAGGGATGCGAGTCTTACAATCAATTCTTTTTTTCCCCTGCTGGTGGTACTGAAAGTAAAGGTGCGCCTTAGAATCGATGGCGCCTTAGACTCGAAGAAATACGGGTATATTGTTCCCTTAGACATACAAAAGGTTTTTCAAAATGTATGAGGAAATAGAGTAGGAAGGTGTGAGAAAAGTAGGACCTTCACAGCCCAATCCTGCATAGGATGCACTGGCTGGCCTAAATGGCAGGCCGCTGCATCCTACGCAGGATGCAGCCCGTGCCAGCGGAGCCGGGGCACACCTTGGGGGAAAGGGACGTTCATCCCTTTCCCCTGGTGTAAGTCCTGTTCTGGGAACAGTACCCCAGTGGATAAAAAGGTCTGACTGTATGTCTTTCTATTTAAATCCCATTAAATTCATATTTTACACCCAATCTTATTGTTGTCGTCCCCCCCCCCACAGATACAATGGCGCCAAAATGGCTACCACGGCATTCTAAGGTGGGAGGAACTTGTGGAGGTCTCCTCTGGGTAAGGGAACAATGGTTCTCTTACTCAGAGGTAAGCCTCCACATCGTGGGGGAACTACTCTGACCTGCGGTAGCTAAATAGCTGCCATAGGTCCACGTGGACCCATGCCACAAGCTTGGGTTAAGGAAGGGGGTTAGGATTCAGCCGCCGCTGCTTCCACTGAACACGGCCACCTCCTGAACCCGTCCAGGAGGGGTGCACGTTCGGTGGTTTCCCTGCTCCCGTAACCGCCTCATCCCGCCCTCCTCCACCCCATCACTGCCTCATTCCCCCCTGCCCCCATTTTGCCCTCTTGCCACCCCTTTTGCCTCTTCTGTCATCTTACCTAATCTGGTGGGCGACTGGGGAATCCACTGGCACCAGCAGGAAGGCACGAGCCTTCCCACCTTGGCAGCACACTGAATAGCGCGCTGCTGGAGCACCTTTTACAACTGCGCGCTGACTGCTTTATGGGAGTGGAAGAGGAGCGCCGCCAACAGGAGATAAGCATGGAATTAGGCCAAAAGCCTGTTAAATCCAGGTACATTCTGCCAAACAATTTGTTGTTTTATCATCATCCTTAGTATTTTAATGATATTAATTACTGGGAATAGGGTAGGGGGGAGGAGGATGGGGTAGGGGGGAGGATGACGACAAGAAGGGGACTAGAGGAGCATCTCTACTTTCTATAGATTAATCTTTAAAAACAAGCAACTCTTCTTCCTCTTGTTATGGTCCCTTGACATTCTGAGCTCACGTACCACCTCTCCTCTAGGAGCTCAGGCTCGCAAGTGTCATTATGCTCATTGTCCTTCTGGAAAAAGCTCATTTCAGAGAACACAGTTCACAATAATAGCTTTGGTTTTAAACAGAGAGAACTCCTGTGATACACATTGAACCTGAAATAAAAATCATCATCATCATCATTTTACAACTGTTCCCAATAAGGCAAGAGCAATATTTAGAGAGCAGCCATGCTGTGATCATAGAGTTCATTGGGAAGAAGAAGAAAAAAAGAAGAAATAAACAAAGAGAACCTAAAATAACCCACTGGTAGGAGAGACAGTGGGTTTTGTTATCATTCTAGGGCACGTTCATGTGAAAAATCTCGCCATCAGGCTCTGACGTGTTTTGAAGTAACTCCCATTATTTACCCATTTTACTTTAATTCTGTTTAAATATGAGGACAGCTGTATCATTGTTTATGACACCTCTTCCAGCCTGAAGGATGCCTCCTGTTTTATGGTGGCTATGCTGAAGATCTTTCTTTTGTGAAATGAAAACTGAATTCACGGCAATTATTCACTCTAGTGGTTACCCCCCCACACCCCACGTTTTTAAATGTCTCCTGATTGTTATTTGAAGTGAAATGGCTTTCACCTTTTCACTGACTCAAACTGGGTTAACTGGCATGGGTTTTGCTTACCAATAAATTTTCCTCTGGGTCAATTTAGCTTAATTTGAAAAGGCTTCATTCCATGATGCTCTAAATTAATTATATCAAATGGCTGCAGTTAATGCTCTTTAAACAACAGTTAATGCACTGCTGTGGTTCTTATTGCGAAAATATGGCATTCCAGGGGCTCATGTTAGTTAGGTTTCCTCTTCTTTCGTGATCCAGCAATACAATCTCACACCAGGGTTTTGAAATGGAACATTTAAACAATGACAGAAAATAGGGAGGGAGTCTGATAATATTAACAAGAAGAGAAACTCATCTATGGCTGAGATGGAATGAAGAGGATGTTGCTTTAAAGGAGCATTTTCACTCCAGCCTGTCTATCATGGGAAAGAATCTTTAGATAAGGATTTTTTTTCCAGCACTGATACAAGATGTTATCAAACCCAGCTGTACACTATTTAGTCTCAAGGGCTGACTTAAAAGAAATGGCATCAACAAGAAAAACAAAACAACACATGCACACAAACTAGGAAAGCAGAAGAGAAGTAGAGGAACGTTATTTGGTGTTTTGATACATCACTGGTATCAAAGCTTTGCTTTTGCAGGGAACAGATTCTCATCTGGAGTGGACATTGTCAAGATGTGTGTGTGTGAGAGTGTGCGCATGCACACACACATACACACAACATGCATTTATATATTTTCCACTGAAAGGGGGCCATGAAAGTGTAGAAGGAGAGATAGATAGAAACTAAAATTGAATGCTGGCTGCCAAGATGGAAATGATATTTGTTTTCTATCACACCAGAGAGGCACCATCCCTGCTTTTGTCCTTCAAAGCTGTGAGCAACCACGCTTTAATGCCTGCAGGTTGACCATGCATTGTTATTATCCAGTCTTCATGTTCACATCATGTGTCATCTGACCAAAGGAGAGTCTACAAAGTGAAAGCCTCATGCAAAATTTATGCTTATATGGCTGTTTCAGTCAGTGGAAAAATCAATACTGCAGGCTTGATGCACAGAAATGACTGAGTGCTCTCTGACTGACACTAAAAGCACTGGGAGATTGAGGGGCTGCATTTGCCGTTCCAAGGAATCGAGTGTATTAGAGCTCTCATAATAGTCTGCTCACCTTATATTAGCCTTTCCTTGGGATTATTTTTTGATAACAATTATGATTGTGGGGTTTAAGGCAATTACACTATTACAAAGAAAAAGCTGCTTTTTATGTCCTGTAAAGCTGTCATATATTTCACACCACAACTGCCTTCCAATTATTTTTGCTACAATGCACTTTGGAAGCAAAATGTCCTAACTGATATATATTAGTCCTTTATGTTTTATAAATAAAAATCAAAGCCATAATGTAATCCTTCAAAAGAAGCTTCTCGCCTGCCCCGATGTGATTTTTAAAAGAGTAAAAAGCAACGTGTTCAGTAAGTCTTTATAAAAAAAGGAAGAAGAAGACGGGAGAGAAAAAGAGACATAGATAACCATGACTCTCATACGGGAGGATACCACACACTCAAGGATGATTAAGCTTCAGTCATAGCTTAAAGAAGTAATACTACATGTTCAGGTGGACTCAAGAGAGCCCCTAAACTGGCAGCTAAAGAGAGAAAATAAACAATAGAGGATCATTAAAAAGGAATTAAAATTAAAAATGAAAGAAAATAAAAACAGAACAATATAGTTAGGAGCCAATGTTAACCTTATATGTTCTTTGTTTGGATGTGGGGCTATAAAGACTACTTGATTGGCACGAAAGGAATTGGTTCAAACTGAGTACTGAGAAATTCTGTATAGTGATTGTTTTATGAAGCTAATAAGATAGACCAGCTTCACAAAGGATGCTGTCCTTTCTGCAATTAATCAAATGAACCATATAACTGGTTTAATTTTTTTTTTTACTGGATAAAAGGTGTACATTTTTCATTGGGCCTGTCAAGCATATTGCATACAATGTATGTTCCTGGCAAAATTTTGCCATAAGACAGGGTAACGGCCTAATCCTACCTGCTCCGGTTGACTTTCTAGTGCCGCTGGCGCTGACTGCTGTAAAGCAGTCAGTGCCATCATAAAAGGCGCTCCAGCAGCATGCTCAGTAGCGCGCTGCTGGGGACATTGGCGGGAAGGCCAGAGCCTTCTTGCCTGCGTTGTCAGCTCTCCCGCCACTCGCCAAAGCAGGTAACTCAGTTGGAGAGGCAGGAGAGGTGGGGAGGGCAGAACGGGGCAGGGAGCGGGTGAAACTGGGTGAATCGGGTCCAGGAAGGGGGTGGGTTCAGCAGCAGTGGCCACATTTGTAGAATGAGCACCAGTCGGCTGCCACATAAACTCCTCTGTCGAGAGAGATCTGCCCACTGGAGGGTCCAGCGGGCAGCACTGAAGAAAGCGTGGCTTAAACATGTCCTAAGGAACCAACGAATGGCCGTCAATGAGGATAGAACTATCACCACCAATCACCCAAGAGTGGAAGCATATCATGAATGACATACGGACTCCCATGGCACCTACAGCGGTTTAGGTGAGAGGTGGTTGAGAGGACGGCCTGCTTCCCAAGAGCCAGCTAAGGACCAAAGAAGAAGAATTTCTATGTTTAAAACTCCTAGGTGATTGAATTAACTGTGCAACCTACACAACCAGGTTTCTTATATGTTATACAAGCTACTTTTAATTTTTAGTAATCATTTTTCTTATTTGATATGGTACAGGAGATGGAGAGCTCTGTTAAACCTTTGTACAGCCTTAAGCTCATGATGTACTTTGGCAAATAATCATCTCAAAGACTGGCGATGAGGTTAAAATGAGATTCTAACTAGCCCCAAACCCTTTGGATAGGGCAAGGACAACATGTACAAAAACTTCCAGTTTCTCCCCTTACTTTTCAAATCATCTGGGTTATAACTTTCTTCAGATTCTGAACAGCAATAAAGTGTTTCCACGAACAGCTAAAGAGGGTAATTATGCCAAGCCTTTTAGAATGTGGTCCTAGAAGATGAGAATGCTCCAATATTATTTCAACATCATCAGAAAAACAAACAAACAAAAAACAGGGGCTGCTGTACACTCCTCGGCATCAAATCCTAGATCTTTACTGGTGCAACTTCTCATGTTAATTCACAGGGTTCTTGCTTGAGTACCAAAAACATGCTTTGGCTGCTGCAGGGCTTGCAAAATGGAAGGGCTGATGGGAGAGTTTCTTTTCCATCAAGTTATTCAGAGAAAAATGGTTAGCTGCAGGATCAGAAAGCCACTGGCTGATTGATGTTGGGTGGAAGCTTCTGAGCAGGAGAGCTAGACCGACGCGCAATAGGAGGTGGCTGCCAAGTCTCAAGTATAAGGTTTGTGAACAAATGCTGGGATTGACTTTCCTGGCTGCAGAAGGTAAAAGAATGGTTGTGTCAAACAAGTTCCAGCCTTTCCAGTTTATATTCTGTTGTGGATAATGGACACAGAAACATCCAGGGCAGGAGATGGATATGCAGGAACTGACTCAGATTCCATTGCAACAGCAACAAAATCGCCAACACAACCTTCTCATTGAACCAAACTCTTCCAGGGAACTCATTTCCTTTTCAAGTCCATCTCTTGATGCTGAGAGACCAATCACTCGTTTTATTTGTGTGAGAGTTCCTGAGCATTTGCCAAAGCAGATGGCAGCCTAGGCAGCCTCCGAATACCATAAACACTGTAGATGGCACGGGACAGGGACAATAGGAAATGTTAGTTGGTCAATTAATGCATCAACTAACTTCAGATGATTCACCAAAGGGTGTATTGATCATTGATTCTGTTCTCTGCCTTCTATGTAAATGCAAAGCAGAGCGTGAAGAGACAGACCATTTGACATAGTAAACAGTCACAGTAAAGGTGACAACACTTTTTACAATGGAATAACTCTAAATTTGCATTTTGATTCCACAGAAGTTGAAACTGATGAGGTTTTCCTAATTTATAGTAGAAGAGGTCTTTAATTTTCACCTCAGATTACTAATTTTTACTCAGATATCACTGTGGAAAGAGGCAATCATGTTTAATGCAGAAGCACATGGAGCCTCAATAGGTTCAGGAGGGTGCAGAGATGACTTCTCTACCACTTTGACCAGAACTGCTAAACATATTGTCTTGCAAATATCCTGAAGATTGCTGAACTTGTTCCCCATCCCTGCTATGGTTCTCTTTCTGATGATTAAGACTGCAGGAACCCAGTTGAAATACCACGTTTTTAAACCCTGCCTAGGAAAATATTTAATTTATTGCCTTGAAAGACCTAGTCCTTCTCCTCCCAACCAAGCTTCAAAAATGCTAGTTTGTCAAATCAGAAATATGGAACCAGCAGTACTAAAGAATCTACTTTACAAACAGTTGAAGAATCAGTCTGATCTCATTGCTCTGAAGCTCTTTGACCCTTGAGTTAAGAAGGTAAGAACTGCCTGTGGTGAACCAGACGGGCAGCCCAATCCTACATATGCACCAGAGCTTTTTCAAGCTCATTTTCAGTGCAGGCTTCATGTCCTAACCCTCCCCCCCCACACACACACATACTCTGGAAAGTCTGGAGCAGCATTTGATGTGTTATGAAGAGCTGTAACTGGAAGAAGAGAAAACCGGCAGTCTTTCCATCTGCTCTTTGGTAACTGGCCTCTATCTCCAACAGTGGTAAAACAGATGTAAAACAGAGTAAGATAGTGGGCTACAATATATACTGGAAGAGTCAAACATGATATTTCCTTACCAAAGACTTTTATTATAGATCAGTGATATAATCAGCACCAATTCCAACCCTGATTTTTGTGGGCCTCACCAGCACTGTCCAGCACTAGTCCTTGAGCTGCTGTCTTAGCTGTGCTAGCTAGGCCAAACATCCAACCTGGCAAACAACCCTTCCAGTGCAAAATGAGAGGTTGCTTCTGAGACACCTGCATTATTGAGAGCCAGTGTCGCATAGTGGTTAGTGTGACTAGGAAAAAGGAAAACCAGGTTCAAATCCCCACTTGGCCATTAGGCTCATTAGATGACCTTTGGGCCAGTCATTTACCTTTGGCCTAACACACAATGTTGTTCATCTCCCTGAGCTCCTTGATAAGGCAAGATGGGATAAAAATGTAGCTAATAAATGTCCTCTCATTTAGGGCTCTTCAGCTTGAGTGGCTAGACCAGGGGTGGCCAACCTTCCACCATTAGGGCCTCTTAAGTTCTTAAGAGTTGTGTAGAAGACAGACTCTTGGCAACTGCAATTGCTGAGGGTGCTGTTAAAGCAGCTGCACCTGCTGAAATGTCCTCACCTATACAACTATTAAAGGTCCAGGAACATTCATGGTGAAAGGTTAGCCACCCCTGGGTTAGACCTTCTCATGTGAGCAGTGAGTGTGTCCAACACCTGAGCAGCTTTGCTGGGCCGAAGCCACCTCTGAAGTGAGAGAGATTGACAACATCCGGTCAATTACAAATCAATCAAGGCATTGGACATCCCATTTCTGTGTCCACATCTCTGTAATATGTAGAGAGGATCTGTGAAGTTTCCTAGATTTGACATACAGTGTGTATATATATATATATACTGTAACTTTCCATATTTTGCATTATGCATCTGATATACCTTTCAATTTTTGTTACACCTTTCAAATCACTGTGGTGTGCTTTATTCTTTACTGTGCTATTTTTAAAAAGCTGGTTTTATTGACCACGTATTTAGTTCAGATGCCTCTGAACTAAAAATTCCAGATCCAGTTACTTAATCACTATTCTCTCTTCCTCCAAATATATCTTCAATCTGTCATCATTATGACTTCACCAGTGGTCACTTCATGGTATAGATATCAGAAGGAGAGGAGAGGAAGCAAAGTCCTCTCCATTAGGTTAGTTTGGACCAATGGGCACTTGGCTCCTCCCTCTCCAGAACAGACTTTTATCAGTGACCAATTCACGACCACAACTACTACTATATTCAGTCAAGATTGCATTAATGAGGGTGAATTACCGTAAACTTGGGAATAAATGACAGACCCTGTTCTGCCTTAGTTCAATGACGCTATCACACCACACCAACAAAGATGCTACAATGGCCTTAAAATTTCCAGAACTGGATTATCCCCTGTCCACTCCAGGAACAATTCTTCCCCAACTGTAACTCCAAAGTTTGGATGGGATTCTGTTTCAGGAGACATTCAGCCCCATCTCTAGAAACAATGCAATCTAACTTTTTGTAACATGCAATTGATGGAGGAATTATGATATACAGAAGGAAATATTAACCTGTTACATTTCTTCCTCAATACTGAAGGTGTGTAAAGGGCAGAATCACACAAGTGGATTTTTTTATTGCAATATTTTTTTGTCCTCCAATTCATTTTTTGTCCTCCATTCCCTCTCATTGTATCCTGATAAACTGTTTTGAGCTCATTTTGGAAGCCTTATGGCACAATCCTATTGTCGGTTTGCGCCGGCGGAGCATAAAGCACTTTGCAACAGTGCACCTATTAGCAGTGCCGGAGCCTTGCCACTGGTGCTGGTGGCCGGATCAACGCCCACCGAAGCAGGTATGTCTGGGGCATAGAAAAGAATGAATGTATTTACTTTAAGATTACCCCATTTTAAATCATAGTTTTTGATTCAACATTTTAACTGCAACTTCTTCTTTAACTGCAAAAATGTAGGAATTTTATGTTGTACATAAAAGTATAATGAAGTGAAATATATTAAATTGGCATGAAGATGCCGTGAAATCAATGACGAGCAGCCCAATCCTGTCTAAGCAGGACGCGGTGGGACACATATGGCACCCACCATATCCTATCCAGGATTGGGCCTGCCCTGGCGCAGTCGGCAGCCTCCTCAGGGTAAAGGAGCGTTTGTTCCCTTACCTTACCAATGCATTGCAGCTGCATTGGGGCTGGAAAGTTGGATAGGATTGGGCCCTAAAAGTGCTTGAAATGTGAAAAGCTAAATCGTATTTTTCCAACAAAACAAAATAATGACAGATCCACTTTTCATCCAGTCACCGATCTCCTGAAATTTTTTCCTTCCAGCTGAACTCGGAGGACTTTTCCTCTTCTTTTCCTTTTGAGCATGATATTATAAGGCAGCAATATTCAAACCAGCAAGGAACACAAAGATAGGAGCATATTCTGACGTTGCAGGATATATCAAGCCTGTGGTTTATTTCAAAATGTAATTCAATTATTTATAAATAGGTAGCATTTTTATATCATTCAATTCTGTTATATCCCAAATCACAAAACCCAGATATTTTTCTATTTGTGTTTGATAGCATGTAGTAACCCAAGCCATAAAAATGAAATAAAGGGCACTTTTACTGTAAACTGTGATTAATTTTTATTAGGATGATACACTTATATATTATAAACAGACACTTTATTTGTAGATTCTTTCCCCCTGCAAGTTGATTCCTGTGGTGCAGAATGCAGAATTGTATATAAGATATTTGAGTGTCTAAAACGATGTATGATAAATGAAGTAGCATGCCACTTATACGCTTATCATGTTCCCTGACTAGCAACAGGTTCAGCAAAGGGCACAGCCAGTAAATGAAATTTTCCACCAGGACAATATATCATCACAAGAAATGTATGCACTGGAAACTTACAAGCTCGCTCGAGATGTGGACAAGGTGTGAAATGGTAAAAAATGAAAAGCAGAAACAGCATATAGTAAATTTCAAATTCAGTTGTATTTCCATATTGGCTGAGGCTGCGTTTTAACTGTTTAAAGTCATGCAGTTCGACTAGTATTATATACTTTCTAATACAAACACTTAACACAAATACAAACAATACAAATTGCACACATTTTGTGCATGTGTGTACACACACACATACACACACACACACACACACACACCCCTTTGTGTGCATCATCCATGCATGCATTGTGTTTTATCTCATAAATGATCTTAGCTGAAATATGGAATATTATATTTGCTCTTAACCTGTTATTACCTGCCCTTGCTATTCAAGATGGGGCAGGCTATAAATGTGAATGAATGAATGATAGAGGCATAAAGAAACACCCACCCACCCCCAACTTCATGGTTGAGAGAGTTCTTGACATATACATTTCCATGATGGAAAAGTTCAAATGGATGAAAGATTTTCTCTCAGGGCTCTTCTACCTCTTATTCAATATTTACTCAAAGGGACACCAAGTCAAACAGTGCTAAATTCTGCAAGACTATTTATCAGTAAAATAAGTTTCTCACATTCACATCAGTGGCTTTCATCATCCTGAAAGAGATCTTATGCTTTCATTCCTAATGTTCAGGGTTTTTTTTACACGTAAACCTGGTACAGTATTTGTTTCTTGAAGGGTTGCATAATTATAACTGGTTTGTAATGTGGGTGGCTATCATTCAATCAAATTTTGGGGATGAATTAATAACGATGCAAATAATGACGAATGCAATTTTGGTGTAAAATCAGTGGGACTTCCACAATCTGTGTGTGGAAACAGGGTTCCTCCTATTCAAACAAAATGGCTAGGGGTACACCTGTATCCTGCATTATGGACACACAAGCCATGCTCCTGAATATTAGCTGCACCACTGAAAAGATGGGGGTGGGCACTACTTAAGCAACCACAGTCTTTCTGACATTAACGTGGGAGATTTGGGGTGGAAGGCTTGAAGCCTGAGTAATCTGCCATCCACTGCTGCCTTAAATCTATGGACAAAGGTGGTCTGCATCAACCACCAGAAGGGAGGGTGAATGGGGTGCTACCTGATTGTTCCCTCTTATCTTGGAACTTTGCTTGACCTCCCCCCCCCCATACTCCATGGAGTTTCAAAATGACAGCTAATGTCACATAATATAACCTCTGCACTATCTGCAAAACTGGTGACAACTGCTTCACTGGTTATGGTGAGCTAAAGTGGCTGCTTTACAAGGGAAGAGCCTGACCAAACCAGTCCTGAAGAGAGCAGACAAGGAAGGAAGGCCTGCCCATGACATTTACTATGGGAGGAGCCAGATGAAGTAGGGAAGGGGAGGCTGGAGGAATCCACTGGCCTGCCGTTGTTTTGTTGTTGGGCTCTAGAGATCTGCAAGAGCCTCTGTAGAGGCAGTGAGAAGTCTGAGAGGAATGGCGACAGTTCCATATATTCCAGATCTTTCAGTTACAGACTACCTTCTCAAATGAGACCTCAAGGGGAGAAGATCCTTGCATGTAGAAAAAGCTGCACATCCAACTCTATGACTGATCTCCAGATCAAGACCAGTTGTTGCAATTCAACCAAGAGTTATATGCACTTTAAGTCCTTGACTATAAGAACCCCATCTTTTGAAAATGTCCCTGCCTATAAGATGTTAAAACAAGATAAAAAAAATAGTAAGGGAAATTTAATCAGCTTCCACAGTATAGCTTCCTCACTGTGCTCAGGTCATGAGAGGGCACAGAGCATTGGGATGGATGTTTCTGGGTTCCTGCGGTAGCGGCTGACACTACGGGGCCTTGCCTAGTCTCCCACTTTCAGGGGTGCAGGTCTCTGTTGTGCCAATGATTTGGTGTATCCAGCTTGCAATGACTGCAAAAGAGGGAAGCATCCTTCAAGACTGAGGAAGGAAAGTGCAGGAACAGCAAAGATTAAAAAAAGTAAACAAAAACAACTCTGAACAGGTTCAGTTTTGTGCTCGGATGATACTTCACTCTGGACAACTTTTTAGGATGCCTTGATTGGTGGTTAGTTGTGCCCCTCTCTGAAAGGCTGGCAAAGGGCTTAGACTTCTGGGTCTTCCCAGCTGCTGGTCTCTCCACTCTTCCTGGCTCCTTCTCCCCTCATGCTGGCTTCTTTGACTACTATCCGTAGTTGCCACTTCCCAGCCCCTGTGAAGCAAACAGAGTGCCCCTTCTTTGCCTGTCTGGCCTTTACCTGCCAATTCCACTCAGTGGTTTTCCAGCACTGAAAACGCCAGCTACATACCCATTGCAGTCCTACACCTGGAGGGCAGCCTTCTGGTAGCCCTGAAGAAGCTCCAGTCTAAGTGGGCTAGCAGCAGCATTTTCTCAGCAGGCTGCTGGGGAGGACAGCATAGTGCAGATCTCAACAGTAATGGGCAGGAGGTGTGGTCTAGTGGTAGAGCTGCCGCATTGCCCCAAGAACAGCTGGGACGAGATCAGTTCAAAACGTCCAGAAGTTAGTGACAAGCTGAGATATCTCAGCCGACAAGATATTTTTCATCTTTCTGTGGGAGAGAGGAGTTGCTGTCGGACAAGCTCAGAACGTCGTGTGCAGCCAGGGAGACACCACACCTTTGAAGGGAACCAGCTGGAGAATGAAAAAGGGTTCTATGCAAATAGAACATTTATTGTAAAAATCCCTACGGGGGGTTAGTGAAGCCTGCCTATGTAAACCGCCTTGAATAAAGTCCGAGGAGAAATCTGACAACAGAAAAGCGGTATATAAATACAGAGAAGCGGTATATAAATACATTATTACCGTATTAGTGGCAACTAGTGCTACAAATATACACTGAATGGAACTTGTCTTCTATGGAAAGCACAGTGTCTCAAGTAAAACCCTCCTCTCCAACACAATCAGGGTGAGATTACATGTCTCAGGAACTTACTGATGTAATAGATCTATCCATTCAGCTATCGCCTAACCACGAGCCACTATTTTGTGGTTTGCAAAGACGTTATCTGATCACAGCATGATGTACTTGTGGTTTTGGGAAAGTGGGTACCCTAAAGATCATTAGACTTTAAATCTTCTCCCTCAGGACTTTTTACCCTTCTGACATACTTGGCACTTCTACCAAAAACACACCCAGCAGAACAGTAATCATTAACTCATACATAAGCACAGGGGCAAAGGCCTGGGTTATAGCAGCTATTAATTAGGATAATTATTCCCAAGCCTACAATTACAAACCTCAAGATCCACTTAGCATCTATTCTCAAATTTTCTCTTCCTGCCATTCTAATGCTTCTGAGAGGTTCATTTACCACCATTTACCAAATGCATTCAGTGCAGTATATTGTTTCAGATGGACAGGACGGAAAGCCAATACCTAATATTGACCTTTTGAGTATCCTGTGATTAGAAAGGCTGCTCCCCCCATCATTAGGTACATAGGTTTATTGAAAGACATAGAGCTGCGATAGATTTGTGATTTTTCATCTGTCTTTCTGATGTGCATATGAAGTAATCCTATGAAGGACTCTGACGGGTTTCAAAGCATGTGGTTTCAGGAATTATTACGGTAAATTATAAACCTGTGGGCAGGGCTCTTATTGATCTTCAAACCCTGTGCTGTGCCCTAGGCTGTTTAGGGGCTTTACAGCCCAATCCTATGGGCTCATAGCACTGGAGGAACAAGTGTTCCGCCAGCACTACCTGCTTTACTGCTGTCGTAAACACGCTGCCCAAGCGCCAGCAGGAAGGCCGGAGCTTTCCTGTGTGCGTCGGGGTATTGCCGGCCACCTGGCAATACCCGGAGGGGGCAAAACTGGGCAGGGAGGGGGGAAGAACGAGGGCCGAGGAGGCTGTGGGGCGGGCTGGATCCAGCAATGATGGCGCGTGCCGGATCCTATCCTCCTTTTTTGCAGTATCCGCACGCCCTTTCTCTCCTTGAACTTGTGCCAGTGAAATCACTGGCGCAGGTCCAAGGAGACCCATTGTGGAGCAGGAGGCTTACAGGGGGAGGGGTTAAGGGGATTTAAATCCCCTTTCCCTTCCAAAGGCTCCTGATCTCTCCCCCCCCCCACTGGATACAGCGCACACCTTTTTGGCGCAGCTGCACTAGCAGGGGAAGTGAGGATAGGATTGGGCTGTTATAAAATGAAGAGGTGGAATTATTCCCTCCCCTCTCCAAGTTAGACTATTATTACTACCACCTGAAGCTGCTCAGCATCGTTTAGGATTGAGCTCTTGTCAGGAAATGGGGGGCTGGGGTTGGGTTTTCTTCATAAAGTATTCCAGTCTTGTCTTTTTGACCGGACTGAAAAGACTGAATGTAAAGTCAACACCTAACAAGTAAACTGTTCTTCCATGTGAGGATGGTTCTCCTGTGCAGTTCTCCTCCACCCTGTCATAACATCAAGAAGTACTCGCCACACAAAACAGTGTCGCCCCACCCACATTCAGTGGCATGGAGCAAGATCAGGAGAGATTCACAAAGTGAGGCAGGTACTCCATCAACAGCCTTGTACATGAGTAAGTCCAACTGTGTTCCCCACCACCACCACCACCACACACACTTTTTGAGGAAGAAGAATCCTTCTCCTTGGACAGCTACTCATATGGGCTTCCATATAGAACATCTTTCTTGCTTGTCACATTATACATGTGATGGAATGGAGGGGCATGTGCCCTCCTTCATCACACAAAGATTATTGCTGGCACCATATAAACCAAACAACCTTCATATCATCTAGTATCACCTCAAATAAAGTGATTTTAAAAAAAACCAGAGCAAGTGAGAAGATATTGAGCGATGAGTCATTGTTATTAATATTAATATGCCATCAAAGTGCATCGTGCTTTGCAATGAATGAGTGGACAGGATCCTCCCCAGATGAATTTAGAATCTGAAGTATAACACAGGAGAATAGAAGGTAAATGGAGGCAGGGATGGACAGGGGAAGGGTATACATTTGGGTTGTGCTTGCATATATGAACCAGCCTTTTGAAGAGGGCAAGCACAAACACACAATATAGAATGCTTTCAGGAGAAGATGTAATTTTGTCTTCTCATAGGCTTCTAAAGAGTGATACAGTATATTTAAAAGGTAGAAAAAGTAACCTACACATAGAGCTGGTTCTTTCATGAGGTGACTTCTTATGTGATCACTTTGGGAACACAGAAGACTATTGACATACTTGTGGTCAGGAGGGGCTCATGAGGAGATGCTGTATGTGGGAATCAATGTGCCCACATAGGTAGTACATACAGTCAGACCTTTTTATCCACGGTTTTTCCATCCACGGATTTGATTCAACACTGGTGGCAAAACTGTGAGAGTCCGACCATGCCACATTACCTCTTTTTTTCAGCATTGTCAGGGGCTTGCCAACCACTTCCCAGTGTATTTAAACTGCTGGAAAAAAAGGAAAAAAAATGCAACTGGGAGTCTCTGGTGCCATCTACAGGTTGCTTCTGGTAGTGGTTTTTCTTTTCTTCAGTCCGTTTAAACAAACTCAGGAGGAGGGAAGTGCCGAAGATACTGGAAAAGAGGTAATGTGGCGCACCGCTCCCCACCCCCTATAAACATAAAACACTGGTTTTTCATATAAACACCTGGTTTTTCATATAAACTCTGGGTTTTTTTTATCCACTGGGGTTCCGGGAACAGAACCCAAGTGGATAAAAAAGTCTGACAGTATATGGCAGCACTGATTTCTGCAATAGCAGCTTATCAGTTGCTATCACATCAGGTAGGATAGCCATGAGCCGTTTTGGACATCCACCCACCTTGCACGCCAACCCCAAACCCTAGCTCTGCATAATCATGAGATAAGGTGGTCACCTATATTTTTCTAACAAATTTTCTGGTAAGTTTATATAGACAAAGATAATAGGTTTTAAAAAAATTATGTGGAGTTGGAACATCTGAACTAGCTGTAATTATGTGGCGATTTTGCCGGTTCAAGGATGATGGACTGGGAGGACGTGGGGGGAGTGGCACACTCCTGCTTCTTCATGTGTGATGGGATGCTGCCCCAAATTAGCCCCACGTGTGTTCACCACTATGGGCCGTGCTCCGCCCCCTGGCAATTGAACCAGAGCAGGAGAACACGACCAACTACCCATCCTTGTGACACATGGCAGTGGTGTCATCACTGAGCACAGCCAGGCAGGAGGTGGAGGAGGAGGGGAGGACGCTGGTGAAAATGCAGTTGCTGGTAATCATGTTGACGAGGCATGAGGCCACAGTTTCCACCCCAGAAGGGGAGTTAGGCTGATAGGTAGAAAAAAGGAGAGGAGAGAGGGAGAGGAATCGGTTATGGAAATGGAAGGGCAGATCAAGAAAGAGTGGGGGGAAGTACAGGAGGAAGACAGAGGACCAGGGGATGCTCTAAGGCTGCAGGAGGAGAATATGAAGGAGAGGCAAGGAGGAGAAAGGAGATAAGGTGAAGCAAGGGAAGCACAGAGGGTGGATGAAGGGGCACACGGGAAGTGCCATGGGCAGGAAGAGAGCCTGAAGATTGGGATCACTGGCATGGGCCAGTTGAGTGGACCAATCTCTAAAAGACCTCAAACTGGGGGGGGGGGGTGTCAGGAGTGATGTCCATGGCAGGTGGTCACATTTCCCTATTGGACCCAGGGGTGGGCATGCAGCAGGCATCTGCCCCCAGATTGAGTGGATTCTGCAGAAGCAGATCCAGCACTCCTCAGTGACAGATTGGCTGGGCTAGTCCCTGCCATCCCCACTGACCCTTACCAAAGGGGGGGATAACGACTCTCTCCTTTACCCCAGGGCCCCAAACCACAGACTGGGTTGGTATAAGAAGGGGTGAAGACAACCCTGTCCCTGCCTTTTGTTTTATGCCAGACTCCTTACCAGAGGGGGAAGAGAAAATAAAAGCCTGGGTTCAACATCATCCCAGTCTGGCTGCCTAGTTTGTCTGCAATGGTGTCCTGCAATGATGCTCTTTGAGACTGAGCTGCCCCCTGGGGGGGGCAAGGATGAGGAGACCCCCATGCTCACAACCACCTATATATAGACACTTGTTAATACAAATGGCACCTCCACATACACTTGTCCTGACCACTGCCCCATATATTTCCAAGTGAACATGTTGGGGGAGAATTTCATGTGTGAACTGGCCACAGATAAACCCAGGGAAATACGTTGGACTGGCAGCTCTCCCTTCTGTAGTGTCTTCTGTAGAGACATTCTTTCCTGAATATTCCCTAAATTGCATGCAGAAGAAGTAAATGGAAGCTGCAGTGTTTCTTTTAAATGTGCTGTTAGATTGTATTTGTGAACATTTGATGTTCTTCTTTAATAACCTCAAGTACAGGGCTGAATGAATTCAACAACAGTAGCTGAAAAAAGTGCAATGAGTCATATTATAGGAAAATGGAGAAAAGGATACAGGACTCTCCACTGAACACAATCCTATATTGTAGGCAATCTGTGATAACACCCTTTTCATTTCAGTTCAGTCCCATAAAATTACCACTAACATTACAACTCATGCAGAACACAGATAAATGTAAAAATGTCACCGAACTCTTCCAGATGGGACTTTTAGTTCCACTAGATCACCATCTACTTTTTTACTTGTCTAATATTTCATTACAACCTTCCATAAGTTAATTTTCTTTCCACTGACCATGTAAATCACAAATCAATTTTCATTTAAAATGCCTGACTACAGATTGCTCCTGAAAGCTCAAGGCTTATGCTTCAGTGATCTCTCCAACATTCTTAATGCACATTAGAAAAATGTTGTGGGGTTGTTTTGGTTTTTTTTTTCCCTTTTAAATCTTTTTAAAGGAATTAATTTTACATTAGAACCATGAGACCACAGTGCTTTCGCTTCCCCCTCCCCCAACATTAAATGCAGGTACTTTTGCAAAGCATGGTTTTGTGTATATATTTGTCATAAGAAAATTATTCACGGCATTGGTATATTTAACGCAATGTTCAAGCTATGCTATAACTTGAACTACATGTGCACAAAATAAATGGCTCCCGATTACACCTTGTAGTTTGTGCAGCAATCATATAGGGCCTGATTCAACCGGTCTTTTATATGTGCAACCATGCATAGCTGGCCCTCATGTGCAGCACATAGGGTGGGGATGCGCAGTAAGAAACTCCCATGCACAAAGCAGCAGTGCAGCAGGGGGTGGGGAAGATGCAATGGACAATTGCATTGTGCCCTTATACGTTTGTTGCAATAACATAAATACTCTGAAGGCACGTCATTAGATGCATTTTATTGGAATCGTGCGCTGTTTAGCAACATAATTTACATAATTCACAAAATGGAAAAAACATAAGGTAACTAAAAGATGAGATAACATTGAAACAGAATCCAACAGGGTAAGGGACAACAGTGTTCTCCAATGAGATTATATCTCCATTTGTATTGATGTTGGCAGTTATCTGAGGAGAAAAATGCGGGCAATTGACAGGTTAATTGTTTCTAATAAGTGGCAAGTATTTAAATATATTAGAAAAATAACAATGGGAATTATGCTAATTACAAGAAACAATTCTCTTCTGGGAGATTCCACAACCTAATTCCACCCAGAAGATTTCAGAGAACAATGCCAGATTGCATGGCCTCCCCATAGCAAATGCAGTGGACTCAGTGGGTTCCTGGGCATTTGAGATCCATGCTACATGATGACTTTTAGTACTGTATATGTTTTCTTCTGAATCCTATGTTGCTGTTCAGAGACGCATTTATAGGATATGGTCAGTAGGAGGCACTAAGCCATGTGTCTTAATGGGAGGGGGGAGTTGGCAGAAGCCCCCTGGAGAATTGAAAGACAGGAGCAGTGTCTACTCTGCAGCCATTTACCCAAAGGTGTTCTTGACAACTACATTTGACAGTATTTCGCTGAGATCAAGTAAGAGGCAATCAATGGAAAATATGTTATTCAATTCATCAGTTTTTCAACACTAAGTTGAATATGTCTGCAAATGTTTTGTCCAAACACGCAATTTCTGCAACTTTACAGTACAAGCAATCTTTTGGGTAAGATTTCTCCTAATGTTTATTCATCCACTGGAATTTCACCAGAAGCCCTCCTGTGGAAACAAAATCTTTACAACAAAACTTGAATGAGACTCTTATAGCCAAACTAAATGTGAAGTTAAACGCACCATTGTTTAGTTAGGCGGGAATTAATTTTACATTAAATATCGCTAATATTTAATGTAAAATTAAATATTATGTGTCAGCCTAATCCTAATATTATGTGTCAGCCTAAAAAATGTGTCAGCCTAATCTGGACTGGAACCATAGTGTGAAGACAGGAAGTGTTTAAACCTTTACCGTTACACTGTTTTCCTGCTGAAAATCCCACCAAACCTGCTATGGGTCCCTGAAGGTGATTTTAGCAAAGGGCACCTCTATGGGCGTTTAGCAGCTTTGGGGCAAATCTGGTGAGTTAAGATTTTGGCGATCCTGGGTGAAAGAAATACCTCCCACTTCGGTGCCATGGTCCCATCCTGGTTCAAGCTATCACGCAGGTGCTATTTTAAATTAAGACCCTAGCTAGACGATGACACATTTAATATCATGTTTAGTTTGACCTTTACTTAGGCAGAGATCCATAATCAGATCTCCTGTTTCTTTAAATTTTAGAAAACAGCAGCAATGGGGTAGTCCGATTTGAATCAGAACAGCAGCACTAGAGGAAAGGGAGTTAACTCGTTTTCCCCAGCACCATTTTCCTGATAAAAACTGTCCCCAAAAGCTATTGTTTTCCCTATTACAGAAAAATTACATCTACACAGACTGTACATGTACAGGGAGGGAGGAACGAGGGTGGAATGGGGCAGTGGGAGGGCAGATTGGGTTCGTGGAGGTGACGAGTTAGGTGTCAGTGGCGGCCACTGAATTCTAACCCCCCAGACCCAATCCTGCAGCCTGTGTCCACACGGACTTCTGCCAGTGATTTCGTTAGTGCATTTGTTCCCTTACCCTGAGCAGAGACCCAGCCATCCCTATGAGTCTACTTAAATATGTGCCAACTATTTTGCTGGCGCACATTTGAGCCAGCTGTATAACACCAGACAGGCCCGAGAAGGGGGATAGGATTTGGTGAAGTGAGCCACCACTGATTCTTCCCCCAGCCTGGGCCCAGCCACCCATGCCCACCCACCCTCGGAACACCCTGTTCTGCCCTCCCCATGCCCCTCTGCCGCCCAATGGGGAACTCACCTTTCCCCAGCGGGTGCAATGTTGTCCTCGGTGGGAGTAGAGAGGCGCCAACCTCGGTGCTGGCAGCGCTTATTCTCCAGGTGCTGCAAATTTGCATTACGGCACGTTTGCGACACCCTAGACCGGCGGAGCACTGCTCCACTGGTCTAAAATGTACACAGGATTGGGCTGTTAGTTTATCTTCTATATTGAATACATTATTTTGCCATCCTAGTACCTAAGCGTGGCTTCAGACGAACCATTCATGGGTTGCATATTGCACCTTTCCATGTAATTATTGCAACTACCACTTGGTTTCTTGACTATGAAACCCAAAATATGGACTACTGTCACAGATAATTCTCTCTTAGCTTGCTTCCCATTGTTAGACGATCAGGTGAAGCCATAAGCACATGACCTGTGATGATAACTTCACAGAACCATAGTACTATTCAAAAAACACACAGAAATCTGAAACACGCTATCATTTAAAATGCAAAGTAAACACCAAGCCTCATACATAAGGTATTTCCCACTTGGTCCCATTCATACACAACCTCTTTCCTATCCCATGCAGTATTCCCTGCAAGTCAGTTTTTACCTGGCACTGGTATTTTTGGTCTCCAGCTGCAGGGCTGCCTCTCTACCTCCAACGTTCATTTCTCTGCTATGCCTCACCAATCTATGTATACTATTTATCAAGAACAGGATTCAAATTGACCAGAATCCCAACTTCTTGAAGCACTCTGAAATCAGAATTCTAGCTTGAGGGCTTGATGGAGAGCATGTCACTTTAAATAAGGCTGAATGCTTATGACAATTGAAAGGACTTCTATGTTAAGTAGGACTGTTTGTTCTAATGCAGTGTGTCAGAACTGACCACTGAAATTGAACGAAGGAACCTCCAGAGCAGCCTTGCCAGACAGCATTCACCTCCTAGTAGGATCACTGGCCAAATTTTGACCAAGCTAACTCTTCATCAAATGTTAATGGACTGTTATGGGCAGAGAAAAAATAACTCTGCTTTCCGATGATGTACTCCTCTTGGGGATTGGTCACTCATGTTGAATGCAAATGAGTCATTTGGCTCTCTAAAGCATGTGAGTCACAACTACCTGTTTATGAGTCACAAAGCAGCAACTAGCACAAAGATGCTGGTCTTTTAGATAGCTGTTTGATTAGCTGGCTGATATTTATTTTAATGAACTATCCATTATTTGGAGTTAACTTCAGTCGATATCGCGGAGGGGGTCTCCTCCCCACCAGACTCTTTGTCTATCCTCACCCTCATTATTTTCCAAACAGCATACTGACAAGATACCCAAAAGAGACACATGCATTCTTGCCAACTTCTGTGGTTTTGTGTCAAGACTTACTGTACGTTCCCAAGTGTTTTAGTAGCCCCATCTGATAAAATCATGACACACTCTGTGTCCACTTATTAAAAAGTATATTTTTAGCCTTTGTGGTGTCAGAGGAAAGATTTACAGCATGACTGCAGTGCACCCTAAAGGCTCGGAATTAGAAGGTACATAAAAGTAAGCCCATGTTATTTTTAAGGCTGTCGTGTTGGGGGAAGGCTAATTTATGATGTCTGAACATGGGTGGGTGGCAATCGTGTGCATTTCAGTTCCTGATTAGGAACCCGGCAGACAGCAGGACATGCCACCCAGCAAAACAACTAAGATGCTCACAAGATTAAGAATAAATTGTTTTGGGCAGAAAAAAAAAACCTAACAGAGATGTCCTTTGCAATGGTGTTACAGCACTGAATGACAACTTATTTTCTAGAGCCATCTTCAAACTGAGCGAGAACTGAAGGGACAACAAAACCTGTTGTGAAGCAGCACTGGCAAAAGTGTTGGTACCCCCAGTCTTAAGAATTCATGACCTTTTGCAACTAGTCTTAGGTTTGCCATAAGTGTTCGCATTTGCTGGCCACAAATCAACACTGAGGGCCTAACTACATGATACAGGCAAATATGTATAACAAATCTCTGACAGTCACTAAGCAAAAGCAGCTTGAGGAGGAGATACTATAGAGCAGCGGTTCACAACCTTTGTGGGGCCACATACCACTGCAAGGCCCCTCCGTCTGCCACGTACCACCAGAAGTAAGTGCCAACGATGTCATCAGCACTTACTTCTGGGTTCGGCAACACAGGAGACCATAAAGGCAGAGGTAAGGAGTGTGGGTGGATGGGAGGGCCCTTCCCTGTGCGCGGGAAGCCTGTGTGCTCGAGCTCTGTTGATCTGGCAGAGCAACAAACCACTTTTTTCAGGGCTGCGGCACAGGCTCCGTGCGCTCGAGCTCTGCGCTCGAGGATCGGCAGAACTCGAGCCGCTTTTTCCCAGGAGGACCCTCCTGTCTGCACTGCAGCTCAGAAAATAGGGGCTCGAGCTCTGCCGATACAGCAGAGCCCGAGCGCACAGGCAAGGAAGGATACTCCTGTCTGCGCTGCAGCTTGGAAAAAAGCGGCTTGAGATCTGCTGATCAGCAGAGTTCAACCCACTTTTTTCCGGGCTGTGGCGTGGTGTGGGCTCTGTGCGCTCGAGCTCTGCCAGATCGGCAGAGCTTGAGACGCTTTTTCCTAGGCTGTGGTGTGGTCAGGTGGACCGTCCGGTCCATGTCGCAGCCCGGGAAATTGCGGCTCGAGCTCTGCCAATCTGGCAGAGTTTGAGCACATGGGCAGGGAAGGGTCCTCCCGTATGCGCTGCAGCCCAGAAAAAAGCAGCTCAAGCTCTGCTGATCTCTCTGTAAGGAGAGGGTTCTTAACCCTTTCCTAATGTAATGTGACTCTGCTATAAATCCCCCCCCGGGTTCCAAATGCATGGATGCAAGGGCAAATATGCATTCAGCGAACGCTGGAGGGGGCAATAAAAGCAAGTGGGGCAGAGATTTGGAGTGGAGAAGCAGCAAGTGGGGAAAGGGATAAGTGTTCTCTCCCCACTGCCACTTCTCTATTCAAAATTGTCTCCTTTCTGATGTCACGTTCTCTTTGAAAAAAATGATTGTCAGTGGCCCCTTACTTGCATTTGCATGTAATGGCAAATCAGAGTAATCTGAGCTGAATCTGGATCATTTGTTAGAATGAAATAAATCCAGTATTGGAACTTTCACTATCAAGCCCCCCTCCCCCCCCTAACTAATCTCTGTTCATAATAATAAAAGGCTTTTAAGATTATTGCACAATCTAGCTGTTCTAACTCCTTCTACAAGGAAGTGTACTGGAATTAACTTGGTTTTTAAATTATTTTTGTTTTGTTTTTCACGTGTGAGTGATCTGCTCTCTTGACATTATCCCTTTAGAGTGATTCAAAGCTGCTCTAATTATCAACGTTTTGAGTGTGCTATGCTAGGCTCTGGTCTTCTCTGTTGTTTGTGACTTCTTCACTTATTTTGTAAAGAAGATAATTCCTCAATGTGGTGCATTCCTCATGCACCACAGCTGGAGCCTCACTTTACTAAAGGAAAAGGAACCACAGAACCAATCAATGGGAATGAGATTCATACCTGTGATTTGACATAGCCTTGCATAAGAAGGAACCACCTTCCAAAGTTGTGGAGTAAAGAGTAGATAGCTTTTTAAAAGAATTGGGTATATCAAGGGCTATTAACTATTATAGTGCAATGGAACCTTGGAGTACATATTTTGAGCCCCAAATCCTAAGGACAGCCAACAGTCAAAGCTCTGTTGCCTTTACATCCTGCATATGAACTAAAGAGAATGCTGCTGGGCCAGATAGACATATTCCAATGCAACAGAGTGTTTTATGTTCATCACATAACATTTCTATCTACCTTTTGCCCTCTTTGTTACATGCTATTTTAAATGCAGGCCACTTGCTCAATTTGCCAAGGCTTTTTGAAAACCTTGTGGTTACCATCAGTACCGTTGGCTTTGCACAGTAGCTTGCAAAAGCAAGTCTGCGTTAACAGCTGTCTCAAGACAATAACATGTGGCAGAGCATGAAAGCACCTTCGCAACCATTCCTGGATCTTTTTTCTATATTCATTTGCCCGGAACTGTTTGATCACTTCCATGCCTCTGAACTGGAACCCTCAGAGATTAAAAGGTGACCCTCAGCCCTTCCCCCCCCCCCCCGGTCTTCAGCCCCTCAATCTGCAATGGTATGCTATGCTGAAGACTGGACGCATCACATTCTGGTGAGTCATACTGTGAGCTGGACTGCTGTGCTGAAGAGGTGGACGCAAAACAAGCCTTACTGCTGGGGAGAGTAATAGCAATACAGTTCTTGCAGCAAGCCCCTGCTCAGCAATCCACAGAATGACACTGATGGTTGCTCCAGAGGGAGTCACTTACCCTCCAAGCTAGAGGTAAGATGCCAGATAAGCAGTAGTCTGTAAAAAGGGATTTTAAAAAGAGAGAAAACCAGGGGGAAAGATTAAGATAATTTTGCTTCTATGTTACATCCATCACAGAACCCAATGTCAGTATCTATTCCATTGTTTCAGTACCTGACACAAACTTCTATGTCTGTCTTCTCCATGCAAGTGCCTCTTTCATTTGAAAAGTTGCCTACCTTTCACGGTTTTATAATAAACTGGAAGTGAGTAACAGTGCGATATCAAAGGAAATAAAACTCCAGTTACAATTGCTGCTGGGGTTTGCTTTCTGAACGTGGCTCCTACAATATCTCATCTGTGCTGACACCTTTCACTCTCAATTATTTGGCTGCTGTCAAAACAAATCAATCAAATTACGGTGCAGTGTGTCTTCATGCTACTGTTCCATTGTACAGTGGCTGCATTAGCTTTGAAATATATGGAAATACAAATTTTTGTCTCTATTATTTATTTAATGCAACTTTTTTTCCCTTGCGAGGGGATGCACAACACAGAAAACTCAAATTAGCTCATGTCAAATGTTCAATATACACAGTGCCTATACGGATATGTACGTGAATGCGGGTGCTCAGAAATGTTAAAATAATAACTGACGGGGAAGGCTGCTGCATTAACATGCCGTCTCTAAATTAACTACCCAAATTAACTACTACCGGTAAGTAGTAAATTATCTACTGCAGATGAATGGCGCAATTTTAAAAAACAAACATGAAAACAAGCGACAGAGAGAACATGCATTAAATTCAATTAGGAAGTTACTGCGCATTGTCATTCAGATTTCAAGGATAAAATGATTTGAACTGAAGTTTACCAGAGCAGATTTTTGGCAACACACGTACAAGGCAGGAATTTCTGCAAACAAAAACATTTAAAACTGCAATACAGCAACGCATGCAATGGCACAATCACTAACAATAATGGATTACTTTGATCAATGTGAGACTGAATACGTATTTTGACAGCACTGTAGCTACTACAGTAGCGATAATTTTGATGGTACTATGCTACAAACATATGCATTGGTTTTTATACCAGTCTGACTGTCATGGCTTCCCCCAAAGGATCCATTTGTAGTTTGGAGAAGGTGGGAATTGTAGCTTGGTGGGGGGTGCTGACAATTCTTTGTTAGAACTTCCTAGTCGCCCCCATGGAACCACACTATGTTTTATGGAAAAAAAGAGAATGTTGATTAAAACAGTGGTAAGGTTGGATCTAAGAGCATGAGCAGAGTAGACCTTTTTAAAAAAACTGAAATTCCACTGATTAGTTATTGGCAGAGAGAGGGGACTGAATACAGCCCCACTGCTGTTCCTGTAAAATAACCCCTAAAACACATGCAGCTTTGCTTTAAAAAAACAAACAAACAAACCAGGGCTATGCCATGGTATAAGGAGCTGCGGTGGCTTAGTGGTTAAGATGCTGAACTGCAGACCAGAAGGTAGGCAGGACAGCCGTCCGAGACCCAAGTGCCGCGTGACGGTGTGAGCTACCGTCTTCAGCCCCAGCTCCTGCCAACCTAGCAGTTCGAAAGCAAGAAATTGCAAGTAGATTAATAGGTACCGCCTTGGCAGAAAAATAACAGCATTCTGTGCGCCTCAGCGTTGAGTCATGCCAGCCACATGAACACAGAAGCGTCTCCGGACAGCGCTGGCTCTTCGGCTTTGATACAGAGATGAGCACTGCCCCTAGAGTCGGTATCAACTAGCTTTCGAGCGCGGGGAACCTTTACCTTTACGCCATGGTATGAACTCTCTGAACTCTCCTCCCCATACTTCTGAACTCTCTGAACTCTCCTCCCCATACTTCTGAACTCTATGAACTCTCCTCCCCATACTTCCAGAGAAACTTCAGGCCACAAGCAACAAAACTGAAACAGGCTTAACTTCCCTGTAGATGGAGAGCAGAGATACATGAGTTTGTAACATGCAACAATGAAAAGAATGCAAGCGGCTCAAAAGAGAGAGATGAGAGAAATAGTAAAACGAGACTATCCTGCATAGGCTGATCCTATGTTATCATCAGGCAACACTTTCACTTCTGTATCTCGTGTCCTGAGCATGCCATTCAAGGATGCTCTTATGATCTGTAGTAGTATCTTATCGGAATACCTCCATGGAAAAAATCCACTATTTCCTCTGCATGTTTTCATTCCAATGTATTTCTCAGCTTTGATGCTACTACAGCAATAAAAGAAAGTGTGTGTGGAGAGAGTGAATGGAAGTACAGTTGAGTTGTAATAGAGAGAAAGACAAGAATAACTTACATGTAGAGCCGGAGAGCACACAAGTCTTTACATGTCATTGTCTCTTCCTTTGAAAATGACTCTATAAATATCTCAGCTTCACTTCAGTGTTCATGTGGCTGCAGGAGACTATTATCCGGTGACAACACTTTTTCCTGGCTTTTTGTCTCAGAGCTACACAATTCATGTGCAGCGTTCGGGAGTTTCTGGCTCAATTAATGCACTATTGCTTTGAAGGTATGCTGATATGCATAGAAGCAGATTCTCAAGAGCCTGTTTGGCATTTCAAAGTATGTCAGTTGTAGAAGGGTATTTTTTTTTCTTAATGTCTCTTAAGAAATATATTGTGAACTTTTGTTAACCTTTTCTCCCCTGTTCTGTTCATCTTAGGTTAGCAAATTTTCTGAGGAATTACTGTATATTAATTTATCCACTGGAAACTCTAACAGCATACAAAGCCAGTAGTTCTGGACTTCCCTGTTTTATTTATTTTGTGTGTGCAAATAAATAAAAGACCTGCTTAAATAAAAGTGGGCAGGTCTCTCTCGCCAGAGGAGTTCATGTGGTAGCTGACTGGTGCTCACTCTACAAACGTGACCATTGCATGGCTCCTCCCCCACTTTTCAACCTCACAATAACCCTGTGAGGTAGGTGAGGCTGACTCTGAGAGATAGTGACTGGCCCAAGGTCACCCAATAAGCTTCATGGGTCTTCCTGACTGAAGGCCACATTCTAATCACTACACTATACTGGCTTTCCACATTTCTCATTCTTAGTTACACTCTACACTCATGATTCGTAACCTAATAAGTAAAGTGCCTCCACTGGAAAGGAAAGGAGGGCTCATAGTGCCGTGGTAGAGCACCTACTACTTTGCACGCAAAAGGCCCTGATGTGCTCCAGAAGCTCCACCTCTGACTGTCCATGAGTAAGCATTTTGTCTGCACTGCAACACTGGTCAGGATCTCTCCCCAAGTACAGCGTTTGTAATGACAAACACTGTTTTCAATGGAAAGCAAATGCTTTGCTTGTGGTGGCTGGGAGGGCAAAGCTTCAGCAGTGAGTCAGCACAGGGATGGGGCTTGCGACTGTGCTTTCGCTGTGCCCCCCCCACCAGTGCTGGTCCAAGACCTCCAGACACCTGAGGCAATGTTCCAAATGCTGCACCCTTTACCTGATTATGTGCCAGCTTCTGCTCCTCCCACTCTCCAATGCTGTATTCTAGCTAAACACTTTCCTTCCTTCCATAATACCTCTTCCTTTCTGTCCCCCTCTGCCTTCTCCAATCCAGGGAGTGAAAGGAAGAGCAGGAGCAGTAAAGGCAAGTAGGTGGACAGAAATGGGCAAAACCAAAACAAAACACACACAACCCATCAATCTGGTGCCTGAGACAAGCAGTTCAGTTGGCCTCATGGATGGGCCAGCCCTGCCCTCACACATGTTCTTCTACACAGATTTGGAATGTCTGAAGAGTACTATTAAATAGCTCTCTACCTAGAATGTTAAAGCAGAGGCGTAGCAGCAGTGAGTGCTGCCTGGAGCACTCGCTGTTGCGCCGCCCCAAAGGGGCGGCGCCACTCCGCGGGGGCGCCGCCGCTCCGCGGGGATGACCCGACTTCCGCGGGCGCTCCGAGGCCTTCTCCCCCGGCCTCGGAGCCGGAGAAAGCCCCGGAGCGTCCACCTCAACCGGTGGCCGGGGCTTTCTGAAGGCCAACTACCGCGGCGTTTATCTTTGTTTTGCACATGCGCAGAACGTTTTAACGTTTTGCGCATGTGCAAAACAAAGATAAACAGCGCGGCGCGGCAGTCGGCCTTCAGAAAGCCCCGGCCACCGGTCGAGGTGGACGCTCCGGGGCTTTCTCCGGCTCCGAGGCCGGGGGAGAAGGCCTCGGAGCGCCCACCCGCGTCACCTGGCGGGCGTGCTCGCTCCATGGAAAGACTGGAGTGAGCATAGCAGCGCCGCCCAGGGCCGAGGTGCTGCCTGGAGCTGCTGCTCCGCTCGCTCCAGTCTTTCCACGCCTCTGTGTTAAAGCATGTTTAGGACCCTACACCAAGACTTCCCATTAAATTATCCCTAGGCCCATGATGAGAGTGATTAATCACCACGTAAGGACTCTATGTTGTGTAACAAATTAATATATACGTAGACACATATGGGGTGTCTAAGGGACTGCGGTGGCTTAGTGGTTAAGACGGTGAACTGCAGACCGGAAGGTCAGTAGGACAGCAGTTTGAAACCCGAGTGCCGCATGACGGAGTGAGCTCCTGTCTCCTGTCCCAGCTCCTGCTAACCTAGCAGTTCAAAAGCAAGAAGTTGCAAGTAGATAAATAGGTACTGCTGCGGCGGGAAGGTAACAGCGTTCCGTTAGTTACGCCGGCCACATGACCACGGAGGCATCTTTGGACAGCACTGGCTCTTCGGTCTTAGAAACAGAGATGAGCACCGCATCCTAGAGTCGGACACGACTGGCTTTCGAGCTTTCTTTACCTAGACACCTATGACCAAATTATCTGTTTAGGGCAATATTTGAACTCAGTGCCTCAGCCCACTATGTCATGGCCAGCAGTTGGGATCACTACCATTACCATCACTTCAGCAAAAATCTTTAGCAATTAGGGCACAAGCTTGAGTCCTGCAGCTAGATGCATCAGATTGGCTCCCCCCCCCACTCTTTATATTTTGGGACATCCTATTGGCCACAAGCCAACATTGAGTTACACAGGCATTTAAGTCAATTGATTTCATTGGGTGTAAGTCTGCCTAGCTCTATGTCAGATCATGGCCATCGACTTTGAGGCCACTTTGCTATGCAGGTCATTCAGTCATGTGACTGAAGGACATATATAGAACTGCAGTAATTGCCATATATGCAGTTATGGCTTCACACTGAAATTACTACTGCATGTAGCCCTTCTTATCCTTAGTCCTTGTCGTTCTTGTTTTGGTTATGTTAGTACCATGTAGAAGTACCTGGGAATAAGCTATTCCTTTAAGTGAAACATCATTTTGATTATTACTGACATTGGTGCTCATTAAAATACATAACCAAAACACTGTTTTTCTGTAGGCTCTGAAAGCTATTTCATGTAACTAGACGGAGAATACAAATGAGTAGGGACTGCATCACTTTAGTTAAAAAGAGGGAATATTCTTTTGAAAAGAAAAAAAGGAGTCAGAACTTTAGATCAGTAAGCAATCGAGGTTGGCACTTCATCTGTGTTCTCTTATTTTTTTTAACCTATTTTAAGCAAAATATTTAAAAGTACACAAACACAGAGAATGAAAGGAATACATCCATGTTTTTGGTATCTTCTTGTAATAAACATTAACTGAGAATTAACAAATACGCTAAAATTATTGTTGCTTTCCTACTTTTTTTTTTAGGGGTCAATTGGATCTCAAGGAAAATCAAGATCAAAGAAACCATCTCTCTTTAGCGTTATATTGTATGAATAAATATCAAGGAGAGGATTCTAATGCTCATTTGCCAGCTCCACGTTCTTTGGTTGTTTACTGCATGTCTTTAACCACTAAACAGTGTTTAAAAATCTAACCTGCTGCTATTTAAAAAAAAAAAAGGAAAATGTAAAGATGTACTATTATAATAGAAAAGCAAGGTTTTCTTTCAGCACAGGAATATTTTACCAATGATAAGGGAACACAGTTTATTCTTACTGGTTTTGGGACCTACAGCTTTAGAGGTTAACTATTGCCACTCACTGTAGAAACATCCCGAAGTTCTACAATGGAAATAAAGCTCCCGAGATTTTAGTTTTATGGGGTGAGAGTTTCCACCCCTTGACTCTGTTTGGCCATTGTTTCTGAAGCATAAGAATCACTCAAGCCGCATAACAGTAATAACCCCTCAGACCTTGGTAGCTTGAAATCTGACATTATGTCGTTTAGCTGTCCATTTGGATCACAGTGCTGCAATGTGTCCTATGTGGACAGCAGAGTAAGGTATGGTTCGTGCTATTATCTTTTATAAACCTCCTTTCAGGAAAGTCTAGGACAGAGCCATGCCAGAAGGCCTCAGGAAGGATGAATTGCTGCAAAGTCGCTAGAGAATATTGGAAGGGCCTTGCTTGACTTGAATTGCTTGGCTGCATCAGAGCATGCTCAGAACAGCAGCGGTATGCCCAGCACCGTGATGGTCTACCAAACACGAGGAGAGTTGTAATGGGGGTCTGCGGGAGCTGTTCTGCATTCTACCCTCTGCTTGAGGCAAATGCTCGCCTGGGGCCTGGGCTTGTCTATGGTATGGTGAAATGCACAGCAATTTGACGAACATTTATGAAGGATCTGATGCTGGCACAGTCATTGTTCTTTGTGCAGCAGCTTTCCCACTGAATTGTGCTATCTTCCTTCACAGTGGCTTGGCCATTAACAATGAGTGGTTATTAATGGGCACTCAAGGTCAGCCAGTAATGCAGGTCACACTTATCTGCCAGGATGAAGGCCGAAAATAGTATTCTGCTGAGGAGGATGTACCAAGAAATACGTCGCAGTAGTTGCGTTAATAGGAGTGGGTGCATATGGCAAACAGGGAGGGGAGGAAATCAGAAGTTTCAGTATTTTAGAGTTGCCTGGCAAGAATCAGTCATGGGGGCTACTGTTGCTTTTAGAGGACTGATGCTTTTTTCAAGATTAGTACTGCCACTCTGTCTGCATATCTATTTCCTCTACACTGCTCCACATATATTTGCAAATAAGCAAATAATACCAAAGCCTCCAATAGTCCCTCCTCATAAGGACATTTTTTTTGCCCCTGGAACATCCTATTGCTTGGGGAAGTAAGGAACACAAACTGCTAACCATTAGCTTTGCTCATACAGAGAGCAATGTGTAGAGGTGTTTGAAAATGGTGATAAATAAAAACACATCACACCGTTTTCTGCTTAAAAAAATCAGCAAACAAATAAAAAAATAAAACCATGTAATTTTGCGCCATTCTTTATCTGCTGCCACTGTACAATCTATCTAGTACACTTTTAAAGCATTTACAATTCATAAAAATGGGGGAAATTTGCAATAAAAACATATAACACTGCTTTCTGCTATTTCATTTTGGTTCAACACCGAAATTTGTGAAAAAATAAAACCATTTTCAAACACCTCTAGCAATGTGGGGTGCTTCCTGACATCTTCAATGGGATTTTCCTGAGGAATACTGACCATTTCATTTTGCCATGTTACATAATTAAATATAATTGCTCCCTGGTAGATTTTTGGGTCACCTCTTGCCCATGCTTAAGACTGCAATTGCATACTGAAGCTTTCTAAAGATAAGCACAAGATGCAGTAGCCCAAGGGTAAAATGTAAATTCTTCGTTTGATAGTATGTTGGGGATAGTTTACCACAGTAGCGTAGCTAGAGGGGGGGCTGGCGCGGTAAGTGCTGCATGGCACTACACGGCAGTGCAAAGTGGCCCCTCCCACTTGCCATCAGAGCCATTCCGACAGCGAAGGCAACATTGCCTTAGCTGCGGGAATGGCTCCGACAGCGAGTGGGAGGGGCAACTTTGCACTGCCGTGTAGCACCTTGCAGCACTTACCGCGCCAGCCCCCCCTCTAGCTACGCTACTGGTTTACCAACATCGATGTTTCCATGCATCCAGGATTTCCCCAATCTGATGTCCCAGAATTTATTTGGCAAGTATCTGGAACTATTCATAACAAACTGGGAGACATAACAGACAATAACAGGACTATCTACTTCTCAGTTGTGTGACAGAAAGGGACATGGATATATCCCATGCAAGCCCCGTCAACATCAATGGAGTTTGCGCAGCGCTTGGCGGATTGTGTCACATCTTCATATTTTTTCCAGCAAAAAAGGTGCACACAAGTTCTTCAAGTATACTGTACAGCTTAGCAAAGCAGAATGAATTCATGACGTAAAATGTGTATCAGCTAATGTTTATTTATAATACTAGATCCACAGTAACCAGAAGCTGGAACACTCTGGAGCCCACGGATACACTTTTATAATGCCTGTGTCTTCATTAAGATTTCATCATCCACCTACACTAAAAAGCCTCTTCCTCCACTTTGTTATATCTGCTTTTACCCAGACCCTATCCCTGCATTATTTTTTTTAATCTCCAGTTCCCTACTTTACATGTACTCTCAAATTTTAAACAAGCAAAATTTGTGCATTAGTGTGTCCCTTTCATTTATGATTTATGAATGACAGGTTTTTCGGTTCAGCTTAATGGTATGAGAGGGAGACATTATTTTAAACATTAAAGTGAAAACCATTTGCAACTATGATAAGAGAGGTCTGTTGACATTAAAGTTTAAAACCTGCACAAGGTAGAGGCCAGCCGCGGAGCCAACAGGTGAGGGCACTATGTGTGCAGTTTGTAAGGGAGTTTGTTCAACACATTAGCTGTCTTCCCTTCTCGCTGTTTCACAACCTGTAGTCCTCGGTGCGTCAAACAGTCCAAGTCAGCAGCAGCAACCAGAATTTAATCGCTTAAAAAGTACTTAGAGTGCTGTGCAGAGCATTCACTTAATAGAAGGCCCGTTTTTGTCTGTGGGAAACTTTGCCTCGCGTTTACGTCAGCAAGATATATTTTAAAAAAAGAAAAGTTCCAAAGCTGAACCCGTTCCTCTCACGCATCCTCCATCATTTCGACTAAAGTTGGTCTTCTAGACTGCATTTGGGATTTGTGTTTTTTCTTCTTTTTAAACTTCTTATACTGACCAGGTGCAATGTTTGCCGTGTACCGGATTCTTTCTAAGAAAATCTGGAACATCAAAAGGAGCAATAACAGAGGGTCATTTGTTACATGATCGCCAACTGTTATTTGCTCAATGAGCTGGTACCATCAAAACTGCATCGTGTCATTGGTCATTGCTTAGCGTTCACTTTCTCTTTTCTTCATGCAGAAGCTAAGACTTCATTAAAAAGATTCATTACAGAGGGCCATACTGACAAATATGGAGGTTTGACTGGCAGTATCCTTTTCAAAATATTGCGCTGTACTGCTCTGACCATTGTGCCACTCTTTCTTTTTCATTCTCAAAGCTTTTTTCTTTCAGATTTTTATGCTGAATTTGCCCCATTGCACCGATGAGTCGTTTCAACATGGGTCCAGGTGCCATTCAGAAAATTCAGTGTTATTTAAGACACCAATTAAAAACCCAGTTCTTTAAGCTTAATAAGAAATAACTGTATGCAGATTAGCCCCTGGTGTTCCAGAAAACTGAAAGAGACCTTAGTCTGTAGTCTAGTCCCTGACCGTAAGTCCCATAGGAATTTGGAATTTTCAGGTGGACAAGTTCTCTCTTCAGATCCCGTTAGGGCATGCCTAAAGGAAAGGTACAGTCTTGGATAGACATCTGGCAACCCGGGCACAACTTTTATAGGACACCACATAGTTTTTGTACTTGCAAAAGCTGTCATAAAAGCTGATGCCGATACCGCAAAAACTTTGTTTCATGTACTTTGTTTCAAAGTTTTTGTACTTTGTTTCAAAGTTTTTGCGGCATCAGCATCATCTTGTATGACAGCTTTTGCAAGTAAAAAAACTAAATGGCGTCCTATAAAACTTGTACCCAGGTTGCCGGATGTCTACCCAAGATTTTACCCTTCTTTTAGGCATGCCCTAACAGGATCTGAAGAGAGAAGGTGTCCACCTCAAAATTCCTACGAGACTTATGGTCAGGGTCTGTATCACTGATCCAAGAGGGCAAAGTGCAAACCACCGAAATAAAGTAGCATAAACTCAGGGTCTAATGATAGAAATTGTCACTGTGTCTTCCCCAAGAACTCCTACCTACATTACACTGCTAAGGCAAGTATAGCACTTGCGTGGGCAGTTATTGATTTGCATGAGCAGGCCAGCAGATACTCTGAACCAGCTCTGTTTATTTTTATCTAATACTTTAGCAGTATATACAGTAGCAGTTTTGCTGACAATGCAAGAATTGTACATTTGTTATAAAAGGTGCAGAATGTGTTACTGGGTGAATAATTTGGGTTCCTGAGGATCTCAGGGTTGGGGGGCTTAAAAGCAAGTTTCTAGCCCTTCTAGCTGTGAAGATATGATTAACAGTATGTGGGCAAAGTTTGCTTGAAACCAATGAATGAGGCAGTTGAATGAGAGTTTCAGGGGCTAGAAATAGGATTTCAGTGTTCTTGCCTCTCACATGACTAAGAAACCAGAAACTGATCAAGCACAGAAGAAAGAACAGCTGCAAGATCTGGAATGCCCTTTTCCTGATGTTTCCAACATGTTTCAAATGCTACCTTTGTTATGGGAATATTAAGCTTTTTTTTTTTACAAAACAGTTCTGAGGCAACGCCTCTGGGGGGTCTATCAAATTTTAACTGAGCTGAAGTTTTCCCATAGTTTCACTTGTAAGGAAAGGAAAAAAACAGTTGTAAAAAATTGAGGTATTCCACCATTTTAATGCTACATCTCTCCTTGATGCCACCATATACACACCGTTATACAAAGTGTGTGCAATATGAAAATGCAAGTCTCTGGGTGCGTGTGCTCCATGCTTGCGAAGACATTACTGCTATGCGAAAGGAACACTATTACTGCTATATGATAGGAACGACATGTAACCATTTGAAAAGGGGTCAGTTTCTGCCGCGTTCTTCCAGTCCCCAGGTGACCGTCTGAAGACAGAATGCTATTTCATCTGATGTTAATATTCATCTCTGAACTGCTTTTTGCCCAAAGAGTTCCAAAGAAGTGAACACAAATTTTGGAATACAAATAAAATACAACAAATTACAATCAAACCACAACAGCCTCTGCAGCAACCCCATTATCAGTTTAAAAACAGCCACCTGAGACAGAGCTGGGGGGGTGGAATCAGTTGTCATAAAATGCCAAATGAAAAAAAAAAAGTCTTTACAATCCACCAGGAAGAACAGGCGATGGGAGCCAGACTTTCAGAGCCTTGGTCCCGCAGCGGAAAAGGTTCTGTTCCACGTCCCCACCAATCTCATCCCAGGCAGTGACCAAATTCAGGGCAGAGTCCCTCCAAAGATCTCAATGAACAAGCAGAATCATAGGGGAGTAAAAAGTAATGACTATCACTCTGAATTGGGCTTGGAACCAAGTGTCACTGGATACCGGAAGGCAAACCTTCCTCCTCAAGGATCTGAGGAGAACAAAAAAGCGTTCACTCCAATTGATCTAGATCCACATTCACAGTCTGTTCACCATCATCCACTTAGAAATCACAGCTTCCAGACATTGATTCAGCACAGGCACAGCTGCTCCCAGATGTATATAGGGCTGGGTGTCATAATAAGCATATTGACTCTTTGTTCCAAAACTATGGATGATTTTCCCCAGTTGTTTTCCTTTTTTAATATACACAAAAATATTGCTGAACTTTTTAGCACCGGGACCCACTTTTTAAAATTACACTCTAACTCTATCAGGACCAACCTAGCTTTATGAGGCTTTAAAAAAAGGCGATCTAGAAAGAAATAATATTTTATGCATTTATGTATTTATTGAGGCAGCCCTAATGAATAGCCTCAAGGCTTGAGGGGCTTAGTTATGAGACCCAGCCTTCACCTGCCCCCACTACCTATCATTGACAGACAGACAGACAGACAGACAGACAGACAGACAGACAGACAGACACACACACACACACACACACACAGAGACGCTCAAACGTTTATCTCCCTATATTTACACAAGCTTGCAAACTGCAGGAGCTCAGCTCTTTGAAAGGCAATTAGCATTAATCTGATTTTTGAATAGCCTCAGGGCGGGATTGAGGCAATTCTGATCTTTTCATCACCCATGTTTTTATTGGAGACTCTGTAGGACCCACCAGAAATCGGGCCATGAGTCACCAAGTGGTTGTATACATTGTACATTTTATTATGGAACTTTGAAAGCTGCCTTGGGCATTTGCTTCAGCTTGGGAAAGGCGGGATATAAATTCAGCAAATAAATACATAAATATGAATGCTAGTTTCTAAATTCTGTACCTGGGTCATATCGACGTTTTGCAGTATAATATTTTCTACTACTCTACTACTCTAAGGAAAGCATAGACATTTGAGAGCATTCTCTCTCTCTCTCTCTCTCTCTCTCTCTCTCTCTCTCTCTCTCTCTCTCTCTCTCTCTCTCTCACACACACACACACACACACACACACACACACACACACACACACACACACACAAACAGTATCCAGCACTTTTCCCCCATGCTGCTTCCCTGACTTAAATCCATTGCTCATAAGTCTTCCCCTCTGCAGCTACTAGCAGTTTCAGCACCATCCCCACTCCCCTGATGCTGTGGCCCTGATCCAAAACTGGGGGTTCCATGGTAGGTATTACAAGAAGGCGATGATGTTGAAAGTTCCAATGATGGAGCTCCAATGTAACAAGCACTCTGATCCAGAAGTAAGGCTGGCACTCTTGCCACCACCAGTGTAAGCCCAGTCAGCATTAACAGGCGTGATTCGCTTTGGAGAATGGCACCATTTTAGCTTTCCCAGCTGTCCTGGCCTCCTGACACAATAGTTGCTGCAAAGTGATTGCTGCATCAGGAGGTCAGGGTACCTGGGAAAACTAAAATGATATCACTGCTCCAATTCCAGTAGCACCCCACCTGGCAACAACTGGGAGCCAGAGACTCAGTGGCAAGCAGAATAGATCCGACATCAGCTGTGCCCATTAGCTCTCAGAATGCTGGACCCTGCTATCTGTCCCAGGGTGCTACATGCTGACAGCGGCCCATTGCAGCACACGTGACTATAAGTAGGCGAATAAGGCAGGTTTACCTTGTACCAACAAGTTGTCATTGACAAAGGGACGGAATTTATCTCTGCTCCTTTTGGGCTCTCTGTCATTTAAACAGGCTTACCAGATCGCCAACCGGGACGTTCCTTTTTGCCCTTAAGGGCGGCGGGGGGGAGGGGCGATAGGGGACGGAGAGCGCTCTGTCCCCTATCGCCCCTCCCCCCCGCCACCCTTAAGGGCAAAAAGGAACGTCCCGGTCGGCGATCTGGTAAGCCTGCATTTAAAGAGCACATCATGTCTCTTGATGTCATTTAAAGAGCACATCAAGTCATGCGGAGTTGCCTCCTGCCCCAGTACAGTCAGTCTGCATGACTCGGGGCCCAATCCTATCCCACTTTCCAGCGCTAATGCAGCTGTGTCAACGGGGCATGTGCTGCATCCTGCAAGGGGGGGCAGTCATGGAGGCCCTCTCAAGGCAAGGAAACATTTGTTCCCTTAACTTGGGGCTGAACTGCGGCTGCATCAGCGCTGGAAAGTGGGATAGGATTGGGCCCCCAATCTATCAACTATTTCACTGGTTTAAGAGCCCTCTTTCGGTCAAAGGTTTGCCATCCTAAACATACAACACACAGGATGCAATACAGACAAAATTATCGTAAGCACACTAATTTTAAAAAGAACATAACATCCCTTTTTTATATCAACTGATCTCAAGCGATAATATGTGCCTTTGGAGTTTTAGTGTCCTGAAGGAACTGTTGTAATGAATTCCCATCAGGACTTTAGAATATCATGTTTGCCTTTATAAGTGACTCTGTGTAAAATAATAATAATAATAATACAATGAACTCCCAGCATGTTTTACCTTGTAGATTTTGCAATGGCAAAGTCATAATGCCTCCTGCTGCAGCTGCTGCTACCAGCCCTTGGATGTTGGTGAGATTAGCTGTCGGCAAAGTGAGGACCAGTCCTTGTTGACCACCCAGTTGTCCAGCCATGTTGAAAGGGATAAGGATGGGTTGATTCAATGCTGGAGTGCCTCCTGGCATCACCCCTGCTACAGCTGAGGCTAACTGCTGCGCTGTCAATAGTGGCTGCAAGAAAACAAAAATGACCAAATTTGACCACACAATGAAATAAATGAGGAGCAACATGTGTGCAACTGTTTCATTGGTGCTTGGGAATATCACTAGTTTCCCCTCTACATATGCATTGCTAATGGACTGCTGTAAATGTTGAATAGATCAGGGGTTCTCAAACAGTGGTACTAGTACCACCAGTGCTACTTCAGCCAACTGCTGGTGGTATTCGGACCGCCGGACCACCGTAAACCCGCTCTGACACAGCGCTTCTGGCGACGCGCTTTTGCTCCTGAGAGGCTCCTGCCTTTGGCCGAGCCTCTCAGGAACACTGAGAAGGGCCCTCCCACCCACCGAGAGCCTCCTACCTGCGTTTTCTGGCGTCCAAAACCCTGAAAACCCAGAAGTAACTGGTGATGATGTCATCGCCAGTCACTTCCGGTGGTACACAGCAGAAGAGTGGTGCCGGAGGTGGTACTCAGCCGGGAAGAGGTTGAGACCCCCTGGAATAGATCATAATAGTTCTGATCCAGACCTGGAGTTTCCATTACCAGACAGGGAGCTCCCATTGCTAAGAGAGCATCCAATCTACAGTATGCTAAATGGAGCCCTATGAATCTACAAGGGCCTTTCCCCTTCCATAATCAGCAATGCTGAAGTCTCACATGTAAGTGGGTACTGCATTTCTGGATCACGGCCAATGAACCCTGGAGACCCTGATGATCTGTTCTGAAATATCTGATTTCTCAATTAAAATCCAACACTAGGTGCATTACCCTTGCTAAGCACTTGACTGTGTGTCTATCCTTCTGAACCATTTTAGTTTCCTGACGTCAAGGATAGGAGACAACCAAGGGTGAGTTTATACAATAATTTATTACAGGACTTGAACTTTCCTTGAACTTTCCCCATGCATTTTCCCAGGGTACATTTTCTTGAGATTGTGCCCCCCACATGGTCAGATTTTCTTTAGAAAGCTCCTAAAAGGAGTGTACATGCAAGCATGTGCAACCAATCCTTAATGTTTCTGAGTTGTTTGTTTTGAAAACAACATTTTGGGAAATGGAAATTTAGAGCAGAGAAGTGGCAAGGGTGGGGGAGGAGGCGCTTAACCCTTTCTCTACTCACCATCTGTCCATTCCAAACCACTTCTCTAAGCAACCTTCCCCCACCCCCACCCCGGGTTTCAAACAAATTTGCCCTAGCATGGAAATAAACATCAAGCCACTTTGCTAATTGCTGACCCAGGAACTGATAATAGCACAGCTACAGGACTTTGTTCAAAAGTTTACCATCCTTCTTGCAAGTAAGCACCCAAGCCTGCTATACAAAGTGGAGGTCTAGTGTGCTTACATATGAGCTGCAAACCAATGAATACAAAGAGATCAACCTTGCCACTAGAGCAGGAGGCAATGAGTTTGTTTGCATGAAAGCATGTTTCAACTGGATGCAGCGCACCCTGCATAGGACCTTACAGCTTATTTTTTTTATGTATCCGTACTAAAAAGAAAGCAATAGCCACTTGCCACATATGGCAATGATGAAGGCTTAGTACCATGTTGACCACACAAAGTATAACTAGATGTTTGCACCAACCTTTCTTTCTGAGATCACCCAGAAAAAGCTCCAGGAGCTCATGCTATGTCCTGGGTGGAATCAATGATTACTGTTCCACTTCCGGGTGGGACTGCTGGCAAGGAGGGCTCCAGCCTGTCACTTCCCGTAATTAAGAAGATCTGTTCAGACACTACAAGAAGTGAGTTCCTCTTTGACAACTTCCCTGTTGCACTAAGGCTGCAATCCTATACCAGTGTTTCTCAAAGTTCACAGGGAGAACTTTTGAGTGCTGGCGGGGCCAGCAGTGGCCACCACAATTTTTTTAATGTAATTTGCAGACTTACTGGGGGTCCTGGAGCCCTCCAGAGGGTTCAGGGAGGCCTGTGCTACCCTCCAAAGACCCCCGAGTTTCGGGGGGCTGCAGAGGGTAGCGCAGGCCTCCCCCCCGAACCCTTCGGAGGGCTCCAGGACCCCCGCTAAGTTCGTAAATTGCGTTTTAAAACTTTTTTTGCGGCACTGATCCTCGGAATCGCTGCCGCAGCCGCCATGCTGTCCCCGCCCATTATGGGGGCAGGGGGCAGCTTTCGGTCCCTATGGTGGGTCACGACCCACCACTTTGAGAACCACTGCTATATACATATTGAATACCATGAGATTTACTTATGAGTAGACATGCCTATGTTTGCACTGCTAGTCTGTTTCTTCAGGATAAACATTTTGCAGCTCTTGGCATGCTTTCTCAACTCAACTCAACATGATCATTTTGTTGTTAATGTCCTCTGGATTTGTCTTTCTGATTTGTTAACATTCTTATCATACGTAAACCAGGAGAGGCAACAAAGCCTTACCTGTGCGGTTACACATGCTAAGCTGAATGCATGTGTTGGGTACTCCTGGGAGGAAGGCCAGATTATTTTATTTACTTAGTTTTAAAGTTTTTATTCCACCCTTATCCTGTAGTGGTGTATGACAAAAACAACACTCAATCACCAAAAATTTCCTAAGAAAAAAACTGAAACAACTCATGAGCTGGTAGCCGCTGAAAAACGCACAGATAGATACAAATACAAAAATGTATTATTAAAAAGATACCCAGTGGGCATTTTTTGCATTACAGAGAAACTGGTTTCATAGCCTGAGAACAGCAGTTCTTTGGCAGCTGGGGGGGGGGGGGGTTAAGTCCTAACACCCATGTCAAACTACAACTCCCAGGATTCTTTGAAAGAAGCCATTATAGCTAAAGTGGTATAAACCAATGTAAGTTTGTAATGCAGATGTGCCCAAAAGAATGAGCCAAAAAGTCTCCTAGCTCTTCCCTAGCAGCTGGATCAATCACTGTACAAAGTCTTCCTAATTTTGCATAGCATCACAGCAGAATCCACATAAATACTTGTTGCTTAGTCAAACTAAAATAAACGTAACTTGGAATTAGGTCTGTGTGTGACATACATGAGTGTCAAACCCAGTCAGCTAAACTTACATTAAAAACTGCATTTAACATTTTGACATTAATTCATGCTCTGTACTGAACAGCTGAAATAAGGCTCAGGTACCTTAAATAACGTAAATAGTCAAAAATCCCTAGCCCAGATCTTAACTTTTATTTGCTTAGAAAGAATGCTGCAATATATCTTGATTAAAAAAACATGAGATGCATAAACACACACACACACACACACACACACACACACACACACACACACACACACACACTTTTCAAAAACATCATCTCTCCACATTTTGAATTATAGCATTCAGTCAAACAATTCTACTTTATTCACTTATTCAATTGTTGTCCATTAATTTTTGCTTTCAGAACACTAAATTGTACATAGGCTAAATTAAAGAAACTGACCTGGGGCCCAACAGGGAACGCTGGGTGGGATTGACTGGCTTGGTGCTGGTCAGACGTGCTCGTGTCAGACAGCGCAGTGTTTCCTCTAGCTCCTGGAATTGAAAGAAAAAGCTCTACCTTAATATCTAGCCTGGGGACCAGCATGTTACATTTTGCCGTGATGTCACATAGCATCAAGCTGAAAATGATATGCTAAAGCGGTTTATCAATAACTCAAGCGCTCAAATCACTTATCAGCTGCATAAATTATGCTAACGTTCATTCAGGCCAGCCTACTCACTCTGAGAGATACGGAAATCTGACAGCAGTGAAACCGAAGCTATCATCAACACAGCTAATGTGGGCTGCATTACACATCCATTTACATAAAAGCACATGAGCTCGCTGTGCGGAAAGAGGAGAGAGTGGGTTTTTTTTATGCTAAAGGTGAGCAACAGCAATCCTAATTCCACCAAGGAAAAATCATGTGAACAAAAGTCAAGTCACTTCTGCTTTATCTCTTAGTAAAGGATTTTTAAAAAACGTGTTCACTCAGGAAGACCTGGGACACTTGCAATACAAAGCATTGTGGGAACTAAGGGATCCAAGCCAAATTGGGGCCTCCATGGACAGGGAGGAGGAATTGGGCCTAACAGGTATTCTACACATTTTGCAAAAGGAAGTGGTAGAATTCTAGACCCTACCACTTCAGACTATAGATGGTCTTGTTTTTGAATATTCCTCCATATTAAAACTCCCTGCATGTTAGTAAACTAGCACATCAGGGGCTGGTCAAGCTTGTCTCCCTTATGCACTAGTTTCTTACATGTTGGAAAGCTGTTGGGGGGAAAGCATTCCAAATAAGATGCCCCCCTGCAGTACAAAGTCCAGAATTCCAGCACCTAACAGCACAATCCTGTGTAACCTTAAGCAGCCGGCCTAAAGGGCTGGCCACTGTATCCGGCGTGGCTACAACGGGGCTCAGGATATCAGCACAGCACCAATATCCCCGCCTCCTCCCAGCCCGGGCCAGACAACGGTCCTCTCCCTAGGTGAAGTAGGTGAAGCTTTTTCTGTAACTTGTCTCAGTGTTAACAAAAGTTTCACCTAGTAATTTTCTCTTTTTATTCTTGCAAAATTTGAAAAATGTCCTACTTCGGCGTTATAAATATATATAACAGAAAGAACTGACACCCCCCTGCCGTAACCCCACAACCAAAAACAATAAAAAATGATAAAAAGAATTAACGATCCCCATGTAAAATAAGGATTGCAGTAACTATATATAATATAGATATACAGTAATATAACTAGAACTACACCACTTAATACAAATCCAGTCTCAATAAGTCACGCGCAGCATAATGATGTTTTGACGGACCGTGGTCAGTGGTCCCATAAGATTACTGTATAGAACTGTATAAAGGAGCTGAAGAATTCCTATCACATAGTGACATCGTAGCTGTTGTAACATTGTAGCACAAAGCATTACTCACGTGTTTGTGGTATGCTGGTGTAAACAAACCTACTGCACTGCCAATCGTATAAAAGTATAGCACATACAATTATGTACAGTACATAATATTTGATAATGATAACAACTATGTTACTGGTTTATGTATCTACTGTACTATACTTTTTATTGTTGTTTTAGAGTATTCTTTCTACTTATTTTTTTTTTTTTTACTGTAAAACAGTATGCCGTGTTATACCAGCAGCAGCCTCATATATCTCATGTGTAACAGACTATACCAGGTGTTTTCAACCTTTGGACTCCCGGGTACCCCCATCACAGTTAAATTTTCTGAAGTACCCCCTGCTAAATAACTGCTAATTAATTAGATTAATCAATTAATTAATTAGGTAATTAATTGTTAAATAAAAAAAGTACTAAAACAATTTTACATGTGAAAAAATGTCTTATTTAACTGTGTGTGTGTGAGAGAGAGAGAGAGAGACAGAGAGGAGGGGGAGAGACACACATGCAAGGATCTTTTTTTCTCCAAGTCACACTTCCCAAAATCAGCTTCTCCCTCCCCACCCCACCAAAGTACATTTTCCAAAGTACAAAAATAAGCCCAAAACCAAAATCAGAGAGACAGAAGGGCTCCAAAAATAATTACAATTTAAAATCCATGTTAATTAACACTTAATTAGCTGCTGATGGGGCAGATAAGGGGCAGGGTTTGGTTGGCATACCCCCAGCAAGAGGTTCGCGTACCCCTAGGGGTACCCGTACCACAGGTTGAGAACCCCTGGACTATACCATCTAGATTTTTTTAAGTACGCTCAATGATGTTTGCACAATGCCTAAATCACCTAACTCCACATTTCTCAGAATGTATCCCCGTCGTTAAGCGACGCATGACTATATATATAAACTTCATTAAATTAGATGAAAAACATTACCACAATTGCACGAATATTACATCTTTCCTTCATGAAGGTTAGCTGCTATGCCTGCTAAATATCTGTGCGGGGCCAGTACCAGAGACTGGCATCCTTAGGCAGCTGCTGAGAACTTTCAGGAGGGTTCACTGCAGATCCCTGCTCATTTGTGCCCTTAGCCATTGTGCAATGACAGACTGACGGTGCAATCCTGTGTAGTAATTGTCTCAATTTCTACCAGAATTGTCTCAAATAATTTTCAGTATCCAGCTTTTTTCACTGTCATGGAATATACAACACACCCCATAGCAGGCATCAAGCATATCACACTCTTTCATGGTGGTCAGCTTTTGAACTACCCGGCACATACTCGTATACATGTCGATCACATGGATAAGTCGAGGGTGAGTTTTAAGCCAAAAATCATGGAATTTGCTATGACCCGTGGATAAGTTGAGGGTAAAACTTAGGGGTGTATGGAATTCTTTGAATACAACTTACCAGCAATTTCGATCTAAGGCTGTTATGACCGGCAGTTAAACTTATTGAAAAGGGTAAAACGGGTAACAAGGTCATGTTGCTTTTTTGACAGTTAAAAGATTGAAGCAGGACGCGAAGAATTCTAACATCTGCCAATTCGCTTTGGACTGCCCCAGAGGATGTGTCTGGTTTAAGACACGAAACGTCAGGCTTTTCTCTATCAATACTGACTTTTAACAATCTCTGTTTTGTTTGGGACTGGCTGCTGTCAAACCTAGATCAAATCGTCATTGTTTTAGTCAGCTGGATCGCGGTTTTAACCGTGAATATGACCTTGTTACCCGTTTTACCCTTACCAGCAATTGTTCTGAGGCAGCAACAGAAATTCTCCAAACAGGAAGAAAGGTGAAGGAGCTTATGGAAGTTGTAGGCTTTGTGAAGAGTACGGTACTTCCATAGCAGCAGCCCTCACAAAGACTACAACTCCCATAAGCTCCTTCACCTTTCTTTCTTCCTGTTTGGAGAATAGCTCTGTTTCTGTGCTGCTTCAGAACAAGGTAAAATAGCTCCTTCTTTTTACTCACCCCCGTGCATCCCACTTCTCAGCCCAGTCTCCCTCACCTCACCAAGCAGCTGTTCTTAGAAGTGCCGTGTATAAGTCAACCAAGGTTTAGCTTTACAGGGTCAATTTTAAGGCATACATTTTTGACTCATACACGAGTATATACGGTAGCTCCTGAAGCTGGGCTTCAACAGCTGTTTGATCTGCAACAAATAGCAAGTGATACTAGTTAGTTCCATGCCATGAAAAGCTACACCTGCTGTAGGACAAAAACAGTCCAGATAGGTTTCTTTTTTTTCTGATCAGTTGGCATCTGTGCTTCCATTTCACATCTGCAAGAGGAGGAAAGATGAAGCATAGAGAATGATGGAGAAATCAAATGAGCTAAGGGTTGTAAAGCATTTGTGCTCTGCCCAATATTCCAGGAGATGTGGTGCAGGAGATGACAACCATTCACTTATGTCATGGAAATCAAACATGCTCCCTGCCTGGTTGGATACAGATAACTGTGGTGCCCTGTGGTGGCCACTTGTAAACTCATCATGGGAACTATTGCAGACACTTCACATTACTGAAAATTACTGACAGCCAATTCCCCTATGAGGCTGCAGTTGCCCTGTAGTGAATTCACCAGCAATCACTGAACCTTCTGCATCCAATCAGGTTCATGCAAGAAGGCATATAGAAGCAGTGGCATCACTAGGGGGGTGTTGACTGCACCAGGCAACACCCTGGGGGGGGGATTGACACCACTAGTGGCCAAAACTGTGCAAACCTTGTATTTAAAAATAATACCATCATATCATTGGAAAGGTAATTTAATGCATGTTAAATTATCTGCATTCAATCAAAAGTTATGACCAAATAACCTGAAAAAGAAAACACAACTGCCTTAAGTAATAAAAAGCGGACTTCCTTAACTCAAAACAGACCAATAAGACTGATTGTTCCGAGAGCCAATGAGATGTTATGACAAAGCATGGAACCAATAAGGTGTTAGTGTGATTCAGATCTCATTTCTATGTATCAGAGCTAATACTAGAACCAGAATTTCCAGAATTCAGTTGTATGAGTGTCATTAAGTTGGCCGCTGGTTTTTTGTTGGTTATTGATTTGTTGGTAGACCTAGACTGTTATAAATTAAAATAAAGTTAATGGAGGTGACACCATGAGTTACCACACCGGGTGACACCAAGCCTAGTGACATTACTGGGGTGACGCGATGAGTTCTTGCACTGGGTGACATAAACACTTCTGTATAGGAGCAAGATATTGGCCTTGATCCAGCTACAGGTGCATACAGAGATGAAACTAGACTGGAGCGGAGTCAAGTAGTTCTGCAAGACTCCGTTACACCGGAGTCAGCGGCCCCTCCCCTCCCCTTTGCTGATGGAGCCATTCCGGCAGCGACAGGGGAGTATCCTGCGTGTTGCCATTGCCGCCAGAATGGCTCCAACAGCAAGGGGGAGGGGCCGTTGACTCCGGTGTAACGGAGTCTTGCAGAACTACTTGCCTCCGCTCCAGTCTAGCTACGCCACTGGGTGCATAGACCTAGTCAGGAAACTGATAATCAGCTTTGCGCTAAATCTAGCTTCCCATTCCCATCACCCAAACAGATTATCTGAGCTGTCAACAGTTTTCTTAGCAGAGCTATGCATGCTCCAGCAGGTGAACTGGCGGAAGAACAGTGTGCGCAGCACCCATTTGTGCATGCAGTTCCACATCCAGGGTGTGCAAGTCAGCTTCCACCAGTGTATGCCTCCCTAGGTAGATTGGGGTGAATATTCTATTTCAGTAGGAGAACTAATACAAATAACAAAGTAAGGTGCAGCAGCATCATGCTTATGTATTGTTTCTGCGCATAAATAAATGGAAGCCAAGAAGATAGCTAAGAAGCAGTAGGAGCACACTTGTCTTACGAACAAAATATGCCAGCAACAATTCTGGGAGATTTCTACCAGACTGCGTGGTGTAGATTTTGCTCTCTGCGATTTTACTGATGGATGTAGAAATGGAATTCTAACTCAACCTTAACAAGATCCCTTTTTCTCCCCAATGTTTGTCCTATGAATAGCAAGTGCAAGGCAATTCAGAACTACTTTATTGCCACGCCATGGTCTGTGAAGGAAAAAAAAGGATATGATTCTGCCATACTTATAAATTTTAAAGAAGGTATTATCTGCTCATTTAAAACAAATTCTTCCGTATATTCTCCAAGGGGACAGACTTATAAATAATGGAAATGTGAAAGAAATACCTCATCACATTAAGGTACAAATAAAATAGACTGCTACATATTATTCAATTGACTTCTATCTCTATAGCGAGATGTCAATCTTAACAGTATTTTATGAGAAGATTAAGCAATAAATGCAGAGAATCATTAGGCAGAAGCCTGGGAATCTGATTAATTTGTAATTTTTTTTAAAAAAACACAAAAGTCAGAAATGCATGTTGGTTTGGGAATACTTACAAGTGTTGTATTGAAATTCCGACATTGATTTGGCATGAGCTAATAAAAATATGCAGTTTCTGGTGTTCTTATAAAATGAATTCTGTCAAAATATATTTTGCATGTAATGTTTGCCCTGCCACTTAATAGAGAGTGTGGAATTAACTTTTTAAAACTGGCATGAACTCCCATAGTTGGCTACTGCTGTTTTGGAAGGCTCCGCTGAATTTTCTTTTTTTTAAGATGCGGGTAAACATTCTCTCATTCAGGAGACGAGGCGGAACACACAGCCTTCAAAGAACAAACAACCCAACACAGAAAAGGTTCAAAAAATGGTAGGGTATAACTAAGTGCATCCATAAGGTACAGTGATGCCTCACAAGACAAATGCCTCGCACAACAAAAAACTCACAAGACAAAAGCATTTTGCAAGTTTTTTGGTGACTCGCAAGACAAATTTTCTTGCAAAAACAATTTCGTCTTGTGGAACACTCAGCTCCTAAAGCCACAATCTATTCAAATGTTAAAGTATTCAAGAGGGTTAGCAGACTGCAAACAGTACAGCCCGAGGCCACACCGATTATCACCCGACAAATAGCTAACACCAGCAGAGATAAAGGCAAAGCAGAGATAAAACTACCATCCTGAAAAACTTCCCATCCTAGTAGGTGTACTGATTAAGACCCTACCCATTCTTCGTTTTGGCCCGGAAGCGGCAGCAGCAACTCGGCACAGGCTGCCTGCCTGCCTGCTTCGAGTCTCTTACTGACTCACACAGGAGCTGCCCTCACGCCGAGGAAAGCCTCTTCAGCTGTTGCACGGCCGAGAGGTAATGGTGCATTTAGTGGTGCCTGCTCCGCCCCTTAGCCTGGCCGGCACCGCAGCAGGAGGATACTGTAGGTGACAGCTACACTTGCCATTTGAATAAAGTATTCAAGAGGGTTAGCAGACTGCAAACAGTACAGCCCGAGGCCACACCGATTATCACCCGACAAATAGCTAACACCAGCAGAGATAAAGGCAAAGCAGAGATAAAACTTCCCTTCCCTTCCAGAAACGGTGTGCATTACTAGAGCGGAGCTCTGGGAACTGTGAGTACTGTAAATACTTAAAAGTAAATAGCACGGCAGGGGAGGTGACTCGCAAGACAAAATTATTCGCAAGACAACATGACTCACGGAACGAATTAATTTTGTCTTGCGAGAGACCACTGTATATGGAAGGGTAAAGGAAGATATCCCCTGCTCGAAAGCCAGTCGTGTCCAACTCTAGGGTGCGGTGCTCATCTCCGTTTCTAAGGCTGAAGAGCCAGCGCTGTTCAAAGACACTTCCGTGGTCATGTGGCCAGCATGACTAACGGAATGCTGTTACCTTTCCGCCGCAGCGGTACTTATTTATCTACTTGCAGTTTCTTGCTTTTGAACTGCTAGGTTAGCAGGAGCTGGGACAGGAGACAGGAGCTCACTCCGTCATGCGGCACTCGGGTCTCGAACTGCTGTCCTACTGACTTTCCGGTCTGCAGTTCACCGTCTTAACCACTAAGCCACCGCAGCCCCTTAGACACCCCATATGTGTCTACTTATATATTAATTTGTTACACAACACAGAGTCCTTACGTGGTGGTTAATCACTCTCATCATGGGCCTAGGGATAATTTAATTGGAAGTCTTGGTGTAGGGTCCTAAACATGCTTTAACACAGAGGCGTGGAAAGACTGGAGCGAGCGGAGCAGCGGCTCCAGGCTGCACCTCAGCCCCGGGCGGCGCTGCTCTGCTCGCTCCAGTCTTTCCATGGAGCGAGCGCGCCCGCCAGGTGACGCGGGCGGGCGCTCCGAGGACAGGAGACGGGAGCTCACTCCATCGTGCGGCACTCTGGTCTCGAACTGCTGTCCTACCGACCTTCCGGTCTGCAGTTCAGCGTCTTAACCACTAAGCCTCTGCAGCCCAATTGGTATTAAGTGGTAGCTTGGTCAAAATTTGCCGCTTTAAAACATGCATTTTAAAAAAAATTCCAGCACAAAGAAAACATGACGCAACAGATAACTTTTTTTACATCACTTACATGTGCTACAATGAAGGCGATGCTCATGTGAGAGGCATGGACTCACAGCAGCAGGTCTCACCCTATGCGCATGCAGCTAAACAGTCAAAACTGAACCTGCGTCCATGCAACTTCATTTGCGTTAATACCCCCCCCCCCCCCGCCAATCATGGTGTGGTATGACAAAGCCCCCTTCCCACAAGATTTTCAACTTGTTTAAAAACATATAAGGAGCACTAGGAACAGGTGTCACTCTTTACTGTTCTTGTCACAGGTTGTATTCATGGGCAAATATGAACGATCTGTGTTCTCTTCTGCTTTTGCCCTAAGGATCCATTTATGCAATCACTGTGTTCCTCCTACAATAATTGCAATAACCAGGTGAGTTTGATTTTGTGAAAGAAGCACCAACAGAGTCTTCTGGATTATCTAAGCATAACAACATTAGATTTTCAAAGAGGCCAATTTAAATATTATCATGCAATGAGCTATCTGGTGGGTGACACCACCCATCAGTGGGTGTCACATATACATACTGAAACAGCTCTGCATCTGGTAGTTAATAGAGGATGGGATGAAATAAAACACAACTCTGTACATCCTCCCATGGTGAAGAAGATAACTGCTAGTAGCAAGCTTAAAGGTAAAGGTAAAGGTGACCTCTGACAATTCAGTCCAGTCGTGTCCGACTCTAGGGAGCGGTGCTCATCTCCGTTTCAAAGCCGAAGAGCCAGCGCTGTCCGAAGACGTTTCCATGGTCATGTGGCCGGCATGACTCAACACCGAGGCGCATGGAACGCTGTTACCGTACCGCTAACGCGGTACGTATTAATCTACTTGCAATTTCTTGCTTTCAAACTGCTAGGTTGGCAGGAGCCGTCGCACGGATTCGAACTGCCGACCTTTCAATCGACAGCTCATGGTTCAGTGGTTTAACCCACTGTGCCACCCGCTGGCTGTTTTAAATACTGCATTCCCATGTACTTTGTTTGAAATCATTTTCAAAAAAAACACCCTACTTTGCAGGACCTTTGCCTGGGTCAAACGAGACATGACTTTTGCCTGGGTCAAACGAGTCCCCCCTATGGTGGGAGAAAGCAGGATAAAAATCTAAATAATAATAATAATAATAATAATAATAATAATAATAATAATAATAATAATAAAGAGCACATACCACAGGCAGAACCTTCCTATAGTCTCATGTCACCTCAGACTCAAGGTTTGTCAATGGACTCAGTTGAACATTCAGCTGCAAGCCAGGTAGGGCATAACTGAAGAGATGTCCTATCCACCGTTACCTCCTACTTAATTCCCACGGCAGGGGCACCCGGAGCAAGGCCTTTGGTGAGAGAACAGGCAGGCTCAAACGACAGAAGGCAGTCCTTCAAATCCCCTGGATCCAGACAACTTGGTATAAGTCATGCAGGTCCCCCCTTTGCATGAATACACACACTTGCCAGCTCCCCTCCCCCCCCCGAGAACTCTGTTGCAGCTACTGCTTCCCTCTCCATTACCTGGTAACTGACCCTGTAGCCTACTAGGAGATGAAGGGGGGGGGGGGAGAACCACTCACAGCAGTCCTTCCTCCTTCACATTAAAAGCACTGGAGGGTTGGGCAACTGGGAATCCCAGCAGAAGGCAGAAGGACCACTGCAGCTGCTATTTCCCCTCCACTCTGCATGGTAAGCTATGGGGATGATTACTGGACGATAGGAAGGAGAAGCAGCAGCCGCAGCAGACACTAGCTGCAGAGTGCAGGAGAACTCTCTGTCTGCTGCTCAGAAATGGAGAGGAGAGTTCCACTCATGCTGCCAGTTTCCCGGGTGGGCACAGGAGCTTCAGGGGTCAGCCAGGTGAGACCCTGGCCTGTTCCTGACCTGGCTGACTTCTGATGCTGGCTCCCAGGATGGTGTAGTGGTTCGGGAGTTGGACTCAGAACTGGAAGATCCAGGTTCAAATCCCTGCGCAGCCATAAACCTTCCTGGGTGACCATGGGCCAGTCACTATCTCTCAGCCTCACCTACCTCACAGGGTTGTTGTGAGGTTGAAAAGTGGGGGAGGAGCCATGCACACTACTTGGTGCACACTTGGAGGAAGGGTGGTATATAAAATTGCAAAAAATAAATAAAAAATACCACTGTTCTTGATTGCTAGTGCCAAATATGCATTCAAAGCCTCCACTAGGTTTTACTGAATCGGGGCAAAGACATTTCAGAGGAGGGGATAAATATTCTCGGATATATTCAAGAATGCATCTAAAAAAAAAATCTGTGTTTTTCAACAGCTTGAAATGGTGTTGGGGATCCTTTTTATATCTCATAATAACCCGAAATGCAGGTGTTCCTAAGGAAGGTTTGCATGTGTCGCATTTGTAAGCATCATGACATGTGGCCCTCTGGGTCTATGTTACACATAGGTGTCAAACCTACATATCATTGTTCAGGCATTAAAGGACAGTGAATCTTTTTCCTAACTGCTTTTGGATGGCAATTGGCATAACCTCAAATGGCTTTGTCTGTTGCAAGGTATTCACTATAATGTGCCTGCTTTGTAATGCAGGACCTGATTTGTCTAGCTCTTTCTCCAAACCAGTTTAGCAGCGTCTGTGAAATGGCATCCAATTTCATGTGTATGAATGAGGCTTTACACAGTCTCCCTATGAGATTATTCACGCTGTCTCTCCGGCTCAAAGAGGGATGTATCCTTTCATGCCCATATCTCTTTCCCTCATACACTTGTAGTTCACTTAGCCTCATAGGCCCTCCTCCTAATCTACCCACTATATACAATTTCTCCAGAAACAAGTTTCATTGGAAAGCCAGAAGGGAAATCTGCAGTTTGCGAGTAGAGGGACAAGTACACACAGCACAACAATTTCAAGCCAGCTGGAAGCTCCATCGTATCCCACAATCCAGCAGAATTTATTCTCTGCCATTAATTACTGTCAATGAAAACGCCCAGGAAGGAGAACCATAGCCACAAAACATTCATAGAAGGCTAGGAGTCTTTGTTTCCTTACAGCCTTTCACTGAGCTGCTGAAGCATGGTTTTCCTCAATAATACATGCAAGTATTTCTTTAAAATCAGTAATTCAGTGGGTAATCATTAAACAATGTAGTTAGAATTGAGCACAGGAATTGGCAGGATTCGGGTCTAGTTCTGGAGGTTTGAGGTTCAATCAGACACTGGTCCCCATAGCAGTGGTGTACCAAGGGCAGGGTGGGGGGGCATTCCGCCCCGGGGGGCCAATCAGTAAGGTACCTGCGTCATGTGCCTGTTGCTCCAGGTGCTGGTTGGCAAATTCCTCCCCATTGGGGGTTCCAGAGCTTGAAGGCAAGCCCAGGGCTACCTACCCATCACTTCTCAGCCTCTACCACCAGCAGTCGGCTGAAGTACCACTGATGGTGCGAATACTACTGGTTGAGAACCCCTACCCTAGCTCATTGCATTTGTCTCCTACAGTTCCCCCCCTGCTTCTGATTTCAGGGACCAAGAGTGGTGGATGCAGCAATTGGGAGTGCCACCAGGTAAGGCGGGTGGCATTTGACATGCTACCGGCTCTAGCGCCATGAGGCCTTGGGTCAGCCTGTCATTTGCAAGCATGTTTTTTTGTGTTCACATGCAACACATTTTGCTGTATACCTAAAGCAATCTAATGCATGAAGAAGCCCCTTTGGACATTTCTTTTTCTCTTTTCTCATGTTCACATTTCAATCTATTCTCTACATTTCCTTCCTCACCTCTTCCCCCTGATCTGCACCATTTTACAAAATAAACATGCATGAGCCAACGTGTATGATCACCCCTAGTATTTTTGCAGGATAAATGAGAACCGACAAATGTGGCTGCTGACTACATGAAAAGGAAAGGAATATAATTGTAAAAGCATGCTCTTTATTCAAAGCAGGCTAACTCCACTTGCCCCTTCTCCCCCTCCCACCCAAATAGTGCATAAAGATCCATCTCTTAATGGGGCATGCATCTTTTATGAACTGGACCCTTCCCATTGTGAGTTGCTGGTTTCTTTTCTACTGAATGCATTAGCACACATATAATCACATTAAGGTCACAAAGACCCTATCAATTTTCTGTGAATTCATACAATATTTCATTTGCCGTTAGCAGTGCTGAATATAGTGGTGATAAAGGTTGCCTATTAGAAGATGGACAGTTGAATGCATTATTATTTTATGTTGGGCAGCTGATCCCTAACTAAACAGGGCAAAAGACTCTCTAAATTAAACTTCCTTCCCTTCTATTCTTGCAAGTTGACTAAATGCCAGAGAGAGAGTATGTTAAAAAAAAACACCTATTATTTGGAGCAACTGCTATGGCTTGCTTTGCTCTGCTCTCTCTCTCTCTGTGTAATCATTACCTTACAATGTTTTTCACATCATTATATATGTTTTACTCGGTCCAGAAAGCAGAAGCAAACCCCATACTAATTCATACTACCCATCCTTGCAATGTTTGCTAACCACAAATGTTGACAAGACTCCCATTGCTCACTTTCCAAAATGAGACTGAGCTTTAAAACGTCTGGAACCACTTTCCGCAGTACCCACTTTCTCATTCACGTCTTTCAAATCCGTTCTTAACACCCACCTTTTCCATGATGCCTTTTTCACCATGCCTTAGTCCGCGTTCCCTAGTGTAACTAAGCTCAAGTATGTGTAACTGAAACAATCAGGCTTCAACGGCTTACACCCGCCTCCATCCCTCTTCTTCCCCTGCTTTGGCATCTCCCTTCTTTCAATATCTAGAAGATTGTAAGCCCTCTTCACTCTATATAAAGCACCATGTACACTGATGGTGCTGCGTAAATAAACAATAATAAATAAATAATAGATGCAAAACATTGGATTTGCAATTTGGTCTAGTCATTCTGGATACCCAAGGTGTCAGTTGTTCAAATCCTTTTCTAGAATCACTGCGACCAGAAATGAGGAGGAAAAAGGAAAGCTACGATTCTCTCCAAGTCTAGGGTGCCCCTATCCAAAAAGGGACAGGGTGCCTATACCTTTAACCATTGGAATTTGGGCAGGTGCAGCTCATCATGGAAGGGTGCAACAAGCGACACCTGCCCAAATTCTCTCTTCTTACAACGGTTAAAGGCATAGGCACCCTGTCCCTTTTTGGATATGGGCACCCTATCCAAATCTCTCTAAGAATAGATCACATCTGTTCTCAAGACAGGGGATGCAACCAGTTGCTACTCAATGTCAGAGATGCCAGCAACAATGCATGTCTAAATGTCCAGCAACAGTCTGCGGTTCTTCATCTCCCCTTTGGGAGACTATATATTTTACAATAAATAAATAAAATATTCATGAATAAACAATCATGCCTGCATTGGGGATGGCAGCCTGGGGTGCTTACTCATGAGTAATTTTGGGGTGCCATTTCACATACAACACAAATCAGAAAAAAAAACCCAGCTGCTTAAGCTCTTGGATCTGAAGTAATTGTTCATAATTACTTCATTTACATTTCATTGACAATTACATTTGGATAGTTGTTCAGTATGGTTGCTTAGCAGTCAACGAGTAGCTAAGCCTTTTCTTAGCCAGAGAGCTTCCTACTGAGCTCTCTATAGTTGGAACTAAACTGGTGAGCAACCTGTTTGCAAGTAATTCTATCTTTACTGGAAAGTCAATTTGTGAATTAAACCTGCATCCTTTACTGCATAAAGAAAATGGGATTTGGGGAACAGTTAGGTTCAGAGTTGTGATGGTAGCTGAACAAGTACAGTATTAATGGATACGCTGTTGAGATCAGGGCCGGATTAAGACCTTTAGAGGCCCTAAGCACTTAAAAGATTATGGTGCCCTCATACACGGCCCATGAGAGGGGGTAAAGGGGGTAAATTGTACCCAGCTCCAGGGTCAAAAAGGGGACCCAGGAGCCAAAGGAGGGTGCCCAGAAATTTCCTGGGATCTCAGTTGGCCTCATGGAGTGTGAAAGACGGTGGCTGGGCCAGGTCTACTGGGTGGGTAGACCTGGGCACTGCATCAGGAAGCCTGGTAGACCTGGGCTCCGGAGACTTTTCCGGCTATTGCTGCCCTCCCCCCACCCTGTTTTCCCATCCCCCTTTGAGAAGGGGCCCAATAGAAACTTTGTAGCCCTGATAAAATTCTTCTCAGAGGCCCTGCCCCCACATAGATGTAATTCAAAATAAAAATAATACTAAACAGTAAAATAACATTTTATACTTCAAAATGAAACAAAACTTACAGTAAAATTTCGATAAAATACATTTCAAATTAATATATTTTGGATTCAATGATTCTCCCTTCTTTTTCCAGACTTTGTTTTGGTTAACTGGGGTTCTTTGCACCATGGTCCATGGTAAATCTGGGCCGGCACTGGAAAAAACTCTGTGGTGCCCCCCTTCCCTTGATGCCCTAAGTATGTGCTTATTTTGATTAATGGTTAATCCAGGGCTGGTTGAGGCTAGGATTGGCCTTGAATAAGGGAAGAGGAGACTATTTGTAGGGTATAAGGTTGCTGAGGAAACAAGCTTGAAGACATACAGCCCAATCCTGTGTAACTCTTGCACTGGTGAAACAGTAGATCCCCCGGTGTAAGAGCACTTATGCCAGTGTAACTTGCTGTATGCTGACGGATGTAGGATGGACACTGGCGTAACCCCCCTCGGATGCCACGCATGCGCAGTTCGGACGCAGAACAGACGCCAGTGCAAGTCTGCCAGCGCAGGGGGCTTTCTGGGGTCATCTAAATGCCCCCAGAATGCCCCCTGCGCCGGTGGAGTTGCACTGGTGTCCATCCCCCATCTGGACTGCGCGTACATGGCGTCTGAGAGGGGTTATACTGCATTTGTCGGTGTAGGGCAAGTTACACTGGCATAAGTTCCCTTACATCGGTGGATCTACTGTTACACCGGTGCAAGAGTTACACAGGATTGGGCTGATAGTTTTGGGATATGTGACTTCCCTGGACACCAAATATATAATTTAACTATTTTTAAAACTGGTATAAGACTTAAGAATAAAGAATTCTGATATCAGTGGTTTGTTGCCCTACAAGCTAATCAAGCCAATAAAGCAGCAGTGCTCTTGAACACCTCTCCATACCTTGATTTTTAAAACTATACTGATACAACTTCAAGGAACCCCAAAAAATACACTAGCTCTTGTGCATGCTCCTGGTTGCAGTTGCAGTAAACTCTAGCACTGCCTTTCTTTCCCTACAATTGCTTGTTACTTTAAATATCCCAGTGATTGGGGATTTGGAGGAATTGCTTATCCATCCAGAGAAACCTAATGTTGAGAGCAAAGGGAGAATAGCACAGTTGCAAGCTTCTTCGAAGATTGTTTCACCCCGAAGAAGAGCTGAGTGTCTTGCAAAAACGAAGGATTATATATATATATATATATATATATATATATATATATATATATATATATATATATATATATATATATATATATATATATATATATACGGAAATGTATTTTCACCAGATTGTGTTAAGCTGTGAGAACAGACAAGAGATGGTGGTTTATGAAACTATAGCTCTTGATACTTAGTCCACTCTTCTGGCCTTGTTTCCTGCAGCGTTTTTGACAATTTCCCACTCCACTCTATGGTTTTTATGCAGCCCTACGGGGCGGCTGAATCAAGAGTCTCATTACAGGTTGTTCAGCTGCTCCGACTTTGCTGAGACTCTTGAAAGAGTAGCCCCACAGAGACGCATACAGTAGGAGCCAAGCAGTGAGCTAGGGGAATGACAGCAGTTGCAGGGCTGTAGACAGAAGGCCATGCTTTAAGATCAGACCAAATTACAAGCAAAAATCTGTGCTACAAATAGACATGCATATAGCACACATCACGAAAGGGTTGTGTTTGCAAACATTCTAACGCACCCATCCCGTCTCCCTCCCCCACCTCCTGCCAAAGAATCCTCAACTACATAATACCCATTGCAAGATCTCATGATATCTCTCAGCAGGGCGAGCCATTATTTCAAATGAGAGCATGAGAGCTTCTGTATCTCCAGTAACTCATGGTATATGAGTGGCTGAAGATTGTGTACTTTTTTTTTTTTTTTTGGACTGAAATTAACCTGTGATTCTGTTGCTGAAGAAAATCCATGGAGTCAAACGGCTGTGGCAAGATCTGACAAGGAATGCCCGTATCTTTCTAATGTAGCCATTCATTTACGGGAATGCCGTTTGTAGGAAAAAGAGTTAATATGCCCAGTTTCAGATAGCATGGAGATGCTTAAAAAGATAACAAGAGTAGTTCCCCCCCCCCCATTCAAACCCATTAAGAAAAGTAGCATAGAATGAAGAAAAGAATAGTCCAATTGTGCTCAATGTAAATCATGAGAAAAACTAGAACTTTCTTATGTCAAGGAATGGAAATCTCAGATCTGCACTGCAGGTTCAAGAACAAAACAACATTATTATTAATAAAAATATTTATATACCGTTTTTCAACAAAAAGTTCACAAAGTGTTTTGCATAGCAATAAATAAATAAGTGGTATCCCACTTGGTTCCCCCAAAGGGCTCATAATTTTAAAAAGATGCAGAAGAAACACCAGCAAACAGTCACTGGGAAAGACACTGCGCTGGGGTGAAGAGGGACAGTTGCTTCCCCCTTGCTAAACGTTGGAGCACCACTTGAAAAAGTGCCTCTTGCCCAATTAGCAGGGGTATATATTATATACCCTTTATTATAACAAAATTATAATATAAATATAAATATTATAATACCTTTAGATATATTATAATACCATGTGGCCCAATCTCCAGCAAATCAAAATGACGTTGGCAAATTTACAAATCACTGCATAAGGAGGCCTATTCAGAGGTTAGTCTCACTGGGTTCAATGGGGCTTAATCCTGAGCCCCATTGATCCTGATACAGGATCCTGATACATAGGATGGCATCCTGATACATAGGATGGCAACCTTTGACCAATTCAGGCTGCAATCTTATACACACTTACCTGGGTGTAAGTCCTGCTGAACGGGCAGCCCAATCCTGCGCAAATATCCGACGGGCGGCCCAGGACACCTGCCGGATCCTATCCCTGTTCCCCGAGATCTCCTAGGGGGAAGGGGATGTTCATCCCTTTCCCCCGGTGTAACGCGGGGAGGCCCCAATGTGTCTCCTCAGATTTCTGGTGGAAGGTGGAGGAGGCCATGTAATGGCAGAGCCGGCCCGGGAAGGGAATGGGGATATGGCGGCTGCTATCCCCGCAGCCCCCGGCCAGCTCAGCCAATGGGCCCCCTCCCTCGCCGCTCAGACTGCCCCCTCGCCCACCGGGGGATCACTTACCTTCTCCAGCAGCTGCGGGGATGATCCACTGGTGGAGTGAGGGCGGCCGGCCTCCGCGCTGGCCGCCCTTACTCTCAAGTCGTCGCGAACATGCTTTACGGCACGTTCGCGACGCCTTGGAACAGCGGAGCACTCGCTCCACCGTTTTAACTTTGGGCAGGATTGTGCCCTCAGTGAGGTTTATTTCTGAGTAGACATGCATAGGATTGCACAGTGAGTCTGATTAGTTTTGTTGTAGAATTCATAATGCATGAAACATCGTAATGTACGGAAAGATCACTTGGTGCACCCCCTCCACCCCTTGTCACATCCACTTCCTAACGACTGAGCATAGGACACAGACTACATTTGACACACAATCACAGCACACCAACCCCAGTATAAAAGCTCCTGCCAGGGAGACTACAGTTCATATGATCAGATGTGCGGCATGGGGGTACACATCTCTGGTCTCTCAAAGGTGAACTTTGGTGATGGGAACCATGGTGAAAAGGCACTTTTTCAGATACTGTTCTATCACTGATACAGTTCAATAAAAACTTTGATCACACTTGCTGTCTCCTGTTACCAGATAGGGATCCCTTTTTCGCATCTCAGTTGTTTCTTATCTCAGCAGGCCTCAGTGGGACTCTACGGGGGCAGGGGCCTTTGCTCCAGGGTCTGCAGCATCCTAACTCTGTGATTTCTTGGGTTCCAAGTGGGAGATGCTCCTCAGTTATCATGAGCCCCTTGCTCTCCTCTGCCATGATATATGGTAGGCAGTGGCAGGGAGACAGCATGCTGATAGCCACGTTGGCAGGTGTCAGTGATGAAGCAAAGGGCATGGGGTGGGTGTGGCTAACTGGGTGGGCCACTGCAGTAGGCACCCTGTGTCACATGCCAGCCCAGTGATTGGTCCATGCAGTGCTCCCTCTGATAGGTCTATGTGCTACAGTCTCCCAAACAGGGCCAATAAGTGGGCCTCATGTTTGCAGTTATACAAGTTGTTAAATACCAGATGAGGTCGTGCTCTTGCTACAATGGTTCTGGGTTGTGCTTGCTATAGAAAAGCCAAAGCACACATTCAGCAACATTATCAGGATAGTAGCCGTGGGGGATGGAAGGGAAGAGGTACGCTGGCATTTTGTGTTGACGTGTGTATACGTACAGTATGTGCATCTAAGGGATCCATCTATCCACCACTGAGAGCCAACTACATGTCACAAACAAATGCATCTGATCCAACTCTGACGGTCACTTTTTCAGCAGAAAAGTAGCTTTTTTCCGAGTGGAAAAATGGGTGTGAAGGGCTAGTTAGTTTTCTGTTCCAAGTCACCCCTAAACTACAGAGTTCCAAATGCAGGTAAACTTGTGCCTGTTATGGCATTATGGAAGAGCCTGCTTCAGAAAGTCCTCCACATACCTCCATTATATACAGTACTTTTAGCCAAATGTTTAAGGACTTTCTTCATTCACCATGACTTTTTCCCCTCTTTGCTTTTGCTGCTTTCATCACAAGTTTATTTTTCTGTTGTCTTATTTTTTCCAGCTTGTTAAAATAATTTTGTATGAATGCTACATATAGGTTAGGTTGAATAGGATAATGTCTTATTGAATTGTTGTGTGTTGCCTTGAGATCTGGGAAAGGTATCTAATAAATTATGAAAATAAGTAAATAAATAACGATAAGACTGACATTAAAAAAGTGCAAGGACATGTGATCCGTCCAGAGAATCTTCTATTTAAAATGACTGAAGAAAGGGATTTTTAAGCTAGCATGTGCAGTTGACAGTTGAAATCAATTCTCTAACAATACAATGCAATTTCAGCAATACAGTCGTTGCAAATTTCAGTTTGGTAACCAAGTATGTGCTCTTCTGTACATTATTAGTATATTTAACAAGCACCCCTTGTGTATCATATATAATGATTTCGTTTTTACACATTGATATTCTTTTTGACTTTTCTCTGAAGAGCATCTGTGGACATCACAACAACTCCCTAAATAGCAACAATAGATAAACACCAGCTTGAGAAATTTTGGTCTATATTATTTATGAAGCTGCAATTCTCCTGTAAATAACCCAGTTGTTAAAATGATATGTATCTATGTAATTGAGTCTTCTGTATACAAATAAATAAGGCTTTATTGCAATGTCAAAAGTTAACAGACCAGTCAATAAAATCAATAACTCACTTTTTCTTGCTTATATATCTACCTTTTCTCCACCTTTCCTATGTCCTCTGTTTGTTCTCGTTACATATTAACACTCAAAGGATAGATAGTGCTTATGTTATTGTTTATTAAATGGCAGGAGGTGAAAAAAGGCTTAGGAATCACAACCTCAGCAATCCAATACGCAGCCTATTTGTCGTGTGATTGCATGTATACCTACTGGAGACAAACAAGGAGGAAAGAAAATCTCTCTCTCGATATATCAGAGTGCACAATATTTTTAATATGAATGACTAGATGAAAGTCTAAGTAAATTAGCTCCATGTTGATACACTTAGCTAAAAGTGCTTCAGGCCTGTATTACATTATCCCATAACTGCTGTCAAAACAACGTTGCCAGATTATAGCCCAGTGCTTCTGCTGCAAGGTTGTGTCAGCATTTCCCATTATAAACACCATTTTTCAGGAGTTTATAACTTGACCACCCAAAAAATAACTTAAAGGGGGGGGGGGAGAAGCGAGATTCTCCTGCATACTGTACATGTAAGTATCCTCTTTCATATTCTAGTTGGCAATACAAGGCCTATCAAGTCACATGTCCACCCAGAAGGTGCGTGTAGGGCAAGAAGTAGCTTTTTCACAGTGCTTTTTCACAACGCCTCTTCTGCACTTTATACTTTCAGTATTATAATAAGTAACGCCAGATGCAGATTTCAAGACTTTGAGGAGGCTTCCTGAATTGGACAAAAGGTCCATCTAGTCCAGCTTCAGTTTTCAAGAGCAGGAGGCAAAGTGTTTCTGGGAACCTCACCAAAAGGGCAAGAAGGCAACTTTCAATGACCTGCTCTTTGTCCCCAGCATCGGATAGGGGCATACTGCCTCTGGACATGGACTTAATTGGAGAATTAAGTGAACGTGGCTAGTAACCATTACCAGATTTCTCTTCCCTTTCCTTCTGATCTGAATTTGCCTTTTCAATATCTCAGGACACTGTTGACATTTCCAATGAGCTATGGAACTATGAAACCCAGGATCTCATCTGTGCGTACCCACAGCCATTCAGGCCCCATCAGTTTATATGTGAAGTTAGGATTATTTGCCTCATGACACAATGACTGGCCTGAGGCAATGCTGCAATGAATCAAAAGTGGCATTTTCTTGCTGCTGCTCCTGAACCACAACTGTGTCTGGAGGTGTTTTGATATCAGGTGGCGATATGGACAATGTCTACAATCAGAGCATTTTAAAATTTCCCCTATGCCGGGGTTTTTGGGTTTGTCTGCTCAGGATAGGCTTACCAGATCTCCAACCGGGACAGAGTGCTAGACGTTTAGGAGAAGGAATGTGGGCAGGTGTAGCTTGTTAAGTCCTAGAGCACCAGGCATGTCTACTCAGAAACAAGCTCCACTGAACACAATGGGGCTTGCTTCTGAGTAGACATGCCTAGGATTGTGCTCTAGGACTTTACAAGCTACACCTGCCCACATTCCTTCTCCTAAAGGTCTAGCACTCTGTCCCGGTTGGAGATCTGGTAAGCCTAGCTCAGGACCATGCTGGCCAGCGCTCAAGTGTTGCAGACTGGCGATACATCTTGTGGCAGGCTTTGCAGGTATTATTGTAAGGCATCCCCTACTCTGCCTCTACATCTATCTCTTTTATAAGGTTGGTCCTACCAATCAGCCTAGATAACAAGCTGACTAGAAGCCCCTCCCTTCATGTTCCATTTCTGCCATAGCGTGACTAAGGAAGTGTGTACACAATTTTGAGGTTTATGGGCAGGGCGATCCCTACCATGAAGCAGAGTGAAGTGGGCCGCTTCAGGTGGCAGATTGTGGGCCAGTTCTCAAGGGCAGCACGCTGGGCCATAGCTGGCCTTCCTTGCTAGGTGGGGCAGTCACATTTTTAGGTGCAACCATGACCAGTCCCATGAATGAGGTATGATGAAGCAGTCATCTCAGGCAGCAGATTGGTGGAAGGTGGCAAATTGCCAGGAAGTACGATAGTGGAGGACAGGAAGGCCTGGCGGGATATGGTTCATGGGATCACGAAGGGTCGGACACAACTTAACGACTGAACAACAACAACAACAACAACCCCATACACGTCCAGACATACTCCAGCGTGTAATTGGTTTGTGGAACTCCTTGCCACAGGAGGTGGTGATGGCACCTGGCCTGGATGCCTTTAAAAGGGGATTGGACAGATTTATGGAGGAAAAGTCCATCACAGCTTACAAGCCATGATGGGGAAAAGCAACCTCCTGGTTTTAGAAGTAGGTTTTCTCTGTGCCATGTGCATGGGAGTGGCAGGAGGAAACAGGTTATTTTGTTGGCTGTGTGCTCCCTGAGGCATCTGGTGGGGCCACTGTGTGATACAGGAAGCTGGACTAGATGGGCCTTTGGCCTGATCCAGCAGGGCTCTTCTTATCTTCTTATCCTCCTTACCCAGCTAAGCCCCATGCTGCACCTGGTGTTTCTTCTCCTCCTGATTTTCCTGTTCCCATTAGTTAAAAAATGCAGAAGAGAAAGTATGTGGAGGAGATGTTCTAAGCCACCGCTTTCATCTTCTCCATATGCTTTCTCTTCTGCCATTTTTAAATCACGAGAGTGAAAAGATGGCAGGAGAGAAGGGGTGGTGGAGTGTGCTTGGGGGGCAGGTGGTGAGATTGTAAAGATTATTGTAGTTTCATGATGGATGTTAATATCCTACTAACCCTTATCCTTTCAAGGCTAAGAGGTATAAAACCTTTGCTGTGAAAAATAAAGGTAACTTTGTAGATCTTGGTCCAGGTTACATGTTACATTCACCATGGCTATCAGTAGAGTCCCTGTGGCAATTAGATTTTTACTGCCAGGGATGAATGTATTTTCTGGATTTGCTGGCCTCCAAACTTCAGTGGACACCGATACATTTTGGACACTGATACATTTCTCAAAACTTTTGATGCAATCTTGCTCTTATAAAAACCAGCAGTAAAACACTCAAGTATGTTAATGGGGAAGAAATGCAGCTGCTGATATGTATAACGTGACCCCTCCTCATTATAAACCGAGGCACTAAACTGAAAACTAGAAAGGCGGCATTTATTTTGATTAGTTGGCACAGTATGAAACTTAGGGAATGAAGCTGGGGCTGACAACAGGACCAACGGAAAGATCAGAGTAGGTAACTATTTCAGAATCAATACCATAATCATGCCTATGCCTGATCTGTAGGCTTATTTGTGATACGCATTTCTTGGTATGCTGCAAAATTCTGCCTTGATAATCATGTATGAAAAGATTCTTTATGTATGAAAGAAGACGAATTCCATCCTTAACTGTAAAATGAAGCAAACTCTGTTTATTTCCCGAATCACATTGGAAATAATCTAGCAAAAATTAATAGTACCATTGAAACCCACATGCTACCCAAATCATATATACATGCAAGTAAGTCCCACTAAAGTTACAATCCTATCCACAGTTACCTGGGTGTAAGCCCCATTCACCATGTTGTCGGGTTCATCATGAGGGAGCTGCTTGAATCAGCATATAAGGTGGCTATGCTGTATCTCCAAAACTAGAACTGACAGGGCAAAACTGATGCCATTTTTTGAATCAGCGCCCCAAATATACCCAAGAATAGGTCTAATGTCTGAAGCACCAGAAAAAACAACAACTTTTTGTGTGTGTTAGACTGTGTAACTAATGGGACTTACTTCTTAGTAGACATGCATAGGATTGGGCTCTTACTCCCAGGTCAGTGTGCTCAGGATTTCAATTTTGGGTATGACTAACTTAAATTCAATTGATTTCAATGGCACTTATTCGCAAATAATGTTTTGCTGGATTTTGCCCGGTCTGCAATGCTATCTTTTTTTTTTCTTATTCAGATACATCTTCCTTTCTCCTTTTAATACACCTCAATTGTCAGGGGTACATCAATTTTTGCTGAAAATCATCTGCCTTACCTTCTGCGTGGCATGCAGAATTCCAGTCATGAGACAAGATAATTCGACAGTCACTCAAGTAATTTACCAAGGGACTCTCTTTTAAATATGCATTGTTTTGCAACAAAGGAATAAAGCTATGAAAAGTTTCCATCTGAAAATTAACTGTGGCTTTAAATTAATTTCTGTAATCACTGGTCATTAATATTTAATATATTCTTATAAAGGAGATACTGCCACAATTCCCAATGCATCCAACATTTAATAATGTGGAAATGCTTCATCGTCTTGCCATCCCTAGGACTAGATTTGCAATAACAAGTAATATTAAATGTATTTTTTTTATAAAAAATCAATAATAAATAAATACATAAGCACTTCCCAGCAGACTGCTCCTGATGTTATTTACAAAATTAAAAAACAACGATGGAGCGACAGGGGACTTTATAACCATTTCATTACTACCTCTTTAATTGTATATGGTGGAACTGCATAATCTGTTTATTGAAAATGAAATCTTTGGAACTGATTCTCCCTATGGACATTTGCCATAAGCATCTTGTGCAATAGCTCAGCATGTAACGTAATATTAACATTATATGCATCAGGCTTTAAACATCCCTGCGGTTTCCCTGCTGGAGCTGAACATTTCCTAACACTCTGGTGTTCTGCACTGCATTAAATCTCATATCTAATTTACAGACTGTAAAATACAATATTCACAGATTACAATAAATAAAGAACGATACGTTCTGAAACAACACACACACAATTGGTACTTGGACAAGCAAGACAATATTTAATAAAATGGAAATAAGGCACACTCTTCCTGGAAATCTGAATGAACATGAGGTTCTACCAAAAGAGATCATTTGTTTTCTGCTGGGCCTTGCAAGGCAGTGTTGACACACAGGGGTTAGATGTTGACCAAATTCTACCGCTGGGCATTTTCTAGATATAGCTATGCCCACTTGGTGAAATTCAGTAATTTTATTCTATTGAAAATTCTCACTAGGTTTAATCCTGCTTTGAAGCATACAGGAGTCATGGCATGGACAGCTTGGATTTCACCCACTGTCTCTGCTGGGAAAACTCACCTAAGTAAAGGTATTGATGTGTTTGCTTGTAGAATTTATCCCAACAGGATTAATCAAAAGTAAGAAAAGCTCACTTGAAGAATCCATACCTAATTCTTATTGACTTTAAACGTGAACTATAAATAAAAAAAGATTTAAAAAATGGATTGACACAGGGTTTTATTACCTTGCAATACAATGGCCCAAGTGAAGTTTTCAAAACCTTTCAGTTACAACCTGTGATATGTATGTAGGTGGGGGGGGGGGGGGCGGCGGCGGCAGAGTATATATATATAATTTTGATCCATTTAAACGAGTGTTCAAAGAGACTGAAGGCTCAGGGTGACCTAAGTAAGCACCACTGCACTCTCTAACACTGAAATTCTTGACCAATTTTAGGTTTCTCTTCCCTTTCTTTGCCTCTCCTCTCTGTCTCCCCTCATTCGTAAATCAGAGGTTAAACAAATTGTTTAGTTCAAGTGTCTGGTGTTGAGATAGGAAAAAAAAGACATATGTCTAAAAATCCAATTAAACACACATTAAACAAACTGTTACTTTGTCTAATAACCTTTTAGCTCTCTTTTAGCTCTCTGTCTGCACCACCCTCCAGCTAAACCAACAGCATAGTGACGACAACGTATAATTACCAAACAAATCAAACATAAGTGGCTTTTAAAAAAAGAAAGAAAAAGCTAAGGATACAATCCCAAGAAAGTTACACTTCAGTGTTCGAGAAGTAAATATAGACTTTAAAACTTTTTCCAGCTATTTGTCTGAGCTTTGATCATCCATTGCATGTCATGGGACCCACTTCCTTATGTGGGAAGCCAGGATGGTGTAGTGGTTTGGGAGTCGGACTTAGACCTGGAAGATCCAGGTTCAAATCCCCGCTCAGCCACAAAGCTTCCTGGGTGACCTTGGGCCAGTCACTATCTCTCAGCCCCATCTACCTCACAGGGTTGTTGTGAGGACAAAAAGGAGGGGAGGAAATATGTACACCACTCTGAGCTCCTTGGAGGAAGGGTGGTATAAAAATGTGAAAAAAATAAATAAAATAAATTATGCCTGGATCGACGTACTGTACACTATGCCATTGGTCCCTGCCACATGGAAATGGTTGCCATTACTCTACTGCTCTGGAAATGTACAAACTGGCCCTTAGTCACTTAACTAAACTCTTTCAGGTTGCTTTCTGAAAGTGAGAGCTCTGAAGGCACACACAGCCTGTGGAGCTCAAGTGATTTCTGTGGCTTAATGAACATCTTGTTTGTGTGAGTCCTTGCTATAGACAACAGGGAAGAGCAACACCCTGTTCGTGAGCTTCTGGGGTCATCTGATTGGCTGGTGTTGGAAAGAGGATGCTGGGATAGGTAGATCGTTGGTCTGCTCCAGTTCTTATGTTCCTGTGGAGCAAATCATGTGTTCAAGACATTCATGGAATATATTTGCATGTGCCTCCAAGCAGGGAAATCACTCTGCCTGTGTATACTCTTGAATCGGAAACATCCATTTGAATCGACTCTTAAAGACAGTTCTAAGAAGACTGTACATTTTTTGGATTGTTCATGATGGGTAATGAGGAGTCTGATGTTTTTAAACAAAAATCTTGTATGGTAAGGGTTGAGAGAAAAAGCTGGGGGAAAGGAAAGCTAAACCTTTGTTTGCTTTACCTTTGAGTTGCAAGAAATGTCAAGTTTTATCTTTTTTTTTCCTTCCCTGACAGAGTTGCCTGTGATTCAGAGACCAAGACTGGGAGCCTTCATAGCCCTTCTTGGGAAAGGGCAAGAGCACAGAATCTTTCTTCCCCCAACAGTTTGGGCATTATATAGATGTTAACAAAAAACAAAGGCCGCATCATAACAAATGAAAACCTTTTCTTTTCTCAGTGCACCAAGCTTCAATTCAATAGCTAACCTGTTGTCCTACTCTTTCGCCTATTGTTGCTGGTGTTTTTGAAAAAGCAGGGCATTCAGTTTGAAATGTTAAAAAGAAAAAAGAAAAAAAAACATCAAAGAACACTGAACACCTTGAAAAAAGCCTTTCAGGTTTTACTTATATATCATTAAAAGTCCAAACACAGATGCAATTTGCTATGGGCAACTATTAATTTTCCAAATTGTCATCATTGTAAAATATTTATTACTCAGACAAAAATGCATTATCCCTTCCATCAAAGGATTTACAAGGCAGGTAACAAAATACAAAACAGAAAGTCACGGTAAAACCTTAAAAAGATCAATGAATAAAACAATCAGCAACAGAAACCAAATACAAAAGCAGCCTCAAAAGAGGGTAAAAGCAGTACGAAAAAGTAACAGTTTCTGAACGTTTTCATGGAGGGAGTCTGACAGAGAAACGGTGGAAGGGAATGGGCATTCCAGAGGTGAGGTGCCACAGCTGAGAAGCCCCTGTCATTCGTGTCACACACCTCCCTTCAAAAAGCATAGGCATTGTGAGAAGGGTGTCCAAAGAAGAGCTAATACATCCGACAGGCCCATGTGGAAACAAGGTGGTCCTTCAGGTGCCCTGGTCCCAGGCTAAGTCCAGCACTTCGACTTGTTTCCAGAAACAAATTGGTAGTCAATATAGCTATTTTAAGATTAGGAAGATACCGTATTTATTGGTGTATAATACGCACAGGCATATAACACACACCTTAATTTTAAGAGGGAAGTTTGAGTAAAAAAGGATATTGAGATATTGCAGATCTGTGGCTGCCATGGCAGGTTTGGAAGCTTAAGGGGATTCATCTTTTAACATTAGTATTGCTGTTAAAGGAAGCCGAAGCTGCCCCCTGATGCCCCCGGCGTTTTTTAAAACTTTTTCTGCAGTGCTTGGCCACTTACCATGTTGTTGTCGTTGCTGCTGCCGCTGCCGCCGCTTGCCACCACTGCTCTTCGTCCTGTGGGCCAGCTGCATTGTGACCCGCTGGGACTTCCCCCACTCAGCAGCGCCTGCATCACTCAGAGTCTCGCAGGTGCTGAACGTGGCTACAAGCTCTGCAGAAACGTCCAAGTTCACGTGGATGTTTCCGCAGAGCTTGCAGCCGTGGAAACGTCCGAGTTCACACGGAGGCTCCGAGTGACACAGGCGCTGCTGAGCGGGGGCAGTCCCGGCGGGCCGCGATGCAGCTGGCTCGTGGGACGAAGAGTGGTGGTGGCAAGTGGCGGCGGCAGCAGCAGCAACACAGTAAATGGCCAAGCGTCGCGGAAAAAGTAAAAAAAAAACAACGCCATGGGGCATCAGGGGGCAGCTTTGGCGTATAACACACACCTAGTTTTTGAGGCCTATATTTTAGAGAAAAAGTGTGTGTTATACACTCATAAATATGGTATATTCTTTATTAGTACTACTGGTGAGCAACCTAGCTGCTGTATTTTGTACCATCTGCAGTTTCCAAACAGCCTTTAATGCTAGTCTCAGGTTTGGCCCATTCATGAGGCCAACAGAAACAGTTGGCTCAGGCAGCAGATTGATGGGGGGGGGCACTCCCCTCTGCCCGCCTACTTGTCTCCACTGCTCCTCCTCCTTCTCCTTCTACTCAATGGATTGGAAAAGGAAGAGGAAATCTGGAGCAGAGGAGAGTGTTAAGCTAGAAAACTGGGTGGGTGGGTGGAACTGAGGCTGGCATATCATGGGGTATGGGGGGCAGCATTTGGCATGCTGCCTCAGGTGTCAGGAGAACTTGGCTGGCCCTGGGCAGTTCAATGGAGCACACTGCTTTAAGGTGTGGTGTCTAGGAGGTATCCAAGCAGGTCTAACTGTGGCCAAATCTGGTTTTCCCAGGATGGCTGCAGCTGGAAAATCAGCTGAAGCTGATAAAAAGAGCCACAGTCAGAGACTACCGCCGAAGGGTCCAGAATCTTGTCAAATCTTTTAACTGCAGTTGTTTCCCCTGAGTAGTACTCTCCAAATGCACCTCAAAGTTTGCTTTGGGCATCTTAGAGATCTGTGAACATGCATACGCCAAAATTTCACTAACATTTATTTTAGATTTCTAGGTTTGTGGCAGCTGTGCAGCGCCCTCCAAATTCCCCTTGAAGTTTGCTTTAGCTGAAGTTCATTTCTATCTCTAGTCTGAATTTATACTGCAAATAACAGAAGGGAGATTGGCTTAATAAGAGTGTCTGGTGTGGGAATGTACCGCCTTAAATTTCTTTAAGTACATCAGGCTCTGATGCACTTGTTCAACAATTTGTATCCTTTTTTTGGTAACTCAGTGTACTGTTTCAGTTGGAGTGGCAGTATCGCTACAGCAAAGGCCAGCAAAGCTATTTAGCATTATCTATTGCCACAATGTGGACAGTTACTCAAACAGGGTCTTCTTACATTCTTTCTCGCTAGGAAAACAAACACTCTGCAAAAGATAAACCAATCCTATAATAAATTGCTCTTGGTTTAGAAACTTACAGTGCAAGCCTATGCATGTCTACTCAGAAGTAAGTCCCACTGAGTTTAAGGGGACATACCCCGGATTAAGTGTGGGTAGGATTGCCGCCTTAGACTATCCTGCTGCCATGCTATTATGGGGGATAATTATATGAAGAAGTCCCTTTATCACAGTGTAGTTGGGTACAAGGTGCAAGTGCATTCTGGATAGCTGAAAGTTTTTAGACTGCACTGATTAGGAGTTCTCATAAAGTGGTGATACAGCTGTATCGGGGGGGATTTAGGTAGGATTGGGCTGTAATTTAAGTTTCTGAGGTGCCTTTAAGTAGGCTTACCATAGTCCCAGAATCGAGGCATGCTTCGGCCTAGAGGACCCGAGCCGCTCCCAAGAGTGCACTGCGGCTGCCCAATATGGCCGCGTCGTTGAGCGGAAGCTGCGGAAGCCGCAGCCCACATTGGGCAGCACTCTTGGGAGCGGCTCAGGTCCTCTCTCAGCTGAAGCACACCTTGATTCCAGGACTATGGTACGCCTACATTTAAGGAAGCACTTATAAGTTCTTTGTGCCACAGATGCCTCCGGGATATCCAATGTAAGAACTGGATGTAATAGCATCTCCAAGTCATGAACTTGATTACCGAAGGGGACTACAACCCCATCAAGAGAAGGTTGAACACCCCTTCCCTCTCAGACAAGCCACTCAACAACTGTATTTCTGTCTTGTCTGTTATTAACCCTCATTTAGCCCCTTAATGACCTCAAGTACTTGTCCATCCCTTCCACTACCTCATTTGAATCCAATGCATAGGAGGAGGAGAGCTGGGTATCATCAACATACTAATGACACCTCACCCCAACTCTTTGGGTGACCTCTCCCAGTAATTGCATTATAGACATTAAACAGTATGAGGAACAACACTGAGCCCTGTGAAACTCCAAAACACAAGTGTCATGGAGCAGAGTAAAAATCATCCAGCACCACTTTCTGGAGCCAATCCGCCAAATAGCAGTGGAACCAATGGTGCTTCCTTCCAGCTTCTACTTCAACAGGCAGTCCAGAAGGATGCCATGGTAGATAGTACTGAAAGCTGTTCGGAGATCCAGGACAATTAACAGGACTGACTCTCTGTGTTCTTCTGGCATAGGACATCCATCAGGGTGACCAAGGTGGCCTCAGCACCAGACACGGGCTGGACGTCTGTTTGAAATGGGTCTAAGACAGTAACCAGTGTGATCCAAAAGCGACATACCCAAGAGGAAAATTCTCACTGGGACTAACACAGCAATTATTCTCTGAGCTCAAGCCAAAGAGAGGCACTACTGAAATGATCTGCACAAAATCTTGAACAAGGCTGCTAAAATATACTAGGCAGCAGTCCTGGCAGTTCCCAAATTCTTTAATGCCTCTAAAACTTCCATATTCAAATGTTTTCATTCTAAAACTTGAATGGAGTCGACAACTAAACATTTTAATGGGTCCATCTAATTTGAAATAAACATTTCACTACCATGGATACAAAATTATTAATGGGCCATTCAGACAGTAAAGTTACTCATATACGCAACTGAGAGAATGCGACTTTATGAAAGCTTCCAATCCTCTTCATTTGGCACTGACACACCGTTTTCAATGCTGCACTCAAAGAAGGGGCATGGCTAGTAATACATACAATCCACTCTACATGCTCTGAGTGCTTGGCTCTGTCCCATCCACTCAAGTAAATAAAAGGGGTACGCTCTTGATCAACAGGAATACGCACCGACATTTCCACCTCCACTGAAGGGAATGGGTAAGCTTTTGCCAGTGGTGAATCTCTCTATGCATATTAGAGATCCCACATCTGCAGCAGGTGCTGGATCGTGATAAAGTCTTTAATGTCTGCTCTCTTGTGTAATATAGCAAATAAATATTTGCTATATTAATTTCCAGAGAGGGATACTAATTATGTGTTATGCCATATTATAGAACAGTGTTTCTCAAACAATGGGTCGGGACCCACTTGGTGGGTCGCAACCTGATTTCTGGTGGGTCCCAGGTGATGGAAAGATCAGATAAGTAATTGCTACAAGCCTTGAGGCTATTCAAAATTCTGATAGCTGCTAACTGCCCTTCAATGGCCTGAGCTCCTGCAGGTTGCAAGGAGCTGAACTCCTACAGTTTGCAAGCTTGTGTAAATATAGGAAGATAAATGTTTGAGCGTCTCGTAGAGCTAGGTGGGTCCCAATAGAGTGTCATTTTAAAAAGTGGGTCCCGGTGCTAAAAAGTTTGAGAACCACTGTAATATAGAGGGCTAGATTTCAGACAATGTCCCCTTTGATCAAACCATAATCCAAGTGCATCCGTGACTTTTTAATACAGGAGGAGTCCTATTGACATGAGAATTATAGGTAATGTCATTAAGCGCAAAATTTCTAAAGCAGTCTTGACAGATATTCATGACTTTTCTTACATAGTCTATCATGCCAAAAGCTTTCCAACCTTTCACTTGAAGGATTAAGATTTTCGCTCCAGACGTGTCAAGCAGAGCTCCTATGAATTCCAAACGCATCTAGATGATGAGAGCTGGGATAATTTATTATGAAACTTCCTTCACGTGTCTATATTATACATTATAATAGATCAGGGAACTCTCACACAGAGTTGCCCTTGGTCAGCCAATTGACTAAGAAGTAATTCAGTTCTAGCCTGCTGTGTAAGATACGTTTAAAGTAAGCATTTCATGAACACAAGCAGGCCAAAGGTACTCATCAACTGACAATCCCTTTTAGAGTTTATTCTGTGCAATTAAACAGAGTTCAAACATATAAATTTGTATGAACAGCTGTAAAAGTGGATAAACACAAGGATATTTTCTGAGAAAGTTTTATAGATGAGCACAATGCCTTGAAACTCATTCCACGTTTAATTGCCTCCCAACTGTGTTCTTTATAATTCAACTACTGAGGGAGTTAAAATCAATTTGTACAGCTTTTAATCAGCAATCTGTCCCTAGCATTTAACAATGACTAATAAGGCCATGTGAATCCAAACTGAGTCCAAAATTTGTATGTGTATTTTTAATATGCAATACTTACTGCATGGTGACTTTTCCCCTGTCATTTTTTTTCCTGAACAAAGATACTAGTATCACTTTTCTCCATATTTTTGCACAGAGCAGAGTTCTACTGAATGTGCTACCATGTGCTGAGACCAACATTTAACACACCTTGGAATATCATCATGCAGGATGCAGTAACTTATCAAGTCTTCATGCAACAAATAATTACATTATGGAATTCACCGCAAGTTGTGGGGGCTACTTTTCAAAAGGCTACTACCTTTAAAAAAAAAGGCTTAGGCAAATTCATGAACCATTAGCCACTAGCCATGATAGCTAGATGGTATCTCCATGTTTTGAAGAGGTGAATTTCTGAGTTTAGACGCTGGGAACACAAAACAAGAGATGATGACCACATCCATGAGAGAGCTCCCCTTGTGAGCTCTCGCTGAAAATCTTAGGAACAGAATACTGGAGTAGATACACTTTCGGACAGATGCACTTTCGGACTAATATTCACAGATGTTCAAATCAATGGAACAATATTCTTTTAGTTCTCAGCAGGCATAGGCTAAATACCCCTGCTAACTAGACAACGAGGCACATTTTAAAGTAGTGGCTCTCTTCCACAGCAGAGCGGTGGCAACTGTAGCATGCCTGTTGCTTGTGTTCCCCTTTCGTTTCTTTTTAGACTGTGAGTCCCTTTGACAACAGGGAAATACCTTCTGTTTCTTTTTTCTATCTAAACTGCTTTCCAAAAGTTTTTGTTCAAAAACTGTGTGTATGTGTGTGTATGGTATGTATACGTACCATACATATATACATACCAGATACCAGATTTAAATTATAGACATATACATACATATGTACTATATGTATATAATTAAAATTGTGTGCAAGACTTATGAAAATCCATAACACAAAGAAAGCAGCAGGTTGTGCAAACCACAGACAGGATAAATTGCTGTTGCCTATAAATTCACAGAGCACTTTCACAGCCCAATCCTGTGTAACTCTTGCACCGGTGTAACAGTAGATCCCCCGGTTTAAGAGCACTTATGCCAGTGTAACTTGCCGTATGCCGACAGACGCAGGATGGACACCGATGTAACCCACCTCGGATGCCTCACATGTGCAGTTTGGACGCGGAACGGACACTGGTGCAACTCTGCTGGTGCAGGGGGCATTCTGGGGGCATTCAGAAGCTCCCGGAATGCCCCCTGCACCGGCGGAGTTGCGCCGGTGTCCGTTCTACATCTAAACTGCGCATGTGAGGCATCCGAAATGGGTTACGCTGGTGTCCATCCTGCATCCGTCGGCGTACAGCAAGTTACACTGGCATAAGCCGCCTTGGGTCCCTTCGGGGAGAAAGGCGGTATAAAAATATTGTAAATATAAAAATAAAAATAAGTGCTCTTACACCGGGAATCTACTGTTACACCGGTGCAAGAGTTACACAGGATTGCACCCTCAGACTGTTAGCAAGCCCAGCTTTGGGGTGGACCAGTCCCAAACCCTTGGCAAAACCAATGTGTCTGAACTTAGACCAGTTTAGTCCCATTGACAATAAGAGATCTGCATTCAGCATATACGGTACTCATTTTAGTATCAATTCTCACCTTACCAGAGTGCTGTGGAGCCACTAATGTGACACGATCCCATAGCACTCCAATAACATCTGCAGGAAGCAAAACCATGGATCAGGTCAGTTGTGTGAGAAGTAACCACATCAGTTGCCTGGCACACATGACTGCTTCCCACTGAAATTACTGGAGTGCTGTAGGATCCAGCCACATGGAAATGGCACCTGTGACTCTCTGGTAATGTATTAATTGGATTTTAGCTGGGCTGTTAGAATAACCAGTGTATCAACAAGTGAAAAAATAGAAATCACAGGCCTGAGAGGGCTAGCGTACAAATTAATCCTTTTGCTAGCTCTTTCTCTGCTTCAGGGCTGCACTGAGGTTGTCCATTAAAGTCCAACCCTGATCACTGGGATGTTAAAATGTTCCTGCTAGTCCATTCAGCAGAAGAGTAGATATATTCTTTACTTAAACAGGGCTGCAATTTTCTACCTAAGTTTTTATTTGATATTCATCATGCATGTTGGTGTTCAGCAGCAGCCAGGAGACAGACCGTAACAAAAATGTTACTTTAAAAATAGTTTTAATTTAATGCATCAAAGAAAGCCAGCATTTGTAACGACTAACAGAGGAATGAAAGTATGGCAGGAGGAACGAACAGCCACAGAGTCAAAAATCTGAGCAAAGGAAATGGTTATAGTTTTCGACATGAAATTCTTTCATTTGCCCTGTGAATAAGTATGATGGTGATGGATTACGATGATAATGATAAAAGTGAATACTGCATGTAAATTCACATTTGAGGAGCGTGAAATATGTACAATTGGGGGACACATTTTCAAGGCAAATCCAACTTCAGTTGACCCATGGTAAAGTGGCTCTATGTGATTGAATTCGGTGTGCTAGGTGTTCTGAAAAATTTGTTATTATTTTAGCACCTTAAAGGGAGTAGGATTCTTTTGAAAACTGGTGCTACGTATCTGAAGGTCCAATCCTTAGTAACTGGCACACCGGCAGAGTGAGCTTTCCGCCGGTGCACAAAGTAGGTCAGTCCCCAGCCCAGCCATGCAGGGACGGGTGGAGAGTGGGCGGAATGGGGCAGGGGTGAGCAGATTGGGCCCATGAGGGGGCGGGATAGGGTGTGTCGGTACGTGCCATATCCTATCCCCTTTCCCAGGCCTGATCTGCCAACATGGAACAATGCGGACTTGCGTCAACTATATAGCAGGCTGGGGCCTTCCCTGAGTCAAGGGGACAAATGTCTTATAGTTGTGTTCTTGGTGTCATTTTCCTCCATATATGGCAGAACCACATCATGGCAGCCACAGCAGCGTAGTGGAATGGAAAACAGTGTTGAACATGGGCTGAGTTCAAATACCTATTCAGACATGAAGTGTTTTGGGTGACCTTAGGCTAGTCACTACCTCTCAGCCAAATCTACCTCACAGGGTTATTGTGAGGATAAAGTGGGATATCCTCAGCTCCTTGAAAGAAGGCCCAAAGGATATAAACGTAATAACTTAATCAATAAATAAAAATACCACATAGCTTTAAAAAACCCTTTGCAAGCCAGAAATAGAAAGATGCTTCCCCCTCTTGATTTGCATTCGACATCTGCAAAATGGACATCAATCAAGGCCCAGTCCTGCATTGGGCAACTTAAAATATTTATACTGATTCTGACAAGTTCCCGCCTTTTATTTTTCAGGTTTTTAAACTGCCTTTCAGCCACCGACACCAAGGCGGTATCCAATTGCTAAATGTGGTTCTCTCCTTTCGAAGGAACAAAGCTTGTTCCATACACAGCCTCAGGGAAGAACTGCATACAACAGGAAACAGCACCTCTGTGGTAAGTTCTCCACTTCCAACTCCATCATGTGCAGTAAAGCTCACCCCACGTCCTAACTATCGTATTATGTGTTTCCTCAGCCCTGCTAGCTACAGCCAGTGACATGAGCCATGTGTGGAAGAACTCAGACCATGTGATATTGTCAGGACATGACGTATGTTTGATTACATATTACATGGGAGAATACTTGATACAGGGCTGTCGTTTTCAGTGGCAACCTTGTGTTTTTTCTAATATATTATTCCGTCCCCAACGGGATGGCAAAACGAAATTGATTTAATTGTCCAGTCCTTCTGCGTCATATCATAACGAAGAGGCCAATGTTCTGGATTCTTCTTCTGGTACGGCCACCGAAACGTTTTAAAATGTTATACTAGATTCAGATGAAGCGAATAATTTCCCCAACCTTTGCCGCATAAACACAGAGCCTAAAAGCTTCAGGCGACTTTTACCCCTGGACTCTGTTTTTGTTAGATCAATGACAAGTCACGTTAACAGCGGTGTTTAATTCTATCAATATGTGACCAATTGTGTTAGATTGTTTGGCCATTGATTTCACTTAGTGCTACTGTTGAGCTCTGAAAAGGAACTGCTTCCCCCTACATTACCTCATACAGTGACAAATGCCTATGCGGCCTTTCCATCTTGCAAGCACACGTGGCCTGCTTTAAGAGGTGTCTGTTGGTGTACCAGATGAATGCCACATGAGGAAAATAATCTTCTGCAATCAACACATCATAACATGCAATGCCACCTTGGTTTTAAGGAGGGAAATTCACACACATACATGTACTCAAAAGCTGGGCTATTTTTAGGTTCGTTATAGTTGCGGTTTTGCTACATACACACAAAGACAGGCCCATACGTTTTAATACGAGCAGCATTTTTAGCAACAAATAGAAAAAGAGATTCCCATTGCATTAAGGGGGAAAAAAAGACTCAGTGCAGCAATGCCAAGGGGCCTTGCTCACTTTTGTCTCATTCAGGGCCAATTCTCACTTTCTTTCGTACTCTGGCTCAGATATTTGAAGTCAAAATACATTCACTTCTCATCAAGTCTGAGGAGTACATGTATTACAATATAAAACAGTGACCAGGGAAGGGTCGTACTCTTGCTTCCAAGTAATGTATATAGGACACGTGCCAAATTTGTGTATGCCTTTCAGATTCCATGAGCAGCATGTGTGTTTTTGTACTCAGGTATCCATCCTTTCATGCAAAATGCAAAGTGAGAATCCATCCTCAGGTTTACTTACAGCCCAATCCCACTGACTCCTCCCCCCACCGATGCAGGTGTGCCAATAGAGCAGGCACTGCATCCTAGGGTGGGGGTGTTGAGAAGTCTCTTCAGGGTAAGTGAACTTTGGTTCACTTGCCCTAGGGAAAGCCTCTGCTTTCCCAATGGGTCTCCTTGGTCCTGCACAAGCAATTTTACTGGTGCAGAACTGAGTTGTGTAAAGGTGGCAGAAAGGTGAGTGCATGTGAATGCTGCTGAACCCACTCCCTCATTCTACCTCCCTCCCTGCCCAGAAACTCCCCCATTCCTCCCCTTCTCCAACCTGTTCTGCCCACTCCCTCACCAATTCACAAACACCAGTGGACTCAGTCGGCTCTGCCCATCACAGACACCAGCGATTGTGCGGGTGGCCTCGCAGCACTTGCCGGTGGAAGTGATGTTCTGCTGGCATCCTCCTTCTGCCAGTGGAACGCAAATACCGCTGGTGGGGCAGCCCAATAGGATCGGGTTGCCCGTTTTGACTGAAGACTCAAAACTAAGAACACAATCCACAACCTCTTAAATTAAAACAGTAAGTTTAAGCAACAATGTTTAATATGTTCATTGACTTTTCACCCCAGTAAGTGTTTTCATAGATAACACACTGTAACATAAATCTGTGTGCATTTCTGTATGGTACTGGCTGAATATGCCATGACATTTAAAACAGTATGCTTTTCAACACTGTGCTTCAGCCAATACTGCAGAGTGACACATGTGAATTTTCAGACGAGTATCCCTATTAGTCCGCGGCAGTAAAGCATCTTGTAGTACCTTAAAGACTAATCAATTTATTTCAGCATAAACTTTCATAGACTACAGGGCACTAAATCAGATGCAAGGTGAAGACGGTGGCACACCAGCTGACTGTCTCTTGTCACTTCCTCCACCTGGTAAAAGGAAGAGAGAATGAAGCAGAAAGGGGAGCAAAGCAACACAGGAAGTATGGAAGAGAGGAGAGTAGTGGGCTAGTGCATCAGAGACGCTCTAGCCCACTACTCTCTTCTCCTCCACACTTTCTCTTTCACTCTGTTCCTCTCTTCCTTTCTGAATACCTGGAGTGGGTGGAGAAGCCACCTGTTGGCCTCATGGATGGACCAGCTCTGCATTTTCCTGATTATTGGGTCGGCCTGTAGGAGCCTGTTTCTTTTTCCTTTCTTTTTATTTGCTAGCACGAACACAACAAATGAGTGAAGGAATGAATACACTCGTACTGCAGAGCTGAGTGTTCATACCCATAATTGTTGGAAACAAACAGTGGCTTGTAAGAAACAGAGGCATTGTTCACATGGTGTACACTCTCGTGTCTTTGTCCCACTTTTGCCGATGTCTATCTATCTCTAGGCAACATTTAACAGGAGACAAGTTCAAGCATGCAGTTTCATAGAATGATGACTACCAGATCCAGTGATGACTTGCATATGGGAATGAGTCGTCACTGATTAATCACTGGTCACAAAGAGAACATTCTCATCACACCATATCACCTCAGAAAGACAATGGTGTCTTTTCAACTGGTGTCCATTCACACATTTAGCTATTAGTAATCATACGTTGAATATTTAAGTGGTACACATGTAGATGTGAACAGACCCACATATATGATTTAAAAAAACCCTCTTCTTTTAAAGCACAGATTCTCTGTTAAATTAAGGCATTTTTACCCAAGGGTGTATATACACAACAGGAGCTACATGAGTACATCTGTGGGCTGGGAGGAAATGGGGGACTTTTTCCACATGAAGGCCCTTTGATGGCGAGATATTGCTGTCCCACAATCATCTGGAAGCTGGACCACTGTGGTTCCAACACAGCACAGTGATATTCCGCATTATAATCCCTTAATGTCTATCCTCATGGCAAAGGCAAAAGTGTGTATAGGGGGTGGGTAGAAGCGCATTACTGCTCCAGCCATAGCTATCTTAAGCAATAAACATGTAAGCATTTGCTTTTGTTTTTTTTACAAAAGCAAAAAACTATTAGCACACTTGACTTTTAGAAAAACTATTAGCACACTTAAAAGAAACCAGAATGAAAACTAGAAAAAAGAAAGAAAAAGAAAGAAAAAGCCAGATGTTAGTAGTTGAAATGTCAATGGCAGGAGTTAATTCTTTTCAGGACATGTCCTGGCAAAGAAGGAAGCAGCCAGTACAGGGTTAAAACTCCACTGATCAGCTAACTGGCACGGAATGGCAAGAAGGAGGTGAATCTAATTGTCCATCTCCTAAACAGCTAATCTGTAGGATGTTAGCCTTCGGGAAAGAGTTCCATGGGTGCAGGATAGGTAATGGTACAAGCAATGCAGAAAGGTGGAGCTTCATCTACTGCATCACCTACTGTACCGAACTTCATTATTGCACTGTTACAGGAGTGGATTGTTACTTGGTCAGTTGTTGTTACCACAAAGGACCAAACTACACATTACATGTAGCACATGTTTTAGTTGCTTTTTTGTTTCCAGGGGGGAAGTGCAATCCTGACTGGAACTACAGCAGGGGCAAAGTATTAAAACCACTTACTATCTTTGCCCGCTGTGGTTTCATTCCACCCCACTCACTATTTGGGGAGGGGGGATAGAAGCAGCAAATCACGCATTACACATAACACGCAGTTTGGTCAAAAGTGGGAAGCACAGACATCAAGCACATCAACCATCAGGGGTGTCACTAGGGGGGGATCATCCTGGGTGTCACCCAAGGGAGGGGTAACACCAAAATGACTTCCTATTATATTTGTTACCAGTGGTGTGAAAACGCACCACTGGTAGAAAAGTTGTTTCTGAATGAAGAGCCTGGAGTTGATTATTCTGTGGCATCTTCCAGTCGTGATTCAGCAAGAGCACCAAGGCATTTGGTGTGAAGACCTGAGGGAAGACTTCAGGAAGGAGTTTCCAGGGTCCTAAATCTGCCTAAATAAGCGTGAAGCCAGTCTGCTTTCCAGAGAAGCCAGAGGCGTTTCCACGGTAGGGGCCGCACCGTAAGTCACACCCCGTCCTAGTACCGTGTTTACCAACCGGAACAAGGAGGCCCCGCCCCCTCGCCGGCGGATCCATTCCGCGCTGCGAAGGTGACGAGCAGGGAGTCCCCTGCCCGTTCGCCTTCGCAGCGCGGAATGGCTGCGACGGCGAGGGGGCGGGGCCTCCTCGTTCCGGTTGGTAAACACGGTACTAGGACGGGGCGTGACTTACGGTGCGGCCCCTACCGTGGAAACGCCTCTGAGAGAAGCCTGTGTGTGTGTGCGTGTCTAGGATAGAAAATTAGGGAATCAGTCGCAGGGTCTAGTCATTCCTAAGAGCTAGTATTAAAGTACCCTTATGTATGGAACATTTACAAACATAAAGCAATCTGCTTCTTAGTATTTTTATACATCAAGTTTGTTTTGTTGGTTCAATTTAATACTGGGTTATGTGATCACCCCCATACCTAAACAGTACCACGTTACCAGGGAAAACAATTTTAGTACGTGGTGGCAGTGGATGGTTAGTCAAGGAGCCTATAATGGAGAAGGAAGGGGAAGGGTTTTGTAGGTGTTCCCATTAAAAAAGAATTCCCTTACACATGATTAAAGCAGGTGGAATTTTAAAATTCTCTCATGGTGTTATTTAAAGAAGGGGTTCTTAATCAGTGGTACTAGTACTACTAGTGGTACTTTGGCCAACTGATGGTGGTACTCGAACTGCTGGATCGGTGGAACCCTGCTGCAACACGACACGTTTGGTGCTGTATTTTCACTCCCGAGAGGCTCCTGCCTTTGGGTGAGCCTCTCGGGAATGCTGAGATGGGGCCTCCTACCTGCGTTTTATGACCTCCAAAAACCTGAAAACCTGGAAGTAACTGGCAAAGATGTCATCGCCAGTCACTTCCGATGGTACACCACAGGAGAGTAGTGCCATAGGTGATACTCAGCCAGAAAGGGGTTGGGAACCCCTGATTTAAAGAATCATGTGTGGGGGTTAAAAGACAGGTGATGTAGTGGGTTCTGCCTAAACTGGCTGTTTAATCCATCTCCCCCATTTGCAGTCGTCTCCCTTTAAAATCACAATCCACTTAATTACTGGTAAAAATAAGATCTGCTCTAGGCCGTTCCCTTCTCGAAGTTGAAGGAGGAGGGGTGACTCAATGGTAGAGCACAAGTCCCAGCTTCAGTCCTAGGCATTTCCAGTTAAATGAAGTGGGAAAGACCTCTGTTTGAGACTTTGGAGAGCCCTGCCAGTTAGAGTAAACAGCGTTGGGCTAGATAGGTTAGTGACCTGCCCCTGTATGAAGCAGCGTGTTACTATCACCCGCGTGTGGACTTCATTCAACAGGGTTCTTACGTATTGGCCCTGGATGGGTCATCTCCAACTGAGGGCACAGGCAACTGTCGGTGTCATTTAATCTCTACAAGACCAAAAGGTACACCAAAGACAAAAGAAAGACTCAATCACTGCCCCAAAGTAATGCCCCCCAAAGTGCAATGTTTTCTTTTGCATGCTCTAAAGCTCCGCTGCCTTGGAGCAGCATGCAGGACACCAAGGGGCACCTGCATGCCACTCTTAATTAAGATGGTCAGGAGGTGTGCATACATTAGGAGCTCCTAGCAGGTCGGCTGTTGCGTGCAGCTGCCTAAAGCCTCGAGCCCCTTTTCTAGCACTCGGATTATCAATTTACTTGCAAATGGCTCTCTGAAGTATTAACCCAGGTTAATTATTCGTCAAATATGATTATGCAGTGGTAATGTAAAAAATCGGAAATGTAGGATGGAATTTTTCACTCCAGCGGTTTGGCAATTGTGGCAGCTGGTGGAGTCGCTGGAGTAATTACAAGCCCATTCCAGCCGGTGGATCAGCCTCCTGGTTCAGGGAGGGGAGGGAGGGAAGAGAGAGAGAAGGAAAAAGCAATAAAGAACTAAGGGAGCGGGAATATGAGCCGTGCCAATCGACACGGGGAAAAAAATTTCACAGCTGCTGGTGGTGATAAATGAGAGACGGTGGCCCTACTTCTAATCAATACATGTAAATGCTACTCATTACAGCTTTTATACACACTTCTCAATTAGCCTTTCCTCCCACTGGTAACAAGGAATGTCATGCTTTCTGGACTGTGAAAGTGGGTGAGCGCTAAGTTCACCTGCATCTGGGAAGACACAGTAACAATGCTCCAGGCTCAGCTTGGCAGCAGGTGGTCGCAGTGGAAGTCTAAATTCCTTCTGTAATGCAAACTAAATAAAATCCCAAGTGCTGCCATTTAATTAAATGGGTGCTGTTTAGATTTTTAAATACCATTTCCTTTCCCTGTCTCTCCAACCTGGGCCCACAGCAGGCCAAAGCAGAAAATTACAGTTTGTGCACCCTTAAGAAAGGAACAAAGAGCACGCACACATATACAAAGAACAAACTTGCCCACCCAGTAGAAGAAACTTAAAACCATTCGGGTACCACCCACCAGCAAGATCTTCTGGGCAAGCCCCACCGAAACCGTTGGGAGCGGCGTGAGAACACAAGTGCACTTTTTTGCATAAGTCTCTTTCATTTCAAAAGGGCTGCGAGGAGATTTTTCCAGAGGATCATGCCCTCTGTGTATTTTAATGCATCCTTTACAACAATGATAAAGGTAGTTTCAAGGCAATCTTATTATGGAATTGGTTGTTTTTATGAAGCTGATGTTTTAACATGCACACCTGAAGGAACATTCATTTCCTTTTCAGTACTGCGCAAGGGGAAAGGTGTTGAATGCATAGAACAGTTTCTTGCTTTCTTTCTTTTTCGTGGCAATGATGTCCCTCTCCAGGTTCAAGGAATTCACGCAGGCATCAAGGACCAGCTTGTGACCTCCTAGTGAACACAGGAAGAGAGCTGATCACATGAGACAATGAGGCTGCAAGTCTTGTAAGTAATTGCTCAATAGTGGGAAAAATAGGCTGATGATCCAGACTTAAAAGAGGCCATGTAACCTGGGCCCGCTGAAAACCAGCCTCCACTGAACAATAGGCTCTCCAAGCTCCCATTGAGGAGTATATTCTTCCCATCATCAGAACAAAAATGGCCTCATTCCATCAGGTCGCCGGCTTCTTTTCTCATCGGACACATCCCACTTCACTCAATTAGGAAGCCATCGTTTATCAATTCCTCTGCTAATTATGTTGCCCAAGTTCTATTTTTAGCTCGGGGGTATGTACAAATTATATATATATATATTCAACCAAATGTAGCTCTGTTAAGTTATACTTGTACACCTTGGAACGTGATGTACAGCTTATTTAATATATTTTGGCTGACACATGCACATGCTAACTAAGTCATATGTCTCCAGGGTGTCTTTTTAAAATGTTACTTTCTAATTCTTAAGGCATGCTGCCAATGCTGAAAGTACATTTTGTTTTAAAATACAAATGTGTGTTCACAAATGGGGCGCTTGCGGTAGCTTCTTACTTGCTTCCGTGAGTGACGTACTGAGGTCATGTGTGTGGCATACCGAGAAAGGGAGTGAGTAGATGCTTTTCTGGGGTTTATTCCCTGTCTCATACAAGTGATCTGCATCATCTGTAAACAGGATCCCTCAAGTGAAGCTGCACAGCAGTCCCAACTTGTCAATCATGATGCGTCAACCTGCCTACCTGCTGTGCTGGGGACTTACACCTGTCTGTTTCTGCACCTTTTATCTCAAAGCACTAAACTTCTCTGTCCTGCACTTAAAACAGCCATATGACTTGGCATATTCTACCAACAATTTTTTTGTGTGTGAGCAAAAAAAAGCTTTGGTGAATAATGTTTCATGTCAAGGAAAACACTTATGGTTGCACCAGCTCTGGAACTGAGGAGGTTTCTTGACGACATAAGAACATAAGAAGAGCCTGTCTGCTGGATCAGGCCAAAGGCCCATCTAGTCCAGCTTCCTGTATCACACAGTGGCCCCACCAGATGCCTCAGGGAGCACACAGCCAACAAGATAACCTGTTTCCTGCTGCCACTCCCCTGCACCTGGCACAGAGAAAACCTATTTCTAAAACCTACTTCTAAAACAACAGAAAAACAATTCTGAGCACCAATCCCAGTTCAGCCCCAGATATACACTATCCCCTTCCTAGAACAAGCAGAAGCAGCAGGAAATGTTGTAGTCAAGGAAGAACCACCTTGCAATAGAGAAGATAGTGTTTCGTGCTAAAAAGGGCAAATGTTCACTGAAGGCCTCATGGGAATGTATAAGCAGAGCGTTCAACTCGAAGTGACGTCATATCTTTGAGTTTTCCTCTGTAACCCAGTAAATTTGTAAAACATGTTGCTTCTGTTTCTAATAACGTTTGTGTATGTCACTCTGAGTGCATCTTTATAGAAAAACTATTATTAATAATAATAAATGCAAAAATCAATGCATACATTCTTCTTTTTCCTGCACATGCACACAAAGGAAAATTTGCAGAAAGGAAAATTTAACAGATGGCATTAAAGCAAAGCACATTTAGGGTGCTTTCTTCAGTATGTTCCAACTCATTGAAACCTGGGGACAAGAGGCAGTCCCGCCATCTAACAGGCTGATGGCCACTGAGTAATGGCATTCTTCGGTGGTGGCTCCCAATCCAGTGTGACAGATCCATTTTTAGTTTCCTGGCATGGTACGTGTAACTTACTATAATTTTTTTAAAAACGTGCTTTCAAACTTGAGGGGGGGGGAATCCCATCCTGGCAGGAAGAAATTTGCTGGCATATGATACTCTATCGGATTGTATAAGGTACTTTCTAACTCTGTGAGCTCCCCACTCACCTTGCCCAAGTTTCCTGGGATTCTTTTTCTTTACAGGCTTCCTGTATGGCACATTTGCCAGTACAAAGTTTTCCCCGTACTATTCCAGAAGGCGCATGGTAATTGTTTTGCCCCAAAAGAAGTACTGAGGACCCAAATAAGCTTAAATATATTTCTGCCTCTGATGGTATCTTCCTAGCTGTATTAATTATGCATGCGCCCCGATTATTTTATCCTCTGTCCAAAGGGAGAACAGAGCTGGCCTGCCTATGTGGACTGTGGGGCATCGTAGCTCAGAGGAAAGACACAGTATCCACTGCCTTGCACAAAAGCTGTTAATGAGAGGTACTGAAAGGGTAGCTGTCACTTTGCATCGGATCAGGGCAATCTGTACAACGTAAGGGAAATTAAAAGCTCCCAGTGGCCATGGATCCCATTTCAGTCATTAGCTGCGAGGGAGTGACAGAGACTATTCAAAGCACCAGACCCCTGCGAGGGTCTTCCATCCTCAGGGGATTCACCACTAATGCTGTTTTATGCCCCACTTCCTAAGGATGTGTAGTGAGCACAAATGAATAGCTGCATTTATTTATATATTTTGATGCAGCTTATACTGCGGGGAGTGGGGGGGGGCGCGAAGAACAGCACAGAAGCATTAAACTAATAAACCAGCTAGCAAATGGCAACTCATTTGGCACATGCACGCACGCACACACAAGCATCTATCAATCTATATATGTATAGTGTGTGAAAAGAAAGCCACACAAAAACGCATTCGAATACAATGAATACCAAGTGTGACGTTTTTCATCCTGCTACATGCTCCTTTGAAGAATCTTCCGCTGAGACTGAATTAGAAAAGCAAAAGCTCAAGCAAGTCATATTTCAGTATCAGAAGCATGAAATATATATATATATATATATATATATATATATATATATATATATATATATATATATATATATATATATATATATATATATATATATATATATATATATATATGTCGAACAAGAAGTTTCCAAATATTTGATTCAGTCCTTCTGTTTTCCAAAAGCGAGCGAATCAGACAGAAGGACATAAGGTTACAGATTAGTCCTGGTCATTGCTCAAAGAGTGTGGGTTATAAATAATAAAGGAGGAAAGGGTGAAGGACACTCAAATATAACTTGGGGCCCAGAACAGAATAATAAAAAACAACGAATCTAATTTCCAGCTTTAAAATACCAAGTAACTTTGTATTCTGTGAAATGCAGAATCCTCCCCAATACACAATGAATGCCTTCAAAAGGGATGCATCTACCCACCTGCTAAAAGATACAAATGAAAAAAGCCACACAAGTTACCTGTTTTCTAGTACACAACATGTAAACAACAACATCTATACTTGGTGGGAGGCTGTGTTATTAGAGATTAACGGTGCAATCCTACTGATGCAGTGGGCCGGCGCAGCTGCCTTATTTTGATTCCCTTAGAGCAATGGTTCCCAAACTGGGAGGTGTGGCTCCTATGGGAGCCGCGAAAACCAACCAGGGGAGCCGCAGAGTGCCACAGAATCCTCTTGAAAATTTATTTTATTTTATTTACCATATTTCTATCCCGCCTTTCTCCCCACGGGACCCAAGGCGGAAAAACGGTGCAATGCCAATTGGCAGGTATCAACATAATGTAATGGGAGCCGCGGCCAATGGTCGCCAATGGTCAAGGGAGTTGCAAGTCGAAAAAGTTTGGGAAACACTGCCTTAGACACAAGCAAGGAGAAAATGTAGATAGATCCTTCCAAGAAGAACTCCGAAATTTGCAAAACCAAACTCCTTGAAACCTTTTGCTGGACAGCGTTTAAATTGTGTGTTCCAGGAATAAGTCTGCTGAAAATGAGAGTCCTAATCGCTAAAGACATTTAAAACGAGAAAAGGGTTGGGCATCAAGAAAATAATTATGGGTTTGTGACTTACTATAACCTTGAAAAAATGTTGGTATATCTCTGTATCAGGCAGATGCTATCTGCACTGCAGAAATGTAAATCTCCTTTACAGTTTAGAGGTTATATAAGAAATTCACAGTTAAGAATAAGAAGCTTGTAAGTCCATTCTGGCAGCAGCTCTTTGGGGTATCTGGCATTTTTTCTTAGTCTCACTATCCAAATTTGGAGAGGAAAGGTAGAGGGTCCTTGCTAAAATCCACAAGTTTCAACAGAACTCTCCCAGTTTTAGCCAATTTATGTTTGTTGAAGAGCAGCAAGAAACACTTCAGTTTTGTGTCACTGATGCAGAATTTTCCACAGCCCTAAACAGGAAGAGTTTGGGACAAGGGGATAGAGAGGGTGGAGCAAGACTCTCGTATCAGACTGTTGGCTACCTTACCATTTGTAATTGTATTTGAACAAACTTGGCCAAAAGACACCGATGTGATACGAATGCTGCAATAACAAGCACACAAAAATTGGACACTGCAGAAATGTAAGTTAGTTATAGTGAAATCATAAACCAATCTCCTTATCAACATGTACTGAGATAGGAGCTTCAGTGATGTGGCAATTTATCTAGTGCACAAAGAAGCATTCACTGGATTTAATATTCTGTTTATTACACAATCCCACACCTTATTTATTACACACAGCTCAAAGTCTACATCAGAATATAGGATGATTAATTTCCCATATATATTTCTTTAATGGAACTACCATAATATCTGACGCTTTCATAAAAATGAACAAGTCAACACACCAGTAAGGTGAGATGATATTATAAACATCACTGGATGTACATTTGTACAAACTATCACATAAAAAACGAAAGAAATCATGTTCACAATTGTACAAAAGAATGTGGTTCAACAGAACACAATGGTGTCTCCCATTCTTTGAGAGCAATTTGTCAAAAGCATCTACATCAAATAATATAGAATTATAATAATATTTGGCTTTTATACAGTACTTTAGAATGTCCAACGTACTTCACATACATTACATTATTGTAATCCTAACAAAACTGCTTGCATGTTATCTTTCTGAGCTTTCTAGAGGTTGGCCACTGTCAGAACCAGGATTCTAAACTAGATGGATTGTTGGTCAGATCCAGCAGGAAAACACTTATGTTCTTTTCAATTTGGAAGGATAGACCAGCACCATTATTTCAGTAGGAAACAGGTTTGATGTTGAAAAAGAGTCGCTTCCCTAAGTCCACCTACAGCCCAATCCTGTCTAGCTAGGCTGCAGCGCGAACGTAGAGCCTGCGCCACATCCAAGCCAGATGGGATCCAGCACCGATGCATTTGGAGGACACCTCAAGGTAAGGAAACATTCGTCCCTTTAACCCAAGCAGGGCCCCAGCCACCCCGATGGGTCTACTCAAATGTGTGCCAGCTATTTTGCTGGCGTACATTCAAGTGGGCGGTGTAGTACTGGGCAAGCCCGGGGATAGGATCTCGGCAGAGCTGCCACCACAGATCCCTCCCCCTTCCTGGGTCCAGTCGACCAATCCCCCCTCACGGAACTACTCTGTTCCGCCCTCCCCCCATTGCCCGGCAGGTGATTTGGGGCAGGAGGAGCGACGCTGGCCTCTTTTCCAGTGGCACTTATAACCAGGGTGCCCCAAACATACTTTACACCATGTTTGCAACACCCTAGAGCGGTGGAATGGCTGCACCAGTCTCCAAGTTAGACAGGATTGCGCCACTAATTAGCTCATGGAAGAGGTGAGATATCTGCTGGGAATTTCCTGATTTAGCTTAGTCTGGTTGTAATTTTTTTTGAAAAAATAATCATACGCAAATGTTTACAGAGGAATGGGAAGAGTCTAGTAAGTAACCTTTATTTAAGCAAATACTACTATTTCAGAGTTACCAAACAGATAGCTCCAAACCAGGCTAAAAGCAGGAAATGTGTCTCCATCAGGCTCAGCATTCCCCCACTTTTCATATGCATGTTATGTCTCATAGATGTTATGAATTTTTCCAACTTTCAAAATTCATGAAGGTGAAGACTTGATTCAAACAAACTCCTTTCACAATTAGTTCAGCAATCATATGAATTTGATCGCCAATCTAACAGCAGGATGGTGGAATGAAGAAGTATTTAGCAGAAGGTATCCTTGAGGTTTGCATTTCTGAGTCGTCTTGTGTACTGAATAACATTTTTTCATATCTTCTATCTAGCAGCTGTAATGTGGCATTGTATAGTAGCTCTGTGTGAACTGCAAGCCACTAATCTTCCCGTTCCAATCTTAACTCCAACATGAACTGACTAGTTGGCCCTAAAGAAGCCACAACCTCTTCACTTGCTAAGGGCAATGAGAGACTTCATGATAGTAATGAGTTCTTTACAGGGTTGCTTTAAGGTCTAAGGCTGTGTGTGACACACTGCACACGACACGAAGCGTGGTGGCGCGAAGCGAACAAGAAAATATCGCAAACATTGCTTCATGGAGCATTGTTGCAAAAAACGGTCGAATCTCTGTCATTTTCAAGGTCTATGAAATATTCGTTTCTATCGGCTATTCGCTTCCTTCGTGTCCTGCCGCGCCGTATTGTACACGCGTGCTGATTGGCCAAAGTTCAATATTTTCATCTCCTCTTGCACAGCTATGCAACCTCACACGAGCAACTGCACGAGAAAGGTTAGTCCAGGATACACTTTGCGCATGCATCCGTGCGGTGGTTTTCCTGTGCTTCGTGCAGTGTGTTTATGGCCTTTACTGAAACAATGTATACAAAATGGTTTGAGCACGCTAAACTTGTATATGACACCATATTGCTACATTGGAGACACTTAGGCCTGACACATACGCTGCCAGAGCTGTGCAGCAGTCATTTCCACGTGGGTAGATGATGCCAAGCCGCTCTAGTAACAAATGTTGCTAAAAGTCATGCAGTAATTTCTCACACCAGCATTGTCAGGCCCCAAGGGAAAAGGCAGCACCAGTGTGGAAAGTAGCCACGTCAGTCACCCAACAGACGTTATAAGAACAGCACGGCTTGCTGTTCTTGCCCCATAGAAGCAACTCTCATGCTGCTCCAGTAATGTAATGAAGGAATGTAACAGTTTCCAGCCCTCTCTCTCTCTCTCTCTCTCTCTCTCTCTCTCTCTCTCACACACACACACACACACACACACACACTCACACACACACACACACACACACGTACAAAATTTGAAACTAAATGTTTCTGGCTTTCTCTCTGACAAGTATAAAATTGTACAAATGTCAGTACATGTCGCTGTAAATAAAGAAAACTCTCAATAAAGGTCAGTCCAGAGTTCTCTCTCATAGAAATATCGCAGAGTATACAAAATCATTGCCTCTCCTTCAAATCCTGGTACCACTCAGTCTCTCCTTGCAACTGGCCAAACTGCTTTCTTTCTGAAGCTCCTACCAGCTCAATTTGTTTTGTTACTGCTCTTCGTTCATAGGTGAGGTTTCCATCATTTCCCATTAATACTGCTTCCGACCCCACCCCCTCCCAGGCTCAATCTGTCCACCCCCACCCCCGGCCCCATTACACCCCCTTCCCACCCTCCCCCCCACCTAATTCCATTTCTGTGCTACTCATCGCGGAACTCACCTTCTTCAGCCCACGCTGCTCTTTCTGCTGGTGTGTGTAGGTCGGTTCAGGCCTTCGCGTCAGCCCCAGCATCTGCTAGGCCATTGCAAAGTGCTTTACGGCACTTTTACGACGGCAAGAACCAGTGCAACGCGCGCTGTGCCGGTGCTTATATAGAGCAGGACCGTGCTGTCAATCAGGGACATCACAGACCCAATGCTTTCACAGCCAAGTTCTCCCTACCATTGAATAAAAGTGCAGCCATGTTGAGAATATATGCTGGCATCCCTCTTCACCAATTCATTTATAAGCATAGCTCCAACATAAATGACTCCCTCTTGTTTCAGTGGGGCTTGCACATGACAGGATCATCATGCTACATGCTGTTTTGGCGATGTGGCAGAGAGATGGTATGAATTCCCTTTTAACCCAAGGTCACAGAGTGGGCCTACAATTGCAGTGGCTGTGAGATGCCTTGCAGTGGCTGTGAGATGCCTTGGAATCTACTGTTGCACTGTAGCTACATTAAGGAACCGAATAAGGCTTCCCTCTCTGAAATGTCCAGAGATAGATAGCAATTAATATCCTCTCTCTCTCTCTCTCTCTCTCTCTCTCTCTCTCTCTCTCTCTCTCTCTCTCTCTCTCTCTCTCACACACACACACACACACACACACACACACACACACACACAATTTATTTAGTTATAATTAAATATTCCTCATGTAGTACTTCCGAAAGGACTTTGGAACTGTTGGCTGTACTTTCAAGCTGTGAGATGTCCATATTATCTTCATGTTTTTATAAGTAGTTATGGGATTAGAAATGCTGGTACATTATATTATAGTTTCAAACTTCACACTTATGTGAGATTAATGGAACAATTAATGTGAGCTTAGGGGCAAACTACACATTACGCTAGATGTGTAACATGGCCTGATCGTTGTTTTGAAAAAAAGTGCATGGGGGTTGGGTTGCCAGCTCTAACGCTATTCCTGGAGATATTTTTTTTCCATCATGACATAACATCAATAAGCCAAGATGTGCTATCAGTAGGCTCTGCTCTTCCTGATACTCTGAAACAGGACCAGTGCAGAGGAAGGAAGCTCTGCTGAGAGCAGCATAAGGCAGGGTAAAGGGGCAGATGAGGGTCTCATCTCCCTCCCCTCCCATTATACACACTGGGGTGCGCATACAAACGCATATGAAAGGGTTTTTTTTACGGTTGGGGGGGCTGGTGGCAATCCTAGGCTGTCTCAGGTAGTGGTTGATTTTTGGCTGGGCCTGAGTTTGAATAACAATTGATTACACAAACTAACAGCGCAATCCTGCCCAGATCTGCGGTACCCGTGGAGTAAGCAGCACTGGCACAGAGGCCAGCATCACTCGCTCTGCTGGCGGACGAGGACCCAGCCGCTGGACACAGGAAGATCCTGTGCGGGTGGCGGGAGGGCGGGCTGGTGTGGCAGGGGAGGACGAGATTGGCCAGTGAGGCCAGGGACAGGGATATTGGCGGTGCGCTCCACTGATATCCAACGCCCCTTTTCAGATTTACACCAGTCCCTCGGATGTGCACCAGCAAAATATCTGGCACACATCCGAGGAGGCCCATTGGGGCCACTGGGGCTTACACCCTTTCCCCCGAGGTGTGCTCCAGCTCCACCGGCACAGCCCTGATCCTGCGCGCTGCGGCAGATGTTATGCAGGATTGGGCTGTAATTTGGGGACGTAGACCATTCTGTACATAACACACTTTACAAAAAAAACCAAAAAAACACCAAACCCTGTAAAATCTCGTGTGCTTTAGGTGATCTTAGCAAGTTTAGCAATGCCATACATTGTATTTTAAATATTTGGAATGAAATAAATATTTAACATTAAATCAGGGAGCATACAATCTAAACAAATTGCTAAAATGTAAGGGTGCTGGGTAAAAATGGTTTCAAGGATGGCCAGATGGGACATGGCTGTGAAATATTTATAGGTAATACATTTAGATCACTGGCTTATGACCATAATTAAGAACATAAGAATTGCTCTGCTGGATCAGCTCAAGGTCCATCCAATCCAGCATCCTGTTTCCAATGATGGCCAGCCACATGCCCTGGGGTGCTCACAAGCAGGACATGAAGATAATCGTTTCCCATTGTTTGTCTCCAGCTTCAGCTAATCAGCGTGATCTGATATAGCTGACCTGGTATTCAGGGGTATATCACCTCTGAACTTGGAGGTTCTTTTTAGCTATTACGGCTAACAGCCACTGATAGATCTATTCTCCATGAATATGTTTAATCCTTTTTTCAAAGACCTTTACATTAGTGGCTGTCACCACAGCTTCTGCTAGCAAATTCTATAAATTAGGGGCACATTGAGCGACTACTTGCTTACTATCCTTCATTTTTAAAAAGTGAGAATACAAAGAAGTGGGGAGGGTCAAGGAGAGAGACCTTGATGAAACACAATCACAAACAAATCCTTCATACAGCCCAATCCTAAGGGTCGTTTACGCTGCAGGAATGAACATTCCGGCGGCGTAAACAGCTTTACGGCTGTCGCAAATACGACAATGCCAGCGAGTACAGTCTAGCCGCCGCTGCAAGCAGCAAGTGGCCAGCTCCACACAACAATGGACACCGGACGCCTGCTGCTGATGGTAAGAACAAATTTCCTTTACCCCGAGGAGGCTTCAAGGAAGCAGGAAGCAGAGGACAGATGTAACTCTTACTTTTTGCTGCCGCCAGCAGCTACAGTGACAGCAGTGAGGGAGGACTCTCACCTGTCCGCTGCCCAGTTCCTGGTTAGCTTCCTTTGCTGGGCAGAACCAATGATACCCAGTTGGCAAAGCTTACTAGGCGGTGGACAGGTGACAGTTCTCCTTCATTGCCACTGCTATAAGTGGCAGCATGAAGAAGTTCTCATGTCTGCTGCTGCTGGGTGTCCCCATTGCCTCCTCATTGGGCCCTGGCGCCTGGGTGGTTTATTGGGCACTGGCAGGAAGCAGCTGTGCAGCAGCATTTGGTAAGTGTCCCCACTGACCAGGGGTGGCCAAACTTGCTTAACGTAAAAGTCACATACAATAAACTTCAGATGTTTGAGAGCCGCAATATTTAAGAAGCACTGGTAAATTCTTAAATATATTTACTCACCATGAACATTAAAACTTATGTTTTAATCCAGTGGACTCTCAGTTTATACCTGGTAAATAATTATAAAGCTTGAAAAATTCTTATTTGCCTTTTATATTACAGTAATTGTGATGCAATAAGCAGCTCAGCCAACATATTACTGAGAGCCACATATTTATTTATTTACACTATTTTACCCCACCTTTCTGTGTCAAAGAGCCACATGTGAATTAAGAGTCGCAGTTTGGCCACCCCTGCCATAGACCCTGGCTTATCGGGCAGTGGTAGAGAGAGGTGGTAGCACTTGCTGCTTCAGGAGTTAACCAGTTACGGGTCTAGGTCCTTGCACTGGCAAGGGCCCCCATCTCGTGTCCCACCAGGCTCCACCTGTGCAGCCACCCCTGCCTGTTCTTATGACGAAAATACAGTAATTCTGAAGGAGGCATCTTTGACTTTTTAAAAAAGTCAACAGTGATTAACAGTGAGGATCATGCTTGATGTGTACTTGAAGAACAAGTTTACCTCAGTTTGGGCAGACTTTAATGATTTCCTTTCCTTTCCATTTGTAAACATTTTGTGGTGGCAGTGGCATAAAGTGCATAGATCAATTCAGACCAGAGTGCCTATTCTTAATGGTGCCTATTCTTAATTGATTAATTGATTAAAAAGCAAGTCAGATCACAAGTGAGAAAAGGGAAACAACAGTCTAAGCTGTATCATTGCTTAGGTTTATGTTTCCCACAGTGCCGAAGCTCAGTGGGTCTATAATGTATTTTTCACCCTCCCGTGTTTGCTCAAAGACTTTCAAACACCATATAAATTCCACTGTCAAGTCGCACAATTCCTTTTACTAATCCGTTGAGAACGCCACAAGCCAGAAACATTTGAACGCTGTCAGTCTTGTACAATAATCTAAGAGTTCATTCAAGCACGCGCAGGAAGTGTTATGTAAATTTCAACTAACTACTTTTTTTTAATGCGTGAGTCCATCATGTTAATATTCCTCAGGCATCAAATTCATTCCTGTTACAGTCACTACCAGCTCATCATAGCTCACCAGAGAACGATCAACTGTAAGAACTACAAATGGGACATGTTTTATAAACTACTCTACTTAAAAGGGCAATAATCCTAAAGAGAGATCCTGGCTTTTACTTGTACAATAAGAAGTAATGAAAAGCAACACTGTGATGACCTGCAACAACTGACAGGCTGAGATTTCCAGGGAGCTATTCCTGCATTTAACTACATATTGAAGATTTCTTCCGAAACTGATCGAAAAGCCCTTGCACCGAGTAGCCAACAGTATACCGGTAATCCTATGCATGTCTACTCAGAAGTAAGTCCCATTGTTTTCAATGGGGCTTACCCCCAGGAAAGTGTGCCTAGGATTGCAGCCTTAGAGAAGCTCCCAAATAACCAGAACATTTTCTGAAGATTACGGTGGAAGCACTTTTGCCAGAAAATGAGTTCAGTTTCCAACAGGTAGCATTACACCCCCCAAATAGTCAAAAGGATTTAAAAAATTTTAATCACCTTTATTTCGAAAGTGTCTTCAGTAAATACTTATTGTTTGCTGAATTTCAAATAGCATCATTAAAGATGTCACAAATTTAGCATGAGCTGTATGCTATGATAAAGCTGAGATGAATACCTACACATTTTCTAGATCTGTCGTTCTAAATTCAACTTTTCATTTGAATGTGAAAATTTTACAATCTAAGGTCTTTAGAAGTCTTTGCATCTCTCTATAATTCTGATTCAGAAAGGCATCAGATATGAACATCTGATACAATACCATGGCCAGGCCCCTAGGCTTCAGGTATTTCAAGCCCCCTCCAGGACCCGTTTTCCTGGCCTGCGGCACGGCCGAGCTGGAGGAAAAGGCTACAGCCCTGCTGAATCGGCCGCAGTAGAGACTGCTCGGCCATGCCGCTGGCCGGGAAAACGAGTAAGTTCAATCAATCTGGATCAATCTGAGAGCTACGGGGGACAACTTAATCAATGATTGAGTAAGTTGTCCCCCGTAGCTCTCCTTACCTTTTCTCACAGCCGCTGCCATGTTGGATCTCTTGAAATCTCGCGAGATCCAAGATTGCAGCTCCCTAATCTCATGCCGATTTGGTAGGGCTGTAGCCTTTTCCTCCGGCTTGCGGCGCGAGCTGGAGAACCCACTCGGTCGTGCTGCAGGCCGGAAAAAAACACTTTCCCCCCATTTTTCCGCTGCCCGTTGCCACGGGGGGGCATCTCGCATACCCCCAACCTACGGTCCATGTACCCCTATGGTTGAGAACAGGTAGAGAACCCCTGGTCTAATGGATAATACACCCCTGGATATGGAGACATAGCCATTAGTAGACACAGCCAACTACACGGCAGTAGTCATACACAAATACTATTACGTGGCTATATTGCTATTTTGGGGGAGGGGGGTTAGCTGTGAATACAATGCAGTGGAAACCATTAAGTTTCTCACAGTATATTATGTTCCCACACTGAACATTGTGGAAGCATAACATACTGTGAGAAACTTAATGCACAACATAACATACCCACAGCCATTCAGGAGCTACAGAGGACCATTTCTTTCAGCCCACTTCTAGCTTTAAATGTTTTAAATGTGTTCACCATGCAGCTGGGCCTGCTAGCCAGGAGCCCTCAGGGCTGCAGACTCCAGAACCAGCACTCCTTCACTCTGAGCCCAAGTCCACATAAGAACCTATGTAGAACTCCATGCACTCCTGAGCCTGCACACCAGCCCTAGCCAAAGTGAAAAAAGGATGCAAGACCCCAGGGCCAGAGGGCTACCCCCTTAAATCTCTCTGCTCTCTGGGTAAAGAGGTAGAGCCTGGAAATATGAGCTTGCAGGCATTTAAAGCCTCATTCCACCAGGGGCCCGTAAGTTGCTCATTTGGAGCTCTCTGGAGTTCTGCAGCCTTGCCCCCTATCGGACCTCATGGCTCCTGCTGTCTTGTCTAATTGACTGGATGAAGTCTCAGCTTATTCACCCACATCCAGCCCATCACAGTTTTAAGTGTGACTGCATCCACCGCTTTGCAGCGTACAAGTGGCATCAAACCAGGACCTGCCTGCTTCGTGCTTACTTGTCATGCACCTGTAGCATTAAATGCATTGTGAATTCCTGGGCAGACAATACCTGATCCCTTTAGTTATATACGAAGCGATCTCCATAACAGAATTGTTCTGAGTTTCCTAATATCCTGTCAAAGCCTTTGGATTTTACCAATTAATGTCTCAACAATCCACGTAATTCGGGAATTGACTTTGAAGTTATTGCATTTCAGACAAACAGAAGAATGATGTAGAATTGCAAGCATATCTCATACACTTTGCCCTCTGGAGATGGCAATTTCCCAAGAGAGCTATCAGACAAAAAACTCCTTGCCAGAAACCTTCCCTAGCAGAGATACTGCATGGGTCTTGATGGGTGTATGATGATGAAGACAGACAACAGAGTAAAGGCCCACTTGAATATATACGCAGCCTGTGTTGGCAATATAAATTCCCCTCCTAGCACAGTATCATACTCATTAGGCAGACAATAGATGAGGGAGTGGGGCAAAACCACTCCGATTCAGTCTCCAAAATATCACCCCTGGCCAGGCAAGACAGCTGGACAGAAATAAAGAGTCACGTCAGTTATAGAATGGGAAGAGGACTCAAAGCTTCTTTAATAAGAGGAGTTCTTTGGCCTCTGTTGGCATTTCCCTCTTCTATGGAGAACACCATGATTGGAATGTGAATCATGGCATCTTAGCGCAGCTTGGGGTAAAAGATGTATGCATGCTTTGCATGTGTAAAAATATAACTCTGCCTCCACATTCTTTGACTGTAATATCCTCGCATATAGACAATAAATGGGGGCATGTATTAGGTTTTGATGAGTCCCAGAGTCAGGCTGAGGGCTGATTTATACCACATCTGAGCAAGGCTATGGCAACCCCTCCATTTCAGACCATGCCCACAGCCTATCTGGAAGACAGGGATGTGAAAATTCTTGTTAAAAGGCATTGGTGCATTTGTAGTCAGCAGATGGTAGAAGACATTATCCATTATCTGATGTACTGCTCATCGCGTGGAGCCCCTAGAGACAGATTTTTGGCTGGAATTCTCAAAAGACTTTCTGATAGAAATTATTTTGACAAAATTTATTATCTTTTATCAGATCAAAACAAGCTTGTTACATATAAATCTGCTTTGCTTGCTCTTGCAGTGCAAAAAAAAAAAAAAACCCAGACATAAGTAGATGCAGCAAAATACAATATTATGTTCTTACTACATAAGATGGTATTGTTTATATTTGAGGTCTTCTATATAACCCCCGCCCCCTTTAGGATGAACTTTGGTTTTAAACAAATAAATGGAACTGAAATTGAACTGCACCACATCTTCTCAAAATGCTGGTCAGCTTTTGTTGTGTGATTTGGTTTTCAGCAGGAAAGGTTACATTGGTGGGGGGCAGGTACTTGTTTATAAGACTTGATGGTTAGTCGCTGTTTCATTTTTAATTTTTTTTGTGGCTTTGTTTCAACACAAATTTGTTGCAAGCCCTTGAGATAGGGCAGAATCACATTATCAATCAAACTGAAACGATCTAGATAGGTGGAAGTGTTGTGTGCTTATGTTTCACAGCCACTCTGAGAAATCATTACTGGAAAAGTAAGATACAAATTACCTAAATAAATGAATATCAAGCATAAAGTAAACTGACCCCGCCTCATTTTTGTCACTTCAGCAAAAGGCGTAGTTACACATGGACTTGACTGTCCTTGATTCCTGTTACACTACTCAGACGTCAACTTGGAGGGATTTTAAAAATGATGCTTAGCTATTATGCACAATTCTGATTTTAAAAGGACTGACAACGCAATCCGACTTAACTTTTGTGCCAGTGTAACCAGAGGCACAGAGAGAACGGGAGGGCCCCAGAACAGAAAGGGATTCAAATCCCCTCCAAAAGAGGAATTCAAAGGGGATTTGAATCCCTTTTCCGTTCTGGGGCCTCCCGTTCTCGCTGTGCCGCTGGTTACACTGGCACAAAAGTTAAGTCGGATTGCGCTGTGACTCTTTTAAATAAGCTTGTGCAATATAATCATATTTTATACATTGTAAAAGCCCCTCAGGGGTCCCAAGTTATCCCAGGGGAGGGGAAGCTCCACAATACAGAGGTGTAGGTCGGTCATGACCAGGGCCCAGATGGGATTAGGAATGGAAAAAACAACATGCTGATCAGTCCAGAGAGATGCTGAACAAAATGATCCTTTATGATCCTAAAGTTACGCAGGTAGTGTCCCCTAATACTTTTTGAGGTCTCCCCTCTCCTCTCCATGCTGGGGTGGGCACCGTCCATTGCTCCTTGGGTCCCCTTCCTATGAACCAGCCTCCTAGACAGAGCGTCTTCTGGGTCCTAAGACTGACCCAAACTTAAAGGTCTGCTTATGTCTCCCCCAAGAGTGCAGCAAAGAAGACTGGTCTCAATCCCTTTGCTAGCAGATGTTACACTAGTACACTACATCCAGCTAGCGGATGTGGTCCTCTGGTGTCTGGGACTGTGCAGGGATTGAGACCAGTCTTCTTTGCTGCACTCTTGGGGGAGATGTAAAGTTCGTCTGTGCAGTCCCAGACCAACCATAAGTGGGTAACGGGGGATGGAGCAGGTTGTCCTACCCTGTACTGGGCCCTGGGAAGCTGACGTAGCTCAATCTTAATTGGTCCTGAGCTCTTCCCAGTGGGGCCTGGGTCCCACAGATGCCAGGGCATCCATACTTCTCTCCCTTCCCTCTACCCAGCGGCAGCCTTGTGCTCTTCTCCCTCCACTCTCCTTCCTTCTTTCCTGCTCTTGAACTTCTGTGTTCACAAAAGCCTGCAAAAGTTGTGCGCTCCTTACTTGTTCCTCTGCATCAAACAACGTTAAGATGTATAAGCTGGCTCCAGGTTTAGGAGGACCCTTGGGCAAGAAGTTTTCATTGTCCCCTCAAGTGGACCCACCTCCTCCTCTCCTCTACCATCACTGTCTATTCGCTCACCTATCCCTTTGGGCCCAATCCACATCTCTGCTCAAAGTGAGAGGGCAAGGCAAGTAGATGTTATCACACCTTCTCCTTGCTCTCGTCTGTGCTTGCACAGTAAGAGAGGGCAGGTGAACAGGCAGAGAAAGCAAGGAAGCGGAGCAGCAGGTCCAGGGAACTGGGGGTTGGCAGTGGGCCCTCGGCTGGGGCGTGGGCCTTGGCAGGCGTCCAACAAATACAACTCCTAACACTAACCTCCTTGCTAATCAAAATATATGATGCTTCTGGTGAAGTTTTCTACATATTTTGTATAAATAAAATATCCTTCTCAGGCAAATAAAAGCTGCCTGCCTCAGCCACATGGCAATTTCTCTCATGGCCTGTTCCATGCTGTTGTAATAAATGATGATGATGATACATTTTGTACAGTGCTTTTCTGAGTGAGCAAAGCACTTCACAAATTGATGTTATCCTGACAACAATCCTATAAGATAATTAACAGAACAGTTCTATGCAAATCTATTCAGAACTAAGTCCCATTGTGTTCAATGGGGCTAACTCCGAGGAAAGTGTGTATAGCAGGGTTTTGCAAAGTGTGGGTCGCGACCCACTTGGTGGGTTGTGGAGGCCACACGGGATGGGCCCTCCCACCCTCTGGTTTGGCTCCAAATCGAAACCATTCCAGCCAAATGATTTATCAGGAGGGCGGGAGGTCTCTTCCAGCTCACACCAGACCGGCGACCCACTGCATAGGCCTCTGAGGGCCTTAGAATGGTCTGCAGAAGCCTTGGAAAGCCACTTCTGGTTTGCGTCCGAAAACCGGAAGTGGCTTCCTGAGGCTTCTGCAGGCCATTCTGAGGCCTGCAGAGGTCTGTGCAGTGGGTTGCTGGCCTGGTGCGACCCGGAAGACGCCTCCCTGCAAGTTATTCTGTCGCCATGACGACGCGGTGGGTTGCGATGCTGAAGAGTTTGAGAACCCCTGGTGTATAGGGTTGCAGCCCTTGTCAGTTCATGGCATATGTGAAATTCAAACCAGGGAAGACCTGATTTGAAGCTCATTATTTTAGACATCACCCTACTGAAATCAAGGAAGACAGCACTGCCCAAAAGAGGCACTGAAGTTGGGCACAGGAGGATGGAGACTATACACAGCAGCTGTACTGCCCACACTGGTTGTTTTTTCTAGAACCCGAGTTCAGTCTGGGGATTTGCACAGCCTCCAGGTGGCACTCAGGTGATTCAGCATGGTTTACACTCAAACGTTCCGCCTCCAGTTGGGAGCAGCACCAGACTGTGATAGGAAAATCATAGGATTTGAGTACAGTATAACAAGTGGCCTATGACAGGGGACACATCATGGCACTCCCCAAGGACCTCACTTTTCTAAAGTAAGTTTTTAATGGGCAAAGTGTTAAACTTAAAAACAGGGTTGTAGCGTGTTCTAAAGATGTGAGCCAGAAGCTTGAAGTAAAAAGATGCTCAGATTCATCATCTGTAGAAAGCTGCATTCTTGATTAAATGCTTGCCAAAAACTGTCTCCAGGTATTATATGACTCTTACCCATGTTACTGGAGAAATTACAACTTCATGGGCAAATCACATTCACAGAGGTCCTCTGGGTGTTCTGCCTATCTCCAAGGGCTGTGTTAGTCGGTTGTAATCCTGATTAAGTCAGTCAATTACCTGTTCAATTAACTAGCTTTAATCGTCCCGAAAGACCTAAAACCTACTAATACCTGATTATGAATCTAGGCCTGATGAGACGTTCTATTTACAAGTTGATATATTTCTCTAGCAACATGTGTAAAAGGCAATATAATACTAGGAAACAGTTCAAAATTTAAGCATGTCAAGAGATGACAGAATAAAGGAGCACAGTTATAGTGACATTCTTCCTTGTACTATGTATAAGGCTAGCTTTACACGTTACAGACAGCATTCCCTTTCCATATATACGGTAAATATAATATCCAGAACATAAAACCATGCTTAAAATCCCATTTATATCAATCTTTTGAAAATGTAAAGTCAGATAAATCCGTGTCACTGGCAGAAGAGCAAGACCCAGACCCCAAAATCAAGTCTGAGACCCCCAAACCCAGGCAGCCAGAGAAAGCTCCTGCTGAATCCAACTGGTCTCAGGGACAAAGCCCCACCATGCCAGGCACCTCCTGCTCCCAAATCCCACTCACCAGTGCAGAGAATGCATCAGGCAAGAAAGCAACAGCAAGGTAGTGAAGTGCTTGGTTCCCACAGGGTGGAGTCTAGGAATGGTTGTCACGGCCTGGAGATTCATGGTATCAACTGAGGCTGAGATGGTGCTGGAGCAAGTTACTCACTTGGAACTGTCCAAGGTACTGAAACTCAGGCCTGCCTTGCTGCATGTCTACGACTTCCATATGGCCGCCCATCTTGCCTCATGGGCTCTCACATAGGACAGGCACCCTCAGTCTTTTTGAATTGCTTGGCACCAATGCTTTATACATTGGGAGCCATGGTTATAATGAATTCTGAGATCTGAATATGGATCTCTCAGTTCCATCCTCAAAGTGGTACAGGCGTACCCCCGTATACGCTGATTCGGTAACTGTGGTTCCAGTTCCTGCTTCCTTTTAACCTTCGGCTGAGCCTCTCTAGCACTCAGTTGGTTTGACTGCTTCTGTGCTATAAACATGCATGCTGCTGTTTATAGCGTTTGGTTAAAGCAAGACACACACAACAAAGGTAAAGGCCAGGCAGGTGCTCATGGGGGGGGGTGCGAAGATAGCAGGGAGATAGGGTTCGCTCTTATCCATGGTTTCACTTAACAGCGGTGACAGCAGGAACATATCCCCCATGGATACGGGGGTACGCCTGTACTTGCAACTCCACAAGCAAAACCTACTATGTTCTCTCAGTCTGGCGCACATTTTATCACACAGTAAGCAACTGAATTTTGAATGACTAAGAAGTTCCATAGCATTTCCAGTCCTTTCCTCGGTGAAGACAGCATCCTAGGAGAGTAAAATAGGTGTCAAGAATTTTGAACTCAGCTTGTTAGTAACACTGGCAGTACAGAAAATAACTCTTAATCTGACATTGGGTTTTGTTTTGTTTAATCCTTGTCATATTGCCTGGAAACAAATGGAAAAGTGGATCTACCATCTGAGTCCAATGTGTGTGGGCCACCACAATGAATGAGCATCCCCATAGCATGGATAGAGACGGAGTATAAAGACATCAGTGCAGCTGCTGCATAATGTGATGCAGATCCCAAAATCTCAACCCTAATCACAAAAATACTGCAGAGGTAAGGAAAGAAGATAAGGGCCACCACCGTGCTGGATCTTCCAGCCACCTTGCAGTACTGTAGGAGTTTAAGAAGTCTGATGGGAAGCAGGGTGTTACTACAGTTTGGTGCTGCAATTACTGCTTGATCCTTCCGATCTCTCTTTAAAGCAGCATAAAACGTCCAGAAAGTCAGCCTAGTGTCATCTACTTTTCATATAATATGAAAATTACAGGAGGTACAACAAGAGAACGTGCCTCCTTTGTGGCCCAAATGGGCAACTATGGAGAAAGCTCTGCAAGTCACATTAGCCGTGTAAGAAACTAAAAAAAAGATCCTGAGCATGAAACATGGTTATGATAAGAAAATGCAGATGTTTTATTTCATAGCCATAGGTTTCATTATTAATTGAAAAGTCAGTTCAATAATTTCAATAATTCTACAAGGCCAGAACAACAGCTCCTCTTCAAAAAGAGAAACCCATGAAAAGCCCCAACACCATGAGATTGATTCCAGTTTATGTTGCCTTTGGTGCAGTGTATAGGCAGAGAATCCCAGAGATTTTTCCTTAAGACAAAATACCTATCTGTTCACAGGACATTCTCAGTGTTCCACAGCAATCAATGGGAGACGCAAATGCGAGTGGCCTATGATTCTTCATTGATAAACATGCTACTTGATTCTGTAATGCAATTCTCCATGCTGAGCATTCTATAGTTTCTTTCAATAAAAGAAGCACAACTCCTTACAGGTACCAGTTTTCAAATTGCCAGTTTGTGCCCTAGAGCTTTTCCCAGGCACAGATTTTATTGACTGCAGGTTCCTCTCTGCTACTGAGAAACTAAAGCAACTCAAAAACAACGAAAGCGGTTTTGCGCCGGTCCCTACGTCTTGATTACTCTCCTTGTCACTTCCTCACCATTCCTTGTCAGCAAAAAGAAAGAGTTGTATAAAACTGAAACAAGAAGCGCGGAGAATCTGCCCGACATGAATACAATGCTGGCCAAAAGGAAATCCTCGGAGAAGTTTTATTCATAACATCCAACAGTGTTTCTAGAAGTGCCCTGCCTGTCCTCCTTACAATTCCAATAGTTAAGATTGCCTAATTTCATTCTCTTTCTTTAGTTTGCTACATGCACACATGTTTTCTCAGCTGACAGCCACCCTCCACTTTGGCAGACCCAGATACATTTAAGGGGGGGGGTAGATCTTCAAATACCTTTAAAATGAAAGCCATGCAACTTTCTCTTTCATCTTCATGCAACCTGCAATCTAGATGTTCCTAAAACCTTTGATTTTTTATTTTGATTTTCAAGTTTTAAAAGTAAGAAGAATCAAAAAGGCAAAACCGTTTTCTGACCTTTTTGTTTAATGAATGCTTCCAGGAATCCTTATTTCACTTCATACATCTTATGAAGTGGACTGTAATCCATGAAAGCTTTAAGGTGCCACATGACTGTTGTTTTTGCTGCAAAAGACTAACCGGGCTACTCCTCTGGAAGAATCCACAGGAAATCCTCAGAAACCACTCCACAGGTAAGGTATAAAATGGTAATCTGAGTAGCAGGGATCCATATTTAAACTAGTGGAATGTCTTTTTTTTTCTCTTAGCAATAATGATCTTCCTCATTGGAAAAGACACATTAATATTAATTCAACACTTTTCCTATATGCTTAAAAACTCAACCACAGTTATCTCAGCAGTCCTTCAATCAAAGCTGTAAGGAAAGTAATATCACCCCCATATTAAAGACTTGATGGGTTGAAGCTACGAAATAGCCACATATCTATCTAGTCGTGTGTCGATGGGTGTGCCAGGGTTTGAGATCTAGGGAATTTCTTGTTGATGATGTGCACGTGCCCTTAACCAGTCCTTAAGCTTAACTATGCAAGAAGCAACTTCCAGTCTCCTATCATCAGCTAAAAGCCTGGTTATTTCATCAGGCTTTTGGATCTGTTAATGGTGTTTATTTGCTGGCTATTAGTTTATGTCTGTTTTTTCTGCTGCATTTTAAATTTAGCTCTATATGTTTTGTTGATTGATTTATTGTTTGTTTTATATTTTTACATACGCCACTTTCTTTGAATAGCAAGGCATGGTTCATGAATATACGCCATTTCTTTGAATGGGCTTTCTTTGAATAGCAAGGCAGAATAAAAATTCCCTAAATAAACTCATGAACACTTTGAGGGGGAAATTTCTATCTGGCAGATGTGTTTCTAACAAATGGGAATATGCAACAGATTTCAGAGAAAAACAAACAAAAAAAGAGGTAAATAGCAGTTAAAAATATTAAAAACAAAGTGTTTTAAACAGGGGTTTGATTACCCCATATATTTGACTGAATAAAGATCAGTGTCTCCTTGTACAGAGTCCAGCTTTGCAGGGTGATAAGTCTTTTGCAACAGGGTCTACAAGAGGGATAATGTCACTGTTTGCTATCTTTTCCATCTCTTGTTTATTATTCTTCTATTAACTTTCAGCTCAATTCTACCTGCTTGAGCCACGTGCTACAACAGCTAACATGATGTCCTGCCCAGCAGGGGTATATCTAACCTTCAGGGTTAGAGTACAATCTGGTTTAAGAATCAATCTCTCTTCCCAGGGAATTCTGGGAACTATAGTTTGGGATTTTTAACAGAGCCCTTTCAGCACTGCATCAAACTACAACTCCTGGGATCCTTTCAGAAAAGCCACAGCAGAAAAGTGGTATAAAACCAATATATGTTTGCGCAATGTAGGTGAACAGAAGCCATGACATTTGGCAATTACAACCTCCTCTTCACCCCTGCAAGCCCTTTATGAAATGTTTCTGCACTGAAGTGAGGTCAGCTTCCAAGGTCAAAGCTGGCAAGGTCCCCACTTGCATTGAGAGCTAAGTGCCTAAACTTTGCTCTGATCCAATGGCATTGATGTGTTTATGATCAGGCTGGATTGACTACCCAATTCTCAAGAAGCATACAGAACTAGCAACACAGGATCTGCAGTGAAGCAACAAGGCGTATCCTCAAGTCTCTTCTGACAAGGCTTGGTGAAGTTGTCAGCTTTGACAGCAGTAATCACAGTTTAGGGCAGAGGATCTCAAACTTACCACCATCACAGTGCCCTTCGTTCACAGCACCCTGTCGCTGCAGTACCATCCCCAGCTCTCCTGGGTGCCGCCATCTTGAATCGCGCAATACCTCACTTAATTCAAGATGGCACTACCCGGGAGACCCAGTAAGAAGAGGCCACCAGGGACATCCCACAACACCCATGAGCTCACTGAAATGCCCTTAGGTGCCACGGTGCACAGTTTGGGAACCACTGGTTTAGGGGGAGCTAACTGCATTTACCCCTCAAGAAGGTAATTAGTGTTGCTAGAGCAACACCACCCACAATCTCTATACCAATGTACATACTGTGTCCCCCAAGTGCCACCCTGTCTATGGCAGCACCCTCTTGCACACCCAGAGCTGGGTTAGAAGAGCAACCTGCATGCAGAAGCCTGTTTCAATGCATTCACCGCTCTTGCTGTATGAAGACAACAATTATTGCACGGTATTTAGAATACCAACCAAGATTCCTCTCTACTTTAAATGAGCTGCGTGTTGCAGAATGCATCTGTATAGTAGATGCTTTACAAGAATTCTGCTTTACAAATATGTTACATGTGTAGTGCTCAAGTCATTACTGTATCTAAATGCCATTCAGCCAAATCCCCTTAAGTTTAAAAAGGTAAAGGTATCCCCTGACAATTAAGTCCAGTCGTGTCCGACTCTAGGGTGTGGTGCTCATCTCCATTTCAAAGCCGAAGAGCCAGCGTTGTCCGAAGACGCCTCCGTGGTCATGTGGCCGGCATGACTCTCCTTGCCACAGCGCGTAGCATGCAGCTGGAACACAGAGTGCTGTTTACCTTTGCAAGCGGTACCTATTTATCTACTCGCATTGACATGCTTTGGAACTGCTAGGTTGACAGGAGCTGGCCAAGCAACGAGCGCTCACCCCGTCGCGGGGATCGAACTGCCGACCTTTCGATCGACAGCTTATGGTTCAGCGGTTTGGTCACTATAAAATTGAGGCATGCATCATTTTTTCCTCTTTCTCCTCCTTGTCTAATTTTTTCTTCTTCTGTATAATAACCCATACATATAGCTTCCCAGCCCTATCCTAATACTTACAGTGGTGCAACAATCCAGATCTATGGTCAACAATGAAGGTTTTGCCACCCCCTTCAGTAGGACATGGACTGCACCTTCACTTCAGTAAATGCTTAGGATGAGGTGGACTGAGTGCTATGCCAGTGTAAAACAAAGCATGATGTTGCATTGTCAATGCCAGGAGCGCTAGTCCAGCACTGTGGTCAGAGACAGCAGAACAAGTGTTTAGTTTTTAGAAGACGCTAAAAATTAAATAACGCGTTCCTCAATTAATGGATACATTAAAATATCAAAACCTGTAACATCTTCAGTGTCTAGGTATCCAGTCCTTTAAATAAGCAAGTTCACTTATATAATTTTTTTTTAAAGAAAATAAAACACTTTAATCCAGGGGGGGAAATGCATTTCCAAATAAACTGACAAAACATCTTTGGAAACTAACATAAATGTACCATTTTAATGCCTCCTAATCACACAAATCGATACCCAAGTTTTTTGTACTTGCACATGACCTTCCTCAAATTATCCCTCTATTTTGGCTGAATCAGAATGAGCACCGGCTATTTGATAAAAAAAAACACTAAGTGTGTGAAATGAGGGGCCCTCGTCGCTTCTGCCAGACTCCTCTTGACAGCGTGATGATAGAAGCATCACATCCCTGGGAGAGTAAATGCAAACTGACAAGAGATGAGCCTTTAGATGTTGAATATAATCTTGAATTGTGCTTGAAGTGTCTTATTATCTTGTCTTTTGATGTCTGAAGGGGTGGCTCATTGTTAGAAAAAGGAAAAACCCTTGCGCATCTTTTGCCATCTTTAAAAATTGTTTGGCCTTTAACAACTGCTTTTCCAACTAATGTCCATTTCTCCTGACAATAAATATGGCAGGTCGTCAGCAAAGTGACAAACAATTTACTTTACATGCCAGGCTTTTATGGTTTTTGAGAGCTCATGTGGAAGCATATTTTAAAAAGCACTTGGAAATTAGCACCATTACAAATGTGAAGATGACTGAGGTTTGGGTGGGTGTATATATTGCGACGCATGGCTATGTGGTCTATTCATTTCCTGCTGTTTCTGTTTTGTTTTTTGCAATGTCTTCCCTGCAACACCATCAGGTTGCTGCAGAAGTTCTCTTTCTTCCCATGTACTGAAAAAGAATGGTTAATGACAAACAAAAGAGCAAGCAATTTTCCTTACCTAAAAAGCCCACTTACTAGGGTACACATAGAATACATAAAATCATATTTATTCATCATAACAAATCAATACCAGTATTAGTGTGGTACACTGCTAAGAGACAATTTAAGTCTCAAACAATCAGAACTGTATTTCCTCCCTCCAATCTGCTTCATATTCCATCCCTCTTTTAAACTTAAAAGTTTAATGATGAATCAGATCAATATGATTTCTTAGCAACTAAGTCACAGGCATGCTAGTTCTGTCACAGAACCAGTTTCACAAAGCAGTCAACTACTGTTTTCCAGATCTCCGTGACTCTGAGGTTCCATAAGAATTCTCAAATGAATCATAAAGTGTTCCAAGGTTCAGGTTATTACATCATTATAGAAATGTATCGATACACTACAGATGACAAGACATTGCGGGGTCTGTGATAGTCTATTACAGCTACCACTTGAACAGCTTCAGAGAGAGAGAGAAAAATCAGATATAAACAAAATATAAAATAGCAAGAAGCTGTCTTTTAGGGAAACAACATAAGTTTTTTTAAAAAAAAAATCAGTTGCTCTCTGCCTGGTATTACAAAAATAGTACAGGTTGCTGAGATGTAAATTTTACCCAAAAATCAGTTGGGTAATGCTAGGCTGAATGCTGGGGGTATTTTTATATCAACTCTGAAACCATTAAAAGCACAATGCCTGAATTCAGTTCCAGTTACTGTTTTGAATTGTATTCAGTGCCCACAATCCTGAAGGACACACTTAATGCAGATTTCCCACAGTCATGTATGGAGAAGGCAGACATGATTCTCAGGATGCAGGAAAATGTGGTTCTGTCAACTTCTTTATGAAGAGTCGGACTGGACAAAGAACACAAATAGAGGTATGCATCTCAATAACAGAACCACATGGACAGAGTCAATCCTGCAGGTCTTTCCACTCAGCCATCTGATAGAGTTTGTCATGAAAAATTATAATGTTTACATAGAGGTCTTGGGAGAATAGGCTTCTCAAATCATGTAGGTTCAAGCTACACAAATGGGGCATGCTCCAGAGAAAGTTCCAAAGACCGCAATGCAGAACGCTTTGGGCACACAGAGCTGGTCCTTGGATCAAGAAAATCATTTATATAAAATTCCCAAAGAACGTTCTAACAACGCAATTCTAACCAACTTTCTAGTGCTAATACAGCTGTACCAACAGGGTGCACACTGCATTTTGCAGTGCAGGGGCAGTCATGGAGGCCTCTTCAAGGTGAGGGGACCATTTGTTCCCTTATCTTGGGGCTGCATTGTGGCTACACCAGTGCTGGAAAGTTGGTTAGGATTGCTCTATAAGCACCAAACTACTGCCGTTGGGTGGCTTACCCCATTTGTGGCTTATACTGTGATTTGAACAAGAGATGGCCAAATGTGGTCAAGTTGTACAGATCATTCATTCTGTATAAAACATCTCAGCTACAATCTAATCACTACAATCAGTGGTTCCCAAAGTGGGAGGCGTGGCTTCCAGGGGAGCTGCGGAAACCAACCAGGGGAGCCGCGGAGTGCCATGGAATCCCACCAGAAAACAGTGCAATGCCAATTGGCAGACATCAACATAATGTTAATGGGAAGCTGTGGACAATGGTCGCCTATGGTAAAGGGAGCCGTAGGTCGAAAACGTTTGAGAAACACTGATCTAAGCACTGTTTTAGGCATACAAGTCCTGCTGGCTTTAATGGAACTTACCTTGTCTTCATCAATAAGTGGTTTGACAAATGTCCTACAGTATACAGAAGAAGGCTAAACATACCCCTCAAACAACTTAAATGTGAGCAATTCGTATGGAAGGAAATAGCCCCACTGAAACAGACATACAAATGCAGACATACACTATTTAACAGTCACTCATGGGACAATCTTGTGCATCTACCCTCAGAAAGGATTGTGACTTTCTCAAATTCTTGAATAAACCTTTCAAATCAAACAATCGTACAATGTATGTAGTTGTTCAATACAGGCAATGCCTAATAATAATAATAATAATAATAATAAAAATAATAATAGAAAAGGTATGGTAGATTCAGGATGGGGATGGGAAGTTTTTTTCATCCATATTGCAATCTTCTATGCAACAGCTAAGGATCGCAAGTCTTTCTAAAAAAGAAGTGTAAACCCCAAAATGGCACACATAAGAAGTTTCTTGATTGTTAAAAAAAGATGGAATAGATAACTTAAATTAGTGAACCTATCTACGTTCCTCAGAGCACTTAGTTAAATAAAGGTTTCTGGCAACCCTGGACATAAGTCAGCAGAGACAGAATTCAAATGAGGAAGAGGGAAGGTAACATTACTCTAAAAATTCCTAAGTACACATAGGTGGTATTTATTATTAACAGCAGCACATCAGAATCCTAAAATAAGTATTTATCCATGCAATTCCATTGCTTTCAGAAGTAGGCATCTGACTGAACAAGGCACTGATACCTTCAGTGGCATTACACGTCATTACCCAGTATAGTTGACTAGCAAATATGCTGGAGTTTTTTTAAAAAAGAAAAAAAAAGACTACTACCACTTGCAAAATGTAAGAGTGATCTTCTTACTTATTCTGTCCTGACTGCACCGATTGCTTATTTTGATGGTGAGTAGTTTCAACCATCTGTTACTGGACTAAGCATGAATCAGTACATAAATATGGCAAATCTTATGATACTTTGTGCTTCTTTAGAACCTCAAAAAAAACAAACAAACCCAGAAAAACTAAGGTCCAGTTCTGAAACCCTACTGAATGCTTAATTTTGTGCAATGGCAGTGATGGCACAAGTTGGTCTGGAATAGATTGTGGTGGCCATGCTAACTTTCTTTCTTTTTTAACAGCACTGTGAAGCACTCATCCCGTTGCTTCTTGATTGTGGGGTCTGGCGCACATCTTCAAGCTCCACTGAAAGGGGGGTGGGAACCCAGAATGCCATTAGATGGCCCACTGCAGAACTTTGCCCCTGGGCCCCCTGAAATCTGACACAGACACTGGTAGGCTTCTCCTCCTCTCCTGAAATTCTTTTCTTCTTCGTCGCATACACCTCCAAATGATGGACAGGGAAGATCATTTGCTTCTGTAGTGCATGTGTGTGCTCTCTAAAGCAGGGATCGCTTCTCTCACTATTTACCTACTTCCTCCTGCACACACACACTTTCTTTTTAAAGAGGATAGGAACTGGTAGCTTTAAAAAAGGAGGGAGGTCATGTTTAAAAATCCCCTTTTGATTGTCACATTGCTCATTCAGTTCTTGTTGCTCATGTTGCGGAAGCCTCTGATTTACATAGGGCAGGCAGATGGGTGGGCAGACAATTTTGAAGATGGGCATGGCCCTCCCCCACCTCCCCAGATTAGAGTGAATCTGAATGGTTCTCTTTTCTTCTGCAGTAAATACAACACAATATTGAGAAGCAATTAGAAAAACTTAACCCTGCTTCATAATACCAGACATATTTACCATGAAGTAAATAAATGGTAGGAGAGAGACTTACATGCTCTGAACTACACCAAACAAAAAGCCCATCTCTGAATATTATGAGGGCTCTACAGAAAGAAACTCAACCAAGCACTGGGTTAGTACTTCATATACAAGCACAACTGTATATTATATAGAGATATACTGTATGGATAAAATCAGGGATGCCGTTTAGGATAAGCAGGGGGAATACTCTCTCCCCACTTTATTCCTCAGAAACACCCATATTCCTGTCCAACTTACTGGTTCTAAACACTTGTCCAGTTCAGACATCACCTTGTCTGATTGACAAATTATGGTTTAGCAACTGAGCAGTGTGACACTTGAACCAGACCACTGAGGACCAAACTAGATGTGACATCAGAAAGCCGTAAGGAGGATCTCCCACAATTTCTTCCTTTTAAATTTAAAAGTAGATGTGGGTGAGGTCAACAGATTAAATTTAAAAGTAGATGTGGGTGAGGTCAACAAATCAGGTCTATTTTTAACTCTTTCCCTCACATCATCCTTCCAAACGAAATCTCCCCCTGAAGCAGCAATTTGGCATGTACATACCGGTATCTATTTTGTCCAATGGGGCGAATAGATTTTTTTTGTGGGGATGGGGAGAATTTCAATATGGAAAGTGACAGGAGAAAAACAGTTAACGAAAAACCCTCCATTAGCACCATGGCCCCAGCCCAAATAAAATTTCTCCTCAGTTGCTTTTACAACATCAACATGCAATGCAACTGTGGGAAATCCTATTCATGGATCTCCTATATCGCACCTAGTTTGGTCCTGGCCCCAACTATTGTTGGGCCCCAACAAACTTCTTTTGGGACACTGATCAAAAAGCAGGTAACTAATTTAAAAAATGAATAAACATTTATATAGCCCCTATAGCACATACTGTATACAACCATGCACAACAGTACAATTTAATTTGCCGTAAAAGGGTTTCCCTTTCTTGATATCATTGCTTTAGTCATTATGACGTGTATACAATACAACCACCACAAATGCACTTAACATGTACTGATTTTTTGCAATATTTTCTTGAAAACTGGTACTGGCCCACTCTTTGGCAGCAAACGCCCACAGCCACTGAGGTATGGCAACACCCCACTGCTGTGCAATAGTACATACAGATCAAAGGTCATTGTGTTTCAGGTCAGGGTATAAAAAGTCATTTTGAATCAACAGAATATACTTAACATTAAAATGTTAGTTTCCTTTTTCATTCATTCCTACAATAGCTCGCCAGAATCAAAATAACTAACAAATCAACAAGTGTGCCCCTTAACCTTCAGCTGCACTGGTCAACCACCTAAAGCTTTAGTGGATGATTAATCTGCCGACTACATCAATTAAAGCTTGCAAACGTACTAAAAATGGTTGGCACTTAAACAGCTGAAGGCAACTCAAAAAGTCTCCAAAAGATGAGATTCCATCTTTCAGAGCAGAAAGGGCATCTAGCAGAATTGCTTTTTACCCGTTTTGAAGGAAAAAAAATAACACTGAACTAACAAGTAGTGGGATAATGTTAAAGAGACAAAGAACATTTTAAAGGGCTGCATCTTGATTAAATACTTCAAATACTTAGAAAGCGAATACAATTTCAGCTTCTTTAAAAAGAACAGGCTCTTGAGTCAGATAGAATACAGTGTTCTTCTTCTCCAGGTGACCTCTCCATTCAGACTTAATGGCTTGTCCCATTTCTGATAGTGTCAAAACTGTATCATAATATATCAAAGGAGACGTTGCAATACAAATACTGTTCTGTATGTCTTTGTTTCATTGTGTTTTACAGTCTGGTGGGTTGTTTGTTTTTAACAAAATGATAAAGAATCAGACGAGCATTTTTTAGATCTCCCTTTTTCAACCGAGCTTTTAAAATAAACTATTGCTGATGAAGCATATTAATTAGTAGTGCCTGAAACACAACAGCCCATAATGAGAAACTGGTGGTGGTGGTAGGGTAGAGGGGGTGAGATTCACGAGACATGCCAAAAAGTGAAATACAACTACCTGAATATGTTACCGTGGTAGTTATTTGATGTTATTTGATTAAATGTTTTATTAAAATTATGTTAATTGATTTTAATGTGGGGAGTCAAATACATGCTCAACCACTGAATCAATGGGTCAAATGTGCTGAACTTTGGCTGAACTCCAGAAAGTGCCCTTTCTTTAAAAAAGAGAAAAGTAAAATAAAATATGAACATTCAAGGAAAGGGGTTGAACTACGTTTGAGTTCCCCACAGACCTCTCCCTGGCTTCGGCCATAGTCTGAAATAATTTGTGTGTGGTGGTGGGGTGCTCAACTCTGTCCACCTACATGTCTCCACTGCTTCTCTTTCCACTCCCTGGATTGGAAAAGGAAAAAGGGAACAGAGAGGAAGGTAAAATGTAGAAGGGAAGAGAGTGCTGAGCTAGAACATTGGGGAGTGGGAACATTGGGAGGCTGGCACATCATTGGATAAGGGAGCAGCATGTCCCCTTGGGATGGCCCTGGGTCTTTTATTTTCCATCCACATTGTTAGAACGGATCACATGTCTATCTACTGCACTGGTGAAACTCCAAGTGATCTCTAATTAGGGCCCAATATAGCTACTCTGCTAGAATTTCTTACTTGGAAATATAATATAATGTCCTGACTTCGGTGGAATTATCTTTGTAAAAGAGGGCATATAATATGAGGCTAGAATTGTGTGAAAGCTTTCATGGCCAGAGACAGCATTCCGGAATGAAGGATTCAAGGGTAAAAAAGCCATGTAAAAAGTTTTTATCCAGCCACACAACGTATTAAAAACAATTTAAAAATACAAGCTTCCAAGTTCTTCCACGTTATTAAAACAACTAAATGTAAAATTAAAATCATTTCCATACGAAGGCTGATGAGACCGACATTTCGAAACGTTGGTCTCATCAGCCTTTGTATGGAAATCATTTTAAGACGCCAGCACAACTCTGCCAGTGCAGGGGGCATTCTGGGGACGTTCAGATACCCCCCGAATGCCCCCTGTGCCAGCGGAGTTGCACTGGAGTCTGTCCTACGTCCGAACTGCACATGCGCGGCGTCCAAGGGGGGTTACGCTGGTGTCCATCCTGTGTACGGCAAGTGACACTGGCATAAGTGCACTTACACCAGTGGATCTACTGTTACACCGGTGCAAGAGTTACACAAGATTGCGCTGTTAGAGAAGTAGACTTAGGGAAGAATCTCCCCCCTTCCCCTTGTTTATACTGCTGGGCGAGCATCCCCTTACTGTGCTAGGTCAGCAATGGGACGAGTGACAGCAACAGTGTGGGGAAGGGAGAGGTATTTCTCCTCTCCCCTTATTTTCCATAGTGCATGGATGGGAAGTCTGGGGGGGGGGGGCTGCCACAGCAACCTTGTAAATAAAATGAAAGGGGAATTGTTTACGGGGGGGGACACCTTTTTTGTGCAGCTGCATTGATGGCGGGGGGGGGGGATAGGATTGGGCTCTAAGTCCCATACTTTCTCTCTTTGTTTCTTCACATTTATCTCCTTGTATGTGGGAATGTCTGACATATTATTAATCTCAAAACAAATTGGCAAGATTCTCAATCAAAGAATCTTCACTAATTTTCTGTTTCCTTTAAACAGCAGGCATTTAAACTGTGGTGTTATAGAAACTTTTTACCAAGTTATGTACTTTTTTACCAAGTAAAAAACTGGACCTTAAAAGTGCTTATCCCATCAACGCAGGTGGAATTTAACACTGCTTAACTTTGGCTGGATCATGCCTCAATTTATAAAGAAGGGGATCCCCTTGGAGGATTAAAAACATGTCTAGAGATTACTTGGAGCAAATTATTAGAAAAAGTGTTGCCAAAAGGGAACTTTCCCACATGCTCCGCTGGCCTAAAGCCATCACAAAAAATGCCATTAAGGCACTTTTTTTTTGACAACTTGGGTGTAAGCAGTGCAGGCGTGGAGGCTGGCACCACTTACTCTGTCCGCAGCAGGTAAGTCCCATACCACTCGGTGCAAGGGCGGGATGGGGCAGCAAGGGAGGGGGGCCATTGGCAGGCCCAAGCTGAGTGGGGGTGGGGATATTGGCAGGGATATCCTAAGTCCTTCCTGGCCCGCGCTGGCATTACACCACCTTCCTGAATCTGGACTTGGCATGCATTCAAGGAGGCCCATAGGCTTGCTTACACCCGGGGAAGGGAACAAACGTCCCCTTCTCCCAAGGTGCAGCCTAGCAGCCCCGGGGCAGCCCAGAATGGGCTCAAGATGTGGCAGCCGGCCCTTTAGGTCAGCCACACATAGTTACACAGGATTGCGCCGAGAGTTGTCCATAGATGAGTTCGTTTTGAAAATGAAAGTAGTTGAAGAAAAGAAGCTGAAGAAAACATGGGAACATCTTATGTGTAAGTTCCAAAAGGATTTCCTTTGAAATGTAAAGTATGTATTGAAATCTGAAGGAATGACCTGGAGAAATCTGAAGGAAATCTGTTTTATTTGCAAACTTCAGTTAGATTGGTTATAGCTAATATGGAAAGTTTAACCAGAATTTTTAGTTTATTTGATTCCAATTCCAGTGGCACACATGCACAGCAGTAAACCATCCATCTGCTGGTGCACTCATGTATCTTTCTACACTTATCTGCCAATCAGATGATTGGCATCATCAGCTCTGACAGCAGTAGAGGAGGGATTACATTCAGTCTCCCCATTTTCCAAAGAATCAATTCAGAGTGCCAAGCTGATGGCAAAACCTATCTGATCTGGTTGATACACATGCAGTCACAGATCCAAACAGGAACTGTGCAGTCCTGATTACTGGAGGAGGCACTCCAGCACCAGAAACAGAATGCAATCAGAATTAACTTGTCTGTACGGTTCTTTATCTGGTTGGGAATGCATACTGGAAGGCTACTTTGTGAGTGCATTGACCTCAGTGGATCAGAGCACTACTGTAGTAGTGAATTTGACATTCAGTATCATCACCAAAAATAACTATGCACATTAACTTGGAAGTAACTTCCATTAATATCTGTGCGGGTTACTCAGACCATTGATCCCTCTAGTTCGGCATTGTCAACACTGACGGGCAGGCAGCTCTCCTATGTTCAGACAAGAATTTTTCTGTACCCCACTTGGAGATTGAACCTGGGACCTTCTGCATGCAAAGCAGATGTTCGTCCACCTTCCTTTAATAACAAATAATAGAAAAATAACATTACTAACAGCGTAATCCTATCCAACTTACACCATCGATGTAACCAGCGGGGGAGGGCAGGGTGAGAGGCTTTGGAGGGGAGATTTAAATCCCCTTTGAAGTGGATTTGAATCCCCTTTCCATTCTGGGGCCTCCCATTCTCGCTGCACCGCTGGTTACATCAATGGTGTAAATTGGATAGGATTGCGCTGTAAGATGAATAATTAAAACATCGATCAATAAACACTAACAGTTCAGCAATTTTTCTCATTCATAATATTTATACAGAAAAGCATTTAGAATCTGAAATAAAGCTACTTATAGATAGCAAATCATAATTATTCATAGTCCTCTTAGCAATCAATGGCATAATTTTAATATTTTAATCTGCTCTGTAACTTTTAATCTGCTCTGTACCCTCTTTTAATTGTAATCATATTTTAATATTTAATTTTAATTGTGGATGGTTTTAATGGGTTTTTAATGTTGTATTAGTTGTTTTGTTTTATATGTTTTGTTGTACTGTACACCGCTTTGAATTTTAGAAAAGCGGTATATAAATATTTTAAATAAATAAATAAATATTTAGGAACTTTGTAAATATGAAGTGGGTATGGGTAGGTTATATTTGCTGTACGATTATTAGTACAGTATTCTTTTTCTGACTTTGACATGTTTAAGTATCCTTGGATGAGTTCTTAAATTTATAATTGGAATTTGTTATTAAAGAAACTAAATTTGAGGGAATCAAATACTTTTGTGCATACCAATTGTGTGAAGTCACTATGAGTTTATACACTTTCCATGTTTTTCGCAATAAGCAATAACTATAACATTTACATACAGATATGCAAACTATAGGGATGGTTTGTCATTGGGTTATTTGCACAGATGTCCCACCACCATCCCTGGTTAAGAAATAATAAAAACATAAGCAAACACCAGGGTAGCTATTGCTCATTTTGAATTGAAGAACTGCAGCTCATTTTTTTCATTGTCTTTAATTTAGACCTCAAACATTGCAACCTCATAACTAAATACACATGATTATCATTTGGGACAACCTTTCTCCATAAACTGAATGTTTTACCAGTTTTCACAATCATTTAAGACTTGCGTAAATTTTAACCACAACAGATATGGTTATACATAGTACATAAACTATGTTTTAATGAAAATGTTGTAAGCTGCATTGGGCATTTGCTTCAGCAAGGGAAAGGCAGGGTAAAAAACTTTTAAATAAAATAAAATAAACCATGAGAATAACCAGTTTACTCAAAATAACACACTCTTTTATACCCTCTTGAAACACCAGCATTCTCTCACACACACACACACACACACACACACACACACACAGAGAGAGAGAGAGAGAGAGAGAGAGAGAGAGAGAGAGAGATTCCTCCAAAACCTTTGTAACAGCAACATGGTATACTGCTGATGGGTGATACCCCTTAAGTCAGGGGTCTCTGAAGTATGGCCTGTGGGCCACATCAGGCCTACCAGCACATTTATCAGTCTGCTGAGCAGAGACATTATAATTATGCGAGCCCCTCCTCCTTCCTCTTCTCTCTCCACCCTGTCTGTCACCACACATCTTCTATGTCTTGCTGGATAAAGCGATCACTAGGCTAGGTCGCTCTCACTGAGACTCCAGCTGAGAAAGACAGCAAGCAGCCCTGCAGCGGCAGCTGTTGCAACTATTCAGCAAATATTTTTCTCCTATAATGAACATCCTTAGAGTTATGTACAAAACGTATATACATTTATGTAATGTATTATTTTCTGTAATTGACTTTTTCCGGTCCACCATAAGAGCAAGACTGAGTGACATGGCCTTGGCAGGTGAAACTTCGGGGACTCCCAATCTAGGCAACAGTTAAAGCCGAAACCTTAGAGCAATGTTTCTCAAAGTGTGCTCCTATGAGGCCTGGGGCTCCCCAAGACCCCTTCAGGGGCTCCATGAGTACACCATAAGTGACCGCCATCTGATTGGTGCTGTGCCACTCTATGCATGTACCAGCACTCTGGGACTCCCCGAGACACCATTTAAAGGCGTAAAGGGCTCTGGAAACTGAAAAGTTTGAGAACCACTGCTCTAGAGCACATATACAGTAAAGATTAATAAACTAAGTGGGTTTAGTTTGTAGCCTGGATATACAGTTGTAACAATTGCAGTGTAAGCCCGCTCTCTCAGACGAACTTGACAATGGACTCAGTTCTGACCTACAGCAAGCATCAGCTCAAAGGGCAAGTGTCACTTCAATCTTTGATCTTTGCTTTTCTAATGTAATAAATAGTAGCCAAGCTTGAATGTGGTTGTTAGTTAAAATTACTGATAAGGCATTTGTTTTTAAGTGGGGAGAGTTCTGGAATGCATTTTGCTGCTCACACTTCTGACCCAGTCTGTAGCCCATATACATCAGAGATATGCACACTAGGAAAGATAAATGCATATAGCCGTACCTTGCTATCCGCGGACTTGGCATCCACGGATTTAATCATCTGCGGATGCTGAGCCTTCTGCGTCACGGCCACAACTCTCTCCATCGGCCTCCGCAGGCCTCAGAACGCTTCTCCGAAGTCACTTCCGGTTTAACTGGGTAAAACGGAATTGACTTTGGAGAAATGTTCTGAGGCCCGCGGAGGCCTATGGAGGGAGATGCAGGCCCGGTGCAATGTGGAAGAGGCTCCAGAGGCTCCCCCTCGTAGGATCAGGTAAGTTATTGGAGCGTGAATGCTGGACTTCAGCATCCACGGATTCACTGTATCTGCGGGGAGGGGCAGAACCAACCCCCCCATGGATACCGACGGTTGTTTTCAGAAATATGAACACAGGAAGCTGTATTCCTGCATATGAACACAGGAAGCTGCCTTCTACAGAGTCAGAACACTGGTGCATCTAACTCAGTATTGTATATGGATTTGGCAGCAGCTCTAAAGGGTTTCAGAGAGGGGTCTTTCCCAGTCCTACCTGGAGATGCCAAAGATTAGGACCTCTGGTATACAAAACAGGTGCTCTACCACTGAAGTATGACCAAAGAAAGCAACATACCTGAAACCAATTCCTCCATATTACACAGTTGCGAACATATATAGCATACACGCGTACACACACACACACACACACACACACACACACACACACACACACACACACACACACACACAAACCTATAACATTCCACTATGCAGCAAGGCAATTACTGTTTCACCACAGGAACACAGCAAGCACAGTTTGCTTTTTGCTTGAGACTCACCCCAATAAGGTGCTCATCTGCCAGGGCTTTGTGTTGTTCTGCTCCAATCATCTGTCTGTATTAATAGTAAGTGAGTGAAGGTAAAACTAAACACTGTGGACATCATCTCGTCAAGTTAAGCACTTGAAGGTTCCCAGTTTCAAAGCTTAATATGTGCTTAACTCTTTCCCTCTGAAATCAATGGGACGCAAAGTTGCAATCCTATGCACAATTAATTGAGAACAAAGGCCAAACAAGATGACGCAGAAATACTAGGAAACTCATAACTGGATCTCACAGCGGTGGTTCACAGGGGTGGAGAGTAGTGTTTGAACTGGATCAAGGGAGAGGTACTTAACCCTTCCCCTTGTGCCATTATCTGATTTAAATAGCCTCCCTAAGCTACTATTTGGAAAAATACAGGTATCTTTATTGTACTTCTATGCTTTCCCCTATGGGGCAAGCAGCAGCTGGAACAAGGATTTAGATTGGGGAAAATGTGAACAAATGGGTTAAACACTTGCAGCCCCAGCACCACATCCCCAACCCAATTCAAGGCGCCCCCTCAGTTGCTTTGATCTACAAAAAAAGAAGTGTGGGAGATCTTCTCATGGATTTTCCAGCACCTCATCTGATTTGACCATTGAACTCTGCAGGATTTACTTCTGAGTAAATATACATAGGATCACTTTGGCTAGATCAAACACTCAGTCTGAGCCTTTTCTAGCACCATATGTTTGAAAAAGGATGCAGCCTCCATCATGGAAAACGTAAACACCAACTTTGATCTGATTAACCAATATGCAGAGGTGTCGCTGGAGTGTGGCGGGAAGGGCGGACCGCCTGGGGGCGACGCGCGCAATGGACGTGCACCCGCGCATCGCGCGCAGGCGGTCCTCCCTTCCCGCCACGCTCCAGCGACGCCTCGGAGGAGGCCTCGGAGCATCCGCCCTCGGCGGAGCTCCAAGGCCTTCTGAGGGAACCCCGATGTGCGATGTCATATTTACAAGGTTTAGCGCATGCGCAGAACGTTTGAGGGCAAATTTGCGCTCAGAAACGTACTGCGCATGCGTGAAACCTTATAAATATGTCGTCACACATCGGGCCTCCCTCAGAAGGCCTTGGAGCTCCTCCGAGGGCGGACGCTCCGAGGCCTCCTCCTGCCCAAGACAGCCGGCCGGCGAGGATGTCTCCGGAGCTGGCAGCAGCGGAGGCTCCGCTGCTGTTGGCTCCGGAGACATCGTCGCCGGCCGGCTGTCGGGCGGCACAGGGGTCATTAGGGCGGCGCGCGCGCCCTCGCACAAGGCGGCGCGTGCCCTAGTGACGCTGCTGCCAATATGCCCAACTGAAATCTAGTGCCAACAAGCACTACCCTGCTTGTGTAAACCTGGGAAAGGGACAATATGGGTGTCCTACCTAGGCATCTCCCATGATAAAATGTGCTAAAGAGATAAAGTGCTAAACAGTTCCCTTACCACACAATGATGTTTCTTCCTTGCATATGCGCGCGCGCACACACACACACAGCATAATACTTAACCGGGGAAATCAAGTGCTGCTGTTATGAGCATGAAACACACACACACACACACACACACACACACACACACACACACCATAATACTTAACCGGGGAAATCAAGTGCTGCTGTTATGAGCATGAAACACACACACACACACACACACACACACACACACACACACACACACACACACACACACACCATAATACTTAACCGGGGAAATCAAGTGCTGCTGTTATGAGCATGAAACAGTTTTGCAATCTACTAAAGGTTTGTCGTATTATGGATTCATTTGTCTTGAATGGGCACATTCTTTAATATCACAAATATATTTTTAATTATGCTTACATATATAAGAAAAGCAAAGTGATTTTCCTTCTGTTTGTGAAATTGTTTTTCTCCTTTTAAAGTGTTGTTCTTTTATTCTCCCATTTCTAGTTTCTCAGTGGAACTGATTGATAAAAAATAGCAATTGACTTAATTGATTTAAAAAGCAGTCAAAATCCTACAGGGGAGTTTACTCCCCTGTCAGTCTTTGCGGGGGCGGGATGATGTCACAGGCAGCGCTACAGGATCGCACCCGCCCAACCCCAAAATGCTTTTTTAAACATACCTGGTTGTCCTGCCAGGTCCCCAAAAGGTACGGGGGGCTGCCGCCGCTTCTGCAGGCCTCCCCAAGACTCTAAACAGCAGCAAGCGCAGCAGCAGGCCCCCCAGACGCATCGGGAAGCTGGCAGGACAAGAAGATATGTTTAAAAAAGCATTTTGGGTTGGGCAGGCACGATTCTGGTGTGCCGCCGCCATTCTTGCTGGCCACCCCGCTTAAGTGGATATTGGCCAGTTCCAGAAAAAGTGGTGGGTTGCAACCCAGCACTTTGAGAACCCCTGGACTAGACCTCTGCTTTACAGATTACCTGTATTTATTATATGTCTGAATCCCATCATTCCTTACTAACAGTTGGATTCTATGCTGTATTGCACGAGGCTGGTGCACTAGGCTGCTCAGTGCTGGCAGAAGGGGACTTCCCATCCTCCTGTTCTCCATCTCTGGGAGTCAGTTCCCCTCTCTGCACTTGGGTAATGACAGCTTGTCAGCACAGGATAGCAGCCCCTATGTGGCGCAGCAACCCCAAGGAAGAGATTCTGGGACCAAACAGGAAAAGGAAAAGATGGTGCTGCCAATGACACTGTATGTCATCAGAGGGACCTTGTACCCCTAATCCCTGCAAAAGTCTCAGAGAAGAAGCTTTTAAGTAGTATGATCTGGCACAGATGAAGGTGTAAACCTCTGGCCTGCAAAAGCTAAAGCAGGGAATCAGATTAGCGCTATAGCTCTTGACATTTTACACCCATTCACTCTAAAATGTCTAGTGGTTGACTGCCTAAAACTAGAATGCAGTCATGAAGTGTATAAATACCATGTTAATTATTAAACACCCATATTATTATTTTAATAATAAGCTGCTATAAAACAATTCTAAGTATATAAAATATTCTGCAGGACTTGATATTTAGAAGAGAAACAAATTGTACAGTGCTTCTTCTGTCTGCATTTATATTTTTCGGTAAGGGACCATGTTCTGTGTCAATGTCATGAACTGGAAGGAAACAGTACTACAGTGTACACTGACTTACTAGGGGACCAATTCTATCCAACTTTCCAGTGCCGATGCAGTGCATGCCCATGGGGCATGCACTGCATCCTGCTGTGTGTCACGGAGGCCTCCTCAAGGTAAGGGCAGGTTTGTTCCCTTACCTCGGGGCTGCACCGCGGTTGCATCAGTGCTGGAAAGATGGAAAGGATTGGGCCCTAACTCTCTGAACAACAGTAAGCCTAGGCATTCAGCTATTCAGCAAACTTTTTTCCCTTGGCTTCTAATTTGTCATGCTAATTAAACAGGAGACCACTTTTCCCCAGTATTAACAAGGATAAAAATACCATATGTGCCACTTAATGCTACATGGAACTCTGTGACCTCATGTTTCTCAATGAAATCTCGATATATCACATTAGTGCAATGTAGGACATAACTATGCAAGTTAAGCAAATATTACCCTGGATGTATTATATGGGTAGAAGGGAGAACACAGAGAACACAGGGGTCCTTTCATAATCACAGATGGTACATCTGATCATCCAGATGATGTTTGGGGGGATGGGAGAACGGAAAGCTTTGTGTATAGGAAAGATGTCAAACCTTTACAAGTTGGTAAACACATGAATCAATTTTTCACTATTTTAAGAGAATGTAATGAGAAGGAACTTTTAAAATATAATATTGTGTATACATACACGTGTGCGCGCGCGCGCACACACACACACACACACACACACACACACACACACACACAATAAAGCCAGTTGTCTTTGGACAAACTGACTTAACACCAGTTTATGTTAGCTAAGGATCTATGTCAAAATTCCGAACATTTGTTTGAAAGCTGAATAAACTCAGACTGGTATACCTGAGGCTTGAAAACCTGTTGTCTTCAATTTGTCTGCCACTGGTGGCAAAGTATCCATTTTGGAGGTAAGCCAAAACTGTGTTGTATTACCTTCACAAGCCAAAAAAAAAAAAAAAAAAGGAGTACTATCAATCTTCATCCTGAATCTCTGCCACCTGAAACTGGAGCTACTGCTGCTGGAAAAGAGCCAGTTTCCGACTATGTCCTATCAGATATTAACACATAAAACCATCTAACACTACAATTGTGGGAAACTGTGAGATACTGCAACGCAGGGTGTTTCTGTGTGGAAGGAAGCTGAAGGCCTCAGCCATTATTCCACCTCCTTGTCTTTCAAACTAAGAGATACACACTTGACAAAGAGTCAAGAGCTTACACAATAATAACAATGCTGTGCAACAAAATAATGAAAGGAAAGATAGACATTTCTGATATGAACAAAATAACTGTAAAACGAGACCCGAGTAATTAACATCCACAGTTCTAAACTTGGGGAAGCTGCTATAGAAGAGAACAATATCTTAAGAGTCCTAATTTTTAAAATGACCATGTCTTATATTGAAATTAGTGACAGGCATCAGTTCCCTCCCCCAATTAAAGTCAGTTTTGCTGGCTCTGGGGCATTTGGATCTGAATTACATGATATAATAGAAGGATTTGTTATTAAGCTGCTCAAAATAAAATCAGGCACTGGGGGAAAAAGGAAGAGTCAATTTTAGAAGATGCTCAACTAAATGTACAAAATAACTTTGTAAACTACAGATGTCACATGGGCTGAATATCCCCCTGTATTTCTGATAGCATTTTCATGCTTTCTGTAACCAGTCTCTCTCTCTCTCTCTCTCTCTCTCTCTCTCTCTCTCTCTCTCTCTCTCTCTCGTGTCTACATTCTTAAAGGCTGAAATTACAAGTATATATAATCTGAATTCAAAGTATGACCTTGGATAAGTGCCTTAATAGTCCTTACTGATCTGGGTAGAAGGGCTTTTTCCAGTATTATTATTGAAATCAATGGGATTGTTCCTGATTAAGTGGCCTGAAGAAGATTCTTTTCAACTGCTCACTCCAGGGTTCATTAAATATATGCAAACTAAGGCAACGATCTTGCTCTTGTCTTGTTGCTGTTAACATATCCAGCTAAGACATAGAACTTTTAAGTCCATGGACGTAAACAAGAGAAATTTAAGTGCTGAACAGTCATTGAAAGCAATGGTATTTAACAGTGCTTAAGTGGATTGTGCCCTAATTCAAATATATATTAATATAAGAATACATAATTTAGGGTCATTTTCTTTGCATCTTTTTCAGCATGAATTGACCTGTTGCAATTCAATTCTATTACAATTTAGAGGAATAGACAAACCTATATTTTGCATTCAAATAAAACCTGTACAGAAGTTTTCTACTATGCTAAGGAACTCTGTGATAAAGAACTGCAGAATGATAATTAAGAAGGCTTTATACTTTATTATAAAACTCATCTCAACTTAAACATACAGCAAAAACAATCAGCAACAGACTGGAGTACAGATAGTTCTGTTAAAAGTTTGGTGTATAATATTTTTCAAGGTGAATTGCGATGATTGGTAAACAGCCAAGTCAGTCAAATCTTTTGATCTCTTGTTGTCAAAATGCATGCACGTGAAAAAATTATTTAAATTGCTTAGATACTTTTTTGAAATTGTCATCTTTTAAATTTTTGAAGTATCATAATTCATTCCCTGCATGAAATGGATTCAATTAGCTGGCAGCCAAACATTAACACGTGAAAAAGCAATTCTCTAATCTTTTTTGATAGAAACAGATATCACAAGTTATATTTAAATGGAAATTATAATCTATAATAGGCATTATATAATTCAACTGTAATGATCTGGCTGACTGTGTTATATAATTACATTATTTTCTTGCATCTACCTGTCTCTCTAAAAATGATAGGGAACCTCTTTTGATCAATATTGCATGGACCTTTTGCAAAAATCATTTTGCAGCTTCATGCTCTAGCTAAAATACAGACATCCAAGCCTATCTCCAGTTTCCTTACAGATAAAAAATAAAAGAAAGGTTGACTGTTTTTTAAAAGCATATTCTTCTTCCAATAAAGATACTTCACCTAGTTAAAAACCCTGCAAAATACAAACTACATGCTTCCAGATGTTCTTGCAAAGTTGCACGTGAAAATAATTAAATGGGACTCTTTGAGAAGCAATTGATGTAGAATCCAAATGTCATATTGTACTATGTAGGACTGCTCCAGCACAGACGTATATCAACATCTATCACTCAAGCACACCCCCGAACACGCTCTGTTCCCTTTTCTGATTAGAGATTACAGTTGCTTGAGTTGTCTTACAGGGTGTCACTGCTTTGAATGACAGATGTCGAGGCTGAAGTGCCACTCTTCTTATTTTTATTTTGAATGTGAAGCCAATATTTGTGAAAGAGGACATTTACATTAGTTATTTATGCAGCTGTTTAAGATACATAGTGTCTGTCCTCATGCACCTTAAGGGAATATTTTTATCACTAAAATTGCAAAATACATCTCAGCTACAATATACCTTTTATTTTCCTTCCTTCATTTAAGATACATAATAAATAATTCTTAAGTTGGCATCAACAAAATTAAGGTTTTAAAGAATGGTGTGACAATGGCTGCTTAAATAGGAAAGGACTATGATCCATTTTTAAAAAGCTACAAGCAAAATGAAAGAAAACAAAAACGACTTCAAGATGCTTAAGAAAAGTTTGCTGCAGCAGACAAAGCTGTGAAGAAAGGGCATTTGCGCAAGAGGTTGCAAGGAAAACACTTGAACCCAGGGCTGCACACCTGCAAGTTACAATTTGCAAGCCTAGTTCTTACAGAACTGAAGAAAAGAAAAGAGGTGATTACCTTTCTAGGTAACATGCCGGCACAAAAACTAAACACCCCAAAGACAAAAGTTAGCAATCTATGAGCCACTGTTGCCAGAGTAGCAGCTTTGCTGTCCCCCTGAAGTCTATGGAACTACTCTAGAGTATGTGATTTGCAGATTGCAGCTCAAGTTGACGATGCTGTGGCATTTATCGGACCAAACTTTTGACAGCCAGTGAACACACTCTTTCAAAAGCTGGACAGAGAACGCTCGCACTCTCTTCCCCCCATCGGAAGTTGGTTTCATCAAACGTTATCACCTTATCTGCTTTCTGTCCTCTCGCATTCTGTGGCACCAACACAGAGGCAAGTACAACACTCCAAACACGAAATACCTAGACAGACTTACCGAAGAGCTTGCTGGGAGTGTCCTCGTTGTCATTTGATTCCACAGGCGCAAGCAGGGGCTCATTCAGCTCGTTGTCTGAAGCAGCTGCCTTGTCCTCACCTCTCAACTCTGCATTCATTTCACTCCGCAGTGACAGCAAGGGCTTACTGACTTGTCCAGCTATCATTGGATCCTAGGATGGGGGGAAAAAAAGTGAGGGGGGGGGAAGTGGCAGCTTTGGTGTGCGTATTCTATCTCGCACTCCCTCTCCCTCTCTCTCTCTCTCACACACACACATACACACACTCACTCACACACACACTCTCTCTCTCTCTCTCTCTCTCTTATCTCTGGCTGCTCCTGCTGTTATTGCTGGCTGCAGTCAAGTGAAGAGCTATTACAGATCCAATGAGTTTTCCATTACTCCCCACCCTATTAAAGCTCAACTAGCATGTGAGAGATTCCGGATGCTTTGGAGAAAAACTTCAGTGAAGGCTACATAACCAACACAGCTTTAATTGTAGGGTGTGCTTCTCTGTGTGTATGTTTTTACACCTTGCTCTTTACTTTAATGCAGTAAAGGGGGGGGGGGGAATTTGCTGCAAGTGTAGTCCAGCAGTACATTTTCTTTTAAAAGACTGTGAATGTCCTAGAGCCCCCCCCTCAAATAAAGCATTCTCACTTTTATAACATTAGTCAAATCAGAATCAGAACAGCAAATGTTCACAAACATGTCCGCAGCACTACAAAGCAATGTTTAAAAAACAACAACACATAAATACTGTAAAACAAAAGTATTTCATTTCATCATCACATATAATCAAAAAGACAATGAAAGGTTTACTCTTTTGTCTTTGGGTTATTAGGCTCTAAAAGTCCACAATCACACATTTAAGGCTGTCTGTCTATCCATCTATCTTATCTAATCTAATTGAAAAATACACATGAACATTTAAAAAAACACACACACACAAAGGATACTTACAAAATGTTTGCAATCATTCTTGTGATTGGGACATTAAATTTCCATACTGCATATGCGTATATGCAAAATAAACAATGTTGTTGCTTTAGAATGTTTCCTGATTCTTTGAATCTATTGTATCTTCCCACTCAGAAGATATTTGGGGGGTAGGGGGTGTCAGTTATGACTTCCAAATATAATCTATCATTCGCTTTCCCACTAAACCAGCAAAAACTGGGAGGGGGGGGGACCAAGAACAAACAAGTGACCTTGTTGTGCTATCTGCCAACTATTTATTGCTAAGTTCATGCCTAAATGGTTCTTATGCAGAGAACAGGTGACCAGTGCGCAAGTAGGTTGGTTAGCATGTTCCCTTTGCCCCATCCTCACATTGGTCGATGGTTGCCTATGGTGTGTTTTTTTAATGTATTCATGTCTGAAAAGTGAATTTGATATGACACATGATAATCTATGAAAATGTTAATCAATACAAATAGTTTAAGCTGTCATCAAATGCACTTCTTTAGTCAATACTCATATCGCCGAAAACAATGTCACTGTCACCAGGGTTTAATTTGCACAGCACTTAAATATTGGACTCTGTGCATCAATGCACTCTTCTTCAAATACTGTAGGTAAACACATTTTCTCCCTCTTTAAGGCTGAAGCACTCAGTGCGCACTTAGCTCAAGCCGAATCCTCCCTTTTGAATACCTTGATAGGTCCACTGGAGGGCAAAATTAATACTTAATTGAATCTCACAGTCATCAAAATAATCAATACTTTTTTATTATTTATTCTTTACAGTCTGTTGACTGTTTCAAACCTCAGAGGGAATGGGGTGGGGGAAAGGATTCATGGCTTTGAAACACTGTCATTTAACAAGGTAATTTTCAGTGGGACATTAGGGGTTGTGAAACATATAATAAAACAAAAATGGTGGCTTATAATAGGAAGAAAGAAAAGAATTATATTTCTGCCATCTGACAAAACAGGATAAATAAAAAAGAAGCAAGTGCAGGAGGGGGGGAGAGAGAGAGAGAGAGGGAGGGAGGGAGGGAGGGAGACTGGCTTTTGAAGGGTTTTATCATATCAAGAGCAGAGCTGAGCTTTCATAATGCTGACATTTCTCATCCTGACAATCCTAAACAAGTGGAAAGGATGAGATCGGAGATATCATCTTTCATCACATTCCCCAGCTTAAGAACCAACATGACAGCTTCTCTCCCCTTTACACTGTTAATTACTAAATAAAATACTACTCTCTGTCAGCATTAGATTATTGCAGATAGGAACCACTAACATTACTCCATTGTTGTTGATGCTGTTGTTGTTGTTTTTTAAAGGAGCCCAATGATACCTACCTTGAGCTTTCCAGAGAATAAATTCTGTCGACATTGTTCAAATGTAATCAGTTCAATCAATGAGGACAATTCACATCATTTTCAGATGAAATTGCTAATATTGATGATGTGTTAATTAGTAGGAATTTGGTAGACATTTCGGTTAGGGCTTTTTATGTTTTAATTTTTCTTGATAATAGTGCATTTCAAATAGTCCATTCCTCAATGAAATGCTACATTCAAGTGGTTTATTATACAACTCATTTGCATCCTAGCTTTTCTCCAAGGAAAGCAAGATGTGCATTGTTTATCCTCACAACAATCCTCTGAGGGAGGTTAGTTTTGACAGATAGTGACTCAATCTCCTACCAATTTTCATGAATGGAGGCAATGAACCCAGGTTGCTCAGATCCAAGCTTAACACTGTAATCATTACACCACACAATCCTGCAGTGCAATCTTGTCAGGCTCCGCCAGCTGCTCCTGGGTGTCGTAAACATGCCGTAAGGCATGTTTCTGACACCCAGAGAGTAAACAGCGTTGGTGCCAAGCCCAGCGCCGTTCACTCTCCCGCTTGACAGAGAACACTGCCGGCAGACACAGGTAAGTCATGTGCCAGGCTGTGGGAGGAGGGTCCAAACGCCCCCTGAATGTCCCCTCCACCGGCGAAGCTGCAGTGGTGTCCATCCCGTGTCCAAAATGCGCATGCGCAGCGTCCAAGGGGGGTTATGCCGATGTCCATCCTGCATCCGTTGGCGTACAGCAAGTTACACCGGCATAAGTGCACTTACACCGGTGGATCTACTGTTACACCGGTGCAAGAGTTACACAGGATTGGACTGTTAGAAACATTAAGCATATTGTCAATTTGACTGCACATGCCAAAGATAGAGGCAATTAGTGGGCCACTGGGCTGGGATGCCAATCCTATCCTGCTGAGGTGGCTTTTTAGCATTGCAGAGATTGGGGGCAGGGCTAAGATGCCAAGGCACAGCAATCACCTGGTTCAAAGATGGGGGAAAGGCAGAAAGAGGTTTGAAAAACAAACTGAGGTGGGCTGGGAAGCAGCCTTAGTTAATTTCAAGGAGGGAAGCAAGGCAAGGGAGCTGAGATTGCTTTCCCAGGGGAATGGGGTTCTCGGAAGCTGGCTTATCGAGCGCTGGAGCAGTGGCTTACAAAAGAGAAAGTGGCTCAGGGTGCTGGAGGAAGGGAGAAGAGAAGAAGGGAGGAAGGTTAGAAACAAAGAGAGTGGTCCGATACCTATCCTTGATGCCGGCTGGCACAGTGGTTCTTGGGTGTGAAAATGAAGGGGGGGGGGGCTAATGCAGCACCAGCAGATCTACGAGCAACAGCAACAACAGCAAAGTTAGGGGAAGATGAATGTACAAAGACTTGAGGGGTCTGTGGCCGGGATTTTTATATCTTAAATTCTCATAGGGAAGCATAGAGGCTATTAGGGGGTGAACTCATCAAGGCCACTTCTTTTGCTACTGGATCACCCTTGATCAGGGGCATAAAGAAGGGTGGAGCCTGAGGGGCAGCTGCTCCAGGCGCAACACCCAGGGGGCCGCAACCCTCAGATTCCACCACTTAATGGCTGCCATCACGTTCCGCTTGGAACACCGAACCAAATGCAATGGTAGCCATTCATCTGCTGCCTTCTCACATCGCTCCTTCTCCTCAAGATCGTGAAGAAAAGGGACAGGTGCGTGGAGGCAGCAGGCAATCAGCAGTCCTTGTGTTCCGCTCGCACTGAGCAGAACGCAAGGGCTGCTGATAGTGCCCGAACCCGGAAGTGATGTCACGCGACGTCACTTCCGGGGCAAAGCAAGTTCCCATGCCCCAAGAGGCATGGAAGCTTGTTACACTCCTCCCCTCGATGGTTCATTCCTGGCTTGAGACAAGTGCCATGCCACTATTGTTTTGCAAACTGTCAAGGGTACAGCAACAACTTCTTGATTGCCCTGGAAGCCCATTAGCATACAACTCTTGATTGAATCTGGCCATGGAGTTGGTGAGGGAAGCTAAGGTTGGGGGCACTTCTTTTGTGACACTAAGGACTTTGTTTACTTCAGGTCAGGAAGCTCTTAGAATGTGGGTTGTTTACAGGTTCAAATCTGCTGTGCTAGCAAGGGGCAGCTAGTCATAGGATTTTCCAGCAGAACGAAAGGCAAGGCATATCCAAAGAATAAGATAGAGTGGGTGAGGGGGTGAGGGCGATTTCTCTGTTCTTTGAGGCCTACGAGACCTGAAATTCCCCATCATCAGTCCAATTCAAAATGCTACAAGACTGGCCTGGGTCATGCTCTCCTGGCTTGCACCCAGCACCATGTAGACAAACATGCCATCAATTAGGGAAAAAACATGGGGTACGCGAACCACAGGTTGGAAACGCCTGTTCTAGAGGAAGTTCCATTGGATACAGTGAGACTTAGTCATGATGAGTAAAGCACCACTGAAATCAATAAAACGTTAGTCATGACTAAAGTCTCAATCTCAATGGTGCTTAGTCATGACTAACTTTCTATGGTTGCAATTCAGGATGAGATGGAATGCAAATGCATCTAGCTATATACACGCATACGAAATGATATCGAAATGATAACATGTGTGCACATTAGGCATACGTTGCACAGCACAATTACTAAACCAAAAAAAAAAAAAAAAAAAAAAACCTCAAAGCGTGTTTCTGCCACCATCATGGACACATTTCTTCTGCCACCTATACCAGAGAAGGAGGCAGACAAGCTACAGGAATTCGTGCCTAGAAGACTGGCTGAGATGAAAACAAAACCTCCTAAAAGTGGGCTTTATCCAGCAACTGTGCAGAACAGTTTAAAAGATGTTTTGTGTCCTTATACATTTGTACGTATTGGATTTCTTCCATTTAAAAAAAAATGGTTGTCTCGACAAACTCATTTACTTTTGTAAAAGAAAACCCTTCTGGAGACTTACTATGAGTAAACAAATGCTCTCCGGCAGCTTAAGTATTGTCAGTTAGGATGAAGCATATGACAATTATACACAGTTAATTTATTATCACACCAATTATTTGCATGCACTAAATGAACACACTGCTACTGCCTGACCCTCAGGGCATCCCCAGTGGTCCGTTGAAACAAATAAGATTTAAGTTTGCACAGCATTTGAAGATGAGGCTCTTCCTCATTAGCAAGACACAGATAAGATAAAATCTGCATAAAGAGTCACACGTTTTTTGATCAAGGCAATGAAATTCTTTCTTCACAATGCCTAACACCTAACATTTGGCAGTGGTTATCCAGAGCAAAATGTCTGCAATTTTAATGTAGATTTCCATGTAATATTAAAACCCTGTGTTAACTAGTGAGACATATCGCTGGAAGTGTCACTGTATGCACTTCTTGTGTTCTTGGTACCATAGATCAACAAATACACAGCTACTCTAAACTTTAGCTGTTTTCATAAGCACAATGTACAGACTTCAAGAACACAGATAGGAATAGATCATGGCCATATGCATCTATACTGGCAGGAGGCAGAATGGGGGAGGGAGGGGTGGATCCCGGTGGCACTGGCATGCGCCAGGATCCTAATCCTGTTCCCTCTCCCTTACTGTCCTCAGGTCTGCGCCAGCAAAATAGCTGGCGCAGATCTGAGGAGACCCATTGGGGAAGCAGAGGCTTACACCAAGGTAAGGGAAAGGTGTGTGTGTGTGTTTATGGGGAATTTAGTTAGAATTGGGCTGTCAGTCGCAGCTGGAAGAACCAGTTAATACATTGAGTAGAAATGGGACAAGACAAAGATGCTTTAGGCAGCTTGCAAAGCCTTTTTTCCCTTCACCAAAAATATCCTGCATTTCATCTCAGCCTTATGTAAAACCCATGACTTCCAGAAGTCATCTGGGGCCCATGGAACTCACCAAAGCGGAGATGTGCAAGACCCACTTTCCTCATTATCACAAAAGCAGCCACTAATGCTTCTTTTCCCTGCTTCTGCGTAAATTCTAAGGTAGCTTTCAAGGCTGCTTCAGACGTTACATAACTTCACAAAAGGCATGTTTGGTAGAAGTAGTAACATGCAACCTGCACATAGATCACCACATGTGACGATTTGCACAGGCAAGGTTTTGTTGCATGTACATTCAGTATATATGTACTGAGAAGGCATGGCTAATTGGGAGTTTTCCAGAGTTTGTCAATGCAGCAAAAGACACAGTATAATCTGCAAACAAGTTGAATGTCATTTCCTAGGACCTACAGGGAAGTATCTCCAGTGTGAGAGTTCGGTAACCTCTGAAGCAGTCCTCAATATACTTGCAAATTGCATCAGTGGCTACATTGCTTGGATGTATGCGATAGGGCTTCCGTGGGCATGCAAGTCCAGCTGAGAATATCGGGAGGGGGTTCTGGTGTGTACTTACGGAAGCTTGAGTGTTGGGTACACCAATTAATTAAAGGTGCAAAGATGAAAGTGCAAACGTCTCAAAGATTCACACTGAGCTACAAAAGCAGCCAGCCTAGTTACCATGTAAATTGCACGAAGCCATAGGTACACATCTGCAGTGTGGCCTGAAAGGCTGGGAACAGTATCAAAACTGAAAATTGGTTTTCATTAAACAAGAACATCAATCCTTAAAAAAAAACACTCAAATTATATATGATAATCATACATTCTAGAATTGACTGTAGTAAGCCTTTGAACTAGCAGTGAATTCTACAAGGTATTCATGAATTACTACTTAAGTTGAGCACCCCCTAAAAATCGATAAAACATAGCCGCCTTGGGCATTTGCCTCGGCATAGGAAAAGGCGGGGTAGAAATTTTTTTAAATAAATAAAAATTGATTATATTTATTAGTGAAAACGTGAAATAAGCCAACGTCTTGGTTAGGCTCATCAATAAGAAAGCAAAATTCAGCTGTGTAGGTGCCCCTTCTAAGTTACTCTTTGTGGTTCTTTCTTTCCTCAGCAAAATCCTGAAGGAAGTTGCCTCTTCACTCACTTCTCGTGGCACCTGATGACTTTTATCCTGGTGCTTCTCTGAGTGCGAGACGAACAAAACTGCTGATGTTTGGTTAAAAAAAAAACTTTTCTCTTGAGCCAATCTCAATCAATCAACCATATTCTCCTTCTGTAGCAACGTACGCCAGAATCTGGTGTGTCCAACATTTTTCTTTTTCCAAACCTCCCCCTTTATGGTTTTGTTGAGGGATTTATTTCATCACATTCCCATAACTATGAATTAGTACTTGTCTGCAACTGTCCAGAGAAATCCGTTTCTAATTCTGTTCTCCGGATCCCCAAAAATGGATTCCTATTGGACGATGTGAACTTGTCATGATCATTTGTCATGTATATTGTGCATGCAGATTTACTTGATGTCATGCCACCCGCCTGAGTAGTAACTCAGGTGCTGACTCCAAGGAAACAACTTCAGGAAGCTTTTTCTAAGATATGGTAGTTCCATCTAAAGAAGAGCAGATTATAGGTTCACGTGTAGAAGATGACCCGCTATCAGACCCAGACTCTGACCTCAGGAGCAATAATCCCTCTAAGCGGGGTCTAGGCTGGTACACGGACCACTTCAGCTGCCGTGCTGAAGCCCTGCACCGCTTCCAAACCCACAATGATGACATGACATCACACATCACCGGACTTCTGGGAATTCTCAAACTGCACAGAGTTCAGCTTAAAAACATACAGTGTTCAGGAGTCCAGTTCACCTGAATGAGCAGCTTGAGCCCGTTGAGTAATCCCCTTACCAACACTTACCAAAATCCCCTTACCAGAATTCTGTCCCTCTCTGTAAATTCTTGCCTGGTTTTGCAACAGATGAGCCACGGCATCATAAGACTGCAAGGCTTCAAGCCACTGCCCTGCTGCCCCGTAACCATGCCTAACTGGCTACAAACAGGGCACAGTGCAGCATGGGATGTTTAATGTTTAAAATGGTGAGACGCAAACAAGTTTTTTAAACAAAATCACAAGAATACAGGCATCACGAGGGCAGAACGTAGCACAAGTACAAAACAATACATTTTTGGGAATGCTCATCATATGAAGTAGACTGAGAGACAGCACTGAAGATTTCAGCTCCGCTTCACGATAATATTCAGAGTTATCAGAATATTTATAAAGACTCAAAATTGTACTATTTATGAACTACAGTGGCAGACACCCAATGAATGTTTTCAGCGTATTCTCCTCTTGCCACTACCATCACAAACTTAACTGCTACAACTTTCCTGCTCAAGGTATACTTTTCCACATCCACTTTGTCTCATCTTGATATCCAATATTTGCACAGAATGCCACTAACTATAGTTCAAGGACTGCCATCATCATTTCTGCCAAAAACCTAACATTTATATATAAGTTTTTCTTCCATTTGTTAATATCCTCCTTCAGAGAGATCTTCACACTACTTCTAAAGGTGAAGAACATTGGAAAGAAAACTTCTAATGTTCCTTCTTCAACATTTTACTGTGTTGTTTTTTTTGTGTGTCAGCCTGGTTTCAGCATCACTATGATCTTTTCTCTGAGGAATTAATATTTACTGTCATCACTTCCCACTTTGATTACTGCAGATTGAGAATTTTTAGGGCCTTCCTATAACAATGGTTTCCAACCTCAAGGGCTTTCTAACTCTCCTGCCAAGTTAATTCCTCTTACTGAAGAACTGTATTATCCTTCTCCCTCTCATTTTTTTTGTCAGCACTCTTCACTTTCTATTCCTCTTGACATTCAATTAAAAAGGTATACCTGCATCTTCTTAAAAAAAAAAAACTCTTGTTGAGCTAAGTAACATGTTTTCCAATGCCACATTAAGAACTTTCACTTATAGTTATCTTAGTATCTTATTAACTTATCTTAGTTATCTTAGTATTTGTTCACCTTGTTCTGTAAGTCCAAAACATTGTCTGACAAAAGGGTTCCTTGACTGATATTTTAGCAGCATTTTAAGCACCATCCAAGTACATCTGTTTACCTTTTGTTAAATAAAATGACTATATTGTCCTGTTTGTTTTTCTAAACATTCTAAGATTGGGTTGAGGTAGATCTGGAAATTAACATTTAGTTAGATCTTCTCAGTTGCATCCACATTTTAAATAAGCCTGACATCCATGGCACTGAGGGAAAACATTGTTTTCTTTTTCTTTCAAGTACAGTACACTCAAGTTGAGAGTATTCTGCTTGATAATCCCTGCTAACTGGGCAAAGAGACACCTTTTAAAGTGGTGTCCTCTTATATTTAGCAGGGGGAGAGCAACTGTCCCTTTTCACCCCAGCATGGCATCTTTTCCAGTGGCTGTTGCTGGTGTCTCTTCTGTATTTTTTTTTTTAGCGTGTGAGTCCTTTGGGGACAGGGAATCATTTATTGATTTGTTTTTGTCAACTGCTTTGTTGAAAAGCAGCATATAAATATTCTTAATTAATTAATTACCGTATTGCCCCAAGTATAAGACGCACCTGATTATAAGACACACCCTTAAAGTTTGGTGCTATTAAAAATAATAATTAAATCACTGGCATTAAATTTATGCCAGTAATTTAATGAACAGTGCAATCCTGTGCATGTCTACTCTGAAGCAAGTCCCACTGTTCTCAATGGAGCTTACTCTCAGGAAAGTGTGCACAGGATTGCAGCCTAAACCATTCATTGCCTGGGGAGGGAGGATGAAAGTGTATGTGATCATGCTTTACAAAATGGAGAGTGGAGAGGTATGTGTGCTCTTGTTTTAACAAACAAAAACGATATACCTTAAGCCCTGCAGGGCAGAGAAGGAGCCATTATTTCCTCTAAAAACAAACAAACACGGAGCCTCTGCGAAGAAGTCTCAGCCAGCAGCGGCTTCTTCCAGCAATGTCCCATGCCGTTCAAAGGCCCTCACTACACAGCTGTGCAGCAGCAGTGAGTGTTTTGCCGCCCTTTCTCTGCTGAGCCTGGGGGAGGGGAGGCTGCAAACCCGAATTGCAACAGCCTGATTATAAGACGCACTCCTAGTTTAAAAACTTAAATTAGGGGGGAAAAGTGAGTTTTATTCTCAGGCCAATACGGAAATTAACAATTAATTAATTAGTTCTTGTCTGATCTGAAGTTATTTTCAGCAGGCCTTCACAATTATGAATATTCTGAAAGTAAACATTGTGGTTGTGCACCATTCCAAAATATTAATAGCTAGATTTCAGACAGCGCTGAAATTCAGACATGCTCTCTCCCTCCCTGTTAACCGTGCCGCCATTGACGGAAGTGAGGGGGATGGCGGCACGGGATAGGGCCTTCTTGGCTGTGGTGCCCCAATTATGGAATTCCCTCCTCCAGGAATTAAGAACGACTCCCTCTTTAGAGACTTTTCAGCGGGGGCCTTAAGACGTTTTTATTTAGGACAGTTTTTGATGTCTGAGATGGTGGGCTGACCTTTTAACAAATGGCTTTTAACATATGTAAATTCAGGTGACCCACTGGGGTTGTTTATTTTAAATTGTTTTAATTAATTATTTTAATGTGTATATATGTATTTTAATATTGTGTTGTAAGCCGCCTTGAGTGCCCTTGGGAGAAAGGCGGGGTATAAATTATTTAAATAAATAATAATAAATAATTCACCAAACCTCTGCGAGTGTTCCACATATCTGCGGACATGCCACATCCTCTTAAACTTGCATCGAATCACTGACCCCACAGACCATGAGAGAGTCAAAAGGCATAACATTCCAGCTTGGGAAAATGATCTATAAGAACTGGGTATCCCCAATAAACTTATGGTACTATATTCCTGTAGGAGGTCACTAGCCAGACTTCCCCATGGTTCACTCCCAATGTCAGTCTCAGTCATGAGAAGGAAGGGGGACAAGTCACAGGGAGTCATCCTTCTCTCTCCCTAGGCTGTAACTTCCATTTTGTCCCGCTCTCTCTGGTCTGCTGCAGAGTTCTGGGGCTAATCCTTCCTGGTCAGTGTCTGGGTTGGCTTATGAACAGCTGGCTATAGGCTTGATGGACCCCCACCAGCCACCTTTCCTGAACCATTGGGGCTTCCAGGCCAGAAAGGAAGTGTCTCCTTTATCTCAGCAAACAGAGCCACACTTCCCCATGAATCATGATCACCTTCTCCCTCTTGGCTAGCCTCAGCTTTGACTGTACTGCTGAGGTGACAGGGATGCTGTCAGGCAGTTTGGTCATGGGCACAGCCTCCCATGGCACCCCAGGAGACTTCTCTCTGATCAGCATGCAGGGGGCACCATGGGGGAGGTCTCCAACAATTCCAAACCACCTCCTATTTCTGCAAGTGGTCTCACTTATACAGAGAACAGCAAAGATGTACGGTTGGTTTGGGGGCCTTTATGTGAAACAACCAGTGCCTCCAGTCCTCTCAGAAGATTCCAAATGGCCCCTGAAGAAGAGCCATAGAAATGGGACATGAGATTTTCTAATAAATCTTGCCCCACCTTCTTTGGTGCTTTATCTACACTCCTCTGTTGATTCACATATTGGTCCTTGTGTTTCAGTAGCCACATGGAGAACCTACCATCTGCAAACGCTTTTTTCATCAGCAACCCATGCTGCTGTGGGTAATGTATGAAATTTACCGGTAGGTATACTGCCTTAGAACAAATGTTTGGGAAACCTATTCCACAGTGTCCACACAGAGCCAATCATACACTTGCTCCATTTTCTTTAAGGGAAATGGCATTCCAATGTTACAAAACTAGCCTAGAGAGCCTTTGTGTTAGTCTACCTACTAAAAGTTTTGTGATCTGTAAAAGAACCCGTTCACACGTGTAGCATTATTTGTAGCACTATAAGCACAAAGATCACACTACTACAGGCAGCTGTCACACAAAAACCATTGACTGTGTTAGAGTAGCTACATGAACAAGATCACCAATCAACAACAAGGGAATATTTCATCAGACAAGGAACATAGAAAGAAAGAAAAAGTTCTGCCTCTCAGAGTTTGGTTTCTATTTTCTAGTTGTCCTTTATGAACATCCTCATCAAATATTTTAATGGGGAAACAAGAAGGTGGTCTAATCCGAACAAAATTATGCTGTTTCCATTTTTTAATCATGATCCTCTCCCTTATTTAAAAAAAATTGTGAATTGCAGAATTGAACTTTAACGTTCAAGAGTAACTAGCACAGCTCTCCTTAGATGACAAAGGAAAATTCCTTTTATTTTCTTGAAACAGCAAATCCTGTCCTTGTATGCTACTTGCTTTTATAATGTCATATTTTGGTTTTAAAAGAGGGTTGACCCTATGTTCCTTTAAATCACTGGTCATTGTGCCATCCACATCAGGATCTGACCCAAATCTGAGCATCTAATTTGTGCATGGTGAAGAATAACAATCTGGAAGAATTGTTCTGATCTTCCTGCCACTAAAGCAAGTAGCAACACTTTCATTGTCTAAAAAGTGCAGGATTGCACTTAATGGCAATGTGCTAGCTTTCTGTTGTTTTAATATAGGCTTCTATCAAGTTTCATAAAAGCAAACATCAGACATACCGAGATTTGAGCATCCCATTGACAACTGGGCATACAAATACACAATCACCACAGTACAACAGTAATAGCCTTTTGTTCAAAAGAGAGAAAGTTCCATTAAGCACTTTTATCAGAAGAACAGTTAGTCCAGCCACTAACCGGCTGCTGGGCAATGCTCAAACCACTTATATGCAGGACTCACCCATCTACAGAAGTGGTTGTGGAAAATGTGCATAATTTCATTCTCATGAAATCAGATATGGAACCCTCCCATATGATGATTTTTTTTTACACCAACAGAAATTTGAGGGCATTATTCAGAACCAGTTTTGTTACTGATGTCTCTTAATTGCTACTTTCATACTGGTCATTGAGTCACCAAGTGTCATAAGCTTAACCAGTTCAGGCCTTCTGAAAAATCAACCACCACTACCATCATAATATAATTTAGCTTTTTACAGTGCAATCCAATGCATGCCTACTCAAAAGTAAGCTCCATTGAATTTTATGGGACTTACTCTTAGGTAAGTGTGTATATAGCAATCCTGTATTTACCTGGGAGTAAATTGCATTAAACTCAGTGGGGCTTACCTCTAAGTAGATATGCATAGGATTGTGCTGTAAGGACCCAATTCTATCCAACTTTCCAGCACAGATACCTTACCTTGAGGAGGCCCCCCAATCGCAGGATGCAGTGAATGCCCCATTGGCATGGCTGCATCAGTGCTGGAAAGTTGGATAGGGAGGGGGGCCACTGGCCGAACCGGGCTGGGAGAGGGTTGCACAGGATTGCGCTGTCAGTGTCTTTATGGCTTGAAAATAAAAGTGAGTATGGATTGAATCTAAGCCCTCAGAGTGATCATCCAGTGTATGCCCGGAGTTCTGCTTGCTTCAGGGTGTTGCTGCTGCTTTTGGACTGTTTTGTGCAATTCTGACACCACCACCACCCCCAATAAAAAGGAGGCAACACAAGGTCTGTCTGCTGAGTATTTTAGCTTTGCAACAATTTACAAGAGAATTGACGTGACAATCCAAAATGCAAGGATTGTCAACAATTACAAAGGAATGTTGAGAATCCTTCTCATATTTGAATCCAAAATAACTGAAAATATAGAGATAGACGAGTGACTATAGATCATTACTAACAGGGATTATCAACATTCACTAGCTTAACTCTATAATTTCAAACATTCACCAATTGCATGCAGAGAGACTGCTAATCCTTTGTGACTGTCAACAGTCTCTGTATTTTGAACATATAAATAAGTATCTGAAACAGCAAAAACTAAAAATGCAGAGACTGTCAACAACTATACATATACATACACACTTTTGTATTAACAAATATATTTTAAATGAAAACAGCTACAGATATCCATTATGTGCCTGTTACAAAACAGTTAAACTGTATAACATTTATTTGCATTCTGAATATCTAGATGACAGTCTAACATGCTCAAAACTACCTTTAAATTACGTTGTTGTAACAAATATTTAGAACTTTATACTTTGTCGCTAAATAGGGTGTCGTCATTCATTGCGCTCCAGTTAGCATTGCTTGCATCAATGCAGCACACATTCCATATTAACAGCATCACAAAGATTATTTTGTTCAGCACTTTTACATTTGCCTGATATCCAAGAGTACAATCTGATTCCCTCCATGTATGGGGAATAGGATGCAAAGAGGATTCTCATAACCCGAGCAAGACAGAGGTGTTTCTAGGCAGTAGGAAAGCTGATCCTGGTTTCGGTATCCAGCCTGTTTTAGAGAGGGTTGCTTGCTCCTGGTGACTTAGAGATGACCATGGCCAGGTGTGCCTAGCACAACAACAACTTGTGCGTTGGCTGCAACCCTTCCTGGAGATAAATCTGACTACATGAACACATCCTTTGGTTACAAATGCTTTATGTGGGGCTGTCCCTGAACAACAGTACAGCTTGTGCAGAATGCTACTGCCAGGCTGTTATTGGGAGTATATTACTCAAATTCTGTATGATCTGCTCTGGTTTGCAATCTGCTTCCAGACCCAATTCAAGGTGCTGGTTTGAATCTTGTCAGGGAACCCCTGATGATGGTCTGATCGTGGCACCTCTAAGGAGAGAGGGGAAGAAACATGGTGCCTGAACAGTGGCACCATCGGTGCAGCCACCAAGCCACACCATTCCCATTGCTTCAATGGCAGGGCTGAATGCATCTTGGTTTCAGACTGAAGAGCTTTGGGAAGACAGGCCTCATTGTGGGAGTGGTAGAGATGCCATCTATTCAGGAAAAGGTCCTGGATATCCTGTGGCAGTTGACGGAGGAATGGGGCTCGTTTCAGATATGCTGGCAGGTCTTCACCTGGAAGCATTCAATAGTTCACTCTATCCCAGGCCCCTACATGCAGTGCCATTCCTGCTTTTGCTATTAAGAGAAAATGTGGAACTGTGAACCAGGCATTGTAATAATAACCAATAGATATAACAATATCAGTATACAATAGATTTGTTTTTCGATACCCTGCAATTAAGATACAGCATTCCAAAGCCAGTGCACCTAGAACTGCAATTAATTGGGATCCCAACTAGTGTTCTTGGGCAAAAGCCCTGTCTGCTGTGACAAATCAGTAGCAACGCTGTTGCTGCAAACAGGGGTTGCTTCTTGGACTTGCATGGGAACATGAAAAGGCCAACAAGAACTGGGATGGGGGGGGAATAGTTCTAAATGCAGTATCGTAATAGCTTACTGAACAGTCAAAGATCTGATTTGGTGGCTCAGTTGCACATCCCTTATAAATAAGAGTAAGGGATTTGTTTGAAACAATGGACTGACTTGGACACCTCTCCTGGTTTCCAAGGGCAGAATCTTGTTTTATGTTGTGGTAACAAAGGCCATTCTGTCTGCTGCCGAGGCTACAGCATATTAATAGAATCTGTCTTTTAGTTGTGAAATCAAGTTGGTGGGCAATTACATCAAAACAACACCTTCTGGAAAGTTGACATCAAGCCTTCAGTTTAAAGATTGCAAATCAATAAATTATATTGTAGCCATAGACAACACCGTTTTACTTGTTTGGTCTCCAGCTTGCTACAATAACAGCCATAATAGATTTGGAAATGATTCTTCTTTAATTCTAAGAGGGACTTTCTTCCCCACACAAAGCTTGGCAGCTGATCATATGAGTCTTTCACATGGAAGCAGTACCCTGCCAGGAAGAGGAGGGCCAATTCCACGGGAAAGACCCTCATGATCAGCTCAGGTTACAGTCCTTAAATGTTACAACAGTGCCATGGGGGTGAACCCATAAAAAAAATTGGTTTCCGCTACTGTGCAATGCAATAGCAAAGCTAGAGGGGTGGTGTGGGGAGGTAAGTGCTGCATAGCGCTACACGGCAGTGCAAAGTGGGCCCTTCCACTCGACGTCGGAGCTAATTCAGCAGCGAAGGCAACTCTCAGAACTAAAGGACTTCCCAAAGTGGTCAGTAAGAAGAAACAAACCACCAAAGTAATCTGGATCCTTGGATGTGGTCTGGCCTTCCAGACCCTGAAGACTTTGTCACAGCCCCATTTTACAGAATCCCAACTTCAACAAGTCTTTTCTTAATCCAAACTGATGCATTGACAATGAGAATAGGTACTGTTCTGACACAGGACTTTCAAGGACAGAAGCGCCTTCATCTAAGCCAAAAACTACTGCCTGGGAACAGGTGCATTCCACCGTAGAAAGAGAACGGTTGCTGATGTATTGGACTATCAATGCTCTAAAGATCTATGTATGGGGGAGCCTGGTCACCTTGGTTACTATCCATGTTCCCCTACAATGGTTAACCTAGATGAAGGAATCCAACCCACACTTTATTGAGTGGTACCTGACTCTGCAGCCCTACTGTTTTTGCATCATCCACCATCCAAACACATGCTAACGCGGATTGCTTCTCTCAACAGGAAGTCAAGATCATTAGGGAGAGGACCATGGCCCCCTTGTGGAGGAGAAAAGCATGTGAGCCTCCAAGCCACTGAACTCATCTTTTTAGAAAACAACACTATTGTGATATCAGATCACCAACAAGTCATCCTATGTTAAGTGGGGGGGGGGGGGGGGTTTAAATTTGTGTCTGCCATTTTCATGACATACATACAGTATTTAGCATAACATATAGTTTTAGCCCGAGGCTGTCCCAAATCACCTCCTCAAAAGCTTCAAGGTATTTGTAAACAGGTAGATGGGTGGGCATTTATTCCTAAAAAAAACAAGGTACAGTTTTTAATGTGCAAACAACACTGGGATATTTTAAAATACTTTAAAACATCAGTTATTTGCCTTCTGTCAAATTGTTTCAGTCCCTTAAATGTTTCTGAAATATGATCTTTACCCTTTTTAATTGTAATTCTTTTTGATATTACGGTAATCAGTTTAGGTTTTGCAATTAGCTTCCACTTTAAGTACCTGAAATAAATGAATGTACATTTTTCTGTGAATACAGCAAAACAAAATGCAGCACAAAACAATTGCAGAGGATAATATAAGCGGCATGTACTGTATTGCTTGAAAAGAAATGAAAAAGGTACATTCCACAACAAAAGCACAAAATGTGTGTGCGTGTAGGGGGAGAAAGAATCCATGGGTGTAACAAAACAGTTTGTTCTGCTTTCCTGAAATGATGCTGTTTTGATTTGGGTTTATGGACCTGTTTCACATTTTACCATTATTATCTTTTCCTGAAAAAGAACGAAACTTGAAATAGAGGCATTAAGATTTTTTTAAATATATTAAATAAATGCTTTCTTTTCCTAAATGTGTGAATGTTATGCAATCTTCCTGTTTACACAATCTTGGATTACCTTATTTGTCTAAGAATTAATTCAGGTTTTCTACATTTGCCATGTATCATGGAACAGATACGAGAATATGTCAGTGTTACTATTATTATAGACCATTAATTTTCTTTTCCTCAAGGGCTGGAACATTACACCTTCCAAAATTTCATGGATGTAAAAGGTAGACAGGTGCTTAAAATGGCTCCTTCAAATCTACTATCTTTTGTACAAGGTTTCCTATCATAAATAAGGGCTTCCTTATAGTTTGCTGCAGGAACCACAGAAAACTCTGGAGAGATGGAGGAAAGGCACATTCTGGATGAGAATTATCAATCAAAATCTTCCATGAAGTTAGAACTGCTGTTGGAACAGATCGATAAACACTACTTGTTGATCTACAGCGATGGAATCATGCTATAATATATATCTTACATAAGAGAGAATGCTTTATGTATCTATAGCTAGACAGACACGCATATACATATACTGTAGTAGATTACAAATTAATTTAAATTATGGACAGAATGTTACCTACAATAACAGTAAAAAAAAGAAATAATCAAATATTAATGGAAAGTGAGATTTTTCTTTTGTAGAGTATCAATAAATATGTCTCTTGAAAGCAAAAATTAGGTGAAAACAAAATGTCTATCTCAGTTGTCAAACAAAAGGAAGTTTGTGTTGAACTTTTTGCACACAAGAAGAGTTGATTGCAAATGATTTAGCAGTGTGAATATACAATTCTTGTAATGAAGAACAGTGATGCCTATGATGAACTCTTATTTATGAATGCCTATGCAGAAAATTTTAATTTATGTGTCGAAGATACTGTTTCCATATTTCATGAAGAGGGAAGAATGAATAAATAAACGTTAAAATCTACATACCTATTTAGCCAGTATAATGCACATGATATGATAATCAAAATTTCAAAGCACAATATTGTAAAAGTTTATTTGTTCACGTTTTACTTTTGATGTGCTTCACCTTGTATTAAATGTATTAATATGTTAATTAGTGTATTGGAAATAATATAATGGCTTATATTTATGAACTAGTGATTCTTAAGATACCTATTCACAAATGACAAATTTCTCCAACAGACTAGTCCACTAAGAGCCCGATCCTGCCTAACTATAGGCCGGCAGAGCGAGTGCTCCGCCGGACTACAGTGTCGCAAAAGTGCCGTAAAGCACTTTCGCGGCACCAAGTGAGTAAATAGTGCTGGCACAGATGCTGGCACCACTCAAAATCCACAGATACTCAAATCCGCAGGGGGGACCTAAGAACACCTCTGGACATGACCGGAAGGTACTTCCACTTCTCAGTGTGAACCGGAGATACCCTCTGTGTGAACCAGAGATACGCACATGGCTTCCCTGTACCTTAGAACACCCCCCAGACACAACCAGATGGCATTTCCGGTTGCGTTCAGGAGGTCAAATGAGGCCCTCCAGCACAAGTCAGCACCCGCATTGGGTCAGATCTGCAGGTGCTGGACACGCAGATAAAGAAGGCCCACTGTATATCATATTATTTAGCATTGATAGCACCAGAAACCCTGCTAAATGGGCAAAGGGGCACTTTTTCAAGTAATGCTCGTCTTATATTCAGCAGGGGGAGAGCAGCTATTCCTATTTACCCTACTCTAGAATTGTCTAGTGCAGTGGTGGCCAACCCGTGGCACGCTATGTGCCACATTTTATGTAGATAATCTTAAGCGTGCCACTTAAATAAATAAACAAATATTTCTAAGCTAATGAAAATATTTAAAGCACCGTGACAGTGCGAAAAGAATGAGGCACAGTGGGGTACAGAGACCTCCTCTAGTGCCACAGGCTTGGAAAGGTGCGCTAGGGTTGAGAAGGAGAGAGGGACTTCGGCGCTCGGCTTGGGCAGAAACAGAGGCGCGTGCCACTTCAAAAGGCTTGGCGTGCCACTAAGTGGCACCCGTGCTGTGGGTTGGCCACCTATGGTCTAGTGGCTACTTGCTGGTATTTCTTCTGCTTCTTTTTAAATTGTGAGCACTTTGGGGACAGGGAACTATTTATTTATTTATGCTCTGGAAACGACTTTATGAGCTTCTTTTTTTGATAAAAGGTGGTAAGAGGCTTCCTCAGAGAACATTTGTTCCCTTACCTCGGGACTGCATTGCAGCTGCATGGGTGCTAGAAAGTTGGACGTCTGGCTCAGTGGGCAGGACGTCTGGCTCAGTTGGTAGAGCGTTCGTCTTACAAATGCCTGAAGATCTGCAGGACAGCAGTTCAAGACGGCCGGAAGTCTGTCGGAGAGCTGCTGGCACGCCGAGCTGATAAGCTGCAGAGCCCTGTGGGGGAGTGGAGCTGCAGCTGGAGCTTGACTGTGGAGCTGGACTGTGAAAGTAACATCTTAAATGAAGGGTTCTATGAAAGATTAGAACATTATTATATTGTAAAAACCCTTTGGGGGTTAAAACAGCCTGCCCATGTACATACACCGCCTTGAATAAAGTCGGAGGAGAAATCCAATGACCAGAAAGGCATATATAAATACTGTATATTATTATTATTATATTATTATTATTATTATTATTATATAAATATTTGTAATATTTGACATACAATATTTTATTTTAATTCAGAATTGATTCTTGACTTTGATGGTTTATTTCAGTATTTTATATTTGTCAATGATGCAGTATATTTGATAGTTTACATGCAATAGCATTTAGCTTTTAACACTATTTGATTACTGACATGCAATTAAATTTAAATTTTGAAGGTCTGATAATTGCGATATCTATTATTTGCCACTACTTGACAGATACTATGGAGTTAATATTTGACAAGTGACTTGCAATGTTACATGGTACTATACAGTATCAGATTGTTGAAAGGCAATGGAATTTGATATTAGTCAGTATTTGATGGCTGATCTTTGGTATTTATCAGTATTTGATAATTTACGTGCTAAATTGCATTTTGGAACTAGCAACATTTGGTAACTGGCTTTATTTGATAATGCTTAATAGTTGGCATAAATAGTATTTAGACAGTATCTGATATGCAATCGTATTAGTATTTGACAATTTTTGGTAGTTGACATGGTAAAGTATTTTATATATGATAGTACTTAATACTTGGCATCTGGGTATTTAGTATTTAACAACTATTGCTGTAACTCTGGCTATACTGGAGACGTGACAGCTTATGGCATTTGATATTTGACATCTGTAAAAAAAAACACTACCAAACAGTCAAGAGACTGTCAATAACTCTAAAACCTTCACACTGAAATCAAATTTCAAATGCAAAATTGAAAAAAAAATTGAAATGTGGTCAGACTGCAAATCTTTTCAGTGGCAGAGAGAATACAACCACTACAGCCATGGAAAAGCACAATCTGCTTAATTTAATTACAAACTGGACTTCCATACTGCACTGGTGCATTGAGGAACAAGCACTCTTCCAGAAACCATTCACCATCACCATATCTGCCACAGCAGCATCCCATGCAAAACAGATTACACAGCATGTGGGAAAAAGAACAGAAATAAGGGGGTACGTATTAGTGCTTCCTGAAAGTGCTCAAAGCTTCATTCAAAGAATGAAGAAGAGACCTGAAGGAGGGGGCAGAGCAGGAATGTGTGAAACTAGTGGAAGGGCTTGGTGGTGTTCAAGGTTCCTCAGCTCCCCCCCCCCCAGCAAGCTCTTCCATTAGTCTCACATACCCCCTGCTCTGGCCCCCTTCACCTCTCTTCTTCATTCTCCTTGTAAGACTACTTTGTAAATAAAGGCTAAAACAAGCCAGCCGGGGCCCTATGGGATGTACGCCAGCTATGAAGCTGATGTACATCCGAGGCGGGGGAGTAAGGCCGGCCAGGCCAGGAAACGGGCCTAGGATATCAGTGGAGCTCGCTGCCAATACCCCCACCCTCTCCTGGCCAATGGCCACCACCCCCCCGGGCTGCCCCATTCCGCCCTCCCCCTGGCCCCCGCATCTTACTTCCATCGGTACGTGTCAGGTCCAGAGGGCGGTGGAGTGAGGGCTGCCAGCCTCGGCGCCGGCAGACCTTACTCTAGAGTCGTCACAAACGTGCTTTATGGCACGTTTGAGATGGCTTAGAGCAGCGGAGCACATGCTCTACCACTCTAAGTTTAGAAAAGATCATGCTGCCCATAAGCACACCTAATTATATTTGAGTGAATCCAGCAACCTTATCAATTCTTAAACTGTTTTCAAAGATGCAGGCAAAGATTGGGAAGGTGGAGATGGAGAAGTTACTTGTAGTCAAATGGTGTTTACTAGCGATGGTGGACATGCCCATCCCATTTCATGTCCTGTTTGGAATGGACTCTTCAAAAACAGATTTGGGGGGACATCACTGGATGTCCAAAATTTATCCATTTTTAAGTGGGCCCATTTTGAATCAGAGACCTCTAGACCCAAGTACGCTCCCAGAATATTATCAGGACACCACCTAGTCAGTAGTGCAGACAGGTAGGGGAGCCCACTGTTTCCTAGAAAGATGCTGAATCTAAAGAGGTATATCACTGAAGGAGGAGCTAAACCCTGCTCCAGCTGTAACCTCCAATAATCCCAGCCTTAGAGAATCAAGCACTGCATCTTAGGGGCAAACTAGACATTTGGTGCAACCATGTGTTTGTTAGTCTTCTCCTTCTCGGCCCCTAATTGGAAACCATGCATAGGCAGGATGACTAACCTCCTCTCATCAGACTTCCTTCCCCAGGGCCTCAAAGGAGGCAGTGTGATGGCCCACCACCTGATTGCCGCCTCTTCACACCCTCAGCAAGAGGGGTCACCCTTGCAGTCTTCTGCATCATATCCCCATGGCCCTCTAAATTACTGCAGGATGAGATGCCCCCGATCTGGTAAGAGTGGTCCGTAACAGTCTGTGGACCCAATTCTATCCAACTTTTTTCCGCTGAAGCAGCCGCGCCAACGGGGTGTGTGCTGCATTCTGTGGTGGGTGGGCAGTCACAGAGGCTTCCTCAAGGTAAGAGAACATTTGTTCCCTTACCTCGGGGCTGCATTGAGGCTGCATGGGTGCTAGAAAGTTGGATAGGATTGGGCCCTGTATAATGTGATCCTGGCTTCTGTTTCTTGATCACGTTAGAGTGTGATGGACTGTTGGAAACTGGCTTTTATATGGAAGATATTTTGCCACAGACTTTTCTAGCCTTGGGTAAAAACACTTTCAGTCTTAGAATCCCATTGGTAAGTGACAACTGGTAAGCCACAAATTCATGTTGAGCATGTGTCGATGGATTTTCTACCATGGACTCATTGTGCGTGTGTAAGAATTTTGTGCAAAAGAATCACAATCTGTCCTTAGCAAAGCTGCCTTATTTCTACTTTTCCCCATCTCCATTTGGGAAAAATATAGGATATTGTGAGGGCAAACATAACATCTGGAAGAAGCATGATGTAATGACTGTGTTATTTTGTTGCGCTTTGTTCCTGTTTGGGGGGGGATGAAGCAACAAGCAGACTTTGAACAAGAGGAAATGTGAATGTGTTTAACCCAATATCTATATTTGCCAGGTGTTTGAATTTGAAGCTGTTCCTCCTCCTCCCTCAACAGGACCACACACACACACACACACACACACACACACACACACACACGGCATTTTTTCTTACATTAAATGATCCTTGATACAGTTATGATGTCTCCAAGATCAGCACTCCTCTCGGAACTGAAAGATGACCACTCATTTGTATGGGAGAAATCAACACCCTTGTCTATGGCTAGGCCGGTGGTGGCCAACCTTTCAACATGAATGCTGGCCCTTTAATGGCTGTATAGGTGAGGGCATTTCAGCAGGTGCAGCTGCTTTAGCAGCACCATCAGCACTTGCAGCTGCCAAGATTCTGTCTTCTACACAACACTTAACACAGAAGCCCTAATGGTGGAAGGTTGGCTACCCCTGAGCTAGGCAAACCTGGAAAGGCTTAGCACATGAGAAAGGAAAAAAGAGCATCTGAGCCTGAAGCACATTTCCATTGCTTGAGTATCGCTAACATGAGGGCTGAACTGACTCATCTTTGTACTATATTCCACCCTGAGATTGAGGCACAGATTTACCTTTTAGTCCTTCTGTGTTCAAACCTTTGAATACTCTGAATTTCCCTGGAGAGTTAGGAGCCAGGGGCGTACGCTGAGTGGTGCCCTGGTGCGGAGGGCCCCAGGGCGCAAGGGCGGGAGGTGGTGCGGGGGGGCGGGAGGCTCCAGAGGAGAGCGGGAAAAATTTGAATTTTTCCCGCTTTTTTGGGCCGATTTTCGGCGATTTTAAGGGGTTTTTAAAGGGGTTTTTAAAGTATGTATGCTTTGCGGCACTTAACTTGTGTATAGGAGCCTCCAGCGAAGCGATCGGCTGACTCTCTCCAGCGACGACGTTCTCTTCCAGGGGCGCAGATCGGCGATCTGAGATCGCTCCTCTGCAGCCCATGACTCGAACTGATCATCGTAAGCTCATCGTTTGAGTTCGCGCATGCGCATAGCAAACAGCCATTCACGCATGCGTGAACTCAAACGATGAGCTTACAATGAGCAGTTCGAGTCATGGGCTGCAGAGGAGCGATCTCAGATCGCCGATCTGCGCCCCTGGAAGAGAACGTCGTCGCTGGAGAGAGTCAGCCGATCGCTTCGCTGGAGGCTCCTATACACAAGTTAAGTGCCGCAAAGCATACATACTTTAAAAACCCCTTTAAAAACCCCTTAAAATCGCCGAAAATCGGCCCAAAAAATCAGCAAAAAATTAGCATAGTTTATGCTAATTAGTTTTGGGGCGGGGCGGGGAGGACCGGGCCCCACCCGCAAAATTGGCTGGGTACGCCACTGTTAGGAGCTCCAGAACCTCCCAGCCTAGAGGCCAGTAAATTGAAACGAGAGCAGAGAATCTTGAGCTGCAGCTGCTACAGGGAAACACTTCCTGAAATTTCAGTCCAGGATGTTATTACTATGGCAGTAGCGGAGACGTTTCATTCCACGTTTCGTCCCTCTTCCCTCAAGCTCATCAATGTTCTTTCTCTTTACATAAGAACATAAGAAGAGCCCTGCTGGATCAGGCCAAAAGCCCATCTAGTCCAGCTTCCTGTATCACACAGTGGCCCCACCAGATGCCTCAGGGAGCACAAGACAACAAGATAACCTGTTTCCCGTTGACACTCCCTTGCACCTGGCTCAGAGAAAACCCACGCACCAGAGAAAACCCACCTACGCACTTTCCTCAAGCACCATGTTCCACGAAATTCGTGAGGAAGCAGTTTGGCACCTTTGCTGATGTACCACTTAGTACTTTCTGTCTGAAGCCTGGTAATGCTTAGGAGAAGCCATCTTGAGGGGCAGGAACCAAGGCAGAATGTACCAAGCAGTTTGCCAGCAAAGAAATGTGAACCAAAAATCCATGAATCATTTAATACATTCCAGCCAGAGGTCAAGGCAAGCAGCATGGTTAGGAACTGCAATCTGCCCTGCTCTTACGGCAGTTTAGAGGGGCAAAGAGTGGACAGGGCAGCTTTCTGGGTAGATGATTGCCCACCTTTGGGCTGCTATGGCTTTGAGGTCCGATACCAAGGTGAAGGCTTCACCATGTCAAACGGGAGCCTAAGAATCTCTACTTTTAAAGAACAGCACAAATCCAAGCCTATTAATGTGCAAAGAAGCAACCCCAAGAAGGAGGATGTCCAAAGCCTCTCATATATGCCCAGAAGAGAGGATTTCTACAGTCGTTTTTCTATGGACTTTTTTTTAGCGGGACATTTAAACTAAAAACAACCCTTCCCCAAAGTCACTAACAGGAATCACCATCCAACAAGCATTGCAAAAGGCATTGCACCCACCACAGAACCTGCTAGACACACCTGCAACAGATTCAAGATATAGCAAAGATGATACAAAGCATAGCAAGATGGCACTGTTGTACCCTGCACAGGATATTAAAGCATCTACGTTTGTATATGTTGGTCAGTTGCTGACATTGTTATGGACATATTCAAGAATGAGAAATTAGTTCTCTCAGCGCAGAAGGTACAGAAACGTTAGAGAACAAGACTGGATTTTGGACTATTTCTTCCAGCAAAATCCCAACATCTTATCACCTCATAAGAGCCATGCATTCAAAATGTATGTATTGTATATAAGAAAAATGAACGGGGGGGGGGGGGATCATCAGACTCTCACTGAGTTTGCTTTGGCTCAAACTGGGCCCAAAGTCCCCAAGAGGGAAATATTACAAAACAAAACAAAAACACAAGTCACATATTGGCTGTCATAATTCCTATCGAATGACATTCCTATGTACCAGGCAGAATGTGGTCCTGACTTTATCTCTTTTGTTGATCCAAGAAGTGAAAAAACATTTTGTCATTGAAAGAACCAAGAAGCAAGATTTATCAAGTGACTGATGTTGTAATGGCCATTTTTAAAGGGGGGAAAGTTGATTCCTTATGTATTGCTAAGGTTTCATACTCAAAAATGGCTCATAGTTTGTGAATTTATGGAATCCATTTGTAATTCACCTCCTACTCCTGTTACCTCCCAAGGTTCTATCTAGCTTTCTTTAATAGATCTCTGTGGGCAGATTATTTAATACATAAAGTTAAATCACTGAACTTCTTTCTATACATCAAAAATGGTTTCACCACAGAAGGTTTACATTACATCCCCTCAGTACCGTACCTGAGGAAAAAGTGTATTTAAGTCCCATTTTACAAAAGCTTAGGTGTTGTTTTAAATGAAAATAATATAATCTGAAGCATCTCTACTCTGGGCATAGATGAAAACACAAACAAATCATTTCAGGTGAGCATACATTCTGCTTGAATTGCAATGACTCGGCTAAGAGAAATTATGTTGAAGCAGTGTTTTAAGTTATTCTCTTGCATGCATGTATTTCAAGACTCTTAAGGGCATTCTTCTTAGTTTCAGCAAACAAACTTTGAAATTGCACAGAAGAAAGAAGCCTTCCTCTAGTATTCAATTATTATTAAACGTTTGCTTAAATGAAATAGCCTGTCAATGATTGAGTTGTAGTATTATGGTCTGGCTATATCTGTGACCAGTAGGTTTTTAAAATGGCAGTAGGTGACATGACATTCTAGTTTTATTCTCTCATAATACATAATAAAAGGATGCTTGAATCACAGAAGGGGTTCTGTACGCAAGGTTTGTTGTGCTTAACAATATCTGTATTGCTCTCATTTTACTTCACACACAAAGGAAAAAGCATGGATAAAACAAAGATATGTAATTCCTTAAATAAAAATTATATTGAGGGCAACAATTATTTTTAATATGTAAAAGATCAAGGCCACTTTTGCCAAGAATTCATGTGTAAGACTTTCTTCCTTCCCTAGCTATCATCAAACTAGTTAATTAAACCCTTCTGGTTGTATAGAAAAGTTTTCACAAGCAGCCCTCTGTTGCTGGTACAGTTTACAATCTCTGTTTAGAGACATGCAGCCGAATTCTATTTAGAAGTAAATTCATCTTAGTCTGATGAGATTCCAGAGGATACATGAATAGGACCGCATCCTAACTCTTGTTTTGTTGTTAACACAGCGCACAACCCAATCCAAGTTAAGCACTTTCAAATCCTAGTTTTTTACCCAATGAGATAGTTAAATATGCGCTTAACTCTTTCCCATTGAAATAAATTGGATTAAAAAGTGCTCAACTTTGGCTGGATCATGTCTAGTCTTCTCTTTGATACACTTACAAGTCTTTCTACATAACTTGATATTTTACACAAAATCTACAAACAAGTAACATATTATATAATAATGTTCATCTAATACTTTTGAATGTCCAAAGTGCTTCACATGTATCCATTGTAATGCTTAAAACAACCCATAAATCTTACGTATCAGATGGGATACATTCATAAAATACAGTCCTATGGCAGACTTTCAACAGAGCAAAGAATGGAAGAGCAAATTCTAATCTTAATTACCGTATTGTCCCGAGTATAAGACGCACCTGATTATAAGACACACCCTTAAAGTTTGGTGCTATTAAAAATTTTTAATTAAATCACTGGCATTATTGCAACAGCCTGATTATAAGACGCACCCCTAGTTTAAAAACTTAAATTAGGAGAAAAAAGTGAGTCTTATACTCAGACCAATACGGTATTCTGATTCAAATCCAAAACCTATCCCACAATGCTGTTAAATCATCATATGCATTTTTCATCCCACTCATTCCTATTGAAACCAGTGAGGCCAAATCAGCTTACATCCTGGTAATTTGCCTTAAGCAGGTCTTAGACTCTGAAACTGAGCTATTTGCAAATCTTCAAAAAAGGTTTTTCCCGATTTAGACAAAAACTTGCCTATCTCCTTTAATCTCTCATGCATTTAACAATAGATAAACGATCACCCTGATTATTCTACAGAGATGTGTTACTGTACCATTGCCACTTCTCATCTAATCACTCCCCGATCCACTCCCTTCATCACACTGAAGAAGCAAGAGACTGTAAAAAAGAAGGAAATCCTAAAAAGCATGTTCAGCTATTTTGAAAACTTTCAAGGATGGCAATTGTTACAGAGAAGTTAATCCAAAGCTCCCAAACAACAACACAGCATCCTGGCACCAATCCACAATAATAGTATTCTGTAACCTGCAGCAATTCAAGCATACTAAATAAACCAAAATTAATGTGGCACCATCAAACAGTAAAATTCAAAAGACACGGCATTATTATATTTTTACATCTTAAAAAAAGAATTATAATCTAGGTGCTGTTTCAAAGTGTTAGCCCAGTGACCTAGGAAGTGAAACACACCTAGAGGAAATTTACAGTAATGAACATGCAATGCATTTATGCTGCTGACTGTTCCGTTTTACACTGCATGGCCATCCGGACTTCATACGGCTGCTTGGTAGGCTGTCCTGCTTCTCTGTGTCCTTATTGTGACAAGTCCCAGTTATTAAAAGGAAAAACAATATGTTTGCAGCGCCTCTTTCATTCAGCCTGCTTGAGCTGTAGAACATGACATTCGACGCTCTGAGACTCACACCCAACAGTGTCCACTTTAAATAGGAAATCATTGATTGCAGGGAATACTCTGGTCTCTCTTTTCTTTTCTAGTTTTTGGTCCATCTATTCCCTTACTGACCTTCTGCAGCATCAAAGCCCAGAGCGAACCCAATCTGACCCCAACTTTATGTGCAGTATTATATCGAGAGACCGGAGCTACTTACAGTCCATGCCATTGTCTCCGAAGACATGTAATAAAGTATTCTAGAACTGCTCCTGCAGAACAGACTTCATGCACTCAGCATTTCCTTTTTTTCTGTCTGTCTCTCTCCCTCCCAACCAGTCTTAAAATTCTTCTCTTTGCTGTGTATGGAATGCCTTCTCCCCCCCCCCCCGACAGTGGACAGCTCAAATGAGCAACTTCAGACTTTGACTAATACTCACATAACTCTCAGTAAACAACATCCTTCACACAGATCTATAACTAATAATAATGCCCTTTATTAAGCTCTCCTGTGAAACAATATGTCTAATAAAAGCTGCTCTCCATGCCGTTTTAATTATAATAAATCACCTTCATTATGATGCATACTTCAATATAACATGCCTAATGTTTAGCTACCTAGGATACAACTGTAATGAGAACAAAGAACAGGCGCATCACAAAGTTATTTATACACACACACACACACACACACAGGCGAGAGCATGCACAGAAAAACAGAGCCATACCCTCCTGCTTCGCAACATGAATTTCAACAACTTTTATCTTACCTTCCTGTTCATAACATCAGTGGTGAGAAATGAGGAGGGGAGGGGGGAAACAGCCTTAAAAAATGCTGTATACACAAATAACAGTGTCCTGAACACCATTTGCTAGCACAGAAAAATAAGTCCTTGCAGTGCAATCATTTCTCTATAAATGCATAAAAGTATTTTACCACCCTGTGCAACAAATCAGTGAAGAGACTATAGGCTGTTGTGCCTCAGTACCTGGGGATTTCATGTCAAAGTCAACTTCCTTGGCAATCCCACGGGAACTTGCGCTGTGCACATTCTCATGAAAGGTGTGAAAATCTGATTTTCTAAAATGGATCAGTAATTCTCTATGAAGGGGGAAAGGATCGATAAATCTTTGCTAAGTAGATTGTAAAGGAAAAATTATTCTTTCGGTGACAGTACATTAGGATCCTCCAAACAATCTCAATAAACTAAAGACATAGCATTTCTCCACCAGCTACTTTTGACTTCTGATATATTTTTGTAATCTTGGGTCATTCTGCAATGCACATACATTTATATTTCCTAAGCAATGTTCCACGTTCAGGTTGATTTATGAGGATGTGCCATTATAATGCCAGGTTGTGAGTAGAAAAAAGAACACTATTAGCTGCTTCAAACCTGATAGATGCGATACAAGGAAATGGCATTACAGTCATGCACACACATACATGTTTGCTACTATAACACTCTTTTCCTACCGTTACTTTCCATGCATCCTGTAGTTTGAATCTGTATAAAAACATGGACCATGCTTTGTATGTTCACGCAAGTTAAGGCATAAAATGAACTTTCAATTGCTGTCAGATTATTAAATTAGGTGGTACTCAGAAGTATGCTAAGCATGAGAACAAGGGGAAGGTCTGTAGCTGAGTGAAAAAGCACTTGCATTGCATGTAGATCATCCCTGGCACCTCCAGGCAGAGTTGGGAAAGACCACTGCCCAAAACTATGGAGAGCCACTGCGAGAGTGAAGACAATACTGATCAAGATGAATCAATGGTCTCACTCGGTATGAGTCACTTCAGCGACATGGTATTTACAACTGAAAGTAAAATGCTTTAAATGCAGTATGTCCGATTCACATTCAACCTAGTTGTGCAAGTAGGAAAATCTCTTGTGAGCACTCTTGGGCTTGAAGTCCCATCTCTTCCTTTGCAGGGGTGGCCCAACTATGAGGCTGGCTGAAGAACTCACTTTAGACAGTAGACTGAGGCCGGTGACAAGCTGACACCCGCCCGGTTGCTGCCCATCCCCTTTTCACTTCATCTCTTGAGAACAAGCAAAAAGAGGAAAGGGGGGGGTCTTACTTCCTCCTCCTCCAGAGCCACTTCTTCCCAACAGGTAGAAATAAAGAGGTGCCACTCTCAGAATCCTTTCTGCACTAGTTTAGAAGAAGTGGAGCTGTACAAAGGTGAGGACAGTGAGCAGCAGTGGCGTCGCTATAATGGGGCCAGGGGGAGCAAGTACTCCAGGTGACAACCGCGGTCTCCTTGTGAGGAGGAGTCACGGCGGGGTTCTTGGTCTCTACGGCTGCTTTTTGCAGCCAGAGAGCTGCATTTTGAAGTCACGGTGCTAAAAACGCGCCAAAATCGGCATGGTTTTTTTTGGCCCTCCCACCCGCCCTGGCTCTTGGAAGGCTTCAAATGAAGTATTCCGGGAGCACAGGGGACAAGGTGATGATGCAAAACGCATCATCAGCCCCCCCCCCCACGTTACCCTGCTAGCAACGCAACTGGTGAGCACTGAGTTGGCATGGGGGTGGATGAGGTGCTAGTGCTTGTGTTGGGGTGTGAGGACCTGGCTGGGGGCAGGGTGCTGGCACTCTGCTAATGCTGGCACAGGAGAATAGCAGAATTTGATGTTGACTCAGGTGCCTCATTATCTTGGGCTGCCTTGCTCCTTTAACCATGCTTTTTTAGTATCACTCCTCCCATCTTTGACTATACTCATTCTTAAAGGAACTACTGCTTATCATCGTCATCATCAACAACAACAACAACAACAACAACGGAATTGAAAAGTACATGAGAAGATCACAATATATCAAGACCTGCAAGTAGAACTTGGGCACCAATTTGAAAACAGTGTAACGTTGTGCCTGCATACAATGCCATCATAATCCCACAGCAGCGTCAGCATAACATGTTTCATGACACTGTAGAATCGCAGCTGTCAGTACTCATGACCTAAGCATTTATGACCATTGTTACAACTCTTGGGGCGCTCGCTCGCTCGCTCTCTCTCTCGCGCGCGCGCGCACATGTGACTTTTCCCCACTGAGAAAGCAGCCTTATACCGAGTCATAGCATTGGTTCAACTAGCTCAATCTGGCCCTCCCCACTATAGCTCCCTCCTTGGTTCTTCACATTTGGTGGTTTGCAGCTGAATCTGTGAATTGACTTCACTGGGAAGCATCGGTGATGTAGACTTGAGTCTACTGACTCGGACTCAAGTCGCGTCAATGACTTGACTCGGACTTGACTTGGCGATTGTAAAAGACTCGAAAGACTCAACTCGAGACTTGGAGCCTTTTACGACAAGCCTAATTTTATTCAGGTTTAAACCCGTTTTCCCCATTAAATAGATAGGGACTTGCAACTAAAGACTTGGGACTTGGGGACAAAGACTTGGGACTTGACTTGAGACTTGGAGTCAGAGACTTGATCCACATCCCTGGAAAGCATTGTGTTAGAGGGGGTGGCAGGTCATTTCAAAGTCTTCTGCGGCGACTGATCTATGATCCACACATACAAGGGCACATGCAGTAGAAATAGTTAGCACTCCATGCAAAGCTGAAATTCCTGACTCTGGGCAAGAGGACTTCAAAACCTCCACTTTGCTTGATACAAATCAATGTGTGCTTTCAGTTATCTCATTCCCTTTATTTCGTTTGTCAAAGGCACCTTGTTTATTATGTTGTTCATTAAATGAGTTTCAGCTCTGGAGAAAGGTCTGAGAAACAGGGAAATGGCAGCATGGGTTTGGGAGACAATGAACATGAGTGAAAACCCTAACAGGAGCTTAAAGCATAGACGGGTGGGGTCAGAGCCTGCTGGTAGGTTTCCTTGCTAAGGCAATCTTTGTAATGAAGTCTTTCTCAGTAAGAAACAAGAGTTCCTTAGGGTCTTGACCATGAGTCTAGAAGAGCTTGCTGGATCAAGTCTGGTAGGAAGGTTCACATAAGCCTTTGTAATGTCAAGGCTAGATTGCTGTAAAACACTCTAAGCGTGGCTGCCCTTGATGCAGAACTTCATCAGGTGAAAAATGTAGCAGCCAGGCTCCTGATGGGGGTGATCTCCAGGAGCATATTCCAACATTGCCCCCAGCCTCTGTCATGTCATGTTACCTATTTTGATGTACAGACCCTAAGTGGCCTGGTTCTACACACTTCAGAAACAACTTCATTTGCTCTGTTCCATCGTGATCTCTAAGATTAACTGTGAGCACCATCTGAAGGGTGAGTGTGGTAATTTAAACAGCCTGAACTCAGAATCAGGCAGTGAAGAGATTCTGCAAGTAAAACACTGCATTTGAGAGGGTTCCAGATTAGGAAATGTCAGCCTGGCAAACTCACTAAGCTACAGTATGTGTGCTGTGTCTTGGGCCTCTTTGCAACAGCTGCATTCAAGCACTATTATAAGCCCTTGCAGAACCTGCAATAATTTGTGGTCCAGACTTGTCACAGAGATTGAACAACTTGCTGTGTGTGTAGTGTGAGATCCAGCTAAGAAAAGCTGCATTCTGATCAGTAAAAGCCAAACTCCAAAGCTAGCCCTACAACAGTCTTGGCTACTGGCCACACCATGGATTCTGAGTGCTGCCTGCACTCCAGTAGGCAGACTCCACATATAACCTGCCCTATTCTGAACTTCTCTCACCTATGATCAGCTAGGTTTATGTCCCTGGTCTGCCCTGACATTGTCAACTGTCCTTGCTCAAAGGGCTAGCATTTGTTAAAACAATGGTTATCAAAATGGTGGGCATTGAGAACAAAAGCTATCCCCTCCCCCCTTAAGGGGCAGGGACAGCATGGTGGCAGCAGCGGCCGAAAAAGTGCCCTAAACCGCCGTTTTTTGCCTTACTGGGGCTTGGGGAGGCTTGCGCAACCCTCTGCAGGCCTCACCGATCTTCGGATCGCCGAAAAACGGCGATTTTCGGGTACTTCCAGTAAAAGATCTGAAGATCGGAGAGGCCTGCAGAGGGTTGCACAGGCCTCCCCAAAGCCTCCCCAAGCCCTGGTAAAGCTAAAAACGGTTGTTTCTGGCACTTTTTCAGCCACTGCTGCTGGCCCCATCCCCACAGACACTCGGAGTTGTCCCTGCCTGGCAGAGAGAACTCCCTGCCTGGCGAGAAGTCACGAGCCCTTCATTGTGCTCGTGACTTCTCGCGTCAGCTGCGCGTTCCTTTCCTTTAAGTCAGTGCTGATTGGCCTTGGAAAAGGAATTTGCAGGATTACTATCAGTCTTTTCTACGGACCTTTATGCTCCTAGCGCTTTAAAGGGATTGTTGTTATTGAGCACAAGTGTAGTTCTGGTGCTAATTAAGGGCTTGTGACTTCCTGTACTTTTCAGTGCTGTGTTGTATTTAAGTCAGCAGTTTTACTCCAATAGTTAGCTACATCTCACACATAGACTCTTGTGTGTTTCCTTGAGAATGTTCAGAGATATGAAGGAAACGTCGGACCTATATTTTTAATGTGTGGACTTTTGGTGATTTTACTTTGTTTTAAAATACATTGGAATTCCTCATTATATTTTACATGACTTTTAAACCTATAAAGTTTCTTTCTTGCTATCATGTCTGGTCATGAAAATATCCATTCTACATTATTAATTATTATTATTATTATTATTATTATTATTATTAATTGAATTTTTATCCTGCCTTTCTCCCCCATAGGGGGACCCAGGCTGGCATCTATATAAGGCAAGATTGCTTCTCTCATGGGCAATTTTACATAGCATGTTCAAGGATTAGTAAACTTGATGATATTTGCGTTGGTGCAAACGTAGTATACCAAGAAGCACTGGCCATGTAGCTACAAATCTTCAAATCGTAGGTGTTTGACTGTCAACCTAGTAGAAAGTAATCTCTTTTTAAATCCATTTGAAGAACAAGTACTTCAGCTACTTTAAAACAGAAGTGTAAATGATGTCCGATGGCTTGTGCTGCTTCCGCTTTTTGGGAGGCAACACCAAACAGCATTCAGACTTCTATTTTAACTGTGTCAACAGAGTCATGCTGGGAAACAAATAAACATACATACATAGTTGGTCAGGTCAGGAACTGTCCAAGGGCCTATGCCCATCAGGGAGCCAACCTGGCTATGCAAACCCATGAATGCCCCACTACCAGTGGCAACACCGGTTCCCAATGTGTTATCAGGGAGTAGGTTTGGGGCTCAGTGCAGGGCTTTGCCTCAATTATTTTTTTTCCTCATTTATATAAATGCTTTAAAAGCCTTTCCTGAAGCTTTCCCTTGAGGCCTGGCAGAGGTAAATACAAATATTTTTTATTTGCCTCCCCAGTGGCCTGGCTGCCAATGGGACCTATGACAGCTACCGTATTTTTCACTCCATAGGACGCATCGCACCATAGGACGCATGCATCATATGGAGCAAAAAATAGGGGGAAAAAGGTTTTCTTCTTGCCTGTGTTTGTGGGGGCTTCGGGAGGCCTGCAGAGGGTCGCGCAGGCCTCCCCGATCTTCGGTTCGGCGATAAATGGCTCTTTTCAGCCATTTCCAGTTTTCCGGAAAACCGGAAATGGCCGAAAAGAGCCATTTATCGTCGGAATGAACATCGGGGAGGCCTGCGCGACCCTTTGCAGGCCTCCCCGCAGCCCCCCCGAAGCCCCAGTAAGTATTTTTTTAAGTTTCTTTTTAACTTCGCTCCATAAGACACACTTATTTCCCCCCTTATTTTTTGGGGGGGAAGTGCGTCTTATGGAGCGAAAAATACGGTATTTAGCTGGCGCAAGTCTGAGGAGCCTCAGGCGGCATGTTGGGCTGGGAAAAGGAGGATAGAATCCTGGCATGCACAATTGCCATTGAGATCATCCCCCTCCCACCCTCAAACCGCTCCCTACCTGCCCTGCTCCTCCCCCTAACCACCCCCACTGCCATCTTACCTGCTCCGATGTGGCCTGAGTGTTTGCGGGGCCTCCAGCCATTTGCACCAGTGATCCCGCAGCTCACTACAGCTGCGTGCTTTTTGCAGCACCACACCAGGACATACGATAGTGAATCACAAGACCCACTGCCGTAAGTGCCCAATTGCATAAATGTCCTGTGTGCCATCACAACACACTGAGCAGCCAATGAAAAAAACAGAGTTCAATAGCATGAATATAGTCAATGAGCTTTTAGCACCACTGTTTCTGGGTTGGTGCTGCAGGATGGTGATGGCCTGGTCAACACTAGTGGATCCTCCTCCAAGTTCCCCTCATGGTCAAAACATAACTTCTGGAGGCAAAGGTCCCTCCAGCGTCCTTTCTGGATCATTGCAGCAGAATGTCAACGTGAAGTTGTGCAGGAGCCAGCAGAGACTGCTGGGACTTCCCTGTCATCATTCCCCCACCCCACCCTTCGCCTCTGTCCAGAGCAAGGGGGAAAACGCTGCAACCTAATAACCTGACAAGCAGAGTACATAAATTAAATACATAAATTCTTTAGAAATAGGGCTCTTGGTAGCACATTTAAAGTATAACTAGTACTTGTACAGCAAACCCAGGGAGTTCATATTTAAAATGAATGAAATGCCCCCAAGAAGATGACACTTCAGAATTATTTCTCCTACTACTTTACTCTTATTGGCTCCACTATTTGCGGTGTTTGGAGGCAGCACAGTTACGACCATAAGCTGTTAATATTTGTAAATTTAACAATGCTCAGGAAAATGTGCATATAAAATCCATTACCACTGTATAAACTGGGGACTAGATTAGTTTTACATTGCTAGTGAGGGAGGAAAATTCCAGATATTCCAGATATAAAAATTTAAGGTGCTGTTGGGTTTTATCTTCATTACCTTCTGATAAAACAAGAGATATATTATGGTTTGGGGTTTTTTTTTCCAGAAAATCCCTATCTTCCGGCTTGTTTCTAAAACTCAATTATATACCTTAAGGCTAGTATTTCTTTGGCTATTTCCTGCCCAAACAACACAAAAATGTTCTTTGTACAGCATAACGGAGAAGTAAATATGGCAACAGCATCCAAGGGAGTTTGTTGCTTCTGGATGTGAGTTTTTAAAATTAAAGAAAACAGGTCCAAGAAATGGAAGAAAAGCACCTCTATTGGGTATCCCTCTAGGATTGCTTGTATTTTCCTGATCTCCATATATTTCTTCTGTATTTGTTTCTTATAGTGTGCATTACCTCTCATATTTAATTAGAAGCATGCATGTGTATTACTTATTATGATTTTAATCTTGCTATCAGATTTTAATCTCTTTTGAAATCTCTATCTCCTGTTTTAAAATTTTACACCCTGCCTTTCTCAGCAAGTGTTCAGGGTGGCTTAGAAAAAAATTGAAAACCAATATACTTAACTAGTTATCATTTATGCCACCTACTGCGGCACAATATATATTTTATTATTATTATTATTATTAAGAATATTTATATACCACTTTTCAACAAAAAAAAGAGTTCACAAAGTAGTTTACAAAGCAAAATAAATTATGTCATTGTTGTCTCTATAGCTGATGGGAATCAATCAGGAATGCAAGAGTCTACAATTTAGGCCTGGCCTCTGTTGCCAAGCAGAAATGATGACCACCTGCCAAAGAAGCCACCTACTCTGCACACCTTTACATCCCTGACCTTGAGCAGGAATTGGAGGCACAGGGCATGTGTGTCCATTGTGGCTGTTGTTCATGCGAGTTGCTCCAGGCAGTAAACAACTTCCATCCTTCCTGTTAACGTAAAACAGGATTAACATAAGGGGCAGGAATTATGATGCAATGGGGGAGGGGGTTGATCTCCACCCACTTCTCCTGCTCCAAGGCTGAAAGGGAGGCTGGGGGCAGGTCACCATGCTCTCCAGATGACCGTGCCACAATTGCTGTGACAAGACGAAATATGGGAGCCTGAATAAAGCCTTTGATTTTTCTCAATCCGTTCTGATTCTAATTCAAATAGAACAGAGTTTAAAAAAGGTAAAGGTATCCCCTGCTCAAAAGCCAGTTGTGTCCGACTCTAGGGTGCAGTGCTCATCTCTGTTTCTAAGGCCGAAGAGCCAGCACTGTCCGAAGACGCTTCCGTGGTCATGTGGCCATCATGACTAATGGAACTTTGTTACCTTCCTGCCGCAGCGGTACCTATTTATCTACTTGCAATTTCTTGCTTTCAAACTGCTAGTTTGGCAGGAGCTGGGACAGAAGACAGGAACTCACTCCGTCACGCGGCACCTGGGTTAACAAACTCTTAATCAGACTTGCTAGCTGCATCACAAAATAAAACCAGGCCCACACGCATTGTGTGTGTGCAATCCATGAAACTCAACCCCCATGCAAGCCTCATTCAAATTACTGTGACTCATGCCCCTGATCTCCAAGACACCAGGGGGATGCTTTAGATGTTCAAAGAAACCAAGATGGTTTGCAGCCGGTACTTTCTCTCTGCAGTTTAGAAAGTAATTACAAGACTTGACTGCTGGTGGTGAAAGAGCATCCTAGAGGCCTGCCACTCTCCAAGAGTGAATAAATATTAATTCGGATATGGATAGTTCTTTTTGGTAATGCCTCATTTGGTAGTTGATCTCAAGCAGAGGGAGAATCAAGCCAATTAAACAAAAGAGAAAGGGGAAGAGGGAAGCAATGTGGCAGGGCTGTATTTTCATTTACACTCGGTAAAAACTGCAACTACCTCTTCCTTTCTCCTCGCACACTGTAAAGGGTCAACACACAGTAGCACCAGCTTACAAGTCTTACCTAGAACAAAAAAACAAATCCCTTCCCTGCACACAGAAACCTTCAAACCCCAATCTAACAAGACAAAAAGGCCTACATCGCATTGTGTTTATGGGGAGAAACAGTTGTCTGCTACATTAGTGCAAAATAACAACTTCAGACCGCCAGACACATGCTGAAATGTTTCAGATGAAATCAAACTCTGAGAAATTTTTTAAATGTTTTCAACACATCAGCATGAAGCATCGACCTAGTTGGAATCACTTAGATCTAAAGCAAATGCACTGATTGTTTTCACAGCATGCTTTTCTTCTTCAAGCTGCAACAGGCAGACTGGCAACTGCTGTTCGGAAAGGTTTTCAGCCCCCTGCCTTGGTCTACTGTAGCCTGTGACACGATCAATAGCGAGGTTAGAAGGCAGAGGAAGCTAAGGAAAGATTATGAAGATGAGGTGAGTGACAGAATTACCTTACAGGATTTGTTCTCTCTCACTCACCTTGAATCTCATCTGCCTCAGACAAAAGCAGAAAACCATCAGAGCACAAAGACACACACACAAGAAAAGGGGCAAAAGGAGGCTGTGTGCATGTGTGTGTGTGCATACCGTGTATACACAGATGCTGCGCTTCAAAAATGCAATGTTAAAACAACGATATACAGAAGGGATGTTATTCTGTTGCAAAACATTTTATATCACTTTAGCGTTCCTTTGTTACTACGGCTGTCACCCAGTCAAAGAAATCTTAGTCAATCGTATGAGTTCTAATCATTTAATAAATCAATTAAATTGCATAAATGTGCCTCCAAATAAAAACAGTCGCTCTGAAGTACCTGTATTAAAAATCATTCTTAAATTAAATCATGGACACCTTTTCCATCAATTACTCTAATTCATGAATCATGCACATGCTGCAGCCCTATTTGTTACTTTACAAAAGCTGGAGAGAACTAGAATGATGTTAGATGAAGTTCTGTGTATGATATACCTAGTGAGTAGACTTGGTTTGAAATCTATGGGCCCACTCTTTGGTTTGAGGCAAGTCTCTGGTTTCTCAGTCTTAGTTCCCCATCACAAAGCTCAATCTAGGCAAGTCAAAGGTGGTAAATGGTTCATCGACCCAGGGGGGTGTTGTTCTGGCTGGTATGGATAGGGTTGCCCCCCCCCTCTAATGGACCAGTCTTGCAATCTGGGTTTATTCATAGATCCAGCCATGTCTTTTGAAGCCCAAGTGGCTTCTGCGGCATTAAGTGCTCTTAAAATATTCTGTTTGGATTACTATAATCCAAACCAGGTGCAAGGGAGTGGCGACAGGATACAGGTATCTTGTTGTCTCGTGTGCTCCCTGAGGCATCTGGTGGGGCCACTGTGTGATATATGAAGCTGGACTAGATGGGCCTTTGGCCTGATCCAGCAGGGCTCTTCTTATAATGCACTGCATGTGGGGCTGCTTTCAAGCTGCATTTTGTTCAAAATACAGTGGTCAGATGACTCCCTGGGCAAACCGAATCTATCGCACCAGTTTTAAAATGCCACTATTTCCCAGTCTGTTTCCAAGCACACCTCAAAGTGCTGGTATTCACCTAAATGGCTAGAGACTTAGGTACTTTCGTGCCTTTTCCTACAAGACCTACATGATCCTACCTGTGCATTAAGATCTACCTTCAAGGCTCATTTTGATTCTCTCTAATGTTGGAGGTCAGGTGATGACTGAAGACAAGGTGATGGTTTCCCAGCTTTGAAATTCTTTCTGCAGGGAGGTTCACCTGGTACCAAGTTTATTTTTTCAGCATCAAGTGAAACACTTTTCCCAGGCCTTACAGATTTGTGATTTAAACTCTTCTCTCATTGGTTGTGCTGTTTGCTGTGTTTTAAATTTTGGCTAATTTGGTAAAGTAAACAGAACTATCATACCAAGATTCTCAGGCTTTCATGGCCATCGTATTCATTAAAAACTATCATAATTACTACTTCACTAATCTGAATGGCGTACACTGGTTCTGACTGCAGTGAATGGATTTTAGTTCTGGTTTTGACCTGTACAAGTAGAGCCCAGAAGGGATAGGGCTTCCTGCTCCCTTTATAAACTCTTCATTTGCAGCTTGGCTCCCACTGGTGCAACAGCTCAACTTGAGACCTCTCCATCGCACCGGCTCTTTGTTCTCTGCTCCAGTATTGACACCTGCTACCTGCCCTATCCCTCTGCCTCCACTCCCTGGGTCCAACTCCATAGTACTTCACTCCCCACTTTCCAACCGACAGTTTCAGTATCCCTTCTCTGATCTTGACTCCCAGCTCAGCCCCTGACCTGGGCTCCACATCCGAAGCCTTGAATGGCCAACTTTGCCTCCCTCAGCTGGCAGGACATCGACAATACCGGAATTCCATTTCACTCACTCCTAAACAAAGAGTCACGGTCAACCAGTGGCTTAAAAAAACCTTGTCTATCAATGTGATCCAACTTATCTAAATTCATCCAAGTCAGTCCCCAAGGGTGAGACGTGGCGAGACTGTTGAATACCAAAAGAGGTTATGCTAAAGCAGTAGTTTTCAAACATTTTACCTTCAGGGAACACATTCCACGTCAACTGGTCTGCCAAAGAACCCCCTGTACTTTGCACAGGATTCTGAGGTATCAGGTACATGTTCTGTTTGTGTGAAGTCACGGCTGTTGGGTCTCTCTCACCACTGCTTCACGTGAAACGAGAGTGTGAACAACAAAGGAAGATCAACAGTGATAGACAAGGCTACCTTTTAGGGAAGCTTGTCCATTACTAATCTTCTAACTTGAGGAATCCCTGATAGGCACCTGAAGAATTCCAGGGTTTCTTGGAAAACAATTTGAAAACCATTGTGCTGAAAGATAGGAAATGAAGACAGTATACAGTTTGGAAAAGTTTGGTATGCAGGATCACATTTCAAGTTCAATATCCCTCCCCTTAAAGGGAAGTTAATTACTTTCATGAATCCTTACCAACATCCACTGTGATTCAGAAGGCATTTCCTATTATTTTAGTAGGAAGCATAATCCGACAAGTTTCTTACACAAAACATAAGAGTCTGCCATCCTCCTTCGCTCAGGCGTTTACATTAATTACAGTGTCATGTGAAACACTGTTTGCCTTATACAAATTATTCTTGTTTACAAACCACTCAGAATCATCCAGGTTCTCTAATGTTTTTCCTCATATTTGTAGAACGCTGACTGGCTGTAAGAGAGGCCTGTTGTCAAATTGCCATCCACACTTCAAAACACTCTTGACATGAGACAGAGAATGCAACTATTTATTCAGTCTGTGGTTTTGAGGGCTTTTCTTTTGGGGAGGGAGTTTCCTACAAGTCTGGTCTGTCACTTGACAGCATTGTTCACGTTGTGTAATATGTTCAGTAATTGTGTCAAACTGACACTTGAGGTTTCAATTAATCTCTCCTCAAAGCAAAAAGGGGAAGTTTTACTCACGTCAGAGCTTTTGCTTTCTTAAATTAGACTTAACATGTTCTTTTTGGCAACGACAAGAAGAAACCCCAACCACTTCAGACCTCATAACGTGCAGCAGATGCATGACACTCTCAAAGAAGCGATTTCAGTCAGTGAAATTTATGCACACATTTAAAGATCCTTTTGGACATCATTTCATATAAGGGTTGACAATACTTACAATATGTAGAGAAGCACACTAAGGACTGAAATATTCAGGCCTCATACAAGACTGTCATTTCACACCACAGGTGGTATCACTCAGAGGCGTCACGAGGGTTTCCATCACCCAGTGCGAGAGCTCATCACCCCAGTGATGTCACTAGGGTTGGTGTTACCTGGTGTAAAGTAGTAACTTTACACACAAAAGTAACTCATGGTGTCACCCCCATTAACTTTATTTTTATATATAAAAGTACAGGTCACCCAACATATCGGTAACCAACAAAAAAACAAAAAACAGTGGCCAACTTGGTGACATTCACCTTCTAGTATTAGCTCCGATACATAGAAATGAGACCTGACCCATACTAACACCTTATTGGTTTCATGCTGTGTCATAACACCTCCTCATTGGCTCTCAGAACAATCAGTCTTATTGGTCAGTTTTGAGTTAATCAACTTTTTTGTTACTTAAGGCAGTTGTGTTTTCTTTTTCTGGTTAACTAGCCATAACCTTTGAAATACAGATAATTCATTACATTCTGCATTAAAGTACCTTTCCAATGATATATAACTTGATATTATTCATAAATACAAGGTTTCCACAATTTTAGTCACTAGAGGTCTGTCTCTGTCTCTCTCTCACACACACTCACCCTGAACGAGTGTGTCATCCGGTGGGTTCCGCAACCCCTTTTACACTGGTATAACTTTCCTTGAGGTGTCAAAAGAGCATATTCTTTCTGGTGCTACTAATTCCACTCAGGTCATGTCCTCACTAGTACCTTAACTTTTTAGTTAACTTCTGTTCACATTTACTTCAGTTCTGGCCTCTGTGTGTGTGTGGGGGGGGGCTGTTTCTTTCAATATGTTTTTACATGGTTTGTGTTGTAGTGGATTTACAAAAACAACTACACTGGCTTTTCAAAAGAGCCTGTTGCAATGGCTAGAAGTGTTCCTCGGCATTTTAACTCAGCCACCTGCTACATCATAATCTGTTCCAGAAAGGAACATGTGAAGACCTTTGCACATAGCTGCATGTGTAAATCCCACGGCTACATGTTAGGGTCTATGGATAGAATTTTCTATATTTTCTGACCTATCCATGGTGGGAACCCAAAACGTATAATGTGGTATTTGCTGGAGTTGCAAGGACCATGGATCACCCTAACAGCCCAATCCTATCCAATTTTCCAGTCCTGATGCAGTCGTGCCAATGGATCATGTGCTGCATCCTGCGATAGGAGGGGGGGCAGCCATGGAGTTCTCCTCAAGGTAAGGGAATGTTTGTTCCCTTATCTTGGGGCTGCATTGCAGCTGCATCAGCGAAGAAATGTTGTCTATGTATAGGATTGGGCCCCAAGTGAGCAACATGCTCCACTTAGTCTCAGATTTTGATTACACCTAAGCTCACACTTGTCAAGCTCTTACCCCCCTCCATACTTGGAGAGTGAAGAAACTTACAGAGGGAGCCTTTTAGCCCTGACCCATACACTCCTCTTCTCTATCAGCTCCCTCCTGGCTTGCTTCTCCCCTCCCTTTCCTGATCTCATTTGCAAGCATGGGGGAGCAGGAGGTTCCCTGTGTGGACAGAGCAGGTTCCTGTGTGGACAGAGCAGGTTCCTCGGGGGGGATCAGGCTCGGGAGATGCAGACATGGAGGGCTCCTGTTCCAAGGTTTTGTTTTTTTTTGGCTGGCACAGCCAGGCACATCCATGAGCTGAGGTCCAATACCAGTCTCTGACCCATCTGGCTCCTTCAAACTGAAATCAGAATAGAATTGCTGCTTAGGGTGAGGGCTGCTCTTCTGGTATATTTCAGTCATGCACTAAAAGATGAAGGAGCATCCAGAGTTGCTACAGATCATTATGTCAGAAGGGCAGATATGAGGTCCCAGAATAATAAAATCAATAAAATTGAAGGCTGTAGTTTTAATTCTATTAACGTGCCTGTTTGCTTTATACTCCTGTGTATCCTCCTGATCATGTAATGTTTATACTACCAACCGCTTATCATCCACTCATCTTACTCCTTTCAATATGTTACAAAGTAATTTGCCTTTTGGCCACCGAGTATAAATTACTTTCCCCCCCCCCAAAAAAAAGGTTAAAAGTTTTAAACAAAATACTATAGAATGTCATAGGGTACTGCCTATATATTGATGTTAATTAAGCAAGAATAAATTGTAGCATGCTGATCTATCATAAGGTGTCTAATATTTACTGAATTCTGACATTGAAGCCTTCATTAATGGCATTTTAAATATAAGCATTTTTAAAGCAATGACGGATAATCACAAAAGCATATAAATTAAAATAGTACAGCTACAATCCCAAGCACTAGGGTTGAGCTGGAGGCACTTTTTGTAAACATTTTTGGCATATAAAGTTCTCCCCTTTGGCAATTTTTTGGACATTGCAAGGAGGCAAAAATGTTCACTCAGAGTGAGAGCAATCATTCCCCAAGGCTGCTTCATTTGCCCTCAGCAATATGATCATGTAGCGAAATCTGCTTGGGCCACACATTGACATGACATCATCTTGTGAAATTACATCAGATAGTCCTGCTAAGACTGTACCACTTCAGGCTACAGATAGGGATCACATGGCACAATTCTAACTTTCTTTCTAAGGGTTGAGTCACACATGGATGCACATCACCCAAATTCTCTTCATTCAACAACTCGCATCTAAATTTGTGAATGGCCTCCACTGAAAAGTAATGTGTTTGACGGCCAAACTACACCAACCTGCAAATGCATGCTCCAGATGTGTGCTCCCAATCAGAAGTGCCTCCTTTTTCCTTCAAAACAGCCATGTAGGGTGGCAGTCTTGGCTAGAACCAGAGCGGTACAGGGAGGGGGAGATTCATTTTCCCCCGTGGGCTGTTTTCCCCCAGAAATCACCTTGCTAAAGCACTGATTTGCCCCTGAAGCAGCAATTTCACTTTGGCAACAAATTGCTACTACAGCAGGGCTGCTTTCAGTAGGAAAACAGCACAGGGAAGGGGAGAATGAAAGATCATATGATGAGTGATCATCATAAATGCAAGCCAACACTTGATGAACTTACAGTCTTGAACAATTACACGTACAAGAACTTACAGGCTTGAACAAGTACAGGCTCTACAATTGTACTTACGACCCAGTCGGGAAGAACTGGTTCCCGATTCTTAAGGGGGTTGGTAACGTGCAGTGATGTGTGACAGCACTCCCAAGATCATGCTAGAACCGGGGGGGAAGGGTGTTTTTACCCACCAGGGGTTGTGTCGGCCTTCTGGAGGGTGCAGGGGGCCACGAACCTCTCTGCGGGCCTCCCTGCACCCAGATTCGCTTCCAAAGGCGATTTAAAGCTACTTCCGATTTACTTCCTGGTTTTCAAATCACCTTTGAAAGCTAATCTGGGGTGCGGGGAGGCCTACAGAGGGGCCAGCGGGGGCCCCCCCGCACCCTCTGGGGGGCCGGCACAACCCCTGGTGAGTCAAAAAAAACCTTTTCCCCCTGGTTCCAGAGTGATTCCAGGAGTGCTGTTGCTGCTCCTCCCCCCCCCCCCCCACAACAACAACTTACAGTGGCCCAAACTCTACACGAGAGTTTGGGAACTGCTGGGCTGGAGTTCTCAATCCACAGCTTGCTGAAGCTGATGTATTTCCATTTAAACTAATGTGGGTCCAGTTGACTTCCACAGATTGGAGCAATCTTTTTGGATTGAACATAATTCTTACAACTATGCATGGGCTGGGTTCCTTTCGCCAATATTGCTGTGGACATACTACACTAGAACAATACCAACATGACAACTGAAGGATGGTTTACAATGCCTAGGCCTCCCTTGACTCCAAAGTAATTCTCCAGCTAGAGTACCAAACCATTTGTCTCTTGTCTGGCATTTATTATGATCATGACAGAATGCCCTTAATCATAAAGAATCTAATCTGTAAAACCAAAGCCAACCTGATAGTTCAGTCTGTGTAATCCTCTGTTTTCTTCACCGTATCCCCTCTGGCAATATGATGTTCATATTTCGATCGTTGTATGAAAATTCGTTAAGCACAATTTACTGTATCTCACAATTATTGCTATGATGCACTGAACAGAAAAGAATGCGATACAGATTGAATATCCCTTATCCGGACTGCTTGGGACGGGAAGTTGTCTAGATGTCAGATTTGTCTGGATTTTGGAATATTTGCATAAATATAATGAGATATCTTGGGGATGTAACCCAAGTCTAAACACGAAATTCATTTATGTCTCATATACACCTTATACACATAGCCTGAAGGTAATTTTATACCATTTTTTTATTGTAAGGCTGCCATCTGGAATGAAGTTGTTCATGTAAGATTGAACATTTATATAATTGTAAAAATCCCCATTAGGAAGTTTGGGAAAGCCTGCCCATGTAAACCGCCTTGGATTATAGTCATAGGAGAAATCCAATGACCAAGAAAGGCAGTATATACCGTAAATACTGTATATCATTATTACTATTTTGTGTCCCAGCATGCATTGCGCTATGCCAGCCAGGTACTGGAAAAAGTTGTGGTGTTGTTTTTTAAAGTCATAGCTGCAAAAATGACTGGATTTTGGAACAGTCTGGGTTTCAGATGTCTGGATGAGGGTTAATCAACCTGCATCACTTAATAGACTGATCTTGTACAGACTGATCCTCCCATTGAGTTTCAGAAGGAATCTCTTAGCACATACAGCATTTCAGGTTTGCAACCCATCATCTGGTTTTTTTTAATGGTTTCTTTTAATTGTTTTAATGTTTCCTATTCATATGTTTTAAGGCGGTAGACAAATCTTTTAAATTAAATACAAATCTTTTAAATTTAAATTAAATAAATAAATATGCTAGATGACTAACGATAGCAAGAAAGTGCAAGGCAAACCAAATGAGTGTTTTGCTTCACAGTGGCCCTTTCATCCACCCCTTGCCCTGTCTGTTCTACATCATACCTGGAGTCTGGCTGCAGCAGGCATGGAAGAAAGGTGGACTAAATGATCAGAGAAAGAAGCCGCAGCCATTTCATCTCCTGCTGTCAGAGGCATTGCTGTGGCGTGGCGAGGCATGCGGGGGGGCCCAGGTGACGCGCGCACATGCCGCACAGAAAGGTGGCCTCCCGCCCTCCTGGGGGCCTCCTGCCCGCCAGGCCGGGCCGGGCACCCCCTCAATCGGGAGAGCCGGCTCGGGGACGTCTTCCCCAGCCGGCTGTCAGGGGACTTCTGAGGAAGGCCCACTGCGCGAACGTTATTTATAACGTTTGTTTGCACATGGGCAGACCGTTCCTGAGGGAAAAGGCCAATGGCCGCGCCGAAGATTAATAAAGGGGGTGTGTCCGGGGGGAGGCGTCACTAGGGTGACGCGTGCGCCCGCCCTGGGGCAGCACGCGCCCTAGTGACGTCTCTGCCTGCTGTACAAGGTGAAATCTCCAGATTGCAACAGGAAAACCATACTAGTAAATACTTTTCATTCATTAATGGGTCTTGACATGGAACTGTAACATAGATTAGACCTCAAACATGTCGTTGCCTAATACAGAAATGTCTTTGAAACTCATCATAAGCTTTGGCTGGATACATTAACGTTTGCACAACTAGAGTACTTGAGTTTGATTCAGAGACTGTAGTAAACTCAAGTGTTGCACTTTCTTCACTATATTCCAGGTCAGATATCTATCTATTTATGTACTGGGTTTATATCCCACCCTTTGTCCAAAGTGTTCATGGTGGCATACATCAATTCTTTCCCTAACTCCCATTTATCCAAGCTGTTAGGCTGAGAGACACTGACTAGCCCAAAGTCACTGATGGCCAAATCTTATCTGGGTCTTGCATTGCTGGAACTCACACTCTGGCAGTGCAAGGCGCTTTGCGGCGGTGTGAAAGACAGGACATGATGAAGATGACGAATATTTATATATCACTTTTGAACAAAAAAATAGTTGACAAAGTGGGTTGCACAGTAAAATAAATAAAATGGCTCCCAGAAGGACTCACAAACTAAAAAAAAGATGCAGAAGAAACAGCCTCTGCATATATGGTGCACATGTCACACATACTTTAGAAATAATAAAAGTTACAGCCTAATTCACAGCAAAGGTTAAGTCCCATTGCTTGGATTGAAAAGTCAGTCCAAAATCAGTAACGTGAACTGGTTGAAAACTTAGTAGGTAAAGGTAAAGGTATCCCTTGATAATTAAGTCCAGTTGTGTCTGACTCTAGGGAGCGGTGCTTAAATGTGATCTGGATTAAACTATCAGTACCTCACAGTGTGGGCTGCAAATTAAAATCATGATTTTATCCTCCCATGTCCCCACTGGCAGCAAAGTACTATATTTATGCCTGCCTAGAACCAAATCATTCTTATTTTTTGCAGCCTAAAGATGCCTGTTGAGTATGCTGCTGAAAGCTGTCAGCTGTTAAAGATAAAGAAGAGGCTTGTTGGACAATGTGATTAAGGCACAGTCTACACAAACAGCAGGTCTGCAGGTGGGGAATTTCATTTTCATTTGAAAATCAACTCTCCCCACACATACAGCTGTGGCACTCACTAGGTGACTTTGGGCCAGGGATCACCTTGCAGGGTTGTTGTGAGGGTAAAAATGGGAGGGAAACATACTCTATGTATGCTGCCCTGTACTCCTTTGAGAGAGGAAAAATAATACTAGGAACCTTGTAAAACAGGAAGAAAGTCATACTAGAACCTTTAGAACCTTTCCCCCTGACAATATGCAGGGAATTCTGGAGGAGCATTCAATCATCCTAACCCCACTTCCAACCAAAGTGGTACAATCCAGAAACAGCACTAAATGTGATCTGCTGTCTAGGGAAAACATGTCTTCAATTGTTGATTTCCCCCCCCCCCCATGAAGTGGGGTACTTTTTCCTAGGGGCTTATGAAGTAGAAGCCAGAAGAAATATGTCATTCACATATTTCTTACCAGTATTTGTCTGCAGGTTCATAAAGTTACTGCTTATAGCTGTACATATAACTAAAGATCACTGGCTTTGACTGAAATTGTTGCTATTTTTTTCTGTAAACCATTTGTAAAAAATCATTGTCATATTCTGAACGGAACAGCAGCATACCTAGCAATATCTTCACTGTCAAAACATCATATATAAGTCACCTTTCAAATATTTTCCTGCATTTATTTTAAAGTTTATCAAACATATTTCTAAACATCTTTACCCAAGGCTATTTACAATCAATAACCAATAAAACAATATTACTATAAATCATGAAATATCTAACACCAACATAGATTGCAATCCTATACATGCTTACCAGGGAAGTCAGTTTGACTAAAAGTCAATGGGACTTACTTCTGACTGACTAGAATTAGAGCAGAAACATTAACATTATTTTTATAGCCCAGATGCCAGTCAGTCCAAAACAGAAAAGTCTTCATCTGCTGCCTTAACACCTGCAATGAAAGAAGTGGGCTTCTCTTGGAAAAACTTTCGACTATGAATTCCATAACAGAAAATGCATTAGTCCCTCTCAATTGAATATCTCCGCAGAGATGGGATGCAAAGTGAGACTTCCCTAAAGATCTCCACAAACATCATGGATCATATAGGTTAATATCTTATATAAAACTGAAAATATTGTGGCAGTCGCAGTCCTCACTGCCACATTCATTATGATGTTTGTTGGGCATTAGAACACTTTTATTTTTAAAAAATTTCATCCCATCTTTCCCAACTAAATAGTAAATTTAAGAATATTAAAAAAAATCAAATATTAAAAAAATTCAAACTCAAGAATATTTAAAAAAATTCAAATTTTTTCACATGGCTTCTAATCCTGTAAACCCCACCTCTGTGTATATTGTAGCGGGCCATGAAAGTTTTCAAATGTTTTTAAACATATCAACATTGATAATACAAACCAAAGCAGCAAACAATCATCAGGAGCCAACTCAAATATTCACAGAGCAAGGAACAAACTAAATCAACAGAACACTTGTTGAAACGGAAAGTCTTCACACCTTTTTGCAACACTGCCAAAGAGGTGGTGGCCCTGATCTCAATTGAAAGGGAATTCCATAGGCTGTGTGCCACAACACAGAAGGCCTGTCGAGAGTCGCTGCCAACACTATATCAAATAGTGACAGCACTGCAACAGAGCCTGCCTCGATGACCTCACACAGTGGGATAATTCAGATGGTGAGAGACAGTCCTTCAGGTATTTAGGTTCCATTAAGGGCTTCATAGGTCATCACAAGAAATTGGAATTGTGCCCAGATACATACAGGCAGCCAACGAAGATGGTATAACAGGTGTTGTGACTTAGTCACAACCCCTAGTGCCAGTTAATAACTTGGCGGCTGCATTTTGTACCAATTAAAGTTTCCGAACAGTCTTCACCGGTAGACCCAAATAGAGTGTGTTACAGTAATCCAATCCTGATGCCACCATTGCATGAGTGAGTGTACCCAAATCTGTCTGATCAAAGGACATACCAGAACCAGCCAGTGTACCAGCCTAAGCTAGCAGGTGATGGCCACAGCCATCACCTGGGCACCCAGGCTTGGTGCTGGGTCTAGGCGCACCCCCAAACTGTGAACCTGATCCTTCAAGGGGACTGCAACCCATCCAGAGCAGGGAGACAATTCATTATGTGGGTCACAGATCTAACTAATAGCACCCTTGTGGCTAGAATATTCACAGCCTCCTCAGTAATAGCAGGAAAAGTCAGAGCTGAGTGTCATCTGCACATGGGTGACATCCAACTCCACACAGTCCGATTACCTCTCCCAGGGTTTCATGGAGATGAGGAGAAGCCTGGGGATCAAAATGAAACCCTGTGCAACACCACACACCAATGGCCATAGTATCAAAGAAGAGTCATCCTCAACATCACCTCCTGAAATCTACCCTCCAAGAAAGACAGGGGTCACTGCAAAATGGTACCCTCAAGCCTCATCCTGGTAAGGGAAGAGCCATGGCTCAGTGGCAGAGTACGTGGTTTGGTTACAAAAGGTTCCAGGTACAATTATTGCTGGGTCACAGAAATATTCCTGCATAAAACCCTGAAGATTATGGTTACATTATTAGCAGCAACAATTCCGACAAAGCATAGTTGTACTGTGAACAAACTAGCTGCAAACCTTTCACAAACCAAACTGAACTACAACTAGTATTCTTTTGCCAGTAATATTAGCCCCTGAGAGCCCACAGAATGGATAAACCTATCTGATGAAGCAGAAAAGAACTACACAGAGGCTTTACACGGCTAACCAGAAAAATACCTAGTGCAGGGGTTCTCAACCCCAGCGGCATGGCGTACCACCTCTCGGGCGGCCACCAC